>CM062817.1:824076217-826781217 GCA_031772625.1 Pinus tabuliformis
CTCCTGTGAGGACATGATTGATTAAGTTCTCCTGTCGAGGCATCCTACCCATGCAGTCTGGGACTCATGGGAAGTACCTCTCATCTAGTCAATGAGCAGGGAAATGAAGTTAGGGACCATAGTAGTATCGATGGACGCATCGTTGTATCTACCGTACTCCCTACGCTAGGATGTCCTCCATTGATCTGGGATCAATAGTACTGGTCTGGGACCAGTGGTAGGAGTTGTACATACTATGACACTGACTTCGGGTCGGTTGAGACTGGTCTGGGACCAGTGGTACATACTCCGAGACTAACTTTGTGTCAGTACAGGACTGGTCTGGAACCAGTGAGAGTGGTACATACTATGACGCTAATTTTGGGTCAGTTAAGACTGGTCTGGGACCAGTGGTACGCTCTCTGAGTCTGACTTCGGGTCAGTGGAGAATGGTATGAGACATTCTCAATCAATTCTTCTTCATAGTTCAGCAGAGCCAGCAGAGTAGAGCTATCAGAACCAACAACACTGAGCAGAGACGAGAAGAGCAGAGCAGAGCAGAGCAAAGCAGAGCAGAGCTAGCAGAGCCAACAGAGCTGAGCAAAGCAGAGCTAGCAGGGCCAGCAGAGCTGAGCAGAGCTAAGCAAAGCCAGCAAAGCTGAGTAGAGTAGAGCAGAGCCAGCAGAGCTAAGCAAAGATGAGCAGAGTAGTGTAGGGCACTGATGGCAGAGATAGTACAGTCGGACATATGGATCAGCAGATGGAGTTCCCCCTAGTTGAGATGGAGTGTTAAATTGGAAACTAGGGCAAAACTCCATGTGGGTCAGCTTATTTATGGTAGCTGATACTTTTATTGGATCCCTCTCGTCGAGAGGTGTAGGATTGATCCAAAGATCATCCGATTCCGATAAGTATTTATGGAGATATAAATTTATTTTGTTTATGTAATTATTATCAAGCCGACTAGCTCTTATGTAGGCTCTAGAAGCCAAAACGTCATGTTTATTCAACCTTACGCTTTTAGTATAAATAAGAGAGGATGTGAAGTCTTTCAGACACACTCTTCATGTGATCTCCTACTCACCACGTCTTGGGTTTTTGGTGAAGGAGAGAGACACTAAGAGTACGCTGATGATGCCCTAGCCGCAGTAGAAGGTGCCCTAGCTATAGGTCAAAGAGGAGCCTTAATCCGCTCTTAAGGAAGGCTCTAATCCGTTGAAAGAAGAGCTTTAATCTACACTTAATGGAGTCCCTTATCTGCTGTCCAAGAGGCTCTTATGCGCAGTCAAGGAGGAGCCTTAATACGCTAACTAAAGAAGCCCTAGAAGATGTAATGGAGAAGTCTATACACAGCAAGAAGAAGGCTCATCATTCGGTCTACAATTGATGCAAAGGAGACTGTGCTTGGGGGCAAAGAAAAGGAGACAAAGGTAGCTGCAGAGAAGTCTGTCCATAACTGCAGTGATGCCATAACCACAGTGATGCCTTAGTTGCAGTGATGCCCTAGCCGCAGTAAGCCGCAGGCTTATGAGGAGACCTACACGAATCTGCCTTAGTCGTAGTTAAAGAAGGAGGTTCCAGCCACAACAAATGGAGGCCTTAAGTAGCTGTCTAGTAATGCCCTTAGCCGCAGTAATGGAAGCCCTTATACGCAGCTCCAACAGACCCAGTTGCTGTCACCTAAGTCGCTGACATAATGCCACATTGCTATAGGTGACAACATGGCCTATTTTAGGATTGTTTGGGCATGATCAAGTTGTTCTTGATCTCGGTATGCTAGGAAGAAGAATCCGCATAAAGGAGGAGCTAGGGACAGTTGTTTAAAGGGTTATTTAGATCACTGTTTGAAGAGACTAAAGCTACAATCCACTATTGGGCTACGACGCAGGCCATAGCCAATAGTTGGAGGCCTTTTTAGTAGCTGCGCTTAGAAGGTAAGAAGCCCTATAAGGTAGCGTATCACTGGAGGATTGTATGAAGGCCAGCCGCAGTAATCAGGGGAACTGTGGGGTATGTTTAAGGTGTTATGGCTATCACAGTTTGTGCCCAAACAAATGACCAGGTCTGCCATGAACCCGTCCTTATGAAAGGTACCAGATTAGTAGCCTTGACATGATCAGTAAAGCAGCAAAGGAAGGAAAGTCTTATGGAAAGAAAGCTTCAGTAATCTGAGTAATTGACTGAGCTGTTCATCTTCTGCATATCTTCAGTCCTTGGGATCAGATCTGCAACCTCATTTTGTGTTATCTTCATGGTGAAGATCTTTGATGACTGATCTCTTATCTTGTCAAGTCAAAGTATTGACTTCTGATGTATATGTACTATCTCTCTCTCTGCTGAACCATTGAAGAACATAGAAGAAGAATTTATCAAGGGTTTCCCCACATTGGGGTTTGTCCTTGGCTTGCGCCATATCTTGTGTCCTCTTGTCTTGGCTTGTCTTCTGCATATTATATTTATGTTCTATCTGCAATTTATCGTAATGCTGATGTGATTGCTAACTATGAAAATTCAAATAAATTTCTCTAGCATAGAACATACCAAAAATTAACAAAATTTGATGGCAAGGGTATGAAAATTATCCTTGATTATGTAATTCATTTTGTTCAATTTTTTTTTTTTCAAGTGGTCTTTATTGGGAAGAAATCCTCCCAAGGTTGTTTACCCTTACATTGGATGGTTGTGTGAAAGAATGGTGCTATTCTTTACCTAATGCTTATGTCATGTATTTCAAGCATTTTGTTAATGAGTTTTCCATGTTTTCGACAAATATGCCTATCCAGATGTTATTGATCAAATTTATCATCTTAGAATGGAATAAAATGAATCTCTTGAATGTTTTGCTAACTCTTTCCTTCAACTTTGTTATGAAATCTCAGAAGAGGATGTGGATTGACAGTTCTTGGATGAGAAGTTTCATTTGTTAGTCTGGATGTCAAGGAAATATTTTGAATATGATCCATTATGTCCTCTTGATCAAAAGTAATTTTGGCATCCTAAAGAAGAACTAGATATTCCTTTTGTTCCATGTCCCCCTCATTTTGAAGTTTTGTGTTTTGAACCTCAACTGATCTCTAAACTGGAAGATCAATGTGTTGATGAAGGATTAATTCTTCTTTTACATCCTTCCCTTGATGGTGATTTGTCTTATCTTATCAATCCACCAACTTCAAATCTTGATATCTCACTAGTTGACCCTATAACTGTTAACAAAGTTAAACCCTTGGACAACCATGACCCTGGTGATTTCTTTTTCTCTAAATTACATGGTAATGATTGTTCAAGTAACATGGTTGAACCTTTTTTCCTACAAGAAGATTTATATTTGCAGGAATTTCAAGGGGAGTCTGATACGATCATCAAAGATTTTGTTTCAAGTATATCACCTTTCAATCAAGAAGATGACATGCTTATCATTGACGATTTTTGTTGTAATCTTGAACATATATTTGATGAACCTCAATTTTTTTATGAATCTCATGATCTGAATAATGACTCTTATCTTGATAAGCAACTGGCCATCTTTTCTCTGAGTTGAATGTTAAGTCAGGTGAGTAGGATACTTTAGCATATGTTGATGGTTATGTCAAGTTCCTATCACCATGATGATATTTGTGATTTCGGTTATTTCATGATCATTTTGCAAAATTTTGTTATCATATGGGATGTTGACTCTCTCCTAAGGGATTCTAATTTTCTTCACGTAAAAATTTTCAACCCTCAAGGAAGAAAGTTTAATTTGACTATTGAACTTCCACCATTACATCCCACCTCAAGAAAATATTTAATATGTGATGTGGAAATAGAGAGTGATTTTATTAAATGTTAAATATTTCAATCTAACTTTTATTTTTCATCATCCATCAAAGAATATCACTCATAGGACATCATGGATTGTGGTCAACCTGCTACTGTTGCTTATGATGTGGATTTGTCTTTTATTAGTTTTTCTTGTCAAATTTTCCCTAAAGGTCGTTTCCATGATCTTATTGCATATTCCCTAGAAGAATCGTTTCACTCTGGACCCATGGCTCATGGCCTGTACTTGCATGCACTTCATTGAGTCTTGTATGGCCATAGGCTTGGTGATTATTGTTGTTATGGAGTCTTTTATTTGATAGGGTAGTCTTGTGTGTTACACTGTTGTAATTGCACTTCCTTTTTCTTTGTGTCCGTGTGTATGTTTTTGTGGTTTATCCTTGTCACCACAATGCATTTTATTTTGGTCTCACATGATCACATCCTTCCACTCAAAGGTTGGGAGTAACTTTTTTGGATGCATTAGAAGTTCCATTTCACACGACCCAACCTTTTATTTATTAGTATAGGATTAGATAGGTTGCATTTAGTTCACTGCATTGCATTCTTTATTTGTGTTTTCATCTTCCGTTTCATTTTTCAGTTTTACTGGTTCTTGAATAAAGATGGTTTTGAGCTTAGAGATGATGTGGCTGAATTTTTGTAAAAGGAAAATTGTGGTAACTCGCATTTGTTGTATTACATATTACATTCTTCTCCGTTTTAGCTTACATCTTTCTAGTCGATGATATTTTGATGGAAAATACAATCCTTCAACTGAGAAGTTGAATGAAAACCATGAGACCTGTATCTATTAAGATTCTCACTCTTGCACTCGGTCTTGTTACAAATAGTTTGATCTTGGTTATCTATGTGAGTACAGTAAGATAAGGGGAAAATTTTTAGTGATCAAAGCATCAGAGGTCTTAAACCTATCTTTGAAGGAACAACCTCTTATGCTCTCAATAAGTTGGGGTCCATCTTTCGGCCGTTGAAAACTAATAACTGCATATGCACAATATTGTGAAAAGTAAAAGAAATAAAAATAAAGGGTGAAAGAAGAGAAAGACTTCCTGCACATGGAGGTGAAGTAAGTGACTTCATTGGGGTACTATTTAAGCTCGCTGGCAATGAAGCAATGTTTGTGTTCCTATAGTGAATCCACCAAGTACTATCCAGGCTTACTAGTAACAAAGAAATGCCATAGATGTAAAACTCATACTCTAATTGTTATAACTCGTCGTACTATATTACCCTTACTTACATTGACAAGATAATGATATGGCTTGTTCTATGTTGTGTTACGCTGAGTAATGGAATTGGGAAGACTATATCTTTAATCGGGTAAGAGTGGGGAGCTAAGGTAACTCTTTTATTGAATGATTACCTATTGGGTCCCTATAATACTAGTGATTACCCCATTACTATTGTAGTTATACCCCTTATTAATATTGTTGTTCCCCTATTGCCCCCATATTGTTATTTCTGTGCCCCATAGAATCCCTCTATTTTTATTTTTGTGGCTTTATATTATTATTGTTAGGCTGGCTGGATTATATTGTGACTCCTTAGACTCCTATTTATCGAAAGGAGGTTTTTTCATTTGAATCATCCAAGAATTGTTCATGTATGTAATGTAAAGGAGGTTTCCCCCTTGAAGAGGCTGAATTCTAAGGCGTTGACCTATCTTTTCTATCTTTTCTTGAGCTGGTTTCATAACATTTGGTATCAGAGCTTTGGATTCTAGGGTTTTGTTGCTCCAAACAGGTCATCGTGGCATTTTCGCTATAACATTTTTTCTGTAACGTTTTAGAAGTCTCAAAAAAGACCCATTTGAGAAGAAATCGTGTTGAACCTTGGGTCCAAATTTCAGAGCTTTTCGCACGATATTTGCGGAGATATGATCTAAGGAAGTTGGTCTTTTTGCAGACTCCTGAATTACATTCAAAACAGGTGACCTGGGGAAAATCGTCATAACTTCCTCTCTGGGGATCAAATTGAAATTTCATAAGAAGGTACAGAAAGAGGACAGACTTTAGTTTCTTGTATGCATGTTTTAGATCCAAAGGTCGAAACAGTGACTCGTGGCACGTCGTACAAGTTCGCTCTACTGAACTAGTCTATAAGAAAGTCACTGTGGGAGATTTCACATAACTCTTCCGTGGAGAATCCAATTTGGGTCAGACTTACGGCATTGGAAAGAGGACACAGAGGGGTACTATAGGTCACAAATTTAGAGCTAGATGACTGGAAAGTACAGAGATACATCAGAGGTAATATCAAGCTCCTACAAAGTGAAAAAAGGTGTGTAGATTTTTTTAAATTTTTGCTTAAGCTTGGTTTGAAAATTTATTTTGAAGGAATTCAAAGGGCATAGTAGAGCATTATTATCGGTAACTGATGCCCCAAGGAACGAAAATGCAAACACCTAGTAAGGAACTTGAAAGCTCTAGCATGACTCATGAAGAAGAGGAAGAAATGCAACATGATATATCAAAATTACAAGACCAAGTGCAACAACTGTCCCTTGCACAAAAAGGAACAGAATTTAAGATGGATGGTTTAAAGAAAGATGTAGAAGCTAAGATGGATGGTTTAAAGAAAGGTGTGGAAGCTAAGATGGATTGTTTAAAGAAAGGCATAGAAGCTAAGATGATTGACGTGGAAGCTAAGATGGATGATTTGAAAATAGATTTGAAGACAAACATGGACGAATTGAAGATAAATATGAATAAGTTGCTATAAGAAATGGTCCCTAAGGGTGAAAGGGTACTAAAGGAAACTCATGATGAGAACAAAAGAAATGTTAATCATGATTCCATAGATGCTAATGATGGATCAAAGACTCACCATATTCCAAAAATAGATATGAGGAAGTTTGATGGAAAGGATCCTGCCACATGGATATTACAGATGGAGCAATTCTTCGATCTCAATAATGTGCAAAACACACAAAAGGTACGTATGGAAACTTTATATTTGGAACCAAATCAGTTTGTATGGTATCAATGGCTTTTCTCTCGTAAACCATTTATCACTTGGGCAATTTTTATGGAAGAATTGATAGCACATTATGAGGATACAAAAAGCAACACTTTTTTTAGCCAATTGATAAGTCTCAAACGAAAGGGTTCAATAATGGAGCACATTGAGGAGTTCAAAAAATTGAACATAAGGGTGAAATATATTCCAGAGGAGCATAGGATTGATGTGTTCATAGGATCTTTAAAGGATAATATCCAACATGATGTTCGCCTTTGGAAACCTGATTCATTAGAGAAGGCATTCAGGTTAGCAAGAAAAATGGAAAGCAAAATTATGGCAACCAGGAAGCATACCACTCACAACTATAAAGACGGAAGTGTTGTTGCCCCTAGTCTTCCACAACCTATAAGGTTGACACCACAACAATTGGAAGAAAAAAGAGCAAAAGGGCTTTGTTACAGTTTTGATAGCAAATACACTAAAGGTCATAAGTGTGATGACAATAAATTATTCTGCATAGATTGTGAAGAGGAAGAAGAAAAGGAGCAAGAAAGGTAAAAAGAAGAGGATATACTCTAGGAACAAAGCCTAGATGAAGAACAAATAAATCTGACCATATCTTGTAATGCATTGGAGGGAATTACCACTCCTCAAACCATCAAGATAGAAGGACAAATCAAGAAGAAAAAGGTAATAGTGTTGATTGATTCGGGAAGCACCCACAATTTTATTCATTGTAAGGTAGCAAAAGAATTGAATTGCTTCCTATATACAACACCAGAGTGTCAAGTGATGATTGCAAATGGAGGAACAATAAATTGCTCCGGAAAGTGCCATAATATCAAGCTATCCATGGGAGAATATGTATTGACTAGCCCAATGCTTTCCATTCCAATGGGAGGTGCTGATGTTGTACTAGGAGTCCAATGGATACAATCCCTTGGTACAATAGCTTTTAATTTTCAAGAAATTTTCATCAAATTTTCTACGGAAGGAAAGGAAGTTGAATTAAGGGGTATTGCAAGGAAACCAGGAAAGATAATCAGCTCTAATAGTATGACAAAGCTTCTAAAAAAGGAGCAAAGAGGTGTAATTGCACAATTATGCTCACTAGATGTTTCCACATTGGAATCATCTATTTCTCCAGATCTCCAAAAAGTCCTGGACAATCATTCCAAGGTATTTGAGACTCCCAAAGGTCTCCCACCTAGGCGTGATCATGATCATGCTATTCATCTGATTCCAGGAAGTGTTCCTCCAAACATCAGGCCGTACAGATATCCCTATGTCCAAAAGAGTGAAATTGAACGTATGGTTGCAGAAATGCTAGAGGCTGGTATAATTCAACCGAGTCAAAGTTCTTTCTCTGCTCCAATAGTATTGGTGCACAAGAAGGATGGATCATGGCGCATGTGTCTGGATTATAGGGAGCTCAACAAGCTCACTATTAAAGATAAATTCCCCATTCCTGTCATTGATGAATTACTGGATGAATTGCATGGATCAATTTACTTCACCAAGTTGGATCTTCGTTCAGGATATCATCAAATCAGAATGAAGACTGAAGACATTCCGAAAAAAACATTTAGAACTCATGAGGGTCATTATGAATTTTTGGTCATGCCTTTTGGCCTTACCAATGCACCTTCAACATTTCAAGGTTTGATGAATTCAATTTTCAAACCATTCCTTAGAAAATTTGTGTTAGTATTTTTTGATGATATACTAATCTACAGCAAGTCTTAGAAGGATCATGTTGAACATGTTGACAGGGTGCTACAACTATTGAAGGAGAAACAATTATATGAAAATAGATCCAAATGTTTCTTTGGAGTCCAGGAGGTGGAATATTTGGGTCATATTGTATCTCATGAAGGAGTTAAGGTATACCCTAGCAAAATTAAAGCCATTAAGGAATGGAAAATCCCCACATCCATAAAGCATCTGCGAGGATTTCTTGGGTTGGCAGGGTATTATCGCAAGTTTGTTAAGAATTATGGGAGAATAGTAGCACCTCTAACAACATTATTAAAGAAAGATGTATTTTCATGGACTCTGAAAGCAACAAAGGCCTTTGAACATCTTAAAGAGGAAATGTGCCAAGCACCGGTCTTAGCTACACCGGACTTCACAAAAACCTTTATTGTGGAATGTGATGCTTAGGAAATGGAATTGGTGTTGTTCTAATGCAAGATGAAAGACCCATTGCTTTTGAAAGTCATCCAATCAAGGGAAAGTTTTTAAGCAAAGCTATTTATGAGAAGGAAATGTTGGCAATACTCCATGCACTTAAGAAATGGCGACCCTACCTAATGGGTAGACACTTCAAGGTAAAAACAGATCATGACAGCCTTAAATACTTTTTACAACAAAGATTATCCTTTGAAGAGCAACAAAAGTGGGTCACAAAAATGTTGGGTTATGACTTTGAAATCATCTAAAAAAAGGGAAGCAAAATGTGGTGGCAGATGCACTCTCAAGAAAGGATGAGGATGTGGAAGCATTGTTGTGCACCATTTCTATTATCCAATTAGATTGGATAAACAAAGCAAGGGAGGAATGGAAGAATGACGAAGAAGTGTGGGCACTTATTCGAAAGTTACAATAAGATTCCAGTACGTCTGATACATTTATCTGGCAAAATGATTCGTTATGGTACAAAGATCGCTTATACCTCTATAAGAATTCCCAGCTAAAACAAAAGATTCTTATGGAATTGCACACTTCTCCCTTAGGAGGGCACTCAGGATTTTTAAAAACTTACCACAGGGTTAAGAAGGAATTTTTTTGGGATGGCCTTAAATCAAATATTCAAAAGTTTGTGGTGGAATGTTTGGTTTGCCAACAAAATAAAGTTGAAACAATTAAGACACCGGGTCTATTACAACCTTTATCCATTCCAAGCCAACGTTGGGAGGAGGTTTCAATGGATTTTATCACAGGTTTACCCAAGTTTGAGGGAAAGACTGTCATCATGGTGGTAGTTGACAGACTTACCAAGTATGCACACTTTTATGCATTATCACATCCATTTAAAGCCAGTACAGTTTCTACTGCATTTATGGAAACAATTCAAAAGCTACATGGAAACCCAAAGATTATTGTAAGTGATAGAGATCCCATTTTCACTGGAAATTTTTGGACAAAATTATTTTCTTGTCTTGGTACTCAGTTAGCTCATAGCTCATCTTATCATCCTCAATCTGATGGGCAAACTGAGATAGTAAAAAAATGTTTGGAAGGATATCTTCGTTGCTTTGTATCTGATAAACAGACACAATGGGTCAAATGGTTACCTCTGGCTGAATGGTGGTATACCACTTCTTTCCATACAACAACAAAAATGACCCCATTTATGGCACTTTATGGGTATCAACCACCATCCATCACATCATATTTAAGTGAAAATTCTAATGTTCAGGCAGTGGAACATCACATCGAACATCAACAACAAGTCCTCCAACTCTTAAAGGACAACCTCGTGTCGGCACAGAATAGAATGAAACAATAGGTAGATCAACATCGCAGTGAAAGAAGTTTTGATGCAGGTGATTAAGTATTTCTACGGCTACAACCATATAAGAAAATGTCCCTCAAGCAAACTAAGAAGGATAATAAATAATCACCAAAGTATTATGGTCCATACAAGGTGTTGCAAAAGATTGGTACTATGGCATACAAATTGGAGCTTCCTGCAGCTTCTCGATTGCACCTAGTTTTCCATGTTTCATGTTTAAAGAAGGTTATAGGAGACAAGCTCCCAGTTCAAACAATATTGCCAGAACTTGACGAGGAAGGAAAAATTATATTGGAACCGGAAGCAGTCATAGAAACAAGAACTCGATAGCTACGAAATCGTTCAATTTCAGAGTATCTTATCAAGTGGAAGAACTTATCCGTTGAAGATTCCACATGGGAGGATGAGAATTTTATGTAGAAGTATTCAAAACTACTCAAGCGTTGAGGACAACACTTTTTTGAAGGAGAGGGGCATGTTGGGTCCCTATAATACTAGTGATTACCCCATTACTATTGTAGTTATACCCCTTATTAATATTGTTGTGCCCCTATTGCCCCCATATTTTTATTACTGTGCCCCATAGAATCCCTCTATTTTTATTTTTGTGGATTTATATTATTATTGTTAGGTCGGCTGGATTATATTGTGACTCCTTAGACTCCTATATATAGAAAGAAGGTTTTGTCATTTTAATCATCCAAGAATTGTTCATTTATGTAATGTAAAGGAGGTTGCCCCCTCGAAGAGGCTGAATTCTAAGGCGTTGACCTATCTTTTCTATCTTTTCTTGAGCTGGTTTCATAATAATACATCCTATAGAATTGTCTCTTTTTTTTGTAAATGAAACCATTTAAGAGAATTTTTGATTCTCCCAGTGTGTTTCCAAATGTTGTTGATGTGAAAATAACCCTCCACAGTTTTTACTAAGTATTTTTTGGAGCCTACAAGAACCATCATTTCAAGACCCCTAGTGTCGTCATGTTGTTTTATTTGTTATTTGTGTTTTTTCTCTTAGTGTCACATCTTCCTAAGTCAATGTTTCTTAACTGTTGTCACCTAACCCTTAGAAGCACTTATTTTATCTAGCCCATGGTTAGGTGAACTATGACTTTTCTTGACTTAGAAACAAGCCTTTTCACGATGAACATACTTGAAAAGCACTCAAAATAACATAAAAAGAAAAAGAAGGCAAGAAAGTGCTATTCATGGAAAAATCACACTCCATGTTGATGGAGAGATGCACTTGTGTTGAGCGCACTCCTTCGGGCTGAATAAGTGTACCCTCGTTGAGCGCATGTCTTCCCTCCTTGAGTGCACATATTCATGTTGAGAAAGTCTTCCCTCCTTGAGTGCACCCTATGATGAAGACATGAACTCTTCCTAGATGGATTCATGTGCCTTTCGTTGCATGTGGGTGTACTCCTATAAAATAGAAGCCCAATTAAATTCTCTTATCTAATCATTTCACTTGTCGACAAGTGGTGATCATGCATGAAATAATTTTTCATGTAAACACTTTTAAATTAACCCAGTTAATCATTCATTTTCATAATCATTCTCATCTGGGTTGGGTGCACAATTGTGGATCAAGAAACTCTTCATCAACTTGCATTACAAGTAAGTTTTGTATGTTGGATCTATTCATTGCCTTTCATGATTTCATTGTCAATCTTTATTTTCTCACTAGTGTATCTTTATTTTTCTGTTTATTTATTGGTGTTTCTATTCAATATTGATTCTGTAAGTTTTAACTCTGATTAATAAAACTTTCACATTCCACCATGATTGCGGCATGATCCATATAAGCTTGTAGATCCTTCTTCTTCTCATTCCTATCATGAAATCTTACTATCAGACATGTTCTTAAGCTTTCCTTAGGTAGAGTGCACTTCTGTCACTCGAAGCCTAATCATCCTTGAAAATTTCCACCAAAATAATGAAGTTTCCTTCTTAAGTACACTCCATTTTCATAAATAATTACGTCGTCCCTTGAGTGAATGAGCATGCCTTCAAGAATTGAATGATTTCCCTTCATCCCTTCGACATGCACTAGTGTATCCTCCTTTACATTTAGCACATGAGTGCAACCTGAAGGCTTGAAGACATGTTCCTTCGTCCCTTTAGAGTGCACCAGTGTGTCCTCTCTATCTCATTGAGCACATGAGCACACTGTGAAGGCTTGAAGGCCTGACCACTCACCCCTCCTACCCTTCAGAGTGTGCTACTATGCCCTTGATGGATTTGTTCTCTTTCTTGAGTGCATGAGCACACTACAAATCCTTGAGTGATCGTTGACTCTCCTTCATGATTTGCAAGAGAACACTCCTAGTTGAGATGCGTATTTTTTATGCATGCAAGTTATCTTGTACTGTCATTGATATATTTTCATGATAAGTTAAATATGATGGCTCTTTATACATGATTTATGAGATATTGCTACATATTTAGGTTGCATTAAGATAGTCTTGTCATTATGAGTGTACTTCCACAAACAAGCATTCGAGCTACAAGTTTGTTCACCCTTTCATCATATGTTGGAGCCATGCCTCCCTCTACACATACAATGACCTCCAAAGAAACTTCTGAGGCAAGAACTAAGGAAGTAGATGAAGTAACAAAGCTAAGAATTCCCATTTATGTAGACAAATATTTGTTCATTGATAAGTCTACCGATGTCACATGATGTAGTATAAAAAACACATTCATGAAGAAGAGTTTTGCTAAGAATTTGGAAGACGTGCAAGTGTACATCAACATTAAGAGGTACATAATGCATAGGATCGCAAGAAAATTATTGATAATCCCATGTGAAAAGGTGATTGAGTGGATTAGCACACACATTTTTGACTCTCATCTTGTGCTTTGCAATGAAAGTGGTGGTCAACTCACCACCTATTATGGATAAGATATCAAGACATATTACAATATGCTCAGACCCACAAAATATGCAAACACTGGATTTTATACTAAATGGGTCCACCTTGACATAAGTGACATTATAAAATCATGGTGTTGAGAGATTTCTAAGTTTTGCCATCACCCATTAGTAGTCTATCTGACTAATATTCTTAGAGTTGTATATCAATATCTGATAGCCATGTGTTGTTGGTTGCATGGGAACAAGAACACTGAGGTGTTTGAGGAAAAATGGATATATATGCTCAATATGGTGGTAACCCATCGAAAAGTGTCCAATTGCGAAGATATATTGTCATTTTAATTGCACCATCATGTGGGGAAAGAAAAAGCATATTTAAGGCAAAACTAGGCAGCAAAATTTTATATGTTTGTGCTTCTTTTGGAAGGAATCTACGCACAATATGAATTCCCAAAATTATACTAGAACTAGATCCTTGAGGACAAGTTTCAGATACAAAAAATTAGTTGAACACTTTTGCACACTTATATTTCGAATGATATTCGAGATTGGTCCTCCTTGCATCATTGATCAGGTGAAGGAGTCACTATGGGATATCATGGATTGGTTTCCAGCTCTTGAGGGTACATACATAAGATGTTTTTTTTTCTAGATATCCCTTCATCTCATGTAGTGATATGTGACTGATAAGGTGGTCATGCAGGAACTAGTAAATTAGTTGGATAAGGGATTGTTAGGAGTTATTCATATGAGGAAGAAAGCCCCTTGGCCCACCTTTCCTTTGAGGATCAGATTATATGAGTTAAATAACCACAAGGTGATAGTAGCAGAAATACAAGAGTTGGATCACTTTCACTTCATAACTAAATAGTTTCATGGATATGATCACAAGAGAGTGTGCACGCAACTTTGTGAAAGGATTAGTTTCAATATGGGGTATTCATCAATGTACATAACAGAAGACAAGAAAGTGAAGAATTAGTATAATGCACTTAGAAAGACACATTTATCAATTCAGACTAGTTCACCCTAAGATCCACCAACTCAAGATATGTAGGTCAATGAGGCATAACATATAACCCCTCAAGAAAGGAAAGTGGCTCCTAAGAAGAGGATGAGGTATGATTCAATAAGTGATAGAAGTAGGAAATGGAAAGCTAATCCTTTGAACACAAGAGATATTCAAGAGGAACAAGTCAGGAGAGAAGCAGAAGAAGAATAGAAGAGGAACCAAGATGATTTGCTTCAAAAGAAACAAGAATAATAAGAGGAGATGAGAAGAATAGAAGAACAACAATAAAGGTAGTCCCGGTTGAAGAAAAAACACAAATACTGGAAGAAGAACAATTGACTGAGGAGATATAAGAGGAAGAGTTAGAGGAAAAGGATACCATCCAACCCATGGATGATGAACCAGGTTGTCTAGAGGAACCCCCCCAAAGGTGGTCATATTCCATTCCGAGAAATGGGAATCACACCTCTGCCCGCAGATAAAGTCATGGATGTGTGCAAAGTAACGTTTAATCAACTTAAGAAGAGGATCGTGAAACAAAGGCATAGATACTTTCCAAATTATGCTTAGAATCATGTCTGATTTTCTATAGAGAAGGTGATAAATTCCAACACCAGAAGGAATATCATGGAAATCATGGTGGAAAATGTTGCTTTTGCTACAATGACAAAGGATAACTCTTAATACTTTCTGAAGTAGAATGTGAGGTTGAGGGGATAACTTGATGTGTTGAAGCAACAGGTGGAACATATTGTTGGAAATAATACTGAGAGGGGGGGTGAATCAGTATTATCAGAACTATAAAACTTTTTCAATGCTCAGAAAGATATACGCTACTTTCGCTAAGTGAACCAGCGTGTACACGCAACTGTGAATAAAGAAAACAGCGTATAACTAGAAATCTTATAATTCAGTCAGTTTATCTTCAGTTAAGTGCATGAGGACATTATTCACCATATTAAGAATAAACAGATGCAGTAGAACAGATCACACAGAAACCACACATATGAACACCAAGATATAAGGTGGAAACCCAATGTGGGTGAAAACCACCTGCTGCAAGTCGTCTCTATCTTTCTTTAATATAAAACTTCAGTTTACAATCTTTTTGTACTGGTGCAGCCTTATACCAGTACGCAGGCTACAACCTGCAGAAGGCTACAACCTTCTCTCGTTCTCCAAACTTCCTTGGAAGGGAGCTCCAACCCCCTTTGCTCTTGTACTAGCTAAGATACTAGTACGTAGGTGCTGACTTACAATCTTCTTTCTTTCAGGTACCACCTTTCATACATTTTCAGACTGGATATTCCTGAAGCACAACATTACAATCTGTAGACCACAAACAGGTCATTGAAGCATAAAACAACCAATACTAGCATCATCAAACTTTGAATCACTGAACCACTGAACCCTGTCAATTACCAGTTACCAGAACACAGAGTAGACTACAGAACTCTGCAATAACAGTCAGACCCAACTGTAACTCAAAAATCAAGCTCCAAAATATATACGCTACTTCAATGAGAGAAACCCGCGTATACACGCGCTTTTACCGAAGCCAACCTGCGTACAGATCTAAAAATAAATTCTATCAACTTGCAGCTGTACCAGACATCGGTTAGACCCAGAACATAACATTGCGTCAGTATGCAGATCTAGAAATACGCATAATCAACCATATCATAATAGTGCATTTCAAATCATTAGATCCCGATCTATCCTTTAGATCTAGTCTTTCATCAACCGAAGTGATCTCTCCTTAGCTTAGATCAAGCAACCCAGAACCTGCATACCAGATCTCTTTCTTCTTCAGATATTCAAGCCTTTACAGATTAATTTGCCTAATGATCTTCTCCTCCTTATATAGCCTTAGGCCTAGCTCAATACCAAGAGCCAAAACCATAGAAATCCAAAACCATCAACTTCAAAACTAGAGATCTACACGTCTGTCGAGGTACTTTGGTCCAAAGACATGGGCACAAGTACCGAGGACTAACTACCATGGACCAAAAGGAAACTTCCCGACATATACGCCCTTTTCTGTTCATGAATCTGCGTGTATACGCGCCTTAGTATATAGCTCTCCTGCGTATACGCTACTTAGTAGCATATCACCTGCGTGTATACGCAACTTGGACTTGATTAACCGGCGTATATTAGATTTCTCTTTATTCTGTAGTCTGAACGGAGATCTGTCATCAAAGAGAGTTGCCATCAAGGACAACACCTGTATCAAAGTGCCACACCTGTGCCAAAATGCCAACAATTGTCATGGAGAATCAACTTTTTTATTCATAGAGTTTCAACACCAGAGATGGTATCCAACCATGTAGGAGGAATTGGGTCCAATGGAGGGCACCATTGCATGACTATATGATGAAATGATACTTCTACAACAAGTGGTGGCTTCACTCGTTGGCATTCAAAAGATAGCATAAGACATGGTAAAACTCCTAAACGTAGAAAAAAGAGTGATTGACCATCTTCAAGAGTGGGCTGACAAGTATCTAGATGCTCTGCAACATTTGGAAAATAAATACAATATTCTTGTAGAGATAGACACAATTCAGTTGAGACTCCACCACCAGAACTACATGTGTCTTCGAGAATGGCTAATTAGTACTATTGATGCCTATAATCAACTACATAATGGTTTTGAGTCTTTAACACATAAACATAGGATGCACACCATAAGAACACTTGAAGCAATCAAAGAAAGATAGATCATCTTCGAAGAGATCAGGCAATACATTGAACAAATCAAGCAAGTGATAAAATGTGAAGGCTTGGATGTCACGAAAGACATTATTCTACAATACGCCATCACACCATTCAAAGCTCATATGAAACTTTCATGGCTATGGAATAATGTGTAGTCAAGATCTAAGACCATATTTATGGAGGCACTAGAGGTGAAAATGTGTTACATAGGGGAATTTCCAGTTCAGGTCAAAGATATCTCAACTAAGTTTAGGGCATGGAGTACTTAAATTACAAATGAGCTCCATGATAAATTCAGTGACTTATCAATTTTATGAGCATTTGTACGATTATCAATTTTCTCTTACATAACCACTATCTCATATGTAATTTGTCTTATGTAATAAATGGCATGTAATGAAGTCCAAGGGACAGATGTGGAATGTGAATAGTCACAGATGGAATGTAATAAGTCATGAATATAATATGAATAATCATAGGATTTAAAGATTCATGAGGAAGCTCAAAAGCCATTATTATTTTTTATAAATATATCCTTATAACTAAAAGAAATGGCTTGGATTCGTGAATTCTTGTCTTGTCTTCTCTTGTAGTGCATATGGCAAAGATCATTCTTTAGAGAAGAAAGTTGTGGCTTCATGTTCCACTATTGGATAGTGTTCCATTCATGTAATAATGTAATTGGGATCTTTGACTCTTAATTAGAACCTCTATGATATGACACTTCTTCATACATGTATCATGGATATAATAGGACTATTCTTATTATGTTTATGGTATATGTCACTTTAATTACATACTAAGAAAATGAACTAATTCATTTCTTAAATATGGTTTTTATTGGATAAGTGCTGTTATGATTTCGTGATTGTTGTTTATTATGTGGAATAATATGTAGGTAATCAACAAGCCTTTCGCTTCCTTCTCAGGTCCCCCTTTAGGAATGTACTAATACTTTTCTAATCAGGGATTAATTTTCCTTTTACCAGTCGTGGATATTCCCTTGTGTAGATTACATTGGGTGTCTCATAGAGCTCACCTAATTGATGCCCCAAAGAGTTGTTGTGTTCTTGTGTGTAATCATAACCAAGGCACATCTTTGAAAACTTTCCAATGGTGACCGTACCGGATGACTAGATCAAACTCCTACACCAAAGGGTGTGAGGTCTAATTGGGGATTCACATTTGGGAGATCCCATTACAATGTCAGAGGAATCCAACATTTCCACCAAATGTAAAGGGGAAAATTATGTGGTTTACCATTACATCCTCAAAACTTGATATAATTAAAGAGTTCCTCCATAAAACAATCCCCAAATCTTGATAAATGATCCATAATAGTTGTAGACATTCTAGGAAATTTAAAATTTAAAACAGCTTGGTAGATGGGAATCATGACAGGATGAAAATGTGGTAAAAGTGATTAAAATAATTCTCTTCCCATAATATACTATGGTAAATGTGAATGGGAAGAGGGTTAGCAAGTGTCCATTTCCAATGCATATATGGAAGGTGAAAGAACAACAAATGGAATCCATGCAATACACAGACTTGTAAAAAGGAGGGTTATGAGAGATTATATGTTTAGAATGGAAATGTAGAATGTTATTCGGTAAATTATTAGAAAGAATTTGGGCCTAAATAAAAATAAACCCATCAAAAACTCTATGGATGAGAGGGACCCAATCCTTAGGTTGTGAGACATTTTGGTAGGAAAATAACATACATAACATGGTCACAACATAACAAAATGGAGAGGCTAAGGATTGAATAGAGTAAAGGCTTGATCAATTTTACTTATGTTTGGTTGGGTCACTTCTCTAGTACTTAACTAAGATGGAGATATTTTTATCCTTTCCACTACACTCTTTGTTGATGAAGTTATCAACGAATTGAGAATTGCATACTAGATGTGGCTCTGGAAAATGCTACATACCTTGAGATGCTATGGCTTGAAGGAACTGATGATCATCCTCTGTGATGCAGGAGGATCTTGTCAGTCTAGTGTATGTAGAGAGTTCAGGTCATCTTTAGCTTTGTCCGCTTCGTTAGTGTTCTTCAGTTCTTCAGGGTGTTGGTTACCCCTTCATGGTGGATATGGTCTAGGTTAATGTGACAATATCATTGTAATGGGTTTATTTTTATTATGGCGATGTAAAAAGGGGCTTAAATCCTAAGTTTAAAAACCTATGTAACTAAATATAAAACACATAACCTAAAGTTGCAAACCCATTCGGACCTAGTATTAAAACTTAATACAATACCATAGTCCTAAACAAAGGACAGATAACTGTGTCAGAGATGTTAAGACATGCGAACACTTCTCAGGTCCAAAATCAATCTTCTCCACATCAGAGATAAATAGTCAATAGACTTAACCGTTGGGGGAGTTGTGGCATGTAAACAATCAAACTATTGGGATGCAGTCAAGGTAACCGTTTGCAATTCACCACCAACCGCTGTCGGAACCGTCAGACAATTGTCAACATGTGAACATGTCATCTGGACTACCGGCAACTAACCTGCAAGGTGGAAGTTGGTGGTAAGAATGCCTTGTTCACATGGGCAAGGTCAAAACCTCCATGCATTTTATTGACCGTTAGCCTAATATACTTAACCTAAGGTGCTATTTTGGCTTTTAGATGTAGATTGATTTAATTTTAAATGTAACCATATACTAAGGTGTCACAATGTGACAAGACCAAGACACTAAGCCTTTAATGCAACATCATTCATACCTATATAAGCCGAAGGGATCTCTAATGAACCTAATTCACTATAAATTTGACCTTTTGTTCATGGTGAAAGGAGAGAGTAATTTTGAGTCTTGTAAGCAGATGCTGAGCCACAGAGGTGGTTGTTGTTTTCAGTGTATCTTGGCCATATGGAGGCAGAATTGGGAACCGAGATAGGTGTTCGAAAGATAGAAGAGAGAGATTTCTATTGACAGAGACCATAATTTCCTGCATGCATATTCAACTTGGTGTTTTTTCTAAGTAAGAAACTGTTGTGCCCTACAACAACCCCCCATTTCATATCATTTATATTTACAAAATTATTATATGAAATGGGTCCCTCTAGAAATTAATTGGTATCAATAGCGTATTCTTTTTAAGAGGTCCACAAACTAAATGAAGACATTATTTAAAACCTTTTAAATAACCCATTTTTGATCAAATAAAACAATCTTTTATTATTGCGATAAAGCGATCGCAAGATCGCATATCGCAATAACATAGAAAACACAAATAAGTGGCACATTGGTCTCCGCCGATGCGATTTCGCTATCGGCTATCGGCAATACTCCATACACATTTTAAAATGCCCATGACATAAGCCCCGATGCAATGCGCAATCGGCGATATTTTATATGCAGGCTAAGCACCTTAAATCATTCACCCCGGTCCGACGCGATTTCGCAATCGGCAATCGGCAATATTCCATGTATAATAATAAGGCGCCCAGATTTTCTCCCGGTGCGATGCGATATCGGCAATCGGGCAATCGGCAGTACACTCTCTATGCACATTATTATGCCTTTTCACGCTGATCCGATGCGATTTCGCTATCGGCGTTCGGGGGTGTGCTATCCATATGTTTATATAACACCTTTTCTCCAGATACGATGCGATATCGGTATTGGCAATCGGCGTTTCGAAATTGTCAACATAAAGATTTAAATTGTTCCCGATGCCTGATCATGATATAGCGCGGATTTCGAAAAAGCCGTTAAATGGAGGGATATTGTGATTCATTCGTATTTAAAGTTTGATCTCTTAAATAATCGATCACCTGCGCTCAACCGCCAAAACATCCATAGCACGCTTAAGCGAGCCATTTAGCCGAATAATGGTGTAATGAGCATTTAAGGGGTGGCAGGCCTTAAACGGCCATTTAATGTATCTGTAAGATCTTCCCATCGATTGGATCCGTAGCCATTTTTAAGAGTTAATCTCTCAGCACGCTTTGATCAATATATCTTTCCCGTATTGGATTTTCATTAGCATATTTCTGTGTTACGGTTATTTTCGCCTTTGCGCAGAATTCATCCATAGAGGGAAGCTTGAGCAAGATGGGGAAGAAATCCCAAAAGACCGCAGGCTCTTCGGCTACACCAATTGCAGGACAAGCTGTCATAGACAAAAAGAAGGGCTTAATATCTGATACTACGTGCACGGGTCTCACCAGAGTTACTTGGCAAGGCACTTACAATCTGATTGAAGCCGAGCAACCAGTAAAGACAGTAACAGAAGCTAGTGTGGATTTACTTCGGAAGTCTGAGAGCACCCTCAAAGATTTAGCCGACTCTTTCCTTCACAGGATAGCGGCCAGAGAGAAAATTCTCCCATACACAGACGTCGTGCGGTGGGCGATTGAAGAAATCCCAATCTTGGACAGAACTTTCAGCACCAGAGATGGGAGGATTTTCGGATCATTCAAGGCAGATGATCTAAGGCAAATGTATCATTTGCCCGAGCCAGAGAAGGTATATAACAAGGCGTTCCTGGAGAAGTTTGCAAGCGATAATGAAGTTGAATCCGAACCCATCCGGGATTGGAGACAGAATCCAGCCAAACACAAGCACGAATCTTCCGGTAAGTACTCGGTTGATTCTCTGGCTTCTCCTTATTGCTATGCGGGGATAATGATGTGTAGATTATGGGGATTGCATGACTCTGCTAATTTTACCATAGAAATGGTTCCTCTAATGGAGGCAGCAGTAAACAGTATAATTATGGATTGGGCCACTATCCTTTCTGACAAACTAGCACAAGCTGTGCTTGAGTTTAGAAGCAAGACCCGGATTTCTGAAAGAATAATTCCCCCATTTTACTACAGTGCCTATATTCTAGATACCCTCTGTTATAATTCTGAATTCCCCGTACTCGGCTGGAGGTGGACTGCGCAAGACCCCTCACCCATTCATATATATCACCAGAAATTGTGGAAATCTGCTTATAAACATCATCTATACCAAGTCTGTAATGGTTTTAGGTTGCCTATTCATTATTCCATTTTTGATAGACCTGCTCCCAAAATTTCTTATCAAGCCGGATTTGATTTAACCGGAATAGCTAGTTGGTTTGGAGAGGAAAGGTTTACCTACATAAGATTTTTCGGTAGTCAGGCCAGACCCCATGTCCTCCCTCTGTACATACCAGATAAACTTCTAGCAAGAGAAATTTCTTACCAAATCATTTCCGAGAGTGTTACACAAACACTCAAGAAGAATAAGAAGCAAGGCTGGCCCTCCTTTCCTTTGAGGTGTGTTGTATATACCCTGCATGACCTCAAACATGCAGAAAAGGAAGCCACAAAAATTCAATCCTTGACTCTAGTGACTCTCCCAAATAGGCATTTTGATCCAAGAAAAGTTGCCTATAATGCATTAGAACAGGCCAAACTGACAAGATTTGATCATCAGGAAGATCTCTTTGATGACCTGTTCTCCTCAGCCGAGTCAATAAGCCAGGTTAGGCAATTCACCCTAGCAAAGTATAATGATGAAGGGTTGACTGAATTTAATAAACTTAGAGAACAGAGGTTGCAAACTCTGCCTCTAGATTTACTAGCAACAACCCCAACAACATCATCAAGCGAGCCTGGTCGGCAACAATCAAGCGAACCTCCTGTTATAACAAAAGATCATAAACAAGAGTAGGAGGAAAGGCAGAGGAAGGAATAGGCAGAAAAGCAGCAGAGAGCACAAGTGGAAAAATAGAGGAAAGAGATAGAGGAACAGCAGAGGAAAGAACAAGAGGAAAGACAGAGGAAAGAACAAGAAGAGCAACAAAAGAAACAACAGGAAGAAGTGCAGAAGGAGTCTGAAGCCGAAAAGTAGAAACAAACGACCATTGATGTCAATATAGATACTCGTATTGACCCCAAATTGCTCCAGGAATGGAATCAATTTGACTCTATCATCAGTGGGTTGGAATGTTCCAAAGATACAAACACTTCCAAAACAAATGATACACAGGACGTCACTTCACCTCAGGTTCTAAGTGGAACCAACGGCCCACCCATTTCTAAGGATGTTGAAGTAATACCAAAAGACCCCTCCGACCAAATCATTCTACAAGTAGAAGATATTCCTCCCCTGGATGTTTTCTACAGCCCGAGGCATAGAGCAGTGGTAAAACGACAAAGGAAAAGAAGGAAGATTGATCAACCTTCCCTTTTCCCAGAACAAACTGTTACGCGCAGCGTGGTTTGGAAAGAGGAATTCGACCCCTCCGATGACCTAACAAAATTGTCGCAGTATGCAGGAGCCTATTCGGCAGCGACAATCGACAAGGCATCGGAGGTAAGTCTTCTACTGAAGACTAAAGACCAAGAAATTTTCGCATTACAGGCAGAGTTGGCTGAATCAAAGCAGAAGGCAGAGCAGGCGGAACAACAATTGTTGACACAGCAACAAATGAACAGTCAATTAACTCAGCAATTGCAGGCAGAGAAGCAAAGGATCGACCAAAGCGCGATCCAGAAACAGAAGGAGTTATCGGAGGCATTGGCACAATTGAGGGCAGCAAATGAGCAAATGATGAAAACAAAAGATGAGCAAATCGCTCAATTGTCATCGCAACTCGAAATAATAAAGGGCGCTCCACAAGTGGATGAGTTCAGAGCAGAAGCATTGCAAATAAACACTGCATTAATATCACAAATTAGGCTCCTGTGTCAACAACTCACTGAGGCAGAGCCATTGTGTGAGCTAACTACATCCATAAATCAGCAGGTAGAGAAGGCCAGGAATGAGTTAGACCAAGCCGAAGAGATCATAACCGCATATCTTGACTGGCAAGATTCTGATCAAGGGAAAGCAACAAATTTGCCCAGGATCCTAGAAACATATAAGGATATACTCTTCACAGAATGGCAAACTCAGGTGATGAAAGCAGAGAGGGCGGCTTCAAGATGTAAATCAACTTCCAGCAACCTAGTTGATCTGGTTAACAACACTCTCTACTTAGCAAATATGATTTCCCAATGTACACCAGGAAAGATGACAACAACAAACATGTTGGAGCAATCATGTTATCCTGACTTGGAGGAAAAGGGGAGATTAATCGCCGGGGTTAACAGTTTAACCTTCGATGCATATTGGCTCTTCCTGATTAAGCCGCACACACAGAGAGCCGCCCTTAAGTGTTTAACAGATGCAATCGGGTGTATAATTCTTGATATTCAGGATGCCACCTATGCCACCCAGCTCAGTTCGCGCCTCAACAAACCACCTGAAGTAGAGCCAATGCTTGCGATAAGTCAGCTCAGATTTAAAGGCAAGCAGCCTACTTGATGAATCATGCCGCCGATTTCCAGATCGCTGAGGGAAATAGGATCAATATTTATTGATACCAATTTAGTAGGATTTCAGTTTAATAGATATTTAGATTAATTTAGTATTTATAGACCCTTTCATGTTTTTAGAAAGGGTCGTAAAGTTTTGTATCAGACTTAATAGACTGAAGTTTGCAATATTGTGCTTCAGTCAATATTCTTTTATAAAACTGGACCAGTTGTTCTTAATTCAACAAGGAAGCTTTTTATGCAATTGTGCACTATTGCCTTTGTTAAGAGTGTTTTTGCGTTGAAGGAAGAACTACAAGTAGCGATTTGATATTGGGAGTGTCGCGCAGCTCATATGGTATTTTTATCTATGTCTGAATTCATTCCTTTCATATGAATTGCTATGTGATTATTCTTGCTATTATTGATTATATGCATGCGCCATAACAGCAGATCTGTATTCATTCCACTATTTGATGTTTTATGATGTGTTTCTTTTCTAATCATGTATATATCAATGATATAAATGATGAGTGTGGTAATATCGCTTTAATCGCTTTGCTTAACTAGTTAGGCACAGTAATCTTGAATGAATTAATATCTATGTCTGATAGATGGAGTCATCTATATGCCTGTCTTTAGACGCAGACCACCAAACGCTGCACTTTAAAGCTCAGATAAGTTCCCGGGATAGATTATAGTTTATATATTCTTGTTGATAGTTTAGTTATTCGCCCGCTAGCTTAGATTATAAATCATCCATTCATCCCGTTTATTCACTTTTGGGAAACTGGTCCCATTATCCCCAGTCGGAGCCACTATTCCAAACGGAAAAGGAGCTGTACTAAGGTCCGGACCGGGTGGTTATCCCCAATGTTGTTGCAGTGATTTTCGAGGCATCAACATTTTTGGTGCTAGAAGGAGGGCCGACTGTGAATGGAAAACAGACCCAAATCTGTAAGCCATTCTAAGAGTAATTCTCCCTCCAAATCCCCTCGAACTTCTCATTCGCATGCTGGTTCGCCAGTATCCAAACAAGAAGAAGAGGAATCAACTACCACTGCTCAAACCCATCATACTTCAGAACAATTAAGTCTTGAATCACCTGAAGTTCAGTCTCTTATCCATAAACTTCAGAGATTCTCGATTTCGCCACAGAAATCTGAGGTATCACAAAGCAGTGCGACTTCGCAGTTTAATTTACCTCACCCTCTCACCAGACTTCAGAGCGAAAAGCTCGGTATTGAACCCACTGAGTTTCCTTTACCTAAAAGGAAAAAGGCAAAGAAAAATACTGAAGGATCTGACAGTGAAGAGCTTTCATCCACATCCTCCATTTCAACTTCTCATCTGCAAAGTCAACCACCCACTCCCCCATTACATATTGTCGTTCACCAGGGATTAGAAGCTTCAACATCCCAACCTGCACATTCCTCAACATTATTTCCTTCCCAGACATCTGGAGTTCCAGCGGTAGTATCAACCACTACTG
This sequence comes from Pinus tabuliformis, assembly GCA_031772625.1. NCBI lineage: Eukaryota > Viridiplantae > Streptophyta > Pinopsida > Pinales > Pinaceae > Pinus > Pinus tabuliformis. Next base: position 824,101,893 of record CM062817.1, read on the forward strand.
TTATTATAATGGCAGATCCATGGACCCGACCTGGTGCAGTCAATATGCCTGCACCATTACATCCATTACCAGATCTTCCTGAAAAATGGCTACCCAAGTTTAATCCAGATAATGGAACCCAGGCTGAGGAACACATCAATAATTTCATGTTGGCAGTCAACTTGAAAGGAGTAACAGAAGAAGATGTTGTTGTTAGGCTTTTCCCTTATACCTTGCAAGGATTAGCGGGATCCTGGTATTTTTCCCTACCACCTGGTTCCATTACCAGTTGGAACACTTGCCAAGAGCAGTTTCTTACCAAATATGGAGATGATAGGTCTTTGGCTACCCTAATAAATGACCTCTCCAATTTGAGAATAGAGCATAGGGAGCCAATTAAGGAATTTAATGCCCGTTTCAATAAACTCCTAAATAAAATCCCCACAGCCTCCAAACCAAGTGAACAAATTCGGAGCGAATGGTATATAACAGCTCTGCCTGCCAATATAGCCATCTTTGTAGACAGGGCTGGGAAACCTACCTTAGCCGAAAACATGAAAGAAGCGCTTGCTGTGGAGAAACGCATCAATGCCCTGGAAAAGAAAGCTGCCTTGGAAGACAGAAAAGCCAAAAAGGTCTCTTTTAAAGATGACTCAAGAAAGAAAACCTCTAAAGACCCCTATGACATGGAAGGTTTGCAAAAGGTTCTAAAAACTTTATCAAATGAAATGGTTGAAATAAAGAAACAGGTAGCTGAAACATCAACCAAAAGGCCCTTTAGAACTTTTAAGAAAAATGAATCAAAGCCACCAAATGCCATATCTAAGGCTGATTCGGAACAAGAAGAAGAGGAAGAGGAATCGATTTCACAAACTAGCGATGAAGAAGAAGTAGTAGAATGTCACGGAATGTGGGATTTTATACTCCCCAACTCTGATACCGAAAACGAAGAAGAAGCATTTCCGGTCACTAATAGAAGCAAAAGTATTTCTGAACCTGTTCAGATAACGTCAAAGAAAAGGAGTGCTGGTGCTGCTACAACCAAAGAAAGAACACCTGCAAAGAAATCACCTGTGGCAATTCCCCAAAACCAGCCTTCAACTTCTAATACTCCTTCAACATCTAAAACATTAGTGGTATCAGATTCAATGGAGTATAATATTGTTGATGATATGAAGAAAACTAAAGCAAACATTACTATGTTTGAACTTAGTAAATTAAAGAATCAGCAGAAATTACTTCTTAAAGAATTGAATGTTGTTCCTTCTACACCTCTTCCCAGTGCAAAAGCTGCTAATGATTAAGGCCAACCTCCTCCAGGAATAGTTGAAGCTACCGATTCAGTTTTGATTGGAGACAGATCAAATTCTCACACCCCACCCTTCCTTTTAACCTATGAGATTTACAATAGAAACTTGCACAACTATTTAATTGACTCGGGGGCATCATCTAACATAATGCCAGCTTCAGTTTGTTCTAAACTGAACATAGAACCCCAAAAGTCTGCTATTCATATTGTACAGTTGGACAGGACCAAAGTACAGGTTTTAGGAGAAATTAATTCTGTAACCATTAGGTTATCTGCTGATCCAAGAATAGTGCAGAGGATTGATATCCTAATAGCTGATATACCTGAGTTTTACGGTTTAATTTTGAGTAGGGATTGGTCTGAGAAATTGCATGGGTATATTTCCACTGATTGGTCACATATGTGGCTTCCCTACAAGGGCAAGCCAAATCAAATAAAGATCGATCGGGAGAAACATATGACCCATACGGTTACTGAATTCGAACAAGAAAACCAGCCGGTAGCATTCAACAACAACATTTTGGGGAATTATTCATCAGAGTCATTCTTTGGTAACTTTGTTGCCCAACCATCCCCTTTCTCTGTTAATCATTTTACATCTCAGATTGAGAATTTTTCACAAACAGATAGGTCTAGATGTTTCAATGATGCTGAGAAAACTGTAAATACATTTGTTAATACCTCTTTATTTTGGTCTTTATATTTCGATGGGTCCAAGTCTAGCGAGGGCTCAGGAGCAGGATGTATTTTGGTTAGCCCACAAGGAGAAAAGACAATGCTGTCCTGTAGGCTAGAATTTGAATGCACTAATAATACAGCCGAATATGAAGCTTTAGTTCAGGGATTATATAAAGCAATCGGCCTTAAAGTGCAGTATCTAAAATTATTTGGCGATTCTGAAATTATTGTGAAACGGGTAAGAAATGCAATTCATTGTCTTTCGAATCACCTCAAACATTATCAATCGCTAGTACAGGAACTTACCTCGCACTTTGCTGCATTCAACATTTCTTCTATTCCCAGGTCTCAAAACTCGGCAGCCGATCTCCTAGCTAATGTAGCTTCCAAGCTCTTACCTTCTGAAGACTACAGCCCAGATAGGTTTTCTGTAGAATTGCTTTTTAGGCCTTCAGTACCTGACAATGTCACTAATTGGAGAGTATTCAACCATGATGAGGATGTTTTACAATTCTTAATTTCCGAAAATTCCTATGATAATCAAATCATTGAGGAAGATGAACATGACTCCCAAATGAGAGAAACACCTCAGGAAAATGCAATTCCTAAGACTGTGGTAAAGCTGGAAGATCTTTATGATATTAAAGACAGGTTTAAAACTGTAACTAATGCAAAGCTCCAAAGCTCTACCCTTAGGTTTGAATTGATCAATCTAGGTACTGAACAAGCTCCTCAAAATATTAATTTAGGATTGGGACTTTCTTTTGAAGAAAAAGAGGCATTCATTAGATTGTTAAAGAAAAACAAACAGGTCTTTGCTTGGAAGTATGATGATTTGAAGACTTATGATACATCCATTATCCAGCACACTATTCCAATGCTGCCCGACCAGAAACCGATTCAGCAGAAGTTAAGGAAAATACATCCAAACTTAGAGAGCCAGATAAAATCAGAACTTAACAAACTCTTGAAAGCCAAGATTATTTTTCCTGTCCGACACTCAAACAGGGTCTCTAATATGGTACCAGTCAGAAAGAAAAATGGCGACATTCTAATTTGTATTGATTTCAGAAATTTGAACAAAGCAAGTTTGAAAGACAATTTCTAATTACCTACTATGGAGCAAATACTTCAATCGGTAGCTGGCTCCGAATTAATGTCCTTTCTATATGGTTTCTCAGGATATAACCAAGTACTGGTTCATCCTGATGACCAGCTTAAAACTACATTCAGAACAAAATGGGGAACATATGCTTATCAGAAAATGCCTTTCGGACTTATAAATGCAGGAGCGACTTTTCAAAGAGCTATGGATATAGCTTTTAGAGGGTTGATTAATAGAACAATAGTCGTCTATTTGGATGATATTACTGTATTCTCTAAAGAAAGATATAATCATTTGCATGATCTAAATCAAATTTTTCAGCGTTGCAAAAGATATGGTATTTCTCTTAACCCTAAAAAGTCTTTCTTCGCTCTTGATCAAGGAAATCTCTTGGGATTTATTGTGTCTAAAGATGGCATTTATATTGATCCTGATCGGATCAAAGAAATCTTTGAAATCCCTTTCCCACACAATAAAAAGTCGATGCAGTCTTTTTTAGGCCAGATCAATTTTGTTAAAAGATTTGTTCCAGATTTTTCTCAAATTATATTGCCTCTTCAAACAATGATTAAGAAAAATTCGGTCTTTAAGTGGGGATCAGCAGAAAAGGAAGCTTTTGATCTAATCAAGCAATCAATAATCAATGCCCCAGCCTTGAATACACCAAATTTTTCTAATCATTTTACATTGTACACCATCGCATCCGACTTGTCTTATGCTGCAGTACTCACGCAACTAAATGATCACAATTTGGAAGCACCCATTTCATTTTTAGCTCTAATATTCAGGGTGCTGAATTGAATTACTCTGATGTAGAAAAACAAGCCTTTGCTGTATTTAAAGCAGTCAAGCATTATAGACCCTTCCTTTTGAAAACCCACACAAAAGTTATAGTTCCTTTCCCCGCAGTTAGACAACTATTAATCCAAAAAGAACTGGGTGAAAAAAGGGCAAATTGGGTCACAACGCTTCAAGAATATGACTTAGAAATTAAATGAGCAAAGATTGTTAGGGGTCAAGGTTTTTGCAGGATATTGGCAGGAGCATCCAACATTCCAGAATCAGGCGATACAAGTCAAACTGAAGAAATCAACCAGATAATTGTCACTGATTCTCAATCTCAATATGCAGATTTAATTTTTTACTTAAAGAATGGTTATGCCCCTCCACACCTGTCTTATAAAAACAAAAGGGCCGTTAGGTTAAAAGCAAAGAATTTCACAATTATTGATGACGTGCTTTTTAAGCATAATTATGATTCTATCTTGTTAAGATGCCTTGAGAAACCTGAAGCCCAAAAGGTTTTGCAGGAGTTACATGATGGACCAGCAGGAGGACATTTTGGAGCTGACACAACAGCTCACAAAGTTATTCATGATGGGTACTATTGGCCTACTCTGTTTAGAGATGCCCACGAATATGTAAGGAAATGCTTCAAATGCCAGACTTCTAGTGGAAGACAACGTAAATCAGCTTTCCCTCTGCAACCAGTCAACATTGAACAACCATTTGAGCAATGGGGATTGGATATCATTGGGGAAATTACTCCACCATCTTCCAAACAACATAAGTATATCCTTACTGCTACTGATTATTTTACTAAGTGGGTGGAGGCCATTCCATTGAAGACAGCAAATTCCGAAGCAATCATTGAGTTCATAGACCAATTCATCATTACCAGGTTTGGTGTCCCAAATGCTCTTGTTTTTGATAATGCATCCTATTTCTCAGGCAATGCTATGTTTGATTTCGCTATTAAAAGAGGGTTTAAATTGAAGTATTCTGCTAATTACTATCCCCAGGGTAATGGCTTAGCCGAATCTACTAATAAGAATCTGATCAAAATCATTAAGCGAACTATAGAGAAAAATCATAAAAAATGGCACAAATCTTTAATGTTTGCATTATGGGCTGATAGGATAACACAAAAAGCTTCTATAGGATTTTCCCCATTCAATCTTGTGTATGGAAAAGAAGCAGTATTGCCCACAAATCTTGTTCTTCCTTCTTTAGCTCTAGTACAGTACATTGAGGAAAATCCTTCTTCTTCTATTCAGCTTAGACATGATCAAATTCTAAAATTAGAAGAGGAAAGAGAAAAAGCTAGAGTTACTCATGCCAAACATCAGCAAATCATTAAAGCAGCTTTTGATTCAGTCTCATCCGGTTCAAAACAATTTCAAGTCGGTGACTTAGTTCTGAAATGGGACAAAGCCCATGAGGATAAGGGAAAACACACCAAGTTCCAGAAGATGTGGCTTGGACCATTTCAGATCTGTGAAAAGGTGGGCCATTCGACCTTTATATTGCAAGACTTATCAGGGTTGAGAGATTCTCTCCCTGTTAATGGCCTTATCTTGAAGAAATTCTTTAATTGAGGAGGTAACCCCTTCTCCTTTTAGTTTGATAAATTTTTGTAGTTTGTAGGATTTGTAGAAAATAATGTTGTAAGGTATCTACCATTGACCTTTGCTGTGTTTGAAAGTTTGATCTACAGAAGTACTCTGATATTTGCTTTTAAAATAATGGAACTCATAACCAAAAGGGATAATTTCTAGGAAATTAGGTATCATTGTATTCTGAAACCACATTTCAAGTTTTGTGAACTCCTCTCAGAAGTTTAAAAGTATTGTAAATCATTTTCTGTTTTCAAAATCGGTCTCAAAAGGTTATCAATATTAAGGTAGAAGCTAATCCGATTTCAGCATCTTCAACTCTTAACCTGTCATCCATTTTCTCTTAAGGAGAAGATTGTTCATCCCATTCACTAAAGTTTATGATTACTCAGAGTGTAATTCTAAAATATTTGATATTAAAGATAAGAGGTCTTATTACAAGCCTGCTTACCATGTTCATAGGGAAATAGTTTAACCGACATTACCAATACTGCATACCAAAACAGGGTAATGGCTTGAAATTAAAAGACAAGGGGTCTCATCACGAGCCAGCTTGTTCGGTTAGATTACTACCAGTGAATGGCATTGTCAATAGCTGGCCACCAAACCAGGACAATGGCTTTTTATCTTATCAACAACAGAAAAAGGAAATGAAATACAAAATATGAAAACATGTTTTGAATTCATTCTGTTAATCGCACTCTTAATTGAATGGAACAATGGACAATAGCATGGTTAAAAGGTATCCCTGTCGAAACTACAAATGTTTGCTGGCAGCAGAGGCTCTACCTATGACAGAGGAGTTCATTTTAAAAGCTGATTTGGAAAAGTATTCTGTTTTATCATTATAAACCCATAGAGGCCTATTTAAAACTTAGAATGTATCTATTTTCTTAAAAAAGAGAGGAAATTAGCAAAAATAGATTCATTTTGGAATGCATATATACCTAGTTTAATTAGAATTTTCCTCTTTGGTTAGAATTCTATTTTGCAAAAGTTTAAGTATTTCCTTACTTTTCAGAGATAACTGGTTCTTCCAGCGAATCGCCAATTGTTGTGCCCTACAACAACCCCCCATTTCATATCATTTATATTTACAAAATTATTATATGAAATGGGTCCCTCTAGAAATTAATTGGTATCAATAGCGCATTCTTTTTAAGAGGTCCGCAAACTAAATGAAGACATTATTTAAAACCTTTTAAAAAACCCATTTTTGATCAAATAAAACAATCTTTTATTATTGCGATAAAGCGATCGCAAGATCGCATATCGCAATAACATAGAAAACACAAATAAGTGGCACATTGGTCTCCGCCGATGCGATTTCGCTATCGGCTATCGGCAATACTCCATACACATTTTAAAACACCCATGACATAAGCCCCGATGCGATGCGCAATCGGCGATTGGCTATCGGCGATACTTTATATGCAGGCTAAGCACCTTAAATCATTCACCCCGGTCCGACGCGATTTCGCAATCGGCAATCAGCAATATTCCATGTATAATAATAAGGCGCCCAGATTTTCTCCCGATGCGATGCGATATCGGCAATCGGGCAATTGGCGGTACACTCTCTATGCACATTATTATGCCTTTTCAAGCTGATCCGATGCGATTTCGCTATCAGCGTTCGGGGGTGTGCTATCCATATGTTTATATAACACCTTTTCTCCCGATGCGATGCGATATCGCTATCGGCGATCAGCGTTTCGAAATTGTCAACATAAAGATTTAAAGTGTTCCCGATGCCCGATCATGATATAGCGCAGATTTCAAAAAAGCCGTTAAAAGGAGGGATATTGTGATTCATTCGTATTTAAAGTTTGATCTCTTAAATAATCGATCACCTGCGCTCAACCGCCAAAATATCCATAGCACGCTTAAGCGAGCCATTTAGCCGAATAATGGTGTAATGAGCATTTAAGGGGTGGCAGGCCTTAAACGGCCATTTAATGTATCTGTAAGATCTTCCCATCGATTAGATCCGCAGCCATTTTTAAGAGTTAATCTCTCAGCACACTTTGATCAATATATCTTTCTCGTATTGGATTTTCATTAGCATATTTCTGTGTTACGGTTATTTTCGCCTTTGTGCAGAATTCATCCATAGAAGGAAGCTTGAGCAAGATGGGGAAGAAATCCAAAAAGACCGCAGGCTCTTCGGCTACACCAGTTGCAGGACAAGCTGTCATAGACAAAAAGAAGGGCTTAATATCTGATACTATGTGCACGGGTCTCACCAGAGTTACTTGGCAAGGCACTTACAATCTGATTGAAGTCGAGCAACCAGTAAAGACAGTAACAGAAGCTAGTGTGGATTTACTTCGGAATTCTGAGAGCACCCTCAAAGATTTAGCCGACTCTTTCCTTCACAGGATAGCGGCCAGAGAGAAAATTCTCCCATACACAGACGTCGTGCGGTGGGCGATTGAAGAAATCCCAATCTTGGACAGAACTTTCAGCACCAGAGATGGGAGGATTTTCGGATCATTCAAGGCAGATGATCTAAGGCAAATGTATCATTTGCCCGAGCCAGAGAAGGTATATAACAAGGCGTTCCTGGAGAAGTTTGCAAGCGATAATGAAGTTGAATCCGAACCCATCCGGGATTGGAGACAGAATCCAGCCAAACACAAGCACGAATCTTCTGGTAAGTACTCGGTTGATTCTCTGGCTTCTCCTTATTGCTATGCGGGGATAATGATGTGTAGATTATGGGGATTGCATGACTCTGCTAATTTTACCATAGAAATGGTTCCTCTAATGGAGGCAGCAGTAAACAATATAATTATGGATTGGGCCACTATCCTTTTTGACAAACTAGCACAAGCTGTGCTTGAGTTTAGAAGCAAGACCCGGATTTCTGAAAGAATAATTCCCCCATTTTACTACAGTGCCTATATTCTAGATACCCTCTGTTATAATTCTGAATTCCCCGTACTCAGCTGGAGGTGGACTGCGCAAGACCCCTCACCCATTCATATATATCACCAGAAATTGTGGAAATCTGCTTATAAACATCATCTATACCAAGTCTGTAATGGTTTTATGTTGCTTATTCATTATTCCATTTTTGATAGACCTGCTCCCAAAATTTCTTATCAAGCCGGATTTGATTTAATCGGAATAGCTAGTTGGTTTGGAGAGGAAAGGTTTACCTACATAAAAGTTTTCAGTAGTCAGGCCAGACCCCATGTCCTCCCTCTGTACATACCAGATAAACTTCTAGCAAGAGAAATTTCTTACCAAATCATTTCCGAGAGTGTTACACAAACACTCAAGAAGAATAAGAAGCAAGGCTGGCCCTCCTTTCCTTTGAGGTGTGGTGTATATACCCTGCATGACCTCAAACATGCAGAAAAGGAAGCCACAAAAATTCAATCCTTGACTCTAGTGACTCTCCCAAATAGGCATTTCGATCCAAGAAAAGTTGCCTATAATGCATTAGAACAGGCCAAACTGACAAGATTTGATCATCAGGAAGATCTCTTTGATGACCCGTTCTCCTCAGCCGAGTCAATAAGCCAGGTTAGGCAATTCACCCTAGCAAAGTATAATGATGAAGGGTTGACTGAATTTAATAAACTTAGAGAACAGAGGTTGCAAACTCTGCCTCTAGATTTACTAGCAACAACCCCAGCAACATCATCAAGCGAGCCTAGTCGGCAACAATCAAGCGAACCTCCTGTTATAACAAAAGATCATAAAAAGGAGCAGGAGGAAAGGCAGAGGAAGGAACAGGCAGAAAAGAAGCAGAGAGCACAAGAGGAAAAACAGAGGAAAGAGATAGAGGAACAGCAGAGGAAAGAACAAGAGGAAAGACAGAGGAAAGAACAAGAAGAGCAACAGAAGAAACAATAGGAAGAAGTGCAGAAGGAGTCTGAAGCCGAAAAGCAGAAACAAACCACCATTGATGTCAATATAGATACTCGTATTGACCCCAAATTGCTCCAGGAATGGAAGCAATTTGACTCTATCATCAGTGGGTTGGAATGTTCCAAAGATACAGACACTTCCAAAACAAACGATACACAGGACATCACTTCACCTCAGGTTCTAAGTGGAACCAGCGGCCCACCCATTTCTAAGGATGTTGAAGTAATACCAAAAGACCCCTCCGACCAAATCATTCTACAGGTAGAAGATATTCCTCCCCTGGATGTTTTCTACAGCCCGAGGCATAGAGCAGTGGTAAAACGACAAAGGAAAAGAAGGAAGATTGATCAACCTTCCCTTTTCCCAGAACAAACTGTTACGGGCAGCGTGGTTTGGAAAGAGGAATTCGACCCCTCCGATGACCTAACAAAACTGTCGCAGTATGCAGGAGCCTATTCGGCAGCGACAATCGACAAGGCATCGGAGGTAAGTCTTCTACTGAAGACTAAAGACCAAGAAATTTTCGCATTACAGGCAGAGTTGGCTGAATCAAAGCAGAAGGCAGAGCAGGTGGAACAACAATTGTTGACACAGCAACAAATGAACAGTCAATTAACTCAGCAATTGCAGGCAGAGAAGCAAAGGATCGACCAAAGCGCGATCCAGAAACAGAAGGAGTTATCGGAGGCATTGGCACAATTGAGGGCAGAAAATGAGCAAATGATGAAAACAAAAGATGAGCAAATCGCTCAATTGTCATCGCAGCTCGAAATAATAAAGGGCGCTCCACAAGTGGATGAGTTCAGAGCAGAAGCATTGCAAATAAACACTGCATTAATATCACAAATTAGGCTCCTGTGTCAACAACTCACTGAGGCAGAGCCATTGTGTGAGCTAACTACATCCATAAATCAGCAGGTAGAGAAGGCCAGGAATGAGTTAGACCAAGCCGAAGAGATCATAACCGCATATCTTGACTCGCAAGATTCTGATCAAGGGAAAGCAGCAAATTTGCCCAGGATCCTAGAAACATATAAGAATATACTCTTCACAGAATGGAAAACTCAGGTGATGAAAGCAGAGAGGGCGACTTCAAGATGTAAATCAACTTCCAGCAACCCGGTTGATCTGGTTAACAACACTCTCTACTTAGCAAATATGATTTCCCAATGTACACCAGGAAAGATGACAACAACAAACATGTTGGAGCAATCATGTTATCCTGACTTGGAGGAAAAGGGGAGATTAATCGCCGGGGTTAACAGTTTAACCTTCGATGCATATTGGCTCTTCCTGATTAAGCCGCACACACAGAGAGCCGCCCTTAAGTGTTTAACAGATGCAATCGGGTGTATAATTCTCGATATTCAGGATGCCACCTATGCTGCCCAGCTCAGTTCGCGCCTCAACAAAGTGCCTGAAGTAGAGCCAATGCTTGCGATAAGTCAGCTCAGATTTAAAGGCAAGCAGCCTACTTGATGAATCATGACGCCGATTGCCAGATCGCTGAGGGAAATAGGATCAATATTTATTGATACCAATTTAGTAGGATTTCAGTTTAATAGATATTTAGATTAATTTAGTATTTATAGACCCTTTCATGTTTTTAGAAAGGGTCGTAAAGTTTTGTATCAGACTTAATAGACTGAAGTTTGCACTATTGTGCTTCAGTCAATATTCTTTTATAAAACTGGACCAGTTGTTCTTAATTCAACAAGGAAGCTTTTTATGCAATTGTGCACTATTGTCTTTGTTAAGAGTGTTTTTGCATTGAAGGAAGAACTACAAGTAGCGATTTGATATTGGGAGTGTCGCGCAGCTCATATGGTATTTTTATCTATGTCTGAATTCATTCCTTTCATATGAATTGCTATGTGATTATTCTTGCTATTATTGATTATATGCATGCGCCATAATAGCAGATCTGTATTCATTCCACTATTGGATGTTTTATGATGTGTTTCTTTTCTAATCATGTATATATCAATGATATAAATGATGAGTGTGGTAATATCGCTTTAATCGCTTTGCTTAACTAGTTAGGCACAGTAATCTTGAATGAATTAATATCTATGTCTGATAGATGGAGTCATCTATATGCCTGTCTTTAGACGCAGACCATCAAACGCTGCACTTTAAAGCTCAGATAAGTTCCCGGGATAGATTATAGTTTATATATTCTTGTTTATAGTTTAGTTATTCGCCCCGCTAGCTTAGATTATAAATCATCCATTCATCCCGTTTATTCACTTTTGGGAAACTGGTCCCATTATCCCCAGTCGGAGCCACTATTCCAAACGGAAAAGGAGCTGTACTAAGGTCCGGACCGGGTGGTTATCCCCAATGTTGTTGCAGCGATTTTCGAGGCATCAACATTTTTGGTGCTAGAAGGAGGGCCGACTGTGAATGGCAAACAGACCCAAATCTGTAAGCCATTCTAAGAGTAATTCTCCCTCCAAATCCCCTCGAACTTCTCATTCGCATGCTGGTTCGCCAGTATCCAAACAAGAAGAAGAGGAATCAACTACCACTGCTCAAACCCATCATACTTCAGAACAATTAAGTCTTGAATCACCTGAAGTTCAGTCTCTTATCCATAAACTTCAGAGCTTCTCGATTTCACCACAGAAATTTGAGGTATCACAAAGCAGTGTGACTTCGCAGTTTAATTTACCTCACGCTCTCACCAGACTTTAGAGCAAAAAGCTCAGTATTGAACCCACTGAGTTTCCTTTACCTAAAAGGAAAAAGGCAAAGAAAAATACTGAAGGATCTGACAGTGAAGAGCTTTCATCCACATCCTCCATTTCAACTTCTCATCTGCAAAGTCAACCACCCACTCCCCCATTACATATTGTCGTTCACTAGGGATTAGAAGCTTCAACATCCCAACCTGCACATTCCTCAACATTATTTCCTTCCCAGACATCTGGAGTTCCAGCGGTAGTATCAGCCACTACTGTTATTATAATGGCAGATCCATGGACCCGACCTGGTGCAGTCAATATGCCTGCACCATTACATCCATTACCAGATCTTCCTGAAAAATGGCTACCCAAGTTTAATCCAGATAATGGAACCCAGGCTGAGGAACACATCAATAATTTCATGTTGGCAGTCAACTTGAAAGGAGTAATAGAAGAAGATGTTGTTGTTAGGCTTTTCCCTTATACCTTGCAAGGATCAGCGGGATCCTGGTATTTTTCCCTACCACCTGGTTCCATTACCAGTTGGAACACTTACCAAGAGCAGTTTCTTACCAAATATGGAGATGATAGGTCTTTGGCTACCCTAATAAATGACCTCTCCAATTTGAGAATAGAGCATAGGGAGCCAATTAAGGAATTTAATGCCCGTTTCAATAAACTCCTAAACAAAATCCCCACAGCCTCCAAACCAAGTGAACAAATTCGGAGCGAATGGTATATAACAACTCTGCCTGCCAATATAGCCATCTTTGTAGACAGGGCTGGGAAACCTACCTTAGTCGAAAACATGAAAGAAGCGCTTGCTGTGGAGAAACGCATCAATGCCCTGGAAAAGAAAGCTGCCTTGGAAGATAGAAAAGCCAAAATGTTCTCTTTTAAAGATGACTCAAGAAAGAAAACCTCTAAAGACCCCTATGACATGGAAGGTTTGCAAAAGGTTCTAAAAACTTTATCAAATGAAATGGTTGAAATAAAGAAACAGGTAGCTGAAACATCAACCAAAAGGCCCTTTAGAACTTTTAAGAAAAATGAATCAAAGCCACCAAATGTCATATCTAATGCTGATTCGGAACAAGAAGAAGAGGAAGAGGAATCGATTTCACAAACTAGCGATGAAGAAGAAGTAGTAGAATGTCACGGAATGTGGGATTTTATACTCCCCAACTCTGATACCGAAAACGAAGAAGAAGCATTTCCGGTCACTACTAGAAGCAAAAGTATTTCTGAACCTGTTCAGATAACGTCAAAGAAAAGGAGTGCTGGTGCTGCTACAACCAAAGAAAGAACACCTACAAAGAAATCACCTGTGGCAGTTCCCCAAAACCAGCCTTCAACTTCTAATACTCCTTCAACATCTAAAACATTAGTGGTATCAGATTCAATGGAGTATAATATTGTTGATGATATGAAGAAAACTAAAGCAAACATTACTATGTTTGAACTTAGTAAATTAAAGCATCAGCAGAAATTACTTCTTAAAGAATTGAATGATGTTCCTTCTACACCTCTTCCCAGTGCAAAAGCTGCTAATGATTCAGGCCAACCTCCTCCAGGAATGGTTGAAGCTACCGATTCAGTTCTGATTGGAGACAGATCAAATTCTCACACCCCACCCTTCCTTTTAACCTATGAGATTTACAATAGAAACTTGCACAACTGTTTAATTGACTCGGGGGCATCATCTAACATAATGCCAGCTTCAGTTTGTTCTAAACTGAACATAGAACCCCAAAAGTCTGTTATTCATATTGTACAGTTGGACAGGACCAAAGTACAGGTTTTAGGAGAAATTAATTCTGTAACCATTAGGTTATCTGCTGATCCAAGAATAGTGCAGAGGATTGATATCCTAATAGCTGATATGCCTGAGTTTTACGGTTTAATTTTGAGTAGGGATTGGTCTGAGAAATTGCATGGGTATATTTCCACTGATTGGTCACATATGCGGCTTCCCTACAATGGCAAGCCAAATCAAATAAAGATCGATCGGGAGAAACATATGACCCATACGGTTACTGAATTCGAACAAGAAAACCAGCCGGTAGCATTCAACAACAACATTTTGGGGAATTATTCATCAGATTCATTCTTTGGTAACTTTGTTGCCCAACCATCCCCTTTCTCTGTTAATCATTTTTCATCTCAGATTGAGAATTTTTCACAAACAGATAGGTCTAGATGTTTCAATGATGCTGAGAAAACTGTAAATACATTTGTTAATACCTCTTTATTTTGGTCTTTATATTTGGATGGGTCCAAGTCTAGCGAGGGCTCAGGAGCAGGATGTTGTTGTGGGGGAAGGTAGCCAACTCGGAATGACCCTAACCCACTCTAAGGGTGACAGTTCCTTAGCAACAGCTGAAAGCAAAGCTATCTAAAGTTTCTTCTTTATGACATGCAAGAGATAGAAGGAAGAGATCCACTTACCGATGTCTTGCGCAAATGGTCAATCCAATCTCCTCTATTCGCCGCTTGCTCCCAGCTCCAAGTCTTTTCACGGGCCCAGCTACACAAGATCCTGCAAACAAGACAAAGAAAGGAAACTACAAGAGGCATGCATTCATAACTGATTCAAGGATTAGCATAAATCAAATACGCAAGTAAGACAATACATCATTGAAACACATGCGAATAGAAGAACCTCAAATGCTTTATTAATATATGGAAGTAAGGTTCAGGCGGTGATACAACCATGAGAGGTCCAATCCAGCATCACCTTCCCGACGGAGAGAAATCTCTTCTTCACCTCCCTCAAGCAATCACCCAATGCTCACAACTGTAAACCAACAGCAATTCTTTGCACAAAATTCCGGCCTCCAGATCCCATGGGATGAGATCCTTATATAGAGTTTTGGAGTGAAGATAAGTCAGCTTGATGTGTGACTTGTTTTCCTCTTCAACTCCAGTTGTTCTTCAGTCCTTCACTCGGAGTTTCTGCCTTCCACTTGGAGTTTTAGAAGCTCTTAACTCATCATTAGGCGAATCTTATGATCAAGTGCCTTTTTGGAAGCTTCCTGGGCACTGGCACATTGGGAAAAAGATTCCTCCACATGTCAAAGTACGCCCAGCGCAGGTAGCTTGTGTTGTACCTGCTATGCAGCGTAGGTAGCCCTTGTTGCACTTGCTATGCAACGCAGGTAGCCTTTGGAGCAGCTGCTTTGATCCAAAATTGACCTGTTTCTGAGTGTTTTTCAGTGGAGAACTGATCTGAAGTGCTGTGGTTTGCTGACTTTGTTCCTCTAGGGATAGGAACAACATGTTTAGGGACTTTGGATCCCTTAGATTATTGACATTTCATGCTCTATGCTGTAAGGCACAAAAATGTCTATAACAGTTGCCCCCTAAAGTATGAGGTCGTTTATCGGGTGAAATGCTTTATTAGGAGGATCCGAAGTTCATTCAATCGTTGGGAGGTGACCTGTAACAAAATACAATACAATACATTATATTTTCATACTTTCTTTTCATGATCTAGCTGACGCGGGCATTTCCCATGCTCGCTTTATAAATACATTTGCTGTACATAGACAGACGATCGTCTGATAATAGACTGATAATTCTCTGCTTTTAATTATCATCCTTTTAGTAGGATGATCATCTGCTGCACATGTCTATGTTTTTATCTCCTGAATATATATCGCAGCCCGGATGGATGAAACTAGATCCGGGGTCTTCAAACTTGTCCGATCTTCACTCTAGTACAAGTCGATCCATGTGAGAATTTCTTGAAGTCGAACATGGAAAGACATCGCTTGATTACCAGTCAATAATGTAAACTGTTAACAAGCGCGAGAGGAATCACCGATAATGATGATGACCCTCAAGGTACTGCAGCACAATTCACGTGGCGTGAATATAGGATCTGACGTCGAACATCACGCAAAGTCTCCCGGTCGAAGGTCATTAATGTATACCTATCGCCGGAAGTGAGAAACTTGCCATTGAGGCATGCAAGCTTCAAAGTACTGAGGGGGTGTCCCTAGATCAACTTCTTGGATAATGAGCTGATGTCGACAAGAAGTGATCCGTCAAAGGAGGGCCTTAATGAATCCCACATCAGTGACACGGAACGGAGCTAGTGATGATGGTGAAAACGATCTATGAAATATGATTCAGGGTGGCGGTCATGGAAGGATGAAAGATGATGTATGGTAGTGGATGGGACCCGGTTGAAACTTTCTGAATGACATCTCTTGAACATATAACGACACTGATGTGATGGATCGGTAGCATTACCCCATGTATGGATGGTATGGCGAGACCATGGTGAAGGGACCGGTGAATGATAATAACCCAACCCGATATTTACGGAGGCAAAAGTGTCATGTTCAAGAGCGACTTGCTACCACTAAGCTTTGAGGTTCTCCCAATTTTTCCCTAGTCATTTCTGACCAGTACCTCTTTATTTTTGTCAAGCTTGAGGAGGATAACATATGCTTGTTCTATAACCTGCCCTTCGAGCAAGCCCATCGC
This sequence comes from Pinus tabuliformis, assembly GCA_031772625.1. Lineage (NCBI taxonomy): Eukaryota > Viridiplantae > Streptophyta > Pinopsida > Pinales > Pinaceae > Pinus > Pinus tabuliformis. The sequence goes on from CM062817.1 coordinate 824,118,423, forward strand.
TATGTTTTAACGAGCCTAGCGATAGGGAAACTTGTTCTCGTCTAAAGACAAGTTTGTCGCTATCTAATATTTTTAACGAGCCCAGCGACAAAGACAACTCGGTCCTTTTCTTTTTTAGAGAGTCTGAAAAGGGTACATAAAGTGGACTCCAGGGGTCCTTTTTCGTCATCTAATCCCTTAAGTCCGAAAAAGTATAAAACAATACAGAAGGGATGAATGTTCGATATCTTTATCGAGCCGAACTAGACAAGCGCTCGATCTTTTTGTGCAATAATCCCTCAGGTCCAAAAAGATTAAAATCTAGAGGAGGGATAGCTCTTCCGGTCCTTTTAACGAGCTGGAAGGCCAAAACTTGGCAAACTTTTCATTTTTTACGAGTCAGTGAAAAGAGCTCAAAGAAGACTCGTATTTTGAGGAACGAGTGATAAACAGGGATAGCAACAGATTCCAGGTACAGGTTGGAATTTTCCAATCACGACAGTATTACAAGGATGGCTAAGTGGGATCACTCTTCGCAGTTGTTCCTCAAAATAGGTAAACAATCAAGTGGATGTGAATGATCGGCCAAATGAAAAGTGGAGGTGACGGTGCACAAACACGACCAAGGCTTTTATGGCTGATGAATTTATGGTCTCAAATGGTTATTTACCGGTTCATTTTTTCTGAATGAGCTTGAACACTGGGGGAAGCCTGCTCACAAGCTTATGTTTATTTTTTAACGAGCATGAATTTCCGCATTAAAACTGCTCGGATCTTGCGTTTATTTTTTAACGAGCATGAACTTTGCCAAAACTGCTCGTTTTTACCAGTCATAAAGTAGTAAGGTCTCATGGAAGATTCCTATTTTTTAAGGAGCTTCATCTCCCTACGCTTTGCTCCATATCCTCTCTTCATGCAAGCTGGGTGTCGGCTTATCTACGGGTTAGCGGGGTTAGTCCTACCTAAAACTAAAAAGTCGCCCGAGCTTGCATTCCAAGAGGTTTGCATGCCCCCAGGTGTAAGTCTAATTTCAAGGTTGCCCCTACTTTTCCGTTAAAAACCCTTGTTTTCAATAGGTGAGGCTTACCTCTTTCAGGTTACCCAAAGATTGTTCTGCTAATTTTTTCAAACAGAAACTTTCTTCGGCGATGTCTATCATTAGGATACACAAAGATGGTTACAATTTGTTGCAGCAATTGAATCCCTTTCTTTGGAGGCTGCCCCTACTTATCCTCTAAAACATTTGTTTTAATGGGTGAGGCTTGCCTTTTATCCAAAGATGGTTACTACTTGCTGCTGCAAACGGATCCCCTTCTTTGGCAGAGCCTACTTATTTAGACAAAGGTGAGTAACGGGCCCCCGTCCTCCCACATAACTTTAACAAAAGAATCTTTTTCTAGAACAACCCCATTCCTAACAACCCCTTCTTCCGCATGAGAGCTCTTCTCGGCTCTTCTGTTTTACGAAGAAGAAGGAGGGGACGGGGTACGGACTAGTCATATTCTCCCGCGGAAATTCTACTCTACACCCAAGGTTTTTTCTGCCTCCAGAGCAGACCAGGATGCATGCCCCCTGGGTTCCGGCCTTCCTTTCCCGAATTACTCGCACTCATCAGGAAGAAGAACCGGAGGTAGAGACCTTTCTTGATCAAATAGACCATTCAGGATAGGTATGTGACTACTTGCGATGCGTGATCCCGGAAGTGAAAGCTGGTCTACGAGCTTGACCATTCTTCCTTCGTATGGAAAACACATTATTCGAAAGAGTGAGGAGACTATTGCTTCAATGCAATATATGTAGTCTCGTCCAAGGAGTAGGTTATAATCCAAGGGTCCTTGGACGACCATCAAATTCATCTTGACAGCCTTCCCTTTCAAGGTAATAGGCACATTAGGTAGAATTCCTAATGGTCGACTGGTTCCTTTGTCAAAACCCGAGAGATTTCTTGTCTCGGGCAAAAGCGTCGGGCAACCCAGTGCTTTCCAAGCAATAGAGGACAGGATACTCACAGATGCCCCTTCATCAATGATAGTCCCAGCCATCACCATTTTGTATATTTGGACTATAATTCTAAATGGTATACTGGCTGGTAACCGGGGTCTGCCTAGTTGGTTCCAATCAAAGGACACAACCAGGTTGCTTGGTGGTGGGACCGAATATACGGCCAGGTATGATCCTGACGATGCTCCTTCCTGCGATAAAGGAGTGGGCACATTGCCCTGATGTTCATCAGAATCGGTGTTGATGAAAAGAATCTGGACGGTGTCATCCTTACTCTCTTCGGTAGGGGTGTCAGCTGAAGATGAATCCTCAGTGACTGTGGTATTTGAAGATGAAACTTCTGAAGGGAGAACCGGGTCAACTGCCGTTTCGACCTTTGGACTTTCGTCCGGTCCGGATTCAGTAGGTTCACTTTCAGTGACTGACACTTCAGCTGGCCCTATGAGCGGGGCAGCTGTATTTTCGACCAACGAAGGACTTGGCGTGAGTTTTTGGTATCCAGGAGGAAGTAGCAACGGTGCAACCGGTTGATCTTCCAAAACTCTCTTTGCTTCGTCTAAAAAGGGACAACGGCGGAGGGTGTGATTGCCTTCACACAGTTCGCAGGGGAATCTCATTCCCCTTCGTCGTCTAGGACCTTCACTTTCGTTGGTCGACGGTAAGCATTCAACCTGGTTGTCAGAGGTTGACGCTTCCGAACTGTGCAAACGAGGGGACCAGTCCCTTAGTATCCGGGGAATACTGGGACAATCTCGGTGGAGGTGGTCCCCTCTACATATGACACATGGCGATTTGGGCCCGGTCCGTGCTGTGTGTGGATTTTTGTTAGATGCCTTTTGCTTGCCCCCAGGCGCCTTTGGCTCCTTCTGCTTCTTTTCTTTCTTCTTCTTTTCCTTCTTCTTTTCTATGGGAGCTCCGCTTTCGGCGGCTTGACCTTTCGAAGAAGAAGGATCGGAGGAAGGCTTATAAGAAGTGGAAGGCTGGAGGGTAGCTCTAGACTGGTCTAACTGTTGACTCGACTGTTCAGGAACCGTGGTGGTCTGAACTACAGTGGTTGAGAATAGCCAAACTGGCAGGCCAATTGTCAGTCCTGGAAGCGACAACGTGGCCATGTGGGGCGCACCAACTTCTCCCCAAGAGGAGAAAGGGCTAGGGTTTCCATCATGTGGAATCCCTTGGTTGGTGTGTTCCATGTTCTCAACCTAAAGACCAACGTAGGAATAAGGGGTGATTATGTTCCGTTTAGAATGAATTTTATATGACGACGCTTTAGACACAACTTGCTTTTTCAATTTTTAAGAGTCGAGAAAAAGCTAAAGATGACTCTAGTCTCCTTCGATGTATTAACGAGCCCGAAGTGACAAATGCTCGGATGGACTTTTTCAGTTATAGAGTTTGAAAAAGGCCAAAAGAAACTACTCTGGAGTTCTAGGCAAGGGTGTGCCAAACCTTTCGCGAAACCACAGAATACGTTTTACGGTACGAGTGGTCGATCTTCGTGAATGTTGTGTTCACTGCATCGCGATCAGTAGGGCGGCCGACACGGCTTCCTACGGATAAAGGCTTTGTTCCTATAGGGGTCCCCCAATATACGCGACGGTACGCGGGGGCACAAGTCCGTATTAGTGCTATCGTCCCTCAGGAGGAATCACCCACCTTCGTAGAGATCGACAGTCACTATGTTTAACGATGCCGGTTCACGTCTCTACCTAGACCTCTACTGTGTTTCGTTATGTTTCAAAGAGTTGTTAGATAAATTCAGTTCTTTTTAGGTTGATCTTGCTTAGCAGTTTGCCTTTATGGATCACCATGTGATGTATGATACAACTCCTAAATGCAGTCTGAGAATGATAAGCAAGCTTTTTCAATTCTTTCAACTTATGAAAATCTTAACTACTGAAGGAAAAGAAAGACATCATCTTTTCAAACAAATCATAGAGCACACACTGATGCACTTTCCTAAATCGACATGCAAACTGTCAAAATGCACATGCACAATGCAAGTATTTCTTTTCTTCTCTCTTAATGTTGGTGTATGACAAAAAGAAAGCTGTTGTACGATTTCGAATTCAATTTCAAGCGAAAGCAAACAAGTGTTGTCCAATAATCAAAAGAACACCTTAAGATTCACTCGTTTCAACACAAGAAATACTGAAATTCGAACCATATAACGAAAGCAAATGCTCAAGCAGCTATGAACAGCAATAAACTAGCTCTTAGAATCACAACGACACTTTCTTACAGGTCTAGATCCAAGAGGTCACAGCAAGACTAGTTCACTTTCGCTATGGGAAACTGTGAATGAAAGCAAGAAATACAATAAGAACAATCACGGTTTCTTCATACAACTGAGGCGGAATGAAGGCAAAGAAAGGTAGTTTCAGCTGGGTATACAGGTTGACAACAGGCTGCAAAAACAATATTGAAAACTGGGCAACAGACAGGAGGGAACCCCAGCTGCACAAGGCAAAACTGGATCAGCGCAGGTGCTGCACTGTCAATCTGAGATGCAGCGCAGGTAGCCCCTTCGGGACCTGCGTTGCAGTGCAGGTAGCCTTTGTTGCAGCTGCACTGATGAGACAACTCTCGTCTCTCTCAGATTCCGGGTCACAGTTTGCTCAAAAATCAATGGTTTTTGGCCAAATCAAAGGCTATCAGTCAAGTATACACTAGAGGATGATTAAGGAAGATGAACACTATCACAAAGAGCTAAAAAAGAGTCCTTGTGGATCAGCTCTTCAAATCATAAACATGCCCGGCACTGGGCTAGAGTAGCTGCCCTCTACCTTGCATTCGAAGGATTCGGATGCAGTTCGATTCGGTACTCCCTTTGTTTAAGAAATGAATAGAAAGAAACACAAGCTACCAACAAGACACGATCCCCAGCGGAGTCGCCAGTCTGTTGTGGGGGAAAGTATCCAACTCGGAATGACCCTAACCCACTCTAAGGGTGACAGTTCCTTAGCAACAGCTGAAAGCAAAGCTATCTAAAGTTTCTTCTTTATGACATGCAAGAGATAGAAGGAAGAGATCCACTTACCGATGTCTTGCGCAAATGGTCGATCCAATCTCCTCTATTCGCCGCTTGCTCCCAGCTCCAAGTCTTTTCACGGGCCCAGCTACACAAGATCCTGCAAACAAGACAAAGAAAGGAAACTACAAGAGGCATGCATTCATAACTGATTCAAGGATTAGCATAAATCAAATACGCAAGTAAGACAATACATCATTGAAACACATGCGAATAGAAGAACCTCAAATGCTTTATTAATATATGGAAGTAAGGTTCAGGCGGTGATACAACCATGAGAGGTCCAATCCAGCATCACCTTCCTGACGGAGAGAAATCTCTTCTTCACCTCCCTCAAGCAATCACCCAATGCTCACAACTGTAAACCAACAGCAATTCTTTGCACAAAATTCCGGCCTCCAGATCCCATGGGATGAGATCCTTATATAGAGTTTTGGAGTGAAGATAAGTCAGCTTGATGTGTGACTTGTTGTCCTCTTCAACTCCAGTTGTTCTTCAGTCCTTCACTCGGAGTTTCTGCCTTCCACTTGGAGTTTTAGAAGCTCTTAACTCATCATTAGGCGAATCTTATGATCAAGTGCCTTTTTGGAAGCTTCCTGGGCACTGGCACATTGGGAAAAAGATTCCTCCACATGTCAAAGTATGCCCAGCGCAGGTAGCTTGTGTTGTACCTGCTATGCAGCGTAGGTAGCCCTTGTTGCACTTGCTATGCAACGCAGGTAGCCTTTGGAGCAGCTGCTTTGATCCAAAATTGACCTGTTTCTGAGTGTTTTTCAGTGGAGAACTGATCTGAAGTGCTGTGGTTTGCTGACCTTGTTCCTCTAGGGGTAGGAACAACATGTTTAGGGACTTTGGATCCCTTAGATTATTGACATTTCATGCTCCATGCTGTAAGGCACAAAAATGTCTATAACAGATGTATTTTGGTTAGCCCATAAGGAGAAAAGACAATGCTGTCCTGTAGGCTAGAATTTGAATGCACTAATAATACAGCCGAATATGAAGCTTTAGTTCAGGGATTATATAAAGCAATCGGCCTTAAAGTGCAGTATCTAAAAGTATTTGGCGATTCTGAAATTATTGTGAAACAGGTAAGAAATGCAATTCATTGTCTTTCAAATCACCTCAAACATTATCAATCGCTAGTACAGGAACTTACCTCGCACTTTGCTGCATTCAACATTTCTTCTATTCCCAGGTCTCAAAACTCGGCAGCCGATCTCCTAGCTAATGTAGCTTCCAAGCTCTTACCTTCTGAATACTACAGCCCAGATAGGTTTTCTGTAGAATTGCTTTTTAGGCCTTCAGTACCTGACAATGTCACTAATTGGAGAGTATTCAACCACGATGAGGATGTTTTACAATTCTTAATTTCCGAAAAGTCCTATGATAATCAAATCATTGAGGAAGATGAACATGACTCCCAAATGAGAGAAACACCTCAGGAAAATGCAATTCCTAAGCCTATGGTAAAGATGGAAGATCTTTATGATATTAAAGACAGGTTTAAACTTGTAACTAATGCAAAGCTCCAAAGCTCTACCCTTAGGTTTGAATTGATCAATCTAGGTACTGAACAAGCTCCTCAAAATATTAATTTAGGATTGGGACTTTCTTCTGAAGAAAAAGAGGCATTCATTAGATTGTTAAAGAAAACAAACAGGTCTTTGCTTGGAAGTATGATGATTTGAAGACTTATGATACATCCATTATCCAGCACACTATTCCAATGCTGCCCGACCAGAAACCGATTCAGCAGAAGTTAAGGAAAATACATCCAAACTTAGAGAGCCAGATAAAATCAGAACTTAACAAACTCTTGAAAGCCAAGATTATTTTTCCTGTCCGACACTCAAACTGGGTCTCTAATATGGTACCAGTCAGAAAGAAAAATGGCGACATTCGAATTTGTATTGATTTCAGAAATTTGAACAAAGCAAGTTTGAAAGACAATTTCCCATTACCTACTATGGAGAAAATACTTCAATCGGTAGCTGGCTCCGAATTAATGTCCTTTCTAGATGGTTTCTTAGGATATAACCAAGTACTGGTTCATCCTGATGACCAGCTTAAAACTACATTCAGAACAAAATGGGGAACATATGCTTATCAGAAAATGCCTTTTGGACTTATAAATGCAGGAGCGACATTTCAAAGAGCTATGGATATAGCTTTTAGAGGGTTGATTAATAGAACAATAGTCGTCTATTTGGATGATATTACTGTATTCTCTAAAGAAAGATATAATCATTTGCATGATCTAAATCAAATTTTTCAGCGTTGCAAAAGATATGGTATTTCTCTTAACCCTAAAAAGTATTTCTTCGCTCTCGATCAAGGAAAGCTCTTGGGATTTATTGTGTCTAAAGATGGCATTTGTATTGATCCTGATCGGATCAAAGAAATCTCTGAAATCCCTTTCCCACACAATAAAAAGTCGATGCAGTCTTTTTTAGGCCAGATCAATTTTGTTAAAAGATTTGTTCCAGATTTTTCTCAAATTATGTTGCCTCTTAAACAATGATTAATCTGATGCAGGTGAAAATCCTGAAGAGAAGATGAGCAAGGAATAGTTTCAAAAAGTGTTTTTGAGCATGCAATATATTTTGGGAGAACACTACATAGATAAGAAAGAGAATGATGCAACTTCTTCTTCAAATACATTGAAAAAGGACAAGGGTAAAGGCAAGGTTGATAAACATCCTTCTCCTCCGACATCTCCATCATCATCATCATCTTCTTCTTATTCTTCCAGTTTAGATTCTGAAACATAAAAGAAACCTAAGGAATCATCTCTCTTGAAACTTGATGTAAAATTTGAGATACCTATTGACAATGGTGAAATGAATCCTCAAAATTTAGATAATTGGATTAAGCAGTTAGAAGTGTATTGTTGTATTCAGAACATTTCTAATGATAAAATGAAAATTCAATTAGCTACACTTAGAATGGGGGGAAAAACTTTAATCTTGTTGGAAAGTAAAACTCAAATAGATGCTAAGTGAAAAAGTAAATTCATCTCTTCATGGTCTAAGTTTTTAAAATGTCGCAGGAAACAATTCTATCCTTTGGGGCACATGCAACAAGTTGTTATTGATTGGCAGCATTTGAGGAATGGTAAGGGGAAGAATGTTTAGGAGTTTACTCAAGAGTTTAGGAAGAAACCTTTGGTGCTTGGTATTCCATTTGATACACATGAAACTTTATTAAAGTACATTGGTAGTTTACATTCATATTTACAACATAAATTATTGATGTTTAATCTTGATGACATTGATGAACTGTGTGTTCAAACGATACACATTGAATGAGGTGGTAGATCGTTCAAGTTTTCATAGAAACCATCCAAATAGTTGGAAATCAAGGATTCCAAAGAAAATAAGAGGAAGAGAAATTTGAAGGGAAAGAGATTAGTGACATCTCACAAGGGAAGTGAAAGACCTACTTGTACTCATTGCCAGAGGATCGAACACGATGAATTCAAATGTTGGAAACTTCACCCATAACTTAGACCAAAGAAATTCTAAAAGAAGAAAGGTGAAAATAAGGCTAATGCATCAATCCAACAAGATTTGGGCTTAGACTCAGGTGATGAAGGTAAAATAAAAGCAATGGTTTCGATAGGTAAAACTTCTGACACTAGTTCAATTTCTAGTACTTTTGCATCTTCTTCAAACATAAATCATTTGAATGAAGATAAAAGGGTTGAATTATTTCATATAAGGAGAAATTCTAAGCACAAGAAAATAGATACATTATTTGACATTGGATCACAGGAAAATTTAATATCCGAAGATTTAGTTGAGTAATTGGGATTGGAGACATAGAATCATCCAAGACCATACCCATTAGGTTGGCTAAATAAAGAGACATAGATTAATGTTACAAAGGAATGTCGGTTAAAATTTTCCATCACAAATAATTACATTTATGAAGTGGATTTAGATTTGATTCCAGTAGACATATGTCGAGTAGTGTTAGGAAGCCCTTATCTTTATGATTGTGATGCCGTGTTTCATAGGAAAGAGCATAAATATCACCTTAAGAATGATGGGATTGAATATATTGTAAGGGCACATAAACTAAAATCACACTTGGATGTAGTTTTAGTTAATCATGTGAGGCGATTAATAAGTTCAAGTAAGAAATATGTACTCATGGTTGTAAAGGAACAACATAAGGATCGACATGATGCTTTTTTAGGTTGTGAGTCTCAGTTTAAAGATAGTTTTGTCAAAGTGGTAGAATATTTTCCAGGTCTATTTAAAGAACCAAAACATCTTCCTCTTAAGTGAGAAATACAACATGAGATACAATTGATGTTTGATTCCCCTCCTAATATCGAAATATATCGCATGTTAGTTATAGATAATGAAGAAATAAAGAAACAAATCTAGGAATTGATTGAGGAAGGTTTTATTTGACCGAGTTCATCTCCATGTGGCTCACCCATAATTTTGGCTTATAAGAAAGATGGTACATGGAGAATGTGTGTTGACTTTAGGGCCTTAAACAAAATCACAATAAAAAACAGGTATCCTCTTCCCAAGATAGATGATTTACTTAATCAACTAACGAATGTTGTTTATTTCACTAAGTTGGATTTGCGTAGTGCGTATCATCAAATTCACATAGTAGAAAATGACATCTAGAAAACTGCATTCAAAACTAGGTAGAGACTATTTGAATGGTTAGTAATTCCTTTTGGTTTGTGTAATTCTCCAACATTTTTCATGCGGGTTATGAATGATGTATTCCACCCATACATTGATAAATTTGTCATAATCTACTTAGATGATATTCTAATTTTTTAGTTTAAGTATGGAAGAGAATGTTAGGCATGTTAAGTAGGTTTTTGAAGTGTTGCACAGGGAAAAATTGTACCTTAAACTTTCCAAATGTGAGTTTGGGAAAACTTCACTTAATTATATTGGTTACATAGTTGAAGGTGGAAGTTTGGAAATAGATCCAACTAAAATCTATGTGATTTTTAAGCGGCCAAGACCACAAAATGTGATTGAAGTTAGAAGTTTATAGGTGCAATTTAGTATTGGAGGAAATTTATTGCTTAGTTTTCTTTGATTGCATCACCATTACATGCTTTAACAGGTTCTAAAGTTCCCTTTCAGTGGGGAGGAAAACGACAAAAATATTTTGATACACTTAAGCAGGAAATTGTCACATCACCAATCTTAGCCTTACCAGATCTTCAACAACCATTCGAAATTGAAACAGATGCTAGTGGTTATGAAATGGGTGTAGTCTTACTTCAAAAAGGGAGAACAATTTGTTTTCATTTTGAAACGTTTTCTAAGGCAGTAATGAATTATCCAACATATGATAAAGAAGTATTTGTTTTGGTTGAAAATGTTAAGAAATGGAAACATTATTTAATGGGTAAGGAAACAATTATTCACACAGAACATCATCCACTTCAGTACCTTCTGTCTCAAGCTAAGTTGCAATAATCTTGTCATTACAGATGGATGGGATTTAGTTAGAAATTTCACTTAGTAATTGAGTACACTAAAGGTGTCACAAACAAAGTAGTTGATATGTTTTCTAGACCATCTTTGAATTCTTCAGTAGTGCTGTGGAATAATTCTTTAAAAGATGAAAGTTATATAGAACAATATAGTACAGATTCTGATTTCAAAGATATTTATGAATCACTAACACATGGTGCTCACGTGGAAGAAATCAATTATCATATCCATGGCAGGTTTTTATATCATCTTGGTATGTTGTGCATACCATAGACAGAAAGAGTGCATGTCATTAGGGAAGCACATTCTTCTTGCATTTCAGGACATCTTGGAGTAAGAAAAATAATGGCACAAATTCAAAGGTATTGTTGCTGGCCTCACATGTATGAAACATTTGTTAAGTACATTAAAGGATATGTGATGTGTTTAACCAACAAGCCAAGAAATCAAAAGATTGATTTGTACATGTCATTTCTAGTTCCTTTGCGGCCATGGGACAACATTTCCATGGATTTTTTAGAGGACTTCCTATGTCCAGGAGAGGCCATGATTACATGTATGTTGTGGTTGACAGATTTAGCAAGGTGTGCATTCTTGTTCTGTGCAAAAAGCAAGTGACTGATGAACAAACTGAAAAGATGTTATTCGAACAGGTATGGGTTCATTTTGGGTTACCTACTTCCATTATTTTTTATCAAGACACTCGTTTTGTAGGAGAGTTTTGGTCCACTTTGTGGGGACTCATGGACACAAAGCTGAAGAAGAGAACAATCTTTCATCCACAGACCAACGGAAAAACATAAGTGGTGAAGATAACAGTCATACATATTCTCCGAGGTTACTGCAACAAACATCCTAAGTTGTGGGATGAATCTTTACCTTATGTGCAACATGCTTACAATCGAGCCTTACATTATTCGACTAATCAATCGCCATTCAAAACATGTTTTGGGTATCTACCAATGTCATCGATGGATTTCCTATTCAGTGATGAGGATAAAGTGGGTAAACATAATGATGCAAACAAAGTAGTTAATTTCATTAAATGGATACAACAGATACATGAAGTAGTGCAGGATTAGTTAGAGATGAGTCAGGCCAAGTACAAAATGTGCCATGACAAGCATCGAGTCGATCATCATTTTTAGGTCAATAATCAAGTATGGTTGTATATTAGTAAAGACAGGTTGAAAGGTGAAGGTCAGAAACTAAAACCCATAAGTTATGGTCCTCTCAATGTTTTTGAGAAGATTGGAAATAAACCATTTCGATTAGATTTACCTTCTTAGATGCATATGTAATTAGTTGTAAATGTAAAAAATCTGAAGTTGTATGAACCTCTGATGATCATGGATCCTGAGGAAGATACACAGATTCTGACTCATGATGATTTGGCACCTGAGTATATGGATGAGTTATAGGAAGGTAACATCTTGGATAGGAAGATTCGATATTCAAGGCATGGATATGTTGAATATCATCGAGTGGGACTCAAGGCCATGAATCGTAGTAAGGCAAGGTGGATGGAGATTGGAAGAGTGAGGGATATGTATCGTCAACTGATATCTGCTTAAATCAAACTTTTGTATTCTAAAAGCTTTCAAGTGGAGAGGATTGATCTAGGAGGATCTTCTCAGTCCAATGTATCCAAAGAGCTCAGGTCATCTTCAGCTTCATCAACTTTGCGAGTGTTCTTCAGTTCTTCAAGGTTTGGTTACCTCTTCATGGAGGATATGCTCTAGGTTAATGTGATAATATCATTGTAATGGATTTATTTTCATTATGGCGATGTAAAAAGGGGCTTAAATAGTAAGTTTAAAAACCTATGTAACTAAACCTAAAACACATAACCAAAAGTTGCAAACCCATTCAAACCATGTATTAAAGCTTAATACAATTCCACAATCCTAAACCATAGACAGATAACCATGTCAGAGATGTTAAGACATGTGAACACTGCTCGGTTAACCGAAGCCAGTCTTCATGTAGTGGAGATAAATGGTCAGTAGACTTAACCATCGAGGGAGTTGTAGCATGTGAATCGTCAGACTGTTGGGATGCAGTCAATGTAACCATTTTCTGTACACCGCCAGCCATCGCTGGAATCATCGGACAGTTGTTAGCATGTGAACATGTACCTAGGCCACCGACAACTAACCTGCAAGGTGGCAGTTAGTGGTAAGACCACCCTGTTCACATGGGCAAGGTCAAAACCTCCATGCAGTTTATTTACCGTTAGCAGAATATCTTTAAACTAAGGTGATATTTTGGGTTTTAGATGTGGGTTGATTTAATTTTAAATGTAACCCTATCCTAAGGTGTCACAATGTAACAATACTGAGCCACTAAACCTTTAATGGAACAAAATTCATGCCTATCTGAGTGTGAGGGGCCTCAAATGAACCTAATTCACTATAAATTCAACCTTTTGTTCATGGTGAAAGGAGAGAGTAATTTTGAGTCTTGTAAGCAGATGCTGAGCCAGAGAGGCAATTGTTGTTTTCAGTGTATCTTTGCCATCCGAAGGAGGAATTGGGAACCAAGACAAGTGTTGGAAAGCTAGGAGTATATATTTTTGTGGCAGAGACCAGAAGTGCTTGCATGAACATTCAGCCTGGTGTTTTTTTTATGTAAAAGACCTCTTTTGGTCAATCCTAATAAAGCAGATGTCGATCTTGAAAGCGGACCCGGAGACATAGTCTATCAGGGACGAACTTTGTAATCAATGTTTCCTATCTTCTACCTTTGTTTTTGCTGAAAATTCATGCTTAATTATGTTTCTTAAGTTATTGATTAAGTCTTAAATCAACTGCTTTCCTTTAGTCTTCCACATTTAGCACTTAAGGTTAACGATCAATTCACTATTGGCAATTAATCCATTCTACTTCAGTTTTAGTTTATGACCGATTTCAGATCACTCTGTGAGGTGATGAATTTCCAGTCCAAAATGTCAACATTCTCTACCACCCACCAAATCATATCTGTATATGACAAAATTATGGGATGAGCAGGAAATTTGTGTAGGCATGACTTGGGAGAATCTTTGTTCGTGGCCTCAGAATTTTTATTTCCACCTTGGTCTATAGTGGCCACTATTGTTCTTTCAAATTCCTTTTGAGTTAGTTCTTCTTCAATAGTATCATATATGGAATTCCAAGATGAAACACCTAAATCCTTTGTGCACAAACTCTCTAAGAAGAGGAAGGAGTCTGACAACTTTTCATCAACTGTCTCCTTTAAAGGCCGAGTTAGTTGCTGCAAAGGTGTTTTCTTCTTTTTCTTCACCATTTCAACAATTGGAACACTGATTTTTGAGGTATTCGACTATTAATAGAGGAGAGAAATGAGGTGTTGTAGCTGCTACAACACCCTCCAAAAATTTTGCCTATACCCAATTTCAGAGCCTTAACTTGATCTTGTTGGTCATTGTTGCAAACTTTGAACATTTCATTTATTTTCTTAGAGCCTTGTGTTCCCCTTTGCAAGATGGGAAAAGTGTCATCTTTTAGCATGATTGTTGTTGTATCCTGTGTATAAGCCCATTTTGGTGGTTCTAAGAGGTCACCTTTGTGTAAATGAATTGTTTGAACCTTATAAGTAACTGTTACACTCATTTCCAAATTTTTGGCCATTGTCGCATGAGTGTCATCATGGTCGCTACAAAATACGTCTTTGGTGTTGCACTTGCCATAAATTGTCATAAAGATGTCACATGGAGGGAAATTATTTGTTCATATATTCAGATGATCTATGTTTTCAACTCGTCAAATATTCTAAGTGTGTGGTCACAATAAAAGTTCATCATTGTTCACATCGAGCTTAGTGATACCACACTTAGCCATTTTCGGAAAAACTTCCTGACTGGGAAACCTAGCTTCATCAGGCCTCCCTTGAGATGTGAATTGCATAGTTTTAGTCCTCTAGATATGACCTTTCTTCTTAGAACTATGCAATGAATAGTTCATGCCTCCCATGACTGCTACACTGCGCAGTTTTTGTGTGCAAGCCTCCACCTTCACCTCCAAAATTGTGCATTCATTCCTCCCATCTCAGCCTCCAGTGTGAACTCCACAATCACAAACCTTAAGATCATCCCCTGAGCCCTTGAACTACACATATCCATATTATCCTTGCCTCCCTTGTCTCCCAAAAATGTGCAGTGTGTCCTCCTAGTGTTCATTTCCTTATCATGTCCCACTAGCTTCCAAAACTGTGCAGTCTTGTCCCCCAACTTGAATTAAACTATGCACTTCACAAACTCAAGCCTGAAGTTCATTCTCTAAGCCCTTGAAATTTGCAGCTCCACTGTAGCCAATCCTTCCTTGAATCCCAGAATGGCTGAGTAAGCTCTCCCAGTGCCCATCCCTTCAACCTATCCCACTGTCTTTAGAAACTGCACAGTCTTTTCCCTTAGACCTACCTCAACAGCGCATTGCACAGTCTCAGGGTTCAAAATTTTCCCTTTTCTACTAGAGTTTTGCATTACATAGTCACTGAGTCCGTCTTCCCTACCTCTCACTTGTCTCGGGCTTAGTTTGTGGATCATAATGCATCATCTTAGACTAGGAGGTTTTCAGATGGATGTCATCTCATCATGAGTCAATAAAAGGAACAAGTACCCTCTCATGTCATGATAATATGATGAATAAGGAGAAGGAGGGAAGCATGATCAAATACTCTCTCACATCTGAACTTACAAGTTGATTGATTAAGAGAAAATGAAAGAGACACTAGTTTGTGACCATTATTCAAGACTTGAGATCTTTGAATATTCCTCGTCACCAAGCCATGCAAAGGTGGAAAGAAAATCATCTTCAAGAGGACATCCTTCAATTAGAAAAAATAGTGGCTTGACATTTCCACATCATCAAGAAGTCCATGTCAACAGTGTCATGTCATGAGTGTCATATGGCACCTCACTATTCTAGATCATGTATATTGTATACAAAATATATTGTAAAGTGGAAGTCCAAAGAACATGCACAGAATGTAGAGAGTCTTGTAAGTTGAAAAGTCATAAGAAGTCAAAGAATCATGAGGGTAGTCAAAGATTCACCCTTGGTTATATATAATCCCTCATTGTACGAGCAAAAAAAAAATTCACCTTGGCTCCTCCCACAAGGCATCAGAGAGACAGAGCAACTCTTTTCAGGAGCAAGGAGTGGCTCCAATGCTCCACTATTGAAGCTAGTGATGTTCACTGTATACATGTGTCTAGGAACTTTTACATAATAACACAAGCCTTCAAGTCCAACACATTATTCATGCATGGATTATGGATATTTGTAAGACTATTTTGTGAATTTTGTAATTCATGTTTTCTTTCACTTGTGCTAAAGTAGTTGAACTATTTCAGTTATTTTGGTAGTTATCATATTGAAAATTTGACGTAATTTCTATTATCGTTGTCACATCCTCGTGGAATATTCCAATAGATATTATATAGATCTTCCTTGTTATATTGGTTTTAATGATGGTTGTATCTTTGTGGACTACTCCTCTTGATGTTGCATGGACCTGTCTTGTTCATGTGTGTCTCTACTAGAGCAGTACAACTACCTCTCTCTTAGAGTCTCACTTCTCCTCCCCTCCTCAATTAAATAAATTTGCCACACATATGATCAAACACTCACTAGACACAACCTCGTTGCTTTTCGAAGGCACATGTGCAATCCTCATTAAGGATACATGACAACTAGGTCGATATTCCAAATGGGGATCCTACTCCAAATGATGTGAGTTATAATTGGGACTTCGCATCAAGGAGACCCATTGGTTGAATAATTTCTAGCACTGTCAACACGAGGTTTCTGTTCTTTGTAATGAGTTAATATCAATACAATTTGTGAATTAATATAACTAAAGGAATTTGTAAAACTTAAATTTCTTGCATGTAAGAGAAATTAACTGAAAAGGATGGTAGGTACAAAGAATTTGTTATGAGCATGTTTTTTAATTTTCCATGTTGTAATCACAAGCACTTAAGTATGAAAAGTGGTGCATTGTGATTAGAAAAGTACAATGAGTTGGTGACTATTGTGGACGCTTATGTCATCCCATAGGTTCAAGCACAAAAGGAGCAAGGGGAAATGTTCTTAAGGGATCATAGGGATGACTACGGAGCCAGGTGACATGGAAGGGATAGCATACATGTTCCAATGAGTAGTAGAGAAATAAGAAAATCAACATTGTGTAGGTGAGACGAGTCACCCAGAAGGAGGATCCCGAAAGTAACAAAATGTTTGCGAGTTAAAAGTGTCAGGGTGATATAGAGCGAGAATACATGGATAACAAAAGATTTTAGTAACCATTTAATAGATTATAGGGATGTAAGTAGTTATTACATATGGAAATAGGAGGCTGAGTTGTCCCAGAAGAGAAAATCCTGAAAGGAAGAAAGGTTGTGCACTTCGCTCATGAGTTGGATGATGTAGAGAGGGACTACATGCACAATGGATGATTCGAGGCCTGATAATAAAACGTGAGTGGGGCGTAAAGCTGATTGTGAAGATGATTTGTCCCATGTCCTTCGAATAAATGAACATTGGTAACCTCTAGGGAAAGAGGGTCTAGGAGGATGTGTGAAGAGAAGTCGCAAAGAATGAATGAAAGAGTTGAAGTGCACATGATATGATAGAAAGGTCCCAACGAATATATATTAATTAATATTGAGGTGTCCTAGAAGGTGATTCAAGGGTGGAATAGAATGAAAATTTTATGATTGATATAAGGAAGAAGTGCCAGGAAACCTATCAAGCGTTGAGGAAAAGTGCGTTGTCGTTTTAACATAAAAGTTTTAATAATGTGAATAAGAACCAACATTTAAATTTATTTGAATTATGCTCAGTTGCAATGGTTTTGGCCAAAGGCCTTATCACATTTTTTATTAAATAATACATAAAATTGAGGCCCGGGCTCAATATATTAAAAAAATCTAAAATTAAAGTGTTTTACAAAGAAATACTAAGGCAAATTCAAGTCTAAAAATTTAAAGATTCCCCATTTTTATTATGATACTAATATAAACTTGGGGTTGTTGTTTTCCACAAAATTTGTACACATGCCTGTCTCTCCCATGTGTCGCAATACCCTCTGGATATTTGATGTAAACATCCTCCTATATCATCCCGTTCAAGAATGCGGTTTTGATGTCCATTTTGTGAATATGGCATCCCATCTATGTTGATAGAGATATCAGAACTGGAATAGAGGTATATCTAGCCATTGGAGCGAAGATCTCCTCATAATCTATGCCTTCCTTCTGTGCATACATCTTGGCCACAAACCTAGCCTTATACCTCTCCACGCTACCATTTTCCACATACTTGATCTTGTAGATCCAATAAGAGTCTACAACTATCCTATCCTTAGGTGTAAGCATGACCTCCCATATATCATTGATCATGATGGAGTTGTACTCTTCCACCATGGCATCCTGCCACACCTGATGTTGTGCATCCTCATCATAATCAGAATTCTCTTTATTGATGACCTCTTTCAATAATAACTTGTACCTATTTGGTTGTCTACACTCTATGGTGTTCGATCTAGGATCTCCCATGAACTCTTTTGCATCTCTCAACGTATGAAGCACTTCTCTACTTCCTTTTGGACTGGTACAGGTTGGGGCTTCCTGATCCTCATCCTACCATTTTTTCTCTGTCTATTCTGAAGTCGTAGGACCTCTTACACCCGTGCTAGTGCTCATGCTATTAACTATATTAATACTTTATTGTACTTGTGACTATCCCTGTGGTTGCTGTTGAACCCCGTGAGCTTTTGCTGGCCCACTCCGATCATCTCCTAGAAAGTCACAATATCTCCAGAATTCTTTTTGCTCCTGCAACTTCATGTCCCATCTCACGATGTTCCTCCTACTACTAAGAATATAGATCATGTATGCCTTGGAAATTTCACTGCAACCAACGAAATAACCCTTCTCTACAATATGATCTAGTTTGGTTCATTTATCATCTGACACATGACAGTATGCTATTCTACCAAAGATTCTGAAGTGCCTGAACGTTTGCTTCTTCCCTCTAAAGAACATTAGGGGAATTTCGAGGTATAAAATGGGCCTCCTAAGGAAATTATAAAATAATAGTGGAAATAATAAAATAATATTAGATTACATCATCAAATTTTAGAGGGAAAAGAAAAACTATTTTTTCAACTCGTATTTTTAACTTATCTCCCTATGGGTTTACTCAAATTTTGAGAGAAAACACTAATTGGATTAAGAATTTGATTCCTCATCCAAGGAGTACGTATGTTTCATACTTTTGATGGACGCTACTACACAGAAAAATAAGAAATACATGAAATACATGATTGCAATCATGTTTTTCCATGTGTTTCTCATTTTTTTGTAGTGGGGTCCATCAAAAGTAAGAAACATGGGTACTCCTTGGATGAGGAATTAAATTTTGCACACAATGAGTACTCATGCTCGAAATTTGAGTAAAACCTTAGGGGTATAAGTTGAAAATATGAGTTGTATAAGTAGTTTTATTAGTTTTTATTATTTTATACTCTTTTACTCCAAAAATGGGGAATCACCCCCCATGGTTGACACCATCATCTTGAATCCTATTGGTTCTTATAAAATTTAGTTTATTTGTACATTTTTCTTAGGAGGCCAATTTTAGAGCTCAAAATTCCCCTAATCCCTCCTCTGTTGTTATATTCACCAATGCTCAGTGAGGAACCCTATTTTTTTATGTACATTATCATGCTACATGCTTCCACCCATATAAAATCAGGCATATCTTGGTCATATAACATTACATTTTCTGCCCTAACAACCATCCTATTCTTCCACTCAATAACCCCATTATGTTGTGGGTTATATGGAGTTTTCCACTCTCTCCTGGTGCCCTCCTTCGCACAGAACCTCCTTAAGGATTTTCTAGTGTAATTTCCTTATTTATCCATAAAAGGCACCTTGATATTTTTGTCTGTCATATTCTCCATAAGATCCTTAAACTCTTGGAAGCAATTGAAGAACTCATCCTTTGTCTTTAGAAAATAGATCCAATTTTTCCTGGAGAAGTCATCTATGAAGGTCATGAAATAGTCATAACCCCTAAGATATTTGGTAGATAGCAAGCCACAAATATATTTGTACCAACTACAACACATCACTGGCTCTATGATCACTCCTTGGAAATGCGGACTTTGAAAATTTCCCAAGTATGCACCCCTTGCACATATTGTCTTGTTCTATGTTGAATTTTGAAACTCTTATCACCATCTCACTAAGAAGCCAGAGTCCTCCATGATGTAAGTGTCCCATCCTCCTATGCCACAACCATTCCAAGTATCTGCCACTACTATTGTCATTGATCAATGCCTTTGGTGAATTGAGTTGTAACTTGTACAACTTATTGCTTCAAACCCTGATCTATTTTACCTTCTTCCAACTTTGTTGTTTAATGTACACCTTCTACCCCACGAGGTAGATATCATACCCATTATCCTGTAGTGTATAAACTGAAATAAGCTTCATTCCCAAAACTAGAACATGTAGCAAATCTATAACACCAATATTCTTGTTTAAATCCCTCTGAATGTTGATGGTACCTCTCCCACCAAGAGTTCACTTCATATTATTTCCCATCTGGATCTGGAAGTCCATCTCCTCTTCCTTGTAACTAGAGAAATAGTCTATAATCCCCATCATACATGATGACACTCCATTATCTATATACCATACACTTGTGGATGTGGAGCTAGAGAGGAAATATATAAGAGTGAATTCATCTTCCAATCTAGAAGACAAATCCTCAATGCCCACTGAAGTTGTTGTTTGCTTCCCCTTCTTGTCCTTATTTTAGTTAGGACACTGGTTGACATAGTTTCCATGTTGACCGTGACCAAAAAACTTGACCTTAGAGATTTCCTTCTTCTTCTTCTCTCCTTTTTAGCCTTTTCCCTTATTGGGACCCTTTTTCACCTTTCCTTTTCATGCTAGGGAGATATTTTCTAGTTACGTCTCCACCTTTGGTGCCTTTCCGCCACTACTAGTGCCATTGGCCAAGCTAAACGTAAGATCCTCCTAAGTGACATCACTCCATAGGAGATCCAATTCTGGAAGTTTATCTCACCCAAAAATAACTTAGATGAACATACTCCATTCCTTGGAAAACCCATTCATTGTTATGCACACAAGCTCCCCATCACTTTTCTTATCTCCTACTACAACTAATTCATCTCTGGAAAGTCAAACTCTGGTGAGGTAGGAAGTCAAGTCTTCACCCTTATGTTGTTTGATGGTCCTCAGCCTCTCTTTGAGAGTCATCTTCCTATTTTGAAGGATCTTGGTACAATTTTATGATGGCACCCCACATCTCCTTCACTCAACCTTTCTCTGTGATATAACAAAATAATATGGTCCTTGACTGCATTAAGGATCATTCTCTTCATTTATGTATTCTCCTTTTTATCGATAACAAACTGTGTGGATATTTTAGTACAAAAATCAAATTTTCCACATATTCCTTTTGTCTACACTCATCTAAGAGGAACAACATCCTGATTTTCCAAATTCCAAAGTTAGAGGCTCCACCCAAACTATCTTGATCTCTTAATCCTATTGCAACCATCTCTGGAAATATGTGAATCTCAAATTGCCTAGAGAAATATAAAATGGGTTATAAATCTTATGCTTTTCTCTTCATGTGCCTTACGCTAATTTACTCCATTAAAACTTTTGCATTTGGATATTATCTGATAACATGTGAAATTTCCTTAGTTGCAGTAACTAGAATTCTAATACTCTAACTTTGCAGTTTATTTTTCTTCATAAATTAATTCAAGAAAGAATGATTAATTCACTACTACAATTTTCACAAATAAATACAAGAACTGAGAAATAATGCACACAAACAAATTATGGACACCAAGTTTTCTGGACAAAAGTCCATGAAAAAAACCCAATGTGGGAAAACCAATTTGTAGATGATGGTTTCTATTATTAATAAATCTTCAACAAAATTAAGAAATAAAATAACTACTTGCCTTTCACTAGCAAATCTCTAGCATACAATTTTTTCCATTACAAAATAGATCTAGAAACCAAAGTTTTCTCCACAAAAATTGAAACAACCTTAGTGCAATTCACACTTCTTGCTTGCTATGCGCACTAGAAAAATCGGAAATGCTTGTGGCTCCCTCTGGAACTCACATTTCTCCTAAAAGTCTCTTCCAACAATGATTTCGACCTCCTACAAAGATATTAAGCAATTCACAACTCCTTTAGAAACTGTCCATGACAATTGGACATCACTCTCTTGCCCAACTCTACGCATTGGCTACTTTTCACCTCCTGGTATGGACTCTTTGTATATAACTTCATCCTCCCTTCCTATCACTAGAATGCTCGAATCACTATCTAGAATTTCTCTAGAAATTATCTTCCCAATCTCTGTATTGAGACCCCACTATTGGTGTCTCCCTTTGTGCCCTTCCTCTCACTACAAATCACACCACTGAGTGTCTATGTTGTGTGTTCTCCAAATCCCCATTGACTTTCCATTATAATATCTCATTAAGAAACCAACAACCATGATCTAATTATAATCGATGGCTAAGGTCATCTTCATCCCATCAAATGATTTTTCTGGAAGTCTGTAGATAAAAATAGATTTTTCTCAATTGATCTGATTTAATTGACCAATTTTCCAAAGTTAGATTTAGGAAAATTATTAATAATTGGATAATTAATATAATTGAGGTGTTTCTTGCGAAACATTTGATGGGTATGGGAGAATTGTTTTTACTTAGCCTCATAGACACCATAGAGACTACAACACATGTCCACTGCTACCAAAAACTAAGAATAAGGCCCCAAAATATATATTATCTTAGCGGGGAATTCCTCTCAATTACTTGCAATGTATTGGGAGACTAGGGGTTAAGTATAGGGAGATCAAAGGTTATGTATGAGGAGGTCAGGGAAAATGCTATTAGGATTTACTCTTGATATCCTCAGAGCTTGGATAGTACCCTATGTGAGTTGGAATAAAGATGTGGTCTTGCTACTGACATGGACCAATGTAGTGATGAATCATGGAAAAGAGCTTCCACGTGTTGGGCATGTGGTACTATACAAATGCGAACATGACACATAAACTGGACATATTTTGAAATGGGCATAAATTTTTAATCAAACTTAAAATGAGATGAAATTTATATGATTGGAAATATTTTGGTGAGTAGAAGTTGATGGTAATTTAAAAAAAGAGATTTTAGGTGGTTAAAATTTATAATTTGAAAAACCTAGTTGCTTAAGTAATCTATGAGGTTAGATATAGATACCTCACATAGTTCTTTAGGAATTAAGGGGATGGATGTGTTACAATATGCTATCAAACTAAATTTCAAACACTAGGCCTAGAAGGATAGAAATACACAACAAAGATGAACATGGTTAATGAAAATAAATCATTGATGTGATAATTTGTCAAATTAGATTACTTTGGTTTTCAAGATCTATTTTATTAATTATAATAATAACCTAGATCCGAGTTTGACTTCGCAGCTAAGGTAAAGGTTCAATTTCAAGCCATTGTAGTCCAATGCATATATTTCCAAGAAAGAAATTACGTTGAACCTTAAATTTATTATTATTATTATTATACTAATAAAGATATGTTTCTTTTAACACACAAGAGGAAACACAACAATGCAGAAAGGAATTACTAAAAGAATGGGAAAACCCAATATGAAAGGAACCTCCCATATCAGATGTTTTGAATGAGATGAGAGGATATTTACAGACACTCCCTTAGATTTGGCAAGAACAATGATAATTTTTAAGGCTTAAATTTAGAGCTACAAGGTTGATAATGAGAAACTTGTTAGAGAATAAGAGAATTAAATGGAGCTAAATAATTATTTCTATAAATCTTTTCATTTATGTAAATATTGTTGTAATATGTACCATTTAGTGATGTATAGAAATATTGTGCAGGAGAGTTCAGGGAGTTCAATGAACTGAATTGGGACAACCCACCGTGGATAAATATGCTAGCAACTTAATAGAGATACTGAGATATGTGCCATTTACTAAATATGATGAGATGAGGAAACAATGCTTTCTCAAGGGGTTTCTGGAATCCTTTTACAATCAGATAAAGTGCGAAGAAACCTAGACACTTGATGACTCCATCCAACGAGAAAAATATTTTTATGAGTAGTGAAAGACTAAGGTGGAGCCCCGCAAGTTCTAGAAGAAGGAAAAAGTTGGGATCAAGAGAAAAGTTATTAAAATATCATGACATGAGTCATCAAGAAAGAGTGACAAGTTAAGGTTTAAAAAAAAAGTGCACAAAAATATATTTATCTCACTCAAGCGGAGAATGAGACCACTAGACTAGTAAGGGAAAGGAGAGAGGACCAAAATAAAAATTTGTTGAAATACTATGGGTTCAAAGAGGAGCACCTACCTCATGTCTACCCTTATTAGCAACATGATGACATGAAACTTTTCAACAACCAAGAGGTTATCAATGAAGTAGGAAACAGCATGTCCAAGGTTTATAGAGTGGTGGATAATCATCATGTAGACCACCTAGAAACAGTAATGGATATGGAAGGAATGAAAACATGTTAGGACTTTGTTAGTATAACCAGTTACAACAAGATATATAGGAAATTTGAAAATGAAAAGTCACCTGCCATTGGTGGTGAGGCTAAAGAAATGAGGGAGTGATGAAAAAATTTGTCTAAGATAATTAAATAATTAAGGGACATCCCATGGTAGAGCTATGGGACTTGATGATAATTTGATGTTTATATAACATATATTGAGACAATTTATATGTGTATAGGTGTGCTAGGGGGAGGCCCCTGTTAGATTTCTTAATAACACCTTAATTAAATTTTATTGCATAATTTTTAGATTTTAATTTCTCGATGAACTTGTCAAGTGCCCTTATTGAGTAAATACAAAAGAAATATTTGAATATTTAAAGATTAGTCAAAGCTGACTTGACTAGTATATAAAATGAAATGTGAAATAGCCTGAGCTTGAGAATGCTTGATTTATTGTTGAAAGATATTGAAAATCAATTGAAATTGTCTACTAAATAGAGTTTTATAACACATGTTATGACTCAACTAACATATGATGTTGTGATGAAACTGTGAAATCAACTAGGATGCAAAAATTGGGGAATTAGAATACTCCATGGAATATGATAACAATATGAATAAATTTGAAATGATCATGATATTTGAATGAAACTTAGTATATGTTTGTTTAATGAACTAAATGCATGTATTCTCTTGTATACAGAAAGCTTTAGAGTGTCATGGAAAGAATGGTTGTTAATATTTTTAAAGAGTTATTGATTGTTGAAGTGAGTAGTGTGAATCCCTAACTCCCAAGAAAAGTAAAGTGGGTAAGTTGATTGCTAATGGATTTTGATATGGTTATCTTAGTGGAGAGAGTGAATTTTAAACTCTTATTCATGAGAAATTTTAGATATTGACATGAAAAGTTTGTTTTCCATTTAAATTCATGAGATGGTTGAGATGTTATTTACTAAATATGTAGTGCAATAATGCTTTCCTTTTGATTTCCTTGTAGTGTAATTGAATTGATTGAATGAATGACCATATGAATGGCCATGAAGACCAATTTAGTAAAATAATATATTGAAAGGATTTTATATATGAGAAACTAACGTCATCTAGTTCATTATAAATTTAGATTGTAGTTAGAGTGCCTTGGGCATGACATGGAGTTTAAGCCCTTGATGTAGGATGAAAATATTACCGTGTGCAAGGAGCTCAAAAATATGAGAAGAGTCTCATGTTTGTGAGACTTGATGTCTATATGAAGAAATTTTGGAAAATAAATATTTATGATGAATATTTTTAGAATATATCTCATGAGAACTATATGTTGTAATACAAGTAAAATGATGAATTATCTAGAAAAGGTCAATAAAGCTCATGAGGCAGAGAGCGTAGGAACAAGTCCATTGTAGTGACATTGGAACCTTATGACAATAAATACATATTAGAGAAAGCTAGTGCTATGACTTGGTTATAAGTCTCTAACCATCTCTTCAATATTCGCGTGTAGGAAAACCTCAAATGGGTAGATTGCTCATCGAAATGGATTTTATGAACTCAAAAGCCTAAGTAACAAAATTAGTTAAAATCCCACTACAAAATTTGTTAAAAGCCTATTAATTTGTGAAATATCGGCCTCAACAAATCCAGATTCAAATGAATAGCTAGCATGGGAAGTATGTTTAGTAATCTGGGATTGGTATACATTTTGGCACTCGAGTAATTCAATACTCTAAGTGAAACCCATATTTCCATATCAGTGAATCGAAGTCATTTTTTGACATGACCACACATTGAGCAAAAAAAGGAATATTCAGTCTTCAATGCATCAGGGCTATGAAGAGTCTAAAATACCTCATATTAATCTAAATCCTGGATCAAAGTGATGATGCTGGAAGATATATAAGTGTAACGAAGTGCAGAACCTATGACTATTGGAAAGTGTGCCAAAAATCATATATAATTTTAGAAGAATCTGGGCACAATGGTAGGAGGTACATACATATCCATTCAGATCTCGGATGACAGGTGTAATATAGGGAGACATTTTACATGTGGATATTAGGTAGATACATTTAGCATGGAATGATATCGTTTGGGACCTATATTAATATAGATTCAATGTGACATGATCCATCTTCAAGTTTATATAGCTCATCAAAGAAGGTTAACATACATTCTCTCGGATACGAAATACATATGGATCCAAACTCCATCGTGGACCCTATCATTGTGCATGAATTGAGGAAAGTGTATATATATATAGATTTATTTATTTAGTGTAAGTTCAATCCTCACAACATCGACGAAATCTAGGTGTTGTGACATCAAATTTGTTTCCTAGTTGCATGGGTTCAAGTCTCTGAATTCATGTTGTAATTGGAATATTTATGACATTTATGAAATAGTTAATAGTGGTGGTTGAATTTTTGAATTTTCTAATTCTCCAAAAAAACTTCATTCTAATTAAAAATAAAAAGGAAGAGAGGAGAGATTTGAACTCTAGAAAATGGTGATTCATTAAAGAAGGGACCACACGTTTAATTCAAAATCTTATAAATAGTTTTATCGATATTCCAAATATTTATTTGATTGATAGATAGGTATAGATACTACCCCTACCCAAATATATCAATATGAGTTAATGAACATGATGAGCCAAATCTCCCCACATAGATGCATACAGTTCAATCCACATGTCAAATACTTTTCATTATGGAACATGTACAAGAGTATAACATCAAACATTTCTTTAATCCTTCCACTTCTCATTAATCATGCTATGTGTAAATTAGCAATTTGCATACTAAATATATAATCATATTTGGTAAATGTGAAACCTTAAGCATGGCTTAAAGATGGATTTCGAGATGCAAGCAAGTTATCTGCGAAAATTGCATCCATTGATGTAGACGAAACAATGAGAATATCCCACCATCTTTATTTTCTCACCATCTGATCAAAATTTGTAAATAATAAAAATATTGATGTGCCAAATTTTAGTAATGGAGACACCTATCATTGTAATGATATTTCATTTTATTTATTCTTGTCTATATTATTGGAAACAAATAAGTTTCAAGAAAATACATTGAATGAGCATGTATCAATACAATTTCCATAGACTGATATTTTGATGGATCTGTTTTTCTTGTTGCATGTTGGCATATTGGCAGAATTCTATTTGCAGAAGTTTTTGACAAAGACCGGGGGCTTTGGTCATAGTTAGCTATAAGCTAAGCACATTTGTAAGCATGTTCAAGTGCCAATAAGGAGAGCTTACAATTTCAATTCAGAGCATAGGTTATGAAGGAGGTAGTTTCAGTATAAAGGAGATCCTATTAGCTGATCGATGAGGATGTTGGGATGATAACATAGTGAGAAACTCTCATGAATATTCCGTGAACAAATTCTAGTTTATTTCACTGCCGCACCAAGTATTTTTTATCCCAATAATTAGCACTTATCTCGCGTTGTTATAAATGAGTAAGAAAATATTGTTACAGTTGAGATACTTGATCTTGGTTGTTCATAGGTTGCAAACATTAATGTGTTAAAATTAGGATCCAGAGGCTCGCCGACCTGCCTATAAGATAAGAACTAAGATAAAGCTAGTTTGAATCAATTGAATCATGTCTAAAAACTAAAGCTTTACTATAACTATTTACTCTATTTTTCCTTAATCAGGCACCCAAGACGAGATTGGATATTTGGTGTGTTTATTTTATAGTTTTAAGAACTCTATATAAGTAGAACAATGTCGAGAGTGAAAAAATAATTGTTGTTGCTATCATTTGATCTCTGAGACTTAATACAAAGATTTTATATTCTGGGTGACTGATGGAGTTCTCCTTTGATGTTAGTGTCTTATTCTAGTATGCATTGGTAATTGTTAATTTCCCTTCTTTGTACTGAGTAGTTAGAGAGCCAGAGCACTGAGCCTTGAGTTGGGCCCACATAAGGTGTGGTCATATTAGTTGGTTTTGTTTTATGTGGTTAGTTGGTTCGTTTTATGTGATTAGTTGGTTTGTCTTAATTGCATAGCTGTTCCAATTACATGTTGATAGCTTTAATAATTTAAACAATAATGCATAACCCTTTTGTCTATTATCTTTATAAAAATAATCATGTCATTTCTTCATTTCTCGATTCATATATATATATATATATATGTATGGTTCCGTGAAATTCGATAGCATGTTTTGTTATCTGTTTTGATGTAATTTGTTTTACTTCTTACTTTGTTTAAAGTGTTGTGAATAAATCTTGGTTAGTTTAAGAAAAGGATTGTGATAGTTTCATTTTAAAAGGAATCCAAAAATATTGTATGTTACTGGTAGCTAAAATAATTCATAACAATTTTATAACTTTAGGACTATCCTTAGTTTTTCCTTTAGGGATTATTGGGTAAACAAGGAGCCACTAAGCTTGAAGTGAAAAATTTAGATCCTTTATATGAAACAACCAGCCCTCGTGCATTTATAATGGATCATTTAATAAGCAAAAATTATTATCTTCTATGTATATTGCACCAAACACCTCATAAGTCTACTAACCGGGCTAAGAATCAAAATATAGTGTATAATTCATTATATTTAAATATCAACGAAAACACTTTTCGTTTTAGGCATCATTGTAGGGGGGTGCTCAAGGAGTCAAGATATTGCATATAAATAATACAAGGGATATTATGGCTAGAAGTGACTAGAGGAATTTTTCCTTCCAGTAACCTAGGAACCCTTTTTCCTTTGTATTATATCATGATAAATGCATTTATAACCTCACATGTAGGAAAAATAAAAATTCTCTTAAAACCCCAACACGTGGTACAAAAGGGACCACTCTCGATAAAGTGTTGGCAAGCCCAAACATGATTCCTCTAAAAGTTGACTTTCTAATGAGGAAACCATTAGGAGGAGCAACATCAAAAGGGAAGAAACCCATTTTGAAGAGGAATTTGAGAGCTCCATGGGATATAATAAGATTCAAAATCTCCAAACTACATAAGAGAAGATGGGAGATGAAGAAGTTAGTGGACCTAAACACCAAAAACCTGTCACTTATGTATTTCCAATTCAAGTCCCTAATTTTATGGTACAAATGAATAATAATCCTCTTTCTATTCTTCAAAATTTTCATGGCCTATATAAATAAGATCCTAACACATTCCTATTAGATTTTGACATGCTTTGTAGGAGTTATGGTTATTTAATAGATGCCCAAAAAATCTAAAAAAAATCTTGCCACATTAAAAGATGCAACCCTTCAGTGATTTATGGGATTAGGAGGAAATGCTCTGTGATCTTGGGATGGAATGAAAAATAAATGTTTGGGAAAATACCAAGACTATTGAAAATTTAGGGACATTAAGGAAGATTTTTTCATATGTATCAGTCAAAGGATGAAAGTCTAGAAGACTATGTGGAGAGATTCCAATACACTTTGCAAAGAACTAAGCAAAGCTCCCTAGATCTTGAAACATTATGTATCCTATTTCTTAAGGGAATACAAGAGGACTGTTTAGAGACCCTAAATTTAATTGTTGGAGGAGATATTTCTCAATTAAAATGTGAGGAAATCTGTGAATTATGTAAATGGCATTCTAGAGGAAGCACAAAGTATGGGAAAAATTCTCAAGATATTATATCACAGATAAGTAGGTCAGGTGGAATAGGGATGACTAAGGCTGAACTAGGGAACCTTTTATATGATTTTGATATTGATATTTTAAGTACACTCAATTCAAAATTGGATACCCTGCAAGCCAAATGAAAGAAGGTAGAAGTTGAGCTAGCATTGGCTACATTTTGTTCAAAGTGTTGGAAAAAACATTTTCTTAGAGAATTTAATATAGAGGTATGTGGAATTTGTGAAAAAAATAATTCCACTAAGGAATGGCCTTCTTTTCCTGGTCTTAAATCAATGTTTCAAGAGACATATGGGGATACTCAGAAAGTCAGTTTTGTGACACAGAAAAGTTTGGCTACATCAAACATCTGCACCTCCTAATCCTTCCCAACATTTCACTTTGTGTTTTGTATGTTACCCTCCTATTCCATGCACAATGGCCCCCTCAGGTGCAAGGGTAAGGGTGTACCCTTGGATGGAGAGGACCCTCATCCTGTGGGAATATGATGCCTCCTCAACCACATCGACAAAAAATTCAATTTCCTTCAATCCAACCAACTCAATCTCAACTGAGACCTTAGTTGTCTGCTTAGCCTATTCCAAATCCAAATAATAATAAGGTTATTCAACCCGCCTATAATACTAAACTATCACTTTTTCCTACCAATCCCCTTTTAGTTGTGGACTATAAATATATTCATTTATGTTCTAAGAAAGTTATCCAAAATCAAACCGTTCCCATTGTTTAAGAAAAATATGAAGAGTATAACCTACCGAGTCGATATTGTATCCTTCTGACCATGAAAAAAATCCTAAAAAGGAGTGCAAATACATTCCCTATCTAGAGAGGTTAGGTCTTGAGAAACACCCTGTTCAACATGGATTTGAAGTTTTAGGGGAATTGATGAATTTTTGTGTAAAGAATCCATTGGTACAAGATATCAAGGATGTTCTTATTTCTGAAAACGTTGTTTGGGAACTTTGTCTAAGGAAGCCAGGAAGAAAGAACAAAGATCCCAAAATAGTGCAAGTAGTTGGGAAAATGGCTAACTTAATGTTGGGCAAGGTCTTAAATGTTAAATATGGTGATTGAGGAACTCATATTTTCATTTTATATATAAGTAAGACCTATATATCTAATAATTTAATTGAATTAGGGGAAAATACTAATGCAATTACCAAGGAAACCTTAGACAAACTAGGGATACCTGTTCTCCGACCTACCCTGAATGTTATCCAAATGGTTGATAGATCCGCAAATAAAACTAGAAGGGATGTTGGAAGATATTTTTCATAGTTGTCTCAAACTATCCCCTGGAATATCGATATAATTTCATTATCCTCTAAGCCAAGGAAAACCTTGGAGGCTACCCATTGATTCTTGGGAGGCCTTGGTTAGCCACAATAGATGCTTGCATCAGTTATAGGTCTAGGGACATGAATATCTCCAATGGAAATTATAATAAGATAATTTCCCTTTACCCTCCAACAAAACCTTCCTTGGACACATAGAGACCTTTATGGTTTGAAGATCATGATGAAGAGGTTACTCAACCTATTCTAATCAATGATCAAGTCCCAATTTTTAGAGAACATGATGAGGATGATCTAATTTGCAACTTTTTAGCACATCCTCATATCAACAATAATCCATCAATTAACATGTTTGTAAGAAATAAAATCCAAGAGAAATGTTCACATATCAACCAAACTCAACAAATGAAATGAATAGTTTTCTCTGATACCTTAGAATATCAAACCAAAATTATTGAAATTTACCCCGAAAGGGTCCTAAATATTAATGTTGGATTAGAACCATCTCAACAAGAGCTATTGGTGAAAATGCTTAAAAATAATAGTAAATATTTTTCATAATATTATGGTGACATGAAGGGAATTTATCTTATTTTTTGTATGCACCATATCTATATAAATAAATATTCCCAACCTTCTAGGAAGCCACAACAGAGAATGAACACAACACTCAAAAACATAGTTAAAGAAGAAATGCAGAAACTATTAAGTGTGGGTTTTATTTACCCTACTTCTAACGGTATCTGGGTTTCTCCCCTAGTAATTGTTTCAAAGAAAAATGGAAAATGGAGAGTATGTGTCAATTGTCAAGAATGAAATAGATCTACATTGAAAGGCTATTTCCCTCTTCCCTTTAAAGACCAATTTCTTGACACCATGACAGGAAATATTTTTTTTCACTTTTCTTGATGAGTTTAGTGGCTATAACCAAATACATGTTGCCCCTGAATATCAAGAGAAAACAACCTTTACTTTTCCATGGGGAGCATTTTCCTATCGACTTCTCCCATTTGGTCTATGTAACATTTCAACGAATTGTACTTGGAATTTGATATGATTCAACGAATGATTGTAATGAATTTTTTATGGATGATTTTATGGTGTATGGGGAAATCTTTGATGAAGCTTTTAAAAACGTTGAGAAGGTACTGATTTGATGCCAAGAAACTAACCTTTCCCTTAGTAATGAAAAATGTAAAATGCTTTTTGTAGAGGGATTGTATTAGGACACCACATTTCATCTAAAATAATTCAGGTATACATTGCTAGGATTGAAGTAGTTCTTAAACTATCCACTCCTACTAACCAAAAGGATATTTCTAGCTTCTTGGGACATACAGGATACTAAAAAATATTTGTAGAAAAATTCACAAATTTGGCTTCCCCAATGTTTCGCCTTTCAAAAAATGCTATTGAATTCCAATGGGATGATCGATGTAAGTTTACATTTGATACTTTAAAGGAAAAACTATATTCTGGTCCAATTCTCTGAGTACCTAATTGGCATTTTCCGTTCCACATACATAGTGATGCCTAATATACAACCATTAGATCTATACTAAGTTAAAAGGAATAACAATAGACTTATGTTATTTATTATAACAGTAAAAACTTAACTCCAACCGAATTGAATTATACAGTAATGGAAAATGTATTTCATGTTGTGGTCCATGCCATAAATAAATTTCGACATTATATTATAGGATACCCTAGTTTTTTTACATAGTGATCAATTCACCATTTTTTATCTTCTGAATAAACCAATTACACATGGCAAAGTTACCAAATGGCTTCTCCTTCTCTAGGAATTTGATATTGAAATTATTGATAAACTTTGAAAATAAAATTTTATTCTAGATTTCTTGTCACAACTTCACCATACTAATGAGTTTATTCTTATAGAAGAGGAATTTCCTGATGAACATATATGTACATAATCTGCTAATATACCTTGATTCGTAGATATCACTAAAAATATTGGCTATAGGAAAACTTCCACAACATTTGTCGCCTAGATAATGTACCATGTCAATGCTCTATCTCAGCATGTCATGAAAAGCTTCACTGTCGGCATGATGTATGGGGAAACCTTTGATGAAGCTTTAGAAAACATTGAGAAGGTACTGATCCGATGCCAAGAAACTAACCTTTCCCTTAGTAATGAAAAATGTAAAATGCTTTTTGTAGAGGGAATTGTATTAGGACACCATATTTCATCTAAAATAATTTGGGTAGACACTACTAAGATTGAAGTAATTCTTAAACTATCTACTCCAACTAACCAAAAGGATATCTGTAGCTTCTTGGGACATACAGGATACTACAAAGTATTTATAGAAAAATTCACAAATTTGGCTTCCACAATGTTTCTCCTTTAAAAAAAAAACTATTGAATTCCAATGAGATGATGAATGTCAGTTTACATTTGATACTTTAAAGGAAAAAATATATTTTGCTCCAATTCTTTGAGTACCTAATTGGAATTTTACTTTCCACATGCATAATGTTGTCTAATATACAACCATTAGATCTATACTAATTTAAAAGGAAGAACAAAATACTTATGCTATTTATTATACTGGTAAAAGCTTAACTCCAACCGAAT
Organism: Pinus tabuliformis; assembly: GCA_031772625.1. Classification (NCBI taxonomy): domain Eukaryota; kingdom Viridiplantae; phylum Streptophyta; class Pinopsida; order Pinales; family Pinaceae; genus Pinus; species Pinus tabuliformis. The sequence continues at coordinate 824,152,051 of CM062817.1, forward strand.
TGAATTATACAGTAATAGATGAATTTCTTGTTGTGAATTTTCAACATTCTATTATAGGATACCCCAGTTTTTTTACATAGTGATCACTTCACCATTTTTTATCTTCTGAATAAACCAATTACACATGGAAAAGTTACCAAATGGCTTCTCCTTCTCTAGGAATTTGATATTGCAATTATTGATAAACTTTGAAAAGATAATTTCATTGTAGATTTCTTGTCACAACTTCACCATACTAATGAGTTTATTCTTGTAGAAGAGGAATTTCCCGATGAACATGTATGTACATTATCTAATAATATACCTTGATTCACAGATATCACTAAAAATATTGGTTGTAGGAAAACTTCCACAACATTTTTCACCTAGATAATGACCAAAGGTCATAAACAATAGCTCCATATAATCTTGGATACAAGGGTACCTATTCAAAACTAGATCAGATCATGTTATTTGATGGTATGTTTAGGATGATGAAATTTATGGTACCTTTAAGGCATGTCATGATGAATCTTGTGGGGGTCATTTTGTAGATAAAGGAACTCCAAATAAAGTTTTACGACAAGGTAATTAATGGACCAAAATCTTTTGGGATGCAAAGAAGTATGTTCGAAGTTGTGACAAGCTTCATAGAATAGGGAAACCAATACAAAGTAGATGAGATTTTAGTGGTACAACCTGAAGTCTTGATCAAACCCTTTAAAAAATGGGCTCCTAAATTTGTGGGGCCTATCAAACCACCATTAAAACAAAAGGAATACATCTTAGTATGTAAACATTATGTAACTAAGTGGGTTGAAGGTAAGGCCCTACGAAAAGAAACAGAACACGTAGTGTTGGCTTTATGTATGGAGAACTAATTTTTTCAATTCATGGTACCTTGTGAAATTTTCATGGATCAAGGTACTCAATTCATCTCCAAACTAGTTCATTCCATCACCGAGAAATTCAAGATAAATCATTGAATGTCCACTCCGAAGCATTCTCAAGAAAATGGGCATGTGGATGTTATTAAGAAGTTTTTGGAAGATATTTTAACAAAGAAAATTCAACATCATCATAAAGATTGGGCCGAAAATCTTCTATAGGCATTGTGGGCCTATAGGGTTACTTGTAAAATTTCCACTATATTTACACATTACGAGTTAGTGTATGGAAAAAAAGATATAATTCCTATTGATTTTGAATTGAAAGCATTAAGGATTTCATTGCAAGATGGAATGTACCTCTTAGAGGCCCAAAAGAATCAGTTGGACCAATTTAACGAACTTGATGATATGTGCCAAGAATCCATCCAACAAATTACTATTGCTCAACAACAACAATTAGTGAAATGGAACAACAAGTTCATCAAGAAGAAACAATTCCAATAAGGTTACTGGGACCTTTTATTCGATTCAAGGAAGAAAGATTTTAAATGGAAATTTCACACATGGTGGTTAGGATGTCATGAGACTAAGATTGTGTTTGACAATCGATCAATGAGATTACGTAAAATTGATGATGCAAAAATTCCATCAATGGCCAATGGGCATGAAATGAAATTGTACTAGAGACCTAAACCTAATGGATATTTTTTGAAAGAGTTGAAGGATAAAATTGATCTTGAAGTTGTAGAAAGGTTGGCTAGTCCAGTCTTGTCTATAGTTTCCTAGTTGACAATCCTAATGAAAAGAGAAGAAGAAGAAAAAAAGATTTAGCAGTGAAAACCTAGTCTTGGGCACCTCCAACACCTAGTCGCATTGGAAAACCAAGTTTTTGACCATACTAATAGGAAAAATAGAACCTTCCTATTATGTAACCCTCCTTGGAGGCATGACAGGACAAGCTCTCACTAGAAAATTCAGAAGGTTGGCTGGCAGAGTTTGAAAAAAAATGAGGAAGAAAAATAGAAAACAAAAAAATATATGTGTGTGTGTTTATGTTGAAGTATGGTCTACCATTACCATGTACAAATTTTAATTCATTTAGCTAGGAACAAATTGTTGAACATGCCTCATTTCTTATTGAAAAATTTGATGAAGATGGCCACCCTAATGTAGAGGAAGAAGGACACCAACGCAGCTTACACCACCATGGTTTGAAATGCCAATAACTGCAGGCTGGATATCTCATGGGAAGCCTTCCTTGAAAGGTTAAAAAGGAAGCCCCAAGAAAGGGTTTTGATTAAGAAATAACCTTCTAGTTTGTGTAGCTCCTTCAGTAACTAAATGATGATATTCAACAAAAATTTCTCAAAGGAAATAAAAATTCTAGGGGTATGAGTTCTTTGAGTCAAACCACAAAACCCTAGCATCTATGAGGGCTTCTTTTCACAGCCACAATTAAAAATGGCATTCAAAATATTAAAGTAGTAGATCTCAAGGAAGACATTTCGGAAGAAATTCTTGTGGAGGATAATATATTGGAAGAGAATGTCAACACCCTGAAGGGGAATGTTGTGAAAAATAATACCTTTGAAGAGAATTCATACATCCTGGAAGAGAACGTTGTGTAAGAAAACATTAGGGTTATCTATGGCCTTCAAAGTTGGAGCAAGCAACAAACAATTATATAAGCACAGGTGGAAGAAAGGTAAGGTCGTTGATCCCACCCTTTAGGTTTTTTAGCCTAGTTACAAAGCAATACTTGAAGAAAATAAAAAATGGATCTTAGAAAATAAGAAACTAAGGGCTAAATTAAAGAAACAAGGGCCCAACCTAGGCAATTTAGCAGCCTTCTTGCAAGACATAGAACATGAATACAAGTCTCAAACCAAGGTAGAAACCTTATACGAAGGCTATACAAAAGAAGCCTAGTAAGTTATAAATGTGGTTCTAGATGTTGCTATAACAAACACCTACACATTTCTTCAGTTAAAACTAGATATGGTGTAGTGGTAGACAAAGGATGACTTGTTCAATCTGGTTATCATTAACAAGGAGAGATATAAACATGTGATTAAAAACATGAAACAATGATGGTTTTCCATGTTCTTTACCTAGGAAGAAAAATGGATGGGTCAAATAAATAAGTGGAAAAGATATTTATTATAAAGAACAAAAATTAAATGAAGTAGCATGTGAGCTTGAGGCAGAAATATCTTCCTGTTGAGTCCCTTCCAGAGTCTACCTTGTCTTTTTACCTGACCTTTAGCCCTCTTTCTAGTTGAAATAGATAGAATATTGCCAAAATTATGAAATTACTCAACTTGAAATGTTTTTGGAATTCTACCAAATTTAGAAGCTTTGAATTAGATCTTGTTATGTGAACTCTATTTGTTTAATTTCATTATCATAGATAATTCTAGATGGAACCCCAAGCCTTTCATTGGAAAAATTCAACTCCATTCTTTTATGTCTTACATAGCCAATAGTATAGAGTGGAAAATATCCTCCGAATTTTATGGGAGAATAGAGAGAGGTATGTTTGGTAGTGACAAAAGAGTACTTGTTGCCAGGGTCAGTAGCCAATGATTTGATGAGACCAAGGGATGATGTAGGAGGCTCTGCGACCATCAGAGCTAATTAGAAATATGTCATTGTTGAGTACCATTAAATGGACCAAACCTATACTATGGAGATTCTCAATGTGGCTAGAGACATCTGGGAATATTTACCTACATTCCTTTGTGAGAAGCACCCTATGGGTTACCCTTTCCTTTGTTTAGAATTGAAATGAGCTTGTTTTTATACATATTCAATATTGAAATATGTATCTCATTGGGTAGGAATTTGATTTCACTTCCCTCTCTTGTGGTGTTTGACACAATTCAAAATATCTCCTAGTCACTCGGTGTTGTCTCAAGGGGGTTTCGACCCAGGTTCAGAGTTAGTTTCACTAACCAACAAAACCCTACATTACGGCCCTTTCAAAAAAAACTTGGGTAGCACAGGCTATAGTCTCACCCAAGGCGGTATTGGGGGATGCTAGAACTAGGTTTATACATCCAAAGGACTATGTGATGTGTTTCTATTAGATTTAGGGCTTTATCCTGACCTTCACGAACCCTAACCCTTAAAACCTGGAAATTATAGTAACTAACAGTTAGCAGATCTCAACCCTTTTCCAATTACACTAAACATTCATAACAACATATAAGTAAGAATATCTACTCCTTCGCACATCTATTAAGTATTTCCCAAATTAATTGCATTCAAATAGATCAGAAATACAATAATTTCAAAGATAGATAATAACACACAGATATATGAATAAGTCTTCAAAAAAATCATTATTATGCTTAGATCTTCAATTAGAAACTCTTCCAACCCTGTGCACACAGTTGTAGGGGCCCACACACTCAACTGCAGACTTACCAAGGTCTATGCACACACAGTTGCAGGATCCTTCCCCTTCGCATAAGTACAGAAAACAAACTCAAACTTGCATTTCTATCTCTTCATTCTATTGACTCACTGAATGATTATATAACTCTTCTATGACTCCCTTTTATATCCTTTTTCACTGTAATACCATGGTCCAGGAACCATGGGCGAGTCACAAAAAAACTAGACTCTTAAAAAACTAATTGGCTTTGACCTTCGTAAATCCACTTTGACTCCTATCAACCTACACCACTCGTGCTCTACTCCTCAAAATGTGGAGAATTGACAACATTAACAAAACTTTTACAAAATTTGACCCCAAGGGACCCCGTCTCAACACTCGGATGAGGAAGAAGAACAAATTGCACTACTATGGATAAGACACTGGGTTATTATTCTCTTGGAGAATTCAGCCACCCAACCTATAACTAGGGCGACCTCCATACTATAATTATATATGTAGAGTGAGGTTTCATTGGGACTTGCAATCAGACAAGTTTGGGGGAGATGATGGGTTCGTCCTATGACAACAATTTTACCACTAAAATATCCAATTTTGGCTTAAAAACATTATCATTCTTTACTCTTAACTTGCCCTACCCATTCTAATATATATATATATATATATATATATATATATATATATATATATATATATATATCTATGATGTGTGGTCTAAATAAAATAGATCAACCTATTGATTCTGAGTCAAAGTGCTTTGGCCACAAGATTACATATGATTTTACATGTCTCGGTTGTAGTGATAAGGTGTTAGTCAACGGTTTTTATGGATTGTCATTTTGATAGATCTACTTTGAATTACAAGAGCATTTAGAGATTGAAGCCTATTGTTAAAATTGTTGGATTAGGTTTGGTTGACCCGGGTTCAATTCTTTACTACGCACCAACAAAACCCTCAACCATTGGCTCTTTCGGCAATCACCTGTAAGCAAGTCGCAGTCACACCCAAAGTAATTATGGGAGGTTGCAGAACTAAGTTTTTGTAGCCTTGAGGGATACTGAGATGTGGCAATTTTGTATTTTCTTATGCTTTAACACTTGTAAACTACTTTGCATTCATGAAATTCTTCACACTTATATATTACTTCGCATAATTACATTCACCAGCTAAACATAGTATAAACATCCATAAACTTCATGATACTGAAATAAAGTGTAGATAATAAGAAAATTAACACATAAAGACACAAATTCTACCATGGTTCATCCTAATGTGAACTGTTGCTTATCATAGAGATACTTTTTCAAAAAATAGTTCTTGTGCACATAGTTGCAGGTGTTCTACGCAGTAAGTTTCAGACCCAGGCCTCCGCGCACTTAGTTGCGGAGCCTTGCTTCTTTCTCCAAAGTACAAATCACAAAGATACAACCATAAACATATATCTGGATCTAATTGATCATTGATGCCTTACTTATTTATTATGCATCCCTATATACCCTATTACATTGATGGATTACATCGCTATATTACCATGGACGCAATACCATGGTTTCCAAAATATAAGGGACTATGGTCCAAAACCATTCAACTTTTACAATGTTATATGCTTTTGCAAAAATGAAGGGGCTTTTCCGCAAAGCCACTATACTGCACAAGGAGTTTGCTGCGCGATCCTTGTTTTTCTCCGCTACTCTACTGTGCAATCCACTTCACACTCCGAGACATCATTTCTACTACGTGCTCTACCCAGAAAATTCAAATTCCCTATAAAAGATCTGGCCAGGTTGGGTTGCGCCAAACATGCCCCCCAACACTCGCAGGTGACTCATCCCGAGTCACTCATCTACTTTGCCTCTGATCTTGTCTACAATGTTGTTGTATGTCTTGTTGAATTGTTGCAAAATCTCTACTAGCTTCGTTTCCTCGTTGCACACTTCTTGTAATAATGCTTATGTAACATGTTGTGAATCCTTCTTTGTCAATTTTGTCTCCCTTTGTCGAAGTTTTTAAAGATTCTCATCCACTACCTGTGATAGTTGGAGGGCCTGATCTTGCAAAGGTTGATTCCTTTCTATCAAACTCTACTCCTCCTTCTTCAACTGTTTGATTTTCTTTTGTAGATCCTTTGACTCATTAATTTTTCCAAGCTTCTATGACATTGGAAAGGTCTTCAAAGATGCCTGACTCTCCTACAATTGATGTTTCTTTTGATGCATTCCCTCCAATAGTTTTTGAACATTTGGATCTTCCTACAAAAAAATCCAAATTTGCATGCTTTCATCCAACAATTTTCCATAGTCTGCCAATGTCGCGGAGATGTTGGCCATCCCAGTATTTAAATCAATCCCCCTGTTTTCATGCACTTATGGTGGCGTGGTTGGCTACAGCTTCAATTGCAACTCAATAATCTTTACCTCATATTCGAACTGTACATCTATAGTTTTCTTGTTGGATTCCTTGACTGCAAGGTTGATCTTCACGACCTTATCTTTCGAGGATTCCTCCTCATGGACATCCATGTTTGGACTTCCCTACAAGTGGCTTTCACCACCTCTTTCAGTCTCTACTATTGTAGCTTTTCCTATTCGTTGTCCTTGATGGCCTACTTGAGTAGTTTCTTCAATCCAACACACTCTTGTTCTATTTGAATGTTTAAGTGTGAGGTGTGATGTTCATGCTTCTTGAGCTCATTTGTGATACCTTGGTGCAAGTCATATAGGAATAGAGTGGGTAGTGTTCACATGTTCATATTGACATAGTCCCAAAATTTTGCCTACTTCTTGACTTTGGTGGAGTTGAATTGTAGAGATCTGGTAGGTATTTGCATTATCCTCATCCCAAATGTTGTTTCTATCAACCTTTCTCGATGGAGTCCTTGTCCTATATTCACTGGTTGTTTAGATGTTTGCACCAGTATTTTCAGGTCTACAATACTCTACTGCACACCTATGATAAGCTTTCCATAGTGATCTTCCACCCTATTCTAGGATTCCATTATTATCTTTTGAACCTTGTCTCTGATTTGATCCAGGTCACCCTCAGTGAGAACAATTGGTGTGATTTTTTTGTTTTGTCCGCCTTATGCTTCTTTTTGTTCTTAATGGTAACTTTTCCTTGGATCTTTCTTTTCTCCATGACAATTTTCTCTATTTCTACCTTTTCTATCTCATTAGCCATATCCTCAACTCCTTGAGGGTCCTCCCCATGGTGTTCTTCTTCGTGGTGTTCTTCTTCCTCTTCTTCCAATTCTTGCTCTTTGTATTTTCCACTCGCTTCGCCATGCTACGAAGTGTCCAACTCTTCTTCTTCTTTCTTGCTATCTCTTGCTTCTTCCATCAGATTCATTCATGCTCCGAGCCATGTCTATACTACTTCTACCAGATCATCCTCTTTGACCATATATGGAAATTACTGTCTTTTCTTCTTTGTGTCTCTGTGCATCTATATGTATAGTTTATGAAAGTAAGCATTAAACCTAGCCACATTAGTGTAATGTTTATGCAAACTCGGCAAAAATCAAAGATGTTGGTTAACTAACTTATGTAGTTCAATTTGATATCATATGAAAAATATTCCATTCTCCCACTCTCGTGATGATTGAGTGGTATGCCACAACAAAGCATACCTCATGACCTCACATACATCTGAAGGAACCGAAGGGAACTGTGTGTCCTATGCCTCTTTCCGCACTAACATAGTAATGATCAAGATTAACCAGGCATAGTGGAAAGATGTACCTTTCTCCTAAATGTCATGGTAGTCATCTAGGAATTCCTTTCATAAGTATCCAACCTAGTTATACTGGACTCCATTTGTGCACTACGCGACTATAGACACTATTGACGCAGGAAGTTCATTTGCATGACACTTCCTCATTATCTTTCTGGCAAAAATGTGTGCAGCAAAGTAGACTTCTTAGTTTCTGATTGAGTTTATGTCGTAGAACCTCTTACTTTTAATCAATCTGTACTTCTTTTCATATTGTTGGCCAAAGGGTGATCCTATTCCTTTCCCATGAACTCCTCCATGTGGTTCCATCCTTGGTATGGTAATCTTGTGATCCTTCATATCAACATTTGGTCAATGGGGATCTTATTCCCCATCCATAGGTGTCCATCATATATTAATATCAACAATTGTCATGCACACATTTTGTTTTCTAAACTTCTGTTGAATTGCGGCACATTGAATATGTTGAGCAGTCCTGACTGCGCCAACCCATTCGCCCACCCTTGTGGTTCTAATATCATTAATCTGCTCTCTGGTTAGTGAACCTGATGCAAGTAATTGTCTAGTGTGAACTGATGGAACTTCTTCCCGTCACTAAAATCATAGCTTGTAAAATTGAGTTGCGGAAGCTTCCCTAAAATATATCCCAAAAATAACATAACTTCCAATAATAATGGTGTGAATGTCCCATACTTTGCGTCTTCAGAATCCTTTACTAGTTTCGAACTTGGCTTCCTCAGTGATATGTACGAGGGCAGAGGTGAGATGAATGGTTCTCCACCTTCCTCAACCTATATTTCCTCCACTTCTTCAATATTGACCTGCTCAGGTTGCTTTTGAGGTTTCACAGATTTGGCAGGATTCTTGTCTTTCTTTTCCTTGGTTCTTTCTTCCTTGGTTTTCTTCTGCCTTGGTGATGTCCATTATTTCTTTGGCAATAGTGATGTTACTGTGGGTGATGTTGTTGAGCTATAAAAAGGGTCTTTTTAACCTCTATTTAACCTACATTAATTATCAATCCAAGTACCATTTTTTATCTCAAGAGTGTACTCAATCTGAGGCGGTCACTTGTTCAAGAGCAATGTTTGCAGTATAGTGCTTTCAGAAGTAAATAAATGCTGGAAACAAAATCAAATTGTAATGGAAAGAAACTTAAATACTTTGTAACTACTCAAGAAACTACAACAATCATCAATCAAGGATGCAGTAATGATAACTCTTTCCCCTATAAACTTATGTAAATGTAAATCAATCACATGCAAGATCTTCAATCTGAGAACTTAGAAAATAGAAGTCAATGTTTGTTACATTTGTAGATCTTTACGTCCACACCAAAGAAAATACTAGAAATAACAATTCAATTAGCAAAAAAGGAACAACTAATCTATTGAAAAGATTGAACAAGAAAGCTTCATCTACAGAACTGATTTAAGCAATAATCTTAACAGAAAGGAATTGAATAACACTCTTCAAATAATAAAGGAATTGAAAAACAATCTAAGAAAGGAACAACAAATCGAAGTAAATCTACAGGAATTGAACAACAAACTTAATTAAGTGTAAACACGAAGTGACTATAGAATCAGTAATCTTATTTTAGCCAGCAGTACATTAACCACAGATATAAAGGAATGACAAATGCAATTATAACTGAACAACAGTTAAATGAACAACAATCACAATTCTAAGTAAACCATAGTTAAATGAACAACAATCGCAACTGTAAATGAAAAACAATACCAATCTATAAATGAACAGCAAAATCCGAATTAGACAGTGCAATGTTATCTCAGAATGAACAACATAACATTTCAGGCTGTGAATAATAATCTTGCTATCCAAATAGGAATTTGATATAACAGAGCAATTTAATGGAATGTTCAGAAACAAAAGATTATTGAGTAAAGCGAATTAAAGGAATGTAAAAGAAATCAAACCACACACGACTTTAATCGTAAAATAATGATACAAGAAGCAAGTGATCAACTAGGGTCGGGCCCTTAGCCACCAGGGAAGCACTGCTGTGTTTACTCCAAGATCAGATAATGGAACAGCAACTGAGTTATATATTAATCATAAATGGCAGAGTTACATGTATCACTCTTTAAAGAGAGTCAATGATCAAAGTTAAGATTACAACAGTAAGTTCTACAGAGTGACAATAGTCCCCTTCTTGGCTACCAGCGCTGTCCCTTTTTATAATAGCCAGGTGGAAGTATCAAGAGTACCAATAAGCCTTGAAATAATGATCCCTCAGGATCAAAGGATCCTAAGGGATTTGCTACATCTTTGATCTTCAGTTATTGTTTTGTCTTTTTGCGCTGATACTGCGTTTCCTCTTCCTTTTCCTGGGTCATGCGCTCTGATCTTCATCTCTTCGCCTGGATACGGCTTCTTGTCAAAGGGACGGTAGTTGGTTCTGCTTTGTCTTTTCCTCCTGAATAGCGATTTTCCATTTTATTCACTTTCTGCATAGAAAAAGACAATAATTATTCATTTTGCATCAATCACAAATCTCCTTAATTCTATCATAATTCTGTATCATATTACCATCTTAGAATGTAAATAAGTTATGATTTAGAGGAAAATATAAAGAAATAAATGGTAAATACATACCTTTTCCAATACTCAACACAACCCCCTACTTACCCTTTTTCATGCCCTCATTAACATGAAAGGTAGTTAGGGAATAGGCTGGAGAAGGATTTTCATGCAGTGGTCTGAAACCATTGTGTCTAGCTAAAACTTCAAAAATATGCCCTATCTGACCTTCAGGTAACTCATATAGGGCCTTATACCCTTGTGTAGGATACCAAATGATTGGACTTCGAAACCTATAGCCTAACCAATACGGGCCTTCTCTCAGGATGAGGCTACTATAGGTAACGAGGTGATCAACAGCTAACTTAAAATTTTCATAATTGAATGGCTCTCTGTCCTGAACATTCCAATTGGCAGTCTTGTATCGGAGTTTAGCTGTTGTTATGGCAAGGTCTTTGATGGATAGGAATTATTCTACCCCTTGCTGGACAACTGTTGTGTGAATGGGTCCTAGTGTCTGGATCACACCCTTCTTTCTCATTTATTTTCTATGCTTATTCCACAATTGTAATGGGTTTCTTGCTTCAGCCTTTACACACAGATCTAACCCCTTCTCCTGTCTCTGAAAGGTATTATGGGCTTTAAGCCACTTTATCTGGTTAACAACAAAAGAGATGAATGCCTGATACCACCATAGTCCACTATTATGGACAACCTAAATACTAAGACGAAACCAATAAAGAAACAGCTAAAGGGCCACCACAAAGACTTGGCAAGTCCCCACATAGAGAGAAAGGTAGAAATTCCATAGTCAATGCAAAACCAAATCCAGGCGACATAGAATACCATTATCACACAAACTTCCAAAGTGAAATGCACAAGAAAATCATCTAACTCCAAGACCAAGAAAGAGATTTATGTCATCTGTGTACATGCATGGAAAAGAATGATTAATGTGCACCCCATCTAGGCATCCCAAACCAACTCCACTCGTGACCAAAAAACATGATTTACCAAAGCAGTCTACCCAATATTAATGCCAATACTGACCTGAGGTGATCAAGAGACCTTAGATAATCCACAAAAAGTCAAGGCATAGAGCACAACGTTTGCAAGCCCACTGAGGGGACTATAATCACCCCACCATGCTTGCAAGGTATGTTCGTCCTCTAGCCTGACATAAGACACCTGCATTTATAACTACCCACACTGATGACATCATTCCAGCACATTTCACCAACCTCTTGCCATGCCATAACTAAATACTACTACATGTTAGAGAGGTTCATCATCCAAGAAGTCTCAACAATTTCCTAAGATACCACCCCATTGGGAATTTAGGTTTTTAGGATTAACCAAAAGGGTAAGTCACATAATGGTTATTTTCTTAGTCTTAATGTAGGGGCTTAGGTATTTCTAATTATTACTATTGTGCTAAGTGTGTGTGTGTGTATATATATATATATATATATATATCTATATATATATATATATATATATATATATATATATATATATATATATATATATCTATATATATATATATATATATATATATATCTCTCTCACTGAGAGAGAGAGAGATATATATATATCTCTCTGAGATATATATATATATATATATCTTAAATAGGTGGGTTTCTACACTAAGTAAATATTTTCTATAATAAGATATTAACATTTTATGTTTATGTTTATATATATATAACTTTTTGTAAACACATAATATAACCACTCTCAGATAGTAGAGGCTAATAAGAATAGTTTTAGTAACCAAAGGATGATCCACTCTGAGGTTGTCCCTGATGGACTTCCTTTCACTGATACTCACATTGACATTGCCAAGCTCTATGATGTTAAAAAAATTGTGATTGTCCCATTTCTTGACAACCTCATTCACCAATATCAAAGACGATGATAGCAATTCAAGTGTCAGCTTAGTAGTAGATATTTCTCAATGCCACCAAGTTCCAATGACCACATGAAATAAAGTGAAATGTACTCTATATTTACATCCAAATATCCAAACATAACTAAAGGGAGTTTAATAGAAACATAAAAGTGAACATGCAACCATAGTCCACTATTATGGACAACCCAAAGACTAAGATGAAACCAGTACAAAAATAGTTAAAGGGCCACCATAAAGACTTGGCAAGTACCCACATAGAGAGAAAGGTAGAAATTTCATAGCCAGTGCAAAACCAAATCCATGTGACATAGAAGACCATTGTCACACAAACTTACAAAGCACAATGCACCAGAAAATCATCTGCGTCCAAGACGAAGAAAGAGACTTACGTCATCCATGTACATGCATGGAAAAGAATTATTGAGGTGCACCCAAGCTAGGCCATCCCAAACCAACTCCACTGGCAAACAAAAAACATTATTTACCAAAGTAGTCCACCCACTATTAATGCTAATACTGACCTGAGGTGATGAAGAGACCTCAGAAAATCCACAAATCAGAAAGACATAGACGATAATGTTTGCAAGCCTACTAAGGGGACTATAACCACCCCACCATGCTTGCAATGTATGTTTTTCTTCCAGCCTGCCACAAGACACCTGCATTTATAACTACCCACACTATTGACCTCATTCCAACACATTTCGCCAAACTCGTGCCATGCCATAACTAAATAGTTCCATGTGTTAGAGAGGCTCATCATCTAAGAAGTCTCAACAATTCCCTAATATACCACCCAATTGAGAATTTAGGTTTTTACGATTAACCAAAAGGATAAGCCACATAATGGTTATTTTTTTAGCCTGAATGTAGGGACTTAGGTATTTCTAATTATTAGAATTGTGCTAAGCATATATATATATATATATATATATATATATATATATATATATATATATATATAAACAGGTGGGTTTCTACATTAAGTAAATATTTTGTATAATAAGACATTGACGTTTAATGTTTGTTTATATATATATAACTTTTTTAAAATATTGATAAAAAATAAAATTCTCCAAATTATAAACCATCTAATTTTAAAACTTGAATGTCTTACTATTATTGTATATTTTTTTATGATATATATCTATATCTATATATATATATATGGGATCTTGGATAGATGATGATTGGTTGATTTGTTAAGTTACTCCTTGATGTGAAGTCACCAGTTCAATTCCTTGCCTAGGGTGATATATTGGACATGATGAAGATGTAATCCCACAAAGCTTACCAAAAAGAAATTATTGTTTTCTGTGTTACAAACTTTGAGATTCTTAACAGATACCAGCCTGACTCTAACCACAAACCTTTGTATTTATCCCTTAATGTTGTTATGCATACCACCCACATGCATGAGACTAATGAAAGACAAAAACACATTAGCTTCGATAGAAGTAATGTCAACCTTTTCTTAAGGGATTTAGAAAGGGAGTTAGGATCCTTGACCTATAATAACAACACTGATCAAATTTATTACCAATTTAATACTACCCTTTCCACTACCATTAGCAAGTTCTCTAATTAGACTTCGTATAAGAAGAATAATAGAACTTCCAATCCTTGGTATGACAAGGACAGTAAAATTGCTAGGAAAGCGATCAAAGACGCTCCTAATGAAATCATTAAGCTTCAGAATATCAATATTTACAAAGTTCTCATCAAAAGAAAGAAGAGGTCCTATATTAATAAGAGAAAAGAGCATATTCTCCACCTTTCTAAAGTTGCACCCATAAACGTTTGGCAGAATGTGCTTGTTCATAGAACTAAAGATAATCATTTTATCCCCTTAGAAAATTGGGACAATTACCTCAAGAAGTTTTATGACTCTCTGGACACCATATTAAACACTCCTATTAAGGAAGATATATTTTCTTTGGAAGATGTTGAGTCTGGGATTAATAAGCTTGCAAATGGGAAATATAAAGATATTGAAGGATACCAAGATGACATATTTAAAATGGGAAGATCCATCCTCATTCCTCATCTCCACAATCTTCTCAATTTGGCTATACAATATGGCTTCCCTAATCTTTGGACGCAAAGCCTTATTGCTCTTACCTTTAAAAATGGGGACAAAAGCATTCCGTTTAACTACATAACCATTATGATTAGCCACATCCTAGGCAAGCTTTATGGGCTCATTTTGGAAAAGAAGCTTAGCCTTTGTCTCAAAAACCATGGTAAAAGTGCTAAAAGGAAAGTTTGTTTTAGGAGACATCACTCAACTATCGACCATCTTGTCACTCTCAAGATTACTACAAAGGAATGTCACAATAGTAAAGATGATCTATTATGTTGTTTTGTGGACTTTAGAAAAGCTTTCAACACTATTCCTCAAGATAAGCTATGGGAGAGACTTGAACAAATCATGGCTCCTCCCGAACTAAGGATTGTTATGATATTCCTCTATGAGACTGTCATTTCCAAGATTAATACAAACGAAGGGTGGTCTAAAGATATTGAATGCAATATCAGGGTTAAGAAAGGGTGTCCATTATCCCCTACCATTTTTTACATTTACATCAATAAGTTAGAGGAGTGTCTGGAAACTGAAGATTGCAACGGCACCGAGCTTGCTAGTATAATCATAACTCTTCTTCTTTATGCTCATGATATCATTCTTCTTGCAAAAATCTATTATGGCCTAGACAAGTAGCCTAAGACTCTCCAGGTCTACTACTCCAAGATGGGTATGACTGTTAATACCATCAAAACTAAAGCCGTGATCATTAAATCTAAAAATATCACTCGTGGTAGTTTCATCTATGATAACCATTTCTTAGAGAAGGTTTCTTCTTATAAATATTTGGGTATTGAATTTCCTCATCAGCTCAACTAGAATTATAACATCGAGAAAAGGATTATTGGTGGCCAGAAAGCTTAGTATGAGCTTGAAAACAACTATAAGTTGGTTGATATTTTCATTTCGAGTAAAAAAAGTTTCCTCTTTGAGACTCTCATCACCCCTATTGTCTTATATGGATGTGAAGTTTGAGGTTGTAGTATATCTAGAGAATTTTCGAGAAAGATTGAGATGATTCAAAAGAAATTCATAACCTATAATCTCAAGATCAAGGGAAATACTCCCTATTCTAGCATCATAATCGAGGTTGGCATGTCCCCCATTGAAATTATGGTTATGCTTATATATCTTATGTTTAAGAAGAAGTCTTACAACATGGAATCCAAGAGGCTCCCAAAAATTGCTTCTAACTTTAGTCAAAAGCCCCACCTTCAACTCAAGCATGGTTGGCATAAGGATGGTCAGTCTTGGCTCAACCGTTGGGGGATTAAGGAGGATATCATCATGGGAAGAAAGGATAATGTCAAAGATACAGTTACCTAAAATTTTAAGGAAAAGATGTTGGATGATAAGTTGCTAGAGGGTAAAATGAAGCTAACATACTATAAGGAGGTGATGAACCCCACCCTCGATAACTAGAATTATCTCTCTGTGCTAACCAACACTAAGAAAAAAATGAACACCTCTAGGATATGAACTAATTATCATAAGCTTCGAAGTGAAACCAGGTGGTGGCCTACTCCCAAGACTCCATGGGACAACAGAATCTGTCATATTTACGATTCTAAGTGGATAGAGGATTAAAAACATTTCCTTTTAGACTTCCCAACTCTTACTCACATCTACTCTCATTTCTCTAGCATTTGCCACACTTCCAATCTTCTTGACTTACTAAGTTAGCCTATCTATAGTGATTTTCACGCACTTATTTCCCTTGTTTTTGACCATAAAAACAAGATTTTGAAGAATCACAATTAGATTCTTTTTCTTCCCTTGACATCCGATAGACCACATTGATCTAAAAGGCGTTAATCATCATCACCATCACATATTCTTATTTTTTTTTAATTAGATTGAAAACATAAACAACTTTTCTAATATAAATACTTAAATCATCTTATACATGGTAATGCTAAACATTTTAAATTTACATTTTATTAAAAAGTACATACTCAAATATAAACTAGGTTTCATAAAAGTATCTTATCCTCCATCTATAATTATAAAGTAAATGAAATAATTCATTTCCTATCCACATATTTATATTAACATATTTATGTTACCATGTTTAAATAATTAAAATAAATAAAAATATATAATTTTAATTAACATAATCTTATTTAATTTAAAAATATAAATTTATTTAATATTACTTTAAATACATTTAAAATATATAAAAAAAATAAAAATTATTTTTCATACATATTAAATAGTTAACTTTACAATAATGTTAATTATTAAAATGAAATTAATATAACAAAAAAAAAAACATTATTATAATATTTAACAACTTTCAACATTTAGTTTATTCTTTACACTACTCAATATTATAATATTGAGTAACATCTAACATTTAGTTTATTCTTTACACTTTTGATTATCTTCCTTTTTAATGTAAATTAAATAAAATCCATCTTAACACTGGATCTATCAAGCATTGAGAGGGATCAAATCTCTCGAGGTGCAAACCTTTCCTCAAGTTTTGCACTCAAAAAATAAGTTTTCACTTTGAGAGATTTTATCCCTCTCGGCGCTTGATAGATCCGATCTTAGGATGGATCTAGGCTAGTTTCAGCCTTGTGCGGTCGTACAAAACTTTCTGAACATCTAATTATTTTGATCATTTTAAATATGCTAAATATGTCTAAGATTAATTTGGTCAATTAATTTAAAATTTTCTTAGTTACCTCAGTTTGTTGAGATGAGAGAGAGTGTTAGTAACTTGAATGATGAAAAATGATGAAATACAAATTTTGAGTGCAAAGTGTCAATGTAACTATTTTGATAGATAGAAAATGTGAATACTAAGAATATAGCTAATTACAAAAAATCTTCATTGCAATCGATCTAAACCTATTTTCTTCTACTATTCCTATTGTCACACCTATTAGTTTTTCCATTTTCTCATATCGATCATATGAAAAGGGTAGTTGAAACCATAGACCATTCAAATATTTAACTCAAGCTACTGTACTAAACAACATACCTTGTCTTTGTTGCTCTCCAATATTAATACTAGTTTTCTCCAAAGTCAATCATTATGACTTATGGAGTGTTAAACCCCAAATAATTTTCAATGGTAGTTATTTTCTACTACCACGATTGAATGAAATGTAATTAACAATGTTGAATGATGGAAAATGGGAATAATAAGAATGCACCCCATTGTAAATAGTTTATAGTTTCAAGAAACAACATTTGGTGTAAGCAAACATTTAATTTAGGATGAGAATTCAAGTATTGTATTTATGGTTGAATATTTTTTATGTGCTTACATTGAGAGAGAGTGTGTGTGTTTTAGGGGTGAGAAGGAGAGATAATGGGATATAGAGATATAGATAGGGGGGGGAGAGGGAAGAAGAGAGAGGCAAAGAAGGGGAGGGAGGAAGAGATATATATATATCGAGAGAGAAATGTAGGAGAGAGAGAGAAGGAGGGGACAGGGAGGGAGGGAGAGAGGGATAGATAGATATAGAGAGAGTGTGTGTATGTTTAGGGGCTTAGGCAGAGAGATAGAGAATGAGAGACAATGGGAGATAGAGATATCGATGCATGAGGTAGAAATGTTCTTACACTGAAATCAATGCACACTATTAATCTAATTACTTTAAAATTAATGTACATCATACGTTTTGTTGCATCAAATCAGAAATCAACATCTACACTAAAATCATTGCATCTAGTGCAAACAATCAAATAGGATTAGAAATCAACATATACACTAAAATCAATGCATCTAGTGCAAGAAATCAAATAGGATTAGAAATCAATATCTACATTAAAACCAATGCATCTATTGTGAGAAATCAAATATGAGTAGAAACCAACATCTATGCTAAAATCAATCCATCTAGTGTAAGGTAATAAATATGATTAGAAATTGACATCTACACTGAAATCAATGCATCTAGTGCAAGCAATCAAATAGGATTAGAAATCAGTATCTACACTGAAACCAATGCATCCCGTGCAAGCAATCAAAAAGGAGTATAAATCAACATCGACATTGAAATCAATGCATCTAGTGTAAGGTGTTAAATAGAATTATAAATTGACATCTACATTGAAATCAATGCATATAGTGCATGTGATCAAATATGATTACAAATCAACAACTACATTGAAATAAATACACCTATTTTAGTGAAAATCTAAAATATTCATGACTTTCTAGATATAGCTTCTATGTTTGTATTTGTCTCTATGAGACTCTTTCTTCTTCCCTCTCTCTACCTTCCATTTTGTGTCTATCTACCTCCCCCTCTCCTTATCTCTCTTCCCCTCCCTCTCTCCCCCATCTCACTCTATCTACCTCTCCCTAACTTTCTCTATCATTATATTCTTTCCTATCTC
The DNA here is from genome assembly GCA_031772625.1 of Pinus tabuliformis. NCBI lineage: Eukaryota > Viridiplantae > Streptophyta > Pinopsida > Pinales > Pinaceae > Pinus > Pinus tabuliformis. The sequence goes on from CM062817.1 coordinate 824,170,942, forward strand.
CCCCTGTCATATATATCTATACCTCCCTCCATCTATCCTTATTTGTCTCTCTATCTCAACCACCTAAACATATGTCACTCTCTTTCTCTCTCTCTCTCTCTCTCTCTCTCTCTCTCTCTCTCTCTACCCCTTCCCCCACCTCATATATATCTCTATCTCCTATTGTCTCTCCTTCTCACCCAAAAAGCATACACACTATCTCTCCATCTCCCCCCCCCCCCTCTCTATCTAGACACTCCCTCTCCACCTTTCTCTCTATGTCTTTCTTCCCCTTCCAACTCTATCTCTTTCTCCCTTGCTCTCTCTCCTCTCTCATAAGTCCTATCCCTCTTTCCTTCCTCTCTCTCCCATTCTCTCCCACCTCCCTCCATCTCTCCCCCCATCATACACACACTATCTCTCCACCCTCCAACTCCATCACAATCTCCCTCCCTCTCTCCTTCTAACTCTCCCCCTCTCTCCCCCTCCATATCTATGTCCCCCTCTCTCTCTTCCCCCTCTATCCCTATCTTTATCCTCTCCTCTTCTCTCTCTTTCCCCACCTCCTATATGCCTTACTCCATCTTCATATCTCCCTTGTCACTCCCTCTATTTCCCCCGCCAAATCCATATTTATCCCTCCCTCCCTTGCCATCCTCTCTCTCTTCCTTTCTCTCTCTCACCGTCTCTCTCACCTCTACATCTCTCTCATGTTGTGTGTGGAGCATGATTGTTCAGAGGTCTTTGTTTCAGTCGGATGTATACCCCAGGAAGTTTGTACACCCCTCCATGCGGGGGATGCGGGGGGGACTTGTCCCCCCTACGGGGGTCTGGGGGCCAGCGGTCCCCCAACAGGGGCTCGGGGGCAGCACCCCCGAAGCTAAAAATAGATGTAAAATTGCCTTGTAAAAGTATAGTAATTTCTAGTCAATCTGGGCCACTCATTAGGCGGATGATCTGACAGTAGAACTTATGTTTAGTTTAGGGGTTTTTTCCCTAGAAGGAAACCCCTCTCTTTGTATGAGGGCATTGTATTTGAGGATGAGATATAGATGTGTATTCTGTGAGCGAGAAACATAAAGGTGAGACTGTGAGAGAAAACAAAGGATATTACAGCGGATCTGCTCTACATTGTGTCTCTCCATTTTGCTGGATAATAGAAAGGAAAGACTGGCTGTTCGGGGTGGACGTAGCCCAAACTGGGTGAACCACGTATATCTGTGTCTCTTTTGTTTTATGCATTTTCTGTGTTTATGTTTCTGCAATATTTTATGTGTTCCATTGCTCTGTAATATATAATTTTATAGCAACTGCTATCAGAGCCGAAGGTCTATTTGGCTGATAAACTCGCAGGAAAGAAGGATTCCTCATTCGAGTGGGAGCAATGGCGGAAGACGGTAAATTTAGGGTCGAGAAATTTAATGGCCAAAACATCTCGCTATGGAAGATGCAGATGGAAGATTATTTGTATCAGAAAGATCTGTACCTACCATTGAGTGGAAAAAAAAAGAAGCCAACGGCTATGACAGATGAAGAATGGAACCTTCTCGATAGAAAGGCACTTGCAACAATACGGTTGTGCCTCGTTGCATCAGTCGCCTTCAAAATTTCGAAGGAAACAACGATGGAGGGTTTGATTCAGGCATTGTCAAAACTATATGAAAAACCCTCGGCCTCAAACAAGGTATTTCTTATGAAACGGTTATTTAATATGAAGATGTCGGAAGGTGGATCTGTTGCAGATCATTTAAATGATTTTAATATAGTTACAAGTCAGTTAAGTTCTATAGGGGTAAACTTTGAAGTTGAAGTTAGAGCTCTGTTATTCTTGTGCTCATTACCAAAATGTTGGAATGGTTTAGTAATGGCCATTAGTAACTCTGTCTCTGGATCTAGTACTTTAAAGTTTGATGATGTTGTCGGTGTTATCCTTAGCGAGGAAATGCGACGGAAAAGCTCTTGTGAGACATCGGGTAATGCTTTGAGTGCAGAGTCTAGGGGAAGAAAAATGGAAAGAGGAAAGAGCTTAGGATATCGAAGTAAATCAAGGAAAGGCAGATCCAAGTCTAGATCGGGGATAGTGTGCTAGAAATGCGGAAAGAAAGGACACCTAAAGAAAGATTGTAGATCTCGGAAGGGAAAAGAAGGAGATGCACAACAAGAAAACAATCATGAAGCAAATGTGACAGGTGAGGTGTTACAAGATGCTTTGGTTCTTTCTTTCAAAAATATCATTGATTCCTGGGTGGTAGATTCAGGGGCCTCATTCCATGCCACACCTGATAAGAAATACTTTCATGAATATGTTCAAGGAGATTTTGGACAAGTTCGTTTGGGTGATGATAAACCCTATAAATTTTTTGAAATGGGTAAGGTTCTTGTAAAATAGCAGAATGGAAACCAATGGCTACTAAAGGAGGTAAGGCATGTTCTAGATCTAAGGAAAAATCTGATTTCAACAGGGCAGTTAGGCAGTGAAGGTTGTGTGACAACTTTCACAGATAAAGCCTGGAAGGTCACCAAAGGAGCCCTGGTAATAGCAAAAGGTGAAAAGGTTGGTACATTGTATTTATGCAATGGTATTTCTAACTCTGTTAATGCTTTAACTTCCAAAGGAGCAGATGCAGCATTATGGCATCATAGGCTCAGACACATGAGTGAAAAGGGGATGAAGATTCTTCACTCAAGGAACTTGTTGCCAGGTTTGAAGAATGTTGATTTGGACTTCTGTGATAATTGCATTTATGGAAAACAGAAGAGAGTCAGATTTCTTAGAGTTGAGAAAGAAAAGAAGAGCGAAAAATTAGAGCTTGTTCATACAGATGTATGGGGACCTGCTCAGGTATCATCTCTTGGTGGGTCTCGTTATTATGTTACTTTTATTGATGATGCAACTAGAAAAACTTGGATTTATTGTATTAAGAATAAATCTGATGTATTTGATACTTTCAAGAAATGGAAAGCTTTGGTGGAGATTGAGACAAGAAAGAAATTGAAGTGTCTTAGATCAGACAATGGAGTTGAATATTGCAACAAAGAGTTTGATAGGTACTGTTCAAAGCATGGAATTTGTAGAGAGAAGACAGTTCCAAGAACACCACAAGAAAATGGTGTGTCAAAAAGGATGAACAGAACAATCATGGAGCGTGCAAGGTGCATGAGATTGCATGCAGGATTGCCTTTACAGTTTTTGGCAGATGCTGTAGATACTGTTGTTTATCTAATAAACAGAGGGCCTTCAAGTTCCTTGGATGGTGGTGTTCCAGAGGAAGCATGGATAGGAAAAAAAGGTAAACTACTCTTTTTTAAAGCCTTTTGGTTGTGAGGCCTTTGTCCATATTGATAAAGAAAATAGAACGAAGCTTGAGGAAAAGTCAAAGAAATGTACCTTTATCGGATATGGTGTAAATGATTTTGTTTATCACTTATATGATTACGAAAATCACAAAATCATTAGGAGTAGAGATGTAATATTCAATGAAAAGGTCTTGTATAAAAATCAGTTGCAGGAAAAGAAACAGGAAAAAGAAAAGAAGGAATATGCAGTTCTTGATGAAATCACTGAAAAAGTAAAGGTGCTTGAAAATAATAATAATAAAAAACAACAACCACCACAACAGCAACAGGCACCCCAAACACCTGAAAGTGGTGTTGGAAGATCTATTAGGATAAGTAGACCCCCTAAACGATACTCTCCTTCATTATATTATTTATTGTTGACTGATTCTGGTGAACTTGAATGTTATGAAGAAGCAATGCAGGTTGAAAGTATGAAGAAGTGGGAGGTAGCCATGGAAGAAGAGATGGACTCCTTAACGAATAACCAGACTTGGGACTTAGTCAGGTTGCCTGCAGGAAAAACTACATTGAAGAATAAATGGGTTTACAAGCTGAAGGAAGAAGATGGGGGAAAACAGAGGTACAAAGCTAGAATTGTGGTGAAGGGGTTTGCACAGAAGAAAGGTATTGGTTTTGATGAAATATTTTCTCCCGTTGTTAAAATGACTTCAATTAGAACTATTTTAAGTCTAGTAGCAGCTGAAGATTTTCATCTTGAGCAATTAGATGTAAAGACATCCTTTCTCCATGGGGATTTGGAGGAAGAGATATATATGCAGCAGCCACAAGGATATGAGGTGAAAGGGAAGGAGAAACTAGTGTGCAGGTTGAAGAAGAGATTATATGGCTTAAAACAGGCTCCAAGACAGTGGTATCTAAAATTTGACAAATTTATGTCTGAACAAGGTTATACTAGATGCCACTCTGATCATTGTGTTTATCTGAAAAAGAAAAATGATGGTAGCTATATTATATTGTTATCGTATGTAGATGACATGCTTGTTACAGGGTCTAACATGCAGGAAATAAATGTGCTCAAAATAAAATTGGCAAATTCATTTGCAATGAAGGATTTGGGAGCTGCAAAACAAATCCTTGGTATGAGAATCACTAGAGACAGGAAAAATTGCAAATTAACATTGTCTCAGAATGAGTACATACAAAAGGTGTTGAAAAGATTTAATATGCACAATGCAAAACCAGTTAGTACACCTTTTTCTAGCCATTTCAAACTTAGTAAGGAAATGTGCCCAAAGACCCAAGAAGACATGGATTATGTCTAAAGTTCCATATGCATCAGCAGTTGGAAGCTTAATGTATGCAATGGTCTGCACAAGGCATGATATTGCACATGCGGTGGGAGTTGTAAGCAAGTACATGAACAATCCAGGAAAGGAACATTAGATGGCAGTGAGATGGATTCTCAGATATTTGAAAGGTACCACAAATCAAGCATTATGCTTTGGTGGTGCAAACATGTCTCTACAGGGATATGTTGATGCAGATATGGCAGGTGACAGAGATAAAAGGAGGAGCACTACAGGATATGTATTTACTGTTGGTGGAGCAGCTGTCAATTGGGTTTCAAAAATCCAAAGTGTTGTTGCACTTTCAACAACAGAAGCAGAGTATGTTGCTGCTACAGAGGCTAGTAAAGAAATGATTTGGTTACAAAGGTTTATGGGTGAATTGGGTAAGGAGCATGATATGGGCACATTATACAGTGATAGCCAAAGTGCCATTAATCTTGCAAAGAACTCAACATTTCATTCTAGGACTAAACACATATAGCTCAAGTACCATTTCATACGATCAGTGTTGGAAGATGGAGAGTTGAAGCTAGAAAAGATACACACTAGCCAGAATCTTGAAGATATGCTAACAAAAGTTGTAACTAGGGAGAAGCTGAGAATATGCTCAATTTCAATTGGTCTTCGATGATGACAATGAAGATGACAAACAGCTAGGTCCAAAGAGGAGTCATTGTCTAGCCAATGAAGCAGCGATGGAGTTGCTACAATCATTCTCCAATTGGGAGATTGTTGTGTGTGGAGCATGATTTTTTAGAGGTCTTTGTTTCAGTCGGATGTATACCCCAAGAAGTTTGTACACCCCTCCACGTGGGGGGTGTGGGGGGGACTTGTCCCCCCTACGGGGGTCCGGGGGCCAGCGGTCCCCTGATAGGGGCTCGGGGGCGGTGCCCTCGAAGCTAAAAACAGATGTAAAATTGCCATGTAGAAGTATAGTAATTTCTAGTCAATCTGGGCCATTCATTAGGCGGATGATCTGACGGTAGAACTTATGTTTAGTTTAGGGTTTTTTGCCTTAGAAGGAAACCCATCTCTTTGTATGAGGGCATTGTATTTGAGGCTGAGATATAGATGTGTATTCTGTGAGCGAGAAACAGAGAGGTGAGACTGTGAGAGAAAACAGAGGATATTACAATAGATTTGTTGTAGGTTGTGTCTCTTCATTTTGCTGGATAATAGAAAGGAAAGATTGGCTGTTCGCGGTGGACGTAGCCCAAACTGGGTGAACCACATATATCTTTGTCTCTCTTGTTTTATGCATTTTCTGTGTTTATATTTCTACAATATTTTATGTGTTCCATTGCTCCGTAATATATAATTTTATAACATATCCTACACTTTATTCCCCTTTCCATCTCACTCTCTTTCTTAAATATGATCCCATTGTATTGTATTTAAGAAAGTATCTAAATTAATAAAAAACATAATTGGTTGTAAATTATTAAACCTATATTTTGGATCAACCATGTTAAATAAAATACAATAATAAAAAAATTAAAAGAATCACCCACTATCTTTCCTCTATCATTGTTAATCACTTTTCTTTCTCACTTTGCTTGGATCCTTGGTTAAGATGCATCTATCCTAGTTCATTATAGTATTATTTATATTATATAAATTTCACATATGTATATATAAAAGTATTCTTATTTTTTAAATTTATTTAAACCTCCATTTAATATCTATGAAAATATTGTTAGTATTCATGAGGATGGAGGGTTTGGATACACCTAAAAAGTAATTATAACATTTTTTCTCTTAGATTTAATTAAAATATGTTATAAAATTAAATTAAAATAAAATATTTCAAAATATTTTTATTTTTAAATAAGTTATTGTTTTTCGGCATGTGGTATTGATAAGACATGGCATTGACCCATGGTATTGTAACAATTAAAAGCCTAGATCCATAACATAATGATCAAAAGTCTAGATGGCCCATGGTATTATAATTTTCTCCCCTCCTCTCCCTCTCTGTCTTTCTGGTGTGGGTATTGGCCCATGGTATTGTAAAAAACCCGACTTAGAAGTTAATAATATCCATGATAAATATTCATGATTAAAATTTGTATCATATTGTAAATACTAAGTTTTTATCTGCTTATTAATTAAATTTATAGATGGAACATATTTTTCTTAATTGTTACAAATATATGGATTACATAAAATATACTATTACAATTTTATATGTTACCCAATATTTATAACCACCCCTACCTAATAAATAGTGGCTAGGGAATGGGGAGAAATACTAATTAAAATGTAATATTATTAAATTTTACCTAATATTTTAGGTCACAATGCACCTTAAATATTACATTCTACTCAATATTTCCCCTCACTCCTACTAATTTTATTGAGCACCTTCCATTAAGTTTACTTTCCTACAACGAAAACCTGAAATTTACCTGATTATTATTATTGCAATATTTTAGAAATCTATAGTTTGTAGGTATGGCCCATGGGTAATATAAGTCTATAATATAATGTGTAATGATAACTAAATAGGTGGACACAGTAGAGATACATGCATGCACGATGATGTGAGAAGAAGAAAAAAGGCGATAAAGACTAGTTTCTGAAGCTTTTTGTTGTAGTCTATGATAAATGGATATAGTGAATTAACATTGTATTATAATTACATAAATAGCATAGTAAAAAATAAATAATTTTAAACAGAAATCAGACAGCTGAAAACTCAAATAAAATGAAATATAAATTTACCTAATTATTATTATTACACAAATCACAACCTAAAACCTCAACGTCACTAAATTTACCTTGTTATTCTTACAAGATATGCCCAATTGAATCCTCCGGTTCCTTTACCTAATTTCCTTTGTTATTAAATGAATAAGCTAACCGATCTATTTTTATATGGTATATGTATTTTTTTCAAAATTGAGTTTGTTAATATTAGCCTACACATTTTTTTTATTTTAAAGTAACATTACACATATATTTAGCGTATACAATAAATATTTGGATGCATATTTTTTTTAATAAATTTTTAATATAAATGACAACATCTCCATATTTCTTTTAATACTTTTTTAATGTGACACCATTTCCCTCATATTTTTTAATATTTTTTAATGTAACGTAACATTACGTGACAACACAACATCTCCATCATATTTTTTTTATTTTTTTAATGTAAAGTTACATTACATAACAACATCTACCTCATATACTAAAGTGTAGAACACCACTCACACCACTTGGGACAATAATCACTATTAATAGTTAATAATACCTATTTTAATTTATATAATACTAATTATTTTATTATAAAAAACGGAATCAATCGAGAAATTATTATTTTTTTAAATAAAATAGATAATCCAATAATAATCAACAAATTTTCTTCTTATTATGAAGAACTTGTGAGATTACATTACATTTATTTGATTTCAAATGGGAAATTCCTTTATTAAACGATTAAAGAAAAATGATTCACGATTAGAGCGAAGAAAATGGTTTAAAGGGAAAGGTTAAAAAAAGTATAAGTGCATATTGTATTGTAATATTATGCCTAGAGATTGAGATTGGCACTTACGAATATATAATTTTTTTGGAATAGTTTTTCAAATGTTTGAGCGCTTGTGAGATTACATTACATTTTATTTGATTTCAAATGGGGAATTCCTTTATTAAATGATTAAAGAAAAATGATTCACGATTAGAGCGAGGAAAATGGTTTAAATTGAAAGCTTAAAAAAAGTATAAGTGCATGTTGTAATTTAATATATAAGTGCATGTTGTAATTTAATATTATGCTTAGACATTGAGATTGGCACTTAGGAATACATAATTTCTTTGAATAGTTTTTCAAATGTTTGAGCGGCCTCGTGGCAGTCGGAAAAAATGTTTTATACATTGATTCATTTCATATAACACCTTTTATGTGTATTTTTTATTTTTTTTTTAATTTGAAAATAAAATTATGTAACTTTTAAATTGTTTCGGCATTTTAGATGATATTATGTATGTACAATAGCATTTTCACTTGAAGTATAGAAATATTGCCATTAGTTGTTTGAGTTATCTTTCCATATATATAAATTTATAAATATTTTTGATGATGATACAATTATGTTATTATTAAAATTTAGGTATACTTATTTAATCAATAAATTATTTTATTATAGATAGTATAAAATATGAACTATTGATGTTATTTTTATCGTAATTTTTAGTTATTTGTTATTTATAGTAATATTAAAAAGCATATTAGTTTAGATCTACTTTAACAAATAAAATTTTGTAAAGTGTAATGTTTTTAGAATACAAAATGTGGAAAGAAATTTACACTTTAAAAAGTTTGATTTTTCTCAAGGCTTGTGATCCATATTAAATATGAAAAAAATAGATATTTCTCTCATTATCTAAATTACAAAGTAGTGATCAATGGAATAAAGAATCTTTCTATATATCTATATATATATATACAACATATATTGAATTTTTTTTCTTTTTAATATTTTTAAATGTCATATAAACTCTATATTAAAATTTAAAGAATTACACATCTTTTATAAATTAAAAAAAAAAAAAAAATTGAAAATTATTTCTTTCCATTACTTTTTCTCTCTATATATATATAGATATATTAAATTAGTATAGTTTTTATTTTATTTAAGATATATATTTAAATATTTAAGTTCACATTAAAATACTCTTTATATACATATGATATAGTTATGAAGTTGATATGAAAATATATTTTAATTAATATGGATATCTAAATATTTTATTTAGCATATATAAATATATGAGGTTACCATATAGATTAGCTTATCTATATGAATTAATGCTTGATAAACATCTATGCAAAAAAGAATATAGAGAAATGCATTTGAAAAAACTATAATCTCATTCAAACAAATTTATTAAAATATTTGAAGAATACAACCGGATGAACCCAGACCAAAGAAAATGCATAGTGGATTGAAAGAAATTGCTTGCAAAGCTTCCAAAAAGTAATCCCACTATGCCATTTTTTATTATTATTTCCATAGACATAAAATTTATCCTCCAAACTAATGTAGAATGTATAAATAAAATTTCAATATAATAATTAATTGTGTCAAAAGATACTTTACAACTTAATATTGAGGACATGTTGTCCTAAAATATGTCATTTAAAATAAAAAATAATGATCGCATTAATAAATTAAATAATAATAATAATAAAAATAATTTCTTTCAATATTGGCTACAAATAAAATATTTCAATTTCTACTCTATTTTCACATCAACTTTACATAAAGATATAAACTAATTTAAAATAAAAAATTATAATTTCGTCTATAATTATTTTTTACTTTTTGGTATTAGGGAGATGTGTAATTCCTTTAGGTAAAAATAATATTCATATACTTTGGTTTGATTATATATATATATATATATATAATATTTGGATGCTTATATTAATAAAACAATTTTATATCAAATTTATATAGAGAGATAAAGTAATTGAAATTAAAAAAATAAAAAATAAATTATATTCTCAATTTTTATTTTGAGAGACATAGCTAATTTATTCCAATTTTAATATAGAGGTTATATGTGGAATTTAAAATAAATTAACAAAAAACAATGGTTATAGTTATATATATATATGATGATGATGATGATGATGATTAATGTCTACTAGTACCAATGCTGTATATCGGATCTTAATGAGGAATTAATTGTGACTCTTTAAAATTGTATTTCTATGATTAAAAAGGAGGGAAATAAACGCTCCAAGATCACTATAGTTTTGTTGACAAAACAAGTCAAGAAGGTTGGATGTGGGCTGCAAATATTTTCAAAATGAGAATGATGTGAGTAAGAGCGGAACAATCTAAGATAAATTATTTTTTCTTCTTAAACCTTTGTAGTATGGCAAAGATGGCAGGGTTCCCATGGTGTTTTTCGGATAGTCCAACACCTAGTTTCACTATGAGGCTCATGAGAATTAGTTCTAATCTTTGAAATATCATTATCTTCTTAGTCCTAGTCAAGAAAAAGAGATGATTCAGGTTAGGAAGGGTGGGTTTGATCTCATCCTTGTAATATCTTAGATTCATTTCCCCCTCTTACTCCTTATCATCCCGTAATTTATCCTTAAAGTTGGAGGTAATAGTATTTTTAATACTATAATTATTCCCCAAGATGATCTCCTCCTTTATCCCCCAATGGTCGAGCCAAGATTGGGCATGAGGACAAAGGTGGCGGTTTTGGCTAGAGTTTGAAGCAATTTTGGGAAACCTCTTGGTTTCCATGTTGTGCAACTTCTTGTTGTACATCAATTACCTAAACATAGCCATACTTTCAATGGGGGAAATGTTAGCTTCCATCATGTGCATAGGTGATGCAGAAGCATTCAGCCCAAGGGAAACTATTGTAAATAGTAGACATAGGGGGTCATGCATTCTTAGAATTATTTTCCTAAGTTATAAGTCATTTTAGTATTTAGGTTGATAAGTGTGATTTAAATTAGATATTCTCAAAACAAATAAATAAGAGCATGAGTATTCCATGATTCTAGAAGTAAGGGAGAGCTTTTAGGCATAAAAGCAGTGAATGTGGATCATTAAGGGATAAGGAGGCTTTTCTGTTTTAAAACAAAGAAAAGATAGAATAAAGCCTCAAGAGGCTTTTTCCATATATGCATGCATGTAAAAGCTTTAGGCTTTTGATATCAATGTTTATTATAAATATGTATCTAAGCCTAAGGGCAAGGGAGAGCCACTAGAGGAGAGAATTTGGCTTGTGAGAAGAGAGGAGAATTTGGCTTGTGAGAGGAGAGGCACCATAATTGATAGTCGGGCCTGTGAGGGAGTGCAGCATTGACTGTTAGGCCTGCGTGCCTCTGTATGTGTGTGGATGTATGAGACCGAAGTCTCAATATAGATTTATTGCTTTCAGATTAATATATGCATAGTTTGTGATGAAGGGTACGTATGAAGTGTCCGACTGTGATTATTTATGGTATGGAAGAGAATTAATGGTTCTATTAATGTGCATGTATCAGACAGCTTAATTACTGTATATTGAAAGTATTGGAAGTGGTTTATTTCCTTGCATAATGTTTGGTTGGAGCCTTCATGGCGTTCCCATTTAACTGCTACTTCCGTGGACTCTCTAAGTCCTTTTTTATAGAGCTCTGTGTATATCTCTGTTTCCACAGAGAAATTGTAATATTTTCCCTTAAGCGGAAGTGAGCGGACGTGAAGTTCTATTACTATTGGTCCAGACCTTATCGGGTCCGGAACCAAATATCGCATCGGAGAAGTGGCTTTGGAACTGTCTTGCGAAAGCTCCGAATTACCGGAGCCGAAATATTATTAAGCCAGCATAAAAGAAGATCGGGTCCGAAAGGCCCTTCAGCAGTGCAAAGCTCCGAAATCCGGAGCCGAAACCCTATTAAAGCCGAGTGTAAAGCCATATCGGGTCCGTAGAACCCTTACAGCGCATCGGAGCAGCGGAGGTAGCAATCAGCGAAAAGACCCGGACCCGAAATCCTTATAGAAGGATTCGGAAAGGGCCGTCGGGTCCGTCATTTCGGAGGAGGGGAACTTATTAATTGTGGCGACCGCCGATAATCGGACCCGCCGAAATTATAAAGGCAAACATATAAAATATCGGGTCCGCAAGGCCTTTGCTTTAAGCGACTGCCGATATACATTGGATCCGAAACCGATATAGAAGGGAGTTTAAAAGACCGTCGGGTCCGCACCTCGTCGGAGGTCAGGGACTTAGGAGTTATTGAGACCGCCGAAATCCGGAACCGCCGAAATTTATAAAGGCGGAATTATAAAGTTTGAAGTCCGGCATTTGAGTTAGAGCGGGGATTATATGGTTTCTGTGTATTGATATATTATATGATATATGGCCGCAGGGGTTAAGGCTTGCGGGCTTTAAAGCGCTCGGGTGGTGGCTTATGATGGTTGATTAAAGCGCTCGGGTGGTGGCTCCGATGGGTGATTAAAAGCGCCGATAAAAAGGTGGCTTCTGATTCTAAGTAAGTCCATTGTTATAAAAGGCTTTCAGCCTAAGGAAAGCTTCCGATAGGACTTTGTGGCCATATCCACAGGTCCAAGGTTTGGGAATTATTTAAGAAAGGGGATTTTGGGCTTGTACCAGATCTCTTTTCATCAATAGGATAGGGAATGTTTCTTTCAATATTTAGGTTGTAGGTTATAAGTTTCTTTTGAATCATCGTGATCTTCCTCCATGACTCTCTAAATATACTGCAACTGCAAACCTCACATCCATATAAAATAATAAGGGGGACGAGAGTCCAAAAGAGAACTCTTTTTTAACCCCAAGTCCACATATTAGCCGACTTACAATTGTTTTCAAGCTCATAATAAGCTTTCCTACCTCCAATAATGCTTTTTTCAATGATATAATTCAAGTTGAGCTGATGATGAATATCAATACCTAAATAGATGTGGGAGGAAAGCTACTCCACGTAATTACTACCATAGATGAAATCACCATGGTTGAACTTTTTGGATTTAATTATCATGACTTTAGTTTCGCTAGTATTAATCATCATACCCATCTTGGAGTAGTAGTCATGAAGTGCCTTAAGATGCATTTCAAGATGATCATAGCTTCTAACTAGAAGAAAAATATTCTTAGCATAAAGGAGAAGAGTAATGACCACACTAGCGATCTTGGGGCCATTGCAACTATTTCCAAACACTATTCTAACTTATCTATGTAAATGCCAAAAAGGGTGGGTGATAGAGGAAATCACTGCTTAAACTCGATATTGCATTTAATTTCTTTAGAACACCCCTCATTGGGTTTAATCTTGACAACAACATTATTGTAGAGTCAAATTACAACCATTCTTAACTTAGGAGGAACCATTATCTCTTCAAGTCTTTTCCATAGCTTATCCTGAGGAACAATATCAAAAACTTTTCTAAAGACAACAAAACAACAAAAGAGGTCAGTTTTACTATCATGACACTCCTCAACAATGATCCTAAGCATTACAAGATGATCAATAGTCGAGTGATGTATCCTAAAACCAGCTTTTCCTTTCGGTCTTGATCATGACTTTCAAGCCATAGGCTAATCCTCTTTTCCAATATGAGCTCATACAATTTGCCCAAAATATGGCTAATCATAATGGTCCTATAGTTAGAAGGAATGTTTTTGTCCCCACTTTTAAAGATAGGCACAATAAGGCTTTGCGTCCAAAGCTTAGGGAAGTCATGCTTTACCACCAAATTCAAAAGATTGTGGATATGAGTGATGAGGATATACCTTCACAATTTGGAGGGAGATGGATGTTCCTTATTCATTGATAGGTGTTTTCTAATTCTTGGTGTGATTTGTAATTTCTTCCATGCTTAATATTGAGTTTGCATGTAATAAAAAAAATATTAATAACAAAAAAAATCAATGTACATATATATGGAGCAAGAAAGAGAAAGATAGAGACTAATTTTATATTGTATAAAACAAGTGAAAATAAAAAAGATTTTTATGGTTAAAACAATTTGTTAATACATTGCTAAAAATAAAGAAAATGTGCAATTTCTTCTAGGTTTAAAATGCAACTGACACATGGAATTAACACATAATAAGTATGTATCTATATATATATATATATATATATATATATATATATATATATATATATGTTAACTCCAATTTTTAGACGATCAAATCTCTCAAAATACATAATTTTTCAAAATACAAAATTTGAAAAATAATCTATAAATTAAAAAATTTAATCCCTCTAAACATTTAATGAATTTAAAATTAAAATAATTTAAACCCTTTAAAAGAATAGATATATATATATATATATACCATTTCACTATTTCATTGGACACTTAGATTTTCTATTTGGAGATTTAAGCGTTACTTTCAATCATGATCAGCATTAGTTCAATTACTACGTGTCCTCTAATTGGCCCGACCGACCAACGATTTATTCATCGTTCAGCATCCGGATTCGTGGTTGATAATTTTAGTCCAGAAACAAAGAGCCTCCGTAATTGACGTTGAAAACCTATATGTAAGTGCATTTTTACACCCTTCGACTCCCACATGCCCTTCTGGACCCTGTCATAGCAGCCATTGATGGAGCACTAAGCACAGAAATCCTTTCACCAGATTTTCCTTTCCCAGTGCATGTTAAAGACGTAAGGGTCGTCTGTTAATCAAATAATAGACATCACAGCATCAGGGTGAATGTTAATTTTTGCAAAATTTAATGAGGATTTAAAAGGAGAGTGATGTTAATTTTTGCAAAATTTTAATCTGATTAACGGGAAGGATGAATATTGAATGCATCCACATTATATTTGAGGTGGAAGCTCCTTTTTAATTCAAAAAAAGATGAATATTGAATGCATCCGCATTATATTTGAGGGTCAGTTTTAATATTTAAATATTTTATTCAATGTTTGAATTGAAATATCTTTATATAGTAGAGAAAGTGCAGATACATTAAAAGGAAAGTTGAATATTAAAATGCATATATACTATACTAAATATAAGAGTTCTCTTCCAATTCAGGAATATATAGATTTTGTTGGCATAATTAATTACCGTCAAAATTTAAATATTTTATTTAAGGGTTTCGTTGAAATCTTTTTATATAGTGAAAAAATTACATATTTTAGTTATATTAAAAAGTGTAATATAATATTTTATTTCTTTTTATTTATGTAATTATGTTAATAATATGAACTTTGAATTTTTTTAGTTATATCTACATATATAAATATTGAATTTTTTAATTATATATAACATAAAAAAAATGAATGGCCCATTTGGATTGATGGTGAATGGTGCGCTGTTAAGGCATCCTTGCGATAGGTCAAAATCCCCGTGGGTATTTAGGTTAGTCTTAACTAGAGAAAAAAAAAGAAAACATAAAAAAAATGAATGTATTTTTATGTGTGGAGATGGCTTTTATATATTACATGTTAACTTTATATTAGTCATAAAAAGAATTATAGATCTCTTTCATACTAGATTCTAATATAAAAAAATTAAGTAGGTTTGTATATTTTTTTGTTTTTTTTTATTATAGTTAATAGTGTAATTCTAATTTATTGAATGAATCTTTCATTTTTATTTTAAAATAAATACATGTAAACTCTACATTGAATATAAAAAATATAAAAAAATTACTCATCTTTTGGGTTACTAAAATACACCCATCCACCAAAAGGATATTTATTTTAATTAAATAAGCCTTTTTAATTTAAAAATAAGATACATGTTAATAGAAGATAGGAATATCTGAAAGTTGATTTAATTATTATGTAACTAATTAAAGTTATATCTTACTTTTAGTAATGTATATTACTAATTTTATTATTATTAATGTAAATAAAAATATGTGGTGATATTATTGATTTGTGTGCCTTAATTTATCATAACGTATAGATTAATTAATTTGTGTGAAATTTACTCCCACCAATTAAATATTCAAATATGGTAAAAGAAAATCATTTTTCTTTAATTTTTTTTCTAATAACTACTCATTTATCTCGTTCCTAAGCTCATAAATAGCATCTCATTCCTATTCTCATCATTTTTATATGATGGCACTAGTTTGACGAATGGCATTGGAGCGGTTGGTTTTACTGCAAATGAAACATATTATAATGTTTTGCCCTAAATTAAATTAAAGAAAATAAAGTGAACCCGTGAATTGTATAATAATTTCATAAGTTGAAATATGGAATTTCTTTGTGGCCATTCACAGTCTCTTAGCAAAGTTTATAACGTGTCATCACATGAGATTTTAAAAGTTTATAACGTGTCGTCACATGAGATTTTAAAGATTTTAAAAGTTTATAACTTGTCGTCACATGAGATTTTAAAACTTTATAACGTGTCGTCACTGCCTGATGACATAAACTGAAAGAAACTAAGGAAATGACAAATTAAGTGTGATTTTATTATTTTTTAAACCTGGATTACTAGGGCTTCCCTATCTTAAAATTTCATGAATATTTGGGTAAAGAAAGTATTGTGAAATTATTGTGTTATAGGCGAATGCAAAATCGTGGCATAGGTAAATGGAGAAATAAAGGACATCACGTGCAGCAAGCGACATCATGACATTCTCATTCCTTTTTATGCTTAATGCCACATAAATAAGGTTGCAACTTTTTGTAAATACATAAAATAAAATAAAATAAAATAAAAAAGCCACCCTAGTATAAGTCAGGTTTAATCAGAACGGTTTGAATAATCATACGATGATCCACTGTGAGGTGGCCATGATGGTTCTCTTTCCACTAATAATTTCACTGACATTAGGTTGTCCAGTTTTTTTTAAGACAATCTCATTCACAAAATCAAAGAAGAGGATAATGATTAAGTGCTTGCTTGGTAGTAGATATTTTAGGGTTATTAGCAGTACAGATTGCTTAATATTGGTTTTTTCTTCTTATTATCAATATAAATTTATCTAATTTTGGATCTAACATGATTCTAGAGGTATCAATTTTTTTTAAGTGCATACTTATTTTTTTTTTTTTCTAAGTAAAGACTATGCTGTTGTATTAAGAAAGAAAGAAAATATTTACAGAGAGGTACTAGCCTCTGAGGATGTATAGAATCACCCTCCGTCTGAAAAGCATAACAGGTGTGCAAGGCTACCTGAGTTACAAAGATAGATACAATAGAAATAAGCATGGACAAAACAGCAGCGTGTAGTCCTCTGACTTACAAGAGGGATTACTCCAAAAAGAACAACAGCAGCATAATTATAGAACCAAAGAACCTTTACATGCCTCTCACACATTGCTGCTGATATCATTGTGACCTTTGAGGGTAGGATGACAGGTGATTCCAGAGATCTGGAAACACTGCTAAATCTGGGCATTCCTCTACCCCAAAAGCAAAAACTGGGCCTCTCGGGAAGAAAAGAGACCCCTTCAAAACTTCGTAACTTGACCATTGTGCAGCAACAAAAACAGTAATTTAGCCTTCGAAGGCTCACCTTAGGCGTTGTTGTCAAATTCTGGTGTAGTTGCATCTTCGTTCACTGACTGGCGGGGACCCGGTGGGAGTGCTGGTGGCTGAAGCGGACCCAGAACACGAGCGTGCTCTTCATGATTGACAACTTCTGGAGGAGGATTAACGGCATGGCCAATTTCCACTCTCGCTTGGGGCATACCAGTCTGAGCCAGCTCCACAGCATCTTCCTCCAGGCTATCGGAATCCTCATCATCTTCCTCTGTCGCAATTACAGTGATCAGCATAGACACCTTAGATCGATTTCCCCGGCATCTGAAAGTAAAACGGGATGTATGCACTTGACTTTCTAACTGGTCCGACTCCTCTGAAGGAGAAGACGGAGGCGTTACCATAGCCAATGGCTGAATTTCCCTTGCTTGTACCTCCGCCCTTCTGCTAATACCCCAGACACCTCCTCTTCGCGGGACTCCACGCTGTCTCGGCGCCATGAGCCGGGTGACTTGAGGGCTATTGACAGTGGGAGGCCGAATCTCCAGACGCAGAGCTTGAACTCCCTGAACCACCCTATTAGAAACCGGAACCAGAGTAGGAGTTCTCACCGCTATTTTCTCCGGCATAGAACGACAGAGCACACATTGAGCAGAGGTGTGGTCTCTGCCACTGCTCACACTTCCAGAGCTCGCCTCCTCTCCCCTTTGCTCAGAGCACAGCATAATAATACAACAAGCATACCCAATCTGGAGCAGATACGCCCTTATGTAATTCCTTTTGCAGAATTCTCTGGATGCCTCCATTACGAAACCCAACAAAATTGCGTACACAGCCGTTAATTCTCCTCGCGCGAACCCATCTCCCCTCTGCACTATCATCTCCTCGGCCTTTAATGGCATTAATACTTGACAGAGCCACCTGGTGTGGCCGTCCTGGCAGGCTACATTATCATGCCAGCTGCCCATTGCTGATGAACAAGTTGCCACCCGCATCCGGGTTAGTGCATACTTATTTTGAAGTGAAAAATGCAATATGTAATTTTTCATTGTTCAAATTGTATTTTTCAATGTATAATTCCAAAAAATATTTGTTAGATTTCTACGAAGAAATATATACCTAAAATTATATATTAAGTCATATGAACACCTAACTAAACATGCATATCATATTCTTTTTTGTTTTTTATTATTGCTAACATTGCTTTTCTATTTAGAGAACAATATATTTTATTTTAGGAGGTATACCTGTCAACTCCATGTTGATCTTGGACATACTTCCACATCACCCTCATATTGACTTGTAGAGCTTCTCCCCTCAATTAACTATGCAATGCTCTATACTATTGCACCATTGCACCTCTTGTATCATCACAAATTTTTCCCTCAAATAGTATGCCTACAATGAATTATTATCATTTCATGGACCTTTTAATTAGTCTATGTATTAATTGCATAGATAAGTTCACTCATTGAAGCCTATGCAGAAGTTCCAAAGGACTTTAAAATGGTGAAAAACATATTTAGATGTGGCCTCTATGTTGTGTACATCTTCCATTACTAGAAATAATATACATTAATTTTATTTCGGTTGGATCATTTAGTAGAGTCATCTATGACAACCTTGTTATTATCACTAAGAGGAAATTTCACAAGTGCATGCATGAGTTTCACTAATCTCCATTTTATGAAATGGTTAACCCATTAATGAATGACCAATTAACTACGATTATGTATTACTTTTGTATAACAGATGTTCATATCTCTCTTTATTCACTACTAGACTCACTAATTGTACTAGTTGAACCAAGTATAATATATTGCATTGAATTGTATTTTCTAGTAATTTTTTTTTAGTTCATGAATAAAAATTATTAATTATTTTGTGCGTCAATTTTCTTTTTTCTTTCTTTGCAATTTTTGTTCATTATTTTTTAACTAGATCCAACTTGTATAAGTTCAATATCTCTATATATGTTGAAGCATCCACCACTCCAAATAAACTTTAAACATTGTGAAGACACTTTTTCTAAAACACTATGAAATGTGACTAAGCCACATCTTTTAAAATAAACTCAACTCATCAAATCCCAACCATTATGAAAATATTCAAGATTTAGACCAAACACAACTCCACTTAGATCTTTCTTTTACTGAAATCTTGCTGCAATAAAATTACTTGATATTAATTTCCCTATTCTCATCGATTGCACTAATTTGGCCAATAATATGTATTGACTACTCCTTTTTCCTTTCAACTTTGCAATTAAATTATATTATAATATTAAGTAATGTAAACCAGCGAATTGTATAATAATTCTTAACATGAAATATGGAATGACTTTGTCTTTATGGACACTTTGTCTTTATGGCCGTCTCATTTTCATGAGGCAAAAGTTTGATATGACCACAACTGAAGAAAAATATGGCAAAAGTTTGATATGACCACAACTGAAGAAAAATATGGAAAAGACGAATTAGGTAAGATTTTTATTTACTATTTAAACATGAACATCACTTTCTGTGTATTGAGTCTCATTTTCATGATAGCAAAAGTTTGATAGGACAAGAACCGAAGAAAAATATGGAAAAGGCCAATTGGGTACGAGTTTTTATTTATTTTTTAAACCTGAACTATCTAGGTTTCCCTTTATTAAACTTCATGCAAATTCTGGGTAAAGAAAGTAATGTGTTATAGGTAAAGGCAAGATCGTGGGATAGAGAGAAATAATAGATATGAGTTGCAGCAAGCGACACCGTGCAGTTCTCGTTCCTTTCCCTGCTCAAGGCCATATAAATCCCATGACGCAGGTGGCCTTGAAGTTTGTGGAGGAGGGATTCCTTGTCACTTTTGTAAACACAGAATACAACCACTCTCGAATAGCAGAGGCTAACAAGAACAGTTTCAGTTTCAGTAACCAGAGGATGATCCGCTCTGAGGTCGTCCCTGATGGCCTTCCTCCCACTGATACTCGCACTGACATTGCCAAGCTCTGTGATGTTACAGAAAGCGTGATTGTCCCATTTCTTGATAACCTCATTCACCAAATCAAAGAGGAGGATAATGATGCAAGTGTCTGCTTTGTAGTAGACGTTCTGGCCTCACGGGCACAAGAGATTGCTCAACGCCACCACATTCCAATCGCCGCTCTCTGGACATCTCTTACTGCTACATATGCACTGCTATATAATATTGCACCTCTTGTATCATCAGAAATTATTCCCTCAAACGGTAGGCCCGCAGTTAATTATTATGATTTCATGGATTTTCTAATTATAGTCTATGCATGAGTCTAGTCTAATAATCGAGGCGTATGCAGGCGTTCCAAAGGACTTTAAAATGGTGAAATACCTTCCCTCCATGCCACCTCTCTGCTCTGCACATCTTCCGTGGGTTTCAGGATTCAATGGCTCCCAGAAAGAGTTCATTTTCCATTTCCTAAATCGATGCATGGAGAGAGTGCGGGAAATAGATTGGGTTATCTTTAATTCTTTCCATCATCTTGAAGCCCCTGCCATCAGCAGTGTAGTCGAGAACGGAGGTTCAGTGTATCCAATAGGTCCCTTGATTCCTTCTGCCCTTCTCAATTCGAACTCAAGAGTCGAATTGGAATTTGGAATGGGATTTTGGGCCGAGGAAGGGGAGTGTTTGGACTGGTTGGATAGGCAGTCCAGGCAGTCTGTAATCTACGTCTCATTTGGCAGCTTGAGTGTGTTATGTGAGACACAGTTCCAACAGCTTGCACTTGGGCTGGAGGCCACGGAGAGACCATTTCTTTGGGTTGTTCGCTCTGATCTGCTACGAGGTAGCGAGGCCGCCTTCCCTCCAGGGTTCGTGGAGCGCATCCATCTGAGCGAGCGGGGGTGTTTGGTGTCGTGGTGTCCGCAGTTGAGGGTTCTTTCTCATCCTTCCATTGCTTGTTTTCTCACACATTGCGGATGGAATTCAGCGTTGGAGAGCATCACCATGGGAGTCCCCATGTTATGCTGGCCTTACTTTGCAGATCAGTTTTTGAACCAAAGTTATATAGTCCATGTCTGGAAAATTGGTTTCTCTTTGCTAAAGGAAAACACTATCTCTATAGCGGATGGAACATCTACAATCGACATGTCTGAGATTAAGAGCGCCGTGGAGACAGTAGTGACAGGCGAGGAAGGTGCGGAGATGAAGAGAAGAGCGATGAAATTGAGGGACAGTGCGATTGGTGCGGTTAAGGAAGGCGGCTCATCTTACACAAATTTCCGAAACTTCGTCAATGCAATGAAAACCGTTAAAAAGTAATTGATCGACACAGCAGTCGCTGCTGGAAACGAGCGACCTAACCATTAGATTATTGTTTTGATATGTTGATTAGAGCCGTCCCTATTAAATGTTCTCTTTTATGTTGTTTTGTGCTTTGTTTTTATCTGTGCACGTTTTGTGGTTATCTGTGAGTAAGCAGAAAGTAAGCCACATAATGGAGCCATATATTGGTTATTTTTTAGTTTGGAGGGATTTTGTTATCTCTAATTATTGGAATGGTGCTCAACATATATTGGTTATGTTTTAGTTTGGAGGCAAGGATTTTGTTATCTGTAATTATTAGAATGGTGATATATATATATATATATATTATATATATAATATATATATATATTCAACAAGCTCGTTTGTCCATTAATTACATATTTGGTATATTCAGCAGGTTACTTTGTTCATTAACTACATGTTTTGTATAATAACACATTGAATTTTTTAATTTACTTTTATGATTAATTGATTGGTTTACTTTTTCCAATTTTCAATTTATTTTATGATTAATTGATTGTCATTTTATTTTTTAAGATACATAATTATGCAATCATTGAAAAATATATTAAAAAAATAAAAAAAAAATATTATTATTATTATTATTTATTTTAATTTTAAATAATAATAATAATAAATAAAATTTCTAAAATTATATAACATTTATTTTTAAAATTTTAAATATCTCATTTAATTTTCAATATTTTTATTTATTTTTCTAATATCAATATTTAACTTTTTTCTACATTATAACACTAAATATTTTAATTTTACATTTTATTGAAAAGTAAAAGATAATATAAAAACTAGGTTTTATAAAACCATCTCGTAATATTTTAACTTAACATTTTATTGAAAAGTAAAAAATAATATAAAAACTAGGTTTTATAAGAGCATCTCGTCCGTAAGCTAAAAACAAAAATTTAAGAAACAAAAATTATAACTTCTCAATAATATGTTAATTATAAAGTAAATAAAATAATTCATTTCCTGTCAACATATTTACATTATCATATTTAAATAATTAAAATAAATAAAAAATACGGATATATTTAATATTACTTTAAATATATTTAAAATAAAATCAAAATTTAATTTTTCTTCATACTTATTCAATACTTTAAATTTACGATTAAAATAATTATAAAAATAAAACTAACATAATTAAAATTATCAAAACCTATTACTATAATATTTAACAACCTTCCACATTTAATTTATTCCTTACGAGTATTATAATATTCAATAACCTTTAACATTTAAATCTTTACACTTTGATTATATAAATTAAATATAATTGTTATTAATGTTTAATAATATTTATTTTAATTTATATAATATTAACTATTTTATTATAAAATGTGTATGGTTTACTTTTAAATATCAAAAGCTTTTTTTTTTC
Organism: Pinus tabuliformis; assembly: GCA_031772625.1. Classification (NCBI taxonomy): domain Eukaryota; kingdom Viridiplantae; phylum Streptophyta; class Pinopsida; order Pinales; family Pinaceae; genus Pinus; species Pinus tabuliformis. The sequence goes on from CM062817.1 coordinate 824,194,210, forward strand.
TTAAATAATATAATAATAACTAACAAAATTTTATTATTATTATGAATAACTTGAAAGATTACATTACATTTTATTTGATTTTAATGGGGCGATTTCTATTATATGTTTAAGAAATTGATTCAAGATTTAAGGTTAAAGAAAATAGTATAGAGTGGGAGAATGGTTTAAAGTGGAAAGTTCAAAAGAAAGTATAAGTGTTAAGTGTAATGTAATATTATGAATGGATATTGAGTTTAAAACTTAGGAATATATAATTTTTTGAAATAGTTATTCAAATGTGTGAAGGGGCTAGAAGAAGAAATTTTTTTATAGAAAGATTTATTTCATATATCCATTTTCATATATATTTTAAAATTTACAAATACTTTTGATAAAATATAAACTGCAAGGCACTCAAAAAGGCGATGTTAAGTAAATGTTACATTTTGAAAAATTAAACAAAATCTCCGCTCCAAAATTTTCTATGAAACAATAACCCTTTATTTATAACCTAAATAACATTCAATATTCTATTTCATTTATTTCTGTCCAATTTTCATTTGTAAATTTTAATTGCTGAACAAGAAATTGCAACTTTGTTGGTACTTACAATATGACCGTGTAATTTACAACCAGTGGTATTTTTCTCACTATTAGCTTTTATGAACCTTCAAAGATTGTATTCTACAATGGCTGGAATAATGACATTATTTTATTAAAAACACGCTTAAGCGATCTATAGATAACCACCCTCATTTCCACCGATCTCCATTGAATATTGCCTCCTAGGGAAAAAGCTTGCAATCCTCTGAATAGTTAGCCACCTCTTAGCATTTCGGCTGCTTCATCCTGCTCCTTTTCCGCTCCTTTGTGTTCCATTTTAATAATGTATTGAAGATTGCTCCAGGTTTCTAAGACTAGTAATTTTATATTGAAAAATGGGTCAGATACTAATATGGCACTATACTAAAACGACAGGAAAAGAGTTGTTTTTAGTGCAATTTTTTGGAGATTTTGGTGAGGGAATTCAGCGGAAAAATTTGAGTTAAATCTTGATTTGTATTATTTAAAATGGTTTTTTAACTGCATATTTAGATTCAGCACCCTTAAAAACCCTTGAGACGCTTTGATTGTGCAGAAATTAGCTATCAAACTTGCGATTTCAATAAATTGCTGCCAGATTTTGACCGGAAAAACCCACCGGAAAAGCTTCCAAAAAGTCTCTTTAAAGACAACTCCAACCGGAAATGCCTCATTCGATAACTATAAAAACAGATGATGCATAATCTTTTTTTCCCACTAACATGTTTGTATGGTATCATAAAGAGCATAATGAAAGAAATACAAAATCAAAATGTTTTTATAATCTATGGTATCATAAGAAGCAAAATGAAAGCAATACAAAATGAAAATGTTTTTAAAATCGTGTTGAGATAATCAAACTTTGAACTTACTATTATGTTCCGCTATGTCTAAATCTTAATGGTTTTCTTATCGTCATATAGAACTCCCAATGAAATGGCCACCAATTTCTCTCTTTCATCATCTTGAATGAGTTTTACTAAGATGTTCCTAATTTCTATATTAGTCTTTGCCTCGCTGAGATTGACTGTGTTTTTGCAATTTAAACTAAAGTTAGGAAAATGATTAATATTTCTATTTTCACATAAATTCAAAAATAAATTTTGATTTTTTAGTAAATTTTATTTTTAATTTTCCATTAGGTGAAGAAGCGCCCTAGTGGAGCACATTTTATTTTCGTTTTTCCTAGTGCCCGACAATTCATTTTAATTTTAAAAATAAAATTAATTTCATGAGCGGCCATTGCTTTGGTGAGTGTTATGATACTGACATTGTTATGTTGTGCTCTACTCAATAATGCGAGAATTGATGTTGTTATAGGACATTGTTATATTAGTGCTCTCCTCAATGATGCACTAATTGATGTGGTTGCGGGTTGTTTGCATGGGCCCCTACGTGGAGGAGGGATAAAAAAATGTCGAATTAATATTATTATGTTTCCTTGTGCAGAGGATGAAGTATGTGTGGGAGAGGTGGGGTCCTTTTCATAGTGAGTGTTGTGACACTAATCAATGATGTGGTAATTGCTATGGTTTTGTTGTGCGTAACTTTTATTATGCAGAGGATGGAATATGTGTAGCAGAACTGAGGGTCCTTTTCATAGACAGGGATGCTCTAATATAGACGAGGGTGCATAGGGAGATAGTGTCATTCTTTTAACAATTATCGTAATTGTTCGACTATAAAAACTACTCTTATTATGCAATATTAAATAAAACGTGTTTTCATTCCATGTGACATGCAGTTGCACGACACTGTTATGTTAGTGGTCTGGTTAATGATGCGAGAATTGATGCGGTTCTAGGTTTTTTGCATAGGCCCTTGGGGCAAGGTGGGGGGGGTTGAAAAATTCTTCAATTAATATTATTAAGGAGTATGTGCAAGAGAATTGAGGCTCCTTTGCATAGACAAGGGTGTTAAATAAATTGTGTTTTCAATCTGTCTGAAGAAGAAATGTTGTGTGGTAAAACGAAGTAAGTCAATTCAATATTTGCATTGAAAGGGGATGATACATGTTAGTCCTTGGTGTTAGTTGAGTTCCTACTTCCCCAAATGTGCAGAAATATTTATGCAAATTTTATTAAAATAATGAATATGCAATCTCTTTTCTAATTATTATTTAGGAACACATTTCGCAACTACAGAAGTAGTTGTGTGGAGGGAGCTGTGTGAAGGTGGTTGTGCAGAGCTAACTATTTAGAAGAAGTGTGTGTAGAGAAAAAATACATGTGCACAAAGCTTTGAGTATGCCAAAAGATTTGTGCAAAGTTTATTAAAATAATAAATATATAAATATCATTTTTAATTCTTATTTAGGAAAGTATTTCACAACATATGCTCATTAATTAATATTAGTTTCAAATGCCAATGACTGACCGAAAGATGTTATTGAGTGCGGAAGTAGTTATGCAGGCGAAGTTGTGTGTAGGTGGTTGTGTGTGTACGAAGGTCATGCAAAGAAAAATGCATGTGCAGAATGGGGGGTGTGTGAATGGATCTTTTAATTGTAATGCCTTTTGATATTAATAGATTGTGCACAAAAATAATGATTATTTTATTATTAATAGATTATGTAGTGTGATGATTCATACAATGGAATCTTGAGAGATTTTTACACATGATGGATGGTGTTATTCGGAGGAAGCGTGTGTAGAGAACAAATGCATCTGCATAGAGCTTTGACTATATCAAAACATTTGCCCAAATTTTATTAAAATAATAAATATACAAATATATTCTTTAATTCTTATTTAGGAATGTATTTCGCAATGACTGCTTCCTCCCCATGATATCTGGGACACACATATATTAATATCAGCTTCAAATGTCAATTACTCACCAAAGGGTGTTGTTGAGTCTGAAATTAGTTGTGCAGACGAAGTTGTGGTTGTGCATGTGCGGTGGTTATGCAGAGAACAAACACATATGAAGAATGAGGGATGTGTAGAATTTGAATAGAATGAGGGAAGTGTGGAGGGATCCTTTAATTGTAATGTGTTTTCAACTCTTTTGGAGTTATTTCACATGAAATTTGATATTAGTAGATTGTACGTAAGATAAGTGCTTATTTAGATTTTAGAATACATATGTATTTATGTTATTTTGAAAGTATACGTTAGCATTAACATTTTAATGCTTTCAATACAATGTTTGTAATAGATTATGCAAAGTGGGGAGGTTTGTACAATGAGAATTTGAGAGATTTTTGCACATAATGGATTTTCTTTGTAGTCCCACACATATGAGTTTGTGGTATGTTGAAAGTATGCAAAAATCATATTTATAGATTTAATGTTTTAGTGATTATATGGTTTTCTAAATGCGCGACAGGTGTGTAGTCAGTGAATTGAATGCTGAGAGGACTGGTATTTACATGCAGGGTTGTTTTTTATTAATCAAAGGATAGACATCGGGACGATAAAAATATGGATGGTGACTTTATTTTTGTAGCATGTTTTAGATGCAAAATAGTGGCATGTGGTGATTTCTTGGGAAACCAGTTTGCAAACGTTTGAAATAGCTAGTATAGTGAGGGAAAAATGCTATTTGTAGTGATAGAAAAAATAACTCACTTCTTTCTAATTGTTATATTTGTGAATTAATAATAATAATAATTAATTCTAATGATGGGACAAACATTGTAATGATAAAGAGATTTGGATGTTGGTTTTATATTTGATACAGAGATTTCATGACATACAGGTGGTGATTTATAGGGAAGCGAGTTAACAAGAATTTTGAAATCGTTGACAGAGGAAGGAAGGACGCTATTTTTTGATATGAATAGGATCATTTTCTAATTGTTTACATATTTCGAGTAGCGGATCGTGTAGCATTTTCTCTTTGCAAATTTCATTTAAGAGCTTGGAGTATTGTTCAAGCTTTTGTTGCCTTACATAAAATATTATATTTGAAGCTAAGATTTCATCTTCAATGTTGTCTCAAGTGCATTTCTGTTAAATCGTAGATGATAAAAGTAGTGTAGAAATACATCAGATCTACCATACTACAAGCTTTTAAATCAATTTGCCTTTGCCATTTTCCTATTCGCATTTGGTAGTTTCTTAGTTGATTATCAAGATTACACTTAATTCAAACTTAGTTTGTATGGTAAAGTTCTGTTTCTTATGACAAATATAACGTTGATAATAAATCAATGGATTGTGATTAGGTTTGATTTATTTGTTTGCTAATTATTTAGCGTGTCGTTTCCAACAATTTTGACACAAGTAATAGTATATGCATTTGTTTTATGTTTAAAGTATATGAATAGTGTTAGTTTCCATTCCTTGACTTATGTCATTTAGTTGAAGTCGTTTGTTTTTTATTTTGAATGAATCCTAATGTTACTTGTGATATTTTCAATCCCCCAAATTTTTAATCATTTTGATGTTTGTTCCCATATTAACTGAAAACACTCAATTTATGATGTAGGTATGTGTGCACATCTTTATTCAACATATTGATACACACAAGTTATCAATGTTTCTCGTCTTTGTTCCACACATATGTTCTATTGCAGAGTAGTACTTGTTGGGATCCGTTAAAATGACACTTAATCTCATATTGAATAATAGTAATAAGTATTTAATCGACAAATATTCATTGTTTCTAGTTTATAAATTTATTTTCACAATTGTTCCTGTTACATTACAAATTAAAGTTAATGTTTGCAGTAGTTCTGCAAAAATAAAAGAGTTTAAAATTATATTCGTTTGCGCAGAATAAAGTTCCCACCTAAACAAAACCATGTGTGAAATTTTGTGAGAAATAGGTGCGTCAAGTCATTCGTAAATAAAATTTGGTTTCGTTTTTTAAAGTAGTGGGGACCAACTGTCAAGTCCATTCATTGTAGAAGGGATCTTTACTATTTGTAGCTTTTATTGATAGTTTTACGAGTCTTCAAATTTGACCAGAAAAGAAATGGAAATTCTAACACATTCTTGATAAAATATGGCATAAATTTTTCGTAACTCGAGGTTACAACTGTCAACTTTCAGTAATTAAATTATTTTTGCGTCTACAAAAATCAAATAGTTTAAAATTAAATATGTTCATGTAGAATAAGGTTCCCACTGCATCAAAAATGTGTGTCAAATTTCACAAGAAATAGGTGTGTCAAGACAGTCATGGATAAATTTTGGTTCAATTTTACAAAGTAGTGTGGACTAGTTGTCAAGTCGATTTGGCATAGAAGGTAGATGAATACATGTTTTCATAATATTTACTTGTGAATGTCCTTGCACAGTTTATTATTTATAGTTATTATTGATAGTTTTACAAGTCTTCAATTTTGAAAGGAAAAATAATGTAAATTTCGGCACATTCCTCAAAAAATATGGCAGAAGTTTTTTGTAACTCAAGGTTATAGCTATCAACATTCCTGATCTTAGGTGTCAATCGGGTGTCAACATTCGTGCTATCATATTTTTATTCAAGAAAAAAAACAATGTTGGTTTACGATGATTTTTAGCAATATGGGTAGATTTGATGATGGGGTTTTTGATAATGTTGAATCCATTTCCACTATTACAAAACATGATTCAAACACTCTTGCTGTCGGGATTTTCTTAAAAAAATAAAAAAAATCCAGATTGCAGTGACTTTTGGCCATGTGGGCGACTCTAATGCCTTGGCAGACAACATCTGTTATTGTATATCATAAGTTTCTATTTCTTATGACACCTATATCAATGATCATGAAGCAGGAGAAAAGTGCGAAATAAATGGACAAGATGCTTTTGGAATTCAAAATATTTTGCTATTTCTAGCCGTAAAAGTTGGCTTTGGTATCTTTAATTGCTATTTATTCAGAGTGTCATGTATAATGGTTTTCACACGAGTAATAGTAATGTTATAGACATTTTTGGGCCCTACAACCCCAAGCATGAAACGTCCATAAACCAAGGGCTCCTAAGTCCCTAAAAGTGTTGTTCTAACCCCTAAAGGAACAAGGTCAACAGATTACAGCTTCTCCCAGAAGTTCTCCATGAGAAACTGCTCAAAATTGGTCAAAACAGGATCATTGTAGCTGCTCCACTGGCTAAGTGCGTTGCATCTCACCCAAATACACTGTGAGGGTGCATTGCATTTCAAAAGTCCCTTCTGTGGGGTGCGATGGGCGAGAAATGACAAATGGCAGTGTCATTCCGCGAGGTGGAGAGGCAATGGAAGCTTCCAGAATCTTCTCCTGTGACACTTGCCTCACTGAATTCCACCAAAGATGAGTAAGAGGCCATCAGTCTCCAAGTGGAAGCAACAACTATCAGAGAGAAGACACTAATCAAATCACAAGCTGACTCATCCCCCTTACAGATATCTATATATGGATCCCTCATCCTAGAGATCCTATAGGCTGGAATTTTGCATATTGTAAGGAATTGTTGTTGGTTTCTTGAGACAAACATCAGATTGTTGGGTGATCTAAGCTTTGTTTGAGGTGAAGAGGGGCTTCTTTGCTGGGAGGTTGATGCTGGGTCAGAACAACTGGTTGTAACTCCTCTTGGCTCTTTTCTTGTTTATCAATAAAAGCAATTTGAGTTTTCCTCCATGCTTTTGTATCATTGATGCTTGTTACATTTGTATGGTCAATTTACATCTGATCCTAGATTGCTTATGATTATAGATCCATGTCTTTGTATAGTGCCATGCTTCTGTGATCTTACAGGTACTTTGTGAAGCTGGACGTGCAAGGGAGCAGGTAGCTGAGGACTATCAAAGAAGAGAGGGATCAAATCAGGAGATTAGCGCAAGACAGAGGTTGGTCTTTCTATTCCTCTCTATCTATAATTCATAAAGGAAAAACAAAAGTAGCTTTTCTCTGTTTGTTTCTAAGGCAGCTGTCACACCTTAGTGGGATAGAGCAGTTCTATATAGACACTTTTCCCTGTAACAAAATGGCGACTCCGCTGGGGAGCTAATTAGTTTGTTTGTTTATCATTCTTTGTTGTTTGTTTCATAAACTTACAAGCATCATTCAAACTGCATTTGCCATAACAAATGCAAAGTAGACAACTGCTACTTCAATCCATCTACTGGATCTGTTTATGATTTTAACAACTGATTCACAAACTATCTGATTGCCCTTGTGATAGCTCTTAGATCCTCCTTAGATCTACCCCTGATTGTTGCATTACTGATTGCTTTTTGCTCGGCCAAAACCTAAGAACTGAACTGCAAACTGTGATCCGGAACTCGAACAGAGTCTCGTTTCTGGCCCAGCGCAGGTACTGTTCAGAGATTCTGAATTTCAGCGCACTTCCCGAGTGGACAACCTGCGCTGCATTTCAGATTCTCTGTGTTACAGGTGCGCTGATCAGACTAGCTCTGTACAATTGTGGCTTCTGTGGTTCATTCTTTCCAGTTCTATTCCTGAATTTTGCTGCCTGTGATCAGTATATGTCTGTTTGAAACCTCTTTTCCTTGCTGTTATTCCGCCTCCTTTGTACAAAAGAACTGTAGATGTTTTTGTGTGTTTGTTGAGTCATTTACAGTTCTCCTTTGCAAAAGTAGCGTAATCATACTGTCGTCCTTTGATTTGAATCTGTCGCAAGTGTCGATTTCAATCGTAGGAAAGAGCTTGATTGCTGTTGATGGTCGATTACCCTGTTACTATTTCTTTTGGTCTGAATTTGTAATTTTCTAATGTCAAGAACAAGTATTCAGTTCAAAATCGTAAGGGGTTGTGATCGTCTCCATTTTTGATTTCGAAAAGAAACTTGTTGATATTTGTCGCTTGAAAAGAAATTCAGATTTGTGCATCAACTTTCTTTTTAGCATTCATATACTAAGAAAGTCGAAAACAAATACATGCATGTGCATTTGCACATAGACAGTCTGATTGGCTTGATTTAGGAAAAGTGCATTTAGAGTGTGCTCTTTGCTCTTTGTGAAAAGATTCTGTCTTTCTTTTCCCTAGTAGCTAGGACTTTCATTGCATAAAAGAGATAAAAAGTTTGTTTATCATCTTAGATTTCATTTTAGGAATTACATCTACATCTCGTGGTGAACCCGAAAGGCAAACTTCATAAACAAGATCAACTTAAAATAAATTCAATGAATCTAACAACGCTTTGGAACTTAACGCACAACATTTAGAAGTCTAGGCTAGAGACGTATTCCGGCGTCGTAAAGCCTGGTAACTGTTGTTCTCACTGATGGTTGGGTGATTCCTCCACTTTGAGACGATAAGTGCCAGTACGGATTTGTGCTCCCACGTACCGTCGAGTATATCTTGGGAGACCCCAATAGGCTTAATCCTTTATCCATAGAAATTCGTGTTTGCCGCCCTATCGATCGCAATGCACTGAACACAACATTCGGGAAGATTGACTGCCGTACCGTAAAAAGTATTCTGCAGTTTTGCGATTGGCTTGGTAATCCCTCTACCTAGATTTCCAGAGCAGTCCCTTTCGTTCCTTTTTAGACTCCTTAACGGAAAAGGTCCATCTGAACACTTGTCACTTCAGGCTCATTAAAAATCGAAAGAGACTAGAGTCATCTTTTGTTTTTTCTCGACTCTTAAAAACTGAAAAAACAAGTTGTGTCAAAGCGTCTAAAATTCATTTAATTCGGAAACATACTTCCCCTTTATTTTAGTTGATCGAGTAATCCGCAATCGTGGAAGAAAGTCAATTGAAACCCCGTTGTTCGTGGAGGCTTACGAGTCAACCATCTTTGTCTCCGGAATCGAAGCCAGTACGGACAAAGCGAACTCGTTTAACGGTTCCAAATCTCCTGTTAAAGTTAGAACAAGTGTTCCAACAACATCAGAGACTCCGGTTACTCCAAACATTTCTGGAATCCCTTCCTCTACAGAAGAAGTTCAGCAGCCACAAAAGGACAGTGATACTGATCCTATTCTGAGAGTAAACACTTGTGTTACCGAACCAGTTCCATTTTCAACCGGTTCGGAGAGTCTTGCTCTTCAAACATCTGTAGTTGCCGATTCCGTACCTTCTTCGGCACCAGAAATATTCTACGGACCTGACGGTCTTCCCCTTCCACCTGGTCTGATTGCCATAGAAGAAATTGTGGAAGATCCTCCAATGAGTACTCCATTGCAATTTGGAGTCGGGATCACTCTATATCCTTCTTCATCAGAAGTTAGTCTACCACCAGCGGAAGTTCCTATAGAATCGCTAGGTAATCTTTTGGATAGACTACAAATGTCTGAACAACCGTCAACATCTAGGACTGTGTCGTCTGACACAACGACGGCAGAACTCCCTGCTATCACTCCAACAATGTTCGCCGGTATACCATCTGTCCCGACTAGCTCTCAACCGCTAGAAGGAGCCCACTCAGGGGCCATTTTGACAGTATGGTCTGTTCCTGTTTGTTCATCCAGAATAATATCCAGAAACTCTTATGTTGATTCTCAACAAATTGATCCATTTGGAGGTCAATTTGGGCAGTCCGGCCCCCAAGGGCAAACAATTCCCTTGAGTTCTAGATTACCACCATATGGGGGGCAGTATACCCTTTCATTATCCCCTTCGGGAGGATATCCATACGGGAGTTTACAACAACATTCAGGTTATACTGGAATTACCTCAAGCGGTTGGGTACCTATACTATCTCAACAACCAAGAGTTGTATACTCGATGCAACAATGCTTACCTATGTCAAATATACCAACTACGCCAGCTATTGTGACGGTGTCGCAAGTTCAAGCGCTGCCTGTTGTATGCCAACCTCATGTTTCTCAGGTTGTAATGCAACAACCCCTTGACCCTGCGACTCAACCACAATCGCCGACTGGTGGAATGACACAGGTTCAAATGGGTACAATTACCCCTCATCTTGGTCAAACTGTTAGTATCGGGCAACAGCACATGGCTTCACAACCATGGCTAGTACAATACCAACAACCGCAATTCCAACAAGTATACCAAGGTTCTGAGCAACAAATCTTTGCAAATAGTGGACAGCCGTATATTCAAAACGGTCAAAATCAACCATTTTACAATGGTCATGCCCACCAACCTTACCAAACATACCAGCATCAAATGCATTATGCCGGTATGCAAAGACCAACTGCTCAGGCAATCCCATCTTATCCTGGGTATGCTTCACCTAACCTGAATCAGCAGTTACCCTTTGTGGCAACTTTAGAGTTACCTTATTTAAATCGGTTAACAAACGATCCAATCGCTTATGCCCCTTGGTGGCCAGCGATCCCGCATAAACTTCCATCAGATATTCCTAAATTTAATGGAAATCCGGGTGAAGATCCATCGAATCATGTGATGACCTTTCATCTATGGTGTTCATCAAACACCCTAAATGATGATTCGATAAGACTTCGCCTCTTTCAGAGGACGTTAACGGGTCCGGCGGCAAAATGGTACATCGAATTGCCTAGAGCTTCGTTCGACAACTTCAGTACCTTAGCCACAACCTTTTTAACCCATTTTCAGTTACCAATAAGGTACGAAACGGGAACAGGACTTCTTACCAATTTGAAACAGACAACGGCCACTCACATATCTGATCATATACATGAGTGGCGACGTCGTCGTAGAATGGTAAAAACGTATGTCCCCGATCAGCTCTTAGCTGAATGGTTTATCAAGTCATTACTACCTTCCATCACAGAAGATGTGGCAAAAGGGGGAGTCGTAACAGAAGAGCAAGTTATCGCTCGTGCGCAATATCTGGACTTAATTTACACTCAGTCTGGCATGCTCTACGATAAAATACCTGACGCCCCTAGACCGGAATTTTCAATTCCTCCTCCTCCTAAATCAAACAATGACTCTCATGCCGGCGATGGCGTGATTGGCACAACAGACACGAAATCGACAAAGGCTACATCCAAAAAGGCCCGTAAGATTTCAGGTCAAAATTCAAAAGATGAACTTCTTGCTTCGGAAGTAAATGCCGTATCAACAGATAAAGGCAAAGAAACCAAACAACCAGGGAGCAAGAAGAAAGGCAAAGAGAAGAAGAAGAAACAAGAGGAATCATCACCTGAAAAATCTTCTTCAAACCCTCCTGGAGATAGGAAACCAAAAAATCCATGCTTTATATGCGATGAGGATCATTGGACCACACATTGTCCACACAGAGCTGAGCTTAAGAAATTCTTCAAGAATTCAAAAACCTCCGCAGTGTTAACTGATCCGTTTCCAAATCCAGGAAGAAATCTGGTTGAAAGTGGAAATGCTTCCCCGTCTCAAGTGCTAATGTTGTCGGTTTCAAAACAGCAAAATGATGCTTTGATATTGACAAGGAACAAAGATTATGGGAATCCACAGCTGTCGAACAACAAGGATAAAGAACAACCTAGTAGTTCGACAACAACTTCGACAGAAGTTGCGCCGCCCATCATTACTGAATTGACAATAAAACCGCCAAAGGGAGTAGTACACAAGTCGACGTTTAATCCCCGCGCTAGAGCGGCACAACATTATAATATAGTGGAAGATTTGGCCCAATCGCCATCCCCTATGTCGACTCTTGAAGTACTACAGAATTGCCCTTCCCAAAGGCAGGCTTTATTATCAGCCATTGGTGGGATAGACCCAAAGGATTCCGATCTTGTATCCTTCGACCATAAAGGATACGATCCTAAATTACCAGCTCAACTAGCTTTCCTTGTTCAAGTGAAAGCCCTCAACAAAACTGTTCATCGAACAATTATTGATGAGGGGGCATCTACATGCATCATGTCGATGAGTTACTAGAAAACTTTAGGATCTCCAACCTTGTCATGATCTTCGACGACATTAAAAGCATTCGACAGAAGGACATATACCCCATATGGTATTCTAAGTAACTTGAAAGTTGAACTAGGAGGGAAAACAATAGAAATAGATGTTGAAGTAATCGATGGCAATCTTGATTACAACATCCTACTAGGAAGACCATGGATATATGCTATGGCTGCTGTTGTGTCGACCTATTTTAGGAAGATTACATTTCCCTTTCAAGGAGGGATTGCAATCGTCGATCAACAAAACTTCCTACCCAATGGTTCTCAAGTTACGGGAAGCATTCCCATGATCCATGGAAGCCCCCATTCGCTTCAAAATATCGGAGTAGGCCTACTAAAAGATCCTATATTAATGGGAACTTTCGCCCTTCCACCTCCAATCAACCTGGCGGAAGTAGTGTTGGTAGGAACCTGCAATATGATATCTTCTAAAAAGATCTCAGAAAATGATATCAACATGGATCATGCAATGGTTTTGCCCCCAAGCCCAACGGAAATATTGTAGCAATCAATGTTCCTAGCATGGGAGGCAAACCCAAATCAATGCTCATCAAGCGTTTGGATAGATAGGTCTAAAGAATATGGTACCCCTTCAGATCCTTGGTCACGAGTGCATGTCACCGACGAAGGAATTATCTAATCAATGGTAATTGAAGGGGCACCATGGAATGATTCCCACCATCGCTCCCTTCTCCCGGATTGTGGAGAAGATACTCAAGATGACCTTTATCATCCTTCAGTCTTTGATTTCCTATCAAATACTGTAAACACGGTGGATTCCGACGGAAACTTGTCCAACATTGAAGAGACTATCGCCATAAATATCTCGACCAAAATAGATGTCGTAGAGAATATTTATGTTGGAAAATGTTGTTCTCCTTCAGAACTGGAAATATATAACGCTCTTTTTCGCGAATTCATAGATGTCTTTGCTTCGTCATATAATGAAATGCCAGGCATTGACTCGAGTATCGTTGAACACAAAATTAAGATGTATCCAGATGTCAAACCAGTACGACAACGGCTACGGTAGGTGCACCCCAAGAAATCCGCTGCCATTAAGGTAGAAGTTGAAAAACTTCTCCATGCTAGTTTCATCTACCCGGTTCCTCTAACCGATTGGGTATCGAATATTGTCCCTGTTATGAAAAAACAAGGAACAATTCGAGTGTGCGTCGATTATAGGGATGTAAATCAAGCTTGTCCAAAAGACAACTACCCTACGCCCTTCATTGACCAGATAATTGATGAATGCGCCGGATGCGAAATCTTTTCATTCATGGATGGATTCTCTGGGTATAATCAAATAAATATCCGCCCACAGGGCCAGTCAAAGACTGCATTTATTTGTCCATGGGGCACATTCGCATATTGAAAATTACCCTTTGGTTTAAAGAACGCAGGGGTGACGTTTCAGAGGGCAATGAATTATGCCTTCCATGACATCAAAAACATCGTTCAACCATACCTCGACGACCTTCCGGCTCATTCGCAAAAGCGGACTGATCACCCGCAGCATTTAAGAGCGATATTTCTACATTGCCGACACTACAAGATACAACTCAATCCACACAAATGTGTATTTTGTGTCAGTTCTGGTCGTTTACTTGGCTTTGTAGTCTCGAAGGACGGGATTCATCTCGACCCATGTAAGGTCCAGGCAATCATAAATTTTCCTCCACCTTCAAATTTGCTTCAGATTCAGAAACTCCAAGGGAAAGCGAACTTTCTAAGGAGGTTCATTCCAAATTATGCCAAACTTGCTAAAGGTTATACATGTCTTTTGAAAAAGGAAGTACCCTTTGTCTGGGATCAGGTTGTGCAAGCTTACTTTGATGCCTTAAAGGAAACCCTAATTAAAGCATCATTAATGTACGCTCCTGATAATCAAAAAGATTTTAACCTGTATCTAGCTGCAGCGGATACGACCATCGCAATGGTTTTAATTCAAGAATTCGATGGAATTGAACATCCTATATATTATTTAAGTAAGAACTTAAATGATACAAAAAGCAAATATTCTTACGTTGAAAAGCTAGCACTCGCAGCTGTTCAAGCAATACAGAGATTTCGACACTATGTCCTCTTTCGGAAAACTACCATTCTGTCAGATTGTAACCCCATGACTTATATATTGTCGCGACAGTTGCTGGGGGGCAAATATTCAAAATGGATAGCAATCCTACAAGAGTTTGATCTGGAATTTGTAAAATCCAAGTCAAAGAAAGCTCTAGTTTTCGCAGAATTATTGTGCGATCTCCCATCGTCGTCCAACGATGAAACATCCGAAGAAACAATCGTGGACGAAAGTTTGTTTCTGATATCTACAAGCAATGAGTGGTATGGAGAAATAATCATTTATCTCCAAACCCAAAAATACAGGCCAAACACCTCCCACTCCGAACAAAAACGTATTCGATACCAAGCAAAAGACTACATGATCGTTGGTGATACACTTTACCGTCGTGGTATCGATACAGTTCTGAGAAGGTGCCTCACCCATGAGGAGGCCGAAAAAGTCCTGAATGAGTGCCATTCATGCGCGTGTGGGGGGCATCAATCTGGATATGCTACAGCACAAAAAATCTTACGAGTAGGATACTTCTGGCCAACAATGTTCAAAGATTGCATAACCACAGTCAGAAGTTGCCATGCTTGTCAAATTTTCGATAGCAAAACCAGAAGACCACCCACACCTCTACAGCCGATAGTTGTTGTTGGGCCATTCGCTAAATGGGGCATCGATTTCATGACATGTAACCCCACCTCGACTGGGGGGCATGGGTATATCATAGTCGCAGTTGACTATTTTACCAAATGGGCCGAGGTGATGCCTACATTGGATAATACTGGTGAAACAACTGCCCTCTTCTTTTTCAATCATGTAGTCGCCAGATTCGGCGTACCACAGGCTATAGTCACAGATCATGGATCACATTTTCGCAATCACATGATGGTCGAATTAGCTGCCAAACTAGGGTTGTCTCACGACAGCTCTACTCCATATTATCCGCAAGCCAACGGACAAGTTGAAGCAATCAACAAGGTCCTGAAACACATGCTGCAAAGGATGATTGGAGTTCACAAGGGAAGATGGCACCTAATCCTGTACTCAGCTTTGTGGGCTTACCGGACATCGGTAAGGAATGCAATCGGGTTTACACCTTTCCAACTGGTATATGGCCTGGAAGCAGTCTTACCAATCCAGTGCAAAATCTCGTCTCTCAAACGCGCAATTGATCTCCTCCCCGGAACTTCAGAAGAAGAAGCTCGTTTCTTGGAATTAATCCAATTGGATGAAACCCGTCGTGATGCCGCTTTGGCTAACGAAGCCCATAAGAAACGAGTCAAGGCACAGTTCGACAAAAATGTCAAACCCCGTGTCTTCTGAGAAGGTGACTTGGTCTTGCTTTACGACCAAGAATCCGATAAATTGGGAGCAGGTAAATTTAAGTCTTTGTGGATGGGCCCCTATATTGTTAAACGGGTGTTAGCAAAAGGAGCCTACGAGTTAATGGATTATGACGGAATTCCACTGGCACAACCTCGTAATGGGTTGTACCTCAAGCGCTACTATGCGTAATGGTAACCTGTATGCTTTTTTTATGTTATTGTTTTCGCTAAAGTGTTTATTTTGGTCAAGTAATCCACTTTTTACATTTGTTGCAGATGTCAAACCTATTGGAGTCATGTGTTGGATATGCCGACAGAGCGAGTCGTAGTTCGCAGAACCTATCTTCCGCAGCCTGGGCTATTTTTGATCCAAGCGGCGAGTTAGTAAGTTTCAGAGGGGTATGTATTGGTCGATCAACAAATAACATCGCTGAATATAGCGTGTTGATAGAACTTCTATCTGATGCCATCACACATGGTAGACACCGACTAATTGTCAAGCTAGACTCACAACTCGTAATACTACAACTCACTGGTATATATTCCGTCCGAAACCCATCTATTTATCGCATGTTCCTAAGGGTTAAGATTTTGGAAAGACAATTTGATTTTATTCAATATCAACACATTTCCAGAAACTTAAACACATTAACTGACTCATTAGCAAATTATGTGTTAGATAGACATTTGCAACATTTATAAAAAGAAACATACCATCAATGTTTGCATTTGGATCATGTAACTTAACCAAAATAAAACTTCGAAAATCAAAAATATATATAACTGTTTATGGTTTACACATAATGTTATGTAACCAAGACAAAATCGGTCAAGTGACCCAAAAACTCAAAATGCTAGGGGGCACCCTAGTCTAATGATGCTCGTGATAGCAAGTCACAGCCTATGCTATCATGCGTAAGAGACGAGTCCATCATCTTGGCACACCAGTAGTATGCCGCTGTAGCCTCAGAGGTAGCTCGTCAGTCCTCACATCTGGAATACCAAGAGTGAGGCCCTCAACCTGCTCCTGTAACGCTGTGAGAGTCTCGGCCACATCGAGGTCACGAAGGATCTCCCTTCCAACAGCCTCTCCTGCTGGGGCGGCAGTTGGTACTCTCAGCCAAGCTACTGGACGAACAGGACCAACATCTGCATGTACACATGAGTTTGATTAAAGTCTTGATAGAATAAAGCACAAGGACATTATAAATGAAAAACAATAAACAGAAATATGGTCAAAGATTTTACCAATGGCGCCCCATTGTTTGCCATCTGGCAGTACTAAATCTGGATCACCCCGGAAGTCCATGCCAGCATATGGATACTCGGAATAAACCATCTCCTGATGATCAAACCACCTAAAGAAGGTATCAGAAAATGAAATCTGAGACTGACCAACATGCCTAGACATATGGTCAACCCATCTCTACATATGTGGTTCAGTAGGTGAAGGTAAATCGAGTGCAATATACTGCGGCTACATCAGTGGTATATTCTCCAAGGCAAAGGCGGTCAAAAAAGAACCATACCCAAAGTTCTTCAACCTCCCGCTCTTTATCTTGGTCAATTGTACTTTCATCACAAGAAGTACTGCGTCGCACCAGTTGAACACCTTCGGTTGGAGGCATTCCAGGGCATACTGCATATAAGATCGGTTGACTACATGAAGAGCCGCACTACCGGCCATCCTACCAAAAGTAAATAGAATAGTCTTGAGGGACCTGTCAGTGACATCACGGATGATGATCTTGCCATCTTTACTTGGCTGAGATCCTTCTCTGCAGTACCGGTGAACATAATCTCTCACAGAGTCGCCTCCTCGGGCCGAACCTGATAAAGAGATGGGGGCACCCCGCCTCAACAAGCCTGTCAAGAAATAGATGTCTACTACAGTCAAGGGGATAGATTTGCCCCTGATCTGGAAAGCCTGGTTGGTAGGATCCCAAGCATCGAGTAAATACTGCAGTAAGTTGATCTGTTGTCTCATTTTAGAAATGCGGAAAAACTTCAGCAAGCCATAGTTCCGCAGTGCGTTTACTGTAACTGGATCATGTAGGGCAAGCATGTCCTCTTCTTCATGCTCACGTTCTCGCCATGTAATGGTCATCTTACTCTAAAGATCTCTGAAAAACAAACAAGAGAAGAGTTAGATCCTGATTTTGGTAAGAAACAGGCAAAATTTCCATCAAAAATTGTGCACAGAACTCCTTCTCTGCGCCCATCGCACCTACAGTAGTGTTCTGGGTGTGTTGCATGTTAGATAGCCTTTAGACAGGCCAATATTCAACACACCCTTCGATACACAGAGGGTGCGCTGAAGGCAGAACGAGTTTTTCAAACCACAGGGGCTCAGAAAAACTAGGAATCAAGCTCAGAATGTAAAATGGAAACCATGAAATGAAAGAGCTCAGGTTTAGCTCCTACCTGGTCCAGACGGCGCCGAGAATCGTCCACAGAATCTCCCGAAATCAGCTGATGAAAATCAAAGGGGGAAAGCACCTCCAAAGCTCCAACAAACCAAAGTTCAAATGAAATGGTAAAATGAGAGGTAAAAACACTTTTTCATTACTTTTTACGTAGTTCAAAGTAAAATATTAGTGTTCTAACTCGTTTTTCAAGCATATATTGTTCATTTCTGACTAGTTTGATGAAGCATTTGAAAATACAGTACAATCTTTGAAAGAACAAAGCTATTTATGGTAAAATAAAAAAAGGGACCATTCAATCGAGCAGTTTTAGCACATAGTTCAAGCTCGTTAAAAAATAAACATAAGACATGAGCAAATGTTTCCACCCGCGTTTAAGCTTGTTAAAAAATGAACTATTCCCCAGTAAATAACCATCGTGAATGTAGTACTTCAGCCATTAAAGCCTTGGTCGTGTTTGCATCGTCACCTCCACTTTTTCATTGGCCGATCATTCACCTCCATTTGATTGTTTACCCATTTTGAGGAACAACTGCGAAGAGTGATTTCACTAGCCATCCTTGTGACACTGCTATGATTGGAAAATTCCAAACCTTACCTGGAATCAACTGCTACCCATTTTATCACTCGTTCCTAAAAGACGAGTCTCCTTTAAGCTATTTTCAACTGACTCATAAAATATGAAAAGATTTCCGAGCCATTGGCCTCTCCAACTCGTTAAAGGGACAGGAAGTGCTATCCCTCCTCTAGATTTTAGTCTTTTTGGACCTGAGGGATTATTACACAAAAATATCGAGCGCTTGTTTTGTTCGGCTCGTTAAAAGTATCGAAAATCCATCCCTTCTGTATTGTTTTATACTTTTTCGGACTTAAGGGATTAGATAACGAAAAAGGAATTTTGGAGTTACCTTTACGTTCCTTTTCAGACTCTCTAAAATTGAAAAGGACCGAGTTATCTTTGTCGTTAAACTCGTTAAAAAAGATTAATAGCGACAAACTTGTCTATAGACGAGAACGAGTTTCACTATCGCTAGGCTCGTTAAAACATAGCGATGGGTTTTCCCGAAGGGCAATTATAGAACAAGCATATGTTATCCTCCTCAAGCTTGAAAAAAATAAAGAGGTACTGGTCAGCAATGACTGGGGAAAATTGGGAAGAAAACTTAAAGAAACTTTGTTGGTAGCAAGTCGCTCTTGAACATGACACTTCCACTCCGTGTCCGAGTCGGGTTGGGTTGTTTCATTCACCGGTCACATCACCATGGTCACGCCATACCATCCACATTTGGGGTTAATGCTACCAATCCATCACATCAGTGTCTCCGATATGTTCAAGGGAAGTCATTCAGAGAATTCACCTGTGTCTCACCCACTACCATACATTATACTCCATTCTTTCATGACCGGCACCCTGAACCTTATATCACCAGATCGTTTTCACCTCCATTAAAATCATTTCCTCCGTTCCGTGTCATTGATGTGGGATTCATTAAGGCCCTCCTGTGACGGATCACTTCTTGTCGACATCAGCTCATTATCCAAGAAGTTGATCTAGGAACAACCCATTCAGTACTTTGAAGCTTGCATGCCTCAATGGCAAGTTTCTCACTTCCGGCGACAGGTTTACATCAATGGCCTTCGACTGAATGATTTTGCGTGGTGTTCGACGCCAAGTCCTTTATTCACACCACGTGAATTGTACTGTAGTACCTTGAGGGTCATTATCATTATCGGTGATTCCTCTCGCACTTGTTAACAGTTTACATCATTGACTGGTAATCAAGCGATGTCTTTCCATGTTCGACTTCAGAACATTTCTCACATGGATCGACTTGTACTTTGAGTGAAGATCGGACGAGATTGAAGACCCCGGATCTAGTTTCATCCATCCGGGCTGCGATATATATTCAGGGAAATAAAGACATTAAATGTACATCATTGCTGCACAGATAATCATCCTCTCGAAAGGATGATGGCTCTATCCGAATTATCAGTCTACACTCAAACGATTGTCTGTCCTATGTACATGAAAATGAATTTATAAAGCTGAGCATGGGAATGCCCACCTCAGCTAGATCATGAAAATAGTATGAAGATAATGTTTTGCATTGTATCTTATTACAGGTCTCCTCCCAGCATTGAAAGAACTTCGGATCCTCACAATAAAGCATTTCACCCGACACCAAAAGATTAACGGCCTCATACTTTAGGGGGCAACTGTTATAGACATTTTTGGGCCCTACAACCCCAAGCATGAAATGTCCATAAACCAAGGGCTCCTAAGTCCCTAAAAGTGTTGTTCTAACCCCTAAAGGAACAAGGTCAACAGATTACAGCTTCTCCCATAAGTTCTCCATGAGAAACTGCTCAGAATTGGTCAAAACAGGATCATTGCAGTTGCTCCACTGGCTAAGTGCGTTGCATCTCACCCAAATACACTGTGAGGGTGCGTTGCATTTCAAAAGTCCCTTCTGTGGGGTGCGATGGGCGAGAAATGACAAATGGCAGTGTCATTCCGTGAGGTGGAGAGGCAATGGAAGCTTCCAGAATCTTCTCTTGTGACACTTGCCTCACTGAATTCGACCAAGGATGAGTAAGAGGCCATCAGTCTCCAAGTGGAAGCAACAACTATCAGAGAGAAGACACTAATCAAATCACAAGCTGACTCATCCCCCTTACAGATATCTATATATGGATCCCTCATCCTAGAGATCCTATAGGCTGGAATTTTGCATATTGTAAGGAATTGCTGTTGGTTTCTTGAGACAAACATCAGATTGTTGGGTGATCTAACCTTTGTTTGAGGTGAAGAGGGGCTTCTTTGCTGGGAGGTTGATGCTGGGTCAGAACAACTGGTTGTAACTCCTCTTGGCTCTTTTCTAGTTTATCAATAAAAGCTATTTGAGTTTTCCTCCATGCTTTTGTATCATTGATGCTTGTTACATTTGTATGGTCAATTTACATCTGATCCTAGATTGTTTATGATTATAGATCCATGTCTTTGTATAGTGCCATGCTTCTGTGATCTTACAGGTACTTTGTGAAGCTGGGCGTGCAAGGGAGCAGGTAGCTGAGGACTATCAAAGAAGAGAGGGATCAAATCAGGAGATTAGCACAAGACAGAGGTTGGTCTTTCTGTTCCTCTCTATCTATAATTCGCAAAAGGAAAAACAAAAGTAGCTTTTCTCTATTTGTTTCTAAGGAAGCTGTCACACCTTAGTGGGATAGAGCAGTTCTATATAGACACTTTTCCCTGTAACAAGTAACAACTAGTGTTTGTGAAGAAAACAAATAATTGTAAAGTGAAATGGGATTTGGATACGTTATTCACTGACAAAGTATTTTTTTGTTGCAAATAGAAAATGCGTAGCAGGTGAAGGAAAAAAGTTGTTTGTAGTGATAGGGTTAACTCACTTGATGAGATATATGATAGTTTTGACTAGTCGAGAATGTATGAGAAATATGTGAATTTGCCAACGAAAGAGAAAACAAACAACAAAATTCGGAGTACCAGATTAGGGAATGTTGGGTATGTTCTCAAGGTCTTTGATTTAAGAGAAATTATTTATCTCTGTGCAAATAATTTTGATTTAACAACAGGGGAAATTAAGCTTGGAGTGACAAAGGTTTCGATAAATCCCAATGCATTCATATGGTTATTCAAGTTACTGGAGCGTGGTGAATAGTTTTTTGGAGCCAGAAGGTCCCAAAATTAACATTGTATGAGGATTCATTTCTCCAACTTTTGAGGCTCCTTATGATCTTTCTATTCTAGATATTTATTTGTTTAGGCAATTGTTTAGGGATTTATGTTGTCTCTTTTCTCATGTTAGGGCTTAAAAGTACAACACATGCTCCAAAATGCATTTTCTATGTGCTTTATGAGACATACAAAAGTAATTGTATTTTCAATTGGGTTGATGTCATTTCTAATGAATTAGTTGTTTAGTTACAAAGATCACCCAAGAAAAACGGATTCTTTATGATGGAATATCAGATAACACTTCTTGTGTCAAGGCATGTGTTTGACGACTTACCCTATAATCCTAGATTCAACTTTCACGAGGAACCAATGCACTTCTAATATCTTATATTGTGGAAGCACGAAGCTTATTTAAATTTTTGTTTAATTGAAGATGAGTTTGTAAATAAAGTGTATTGTATTTTTTACCTCTTAGTATGTTTACTAATTATGTAAACATTTCTCAAACGTTGTACACAAAACAATAATTAAACACCTAATTTTGAGTATTTTCTTTGAGGATTTATATATTAGCTAATGTTATGTAATGAATGATAATTAAAATAAATTTCTATTTACTCTGTTCTATTACCGAAACTTTTTACCAATTATATTAATAATTCTTAGATGATATTTTGCATGAGAACTTGTATTACTATGGGTTCTTTAGCGTTGCTTAGTATCATTGATTGAACATAAGTTCATGACACTATGATTTTGAAATTTTATATTCTATTTAATTGTATGAAAATTATTAGAAATGAAAATAAATGTTTGGCGAGAGTTTTGGTTTAGAGATGCCTATTGCATTTCTTATGTTTATTTGAATGATAGCTATAGCGATTAGGATTTGAATATGAATACAATTGTTGTTGTTCTAATTATGTTTTTTGTTGTTCAAGGCTTGTAAAGCACATAGACTCTTTAGTCTGTTCCAGTTCTATTTACAATGGAGGTGAACACTTGGCAAAGGTTTTGGTTGTTAGACATCTATTGAATTTGTTGTGACTAGCATTTGAATCTAAATAACAATTACATTAGTTGTAACTATGTTGATAAGTGTTAAAGGCCCGTCAGTGAGGAAGCCTTATTATTTTGTTCCATTTCTCTTTATTTATGAATGCATTTACAAAATTAAGAATTGCATACATCAATGTTTCATTGTACAAAGTTTTCATTCTGCAGGTCTTAGAATGAGAGTTTTCATTGTGCACAGGAAGCTTCTTGCTAGAAGTAAAACATCTCCACAACATCATATGATAATACTAATAATAATAATACTACATTAAACTAAGGGATCTATTTTTTTGAAGCATTGTGAATAAACTCCATATTTTGTTTTACAATAGTCAATTGTAAACCAGGCTTTTATTCTACGAAGCTTTTCTTGTCCGAAGCTGATATTAAAACTTATATTGTAAATCATAAAAGTTGTGGTAATCAACTGTAAATCAGTATTTGTAAAGTGTTATTGTGTATAGAAATAGCTCTGTTGAAGTGGTTGTGTGTGTGCGGATGTTATGCAGAGAAGAAATGCGTCAGAAGAAGTAAGTATTTATATAACTCGTGCTATATATAGAAACCTATCCCACTGTGTGGAGATTTTCTTGCCCCAAGTCCATAATAAAGCTTACATTGTGCACATGAATCTACTTCCATACAATAAAATCTTTTATTAAACAACAATAAACCTAAAAATCATAAAATTGAATTAAATACCATTATTTAATAATAAATTTTATCAATTGTAGAAGATAATTAATAATGTTGTGCCTGAAATTTTAATGGTGATTGTAATCAACGGGGGAGGCGAATGCTTTAGATGGAGAATATACAATTTCCTCATTTTCGTACTTGACATAATGACATTAACAGTTCACTATCCTTTTGGCAAATAGACTAATCAACATGTAATGGGGAACATAAATGTTATTACCTCTAAACTGACATTGATATAATAGTGGATATAATTGTTGACAACTTGTAAGGTATCTATCATTATTAAAAAGTATTTACATTTAATTTGTTTCATACATGGAGTAACTAGTTTCCAAATTTCGAGATTTTTTTAAAACTATTTCTGCTATTTCACAAAAACGTCTGCTTTGTTGTTTTTGAATTCCTATTTATTAGAAATGTTTTGTTAAAAAAATTCACATGCCTAATAGTAACAGATAGCGGAAATGAAAAATGTAGAAAATTTAGTACTATCAACAATTACCCCAATAGAAAAATCCTGAAACTTGACAATTTTAATCCAATTTTCCAAAAATCTATGCCTAGTTTTCTAAAATTCATGTCGAAATTTCTACTATTTTCTCACTAGAATTGTGGCTCGTTTAGATTATGTGAATTATTTCTACTATTTCTCATAAATAAGAATTTGATATACTAGACTACTATATACTGAGAGTGTCTTCTAGAATTGATTTCACAAGAAGAGTGGTAACAGATGGTGTTTGTTTAGTATATTGATGATCTATACCTAAAGTGCATTGAAAATGTTATTGGTTGACATAATATTTTAAAAGTGCAGAGCATAAATGGCTTGGAGGGAAAGAAAAGAAGTTATTAGCATTGATACTATTAACTTGATTACGCTCATTGATCAGAGCTTTTAGTGGTTGAATGTGTATCAATGATATGTGAATCTATCTGCACATGATAAGAATAACAATAATATTTGGTCTACCAGATTAGCGAATGTTGCACGCGTTACAAAATTATTTGATTTTAGAGAAATTTTTTATCTATGCGCTAAGAAATTTGATTTAACAACAAATAAAATTAGGCTACCAGCCAAATATACTCATATTTCTTTGACTTCATAGACATGCAAGAAGATATTGAAGCTAGTGATTCCAGATATGTACTTAGATTTTTCAAAAGAATTTTGTGTTTAGAATCACTGAAAGGTGGCTTAAAAATAATACAAGAGTTTGTTTTGCTAGATTTCGAGGTTCCTTCTGATCTTTCCTCTCTAGATATTACTTTGTTTAGAGAACCATTTAAATATTTTTGTTCATTGTATACACATTTAATGGGACAAGAAAATAAGACCTATGTCCCAAGATCCATTCTCTATGTGCTCCATTATTCATATTTTAAAAAAAATGTATTTGACTAGCCTGATCTCATTTAAACTGAATTATCTTTTCAATTAGTGAATTTATTCAAAAGCGATAGATTCTTCATGATGGCATATTTGATAACAATCCTTGTGCTGAGTCATAATTTTTATGAATTTCCACATAAACCTAATTTTAATTTTGACAAAGAACTGATGTAGTTTCGCCATACCATATTGTGGAGGCAGGAAATTATTTCAATTTTTTTTTTAATTCAAGATTTTTGTAAAGCACGTTATTTGCATGATAAGTGGATAAGAACCCCATCGAATATCTAGTGAAAAAAATATTTCCTCTGGGGAAAAGGGATACATGAAGAAAGAGGAAATACTATGGTTATTTGAGTTTATGTGTTTCAAGGTAAACGGCTATTGCTTCAAAGAATTGTTATGCACATGTATTTTGTTTCCAAAGTCTACAAAAAATATTATGATTGGCAATTTAAATTTGAACAAAAAAAGAAGAAACATTCTTTTTCTTTTCCATTTACCGTTAAACAAGTATATGTGAATAATGGAAGCCATCTTGTAGAATTTGCAATGTCTTTACAGTGTTTTAATTGCTAATAAGTTGAAAGATGGAGAGGCATTGATCTAGAAGGCCTATTTATTGCACATATATATTCCATACAGTGTGAGAGCTTATTGAAAATACTTGCAAGTGAAAGAAAAAATAGTCACAATGCTCCAAGGAATAATCAGGAAGAAGCAATGACTAATATAGAAATTGTTGAAGAAGCAAGTATCAACACTAAAACAAAGTGGAAAAAAAGAGGTTGAAAATCAACACAATCTTCTATTTTCATATTAAAAATAGCTCTATCATCATATTTAAGTGAAAGAAAATGAAAATATACCAAAGCTTCAAATTTAAATCAGAGTCAGCTATCAGCGCCGGGAGATGACAAGGAGCCTCATTGAATGATGACAGCATAGCCGCTTTTACACAGAAAAACTACATCTTTACAATATTAGTACGTAGACCTGTGGGTTACGGGCCCACATTTACGTCGGAAGCGTTTTAATAGGTGGCCTTCACATTAAACCCGGAAACAAACAAACAACAGAATCTACAAAGGAAACCCGACCAATCACCATCGGCCCTCTTTGAATGCTTGAGGCCATATTTCAAATAAATCTAACCCTAGTTCATAACCTATCGGGTCTTCCAGAAATGTTAACCTGCACACACTTTTCCACACGATTACTGTCCGATCAATCAACGAATAGATAGTCTAGATGGCCAGAACTCAATGAGGTCTTAACCTTGTTGCATAAAACTCATCACATCTGTTTTTCGAATTGATGACCGCTCTTGTTTGCACATGATATGCGTCCAATCGCCTTTCAACAGATGGTCCGATCCTTCGGAACCGTAAACTCGGTTTAATGATTTTCTTGGGTCCATTTTTAGAGTTAAACTTCAGCACCTGTAGCCATACGATGACCGTTAGATCTATGGATCTGTTAATTGGATGATCCAGATCTACTTTGGGTTTCTTCATGAATTTTGTCAGGGTTCTCACGTTCCACCAATACTATTCGTCGATCTAGACGATCTAACGGTTCCCGTTGTGTTTATTCAATCTCCTCCGTTAACTTGATTTCATTCGCTTATTGGTGGAATTACGTTATAACACAGAGTTATCTCTGCCATGTTCTGTTTAAGGTGAATTTCATAGGAACTTCATCCTTTACGCTTGCATACACCTATCTATTAACTCACAGTAAAAAACATATATAAAAAGAGTACACAAACACACAAATACAAACAACATGCAGATGTACCATAACACGTATATTTCATATATATACAGAATTCGATTACAGGCTAAGGCATCTCAGCCTTAGCCACAAATTCTCCTGTAACTACATTGTATCCATTGTCCCCCATCACAACACGCAGTTACACAATTTATAGAAATAACTGCAGAATCATGGATCATTCTAGATCCATGATCTTCTCCTAAAACCGTTCAATCAAACCCCTAAATATCTCTATACGCATACATGGCAGATAATTACATTCAATCAAGTCTTCTAAAGGCTTATCAATTCCATCAATTTAGCTTTGTTTTAACAGAAGTTGCCCCAGTTTGCAATGACTGTCCACGTTTCCTCTTTCACATCTTTGGATTCTGATTTTAATTAAGGGTGGTCGGATGCCGCTACATCATACTCCCAAGGTACAAAAATTTATGACCTACTGCTCATATGATTCTCCATCATCCCTTAGTGATTCTACCCACATCCTTTGTGGAATTTCCTTTATGATCTCTCTATGAGTTGTAACAAAACCTCTGTAGTAACAGTCTCCCTACTACATGATACCTCACCAAGCTTCTCTCCTCTGAGCTCAGTCTTTTGGAATCTCTCTAGTTCTCTCCTCTGGAACAAAATTGAGCACTTCAAGCTCTAGGATGTTGCTCTCTTCTCACCTTCTTCTACCACTATTTGTATGAAAATAATAAGACCATAAAATCACCAATCTTCAACATGATTGTACCTCCTTTTGAATGCATAATCTTCTTCTCCTTTGATACCAAAA
The DNA here is from genome assembly GCA_031772625.1 of Pinus tabuliformis. NCBI lineage: Eukaryota > Viridiplantae > Streptophyta > Pinopsida > Pinales > Pinaceae > Pinus > Pinus tabuliformis. Next base: position 824,221,726 of record CM062817.1, read on the forward strand.
ATTGATGACAACTAAGCCGCTTTTACACAACAAAACTGCATGTTTACAATATTAGTATGTGGACCTGTGGGTTATGGGCCCACGTTTATGTCGGAAGCATTTTAATAGGTAGCCTTCACATTAAAACCATAAAAAAAGAAATAGCGGAATCTACAAAGGAAACCCGACCAATCACCATCGGCCCTCTTTGAATGCTTAAGGCCAAATTTCAAATAAATCTAACCCTAGTTCATAACCTATCAGGTCTGCCAGAAATGTTAACATGCACGCACTTTTCCATTCGATTACCATCCAATCAGTCAACCAACGGATGGTCGGAACTCAACGAGGTCTTAACCTTGTTGCATAAACCCTCATCGCATCCATTTTTCGAATTAATAGTCGCGCTTGTTTGCATGCGATATGTGCCTGATTGCCTTTCAACGAACAATCCGATCCTTTGGAACCATAAACCAGTTTAATGATTTTCTCGGGTCCATTTTTAGAGTTAAACTTCAGCGCCTGTAGCCATGCGATGACTATTAGATCTATGGATCTGTTGATCGGACAATCCAAATCTACTCCGAGTTTCTTCAAAAATTTTGTCAGGTTTCTCACGTTCTGCCAACACTATCCATCAATCTAGACAATCTGATGGTTCTCGTTGTGTCTATTCAATCTCCTCCTTTGACATGATTTCATTCGCTTATTGGGGGAATTACGTTATAACATAGAGTTATCTCTTCCATGCTTTGTTTAAGGTGAAGTTCATAGGAACTTCGTCCTTTACACTTGCATATGCCTATCTATTAACTCACAGTAAAGAATGTATATAAAAATAGTACACATACACACAAATACAATAAACACGTAGATGTACCATAACACGTATATTTCATATATATACAGAATTCGATTACAGGCTAAGGCATCTCAACCTTAGTCACAAATTCTCCTATAACTACATTGTATCCACTCTCCCCCATGACAACATGCAGTTACACAATTTATAGAAATAACTACAGAATCAAGGATCATTCTAGATCCATGATCTTCTCCTAAAATCGTTCAATCAAACCCCTAAATATCTCTATACGCATACATGGAAGATAATTACATTTAATCAAGTCTTCTAAAGACTTATCAATTCCATCAATTTAGCTTTGTTTTAACAAAAATTTCCCCGGATTGCAATGATTGTCCACATTTCCTCTTTCACAGCTTTGGATTCTGATTTTAATGAAGGGTACTCGAATGCTCCTGCATCATCGAACATTTATTCCATAGAAAATGCACATGACTAAATTGACAAAATGAAAAAGTCCCTGCAAAAAAGAAACAATTGTGAAGATATCAATGGGGAGATTGAAACTTTACTTCCTAATTGGGTCAATACCAATTTAAATGAAAAATAAGAAAATGATTGAGAAAATTGCGAAATAAAATTCTATTTTCGATGATCATTTCACTACTTTTCAAGATGAAAACTATAACAGGGACAACAAAATATTGAAAATTGAAAAAGTAAGGATGCATAGAAAAAAATTATTAATAAAGCATAAATGAATGTTCATATGTTTGGAACCGCAACCACTGCTTCTTTAACATTCCATGAAGCTACGAATGTGCTTGAAGTGTCTATTGAGCTAAAGGAAGTAGAGCACCTAGTACTAAAAGCAACAAAAAAAAAGATGGAAAATGCTTTAAATATAGATCATTTGTTGATGACTCCAGTCACAATACAAACTCAACGATCTGCAGTTCCCATTACTAGCACATCTCATGGATCTATTAGAGCTCTACAACTAATTAATGCGGTAAAATATCATATCTTGACTAATATGTGCCAAAGGTTAGAAATCACTGAACATGCATGCTAGGCAGTTTCTGTTCATCTATAGTTAGCATAGGAAATAAACTCATTCCTTGATTTGGTGAGAGGTATTATTAATGAAGACAAGAATTTTCTTAACAATGAATTACTTAATTTTAGTCAAACGCTTGAATTGCTTTATTATTAGGACAAAAAAAAAGAGAGAACTACCATATGCTAATTGAATGAGGCAAATCAAAGCTGGATGGTTGAGAAGAATTAGTACACTAGAAAAAAATATTTTTGAATGCGAGAGCATAAATAATAGAAGTGATGCACTTCTGGAGGTGATGCAAATTGTTCAATATATAGGTAGCCCACACATCATACATAATTATAAATTGATTACAAAATATATGCTAACATTTGAATTGGAAAAGATAAAATAGCCAATGGAAAAATAATTGAATGATATAACTAATTTTACTTCAAAAGAAATTAACAAATGTCTAGTTGGATTTGTTAGTATTAACGGCGACAAGTATGTGTTAATTTCTCAGTTGCAAGAAGATGCGATCGAGATCGAAATTTTTGTATTCAATCAACATGCAAGGCTAGAGATTACAATGGGGCCAATGAAAGAATTCTTTGAAGCTAAGTTGAAGACATTGGTTCAACATGGCATACATCATGAAGATAACTGATAGTGAAACAATTAACGTATATGCTTTCACATGTTGTAATTGTTCTTAAATATTTGCATATTTGTTTTCTATTTACTAGTATTCATTGATTGTAATTTGTTAATTTTATTAATGTTACATTTTCTAATTTCTCAATGTAGTTCCTTGTTTTCCTTTTCAATTCCCTCTTTCAATATTACAATCCGCGCATTTACATATCCCAAATGCAGGAAAAGGTAGTTAAAGAGAAGATTCCAAGATAACATAGTGAATAAGCGAATGAATTGATCCATTAAGCATTTTCATTACTAGTATAAGTGTTTCTCGCTGAGAATCAGAGTTCTTAATGTTTTTCATATGATATTCTATGCATTTTTATTATGTTTATTTATTTTGATCATACCTATGATGATTGAAATTTGAAATTTGAAACTTGATACAATTCTTATTACCGTGATTGTATTTCTTAATGTTATAGATTTATGCTTTGAGCACCTGTATTATATCATTGATAGATATATGCCAACAACATGAAACATGAAAAACAACTCTATTTTCTATGAAACATGAATAATGTTGATTGTCGTCATATTTTAAATTTCTGTAGAGTATGGTACTCTGGAAAGGGATTTTATTATGCTTTCATCATATCTCCCTATTGTACATAATGGAATTTTTTTTTTGTATTTCAAAATGAAATTGATATATCAATTTTATGTGATTTTGAATTTGATTGGTTTTGTGTGGCACTACACAACCTTTAACGAATTAATTAGCTATAATATTTTAATTCTTTTAAAATAATAATGAAAGCTTCAAATATTTTCATTTGCATTAATTTTAAAAATATACATTAATATTAATATTTCAATGCTTTGAAAATCATGATTTTAGATTTAAAATTTTAATGCTTTGAAATAATTCCAAGTCGAACAACACTATTAGGTGATAACCATTTTTTTTGTATGTATTGAATTGGGTTCATAACTCGCTTCATGATTAAAAACAAAAGTTAAATATCTTTATCATAACTATCAATTTTGCTAAAGAGGAATAAGGAGTGTACAAATCACTTTTTGTGTGAACAAGCAGTGGGCAAATCTTTCTGCAGAGTGAAAGTTCTGCTCAAGCAAAATTGGGCACAAGGTTTATTAAAATAATAAGTATAGAAATCTCTTTTTTAATTATTTAGGAGCATATTTCACAACTATGGAAGTAACTGTGTGGATGTGGTTGTGTAGAGCTGGTTGTTCAGAGGAAGCATACACACAAAACATATGCTTGTGCGTAGAGCTTTCATTGTGGCCAAAGTGTTGTGAAAAGTTTATCAAAACAATAAATGTACAAATATATTTTTTAATTCTTATTTAGGAATGTATTTCGCAACAATTTCTTCCTCCCAATTATATCTAAAACCCACATCAATTAATAACCACTTCGAATGTCAATTACTAACCGAAGGGTGTTATTGAGTACGAAAGTAGTTGTACAGAGGTGGTTGTGCGTGTCCAGAGGCTATGCAGAGAACAAATTCATGTGTGGAATGAAATATTTGCAGAGTTTTTTTGGAATGATAGAAGTGTAGAGACATCTTTTAATTTTCATGAGTTTTCAACTCTTTTGGAGTTAACGCACCTACAATTTGATATTAGTAGATGATGTGGAGTGTGGAGGTTTTCACAATGAAAATTAAAAGCTTGGTTTGCACTGTAGCACAAGAACAATGCCCATTTTATTATTGATAGATTCTGTGGATTGCAGAAGTACGTACAATGAATGTTGTAGAGTACATATGAATTTTTGTTATTTTGAAAGTTAATGTTAGTATTAAAATATTTATGCTTTGGAAATCATGTTTCTATATTTCATATCTTGAAAGATTCACTTGCATTTTGATACAAGATCAGTGGCTACTTTTATTATTAATAGGTTGTGCAAAGTGCAGAGGTTGTACAATGAAAGCTCGATAACTTTTTCCATACAATGCATTTTCTCTTACGATGCACATGTGGGTGGCCTATATTTTTACACAGGAAAACACTAGCCAAAGAAACAGAATCAAGACATTATGGACACATTAACTAATGAACTTATTAGCTAAACCGACAGAATTTTTAAATGAAAAAATAATATAAAATTAATTTCATCTGTGCAAATAAATTTCCATATGTAGCCCCGTTCTCCTGCACATACCACGCTCTCCACATAGTCAAAGCTCCATACAATGAAACATAACAATATCAATTCAAAATGCCCATTGCATCTCCATTTTCCCACACATTCTCTATCCTCCACACAATAAAATATCTCCACACTAAAGCCTAGTTAATCTTCATTCCACATAATGTTAGAAGAATTTATAAATGAAGCAAGATAACCATATATGCCACAGAAAAAAATTAATACTAGAATATCGATAATAACTTAATAAATGTTTCAGCATGAATTTTCTTTTTAGCATTATCACATTGTGAAAAAATCATCTTGCTTCGAACATTATAAAGAAGCTAACACTAAATAATACTCCACAAATTATAACTCGTGAAAATTGATCATCCATGTCCATGTTTCACCTTCATATAAGCACAATGTATTGGAAATGAGTTTCAAACTACTTGGTTGAGAAATAGTATGAGAAATTGATTCGCATAAGGATTGCTTAGTATTGATTGTCGTTTTCATACACATATCATGTAATCTACTTGATAGAAGCAAAAATAATAATATTAATTGCATATTTGTTCAACATTCCTCGTTTACCCTTTCTTTGCAAATTACCTGCAAGCACGTCAATTCTAGCACCATTGGAAAGAACAATAACACATTGTGAAAGCACTCACAATATCACGATTCGCTCTAACAACTTTTCATAAAAAATTGCTAAATCTTTAAATTATTGTTTAGCATATTGCGCTAGTGGTAAAAAAATAAAAATATCCTCTGTCTTGAAGACATATTGTTAAAAGTCTCTAAATTGTTTTTTCCCACGTCATGTTTAAATTTTTTAAACAACGTGTGGAGTTTTTGATGTAAAGTAGTGTGCAAAGCTTTCGACATTATGAAAACTTTGCACAAGTATAGGAAATATTTTCAAGGTTTATTGAAACTATAGATTTAACATTTTATTAAATTTATGAAATTAATCATATTTACTAGTTAATCATTTATTTTAAATCATGTAAAGAAATTAAACATCTAGGAACATATGGTGTTGGTTCTTTTCTTTATTTTAAAAAAGAAGGAATAAAACTTAAACATTTGTGGTGAAAATCCATTAACCTTCAATTAGTTTTTATATTAAAAAATTTCTATCTACGGATCCAAATTTGTTAAGTATCTAATACATATGTTCAATATTTATATGGTAACGTGAAAATAATAACCATTAATTTTGATTATGTTGTTTAAAGAAACATTCACTAGGTGTTGATCATGCACTATTTTTAGCATACACGTTACGAATGCATGTTAAACTAGTTTTCAGAGGAGTTGGTTACAAATAGAATCCTCATATGGGTTGTACGGTATTGTTTTGGCAGTTGCACACTGTTAGGGATTATCATTTAGAGTGAAAGTGTAGAATCTGTAGCATTATTGACACGTAAATATTACATTTTTTGTTCTATATGCAAGTACTAAGAACATTTATACAATATATGGTATAGTCCTGCAAAAATGATGTACGAATTTTAAATACTATATAATGTGATAATACTAAACAAGTTTGCACAAAATACATTACTATTGTATAGTTCTTATTATTTGAACCTAGATCACTACTAAGTGGTGGAGGGGGGTGAATCCATAGTGAATAAACTTATAAATTTTTCTCCAAATTATTATTCTTTAATCACACATAAACTGAAACACAAAGACAAAGACCAAAGTATCAAATATAAACATGAAAAATGAAAGCATTCAACACAAAGGACACAAATGTTTCTGGTGCAAAACCCTCTCTAGGGAAATAAACCACCCATTGTTGTTGCGCTACTCAATTATTCATTATGCTAAGAAAATTATTTACATAGAGTCACATCTAGCTACTATCAAATAGAGATCTCTTTCTCATGTGGATCTATGGACTACCATCTGCTGGAAACCACCACAACCAACGATCCTCCCCTGGTTACTCCTAAACTATCAAACAAATCTATAGAATCCTATTTGATAGATGCCTCCATGATCAATTAGCCTCACTCAGTTTCTTCTAAACCATCCAACTACCATTGGATTGAGAAAACTACTCAATTATATTGAATTTGTCGAAGTCCTCCAACTCCACTCCTCTATGTGGTTCTCGTTTCATACATTTTCATAATGGAACTGACAAATGCTAAAAATGAGCACTACAACTACGTATCATCAAGGCACATAATAAAAATCCAAATACTCACCACAAACTGCAATACAGTCTCATCAACACTGCATAAAATAATCTGATCAATACATTAGCTAAAACCCTCTCTCCATCAAGTAAAACTACTCTCAAATGAGTGTTGCACACAAATAATAGACTCAAAAATATGCTAGGAGAAAAAAATCTCCAAATACTCCTAAAATCAAACTATATTTCACCTCCTCACTTTCTACAGAAAATATTGGTTGAAACATACTTCAACTAACTACTACATCACCTACAAACTGCCTCAGAAAATCTGCACCACACAACTCTCACAACTTGCACACAATCCTCCAATCTCACACTCACTCAACACATCAAAAGAATCAATCATACTTTGATTGAGCTTCCTCCAATATATAGATGAACTAAGGTTCTCAACTCAATAATTAGCAAGAACTACTGAACTCCACAAAATTTGTTCATATGTTTAATTTGATCTAGATTCATCTCATTGACTAAATCATACCACTAACTCCACTTCATGAAGGATATTGTTAATGTAAATCAAATTCTATAAGCTCATTAACCTTTTTTTGACCTTTACATGATGAGTCTTGAACAAGACAAGTCTGGAAAAAAAATAAACACACAATGTGTGCGAGGAATGCAGTAAAAAACAAGCTTTATACCTCAACCGACCCACAAAACTGTCAAATTTAGGATGTAACCAAATGGACAAGCCTTGTCCCCAGTGGATGGGACCTCTCAACCACATGCATGAGGTTAACTCCATGCAGTTGGGGTAGAGGATGGTCAAAACCCAATCAAATCCCCCCAGAACCTCCTTAAACTTGCTCCACCGCTAAACAACCTTCTAAACACACCTCCAAATATCTCTAGCAAGTCTGCAAATGATAACATATGAAAAAACCTCTAAAAAAATTTAGTGACATGCAAGCCATAGTCTTCCAAAATCCTCATCATGACCAACACCTCTAACTCCTCAAGAAGCAATAACATCATATCCAAACACCTCCAGCACCTGTAGCAACCTCTCTAGCCCCTATAGTAGCATCTCCAACATATGCAACAACAACATCAAGTCATCTAACTTCTTCCAATGCTTGTAGAGGAACCTATAACACAAGTAGTAGCAACATCACTTGTAAGAAACCAACACAACATGTGTTGAAGTCATATTAACTCAACCTCCCATTCCTGCACTAGGTCATTTCATAACTATGTTGACATCAATCCCAACCAACAAGACCAACAAACCAAAAAACTATCACACATCAAGAGGAATACTAACATCATCAGGTAGACATAGGACATGTGATATGGAGTACCATGACCCTATTGAAATCAATGGCAACACTAAAATGCTAACAAGCTCCCCCTTTGGCATTGATGACAACCTCAACCTAATCTCTAACATCTGAGGCTGATCTCCATAATCCAAAATATGTCCCCCTTTGACATGAATGGTAAAGGTCCATACCAAAACTGAAAAAAAATTCCAATAATGTGTCAGATGAGAGAGGTATTCCCCTACAAGATAAACATATAGAACAAGGAACTCAACTGCCAACAAGTCTCTAGCCAATGGCATGCAATCTCTAAAAACTAAAGATGCTCCCCCTAAGCATGTCATGAAGCTGGAAAGACATTCTCTTTGTTGTTTTAACAACACATCTTCCTACTACAATAAGCATCTTTTCTAAGTGCAAGAGACTACTCATGAACCATGACTCCTACTGACTTTGGAAAATGATATACAATGAGTTCCATACATAGACAATGCTTCATGGAGAAAATACATGGTTGTGAAAACTACACTGGACTAACATATGAATCCATTATAACAAACATATCACCAAACAATGACTCTAACGACCCAATATTACATCATCCGCCCAATGGGTCTACATCAACGACATACAAGATATGACATGACTTAGACTTCCATTAGCCCATACATGGTTGATTTGATAAAACATACTAGACATTATGGCTCTCTCCATGAGAAATATGCTAGCAAAATAGAACAATAAATGTACATGTCTCTTACATGTACACATAAGTGTGCTCTCATCTATGCACGCCCCATAATATAACATGAGTAAATGGCAGCAGTGAAGAATAATATATGCTCCATATAGTACCAACAACGATAATACAATCCATAACATGTGCATCAAATATAAGGCCTCAATGACCAATGATATAACCTTCCATATGTATTACCAACAATAGAGGTACTAAAAACATCATATGATAGTGCATGGCCACTCAACACCTTGGCCATCACCATCTCCAATGAAGAACCTGCAACAAAATCATGATAACCACTAGCAATCACCATCATGCTGTGCATGTGCATCAACAACGAAATCAATTGATAGTAGCAACATATCAATATGTAATATAATAGAAAAAAATACATATCCTAATCATCATGAGGCTCATCAACCAGGAACATAATATATCATCGACTTAGGCTATCAGTAGCACATCATTAGGTAGCAACAACAACACCAGTAGCATGTGAACCAATACATGTAATCTCTCCAAAAACATCAAGTTATGGCCAATATGCAATGCATCTGAGCAACAAAATCAAAGAAATAATATATGCAACAACAAGAATAACCCATCACCTCCTTTAGCCATCAACTCACTCTCTCTCCCCATGAGAGCAGAATCCAAACAACAACAACATAAAACCATCACAATATTGAAAATAACATACAAACTCCATGCAACGTCAACATCATGATTTAGATATATAGATGCATTATATCACATTGACATCAAAACATCATACTTTCTCCATATATGAGTAGCAATGTAAATCATCATGTCTCAACCATCCAAATACATATAAGCAACAACATGTATCATACATCTAGAAATAGAAGACATAAGCAATAATATGCATACTCTATATAAACTAACTCCAACATATCATCTGATATCCATAACAACTACACATGCATGAAAATGCATGATATTTATCTATCAAGGGAAATATACAAATTATGTCATGTGAGCATATGATCTTGCAACTATATGGCAACAACAACAAAAATTCTTTCCTGCAACACACTCATGTAAAGTAAGCACAATAAAATTCATCCAAGGTGAGCATAGTGCTAACAATGTACAACTCTATTAGTAAGAAACAATGCTCCCCCTAAATGTGTGATTATCCATTACACCTTTACCATCAACATAACGAAAGTATGTGGCTACCATACCTCCAAAAACACCTCAACATATAGCTGCACCAAAAACCATTAGTAACAATATACCATACTTCCTCTATGCAACCTTCTCTAATTCACCCTCACACTCAACATATCAAGGGAATCAATCATACTATCATCGAGCTTCCTATAATATATAGATGAGTTGAGGTTCTCAACTCAATAATTATAAAAAACTACTGAACTCCACAAACTCTATTAATGTGCTCGATTTGATCCCAATTCAACTCCTTGACTAGGTCATACCACCAACTGCACTTCATGAAGGATATTATCAATGCTAATCACATTCTAGAAGCTCATTAACCTTTGTCTAACCTTTACATGATGAGTCTTGAACAATATCTCAAGCTAGAAAAAAAATAAACACCCGATGTGCGCAAGGAATATGGAGAAAAACAATATTTAGGCCTCAACCGCACCCACGAAAATGTAAAATTTAGGTTGTAATTGAATGGATAAACCTTATTCCCAATGGCTAGAACCTATCAACTACATGCATGAGCTTAAATCTATGTGGTTGGGGTAGAGGATGTCAAAACCCAATCAAATCCCCTGAGAACCTCCTCAAACTTGCTCCACTACTAAAAAACCTTCTAAACACACCTACAAACCTCTATGACAAGTCTGCAACTGATAAAATACGCTAAAAACCTTTGCAACAAGTTAGTGACATGCAAGACTTAGTCTTCCAAACTCCTCATCATGACCATCTCCTCAAGTAGCAATAACATCCTATCCAAAAAACTTTAGAGCTTGTAGCAACATCTCTAGCACCTGTAGCAGCATCTCCAACACCTGCAGTAGCAACATCATGTCATCCAACTGCCTCCAACACCTATAGAGGCACCTCCAACACATGTAGTAGTAGCATCACCGATAACAAAGAAACACAAAATGTCCTAAAGCCATCTCTACTCAGCCTCTCATTCCTACACTAGGTCATGTCATCACTATGTTGACATCAATGCCAACCAATAAGACCAATATGCCAAACACTCATCACACATCAAGAGGACTACTAACATCATTAGGTAGACATAACAAATATGACAAGAAGTACCATGAACATGTTGATATCAATGTGAACACTACTTCCATGCTATGGAACTAGAACCTCTTATTTTTATTTATTGTTTATATTTGATATAATTCATGTTGTTTATTCCAGATCTTGGGAGTGGGTGGGGGGGTGGGCGGAGATTTGAAAAATTGAAATGCAAGAAAAATATCATAACACATAGTAAACAAAACCACGAGGAAACTTTTAATTAAAATAGAGAATAAATATAAAAGCTACATTGTGGTGGACAATATGTACTTTTACAAAATGTGACTTGTTACTTATAACCTTTTTTAGTTACAATACCATGGGTAAATTCCATGGGTGGGTAAATACCATGGGTGAATTAATACCATGTGTGGATGACACTTACAACACCATAGGTAAATTCCATGGGTGGATGCCACTCACAATACCATGGGTAAATTCCATGCGTGGATAAATACCATGGATGGATGCCACTTACAATACCATAGGTGAATTATATGGGTGGATAAATACCATTGGTGGATGAATACCATGGGTAGATTCCATTTACAATACCATGCATAAATTCCATGGGTGGATTCCACTTCCCATTCAGATCATTCCTCCCTCCTTAAGAAGCAATGGTCCCCTTTGCATGAAGTGTCCTCCTAAGAAGCCTTTGTTGAATATGAAGAGCCACTGAACAGAATGGTTTTTTGCGATTAACCCATAACCGTGATGAACGAGGATCTGAGGATATAGATACCCTAATAGGTTTATGACCATTTATGATACTAATAATGTGCGACCTAGAAAATGGGCTTTGATGAAGCATGGATTTGTGGATGACCCTTAACTATGACAAATGAAGATCCAAGGATAGAGACACCATGTAATTATGTGACCAACTATGATACTAACAATGTTATGAAACCAGCTCAAGAAAAGATAGGAAAGATAGATCAACGCCTTAGAATTCAGCCTCTTCGAGGGGGCAACCTCCTTTACATTACATAAATGAACAATTCTTTGATGATACAAATGACAAAACCTCCTTTCTATATATAATAGTGTAAGGAGTCACAATATAATCCAGCCGACCTAACAATAATAATATAAAGCCACAAAAATAACAATAGAGGGATTCTATGGGGCACAGAAATAACAACATGGGGGTAATAGGGGCACAACAATATAAATAAGGGGTATAACTACAATAGTAATGGGGTAATCACTAGTATTATAGGGACCCAACATGCCCCTCTCCTTCAAAAAAGTGTTGTCCTCAACGCTTGAGTAGTTTTGGATACTTCTACATAAAATTCTCATCCTCCCATGTGGAACCTTCAGCGGATAAGTTCTTCCACTTGATAAGATACTCTGAAATTGATCGATTTCGTAGCTGTCGAGTTCTTGTTTCTGTGACTGCTTCCGGTTCCAATATAATTTTTCCTTCCTCATCAAGTTCTGGCAATATTGTTTGCACTGGGAGCTTGTCACCTATAACCTTCTTTAAACATGAAACATGGAAAACTGGGTGCAATCGAGAAGCTGCACGAAGCTCCAATTTGTATGCCATAGTACCAATCTTTTGCAACACCTTGTACGGACCATAATACTTTGGTGATAATTTATTATCCTTCTTAGCTTGCTTTACGGACATTTGCTTATATGGTTGTAGCCGTAGGAATACCCAATCACCTACATGAAAACTTCTTTCACTGCGATGTTGATCTGCCTGTTGTTTCATTCTATTTTGTGCCAACACGAGGTTATCCTTTAAGAGTTGGAGGACTTGTTGTTGATGTTCGATGTGATGTTCCACTGCCTGAACCTTAGAAGTTTCTCTTAAATATGATGTGATGGATGGTGGTTGATACCCATAAAGTGCCATAAATGGGTTCATTTTTGTTGCTGTATGGAAGGAAGTGTTATACCACCATTCAGCCAGAGGCAACAATTTGACCCATTGTGTCTATTTATCAGATACAAAGCAACGAAGATATCCTTCCAAACATTTGTTTACTATCTCAGTTTGCCCATCAGATTGAGGATGATAAGATGAGCTATGAGCTAACTGAGTACCAAGACAAGAAAATAATTCTGTCCAAAAATTTCTAGTGAAAATGGGATCTCTGTCACTTACAATAATCTTTGGGTTTCCATGTAGCTTTTGAATTGTTTCCATAAATGCAGTAGAAACTGTACTGGCTTTAAATGGATGTGATAATGCACAAAAATGTGCATACTTGGTAAGTTTGTCAACTATCACCATGATGACACTCTTTCCCTCAGACTTGGGTAAACCTGTGATAAAATCCATTGAAACCTCCTCCCAACGTTGGCTTGGAATGGATAAAGGTTGTAATAGACCCGGTGTCTTAATTGTTTCAACTTTATTTTGTTGGCAAACCAAACATTCCGTCACAAACTTTTGAATATCTGATTTAAGGCCATCCCAAAAAAATTCCTTCTTAACCCTGTGGTAAGTTTTTAAAAATCCCGAGTGCCCTCCTAAGGGAGAAGTGTGCAATTCCATAAGAATCTTTTGTTTTAGCTGGGAATTCTTACAGAGGTATAAGCGATCTTTGTACCATAATGAATCATTTTGCCATCTAAATGTATCAGATGTACTCGAATCTTGTTGTAGGTTTTGGATAAGTGCCCACACTTCTTCATCATTCTTCCATTCCTCCCTTGCTTTGTTTATCCAATCTAGTTGGATAATAGAAATGGCGCACAACAATGCTTCCACATCCTCATCCTTTCTTGAGAGTGCATCTGCCACCACATTTTGCTTCCCTTTTTTGTAGATGATTTCAAAGTCATAACCCAACATCTTTATGACCCACTTTTGTTGCTCTTCAGAGGATAATCTTTGTTCTAAAAAGTATTTAAGGCTATCATGATCTGTTTTTACCTTGAAGTGTCTTCCCATTAGGTAGGGTCACCATTTCTTAAGTGCATGGAGTATTGCCAACATTTCCTTCTCATAAATAGCTTTTCTTAAAAACTTTCCCTTGATTGGACGACTTTCAAAAGAAATGGGTCTTTCATCTTGCATTAGAACAACACCAATTCCATTTCCTGAAGCATCACATTCCAAAATAAAGGTTTTTGTGAAGTCCAGTGTAGCTAAGACCGGTGCTTGGCACATTGCCTCTTTAAGATGTTCAAAGGCCTTTGTTGCTTCCGGAGTCCATGAAAATGCATCTTTCTTCAATAATGTTGTTAGAGGTGCTGCTATTCTCCATAATTCTTAACAAACTTGCGATAATACCCTGTCAACCCAAGAAGTCCTCGCAGATGCTTTATGGATGTGGGGATTTTCCATTCCTTAATGGCTTTAATTTTGCTAGGGTCTACCTTAGCTCCTTCATGAGATACAATATGATCCAAATATTCCACCTCCTGGACTCCAAAGAAACATTTGGATCTTTTTGCATATACTTGTTTTTCCTCCAATAGTTGTAGCACCCTGTCAACATGTTCAACATGATCCTTCCAGGACTTGCTGTAGATTAGTATATCATCAAAAAATACTAACACAAATTTTCTAAGGAATGGTTTGAAAATTGAATTCATCAAACCTTGAAATGTTGAAGGTGCATTAGTAAGGCCAAAAGGCATGACCAAAAATTCATAATGACCCTCATGAGTTCTAAATGCCGTTTTCGGAATGTCTTCAATCTTCATTCTGATTTGATGATATCCCGAACGAAGATCCAACTTGGTGAAGTAAATTGATCCATGCAATTCATCCAGTAATTCATCAATGACAGGAATGGGGAACTTATCTTTAATAGTGAGCTTGTTGAGCTCCCTATAATCCGGACACATGCACCATGATCCATCCTTCTTGTGCACCAATACTACTAGAGCAGAGAAAGAACTTTGACTTGGTTGAATTATACCAGCCTCTAGCATTTCTGAAACCATACGTTCAATTTCACTTTTTTGGACATAGGGATATCTGTACAGCCTCATGTTTGGAGGAACACTTCCTGGAGTCAGATGAATAGCATGATCATGCTCACGCATAGGTGGGAGACCTTTGGGAGTCTCAAATACCTTGGAATGATTGTCCAGGACTTTTTGGAGATCTAGAGAAATAGATGATTCCGATGTGGAAACATCTAGCGAACATAATTGTGCAATTACACCTCTTTGCTCCTTTTTTAGAAGCTTTGTCATACCATTAGAGCTGATTATCTTTCCTGGTTTCCCTACAATACCCCTTAATTCAACTTCCTTTCCTTCCATAGAAAATTTGATGAAAAGTTCTTGAAAATTAAAAGCTATTGTACCCAAGGATTGTAGCCATTAGACTCCTAGTACAACATCAGCACCTCCCATTGGAATGGAAAGCATTGGGCCAGTCAATACATATTCTCCCATGGATAGCTTGATATTATGGCACCTTCCAGAGAAATTTATTGTTCCTCCATTTGCAATCATCACTTGACACTCTGGTGCTGGATATAGGAAGCAATTCAATTCTTTTGCTACCCTACAATGAATAAAATTGTGGGTGCTTCCTGAATCAATCAACACTATTACCTTTTTCTTCTAAATTTGTCCTTCTATCTTGATGGTTTGAGGAGTGGTAATTCCCGCCAATGCATTACATGATATGGTCGGATTTATTTCTTCTTCATCTAGGCTTTGTTCCTGGAGTATATCTTCTTCTTTTGACCTTTCTTGCTCCTTTTCTTCTTCCTCTTCACAATCTATGTAGAATAATTTCTTCTCAGCACACTTATGACCTTTAGTGTATTTGCTATCACAACTGTAACAAAGCCCTTTTGATATTTTTTCTTCCAATTGTTGTGGTGTCAACCTTATAGGTTGTGGAAGACTAGGGGTAACAACACTTCCGTCTTTATAGTTGTGAGTGGTATGCTTCTTGGTTGCCATAATTTTGCTTTCCATTTTTCTTGCTAACCTGAATGCCTTCTCTAATGAATCAGGTTCCCAAAGGCGGACATCATGTTGGATATTATCCTTTAAAGACCCTATGAACACATCAATCCTATGCTCCTCTGGAATATCTTTTACCCTTATGTTCAATTTTTGGAACTCCTCAATGTGCTCCATTACTGAACCCTTTTGTTTGAGACTTATCAATTGGCTAAAAAAAGTGTTGCTTTTTGTATCTTCATAATGTGCTATCAATTCTTCCGTAAAAATTGCCCAAGTGATAAATTTTTTACGAGAGCAAAGCCATTGATACCATACAAACTAATTTGGTTCCAAATATACAGTTGCCATACGTACCTTTTGTGTGTTTTGCACATTATTGAGATCGAAGAACTGCTCCATCTGTAATATCCATGTGGCGGGATCCTTGCCATCAAACTTCCTCATAGCGATTTTCGGAATATGGCGAGTCTTCGATCCAACATTAGCATCTATGGAATCATGATTAAAATTTCTTTTGTTCTCATCATGAGTTTCCTTTAGTACCCTTTCACCCTTAGGGACCATTTCTTGTAGCAACTTATTCATATTTATCTTCAATTCATCTATGTCTGTCTTCAAATCTATCTTCAAATCATCCATCTTAGCTTCCACATCAATCATCTTAGCTTCTACGCCTTTCTTTAAACAGTCCATCTTAGCTTCTACACATTTCTTTAAACCATCCATCTTAGCTTCTACATCTTTCTTTAAACCATCCATCTTAGATTCTATTCCTTTTTGTGCAAGGGACAGTTGTTGCACTTGGTCTTGTAATTTTGATATATCATGTTGCATTTCTTCCTCTTCTTCATGAGTCATGCTAGAGCTTTCAGGTTCCTTACTAGGTGTTTGCATTTTCTTTCCTTGGGGCATCAATTACCGATAATAATTCTCTACTATGCCCTTTGAATTCCTTCAAAATAAATTTTCAAACCAAGCTTAAGCAAAAATTTAAGAAAATCTACACACCTTTTTTCACTTTGTACGAGCTCGATATTGCCTCTGATGTATCTCTGTACTTTCCAGTCATCTACTTCTGAATTTGTGATTTGTAGTATCCCTCTGTTTCCTCTTTCCAATGCCACAATTCTGACCCAAATTAGATTCTCCAAGGAAGAGTTATGTGAGATCTCCCACAGTGACTTGCTTATAGACTAGTTCAGTAGAGTGAACTTGTACGACGTGCCACGAGTCACTGTTTCAACCTTTGAATCTGAAACATGCATACAAGAAACTAAAGTCCGTTCTCTTTCTGTACCTTCTTACAAAATTTCAATCTGATCCCCAGAGAGAAAGTTATGACAATTTTTCCCAGGTCACCTGTTTTGAATGTAATTCAGGAGTTTGCAAAAAGACCAACTTCCTCAGATCATATCTCCGCAAATATCGCGCAAAAGGCTCTGAAATTCGGACCCAAGGTTCAGCGTGATTTCTTCTCAAATGAGTTTTTTTTGTAACTTTTGAAACGTCACAGAAAAAAAGTTATAGCGAAAATGCCACGATGACCTGTTTGGAGCAGTGTAACCCTAGAATCCAAAGCTCTGATACCAAATGTTATGAAACCAGCTCAAGAAAAGATAGAAAAGATGGATCAACGCCTTATAATTCAGCCTCTTCGAGGGGGCAACCTCCTTTACATTACATAAATGAACAATTCTTTGATGATACAAATGACAAAACCTCCTTTCTATATATAATAGTCTAAGGAGTCACAATATAATCCAGCCGACCTAACAATAATAATATAAAGCCACAAAAATAACAATAGAGGGATTCTACGGGGCACAGAAATAACAACATGGGGGTAATAGGGGCACAACAATATAAATAAGGGGTATAACTACAATAGTAATGGGGTAATCACTAGTATTATAGGGACCCAACAAACAATGTGTGACCTCGCAAATGGGCTTCGATGACAAGGGTTTTATCCCGTTGACCCATAACCTTGTGTTTGTGGGTGACCCATAACCATTATGCTTGTCAATCTACTTGGTAAAAGTATGGTGTCTTGTCTCATAGATTGTCCTATTCAATGAGATGTTGTAACGACTTCTTTCACATTATTGTTTTCTAGAAATAGACCTCCTGCTCCAAATTTGCAGACAACTTCTGGTACAGGTGATGATAGAAAATCTTGTCAAAGACCCATTTGAGATATTGAAGATATATTTTGATTGATATGATACACTTGAACTTTGATGACTTGTGGAGTGAGAAAATTATTCCTAAAACTCATGGTACATGCGGTCGTGTAATGGTCCAAACATTTGTAACATCAATCGCTCATATCTCTCAAATCGGAAAAGGAAATGTAACACCCTCCTCCCACACTTACCTAAGTTTACTGGTCCACCGAGGTAAATATGTGATGAAGAGTTACTATGATATGATTAAACCTCCTACATCACCTTAAGGAAGTGGAATCGACAAAGCAAAACCTTCTTGACCTTCCTTAGGTGCTACAGAATCCCTAAGGGATAAACCACTCTTCCACATGTCCAAACCCTAAGGAACATGCCTTTTCATTGATCTGGGCTCCAAGTTTCATGCACAAGGTTGCATCTGTGCCATTGTAGGCCTCCAATTGCATGCATTACCACTTCAAGGGTGCGACTGTGGTCGTTTTCAGTTAGTTTTGTGCCTGAGAGAACAAAATTTGTGCCACCTTTTTAGGGCTAGACTCCACGTCACTACCCAAAACTTTATGAAACTTACCAAAAGAATAAATTTCACAAAGAAAAAACTTCTAACACAAAACCTAATTAAGGACTTGGCCTAACCAAGCATAACAGTCACAGACATTTCATCAAACACATCATGAACATGTAATGTACAGATCATAAACACATATCTTAATATAGGGGTCTCATAATTATCTGAGAATCGTCAAGAAGGTTTGATACCCTCTCATAATAGTTGAAATACCATATATTAGGTCATATATTCATTATTCATTCATTTACTAATCAAAACATGATGATGTCCATAACTCAAGTCTATCATAAAACCATGCTTATGACCATCATATGACCAAAATAGTAACAATGATAGAACAACCATTAAAATCACATAATAAAAATAACATATACTCATCTAGTACAAGAGGAAAAAACTCTTATTAACATATGCAAAAGCCAACCAAGTCAGGGACTTCCATGTACAACCGGACCAACGATTGGGCTGAACCAAATCCTTCTTTCATCCAATCACTCACGTGCCATATTCCAAGCATGAATGTGATACTTAAAAAAAATAACCAGGACCTCCTCAAGATTTACCATAATCTCGCCAAGGGATTCGTAGGCCCAACCCCTGACCTATAAAACTAGGCTTTACTGCAATCTCACCACGGAATTCCTAGGCCCAAACAAGAAACATACACTAGCAGGCTTTACCACAATCCCACCACATACTATTCCAGGTATCACTAGGCCTATACAAGTATAGATGCCTTTGGATCTCTCCACCTAACCCATGAAGAATTTATCTGTTTCCACCCTATAGGATTTATCGTATCTCCATCCATTCACTCTTCGAGGATTCCTAGGCCCAACAAGGGTATACACAATCAGGCCTTACCGCAATCCCACCTTCAATGGTCTAGGTGATGAGCCCCATAAATGGGTAATTATATGGGTGCATTTTTCCTCCTAACCTAGCTTAATCCACCATTCTCATTAGTTTATTGCATGTTTTTTATTACATTTATGCTAATAGAGTGAGTTGGGTTGGTCATTATGCCATGGAGTCTAATGTGTGCTTATTAGAGATTTTTGGTCAATTTTGGAGACAGAGTCAAATATTTAATGGAAATTTGGCAGCAAATATTCGAAGAAAACAAGGGAGAGGATTTATAGGAGGGTGTTCCCCTCATTTATGACTCCCTACTTTGAATTCTCCTTCAGGAAGCTTGGAGCACAAGCAACCACATCAATGCACCAAAGAGGCAGCTGAGCAAGTGGAGAATAACTCATGTCTATCTCAAGTTTTGGGAGCCAAGCCTCTCTGATTTTAAGGAAGTTGTTGGGAGCTTCATTTGTATAAGTACAGAGGCCTAGGGCCTCGTTAGGTTGTTTAATATTAGTCAAATTTTCAAATGTTTGTTGCAGTTTTGGTCTGCTCAACTTCGAGCTTACTGTTGTGGACAATTTCATGTAATCTTACTGTTATTTTGATAATGAAGATGATAATGTTTTTTAGCTAGCATTGAGTCACCTCAGAGGGCTTAAGCTCCTAGTTTAGGGCCCAATCTAAGCAACCAAGCACCTCTTGTTTTGTATTTATATGTTTTGTTTTAGTTTATGAATTAATTGCTGCTAGATAGATTTCTTTCTTAGTTAAGTATAAGTTTCTTTTTGTGATTTAAAAGGTTGTTTCCATTTTAGTTTGTTGTAGCAGGTTGAACAGTGATAGGAAAAAGATACAAAAATGCCATCAACAGAGCCTTGGCCTCCTTTCCTCCCTTTGGGACCATGAACTGAAGCCAAGACCCTCTTACTACCACAAAAAACACAGATTTGCCTTTTCCATAGGATTTCTAGTGTTGCAGCTTGTTAGAAGGTTCATGTTTTGCTGTAGATCTATTTCACCATGCTCATTTTGATCTTTGAAATAAATTTCCTTCCATGCTTCCTTTCCATATAGCATTGTTCAGCATTTACTTTCCTAGATCAGAATTTAGCTTAGCTTGATGCAAAGTTCTATTTTTTTGGTGTAGCTAGTACCTTTGCTTGCTTAATCTCAGTGTTTGATTTTTAGCTCTCTAGTAGTACATATCCAATCACAATAAGTCAGCCAATCAGCCATCACCATCTCTCTTTGATCTATGTTCCACAAGTCATCCAAAGTCCCTCGAAAACCTGCCTTAAGTTTCTGCACTTTTCTCATAAACTTTCCTCTCTTTCTTTGAACAAGTCCAACCATCTTTCTCTTCCATAATCCTTCTTGATGAACCCTAGACACCTTAACAAATCCTCCTAGCCATCAGCTACCCTTTTCACCTACTTTCCTACCTTCAAAACCCTCTAAAACAGCTCTCAGCATCTTCCTGTAGACCTCCTGTAGATCCCCTGCAGCCTCCTATAGATTTTCCTATAGGTGTCTTTTTGAAGTCTGATTGTAGAAAAAGCCTCCAGAAGGCTACCTGGGACCTCCTAGGACCCATTCACACCTTCCTTCTACAAACTCTAAAGTCGCCCTCCATCGCCACCTAATCACTGCCACATTTGCAAACAAATAAATTACATTCATGACAATTTCACCTACAAATACATAAAAATCCAAAAAGATTTTTTTTCTCATTTCCTTCTAGAAATAGCTTGAGTAGATGTTGTCTGCTTCCTAGATTAAGTAATAGCATTCATTTCATGTTTTTTCATCTCTCTTTCTACAAAAATAGGATTAGTTGGTTAATTAGGGTTTGCTAGGCTTACTTTGTATTTCAGTCTTCTTTCTCTTTCTGCAAGTAGAGTAGCCTCCGTAGAGTAAGCTTTCCTTCATTTCATCACATATAAATCTTCTTCTGGAATTCATAGAAGTTGGCTTGAGCTCCTAGTGATCTTACGCCGACTGACCAAGTGACAGCCTACAGTAAGAAATAGTACTTGTGCATACAGCACTATCGCTTGCAAGTTTGTTACAAACTACTGGGTTGATAAAAGCAAAGTAGGAAGCCCAGGAGTTGCCGCATTATTGCTGCAATACTGTTGCTCACCACTTTTCGGCACCATTGCTAGAGAAGCGTCAGAGTATTTTGTGATTACTGCTTTTCTTCTATTTTCTGCTGCAACATTCTGTTAAGTAGTTTATTTCAACAAAAGTAGAGTAGTTGTCTCTTTCAATTTCCGCATTTCCTTGCTTTCATTTCAATTTTGCAATTTCCATTCCAGCAAAAGTAGATTAGCCATTTCCTTGCTTTCATTTCAATTCTGCAATTTCCATTTCAACAAAAGTAGATTAGTCATTTCCTTGCTTTCATTTCGATTCTGCAATTTCCATTTCAGCAAAAGTAGATTAGTCATTTCCTTACTTCAATTTCAATTCTGCAATTTCCATTCTAGCAAAAGTAGATTAGTCATTTCCTTGCTTTCATTTCAATTTTGCAATTTCCATTTCAACAAGTTCATTTTAGTTAGTTGCAATTTGTTTGTTCAATCAATTTCAGTTTTGCAGGTACAAGCAGATAAAAGCAAAAAACCACCCAAAAAGAGATTTCCTTTCAAGCCTCATAGGAACATAGATAATTCAGGAAAATTCTTGCCCAACACCCCCACCACATCACATAGCCACCCTTCTCTCTTCTTTGGTGGAAGTGATCAAGAAGAACCTTTAGGTGAACAACCAGAGATATTTGAAGAACCTATAAGGGAAGAAGAAGAAGAAAACGTCCTTCCTCAGACCATCGCTAAAAATAGAAATGCTAGGGGGAATGGAGAAAGAGTGGAGGGTACCTTTCCCATCAGAGAGACCAATGGGGACACTAAAATGAAGAACATAAGCCCTTCAAACCTGCCTCACTTTCACTACAGAAGATCCTAACACCTTTTTGTTTGAGTTTGTTATTATCTGTCGAACTTATGCCTATGCAGAAGATGAGAAAAAGTTGAAACTATTTCCTTCTACCCTCAAGGATGTAGCATTGCGCTGGTTCATGAGGTTACCTGGCAATAGCATCACAACTTGGGCCCAGATACAGCATGCCTTTAATAACAAATATCGAGATTATTGTAGGTCAAAAGACACTAAGGAAGAAACCTTCCAAATGACCATGGGAAGTGATGAATCATTGGAAGATTATGAAGAGAGGTTCCAGCTCAGTTATAAAAGGGCCAGGTAAACACTTGACCCCGAATCTCTAAAGTTGGTCCTACTCAGGGGAACTCCGAAAGACCTTCTAGACACCCTCCATCTACTGGCTGGAGGAGACATCTACCAACTATCTTATGAAGGCATAAAGATTGTTTTTAGAAACCATTCTAGGGTAGTCAGAAAGAGAGGTAGGTGGAGTCAACCCATAGCTAGTACCTCTTCATCCAGTTCATCCCTCAAAGGTGAACTTGGAAACATGCTCGAAGACTTCAAGAGTGAGATGATGCAGACTCTTGCCATGAAAATGGATACCTTGCATATCA
Organism: Pinus tabuliformis; assembly: GCA_031772625.1. NCBI lineage: Eukaryota > Viridiplantae > Streptophyta > Pinopsida > Pinales > Pinaceae > Pinus > Pinus tabuliformis. Next base: position 824,244,940 of record CM062817.1, read on the forward strand.
AAAGGAAACAAGAGGAAGCAGAGAGGGCTTTGGCCATTTTTTCTCCTAGGTGCACTAGAAGGCATCCTAGGAATGAATGTCTAGTGAACTCTAAAGAGGATTGTTTAGTCTGTGAAGAAGATCATTCTACAGATAAGTGCCCTTCCTTGCCTGGACTTGAAGTTGTATACCAAGGGGCCGAAAGAGCCACTGAACCACTCTATTTCATGAACCAAAGGATACAACATGGACCTAGACCATACCAGCAGGGGATGCAAGGGACATCTCAGGTATACTACAACCCCAACCAAGCCACTTCCATACCTCCTTGAAGCCCTCCTAATCATCCTTCCTGGTCCACACCTCCTCCTTTGTCCTATCCATCTTAATATCATGCCCAACCAGCTGCTTGTGAATTTCAATCCTATGCTCAACCACAACCTCAGTGGAATGCATCTTATCAGGGGTGGAGGCCCTAGTACAACTCTCCTCCCGATATTTTGCCTCCACCACCTACTCAACCACAACCATTGCCTCCTGCTCCACCAAGGCAACCCCAAATGCCTGCTCAACCGAACCCGAACCTGAACAACAGACATGCCCAACAAGTATATAGTGAGGAACCATCATGCCCAACTTATGTTGTGGAGATTTAGGAGATTAACCTATGATCTGGGAAGGTTCTCCTAGATAGCCAGCCTCCCCCTCATGAGGTTGAGGAAGATAAAGAGGAAAGTGAACAAAAAACAATTCCATCCTTTCCTGAGAGACTATCCGGGACAACACAGCCCACCGCAGAACAAACTGAACTTCTGGGAGAATTGAAACAGTTATGTGTAAATATACCACTTCTCCAAGCCATAAAGGATGTGCCTATCGACAATAAGATGATCAAAGAGAAGTGCTCTAGGCATCCAGGCATGCGCAAGAGAGATGCCCCAACCATCAATGTCATAGGACAACTGTCCGACCTAATGTTGGGGCAAGTAATCTGTCTAAAATATCAAGACCCTGGAAGCCCAGTAGTTGATGTCCACATCAATGGCACCATGATCCCACATACCTTGATTGATCTGGGAGTCACCATTAATGTGATGACAAAGGAAACCATGCTCAAACTCAACCTCCAGGGCTCCTTGAGAAAGACCACGACAGTACTATAGCTAGCAGACCACTCCACCGTGACCCCTGAAGGGATTGTGGAGGATGTGATGGTCTCCATTGATTCTTGGGAGTATCCTGCTAATTTTTTAGTTCTCTAGCCAAAGGCAAAGCTCACTGGGTATCCTCTCATCCTGGGAAGACCCCGGTTGGCCACTACTAATGCTTACATGAGTTGTTGGGCTGGTAACATGACCATCAAGAATGGGCATATGTCCAAACAGCTAATACTATACCCTCCTGCCCAACCCTTGCTAGAACATGATCTACCTCTCTGGTTGGAGGAGGAGGATGAGGATGAATTCTATTCTGTACCACTGTGTGTAGTAGAAACTGTCATGGGGGGTAAACCGAAAAATGAGGATGATATCATTGGAAATTTAATTCAGAATCCACCCCCTAGTATTTTTCCATTAGAAGATCTAGTGAAAGAAACCCAAGAAAATCCCCTAACTGATCTCTGTGTGGCCGACCCGACCTCTACCCATGTTAATAATATAGAGTTCAACCCAGAAAGAACCTTGAAAATCAACTCATCCCTATCCACCTCCTAGGAGAAGGAACTATGCAGCTTATTAAGAAAACATTTAGATGCCTTCACTTGGAGTTATAAGGAGATGAAGGGAGTGCACCCTTCAGTATGTACTCATCATATATACATTAAGGAAGATTGCAAACCAGTTAGGCAACCTCAAAGGAGGATGCATCCAGCTCTTAAATACATTGTTAAGGAAGAATTACAAAAATTACTTGATGCAGGATTCATCTACCCCATCTCTGACAGTGAATGGGTCTCCCCTTTGGTGCTAGTGCCAAAGGAAAATGGTAAGTGCAGAATTTGTGTCGATTATCGGGAACTGAACAAGGAAACTAAAAATGACCATCTTTTTTTGCCTTTCATAGATCAAGTGTTAGATGGTCTGGTGGGGAAAAGGTTTTTCTCCTTCCTAGATGGATTTAGCGGGTACAACCAGATTCAAATCTTCCTAGAAGACCAGGATAAGACCACTTTCACTTGTCCTTGGGGTACCTTTGCATATGGGGTCCTTCCTTTTGGTTTGTGCAATGCTCCAGCCACTTTCCAGAGAGTAGTATTGAGTATATTTTCTGAACTGGTTCATGATGTAGTGGAAATATATATGGATGATTTTACTCCTTATGGTTCTAACTTTCAGGAAGCTTTATCTAACCTAGGAAAAGTTTTGGACAAATGTATTGAAATGAACCTGTCCCTTAGTCTGGAAAAATGTGAATTTTTTATGACTGAAGGGACCATGCTAGGTCATGCAATATCTCAACAAGGATTGCAGGTTGACCCCAACAAAATTGCCATCATCCAAAGGGTCCCACCTCCTCAAAAGTTGAGAGATGTCCAAAGTTTCCTAGGCTTAGCGGGATATTATAGAAGATTCATTAAAGATTTCAGTAAGTTATCCTCTTTGTTGTTTGGTCTTTTGAGAAAATATGTCGAGTTCATATGGACTGAAAACTGTCAAGAAGCCCTAGATACCTTGAAAAGCAAACTTGTGACTGCCCCAATTTTGAGAGGCCCAAACTGGGTCCCACCTTTCCACATTCACATAGATGCCTTGAACAAAGAAATAGGAGCAGCCTTGGGACAAATTGATGAAAATTTACCTTATGTCAAAGGACACGGTCACTAAGAAAGAACTCCTAGCTGTAGTGCATTCCTTAAATAAATTTAGACATTACATCATACGCTATCAAACCTTTGTACACATTGATCATGCTTCAATTAGGTATTTAATGAATAAACCATATGTAAATGCTCGCATTATTAGATGGTTGCTTTTACTACAACAGTTTGATTTAACCATTGTAATTTGTTGATAAGCCTTGTAAAGGAAATGTTGTTGCTGACTTTTTGTCTAGAGTATAAGGAATGGTTGATGATCAAATGCCAGATGAGCACCTATTTTCTATCTCAGTACTCTCTCCATGGTTTGCTGATATAGCAAATTACTTGGTTTCAGCACAGTTCCCACCACACCTGTCCTCAAAAGAGAAGAGCAAGATCGTGAGGAAAAGCACCCCTTTCACTTGGATTGGGGACGATCTATTCAAACTTGGCCCAGATCAGATCTTGAGAAGATGTGTTAGGTAGGAGGAGGTTTTTGAAATTCTCCTAACCTATCATGATGGGCCTTGTGGAGGCCATTTTGCAACAAAGAGGACTACCTTCAAAATCTTGCAAGCAGGCTACTATTGGCCCACTCTTCAGCAAGATGTGAAGAGATATACCAGCCAATGCGATTGGTGCCAAAGGATGGGGAAACCTACTCCAATGGATGAGATGCCCATGCAACCTCAAGTGACTTTTGAGCCATTTGAGAAGTGGGGCCTGGACTTTGTGGGTCCTATCAACCCTCCTTCAAAATAGAAGCAATACATCATTATGTGCACCGATTATCTGACAAAATGGGCAGAGACAAAAGCAATCAAGGCAGCAATAGAGGAAAAAGTAGCTAAGTTTTTAAGAGAAAACATATTCTATAAGTTTGGGTATCCAAGAGAACTGGTTACAGATCAAGGCAGTCAATTCACTTCTAATTTAATTGAAGACCTTCTCACACATCATAAAATCAAGCACAGGACTTCCACCCCTTACCACCCATAAGCCAATGGATAGGTGGAAGTCACTAACAGAGCTTTGGAAGGAATTCTAACCAAGGTAGTGAGCAGCAGCAGGAAAGATTAGGCAGATAGACTAGTTGAGGCCACCTGGGCCTAAAACACAACATGGAAGACCACCACAGGGTTCACAACATGGAAGTAACTACGGAATGCACCATTGGTTAGGAGGTTGGGTTCTGAATGGACGGACCTGAGATAGGCATAGTGCCAGATGACCAGATAGGGTTGTGATATAGTGATGAGGCAGTAGGCATACCTAAAACTGACTGAGCTAAACTCACGTAATTACATGGTAACTAAGGATGAACACTAGTTGAAATGCTTCCCATGTAAGGGAAACCTTCAGGAGGGAAATGATATTTTTGCTTCTCAACTGTGCGTGGAGTGGAAACCTCCGAGTGACCCGGAGAGGAGACTAGGATTTCACCTTCAGATTCCATGGGTGAAAATAGGCGACGACGGACTACTAAAGATGTTCGAGGGGATAATTCCAAAGGAATACTTGGCTAATCGTATGGACTGTACGGATCCTGCGGTGATATCAGAACAAGATCGAACAAAGGTTTCAGAGGATAAACAACCAGTCCAAGCTGATCTTCAGAAGTCGATGGACTCTCGGGAGTCTGGATAGGATTATCTGGAGATTCCGGGTCAATGTCAGAAAGTGACCTAGTATCCGAGGGAGGAGGAGGACGAGATGACAAAGGTTGAATGCTCAGAACAATTCCAAGTTAAACACCTTAGTCCTCAAGTGACTGTGGCAATTCAGGAAAAGGCTCCTCAGACGATCTTTCAGACAGAGGAGAGGAAGAGGAACGAGGCGAACCTGATGGTTCAACCACAATGATTTTGTCTAAATTAACCAGAGAGAGAGTGTTGGGCACGGGATCCCCCAAGGGAAGTTTTGGGGCTTAAATCTTAGATTTTGACCAAATCCGATGTAAAGGCTCCGCATTTTGCGGGCGTGGAGCGCGAAGATTGTAAATGAGTCATAGGGTTGTCTGCCCTAATTTTTGTAATGTAATGTCGGCTTTAGAGATATACCCATGGTTCATGGACCATGGGATTGTATAAATAGAGTGAGGCTCTAAGTTGTAAAAAGGTTAAGTTAACCAAAGGAAGTAAGATCTAATGATGAAGAATTGAGTCCGATCTAAGTGTCAAGTCATGTCTTTGGGTTGTAGAGTAGGAGAAGGCTCTGCAACTGAGAGTATAGGGGCCTAACATGATGTTAGGCCCCTATACTACTAGTGTAACCCCTTACTGTTATTAGTACAACCCACTTATTATATTGATGTACCCATGTAGTGCCCATATTGTTACTAATGTGCCCCATAGAAGCCCACTATTGTTATTATTGTGCCCTTACATTATTATTGTTATGTCGACTCTGGTTATGTTATGACCCCTTAGACTCCTATATATAGAAAGGAGGTCTTTTCATTTGTATCATTGAAGAATTGTTTATTTATGTAATGTAAAGGAGGTTGCCCCCTCGAAGAGGCTGAATTCTAAGGTGTTGATCTATCTTTTCTATCTTTTCTTGAGCTGGTTTCATAACATTTGGTATCAGAGCTTTGGATTCTAGGGTTTCGCTGCTCCAAACAGGTCATCGTGGAATTTTCGCCATAACTTTCTTTCTGTGACGTTTCAGAAGTCGCAAAAAAAACCCATTGGAGAAGAAATTGCGCTGAACCTTGGGTCCAAATTTTAGAGCATTTTGCGCGATATTTACGGAGATATGATCTGAGGAAGTTGGTCTTTTTGAAGACTCCTGAATTACATTCAAAACAGGTGACCTGGGGAAAATAGTCATAACTTTCTCTCTGAGCATTGGATTGAAATTTCGTAAGAAGGTACAGAAAGAGGACGGACTGTAGTTTCTTGTATGAATTTTTCAGATCCATAGGTCGAAAAATTGACACGTGGCACTTCATACAAGTTCGCTCTTCTGGAAAGGTCTATAATCAGGTCATCTTGGGAGATTGTGCATAACTCTTTTTTGGGGAATCCAATTTGGATCAGACTGGTGGCATTGGAAAGAGGACACAGAGGGCTACTACAGGTAGCAATTTTAGAACTTAAATATCCACAAGTACAGAGTTACAGTCGTTTCAAGTTAGAGGTCCTAAAATCAAGAAAAAACAAGATGAGGAAGTTTGATGGCAAGGATCCGGTAAATTGGATACTTCAGATGGAGCAATATTTTGATTTACATGGTGTACCACTGTTACAAAAGGTATGTATTGCATCTTCATATTTAGAACCAGATCAATTTTTATGGTATAAAGGGCTTTGTTCTCGTAAAAAACTTGTTACGTGGTCAATTCTCACAGAGGAAATGATAGCACATTATGAGGATACAAAGAGCAACACCACAACAATTGGAAAGAGTAAAAGGGCTTTGTGACATATTTGAAAGTAATATTTTGGAAACAAGGAAGTCTACCCCTCACAACTATAAAGATGGATGTGTTGTTCCTCCTAGCCTTCCACAACCTACAAGGGTTACACCACAACAATTGGAAGAAAAAAGAGAAAAAGGGCTTTGTTACAATTGTGATAGCAAATGCACTAAAGGTCATAAGTGTGCTGAGAAGAAATTATTTTACATAGAGTATGAAGAGGAGGAAGAAAAGGATCAAGAAACATCAAAAGAAGAGGATATATGCCAGGATCCGACCCTAGAGAAAGAAGAAACGAATCAGAACATATCTTGTAAACTATTGGCAAGAATGACCACTCCTCAAACTCTCAAGATAGAAGGAAATACCAAGAAGAAAAAGGTGCAAGAAATGAAAGATCACATCAAGGAAGAAGAAATGAATCCAACCATATCTTGTAATTCACTAGTCGGAATTACCACTCCTCAAACTAGCGAGACAGAAGGACATATCAACAAGAAAAATGTTCAAGAAGTGAAAGATCACATCGAGCATCAAGAAATGAATCCGACCATATCTTGTAAAGGATTGGAAGAAATTAACACTCCTCAAAATCTAAAGATAGAAGGACACATCAAGAAGAAAAAGGTTCAAGCAGTGAAAGATCATATCGAGCATCAACAACAAGTTCTCCAACTTTTAAAGGATAGCACCACTTCGGTGCAAAATCAAATGAAACAATAGGTAGATCAACATCATAGTGAAAAATGTTTTGATATAGGTGATTGGGTATTTTTACTGCTACATCTAAAGCAAGCTATTTATGAGAAGGAAACGTTGGCAATACTACATGCACTTAAAAAATGGCGACCTTACCGAATGGGAAGACTCTTCAAGGATGAGGATGTGGAATCATTGTTTTGTGCTATTTCTATTATCCAACCAGATTGGATAAACGAAGCAAGGAATGAATGGAAGAAGGACAAAGAAGTATGGCCACTTATTCAAAACTTGCAAAAGATCCCAATTCAAACAATATTGCCAGATATTAAAAAGGAAGGAAAAATCATATTGGAACCTGGAGCAGTCACAGAAACAAGAACCCGACAGCTACGAAATCGATCAATTTCAGAGTATCTCATCAAGTGGAAGAACATACCCGCTGAAGATTCCACATGGGAGGACAAGAATTTTATACAGAAGCATCAAGAACTACTCAAGCGTTGAGGACAACACTTTTTGAAGGAGAGGGGCATGTTAGGCCCCTATACTACTAGTGTAACCCCTTATTGTTATTAGTACAACCCACTTATTATATTGATGTACCCATGTAGTGCCCATATTGTTACTAATGTGCCCCATAGAAGCCCACTATTGTTATTATTGTTCCCTTACATTATTATTGTTATGTCGGCTCTGGTTATGTTATGACCCCTTAGACTCCTATATATAGAAAGGAGGTCTTTTCATTTGTATCATTGAAGAATTGTTCATTTATGTAATGTAAAGGAGGTTGCCCCCTCGAAGAGGCTGAATTCTAAGGCATTGATCTATCTTTTCTATCTTTTCTTGAGTTGGTTTCATAATAGAAGACCTTCTCACACATCATAAAATCAAGCACAGGACTTCCACCCCTTACCACCCATAAGCCAATGGATAGGTGGAAATCACTAACAGAGCTTTGGAAGGAATTCTAACTAAGGTAGTGAGCAGCAGCAGGAAAGATTAGGCGGATAGACTAGTTGAGGCCACCTGGGCCTAAAACACAACATGGAAGATCACCACAGGGTTCACACCCTATGAACTGGTCTATGGGAAAAAGGCTTTGCTGTGAATATAATTTTAATACAATACACTAAGGATGGAAGCTCAGCTCGACCTAGACCTCAAGCATGCACAAAGGGAACGGCTACTCCAGCTCAATGGATTGGATGAACAAAGATTGCAGGCCCTTCTCCACACAGAGGTAGTCCATATTCAAAGGGAAATATGGCATCATAAAAATATCAAGGAGAAGTAATTCCAAGAGGGAGATTGGGCACTGCTCTATGACTCAAGATATAAAGACTTCAAAAGCAAGCTGAGGAAAGATGGCTAGGACCCTACTCTGTGGAAAAATGCAATGACAATGGTTCAGTTCTTATTAGAATCATTGATGAGGAATCCATCCCCATGCTTGTCAATAGACATAGGTTGAAAATTTACAAGAAGCCCCTCTCCAAGAGAGAGTTCATTGAAGATCTAAATAAGATAGTGTTGGTAGTGGAGCAGGTCTTAGCCTCCACTCCACCCACTCACTGAAGAAGCAGAAAAAGAAAAATAATAAGGACTCAAGTGAAAACCTCCATGAGGCGCTTGAGTCCTATCATTGGGTTGAACACCTCTTTTGAGGTAGCCCAGCGTTGACAAAAACAAAAAAAAGAGAAAAAAAGAATAAGATCCCTAGATGAAAACCTCCTTTGGAGGCGCCCAAGGCAGGCAATTAGGGTGAAATCCTCCTTGAGGCACCCTAGTTGTCTTTCAAAACAAAAAAACAAAAAAAAGGAAGAGAAAATTGACTTTTAAAATGCATTGCAGGTTACAAGTGGACCACAGGAAGCAAGAGAAGATGCCACAAAGCCTATTTCACCTCCTCCACACTCTTCTCAATCATTTCTGACCTTTCTTCCACCTCACTGTGTGTTTTTTCTAAACACTGTGTATCCTACAAGAGGCCTTGTGTGTTCTACAGGAGGCTCCTGTAGAAATCACAGAGAGCTTGAAATGGATTTTAAAAATAGTTTGAGGAGCTAGGAAGTTTCATGAAGAGCATGTAGGCCCTCCTACAACTATCCACCCTCCTGGCCATCCATCCCACACCTGCACCACCTCATTATCATGGATTTCTTTCCTTCCTGCTAAAAAAACACAGAAACCAGTTTTTAGAAAAAAAATAAAATAAAAAGAACAACACCTCCAACGCTCACCTGCAGCGTACCATATACCTCTCCATTTCCATCAACATCTTTGGTAGCATCCTCACAGCTCCCAGCACAAGAATCAACTAAAATTTTTAAAGGGAGAAGCAGCTATAGGAGCTCCTGTAGGATTTCCTGTAGCAGTTGATACCCTTAAAATCAAGCCACAGTAGCAAAATAGTTGCAGCCATAGGATTGAAGAGGATGTCTGAAGCTAGATCCAGCCAGAGGGTACCTGCACAAAGCAAACAAGCCACACATTAGGGAGTAGAAAGCATACAGCAGAGGAGATACAGGCATGCAACAACTGAAATATGAGCATGCAGCAGCAAAGGAACCAAGATGCACCACAACACGAACATTCGACTTGCAGGTAAGTGTCTAACCCTCTCCTCTGTTGCATCTATGTAATTGAAAAATATGCATAAGCGAATGAGATGGTTAGGGTTGAATGAGAAAAGGTGGCCAGTTAACTGGCCACCCTCATCCAGTTGACTGCGCTCATCCGGAGATGCCACCACACGTGTGCCTAGTCAACTCACAGAAAATCCAAAGGACAGGTAGTGGAGGGTATACAAACTCCGATGCAATGATGGGGAGTGATTGTGGGAAGGAGTCATGAGGAGTCATGATGACAAGGAAGTGGGGACCAATGGTCCAAATATGGCAACGTACCTCTTTTCCAGCTCACCCCATCACCGAAAATATCTAAAATAAGAAATAAGAATTCCTCCTCGAAACTCCTTCACCACCTTTTCTTTCATTTCATCCTCGCCCACTTAGATGCAACAAGCTCTCTGTCACCTCCATAGCCTCGAAACCATCGTTCTCTATCATTTTTAGCCATATTTTTGCTATTATCATTCTACAGGAGCAGGAACAAGTTCTACAGGAGCACCTACAACCAATTCTACAGGAGGGGAAGTAAGCAATTTTAAGGAGGAAACACGAGGTTTTTGCTCAAATTCTGGCTTGAAGAGGTAGGTTCTGTACAAACTGTTTAGTCAATTTAGTGTTGTCTAAATTGCTATCATAAATTGTCAACTCGGGGCTCGTAAGCTGATGAAGTGAAGTGTACAGTATGTACTTAAGCAACCTTTCCTAGTTCTTTTTGTTGTTTTTAGATGATTTTTGTGGTTGATTTAACTTCCTAAGATGGAGTGATGGATTTATAAACAAATGAGTGCGAGTGTGTGCATATGGTGGTTTCTAAATGCTTCTAGAACTTTTTAAAGAGAAAACTTGAAAAGTGACTTGCAATGGAATTGAAACTTCAAATGAAAGCAAAGCATTAAACAAAGTGACTAATGGCACTAGTCCACTATCTATGCTGCTGATAAGAACCAAAAATAGCATCTATGTTAACTCAATGGAAAGTGAAAGAAACTACTTTTAACTGCAAAACTTAAATGACAAATCATAACACTTCATTCTTGCTTAACACTCTGCCTCTAGCTGTAATTGTTCATGTGAAAAACAGTTAAGAAGAAATCAGTAATATGAGTCAAAAAGCTAATCAAACCAAGCTGCCACTCAATGATATTTTGGTCCAATAAAGGTTAGTCAATTATGATGAGAAGACCATCAAAAGGTTAGTAAGCAACTTGTAAAAAACTTGATAAAGTAAACTAGCAATGAAACTGCGTAAGCAAGGTAAAAACCAGCAGCTAAGACAAGACAACTTCAAATACCATCAGTAATAAAAAGAAATAAAAACACACTATCCCGGGCTCCTAACACACCTGCATAAACAAACTGATCAGTTCTGAAAAGTGCTGGAAATGTAAAGGCATGAAATCAAACTGTACATTATTATACATGTTCAAAGAAACGAAAACTGCAGAAATCAAACTATACATTATTGTACATGTGAAAATGAAAACAAAGAAAGGCAGGAAAATAAAGTTAAATGCTACTGTACATAGGTTGTGATAGATGGGGGCCCTCCATCCACTCAACCAACTAAAGATCAGCTACGCAGAGATGAGCAGAAACAGTCTTCTTATATTAAACCAGCATGTCAAAATACAGTCAAAAAGTGGTGTAGAAACAGACTTTAAAACAGAGTTTGATAACCAAAACAATTACAGCAATTACAATATTGAAAAGCTAATCTCTAAGCGTTGGCAAACGCTCTATTTATAGGCACAGGGACAAACTGTCCTCTGCATAAACTAAGCAACTACAGTCTTAACTAATTAACTACGCAGCAACACGCAGGCAACTCCTTGCACGATTGGAGGAAACGGTCATCATGGGGAGTAAATCTATGGTTAGATCCTGTCCCTTGCTATCTTCGTGGTGTGGAGGAAGTGCCAGCTGTGGTTCCGTGTCTCAGTTGCTCACGCAGAGCCGTGCCACCGTCTGGAACTTAACTGTTTGACCGTGGGTACTCCTGTGTTGACCGAGGGCATACGTGACTGATTTGGCCCAACCAATAGCATACGAACCATGTAGACATCCATACCAACGTGCCCATGTGGCCCATTCCTGGAGAAGACACGTGGAGTATAGCAAACAACAAAAAGGCTGCGGAATCTCTGAACAGCTGCGGAATTGCTGAGTAGCTGCGGAATTGCAGAACAGCTGCGGAATTGTTGAACATGTACCAAAATTCTAAACAAACAGTCAATCATTAGCACAGTCAACAAATCATGTTAAAAAGACATATAATGCAATGAATTGAACAAGTTGATGGAGGAAATGATGTCAGAAGAGAGAAGTGAATAGGGAAAAGCTGTTGGGAGGACAGGTAAATGGGTGCAAGGTTGAGGCTCAACATACCCCCACTGCGAGGGTGTTGCATGTCCTCATGCAACCAAAATTTTGTAATAATCCTTCAGTTCATATGTTCAGATGCCTCTGCCAAGACATCCAACCTTCTCCTTTTCCTTCCTGTTGCCAAATTTGTTCTTGGTTTCCTAACCAAGCACCTGAATTTCAAGTTGACCAAGGCTCTGCTCAGTTTCCTACATTTCTTCTTCAATTTCCTGTTCTTTCTTTGCCAAAGACCCAAATGAAGCATTGTGTTATCGTGGATCATCTTGTCCACGTTTCTCTGTTCTTTTAGTGCTTCGTTTTCCTGTTTGATGTGGCGGTTTAGGACTTCTAGCTCAAATACTTCTTGCTTCAAAGATTGAACCTGTTGTTCAAGGGGCAAGACAGTACTAGGGCCAGCAACAGATTGCTCTAATGTTTCCAAATAATCATATGCTTCCTGCTGGACAGGGTCAATGTCAGGTGTTTGTCTTGGCCTAAATTCAAATCCTTGAAAACTGCTTTCTCTCTCTTGCTGGAAAGGAATTTCCTCTCTTGGAGGACTTAGCTCAATAGCTAGCCGAATTGGAGTCTTCTCAGGTGTGCCCAAATCAATGAAATGGGACTGTTTCTTTTTAGTCACACTCTTCTTCTGTATAAGTCTACTGCTTCTCCTTACTTGCAGGCTAGTACTTTTTGGTTCTTGCTGTTTTTGCTTTTGTTTCTTTTTGTAGCTGGCAGTTTCATGAAGCTGAGCAAGCCTATGAGCTAATGTTTGGGTATCTTCTTCACTTGAAGGTTCAGGTGAAGGGTATGACTCTTGCAAAATAACTTTCCCTTTATCCCCCTTTTGTCTTTTTGTTCTGCTTCCCTTTTTCTTTTCCTTTTGAACAGTTTCTTGGACAGTTTCTTGGGCAATTTCTTGAAGAGTTTTTGTAACAATTTCTTGGGCAGTTTCTTCAACTTCTACAGCAGTGTCTTGGGCAGCAGTCTCTTCTTGAGTAACTATTTCTTTCCCTTTTCTTCTACTTCTTTTTGGCACCCTAGGAGAGCTACTAGAGGCTTCTGCTGCCTCTTGAAAATGGTTTCTAACAAGGAATTTCTCCCATGTATCCTTTCTGATTTTTAACTGCTCCTCAATCAAGATTTTAATGAGTCCATGGTGATATAGGTGGGGCTCAATGTTTCCCACGTTTTTCTGAACAGTGGCACTCATTTTTTTCAGACTAGCTAGCAAGAAATAAGGAAGATTGATGGTATGTTCACCCATAAAATGCATCATTATCTTTGTATGATAAACATACATTATACCAAATCTGCCTTCACATGTTAAAAATTTCTGAACTAGCAAAAGTAAGGCAGTCCATTCCTTTTTAATGACACTTACAGGTATTCCTTTGGTGAAGATAGTGGTATCCATACCTGGATTTTTCAGCATGTTCTTCCACTCTTGGCCTTCAACAGTTCGATTTTTGAACCAACGTTCTCCAGTACGAGGCAAAGCAGTTGCTTGAGCCAAGCTGCTCTCTGTGACAGTGAATTGTAGGTCTCCAATCTCCACAGTATTTGTTTTTCCATCAAACGACTAAGCAAAGGCCTTGGTAACTTCCTTGTGATATCCTTTGAACTTCTGAATAAATTTTAACCACTTGGCCTTCTGCAGGGCATTCTTCGTTTGTGGGTAACCGTCTAAAAATTTAGAACCTTCCGGCTCTGCTCTTAATAACTTGCCCATTTCGGTTACCACCTCTCTTGCTGCTCTGACAGCGTTGTTTGACTATTGGAGAGAGAGCTATACGGAAAAAAACAGTGCTCAGCAGTGGGTATTACGGCCACAGCAGAATGGCCGTGATGCATTTACGGGACTGGTGGTCAGGGTTTTGAGCGGAGAGGTGAGGAAAATAGAACAGAGGATGTTCATGGTGAAGTAGCGTGATGAATGAAACCGAGAGTGAAAACGGTAAGAGCGTAGATAACAATGCGAAGATGAGGTTATGCATGTGAGAAGCGGAGTTATGGGTAGAGGATACAACGGCCAAATCCCTGAACGTCGGGTGGCTGCGTACACTTGGCCACGGAATGATCAATTGGAGAGCCGTGATACAACAGTACACGTCACTCTGGTACGAAAAATTAATGAGAGAGAGCAGGCCGTATTAAGTTCGAATCAACAGCAATTAGGGAACCGTTAGGAAGGTGGTGAGGTGGATTACGCAGCATAATGGATGAGGATTATAAGGAGTGAACGGGGATCTTGTCCATCATTACATTACGTGCCTCCTACCATAATCCGAAAACCATACATAAATGATATAACTGTTAGTTAGAAATTTAGAACACACCTTCGTGTATTTGCATTTTGATCCCTAACCTTTGATTTATTGTTGCCTTTGTATATGCCATGTGTCCTTGCTCTTTAATGATGCTGGTGCTTTTGACTGCAGATTTTTCTTTTTGAAACAGAGTTTGTTTTTGTTGCAGGGACAGAGTGTATTAGCTGCGGAATCGTGATATCAGCTGCGGAATTTAGCTGTGGAAATTGCAGCAACACTTTTCTGCCTGCACAAAGAGGATTAAAACAACTTGACTGAATGGAATAGTCCTGAGAGGGACTTTATTGGTGGAAATGAGATGGGATGAATGGACTGAATGAAATTGAAGTGGAATGAAAATGATGAGATGGATGAGATGAACAGAAAAAGAGAAAATATAAAGTGTCAGGTGACCCTGATTTTCACTTCATATTTTGTGCATAAGACTGCCAATCCAAGATTGGTTTTCAGGCTTATACAAGAGATTTTTTTTTTCATTTTTTTTTTTTTTTTTTCAATTGAAAGAAACAAAGATCAGGCTGATGGAGGAGAAGAGTTCTTCTCCACTAGCCTCATTGCAGAATCTTCTTGGAACAACTTAATAAATTCCTCCCTTGAGAGTGGCTTGTGGTAGACTTTCAATCTATGGCCATTCACAATGAGAGGAGTCTGAAGCTCATCAATGGTCTTCACTCGAACTGCTCCATTTTTAAAGACTTCATCAATCTCATATGGCCCAAGCCAATGAGTTTGAAATTTTCCTTTGAAGTCCTTAAACTTGGAATCAAACAATAGTGCCCAATCTCCCTTCTGAAACTTTCTTTCTTTGATGTGTCGATCATGCCATTTAGTTCTTTGGTGCTGAACTAGATCGGTCCTTAGAATTGCATCTTGTCTTATTTCATCTAGCTCATTTAGCTGGTCCATTCTGTGTTTTTGAGCTTCTGATAGGCTCATCCCCAATTGAACTGCCATCTTGAAGGTCTTGATTTGGAACTCAATGGGGAGCAGGACTTCTTTCCCATAAACAAGTTCATAGGGAGAATGTCCTGTTGTGTTCCTCCATGTAGTTCTATAGGCCCATAAGGCTTCAGGAAGCCTTTCCACCCAATCTCTTCTATGAAGATGAACAGTCTTGGTGATAATGCCTTCAAGGACTTTATTTGTAGATTCCACTTGACCATTTGATTGCGGATGGTATGGAGTAGATGTTCTGTGCTTGATTTTGTATTCCTCCATCAGCTTCTCCATCAATTTAGATGTAAATTGGCTTCCCTAATCTGTCACAATTTCTCTTGGGACACCAAAACGAGTAAAAATATCCTCAAAAAGAAATTGAAGAACTGAATTTTCAGTGGCAGAAGGCAATGCCTTGGCTTCTACCCACTTAGTAACATAATCAGTGCAAACCAATATGTACTTCTTTTGCTTAGATGGTGGATTAATAGGTCCAACGAAATCTAGAGCCCATTTCTCAAAGGGTTCGATGCATACCTGTGGCTGTAGTGGCATTTCATTTGAAGGAGTTGGTCTCCCAACTCTTTGGCAGCTGTCACACCTTCTAACATACTGCTTTGCATCTTTAAAGAGAGAAGGCCAATAATATCCTAAAGAAAGGATTTTATAGGCTGTCCTCTTGTCAGCAAAGTGCCCGCCGCATGGTTCATCATGACATGCCTTAAGGATGTCAGGCATTTCATCTTCCCGAACACATCTTCTGATCATACAATCTGGCCCTGTTTTGAACAATTCATTAGAAATCCAAGAATAATGTGAACTCTCCTGAATGATTTTCCTTTTCTCATTAGGAAATAAGTGTGGAGGTAGCTTCCCTGTCACTAGATAATTAGCAATATCTGCATACCAAGGAGTTTTGGTAGTTACTGCAAACAAGTATTCATCTGGAAACTTATCCTCTACAGGAGAATCTTCGTTAGTGTTTTGGATTCTAGACAAGAAATCAGCTACTGTGTTTTGTTTCCCTGGTCTATCTAACACAGTAATGTTGAATTCTTGTAAAAGTTAAAAGCCATCTTGTAACTCTGCCATTAGTAATAGGTTTGTTCATGAGATATCTAATTGCAGAGTGATCAGTATGGACAAAAGTTTCATAGCCGGTTATGTAGTGTCTAAACTTGTTGATTGCATGAACAACGGCTAAGAATTCTTTTTCAGTCACAGTGTAATTTAACTCGGTGGGAGTCAAATTTTTACTAGTGTAATAAATGGCATAAGGGACCAAATCTTTTTGTCCCAAAACAGCTCCTAGAGCTGTATCTGAAGCATCAGTGGAAATGTGGAAAGGGAGTTTCCAATTTGGCCCTCTCAAAATGGGTGCTTCAGATATTCTAGTCTTTAAAGTTTCAAAGGCAGACTGACATTCAGGATCCCATTTGAACTCACAGTCTTTGGTAAGTAATTTGAAAAGAGGAGATGCTATCTTAGTGAAGTTTTCAATAAATCTTCTATAATATCCAGTAAACCCAAGAAAACTTCTAACATCTTTCTGGCAATTTGGAATAGGTAACTTGGAGATGACTTCTACTTTGGATCTATCAACTTTAATTCCATCTCCTGAAATATGATGTCCTAAAACAATTCCTTCAGTAAACATCATAAAACACTTTTCATGACTTAATGAAAGATTTGTTTCTTTACATCTAATTAGAACTTTTTCCAAATTTTCTAATGCTTCTTCAAATGTGTTACCATAAACTGTGAAATCATCCATGTAGACCTCTACACAATTATGAATTAGATCTGAAAAAATTCCTAGTACAGCCCTTTGAAATGTAGCGGGTGCATTGCATAATCCAAAAGGAAGTACTCGATAAGCAAAAGTTCCCCAAGGACAAGTAAATGTGGTTTTGTCTTGATCTTCAGGTGCTACCTGAATTTGATTGTAACCACTAAAACCATCCAAAAATGAGAAAAACTTTTTACCTGCTAAAGTATCTAATACTTGATCAATGAAGGGCAAAGGAAAGTGATCCTTCAAGGTTGCTTTGTTTAATTCTCTGTAATAAATGCAAACTCTCCATTTACCATTCTTTTTAGGTACTATGACCAAGGGAGAAACCCATTGGCTATCTGAAATAGGGTAAATGAAGTTTACATTGAGTAACTTCTGGAGCTCTTCTTTCACTATCTCCCTAAGATTTGGATTCATCCTTCTTTGAGGTTGTCTGATTGGTCTACTGTTTTCCTCAATGTAGATGTGATGAATGCAAGTCTTAGGGTCAATACCTTTCATGTCAGTATACTCCCATGCAAAAGCAGTAGAATGTCTTTGCAAGACTTTGGTTAGCTCTTCTTGTTGAAATTTTTCCAAGTTTTTGTTAATGTTTAATGTTTTTCCTGGAAAGATTTCGATGGCAGAACTACCAAATTCTTCCATAGAGAAAAGAGACATTTGTCTAGATGATAGACACTCTATGTCAGAATCCAACTGAAATTGTGTAGAGTCATATTCTGAAGATGGTTCAAAATTTTCTAATGTATTCAGAATTTGACTATCTTCACTAATCTCAGAAATGGTAAAGACAGGTTGTATAGTATCTTCATCATCAACCCACTCATTATCTCCTATTTCTGTAATTGCTTTCGCTGGAGGATACAAATTGAACTTCTTTGTTGAATTTCCATCAGAAATATATATATCCCCAGACCTACAACTTATGAAAGCATCAGCTGTGGCCAGCCAAGGTCTTCCTAAAATAAGAGGATGTCCTCCTAGATTGTTCCTGGGAGTTAAAATCATAAAATCAACTGGATATTCCCAAGAGTCTAGGGAGACTGGAATGTCTTCCAATACACCATCAGGTTTAATGATTGATCTATCTGCAAGCTGCAGTAAAGTAGGTGTAAAGAGAAGGTTAGGAAGTTTTAACTGGTCCATGGTCTGTCTACTCATAATGTTGATAGCAGCCCCTAAATCAATCAAAGTATTTGGTATTTCTACCCCATTGATATGTGTTTTGACGATTGGACTACCAGGGTCTACATATTTCTGCATGGTAATCTTTCCCATCATAATGTCTACAATTTTTCCTACCAGGTGGATCCTTCTGGTATCTCTTGGTTTCCTTCCTGGTCTTTTAAGGCTCAACTCCTTTATTGTTTTTGCTAGAATGGGAATCTCTTTAATGGCTTGTAACAAGGGAATCTTGATACAGACATTCTTCAATTCATCTAGAAAATTATAGTCAGGCAACCAAATTTGCTTTTCCACTCCTTTGTCGATTTGTAACCTTTCAGGAAAAGGAGGTGTGGCCACAGATGTAGGTTGCTCAACTATGGGAGTTGTGGGGGTTGATTTTTTTTCTTTTTCTTTTTCTGTTTGAGTGTTTGGGTGTTGAAGGGATGATTCAAAACCCTTATTAGCTCTAAGAGATTCTTCCTCAGAAATGCTTGGTTGTTGAACATTTATAGAAGGTTGATCTAGGATTCTACCTGATCTGAGTTGTACTTAATTGAGAGGAACAATCATATAGGTAGGGAATGGTTGACCTTCCATCATGTAAGCATTTTGAGGGTTCCTATTATTGGGGTTTGGCAATGGCTGAGAAGGAAGTTGATTTGACTTCTGTTGGGATTGGAGCAAGAGTTGAGAATTTTGATTTTGTGGAGAAGGTTGTTGTTGTTGAGGGAATGGCAATGATAGTTGTTGACTTTGATTTGGAAGTTGTGGAGCTTGCTGATTCTGAAAAGATGGAGGATATTGATAGAATTGAGCAAATCTCCCATAAGGATTTTGCATGCTTTGCATCCATGATTGAAAAGGATTTTGAGGTTGAGGCCAAGGTTGTTGCCAAGGATTCCAATTTGGTTGGGGTTGAAAATTCATAGAGTTGTTAAACCCTTGATTTTGTTGCCCCTGCCAAGGTTTCCTTGCAACAAAACAGAGAGATTCAAGTGTATTTGGATCTTCTTGAAAGACTGCTTTGAGCCCAG
This sequence comes from Pinus tabuliformis, assembly GCA_031772625.1. Taxonomy (NCBI): domain Eukaryota; kingdom Viridiplantae; phylum Streptophyta; class Pinopsida; order Pinales; family Pinaceae; genus Pinus; species Pinus tabuliformis. Next base: position 824,264,098 of record CM062817.1, read on the forward strand.
GGATTGAAGGACAATCCTTGGTCTCATGAGTTTCTGAGCAAATTACACATGTTTCTGCAACGTGTGCATCCAAGGGACATTCCCTTAAAGCATGTTTCTTTCTACATTTCGGGCAAAAGATGGCCAAAGCCTCGGCTTCTGCTTTCTGTTTATTGTGAATCTTAAGGGTATCTAATTGTTCACTAAGACTCCCTAAGATGTCAGTTTTGAATTCATCAAGCATATTGCCGATCTCAGCCCTACTTACTGATCCAGTTGCAGATTTATTTGCTCTAAGGAGAGAAGGATCTCTAGGCCCTTTTTGAGTTTTTGATTTGCCCCTTGAGAGATGGACACATAGTTCTGCTATATCATTAAGTGAAAGTTGAGATATATCTCCTTTCCCCATCATGTTCAAGATATCTATCCATTCATCTCTAATGGCTTTTAATAGGAGGGCTTTCAAGGTTTCCTCATCCAAGTTATTCATTTTTTCTCTTTTCAGGTTATATTGAAATCTTTCAAGTAAATCTTCTAGGCTCTCATCTTCTCTTTGTACCATTTTAAATACCTCATCCTTGTGATTAGTAGGCATACAATAGTCCAGGTACCTATCCAAAAATGTTTGTTTCATTTCATCCCAAGACCTAATGGATTGAGTGAGTAACCCCATGAACCATTTCAAAGCTTGATCCTTCAATGTTGAAGGGAACAATTTGAGTTTTTGAGAGTCATCCAGATAGTCATAAGTTCGACACATGACTTCAAACTCAAATAGAAATGTTTCAAGGTCCTCAGTTCTTAACCCATGGAAGTTTGGGAGGACAGATGGTGATATGTTTTTCATAGTGGCTCGGGAATCCTCATCAACGATAGGAAACCCAAATGAGTTATCCCCATCTCTATTTCCTCCAATGTGACCTCTACCTCCTCCATTGTTTCCTCCTCCTCCTCCTCTACCTCTACCTCTACCACCTCCTTCCTCTGTCATAATGGTTTCCCTAGAGACTTCAGAATCTTCTGGTTCTTCTACAAAGGGTGAATGAGGAGGAATTTCTCCCTCTTCTTCAGATGATTCTACTTCTTCAATTACAATAGGTCTTTCTGTAGAAGAAAGGAAAGGATCTCTTCCTGATTCAAATTCAATAGAAGGTGTGGGAGAGTCAATTCTTGCCTCTTAAATTCCAGGAATCCTAGGGCTAGGAGTATCAGTGGGAGATGAGGGAGGTGTCTCTTGTCTATTCCTTGAAGCAGATGGACTTGTGAAAATCGAACTTCTGGCTCTAGCTAAAAACCTTCCCCTAGAATCTCTAGCTCTATGCATGTCATTTTTTTTTTATTTTTCTTCAAGTCAGGCTAATAATTCTTTTTCTGTTCTTCCAGGTCACTCTAGGTGCAAGAAGAGAGCATACTTAAGAAACTATTAAACCAATAACTTTCTCTTTTCTGATCCTCCAGATCACTCTAGGTGCAAGAGGAGAGCATACTTTGAGAGGTTATCAATTTCCCTTTCTTGAAATTTTCTTAATTTTTTTTTAGAATTGGCTACCTAATTTCACTTCCCCGGCAACGGCGCCAAAATGTTTAGTCAATTTAGTGTTGTCTAAATTGCTATCATAAATTGTCAACCCGGGGCTCGTAAGCTGATGAAGTGAAGTGTACAGTATGTACTTAAGCAACCTTTCCTAGTTCTTTTTGTCGTTTTTAGATGATGTTTGTGGTTGATTTAACTTCCTAAGATAGAGTGATGGATTTATAAACAAATGAGTGCGAGCGTGTGCATATGGTGGTTTCTAAATGCTTCTAGAACTTTTTAAAGAGAAAACTTGAAAAGTGACTTGCAATGGAATTGAAACTTCAAATGAAAGCAAAGCATTCAACAAAGTGACTAATGGCACTAGTCCACTATCTATGCTGCTGATAAGAACCAAAAATAGCATCTATGTTAACTCAATGGAAAGTGAAAGAAACTACTTTTAACTGCAAAACTTAAATGACAAATCATAACACTTCATTCTTGCTTAACACTCTGCCTCTAGCTGTAATTGTTCATGTGAAAAACAGTTAAGAAGAAATCAGTAATATGAGTCAAAAAGCTAATCAAACCAAGCTGCCACTCAATGATATTTTGGTCCAATAAAGGTTAGTCGATTATGATGAGAAGACCATCAAAAGGTTAGTAAGCAACTTGTCAAAAACTTGATAAAGTAAACTAGCAATGAAACTGCGTAAGCAAGGTAAAAACCAGCAGCTAAGACAAGACAACTTCAAATACCATCAGTAATAAAAAGAAATAAAAACACACTATCCCGGGCTCCTAACACACCTACATAAACAAACTGATCAGTTCTGAAAAGTGCTGGAAATGTAAAGGCATGAAATCAAACTGTACATTATTATACATGTTCAAAGAAACGAAAACTGCAGAAATCAAACTATACATTATTGTACATGTGAAAATGAAAACAAAGAAAGGCAGGAAAATAAAGTTAAATGCTACTGTACATAGGTTGTGATAGATGGGGGCCCTCCATCCACTCAACCAGCTAAAGATCAGCTACGCAGAGATGAGCAGAAACAGTCTTCTTATATTAAACCAGCATGGCAAAATACAGTCAAAAAGTGCTGTAGAAACAAACTTTAAAACAGAGTTTGATAACCAAAACAATTACAGCAATTACAATATTGAAAAGCTAATCTCTAAGCGTTGGCAAACGCTTTATTTATAGGCACGGGGACAAACTGTCCTCTGCATAAACTAAGCAACTACAGTCTTAACTAATTAACTACGCAGCAACACGCAGGCAACTCCTTGCACGATTGGAGGAAACGGTCATCATGGGGAGTAAATCTATGGTTAGATCCTGCCCCTTGCTGTCTTCGTGGCGTGGAGGAAGTGCCAGCTGTGGTTCCGTGTCTCAGTTGCTCACGCAGAGCCGTGCCACCGTCTGGAACTTCACTGTTTGACCGTGGGTACTCCTGCGTTGACCGGGGGCATACGTGACTGATTTGGCCCAACCAATAGCATACAAACCATGTAGACATCCATACCAACGTGCCCATGTGGCCCGTTCCTGGAGAAGACACGTGGAGTATAGAAAACAACAAAAAGGCTGCGGAATCTCTGAACAGCTGCGGAATTGCTAAGTAGCTGCGGAATTGCAGAACAGCTGCGGAATTGCTGAACATGTACCAAAATTCTAAACAAACAGTCAATCATTAGCACAGTCAACAAATCATGTTAAAAAGACATATAATGCAATGAATTGAACAAGTTGATGGAGGAAATGATGTCAGAAGAGAGAAGTGAATAGGGAAAAGCTGTTGGGAGGACAGGTAAATGGGTGCAAGGTTGAGGCTCAACACAGACCCACCTTAGTTATTAATATGTGAAATGAATGATACAATTTTAAGGGGAATTGAGCCTGTAGAAAGAGAGGAATTCCATAAAACCATTTTTGCCTGTTTTCTTAAAAAAAAAAAAACACAGTTTTTCTCTGTTTCCTGTTTCTTCAAAAATTTTGTCTCCATCTCTACCTGGGGTGTTCCAAAGGGGTATAAGAAAAATGACAGAGGGATTCATGAGGAAGGAACCCACAAATTTAGTTAGGCTCCATGAACATCCCGAGGTGGTAGCCATTTTCACCAGAGAAAATTGGATGCCATTTTTCGAAAAATTTCAAGGGTTTGATGAAGAAGTGGCTCAAGAGTTTTCCCTTTCTTTAGTACCTCACTCAAAGACCCATGCCACTGTTAATTTTGGAGGTCTCACCATGGAAATCACCCCAGAATTTATCAGTAGGGTTACCAGCCTTCCCCTTGGATTACCTTGGAGCAAAGATGAAAAGCCAATGGAACAAGTTGCTAAGAAAACCTTCTTCCAACCAAATGAACATCTTGTAGAAGACCAAAATGGAATTATAAGATACCTTACCCTTGGGATGAGATTAGTTACCAAATCATCAAGTATATTTCTTGTGAATGGAGATATAGCATATTTTATTGTTACCATTTTAGACTTCTCCATGAGCTGAGATATGGCATGGACACTCCCACACCACAGAAACTCAGCATCCCCTATTTTCTCCTGCAGTCCCTCATAGACTCCAACATTAAGTTGAAGGCAGGAGGTCCAGATCAGTTGGCTCACAATGGGTTAATTAAACTATTAGTGGAAGAAGCCCTCCACACCTTAACAATCCCCATAGCATGGGAAATCTTCAGAAATATGACAGGAGAAGATGATATAAAGGCCCTCACATATGACCACAGTCCTTATAAAAGTAAAGGGGAAGAGCAACAAGGGGAAGAAGGGGAGGAAACTGATGAATAAACAAAGGAGGAAGAAACCAAAACAGAAAAGGAGGAAACTAAACCAGAGGAGGAAGAAACCAACACAGAGCAAGAGGAAACAAAACCAATAGAGACAGAGAAGACAAAAGGAGAGGAAAAAGGGGCAGAAAAGACAGAAGCATCTCCTGAGACCCTAGAAAGGGAGGTAGAAGTTGTTTTTGTTGCCCTCAGCACCCCAGTTAAACCCAAACAAAAGAGGAAGATGCGAACATCAATTTATTTCAGGGCTCAAAAAAGCACAAGGATAAAAATAGGGAAACCACAACCATCTTCAACAGTGCCTATTATCATTGAAGATTCACCCACTGTCAAAGGGGAAGAATCTCCCTCTAAAACCCCCATCACATATGAAAGAGGACGTTCCAGATCTTCCACCTAGAAGGAAAGAGTGCAACTACAGGACTCAAAAACAACTCTACAAGAGGCATGGACTGTTCTACAAGAGACCCTAACTAAGCTTCAGGAGACCGAAAAACTTGAGAAAAGGGTGGAAGAACAACCAAAAGGGAAGGAGGAAACAATAGAGACTCAAGAACTTGACCCCTAGCCTAGTTTGGGATCTTACTACAATCTTCTTGAGGGGGGAAAAATCATTCCATAGAAATTTGCAGTCCCACTTTTCTTTGAGTTGGAGAAAGAAAGGATAAGGAGCCATAGATGGATGCAAATCCCCAAATCCAAGTGGGTAGAGGATATTGGGCACATGGAGAACTAGCTTAAAGAGATGGGCAGGGAGCTAAGTGCTATAAGAATAGAGAGGGAATTAGAAGAACTCACTTGGAAACAGAAAATGAGCTACTAAGAAGACAACTGCAAGAAAAGGAAACACAACTGGCATGCATGTCCAGCTAGTCTATGGAGGCACTATAGTGCAGAACACTAGCAAAATCATATGGAGTATACCTCAAAGACCAGTGGTTATAGTTTCAGATCAAGACTTTGGCACAGAGAGGCACAATGCCTTTTTAGGATTACAGATAGTTCGTGGACCTATGTGACCAAAGTTCAGCAGAAGACAAGGCAAAGATAGTAGAGTTCTATTTGCATAACATGGCATTCACCGATATGAACCTATGGGATCCCAATGCTAGGCTAGGGGACCTGCAGCTAATGGTCATGGCCTCATGGATGAATCATAAGGAGAAAAGGGAAATAGAAATCAAAAAGTCGATGGCAAAAGAACAAAATGAACCCCTAATGATCAAAGGTGAGCCATCAGACCCCATGGCTCTCATCAGTACACACCAAATGCTTACAAATAATCCTCAAAGTGCCCCTAAGTATATCAATGATCAGGCTCAGGCCATTGCACATTTTGAGGACATGGAAAGATTACTTGGAGATGAATGTATTCATGCTTGTATGAGGAGGTGGAATACACTGCCACACAGCTTGCAGATAAGGGAGTATCACTCCCCAATAACGATGAAAGAAGCATTAAGGAGGGTGCCATTGTACAAGAACTCTATGCAGAGTTTGAAGGTCAATTGGATTGGCCTCAAACTAAGTCCCCCACTGCTGCTAGGACTACTAGAGGGCAGAAAATAGGAAGAAGAACAACAATGGTGGGATGAAGTGGATAAAAAGGTAGGATTCCATGATAAAGAAGAGGATCTCACATCAAAAGCATGGGATGTCAGGGAGGCCATCAGGGCCATCAAAGATGAGGAGGTGGACTAGTTGCTTAGAGGATGAGCAACACATTTAGTAGGGGGTGATGATGAGCCCCATAAATGGGTAATTATATGGGCTCATTTTGCCTCCTAACTTAGCTTAATCCACCATTCTCATTATTTTATTGCATGTTTTTTATTATATTTATGCTAATAGAGTGAGTTGGGTTGGTCATTATGCCATGGAGTCTAATGTGTGCTTAATGCAGATTTTTGGTCAATTTTGGAGACAAAGTCAAAGATTTAATGGACATTTGGCAGCAAATATTCGAAGAAAACAAGGGAGAGGATTTATAGGAGGGTGTCCCCCTCATTTATGACTCCCTACTTCGAATTCTCCTTCAGGAAGCTCGGAGCACAAGCAGCCACATCAATGCACCAAAGAGGCAGCCGAGCAAGTGGATGATAACATCTGTCTATCTGAAGTTTTGGGAGCCAAGCCTCCTTTATTTTAAGGAAGTTGTTGGGAGCTTTAGTTGTATAAGTAGAGAGGCCTAGGGCCTCATTAGGTTGTTGAATGTTAGACAAATTTTCGAACTTTTGTTGCAGTTTTTCTCTGCTCAACTTCGAGCTTACTGTTGTGGATAGTTTCATGTAATCTTACTGTTATTTTGATAATGAAGATGAGATTGTTTTTGACCTAGCACTGAGTCACCTCATAGGGTTGAATCTCTTGGGTTAGGGCCCAATCCAAGTAGCCAAGCACCTCTTGTCTTGTATTTATATGTTTTGTTTTAGTTTATGAATTAATTGTTGTTAGATAGATTTCTTTCTTAGTTAAGGATAGGTTGCTTTTGGTGATTTAAAAGCTTATTTCCATTTTATTTTGTTGTAGCAGGTTGAACAGTGATAGGAAAAAGATACAAAAAGGCCATCAACATATCCTTGGCCTCCTTTCCTCCCTTTGGGACCATGAACTGAGGCCAAGACTCTCTTGCTGCCACAAAAAACATAGATTTGCCTTTTCCATAGGATTTCTAGTGTTGCAGCTTGTTAGAAGGTTCATGTTTTGCTGTAGATCTATTTCACCATGCTCATTTCTGTCTTTGCAATAAATTTCCTTCCATGCTTCCTTTCCATATAGCATTGTTCAACATTTACTTTCCTAGATCAAAATTTAGCTTAGCTTGATGCAAAGTTCTGTTTTTTTGGTGTAGCTAGTTTCTTTGCTTGCTTAATCTCAGTGTTTGATTTTTAGTTCTCTGGAAGTACATCTCCACTCACAATAAGTCAGCCAATCATCCATCACCATCTCTCTTTGATCTATGTTCCACAGGTCATCCAAAGTCCCTCACAAATCTGCCTTAATTTTCTGCACTTTTCTCATAAACTTTCCTCTCTTTCTTTGAACAAGTCCAACCATCTTTCTCTTCCCTAATCCTTCTTGATGAACCCTAGACACCTTAACACATCCTCCTAGACATCAACTACCCTTTTCACCTACTTTCCTACCTTCAAAACCCTCTAAAACAGCTCTCGGAATCCTCCTGTAGACCTCCTGTAGATCTCCTGTAGATCCCCTGCAGCCTCCCTTAGATTTTCCTATAGGTGTCCTTTTGAAGTCCGATTGTAGGAAAAGCCTCCAGAAGGCCACCTGAGACCTCCTAGGACCCATCCACACCTTCCTACACCTCTACAAACTCCAAAATCGCCCCCCATCACCACCTAATCACCGCCACATTTGCAAACAAATAAATTACATGCATGACAATTTCACCTACAAATACATATAAATCCAAAAAGATGTATTTTCTCATTTCCTTCTAGAAATAGCTTGAGTAGATGTTGTTTGCTTCCTAGATTCATTGTTTTTCATCTCTCTTTCTACAAAAATAGGATTAGTTGGTTAATTAGGGTTTGCTAGGTTTACTTTGCATTTCAGTGTTCTTTCTCTTTCTGCAAGTAGAGTAGCCTTTGTAGAGTAAGCTTTCCTTTATTTCATCACATATAAATCTTCTTCTAGAATTCATAGAAATTGGCTTGAGCTCCTAGTGATCTTGTGCCAGTTGACCAAGTGACATCCTGCAGTAAGAACTAGTACTTGTGCATACAACACCGTCGCTTCGAAGTTTGTTATGAACTACCGGGTTGATAAAAGCAAAGTAGGAAGCCCAAGAGTTGCCGCATTATTGCTGCAATACTGGTGCTCACTACCACAGATTCCTATGCTTTGTGTTTCTCATTGAGAACACCCCACAATTTTGAAACCATCTAGCAATCTAGCCCAACCAAATAAGAGAAACCCCATCACACCATAGGCTATTCGGAAATGGAAAGGCAAGGCTGAAAACCACTATCACACTTGGAAAAACCCATGCCAATGAAAACAAGACAACCAAATACACACATACATGTACCATGCATGCCAAAACTAGCAAGGAAATCATACATGAAACTCGATACCTACAAGTAATCCCGTTGTAGCTAGTTGATCCCTCTCTTCCTTCCTTAATCTTTGCTTCCCTTTTCTTTTTTTCTCCAAGACCCAAGTATGCCACACTCCTCCAAGAGTGGTCCAAGAAAACTCTATTTCCAAGAGTGTGAGAGAGAGAATATAGAGAGAGATCCAAGCTAAAAATGACAAAAAAGGTTGTGAACTAATCCTCAAAAGCCTATTTATCCATAAGGTCTCTATTTTCTTCATTTTCCATTATTTTCCTTCATTTTCCTCCTCACATGCAGCTTGTGACCTTTCACCTTCCTTTTCTCCCAATTTCCATTATTTTCATAAATAAAATGCCAATTAATGCCTCTTTCCTTTACAAAGGCTATGTTATTTCCTTTTCTAATTTACTTTAGCCATAATAAACCAAATGAACACTCACTAAGATGTTTTGCGCAACATTCAACTTGGAATACGTGTCTAATGACCTTGGTCTTATTTTTCCTTTATTAACGTTATTACAAGGATTTTTGACCATGGCTTTTACATAACCCTCCCCCTTGGGGGAACACCGTACTCGAGACACCTATAAAAAAGCAAGTCATTGAAAACAAAACATACTTCCTATGGATATTTATAACACAAATTGTTGTAGTATTTACAATGACCACTGTTGAAAACATGACAATCGTACTACTTACTGGAGTATTATAACACAACTTATTATAGTATTTACAATAACAACGACATATATACTCATACACATTTTCTTCAACCAGAAAATAAACATATTTTTTATGGAGCTTTATAAATCTATCTTGATACAATATTTACAATAATATACACATATATACATATGCACATTTGCTTAACTAGCAAATAAAAGGAGATGATGCATGCATCATTCAACAAGGGAATCCAAAGGCTCACACCACCACCCTCAAGAGTAATACCAAGATTCACCTCCTTCCCAGGAATTCCAAAATCCACTGCCAAGGTAAAACCTATGTTCAATGTCCAACACTACAATCCTGCACCACTCGTTCTCTTAGTGAATAACTACCGGGGCATTGTTCTGAGGCACACTCGCAATGTGCATATGTTATATACCTATGGGGGATAACATGGGGTACAAAGGGAGGTATCCAAGGGAATAATGTAATAATGGGATGGGCCATAGTAATAAATAAGGTGGTTAACCAATATCATGTAAGGGACCACAAGTAGTTAGAATAATGTAATGGGCCCATGGTATTAGATAGATGGTATTGAGGGAACCATGGCAATGACCCATGGTATTGTATGTATGAGGCCTATAAAGAGGCTAGAGACTCTACATTGAGGGGTGTGAAGGATTATTGTATGAACAGTCATATGGCTTGTGGAGTGTTCTCCTTCCTTAAGGAGTGAATATATGGTGTTGCCCTACCTTAAGGGTTTCATCAATAAAGTGAATCATTTCTATCTATATTCAGATCTTGTTATTTCTTGGGTTTATTTTCATTATTTTATATTTTCATATCAGATCTATAACAAGTAGTATCAGAGCACTTTCCTGGGCAAAAAAGTGGAGAATTTTTCTTATGTTTTGCAGGAAATTTTTGGGGCGGCGAGTTTGCAGCACAGATCCATACGTCCTAGTGCAAGATCTACAAAATCTAATTCTAGATCTGAATTGTTTGTGAAAAAATACTCGATTACAAAAAAAAAATCAGTCGAATCGGAGTCCGGATGAAGGAGATATCGCTGATCTAAAAATTAGTGGTGTTGCAGACAATTTTTTGGGGCAGCGAGTTTGCAGCGCAGATCTGGACGTCCTAGTGCAAGATCTACAAAATCTAATTGCATATCTGAATTTTTTGGGAAAAATTACCCAATTTCAAAAAAAAAAATCAGTCGAATCAGAGTCCGGATGAGGGAGATATCGCTGATTTAAAATCTGTTTTTTTTTGCAGAAATGTTTGTGACGACGGGAGAGTTGTAGTGCAGATCTGAAATTCCAGTGCCTGGATCAGGATTTCTATCACATGGGTAGATGCAGAATGGTTGTTCTATTTCCAAAAACATGTCATAATAGGGATTCTGAGAAATATTGACGAAATTGTGGCCATTTCAAATTTTTGCCAAGTAAGTGAATTTTTCTCAAACCCTCTTCATGGAAAATTTTACTGGAAAAGATGATAGCCCTACTATTGAAGAATACATAAAACAAACTAAGTCAGTATGGGCAAAAAATTGGAAGGATTCAGTGTGGCTTAATTTCAGAGATGAGGCTTACAAATGGTATTTCTCACTTGACGACAAGCAGTTGTCCAAACTTTCAGATGCAGAATTTGAAAGTGTCCTTTTAAATAAATGTTCTTGGACTAGAAAAAAGGAGAATGAGACATGTAAAGGGTTATTTTCTATGGGTGTCTCTTTATTGCAGGTTCATGGATTGATTTAGAAGGAGAAAATCATTGTATCTATAAATCCTAGTTGCAAGCACAATTTTATGAATGTTAATTTGGTAAAAAAATTGCAAGTTCCAGTAAAACACATTGAAAACACACAAGTGGATGATGAGGATGTTCAAGTGTATAAGGATTTGAAGATTTCTATGGATAAGTATGTGTGGCATGGTGATTTTTATACTTCAGAGATGGATAATATGGATGTTGTTTTAGGATATCCTTGGATGGAATCCATGGGTACTATCAATATTAATGTGCAGAAGAAATTCCTGAAGCTCTGGTATAAAAAGAAGAAAATTACATTACAGGATATTTCCATCAATAAACAAGTAGAGTCCATGAAGGTTGATGTAGAAGATGTTCCAGGGACTGACATATCAGATGATGAGCCATTGATGATCGACAATCAAACACAAACAGAGGCTGAAGCAGAAAAGGATACAGGTGTTGATACATCAGATGAGGGCTCAGTGGTTGAAGTAATATTGGAAGATAAGACACCACAGCAGGCACCAAAGCAGGGTGAATTAAATAAAAAGACACTGTGGGTTAAAACTTCAACATATCATCACCCACATCACCCCGCAAGAAAACAACCAACAAAATGGAAACCAATTAGCCACAAGGACAACAACCCCCGCATGACAGATAGAGAGGAGCGAAGATCCACCTACTACACATCAACACAAAAGAGCTACCATAGTCAACTTCCATCTCAAGCAAGCGAGGCACCAACAAGATCGAGGGTTCACCTTTCTCTTGGATGGCTAGATACACGTGCATGGTACCAGTGGACTACTCTTTTGAGTACATCTTATTATTTGTGTTCTTCTCATGTTTCAGGGATGAAACATGTTAAGGGGGGTGGAATGTTATATACCTATGGGGGATAACATGGGGTACAAAGGGAGGTATCCAAGGGAATAATGTAATAATGGGATGGGCCATAGTAATAAATAAGGTGGTTAACCCATATCATGTAAGGGACCACAAGTTGTTAGTAATAATGTAATGGGCCCATGGTATTAGACAGATGGTATTGAGGGAACCATGGTAATGACCCATGGTATTGTATGTATGAGGCCTATAAAGAGGCTAGAGACTCCACATTGAGGGGTGTGAAGGATTATTGTATGAACAGGCATATGGCTTGTGGAGTGTTCTCCTTCCTTAAGGAGTGAATATATGGTGTTGCCCTACCTTAAGGGTTTGATCAATAAAGTGAATCATTTCTATCTATATTCAGATCTTGTTATTTCTTGGGTTTATTTTCATTGTCTTATATTTTCATATCAGATCTATAACAGCATATGCTTCCATCTGATAATGATAATGACCAAAGAAAATTCATCCCCGAGCTTCTCTTCTTCACCACACATTCCCTCAGGAAATCTGGTCACTCCCTTCTATGCAATCACACACCTTCCAAGTTTCGCAGGCTGTTGAGAAATGGCAACAAGAAAATCTTGTTTAATTGGTCCTTGAATTAAATTGTGAATTAAAATTGAATTCTATTCTCATAACAAGTTGTAAATAGTTAATTAAGTTTAATTGACTTAACTAACTTAGGAATTTCGAGTTGGAAGTCTTTATGTAGTCATGTGTGTGTTATCCCTAAATTTTAGGGGTCCAGGATAAGTTTATTTGAGTTGTAATTAGATAACTTAGTTTGATTGAGTTATGGTTAGTTAAACTAGTTCTAACTATTGGAGGAACTAGTAGAGGTCTACTAGTGAGTTGGTGCACTAGTGCATCCTTATTTCTACTCCGCCTATCTGGAGATTCACTCAAGAGAAACACATGCATGTTAGTTCAGAGAAATACCTAGTTGAGACTAGACTGTAGGGACAATGTACTATCATTTGTATGATTTTCCAAGTTATACAGATCATGCATGCAATAAATTATGGACCTAAGTTTGGATTGCTCAGTTTCGGAAGAAGGATTTCCCAATTAAATATGGGTTGATCCTCTTAGCAATTGTGCAAGGAAATAGGGGCTTGGAAGATAGCAGAATTGGCTAAGTGATGGTCATAATGGGCTTGTGAGGAAGTGAGTTGATTATACTTGCGCAGGGATTGTTCTAGTGAGAACAAGCATTGTATTCTCATATTGGATTTATGATTAATGCAATATAGATAGTCAGGGTTTTGAGAATTTGTTTTCCCTAGATAAATATTTTTTTAATGTGCAAATGATTATCTTCCTATTGTTTATTATTGTTTTCATCGATCAACAATGCTTATGTGATTTATTGGAAAGCTTCTTCAAAACCTATTCATTTCCATTGCTGAAAGTAGAGTAGATTATTGTCTTATGTTTTAGAAAATTACATGAGATATTGACTCTCCAAGAAAATCTACATGGTATCAAAGTTGAAGACATTATACTAGAGGAGATTTAGAGTTTGGGGTTACAGGTGAAATTTGAATTTGTAATTCATACTTGAGGATTGGAAAATGGCTTTCTATAGTTTGAGACTCGAGTATGCCTTCGAAGGAAACTTGAATTACATAGCATGGAAAGATAGGTTGGAAGGAGTGTTGGAGGAAAATGGCCTTAAGGAATTTATTGATCAAGATATTCCTAAGCCTCGAGCATCAGATGCTAATGATCTAGTCGAATGGAAAAAGTGTGTGGTGGAGGCGAGGCTAATTTTTATTGAGGGAGTTAGAGACCAGATTGTCTTGAGTCTCCATTGCAAGGAAACTCCATACTCAATGTGGAAGACATTGACAGACCCATTTCAGAATAGCAGTGACTATATGAAGTTGGCACTGAAGGAAAAACTTAGAAATATGAAGATGGAGAAGGGTGACTCAATTCATAAATACTTGACCAAGTGCACTCATTGTCAAGATGAGCTTCAAAGTCTTTGGATTACCATTGCTGAGGATGATATTGTGATCTTAGCTCTTCTATAACTCCCCAAGAGTTGGCATAGTTATCAGGACTCTATCAATGGGAGGGAGAAGCTTCCATATTTGGAACGACTGTGGTGGGATTTGGTGTAGGAAGATATTAGAAGGAACACCAGAGACGGTTTCTCATCAAAGAATCATGATGAGGAAAATTGTGCCTTAACGGGTAAGGAAAAGAAAGGGAAGGGGAAGGCATCCCATTCCAAATCATATTCTTGTCATGGAGGCAAGAAGAAGGACATGTCGAAAGTCAAGTGCTTTCATTGTCATGAGTTGGGACATTTTTCTACAAATTGTCTGCTCAAGAAATCTAAGAAGAAGTCCTCATGAGGAGCGGCGGGTGAGGCTCTTGTCTCTCAATCCGAATTAGACTTTACTCTCATTGCATGCATCATGTCATAATTGATGGGTATTGTATGGTACCTAGACAATGGAGCTTCATTCCACATGACTGGAAACAAGGATCTCTTTAGTGAACTAAAGGAGAAGGATCTCTATATGCATATCAAAATGGGTGACGATAGGAGGTATAGTGCTACTAGATTAGGTACGATTACCTTTCAGAGGGATTCGAGTGCTCCTCTCACCTTGAGAGATGTTATATATATTCCTGGGTTGAAGAAGACTTGGTATCTACTTCCATGCTAGAGGATAGAGGCTATGATGTGATCTTTAGTGAAGGAAAGGCGTTCCTTCATCACATAGCCACGAGACAAGTAAAGAGGATAGGGATTCGGGTGAAGAATCTCTACAATTTGTAGGTAGAATATTGGGCTACCTTGAGCATGAAAGTTAAAAAGGTGCAGAGCCAAGACATCAGTGAGTTGTGGCATAGGCGGTTGGGTCACTTGCATCATGGAGCTTTGAAAACCATGCAGTAGATTTCTACCAGTCTTCCCAAAGATATGCTAGAGCAAGTTGATACATGCAAGGGGTGTACTTTGGGAAAATTTGCCAAATATTCCTTTCATGATAGAGACATTTGAGCAAAGGTGATTTTAGAGAAAGTCCATTCAGATGTATGTGGACCATTCTCGACAACATCCATGAAAAAGCACAAGTATTATGTTATATTTGTTGACGATTTTTCTCTTAAATTTTGGATCATTTTCATCTAGAAGAAAGTGTAAGACACATACATGGCAGAAACAACAGATGAATGATAAGCATGAGAGAGTATCTATTATTAACAAATGATATACATTTATAGTACATTCACATTACCTTTGATTTCATATTCTAAGGCCTCTTGGACTTCCTTAGACTATTCAGCTTCCACACCAACCCTTAGAGGATTAGGTGTCCAACATTCCCCCCTTTAATCCAAAGGGGTATGTATGAGTCCAAGAAGAGAGCTGAAATACAAAATGTGAAAAAAATGCATGGCAATACTAGGCTGAATGTGCTCCCTCAAATGTTGGTATAAGGGAGGTTGTTGAAGGATGACCACCAACACTGGAACGCTTAGTGCAATTCCCAAAACTCTTCCAAGTATGGCATGAAGCTCAGGTCTTTTGCTAGAGGAAGTGCTCCTGATGTTTTGAAGAGGGAAACCTTCAACCATGAAAGGGAGGTCTCACCCCGAATAAAAGGGAGAACCTCAACCTGTAAAGGGAGGTCTCAAATGGTGATCGTTTAAGGATGACCAACAACTCTGGAATGCTTAATGCAATTCCTGGAACTCTTCCAAAACTGGCAAGAAGCTGAAGTCTTTTGCTAGAGGAAGTGTGCCCAATTCTTTGAAGAGGTATCACCAACTGAAGGCATGCTCAGGGGCATATTTGTCTCTGGCTACTACTCTGAATCTAGTATGGTAGGTTGTGGCTTAGGCTCACTTGATGTGGCTTTGAAGCTTGTAGATGACCATCACTTCCCCCCCTTGTTAGATACAAGGTGAGAAGATGAAGAAAACTCAACTGCAAGACTATTAAATACTTGAGAACAAATCCTGTTGTATGAGTGAAATATCTTCTTGGCTATTGAAGCCCATTGCCAAGAAGCGATCCATCCAAGATGAATCTTTGTTCTTGCAGGAGGTTTGTTTCTGAAGAATCTATTTGAAGAATGACTAGTTTTATGATAGTGCTTACATGGATGAAGATCAAAAAAATGATCTTTCATGTGGCCAACTCGGTCATAGTGTTGGCATTTCATAATCTGTTGTTGTTGCTGTGGAAGAGGAGCAGAATCTAGAACAATTGAAGGTGAACTGTCATGAAGGAATCTAGCACTCTGAAACTGAATGGGCTTTGAGTAATTTGGAATATGAAAGGAAACCTCCTTATCATATCCAAGACCTTTTCTGTGCTTGTTGCTGACAAGCTCTTTGCAAGGTTTTATGATGGGCTTGGGAAGTGCAAATTGAACTTCTGCATCTCCATGTAACTCTACTGCTTTATTGGGAACTAGATTTGAATTAACTGTAACATTATTGTCTTGTTGTTTATGGGAGTTTGTTTCAATCTTTTGAATAGAAACAGGTTGAAAGTGATGACTCCACTACTGTAATTCTTCTTGCTGTAGTTGAGATTCAAGCTGCAAAAAAGCAATCTGTTCTTGTGCATATTGTAGACAAGTCTGAATTTCTAAGAGAGAGCCTTTGCTGATTTGGAATGTGTCATTAGAAGTAGATAGTATCAGAGTTTTCAAGAACTCCAATATTGCATTAATTCTGGTCATTTTCATTGAACAAATCAGATAAGTCTCTCGAATTATATGGCTAAAATGGTTGCAACAATAACCAAAGATACCCTGTTGAACAAAATGCAGAAAGATAATTTTGCACAATGGCCAAAATACACTCAAATTTGGCAATATAACCAATGATCACTCTAAAACTTGCCACAATTCTTGGTACAGTCAAATGTATTCAGTGCATCAAAACCAAGCCAAGTTCGTTGCAGCTTACATTTAATATCTTAGGTTGCAATTTATAAGACCAAATTCAACAATTTAAATAGTTCTAAATTCAATGACTCTCGCCAACCATTCATTAATGGAGCAAGCTTCCCACATGCGTAGAAACATAGGAATCTTTCAGATACCAGTAGCCTTGTTGACAATATTCTTTGTTACAATCTTTGTTACAAAAGCTCTCGCAGAGACCAACAATGGTCAGGATTTCAATTTTCAAGATAGAGGTACTCCTCCTTAGCTCGGTGGTGGCTTCCTATGCAAGCATTGGAGATGCCGACCCTGTTCATAGGTCATGGGCGTGAAGATATTTGGATTCAAACTCAATAGTTGTAAAACATTTTGTAATTACTATCTTCCATGATTATAATACCCATATCCAAAATGACACTCAAATGCTTTGGATTTTTTGTACATGGATTTTCCCCGTGAGGGTCCCACTTATCTGACCAATCATTCTCCGTCCCTCGTTGACTTAACCTTTTATCAAGTGCTTCAATCCACATCGTTAATCTCACTTCTCTAGATCCAACGGATATTGCGTTGTCTGCTCACCAACTAACCTGGACGATCTCCACCGTCGATGTGACCCATCTAATTGAACGGTTGTCGCACAATATCGTGTGAATTCTTGCACGACTGATATCAGGTCGAGAGTGCACGAGAATAGTGGCTTTCCCATGCTACGTGTCACCCATTAAGTAAATCACATGAATTTTAGGAATACTGTTTACAGCCTTTAGGGCGCGTGAGATATTGCTTCCCACTTATCAATACCACCCACGTGCTTAATTCATACATTTAATAAAGGAGCTTAAGGAAAGGTTTAATGCTCCTTCAATAAAATCTATGTGGAAACGTTTGATTTAACTATCTGAAGTCTAGACCTTTATAAACCTTTGAGAAAAACATTATAAATCCTTCATAATCTTTGGTTAATTCTTATTACTTGCACATATTAACCATACCATGGATTTTAGACTCTGGTTAAAACTCAACTTAAGCCACAGTACATTAATCTTTCTTAATTCTATTATAATTCCCATATAATAGAAATATTTCATAAACCACACTTAAACCTTACCTTTCTTCCATTCCAAAAACCTTTTCACATACATCAATGCTCTCCTTAGCACATTAAATCTTTGTCGTCGATATCATTCCTTAATCCGATGGTTATCGCGCAATAACTCACGCCAACTAGCTTGGCCAATCTCCACCGTTTATTTCTCCTACCTCAATCCAACGGTGATCGCGTAATCTTGCGTGAAATCTTGCACGACCAATACCAGGTCGAGAACACACGAGAAAAGTGGTTTTCTCTTTCCATCGTGTGCTACGTGTCAATCCCTCAGGTTAATTGTGTGAAATTGTAGAATACCATTTATAGCTTTTAGGGCACATGAGATAATGCTTACCGCCTACAACGATCACTCCATTATTTTGCACGTTTTCCACCTTTTTGTCAACACGTGCCTTGATGTGATTCATCCATTTCTTAACTTAATCTCCTGCGATAATATCTCCATCACTCATCTTCCATTAACCCTGTCCATTGATCCAACTGATCCAACGGTTACTGTGCACTGTTGCCTGATTCACTGGACCTCGAGCTAGAAGGATTTCCAACCTCTAACAAAGTATCAATTCCACCTGTTCAACTTCCTAGTCCACTTAAGGGTTTCAGTCTTGGCTTCAAGCTTCTTGGGAAGTCACCTGTGGACAAGAAAGTCATAGTCCATAGATCCTCTAATGTGGCAGCAGAGGAACGTTCATATAACTGGATGGTGTATATACTGATATGATTCAAGGCAACCACAGTCACTGTGTACAGTTGTGGTGTACATGCCAACACAATTTCACTGACACGGAGGAGGTATTATGGTGTGGAGTCAGGAGTATTAACTATGCGAAAGGAGAGGCGTTAACCAAGAAACAGTCATGGTAATGTAGTATTATGAACACAGTAATACCGCATGACAATCACTGCATGTCAAGCAACACAATGTTCATCCAAAATGTAGTCAACACATTACCATTCAATGCAGAATACCATTCAATGCAGAATATGTATCGAATATTTATGGCTGTAATACATACTTACTTCACTCATGGCACTCACCATGGTCATCTCAGTCTTCCACGCAACACAAACTTTAAAGGTCGTTCGATTTTGTATCAAACGTGGAGCGTACTTCATCCAACACCACGCTCTAGCAGGAAAGGTTTACGTGCATTAAATGGGCTCCAACAGACCACATTTTCACTACAAACACTAGGCACAGGAAAGTGCGGGAGAGTTATCTTCATGGAATTAATCATCTCATGTTCAAAATGCAGAGAGGCCACAGGGCAGGGATACGCCTTGCTTTGATACCATGTAAGACACATACATGGCAGAAACAATAGACGAATGATAAGCATGGGAGAGTATCTATTATTAAAAAATGATATACATTTATAGTACATTCACATGACCTTTGGTTTCATATTCCAAGGTCTCTTGGACTTCCTTAGACTATTCAGCTTCCACACCAACCCTTAGAGGATTAGGTGTCAAACAGAAAGATCAAAATTTTGCAAAGTTTTGTGAATTTAAAGTATTGATCAAGAAAGAGTCTGGAAAGAAGGTTAAACCTACAGAGAGTGATAATGGTGGTGAGTATGTCTCAAATGAGTTTAAGAACTTTTTTGCGGCAGAAGGGATTAAATGAGAGTTAACGACACCCCATAACCCATAGTAGAATGGGGTGGCCGAAAGGAAGAACAAAAGCATTGTAGGGGTATAACGAGCAATGTTGTATGGTCAGGGCCTACCACTACAATTGCTTGCTGAGACATGAAACAAAGTTGTTTATTGGAAGAACATAAGCCCACATTGGATTCTTGGGATGAGTACAACAAAGGAGGCTTTTTGAGGAAAGAGAGCAGATGTTGGTCACTTCAAGATTTTTGGGTCATTGATATATTTCCATGTGATAAAAGATGTACAAAAGAAGCTTGTGTGAAAAACATAGTTGGGGATATTTGTGGGGTACACTAATACACCTCACAATTATCAGGTGGACCTACTGACCAAGAGGATGACAGTGATTTTTAAGGATATTAGATTTGATGAAGAGAAGGCCATGCGATGTTCCCTTGAGGGGGAGGTTCAACTACATGTGATTGAGTAGCCTTAGATTGATGTGGAGTAGCCACACAGAGAGGATCCAGGAGTGGAGACATCGACTCAGGAAGAGTCTTCTAGAGATGGGATAAAGTGCACTAGAGCGGCTGACAAGTTATTGCATGATACAAGAGAGAATGTGGTAGCATCCACACCATAGTGCAGGTAGAGGAGGTCACCTGAGAGGTACACTGGGTACATGGATCTTATGAGAGGATGTGTTGAGATAGAGCCATCTTCCTTTGAGGAGGCAGTGAAACAACCAGTTTAGGTTGATGCCATGGTGGAGGAGTATGACTTCATTGTTCCTAACAATGTTTAGGATGTGGTCCCAAAACTGACAAACAAGTCAATGGTGAGATCCCAAGGGCTTTACAAGGTAAAGCAAGAAACAAATGGTAGTGTGGAGAATCATAACTCCAGGTTTGTGGCGCGTGGCTTTTCACAGGTGGAGGGGATTGACTATGACGAGACCGTTGCTCCTATTGCAAGGTACTCATCAATCAGATCCATATTGGCACTATCAGCATATATGGGTTGGAAGATACATAATATGGATGTAAATATAGCCTTCCTTAATGGAATGATTGAGGAAGAGGTGTATATTGAGTAACTTGAAGGCTTTTAGACCTTTGACCATGAGTCACATGTGTGCCGACCCAAGCGAGCGTTGTATGGGCTAAAGTAGGTACCCAGTTCTTGGTACACCAGGATCAATAACTACTTCAATGGGTTGGGCTTCACCAAAAGTGAAGCAGGTGTGAACCTATACCACATTGTGGTGGAAGGTAAAGTGTTGAGCATTTTCTTATACGTCGATGATTTGATTCTGACAAGTGATGATATGTTGATCAAGCCTTGCAAGGAGGATCTTGAAATAGAGTTTGAGATGGACTTAGGGATCATCCATTATTTTCTAATTTCTAGGCATGGAAGTATGGCAAGGTGATGGTGAACTTTTTGTCTCTTAGGGAAAGTATGTCAATGATATACTTAAAGGTTCCACATGGAGAGTAGTAAACCCATGGAGACTCCTTTAGCAGGTAACTAGAGGAAGGAAGATGCTACTTCAGGTGAAGTAGTTGAAGCTACCATTTATAGGTAGCTTGTGGGTTCACTCATGTATTTGGTGAACACACGACCGAGCATGTGCTATGGAGTTCACCGTATTAGTCAAGCAATGGTTAGGCCTAACAAGCTGTATTGAAATGAAGGCATGCATGTGTTGAGATACCTTAGAGGCACTACTCAATATGGATTGTGGTACAGATGAACATAGGGAGTGAAGATTCAAGGCTTCATCGATGCATATTGGGCAAGGAGTCCATCTGAGAGGAAGAACACATCAGGAAGGATCTTCAGTATTGGGTCAACAATTATTTCATGGTACAACAAGAAATAGAGATTGGTTGCACTCAATTTGGCAGAGGAAGAGTACATGGCTGCAAGTCAAGCAGCATGTGAAGCCATCTGGATGAGGAAGATTTTTGTTGGTTTGTTTGGTCAATAAATGGATCCAACTTTGATTTACTGTGATAATCAGAGTTGTATCAAACTCTCTAAAAATCCATTTTTTCATGATCAGTTCAAACATATTGATATATGATATCATCATCTTCATGATTTTGTATTGAGGCAGATTATGTTATTGGAGTACATTCCAACAAAGGAGCAGAATGCAAACGTTTTTGACAAAGGCATTGTCAAGATGTAAATTCGAGTTTCACAGAGACAGAATCAGGGTAGCTGATAATCCCTTTCTCATTGAGAGGGAGTGTTGAGAAATTGAAACAAGAAATTCTAGTTTAATTTGTCCTTCAATTAAACTGTGAATTAAATCAAATTCTATTCTCATAAAAACTTGTAACTATTTAATTAAGTTTAATTGAATCAATTAACTTAGGAATTTCGAGTTGGAAGTATTTATGTATTCATGTATGTGTGATCCCTAAATTTTAGGGGTCTAGGATGAGTTTATTTGAGTTGTATTAGATAACTCATTTTGACTGAGTTATGGTTAGTTAAACTAGTTCTAACTGTTGGAGGAACTAGTAGAGGTCTAGTAGTGAGTTAGTGCACTAGTGAATCCTTAGTGCTACTCTAGCTAACTGGAGATTCACTCAAGAGAAATTGATGCATGTAAGTTCAGAGAAAGACCCAGTTGAGACTAGAGTGTATGGATAGTGTACGATTGGTTGTATGATTTTACGAGTTTTACAGGTCATGCATGTAATCAGTTATGGACCTAAGTTTGGATTACATAGCTTTGGAAGAAGGATTTCCCAATTAAATATGGGTTGATCCTCTCAGGAATTGCATAAGGAAATAGGGGCTTGGCAGGCGTCATAATTTGCTAAGCGTTGGCCAGAGTAGGCTTGTGAGGTAGAGATTTGGTTATACTTGTGTAGGGATTATTCTAGTGAGAACAAGCATTGTATTTTCATCTTGGATTTGTGACTAATGAAATATAGATAGTCGGGGTTTAGAGTAGTTTATTTCCCTAGATAAATATTGTGTTAATGCATGATTGATTATCTTCCTTTTGTTGATTATTGTTTTCATCAATCTATTGGTTTTTGCTGTTGAAATTAGAGTATATTCTAGTCTTGTGTTTTAAAAAATTACATGAGGTGTTGAATCTACATGAAAATCTACATGGGCATCCCCTTCTCTGCTACACATCCCTTCGGGTGACCCCTCCCTTGGCAAGGTTATTCGCATTTGAAGATCCAAAAACCAAAGCATATCCTTGCCCCAAAACCATCATACCGGTCGTAACATTCTCATGGAAATCAATGTAAACTGTTGGGTACTAGTGTCCCACAATGACCCTATTCCTAAAGTGATTTACTAACATATTTTTGCTTGTTCCAATTCCTTTTGTCATTGTTGTTCATTCTTGTAATCAGTTTCAACCACCTAACTGGGCATGTTCATGATTTCCTATACGAAGCACATACTTTCCATTAGATTCAAAAGAAATTGAAATAAATTAAAGTCATATCTCATTGGTAGCTCATCAATAAGGTACACTTTCACATATGTTTATTTCCTGTCACAAAAAGTCAAACTAGCTCTTCGATCAAAACATCATGTATAAACATATCACATCCGGTTAGCTCAAAATGCAACCAACCTAATCAAAACCATATATCACATGTAAAGATCATAAATTAGAGTCATAGATCACACGAATAATAAAACTGAAATAAAGTACTGATACTTATCCTTTAATCGGTCCTCGCTTCTGCCTTTGTTATTTTTGTATACACACTAGATCATTTGCTACACCCGACAAGCACCTAGTGCCTTTGCTTCTCTCCAATCATGTACACATACACATAGTGTACATCACATGCATACAACACCATGCAATGGATGCACCTACACCTGACATACAACACATACACCTACACCTGGTGTACAACACAATACATATACGTACACAGAGTACAACACAATGAATACACATGTCATGATACAATGACTACACTATACACATAAAACAATACCACATGTACTTAACACAACATGTGTGTGTACAAAATACCAGATGTAAATAGTTCCACCTGCACACCGTGTACACAACACTACATGTACACAATACCACCTACACAATGTGTACACAACACCACATGAATGACGTGTACACAACACCAAATGCACGGCATGTACACAACACCACCTGCACATAACACCCTATGTACAACATGTAAACAACACCACATGTACATGGTACCATATGTACAACATGCACACTATGCCATATGTACACAACACTGCATATGCAACATGCATAAAGCACCATATGTACACCACCAAATATCCAACATATGCACAACACTATATGTACACAACACTACATATCCAACATGCGTACAACACCATATATACACAACATTTCATATCCAACATCTACACAACACTATATGTACAACATGTATAACAAATACACAACAGTAGTATTGCACATCCTGATACCACACACTGAATCTACCAAGCAACCTTACTTCTAGTGTCTTTCCACTATCCATGCTTATTCTAGCATGCTGTGGATCACACTGCTTTCATTATGATGATGTATCCCTCAACATTACTTGTCATAGCATAAACACAAACATAGTGCAAGCACATAATATCAATCATATCCACATAATATAGTTAGCCTCATTTATCTATCAAGACTACTCTTTCCACTTCATTCGTCATAAGACTAGGATCCCATTCATGTCATTCACCTGCATAAACAATCATTCCTCCACAAGAATGATCCCTAGGGACCCTATCAGACAATGAAATTCATACATACATATATAATCATTAACATAAAGCAATCATGATTGTTGACGGCCCTTTAGGAACCGACATACATACATACATGTATAGATGTATAGGCATCAACATAATCATGATCACAACATAATGAATAGATATAATAAAGTCTAGTTTAAGAGAGCCCCCTTTATACACGCACAACATGCACAACCTTAAGAACAATCATTCCCAACATAGCCAAGGAATTTGATGCCTCGGATCCATTCACTTTACCTTTCCTAATTACCTTCCTCATGACTGTCCTACCACCATCCCTTTACCCCAATGGACTTTACCAATCCAACTAGCTGTCATATTATTACCTTCATATGGTATTTACTCATGCACTGAGCTTCATCCAAGTCTTACATTACCTATTGAGTTTCATTCATCACTCTTGAGCTAAATTAACTTTCCTCTTTCCCCAGCCAATTCCCAAGACTCTCAAACATAAAAGTCAAGAACAAGAAATAAACAAGAAGAAAACCATGAAATACAAATAGTAATATTGCACCACAAAAAAAGTGGCATGGCTATACACCAGATGTAAACAAAAATTCAATTCAAGCACAAACAAATCACAAAGAACTAACAGAACAAACAGACACCATGACTCAACCCCCTGGTTCTGAAGGAAATATCAACCTGAGCCTTCTTCTAGATTTCATGGTAGTCTCTTTTGCCATGAAATCCCTTGCATCATACTACCATAAACACATAAATGCTAGTCCATAAATAAAAATAAAAATGTATCAGTTACCTTATCTTGATGTGTCAAGCATGTTGCCCTATAACTGAATGCCTACATATGTAATCTCTCAAGGGATTCCGATTCCTTGATGAATCCAACCAAAATTGAAAACTAATTGTTATACCTATCTAATAGATGTTCATAAATATAGCACATATCGACATAATGTCGGATGAAGTCAAGGATAAGAAGACTTCTTGTATTCATGTAAAGCACTCATTCGTTCAGAACTGCAGTTTCCAAACACAGTCAAAGGAATTGTCACCCAATTCCTTTCTTTTACCTTTTACCTTGCTTCAATTGAGTCTTATTATGTATTGTCACATCACGCAACTATTAGTTATATAAACAAATCAAATATTACCTTGTCATGTTAATACCAATCATGTTTCCCTATAATTGTTCACACATGCCATCCACATGTTCCAAAGATCAAGACACCATATCTATTAATTTCAAATCAACCTTTTACCGATACTAACAACCATGTCATAATCAACAATCAAATCACAATCAAAAATCATTATACTACAAGTAGCACCCACTTACTCGCAAGTACACATCGACTATCTCAACACATATGTGTTAGTACAACCAACTTAAAATAACATTATTCCTTCATGCAATCTTATAAAAACATACTCATTTATTCAATTAATCAAACATTCAAACAACCTGTAAACATACCATGCTAAATAAACCAAATACATAATCAAACTCATACCTTAATATATCTCAGGGGAGGCTATCACACTTTCACAAGGTAGTCCTTATTAGTATGACACAATATCACAAGCATATTGACTCATATGTGAATATCATAACCATAACCATCTGCATAGGCCAATCCAGATTATCATGATACATATAACATCAAGATCTTAGCTGCAATGACCATAACTATCACGCATATGACTGCAATGCATATAACAACAAGCTAAATACCATGCATGACTATCCGACAAATTTGCATATGAACACAATGATTCACTAACATCTATCATGCATGTAACGACAACAATGATAGAATGAAAAACATGTACATAACCCTAATTCATATAATAATCGTTAACCACCATACCTACATACCCAACATATAAACGTGTATGACAATATGCTCTTACCCCGAGGTCCAGTGCTGCAAACTCGCTCTAATAATATTCTTCTCCTACTCTATCTTAGCCCATATATTAACATCATGATTGTAATAACCCCGGGTAAAGATTTCATTTCATAAAGTTAATAAAGGAAAAATAAGATCAATGTCAAGGGAACTTATTCCAAGATGAATGTTGGGAAAAATATCCTAGTGGGAATCACTTGTTGTGTTTATGGCTAAGGGGAAATTGGGAAATGAAATGGCAAAGGCTTTGAAAAGGAAAAAATGTAGTATTGGCATTTTACTTATGAAAATAAAAGAAAATAGGAGAAAAGGGAGGTGAAAAGCCACATGTTGCATGTGAGGAGGAAATTGAAGGAAAATAGAGGAAACATGAAGAAATTGGAAGCATGAATAATAAAAAGACATCAAAGCATCAATTGGTAGCCTTTTGTTAGTTTAGTTTTGGAGTCAGTCTCAGAGAGGATAAGATCACCAAGAGGAGAAGGAAAGCAAGCAGGCAAGGAAAGAGAGGAAGGAGAAGGAAGGCCAAAGAAGGCAAAGGAAGCAAGGATCAAGCAAGGAAAGCTTAGATCAGGCAACTTTAATAGGAATACTTGTAGGTAAAAAATTTCATGTATGGTTTCCTAGTTGGTTTTGGCATGCATGGCATATGCATGTGTGTATTTTCATTTCTTTGCTATTGGTGGCATGGATTTGCCAGGTTTTGACAATAGTTTTAAACTTACCTTGCCATTTCCAAATAGCCATGGTGTGATGGGATTCTTTCTCATTTCAGCTTTGGATTTCTGAAAGTTTTTGGATCTGGGTGAGGTGGTTTCAAGAAAATCACAAGAGTTGGGGGTGAACATGGTTTTCCCCGGGAAGCTCTCAACATGAACATGGAGATAGGAAATTCCTCACGGGAGGGTGAAGGAATTGTGATGTATTTAAGCTCAGTTTGGTTTTGTGATCTCGATATCGGTTTAGGTGTGATCATGGTATGGTGAGGGTGGAGGTGGTTTAACCTATGGATTCCCTTGGTTGTTTATGGATGGTTTTATCCCATGAGATCCAAAATTCATGATTGGAATATGACACATGGATGATAGATTGAATGAAAGATTTGGTTCAGCCCAATCTATGGTCAAGTGGTACGTGGAATACCCTAACTTGGTTGGCTTTTAAATATGGTTAATAAGAGCTAAGTTCCTCTTGTTTTCATGAGTAAATTTACCTGTTATTATGTGGCTTAAAAGGTTTTTCTCTCATTGTTATTTATCTAGTTATATGTTGGTTATAAGAATGGTTAATTGAGAGATCTAAGTATGGATCTTATCACATTTCA
Organism: Pinus tabuliformis; assembly: GCA_031772625.1. NCBI lineage: Eukaryota > Viridiplantae > Streptophyta > Pinopsida > Pinales > Pinaceae > Pinus > Pinus tabuliformis. The sequence goes on from CM062817.1 coordinate 824,291,454, forward strand.
TTCAATGAATGTATGGTTAATGAGTGTATGACCTAATTGGTGTTACGACCACTATTTTTAGAAGGTATTGGCCCTTCTTTAAATTTATATAAGTTTTTAGATCCTTATGTTCATATATCCATTCATGACTTGTGGTTTTCATATTTACCATGTGTTTGACACAATGTCTGTCCTGGTTGGGAGCAGTCCATTCAAGTCCCGGTTCAAGTTTTTGTTTATAAGCTTTGTTTCTATGTAATTTATCTTTTCTAGAAGTTTCATTGAGTTATGGGAAGAGGCTTGCCTCCTGGCATAGAAAAGGTGGCTTAGAATTTGGGGTCGTTAGCATAGAACTATCTAGAAAAGTCCACAGTTGCATGGAGGTAGTATTATTAGTACAACTGGCAGGCTACAGTTGCTAGCATGCCTTGGAAAGGGAGCGATTGAGGCTCTAGGTTACTAAGAAAGAGAGTTATCTCAAGGGTTGGATACCTGGAGGATTTGGGTTTCTCTTGGACATCCTGTATCACTGGAGGGAATTCAGTAAGGTCATAAGTTGTGGACTTTTATCACAGTGACCCTTAGTGCATTTTTACCCAAGGAAAATAGGTGAAAGTGGGTACATGTGGGAGGAGGTGGTTACTATGATGACATAAAATGCATACAATGACCTCATGCATGACAATCATGCCCATAACAATGAATGTATAACAACATATAGACACTGACATGTATTCATGAAAAACACATCCCAACATCAACATAATCAAATTCTACATGACAACACAACTACAACAATGAACATCACCATGTATGCATGATAAACACATATAAAACCTACGTTCATGCATGATAAACAAATTCCACCCATCTAGTTCAAGTGTTGAAACTGGGAGCTCTGATACCAATTTGTAACACCCTCCTCCAACACTTACCCAAGTTTACTGGTCCACCAGGGTAAATATGTGGCAAAGAGTTACTATGATATGATTCAACCTCCTACATCACCTCAAGGAATTGAAATCGACAAAACAAAACCTTACTAACCTTCCTAAGGTGCTACAGGGCCCCCAAGGGCTAAATAATGCTTCTAGGTGTCCAAAACCTAAGTTAACTTTCCTTTTCACTCATATGGAATCCTAGTCAGATGTACAAGCTTGAATCCATGTGACTGTAGGCTTCCAATCACATGCATAACCATTGTAAGGGTGTGACTACAATCTTTTTCAGCTTGTTTTGTGCCTGAGACCGCAAAATATGTGCCACCTTTTTAGAGCTAGACTCATGGTCACTACCCAGAACTTGATGAAACTTTCCAAAACAATAACTAACACAAAGAAAAATCTTCTAACACAAAACTTGATAAAGGACTTCTCCTAACCAAGCCTAACCATAACAGACATTTCGTCAAACACATCATGGACATGTAATGTATAGGTCATAAATACACATCTGAACAAACGGGTACCATACTTATTCAAGAATCATCGAGAAGGTCTCCGCCCTTCTCATAATAGCTACAAAATCATATATTAGGTCATACATTCACTATTCATTCATTTAATAATCAAAACATGATGAGGACCATAACTCAAGTTTGTCATAAAACCATGCTTATGACCAACATATAACAAAAATAGTAACAATGATAGAAATACCGTTAAAATCACATAATAACAAGCACATCTACTACAAAAGGAAAAGAGCTCTTATTAACATATGAAAAACACAACCAAGTCAGGGACTTCCATGTACCACTCGACCATAGATTAGGCTAAACCAAATATTTCTTTCAACCAATCACCCCCGTGCCATATTCCAAGCATGAATGTGGGACTTACAACAAAACAACCAGGGATTCCTCAAGCTTTACCACAATCCTGCCAAGGGATTCCTATGCCCAAGCCCTCATCTATACAACTAGGATTTACTCCAATCTTGCCAAGGTATTCCTAGGCCCAAACAAGAAACATACACTACCATGCTTTACCACAATCCCATCACATACTGGTCCAGGGATCACTAGGGCTATACAAGAATGGATACCTCTGGATCTCTCCACCTAAACGATGATAAATATGTCCTTCTCCACCTTCTAGGCTTTACCATATATCCCGCCATTCACCAGTCGAGGATTCCTAGGCCCACCGAGGGTATACACAATCAGGATCTATCGCAATCCCACCTTTACTGGTCCAGGGATCCTTAGGCCTTGTGTTTCTCCCTAATACCACCCCACTCTCTTTTCAAACCATTTAGCAATCAAACTCAACCAAATAAGAGGAACATCATCACATCATGGCTATCCAAAAATGGAAAGGAAAGGCTGAAAACCACTATCACACCTGGAAGAACTCATGCCAATGGCAACAAGAGAACCAAATACACACATGCATGTACCTGCATGCCAAAACTAGGAAGGAAATCATACATACAAATCAATACCTAAAAGTAATCCTACTGTATCCACTTGATCCTGCTCTTCCTTGATTGATATTTGCTTTCCTTTTCTTTCTTTCTCCAAGTCCCAAGTATGCCACACTCCTCCAAGAGTGCTCCAAGAAAACTCTGAGCATCCAAGAGTATGAGAGAGAGGTCCAAGCGAAAACTAACAAAAAAAGGTTGTGAACTAATCCTCAGAAACCTTTTTACCCATGAGGCCTCTATTTTCTTCATTTTTCATTATTTCCTTCATTTTTGTCCTCACATGCAACCTATGACCTTTCACTTTCCTTTTCTCCCAATTTCCATTATTTTTATAAATAAAATGCCAATTGTAGAGAAAGAGTTTGGATTTCCCAAAGTGGTAGGTGAAATATGCCAACGTTTCGAATACTAAAGAGGATCCATAATCAGGACAGAGAGTGATGAAACAAAAGAAGAGTCTAGCAGAGGATGCATAAATAGATAAATGGACAAAAAGCAAGAACAAAACCTAAAATGTAGGCTAAATACTAAAAACCTAAACTGAAAAGACAATAAACTAAAATGAAATAATTTTCTATTACATAATGAAATAATTATTATAAATAAATAATTAATAATTATTACTATTATAAATAAATAATTATTAATAATAATTATTTATTTTATAATAATTATGACTCATTATGCTAAATTTTTTAAAATCTAAACTAATATTTATAATCCAATAAAAGTGAACACAAGAACCTAAAAAATGAAATAAAATTTTATATATAAATAATGAATAATAATAATAATTTATAATTTATAATAATTATAATAAGTAAATAAAAAATAATTAGTATTATTTTATTATAATAGTTAAAATAAATAGTTAATAATAATAATTATTTATTCAATGTCATAAATAAAATACCAATTAATGCCTCTTGCCTTTCCAAAGCCTTTGCCATTGCCTTTTTCAGTTTCCTTTACCCATAATAATACAAATGAACACCGAGTGGGATGTTTTGCCCAACATTCATCTTGGAATACGTGTCCCATGACCTTGGCCTTATTTTTCCTTTATTAACTTTATTACATGTATTTTTGACTAGGGTTGTTACATGAAATCAAATTCCATAAAAAAACGATTTGAGATAACAGAAAATCCTTTCAAATGAGTTATTTTCACCTTCTCAAATGCTCTATGGAGCTTATGGCACTTGTATGAAATTCTTTGAATATTGGTGCTTTGTATTTCATCCTTCATTGTGCTTCAAAACCTCATTCCCATGGAGCCATAGCTTGACTCTGATACCACTGATCCATATCTTTGGGAGGTGGGGGGAGGAGATTTGAAAAATTCAAAAGCATGAACAATATGAGAACACAGAGTAAACAAAACCGCCAATATTTTTTTTACTAAAATAGAGAATAATTTTAAAATCTACACTATGGTGGACAATCTCTCATTTTACAAAATGTGATTAGTTACTTATATCCTTTTTTAGTTACAATACCATGCGTAAATTCCATTCGTGGGTAAATACTGTGGGTGAAAGAATACCATGGGTGGATGCCACGTACAATACCATATGTAAATTGCATGGGTGGATGTCACTTTCCATTTGGATAATCATCATAGCAGTGTAAATGAATATAAGAAAAATACATACCATTAAGGAAATGATAACTCTCCTAAGAGGTACATTTATGTTATATTTATTGCACTTTGATTATATTTTCATTACACATTCCACCATGTCCCCCCACCCACTTTTGGGACATATTTTTTAATGCACTATAACTAAAAGAAAATCTTTTTTAAAGATTCAAATAGAGTATAATGATTACAAGGAAAAAAGTAATTTAAACATTTCTATAAAAATATTGTATTTTTAAAAATAAAATCTATTTAGAATTTACATACACTAGTAATGAATTTCCCTTATTTTATTTTAATTTCATTAAGCAGTTCTTACTTAGTTTCAATTATAAAGTTGTCTTAAGAAGTGATTTCAGTGTATTATTTGTTAATATGGAAAACTTATCGAATTCGATGATGTCACAGTAGAGAAAGATGAGAGTGTAGGGATAGCAATGATAAGTACTACAAAAACATATATAACGATAGACAAAACAAAAGAAACAAAAACTAACGAAGAAATAAACTAAAATATGTGCTTCTACGCACGTTTAATTAACTATGTATCAGATTTCTTCTTTCTTTTTCTCTTTTTTGTTTGTTTGTTTTTTTATTCTTCTTTCTCTCTCTCTCTCTCTCTCTCTCTTTTTTTAATTTATTTCAATTAAATCCTCATGACTGGGCAAAAAGAAATCAAGAATATGCCATTGTTGATTGAAGATACCAGTAATAATATAACAGAGAGGATTTTTCATGATGTTGTCTTGGTTACATATTGAACATCTTTGGACAGACAAAGTAAGTGAAAATCAATACTTTGTGTAGACTTAACAGATAATAAAGTGAAAATGACAATAAAATTTCTTGTGCCAAAACCATTAATCAAAAAAATTGAGTCAATGCTTATTGAAAATGCTGGTGTTTCTATTAGAGATTTCGAAATAATTCCAAAGAATAAATACAATAGCAGTGATTGTGATAACAATATATGTCTAAATAGTTTTAGCAATATAGAAAACATTTGTATCATTTGTGCAGAGTATCGGTTTTTTCCAAAACATGATGATTGCAAAGATGTTTCATAATGACGATGCATTTCCATTCGACATAATCACAACTATTGAAATTTTGGTAATGCACACAAAAATGTAATGTGTACTGGAAATCAGAGACGACAATGGAGAAAAATATAGGGATATAATAAGCTTTGTTTTATTTGAACATCTTATTGTTATGAAGTTATTTTCCACCTATTTGTCCTTCCCCCCCAGTTCCCCATCAGAAAAACCAATTTTCATTGAAATAAAAATGAAGCTACATATTTATAGGTCTGTATATCCCAATTTTTAGAAAAAAATATTCTTCATATGTTGAACTTTTTGCATGTATTCATTTACAAATGTTGCATATGTAATAGGTTCAAGTACATTATAAACTTGTTTTGACATGTGTTTCAATTCAAAGACATTTGAAACAAAGCGTTTTTCCATTGATCATGCTAAAAAATATAGTGAAAAAATAAGAAAGAGTTTTCCAAACTTCATAATCGATGTTCATATTCCCATTGAAAATAAGGGATAAAGCCGAAAACATAAGAAATTTCGTTTCCTTTCCATGTGGAATATGCACATTAAACTATATCATATTTTAAACATATGCATAGGTAAATAACAATAAATAAAAAGACATTTCATTTCATGTTACTAAGCCTCTGTTTTCTATATCAATTTTATAGTATTTCCAAGGATACCTGACAGTGATTAGTTCATATACAAATCCATTCAAGACTATATGTGTGAAATGTAGTACTCCAATTACAAGTACTAGAACTATGAATAAAAGTATGCTTTATTGCACCGCTTGCAGGAATGACCCTCACTTCCTTTATTTTCATCGATTAAACATGGAAGTGACAGGATTGAAATACAATGTACTATGAGGGGTGTTGAACTAGAAAGAGTATTACCTGCACTACGAAAATTTTCCTACAACTAATACTTTGTAGACAAAACGATTGTGATTGAAATCTTAACCAACTTTGAGACACATGGCACATTTATAATAAACCATAAAAACATAGTTATATGTATACAATGATGATTTTCTTTGTTTATGTTTTCAAGAAATATATTAATGACAGAATTCTCATTCCTTACATTGCCAAGCATCCTAACATTGCCTCAAAGCTTTTGGTCCAAGAATTGCATTTTTTTGTCGAACAACTCTTTCATTTTCCTTGATAATTGGGATATGATTTCACATTATCAATCAATATACTATACTCATGGGAAGAATATTCAAAATGTAATAATCAGAGCAAACAAGACAATTTCTTCTACTAATGAAAACTCTAATATGACATTGTATAGAAATGTAATCCAGTGAACTATTTTTTCCCACCTCTATGTTATGTACTATGTTATGTAATTTTTTCTTTCTTGCAGTCTTGTTTCTTACATTTTTTTTTTGATTTATCAAATTTGCAATTTCTATAACTACTCAAGAAATATTAGAAGTTGGTTATGTTGCAATTTCTAGTGACATTACTTTACAATCATGGTAATTTTTATTTACAATGTCGACCAGTCCAATATTTTTGGTATTTAAATAACTATTCCATACAAGATTTAAACAAACATCTAAATAAATCATTGTCATACAAAGTTGAAATGAATTTCTAAAGAAAATAAGCAAGATTATGTTATAACGTATAAAACATATTGCATTTATACATACATCTGTAATCTAGAATAATTTGATATGTTTCTTTTCATTAACTATGTTGAGAATATTACAATGCATAGCCTTTAACATATACTGAATGCCAAATTCCGTTCATCAAATAGAAAAATTTGGTACTGATTTCTTTACTAAACCATTATTTCTAGTTATTAACTCTTTTAGTGATTATGCTACCAGAATTGAGAACTGATTACTTTGTTCATGTTTTGCAAGAGCTCTTTTGACAACATTCTTGTGACATCTAGTTCATCTTCAAGTCGCCTAAGAATTTGATGTAGTTCTAGTATTTTATCAATTAGAAATAAAATATCTTGTCTAAGCATTAAGCTATCTTGGATGAGCATTAAGATATATTGGCTCTCTTCATGTACCTCTTCCTATGTTATCCTTCCATTATTGCTTTGGGCCATTTCTTCACCGTTAGTAAAAAATAAAAAAATATTAGATAAATTATAAAGCAAAACCTTAAAACACTTAACACTTTTAGAAAAAACAAAGCAAGTTGGTCGCCTATAACTTAGTAACGAGACCAGAAAAAAATGAACATTGAAAAATTTACGTTGATGGGAAATAGTCATACATATAATGCATCAGATGTGATAAGTCATATAAATCATGAATTGATTTCTTAGTTTTGAAATGAGATTTAACTACTATCGATTTTAATGGTATCCATTAACCAGTGATCTTCATCAATATGGCTAGTACCGATTTGTCTGATCTTTAATCAGAAAAGACTATTGTGAAATATGTTACTTTAGATCATATATATTTTACTTAAATTCCAACTTGACATAGTCCAATTGATACTATTATGTTTCATGATTCATATTTCTTACACGCTTTAGAAATCGATATCGATATACTATTTTATTAATATCGTGAACCACATTCTATTTTCATTAACTAAATCTCTTTTACCAATAAATAAAAGTATTTTCCATAATTATTGACTAAATTGACATGTATTCAACACATTTACTATGTAGACTTTCCTTCCTATCGGCTAACTCTTACTTTTTGGAAGTAATTTCATATCCTAAATTGGTTGCCTTGTTTCCTTTATCACATTATCCAAAATTAAATGAACTCTATTCACTGAAATAAGTAAATTAGGTAATAATTTATAACTTTGTATGGTTTCTGTTATTTTTCATTAAGTTAAAAACTAGTATTGCAAAACTATTATAAGCTTTCCTGCACAAAAAAAGATTCGATTATAAACTCTACAACAATCTAACAAAACTTTCAGCATTCGAAATTTTTTCACAATCATTGCATTGTCAAAAACCATTTTTCTTTGAATATCACCAGAAAACTATGAAAGAATAACACTATCCATTTCCACGTTGCATTTTAATAGAGGCACAACATAATATAAATAATTATCAAACTATTAGTTGAGAAATAGCCTTTGAAATAGACTGAATCTAGCATCGAAGAAATAAAATCAAGTCCATTCGCAAAGATATCACTTCATGTGCAATCTAATGTATAATACGTAAATTGTACTTCCCCCACATATCCTCAGTTTACGACTAATGTTTCTGACTAATGACATGTAGATGCAAGCTACGTATTACCAACAGCAACACCAACAACATCTCTAATCAAAACTGCTCTTTGGAAAGTGCTATGTATTTTTTAATTCACGCAACATTTCATGGATAACATAATTTTGTAAATAGATATTAATATAAATACTAAGCATTAACTAATTATTCAATGCTAAGTGAGATTTCCAAGTCTTTTCATCTTCATAAACATTATCGCCTGGACAACGTTTTTGCATATAGCACGCTTTTCCTTCCTTACATGCTATAGTACTAAATTCTTTCAACAATTTATATGTTAGCTTTTATCATTACAATAATTACGTAACAAAATATGTTATAAACTCTAATGTTATACTGAATAAATAACATGTATAATATTCTATATTAAAATTGATAAATGAAAACTGATATTGCATGTTAGCAACAAAATGATTGTGCAAGAATGTATGTTAGTTTTGAACTCTTTCACAATTAGAATTTGCACTCACACATGTGTTAGGAGAAAAAATCTACAAAAGAACTTAGTGTGGAATGCATAGGTCCGCTCAATGAAAGCTTGAATGCTTTGTCTGCATAATGGACTTCTTTCGTACTTCTGCACATCTACCTAATTTTAGCACGATAAACATAAATAAAGCTTGTTCTCAATGATACAATTCTCTCCACACTCCACACAACATTTACTCAATTGAGTATCGATATTCGGGAATACAAACATATGCGTTATTTATAATTAAAATATTATGATGAGAAAACATGGATTATTTAATACTAAAATATTAGCAATAAAAGCATTATTTATAATTAAAATATTAGCAATAATATCTTATGCGTCCAATGATTTCATCGATGTTATTGAAAAAAAGCAAATATTGATTATTTAATAATAAAATACTAACAACAAAAGTCTTCAATGCAGATTCCAGAGATCTGGACAATGAAAGCTTCCAAGCTTCCTCGGCACAGTCAACTTTGTTCACACTTCTGCACATGTGCGTAATTTCAGAAAGATAACCATAAATAAAGCTTTCTCATCCAATCAGAAAGTAGAAATATTATTTACCAAAAATTGGAGAATTTTTTTTGAATATATGTAAGAAAAGAAATATTGAGAATTTCCCCCGAAACTTTGGTTAAACTTGTAAAAAAACAACCAAATAATTCAGAGTTAAGATGACTTGACTGCAAAGCAAAACTAAATGCTTCCAACATCTTTTACGTTAACTATTATCATTACAATAATAATTATGTAATAAAATATGTTATAAACAGTAATGTTATACCGCACAAATAATGAGTACAATATGCGATATTAAATTCAATAAATGGAAATTAATATTGTATATTGGATATGAAGTGATTGTATGGTGTTGTATGTTAGCTTTGAATTTCTCCACACTTAGCCTCCACACTTAGTCTCCACACTCCCACACGTGTTTCAAGAACAAATATGCAAAAGTCATTAGTGCGAAGTGCACAAATCAGTACAATGAATGCATGAAAGCTTCCTCTACACAATGGAATTCCTTTGCACTTCTACATGTGCCTAATCTCAAGAAGATAACCATAAATAAATATTGTGATCTATGATCCAAACATCGATGTGGTTGCATGCTATTTGCATTCCAGAACAATTCAACTTTTAGTCAATTTACTAGTGATATTCGAGAATACGAAGATTTTCATTATTCATAATTACAACATTGCAAACACCAAATATGGATTATTTAATACTAAAATATTAGCAATAAAAGAATTATTTATAATCAGAAAATTACCAATATTATCCCATGGTTACATCGCTTGTCTTAGTCTTATTGTAAACATAGGTGTCCTTTGCATAAATGAGGGTGCTCTGACACTGACACTACTCTTGTTAATGATATGACAATTGATGCATCTGCAGGTTCTTTGCACAATATTGTGCAAAAGTGTGTATATTACTAAAATATTAGTAATAAAAATATTCAATGCAAACTACAGAGATCCACACCATGAAATCTTGAAAACTTCCTCCACACAATGGACTTTGTCCACACTTCCACACATACACACAATTTCAGAAAAATTGCCATAAACAAAGCTTTTGCTCAAAGATCCAAAAATTGATGTTCTTGATAAGCTAGTGGTACCTCAATAGTATGACATGATAATCCTAAGTGCTCTTCCAAAAAAAGCGAATATGGAGATACACATTATTTATGACTAAACTATTAGCAATAATATCGTATAGGTGAAAAGCTTTCTTCGTTGTTATTGCAAACAGAAAATTTGAATTATTTAATACTAAAATATTAGCAATAAAAACCTTTAGTGTGGAGTGCAAAGATTGACACAATGAAATCTTCCTCCACACTTCCAAACATGTGCCTAATTTGAAGGATATTCAGAAATACAAAACTATGCATTATTTACAATTAAGATATTATTAATAATATAAGCATAAAAAATCTTATTGTGAACAACTAATATGGATTATGTTTTAATATAAAAATATTAGCAATGAAAGCCTTGACTATTTTTGCAGAGATGTACACAATGAACCTTCTATGCATTGCCACACATCTTCCTAATTTCAAAAACATAACCATAAACAAAGCTTTTTCTCAATGAAATGTAATTTTGACCACTAATATCTATAAAAGACCGAGATCTTCGAAGGGATCTTCGAGAAAAAAGGCAATATGGAGATATGCTTTATTTACAATTAAAATATTACCAATAATATTAGCAATAAAATCCTTTAGTGCGAAGTACAAGCATCCACACAAAGAAATATTTCTTCACATAATGCACTTCCTACGCACTTTCACATAACATCTTGAACAAAGAGATATTCGGAAATACAAAGGTAACCATTATTGTTTGTGCAAAGTTTATTAAAATAATAAATATACAAATCTCTTTTTTAATTCTTATTTAGTAATGTTTTGTGTGGGGGTGGTTGTGCGTGTGCCGAGGTTATGCAGAGGTGGTAGTATGCATTATTTACAATTAAAATATTATCAATAATATAAGCATAAACAATGTTAATGTGAAAACAAAATATGGATTATGTTTTAATACTAAAATATTAGCAATTAAGGCCTTCAATGTAGAGTGCGAAGATCCCCACAATGAAGGCTTGAAAGCTTCCTCCACACGATGAACTTTCTCCACACTTTCACACATCTGCCTAGTTTCTTGAACAAAGCCATGAACAATGCTTTTTCTCAATGAAATGTGTAAGTGTGGATATCCACAAAAATAAATATTTTTCCACACAATGGACTTCCTGTGCACTTCCACATAATAGCCTAAATAAAGAGATATTCAGAAATATGACATAAGGATTATTTATAATTAAAATATTACCAATAATATCGTATACATCAACTGCTTACTAAAATATTAGAAATGTTTTATGTCAATGTTAATTCCACACAATGTCAAAGGCATTTGTAAATGAAACAAGGTAATAGTATATTTCACAAAAAAAAGGAAAAGGAAGATTAGGATTGATAGTGCATTGTGCCGAAAGATTTGTGAAAAGTTTATTAAAATAATAAATATAAAAATCAAATTTTTAATTCTTATTTAGGAACATGTTTGCGGAGGTGGTTGTGCATGTGCATACATTATGCGAAGAAAAAATGCATGTCTAGAATGATGGATGTGCAAAATTTGTGCAGAATGAGGGAAGTCCGAAGGGATATTTTATTTGTATTTCATTTAAAACTCTTTGGGAGGGATGTCTCGTATGTAATCAATAGTGGACTAAAAGGTGTTATTGAGCATGAAAGTAGATATCTGTAGAAGTTCATAGAGCTTCCATTGTGCAAAAAGCTTCATGCGAAGACAATAAATTAAGTGGAAGTAGTATGAATTATTTACAGTTATTAATAATATAAGCATAAATATTGTTATTGCAAACAACAAATATGGATTATGTTTTAATACTAAAATATTAGCAATGAAAGTCTTCAATGCAAAGTGTAGATATCCACAATGAAGATTTAAAAGATTCCTTTGTACAAGCCACATTCTCTACGTTTCCACACATCTGCCTAGTTTTAGAAACATAACCGTAAACATAGCTTCTCTCAATGAAATGCGGAAGTCCAAAGATCCAAACAAAGAAAGTTTTTTCTGCACAATGACATCAACTACTTCGTAAAATAAAAGAATTTAATATGAATGTATTTGTCAATTAATGAAAACTTCAAATGTCAATGGCTGACCTAAAAGTGTTATTAAGTACAAAAAATATGGATTATGTTTTAATACTAAAATATTAGAAATGGGAGCCTTCATTTCATAGTACGAAGATCCGCACAATGAAATATTGAAATGTTTCTCCATACAATGAACTTTATCTACACTTCCATGCATCCCATAAACAAAGCTTCTTCTCAATGGAATGTGGTTTTGTACATAATTTTTTGTGCACACCGCACAACCTTACTCAATTGACTACTGATATATAAAAGATTGATATCTTCAAACACCTCTTTGAGAAAAAGGGAATACAGATATATACATTATTTATAACTAAAATATTAACAATAATATTAACAATAAAATCTTTTAGTGTGAAGTGCAAAGATATGGATAGAGAAATCTTTCTCCGCATAATGGAATCCCTATGCACTTCTGCACAAGAACCTAAACAATGAGATATTCAAAAATATGAAGATAAACATTATTTACAATTAAAATATTACCAATAATATCGTATAGATCGGCCACTTACTGAAATATTAGAAATAAAATCCTTTCATGTGAACATATTTGTCAATTAATAACAACTTCCAATGTAAATGGTTGATCGAAAGGCATCATTGATTACAGAAGTAGCTATATATGAAGGTGGACATAGATTTCACTGTGTGGAAATCTTCATGCAAAGAGAATCAATTAAATAGCGGTAGAAGCACCTTTATTGTGTGGGAATTTTGCATGCACTCCGCACAACCTTACTCAATTGAGTACTAATATTTACAAAAGATCGAGATCTCCAAAGGGATATTCAGTCAAAAGGGAATATGGAGATATACGTTATATTACCAATAATATTAGCAATAAAAGCTTTTAGTGTGAAGTGCGAAGATCCACTCAAAGAAATATTTCTCTCCACAATGCACTTCCTATGCACTTCCACACAAGAGCCTAAACAAAGAGATATTCAAAAATACAAAGATAAGCATTATTTACAATTAAAATATTATCAATAATATCGTATATGTCAACCACTTACTAAAATATTAGCAATACAAGCCTTTGATGAAAATGTATTTATCAATCAATAATAGCTTCCAATGTCAATGGTTTATCGAAAGACGTTATTGAGTACAAAAGTATCTATTTGCAGAAGTCGACAAAGTTTTCACTATGCAAAAAGCTTCATGCAAAAGAGAATAACCTAAATAGCATTAGAGGCAAGGACTATTCCACATCGCATCTAATAATTTTGTTTCTTTGTCCTTTAATAATTTTAATTAAAGAATGAAACTCAACATGAAAATAAGGTAAAATTCTAGACTAAGAGTAGATTGAAAATGGTTGCTTTTTCCGTAAAGATGTCATATATAAAATAAGAGATAAATAGAATAATTCTCATTCTCATGATGAAAATATGGGTGCCCTTATAAGTCCTGATATGGCTTCCCTTAGAGAGCTATAAGGAAGGAGAAAACTGGTTTCAAGGCAAGTTGTACGAATCCGAGGCTCTCCGCTTGAGAGGATTTAGGAGTATGAGGTCAACAACTAACTTCAATGCTTTCGTGAATTCTTTTAGATGAGAGGAGCATATGTACGAGGAATTCATGTGTGGGAATAATGATGTCATAAGAGTATGGACTGCAAATGTTCCCCCACATCATCTTTCATCATAAAGTAGCTCTGGAATTTAATTGTTTTATATATTGGAGTTTTTTAGAGATATATTTGACAACAAATTGTTGGAATCACAAGTTTAATTTGTGAATTTTACACAATTCGAGTTCCTAGGACTTTTTTTAAGATCCATGTATATGTTAAATAAGAAAAATAAACCAACCAACCATATATGAGCACAATTTATTCGGCCATATTTCAACTGTGGATATGCAAAGTTCTGACGATATGTGAAGATTTGTGGATATGTGAAGTTTTGAGATATATATACGAAGAATATTGTGGAAATGATAGAGAGTGTTTATGGTGGTGACAATGTCATTCTTGTCTTTCTTGTGAGCTACATTTCATCAATTGATCTAATCGTCCTAGTAGAAGGGTAGAAACAACAATGCTAGAGACTCTCCCGACACTCGTCATAGCTAGAATGGTTATGTTTCTTGAAATTGAGCCTTGGTTGTGCCTTTGACCCTAAAAATGGAAGTTGTGGAAGGGTATTTGTGTGATGGGGAATCTTGAAAAATTGAGGAGTTTAGTGCCAAAGTTTAGATGCAAGCAACTGTAATAGTGCAAACAATGGGTAATAACTTTGATGCATGACTTGTGGTGATAAATCATTGTCATCCTGGTTGAAATACTCTGGTACCTTAGCTTATCTTGCCACTATGACAATGACCCTCCAAAAAAAATCCCGAAGTCAATTTTGGAGCCTACATAAACTGTCAGTTCATGCCCCTTAGTGTCGTCACATTGCTTGTTTTATTATTATTATGTTTTCTCCTAGTGTCACATCCTCGTAAGTTATCTTGTTATCTTATCTTATCTTGTTCATGGTTTGGTAGACTCATGACTTTTCTTGACTTAGAAACTAGCCTTTTCACCATGCAGACACACGAAAAGCACACAAAACAACAAAAAGAGAAAATAAAAGGAAGATAAGTGACCTTTAAGGAAAAAGAAAACTTTAAGTTTACGAATACTTGCTCTTGTGTTGAGTACATTCCTTCGGGCTAAATAAGTGCACGCTCCTTGAGTGCACTCCTTCATGATTAGTAATTTCAACCTCCTTAAGCACATTCCTTCAACCTAGAGACATGTACCCACCTTGAATGCATGCATGATCTTCCTTGCTACTTGTGTACACACTCCTAGAAAATAGGAGGCCACTTAACTTTCCTCAACTAACTCATTCACTCGACGACAGGTGACGAGCATGCATGCGATAATTTTGCATGTAATATCTTTTAAATTAACTCAACTAATCATTCTCATTTGGGTTGGGCGCACATCTTAGGATCAAGAAAATCTTCATCGATTTGCATTACAAATAAGTTTTTCATGTCGGATCTATTGATTTCCTTTCATGATTTTGTTGTCAATCTTGCTTTCCTTGTTTGAATTTCTTTGATTTTCAGTTTATTTACTAGTGCTTTTGTTCAATATTGCCTCTATAAGTGTTAATTTTTTGTAGCAAGATGAAACTCTCCATGTTACTTGACTCTTCACATTCTAATCATGATTGTGACAACATCCATAAAAGCTTATAGATATTTATTCTTCTCGTTTCTATCATGAAATCTTGTCACTAGATTTATCTTTGAGATTTCTTGTGACATAGCTCGCTTATGGAACCCAAAGCCCAATCAACTCATAACATTGCGCCTAGAATAAACAAGTTTCCCTCTTGAGCGCACTCCTTCATCATGAAGAATTGTGCACTCCTTGAGTGAATGAGAACACCCCAAAGGCTTGCATGTTTTCCTTTCATCCCTTTGGCAATGTCAGTGTGCCCTCATTGTCCTTGAGCACATGAGTGCACCTTGAAGGCCTTAAGGCCCCAAGATTCATCCCTTTATCTCTTTGGAGTCTGCCATTGTGCTCTCTCTGACTCTTGAGCACATGAGCGCACCATGAAGGCTTGAAGACCTGAAGACTCATTTGTTCATCTCTTCAGAGTGCAAGCTTGCACCCTTGAGGTTTTCCTTCTATTTCTTCACCGCATGAGTGGAATACAAATCCATGAATGACCTTTGAATCTCCTTCATGCTTTGAAAGTGCACCCTTCTTGTTTTCATGTATATTTTTTTCCCATGCATGTAGCTATGTGCTATCATTAATAGATTTTCATTCTTAGTTACATATAATGGATATTTGACTATGATTTTCTAAGATATTGTAGCATAGTTAGGATATTTAATAAATCTAATCCCTTCACCATGAGTGTTCTTCCATAAATAGGTGTTTGATATACAAGTATTATCATTCTTTCATCATTTGTTGGAGCCATCCCCCTCGCTACATGTAAAGTGGCCTCGAAAAATGCCTCAGAAGCAAGCAGTGAGGAATAAGTTGAAGCGACAAAGGAAATCACTCCTATATATGCAAACAAACAATGCTTGATAGATAATTCTACTGATGTCACATGGGGTGGCATAAAAGACACATTCATGTAGAAACAAATTTCTAAGAACTTGGAGGACATACAAGTATACATCAATATCAAGTGGTCCAGGATATACAAGGTCGTGTGCATATTCCCAGTAATCCCTTATAAGGAAGTGATTGAGTGTATCACTACACAGATGGGTGAGTCTTATCTTATGCTTCATATTGAAAGTGGTCGTCAGCTTGCCATCTATTATGGAGAAGACATGAAAACTTACTATAAGAGGACACAAAATATGAAAATAATGACTTCAACATTTGATGGGATGATCTTGACACAAATGACATTATTAGATCTTAGTGTCGCAAGCCTGCTAAGTTTCACCACTGTCCATTCATAATTTATCTAGAAAGGATTCTCAGAGACATATATCAATATCTTATTTCCATGTTTTTTCATTTTCATGGGCGAAATAACATTGAGGTTCTTGAGGAAACCTAGATATATATGATCAATATGGTGGTTACCCGTGGTAAGATATTCAATTGGGTAGATATATTTTCATTTTAGTTGCAGCGTCATGTGGTCTAGGAAAAAGCATCTTTGAAGGTCAATCAAACACCATAATTCTATATGTCTATAATTATTTTATATGGAATATGTGCACAATATGCTTTCCCAAGAATGTAGTAGAACTAGACCCCTCAAAACAAGTTCCTAGTTTACTTCTACTTCAGAGTGTTGTCAGAATCAAGCTTCAAAGATGCCTATTTGAGATTGGTTGAGGACTCATTTGTATTCATATTCCATATGATATTTGAGATTAATCCTCCTTTCATGAGTGATCAGGTGAAGGAGTCACTACAAGGAATCATGGATTGGTTTGCAATGCATGAGGGCACATACATTCGATGCTTTGGATGTCAAATATTGCCTTCATTTCATGTTGAATTATGTTACCAATAAGGTGGTCATGAAGGAAGTAGAATATCAATTGGGCAAGGGGTTTTAAAAAGTTCTTCATAGGAGGAAGAAATCCCCTTGGCCCACCTTCCCTTTGAGGATCAAATTGTATGAACTAAAGAGCCACAAGGTGGAAGCTGTAGAAATACAAGAGCTGGATCACTTGCACTTAACAACTAAATACTTTCATGGATATGATCCCGAGAGAGTGTGTAGGAAGCATTGTGAAAGGATCAACTTCAGTTGGGGAAATTCATTAATGTATATCGTAGAATATGAGAAGGTGAAGAACTGGTACAATGTAGCTAGAAAGACACATCCAGGCATGGATACCAGTTCACCCTAAGATCCAACAGATCAAAATATGCAGGTGTAGGAGGCATAGATAACCCCTCAAGCAAAGAGTGTAGCTTCTAGGAAGAGGATCAAGTATGATTCGATAGGAGAAAGTAGCAGTAAATGGAATGTTGATCCTTTGAGCGCAGGAGGTACTCAAGTAGAAAGAGAAAGAAGAGAAGTAGAAGAAGAGGAAAAGAGGAAGCAATATAAGTTTCTTAATAAACAATATGAAGAAGAAGAGGAAAGAATAAGAATGTAAGATGAACATCAAAGGTAGTCCCAGGAGGAAGAAGCAGCACAAAGACCAGAAGAAGAACACTTGACTCAAGAGATATAAGAAGAGTTGGAGGAAGAAGATACCATCCATCCAATTGATGATGAAATAGGTTTTCCATAAGAACCTCCTCTCATGGGTGGTCATATTCCATTTAGATAAATGGGAATCACACCTCCACCTAAAGATAGATTCATGGATGTGTGCAATTCCACATTTTATCAACACAAGAAGAGGATCATGTAACAAAGATGAAGATACTTATTAAATGATCCTCAAAACCTGGTCTAAATATCTAAAGGGAAGGTCATAACTGCCAATACCAGAAGGAATCCAAGGGAAATCATGGTGGATTTTTTTTCGTTTGCTACAATAGTGTAAGACAACTTTAAATATTTTTTGAATGAGAATACAAAGTTAAGGACAGGACTAGCTATAGTGAAGCAACAGGAGGAACATCTTGTAGCAAAGAATCAATAATTATCTTCACACAACTTAAATACCATAGAATCAAAGTTATCCATGTTGGTGGACACCATGTCACATTTATATGATGAGATGATACATCTACAACAAGTTATGGCTCCTCTTGTTGGAATTTAGAAGAAAGAACAAGAAGTGGTAAAAATATTGAAAGTGGAAAATATAGTGACTAACCTACTTCAAGAGTGGGTTGCCAAGTATCTGGATGCTCTACAATATTTGGAAAGAAAAGACAGGGTTTCTGCTAAGATAGACAAAGTTCAGCTAAGACTCCATCATCATAACTACATGCATCTTAGAGAACAGTCAATTAGAACTATTTTCATTTACATTTGAATGCACAATGGTTTTGAGTCTCTAAAAAAATAACATGGGATTCCCTCAATAGGATCACTTGCATAAATCAGAGGTAGGGACATAATCTTCCAGGAGCTCAAGATGTACATAGAATAGATCAAGAAAGAATCAGAATAGGAAGGCTTGGAGATCACCAAAGACATTATTCTACTATATGCCATCACACTAGTCAATGCTCAAATGAAACTCTCGTGGCTATGGAATAATGTGCAGTCAAGGTCCAAGACCATGTTGATGGAGGCACTGGAAGTAAAGATGTGTTATGTAGGGGACTTGCCAGTTCAAGTCTAATTAATCTCAAAAACGTTCAGAGCATGCACACATACATCACCAATTATCTCCATCAGGAAGAAAATGATTTGTCAATTTGATAAGAATTTGTCGTATTATTAGTTTTGTCTTATATAGCCACCATCTCATATGTAATTTGTCTTTTGTAATAAATGGTAGGTAATGAAGTCCAAGAGACACATGTGGAATGTAAATAGCCACATATGGAATGTAAAGAGGCATGTATAGAATATGAAAGTTTGTAGGAGTTGCAGTATCATGAGGAAGCTCAAAGTTCAGTTTCACTAGTTATAAATAAATCATCATAAATCAAGCTAAGGGCTTGGATTCTTGGAGTCTTTCTTTGGCTTCTCTTGTAGTTCATACAAGATCGATCATTCTTCAAAGAAGCAATTTGTGGCTTCATGTTCCACTACTCGATATAATATTTCATCTATGTAACAATGTACTTAGGATATTTCATTCATAATCAGAATATCTATGAGCCAACATCTCTTCATACATGTATCCCGGATTTATTAGGACTATTCTTGTTATGTATATGATATATGTTGGTTTAATTACATACTAAGGTTAATGAGATATTTCATTACTTAGGGTTATTATTGAATAGATGTTGTTATGTTTTCATTATTGTTTTTTATTATGTGGACTAATCTGTACGTAATAAAAAATCCTTCTCGTCATTCATGGGTCCCCCTTTAGGATAGTACTATTACTTTTGTAACCGAATGCTCATTTTCATTGGCCAGGTGTGGAACTTCCCCAATCACCTTACATTGGGTGTCTCACAAAGATTACATACTTGCTTCCCAAAGAGGTTTTGTGATCTCTTATGTGTGATTGTAACCAAGGCATATCTTTGAAACCTTTCCGATGGTGGTTGGACTATATTGTCAGATTCGACTCCTACACCAAATGGTGTGAGGTCTACTTGGGACTTCATATCAGGGAGATCCCCTAACATGTCGGTTGCATCACACACTATCAACATTTTGGCACTAGAAGGAGGGCCAGATGATAAGTTGAGCTTGTGAATTTTGTTTGAATATATTATCTTTAATGGCTTCATCACGGATCACAATCCTGAGGTGTTTCTTCGAAGATTTATATCATTCAATCCGCATAGAATTTTTACATGACTTGTCACATTTGAAATTTGATGGCTAGGGTACAAAAACTGTCCTTGATTACACAATTAAGTTTGTTCAATTTTGTCTCTCAAGTGGTGTGTATTCTGAAGAAATCCTCACATGGTTGTTTACCCTTACACTGGATGGTTGTGCAAAGCAATGGCGATATTATTTACCCACTGCTTCTATCTCATCTCTTAAACATTTGGTTAGCAAGTTTCATGTTTTGGACAAATATGAATATCAGTATGTTCTTAATGAAAATGATTAGCTTAGAGTGGAATCGAATGAATCCCTTGAAAATTTTTATGAATGGTTCCTTCATCTTTCGTGTGAATTTTTGGATGAGGATGTGGACCGAAAATTATTGGATGAAAAGTTTCATTTCTTAGTCAAGATTTCAAGGAAATATTTTAAATTTGATTCATCATGTTCTCCTGATCAAAAATAATTTGAGCATCCTAAAGAAGAATTTGATATTCATTTTGTTCCTTGTCCACCTCCTTTTGATGTTCGTTGTTTTGAACCTCAACTGATTAGTAAATCAGAAGATGAATTTGCTGACGAAGAATTGATTTTTCTTTCACATATTTCCCTTGATGATGATTCATTTGATCCTATCACTAGTACAGAATGGCTAATTAGTTACCAAAAAAATGACTAAAATTTATATATAAACAACCATTTTTCAGTCGGTGACCAATAGTGGCTAATTTCCAGTATCTTATAACGTGACCAAATTTTAGTCGTATTTAGATTAATCAATGATTGGTTGTCTTAGTTTTATCATCTAGTCATAAATTTTGTCATTAATCTATTCATTGATTGAGTCATTAATTGTCACAATTAATGAAAAAGTAAAAAAAATATATATTACTACATGATCACCCAAAAACACCAATCAATGACCAAAGAAATATGATGAAAATTTTGGTCACATTATAAGATACTATAAATTAGCTACTAATAGTCATATATATGCAAATTTTAGTCATTGTTTGAAACTGATTAATGGCTACAGAAATATGACTAAATTTTGATCGTGTTATAAGATACTGTAAATTAGCTATTAATAGTTGTATATAGGAGAAATTTAGTTATCATTTGTAATCACAAATTTATCATTTACATTAGTCATTTATATTTTTTTGGTAATTTCATATTTTCACAATATAAATGACTGATTTAGTAGTTTATATTCATTTCACTTACTTTCATTAATAATCATTATAAACAACTAATTTAGTCATTATATATTCATTTTATTTGTATTCATCATTAATCAACAAAAACTACCAATTTAATATTTTTAAATTGATTTTATGTGTTCATTATTAATCAACGTAAATTAATTGTTATGATTTTGTGACTAAATTAAAAAATTTCATATAATGTGCATGTTCATCTAATATGAAAACGCAAAGTTACATATATTAATTACAATACTAAATAATATCAAGTACAACTATAAACAATTTCAACCACATAAATTATATTATATGAAATGTCAAGTATTACAATATGATTTTCCAACTTAATATTGGTTGGACTACAATTTACAAATGAAATATTGTTTCATCACATTAAACATTATCGTTGTGTTGCCTAGGCATTGTAGGTAAATTCACTAACTCTAAAGACTTGACCATCAGTCTCTATGTGTCTGTCTCATGTTAGATATTGACTTAAGGGGTATCACTAGGTAAAATATATTTTTTTCTCCCTTTCAACATTTGATGTTGCAGTGTTATTATTTTCCTCTTTCTTGAATTTATGCTTCTCACCATCCATACTGAATTCCTCCTCTGAAAATGAAAAATGATACAATGCAAGGTATAAGACATGAAAGACAATAAACACTAGAATATAAGATAAAGTAGCTATAAAGGATTTATACAACATATAGCTCAACATCAACAATGTTAATGTTATTTCCCCCATCAAAACAAGAAACTTGAACTTTTTTCAGTTGGGTGATAGTGGCCACTATGTCATCAAATAACATGTATAAAAAAAGCAAATAAAGCATCACCATAGAAAAGAAAACATTAGGAAATTGGAATTCAAACTTCAGGAAAAGATTTAGGCACAATCATACCAACTAAGTTACATGTTAAAAAATTCAGGTTGTAGATCATTTGTGAAAACAAATGGAAAGAAAAATACAATATATAATAAATAATATATGACAACTGGCTGGAAAATTGCATCATAAAATAAAAAAAAATTATTCTTCTATGGTTACCCACACATGTTCCATATATTGGCTCCTCCACAAAATTCATTGTAAAGGATTACCAAAATTGGACTTCTCTGTCTGAATGGATTGTCCCAACTACCAGTTTTCCAATTGTCTTGTTGAAAGTGGATTTCCTATGTTGGCCATCTCTTTCCAGTGCTAAGATTAGCAGTATTTTCACTAAGATCTAATAGTTTTTTTTTAGATGAATTGTTTGTGATTTTACTACTATTAGAAGTTGATACTCAGCAGCTCAAAATCATTTCCATGGAAGAACATGTTTTGAGCTAAATAGGATTATATCACTAAAAGAAATGTAATGCTCTCTATGTCCACACATTCATTTCGAGTGGTATAAGTTGGGTCAGGTATGAAGGGTGCAAAGCCCCAAGGTAATACATGGAATGAAATTCCACATAAGATTCAAGAAGAATGGAGCTTAAAGAGATATGAGACTGTGTACAAGGATCTACTGTCGAATAATTCCCAAGAAAAATAAATCCCAACTTGAATCCTCCATGTTAACGATGACTCTTACCAATAACATTATATGTTGTTAGACATCTTATGTAATGCCAAGTACATTTGAAGGCATAATATACTGAAATAAAGCAATGACATAAGCATAAATATATTTGTAAAATTCAAAATAGTTCACGAAAGACAAGATTCCAGACAGGGAATCTTCATCCCCATAAACATATTCATTCCCATGAACAACCAGTTTCTTCATGATCCAAACACACTTTACAAGAAAATGAGAAAAATAAAAGCATAAATATGGTATTGCTAGGATTTTTAAAAATTTACAAGAAAAATATCATAGAATACCCATTAGTGTCAAGACTTCATGATCCAAGCCAAAAAATCAATAAATGATAAAAGAAACATTAATACTCTATGTGAAAATGCAACAAGTGACTAGAATGTACAAGGCTATAATAGGTAAAATACCATCTCAGACCACAAGACAAAAGCAAAGCCTTGTCAATCCAATATGACAGGAAGATGTAGAACAACATCCCAAATCATTCTAGACTGAGGAGACTAAGGAGAATATGAAATTCAAGCACATAATTATACTTTCAAGGGCAGAATTTAAGTGATCCCATTCCCCATAATATATTTATAACAACATTGCATGCTACTATTTATATACTCTGAATACATGTTATAATAAACATCACAAACAGTAAATAGAAAAAAGGAAATGAAAAGAAAAAAATAGATGTCCTTTAAAACTTCTTACATGTTCATCCTCTTCAAAATATGCAAAAGAAGCTCCCACGGATTATGACTTCCACTTAGCATGGACGATAGGACCCAACTTAGACCCATCTATGCCTTTAGTGCTCCCATTGGGAGCCTATATATACACTTCTCCTTTATACATCCACCCATTTGTTTCATTGCTATAGAAATAATCAAAGAGTTCTCCACATAAAACACAGACACTTTGTTTTTCATCAGCAACCACTACCACTTCGTCACTATATTTTTTATCCAAAGTTGTTTCCACAAGGAAAAAAGTAGAAACAACATAAAATGATGAAACCTTTGTTCCACTGAGCCATTCCTTGGCACTCAAAAACCATTTCGAGACACTGATTGTGGTGCTTTTTCTTACGAATCTTAGATACGGTTTAATTTCGAGACACATGCCAATCCATGTCATTATTGTGATCTTCTTGAAACTTGAACTGCAAATCGCATGTTGTGCACTGTCCTCGAATATTCTCATTCAATGTACTAAGAATAAATTCATGATGGACTTTGAGTATAACTAGACTGAATTGAGTTCCAATGATATCTTGAGTAGCGGTCAGTGCTTCAGTTGGAACAAACTTTGGAGGTGTTGCATTCAAAGATGGGGTTGGAAACAAGGATGTCATAATAGAAATGACAAGAAAACCTTTGTTTTTATCTATGGATTGATTTGGTATTGTAGCCAAAGAAATAGGTATGGATGGATTAGAAGAATAGGCAGCTAACGTTTCTACACATGTTACACCATGTGTCATCAGTGGTAATAAAAGAGGCAACACATTGCCTAGAAAATATGGTAATGTGGTGTTTGAAGTTGTCAACTATGACATCTGTGATGATGATGCTACAAATAATGAAGCTGGTGCTGGGCCAAGAGATAGAGGAGGTTGTACTCCTAAAACCTGGGAAGACAAGTTATTGTGCAATACAAGAAGTAAAGCAGGCCTTGATGCTAAAGACTGAATTAGGACTCATCATGCTACTACTCACAATAGATCCCATTGTTTGGGATGCTCCATAACTTAACTATGATTGTTGTGGAGGTTGGGATTGTGTCAATTCTTGAGATGAAGTAATATGTTGAAATGAAGTAAGGATAATTGGTTTTACTTCCTGAGGTATTTGTAACTTCTATGGAATTTGGTTACCTTGTTAAAGGATGTGTGGTAACTGATTCAACAAATTTGGAGTAGATTAGGATTGTGACACTTGTTGTAATTGTGGTAGTTATTGAGGAATTTGTTGAACAGGATGCAATTGAAGTGGAGATTGTTGAAAGGATTGTGAAGAATGACCTTGGGAATGGAGAGAAGGAAGTTGAACTTGTGATTGACCAACCTTCATGAAATTAGTCTGATGTTGATGGTTTAGTGGTTAAAATTGTTTATGTTGAAGGCGTGGTGGGAGAAGTTGCATAGAAGGTCATAGAGATTGTATGATAGGGGACAGAGAAGAAAGACCCTATGATTGTTTCCTTTGTGAGAAAGCAATGTTGCTCGATGATGGTGTCACAAGCGTTAGGAATTCAAAGCTTGGGGGATCAGAGCCAAGGGAAGATCTAGAATTTCTCGAGATTTTGGTGCTATTCCTAATGGAATTTTTGTACCTATTGACCTATATTCAATCATTGAAGCCATGGGGTGACCAACAAAATGAGTTAAATTTAATGAATATGCCAAGCTAGAACTTGAATTGTTGTGGCCCGGAATATAAACTTGGAGTGTTTTCAGCCTTGATTATGAAGTTGGGCTAAGATTTAGATGTGTCAAGTGAGGAGGCCAACCCATTATAGGTTGATGTCCTAATGTACCTTGACTACTTTGCAACAAATATGATGTGTCAGTGGAAGTATCTCTGATATTTCAAGACACAATACCTAATTGCAGAAGAGGAGTTGGCTAGTGATATTCAGACTCCTAAATTAATAAAAATACCATTCTGTAAGACATCCTTCATCTTTACATGCTAAGGAAATCACTAAAAAAGAAAGAATGAAAAAAGGAAATGGGGAATAAATTGTCATTAGACTAATGAGATTAAAAAAGACAAGAAGGAGAAAGTAATGATACCTTTCTAGAAGATCATCTCTCTATCTCACTAATCATAAGTCTAGACTCTATCCATATTAGCCAAGGGTCCATGCATCTATCAATCACTGCCAGGAAGAGCATGTTCCAGGTCCATTATTTTCTCTCCCCCTAACCCTGACCACTTCTTTAGGTCACCAGGAAAATAATAATATTTCCTCGAGTTATCACTTCCTCAAACATGATTCTCCAATCTTGGGCTTATATCCTCCCACAATTATTCTTCTTCGTCTAAATTTTGTTGGTTTCTAGACACCGTTATACTATTTATTATATCAATTTCCTGAGGTGGTTGTACATGTGAAAGTAGTCCACGCGAAGATCTCTGACCCCTATAATTTCCATAGGCATCAATTAGAGCACCATGCATTGGCTTATTAGAGCATCAATGGTCCAATAGTGGCATCAATGGTCCAATTATTAAATTCTTAATTTTTTGCACATTTTCCTAGAGCATGGAACTAACCAAACAGTAAGGACAATATACAATTTTCATGAAAATAGATACTATGAAACCCTACATAGAAAATCAAAGTGTTGGCCTATGACAATTAACCTATCCTAGATTATAAACAAATTCATATGTAGAACATACAAAATTATTAGTAGTCAATAATCATGTAGAATAGCTAAATTCAAAGTGTGTTAACCCCTAAAGTTTGCCCCTTGCAAATTTAGAGGGTTAAAGACTAGCACATATCATTCAGTTGGAGGTCCCAAAAAATATGGATACAAGTGGTAGATTAGTTCACAGGATGAGTAGCCTCAGGCTTGATTCAGTCATGATTGAGACACATTTTAGCACAGTTTGAAGAGAGTTTCTATTCTTAGCAGGTTCCGTACTTTCTAAAAGAGGGAGTTCCAAGGATGATGCGGCAAAATTTTTTTCAAAAAACATTTAGGAAATGATAAGGGAATATCAAGCATACTAGAAACATTAAAAATTCATCCACACAAAGAAACATGACACATACTCCCAAGGATCATCCGCAAGGAGAAGAACATCCTTCTCCTTGTCAACAAATATAAGTTGTTAGCCTGATCTTGGGTCCTCCAGCTAGACTTCTAGACCAAACATATGGTCAAGCTCGACACACAGATCTAGATAGCCCCTGAAACGTGTTACATCCACTGACCTCCCAACATAGCCTAACTTGTATACCTGACAACACACCAAACCATGTTTATTATTCAACTAAAAAAATGAAAATTTTTAGGTAAAGTGAAAAGTAGGAGAATGGATAGTTGACCTTAGTGAATGTTCTCATAGGTGAATTCATCTTCACAAAATTTGGTGGAGGTTGTGAAAACCCACTTTCATCTAGACCTCCAAACACACCCATGTTTGAATTCATAGAGAACCCAGAGATAGGAGAACAAGGAGGCATATTCAGTAAGTCTGTAACAGAAAATGAATTGCCTAAATAAGCACAATTTCCCACATTCCTTGCACTAGAAACTGTGTCAGGAATAGCCAAAGTTGGGTTATCTATATTAACACCAAAAATAAGATTTCTCTAGGAATCAGACTGGACTCCTTCCTGTTTTGTAGGATAATCTCTTAAAGGAAATTGAGGCAGTGGCATTGATTGGGCTGGAAAATTAGTTTGACTTTTAGGTTCAGTTTGGGATAGGATACAATGACTACCAGTAGGAAGAGAGGCTTCAACCTGACCAGATGGAAGACAAGAATCTGATTAGTTGACATTATTTTGGAAGAAAACCATGATGCAACAACTTGTTGATCCTTAGTAACACAAGACCAAGTTTCAGTTGGTTGTTGCACAACAGATTGACTTGGTCGGGGCACACTTAAATAGGTAGAAGCTCCCTCTGAAGTCAATGAGTCTAAGATGATTTGTAAAGGAGATGCACTAGATGAAGTCTTAGGTGAGGAAATGGTAGCACCGGTATTTGTAAAGACTAATCGTGAGGTCACAGAAGAAATATCACTTAATGGAGACTGAGATTGAGATGATGAGAGTTGTGTGAATGAATTGACGACATTTGGAACTTGAAATGCCTTTTTCTTGTTTTTTTGATGCTGAAAAGATGATTGTTGTTGTTTATTAATTGCATTTTGTAGTTTCTGATGCACTGCTTGTTGCTGCAATGTCTGCTCCTATAATTTCTGTTGCAAAAGATGATTTTGTGGTTGATGTTTCTTAACAACTTATTGCTAAAGTAGATGTTTTTGTTGCTACTCAATAATATTCCTCTGTAATTGTATCTGAGACCTGCACTAAAGTAGTTCAGACTATATAGGTTGCTACTACTGCTGAAATTTTAGTTGTTTAGATTGATTAAGATTCCCTGTCTATTGCAAGATAGTTGTAGGCATTCCATGGTATGCAATGGACTAGATCCCTGATAAAGAAGGTTCAAATATTTGTTTCATCTGCATCCATTGATCCATACTTATTATTTGCAAATTCAAGGTATAAATGCTTTACTCCCCATTATCTCCATCTCTGACATGAATGGTTTCCTGAAACTTCCATCATCACTTCTTGCAATCAATCAAAACCAATGAGAAGAAAATACTAGAAAACATGATGCATCTTTCAAAATAATCCATTGAATAGATGTCAGAAACTCACGTAAGCATGTTTAAATTTAACTAATAAAAAAGCACAATGAGCAATGATACAAAATTCATGCCTTGCATAAATATGCATTGCAATTGAATTGAACATGCCAACATCAAGTTGAGAAACACCAAACAATGGGCAACAAATAGTAGTAAGCACAATGGAGAAATTTTCTCAAAAAAAATCACAAAAACATAGAGAAATCCATATCTAGATAAAACAAATCCATTACAGATGGTTAGAATACTTGTGATACTTGAACCAGAAAAGGAATTGCAGATAGAACATATATGAATGAAAACCAAGAAATTAATGTTTTAGGAAAAGTATTTACAAAGATCACAGTTAAATTGATAAAGAACATAATTAGCAAATATTCTTGCCTAATTAAACCAAATCTGCATCAAGAGAAACCATACTTGTGAAAGAGTAAGAAATTGGATATTTAGCGAAAGGTGTGAGGGAACCAAAAGGAGATTATCAAGATGTTATTGATTTAAAAATTGGTGCAAAATATCAACTGATACTACTCAAGAAAGCTGTAATTATTCTCCAGCTAAAAAACTCAAAAATCAAACCAAAGGAAATATGCCAAAGTTATATGAACTGCAACACTGGTAATTGTTGCAGACCTATGAGATTAAATATATTTTCACAATGAATGTACAGAAATATATGTCCCATGTATGATCTAAATGCATTGGTTCTAGATCCAATCACTTATGATGATGGTGATCTGCGTGAGGGGTCATATGCCACACCAACAAAAAGAACTTGGATTGGATACATTGGAGGAGGGAGTAAAGTAGTGGCAGTGTCAGTCATGGTTACATCAACATAGCCCAATCAACTGATAAAATTGCGCCCATAATAGAGAAGTTTTCCTCTTGAGTGCACTCCTTCTTCATGAAGAACTGCACCCTCCTTGAGTGCATGATTTCACACTAAAGGGTTGAATGTTTTACCTTCATCCCTTCGGCGTGCTCTAGTGTGCCCTGCTTTTCCTTGAGAACATGAGCGCACCTCAAAGGCCTGAAATCCTAAAGCTTCGTCCCTTCATCTCTTTGGAGTGCACCGGTGCACCCTCTCTATTTCTTTGAGTGCGTGAGTGCACCATGAAGGCCTGAAGGCCTGAAGACTGATTCCTCCATCTCTTCAAAGTGTGCCCTTGCACTCTTGAGCTTTTCCTTCTCTTGACTGAGTGCATAATAACACTACAAATCCTTGAATGACCCTTGAACCCTTTTGTGCTTTGAAGTGCACCCTCCTTGTTTGCATGTATATTTTATTCTGAAGTATGTAGCTATCTTCTTTCATTGATATATTTACATTCTCAGCTACATCTAATGGATATTTGAATATGATTTGCGAAGATATTGTTATGTCATTAGGATTTTTATAAATCTAATCTCGTCACCATGAGTGTGCTTCCACAAACAGGTCTTTGGGATACAAGTATTGTCACTCTTTCATCATCTGTTGGATCCATTCCACCTGCTACATGTAAAGTGACCTCCAAAGAACCTCAGAAGTAACCACTAAGGAAGCACTTGAAGTGACAAAGCCAACCATTCCTATATATGCAAACACACGGTGCTTCATAGATAAATCTACTAAGGTCACATGGGGTGGCAGAAAAGACACATTCATGCATAAACAATTTGTTGAGAACTTTAAGTACGTGGAAGTATACATCAATATCAATTGATGTAGGATACATAGGGTCACATGTAGATTCCTAATCATCCCCCATGAAGAAGTGATTGAGTGTATTATTACACACATTGATGAGTCTCACCTTATGATTCATAGTGAAAGTGGTGGTTAGCTCGGCACCTATTGTGGAGAAGACATGAAGAGTTGCTACAAGATGCTTAGGGCCAAAAAAGATGCAAATAATGACTTCTACATTAGATGGGTTGATCTCCACATAAGTGACACGGTCAAACATTGGTGTCGAGAGTCGATTAAGTTTCACCAGCACCTACCCATAGTTTATCTGCCATAATTATAAGAGATGTATATTAGTATCTTATTACAATGTGTTATTGTTTGGATGGACAGTAGAATGCTGAGGTGTTTGAGGAAAACTGGATATATATACTCAATATGTTGGTTACCCATGGTAAGATATTCAATTGGGTAGATATATTGTCATTTTGGTTGCAAATTCATGTGGGTAGGAAAAAGCATATTTGAGGATGAGTTAGGCACCAAAATTCTATATGTCGCATTTATTTTAGATGGAATCCATGCATGATATGCTTTCCCAGGAATGTACTAGAACTAGATTCCTCATAACAAGCTTCTAGTTTACTTTCACTATAGAGTATTGTCAGAATCAAGCTTCAGAGGTGCATATGATAGATTTGGTGAGCACTTATTTGCAGTGATATTCCATATGATATTTGAGATTGATTCTCCTTTCATGGTCTACCAGGTGAACGAGTCACCACAGGACAACGCGATTGGTTTTCAGTGCTTGAGGACACATACATTCAATGCTTTGGATGTCATATCTCTTCTCATCTCATGCTGTGACATGTGACCAATTATGTGGTCATGCAGGAATTCACATATCGGTTTGAAAATGGGTTATAAGGATTCCTTCGTATGAGGAATAAATCCACTTGGCCCACCTTCCCTTTGAGGATCATATTGTATGAACTAAAGAGCCACAAGGCAACAAATATAGAAATACAAGAGCTGGATCACTTTCACTTTGCAACTAAATAATTTCATGGATATGATCCAAAAAGAGTGTGCAAGAAACATTGAGAAAGGATCCATTTCAATTGGAGATATTCATCAATGTCTATCGTGAAAGATGAGAAGGTGAACAAGTGGTACAATGTAGTTAAAATGAGACATCCACGGATGGAGACTAGTTCACCTCAATATACGCCAACTCAAAATATGCAGGTGTAGGAGGAAGAAAATATAACCCCTCAAGAAAAGAGTGTATCTCATAGGAAGAGGATCAAGTATGATTTGACAAGAGAAAGCAATAGGAAATGGAAAGTTGATCCTTTGAGCATAGGAGGTATTCAAGTAGGACAAGAAACAAGAGAATTAGAAGAAGAAGAGAAGAGGAAGTATGATGATTTTCTTAGTAAGCAACATGAAGAAGAAGAGGAAAGGAGAATAATAGAAGAGGAACAGCAAAGGCAGCCCCAGGAGGAAGACACAACATAGAGACTAGAATAAGAACAATTGATTTTAGAGATAAAATAAGAGTTGGAGGGAGATGATACCATCCAGCCAATTAATGATAAACTAAGTTCTCTAGAAGAACCTCCTCTTATAGGTGTCCATCCTCCATTTGGATAAATGGGAATCACACCTCCACCTAAATAGAAAGCCATTGATGTGTGAAATGTCACATTTGATCAACACAAGAAGAGGATTGTGTAGCAGAGATGACGATACTTTTCAAATGATCCTTAGAGCCCAGTATCAATATCTATGGAGAAGGTGATAAGTACCAATAACAGAAGGAATCTCAGGGAAATCATGGTGGGAAATGTTTCTTTTGCTACAACAGTGCAAGACAACTCTAGATATTTCTTGAATGAGAATGTGAGATTAAGGGGACAACTACTTGCGGTGAAGCAACAAGTGGAACATCTTGTGGAAGAGAATCAATAATTATGTTCACAAGACCTCAATATTGTAGAATGGAAGTCAACCATGTAGGAGGACACCATGGTATGGTTATATTATGAAATGATACTTCTACAACAAGTGGTGGCTCCTCTCATTGGCATTTAGAAGAAAGCACAAGAAGTGGTAAAACTCCTAAAAGTGGCAAACATAGTGATTGACCAAATTCAAGAATGATCTTCTGAGCATCTGGATGCTCTGTAACATTTAGAAATAAAAAAAAAAGGACTTCTGTTGAGATAAACAGAGTTCATCTGTGACTCCACCATCAAAACTACATGTGTCTTGGAGAACATCAGAACTACATGTGTCTTGCAGAACAGTTGATTATAACTATTGTTGCTTACAATAAACTCCACAATGATTTGAAGTCTCTAGCACAAAAACGTGGCATGCCCTCAATGGGATCACTTGAAGAAATCAGAGGCACATAAATAATCTTCCAAGAGATTAGGTTACGCATAGAATAGATCAAGAAAGCATTAGAAAAGGAAGGCTTGGATATCACCGAAGACATTATTCTACAATATGCCATCACACTAGTCAAAGCTCAAATGAAACTCTCATGGTTGTGGAATAATGTACTATCAAGCTCCAAGACCTTATTGATGGAGGCACTAGAAGTCAAGATGTGTTATGCAAGGGACTTTCCAATTCAGCTCAAAGTCATCTCAATGGAGTTCAGAGCATGACACACATATATCGCCAATGAGCTCCATGAGGAAGCAAATGATTTGTCAATTTGATAACACTTTGTCCTATTATTAGTTTTTTTATTATATAGCCACTGTCTTATATGAAATTTTTTTTTGTAATAAATGGTATGCAATGAATTTCAAGAGACACATATGGAATGTGAATAACCACATGTGGAATGTAAAGGTTCATGTATAGAATATGAAAAATTGTAGAAGTTGAAGAGTCACGAGGAAGCTCAAAGGTCATTGTCATTAATTATAAATAGGTCGTAATAACTCAAGCTAAGGGCTTGGATTCTTGGATTGTTGCCTTGGCTTCTCTTGTAGTGCATAGGGGATAGATATTTCTCTGGAGAAGAAAGTTGTGGCTTGTTGTTCCACTATTGGATATAGTAATTCATCTATGTGACACTATACTTGGGATCTTTCATTCATAATTAGAAGATCTATGAGCCAAAATATCTTCATACATGTATCGTGGATGTAGTAGGACTATTCTTGTTATGTTTACCATATATTTTAGTTTAATTACATACTAAGGCTAATGAAATATTTTCGTTACTTAGATATGGTTATTATTGAATAGATGTTGTTATGCTTTCATGATTTTTCTATAGGTAATAAACAAGCCTTCTCTTTGTTCCTGAGTCCCCCTTTTGGATGGTACTATTACTTTCCTAACCAGAGGCTTTTTTTCCTTTACAATCTATGGAAGTTCCCCCGTTCACCTTACATTTGGTGTCTCACAAATCTTATATACTTATTTCCCAAAGAGGTGTTGAAATATCTTGTGTGTGATTGTAATCAAGGCATATCTTTGAAAAATTTCCAATGGTGGTTGGACCGTATAATTGGTTGGGACTCCTACGCTAAATTGTGTGAGGTCAAATTTGGACTTCACATCGAGAAAATCCCCTTCCATTTTGGTTGTATCTAGCACTGTCAACACCTTCATAGTTCGACCAAGATACTGATTTTATTACAAAGTGTAATAGACACATTCAAAGCCGTGGATGGAAGTTATCAAGCAGGCATGAAATTTTTGTGAAACTCTTGAAGTCTAAGCCTATGGCTTGGAGTTTCATGAAGCAGGTGGGTGGAGTATGAGTTCATATCTTTTTCTTTGCATTGAAGCAGGTGAAGTAAATCATATTTTCTATGTTTCTAGAAAGCTATGCTCTAAGCAAAGTGTGGATCACTGCAAAGCTTTTTTTGAACCAATTATAAAGTGGTAGATGTAGAAATTTTGTTTAAATGTATTTCATTTTTGAATTCATGAGACTGACTTGCTGTTGTAAATTATGTGTTTTTTTAATTGGAGAGGAAATCATCATTGAGGAAGGATTTGGTCTCATTTGTAATTTCCTTCTAAAATGATCAATGGGATTCACATCTCTATCCCACAATATGATCTGATCTTCGAAGATAAATATAAACATCCAAGGCTATGACCTCAAGTATGCCTAATTCATATAAGCCTAGAAATTCTGAGATCAGTTGAATTCACATGCCTAGGTGAACTACAACATTAACCTTCAAATTATTATCCTTGTGTGAGCATTCAATTTATAAAAGGTTATGTACTTCATAAATGATACATGGAAACCAAAGTTTTTTTTTTAAATAAATAAATATCCAAAAGGGTATGCTTCTTGGGGAATCATTGGAAATATTTAACCTAAGAAAGGAAGAAAAGTGTCACTGAGTATGACTTCTTTACTGTAAACTAAAGTTTAGAAATGATGATCCTTTTTAATTCTCTTAGTTGACCCAAATACCTTGAGATCAATTTTTAGAAGGAGAGGCCATATAATTCTCTACAGAAACCAAAATAATTCAACTAGATAACTTAATATTAGAGTTTTCCAATTCAAAAGTCAATTAATATGAACTCAAAAGGTACTACAAATATAAGAAGGACAAAATTTATTGAATTTGGCGTGATTGATCTGGTATGTATCTTTATGGTACTCTTGGATACATTCTTGTCCACTGGAAGGCTTGGGATTCTTGTCTAAAGTTTGTTATGTGAAATTTTAATTAATCCTTGAAGTTTCTTGATCCAGGAGGATCTCATCAGATTAGTTACATAGGTACAATGTCGTTTTCAGCATTCAGTTTGGTGTTGTTCAGTTTCAACAGTGTTTTTTATGGTTCAGGTTGATCAGGTGATGTCAATGGCTTTCATGGTGATATGGTTTGAAACCTGGTTGTTGACATTTGGTTGTCATTGGTTCCGCCGGGATTTGGTCGTTGATATGTGATTATCACCTTTCTCATAGGATTTGGTGTCGACGTGGGTTTGTCATCCATATTGCAGGGTTTGGTTGTCGTCATCATGTGACGAATGCCACAAATGTCACTTTGTGACAATTTGATATAAATGGTCACATTAATACAAAAGGATGAATGACAAATTCTAACCTAAATACATAAAACCCTAATACACATAAACCTAAGTCCTAAACCCTATCCAACCATATTACAATACAAACAATGTATTAAAAATACATTAAAAACTAATTCTAAACCTATCGGACCATATTAAACCTCTACGTATCAAAACAACTCAAAAAAATACATAAAAATTATGATTATACCCCTATCGGCCTATACATTACATATTAAAACATTGGAATATATACTACACAGTATAACCGCATCAATAACCGTGTCAGAACCATGCTGCATGTGAACAGGCGGAGGTTACAGTTTCTAAACCGTGGCTATCAATCTCTAACCGTGGCGGAGAATGTAACAAAATTAGTAAGCATGTGAACAGACGAGAATAAGACGCGACTATCAGAAGACTGCAACCCTAATCCAAACCACTGGGAAGACCACCACTGCTAGTTGTCACATGATGCAATCTCCACTCAGTTACGGAACTGTCAGGTTTATCCATCGAGTGGTCTCTATGGTATTGACCGTCCACTGGTCACATGTCAGACAGTTGTTCTCCACACTTTCGGGCGGTATAAATGCAAGATTTACACCAACATTTAATTTGTCAATCCGGGTAAGTAAACTTAGAGGTGTAGCACAATATATGCTAGAATACAACCTCAGGGATTTGTTAAATAAAAACCAAACTCTTGCAAGAAATTCAAAAGGAGCATCATTCAGGAAAAATAAACAAGACTCTTTAAAGCAAAGTAAACACACTTCGGGAATCTACTTCTGGCTCCTCTTCTGGGTTGAGTTGACTCTTGCAGTAAGTCTTCCTCAATTGTCCAAGGGACAAGGGAATGTAGGCCCCATTCAAAAGAAAGCGATTCAAGAAATAAAGAATGTGAAACCTCTTAAAACATTATTGCTATGTTGCAAACATGAATTTAAACTAGAAATCACACAACAACTTCATTCCAACTAATCTAAGGAAATAATTGAAAGTTTTAAGAAGAATCAAAATAATAATGCACTGCTTCTCTTAAATAAAATTCAATACTTTAGTTGCAAGAGAAATATGCAATAAGAACCAATATATAATTCATGTTGTTTACCCTGAACTTATTAAATACTTCCCTATAATATATGCAACATTTAATTATAATGAAGAATTATGTGAGCATTTTGTCAACAAGATTCACTACCTTT
The DNA here is from genome assembly GCA_031772625.1 of Pinus tabuliformis. Classification (NCBI taxonomy): domain Eukaryota; kingdom Viridiplantae; phylum Streptophyta; class Pinopsida; order Pinales; family Pinaceae; genus Pinus; species Pinus tabuliformis. The sequence goes on from CM062817.1 coordinate 824,328,023, forward strand.
CCTTATGCTGACCCGAGCATCTGCTTACAAAAGTGCAGGAATAAGTGTTTTTCTGCAACAGTGCAAGAATAAATGTTTTCCTGCAACAGTGTAGGAATAAATGTTTTTCTGCAAAAGCAGAGGAATAAATGTTTTTTAGCAAAAGTGCATGAATCTGTCTCATAGAATATTCAAAGGAAATTATGAGTATATGTTAAGTTAAGTTAACCAGAATTCTTGCTCAACAATTATTTCACCATTTCATTCTCGAAATAAACTTTGTTACGCAGCAATGAGATTAGGGCAGATCTTTGTACTTTAGTTTAGCCTTTATGAAAATACATCCAAAAGAATTGATATTAAACTTAAATAACCAGAACAATAAAATAAAGCTTTTGGAATGAAACTGAAAATGAAATGTCTGAAAGAAGAGCTATGAAATGAAACTGCGAAATTATCTAAGATCAGACTCACACCAAGCAAACAAAAATGTAGCAAATGGAAGTTAAGAGGTTTGGGGTAACAGAATGGTTGGTGGGCCCAACCATCTAGGTCATTTCCCTTGCAGCAATTTAAATCACAATATTAGAACAATATAGAGAAAAAAATTACTAAGAAGTGAGTGCCAAATAAACTCATTTCGGAGTAGAAACCAGAATTCAGAGTTTAATGCCAAGGAAATTCATTTCAGAAGTCTTGTTACAGATTCATTAAATAATGCAGCGTTGGCTCCAATGGTCCCCTCCAGGGATCATCCCACTGGTGCATAGCTCCTCCTTCCCTGCACAGCAAGATCTAACTCCCTGTTCTGCAACTGAAATACAATTTACAAAATACAAACTGCCATCCTCCCACACCTACATAGCTCCTCTCTTTTATATTGGTTTTTACATGATAGTTTCTTTAGCAAATAACATGGGGATTGAATCCCAACTAATATTCATCAATATAATATCAGTACAACCATTTACCCATTGAAGGAATGAATATCTGGCATGAATTTCCCAAGTCTGGTCGTTTTCTACACTTCTGGAAAAATCGGTTTTTTTAACAAAATGCCTCCAAAGAATTCTGTGTATCTCCTTAACCATTATGAATTTCGGAAAACTGTTTGGAGGAAATCTATATTGTTATATTTTAAACAATAACCTCTCTCAGAATCTTCTGGTTCAGATCCATTGCCTCGAAAATTATGCCTGAAAATGATTTTTTGAAATCTGAGATGCTAAAATTATGGAAGAATAGTTTATTTTTAGAAAATTGCCTCAAATACCATTATGTAACTTTTATACCATTATGAATTTTAGAAATCGGTTTGAGGCTTTCTCAATCTGCTATATTGGGACCAAAACCCATATTCTAGAATTTCTTCATTCACCTTCACGTGCATGGAATATGAGGCAGAATTTGACAGTTTGGAAACTGCTGCGAATTTGGGGCTGAGGCTTTAATTATTGCCTAAACATAAATCCATATGACCTGGGTGTATCTTTGCTTATGTGGAAGTGTTCAAACACCATTTTGAACAAAAATCTCTTTCATATTTCCCTATAGTTGTGTCAATGTATGAAATCCCCAAATTAGTGCAGGCATGTTGGTGCAGGTAGAGCTGGTGCAGGAATGTTGGTGCAGGCACAGCTGGTATAGGAACTGGTACCACAGGAATTTTAACACCTGCCACAAAAGAGCCTGACATTAATGATGTTTTCACATTAGATTAACAAAACAAGAAGAGTTCATAGATCAACAACTGGCAGTGCTAAATGCCTCTAAATGATAACTTAATAATGCATAAAACGAATAATAATGATTATAGACACTTAGTACAAACATAAAATTATTTAGGTAAATCATGAAAACTTGGACAAAATGGAGGCTCAACACTCCCCCATGCTGACCTTCTTACATGTCCTCAGGCAAGCCAAACCATAGGACCATAAAAACATGGAAGAAGGTAGGGGAAATGTTTTAAAAATCAAATTATGATTTCCAACAAAAGTGTCAGCAAAAAAAATCTTAGCAAGGAAATGTGAAGATATCATGGTATGTCATCATTTAAAGTATTCATCAAGTCTGCAACATTTTTATTACTGTGACAACTAAAATGATGTTACAACACTTATGAAAGTATCGAGCGTGGGAATGATATAATTACAACAAGATCAAGTATAGGAAAGAAATGCTTTGTACCATAAATTATGGAAAACGAATACTACACCTTTATGATAGACATCACATACTTGTTATCTTGTTTCAATTTAATTCCATGCTTTTCATAGATTTTAGAGCTCTTATTTTTGTCTAGAGTCTTATTAACAATCATGATAAAAATCAAATCTTTGTTGAAAAGGCGCAATTTCAAGAAAATTTCCATAAGATTCCTTCAACTAATACAACAATCATGTGCCTAGGTCACATAGTGCTTATTTAGAGGCATCCACAATCAATACACATTATTGTCAGTCAATCACCTGGTGAGTAATCATCACTGAGTAATTCATCACTCTAAATACCATAAAAATTGAGTGAGTTATGATACCAGAAAAAGGGAGATAAAAATATAACAAAACGACACCTTCCTGGACCGATCAACAAATTGAACACTGTAAATTTGTTGTCATGTTTATGTGAAAGTAAATTTCTCCTTAATCCAGTACAAATAATTACCTCCACTAAGGGTACAACATCATTAAATATTCCTAATTTTTTAAAGAAAGAACTCAAAGCATCATGCTCAAATCATCTTAAAACCCTTATCCAAGAAATAAAATGATGAATTTTAGGGAAAGAGAAAGATAACCGAGTAAGTCATAGTATGCAATTAACTTTAATACCATAGACATGGCCCTGCTGCCTGTAGGTGTCTATAACCTCGGTAGGGATGTCTTTTAGCCTAGTGAAATGTTTGTGTCCCACTTACTAGATATAGATTCAGAGTTAGCTTATTTGACTTTTTTTTTTTTTAGATGAATACCACTGTCTTGGCTTGGTGGCCAGCTGATGGCAGTGCCACTCACAAGAAATAACACGGATGAACATGCCGGCTCGTGATGAGACCTCCTGTCTTCTAGCTTTTTAGCTGAAAGCCATTACTCTGGCTTGGTGATCAGCAGCAGTAATGTCATGCATGTTAGGTCTCATGATCATGTTAGGTCGGCTCATCACGATACCTCCTATCCTCCCCTAAATATTTTATAAATTATGATTGTAATTAACCTTAAAAGTTACATAATAAGTGGCGAGACAGATCTACTCCTTAAGAGTATAGGATGGTGTGAAAAGTATTTAATGACTAATCATTACTGGCTAGTTCCTCTACCTTAAAGACTTATTAAAAATATCCTAGATAATGACTGAAGGATTCTTTAAGTTAATAATGCTAACATTCTCATGAATAGATTATTATGATCTTTACAAGAGTGATCCACCATAGGGGGCTCTCCAGTAGTTCCTTCTCAGGGAAACTAAAAATATATATCTCATATCACAACTTCTTTAGAGTGGTTAATCATGGTTACTTTTGAAAAATCATGAGGTATTAGAGTGAATCATACTCAACAAGATTTGTCACAGATGTGTGTGTTAAAAACTGATGTGGATTAAAAGCAATTTCAGTGGCTATGCTTTGAAAGTCAAAACCCCAATTACATTGTTGTAACAACTTTAATCATGGCATTTCTTTATTCTTCTACCCTACTCTACCCTAAGAAGCAAAAGACTCCCTTTTAAGTATAGGAGGACTTCAAATGCAACCATGTGCACAACAAAATGTTGACTATACTCACACTTACTTTTAAATAATAAACTTCAAGACATACCAAAGCGTGAGAAACCAATTGCTTCAATTGATATGGTACCAAAAGTTTCCGAATGATGAGGAAATAAGGTGGCTTGATGACTACTTGAAACCAGATTAAATGAAATCCACATATGTATGATTCTCCAACTGATGCAAGTCTTCCATAGTTTGATAGTCACTCTCTTGGAGGCACAAATAATCTGGTGAAAGACAAAAGATAAATCCCTCAAATTCAGGCTCAAATATTTGATTTCCAAATTGACAAGAATGGTTGAGAGAGATTCTAAGGTTTTGATCTTCAACAACATTTTGAGAACAAGTTCCAATGAAATATTGCTCCTCTGGTGGTCTTTGAATGATAACTTCCCGGGGTGAATGTTCAACAGTAATGGGTGGAGTTTCCAAATTCATTCCCTTTCCAAGGATGGAAGATGTAGTATTTTGTTAAACACAGGAATCAACCGGAAGAATAGGTGGTTCCAAATGTCGTGCAACCTCATGGTTTAGATTAGGGTTTATGATATGGTTTGGGCTAGGGTTTTGGTTAATTCTTGTACTAAGCCTTGGGTTTGGATTGGGATTAGGGTTTGGACTAGGGTTAGGTCTAGGGTATTGATAAGGGTATGGACTAGGGTTAGGGTATGTATTAGGTTTGAATGAGAGCTAGGGTATGGGTGATGATAAGGAGTAGGGTAAGGATTAGGATAAGGGATAGGGTATGGATTGAGGCTAGGGTAAGGTTGCACATGTGGCTAAGACCATAGGGGAGGATAAATTAATGGTGCATTGGAAAGGAATTGTGGTTGTTGTTGGTGCTCATATGATTGAATTTGCATGGGAGATTTCCCCAGAGATAAGGATCCAAATGATTCTTTAGGCCATGGAGATATCTGGCTCAAGGATGAGGGCCAAGGAGAGGGCCACTATGACCATGCAATAGGATATTCGATTGGAGGATTAAAAGCTTGCCATGAAATTGCAGGATTATAAACATGTTGAGAAACCTGCTTAGGAAAATAAGCATTATTCCAAGTATCAAATAATAAGGGGTTTTGAGTTATACCTGGTAGTCGATTTGACTCCTTACTTGATTTCCTGAGTACCTTTAGTAATCCTGGTAGTAATGGGCAATGTTCCGTTAGATGATCCTCTTCACAAATTTTGCAAATTTTCAGGTTACTAAGTGGACACTTTCCAAGGAGGTGTTTCTTTCTACAGTTGGCGCAAAAGATAAGCGGTGGGTTTTCATCCTGCTCCCACTCTTCCTGCAAATCATCCAATTTCGAAATTAAAGATTTAATGATATCATTTTTATCTTCAATCAAAATATTAAAATTTTCAATTGTTAATTCTTCATTGGATGAATTGTATGTCTCTGTAGCAACATAAAGGTTCCTCATTAGATTATTCCTTCAAATACCATTTTCCTGTTTTTAGCAATCCAACTGGTACATTTGTTATCACATGAATGGTGTATATGTAGGGTGGGGGGTTCTTTCAACACCTGAAAAACTCAAAAGATCAATTGCAGTAAAAAGAACAAACCAAGATTATAAACTAAGGAAAGAACACTTTACATAACCTCTATTGCAAAAAAATAACACACTTTGCAGTAAAAGAAATTGCTCATAAAAACTCAATTGCAGTAAATCAAGCGTCACACTTTGAAAAAATAAAATATACTCATAAAAACCAAATTGCAGTAAAAGAAACAAATCAGACATCACAATTTGCAGTAAAGGAAATCACTCATTTGCAGAAAGGAAAACCTTGCTTGTGAGCTCTCTAGGAATGTCATCCAGTATGCTTAATTAAACAAGGGGAATCTCGTTAATCTAGAAATTCAATTGTGAAGGAAAGGGAAAAGCATGACAAATTATTGAGGCCCTATCCTACAATGCCTCCCCTGCAACGGCGCCAAAATTTCAGGCCGTATAAATGCAAGATTTACACGAACATTTAATTTGTCAATCTGGGTAACTAAACTTAGAGGTGTAGCACAATATATGCCAGAATACGACCTCAGGGATCTGTTAAATAAAAACCAAACTCTTGCAAGAAATTCAAAAGGAGCATCATTCAGGAAAAATAAACAAGACTCTTTAAAGCAAAGTAAACACACTCCGGGAATCTACTTCTAGCTCCTCTTCTGGGTTGAGTTGACTCTTGTAGTAAGTCTTCCTCAATTTTCCAAGGGACAAGGGAATGTAGGTCCCATTCAAAAGAAAGCGATTCAAGAAATAAAGAATGTGAAACCTCTTAAAACATTATTGCTATGTTGCAAACATGAATTTAAACTAGAAATCACACAACAACTTCACTCCAACTAATCTAAGGAAATAATTGAATGCTTTAAGAAGAATCAAAATAATAATGCACTGCTTCTCTTAAATAAAATTTAGTACTCTAGTTGCAAGAGAAATATGCAATAAGAACCAATATATAATTCATGTTATTTACCCTGATCTTATTAAATACTTCCTTATAATATATGCAACATTTAATTATAATGAACAATTATGTGAGAGTTTTGTCAACAAGATTCACAATCTTTCATTATGATGATCCGAGCATCTGCTTGCAAAAGTGCAAGAATAAATGTTTTCCTACAATAGTGCATGAATAAATGTTTTTCTGCAAAAGTGCAGGAATAAATGTTTTTCAACAAAAGTGCAGGAATTTGTCTCATAGAATATTCAAAGGAAATTATGAGTATATGTTAAGTTAAGTTAACCAAAATTCTTGCTCAACAATTATTTCACCATTGTGTTCTGGAAATAAACTTTGTTATGTCGAAATGAGATCAGGGTAGATCTTTGTAAGAATAAATAAGAGACGCAGTTAAAACATTCACCGTTTTCTTTAGTTCAGCGTTTATGAAAATACGTCCAAAAGAATTGATATTAAACTTGAATAACCACAGCAATAGAATAAAGCTTTTGGAATGAAACTGAAAATGAAATGAATGAAAGAATAGCTATGAAATGAAATTGCGAAATTATCTAAGATCACACTCACACCAAGCAAACTAAAATGCAGAAAATGAAAGTTAAGAGGTTTGGGGCAATAGACAAGCTGGTGGGCCCAATCATCCAGCTCGTTGCCCTTGTAGAAATTTAAATCAAAATATTACAACATTATAGAGAAACAAAATTACTGAGAAGTGATTGCCAAATAAACTCATTTCAGAGTAGAAACCAGAATTCAGAATTTAATGCCAAGGAAACTCATTTTAGAAGTCTTGTTACAGATTCAGTAAATAATGCAGTGTTGTCTCCAATGGTCCCCTCAAGGGATCATCCCACTGGTGCGCAACTCCTCCTTCCTTGCACAACAAGATCTAGCTCCCTGTTCTACAACTGAAATACAATTTACAAAATATAATCTGCCATCCTCCCACACCTACGTAGCTCCTCTCTTTTATATTGGTTTTTACATGATAGTTTCTTTTGCAAATAACATGGGAGTAGAATCCCACCTGATATTCATCAATAGAATATCAGTAAAACCATTTACCCATTGAAGGAATGAATATCTGGCACGAATTTCCCAAGTCTGGCCGTTTTCTACACTTATGGAAAAATCAATTTTTTAACAAAATGCCTCCAAAGAATTCTATGTATCTCCTTAACCATTACGAATTTCAGAAAACTGTTTGGAGGCAATCTAGCTTGTTATATTTTCAACAATAACCTCTCTCATAATTTTCTGGTTGAGATTCATTTCCTCGAAAATCATTCCTGAAAATGACTGTTTGAAATCTGAGATGCTAAAATTCTGGAAAAACAGTTTATTTTTAGAAAACTGCCTCAAGGACCATTATGTAACTTCTAAACCATTACAAATTTTAGAAATTGGTCTGAGGATTTGTCAATTTTCTATACTGGTACCAAAAACCATGTTCTATAATTTCTTCATTCGCCTTCACGTGCATGGAAAACGAGGCAGAATTTGGCAGTTTGGAAACCATTGCGAATTTGGGGTTGATGCAATAATTATTTCTTAAACATAAATCTATATGACCTGGGTGTATCTTAGCTTATGTGGAAGTGTTCAAACACCATTTTGAACAAAAACCTCTTTCATATTTCCATATAGATGTGTAAGTGTATGAAAGCCACAAATTAGTGCAGGCATGTTGGTGCAGGCAGAGCTGGTGCAAGAATGTTGGTGCAAGCACAGCTGGTATAGGAAATGCTACTACAGGAATTTTAACACCTGCCACAAAAGAGCCCAAGATTAATGATATTTTCACATTAAATTAACAAAACAATAAGAGTTCATAGATCAACAACTGTTAGCTCTAAATGCCTCTAAATGATAACTTAATAATGCAAAAAACGAATAATAATGAAAATAGACACTTAGTACAGACATAAAATTATTTAGGTAAATCATGAAAATTTGGACAAAATGGAGGCACTACATGCACCATTAGCTGACCATCGGCGGCTAATTATAACCTAAAGTTATTTTTGGGTTTTGTTATTAGTTTCAGTTCTAAACTAATTCGAATACCATGTAAACCTTATCCCTAGGTGTTCAAACATGGTTAGACCAAGGCTCATAAACCAAAAATTTAGCCAATTCATGCCAATATTATTCCAAAGAAGTTCAAATCTACTTGCAGGGCTATAAGAGGGAGTTTTTGCTCATTGTAGAGAGGAGGGTGGTTTTGGGTTTTGTATGTAGGTTCTGGAGGTTATAGTCGATTTTGTTTTCAGTGTAACAGGAGCATCCTTACTCAGAATTGGGAACTATGACAAGCGTTGGAAAGCTAGTTTAGAGAGATTTCTTATGAGAGTGACTAGAAGTGCTTGTGAGCACATTCAATTCAGTCAAATTGCTATGTAATCGACGTCTTTGGTTTCAATCTTCATAAAGAAGTCACCCATCTTGAAAGTGGACCCAGAGACATAGTCCATCAGGGACAAACTCCGTAATCAATCTTGTTGTCTCGTATCACTGTGTATTTTTTGTTTTCACTTCTATTTTTCATCTTACTTATGTTTTCTCATCTATCGTAAAGTCTTCTTCTCACGCAGTTCTCATCGGTTTCACAACATTAAGTTAACATTCATTTCACTGTTGGCATAATCAATTCTACTTCAGTTTTAACATATGATCATTTCAGATCATATAATTTGGTATCAAAATAGGTTGCGTTTGTAGAATTTGTCATTGAATGTCAACCAGGTCAAAGTCGCAACGTGGAGAAGGAATCCTTGAGTAGATTGATCTAGAGATTAGAAAGTGAAGAGTCGTTCATAAATCGACCATGATAGGATCTGATGCAGGTTAAAATCCAGAAGCCAAGATGAGTGATGAATAGCTTCAGCAAGCATTCTTGACTATGCAGTAGATGTTGGGAGAACTCTACGAAGACAAGAAGGCAAGAGATGCAGCCTCTTCTTCAAAGACATCGAAGAAGGACAAAGGTAAAGGCAAGGCTTATAAACCACCTTCACCTCCATCATCTCCATCATCATCATCATCATCTTCTTCTTCCAGTGTAGAATCTGAAACAAAAAAGAAACCTAAGAAAACATCTCTTTTAAAACATGATATAAAATTTGAGTTACCTATTTATGATGGTGAAATGAATCCTGAAAAGCTAGATAACTGGATTAAATAGTTAGAAGTGTATTTTCATATTCAGAACATTTCTGATGATAAAACGAAAATTTAGTTAGCTAGACTTAGAATGCGGGGAACAACTTTAATCTGGTGGGAAAGTAAAATTCAGATAGATGTAAAGCGAAAAGGAAAAATCATCTCTTCATGGTCTAAGTTTTTAAAAGCTCTTAGGAAATAATTTTATCCTTTAGGATACATGCAGCAAGTTGTTATTCATTGGCATCATCTGAGGGAAGGTAAAGGGTAGAGTGTTTAGGATTTTACTCAGGAGTTTAGAAAGAAAGCATTGGCGCTTGGTATTTCATTGGATACACATGAAACTTTATTAAAATACATCGACAGTTTACATTCATATTTGCAGCATACTTTATTGATGTTTAATCTTGATGCTTTTGATGAAGTGTATGTTCAAACCATACATATTGAATCGTGTGGCAGGCCATTCAAGTTTCATCGCAATCATCCAAAGAGTTGGAAATCAAATATTCCAATGACAGTAAAGGGAAGAACAATTCGAAGAGAAAGGAATCAGCGATAGCTCAAAAGGAAAGACCTACTTATTCTCATTGCCAGAGAATCGATCATGATGAATCTAAGTGTTGGAAAATTCATCCAAAACTTAAGCCCAAAAAGTTTCTTAAGGAGAAGGATGAAAAGAAGACAATTGCAGTAGTCTAGCAAGATGTAGGTTCAGATTTAGGTGATGAAAGGAGGATAACTGTTATGGTTACGACAGGTAAAACATCTAACACTAGTACATGTTCAAATACTATTGCATCTTCATCAAACATAAATCATTCAAATGAGGATAAAAGAGTTGAATTATTTAACATAAGGATAACCTCTAAGCACACAAAGATAGATACAATTTTTGACAGTGGATCATAGGCAAATTTAATATCTGAATATTTAGTTAAGTGTTTGGATTTGGAGACATGGAATCATCCAAGACCTTACCCATTAGGATGACTAAATAAATCAACTCAGATAAAAGTCACAAAACAGTGTTGATTAAGATTTTCCATTACAGCTAATTACATTGATGAAGTGGAATTAGATGTGGTTCCAGTAGACATATGTGGAGTTGTCTTAGAAAGTCCTTATCTTTATGATTGTGATGTAGTCGTTTACAAAAGAGAGCATAAATATCACCTTAAGAAAGATGGGGTTGAATTTATTGTCAGGACACATCAAAACAAAAATCACTTGAATTTAATTGTTGCTAATAAGATGATGCGATTAATAAGTTCAAATAAAATATTTGTAATCATGTGTGTAAAGGAACAACATAAGAATCAACATGATGTTTGTTCAAGTTATGAGTCTCAGCTTAAAGATAGTTTTATCAAAGAGGTAGACACTTTTCTAGTTCTATTTAAAGAAACCAAACATCTTACTCATAAATAGAGAATACAACATGAATTATAGTTTGTGCCTAAAGCTCCTCTTCCTAATGTCATAATGAATTATTTCAATCCAAGTTTGGAAGTTAACATTTATAGGGATGCATGTCAGTATTGGGGAAATTCAGTGTCAAAATTCTTCTTGTATTGTGTCACCATTTCATGTTTGAAATAGTTTGGAAGCCTCTTTTCAAGTGGAGAGGAAGCCCATTTGTTTTCATATCAAAGCCTTTTCTAAAGCAGTGCCAAAGTATTCAATACCTTTAAGGGAAACTTATGCATCAACGGAAAGTGCTAATAATCAATGGAAACATCATTTAATAAATGAAGAAATACTGATTCAAACAAATCAATAGCTAGTTCAATACTTTCAAAATCAAACTAAGTTGCAGCAGTTTTCACCTTACAGTTTGATGGGTTTATGGCAGCAACTTCACTTAGTAATCAGGAAGCAAGAAAATATGTCAAGTCAAAGAGCTTGTTTGATGTCAAAAATGTCTTTGATTGTCTCTGTCATTCCGCAAAATAGATTGTTAATACATGTCAATAGTATTGAACAATATCATGTAGGGACTATTTTCAAAGATGATTATGAATCACTAACTCATGGTATTTCATGGAATTAAGTCAATTTCCATGTTCATAACAGGTTGTTCAACCATCATTGCAAGTTGTACATATTGCAGATGGAGGGAATAGGTCACTGATCCAAAATGTGCCATGGTCAGCATCATCAGGGTCATCACTTTCAGGTAGTTGATCGAATGTATTGGTACATCTTCTAGACAAGGTGGAAAGTGAGGGAGCTCTACCCTCATTGACTATTTGTCTAGTCAAACTTTTGTGGTCCAAAATCTTTCAAGTGGAGAGGATTGATCCAGAGGGATCTTGTCAGATCAATTACATAGGTACAGTGTCGTCATCAGCATTTAGTCTGGTGTCATTCAGTTTCGACAATGTTGTTTATGGTTCAGGTTGATCAGGTGATGTCAATTGTTTTCATGGTGATATGGTTTGAAACCTAGTTGTCGGCATTTGGTTTTCATTAGTTCCGTGAGGATTTGGTTGTCAATATGTGATTGTCATCTGTCTCGCAGGATTTGGTGTCGATGTGGGTTTGTCATCCATATTGCAGGGTTTGGTTGTCATCATCATGTGACGAATGTCGCAAATGTCACTTTGTGACAATTTGATGTAAATGGTCATGTTAGAACAAAAGTATGAATGAAAAATCCTAACCTAAAGACCTAAAACCCTAATACACATAAACCTAAGTCTTAAACCCTATCAAACCATATTACAATACAAATAATGTATTAAAAATACATTAAAACTAATTCTAAACCTATCGGACCATATTAAAACTCTATGTATAAAAAAAATTCAAAAAAATACATAAAACTTATGATTATACCCCTCTCGGCCTATACATTACATATTAAAACATTGTAACATATAATACACATTCTAATTGCAGCAGTAACCGCATCAAAATTGTGCTGCATGTGAACAGGCTGAGGTTACAGTTTCTAAACCGAGGCTATCAAGCTCTAACCATGGTAGAGATTGTAACAACATCGGTAAGCATGTGAACATCGGTAATAAGCCGTGGCTGTCAGAAGACTGCAACCCCAGTCCAAACCGTTGGGAAGACTACCACCACCAGTTGACACATGATGCAGTCTCCACTTAGTTACGAAACCATCGGGTTTATCCACTCGGAGGTCGCCGGGGTATTGACCGCCCATTGGTCACATGTTAAACAATTGTTTCTCTGCACCATTAGATGACCGTAGGGGGCTAATTATAACCTAAAGTTATTTTTGGGTTTTGTTGTTAGTTTTAGTTCTAAACTAATTCAAAGACCATGTAAACCTTATCCCTAGGTGTTCAAACATGGTTAGACAGAGGCTCATAAACCCAAAATTAAGCCAATTCATGCCAATATTTGTCCAAGGAAGTTTGAATGTACTTGTAGGGCTATAAGAGGTAGTTTTTTCTCATTATAGAGAGGAGGGTGGTTTTGGGTTTTGTATGCAGGTTCTGGAGGTTATAGTAGATTTTGTTTTCAGCGTAACAGGAGCATCCTTAGTCATAATTGGGAATCGTGACAGGCGTTGGAAAGTTGGTTCAAAGAGCTTTCTTATGAAAATGACTAGGTGCTTGCATGCACATTTAGTTCGGTCAAATTGCTGTGTAATCGACCTCTTCGGTTTTAATCCTAATAAAGTGGTCGCCCATCTTGAAAGCAGACCTGGAGACGTAGTCCATCAGGGACGAACTCTGTAATCAATCTTGTTGTCTAGTATCACTGTGTATTTGTTATTTTCACTTCTATTTTGCATCTTTCTTATGTTTTCTCATCTGTCGTAAAGTCTTCTTCTCAAGTAGTTCTCATCAGTTTCGGCACTTTAAGTTAACATTCATTTCACTTTTGGCATAAACAATTCTACTTCAGTTTTAACATATCATCATTTCATATCATTTCTACATCATAACTTGAAGCTGTGATTTGAAAAATGTATCTCACCAATCATATGCATTGAATGAAATCATGATATGGAAAGAATAATATGAACAACTTTTGTGAGTACGTAAAAAATGCGAAGTTAATTTTATGTATTGTATTGTTATAAGTGTGATTTTTTGGATGTTGCGCGATACTACTATCTCTAGCCAAGAGGTGATTCCATGATCACTGATATGAGAAATATTGAATACCAAAATGTTGTAGCTACTACAATGATATTAAGAAAGAAGGTCTACTTGGTTGTAAAACGGATATTCAATGACTATTAATTCATCAATTTGAAGGATTATAAATACTAAATTAACAAATCTCCTCTTCAAATGATCAGATTATTGATGAAGAATTGAGACTTGATGAGATTGAAAAATCAAGGATTTGAAACTTTGTGGATTTGTAAACCCTGGCAAGGAAGCCCTAGGTTTATGGGATAAACCCTAGGAATGATAATTCACAATGCTGGTATTGAAAGAAAAAATGATGAAGCTAGAAAATAATGTAAGGATGAGTGGGTTTTTAAACCCTAGCTAAAAAATTAATAACCCTATCTAGGGATGGAAATAAAATCTTAGGGTTTATGGATTAATTGCGGCCACTTGAAAGAAGAAACCATAGCTCCTAGAAAAAATGACATATTGATGATGAGATTAATTTGTAGGTTGTATGAAAGAAGTATAATATTAAGAGGGAGTTGTCATGTTCTCAAATGATAATTTCATGTAACTAGATCACAAAAAAAAAAAAAAAGATAGATCAAGGACTTGAAACTAAGCCTCTTCGAGGGGGCCACATCTTTTTACAACGCATAAACAAAAAATTATTGGATGATTCAAATTAAAATACCTCCTTGGTATATATAGGAGTCTAAAGGCTCAAATAATAAGGGCATACATAACAATAATAATGTAAGGGTTAAAAAATAACAATAATGGGTTTCTATGGGGCACAAAAATAACAATATGGGGGATACACTAATATTATAGGGACCTAACATATCCCTCTCCTTCAAAAAGGTGTTATCATCAATGCTTGAGTACTTTTGGATGCTTTTGTATGAAATACGCATCCCCCCATAAGTTCTTCCACTTAATGGGATACTCTGAAATTTATCTATTTTGTAGCTACTGTATTCCTGTTTCCATGAGTACTTTAGGCTCCATGATCCATATTTATGCAGGAAAAAAAATTAAATACAAAATTAAATAGAAACACAGAGATACAATGAAAACTGAACTTCAATTCATTAATAAAAAAATACTCAAACTATTTACATGTAAAATAGAAATAAACTAGGTCGGACGATGGTAGATTATCTAAGAGAAGAGAAGTGGTGGCTACATGCCTTCTAAAATATCTTGCAATGAGGCTGAAAGGCATTTTTATTATTGAGAAGTAATGGAAAACCCTAAACATCCAAAAACCTAACCTTAGGAGATGAAGCATCAAACGTTTGTGGGCCCCGTTAGGGTTAGTTAGTACATTAACTTCATGGGGTCGTAACTTTGGCATACGATCTCCATTTGACACATACGATACCTTGTTAGAAATATCTATTTAAGGAAAAATACTTTTGACTACAAAAAATTATAAAATTATATGGGTCTCCCCGTTTTCCAAAAGAACATCATTTAGGGCCTCAAAATGGCTCCGAAAGTTTAGGTCCTGAAACACTGCCAAACATAGTAAATTGTGATACAATTAAGGAAACTGAAAGAAACAGTGTTGGTGGTCCAAGTGGAATTGGCAAGTGGCCACCAATATATACATGGATTACTCCAATATTATTTATCCTTCCTCCCAAATTTTTAGAAATATTGTTTGAACCAGGCATTTGTCACCTATAACCTTCTTTAAGAATGAAACATGGAAAACTTGGTGTATTTGCAAAGATGCAAGAAAGTCCAATTTTTATGCCATAGTACCAATATTTTTCAACACCTTTTAAGGGACATAGTACTTGGTTGATAACTTATTATCCTTCTTAGCTTGAATGTGGGACATTTGTTTGTATGGTTTTAGTTGTAAAGATACCCAATCACCCACATCAAAACTTATTTCACTGCAATGATGATCTGTCTGTTGTTTCATTCCATTTTTTACATAATCAATTATTCTTTAAGAGTTGTAGAACTTGTTGTTGATGCTTGATATGATCTTCCACTACTTGAACCTTAGAATTGTCTATTAAAGATGATGTGATGGATGGTGGATGATATCCATAAAGCACCATAAATGGGGTCATTTTTGTTGCAGTATGGAAGGAAGTGTTATACCACCATTTTTATAGAGGTCACCACTTGACCCATTGTGTTTGTTTATTAACTATCTCAATTTTCCCATCAAATTGAGGATGATAAGATGATATATGAGCTAACTGAGTACTAAGACAAGAAATTAATTATGTCCAAAAATTTCCAAGGAAAATGGGATCTCTATCACTTACAATAATCTTTGGGTTTCCATGTAGCTTTTAAACTATTTTAACAAATCCATTACAACTGTGCTGGCTTTGAATGGATGAGATAGTGCACAAAAGTGTGCATACTTGGTAAGTCTATCACCTACCACCATGATGCAACTATTTCCTTTGGAATTAGGTAAACTTGTGATAAAATCCATTGAGACGTCCTTCAAACACTAACTTGGAATGACTAATGGTTGTAAAAGACCCAAGGTCTTAATTATCTCAGCTTTATTTTATTGGAAGACCAAATATTTTACCAAAAACTTCTAAATATCATATTTAAGGCCATCCCACAAAAAATCTTTCTTGACCTTGTGGTAAGATTTTAAAAATCCTAAGTGCCCTTCTATAGGAGACGTGTGCAATTCCAAAATAACCTTTTGTTTGAGTTGGGAGTTCTTACATATATATAAGAAATGTTTGTACCATAGTGAACCATTTTTCCAAATATATGTATCATATGCACTTGGATCTCATTGCAAATTTTGAATGAGTGTCCACATCTACTCATCATTATTCTATTTGTTCCTTTCTTCAATTATTAAATAAGGTTGGATAATAGGAATGACACGTGTTTCTTCTTCTACATCCTCATCCGTCCTTGAGAGTGCATTTCCAAAAACATTATGTTTCCATTTTTTGTAGATGATTTCAAATGCATAACCCAACGTCTTTGTGAGCCATTTTTGTTGCTCTTCTAAAGATAATCTTTGTTCCAAGAAGTATTTAAGACTACCAGGATTTGTTTTTACCTTGAAGTGTGTTCCCATTAGGTAAGGGCACCATGTCTTTAGAGCATGTAGTATTTTCAACATTTCTTTCTCATAAATAGGTTTGTGTAAATGCTTTCCTTCGATTGGAAAACTTACAAAAAAAATGGGTCTTCCTTCTTACATTAAAACAACATCAGCGCCATTTCCTGAGGCATCACATTTCACAAAAAATGGTTTTTGTAGAGTTTGGTGTACTTAATATTGGAGCTCCATGTATTGCCTCTTTAAGATGTTCAAAGGCCTTAGTTACTTCTAGAGTCAATAAAATGCATGTTTCTTCATAAAAATACATCAATATGAGAAATCGTCGAAGATTCTTTAAGGTTGTGGGTATTTTCATTCCTTTATGACTTTAATTTTGTTAGGGTCTACCTTAAAACCCTCATGAGATACAATATGACCCAAATATTCCACTTCCTATACCCCAAAGAAATTGTTACACTAAAATTTGTCACCATGACTATTTGCAGTCAGTATGGCTCCATCAATAACCATACTGTCCTCCTTGGCAAGTCTTATACCTCTGCTCCTCATGTCAAACTCCAAAAAAGAGAGAAAGCCTTTAAAAAATCAATATAACTCTGGTTCCGCACTTTCTCTTACTCTTACCTGACCTCAAGTACATAATACCTGTGTACTTGTACGCTCTGTCTGTAAAGGGGTGAGTGCGTACCCCTGTAAAAGTCAAAAGGCGCAAGTTTTACTTCAAAAAACTTACTTGCGATCGATTCTAGAGCATTCTAGAAGATGGTTTGACGTGGATTGGGGGCCTCCAGATGGTTCATGCATCCCAATGAAAGAGGAACTTATCCCATGAAGAGGGGAGCTATCCCTTTGAAAGAGGGACTTATCCCATTGATGGTGGACCTGTTTAACTTCCTCTAAAGCATTATAAATACAGGCATTGGGCTAGAGGCAAGGGAGGTTAAAAGTTGAACATTCCTAGGGGTAGATGCTGCTGAAATTAGGACTCCCTTATAGAGCTTGAGAGGAGAGATCACATTCCTTTCTTAGCTTCATTTGGAAGTGGGTGAGCTAATCAAAGTAGAGGAGAACTCTTGCTGGACCCTGGGAGGGACCTGCACAACACCAAGGCGCTGGTTGTAAGGTTTCTTTTGTTTCCAATTAATACAATTAAGTTCATTTTTTTCAACAAGTTGTTATATATAATTTGTTTCATAAACTCCTTGGTCTTTATGATGAATATGTTTTATTATATGAGTTATTCAGGTGCTATGTAATCGTTTGCTTGTTTGTGTATGCAGGTTTCAAGGAGAGGAACTCATCTGGATTGAAGAGGCTTGGCCGCTACAAACAGCGTTGGACTAAAGGTAAGCCTTAAACACCTGGTTGCTTTTATTTTAAATGCATATTTAGGGAAAGATAGTGCTTGATTGTTTTGTTTGTCACTAGAAAAGCCTTAGTTTCTAGGGAGGTCGGTTTTGTCTGCAAAATTGACTCTTCCCGCATGAAAAAATGGCGACCATACTGGGGAATCCATGGATTTGATTGATTTCTCTTTTGATTGATACTTTGATTTGAGAAACGTTGATTTCTTTCTAGTTTTTGACTGATTGACTGTGAATTTGGGTAGAATAGCTTAGGATTGAGTTAGTTTTTTATTTTTCTTGTTTTTGAGAGAAGTACGCACCCTCTGCGTTAAGCACAGTGCGTACCTATACGCACTTCTGCTTTGCACACAGAGCGGGGCCGCATCTGTGCAAACGGGCTGCCTGCGTACCCTGTCAAAAGTTTAGAAAATTTCAATTTTTGTTTTCCTTTTTTACCTATTAGATCTTGTTTATAGCTTATTTATTGCTGCCCAAATCCACTGGTTACCTGTCAGAAGTTTTCATCTAGGCTTGTTTCATTAGCATCAAGGGTTTTAGTGAAGTTCATAGAAATTCTAGCCCTAGGTTTGATTTTTGTATTGGTCTTGTAGTGACTCTGGATTTAGAAGTTGTAGAAAACTTGGATATCCCTGGTCTTTTCAGTCTTCTTAGGAGTTAGACCATTCGTAAAATCCACCTTTGTTTGAGAAACCTACCGTTGTGTTGTCTCTTTGCGGAATTTCGAGAAGGCTTGTTTGTTAAGCTGTGAATTTCATTCTTAAGAAAAAGAACAAGAGTTTTTTTTGTTTTTGACTGATTTATGATTCTGCATGAATTCGTCCTGGGTTGAATTGTAACTGAGTAAAACAACTTGGAATTATATTTTGTAGGCTTTTACCTCATTGGATTTTCTTTTAGGTAAATTTCTCTTAGATTTTCATAGATCTTAAAATTGATTTTTGTTAAGTAGTTTTACATGCTTTGTTAAAATAGGAAAAATACAAAATCTCTTTTGAAGAAAGTTTGTTTTAGTAGCGTTTGAAGTCTTTGAAAAGAGAAAGGAAGTTTTCGTGAAATAATTAGTTGTTTCGTTTTTGAGTTCTTTGGAAAAGGAAAAGCTCCTCTTTTAATTTGTTTGATTGAGAAAGATTTGTGTTTACAAAGTATTTGCATTCTCAAACTCTTTCTTAGTTTAGAAGTTCATCGAAGAGAAAAGATTGTTTGAATCATCTTAGGTGCATCTTTTTAGTGATTTCGAGTCGAGTCTTTACACCACGAGTTTCATCTCCACCACCTCTTGACTTAAACAACAACCACTAAAATTAACGCTTAAAGTAAAATTCACCTAGTAACATTTTATTTATAGGGCTCTGATACACCAACTTAGCTTAGGCTAGTGTCTTGGAGTAGGAGAGTAATTAACTCTCCAAGACAGTAAAAACAAACAAGTAGTTGTATCTTGTGGTAGGAAGAAATCCAGTTGTTGCATTTATGCTCTGGGAAAGCTCCTCTTACAGGAGAAGCACCAGATCGTGTCCGAACCAGTGTGGGAATCAATCCTTCCTCATTGGGAACGACGCCAGATATTCACGTATTAAAAACGGTAAACCTCGGATTAACCATTGTCGAGGAGCCTGGGGTCACTTGTTGGTAAACCTTGGATTATGTCAAGGAGCCTTCAAGGGGATTGAGCTTGCTACTCTGCCCTTGCGTGCGTATCGGATCGTAGACTGTTCCCCCAGGTGTATTTGTCTCAGTTGGTAGCCTTAGTGACCATATTCTTTAGGATTCTTCCTAAGGTGACAGTGGTGGGAAGATCCCACTGTACCTGGAGCAGACGTTGCCTAGACTCACTTGGATTTTTTGGGGGGTTCACTTCACTCGAGACGGTTAAAGTGGAGGAACTTGGTCCAGTCTATTCATTAAGCAGGTTGTCGGGGTAACTGTTCCAACCGCCATTTCTGTACTGAATTCTGCGACGTTGGATTTCATCACCAACTAGTGTTTTCGGTCCGGAAAGTTACTGTTTGTGTGTGTTTGATCTCTAGATTCTTTAGGCGTGTGATTCAAATTTGTTTGGCTCTTTAGAGGCTTTAGGTGTTTTTCATTGAGATTTTACTTTGTTTGCGTGTGAAGTAGTTAAAAGTTTTTAACTGTGGCTGAATTACCGAGACAGTCCCGTAGACTTCGGGGCCAGTCTCCTGAGTTTGTAGCCGTGGCCGATTTACTGAGAAAGTCCCGTAGACTTCGGGGCCAACCTCCTGAAGAAGTCCCGAGCCATATTGAAGGTTTGAAAGTCCTCGTAACTCCTAGTGGCAGTAAATTTGGGTCACCTGAAGAAGGAGAGTCTTCGTTGGTTGTTCATCCTGATTACGAAACTCTAGAAACAGGTTATAATCCTGAAGCTATTTCGGTTTCCAAACTTGCTGGTAGCTTTTCATCTACTAGTGATATAGGCGAAGAACCTGAGATATCTGAACCTGTTACTCCAACATCGGGGTTTGTCTCTCCAACTTCTAGTGCTCCTAATTCACCTAGGGTAGAAAGAGTAATCACCGAAAATCTTCCTTCTGGTTTGATAGCTATTGAAGAACTTGCTCCGGAAGAAGAAATAGGCATCCCTATCCCTGAAAATCAATCCGTTATTGATCTAAGGGAGCGTGAATCAATTTTTTACAGTCCACCTAGAAGTACTACTTGGTATCTTTCTTTAACTAATTATTTGGAAAACCTAGTGTTAAGTTTTTCACCACCTCGTGCTCCTTATGAACCTAGGGGTTTTTATACTCCCGTAAATATGTCAGGTCAGTCGTCCATGTTTACTCAATCGCCTGAATCTTTTTTGTACGGCGGTCCTTCCGTTCCCTCTGGGTATCAGTCACTTTCTGGTACTTTTTCGGGAGCATCTCCTCAACCCATTGAACAAGGGTTATTCACTGGAAGCAATGGTGCAAAGCCGTTGAGCGTAGAAGACATTCTTATGATGTCAAGTTCTATTCCCAATTCTCAACCTCAAGGTGGCCAGTTACCGCCTGGGGGGCAGCCTCAATTAACGCCTGGGGGGCAACCTCAAGGTACACAATTTGCATCTGGGGGGCAACCTCAAGGACAGTACGTGCCTACGGTGCATTACGTTCCTCAAGGTCAACCCCAGACTCAATATGTACCCCAAGGTCAACCCCAGTATCAATTTATACCTCAAGGTCAACCCCAGTATCAGTACATGCCTCAAGGGTATCTACCCCAAGGTCAGTACTCGAACCAAGGTTTCCAACCACCCCAAGGTCAATCTTATGTTCAAGGAATGGGAAATGTACCTTTCAATTATCAATCCTACCCTCAACCCGGTTTTGGATCTCAATATTCTCAACCTGTTATGGGTCAGTACCCCGGAATGAACATAATGTGGGATCCATCGCAAATTCAACAGGTGTTGCAGCCAAATGTACAGTTGTCATCTCAAACTGGACAACCCTTAGTTTCTGGTTCACCCCAGCAACCATTCCAGTCTAATATTCAAACTTATGTACCTTCGGTAGTTTCTCAGTCTGGGCCTATTGCGCCTAGTACTCCATCTCAAACGACTGCTGCAACTGCCGCAACATTTGTTCAATCTACCCCACCTACTTCTGGAGTATCGACAGCTCCGATTTGTACTGTTCCTGCTCCTCAGACATCTTTACCATCATCTGGATCCATGATTCAAACTACGGTTCAGATTCCTGTAGGACAACCTGGTTTAAGTACGGTTGTCACAAGTCAACCGCAATTCACTTATCAACCGTACCAGGGACAGTACAAATTTGGTCCTGCTGTCCAGCAGCCAGTTTATCAGTATCAACCGTATCCTGGGTACACTTATCAACAACCACAACAACCCCAGTACGGTCCAGTTAATCCTGGTTTTCCAGGAGGATACAATATCCCGAACACGATTCCTATTCCTAGTTATCCTGGATATCCTCCTCCTAGGGCTGGTCTCATGACCCAAAGTTTTAGGGATCCTAATCGGCAGCTACCGTTTATCGCAACTTTGGACTTACCAGACTTGTCGCGCCTAACGAACGATCCAATTAATTATCTTCTGTTTTGGCCGCCAATGCCGAATAAGTTGCCTAGTGACATTCCCAAGTTCGAAGGTAAATCTGGAGAGGACCCGTCGAACCATGTGATGACTTACCACCTCTGGTGTGCCTCTAATTCCATCTTGGATGATTCGATCCGCTTACGTATTTTCCAGCGCACTCTCATTGGTCTTGCGGCCAAGTGGTATATTGAGTTACCACGGGCCTCTTTTTATAATTTTAGCCAGTTAGCTACCTCGTTTTTAACTCATTTTCAGTTGCCAGTCAGATATGATAATGGCACGGAGTTACTAACTTCATTAAAGCAATCGATGTCCACTTATATTTCTGATCATATTCATGAATGGAGACATCAAAGGCGGTTAGTGAAAGTTTTTATCCCGGACCAGATCTTAGCTGAATGGTTTGTTAAATCACTGTTACCGAAGATTACTGAAGACGTAGCTAAGGCCGGAGTAGTTACTGAGGAGCAAGTGATTGCTCAAGCACAGTACCTTGACTTAGTTTATACTCAGTCAGGTACGTTACACGAAAAGATCCCCGATCTTCCCAAGTCAAATCAAATCGCTGCAGCTCCTTTGGGATCTCATGCCGCTGATGGTATGATTGGTACGGTTAACACTAAAAGTAAGAAGAAGTCTTCCAAGAATTCTTCTCCTATCATAACCTTGCCTGATTCCCCGATAGGAGATTCTTCTGCAGAGGTTTTTGCCAATGTTCACGTTGTAGAATCATCTACGACTAAATCAAAATCCGGTGGAAAGAAGAAAGGAAAGAAGAAGAATAAAATGGACAAAAGTTCAAAAGAGAGATCCAAAAAGTCGGAAACCAATGACGAAAAACGCAAACCTAGATATCCTTGTCTTATTTGTGAAGAGGAACACTTTACAAGAGACTGTCCACATCGAGCAGAGGTTGCGAAGATTGTCAAAGGTTCCCAAACTCCTGCTGTTTTGAAGGATCCATTTCCAAATCAAGATAGCAAGATGATAGGTTCTTCCTCGAGCGCCAATGAAGAACCCATATTGATGATGTCCCATGTAAGGATTGCGACTCAATCACAAGATTATGGTAGTAAAAGTCCTGTTGATGGCAAAGAAGCAGAATCTTCTCATTCTAATCCATCAACCTCAGCTCCCGGTTCCGATCCACTACAGATCGAGAAGCCTAATCCAGACTTAGTAATCAAATCGCCCGCCAAGGGTATACTTCGAAAGTCTGCTTTCAATCCACATGCGAGAGCGGCCCAGAATTATAACATTGTTGAGGACTTAGCTGTTTCACCCTCAGCAATGTCGGCTTTGGAAGTGCTGCAATCATGCCCAGCACAGCGTAAATTACTTTTGTCGGCTATAGGAGCTGTTGATGTTCAGGACCCGAACCTAATAATCTTTGATCTAGAAAATAGTACACCGCGTTTGCCTCATCAAATGGCTTTCCAGATCCCAGTGATAGTCAAAAACAGGCCTATTCATCGGACTGTAATTGATGAGGGAGCTTCAACGTGTATTATGTTGATACAGTGTTGGAGATCGCTTGGTTCTCCTTCACTAAATCAATCCCCGACAATTCTTAAGGCCTTTGATGGCCGTGGGTTTCATCCTTTTGGCATTCTACAGGATTTGCCTATAGGGGTTGAAGGAAAAACCATTAGTCTAGATGTGGAGGTGGTTGATGCCCCTCTAGACTACAACCTTCTCTTGGGTCGAAGTTGGTCTTACGCTATGACAGCGGTCGTTTCATCGGTCTTCCGAGTAATAAAGTTCCCACATAATGGAAAGATCGTAACAATAGACTAGTTGGCTTACTTTTCATCCGACCCAGCCTCTTCAGAGAGTATTCAGCATGTCGGTAAAATGACTATCCCATATAAGGATGTTGGAGTAGGATTAGTTAAAGATGTCGGTTTACTGGGAACTTTTCCTTTTCCTCCAATCAACGCATCATCTTCATTTGCAACCATTCATATGATTACATCAGACACTATTTTTTATGACGATCCTTGGATCGTTCCTTCTGAATCTGAAATAGACTCATTTGGTAATTTTATGCCGTTGAGTCCATATGAAATTGCCTATGAAGCCGTGCAGTCTTTTACCGACCCGTGTTCAACCAAAAAAGACTTAATGAATGTGGTCTGTGAGGAATCACTTTTCACATCAACCTCAGATTTAACTACGTTTTCTGAACTTGTTCACTCTGATGAGAAAATTTGTGAAATCCTATGTGTAGATGATTTACCATGGGAAGATCTCCATCACAGATCTTCGTTTTTGCCTGAGGATGATCGTTTTGAAAATGATTTCTCATCAATATTTACAACTGAATATGTCAAGGGACCTCAGAATCCAATGAAACATCCCGATTCAGAGTTAAATTTGGGAAACATCTCTCGAACTATTCCCATTTACATTTTGGTTAAGCCTGGAATTGTTGAGAACATTCATATAGGTGCCTCATGTACAAACGACGAAATTCAAATATATAAGGCCCTATTTCAAGAATTCCGCGACGTGTTTGCCTGGTCCTATGAGGAAATGCCAGGAATTGATCCCGCGATTGTTGTTCATGAGATCAAAACTTACCCGGATGCTAAACCCGTCCGGCAACGTTTGCGTCAGATTCACCCACGAAAAGCTGCTGCAATTAAAGCAGAAGTTGAGAAACTGTTGAAATCAGGTTTCATTTATCCGATCCCGTTAACGGATTGGGTATCGAATATTGTTCTGGTTAACAAAAAGTAGGGAACAATAAGAATATGCATCGATTATAGGGACATTAATCGAGCTTGTCCAAAGGACAACTACCCAACTCCCTATATCGATCAAATCATTGATGATTGTGCCGGCAGCGAAATATTTTCCTTTATGGACGGTTTTTCCGGATACAATCAAATCAATATTCTACCTACCGATCAACCGAAAACGGCTTTCATTTGTCCATGGGGGACATTTGCTTATTGTAAATTACCTTTTGGGCTCAAGAATGCCGGAGCAACTTTTCAAAGGGCGATGTCTTATGCGTTTCATGACATCAAACACATTGTGCAACCGTATCTCGATGATTTGCCTGCTCATTCATTACATCGAGCTGATCACCTCATCCACTTACATGCAATCTTCATGAGGTGTAGGCATTATCGTATTTGGTTGAACCCACACAAATGTGTCTTCTGTATAGAAACGGGTCGATTACTGGGATTTGTAGTTTCGAAAGCCTGCATTCGCGTTGATCCCTCGAAGGTCGAAGCTATTATCAATTTTCCTCCTCCTTCGAGTCTTCGCCAACTCCAAAGTTTGCAGGGGAAAGCAAAATTTTTACGACGATTCATTCCTAACTACGCCGAGGTTACAAAGGGTTTTACACAGTTGTTGAAACAGAACGCTCAATTCTCTTGGGATGAGATAGCTCAAAAATCTTTTGATGCACTCAAGCACGCATTGACCCATGCACCGTTGCTGCATCCTCGCAACTACAACCGGGATTACTTTTTGTATCTCGCCGCCTCCCATTCCACCATTAGAATGGTCTTAGTTCAGGAAGATGAATTTGGAACGGAACATGTGATATATTACCTTAGTCGAACGTTAAATCCAACTGAGCTAAAATACTCACATGTGGAGAAATTGGCATTGGCAGCCGTTCAAGCTGTCCAACGTTTTCATCACTACATTTTACTACGTAAAACTACAGTCATTTCGGATTGCAACCCTATGATCTACATTTTGACCAAACAATTGCTAGGGGGCAAGTACTCTAAATGGATTGTTATCCTGCAGGAGTTCGACTTGGAGTTTGAGAAATTTAAGTCTAAGAAATCTTTAGTTTTTGCAGAATTAATGTGTGACTTCCCGCGTGCTGACACGGAAACTGTGGCAGAGGAGCCCATTGCTGATGAATCTTTGTTTCTAATCAGCACTTTAGATCCGTGGTATGGGGATATCATCGTCTATCTCCAGACCCAATCCTTTCAGCCCGAAGTTTCAAAGTCGGAACGTCAGAAAATTCGATTCCAGTCCCAACAATACAAAATTATTGGAGATACTCTTTATCGCCGTGGGGTGGACTCTATTTTTCGATGTTGCTTAATTCACGAAGTGGCTGAAAGGGTTCTAAATGACTGTCACTTTAGAGCGTGTGGCGGTCATATGTCTGGGTATTCCACAACCCAAAATGTATTGCGCGCTGGCTACTTATGGCCGTCCTTGTTTAAAGATTGTATTATTGCGGTCCGAAAATGCCACAACTGTCAAGTGTTTGATTGAAAGATGTGTGCTCCACCTGCTCCTCTCCACCCTATAATTGCCATTGGTCCTTTTTTCAATTGGGGTATCGATTTTATTACATGTAACCCTCACTCGGCCGGGGGGCATGCGTATATCATCCTTGCGGTAGATTATTTTACTAAGTGGGCCGAGGCGATGCCTACATTCGAGGCAGACGGTAAGACAACTGCAATTTTCGTGTTCAATCATATAATTGCTAGGTTTGGTGTCCCACAAGCGATAATCACTGATCATGGACGTCATTTTCGAAACGTTATGATGACAGAACTTACAGGCCAGCTTGGTTTGCGTCACGATAGCTCAACTCCTTATTATCCACAAGCGAATGGTCTGGTTGAGTCCATCAACAAAGTTTTAGTTATCATGATCCGACGAATCATTGGTATTCATCGGTCGAATTGGCACAACATGTTATTTTCAGCACTTTGGGTGTACCGAACCTCAGTGAAAACATCAACAAGGTTCACTCCTTTCCAACTAGTTTATGGTTTGGAAGCTGTGCTACCCATTGAATGCGAAATCCCGTCACTGCAAATGGCCATTGAGTTACTTCCAGCTACTTCCGAAGAGGAAAAGCGTTTATTATACTTAGCTCAATTAGATGAGAATCGACGTGATGCTGCATTGGCGATCGAGACTCACGCAAAACATATGAAAGCTCAGTATGATCGAAATGTGACCCCTCGAAATTTTTCGGAAGGAGACCTAGTGTTATTATATGATCAAGCTAATGATAAATTAGGTGCTGGAAAATTCATTCCTATGTGGCATGGGCCCTATATTGTCAAGCGAAAGCTAGCAAAAGGGGCCTATGAGTTGGTAGACTTTGACGGGGACTCTTTAGGTAAACCCAGAAATGGTCTTTACTTGAAGAGGTATTATGCTTAAAAGAATGGGTATGGAGATTTTTAGTTAGGTTAGTTTTTCTTTCTAGCTGGTGTGTTTGTTAGTTTAGACAGTGTGCTTAGCTTAGAGAGTGTGTTTTCGTCGTTATTTCTGCTTATCTTGGTTTTACTCTTGATGTTGCAGATGTCGATGCCTCTCCAAACATACATTGGTTTCGTTGATGGTGCTTGTCGTAGTACACGGAATATCTCTTCCGCAGCTTGGGTTATCTATTCGCCCTCTGACGAGTTAGTATCTATGCATGGGGTGAGCCTCGGTCAAACAACGAACAACATTGCCGAATACAGTGCAGTGATTGAGTTATTGTCTGAATCTATTTCATTTGGGATTCGGAGTTTGATAGTGAGGTTAGATTCTGAACTCGTTGTATTACAGCTTAATAGAGTGTATGCCATTAGAAATCCAGTGTTATTCAGGTTATTTTTGAGAGTGCGTCTCTTGGAACGTGAGTTTGATTATATTGAATATCAACATATTCCAAGGTCTTTAAATACATTAGCAGATGCAATTGCTTCTCGGATGTTAAATAGACATTTGCAATAATCATACATGTAAATTTAAAACCATTCCATAACATGATTTACAAGATAAGCCGGTAATAATGATATATATATATATATATATAGGAGTGTGTCAAAAAATACATCTTCTTCGATCATAGGTTGAAAAACACCTTATGATCGACAAAAATGATAAGTACAAAAAAACCAAAATGTCACATGTGTCTACAAAACGACCATCCAATCACTGGTGATGATCTCTATATGATACCACTGTACGGGCCACCCTACACAAGAACCTCCTAAAAGGTCCTGGGACCCCGACTACATAGCGCTGAAGCCTGATTGGAATATCATCTATGGTAGTCTCCGGTATATCTGCTGTAAGACGCTCCAGGTCACTTTCCAACTCAGCCAAAGTCTCTGTGGCCTCGTCCTGTGGGGCTGGTGCCGCTGCAGCTGGTAGTCTCCTCTCGTAAGGCCGGAGATTGGCTGGACGTCGTGGGCCTACATCTGCATTTTCAAAATTATTACTATCAGTTTTGAGACGATATAAAACAAAAAAAAATAATAGATAGTTTAAAAAACTTGTGAAAATGAAGTTACCTGTATCATCCCATTGTTCTCCCTGTGGAAGAACCATGTCCGGATCTCCACGAAAATCAACTCCGGCATAAGGAAAATCCTGTATAGCAAAGACCTGGTTTTCTAACCAGTGAAAGTACTCCGGAGTAAATCGGACGACCTCCGTCCCCTCATCAGGATGACGGGCCATAACCGCAACCCATCGCATCAATTTGGGCTCTCGAGGAAGCCCAACCTCAACAGTGAGCTACTGTGGGATCAGCATCGGAACCCTCTCTAAGCCAAAACTCACAACTAAAGCCCCATAACCAAAGGTCTTTAGCTGTCCGTTTTTGGCTCTAGTCAGTTGGCCTTTTACATTGGCCAACACAACATCACACCAGTTGAAAATGGTACCTCGATAGCAATCAATTGCCATCTGCATCTGGGATCTAGTGGCAATGTGTAAAGCAGCAGCCCCACAAAGTCTGGTAACTGTAAAGGCAATCACCATAAGTTCAGGACGGGATATAGTTTTGATTTCTATCCCCTTCTCCTGAGACTGAGTGTTACACCACTCTAGTCGGAGACTAGTGACAGACTGGCCACCTGGCCTAGTCCCGAACAGAGTCAAGTGTTCGCCTCTCTTGGGTAAACCAGTGATAAAGTAGATATCTGCCAGCTCCATCTCAAGCTGGTGCCCTCCAATATAAAAACACTAGTCCTGAATGTTCCATCTTTCTACCAGCCACTCTAGAAAGCTCACTTGGGCCCTCATGCCAGGTATGGCCCAAAATTTATAAAGGCCGCATGCCTTCAAAGCATCAATTGACGGTTGATGATTAATGGCAGCCAAATCAACATCTTCGTGCTCTCTCTCGCGCCAATCGAGCATGGTGAACAATCTACATGCCATGAAACATCCATTAGATTCCATAAAATAAAAAAAAAATTGTCCATTTTGGAGAATTTAGGTTTTAAAAACTCGTTGCGCGGGGTACGCACCCCGCCTTTAGGAACAGAGCATAGGTACGCAGGGTCCTTGAAGGCAGGGTGCGGACCCCTGACATTTTTCCAACTGAGAAAATATCGGGGTCTGCGGGTCCCTAGTGTGGCACCTGCGTACCCCAAGAGGCGGTTTTTGAAACCATAAAACCTCCCAAAAATGAAATCTGGGGCCTTAAAAAGAATTCTAAATGGATGAAATTGAAGAGGAGGATGTTGTAGATTACCTGGAAGAGACGGCGTTCGATTTTGACGGTCGGATTCTCCGCAATGTCCACGGGAAGTTTCTTGCCAAAAGCCCTTTTTCTCTCCTCAAATAGTAAAATGGTAAAAATGAATTGGTAAAAGCCCTTTTTATTGGTTTTTTGGGTAAATAAATGGTAAATTTGTTTATTTTTCACCATGAAAAGGTATTTTTCAAAGTATTTTTATCTATCTTCAACAGGTATGAGTAATGTGTTCGTTTTTGTGCAGGATAAAGGATTTTCAGGGAAAATTCTCATTTTTTACAAACAAAAACATCAGAGTCATCTTTAAGCTCTTTTCTGACTCCTAAAATGTGAAAAGATTGCCGAGTCTTCTTTTTAGCTCGTTAAAACAGGATTAAAAAGACGGTCCTCTTACAGCCCTTTTCTGACCGAAAAACATGAAAAGATTGCCGGATTTTTGTCGTTTCAAATTCGATATTTGAAATAAAACGACGTGTCCTTGATCACTTTCTACTTTTCAGATCAGAGACACTAATCATGAAAGTACTCCTTGGTCGTAAAGATCAAGCGGTTCTCTCAAGTATTATTTTATACTTTTTCGGGCTTGGGAGACACAAATTTATGAAAAAGGTCAACCCTGGAGTCTTCTTAAGTTTTTCAGACTCTCTAAAATTGAAAAACGCCAAGTTTCTCCTAGACTGGACTCGTTAAAATTTCACAGTAAAGGACCTGTTCGATTACAAACAGGAACGGACCACTCCTTCTTAGGGTTCGAATCTAAACTAAGTTGGACTCATCCGAAGGATGAGCTTATAATCAAGCAAATGTTATCCTCCTCAAGCTCGTAAAAAATAAAGAGGTACTTGCCAGAAATGGTGGGGGAAAAGAGAGGAAAATGAGCCTATTTGTTATACTCTGTCTCGGAAAAACCTTATCACCACTCTTGAACACGACACTTTTCATTCACCTGGGTTGGGAAATCCTTTGCCTAATAGTTGATCAAACCACATTGAAAGTCTTCAGCCGGTTTCCGGGTATTAACTTTGGGACAATTGTCACCAAACCATCTGTAGTGTTGTTATGTGTTCAAGAGGAGTCTTGCAAATAAACCATTCATCTGGAAAATATCTGTCATCCATCTTGACCATCCCTGAGTCAGTCCTTACAGCTACATTTCTTCAACTTGATCTATGATTTCGTGTTGTGGGCTCGCCTACGACGGATCGCTTTCTATCGACATCAGCACATTATCTAGAAAGATGATCTAGAAATCATCAGTACCTTGGGATCTGCATGCCTCAATGGCAGGTTTCTCGCCTTTGACGACAGGTTACATCAATGACCTTCGATCAAGGGATTCTGTGACATGTTCGACATCAACACATTCATTCACATCTCATGGATTGTACTGGGTACTTTGAGAACCATTGACATCACTGGTGGTCTCTCTCACACTTGTTAACAGTTTACATCATTGACTGGTAATCAAGTGGTTTCTACCATGTTCGACATCAACTCATTTATTCGCATGGATAGAATCGTACTATTTCAGGAAGCAGAAATGAAGACCCTGGATCTAGTTTCCGCCATCCAGGCTGCGAGGAGTTTTGTATTCATTATACAGTAGACTAATTATAAACAGATGGCTGCGTCCATACTATGTCTACATGTGTCTATGATTATGATGTATTGCGAAATCATTCCTATATCAGATCAGTAGTTAGTTTGTTAGTTAAGTTTTTGATCTAAGTATGGGAATGCCTACCTCAGCGATGATATGATCTCATATATGTATTTTGTGTTGAATATTTGCAGGTTTCAACTGGACCCTCAACAAGATAATCCTCGAAATGATAAAGTGCTTCACCCCTCCTAGATAATATAAAACCCTGATCTACTACAGACCTCGCACTTTAGGGGGCAATCTGTTAGACTAAAATTTGTCACCATGACTATTTGCAGTCAGTATGGCTCCATCAATAACCATACTGTCCTCCTTGGCAAGTCTTATGCCTCTGCTCCTCATGTCAAACTCCAAAAAAGAGAGAAAGCCTTTAAAAAATCAATATAACTCTGGTTCCGCACTTTCTCTTACTCTTACCTGCGGGCCCGCACCTCAAGTACATAATACCTGCGTACTTGTACGCTCTGTCTGTAAAGGGGTGAGTGCGTACCCCTGTAAAAGTCAAAAGGCGCAAGTTTTACTTCAAAAAACTTACTTGCGATCGATTCTAGAGTATTCTAGAAGATGGTTTGACGTGGATTGGGCGCCTCCAGATGGTTCATGCATCCCAATTAAAGAGGAACTTATCCCATGAAGAGGGGAGCTATCCCTTTGAAAGAGGGGCTTATCCCATTGATGGTGGACCTGTTTAACTTCCTCCAAATCATTATAAACACAGGCATTGGGCCAGAGGCAAGGGAGGTTAAAAGCTGAACATTCCTAAGGGTAGATGCTGCTGAAATTAGGACTCCCTTATAGAGCTTGAGAGGAGAGATCACATTCCTTTCTTAGCTTCATTTGGAAGTGGGTGAGCTGATCAAAGTAGAGGAGAACTCTTGCTGGACCCTGGGAGGGACCTGCACAACACCAAGGCACTGGTTGTAAGGTTTCTTTTGTTTCCAATTAATACAATTAAGTTCATTTTTCTCAACAAGTTGTTATATATAATTTGTTTCATAAACTCCTTGGTCTTTATGATGAATATGTTTTATTATATGAGTTATTCAGGTGCTATGTAATCGTTTGCTTGTTTGTGTATGCAGGTTTCAAGGAGAGAAACTCATCTAGATCGAAGAGGCTTGGCCACTACAAACAGCGTTGGACTAAAGGTAAGCCTTAAACACCTGATTGCTTTTATTTTAAATGCATATTTAGGGAAATATAGTGCTTGATTGTTTTGTTTGTCACTAGAAAAGCCTTAGTTTCTAGGGAGGTCGGTTTTGTCTGCAAAATTGACTCTTTCCGCATGACAGAAATATTTGGAGGTTTTTGCATACAATTTTTTCTGCTCCAATAGTTTTAGCACCTTTTCAACATGTTGAACATAATCTTTGCAAGACTTTTTGCAGATTAGTATATCATCAAAAAGTTCTAGCACAAATTTTTTAAGGAAGGGTTTGAAAATGGAGTTCATCAAACCTTGAAATGTGGAAGGTTCATTAGTAAGTCCAAAAGGCATGACCACAAATTCATAATGATGTTCATGAGTTTTGAATGCTATTTTCAGAATGCATTCTATCTTCATTCTAATTTGATGATATCGAGAGTGAAGATCCAACTTGGTGAAGTAAATTGCTCCATGTAGTTCTTCCAATAATCCGTCAATGATAGGAATGAGAAGTTTTTTCCTTAATAGTGAGCTTATTGAGCTCTCTATAATATGGACAAATACACCATGATCCCTCCTTCTTGTGCACCAATACTACTAGAGAAAAGAAAGAACTTTGGCTAGGTTAAATTATACCTGCCTCTGGCATTTACGCACCCATACATTTGATTTCACTCTTTTGGGCATAGGGATATCTATGGGGTCCGATGTTTGGAAGAACATTTCCTATAATCAAGTGAGTAACATAATCATGATTGGGAGTAGGTGGGAGGCCTTTATGAGTTTGTTATCGTTGCGACAAACACCCTCCAAAATTTTCCTTACACTTGAATTTTGGAGCCTACTGAGGATTTTGTGATCTGTTTCCTATGGTTACTTCATGTTCGTCTAATTTTTTTTAAATAATTAATTCTTCTTCTAAGTTTCAAAGTCACTTTCTAACACGTGTTTTGTCTGCGATGAATCCACAAACACACACATCCTTCTATGCAAGCTCAAATGAGAATTTTACAGCTCTTGAAGGCAAGGCTTTCGCAAATGTTAGGGTCATATCATTTAGGGTTGAATTTTCTCCTTCCTGTTATTCATTTTGAGAATTTTATGGTCAATTAGACTATGAATCACTAGGTGTCATAGCCTAAAGGTTTACTTGTCAAATGAGCCATCTTGTCCTTAAAGTCCTCTAGTCAACACAAGTCTGAATGTTTGGAAAGTTTTGTGCATATAAAGTTTGATTTAGATCTTGGTGTAGGTGCTTTCATGATAAAGTTCTCAGAAGCAGATTTCAAACATTATATCCAGTTCTTCAAACTAACTTCTGGATCAAAATTTAGAGCAAGTTGAAGTTTACTCTTCAAAACCAAAAAACAAAGGAAAAAATGCTTAAGTATGAGTCTCGGATCCCACATATCACAGATTTGAAGAGGAAAGTAGTGGAGGTCAGAGTGAATTAGCAATTAGAGATCCCTGATATCGCATATCAACGATAAGAGGTTCTAGTAAATTACAACAATAGAGGAATATTGGCGATTTGTGATCGCCGATTAGATATAGTGGCGGATCGCCAATTGGTGGGACCCAGGTCATATCGCAAATCGGTAATTGACGAAATGGTAGAGTGGGGCATGTTGTGCTATAAAATATGCGACATGCGATTAAAAAGATGGAAAAGTGCCTTCAATGTTAAACCACAAGGAAAGTAGAGAAACAGTTAACAAAGAAATTCGCTGCAAAACCAAAGTAGGATGGTCCTTTTCTCTCTCCTCCAGAGAGACACTTGTCAAGAAAGGATTGGTTCCAATAAGGGACTCATGGTGAGCAATGATTGGTTCTGATAAGGGACACGTGGTGAGTAGCAATTGGTTTTGATAAGGGACACATGGAGAACAATGATTGGTTTCTATTAACCCACGTAGCAACTAGCGTCATCATGACGTGGATGTATGGTGGACACGTGGCATGCAAATTCAGCATTTTGAGGGGTCATGAGAGGCCAAAAAAGGGTGACATGTGTCACCACTCACAAGGTGACATGTGGTAGAGGATGACATCAGGTGGCAGATCGACGATCGCAGGTTGAGGCACTTCGTTGCATCAAAGTTAAATCTTCCAACTAAAAATTTGTGATTAAAGGGCTCCGATGTAGGGGCTCGCCCACGGTCACAAATAGTTTAAAGAACCAAAGGTTGGGGCCGATAACAAATGGCTATTGGCACAAGGCAGTTGGCATGAATATATGTTTTATGTGTTAAAGTTAAATCTTTGGTGGAAAAGTTTTAACGAAGTTATTTTTACGTTAAAACCTTGGTGTGGACCCTCATGTATCCCCTCTCCACCTAGATCAAGCCACGTCATGCATCCGAGATTAGAGGACTAGTATTGTCACAGCTCCAAAGTTAAAAGTGATGATTGAAATCTCCGATATGTAAAATGGAGAATTGACTAAGAATCACGCCCCTTTCACCATGTCTCAAAATAGTTATTGGTTTTGGTTCGATGGTTCCAGAGGATCACACATTATGCAACAATATTTCAAAGAATCGACCCCCATCCCAGCTAAAAGGTTTAGCCTGGAAAATGGTCCTATGGTCACAAAGCTTGGTCCTATGTGAAGAAATTTTGTAATGGGGCTAAATCCAAAGGAGACAAGACAAAAGTGGAGATTTGCATTAAGTTACATTATAAAGGGGCTAGTATGGCATTGACCCAAGAATCATTGGCTAGGTTATATAATAAAATCAATGCCAAAGGAGAAATCGCAAGGGCATAATAAGTATCAGTGAAACAATAAAGCATGAATTTATCTGATAAGACAGTATGAATTGTTAACAGATGGACGGGTCAACAACTATTGAATCACATGGGAAAGAGGGGGGTTGGTAGTTTGGAAGGACAAATCACAGCTTGTGCAAAAAAAACTACAACCACTCTAGAGTTAAAGGTTGAATATTTTCCAACAGTTCTACATTTCTTGCAGTTTTCTAGTGTTTATTTTTATTTTTAGTTTATTGTAGATATTTTTCTAGAAATTATTATATATTATTTTGTAATTAATTCCTTTTTGGAATTGTTCAATAGGTAGTCTATTAATACTTTGTAATAAGATTTAGAATGGTTTGGAATGTGTGGGATTATGTTGTATTATGTATGAAGAAAAGATCTCTACATTGATGCAAGCCTTGGGTTGGACTCAAAGTGATCAATTTGCAGAAACACAGAGAGTTTTGTTCCAGGATTCCGATGTCAGATAATTGGTGATGTGCTTTCTCATGTTAAATTTCTTCTCTCTTCAGTTTCCATATATTTTTCCCCTCTTTATTGTTGCAATAAGATTATGGGTTGAGTTTTCTTAAATATACTCTACTCTGGCTTGTTAATAATATCCATGTTTTCTTTTTGATGTTAAATATAGAATTCATCCCAGTATGCTCTATATTTAATTGAAATAAAATAATATTCATCATGTCCACCCCACAAACACTCTAAAAGATCCAAAAATATTCCTATTCTACATTGTTACATCTACTCTGTCATTTTTTGATTGATTACCCAATGGTTCACGACTCCATGCCCAATGGAATTT
This sequence comes from Pinus tabuliformis, assembly GCA_031772625.1. NCBI lineage: Eukaryota > Viridiplantae > Streptophyta > Pinopsida > Pinales > Pinaceae > Pinus > Pinus tabuliformis. Next base: position 824,363,905 of record CM062817.1, read on the forward strand.
TCTATCATCTTTAACCAAACTTTAAAAAAACCCATTTCGAACTCAAATAAATAGCATAAAATATGAAGCATAAATCTAAATCATATAGAGAGATCCCTCTCTAAAGCTAGAAGGGCTAGATCCCAGCTTTGAAAGTGGTTTTATGGTTACCTCTGGGTTTCTCTCCTCAACCTAGGAAATTACGGAGTGATAATATTCCAGAGACCATACTAGGGACTCAAAGGGTTCTATATTCCTTGAAAAGATCATCAAAGTTTAGATCTGATTGATGAAGGTGGACAAAAATAAGACACAAGAAGGTTGAAACATTCACCTGGTGATTACAATCATTATTACATTCAGTTTAAAATACTCCACTAGGGGACGAGATTTGATGACAGAGGAACGAAAGGATATTTTAGAAAGACCATGTATCAAAGTTTCAAATTTTTACAAGAAACTTTATTCTTTTACTTTAGATACCTCTTACCATTATTTGAGGCAGTAAAAAGGATTTTCCTTAATCTACTGTATTCAAATGAATACTACGGATCTGAAAATGCATCTCCTTATTGTATTAGTGATCCTAAACAAGACCCAAATGATAATTATAGTCAAACCATTACAATTCCATCCAAAAACCACATTCATGGTTGCTACCCAATATGCTCCATTAGATCTGCAGTCTCCTCTACATGATTTACCATAAAACTATGGTCAAACATTGCCTCAATTTGATGGAACTCGACCCACTACAACATAACAACACATAGACAAAATGAATGAATTTGTAGATATTGAAGAAGTTGATTTTGATGATGTTAAGATGAGGGCTTTTTCCCAAAGCATGTTGGAGAGGTTTACAGATGACTAGCAGCAGGTGGTATTTTTAATCCTCAACAATTTGAGCACACTTTCCTTGGTAGATGGGAGGCCAAAAATAACCCTTTCTAAATTATGGTTGAGTATATGAATCTAGAGAGGCAATCGAGAGAATCAATCCAAAATTTCTCAACTAGATTCAATAAGGTTTACAATTCCATCCCAACAGACATAAAGCGTCGCCCAAGATTGGCTTTACTTCACTATCCGGATGGATTTAATGCAAAGATAACTTATCAATTAAGGGAAAAAACCTAAGAATTTTGAAAGAAATGCCGAAAAATGTTGTTGATATAGAAGCAAATATGTTGATCAAAAAGGCCAAAATGGAAGCTGAAAGAAGGGGAGTGGTTGAGGAAGATTTTCCTCCACCATTAAAAAATAATTTGGATCCATTAGTGAAAATCATGCAAAGGTTGATGAAAAAATTCACTTCACAAAACAAACCTACTATTAGGAAGCAACAAAGAAGACCTCCTTTCCAAGCATATTTTGTATAAGAAGGAGAGATTGTTGATTCATGTCAACATAAGCTACATACTAATTGTTTTATATATTCACTTGAAGACATCAATGAAGAACATGAAGAAGATACCGAATCAAGTGAACAAACTTTGCCCTTCTGTTATGCTTCATTTCAATTACTGAAAGAGAACTTTCATAGTTTTGTAATTCAAAAATCTCATAGTATTGACATCAAGCATTAGGAAAACAATGAGTTAGCTAATGGAAACCCTCTACCATTATCTTTTTCTACATTTGAATTGCTGAAAGAAAATTATAAGATTGCTAAGGAAGCAAGAAAGTAAGTTGAAGCTAGCATAACTTGGGAGCGACCATCTTATATAGTTGAGGACACTATTACTTGTCACATTGAAGACTCCTTCAGTCAAAGATTGCAACTACCTTCTTCAGTTTTTGATCATCAAATAGTTGATTACTTGGATGATTTCTGCAGTCATATTTCTCCTCCTCTAGCTAGTTGTGAGTCTGAAAACAAGGGTTATGGAGACTTAGTTTGGAAACCAAAATTATTGTCTTCTCCAATAGTGGTTTCATCACCAAGGTCATAGGAAATTTTGCTGAAGGCTTCTAATTTTTTGTATCGTCGTGGTAGGGACGAAGGTATACAGGAAAAAGTCCAACATACAAAGGTTTCTTCTTTCACTGAAAATGAAGCAGCCTGTACTATTAATGATGAATCTCATGTATTTTCTCCTGAGTCTAATGGCTATATTTAGCAGCCTTGCCAATTGTTAAGTGACCAAGAGGAAGATTAAGATATTCTTTTGAGCTACTCTTTAGCCCATTCATTTTTTGAATTATTATTTCAAGAAGAAGTCTGTGAAAATCAGAATTTTGAATTTGTAGGCATAAAGGCATTAGATAGTGAGAATGTTCTAGGTGATAGCCACCCAGAATCGAAGCGAACTTATGAATAAGAGAAGATTTTTGAAGACCCTGTGGATGTGGAAATTTTGTTGTTGATAAGCTAGTGGATGAAAACAAAGAGAGTGCTTGTCTTTTCGTTGGCTTTCAAGATGGGGTAATGCTTCAGATTATTGAAGATTCTTTTGTTGATTTGCTGTAGTCATCAAAAGAGGTGAATTTTCATGTTTTTCAAGATCCTCTCGCTAATCTATTTCAGTCATCAAAGAAAATGGTTGTTCTTAAATTTGTGGATTACAGTCAACAGTTTTAGTGGCATTTTGGGTTTCCAATATTATATCTTTTCTGCCTACTCATGAGAAGTACGAGTAGAATTTAGTCAAGTAGCCATTTTCTTGACTAGCTACATTGAACAGAAGAGACCACCTAGTGTATATACTTTCAGCATGTGTGGACAACTATCATCATGGTTTGAAGCTCGATGAGAAAGCCCTAAGGCTTTGGTGATGTGCTGTAAAATTTCTTATTTCTTTTAAAGTTTTCGGCTATGTAATTTAGTCAGTTAGTTAATTTTAAAAGTCATTTAGTCAGTTTGTAGTTAGTTAGTTTTTATTTTTGACTCCATTGCCTATTGGTTAGGCTACTAGTATGTTTTTTGTTCTTCGCACCTCACAGGGAGGATGCCATCCCCATTGGAGCCAATGCTAGGGTCATATCATTTAGGGTTGAAGTGTTTCGTTTCCGTTATTCATTTTGAGAATTTTATGGTCAATTAGCCTATGAGTCGCTAGGTTTCATAGCCAAAAGGTTTACCTGTCAAAGGAGCCATATTGTCCCTGAAATTCTCTGGTCAAGACAAGTCTGAAGGTTTGGGAAGTTTTTTGCATATAAAATCTGGTTGAGATCCTGTTGCAAGTGTCGTCATGATAAATTGCTCAGAAGTAACTTTCCAACGGTATATCTAGTTCCTCAAACTCACTTCTGGATCAAACGTTAGAGCAAATTGAATTTTACTCTTCAAACTAGAAAACAAAGGAAAAGATGACTATGTATGAGTCTAGGATCCCGCATATCACAAATTTGAAGAGGCAAGTAGCAAAGATCAAAGTGAATTAGCAATTAGTGATCACCGATATCGCATATCAATGATTGGAGGTTCAAGAACATTGCAACAATAGAGGAATATCGATGATTTTTGATCACTGATCAGAGATATTAGTGGACCGACAATCGGCGGGGCCTAGGTCATATCATAAATCGGCAATCGATGAAATGGTAAAGTGGGGCACGTTGTGATATGAAATGTGCGATATGAAATTAAACTCTCGAGAAAGTGCCTTCAGTGTTAAACATCCAAGAAAGCACTTAAACAATTAACAAAGAAATTTGTTGCAAAACCAAAGTAGGATAGTCCTTCTCTCTCTCCTCCAGAGAGACACGTGGCAAGAAGCGATTGGTTCCAATAAGGGACACATGGTGAGCAGTGATTTCTTCTGATAAGGGACACGTGGTGAGTAGTGATTGGTTCTCAGAAGGGACACGCGGAAAACAATGATTGGTTTAGACTAAGCCACGTGGAAACCGATGATAATTGTCCAGAACTTTCATGACGTGGCTATATGGTGGATAGGTGGCATGTCAATTCAACATGCTCATAAGTCATAAGTGGCCAAAAAAGGGTGACACATGTCACCACTCACAAGGTGACGTGTGGCAAAGGATGACGCCGGGTTGAAAATCAATGATCTCAGGTTGAGGCACATCACTGCATCAAAGTTAAATCTTCCAATTGAGAATCTGTAATTAAGGGGCTCCTATGTGGGGGTTGACCCATGCTCACAAATAGTTTAAAGAACCAAAGGTCGGGGCCAATAACCAAGGGCTATGGGCACAAGGTGGGTGGCATGAATATATGTTTTATGTGTTAAAGTTAAAGTTTTCGTGGAAAAGTTTTAAAAAAGTTTTGATTATATTAAATCCTTGGTGTGAGCCGTCCCCTATCCCCTCTCCATGTGGATCAGGCCATGTCACGCATCAAAGATCGAAGGACTAGTATTGTCATAGCTCCAAAGTTAAAAGTTCCATTTGAAAGCTATGATATGTAAAGCATAAGATTGACTATGAATTGGCCCCATTTCACCAATTCCCGAAATAGTTATTGGTTGTGGTTCTATGGTTCTAAAGTATCACACATTATGCGATGATATTTCAATGAATCAACCCCCATCCCAGCTGAAGGTTTAGCCCTAGAAAATGGTTCGATGGTCACAACCCTTGATCCTATGCAAAGAAATGTGGGAATGGGGCTAAAGACAAAGGGGCTAAGACAAAAGTGGATATTTGCGTTAGGTTATGTTATAAAGGGGATGGTATGGCATTGACCCAAGAATCATTGGTCAGCTTATATAAAAAAATAAAGGCAAAAGGAGAAAGCGCAAGGGGATAATAAGTATCAGTGAAACAATAAAGAAGGAATTTCTTCGATAAGACAGTATGAATTGTTAATAGATGGATGGGTCAGTAACTATTGAATCACATGGAAAAGAGAGGGGTTGGTAGTTTGAAATGACAACTCGTAGCTTGTGAAAATACAACTACAACCACTCCAGATTTAAATGCTTAATATTTTCCAACAGTTCTACATTTCTTGTAGTTTTCCACTATTTATTTTTATTTTCAGTTTATTGTTTAGATTTTTTCAAGAAATTGTTAGATATTATTTTGTAATTAATTCCTTTTTGGAATTTGAATTCAATTCAACAGCTAGTCTATAAATAATTTGTATTAAGACTTAGAAAGTGTTCGAATGTGTGGGATTATGTTGGACTATCTATAAAGAAAAGAGATCTGCATTAATGTAAGCCTTGGATTGGACTCAAAGTGATCAATTACAAAAACACAAAGAGTTTTGTTCTAGGATTCTAGCATTAGACCATTGGTGATGTTCTTTCTTATGTTAAAATGCTTCTCTCTTCAGTTTCCATATGTTTTTCCCCTCTTTATTGTTGTAAGAAGATTAAGGGATGAATTGTATTAAATGTAATCTACTCTAGCTTGTTAACAATATCCATGATTTCTTTCTGATGTTAAATATAAAATTCATCCCAGTATTCTCTATATTTAATTTAAATCAAATAATATTCATCCTATCCACCCCACAGACACTCTAAAAGATCCAAAAGTCTACCTATCCTACCATGTTACAACTACTCTGTCATTTTGTGATTCATTATCCAAAGGTTCATGACTCCATGCCCAATCGAATTTTCTAGCATCTTTCAACCAAACTTTAAAAAAAAAAAGCCCATTTCGAACTCAAATAACTAGCCTAAAATATTAAGAAGAAATATAAATCATATAGAGAGATTCATCTCTAAAGTTGGAAGGGCTATATCCCAGCTTTAAAAGTGGTTTTGTGGTTACCTTTGGGTTTCTCTCATCAGCCTAGGGAAAGTACATAGTGATAACAACAATCACTAGTGATAGTGACTGTATGATTCATAGGTGTAATGTACTACCCAATACATATTGATAGTTAGTGTGCACTCTCCATTGACAGTCTCCCTCACTTCGATTACAATTGGACTTTCATTTCAGTGAGTTTTCTCGACTGTCGCTCTAGCACACCTTTGTTTTCTCAAGTTTCACTTTCATGTTCGCAACTATCATTTTTTCGTGAATTCATTTTCATAAGTGTCATTTTCATGTTATCCTCACTTTGACATGCGTCGCTTCCACTTTCTTTAATCTTTTGCAATTTTCATTTCCACTTTTCGCTTACTTGCGCAAGTGTCGTGTTATGGCTTGGGAAGTGTCACATATCACAAAAGGCAGTGTTCTGGTATATTTCAAGTGGAAATTTTGGTGTCCATGGGTCCTATTTATCATATAGAAGTGTATTGTATTCATTCCCAATGTTTCACACACTGTCATAATAGTGTCATCACTATCATCACAAAGTGTATCTTAAGTGTTGCACTTGGAGGAGTGTATTGTTTTTCCATCACATTACATGGACCATGTTGTTTATCAATGTTGAGTTTTCAATGTCATGTCGTTAGTTGTTCTAAGGGTGTGATCATGTTCAAGTCTTTCCTCGGTTTTATATTTTCTCCACTATTCCCACACATAGCCAAATTCTGGAAGATCCCATGCCCGACAAACTTAACCTCACTCAGCTTCCTTAAACTACACATTATGGAGTAAAAAGCCTCAATATAATCCCTTTCCTCTTGTAACTACACAATCCATGGTTTCTACCTCCAAGGATTGTGCATTACACATTCATAGTGCTCAACCATGCCCTCTTGACCCCCACAATTGTGTAGTTCACCCTCCCATCCAGCCTCCTTCAGCACATTTTATAGTGAAAAGCAACAAGTTGCCTCCCTGGCTCATTGAACTACACAATTGCATAATCCCCTGGCCTATCTCTCTCCTCTGCTACACATTGGGAAGTCTTAAGGCTCAATATTGCCTCACTAAGCTCCTCAACTACGTAGTCATCTTGCTTAGGCCTCAAAAACTACACATTGCACAGCCTCAAGATTTATTTCATCACTCGTATCCTTTGGAACTATTTGCTACACAATCCTTGGGTTTGTATCTTAGTCCAACCCCCAGTTTCATCTCAGTCATCATTTTCATGAAGCAATTTAGACTATGAGTTTTTCACACTAATTTCATGTTGTCATGAGTGATTTCTAGTTGCAGGTACTTTATCTTGACATGACAGGATGATGATCGAAGAGAAGGTGAAGGAGAAAATTCTAGAAGACACTTGGGAAGTTGTGAAGACAAGATGATCATTGAGTGAGAAGATGAAGGGACACTAGTTTATGACAAAAGACCAAAGATCAGGTCCCCATGAAGACTCCATAACATTCATCCCCTTGGAGGGTGCATATGAAGAACAAAGTAGATCTTTCATAAATATGAAGTACTAAACAAACCTTTCATCAATATTGAATACAAAGTGACAAGAGAAACAACTTGGCATTGCCACTTCATCATGAAGTCCATATCATTATTGCTACATTGTGATTTGTACCAGTTCCATCACAATGTCATGTGTGTTCATGTGTCTTTCCACATCATTTGTGGATGTAATGATATAATTATCAAAAGAATAGACAAACTGTATTGTGTGGAAGTCCAAGAGCCATATGTGGAATATGAAAGGTCACATAGTCATATATGGACAAAAGAGTCTTTAGGAAAAGTCCAAAAGTCATATATAAGTCCAAAGGTCACATTAGAAGTTGAATAGTCATGAGGGAAGCTCAAGAGTCAAAGGGATATGAAAGGTCATTCCTCTTGCTATAAATACACCTTCATAACTCAAGAAAAGGGATTTGGAGGCTTAAACTTTGTAGAGCTAGTCTTGGCTTCTCTAGCTTGGAATAGGAGAGAAGATCATTCTATGGAGAAGAAAGTAGTGACTTAATGTTCCACTATTGGAGCTAGTGGCTTTCCATTTTAAGTGTGTACTTGGATCGTTCACCTAATAATCAGAAACTCATTAAATCAACACACTTTCAAGTGTGTGTTGTAAATGTTGTAAGACTATTCTTTGGATGTTTGTGATATATGTTCTTCTAATATGCACTAAATAAATGGAACTGTTTCGGTGGATTTTGTGCTTACTGTTTTGAATGTGTGTTGTATTTTATTTAATGCTAATTGTTTGTATGTGAACTACTTCACTAGATAACTAAAAAATATTTTCATTCTCACGTGTGTCTCTTTTAGGTTAGTATTGTTACTTCCTTCTAGAGAGTCACTCCTCTCTCTCCCTTTGTGAAAGCCTACTTTTACACATTGAAATTGGTGTTTCATAGTGTCAACTTTATTGCTGATTTTAGAGGTAATGTGCATGCTCTCTTATGTTATTCATTGCAGATGAGGAAATCCTTAAGTTACAAAGGCCGGTTCGATACTCTGGATGGTGCTCCTACTCTAAATGATGGGAGGTATAACTGGGACTTCACATCGGGGAGATCTACTTGGTTGATGAATTTCCAGCACCATCAATAATTGGTGCTAGAAGGAGGGATAGATGACAAGATGTGGTCGTTCAGTCTATTTTGATCCTCTTATCTTAAATGCATCTTCCCAAAATCATACTCTTGGGGTGTTTCGCTAATAAACTCGATGGTAAACTTTCAATCCCCAATAAGCCTCTTCATAACTTGTCTAAATTGAAGTTTGATGGTGAGGGTGAAATATACATAGCCAAGAACATCTCTAAGTTTCTCTATTTTTGTGAATTTTATGAAATGAAGATGTTTCTTGTGTGATTTTCTTCCTCACCCTTAAAGGTCGAGTTAACTGATTATGTCATACCTTTCCATATTATTCCATCCATTCATTTGATCAATTCCTCAAGGATATTATTTAACATTTGATAGGTATGACTACTAAGATGTCCTTAAAAGAATTAATCAACTCGAAATGAAGCCTGATGAATCAATTGAGGATTTTGCTAATCGATTCCTTCACATTTATTATGAACTTCTTGAAGAAGACACAAATTAGGATTTATTTAAATAAAAGTTTGAGCGTCTGGTTCATATATTTTTACAGGTGAGTCTTAACTCTATGAGGATTCAACTCTCCCAACTTGTCAAATACATGAGCCATTGCTAATTTCATAGGGGGAACCTACTATTCCTTTCATTCCTTGTCCTCCTCCTCTTTTTGTGCCTTGCGTTGAAATTATTCAAATTAGAAAATACAAAAATTAGATTGTTGATATGTGTCTTCAACCTCCATCCACCTCTCATGATTCAAATCTAATCGAGGAAACCTTGGAATGGTTCATGGAGCCTGGGGTGAAGACTAATCCTTCCATTCCTCAAGATGATATTGGTATTATTAACCTCAATCTTGAATCTGGTTCCATTGAAAGTATTACTTATTCAAGGGACACTTGTCATCCTCTATCATCTACATGCCATGACTCTTTGTACCTTTATCTGCTTGATCAATTTGACCCACCAGCTAGTTACTTAGTCTCTCTTGATTTTCAAGTTTCTATTTCAAATTATTGTCAAGTGCAAGGTGATCATATTACACAGGAAGAGGAGCAAAGAAGTCAAGATACTTTTGATCTATCTCCCCTCTTTCGAAACCATCTATTTAAATATGTTTTTCCTTTATTATTCGATGATTTTGAATGTATTAATCTCAGTATTCAATCGAATGAAGTGAATTCACGTAATCAATATATAGTCTTGGGAAACGATCATTCTGATGATGATGACTCTATTGATGGATATGATAACGGAAGCCCAAGTTCACCAATTGATCTTTCAGTTTCTTGAGAATATTTTGATTTGAAAGAATAACAATGTAAACTTTGAAACAAGAGCTAATACGATTACCCATTTTGTTGAGGTAGCAACAAAAATCATTCGATTTTGAAAACCCTAGTTCAAAATACACTCTTTTTTTTTTCAGATCATATTTTTGACACTTTAAATTTTCTTATGTATCAAATATAAATATTTTCTTTTAAATGTTAGTGATTTTCATGTTGATTTTGAAACATGTTGATGCAGCATCAACCCCTTTTTTTAGAGGGATTATTTTTGACACTTTAAATTTTTTTATGTCTAATTGTTTTTTAAATGTTGATTACTTGACAAATTTTCTAGTTAATTCTCTTTTAAAATGTTGATTAATTAATTAATATATATATATCTATATATATATCTATATATATATATATATATATATATATATATATATATATATATATATATATAAAGATTAAAAAAACATAAAAAGAAATGTAAAAAGAAAAACCTATCTTGTAAACGATAAAAAAGTTACAAAAAAAAAAAGAAACTATAAAAATAAATAAATAAAAATACACAAATTTAAAAAAAAAAAAAAAAAAAAAAACTAAAAAATTAACCAAAAAACCTAAAACCATTTTAAATCATTTAAAAACAAAATCCAAACAAACAATTTATTTTTTAAATCTATTAAAAATAAATTAAAAACGTAAAAAAGATTATATTAAACATAAAAAAAAAACATATTTAAAAAGAAAAACATAATTAATTAAAAAAATAAAAAAATTATAAAAAAATAATTTATAAAAAAATAAAAAAATTTGGATCTCCACCCCCTGAATCCTTGTGCTAGGGGCGGAGGTACGATTCTTGGAATCAAACCTCCACCCCTTGCCCAGGGGCTTGGGGGGCACAGCCGTGGGCAGTCACCGACACGCCCCGCGGGCCCCTGTGTAGGGGGAAGAGGTGCAATTCTCAGAATCAGACCTCCGCCCCTTGCCCAAGGGCCTAGTGTAGGAATTTACATGGTAACTTCCTCAGATAAAACACCAAAGGACACCGCTCACAAACGAATCACAAATCGATACACCAATATTGTTAATGTGGTTAAAGCCCTCAAAGAGGGAAATAGTCCATGGCCTGAGCCAATGTGGCCACTTCAGGCAATTTATTAATAAAAGAAAGAAAATTTACATAAGCTTCTCTCATGAATGATCACCCTACAAATGACCCTCCATGCTCCTTAAATAGAGATCATGGACCAATCAGGTGTTAAGCCACGAATCAAGTGTCAGTAATACCGTGGAGAGAATGAACCGTCAGATCACTTCATGTCTAGAACATATCGTGACCCTCAGATTGTAAGTTACAAAAGTACATAGTAAAGAAACACACTTTACCTAACTCTACACTAGACCAAGTTATACTTAACTATTTCCTATGTGTCAGAATATCCTAACATCCCCCCTTAAGAACAACTTGGGATAGGATTGAAGGATGTACAAATATGACACAATAAGAGAAGGAAGTAGGGATTAGAGCATAGGTTACGGGCCCACCATGTAGGAATTTACAGGGTAAGTTCCTCAGATAGAACACCACAGGACACCACTCACAAATAGATCATAGATCAATACACTAGTATTATTGACGTGGTTAAGACCCTCAAAGAGGGAAACAGTCCACGGCCTGAGCCGACGCGGCCACTTCAGGAAATTTATTAATAAAATAAAGAAAATTTACATAAGCTTCTCTCATGAATGATCACCCTACAAATGACCCTCCATGCTCTTTAAATAGAGATCATGGACCACTCAGGTGTTAAGCCATAGATCAAGTGTCAGTAGTACCAAGGAAAGAATGAACCGTCAGATATCTTCATGTCTAGAACATATCGTGACCTTCAGATTGCAAGTTACAAAAGTACATACTAAAGAAACACACTTTACCTAACTTTACACTAGACCAAGTTATACTTAACTATTTCCAATGTGTAAAAATATACTAACATCCCCCCTTAAGAACAACTTGGGATAGGATTGAAGGATGTACAAATGTGACACAATAGGAGAAGGAAGGAGGAATTAGAGCCTATCCCCCCTTAGTGACAAATTCCTGAACTCGAACCATAAATCAAAGTTTAGTAAACTTCACCTCTGTGAGAGCCTTTGTAAAGATGTCTGCAACATGCTAATCGGTTGAACAATATTGCACTTCAAGAACATGGTCATGAATAAGCTTTCTGATGAATTTCATGTGTAGCTCAATGTGGTTTTTGCGCTGATGTTGGACTGGATCTTTGCATAATTGAATGGCACTTTGATTATCACACCAAAGTGTAGTCGGATGCTGCTGCTGAAAGCCAAACTCTGACAGGATCTAACGAAGCCACAGGGCTTCCTTACTAGCTTCTATGGTGCCACCATACTCTACTTTTGTTAAAGAAAGAGAAATGGCACTTTGTTTCTTGCAAGCCCATGTAATAGGTCCATAACCAAGAGTGAACACATAAACTACAGTAGACTTCTGATCGTCAAGGTCATCAGCCCAATTAGAATTAGTGAAACCAACCAATAGAGGAGATGCTTCTGCATTGTAATGAATCCCAAATTGAACTATACCTTGAACATAATGAAGTATACTTTTAACTTCTTTTCAATGACTTTCATGTGGGTTTTGCATAAACCGATTAATAAGGCCAACAACCAGGGAAACGTTAGGACAGGTATGGGTCAGATACAAATTATTTCCTACAAGCTGATGGTATAAGGTAGCATCAACTTTAGGAGAGGTAAAAGTGATTGAAAGTTTGGCTCCAGACTAAAAGGGAGAAGGGGCTAGCTTACATTCTTCCATGTGAAAGTGGCGTAGAAGATCACAGGCATACTTGGACTGGGAAATGGAAATACCTTCCTTGGTTTGCAAGACTTGAAGACCAAGAAAATAATGCAAGTGTCCTAAGTCTGTCATTTCAAACTTCTTTTTAAGGATGGATTTCACATGGTTTATAAGGTTGGGATCACTACTAGTAAGGATAATATCATCAACATAAAGAACAAGAATGATAAGAGACTTACCCACTTTCTTGGTGTAGACAGTATTGTTAGAATGACACCTATAAAAGTCAGTATCTAAAAGAAAGCTATCCATTTTGCCATACCAAGCCCAAGGGGCTTGCTTGAGACCATAAAGGGATTTCTTAAGCCAGCATACAAGGCTGGAGTTTGTTTTTATAAATCTAGGAGGCTGTTCCACATAAATTTCTTCATGCAAGTCCCCATGCAAGAAGGAAGATTTAACATCCATCTGATGGACTTCCCATTTGAAAGAGGCAGAAAGGGAAAGAACAAGTCAGATAGAGTTCATTTTGGCAATAGGGGAGAAGGTTTCAGTATAGTCAATGCCTTCAACTTGTGAAAAACCCTTAGGAACAAGACAAGCTTTATGTTTATCAACTTTTCCATCTGGTCCAAACTTGGTTCTGTAAACCCATTTGCATCTAACAAGAATTCTTCTCTTTGGAAGAGGAACAAGATCCCATGTATCATTTGCCAATAATGAACGATATTATTCATCCATATTTGCATCCCAATCTAGATGGCCTGAAGCTTCTGCAATGGTGTCACGCTCATGATTCACTGAAGCTTGAGCCAGTAAAGAAGAGGCTCTATCGAACTAAGAATGTGTACGTCGCTGATCTGTAGGATCACCTGCAAGAACACCTACTGCATCCCGAGTAGCATGGACCCATTTTGCAAGCTAAGGAGATGAAGGAGGATCCTAAGAAGGTCAGGGAGGATTTTCATCCTTGCTATCATCATCTAAAGAAGAAATATTTGCAGAAGTAGAAGCGATAGAGAGAGGTGGCACATCCGTCGAACTAGGATTGTAGGCCGATATATTTTCAACAAAATTTATATCTCTTCTAGTGATAAAATTTTTGGACTTAAGTGGAATAAGTCTATCTCCTTTGACATCTTGAGAATATCCAACAAAAATACATTTTTCACTCTTATGTTCTAAAGGTTTATCTTTCTCATCTCGAATATGGGCCCATGCTTCACTTCCAAAAACACGAAAGTGACTTATATCTGGTTTAATTGAGCTCCATGATTCTTCTGGAGTGATATTCTTTAAAACCTTTGTAGGATTGTGATTTACTATGTAATTTTAACAGTTAATTGCTTCTGCCCAAAAATTAAGAATAAGTCCTTTGGATTGAAGCATACAATTAGCCATTTCCTTTAAGGTGTGGTTCTTCCTTTCAGCTACACTATTTTCTTGTGGAGTATATGGAATATTATGTTGCATTTGAATACCATGCTCAATGCAAAAGTTGATGAATTTGTTGTTAACATATTCTTTGCCATTATCAAATCTTAGCTTAAGAATTTGATGTCTAGAGTGTTTCTCAACAAAGGCCTTAAAGGCCAAGAACATGTTAAATACTTCACTCTTTAGTTTTAAGAAGTATACCCAAGTGCGTCTAGAGAAATCATCTATGAAAGTTAAGAAATACTTGTAGCCAAAGAATGAAACAACTAGAAGTGGACCACATAAATCACTATGAACAAGATGTAAAGGGGCCGAGGCGTGCCAAGAGGCACGTTTTTCAAAACTATCCCGATGATGTTTTCTGAGTATACATTCGGAACAAACACCGTCTCTGCAAGATACCATAAGAAGACCTGTCACCATATTTTCTTTACATAGATTTTGAAGGGAGCGATAGTTTAAGTGACCAAATCGCTCATGCCAAAGTTTGCTCACTTCATCATTATGAGCAACAAATACCGAGGGAAGATTTGATGACACAAAGTTGTTAAACTTATACAACCTTGTAGAATCATCAACAATGCCAGTAGCTAAAATATGTCTAGGATCTCTTAGGTCCTTAATTACAACATCATGAGGTGAAAATTCAACGATTTTACCTTCACCTGAATGAGTTATCTGATATACATATAGAAGGTTGCAGGATAAGGTTGGAACACATAATAAATCATTAAATTGACCATTGTATAGATGAATAGTTCCAGTCCTTACAACACTAAGAGATATATCATCACCAACATTATATTTTTGGTGTTACAATCATTTAAAGAAGAAAACATGGCTTTGTTTTTGGCCATGTGATAAGAAGCTCCAGAATCAATGAGCCACTCATGAGAATGAAAAGAAGAAGATACATTTAGTGCATAACCAAACCGAGATGCTTGACAACCACATCCAGAAAGTGTTGTTCCTGAAGATGAAATTGAAGTTGAAGAATGATCCAAATGGATGTTATGCTTCTTCATTGCTGCTTCCAAGGCTTCCATTTTCTTAAAGCATTTGGATTTTAAGTGGCCATCTCGATTACAAAAGTTGCAATGTCTATTAGTCTTCTTCCCTTTGTTTTTATTTGCCTTGTCATTTTGTTGAATTGAATTTTCATTTTAAGACTGAAATTGCTTAGGACCCTTGTTTGGTTTGGGAGCATTATTTTTTGGATATTGCTTCTTAGGATTCTTTGAATTTGATTGTTGTTGGGAGGCTAAGGCTTTCTTAGAAGAGTTTCCAAAATTAAGAAGACCAATATGTAAGATTTTTTTTGTTCTCTTATTAAATAATCACAAAAGGCATCAAAAGAGGGGGACTTGTAGTCTTGTCCTTGAGAAATAAAGGCTTCTCTAGTAGAATGGAAGGTGGAAACAAACACAGAGTAGGCTGGTGCCAACTTAGTAAGAATGGAATAGATAAGGCTACCATCTTCTTTCTTAACCTTAACACCTTCCAAGAGAATTCTAAGGGTCTTGAACATTGACAAAAGCTCTTCAATGGAAGAAAAAATATTTGGCTCCAACATAAGCAACTCATTTTCAAGTTGATGGGCTTTCATTTTTAATTCCAAAAACTTTAGTGAGTTGTTCCATTGCTTCATTAGGGGTATCAAGTTCTGCGATATGTAATCTAAGGTCTAGAGAGATAGACATCCCTATCAATCCACGTGCTTGATCTTGCCTATTTTCCCATTTGGCTACCTTATCTTCATCTATAGGTTTAGCTTCTTGGCCTGAGGCTATTATGTAAAGATCTTTATTTCTAAGTAAATCCACAATGTAGGACCACCATTGGAAGTAGTTGGTGCTGTCAATGATAACTTAGCATGGAGTCTCCATTTTAGCATAAACTGAAGCTATAGATGCTAAAATTAATTGTTCGAATGGAAAGATCTCGAAAATTTAGGTTGATTAAAAAAAAACGGCTCTGAATACGACTTCCAGATGAAGAAGCTATGGATTTTTGAAGAGACATTGTTGAAGATGCTGACGAAGTGCGTGAATGTGTGGAAGTGAATTATAATGTCATATTTAAAAAAAATCCCCCCCTCCCCCCCTCGAAACTTAATCTAATTAGCTCACTTTAGAAAATTATTTTATGTGACCCACTTTTATAAATAAGTGAAAGTCACTTTTACAATGATACTTTATGAGCTACCCACTAAATTGTGATTTAAATAAAAGATAAAGAGACTTTACAATTATAAGTGACTCACCTTATATAATGGGTGAGAACACTTTTACATAAAGTAACTTTAAAACATAAGTTACATGTTCTTTTTGAAAAAGTAACTCAACAAAAAGAAAGACTTGAACTCAAGGCCTCTATTCTCATAGAGTAACTTTGGACCAAGTGAGCTAGTTTAAAAGGTTAGTAATTTTTGGAAAAGAGGAAGAGTTTTTTTTTTCTTTTTTTTTAGTCACTGAAGCTTTGGGGTGCGTGCTTACTTGAAAAATCTCTTTTTTTCTACAAGACAAAAAACCACACAACCCAACAAAGACATACAAAAAAAACCAAACCTTATGGCTAGAAGTTAGCTTTCGTTGAAAACTAAATATTTTCCTCAATGTTTTTGATTTTCCGAGATCACACTAAGGCGCAATAGAAAAGACCATATGCACGAGAAAAATCCTTCCTTTCCATTTTTGATTTGCCCAGAATGCACAATCATAGGGAAAATAGCATACGCAAAAATGAAAGGTATAGATCCACTAATAAAAAATAGAGAGCTAAATAAACCAAAATAAACAGAGAGATGAATAACTAAAACTGCAAATAAATACTGTATACCTCCAGATATTAAAAATGACATAGCTAGGGATACCAGAAACCTTTTCGCATGAAATGATAGGGGTTCCTCACTAGAACAGATGCTCCTAACACAATAGAGTAGTCCTCTCAGACTGAAAGTAGTTAGAAACAATAGATCTAGGAAACGACAATCGGATGCAGTTCTTCTGGCTTCGGATTTGGATCACCAACGGATGTGGCCCTCAAATAGCTTCGGTACCATGAAGGAATTTACAGGGTAAGTTCCTTAGATAGAACACCAAAGGACACCACTCACAAACAGATCACAAATCAATACACCAATATTCTTGACGTGGTCAAAACCCTTGAAGAGGGAAACAGTCCATGGCCTGAGCCAACGTGACCACTTGAGGCAATTTATTAATAAAAGAAAAAAAATTTACATAAGCTTCTCTCATGAATGGTCACCATACAAATGACCCTCCATTCTCTTTAAATAGAGATCATGGACCAATCGGGTGTTAAGCCATGGATCAAGTGTCGGCAATATCGAGGAGAGAATGAACTGTCGGATCACTTAATGTCTATAACATATCATGATGTCGGATTGTAAGTTACAAAAGTACATAGCAAAGAAACACACTTTACCTAACTCTACACTATACCAAGTTATAACTAATTATTTCCTATGTGTCGGGCCCTTATGCTGGGGGTAGAGGTGAAAATTTTATTTTTATTTATTTATAATGTATTTCTAATAATTTTTAAGATTTTAATGTTTTTTCCATTTAATATAATTTTTTTTTTTTTTTATCTTTTTAATTTACTTTTAATAGTTTTTAATTTTTTGTTTATTTGTTTTTAAATTATTTAAAATAGTTTTAAGTGTTTTTTGTTAATTTTTCAGTTTATTTTATTTTTTTTTATTTATTTATTTTTTAATCAGGTTTGTTTTTAATTTTTAATTTTATTTTTTTTATTTTTAAGGTTTTTTTAATAGTTTTTTTAAATTTTTGTATTTTTATTTATTTTGTTTTAATTTTTTTTATCATTTAAAACATATATATATATGCTTTTTTTAAGATATGTTGTTATTATTTATTTCTTTATATATTTTTAAAAAATATTAATTCTTATCTTGGTTAATTTTTTTTTTTTTCATTTTAATGATTGAATTTTTTTTTGTCTTTTTGAGGTTAATTTCGTTTTTGTTTTTATTTTTATTTTTATGTTTTATTTTTATTTTTGTCTTTTTTATATATTTGATTTTTTTTGTCATTTTTTATTTTATTTTATTCTTTTATTTTCTTTCATTGTTTTAATTTTTGTTTTTATTTTTAAATTTAACTTTTCTTTATAGTTTTGAAATTTTAATGTTTTCGGAGTCATGATAAAATCTTTTACGCCATTACTTCAAAATTTTAAAAATTATCCTGAAAAAATAGGAAACGTTATTTCAACAAACACTTTTCATTTTCAGGGTCTCTTTTGCACAATTTTTGCACAAAAAATTGGTTTTCATTGCTATTTTTTAAACATGTTGAAAATTTACCCTAGAAAAAGAAAGTGTTATTCTAGCATCAACACTTCTCATTTTCCAAGTGTTTTTTGCATAATTTTTGCACAAAAAACTGGTTTTCACTGCCTTTTTTAAAATATGTTGAAAATTTACCCTACAAAAAAAATGTTATTCCAGCATCAACACTTTTCATTTTCGAGTTGCTTTCTCATATTTTTGGGGGATTTTTGGCTAGATTTCTCATTTTGAGTTTATAGTTCCCATTTCAAAGTTTACATTGTTGAATTAGATCTAGAATCCATTTTCATTAACGAAGATGTTCTTATGGAAACTTCCTCTTAATCTTATTATCCCTTGTACCCTACCATTTGTAATGCATTAACTCTTGAAGAAGATACTCCATTCTCTTCAAGTTCATCTAATGCGTTGGATTTTGAATTGACACAAGGTAGTGAGGTTGTCCATGATGAGAAAGGAAGCAATCAAATAATTGAGTATCCATTCTATCCCTTGTCATTTCTAGTCTTGCATGAAGAAAAATCTTCTGTTTAAGTTACTCATGAGATTGATCCAATCCATATATCCTTAGATGTTCAATTAGAAGAATCTTTTGACTTGATTAATCTAGTTTTTGAAGTTGCAAAATATCATCAAATCAGTGATAGAGATGGTTTCCATCCAGATAACAATGATTTTATTCAAATTATTGGTAGTAGCTATCCACACACCATGCATAACCTAGTTCAATCTTCAAAATGTGATTTTACAATCATTGAAAATTCTAAGACTTGTTAGGAAGTCAAGGCACTTCAATTTCTGTTGATGGTTATGTCTGGATCTCATGACTCTGGTAAGATCCCCAAACTAAGTCAGATCTAGGCTTTCTTGCAAATTTATTTTCCATGGATGGTTTCATTGAATGTAAATTCCTTCTTGAAAGATGTTTGGTGTTTTGGATATAGGCTTTGAACTAAATTTCAATATTCAGTTTCTCATTGTATTAAAGATTTTATTTCAGTTGATTCATCTCCATGCTAGGTTCTTGTACCTAACTCGGATTTGCAGTGTATATCTCTCATGGAATCATGGAACTGTGACATTGATCATTTCAAATATTGTCTTTGGCCAAAGGAATCATTCCTATCAAATACATCTGAGAATATTAAACTCCTGGTTTTTCTTGTGAATGTTATACTCCTAATATTTTTCTTCATTACACTTGAAATTCTCTTGAGTGCTAGTAAATGCATGAGTTATTTGATGGAACAAATTCCTCTTCACTCATTGTATCCTGACTAATTTCATGTGTTTTCTATATTGGCATTCCTTTTCACTTCTTTCAATGATCACAATACTAGTGTAGTTTGTAACAAGGTACAAGAAAATGGTTTTTCATATTTATCATGCGACGGAGATGATTCTATTGTTCAAATAATTCGTAGAGTTGTTCAATCTTATTTGTCTTTGTTGTTTCATACCTGAGAATTTCATTCCATAATTGTTCCATCTAATCATAATGTTTGTTTTACTAATTGTCATTCAACTTATTATTTTCCCACCAACATATCCAATGATAGTTATTTGACCTCAATTAATATTGATGGTTATGTCAAGACCTCACTATCTTGAAAATCCTTCTGAAGATGATCAAATTCATTTTCCCTTAAAATATTCTCATCCTAATCCCATGATTTTAATTGAAAATTCATCTTTTCAAGGATTTTAGGGTTTTCAAGAGTATCGTTTTGAATTTCATGATCCAATCTATGATCAATTGCAAGCATCATACTTAGCTAAGGAGGACAGTACAAATGAAGATGCATTCACAACAAGCTTTCAAAGTTTGTTTGATTATGGTTTTCATAAAAAATGTAGTATTTCAAGTTGATTAAAGGTAGTTGTTGTGACACTTATTTTTGCTAATAGACAAGACCTTCAATTTGTTGTGCAAGTTAGTCAATCTCTTGTCTTTTCTGTTGCCCATTGCTTTATATCAGCGTTAATTGCTCGTATCTTTGTGATTGAAGGTCAAAGGCAATTAAAATGTCTAAATTGGAAATTTAATTATACTTAGTCTTGAGCTTCTAGTTGGTTAGGTTAGGAGTAGCTCTAGTTGCATTCTAGTTCCCTTGCATACTCATCATGCATTTTCTCTCCATCTAGTCTCCGCATTTGTGTTATTTTCTTATTTTTTTGTGCATGTTATTTTAGTTCAATTATCTATTTGATTTTTTCTTTTGATCTCATTTTCTAGGTTTGTCATGTATTTATTTTGTGTTTTTTTATTAAGACTTTGCATGAAATATGCTTATTTTGTCTCAAAAGACAATATGGATAAATTTGAAAAAGTAATTGTGATGACGAATAATGCTTAGCTAATCTGTTACCTCTTCTCTATTGGGGTTTACATATCTTCAAAGTTGATGATGTCTAAATACAAAATATGATTAGTTACATATGGAAAGCCTTTGGTTTCATTATTAAGCCCTATCTTTATTAGGATCTTAATTCCAACTCAGCCTTGTATTGAATGGTGTTTCTACCTGTCAACTCAACTAAGTAGAGAAGATAAAAGATAAAAACTTTAAAATGAGAAAATTAACTTTGGTTATATTTCAAATCCATTAAGAAAGGAACCATTCTCTTATGCTCTCAATAATTTGGGATCCCTCTTCCACCATCAAAATAAATAAGTGCCTTTGCACAATTCTATAAATAAAATAAATAAGGGTGAAAGAAGAGAAAGGCTTCCTCCGCAGAGAGTTGAAGCAATAAACTTTGTCAGGGTACTAACGAAGATCATAGGAAGTGAATCAACTTTTGTCCTTCACTCAGGTGAATCTACTGGGGTATTGACCAAGCTCACTGGAAGTGGAGAAACACTGGGGGATGTGCTTATAATATTTGTATACTTACTATCCTTCTCCCCTATCGAAACAGTTGAGGTAAGAATAGTCTTGAGTTGATGTGTTCAAAGCTAAGAAAGGCATAGAAGTGACTATATATTTAACTGGGATAAGTGGAAAATTCATGGAAATCCACATTGCGAATTAATACTTCCTCAAATATTGAGACCTTTCACTTAAAGATAAAACCTGAATAAAGAAGCTGGAGTTCCACCAATGTGTCACCAAGTGATTTCGCTGCAACAAACACCCTCCAAAATTTCACTTACAATTGAATTTTGGAGCTTACTAAGGATCTTGTGATCTATCATCCCATGGTTACTTCATGGTCGTTTATTATTTTGTAAATAATTCAGTCTCCTTCTAAGTGTCAAAGTCACTTGCTGACACATGTTTTGTCTATGACGAGTCCAGAAACACAAACATCTTATTATGCAATCTCAGATGAGAATTGTGCAGATCTTGAAGGTAAGGCTTGTACAATCACTAGTGATAGTGATGGCATGATATGTAAGCATAGTGTAACATGAAATACATATTGAAAATTAGTGTACACTCTCCACTGATAGTCTCCCTCACCTCAATTGCAATTGCAAATTTATTTCAGTGAGTTTTCTCAACTATTGCTTTGGCACATCTTTGTTTTCTCAAGTGTCGCTTTCACATTCAAAACTATCATTTTTTATTGCATTCACTTTGATAAAAACAAATTTCATTTAATATTTACTTTATCATGCATCACTTCCACTTTCTTTAAGATTTTTCAAGTGTCGTTTGCACTTTTTTCTTATTTTCACAAGTGTCGTCTTTTGGCATTGGAAGTGTCACGCGTGAACAAAGGGCAATGTTCTGGTGTATTTCTAGAGGAAACTTTTGTGTCAATGGTTCCTATTTACCACATAAACATGTATTACATCCATTCCTAAAGTTTCACACATTGTCGTACCAGTTTCTTCACTATCATCGGAAAGTGTATCTTAAGTGTCGCACTTGGAGAGTGAAGATGAAGAACAAAGCAACTATTTCATGAAGTTTAAGTACTAAACTTAGCTCTCATAAAGATTGAATGCAAAGAAAAAAGAGAAAAAACTTGGCATTTCCACTTTATCATGAAATCCATATCATCATTTTCAAGAGTCGAGCTGTATCAGTGCCATCACAATGTCATGTGTGTTCATGTTTCCTACCACATCATTTGTGGATGTAATGATGTAATTATCAAAAGAAAGGACAAAATGTAATGTGTTTAAGGCTAGGAGACATATGTGGAATATGAAAAGTCATATGGACAAAAGAGTCTTTACGAAAAGTCCAAAAGTCATATAGAAGTCCAAAGGTCACATTAGAAGTCAAAAAGTCATGAGGGAAGCTCAAGAGTCATGGGGATATGAAAGGTAATTCCTCTTGTTATCAATACACCCTCATAAATCAAGCAAAGGGATTTTGGAGGCTTAGCCTTTGGAGAGCTAGTATTGGCTTCTCTAGCTTAGCATAAGAGAGAAGATCATTTTATGGAGAAATAAGAAGTGACTTAATGTTCCACTATTGGAGCTAGTGGCTCACTATTGTAGCTATGTACTTGGATCTTTCACCTAACAATCAGAAGCTCATTGAAAGAGCACATTTTCATGTGTATGTCATAAATGTTGCAAGACTATTCATTGAATGTTTGGAATATATCTTTCTATAATATATAATAAAGAAATTGAACTATTTCGGTAGATTTGGTGCTTATCTTGTTGAATGTGTGTTGTATTTTATTTAATGTTCATCGTTTCTATGTGAACTAATTCACTATATAACTAATGTATATTTTAGTTCTCTCGTGTGCCTATTTTAGGTTAGTAATATTACTTCGTTCTAGAGACTCACTCCTCTCTCTCCCCTCATGAAAGTCTCCTTTTACACATTGCAATTGGTGTTTTACAATGCCAAATTTCTTGTTGATTTCAAAGGTTATGTGAATTCTCTCTTATGTTATTCATTACAATTGAGGTAATCCTTAAGTTACAACTGTCGGGCCATACTCAATATGGGGATCCTACTCCAAATGATGTGAGGTCTATTTGGAAATTCACACCAGGAGACCCCCTTGGTTGACAAATTTATAGCACCATCAAAAATGTCTCAAATATCTTTGAATAAATGTCAAGGACTCTTTGGAGATCTAGATAAATGCATGACTTAGATGTTTGAACATCTAGTGAGCATAATTTTGCAATTATCCCTCGTTGTTCCTTCTTCAAAATATTTGTCATGCCATTAGAACTGATTATTTTTCCATGTTTCCCTCTGATACCCTGTAATTCAATTTCCTTTCCTTCCCATAATTTTATTTGATCTGGGTTGGATCATTATATTGTTTTTGATCCATCTCGATGCATTTGGAGTAGAAAAAATCGAGGAATCAGTTTGCAGGACCATTTTTACCGGTGGGACTAAGTTTAGTGAAACGAGATCTGAAATCTTCCAAGATCATTTTGAGGCATCAAACGACATTTTTGGGGGATGAAGTTTTATCTCTTTAGTGTAGAACCTTTTCATGCTATTCTACACACATATACCTTTCCAACGACACAAGAAACGTGTCATTCAAATTCCATATGCAAACGTTATGCCACTCAAATGTTGACCTTGTTGTTTTTAAACCTATATTTTTGGAGCATGTCACATCAGCACCCTTTATTCATGGAAAATGTGTTAGCGACATGTTTTTTATGTAAAAGACTCTAGAAGATTCTATTTTGTAACTCTAGTTAAGAGTTGATCTAGTAAAAATTAACCACTAGTAGGCTATTAGGATGTGTTATGATTGAGCCACTAGGAAGAAGAGGCATTCGATTCTTTCGAGAGAATTTATTCCATAGCTGAGAAAAGATATCCAAGAAAAATTGGAGGTCTATAACATAGAGAGGATCTATGCACTGTAGTAGCCCATGGGCCATAAGCATTACTTCTTTGTACCTGCAGCCATATTTCCACACCAAGAAAGAGAACAAAGCGGCCTCACGTTCCAGTTGGGTTTTCTCCTGAAAGGGTTTCCTGGAGAAAATATCTTGTGTCTCGTGTGTCTATGAGATTATTTTGTCATTCTATATTTTTCTTCATAATTTCCATTTGCATGCATGCACTAATTACAACAAAAACTACATATTTAGAATCTAAATAAAGTTGTAATAGTGTAAAAATACAGTATTTTAATATATTATTATCACATTTGTTGTGACGAACTGTCTAGTAGAACATCCACGACAATTTAAATATCATTTGGTAATAAAGCATGTTTGTTTGGGTATTTGTGGATATATGCAGGAGATCTAGGTCAATGGGATCAAAAATCATAAAACCCTAATCATGGCCAATGAATCTACAAACAAACCTCATGATCCTACAGAGGTGAGGTTTTCGCTACTTGAACACAAAGTTGCAGATATAAACCACAATGTAAACCTCCTCATGGTAGCCCCAAGCAATAAGTTGGGGATATTTGGAGAAGATGGGGGTTCAAATGTAGAGGAAAAATCAGAAGGGTGATTAGGAGATCAGGAAGACATGGAGAACCACCCGAAGAAAGAACTCGGAAAAGATCAACCCAATTCGAGTGTCGTGAATCAATCCCTGTTCAAAATGGAAATAAAGGTTGATATCAAGTTATACGACGACAATATTGATGCTATAAAGATGAACCACTCATTGTAGCAACTCGAAGTTTATTTTAGCATCCATCAAACTGAGGAAGGGAAAAATATCTCATTCACATGAATAAAATTAGAGGGCCATGCACTGACTTGGTGGGAGAGCCACACAGAAACCCTGAGGTTGGAGGGATAACCTCCAATGACTAAGTGGTAGGAATTCAAAACCCTCATTAAGTCACAATTTTATCCCATTGGGTACGTGGAGGACTGGTGGATCCGATGGCATTACTTTAGGCAAAAGCTGGGCCAAAGCGTGCAGGAGTACACAACAAAATTTAGAAGGATGGATATAATGTTGGGTATCTCTCAAAAGAACCCAGATGTACTCCTCAAGTATTTGGGGGGTCTGCACCGCCATTTGCGTGAGTTGGTGATGTTGTTCAAGCCAAAATCAGTGGACAAGGCTTGTGTATAGACACAGTACCTAGAGAACCTAGGTATGAAAAGACTGCAATCAAGTGGATCGAAGCAGAAGGAGAAACAAGAAGGTTCTAAGGAGGCAAAGAAGAAGAAGAAAGGGGTAAATATAAAAATATGGTAACCACAACACACTAGTGAAAAGATTCTAGCAATGATTGCAACCCCTATGAAATTGATGGCCATACATAGGAGACGTATTGGAAGTTGTATCTAGAGCTAAACCTGAATAACAAGAAGAAAGATAATAAGAAGAAAAATCTCATGTCCACTTATCCAAACAACCAAGTTGGAAGAAGCTTAGACGTCAATGATAATATTGTATGTACATCAGTACAGAAGGAGGTGAATCTGAGTAGCTTTCAACAACATGAAGAGAAAGAAATGACCAAACTCTTCCATATAAATGTACAGGTCAAGAAGACAAATATTAATGCTCTATTTGACTCAAGATCATAGGAGAATCTCATTGCAACATAGCTGGCTAAGAAGTTTGGGCTGGAAGTTCGTGATCATCCAAACCCATATCCACTAGGATGGGAAAATAAGGATGCAAAGATGAAGGTAACAAAACAGTGCAATATTAGATTTTCTATTAGTGTTGATTTTATTGATGAAGTAGATCTAGATGTGGTTCCCCTTAATTTATGTGGAGTCATGTTTGGGAATCCATAAATGTATATGCATGATGCAATGAGGAGAGATAACTAGTAACGAATCATCAAAGATGGAAAATAGTTCATCACCGACACACACAAAGGTAATTCGAAAATTTCACTGGTAAGTGTCAATCAAGACAAGAAATTGACCAATTCTAGCAAGAAGTATGTTTTATTGTTTTTAAGAGAAAGTCAATTTGAAGAGGAGTCAATAAGAGGAAATGCATCCCTAGAGGGGTGTACTAAGAAAAAAACAACAATTAGAGGAGTTTTTACAGGCATACAAGGATGTGTTCCAAAAGCCTAAATGGTTACCAACTAAGAGAGAAGTGGAGCATGAGGTCCGTCTATTTCTAGACTCCCCATTTCCAAATATTGGATTGTACATGGAGTCTGGTATAGAAGTAATTGAGGTGGAGAACCAATTGCAAAAACTATTGGAACAGGGTTTCCTGCGACCGAATACATCACCATGTGGGTCACCCATCATCATTGTGCCAATGAAGGATGGGACTCGGTGGATGTGTATAGATTACAGGGTGTTGAATAAAATCATGCTCAAGAGAAGATACCCCCTTCCGAGGATAGACAATCTGCTAGATCAGTTGCAGCAGGAAGATTATTTCACCAATCTCGGCTTGAAGTCTGGATATCACCAGGTTCAATTCAAAGAAGAAGATATATGGAAGACCGCATTCAAAACCAGACAAGGTTTGTATGAGTGGTTAGTTATTCCATTTGGCCTATATAATGCACCAGTTACATTTATGAGATTAAATGAATGATATACTGTGCCCTTTTATAGATTCATTTGTTATTTTCTATCTAGATTATATAATAGTATATAGTGCTACCTGGGAGTAGCATATTTCACATTTGACACAAGTGATGGAAATATTGAAGAAGCACCAGCTGTTAGCAAATCTCAAGAAGTGTAAGTTTGTGCACTAGTCTTTGGTGTATCTAGGGTATGTGATGGGTGGAGGACAACTCAAGATAGATCCTCCCAAGAGGGAGGCCACCATGAAATGGTCTGTGCCTACTAATGTTCCTAAGGTCAAGAGTTTCATTGGAGCTACACAGTACATGAGGAAATTCATAGCCTTAGTTTTAGCAGTAGCAACATCGCTCCACACCATAAAATCAAGTGGCAAAAGTTTCCAATGGGGAAAATGTCAACAAAAGTCTTTAGAGGAGCTAAAGAAGAAGATCAATCAAGCACCAATTCTAGCATTACAAAACTTACAATGACCCTTTGAAGTGGAGACATATGCGAGTGGGTATGCTATGGGAGTTGTCTTAATGAAATGAGGAAGGCCCACTTGCTACCATTATGAAGGATTTCATGGGGAAATTATTAACTACCCTATCTATGATAAGAAGCTATATTCCATGGTGTGAACTGTGAAAATGTGGAAGAACTACCTGATGGGAAAGGAGGCAATAATCCACATAGATCACCATCCATTACAGTACTTCCAGGCCCAATGTAAGCTACAACAGATGAGGCATTACAAGTGGGTTGGGTTTTAATAGCAGTTTCATTTGGGGATCAAGTATAAGAAGGGAAACACAAACAAGTTGGACAATATGGTTGCAAGATCACTAACATCAAATATTATAGCCTTGGGGACTCTTATGCACATGGAGCGATTCACCCATGATGCATACAAAGAGGAATATTCAGAAGATGAGAACTTCAAGGAGGTGTATCAGGAATTGCAGAGTCAAATTCATATGCATAAGTACGACAACACCGTTGACTACCATCTCCAGGATCGGTTACTCTACAGGTTAGATAAGCTATGTGTTTGTAAAGGTGAGTGTTTTCAAGTAATTAGAGAGGCTCACACCTCCAAGGTTCCAGGGCACTTTGGTGTAGGGAAGAATGTCGCTAACTTGCAGAGGTATGTGTATTGGCCCAAGATGTAATTATTGTCTTGTTTGGGATGACCCAGGTTTGAGATATACTGTGCACCAAAAAAAGCCCTCAATCATTGGCCCTTTTGGCAATGACCTATAAGAAGATTGCAGTTTCAGCCAAAGTGACTCTGGGAGGATGCAGAACTAGATTTATGTAGCCTTGAGGGACTGGGAGATGTGGTATTATTATGTTATATTGTTATTCGTATTTATAAATCACTTTTCCACATTAAATTAATCACTTAAAGATGCCATATAAACCCATAAACCATCATTGTGCTAAAATAAAATGCAACTGTAATAATTGATACTCTACAACAGATAATAAGAAAATGTACACATCAAACACCAAAATACCATCATTCACCCAAGTGTAGGGCTACGTCCATAAGAAATGTTGCTTAATATAATAAATCTTTGAACAACAAATATTTATTGACTTATGCACTAAGCTATAGGCTATCTGTGCACTCAACTGCAGACTCAGGCCTCTGTGCACTCAACTACAGAAACTCCCCTTCGCTACCAAATTATAGATCATTATAATTGAACCATAACATCGATCTTGATCTAAATATGATTCTTTTCTTATTATTTTACCCTATAAATACTATTACATTGAAGGGTTACATCATCAATATACCATGGTCCAAATACAATGGATTCCCTAAAACAAGCTACTATCATCCCCAAACCATTGATCCCTTACAAAATCACATGATTTTACAAAAAGGAGGGGCTTAGAACCACCCCGAATCCCTTACACTGCGCAGTATATTTAATTCCTCAAATTGTGCTCCACTACGCGCTCTTCCCCACAAAATGTGGAGTCTTTGCCAAAATCTAGGCCAAGTTGGGTTGCACCCAACAAGCACCCAATACTTACATGTGACTCGTCCTTATTCATTCAGTTGATTTTCCTCTGAACTTCACTATAATGTTGTTGTAGGCACTATTGAACTGCTGCAAACTGTATGTGACCTTCTTCTCTTCTTTGCGCACTTCCTCCAACAGTGCTTCTACCGCGGGTTTTGTAGCCTTCTGCATCATTGTTGTCTCTCTCTATCGAAGCTCTTGAAGCTTCTCATCAACTAATTGGGATAGTTGGAGAGCCTCATCCTGCCATGGTTGAGTTATTTTTCTCAGAGTCTACTCTTCCTTCCTCAACTCCTCTATCTTCTTTTGGAGGGAATTTTCCACATTGATCGTTGTGAGCTTCTATGAAATTGGTAAGGTATTCACAGTTTCCCAAATATCCTCTAGCTTATGCTACTTCTCCTAAATATCTTCTTGTAGTTTCTGCACATTTGGATCTTCATACAGTGAAGTCCAAATCTGTAAGCTCTCATCAAATAGATTCCCACAATCTACCACTCCTGCAGAGATGCCAACCATTGTAACATTCAGCTTGGGCTCCCTCTTCTCTTGCACTTCCTGCGGTGTGGTTGGCTGTAACTTCATTTGTAGCTCGTTGATTTTCATCTCATATGTAAATTGCACTTTTGCAATCTTATCCTTGTATCCTTTTACTATAAGGTTGAGCTTCCCAACCTTTTCCTCTACTTGTTCCTCTTCTCGGACATCAATGTCTAGAATCTTGCAACATGTTGGTTCGACCACCTCCTTCACCTTCTGTTGTTGTTGTACTACCTGATCCCTGTCCTGGATCACCTGGTCGAGCTTCTTTTACATTAAAGATAACTCTCTCTGTACCTGAATGTTTAACTATGAAGTGTGTTTTTTGTGCAGCTCACCTCATCTATGATCTCTTGATGTACCTTGTGTAATCTCTAAAGTGGTACTGTTGTGATGTTCATGTTCACATACCTCCACTCTTTTGCCTACTGATGTACCTCAATGAAGTCAAACTGTAGGGCTCAGACAGATATCTGTGTTATCTGCACTGCAAGTGTAGGCTCTATTGGTCTTTCCTCTCAAATATTTTCCTCTACCTGCACTGGCTGTCTTACTATCAGTGTGAATATTTTCACTTCTGTAATGCACTCCTCGACACTTGTTAGAAGTGTGTCGTAGAAATCCTCTAACTTCTTCCATGATTCTTCCTTTGCTTCCTAAATTATATCCCCAATCTGATCCAAGTCCCCATTAGTGAATACCAATGGTGTTATGTCCTTTATCTTGTCTGCTTTTTGCCTCTTTTTGCTTCTTGTCACAGCTTCAGCACCTGCCTTCCTCTTCTTCGTGACATCTCGGTTTGTCTCTATCATTTTGGATTCTTTGTTCTGCTCATCAGCTTGAGGAGGATCCTGGCGACCTTCATCGTATTTCTCCTCTTGTTCTAATTCTTTCTCATCCTTATCCTTACCACTCGCTTCCCCATGTTGTATCATGTCCTCGTCTGTCAGACTATCCTTTGTCTGTGTCTTCAGTGCAGTCATCCATCCATGGGAAAATACTGTATCTATTCTAGGAGATTATCTTCTGTCACTAAATAATGTAGGGGATGTCATTCCTTCCTTCAGTCCCTGTGAGATTCTATATAAATTTTGTGGAAGTCATCCTTAAACTTCACGACAGAGTTATAGGCTCAGTGAAAGATGAGGGTGGTAGTTCACCAACATGTGTAAGTCCATATGATATAAAACAAAAAACATTATGTTATCCTATGCTCGCGTCATTTTAGTGGTATACAACAATGAGTCATATCATGTGGCTTTACAAATATATGAGGGTACCAAAGGGAACTACGAATATTCTGGCTCTCTCCATGCAAGCATCGCAATTATCAAAACTAACCATATGTAATGAAATAGAGTACCTTTCTCTTGAGCCTCGTAGTAGTCATCCAAAAACTCTTAGCATAGATATGCGACCCAGTTGTATTGGACCCCATTAACGCATTACGTAACTAATGAAAATATTGGTGCAGGGACTTCATTAGTCTAACACTTCCTCATGATTTTTCCAACCAATATATGTGTTGTGAAGTGAACTCCTTAGTCATTGATCGATTTGATATCATAACCTCACTTCTCTTTTTTCAATCAACACTTCTCCTTCATGTTTTTTGGTATGACTTTGCCCTGGTCTTTCCCGAAAAAAATCCTCTACAGGGTTTAGCCCTTGATAAGGCAGTCTTGTGATTCTCCATATAGCATTTGGTCGATAGGGATCCTCTTTGCCATCGATAGGCATCTATCGTGCACTAGGAAGAGCATTTATCTCACACAAGTTATGTTCCCAGGGCTTCTGCCAAAGTGCGGCACATTCAACATATTCACCAAGCCCAACTATGCCAATCTAGCTACCCACTGCTATGGTTCTAACCTTGTCACCCCACTCTCAGGATAGTCTACTAGTTTCAAGTATCTGTCTGGTGCGAATTGTGGATATTTTTTCCTGTCATTGAAATCATAGTCCACAAACTTCAGCTGCGAAACCTTTCCAAGGGTTTCTCCAATAAAGCGTAGTGACTCTGATAATAAAGGTGTGAGGGTGCCATACTTCACATCCTTCGACTCTTTCACTAGTTTTTTATCTGGTTTTTTTGGTGGAATATATGGTTGGAGAAGTGATGGAAACATTACGCCATCCATTTCCATTTTCACTTTCTCTACTTCTTCCTCATTTTCTCTCACTTGTTCGAGCTCTTTCTGAGGCTCGAAAGGTCTCTTTCATTGTTTCTTCTTTGTTCTCTGCTCTTTGGTCATTTTATTTTATAGGGATTTCCTCTGTGTGAGTGATGATGATGTTGTAGGTGGTGCTGTTGCTATGAGCATGTCAGCTGATGCTACTTCCATGACTCCCACTAAGCCCTTCTCACTAAATATATGAATAAATTCTTCAGGCGTGAGGGCATTCATCGAAAAATTTTGCAACTTCTTCGCAATAACAATACTCGAACTCTCAGGATAGTAAAGTGCCAAATCTAGGTGGGACGCAACTTTTTATAACAAATCTAAATTTCTAACCCCATCATTAGCTCAGATTGTGTTCATTAATTGCATATCCATCACTAGATCTAGTTAATTTGTCCTCATAAATGCATCTTTTCTCATATTTTAATGGAAACTTTCCTTTTTTTTTAACAATCATACTTTTCTGGTGAATTTCAATGCATCCCATATTGTATCGAGCAACCCCTTTTACGTCAAGACTCCTACGTCAAAGCTCTCTCTGCAATGTAATTTATAGTCCAGTGCCCACTTTCACTGTAGGTGGCTATAAGACTCTTCTTCTTTCTCTTGAGAGAATATGTAGGGGCATGGTTGTCCTTGTACAACTTCAACTTGTTGCCATTTAATCTTCCTTGAACCAATTATCCATTTAACTTTTCTAATTGAACTCCACCTCCATCAATAATATTCTTGATATTGTATGGCCCCAAACAATGCATCTTGAATTTTCTTGGAAATTTTACAAACTTACTACCATAAAGGAGAACAAGGTCTCCTACCCAAAACTTCTTTTGCTTAATATGTATGTCATACCAATCCTTTTCTCTTTCTTTCTGTACCTGTTGATGGAATCCTTTTATAAATCTATATTCCTCTAAAGAAAGAAATTGCAACATTCTTTCCTCCATTATATCAGGGTCTGCCATATATCTAAAAGATGCATTCCTAAAGCTAGGCATGATGTACTTCATGGGCATAAAAAATTCTTGCAAATAAACTAACCTGAAGGGTGTCTAACCTGTCAAAATTTTTACATGTGGTCCTATAAGCCCATAATACTGCTAGAATTCTAATGTCCCAGTCATCTCTATTCACATTGCATACCTTAGTAAGTGCATTCTCCAAAATCTTATTAAATTCTTCTATTGTTCCATTGTCTTAAGGATGATAAGGGGTACTCTTTTGATGATAAACTTGGAACTCCTTAGTCAATGCTTCAATAGTCTTATTTAGGAAATGTGAACCTTGGTCCCTCATCAAAATATTTGGACATCCAAATCTAGACAATATGTACTCAAAAATAAACTTCATAGCAGTCTTTGTGTTGCAGTCCCTTATTGGTTGTGCTTCGGCCCAACTTGTCAAGTAATCAATCAATGTAATTATGTACCTTGCACCAGTTTTCTTTCAAGGTGGGTTGATGGGTCCAACAAAATCAATGGCTCACTTATCAAAGGCCTGCAATGTAACTTGTGGTACCAATGCCATCTCATCTCTTTTGGAAGGCTTTATTCTTCTTTGACACACATCACATGCTCGATAATACTCCTTTGCATCTTTATGTAGTGTAGGCCACCACAATCCTGCTCTCAAAATCTTTTGCACAGTAGCTTTTCCTGCATAGTTTCCACCAGTTGTGCCCCCATGAGACTCTGCTAGAATCATCTATCTTTCATGTTCAGGAACATATCTGCGCAGTATCTCATCTGGTCCCATCTTATGTAGCTACCCTGTTATTAATGAAAAGTTAATTGCCTTAACCATTAATACTTTCTTTTTTTGCGTAGTATCTTCAAAATACATTCTTGTGGTAAAAAAATAAATGATATCTGCAAAATGGTCATATTCCACTCTGATGGAAAATACTTGCACATCAAGGAGATTATCCTCTATGCTGGTTGGTTCTTCCCGTGTTTCTAGTCTTAACAGATGGTCAAGTCCTACATTCAATATCCATGGTTTAATAATGATCTCAAAGTCATATTTTTGGAATAACAGTAACCACCTAAAATATTTCCTCCTAAGACAAGCCTATTAACCAAATACTTCAGTGTAGAATGATCTGTAAACGTTTTAAAGTGTGACCCTAGCAAATAGTGTCTAAAATTCTACAAAGGATACACCATGGCCAATCCTTCTCTTTCTCTAGTGGTGTAATTATTTTATGCTTTAGATACATTTCTACTTGCAAGAGATATAGGATGATTAATTTCTCCTGTACCAGGTTGAAAGATGGAACAACACAATAAAAACTAAATTATAGAGCATAAAATATTCAACAGTAATGCACAACTCTCACACACCAACTCAATCTTATTTCATTAACATAGGCATATATTTATACATGAGGAGAGGTATTGGGATTTTGTCAACTCCACAAATCATTCCATAATTCTCTCAACAAGCATCCATAAATCTCTCACCTGTCATTCCAATAATTTCTCCATAAATATCTCACTAATAAGAACAACTTTATTTTTTTAATATTTGACAAATGATCCATTATTCCATCATTTATCCCCCATAATGATCATTTGGAAATATTCCAAGATCATCTCTGAATTTGCAGAACTTTTCCTTAGACAATGCTTTGGTGAATATATCAGCTACATGTTTATCTGTTCTGTAGTACTCAATCTTGATCACTCCTTGCTGAACCAGATCTTGAACAAAATGATACTGAATATCAATATTCCTAGTCTTCTTATGGAAAACTTGATCCATTTTCATCTGAATAGTACTTTGATTATCACACATCAACCGAGTGGGTTGCTCTTGTTGTTCATCTAGGTCCTCTAGAATTCTTCTTAACCAAACTGCTTCAGATGCTGCTGTCGCTGCCGATTTATACTCTCCTTCTATTGTCGAGAGAGAAACTGTTGATTTCTTATTAGTACTCCAAGCAACTGCCGTTGAACCCATACTGAATGAATACCCTGAATTTGATTTCCTGTCATCCATATATCCATCCCAATCTGAATCTGCACAACCAATCAACCTGAAATCTTTTGTAGACCTGTATACCAAACCATAACCAACTGTTCCACGTAGATATCTTAAAATCCTCTTTGTTGCTTTCCAATGAAATTCCGTAGGTTCTGCCATAAATCTTGATGCCATAATGACTGCAAAAGAAATATCTAGTCGAGTTGTAGTTAAGTAGATCAAACTTCCAACCAATTGATGATCCAAAGTAACATCAACTGAATTAGAGTCATCATGTCTGTTTAACTTCAACCCAACTTCCAAAGGAGTTTCCGCGGGCTTGCAACTCAACATTCTGAACTTCTTCAAAATCTACCAAGTATACTTGGCTTGTGACATGAAAATACCATCTTCCTTCTGCCAAAATTCAATACCCAAGAAATAATGTAACTCACCAATATATGTCATCTCAAACTAAGCAATCATATGTGACTTAAACCTTTGAAATAGTTTTATACTATTCCCTGTGTAGATCAAATCATCAACATATAAGACAACTATCAGAATTTCATGTCCTGACTAAAAGATATAGAGATTGGGCTCAGATAAACTTTTAACTAAGCCATGGTCCCGAAAATACTTATCAATTATTGAATACCATGCCCCTAGGGCTTGCTTAAGACCATACAAGGCCTTCTTCAACTTATAAACATAATCTTCTTTTCCTAGCACTTCAAAACCTTCAGGTTTCTCCACATAACCATTTAGAAAGGTTGATTTAATATCCATTTGAAAAATTGGCCACTTGTATTGTGCAGCTAATGCAAGAACCATCCTGATTGTATCCAACTTTGCCACTGGGGTAAATGTCTAAGTATAATTAATTCCTTCTTTTTGTGGATAGCCCTTTGCAACTAAATGAGCCTTATACTTATCAATTGTGCAAACTGATTTATACTTGGTTTTATAAACCCACTAAGTGCCAATTACATCTTTTCCCTTTGGTAATTTGACCAAGTCCCATGTATCATTTTTCACCAAGGCATTCATTTCTACTTCCATAGCTTCATTCCATTCATTCTTTCTTGATGCTTCTACATAATCCTGTGGTTCATTGGTTCATCCATTTTCATTACCTATCCCATAAGTGCATAATTCACTAGATAAATTTGAGATCTAGTAACCCTTCTTTCAAAATTTCTATCCAACATACTGTTTTCTGAATGACCCCTTTGAAGCCACTTAGGATTCTTCTTAACTTCATCTTCTTTTACTAACTTGGAATTTGAATCATCACCAATATTCATTGCATCGTTCTTCAATTCAAACTATACATGTTCTAGATGATAGACTCCCTTCTCATCAAACACAACATCTACGCTTATTATCACCTTCTTTTCCTTTGGATCAAACAACGTATAATTTCTTGTTTCAATATTGTATCCAATAAAGATACACTTCACACTCTTATCATCCAATTTCTTCCTCTTTTCCTTAGTAACATGTTCATATGTAGTACAACCAAAACTTTCATATGTGCAACACTTGGTTTGTATCCTGGCCGTGCTTCCTGTGGAGTCAAATTCAACACTACCTTTGTAGGATATCGGTTAAGGGTGTATACTGCTTCAACCCAAAACTCATTTCCAAGTGACTTAGACTTTAACATGCGTCTAGCCATTTCAACTATGGTTCTATTCTTCCTCTCTGCAACACCATTTTGTTGAGGATAATATGAATTAGTAAACTCTCGCTTTATTCCATTCTTCCTATAATAATTCAAAAACTCATTTGACTTCTATTCTCCCCGATTGTCTGTTCTTAGGGTGATAATTTTTAGACCACCTTGCTTTTCAATTGAAGCCTTAAACTCAATAAAATGAGAAAACACTTCAGACTTCTCTTTTAGAAATACAACCACGTCTTCCTAGAATAATCATCAATGAAAGTGAGAAAATAGTGTGCCTTTCCAAAAGACACAATCTCCATTGGACCACATAAATCTAAATGTACCAATGCTAGACATTCTCTAGCCTTCCATGTTCTATCTGAGAAACTTTCCCTGTGTTCTTTCCCAAAAATACGCCCTTCACATACATAAACATCTAACTTGATATAATTAAGACCATTCACCATGTTCTTCTTTCTTAACAACACCAAACTCTGAAAATTTAGATGTCCCATCCTATAATGCCAAAGCTTACTATTTTTATCTTCTGTTGTATTCAAACTTTGTGAATTACTTGAATCAAGGGAGCTTGACAATTCTGCCTTTAGTCATTTCACCTCTTGCTACAACTGCATTTTTATTCAGCTTATCCATGATTAAGCATTCTTTATTATCAAACACTAACTTGTAGTTTTGCTCCATCATCTATCCTACAGAAAGTAGGTTCTTCTTCAATGTTGATGTCAGCAAAGTGTCCTCAATTAACTTCTTTCCATGTAATGCTGGAATTGCAACTGTGCCTTTCCCTTTCACCTCAGAAACACTATCATCACCAAATATGACTTTACCAGAATAATTGTCATTAATTTTGGTAAACAACTCCTCTTGAGATGTCATATGAGTTGAACATCCTGAGTCAATATACCATGCTTCAATTTATTTTCTACGTGCCATCAAACTTGAGATGAATAAATTATCATTCCTACTTTCTTCAACAATTGTATTAGCACCTTTTCTCTTCGTATATCGCATTTTTCATAACAATCTCTTTCAAGATGGCCAAATTTTTTGCAGTAATGACACTGTGGTCCTCCACCCCTTCCTCCATTTCTGCATCCATCTCTTCCTTGTCTTCTTCTTCCAGATCCATCTCTGCCTCTTCCTCTAAACTGGCTAGGATTCCTGCCTCTACCTCTTGAAGGTGATGCATTTCCTTGTGAACTTTGTTGGTTTCTGTTTTGATTATGATTATGATATTTACCCCTACTCCTTCCTCCTCCTCTATGCTTTGCGGAAAAGGCATGTTCTACTTGCTCAGATGGTTGATTCTTCTCAACAGTTAACAAGAATCCATTTAATTCATAAATTTTCATGGTATTTAAATCTTTGGATACAATAATGCTGGTAGTGACCATCTGAAACTTAGGAAGAACACTTCTTAAAATCTTCTCAATTAGCCTTCTTTATTGAACATCTTCAACTAATGACCTCATTTGATTAACAAGGTCTTGCATTTTTGTGATGTAATCATGAATGGATTCATTAATTTGCATATCGAAAATTTCAAAATTCTTCCTTAATGTTTGCAGTTTAGATACAACAACACCTTCAAATGTGTTCTTTAAGATATCCCATGCTTCTTTAGATGATATTGCACCACTGATTCTTGGAAATATAGATTCTTCAAGAGCGTTTCCTATAAGTGAAAGTGCTTCATTATCTTTCTTAATAAGTTCCTTAAGAGATTTCTTTTCATCATCACTTAATGCTTTGAATTCATCAGGAGAAGGCATATTGTATCCATCAATTACAAGTTCCCATAAATCTTTAGTGATGAATATAGGTTGCATACATTTGCTCCAATAAAAATAGTTTGTGCCAACAAGTTTAGGCAATACAATACTGCTTGTCGCCATGATGAGAGTAAGAGAGAGTGATAGAGAGAAAATGCAAAAGAACACAATGTGTCCCACTTCAACCCAGGACAAGAACCAAATGTCCCAAAAATTGGGACTCAACCACCACCAAAAAATATCTTTTTTTATTAATTGGAAGAGTACAAAGAGAGCTAAAAAGCTCAATTTTTCAAAAAATTACATCTTATATCTCCTTTCATTATTGCAAACCATCTTATATCCCCTTCATGAGAAGAAAAATTAATTCCCCCTTTTCAAAACATTATAAAACATATTTTCTTCTTGTATATCCCTTATTGAAAATTTTAATCCCTTTTTACAAACTAAAGGAGTGTGTCATGCACACTTCAAGAAACATTAACATGCACTCCAAACAAAAGTTTTAATATTTAAAAAAAAAAAAAAAACTCATGAAAAGTCACTCCACTCAAAAAAACTTTAATGTTAAACTTTAAAAATTTAAAGTTCACTCCACTCTTATTTCAAATTTCACGTCCATGTTAAAACTTGCATGTCCAGAATCAAATGATCCTAGTTTGAATGACTATTTCCTAAACAAGCATTTGACTGGATGAAATCGCAGTAGCTCTTGCAAGCTCTAACAGACTTGGAGTCTCTTCACACTTAGATTCTCATCCACACTGAAGACTCCTCCACGTAGCTTCACGCAGGTCTTCTCCAAGAGGGTTTGTTCCCATTCCATGCTAGTGACTCCTCTTTTGTTGTTCTACACAAAAAAACTTTGCTCCAACATTGCTTCAAACTATCAAAGACTATCGGATCAATGCATGCAGTTTCAAAACAACCTTAGAGGCAAAAACAATATAAAATAAAAAACACACCAGCGAAAAAAATTACAGCAACAAATGTATCTTCATCACATAGGTATGCAGGAAAAAAGTTTCACATTAGTCTGCATGCTCCAATGCTGCTTCATGTCCAACAATTCTTTATTCAGGTTCTTCACACATGCACCAAACACACACGAAAAACACACAAGTTTTTTTTTCAAGGGGGTTCTCATAGATCTCACATGCTTTCTAATTCTTAGGGCCAATGGCTCCGATACCAAATGAAATATGGAATAGCACAATAAAAACTAAATTACAAAGCATAAAATATTCAACAATAATGCACATCTGTCACACACCAACTCAATTTATTTCATTAACATAGGCATATATTTATACATGAGGAGAGGTATTGGGATTTTGTCAACTCCACAAATTTCTTAATCAATAACTCCACGAATCACTCCATAATTCTCTTAACAAACATCCAAAAGTATCTCATCTGTCATTCCACTAATTTCTCCATAAATCTCTCACTAAAAACAACAACTTTAATTATTGAATATTTGACAAATGATGCATTATTCCATCACAGGTTGTGCCAGTACCACTCCCAAAGATATAGAATAAGAAATCACATGGACATGAATTCCTTATTCCAATCAGGGAACACTAGTATAGGTGTAGCTACCATATTTTATTTAAATATATCAAGGCTCTTCTAATATTATTCATTCCACCAGAAAGTTACATCCTTCTTCAACAATTTCTCCATAGGCGTAATGCTCTGAGCATACCCCTTGATGGGTTTCCTGTAATTCCTAGTATGTCCCAATGTAGTATGAAGTTATCTTTATGTCTTAGGTGGAGGTAAGTTCACAATTATAACAATATTACTAGCGTCCAACATCAGTCCTTGCTTACAGACAGTATGTCCCAACAATATGTTGAAAGGTACACAAAATATACACTTCTTTAGATTCAGAGAAATCTTATACTGTCTACATGTGTCGAGCATAAGTCTTACACTTCCAACATGTTTTCTCAATAATCCAAATATTTTCCAATCATCAAAAGATACCTCTAAAAACTTATGAACGTATTCCTTAAAATATGCAACCACCACCCTAGAAAATATAGCAAGGGCATCTTTTAATCTAAAAGGCATTACTATGTATTGATATGAGCCCCATTCTATAGAAAATGTGGTCTTATTCCAATCTTCAAGTGCATTCCTAATCTGATGATAACTTGAGAATCCGTATGCAAATGAGTAAGCTTCCTGACCTCCTACATTGTCTAGCGCTTCATCTGTGAAAGGGGTAGGGAAGGGATCATGTAGACATGCATCATTCAACTTTCTCAAATCAAAACAGATCCTAATTTCTCCTTGAGTCTCCTTCTCTTGCACAACCATAGGACTCACCCATTCTGATTCTTCTACTGGTTCAATAATTCCTGTTGTTATCATGTTATCAAGTTCTACATTCACCTTCTCATTATAATTTGGTTTCAGCCTGTAAGGTCTTTTCTTGACTGGCTTTGCATCAGGCTTAGTGGGAACCTTCATGAGTCCTAGATCTCCTATTATATCCTTCATTTCTAAATACTTGGTGGGAAACAGTTTGTGATATTCATGAAGTAACTCTGTAACTTTATTGACTATCTCCTCATCCCATTAGTCTCCTATTATTGCAAACTTGGTTGCTTCTTTGATCCTATGTTTACCTTCTTGTTCTTTAGTGGCTTCGTTATGTCTGGTATCTCTAGCCTAGGTCTAGTTACTTCATGGTATTCTTCTGACTCTTTTATGTTGATGTTGTGGGGATATTCTTCTTCATATGCAATGTGCTTATAACACTCCAGTGCATTTTCTATCTATGTATCCCAATCAAGTTGTTTCAATTTCAAAAGGGTTACATTCTCAAAGATCCTCTTCTTGACTGTCTAAAGGGCCAAATCTATGTATGGACCATCGTCCTCAAAGATGAATTTTAATATGAAGCCATCGACCATGTCTTCCCAGTTCACAGTACCATGTTGAAGCTTCATTCCTAGGTACCGATTCTTAGGGATTGTATCTAATGTATGAATGAATTCATGTACCCATTCTTACTGTGGAATCTCCTTCCATGTTGTAGTGCATAGTTGGATATGATTCCTAGGATTATTTTCAGGATCATATTTTATCTCCATCTATGTATCTATCTTCCTAAACCTTATCCCGATCAGTCTTCGACATTCATACCAACCTCCTATATTCTTCTTGTGTGCATTCCACCATCGAGGAGGGGTAGCTTTCAGGGCTATATCTGAGCTTGGAAACCTTTTATTTTATAGAACTTATTCTTCATAATAATTAAGAAAAGTATTTACATCACCTAAGACATCATAAGAAGGAAGGTTACATACCTCAAATATCATGCAGTGAAATAATTTAGTAATTCTTGCACAACGCTTTGTTGATACTTCATGCAGCCTGTTTTGCCAGTTCTCCAACTCTTGTTCTGAGTCTGAGGTACAAGAACTATCACACTCCCAACTTAACTTGCTTTCTATAGTAGGGTTAAAACATTCTTCTTCCTTCGATGTCATTCGATAGATATTATCTATGTCATCTGTGCAATATTCTTCTTTGACTAGCTCTGCATGTCTTACTCCTTCTGATTGATCCAAGGGACTAATTAATCTCATGTTTTTCCCCTCAAATATCATATGCATCTTCTTCAGATTAATTATGGACATATTTTCAAATTCCCAGTCAATTCCAAGTAATGCAATATGAGGTTTACTATCATTGACGATCTCTATTACTTCAAAAACAACAGTAGTGTGAACTCCTTCAATATCCATTATGACACCTGGTAGTCTTCCCAGAGGGAAGATATTTTTCTAATTTTCCATCCTTACTTGAATAAGTGACCATTGTAGCTTCGAATTACCCATTAATTACCATGTCTTCTTCGTCCAGACATTAGCATCAGATACCAGATCCAAAATAATTTGATCCATCTCATAATCTCCTATCTACGCACTAGGCCTCATTTCTCATATGGTTCTCTTCTGTTGATGCAAATTATTGATTGCATGCATCTCACTTCACAGTGTTTCTTTAGATGCACATGAATATATGAAATCTCGAAGCCCTTCTTGAACCTTTTGATCTCTTAACAATTTCATACAAGTCTAAAGAAAACACTTTATGTTGAAATATGGCAACAAGAATATTCCAATTTAATTTATCCTTGAATTAAATTGTGAATTAAAATCGAATTTAGTCTTAACAGCTACTTGGAAATAATTAATTAATTAATTTTTAATTAATTAGTTGGAGAAATTTAAGTTAGAAGCCTTTCTGAAGTCATGCAAGAGTTATCCCTCAAATTAAGGAGATAAGATTGAGTTATATTTGAGTTGTAATTAGTTAACTCAGTTTACTGAGTTAAGTCCAGTTAAATTAGTTCCAAACTGTTTGAGAAACTAATAGTGAGTTAACAGTCAATTGATGCATTAATGAACTCAACTAGTGCTACTCCAGTTAACTGAATATTCCCTCATCATAAACTCATGCATGTCTATTCTGAGAAAGACCTAGTTGAGATAAATGTTCAAGGACAATGTACTATCAGTTTCATGTGTTTTCTCATGGAGAAAACTCATGCATGCACTCACAGATTCATCCTTGAGGATTGCGTAGTTTTGAAGGATTGGTTTTCCACTTTGTAATAGGATTATCATCCACAAGGAACAACGCAAGGAATTAGTAGCTTGGAGGGTAGAGAGGAAGGATGGAGAGAAGCCAAGATTGCTTGTGAGCATCTGTGAGGATTGTACTGAGAGTTGGG
This sequence comes from Pinus tabuliformis, assembly GCA_031772625.1. Classification (NCBI taxonomy): domain Eukaryota; kingdom Viridiplantae; phylum Streptophyta; class Pinopsida; order Pinales; family Pinaceae; genus Pinus; species Pinus tabuliformis. The sequence continues at coordinate 824,406,436 of CM062817.1, forward strand.
TAGCTGTGAGAGCTAAGGCTTTGTATAATTCCTATGTATTTCCACCATGTATGATAATACAATAGTGTGGGGTTTTTAGCTGAGGCTCTCCCCAAAGTATTTTCATGTGTATTGTGCCATTGATTCTTCTTCTTCTGGTTATATTGTTTAGCTCGATCTTTAAGATTCCACAAATTGATAGTAGAAGTAGATTATAGTATTCTGCTTTGATTTATATTGCATTATTAGGTTAACCTATCATAGATTTTCTACATGGTATCAGAGTTGTGAACAGTATACTAAGACAAGAATTCGAAGTTTGAAGTTCAGGGTTGCAGGTGCAAATTGAATTCATATCATACTTCAAGGTTGGCCAATGGTGTTCTATGGATTGAGACTCGAGTATGCCTTGGAAGGTAGCTCGAATTACATAGCATGGAAAGATAGAATGGAGGTCGTATTAGAAGATAATGGCTTGAAGGAATTCATTGATCAAGAAATCCCAAAGCTAGCTTCAAATAATGCACAAGAGTTGGCTAAGTGGAAGAAGTGTGTGGCGAAGGTGAGAAATATCATTCTTGAGGGAGTTCAAGACCATATTGTCTCGAGTCTCCATAGGAAGGATACTCCATTTTCAATGTGGAAGACATTGAAGGACCTCTACCAAAACAATAGTGACTAGAGGAAATTGGACCTTAAGGATAAGCTTCGAAGAATCAAGATGGAGAATGGCAATACTATTTCCAGATATCTGAACAAGCTCACCAACTACAGAGATGAGCTTGACAGTGTGGGAATAACTATTGTCGATGATGATATAGTGAGCCTTGCTCTCCTTGTCCTTCCAATGAGTTGGAATAGCTATGGGAACTCTATGAATGGAAGGGAGAATCTGTCGGATTGGGAACGACTGTGGTCAGATATTATGCAAGAGGAGATTAGGAGGAGCACACAAGATGGTTCTTCATCCAAGAATGATGATGAAGAAAACCTGGCCTTAGCACGTAAGGCAAGGAAAGAGAAGGGGAAGGCTTCCCATTTCAAATGGAATTCTTCTCATGGAGGGAAGAATGGTGGCATGTCTAAAGTAAGATGCTTTAATTATCACAAGATGGGACATTATGCGACTAATTGCCCATCGAGGAAGTCCAAGAAGGGATCTTCGGAAGGATTGGAAGGTGAGGCATTAGCCTTTGAGTTTGAAATGGACTTTACCCTCATCGCATGCATGGTGTCATCGATGATGGGTTGTGTCTGGTATTTTAATAGTGGAGCCTCATTCCACATGACCAGTGATAAAAATTTATTTAGTGCCTTGGAGGAGAAAGGCCTCAAGATGCGCATAGAGATGGGTGACGATGGAAGGTATAGTGTTTCACGAGTGGGCACGGTTGCTTTTCAGAGGGAGCATAGAGCTCCTCTCACCTTGACAAATGTGATGTATGTGCCTAGACTGAAGAAGAACTTGGTATTGGTCATGATGTTGGAGGATAAAGCCTACAATGTTGTCCTCAGTAAAGGAAAGGCATTCCTAAGACACATAGACATGGATCAAACCAAGAGGATAGGGATTCGGGTGAAGAATCTCTATAAACTAGAGGTAGATTATTGTGCAACATTGAGTACGGAAGTAGAATTGGTGCAAAGATAAGACATTGGCGAGTTGTGGCATAGGTGGTTGGTCCATTTGCATCATGGGGCTTTGAAGATAATACAACAGATATCTACAGGACTTCCCAAAGGTAAACTTGAGCAAGTTGACACATGCAAAGGTTGTACCTTGGGAAAGTACTCCAAGTATTCCTTTCATGATCGAGATAGTCGAGCAGAGGCTATCTTGGAGCGAGTTCATACTAATTTGTGTGGACCATTATCGACGGCATCCACAGCAAAGAAAAGGTATTATGTGATTTTCATTGATGACTATTCTCATAAATTCTAGATTTATTTCATGCAGAAGAAGGACCAAACTTTCACAAAGTTTTGTGAGTTCAAAGCTTTGGTCGAGAAAGAGTCAGGGAAGAAGATCAAGGCCTTGAGAAGTGACAACAATGGAGAATATGTCTCTCAAGAGTTTAAGGAATTTTGTGCAGCGGAAGGAATTAAATGAGAGTTGATGGAACCTCATAACACACAGCAGAATGGGGTGGCCAAGAGGAAGAACAGAGCTATTGTAGGGGCGGCACGGGAAATGTTGCATGAACAAGGCCTACCACTTCACTTGTGGGTTGAGTCATGCAACATAGTGGTCTATTTGCAGAGTAGAAGCCTGCATCGCATACTTGGGATGAAGACACCAGAGGGAGCTTTCTTCGGTAAGAGACCAGATGTGGGTCGCTTCAGGATCTTTGGCTCATCGGTATATTTCCATGTGACAAAGGATGCACGGAAGAAGCTTGAGCTGACAACAGAGTTGGGGATATTTGTTAGGCCCCTATACTACTAGAGTAGCCCCTTATTGTTATTAGTACAACCCCCTTATTATATTGTTGTACCCATATAGTCCTCATATTGTTATTATTTTTCCCCATACAAGCCCACTATTGTTATTATTGTGCCCTTACATTATTATTGTTATGTCGGCTTTGATTATATTATGACCCCTTAGACTCCTATATATAGAAAGGAGGTCTTGTCATTTGTATCATCCAAGAATTATTCATTTGTGTAATGTAAAGGAGGTTTCCCCCTCGAAGAGGCTTATTTCTAAGGCACTCATCTATCTTTTCTATCTTTTTGTGAGCTCGTTTCATAACATTTGGTATTAGAGCTTTGGATTCTAGGGTTTCGCTGCTCCAAACAGGTCATCGTGGAATTTTTTCTATAAATTTTTTCCTGCGATGTTTCAGAAGTGAAACAAAAAACCCATTTGAAACAAAATTGCGTTGAACCTCGGATCCAAATTTCAGAGTTTTTCTAGCTATATTTTCGGAGATATGATCTGAGGATTTTAGGGTTTTTGCAAGCTCCAAAATTTAAGCTAAAATAGGACATCATGGGATTTTCGCTATAACACTTTCGATACAAAGTTTTAGAACCTAAAACAAAAACCCATTTGAGAAGAAATTGGTCTAAACCTCGGCTCCAAATTTTAGATCCTGTCTTGCTATATTTTCTAAGATATAGTCTGAGGAAGTTAGGGTTTTTGCAGACCCCCGAATTACATTCCAAATAGGTCACCATGGGAAAATATTCATAACTATCTCTCTGAGCATCAGATTGAAATTTCATTAGAAGTTACAAAAATAGGACTTCCTGTAGTTTACTATATATTAGTTTTAGGTACTAAGGTCGAAAGAGTGAGATGTGGAACATAGTACAATTTTTCTCTACCGAACGTGTCTATAATTAGGTCACTGTGGGTGATTTGGCATAACTCTTTCTTGGATAATCAAATTCTGATTAGACTTGCGAGGTTAGAAAGAGAACTAAAAGAGCTACCAGAAGAAGAAATTTCAGAATTTGGAGATCGGAAATTACATATTTACAGTCATTTCAAGATCAAGCTCCTAAAATCAAGAAAAATAGAGATGAGGAAGTTTGATGGCAAGGATCCAGTAAATTGGATACTACAGATGGAGAAATATTTTGATATACATGGTGTACCACTATTAAAAAAGGTATGTATTGCATCTTCATATTTAGAACAAGATCAATTTTTATGGTATAAAGTGCTTTGTTCTCGTAAACCACTTGTTACATGGTCAATTTTCATAGAGGAAATTATAGCACATTATGAGGATACAAAGAGCAACACCACAACAATTGGAAGAAAAAAGATAAAAAGGGCTTTGTTACAAAGTGGAAAGAAAATTTATGGCAACAAGGAAGTCTATCCCTCACAACTATAAAGATGGAAGTGTTGTTTCTCCTAGCCTTCCACAACCTACAAGGGTTACACCACAACAATTGGAAGAAAAAAGAAAAAAAGGGCTTTGTTACAATTGTGATAAAAAATGCACTAAAGGTCATAAGTGTGCTGATAAGAAATTATTTTACATAGAGTATGAAGAGGAGGAGGAAAAGGATGAAGAAACATCAAAAGAAGGGGATATACTCCAGGACCCAACCCCAGAGAAAGAAGAAATGAATCCGACCATATCTTGTAAAGAATTGGCAAGAATTACCACTCCTCAAACTCTTAAGATAGAAGGACATATCAAGGAGAAAAAGGTTCAATAAGTGAAAGATCACATCAATAAAGAAGAAATGAATCCAAACATATCTTGTAATGCATTGGCCGGAATTACCACTCCTCAAACTATCAAGATAGAAGGACTTATCAAAAAGAAAAATGTTCAAGAAGTGAAAGATCACATCGAGCATCAAGAAATGAATCTGACCATATCTTGTAAAGCATTGCAAGAAATTACCACTCCTCAAACTCTCAAGATAGAAGGACATATTAAGAAGAAAAAGGTTCAAGTAGTGAAAAATCACATCAAGCATCAACAACAAGTTCTCCAACTTTTAAAGGATAACTCCACTTTGGTGCAAAATCGAATGAAACAACAGGTAGATCAACATCGCAGTGAAAAAAGTTTTGATGTAGGTGATTGGGTATTTTTACGGCTACATCTCAAGCAAGCTATTTATGAGAAGGAAATGTTAGCAATACTACATGCACTTAAGAAATGGCGACCTTACCCAATGGGAAGACACTTCAAGGTAAAAATGGATCATGATAGTCTTAAATACTTTTTAGAACAAATATTGTCTTTAGAATAAACAAAAAAAATGGGTCACAAATATGTTGGATTATGGCTTTGACATCATCTATAGAAAAGGGAAGAAAATTTTTGTTGCAGATGCACTCTCAAGAAAAGATGAGGACGTGGAAGCATTCTTTTGTGCCATTTCTATTATCCAACCAGATTGGATAAATGAAGCAAGGGATGAATGGAAGAAGGACAAAGAAGTGTGGCCACTCATTCAAAAGTTGTAGAATATCCTAATTCAAACAGTATTGCCAGAACTTGAAGAGGAAGGAAAAATCATATTGGAACTTGGAGCAGTCACAGAAACAAGAACCTGACGTTCAATTTCAGAGTACCTCATCAAGTGGAAGAACTTACCTGTTGAAGATTCCACATGGGACGACAAGAATTTTATACAGAAGCATTAAGAACTAATCAAGCATTGAGGACAACACTTTTTGAAGGAGAGGGGCATGTTAGGTCCCTATACTACTAGTGTAACCCCTGATTGTTATTAGTACAACCCCCTTATTATATTGTTGTACCCATGTAGTCCTCATATTGTTATTATTGTGCCCTTACATTATTATTGTTATGTCGGCTCTGATTATATTATGACATCTTAGACTCCTATATATAGAAAGGAGGTCTTGTCATTTGTATCATCCAATAAATGTTCATTTTTGTAATGTAAAGGAGGTTGTCCCCTCGAAGAGGCTTATTTCTAAGGTGTTCATCTATCTTTTCTATCTTTTTGTGAGCTGGTTTCATAACAAAATTTGTGGGGTACATTGATACACCTCACAACTATCGAGTGTACTTGTCTACCAGTCGGAGGACAGTCGTTCGTAGAGATCTAAATTTTTATGAGCGAAAGGCCATGCGAGTTTCTTGAGAGGGAGCTCCAAGTACAGACTGTGGAGGAATTGTTAGTTCCTATCAGACTGATGTGGAGCAGTCACATGTAGAGGTTCCAGGAGTGGAGACATCCACTCAAGTAGAGTCTTCCAGAGATGGAAGGAAGCACACAAGAGAAGCTGACAGATTGTTGGAGGATGCGAGAGACAACGTGGGAGCACCATCTTCTCAGCGCAGACAGAGGAGGTCACCTGAGAGGTAGACTAGATACATGGACCTTGTTGGGGAATGTGTTGAGATTGAGCCATCTTCCTTTGAGGAAGCAGTGCAACAACCAATTTGGGTTGATAATATGGTGGAGGAGTATGACTTCATAGCTCGTAACAGTGTTTTGGACGTGGTTCTGAGACTGGAGAACAAGTCAGTTGTGAGTTCCCATTGGCTTTACAAGGTAAAGCAAGCTATTGATGGTAGTGTGGAGAAGCATAAGGCAATATTTGTTTCCTGTGGCTTTTCATAGGTCGAGAGGATCATGTTGCTGTAGTATATTTCGATGGAGGAGCAAGATGCTGACATTTTGACAAAGACATTGTCAAAGTGTAAATTTGAGTTACATAGTCACAGGATCGGGGTGGCATATAATCCCTTTCTTATTGAGAGGGAGTGTAAAAATATGGCAAAAATAATATTCCAATTTAATTTGTCCTTGAAATAAATTCTGAATTAAAATCGAATTTAGTCTTAATAACTACTTGGAGATAATTAATTAATTTATTTTAAATTAATTAGTTGCATAAATTCAAGTTAGAAGTCTTTCTGAAGTCATGCAAGAGTTATCCCTTAAATTAAGGAGATAAGATTGAGTTATATTTGAGTTGTAATTAGTTAACTCAATTTACTAATTTAAGTCCAGTTAAATTAGTTCCAAAGCGTTTTGGGAACTAATAGTGAGTTAACAGTCACTTGATGCATTAATGCACTCAACTAATGCTACTCCAGTTAACTGAAGATTCCCTCATCAGAAACTCATGCATGTCTATTCTGAGAAGGACCCAGTTGAGATAAATGTTCAAGGATAGTGTACTATCAGTTGCATGTGTTTTCCCATGGAGAAAACACATGCATGCAGTCAAGGATTCATCCTTGAGGATTAAGTAGTTTTGAAGGATTGGTTTTCCACTTGGTAATAGAATTATCATCCATAAGGAACAACGCAAGGAAATAGGAGCTTGGAGGGTAGAGAGGAAGGTTGGAGAGAAGCCAAGATTTCCTATGAGCATCTATGAGGATTGTACTGAGAGTTGGCTAGCTGTGAGAGCTAAGGCTTTGTATAATTCCTATGTATTTCCACCATGTATGATAATACAATAGTGTGGGGTTTTTAGCTGAGACTTTCCCCAATGTATTTTCATGTGTATTGTGCCATTGATTCTTCTTCTGGTTATATTGTTCAGCTCGATCTTTAAGCTTCAACAAATTGATAGTAGAAGTAGGTTATAGTATTCTGCTTTGATTTATATTGCATTATCAGGTTGACCTATCACAGATTTTCTACACTTTGAAATATTGTCTTGATTTACTGAATCCTGGTCTTATGTTGGAGCTCGATATTGTGTCAAAGCTCAGTTTTGTATCGAACTTGATGGCATGTCGTATTTACTTTTATGATTGGACTTTGGCTATGGACTATAGGTTGAAGCTCCAACATTCATAAAACTTCGCTTTGCTTCCATAAATACTTCTTTTTCTTTCTGAATATAAAAAAACATGAACTTTATTAGTAGTCTTTCTGATCCACGCACTTTCAAATTCTTTCTTTTCATCCACTTTATCACTGTTAGTCATAGCTCCACTTCTAGTGATAATAACAATTTGAGGTTTTTTGGTCCTCCTTTTAGAAGTCATCATTTGAATATTCTGTGTCGGCTGTAGATTCCTTTTTTCTTGGATCTTTGCCATAAGTACAAGAGATTCTTCAATTACATGGTCAAATGATTTACAATACTTACATGTTGTTGTGGTATTCGGGAAGTCTCACACAAAATGACTTGGCTAGCCAAAGTTATAGAAAAATATCTGTCAACATCCTCGACCAACTCCACCACCTCAACCTCTTCCTTGGTAACCTCCTCGACCACTGCATTATCCATTGTCCTCATGTCCATGCTCTTCTTCTTGCACTATATACGCATCAGCAACATGTTTTCCATTGTCCTCATTTCCATACTATTCTTCTTGCATTCTATAAGCATCAACATTATGCTCCATCATTAGTTCGTAAGACCGACAATTATTCTCATCATGTCCTACTGATTTACAAAATTTGCAATATACATTCCTCAGATTTTATACATATTTATGTAACAAGTAATAGTGTTTTGAATGATGTTTTCCTCTAGTCTTACATATTTCTTACCATAGGATGGATCCCGCATTTAAGGGATTCGGTGCCCCACCAGCCATGTAATTTCTGAAGATAGGGCACTGTTCTTTAGAATGGCCCCCCGATCTACACTTTGTACACCATACTTCTATAGCTTCTTTGCTTTTCTTGATGTCTTATGTCTGTAGGGTTACGTTCACCAAATTATTTTGAATTTTTGCATACTTACATTAGTATCTCCTATAGGCAAAGCTTCCATGTCATTGCAATCTCTAAAGCTTCGGCGCGACTTCCTATGTTTTGTTGCATCAATGGAAATCCAATATGGGGTATCAACGCAACTATAAACCATTCTTGATGTTACTGTGAAGCTATGTCAAGCTTACTTGATCCAATAACACCTTAAATCTCTGATCAAACTCCCAAACAGACTCAGTAGGTTTCTATTTGATCTCTTTCGACTCGGTGATGCACAATGACTCAGACTTCAGCTTCTTCAACTCTTTTATCAGTGTTGTTTTAATATCTGCAAACGTTATGTTCTGATTATTTGAATACTTCATATACCATGTAAATTATGTATATTGGAACATAGTAACAATATGCACTTTCTTTATATTCTCATCTTTGATAAGCTTCGTTGTCCATCTAGCTTCACATAAAAACCAAAATTATTCTAGATCCTCCAATCTAGTTCCTTTGAAAATAGGTAGCTTAATATCATCAATGATACTTATTCTTGGAGGGTGAGGAGTAAGGGGGGGCATGGAGGCTAGGAGTGGGAGGGGGAAAGCTAAAAACACCCTGGCTATTACTAGATTCTAGTTTCTGCAAACTCTTAGGCTGGGAGCATGAATACTGCAAAGTTACCTGGGGGTTATCAGGGTGGCTTTCTTCTCTTTCACTTTCAGATTCACTCAAAAGAGGACAATAATCAGTCTCCATAAAGGTCTTCGAGTATTTTCCATGAGACCTCTTTCTGGTATCTACTCTATATCTATTTCCACTTCGTGTTACTCCGATCTCTTGTTCATATTTATTCTCTCTTCTTCCAAACATAAGTAAACTAGTAGTCTGACTGCATCTGTAAAACTTCCTTTTTACATAGAAGCATCTTAATCGAAATTTTTAGAGACTTGAAATACTTACCTCATTATCCTTTGAAGAATCATCGTTCTACTACATTGTAGGACACGGTCAAGTCTACGATGAACTCAGTATGAATCCTCCCAAGATGTTATCAATCCAAAAATTGACAGCCCTTGAAATCTTATTGTCAGTTCTCTTGAGTCATTGTGTCAGTTCAGGAGTCCGTACCGTAGTTTCTTTAGCTTTAAAATAGTTTTTCCTTTCAGTCAATATCAATATCCACTCGTACAGCTCAACAAGAAATGAAGCAAAGAAAATATCGTATTGATCTATAAAAATATACTTCTGTAACCAAGCTTCGGATCTCAGATGGGGGTTTTTGTTTTATTGATCCATAATTTCTCGCTCTTTCGGATCTATCCAGTATTAAATCTCCTTCTTCGACAGGTACCACATCTACATATCCCTCAAACAAATCCCGGTCCCTATAATAGAACCATTTTTTGGCTTTTTTGGGATGACGCTAGCTTGATCTATACTGCGCACCAACAAAACCCTCAATCACTGGCCCTTTCAGCAACGACCTGCCAGTAGATCACAGTCTCACCTGAAGTGACTATGGGAGGATGCAGAACCAGGTTTCTGTAGCCTTGAGGGACTAGGGGTTATGGTATTATTATGTTATCTTGTTCTTATTATTTATAAATCACTTTGCCACATTAGATTAATCACATAAACATGCCATATAAACCCATAAACCATCGCTATGATGAAATAAAATGCAACTATAATAACTACTACTGTACAACATATTATAAGAAAATATACACATCAAACACCAAATTACTACCGTTCACCCTAGTGTAGGGCTACGTCCACAAGAACTGTTTCTTAATATAATAAATCTTTGAACAACAAAGAGTTATTGACTTGTGCACTAAGCTGCAAGATGTCTGCGTACTCAACTGCAAAGCCTCCCCTTCGCTACTAAATCATAGATCACAATAATTCACCCATAACATTGATATCGATCTAAAGATGATTATCTTATTATTATTTTACCCTATATACTATTACATCATAGGGTTACATCATGAAAATATCATTGTCCAAATACCATGGATTCCATAAAACAAGAAACTATGGTCCCAAAACCATTGATCCCTTACAAAGTCATGTGATTTTACAAAAAGGATGGGCTTAGACCCACCTCAAAGCCCTTACACCATGCCGTATATTTAATTCCTCAAATTGCACTCTGCTTCTCCACTGCGCGCTCCACCCCACAAAATGCGAAGTCTTTACTAAAATCTAAGCCAAGTTGGGTTGCTCCCAACAACAAGAGAAGGTAGTTAGGTTCATAAGAGGATGCATGCTTTGTTGTATCGGCAAGCCCAACAATAGGAAAAAACGTTTATATCATCCTTTCTTTCCTTGGGAAAGAATTTCCATGGAATTTGTGGGAGGTTTATCGACAACTAGGAAGGGACGTGACTACCTGTTCGTGGTAGTTGACAGGATCAAAAAGATGTGTGCTCTTATGCCCTATAAGAGGAAACTTAGTGGATAAGAATCAACAAACTTGTTCTTTGGACAGGTTTGGGTGCACTTTGGGATACCAAGGAGCATCATTTTAGATGGGGACACCATATTTCTTACTACATTGTGGGAGAAGATGGACACAAAGTTGAAGAGATATACCACATTCCATCCACAGATAGATGGGAAAACAGAAGTATTCAATAGGACTTTGGTGCAACTTTTGAGGGGATACGACCAGAAGCACCCAGAGACCTTGGATGAAAACCTGGTATATATACAACATTCTTATAATAGAGAAGTACACACTTCTATAGGAAATTCCCCATTTGAGACTTGTTTTGTATATTTTCCATCTTCACCTTGGGATATTGTGTATGGGAAACAAGGAGTAGTGAGGGAAGATCTTACAAGAGATGCTTTGAGGGCTGAAAAATTTATAGAGAAGATTAGGAAAATCCATCTATAGGTACAAGAAACACTACAAAAGTTGTAGGAGATATATAAGGCCAGGAATGATTAACACATACCAAATAAATCATTCAATGTGGGAGACAGAGTATGGATATAGTTGAACAAGGAGAGGCTGCAGGGGCCTGGTAAGAAAATCAAGGCTCTAAGGTATGATCCCTTTGAGATACTAAAAAATGTGGGTGATAATGCTGGTCGACTTAGTTTACCACCAAATATGTGCATTTACTCAGTTGTGAATGTACAGAATTTGAAAATCTATAAGCCTTCAATGGTAGACGGGGAAGAGGAACAAATCCTACCTTCTATGCAAGATTTTTTACCAGATGCTCAGGCAGAGTTGACAGAAGATACAATTTTGTAGAAGAGGTCTAGAAATACAAGACAAGAGCAGCATGACCTTTGGCAGATTGGGTTGAAGGGACAACTTCAAGGCAGAGGTAAATGGTACACCAGAGAGAAGGTGGAGGAAAAAATTCCTCACCTCATTTAGTAAAAGTTTTTAGGGACAAAAATCCTCCAAAAATGGGGAGGTGTGATCCAAATTGGATCGTTATATTGTTTTTCATCCATCTTGATGCATTGGAGTGGAAAAAGTGAAGGAATCAACTCACGGAACTATTTTTACCGATGGGAGCCAGTTTGGCGAAACAAGGTCTGAAACCTTCCAAGAGTGTTTTCAGGAATCAAATGATGTTTTTTGTGGTAAAAAATTTCCACTTTATACATCACATTTTCATGCTATTCTACACATAGAGACCTTTCCAATGAATTAAGAATCACGTCAATCGGAGTCCGTATGCAAAAGTTATGCCACCTAGAAGTTGACCTTCCTGTTTTGACACCTATAGTTTGGGAGGATGCTAGGTCAACCCCCATTATTCATGAAAAAGGGGCTAGCCATGCATTTGTGATGTAAAAGACTCTAAAAGAGTCTATTTTCTAACTCTACTTAAGAGTTTATGTAGTCAATATTAACCATTAGTAGGCTATCGGGTTGTGTTTTAACCGGGCCACTAGGAGGAAGAGGCATCCCATTATTTCAAGAGCATTTTTTTCCATAGTTAAGCAAAGATAGAAATGAGAGATAGGAGGGAAAACACACAAAGAGGATCTATGCAATGTAGCATCCCATGGGCCACATGCATTGCTTCTTTGTACCTACAGCCATATTTCCAGATAGAGAAAGAGAGAAAAGTGACCTCACCTTCCAGCTTGATTTTCTCCTGAAAGGGTTTCCCAGAGAGAATATATTGTGTCTTATGTGTGTTTGAGCTTATTTTTTCATTCTCTACTTTTATGCATAATTTCCATCTGCATGCATGCACTAATTATAGTAAAAGCTATAGATCTAGAATTTAAATAAAGTTGTAATAGTGTAAAAATATGGTATTTTAATATATTATTATCAGATATGTTGTGACAAAATATCCAGTGGAATATCCACCATAGTTTACAGATCAATTTCAAGAAAAGTACTTGAAAATTAGAATATATTGTCCCCAAAGATTTTAACCATTGGACTCCTGATACATCAACAGCATCCATTGGAATGGGAAGAATTAGACTATTTAATAAATATTCTTCCATGTTTAAATTGATATTATGAAACTTCCTCGAGCAATTTATAGTTCCTACATTTGAAATCCTCACTTTACACTCTCATGCTAGATATAGAAAGCAATTAAACTCCTTGGTTGTCTTACAATGATCACGACCTCAAAATTTGTCAAAAAATTCAAATTGTTATAATTTTGATAAGCTTAGCTTTATATTGAGGAGCTCGTCATTCTAAATCCAACGGTGTGAACGGAACTCAAATCTGAGCTCGTATGCAGAAGTTAGAGGAAGTCAAAGTTCAGGGTTGACTTGATGACATGGAAAAACCCTTTAGCGAATGAGGAGGTACCAAATGGTAGGCCGCCATTGGTCCCCTCATATTGCATATCAGAGCAAAAGACAGGTCAGCGTTAAAGAATCAGCCCTAGGCACAGAGCAGGTTGCAATGCGATGTGATTGCAATCGCATATCGCATAATGTTAAGAATCATCCCCTAACATAATCAGGGTTGCGATGCGATATATCGCAATCATATATCGCACCTAGTACCCACCGATAGATATCTATAGATATATATATATATATATATATATATATATATATATATATATATATATATATATATATATATATATATATATGTATATATGTCCCTCTCGATAATGCCTATGTGATTGCAAGAAGACTGTCGGATGCGATGTTTTATGCATTGAGGTTTATAATCCTGACGAATCCGTATTATTGTAGAACGAAAGTATGGACTTTGATATCCACCGAGCGAGAGTTTCGATTGCGATGGGGTCCTTGGACGTGAGAGTTTGTATGTCACATTTTATAATCCCAGTCAGTTCTGCTGATACAACAACATATGGGTTTCAGTTGTAACTACTGATGCAAAATGTGATAGACTGCCGAGATGTGATATCTATTCAGAGTTTTATTTTATAATTCATCGGGTCCACTAGATCTACGATGACACTTTCTGAAGGAGTTGTTATAAGGAAAACTAGTGTCCATTTAGAGCTGCTAGTCCCACTAAGACGAGTAGCTATCTTAGAAACAAACAAACTAAAGTCACCTATGTTTTCCTTTATGAGAGATAGATGAGAAAGAAGTAGAGAGTACCAACCTCAATCTTTCGCTTAGCTCCTTGCTTGTTTCCTTTCCCCTTTGACAGAACTTCGCCACTCCTTCCTTACTTGTCCTGCTTCAAAGAGCACCTATAGAGTCAAAGCAGCATAATACCATCAAAGCATAGAGATCTATAATCATAAATAATATAGGATGAGTATATTAACCATACAAATGCATATATCAATACAAGATTCAGAGATACACAAGAATATGGAGGAATACTCAAATAGATTTATTGATAGAAGTAGTAGAAGAGAGGATTACAACCCATTGGTCTGACCCAATGCCATCCTCCCAGCAGGAAAGCCCTCTTCACCTCATGAAAAGATTAGATCACCCAACAATACAATGTTGTACAAAGAAACCAACAGCTCTTCCTCACAAAATACAAAATTCCAGCCTTTTCGATCTTTAGGATGAGGGATCCATATATAGATGTTTGCAGGGGGGTGAGTCAACTTCTGGGATTTTGATTAGTGTCATCTCTCTGATAGTTCTTGGTTCCACTTGGACATTTCATGATCTCTTACTCATCCTTGGGCGAATTCAGAGAGGCAAGTGTCAAATGAGCAGCTTCTAGAAGATTCTGAGGGTCTCCACTTAGAAAACTGCTTCTGCCATTTGTCTGCTCTCGTTCATCGCACCCTATAGAAGGGATTTCCAATATCCATTGCACTTTTTGCATGTGGCAGGTGAGATGCATCACACCCTTGGCACTAAGTAGTGTATATGGTCTAGTTTTGACCAGTTCTGAGTAGTTTTTCATGGAAAACTTCTGGGAGATGATGTAATCAGCTGACCTTGCTCCTTTAGGGTATGAAACAACACTTTTAGGGACTTAGAAGCCCTTGGTTTATGGAAATATGTGATTGGGGTTGCAGTGCCCAAATATGTCTATAACAGTTGCCCCCTAAAGCATGAGGTCGTAAATCTTTTTGATGTCGGGTGAAATGCTTTATCATGAGGATCCGAGGTTTTTTGAATCAGAAGGTGACATGTAATAAGATACAGTACAATACATTATCTTCATAATATTTTCATGATCTAGCTGAGGCAGGAATTCCCATGCTCAGCTTTATAAATTAATTTTCATGTATATAGGACAGACAACCGTCTATGTAGCAGATTGATGATTCTGGTAGAGCCATCATCCTTTAGTTTGGATGATTATTTATGCAGCAATGATGTACATTTGATGTCTTTATTTTCCTGAATATATCGCAGCCCGGATGGATGAAACCAGATCTGGGGTCTTCAAAACTCATTCAATCTTTGCCCGAAGTATAAGTCGGTTCATGTGAAAAGATGTTCTGGCATCGAACATGGAAAGACATCGCCTGATTACCAGCCAATGATGTAAGTTGTTCACAGGTGTGAGAGGAATCACCAATAATGATAATGACCCTCAAGGTACTGCAGTACAATTCACGTGGTGTGAATACGTGAGTCGATGTCGAACACCACGTAAAATCTTTCGGTCGGAAGCCATTAATGTAAACCTGTCACTGGAAGTGAGAAACTTGCCATTGAGGCATGCAAGCTTCAAAGTACTGAAAGGGTTGTTCCTAGGTTGACTTCTTGGATAATGAGCTGATGTCGACGAGAAGTGACCCATCGTAGGAGGGAATTAATGAATCCCACATCTACGACATGGAACAGAGCAAATGATTTTGTGGAGGTGAAAACAATCTGATGATACAAGGTTCAGGGTGGCGGTCATGAAAGAATGAAGCGTGAAGGTATTACAGCGGATGAGACACAAGCTGGGTTGGTGAATTCTCCGAGCGACTTCTCCTAAACATATCAGCGACATTGAAATGGATTGGTAGCGTTAACCCAAAAAATGGATGGTACTATTGTTATAGACATTTTTGGGCACTGCAACCCCAATCATAAATGTCCGTAAACCAAGGACTCCTAAGTCCCTAAAGGTGTTGTTCCAACCCCTAAAAGAACAAGGTCAACTGATTACAACATCTCCCAGAAGTTATCCATGAAAAACTACTCAGAACTGGTCAAAACTGGACCATTTCACCTGCTCCATGGTCAAAGTGCATTGCATCCCACCTGCCTACACACAGTAGGTGCGATGCATGTTGAAAAGCCCTTCTATGGGGTGCGATGGGAGAGAGTGGACAAATGGCAGGATCAATCCGCAAGGTGGAGGAGCATGGAATCTTCCAGAAACTTCTCCTGTCACACTTGCCTCTGTGCATTCGCCCAAGGATGAGTAAGAGATCATCAGTCTCCAAGTGGAATCAAGAACTATCAGAGAGAAGACACTAATCAAATCCCAAAAGTTGACTCACCCCCCTTGCAAACATATATATATGCATCCCTCATCCCAGAGATCCAGAGGCTGGAATTTTGTATCTTGTAAGGAAGTGCTGTTGGTTTCTTGGTGCAATATCATAGTGTTGGGTGATCTAAGCTTTTCATGAGGTGAAGAAGGGCTTTCTTGTTGAGAGGATGATGTTGGGTCAGAACAATTGGTTGTAATCCTCTTTGCTCTTTCTTGATTATCAATAAATCTATTCAAGTTTTCCTCCACATTCTTGTATGATTAATGTTATATGCATTTGTGTGGTCAATATATATCTGGTCCTATATTGTTTATGATAATAGAACGATGTTCTTGGATAGCGTTATGCTGCTTTGATTCTACAGGTGCTCTTTGAAGATGGGTAGACGAGGAAGCGAGTGGCGAAGACCTATCAGAAGGGAGAGGAATCGAGCAAGGAACCAAGCGCAAGACAGAGGTTGGTCTCCTTATTCCCCTCTTATCTATTTCTTATAAAGGAAAACGAAAGTAGTTTTAGTTTGTTTGTTTCTAAGGTAGCTATCAGCCTTAGTGGGACTAGCAGCTCTGCATAGACACTAGTTTTCCCGATAACAAAATGGCGACTACACCTCCAAAGCTCCAACAAACCAAAGTTCAAATGAAATGATAAAATGAGAGGTAAAAAACCACTTTTAAATTACTTTTCACGTAATTCAAGTAAAATATTAGTGTTTTGACTCATTTTTCAAACCTATATTGTTCATTTCTAACTAGTTTGATGAAGCAATTGAGCAAGCAGTACAACGTTTGAAGGAACAAAGTTATTAATGGTAAAATCAAGCAAATCAATGACCATCATATCGAGCAGTTTTAACGCGGAATTCAAGCTCGTTAAAAAATAAACATAAGCAATGAGCAAATGTTCCTCCATACTTTAAGCTCATTAAAAAATGAACCAATTTCTGGTAAATAACAATTGTGAATGTATTATCATCAGCCTTTGAAGCCTTGGTCGTGTTCTCATCATCACCTCCACTCTGTATTGGCCGATCATTCACCTCCACTTGATTGTTTACCCCTTTTGAGGAACAGCTGCGAAGAGTGATCATGTTAGCCATCCTTGTGACACTGCCGTGATTGGAAAACTCCAAACCTTACCTGGAATCAGCTGCTACCTGAATCTATCACTTGTTCCTAAAAAAACAAGTCTCCTTTAAGCTCTTTTCAACTGACTCGTAAAATATGAAAAGATTGCCGAGCCATTGGCCTCTCCAGCTCGTTAAAGTGACCGGAAGTGCTATCCCTCCTTTAGATTTTAATCTTTTTGGACCTGAGGGATTATTACACAAAAAGATCGAGAGCTTGTTTTGTTCGGCTCATTAAAATTACCGAAAATTCATCCCTTTTGTATTATTTTATACTTTTTCGGACTCAAGGGATTATGTGACGAAAAAGGATTTTTGGAGTTTCCTTTACATCCCTTTTCAGACTCTCTAAAATTGAAAAGGACCAAGTTATCTTTGTCATTAAACTCGTTAAAACCGAATAGAGACAAACTTGTCCATAACAGACAAGAACGAGTTTCACTATTGCTAGGCTCGTTAAAACATAGCGATGGGTTTGCCCGAAGGGAAAATTATAGAACAAGCATATGTTATCGTCCTCAAGCTTGACAAAAATAAAGAGGTACTGGTCAGTAATGACTGGGGAAAAATTGGGAAGAAAACTTGAAGAAACTTTTTTGGTAGCAAGTCGCTCTTGAACATGAGACTCTCACTCCGCATCCGAGTCAGGTTGGGTTGTTCCATTCACTGGTCACATCACCATGGTTCCGTCACACCATCCACATTTGGGGTTAATGCTACTAATCCATCATGTCAGTGTCGCCGATATGCTCAAGAGAAGTCGCTCAAAGAATTCACATGTGTCTCACCCACTGCAAAACACTTACGATCCATTCTTTCATGACTGCCACCCTGAACCTTATATCACCAGATCGTTTTCACCTCCATTAAAATCATTTGCTCTGTTCCGTGCCATTGATGTGGGATTCACTAAGGCCCTCCTATGACGGATCGCTTCTTGTCGACATTAGCTCATTATCCAAGAAGTCGATCTAGGAACAACCCTTTCAGTACTTTGAAGCTTGCATAAGTTTCTCACTTCCGGTGACAGGTTTACATCAATGGCCTTCGACCGAAAGATTTTACGTGGTGTTCGACGCCAATTCACTTATTCACACCACGTGAATTGTACTGTAGTACCTTGAGGGTCATCATCATTATCGGTGATTCCTCTCGCGCCTGTTAACAGCTTACATCACTGGTTGGTAATCAAGTGATATCTTTCCATGTTCGACTCCAGAACAATCTCTCACATGGATCGACTTGTACTTTGAGTGAAGATCGAACGAGATTGAAGACCCCAGATCTAGTTTCATCCATCCGGGCTGTGATATATATTCAGGAAAATAAAAACATCAAATGTACATCATTGTTACACAGATAATCATCCAATCTAAGGGATGATGGCTCTACCAGAATCATCAGTCTACACTCAGACGATTGTCTGTCCTATGTACATGAAAATGAATTTATAAAGTTGAGCATGGGAAATGCCCGCCTCAGCTAGATCATGAAAATAGTATGAAGATAATGTATTGTATTGTATCTTATTACAGGTCTCCTTCCTGAAAATAGTATGAAGATGATGTATTGTATTGTATCTTATTACAGGTCGCCTTCCAGCTTGAAAAAACTTTGGATCCTCATGATAAAGCATTTCACCCGACATCAAAAGATTAACGACCTCATGCTTTAAGGGGCAACTGTTATAGACATTTTTGGGCACTGCAAACCCAATCATAAATGTCCATAAACCAAGGGCTCCTAAGTCCCTAAAGGTGTTGTTCCAACCCCTAAAAGAACAAGGTCAACTGATTACAGCATCTCCCAGAAGTTATCCATGAAAAACTACTCAGAACTGGTCAAAACTGGACCATTTCACCTACTCCATGGTAAAGTGTGTTGCATCCCACCTGCCTATACACAGTAGGTGCGATGCATGTTGAAAATCCCTTCTATGGGGTGCGATGGGCGAGAGTGGATAAATGGCAGGGTCAATCCGCAAGGTGGAGGAGCATGGAATCTTTCAGAAACTTCTCCTGTGACACTTGCCTCTGTGCATTCGCCCAAGGATGAGTAAGAGATCATCAATCTCCAAGTGGAATCAAGAACTATCAGAGAGAAGACACTAATCAAATCTCAAAAGCTGACTCACCCCCCTTGCAAACATCTATATATGGATCCCTCATCCCAGAGATCCAGAGGATGGAATTTTGTATCTTGTAAGGAAGTGCTGTTGGTTTCTTGGTGCAATATCATAGTGTTGGGTGATCTAAGCTTTTCATGAGGTGAAGAAGGGCTTTCTTGTTGAGAGGATGATGTTGGGTCAGAACAATTGGTTGTAATCCTCTTTGCTCTTTCTTGATTATCAATAAATCTATTCAAGTTTTCCTCCACATTCTTGTATGATTAATGTTATATGCATTTGTGTGGTCAATATATATCTGGTCCTATATTGTTTATGATAATAGATCGATGTTCTTGGATAGTGTTATGCTGCTTTGATTCTACAGGTGCTCTTTAAAGCTGGGTAGACGAGGAAGTGAGTGGCGAAGACCTATCAGAAGGGAGAGGAATCGAGCAAGGAACCAAGTGCAAGACAGAGGTTGGTCTCCTTATTCCCCTCTTATCTATTTCTTATAAAGGAAAACAAAAGAAGTTTTAGTTTGTTTGTTTCTAAGGTAGCTACCAGCCTTAGTGGGACTAGCAGCTCTGCATAGACACTAGCTTTCCTGATAATAATGGTGGGCCAATGGTAATATGACCGATGAACGGAATAACCCAACCCAACTCAATCATGGTGATGGAGTGAAAGTGTCATTTCAAGAGCGACCTGCTACCAATAAAGTTTCTTCAAGTTTTCTTCCCAATTTTTCCCCAGTCATTTCTAAGCAGTACCTCTTTATTTTTGTCAAGCTTGAGGAGGATAACATATGCTTGTTCTATAATTTTCCCTTCAGGCAAACCCGTCGCTATGTTTTAACGAGCCTAGCGATAGTGAGACTCGCTCTTGTCTGCATGGACAAGTTTTTTGCTATTGTTTTAACGAGTTTAATGACAAGGATAACTTGGTTCTTTTCAATTTTAGAGAGTCTGAAAGGAGACGGAAAGGAAACTCCAATATTACTTTTTCGTAATATAATCCCTCAAGTCCGAAAAAGTATAAAAAAATGCAAAAGGGATGACTTTTCAATAGTTTTAACGAGCTGAACAAGACAAACGCTTGATCTTTTTGTGTAATAATCCCTCAGGTCCAAAAAGATTAAAATCTAGAGGAGGGATGGCACTTCCAATTGTTTTAACGAGCTGGAGAGGCCAATTGCTCAGCAATATTTTCATATTTTACGAGTCAGATGAAAAGAGCTTAAAGAAGAATCGTTTTTTAAGGAACGAGTGATGTTTTTGGATAGCAGCTGGTTCTAGATAAGGTTTGGAACTTTTTTAATCACGACAGTGTAGAGAAAGTGGCTAATAGGATCACTCATCACAACTATTCCTCAAAAGGGGTAAACAATCAAATGGAGGCGTATGATTGGCTAAAAAAGAGTGGAGGTGATGGTAAGAACACGACCAAGGTTTAAAAGCTGATAATTATGTGATTGCAATGGTTATTTACCGAAGGTGGGTTCATTTTTTAATGAGCTTAAACTCTGGTGGAACATATGCTCATTGCTAGGTTTATTTTTTAACGAGCTTGAACTTCACGTAAAACTGCTCGTGCCAGTCGTATAATAAGGATGTCTCATCAATAGGTTCATTATTTAGGGAGCTTGCCCCATTCGAAACTTTTCTCCTCATCCTTTCATTATGCAAGCTAGGAACAACCAATCCTACGAGTTTAAAGGGTTAAGAACCTACATCCTAAGAAAATAAATGGTCACTTTTCACTTGCATGCAAAAAGGTTTGCATGCCCCCAGGTATAGTGAAGTAGAGTTTCCGGGTTACCATACAGAAGTTCTTGCATCCATAAGATGGTTCCACTTGCACAGCAGACAGAAGCACTTCCTCGGTGATGTCCATTGAAATGGACAAAGGTGAATGGTGCAATCGCCTCCACTCACATAACTTCGACAGGGAATCTTATTCCAGTCTAACCCTATTTTCCTAAATGGACGGGTGTGTTAGACAAGTCATATATCCTCTGTGGAAACCTACCCTATACTTAAATTTTTCCTGTCGAAACTGACGAAGGTGCATGCCCCCTAGGTTTCAGTCACAATCACCGAATCACTCACGCTCATCAGGTGGACGGACTAGAGATTGATGAGACATTCCTTGTGCAAAAAGACCAGTTAGGGATGGCATTTGACTATTAGCTATGTGTGAACCGGGGAATGAAAGCTGGTCTACGAGCTGGACCACTCTGCCTTCATGTGGAAAACACATCACTCGAAAGAGTGAGGAAACAATAGCTCCCATGCTATAAATGTAGTCACGCCCAAGGAGTAGATTGTAATCTAAAGGTCCTTGGACTACCATCACGTTTAGATGAATGGTTTTCCTTCTCAAAGTTATAGGCAAATTTGGAAGGATCCCTAATGGTCGACTGGTTCCTTTGTTGAAGCCTGTCAGATTTTGAATCTCAAGCAGAAGTGATGGCGAACCAAGTGCTTTCCAAGCAGTTGAGGAAATGATACTCACAGAAGCCCCTTCATCTATGATAGTACCAACCATGATCATTCTGTAAGCTTGTACTATGATTCAGAATGGTACATTAGATGGTAGATGGGGTCTGCCTAGTAGATTCCAATTGAAGGAAATGACTAGGTTGCTTGGAGGTGGGACCGAATAAACGACCGGATAAATCTCTGACGAACTTCCTTCCTATGGTAAAGGAATGGGTAGATTGCCCCCATGTTCATCGGAGTCTGTGTTTACGAAAAGAATTTGAGTGGTTTCATTCTCATTCTCTTTGGTGATGGTATCATCTGAAGGTGGATCCTCTAAAGACAAGATGGAGTCAACTGCCATCTCGACTTGTTTACTTTGGTCCGATGTGGATTCAGAGGGTTTATATTCAATAATAGGTGCTTCGACCGACAACAAAGGTGTGTCAATCATATTTTCAACTAGTGATGGACTCGGCAAGAGTTTCTTGTATCTAGGAGGAAGTTGCTGCGGTGATGCAGGATGGTTATCCAAGACTCTTTTAGCTTTGTCCAGGAAGGGACAACGATGGAGGTCATGATTGCCTTCACATAGTCTGCAAGGAAATTTAGATCTTCCTTTCTATCCATTGACTTCATTTTCACTAGTTGACAGTGTACTCTCAACATGATCGTCAGAGGTTGACGACATCGGATTGTGCAAGCGAGGAGACCAGTCCCTTAAGATCCATGGGATGCAAGGACAATCTCGATGATAGTGGTCCCCTTTGCAAATGACACTTGGAGATTAATGTTTGGATGGTGCAGTGTGTGGAATTTCGCTAGACAATGCTTGGTTGCCCCCTTTCTCCATTGGCTTCTTCTTCTTCTTCTCCTTCCCTTTCTTCTTCTTCTCAGTTACTTGGCTTTTAGTTTTACTAGCTTCACTAAGAAAAGAGGAAGAAGGAGAGGGAGAAACAAACGAAGTAGAAGATTGGGGGGTAACTTTAGTATCATCTGGTTTCTAGTTTGATTGCTCAGGAATCACGGTGTTTTGAATGACAGAGGTCAAGAAGAGCCATACTGATAGGCCAATTGTCAATCCTGGAAGGGACAATGTGGCCATATGAGGTGCACCAACATCTCCCCAAGAGGATAAAGGACTAGGATTTCCCCCAAGGGGAAATCCTTGATTGGTGGACTCCATTTTCTCAACCTAAGATCAACGAGGGAACGGTGATGTTATTCTGATTAAAATAAATTTTATGACGCTTTGACACAACTTTCTTTTTCAATTTTTAAGAGTCGAGAAAAAGCTAAAGATGACTCTAGTCGCCTTTGATTTTTAATGAGCCTGAAGTGACAAGCGCTTAGATGGACCTTTTCCTTTAAGGAGTCTAAAAAGGAATGAAAGAGACTACTCTGGAAATCTAGACAGAGGGATTACCAAACCAATTGCAAAACTACAAAATACTTTTTATGGTATGATAATCAATATTTTGAATGTTGTGTTCAGTGCATTATGACCGATAGGGTGGCAGACATGGCTTCCTGAGGATAAAGGATATAGCCTATTGTGGTCTCCCAATATATACTCAACGGTACATGGGAGCAAAAGTCCGTACTGGCACTTGTCATCTCAAAGAGGAGGAATCACCCAACCTATGATGAAAATGATAGTTACCAGGCTTTATGACATCGGAACACGTCTCTAGCCTAGACTTCTAAATGTTGTGCGTTAGGTTCCAAAGCGTTTTTATGTTCATTAACTTTATTTTACAGTTGATGTTTGTTAAGAAGTTTGCCTTTAAGGTTCACTGTGTGATGTAGATATATAATTCCTAAATATTCAATCTAAGATGATAAATAATCGTTTACTCTTCTTTTTGCAATGAAAATCCTAGCTACTAAGGAAAGAGAATCGAAATTCTTTCAACATAGAGCAGAGAGCACACACTAGATGCACTGTCCTAAATCAAAATCAAAAAGCAATCTAAATGCAAATGCACATGCATGTATTTGTTTTCTGCTTTCTTAATGTGTGAATGACAAAAAGAATGCTAAGTACAAATCTGAACTATATTTTCTCTCAAAGTGAAAGTACTAACAATTTTCTCTTCAAAAGACGAAAGGAAAACAAGACAACACTTTGCGATTTCGAATTCAAAAAATGAAAGGAAGACTACTTTGTGATTTTGAATTCAAAAAATGAAAGGAAGGCTAAGACAACTCTTTGTGATCTCGAATTAAAAAAGCTACCTTCGACACTTGAAATACTATTAAGTCAAATCAAATACAAGGGTAACAGTGTAATCGACCATAAAAAAGAGTAGGATTCTTTTCTTTTACTGAAAACGACACTTGGGACACTTTCAAATCAAAAGACGACAGTTCGATTAAGCTACTTTTTGGTAAAGGAGAACTGTAAATGGCGAAAAATACATAAAAACATTCACAATTATTTGTACAATGGAGGCCGAATAATGCAAAGGAAGGGAGTTTCAACATTGTTATACTGATCACAGACAACACAACTCCTGAATAAAGCTAAAGATAATGAAGAAAAAACCAAAATTTGTGGGCAGAAACAATATTATCTGATCATCGCACCTGTAACACAGGGAAACAGGGATGCATCCCACCTACTGCACATGGGAGGTGCGATGCATCTAGAATGTCAAAAGGAGACAATGTGATGATCGAGGGACGAGACTTTCACTTGGCCTTTGGTCACAGTTTGAAGCTTAGTTCAGGGATTTAGGTTGAGCTAATGATAGGCAGTAAACACAAAATATAGGGGTTGATCTAATGAGGTTACTTGAGCTACCAGCAAGGCACTTAGGATGTTTGCAAGTCAGTTGTTCAGTTTATAAACAAAAACCAGAGATAGACTGAAGCAGTGTTGATCTACTTTTCACTTGCATAGCAAATGCAGTTCGAAGGCTAGCTGGCTTAACTTCAAGCTCTGTCTGTAGTTTATAAAGTAAACAAATATAAACAAGCAAACAAGCTATTCACTCCCCAGTGGAGTCACCATTTTGTTATCGGGAAAACTAGTGTCCATTTAAAGCTGCTAGTCCCATTAAGATGGGAAGCTATCTTAGAAACAAATAAACTAAATTCACCTATGTTTTCCTTTATGAGAGATAGATGAGAAAGAAGCAGAGAGTACCAACCTCAGTCTTTCGCTTGGCTCCTTTCTTGTTTCCTTTCCCCTTTGACAGAACTTCGCCACTCCTTCCTTACTTGTCTTGCTTCAAAGAGCACCTGTAGAGTCAAAGTAGCATAATACCATCCAAGCATAGAGATCTATAATCATAAACAATATAGGATCAGAAATACATTAACCATACAAATGCATATATCAATAAAAGATTCGGAGATACATAAGAATATGGAGGAAAACTCAAATAGTTGTATTGATAGAAGTAGTAGAAGAGAGGATTACAACCCATTGGTCTGACACAGTGCCATCCTCCCAACATGAAAGCCCTCTTCACCTCATGAAAAGCTTAGATCACCCAACAAAACAATGTTGTACAGAGAAACCAATAGCACTTCCTCACAAAATACAAAATTTCAGCCTTTTGGATCTCTAGGATGAGGGATCCATATATAGATGTTTGCAGGGGGGTGAGTCAGCTTCTAGGATTTCGATTATTGTCGTCTCTCTGATACTTCTTGATTCCACTTGGATATTCATGATCTCTTACTCATCCATGGGAGAATGTCGAGAGGCAAGTGTCAAATGAGTAGCTTCTAGAAGATTCTCAGGGTCTCCACCTAGCAAACTGCTTCTGCCATTTGTCTCCTCTCGCTCATCACACCCTACAGAAGGGATTTCCAATATGCATTGCATTTTTTTCATGTGGTAGGTGAGATGCATTGTACCCTTGGCATTGAGCAGTCTGTATGGTCCAGTTTTGACCAGTTCTGAGTAGTTTTTCATGAAGAACTTCTGGGGGATGATGTAATCAGCTGACCTTGCTCCTTTAGAGTATGAAACAACACTTTTGGGGACTTAGAAGCCCTTTGTTTATGGACATATGTGATTGGCATTGCAGTGCCAAAATATGTCTATAATATGAGTGTTGACGTCCATCTCTCTGCTGACAACCGATTGCAATTGCGATATCCGACACGGTTGCGGAACGGTAGCCTTAACCGTCGGACCACCACTTCGCATGTTATCAATCGACCCTTAACCGTGTGATCGGCGAGAATGATGGCTTAACCACTGATTTCAGTGGAAATTCTAGTTTTAATTGTGGATAATGAATTTAACTGGTAGTAAGCTAGATTTGGAGGAGAAAATTGTTGAAATACTGACATAATTCATAACTAAGGAAATTTTTGACCAAATGGGTTGCAAAAAGAGGCTAGATTTCCATTTTTTGCCATTCTGGAATCAATGGAACAAGTTTCAGGATCAAAGGAGCATTTTTGAATAGGATCTTTGTAAAGTGAAGCCTATGGGTGCCCTGGTCAACGAGAGTGTTGATTCAGTTTATGGAGGAGTTCGAAGATGGAGATGACCTTGCAGGGGTCTTCCTGCCTCCATTTGTTTTTTGCAGCAGTGATTACAGCCTTTTTGCATCTTTATTTCTTCTTTGCTCTATATGTGTATGGAGAAAGAGAATTGTTTAAGTACTTCAAGTGGATTATAGTATTCTTTATGTTCTTGGAAGTTGGAGTATGGGGTCTTGGTGTAAGATGCCTATGTTTGCTGAAGATTTACATGTTTAACTCTAGGTTATCATGTGTATCGACTGAGAAATTTTGTAAGAAGTTGTTTCTTTGAAGGAGAAACTAGCCATTCAATTTCAATAGCTTATGTACTCTTCTTTTCTTGATATTGAGCATAATGAGAAGGGTTCATGCCTTTAGATTTGATCCACGAAGATGTAGCCCAAGAGGGGTGAACTCCTTTATCAATGGCCGGTGCATTACTTTTTAATGCATGCTTCCATTAAGTGTTTTAGTTTCATGTTTTAATTTTTATTCATGAAACTAATTTAAGTAAAAATCAACACTCTTTCTTTATTGTTTTCAAAAAGAAATCGATGAAGCTCTTAAAGCAATTGAGACTTTCGGAGGATCTGCAACTTGATCTAGGTTGGCGCTAGGGTTTTGACGTTGGGCACCCTGGTGGGACATGTAGGGGGGAGTGCTTCTCCCTCCTACAGTCAAGTAGTTACAGATAGAAGCAAGGCCGCGAGAAAGCAGTGTTTCAAGAAACCTCTGGAGAAGGCAACAGAGGCAAGTAACACAGACACATCGGGAAGAAACAAACCTCATGAACAGGAAGGGGATCAGTAGGAAGCTAGTAAGGAAAAGGAGAAAGGGGGTAGCAGAAAAAAACCTACTTCCATAAGGACAACTGGGGTCTGCAAACCCAAGTTGAACATCATTCCTCGGGTCACCTTAAGCGACCCGACGCTATAAGAGCATAGAGATCATATGACAAAATATGCGGTCATATGCAAATTCTTGGGGATATGGCCAATGAAGAGGGCATTGCATGTATGATTAAGGAGCCACTAGAAGCCAAAGGGGGAAATACACCTTGATATGGGATCTAAGGGCTTCTTCACAGTAGTATTCAAAAGCCTAGAGGATAAAGATAGAGTGTTCGAAGGAGGACCATATTTCTATGTTGCTGCAGACCTCTACATGTGGCCATGGATGATGAACTTTGTCCCGGAACATGAGACATTCACATTGATACCGGTATGGATCAGACTATACTCCCTTCCTCTGGATTATTGGCTACCGGAATCTCTAAAAGCAATAGGAAACAAACTGGGGCATTTTCTAAAGATCTCAGATGCGACTCTGAAAGGAAAATATGCCTCCTTGGCCTAGATATGTGTGGAAATGGACTTATTTGGAGCACTTCTGGACGCGATTTTTTTAGAATTATATGATGAAGAATAGGTGCAGGTGCTGGACTATGAGCACATCCCATTTAGGTGCCGCAAATACCATGAGCATGGGCATCTATATAGAAACTTCCCAACAAACAACGTGGAGAGAAATGTGAAAACCACTATGGATAAAAATCCCAAGGGTTTTACCAAGGTTGGGGGCAAAGTGAAAAGTGGAAAGTGGCTGAAAAAGAAGATAAACGAGGAAAGACAACTGAGCCGCAATAGCTTTAAGATCCTAGAAGAAGAAGAAGGAAACAAAGAAACAAACTAGGAAATGGAGAACATTATCACTGAGAAGGAAAAGGATGACAGCATGGAAGATATCATACAAAGCAGCTAGCAAAAGGATAATCTGCCAAGCATTATGGAGATAAATAGGGACCATAAGGTGACTCCAAGTGAGGTGGGAATGGAGGACCCTGAACTGTAGGAGATTCTAGATAGGGAAAATCTAGATCTAAAGAAATTTCTAGAACAAGGGACGACGAAAGGAGTGGACTCCCTGCCAAAAGAGGAATATGATAGGGTTCAATAGCTCTTCCTATGGAGATCACAATCGAAGGGATATGGAGTCAAAAGAAATCATGAAAGCTAGGAGCATAGAGGGGTCAAAATGATGGAGGAGACACAGGCACAATCTCCAAAGAACCCAGAAATGAACAGAGGAATAAAAAAACAGAATGAGTTGCTGAATGAATGTGGGAAACTATTGATTAATTCAGGTAAGATGAAATATCTCACCAGTTATTCCTTTACAAACCTTTCTTAATGAAGCTCACAACCTGGAATATTAGAGGCATAGGAAATAGAAGGAAACAAAGAAATCTCAGTAATAGAATAAAAGAAGAAAAACCAAATATGGTTTTTATTTAAGAGACAAAATGTTCAATGGATAAGACTAGAGAAATTCATAATAAATGGCTAATCAAGTATGAGTATCTAGAGGTTAAAGCAAAAAACTCAGCGAGGGGATTCTCATGCTGTGGGATCCCCAGAAATTTGGAATCCTGGATGTTGAGGCATCTAGGAACTATCTTTCTTTGGTATGTCAACCTTTAGGTGATAAGGAGATATACATGATCACAAATGCCTATGGACCTCAAAAGCAAGAAGAAAAACTCAATATTCTCACCTCCCTTGAGGAACTAAGAGCAAGATACCCTAATATCCCTTGGATCGTTGCAGGAGATTTCAATATGATAAGATCTCTTACAGAGAAAAAAGGCAGTATAAGATAGCTAGGCAGAGACTCCATGGCCTTTCATAACTTCATAATGAACATCAGGTTAGTGGACACTAAAACAATAAATGGGACCTTCACCTGGAACAACAAGAGGGGAGGGGCTTCACAAGTCACCTCTAAACTAGATAGATTTATTATTTCAGAGGACCTCTTTCTCTCAGGCCTTGCCATGATAGCTTTTATTCTTCCCTTTGGAGGTTTGGACCATTGGCCTGTACATTTGGAAGCCACTTTTATGGGTACACTAAGAAACAACCTTTCAAGTTTGAAAATGCCTAGCTCTCTCACCCTAAATTCACTAGTAATATTAACAAATGGTGGAGAGAGGATTTGAACATTCAAGGCACTAGAATTTTCCTACTCCAATAAAAACTTAAACATATCAAATACAGGCTTAAATATTGGAACAAAAAGGAATTTGGAAATATCTTCAAAGCCAAAAGAGAAGTTGAGCAGAAACTCCAGGAGTTCAATCAGATTAGCATCACATAGGGCTTTACCGAGGAGTGGAAAAAGCTAGTTGATTCTTTGCAAGAAGAATGGGAAGATCGGTGCTTGCAAGAGGAGATTTTTTGGAGACAGAAATCAATGATATAGTGGATTAGATAGGGAGAAAGAAACACGAAGTTCTTTCATAAATCCACCATGGATCATAGGGCACACAATAGAATCACAAAGCTCAAAGATTCTCAAGGGAGAGAAATAGTCTCTCACAAAGACATGGAATCTGTCCTTGTACAACATTTCCTCAATATAGCAGAGGAGCCTCCGAAGGATAGATCTATGTTCATCAACCATTTCACTTAGTATATCCCTCAGCTGGTTACCAGAGAGGACAACCACAATCTTAATAGGAAAATGTCAGAAGAAGAGGTTAGTGAAGTGATCAATGAAATGCAAAATGGAAAAGCTCTAGGCCCGGATTGGTTCAATGTAGACTTCTTCAAAGCCTACTGGAAAACAATCAAATAGGATATCCTTGATGTGGTGGAAGACTCAAGAAGATCCAAAAAGGTTCTGAAGGCTTTTAATGCTTCCTTCATAGCTTTGATCCCAGAACAAGAAAAAACCATGACTTCGGATGGTTTCAAACCCATAGCTTTATGTAATGTGGTGTATAAAATTATTTCCAAGGTGATTGCCAATAGACTCGAGCCCCTTTTACCAGCTCCCATCTCAGAGGAGAAAATGGGCTATGTTGAAGGAAGACAAATACTCAATAACATCATCCAAGCTCATGAGGTGGTACACTCTCTCAAAAGCAACAAACAAGCTGGTACAATCATTCAGTTGGACCTAGAAAAAGCTTATGACAAGCTAAGTTAGTCTTATATAAGGGCAGTTCTGAGAGCCTATGGCTTTGACCGAAACTGGATAAGATGGGTTATGGCACTAGTTACCACGACTAGTTTTTCCATCCTACTTAATGGCGCTCCTTAAAGACTCTTCACACCCTCCAAAGGTCTCAGAAAAAGGGATCCACTCTCACCCTTCCTCTTTGTTCTCATGATGGAAGAGCTAGGCAAAGCGATTAAAATGGGAAATGATGAAGGAAGAATCCAAGGTATCAAACTCACCTTGGATGGAGCGGCAAACACTCATCAACAATTTGTGGATGACACAATGTTGCAGGGCATACCCACAGTCAGGGAAGCTAGAACGATCAAACATATCTTAAATGACTTTTCTATCACAGCTGGCATAGAGGTAAGCATCAAAAAATCAAAAGTTTTCTTCTTTAACACTGACATTGCTATTCAGAGAAACATCACTAGAATTCTTGGGTTTCAAAGGGACCAGCTACCTCCCAAGTATCTGGGCATACCTATCACAGATAAACCTCTAAGCAAGGAAGTGTGGGAGCCAATAATAAATAAACTTCAGGATAAGATCAGAAAATGGACATGCATGTATTTAAATTTGGTGGGGCACCTTGTGCTCACACAGGTTGTCCTGCAGGCAATTCCCGTGTTAATGTTCTTAGCTCTTCCTACTCCTAAAGGAATTAAGCAACAGATCAGGAGTATACAAAGGGATTTTCTATGGGGCAGAGGAGAAGAGAAAAAGAAATGGGCTTTAGTAGCCTGGGACAAGATCTGCAAACCCAAGAGCCATGGTGGCTTGGGGCTTCATGATCCTGAAACCATCAGCAGAGTTTCGAGAGCTAAACTCTGGTGGAGGTGGATCAAGGAATCGGCAACTCCCTGGGCTAAGATTTGGAAACAAAAATATGCCAAGAATTGGCAGGAGAAGCTTCACATTAGAATTTCAAGGCATATTAATGGCTCCCACATTTGGAACCTTGCCTGGGAAAATAAAGGTATTGTTCAGCAACATAGTTTCTGGGAGATTCGAGCTGGGAACCTAGCACAATTTTGGGAGGATAACTGACAACAGGAACCCAACTTGTATAAGGATGAATTAGCAGCTCTCAAGAATGACACAGACAACAAAGGTCTACTTATGTTAAATGACTTCTTGGACCAGGTAAAGAACAATGGAAAATGGAGAATTTGGAAGGATCTAGGCCACAATGAAGAGAGCCCTTTGAAGGCCCAGGCAGACTCTCTTACTCAGGATCTAGAGCATAGGAGGATTTTGTTATCCTCCTTGCCTGACCAACTAAGATGGGGAAAGAACACCAAAGGAAACTTTAACCTCAAAGAAGCCAAACATGTAGTAATAGAATTTAACTACCTAAACCCTGAACAAGTTTGGAAGAATCTTTGGTAGAGCCCCCACTGGATGAAAATAAAGTTATTTATTTGGCTAGTTCATCAAAGGAAAATTTTAACTTGAGAGAATCTCCTGAAAAAAGGCTTCACTAGACCATCCAAATGTTACCTTTGTGGCTCACAAGAGGAGACAATGGATCACCTTCTCAACCTCTGCCCTTTCACCTCTACCGTGTGGGAATGGGTGGCCTCAATCTTTAAGCACACAGATAGGGATAGACTCAGCATCTCTAATACTTTGAAGAATTGGAGGAAAAAATTCTCAGGGAATGAAATAATTAATAAAGCCTGGACTCTGGTTCCAAGCTTTGTCATCTGGGATGTTTGGAAAGAACACAATAGTCGAATCTTCAAGAACAAAGCAAGCAGGCCCCAGCACATAATTGACCAAATTTTAAGGCAGCTCAAAGACACAGTCAAATGCTTGTTGAGGAAACTTCGTAATGACCCTCCTCTACCACAAGATGTGTGTATTCTATTGCATTTGGGTCCCCAGTCTATAGGCCCACAGGGCATAATCAAGGGTGTGAGCTAAACAAATCTAGATATAAATATTTGGAAGCCTCCTCCACATGGTTTCTTAAAGGTCAATATAGATGGAGTATCTAAGGTTAGCTAGTTATGGGGGTGTTATAAGAGATGAATAGGGTCAAATAAAAGAGATCTTTCATGGCCACTTGGGGAAGGCCACTAATAACATGGCAGAACTCATGGCCTTAGAGCAATGCTTGGAAATCTTGGTGGATTCAAATTCACACAATGTCATCATTGAAGTAGATTCGGAATTGATTAATAGTGCAGCCAACAAAATATGCAATGGTACATCACTAGATAAAGTGTCAAAACACTGGAGGCTATTGTAGGTCTTTCACCATATCTACACCCACCAGCAAACCTTAAAAACTGTAAGCTTTGTCCATGTGAAAAGAAAAGCTAACATGTAAGTTGATCGTCTAGCGAATGAAGGAGTGATTAATAAGGAAGGGGACACTCAGCATGTTTGGGAGTTGTTACCCCCAGGAAAACTGTTAGAGGATTGTCTCTGTTAGGCCTCCAAAGATAGGGATCGATGGATTGATAGGATGGATCGAAGAGGCTCAGGAGATAGGCGGGAGGATAGGAAAGCCTAAACTGTTTGTTTGTTTTTTGGTAGCAGTCTGTAGATTGTATTGGCATTAGTATTCCATTGGATTTGAGCTGATGGTTGAGATCAGCAGAGGAACACCAAGGATGTAGTGGTGTGAGGACTGATTCTGGGCCGACAGATCTCGATTGAGATAGATCTAGGGTGTTCAAGCAAGGAAGTTACCCAAGAGTTAACGAGCAGAAGTGGGTTGTAGAAAACAACAAGTGGATTTTCGGCGGAGGAAAGGTCGTATACGGTATTTCCCTGCTGGCTCGGATACCACTCACACAGTGACAAGTAGCAGCGAGGTGAGAGAGGGAAGCCGCCTTTTTCGGGTGGACTTGGAGTGTGCAAGTTAACCATGCAAATTTCATTTGAGCTGTTAGATCTAGGGGAGCGAGATCGATGGTTGACAAACGAGGAGCAAGTCTCAATGTCGAGAAGTGTTGTGACCTTTAGATCATGAATAGATCAATGATGGAGAGGTGCTGAGGTTTCTTTGGTAGGGTAGATTTCAAACTTTGTTGAGAACTATAGTTTGTGTTTTCGTCGGGTCCGTTTGGGTAGTAGCAAGTTGGAGAAACCCACGAGTGGATTTCGGGCGGAGGGAAGGCAGTAAGTGTTAATTCCCCTTTGGCTCCAATTCCACTCTCACAGTGACACATAGTAGCGAGGTGAGAGAGGGAAACCACTTATGTGAAAAACGTGTGAGCCTTTTGATCTGGTGGACCGAGATCGACGGTTGATAGAAGAGGGCAAGTTTTGATGTCGGGAAGTGATGGGACTGTTGGATCTTGAAGAGAACAACAGTGTAGAAGGGCTGATATTTTTTCAAAAGGGCGGACTTCAAACTTTTGAATTGAGGTTTATGTTACCGTTGAGTCTAGAGCAATGGTCTAGAGCTTAGCGGATGCCCTTCGGTTGTCTATGGCTGACAAAGAGTCCTTGGGAGTTTTACACTCCTTCCTGTTTAATAGGTTTTGTAAGTCCGGGGGATTTGGTTTGTTTCCTACTGTTGGCATTCCCACAATAGGTTTTTTCTAGTTTTGGTCTCGACACATGCATAGATGTGTAACATATGTAATGTACTAGTTTGGTTAATATAAGGCTCCATTCTTACTTGACCAAAAAAAGAAGAAGTAAAAACACATAAAATTCATGCTTTTACTTGTTATTTTGGAGTCAAACCTCATGCACATTTTTATATTTTGATGTGGGGAATTAGCCCAACATTACTAATCAGCCCCAATTTAGATCAAGCTGGTATCAGAGCTATGGTATTTCTTTGTGCAAGGAGGAATTGACCATTGTTTGCAAGTGAATTTGTTTTGAAGCTCATTGAGGAGAAGGTTTTGGAAAGGAGAGAAAGATTGTTAGAATATCTACCACCAAGTTCTACCTCAAATTTCAATAGAAGATTCAAGCAAAGCATGTCCCAAGGAGGAGAGCCTACAACGATGTCAGAGGATGTGAAGGCTTTTAGAAAGGATTTCTTAGACATGGTAGAAATGGTGAAAGTCCTCTATGAAGAGAGGAATACCAAATTTCAAGGTGAAAGCTCTAGATCTCCAAGAGGAGAATTTTCTCCAAGTGAAGAAGGTAACAAGAATGGTGATAAACCACCATCTTCTCCACAATCTTCATGTTTTTCTACAAATTTTATGCAAGATGATAGTGTAGAATGTCCTTCAGAGAAGGAAGATGGACAAGTCTGTACCTTCTTTCACATGATGTGGAAGATGAGGTTCTATCCACACCCAAATCCGAGGAGCTGAAAGAAGAGAGCCAAAGAGTCTAGGAGGACACATCTTGAATCAAAAGGGAATTCAAAAGCATCTTCATGTGTCAATCGAAAGATGAAGCAAATGGTAAGAATTTACATGCTTCTTCCTTATGTGAAAGTGTTGACGTAAATTCATTTGCAGCCTTTGAAAAACACAATAAAGGTAATGGATCCAAGGTCTTGACCAAGATGGGTTACAAGGGAGGCGGCCTTCAAGTAAACCAGCAAGGCATTAACAATTTTAGCCAAGGAGAGGCCTAAATATGAAGGATTAGGCTATGTCGCAAAAGAAGAATGGACTTTTAGCGATGTCTCATGGGTATCGTGTTCCTTTTTCCATAAGGAGGACATGAGGAGGCAAGATGTTGGATTTTTCACCCAGAACTGGTTCCCGCTTGGTTCCTCAAGTGTAAGAAGGACTTGAGTACAGAAAGTCTCCAAAGTGAGATGAAAAAGCTGAAGAAGAAGGAAAGTCAAGTTCTTCTTACCCCGCAAGTTCCTCATGCAAGAAGCGTAAGACAAAGGACAATAAATAGAGGTATAACCATTCTGTTAATTCGAATGTTGTTAACTCGAATGTTGTTCATAATGGAAAGTAGCATGTACATTCAAATAACATGTTGAGGAAAATGTTTCCAAGCACCTTTTGCCTTTCATCTAACCATTGTGTAGATAAGTGCGATAAAAGGAAATAAATCATCAGGAAGATGTTTATGTCTACTATAATTGAGACTGAAAGGATAAAATCTCATCCAAGGATAAAGGCAAGTGAGCCGAGAGGAGCTCAAAAGAACTTCTGTCCTCACTACAATATTATTGGACATTGGGTTGAGAAATGTTGGAAATTGTTTCCACAACTTCATCTTGGTAAGGGCAAGAAGATCATGCAAGCACCGGAAGAGGAAGCGACAAAAGAAAAAGTGGTGCAAGATGCATCCATCCCTGAAGCAGCTTCAGAAGAAGAGAAAGTTCAAATAGAGGGTTCATTTACCTGGTTGGGTAAGAAATAGGTGGATTATTAGTCCTAATGTACCTCTGAGATAGTAGTAGGTCAGATACCAATTGTAGAGCATCTAAAATAATTGTTTTGTGGTTTTTGGTTTTAGTTTTGGAAGACCAATGAATGAAGAAAGATGTAGAATTGAAATACTTAATCCTTTGGATAATATTAACATCTCAACAAAGGGCTTCTATAAAGCTTTGCATAGCGATATAGATCAAATAGTGGTGAGAAGAAGATAGAAAAATAATATGATTATCATGGTTTCCAGACTGTAAAACAGAACAATCATAAGTATGAAAACCTTCTAAACTACATTCCAAAGATTCAAGGCATGTACTTAAGCTTAAAAAATATACTGATGATTTATTGATTAGAGGGGATTAGCTAAACTGACAGTTCATTAATCCATTCTCTTAATAGATGATCACTTCAGGAGTTTATAGGAATAAATTGAGACACAATTATTCCTACCTAGATATCTCTATAAGTCATAAGCATGTGAAGAAAAACATAATGATTGATAACTGGAAAAAGTTACAGGATAACACAAACTCTGTAAAAACAAATTTAGAATCCTATACTTTGTATTAAGGTTCTAGAAAGACTGAGTACAGCAAGTGTCTAGAAAAGCTTCCTTCAAAGGTGCAACCAGGTTCAAAGTAGAAGGAACAGTCACAACTTAACAAGCAATGAACAATGAACCTTGAACACTTAACAACTCAAGAAGAGAGTTATTTATACAATAATGAAACTAAGAAAATATCCTAAAACTGATTAAGATTTATTTTGGGAAAGGAAATATCTTCATGCAAGAAGATAGGGGTAGCTATTGAACTGCTTCTTGTTGTCCCCTTTATTCAGGTTGTGATGGCTTTCTTGTTTGATATTTTGCCCTTTAGGCTGCTTGATTGTTTGTATCCTTTATGCTGGTTGATTCCTTCATTTGATCTTTCATCTGACACTCTTTAAACTCTATGAATATCCTTTGACCCTGCTGAGTAGCCTTTACTGTGTTCCTTTTTACCTTTACTGTGCATTTCAGGTTTTTACTGTGTTTTTCAGCAGTAAATTGTTTTAGATTTTATGTTACAGGGTAAAGTAATTTGATATGATCTTTGTATTTGTCTTCTAACTGTATGCAAGATTTTTATTTGTAAGCCTGGAACAGGAGTTTTTACCTGCAAAACACAGAAATTGTTAAGAAAAACATAGGTGACAGAGAAGGTCATCAATGGCTTTATTGAGCTCGAAAGGATATTGGAGGGAGTCCAGAGCGTATCGGAAGGTAAAACAATTTTTTTATTGGTCGTAGAGGTTTATGGATGTTTCACTATGTAAATGGGAGAAACAAAGCAAAATGCTGATTTTTATGTTTAAACAAAAAAACAGTTTACTTTTTGAAGTATGGCGCAAAGTGGACAGTGGCCATTTTGTCATTATGCAGGAGGTGGTTTTGGTTTTCATCGCATCAATTATGAGGCCCAGGCGTTTTTTGGGACAGGTCACCTAATATAGTTTAGAGCTTGACACGTAGTAAGGGGAGGTCAGTGGAATACTGCTTTTTCGGGCGGGTAATGCTCGGACAGAGAGCCAACCCGAAATTGTTGAGGGTCATTGGATTTGAATGGATTTGATCGAACGGTGGTGGAGCGAAAGAGCAGCACGGAGGTAAGAGGAAAGAGCAATGGAGGGGCCCAACGATTAATCATGGCGGTATGGGCTTTATTATGGGTTAAAAACTGAGATTAGCAGGGTTTTATGGTTAAATAGAGGTTTAAGTTGGTTCTTCATTTAAATCATAAAAACATTTTAACAAAGAAATCCTTTGCAAAACAAGGTATGGCAGAGTTGAAATAGTATGAATTCGGGCGGACATATGACGTCAGGTCCAGGTTCATTTCATATCACAATCGCAGTTTAGAAAAGGAAGGCCCATTGCAAAGGAATGTGATAGGGGTCAGACGCGATGTGGAAATTGAATCATGGATAATACTGCGATTGGGTCCAAGTTCCCATCACATATCAGAGATTGCAATGGAAGAGGGTGTATGTTACAACCAGGACTTGCGATGAGGAGCGGATGCGAAATGGGCAATGAATATTGAAATATATTTGCATCGGGCCCGTGTCCATCATGCATCGCATATCGCAATGTGGAGGAGAGTGCATGCACGTTGAAAATTTTGCGATCCGCCAATATGCGATGTGCTATGGAATACATAGTTTTATAGTAAAACTTATGGTTTCGGGATATTTAGTAAGGGGAGTTAATAATATACGAGAAAGGGGACCTTTAGGGGTTTAATATTATAAGTTAGCATTAATATGAAACATGAGCAGAAAGGGGAAATACACTAAGTATAATTCTTTTTCATGAGTTATTTTCTTTCAACATATATACATCAATACTTAGGCTAAACATATTTTTGTGGGTTTTTGGGTAAAAGGGGATTTAACATGGGGTTTTCACTTTTCCTAGGCAAAAAGGATTTTAACTTTAGGAAAAGGGTTTTTTATGGAAAATTAATGAATATGAACTGTATGAAGGTGGGAAGGGGAAATTAGTAAATATAGGGATGAATGGGGATGAGGGAAGTTAATTAATTGATCTTGTAGACCTTCATTTGGTTTGTGTAATTGCCTCATGGACATAGAAACATATGGTAAAATATGATAAATGTACATTTTGTCGAATAAATCATCATACTTCTGCAACCTTTCCTCTACTTACCCTTTGCTTATCCTATCATTTTTTCTTCACTTAATGGGTGCATTTAAGCTAGAAAATCCTTTTCCTTTCTTTTTTTTAAAAAAAAAATCAAACTATCTAATTCTAACCTTATAACATCCAAGGGCTCAGATTAAACTGATGAGCACCTTATTATTCTCTACCTAACTACTGATCTACCAAGATTAAACAGTTTGACCAAGTCTTTATTCTCTAATTATAATATCAAATTTAAAGCATGAAGCAGTCAAGATTAAACTATTTGACTATCATGGGTTGTGGCATTTATGACAAGCTGCACACAACCATTATTTTGCAGAAAAGATAGTAGTGGCATTTAGACTTGCTCACTTTCAGAGTTTATTTGTTTTCTTTTCTTTCTAACCTAAAATTTTCTTTTTGTCTTGAATTTTTAGGACATCTAACCTAACATTTTCTTTGATATGGACATTATCATCAAGATATTTTAAAAAACATTTTATTCAATATTGTTATGTCCATATCCTAACTTAACAGTTTTTCAATTTTTTTTTTGATTAATTTATTCTATCTTATCAAAACCAAAAAATGCTACAACATTGGCTCCATCTGGGGACTACTTTCTCCTGTAGAATGCAGAGAACCTATAGATCCATGTGCCTTCTCCTTGGGCTATGGAGTCCTTGCTGTAAAAAAAATCACACTGACATCTTGAAAAGTGAAAGAAAACCAGAGTATTTACAATGAAAGCTATTTCAGCTTCTTAGTACTGAATGTAATGTTTGAGAGACCTTCCATTTACAGGATAGGTGGAATATAGCCCCTCAATATTTTGCAGCACAAAAGTGTTGTTACCCTTCACTTCAAAAATTGTTAAAGGTCCAAACCATAGATTGTTAAATTTGCCATGCTTTCCTTTCTCTTGTCTCTTGGCATCCCATCTTAGAACTAGATCGCCTTCCTTAAAGTCCCTTTCCCTGGCTCTTCTGTCAAATAGGGCCTTCATCTTGTTCTAATATTTCTTCAATTTGTGTTGAACTTCATCTCTGTTTTCATTAAGTTCAGTAATCTGATTTATTCTTATTGAGAAATCATCAGGTTCATCTATTAAATCCTACAGGAATTTTAAAATAGGGAAGGCCAAATTGGTAGGGAAGATTGCATATTTCCCATAGACTAATTGAAATGGAGATTTTCCAGTTGATCTATTTGGAGTAATTCTATTTGCCCATACTGCATAAATCAAATGTGAATCCCAACTCTTTTTATGATCAGCTAGAGTCTTTTTTATTACCTTTACTAGACTTTTGATTGATGACTCTGCAAGACCATTACCTTGAGGATAGTATGGAGTTGAATGATGTAACAGAATCTAATATTTCTAGCAAAAGTCAATCATTTTAACACTAGAAAAAGCTGTTACATTATCAATGACAATTTGAGTTGGACAACCAAATCTAGATAAGATATTCTCCTCAATAAACTTAATTACTACTGAATCAGTAGCATTTCTTACTGGAATTGCTTCCACCCATTTAGTAAAGTAGTCTGTTGTAGTGAGGATCCATCTATGCTAATTACTTGAAGTGGGGTGAATCTCTCAAACAAAATGTAATCCCCATTGAGAAAAAGGTTCTGAAACTATTGATGGAATGAGTGGAAGAGCCGGTAATTTCTGTTTACCAGCAAACATTTGATGAGGAACACAACCTCTGACCTTGTCCCCTACTTGTAAGAACAATGTGGACCAATAAAATCCTCCCCTAATAATCTTGTATGCTGTTGTTGTCCAAGCATAATGTCCCCCACAAAATCCTCTATGAAACTGATCAATGATTCCTTTAGTTTTTGATTCTATTAAACATAATAAAAAAATATTCAGTGGATCTTTCCAGCATAAATTTGCATTTATAATGCAGTACTTGACTGATTTTAACTTAAGGGTTTTACACTGGGTTTTGGAGAATGATGTTGGACACTCAAAATGGATCAAGAAATTTACAATATCTTGATACCAGTTTGACAACAAGAATTTTTTATCAATGTGTATAGGACTGATCTGCTCTGAAGGTAGAGGTTCTTGTGGCTTCTTTTCTTTAGGATGAAGGGAAGTTTCTTATGGATTCTCCCCTTCTGCAAGGACAAAAGGTTCTTGTGTATTCTTCCCTTGTATTTCTAAAATAGAATTGATTCCAAGTACTTTGCAGTTGGATTCAGCTAGAAGATTGGCTAATCCTTGACCTTTTACTAGCTTGGTAGTCTTGATAGTTAGATCAAACTCCAGAATTTGAGTGATCCATCTACCTCTTTTCCCATCAATGTCTGGTTGGGTTAGAACAATTTTCACAGCACTATTAGGGACATAAACAGTAATAGGTGAATGTAAGACATACATCCTGAATGATTTCAGGGCTTGAATGAGGGCATAGGCTTGCTTCTCAATGATGTCATACTTAAGCTCGACATCTCTCATAACCTTGCTGAAAATGACTATGGGTTGGTCATGGGAATCTTCATTTTTCTGTAATAAAATGGTAGCAAGGGTTGTTTCAAAGGCAAAAGAGAAAATACTAACTGGCTTAGTATAATCAGGGCTAGCTAAGGTGGGAGCTTCAGAGATAACCTTTTTTATTTGTTCAAATGCATGCCTAGAAGAGGCAGTCCATTTGACTTCATGGTCCTTTCGGAGCATGTCAATTATATCTTTTACAGTCTCTGCATAATTTGGAATAGATCTCCTTAGAAAATTAATCTCGCCTAGAAAAGCATGAATCTCCTTCTTGCTTCTAGGTAAGGTCAATGTTTCAATGGAAGATACTCGTTTGGGGTAAATTACTACTCCCTCATTTGAAATTATATGTCCCAATAGTTTTCCTTCTTTGACAGCAAACAAGGACTTCTTAGGGTTCAATGATATTCCAAATTTTCTACACCTATCAAAAACCTTCATCAAGTGCTTTAGATTTTTCTGATTAGATTTAGAAAACACAGTTATGTCATCAAGATAAATAACCACAAATTTATTTACCTGACCCATAAAAGCTGTGTCCATAGCTCTCTGAAATGTTTCTCCAGCATTGGTTAAGCCAAATGGCATCCTAGCGTACATGAATGTACCCCAGGGTGTAGTAAGGGTTGCCTTCTCTTTGTCTGTTGTATCAACGTTCACCTGATTGTAACCTGAAAAACCATCAAGCATAGAAAGTATTTGTGCTCCTAAAACCATTTGAAGTAACTGATCCATTTTGGGCAAAGGATAATTATCTTTTAATGATGCCTTGTTCAAATTTCTAAAATCCACACAGAGTCTTATTTCTCCATTTTCCTTTCTAACAGGAACAAGATTTTCAACCCAATTAGAATATCTAAGAGGGAGGATGATTTGAACATCTAGCATTTTCTTAATCTCCCTTTCTACAGTTGGTAGAAGGGCTGGATTTATCCTTCTAAGTTTCCGTTGATAAGGTTTTGCTTCTGGCTTCAAAGGAATCTTATGTTGTATTAATGAAGTATCATAGGTCTTTAGATCAGCATAAGTCCAAGCAAAAACATCCTTATAATTTTGTAGTAACTTAAGATATTGAGCTTTGATCTCAGGGTCTAGAGATGCATATATTTTGATGTCTTTGATATCTTCATATGTTCCAATGTTAATCTCTTCTGTGTCATCTTCTGAAGAAATAGACTGAGGGTTTTGGAGGACATCATTTTGATCAAACAATTTTTCTGAAGGAATGAGCCCTTTTGGAATAAAATTATTAGATAATTGAATAATGTCATGATTAGCAATTTGGGTTTTAAAATATGAAGTATCATTTCTGTCTACATTTTCATTTATTTCAGTTCTATCTTCATCAATTTGTAGAAATGAAAAATCATCTATTACATGCAGAAATGATTTCAAATGTTCATCATCTTCGAATATTTGAAAATGTTTCAGATTATCTGGGATAGATGGCCTCTATTTGACTTGTATCTGATAGAGTACATCAGTATGATCAGTAATTTTAAAAGAGCTAGCAGAGACAGCTAAGGCATCTGCATGAATATTCTGATCTCTAGGAATATGAGTCAAATTAAAAGCATCAAAGAAGTTTTCAACTGAATCCATACTTCATTTCAGTAGGACCTAAGTCTAGGGTGCTTGGTTTGGCAAACATTTCTTACTTGCTTAACAATAAGTTCTGAATCAATAAAAACACTTAAGTTTTGAACTTTTAAGCTTTTGGCTAATTGCAATCCTAAAAGGAAAGCTTCATATTCAGCCACATTATTTATAGC
Organism: Pinus tabuliformis; assembly: GCA_031772625.1. Lineage (NCBI taxonomy): Eukaryota > Viridiplantae > Streptophyta > Pinopsida > Pinales > Pinaceae > Pinus > Pinus tabuliformis. The sequence continues at coordinate 824,448,946 of CM062817.1, forward strand.
TTCGAAGTCTAATTTACATGATTGGGTTATATTTTCTTTTTCAGGTGAAGTTAAAACTACTCCGGCTCCCACCCCATCTTTCATGCAAGATCCATAAAAGAACAGTTTCCAAATATCAATTTGGCTTGGTTTAGGACTTTCAACTACCTCTTCAATTTTGACTTGAGTTTTATGTTGGTTTGAAGTGAGTTAAAAACAACCAAAGTCTTGATCTATTGCATAAATTGGATGGTTCCTTGGCTGGTAAGTCTTACAAATAGTATGTATAAATCTTACCTCTCTATATAATTTTAATTTCTCTCCTCCATAAACAAGAATAGTAGCATATGGCATATCCATCTGTAGAGTTCCCCCTAATTTGGCACAACAAGACCTAGAAAGGAGCATTCCAAACTTGGGAGGGATATCTGTGACAACAATATCAACTACTACACTTTTCACTGGAATTTGGGCAAGGGTAACCACTAGATACTTGATCAATCCCAAACAGGGCACCCTTTTAGAATCAAAGGTGTACAGGTCATGGTAGGATCTAGTTATGTTGAGTTTCAAATGGTCCATGATAGATTTTGGCATAAGGTTGTGGGATGCTCCTGAATGAAGCATACAATTATACAACATGGAATCATTTGTTTTAAGAGTTACATAGAAAGGAGGCACTATCTCATCTATCATGTCTGAATTAAGGCCAAAAGCTACTGCTGGTTTTTCATCTTGCAGACTTATGACATCACCTTCAGCATCAAACGAGGTATTTTGTATCCATTTTGTGACTTGGCTTTTATAACTAGGGTTTTTAGAAAGTTCTGACAATGGAATTGGGATCTTAACCCTCTCTAATTCTTTTTCAACATTAAATGTAGTCAAAAAATTTTAACCAGTTTTGGTAGTATCAATTGATTGATCTAAGGGCTGAATAAGAGTTGTCTGAGCTTCAACAATTTTGGTACGTGGTTCAATTATTGGATTTTCCTTTGGAGGTCTCCCAGGACTAGACCTAGGCCTAAGATAATACCTCTTGTTTAACTCTGCAATTAAAAATTCAGAGAAAGCGTGATATTTAGAAACCTGTGAAGCTTCCTGATCTTCTTGAACCTGATTTTGTTGTGAGAGAGGAATGATGATTGCTTGATTGGAAGAAGAATCCATACTATTAATATCTTCAGTAATTGTCATAGTATTATCATCAAGTTGTTGGTCATCTACCAATAGAGGAGTAGGAACCTCTTGATCATTGCTAGGTCTCTGAAGAATTTGTAGTGGTGGTTTTCTTTTATACTGACCTTGATTTTGGTTTTAAGGTCTATTAACTGTTTGTTGTATTGTCCTGGGTTGGGTCTCAATCTTTGAAATCCTATTTGATAGGTTTCTAAGAATAGATGTTATTTCATCTATTTTTTAGGCTTCTAATTTAGTCTTAGAGGAACTAGAGGCTTCTTGAACAGATTTGAGTTTTCTTTGGGCCTTTTCTTCCTTAAGTTTTAAAGAAGTTGAGGCTGCCCTATTTGCTTCTACATCTATAGCATTTGTTTGCATATCTTCAATATTTCTTGAAGTTCTCTCTCGTAGCATAACAACAAAGTCATCTTCAAAACCTTTAGAAAATCTAGACTTAGCTGCTGCTACAGGGGGCTTACAATCAACAGGCATTTTGTGATAGAGTTTATTGAATCTTTTGATAAAATATGATACTGGTTCATCGAAGTTCCTTTTAAGCTCTACAAATTCTATGAGGAAGTAAAGAGGATCCTTTTTCACATCCCATTAATTTTTAAATATGGTTGTAAGCTCTTCCTAATTTCTAATGGAAGCTGATGGTAATTGCCTAAACCAAATCCTCACATTTCCTTCCAATCACTGTACAAACAATATCATATAAATGTTTTCTTGTTCAATATTCATGTTGTCTGCAAAGTCTATGAAATCTTGAAGATGGTCCTGAGCTGAGAGACTAGTTTCTCCATTGTACTTGGGAAGGTATTTTAAGTATCCAGCTAGGAATGCATCAAGGTTATTAGTTAAGACTAAGATAGCATATCTAGCCTGTACAATAGGTTGGAAAGCCATGATAGAAGGTGGTGTATGAGGTGCTTGAGGTGTATGAGGTGTTTGTGTGTATGTAGAGGATGAAGAAGAAGTAGAGGAAGAAGATGGTGATTCAGGGGTTGATGAACTAGTTGGAGGTGAAGAAGGAGGAGATCTCCTAAAAGACTTCAAAGGAGTCTTAAGAACTAACTTTGGGACCTGTAAAGGAATACCTTCTTTTGTTTCAAAGAGAGGATTGGAATATATAGAGAAGGTCTCCTCAGGTTGTTCAGAAAAAGAAGCTCCAGGTCAGTCAAAAACGGAAGGAAATGGATAGGTGGTAGGGGATATGAAATCTGTGGGTTTATATTCTGGTAGATTAACACACAAATCAGATTCAGTTTTAGGTGATCCTGGTGGTAGTGTGGGTATTGGATGATATTCTAATGAATGAATAAGGTAGGATGAATTAAAATCAACTCCTCTATCTAGAAGTTCAACAACCCTAGGTGATAAATGGGAGTAATCAGGAGCAAATGGGATATTACTATAGGGGTCAAATGATTCTAATTCTTCAGATTATAGGACTGAAGAGGAAGAAGAAGATGGTTGGTGTCCCCTTTTAGAACTAGCTTTTCTCAGAAGCCTTTCAGGATCTGATAGAGGACTAACTATGTCAGCTTCTGAACAAGATCAAGTATGTTTAAAAGGTGTTGGCTTGGGAGTGTGGAGTCACCTAGGTGAATAATTTTAACCTTTCTAAATCCTTTAATCACCTTAAAGGAAAAGAATGAATGAATATCGTTCTCCCAAGGGAAACTTAAAAAAAATTCGAATCCTCGGCAACAGTGCCAGTCTGATGTTGTACCACTGAGATAGTAGTAGGCCAGCTACCAATGCCAGAGCATCTAAAATAATTGTTTTGGGGTTTTTGGTTTAAGTTTTGGAAGACTAATGAATGAAGACATGTGTAGAATTGAAATACTTAATCCTTTGGATAATATTAATATCTCAGCAAAGGGATACTATAAAGCTTTACACAGTGATATAGATCAAATAGTGGTGAGAAGAAGACAGAAAAATAATATGATTATCACGGTTTTTAGACTGTAAAATAGAACAATCATAAGTATGAAAACCTTCTAAACTACATTCCAAAGATTCAAGGCAATATACTTAAACTTACAAAAGATACTAATGATTTATTGATTAGAGGGGATTAGCTAAATAGACAGTTCATTAATCCATTCTCTTAATAGATGATCACTTTAGGAGTTTATTGGAATAAATTGAGACACAATTATTCCTACCTAGATATCTCTATAATTCATAAGCATATGAAGAAAAACATAATGATTGATAGCTGGAAAAACATACAGGATAACAAAAACTGTGTAAAAGCAAATTAAAAATCCTCTGCTTTGTATTTAGGTTCCAGAAAGACTGAGTACGTCAAGTGTATAGAAAAGCTTCCTTGAAAAGTGCAACTAGGTTCAAAGTAGAATGAACAGTCATGACTTAACAGGAAATGAACAATGAACCTTGAACACTTAAAAAATCGAGAAGAGAGTTATTTATACAATAATGAAACTAAGAAAATATCCTAAAACTGATTAAGATTTTTTCTAGGAAAGGAAAGATCTTCATTCAAGAAGATAGGGGCAACTATTGAACTGCTTCTTGTTGTTCCTTTTATTCAGGTTGTGCTGGCTTTGTTGTTTGATATTTTACCCTTTAAGCTGCTTCATTGTTTGTATGCTTTATGCTGGTTGATTCCTTCATTTGATCTTTCATCTAATACTCTTTAAACTTTGTGAATATACTTTGACCCTGCTGAGTAGCCTTTACTGTGTTCCTTTTTACCTTTACTGTGCATTTTAGGTTTTTACTGTGTTTTTAAACAGTAAATTGTTTTAGATTTTATGTTACAGCGTAAAGTAATTTGATATGATCTTCGTATTTGTCTTCTAACTGTATGTAGGCCTTTTATTTGTAAGCCTGGAACAAGAGTTTTTACCTGCAAAACACAGAAATTGTTAAGAAAAACATAGGTGACAGAGAAGGTCGTCAATGGATTTATTGAGCTCAAAAGGATATTGGAAGGAGTCTGGAATGTATCGGAAGGTAAAACAATGGTTTTATTGGTCGCAGAGGTTTATGGAGGTTTCACTGTGTAAACGGGTGAAACAAAGCAAAATGGTGATTTTTACGTTTAAACGGAAAAACAGTTTACTTTTGAATTATGGCGCAAAGTGGACAGTGGCCATTTTCTCATTATGCGGGAGGTGGTTTTGGTTTTCATCGCACCACTTATGAGGCGCAGGCATTTTTTGGGAGAAGTCACCTGATATAGTTTAGAGCCTGCCATGTAACAAGGGGAGGTCAGTGGAATACTTCTTTTTTGGGCGGGTAATGCTCGGACAAAGAGCCAACCCAAAATTTCTCAGGGTCATTGGATTTGAATGGATTTGATTGAACGGTGCTGGAGCAAAAGAGCAGTGCGGAGGTAAGAGGAAAGAGCAATGAAGGGGCCCAACGATTAATCATGGCGGTATGGGCTTTATTATGGGTTAAAAACTAAGATTAGGGGGGTTTTATGGTTTTATAGAGGTTTAAGTTGGTTCTTCGTTTAAGTCATAAAAAAATTTTAACAAAGAAATCATTTGCAAAACAATCTATGGTGGACTTGAAATAGTATGAATTCTGGCGGATAAATGATGTCAGGTCCAAGTTCATTGCATATCGCAATCACAGTTTGGGAAAGGAAGGCCCATCGCAAAGGAATGTGATAGGGGTTGGACACGATGTGGAAAATAAATCATGGATAATACTACGATCGGGTCCGAGTTCCCATCGCATATCGGAGATCGCAATGGCGGAGGGTGTATGGTTCAACTGGGACTTGCGATGAGGAGCAGATGCGAAATGGGCAATGAATATTGAAATATATTTGCATCGGGTCCAGGTCCATCACACATCGCATATCGCAATGCGGAGGAGAGTGCATGCACATTGAAAAGTTTACGATCCACCAATATGCGATGTGTTATGGAATACATAGTTTTATAATAAAACTTATGGTTTCAGGATATTTAGTAAAGGGAGTTAATAATATACGGGAAAGGGGACCTTTAGGGGTTTAATACTATAAGTTAGCATTAATATGAAACATGAGCGGAAATGGGAAATACACTAAGTATAATGCTTTTTCATGAGTTATTTGCTTTTGACATAAACATCTTTTTGTGGGTTTTTCGGTAAAAGGGGATTTAACATGGGGTTTTCACTTTTCCTAGGCAAAAAGGATTTTAACCTTAGGAAAAGGGGTCTTTTATGGAAAATGAATGAATATGAACTGTATGAAGGTGGGAAGGGGAAATTAGTAAATATAGGGATGAATGGGGATGAGGGAAGTTAATTAATTGATCTTGTAGACCTTCATTTGATTTGTGTAATTGTCTCATGGACATAGAAACATATGGTAAAACATGATAAATGTACATTTTGTCCAATCAATCGTCATAGTTCTGCAACCTTTCTTCTACTTACCCTTTGCTTATCCTATCATTTGTTCTTCACTTAATGGGTGCATTTAAGCTAGAAAACCCTTTTCCTTTATTTTATTTTATTTTTTTTAAACAAACTATCTAATTCTAACCTTATAACATCCAAGGGCTCAGATTAAACTGATGAGCACCTTATTATCCTCTCCCTAACTACTAATATGCCAAGATTAAACAATTTGGAAAAATATTTATTCTCTAATTATAACATCAAATTTAAAGCATGAAGCAGTCAAGATTAAACTATTTGACTGTCATGGGCTGTGGCATTTATGACAAGCTACACACAACCATTATTTTGTGGAAAAAATAGTAGTGGCATTTAGACTTGCTCACTTTCAGAGTTTATTTGTTTTCTTTTCTTTCTAGCCTAACATTTTCTTTTTGTAGTGATTTTTTTAGGACATCTAACCTAACATTTTATTTGATATGGACATCATCATCAAGACATTTTATAAAACATTTTATTCAATATTGTTATGTCCATATCCTAACTTAACATTTTTTCAAAATATTTTAATTTTTAATTTTTTTTGATTAATTTATTCTATCTTATCAAAACCAAAAAATGCTACAACATGTCCAACTGAATTTTGTAAGTTTCTGTTTTGGACTACTTGCATATCCCCATAGTTGGGTAACTTGTAAAACTGATGTTCACAAATAAATCACTTATAAGCAAGAATGTTTTCTTTAAGCATTACAATGCTAGTTTGGCTTGTTGATAGTCAAGTTGAACGGAAAATTTGGGAGTCAAGTTTATTCCATTTTGTAAAATGCATTTCTACTTGTAGTTTGAAAAAGAATTTTAAAATTGTTGTATGAGTAGTTGCAACACATTTAGTATGTTCCAAATGTGTGTGGCACTCAAGTTATACAAGTATTCACTATGTGGATCTTCTTTAAGTTCATTTGGTAAAGTCTTTTAGGATCTTATCCTTGATAAGGATTTTGCAGATAAGAAAGTCCAAGGTGCTCATCTTCTTGGAATTCTTCTTGGGAAGAATGTTGCTGTGGATGGGCATAGTGACATGGATAGGTCGAGAAGAATATCAAACTTGAATTCTTTGGTTGCATAGCAAAACATGTAATTTTCAAGATATTGTACTACAGATTTACAAGGAATTCAGTTGTTGTCTCATCGGTTATGCCTCCGAAGAGAAAAGGTGAAGGAGAAGGAAGGATGCCATGTAGGATACTTGCAGTGTAGTAAAAGTACATAGCAGTTGCAGACTATATAATGCTTTTGGAGACTAAAACTTTTTCAGTGGGGAAGAATGATTAGGAGCTCAAAATTTGTCAAAAAATTCAAAGTGTTAGAATTTTGATAATCTTAACTTTAGATCAAAGAGCTCATCATTCTGAATCCAATGGTGTGAATGGAACTCAAATCCGGTCTCGTATGTAGAAGTTAGAGCAAGATAAAGTTCAGGGTTGACTTGATGACATGGCAAGATTGGATGACATGGCAAAACGCTTCAGTGAACGAGGAGACGCCAGGTGGAAGGTCGCCATTGGCCCCCACATATCACATATCGGAGCAACAGACAGGTCGACGTTAAAGAATCGGCCCCCGGTGCAAAGCAGGTTTCGATGCGATGTGATCACAATCGCATATCGCATAATGTTAAGAATCAACCCCCAACATAGTCAGGGTTGTGATGAGATATATCACAATTGCATATCGCACCCGGCACCCATCGATAATGCCGATGCGATTACAATAGGACTGCTGGATGTGATGTTTTATGCATTGAGGTTTATAATCTCAGCAGGTCCGTATTATCGCAGAACACAAGTATGGACTTTGATATCTGCCAAGGGAAAGTTCCAATTGCAATGGGGTCCCTAGACATGGGATTTTATATGTCACATTTTATAATCCCCATCGGGTCCACCAATACCGCAATATGTGGGTTTCAGTTGTAAGCACCGATGTGAAATGTGATAGACTACCTGGATGTGATATCTGTTCAAAGTTGTATTTTATAACTCATCGAGTCCACTAGATTGGCGATCACACTTTTTGAATGAGTGTTGATGTATGTCTCTCCGCCAATAGTCAATTGTGATTGCGATATCTAACAGGACTATAGAGTCATAGACTTAACTGCACAACCACCACTCTGCGTGTGATCACTTGGCCCTTAACTAAGAGATAGGCGGGAATGATGGCAAAATTGTTGATTTCGGCGGAACTACCAGTTTTAACTGTGGATAATGAATTTAACTGGCAGTAAGCCAGATTTGGAGGAAAAAATTGTGGAAATACTGAAAGAAGTCATAACTAAGTCAATTTTTGACCAAATGGGTTGCAAAAAGAGGCTATATTTCCATTTTTGGGGATTCTGAACTCATTAGAACAAGTTTTAGGATCAAAGGAGCACTACTGGATAGGATTTTTGCAAATTGAAGCCTATGGGTGCCCTAGTCAACTAGAGTGTTGATTCAGTTTATGGAGGAGTTCCAATATGAAGATGACCTTGCAGGGGTCTTCCAGCCTCCATATGTTTTCTGCGGCAACCATTACAACAGTGTTGTAGCTTTATTTAATCTTTTCTCTATATGTGTATGGAGAAAGATAGTTGTTTAAGTACTTCAAGTGGATTGTAGTACTATTTTTGTTATTGGAAGTTGGAGCATGGGGCCTTGGTGTAAGATTCCTATGTTTGCTAAATACTTACATGTTTAACTGTAGGTTAACATGTGTATGGAGTGAGAAATTTTGTAGGAATTTGTTTCTTTGAAGGAGAAACTAGCCATTCCATTTCAATAGCTTATGTACTCTTCTTTTATTGATATTGAGCATAATGAGAAGGGGTCATGCCTTTAGAGCTGATCTAAGGAGATGTAGCCCAGGAGGGGTGAACTCCTTTATCAATGGCTGGTGTATTATTGTTTGATGCATGCTTCCATTTAGTGTTTTGGTTTCATGTTTTAAGTTTTCTTCATGAAACTAACTTAAGTAAAAACACATAAAATTCATGCTTTTACTTGCTATTTTGGAGTCAAACCTCAAGCACATTTTTATATTCTGATGAGGGGAATTAGCACAACATTACTAATCTGCCCCAATTTAGATCATAAAAATGAATAAAATTATGGGTAATATCTAAATCAAATCAACACTTTTACCTTTTTCTTCTTGATATATCCTTCTCCCTTGAGATTTTTAGGAGAGATAATTCCTGCCAATGCATTACAAGATATGGTTGGATTCATTTCTTTGTTTTTAATCCCCAGGGTTGGTTCCTAGTGTATATCTTCTTCTTTTTATGTTTCTTGTTCATTTTCAACCTCCTCTTCACAATCTATGTAAAATAATTTATTCTCAACACACTTATGGCATTTAGCGTATTTTCTATCACAAATATAACAAATCCCTTTTTCTCTTTTTTCCTCAAGTTGTTGTGGTGTCAACCCTATAGGTTATGGTGTCAACCCTACAGTTATGACTCGTATGCCTCCTTGTCGCCATAATTTTTCTTTCACCTTTTCTTGCCACCCTAAATGCATTCTCCAATGACATAGGTTCCCAAAGGAAAAAGTTATTCTGGATATTATCCGTTAAAGTCCCTAGGAAGAAATCAATTAGATGCTCCTCTGGAATATTTGTTGCCTTGATATTGACTCTTTGGAAGTCCTCAGTGTGCTACGCAACTGAACCATTTTGTTTCAGATTTATTAATTGGCTAAAGAAGGTCTTTCTCTTTTTATCCTCATAATGTGTTATCAATTCCTCCGAAAAAATTGTCCAAGTGACAAATGATTTATAGGAAACAATTCCATTGATGCCAAAAAAAATAATTTGGCTCTAAATATAAACATGCAATGCATACCTTTTATGTGTATTGTACATCATGTAGATCAAATAATTTCTCCATTTTTAGTATCCATGTTACCATATCCTTTCCATGAAACTTAATCACATCAATACTTGGAATGTGGTTGGTCTTGAACCCAAAGTTTGAGTCTCTAAAATCATGATTCACATTGCTTTTATTTTCATGATGAGTTTCATGGGTTACCTTGTCACCATTAGGAAGCCTTTCTTGTAGAAACTTTGTCAAACTCTCCTTCAAACCTTCCATGTCTACTTTTAAACCTTCCATGTCCCATTTTAAACCATCCATGTCCCATTTTAGTTCATCTTTGGTTTCTCTTTGTGGAGCAAATATTGTTGCACTCGGTCCCGTAATTTTGATATATCATGTTGCATGTCTTTCTCTTTATGTGTCATAATAGAGCTTTCTTAGGGCTTAATGAGTGTAGATTTTTTCTGTTTGGGAGGAATTTTGGAACCAATTAATGATATCTATGCTCACTATGCCCTTTCAATCACGTCAAACTAGTTTTTCAAATAAAAATTATGCAAATTTAAAAATACATCTATTTTAGATCTTGATTTTGAGCTTGTTGATAATGTTGAACTTGAAACTATGTGATTTTGGCATCTCAAGGCCTGAAATTTCATCCTGTGGTAGTGTTATGTGTCTTCTTTCCATCCCCACCAATTAGACTGATATTAGATTCTTCAAGATAACATTATTCTAAATCTACCATGATGACTTGATTATGGATTGATTGAGTAGATCAAACTTGTATGGATGCCACATGCCACTGTTTCAACCTTCGGTGCTGAAAATATTCCTCAAAATATGATAGTTTGTTTAATTTTGAGCCCCTTTTATAAAATTCAAATTTGATGCTCAAAAATAAAGTTATGATGATTTTCCTTAGGAAACTTGTTTGAGACTGAATTTTGGAGCATACAAAAACCCTAACTTCTTTGGATCATATATCTTAGAATATAGTGAACAAAGATCTAAAATGTTTACACGATGTCCATCAATATTTCTACTCCTCGTGACCAAAATTTCATCTTTTGAGGCGTCACAAAAAAAGAAAATTATAGAAAAAAAATCCAAAATGACCTATTTGAAGCAGTGAAACCCTAGGATCCAAAGATTTGATACCAAATTTTATGTAACCAGATCACAAAAACAAAAGAAAAGATAGATCAATGACTTGAAAATAAGTCTCTTTGAGGGAGAAACCTCATTTTACATCACATAAATGAATAATTCTTAGAAGATTCAAATGATAAGACCTCTTTGTTATATATAGGAGTCTAAAGGTTCAAAATATAATTAGGGGATACACAACAATAATAATGTTAAGGATCAACAATAAAAATAATGGGTTTCTATGAGGAACAATAATAACAATATGATGGCTACACTAATATTATAGGGACCTAACAGATAAGTATCTTGTATTTCTCTTATTTTAAATCATTATTGATGTTGTTTTTAGTCTTGTTCTTGTATATCTTATTCAGTTGTATTTGTTATTCCTTGGCCTCCTAGTAAGTACTGTAGGTGCATGATGAATCCTCTCAAGGCTATCGCATAGATGAAAATATTCGAAGAACAAAGTTTAGGACAGGAAGACTTGTGATTTCATTAGATATGGACTCAGAGGGAGCATACAAGATCAGCCCAATTAAAGCATGTTTTGATCTATTACGAAAATAAGTCTTCTTCAAGATGAAGATAACTAGAAGTTTTTAAGAGCAATGTTGGTACGAATTCGTTGAAGATGAGCCCGCGAGTTTTTCTATGATGATATTTTTTTGACAAAGACTAAGGATTTTTGTGTCCTATGTAAGAGGGATTTATTTTCATAATGAATGAGCCTGGTGAAATATTTGCTACAATTTGGGATAATGGACTGCAAGTCCATGGACATCTCCATGATGAAAAATTTGAAGAAGATAAATGACTTTGTTGTCAACTTGATTCTTTGATTAGCTCGTTGAACTATCTATTGCATATTCCAATGATTTATTCTATGAGAAGCCATGACTGAACCCGAACAAATAGTTGGGTGTTAAACCTATTGTTACCTATTATATTTGACCATGTTATAATTTTCTATTGTTAAGCAGGTTGGTGATGTTTTCTTTTATGAAAATTCTGGAATGGTTGAAGATTGATAGCATCACAAATATTCCTTGGGTTGCATCTAAGGGACCAATAGATTGGTTGGGAATATTTTCACTCCCTTAGGTCAATTAACCGAGAGGCTAGTGAGTTTGGCTAGGGAGCTTGGTTCTAAGGCATGAAGTGATCCCTTGGGCAATGATGACTAGAGACCCGTTTGGATGGGGACACTGATTTTATGATCTCTCCCTTAGGAAGTTTTTAAGAGACCTATGGACTAGTCAGGGAGATTGATATTGAGTTTCCTTCCTTAGGTCTTTGACTAAGATTCCAATGAGTTTTTTAGGAAGGATGATTTCTCTCCCTTGGGTCATGGACCAAGAGACTATACAGTCAGGGATTGAGATAGGGATTCCTCCCTTGCATGATGGATTGACAAACCTTGTTTATGGTCGGGGAGATGGACCATGTGTATCCATTTATTGTGGTTAGAAATTTTGGCCTCATGAACAATATTGATAAATGGAATGTAGTTGATGTTATGTATCTTTGCTTATGATGATACTTGTGATCTCTCCCTTGGGTAGTTGCTGAGAAACCTATGGAGTGGTCAGAGAGATTGAACCTAAAAGAGAGAGAGACTTATACATTTGATCTCTCCCTTAGGATATTACTAAGAAACCTATGGATTGGCCAGGGAGATTGATCTTGAGAAAGAATGAAAAATAAATCCTTTGCTAAGAGGGAGTGTTGGAATTTGTGTATCCATGGTCGGTATTTTCATCTTAAGAAGAAATGGAAAATTTGAATTAATATTTAATGCCTTAAGTTGGCCTCCTATTTTTCAAGTTGGTTGGTTGCCTTGGGGGTACCCTTTCAACCCCCTTTGGAAGACTATGAATATGATACCTCTCCTCATTTCGCACATCAAATTGTGTCTTGATTGTCTCTGTTTCAGGAAAGAGAAAAGAAGAAAGGGGGACCGAAATTTCCAAAGAAAGGAGAGGCTTGGAAGTTCTTGTTCTGCTTAGATGTTATCTTAATGTCTTATTGATGGATGTATTGATGAAAATTGAAATCTCTCTTTATGTCACAAGGAAATATTTCTCGGTTTTCCCTTTGTGGGTTTTGCGCTAGTCTTAGGCCTAAATTTTTGTGTCTCCTATCTCATTGTCTCATGGTTATTTTTACTTCTATTTCATGTTTTAAATGATTTACATTTTCTTCTGTATAATTGCTTAATGGTATTGGATGTTATATGTAATTGATGCTAATAAATCATTAGAAGTAGTTATTTGTTGAAGGAAATTTTTTCTAGTTTTTGTGAACACTAGAAAAATCAACAATTACACATAGATAACGTTTGTGTGCCAAATTAATGTAGTGGGTAGTGGATAGTTATTTTTAGATATAAATTCATGCCCCATATACATAAATCCACTAATAACAACTCCAATAGATACACATATAACCTTCTTTGACATATATGTCAATAAGTATCACTTGTAATCAACATAAAATGCTTGGGAAATGACTCCATCTAGCAAGACATATCTAGGGTTTTAGTAGTCATGCCTCTCATTAGTGTAACATGATGTGCATTGATAAAAAGTGATGGTTTTACACCATCAAATCAAAATTATATTTTAAATTGTTAACTAAAGTTAAGATTTGGGGAGATAATTTGCTTACAAGAAGAAATTTGTTTTAAGTTATAGAGATAATCTGTTAGATCCCAAATACATAAATAAACATGGCTTTTGCCCATATTTTTACTACTATTTTTATTATGTACCTTTCAACATCCAAAAATATGCATCAATCCATCATAAGCATCAAAACACTTCATAATTATATCACATCCCTAGAATTAAAAAAAATCATAAAAAATAAGTAAATTATCTTTTTTGTTATTATTATTATTATTATTAAAATAATTAACCTATAGGTTAAACATATATATTTATAAAAACATGGAGCGACACTCATGAAGATTCATCCCACTTTACTATGGAATTTCTTAGTGTGTAAATAGTTTTCACTACAATACCATGGTTTATCAAGACAACACACCCAATAAACCATAACTCATTTCATATGACATTTGTTCATATGACAATTTTTAATTAATCAATTTAATTGAAAAAGACAAATTGAGATATCTATTTAAAATATAAATGTTTACATTTATGTTCTATATTCTAAAATATTTTATGGAAGTTCAATTCTTACTATCCACCCAATATTTATTAATAATTAAATTAAAATTCTACAAACTCTACTCTAAATATACCCACATTCGACACATTGTTTTAATGTACACCTTCCAAGAATTTCTTTAAAAGGGGCAAATAAACCATCATCTCACCATTTTTCTTACTATGCACCTTTCTAAGAATGTCTTAAAACTTAGCTGACATATGATCATTTCACCGCTATTCCGCTATTCTTGGCTACGGTACAATCAATGCATATGAATATTTCAATGATTTTTCTTACCATGCACCTTTCTAAGAATGTCTTAAAGCTTAGCTGGCATATGATCATTTCACCGCTATTCTGGGCTACGTAAAAATATCACCGCTATTCTTGGCTACGGTGATATTTTTATTAAAAGCATAGTGATATTTTTATTAAAAATATTTGTGAAGTCGTTTTAGTTTGAAATTTGAATAACTAATTTAAAAGATATGTATTCTAGTGACAATTCCAATGTGTATACATACTACTACATTAAACATTGAACAATTGTACTCTTTCCTTATGCTTCTGGCATGGATGTATTTTTCTCGCTCATATTATTTTCTCTAAGTTTTGATTCGAAGCATTTTCGTTGAAATCAAAGCCTAGGTGAGGCATCCCAGTGGCGATGGTTATGTTATGTAAGTGAACCATGTAAATATATGTAATATTTAAATGTCTTAATAATTAAAAAAAAATATATTCCTAATTTTTTATAATAAAATTATAAACACTAATTTATTATAAACACTAACTTCATGTTTTATGGGATATTATTCTCACAATTTAATATAATTTGAGAATAGAAAAAACATGATGACTAAATATAGATTGGGAAAAAGAACACTATAGTAATTTTGCTTATAAAAAATTAAATGTATTTTTTTTAATGAACATTTTCTATATATATTAAGAATAATAAACTTTTTATTTATTTATAAATATTTTTTAACTAACCAATAGATATAATATTTAAATATTGATTAATATTTAATATAATGATATGATTTTGTATAATTTATATGATTAAAAGAAATTGTTAGTTTTCTATTCTTATTTTAGGTTAATTTTATACGCTTGAAATTAAAGAATAACAAATAATACATATTTAATATATATTATATAACAAAATAAATTAATATTATATATATTTGAAGATATATTGTTGAATTTTGAAAATAATGATTATTTTTAATTTGTTTTAAAATAAAAAAGCATTAAAATGGGGAATAAGTTGAATTTTTAAGATTATTAAGTAAGATGATATGTATGTTTTTTTTGGAATAGGATTTTTAGAATTTTAATTTAATTATAAAAAATTATTAGGTTGATAGTTGAGATATAAACTCCATAAAATATTTTAAAATATTCATAGTGGTGTATACAAATTAAAGGTTGAGATTTATCCTTAGAGTAGTTATAACATCTTTTTCCTTTTTAATTAAATTGATTAATAAAAATAATGTCATATAAAGAAGTGTGGCTTGAAGTAAGTCATGGTTATTTCAAGCATGTGGTATGGATAAGCCATGGTATTGACCCATGGTATTGTAGCAAAATCTATTTACATTTTGAAATTCTCCATGGTAAAGTGGGGTTCAATCTCCATGATTAAAAATCTTGTTCCATATATATTCATAATAATTTAAATAAAGTTATAATTTAGTTAGTTTTTATGATTTTTTTAATTTTAACAACCTCAAATGTATGCATTACACAGGAAGTGTTTTAATATTGATTATAAATTAATGTCTATTGACATTAAGTTATGTGGCCGAGCTAATAATTGTTGATATGGGTTTTGCGCATAACTTCTTAGTGTATTTACTTTATTTGACAGAATTAGTTTGATTGGAAAAAAGTTAAATAAAAAATAACCGTTACTTTTGCTTTATACATTTTAATTATGCTTAATTTAAATATAATTATTCTTATTTAGTTATAGTAATGTCAAAATTTTAATGGATAATAACTTTTTAATGTTTAATTAATCAACCCATTACAAAGAAAATATATAAATAAATTTCAAAATATTAAAAAAATAATTAGTAGGGAATCCAAATATGGGGTAACAACCTTCCTATTACCCATCAGCAATTTGTAGACGACATTATGTTGTTTTGTAAAGTGTCCCTCAGAGAAGCCCGTAGAATCAAAGAAATTTTAGACCTTTTTATGACAGCTTCAGGCACGCAAATCAACAACGACAAGTCCTGCACATATTTTTTCAACACTGCTGGAAATATCAAAAAAAAATTGACAAGAACTCTGGGATTCCGTTCAGGAGAACTCCCAACAAGATATCTCGGAACACCGTTAGCCCTGAACCCCCTGAGGATGTCAAATTGGCAACAAACCATTGAGAAAATTGCTAAAAAACTAGCAAATTGGTCTTTCAGAACTCTGAATTTTGCGGGCAGAACTATTTTAGTTAAGGCAATCCTTCAATCAATCCCAATATATCAACTATCGACAATGGCAGCCCCAAAAGGAGCGTGTGCAAAGATGACAGAGATCTTCAAAAAATTCATATGGGGAGGTCAGAAGGATCAAAGAAAGTGGTCTTTAGTATCATGGAAGGATTTAGTGAAAAGCAAGATGGAGGGAGGATTAGGCCTTAGAGACCCCTATATCCTGAATCATGCAATGGGTGCTAAGCTGTGGTGGCACTGGTTGAATGGAGGAAACGACCTATGGAAAAGAATATGGACAAAAAAATATAATATGCCTACAAAACCAGAGGAAATATTAAGAATAAGGGATACACCGAAAGGGTCGACAATTTGGAATCTAGCCAGTCTCAACAAAGAAATAATAACTAGGCATGCTTTTTGGGAAATCAGGGATGGCAGCTCAGCCAGGTTTTGGGAGGAGGCCTGGCAGCAAAGAGAAAGATTGAATGGATTGCAAGCCCTAATGGACATAGGCCAAAAAGCAGCTGAGAATGGAATGAATTTAGTAAGGGACTTCTAGAAGATGGAGAGCCAAGATGAAGTATGGAGAATTTGGAAGAATCTAGAAGAATGGATGGATCAAATAGTTGGAGAGAAAAAAGAGTTATATCAAAATGAAATGCAGACAAGGAGAATACCTATAAGATCTGGACCAGACATTCTGAGATGGGGACACACAATAAAAGGAAACTTTTCAATCAAAGAAGCTTACCATCTTCTAATTTCTAGAGAACTAGAGGATATGACAGTCACTTGGAAACAAATATGGAATAGCAATTGGTGGCCGAAAGTGGCACATTTCATATGGTTGGTTACCAAAGGTCGTATCCTGACCTGGGACCAACTCCAAAAGAGAGGCATACATGGCCCCCCCAGATGTATTCTATGCAAACAAGAACAGGAAATGCAAGAACACCTCCTAAACTCATGTAAAGAAGCTCAGCAACAGTGGGAAGAGGTCAGGATGCTCTTTGGAAAAACCCATAGAGATCAACAGAGCATTAAAAACACTATCAAAATTTGGGGAAGCGGACAATTTACGAGCCGGTGGTTAGACGAGCTTGGAGCCTTATAGTAGGAATGAATATGTGGATGATCTGGAAAGAAAGAAACAGAAGAACTTTCCAAAACAAAGAGATGACAAAAGACCAAATCTGGGGAAAAACCTTGAGCCATATTCGTGAGACTATACTTGCGGATACTTGGAACGGAGAGGACTGGGAAACGACGCCGGAAGAAGAGCAGATTTTAAAGAAGCTAAACCTGCATCAAGGGATGGTGGCTCCACAGATGTGGAAAGAACCCAGGATAGGATATAACGGCACCCTGCATTTCTCCCACCCCTCGGCTGGATTTGTAAAGTTAAACTTCGACGAAGCCTCTAAAGGAAACCCAGGCCCAACAGGGATTGGAGGTCTGTTTAGGGATGATCAAGGAAGAACAAAATGGATCTACGCAGACAATGGAGGCATTATGAGTAACAATGAGGCTGAATTGATGGCAGTACGTCAAGGATTAAAGATAGCAATCAGAAACGGATATAATAACCTGGAAGTGGAAGGAGATTCCCAAATGGTTATACAAGTACTCAAAAAACTTAACAATGGGACCTCATGGGACAAGGTTACGCAGAGCTGGAGAATGGCCAGTCTAATCCAAGAACTGGAAATTATCCTAAGAAGATTTGAATATATGATCATTAAGCATGTTATAAGAGAGGCTAACAAAGCAGCAGATTTTCTTGCGAACTGGAGTTGCCAGGAACAGGGAAGGAAAATGGATAATATATGGTCTATGCACTCAGAAGATTTATAATTAGAACAGCTAAGAACGATTCTCAACCAGGACAATCATGAAGACACGAATCAAAGGCAATAGAGACAGATGGCTCCCGATCGGGATGTGGAATAAGGTAGGTGAAAGTGGCAGGAGTGATTATGATCACAGAAGGACAGCCAGATGCAACCACAGGTACGAAGCCGCCCTTCCAGCCAAAACAATGAATAATAGGTCAGCACAAGTCTCAAGAAATCTGAGTGGGGGAGGTGGAATGCAGAAGATTAGTAGTAGTGGCAGCGACAATGGAAGAGTGAGAAGGTTGGCAAAGAGGCATTATATGAAGGTGGCGGAGGGTAAGAGAAGGGGTAATCTATGCAGGACGAAAGTGAAGCAGAGCGCAGTGTAGCCAGAAGGAGCCATCAAGGAGGTTAGCGATTATATCATTAACGTCCTTTGCAATACATTCTGAGGGGATTCTGGATCAGAATTGGGAGGGGATCCTTGAGGAACGGGGAAACTTTAGCGAGGAGCACAGCCCGGGAAGTAACTTGGGAAACTATGGCAAGAAATTCATTGCAAAAGTAGAGGGGAACTCTGAAAGAGAGGATTCAAAAATTATGTCCTTAGCTCACCAGTTGATCCGCATGAAAGAGGGCCTTATACACCTCTTGTATCCAGATAATGGTGATCAGCATCAAACCCAAAAAATTAACGGTGACTGCAGTAGGAGAAGAGGAATACCCAAAGGGAAAATTGTAGTGGGAGACGTTGATAAGAAACTTAAAAAATTGATACCTGTGATTGATAATTGTCAATAGGAGAGGGTAGAAAACAGGTTTGCGCGCCCGGGTCGTGGTAGAGGACGTGGAGGCAGAGGTCGACCAAGGCAAGGGAATCAGGGAAGCAGGCCAACAGAAGTCCCAAGTAACCAGAGCAGAGGGAGAAGGTCTACCCTGACAGCAGTCCAGGAAGCGGCAAGAGCTTATCGGGAAGGCACGAGTGAGGATATTCGCCGAATCATCCAAGACATGGAAACCAGTGTGCTAGAGGAATAGTCTAAATCTGAGACTGAAGAATGGGTGGACATGATTAGAGATCCAGGGAATACGCGGGGAAGGCTGACTCTGTATAGGCAGTCTCTTCATATCTACTGGGTACTACAACGCCTCCCTACAAAGGCACTGGAATAGGTAGCAAAGGAAATGGCGGAAATTGAAAATGGTATGCCAAATTTGCAGAAAGAAATGAAAAACTTCCAGGTCATAATGATCAGGCAGAACAACAACAAACTGGAGGAGATGCATCAGCTGCTGTCCCGGATGGTTCATACTAACCCAAGTCAGGAGGAACAAATGGATACTCCCATGGACAGGGACCAGAACACACGCACCAGAAAGGAATGATCCTCTTGACGCTTTTATGTGGTTTTTGAACTTCTTATTTTCATAGTTTTATGCATGTTAGTAGCTTAATAGGTAGTTTTAGTTGTATAGTGCATATAGCGAGTATGGAAAGACTCGTTAAATTTTGTTTTTGGAATGCTTATAGCAAACTAAGGTGACGGGCAGGTTGAGGCCACCAAAACGATGTCTCTGGTCTCCTTGTTTATCATCAATAGAAAAGAAAGACACTACCTACACTTACAAATTTTTTTTTAATAAATACAGAACTTTAAAAGATCATACAATATTATACAAAATATTTAATCAAAACACAAGAATATTGCAAAATTAAATCAATTTGACAATAATACATAATTAAAAGCAAACTGATTATTATTCTTTCTATATAATAAAAATATATAAAAATCCCTATCCTTACATCCCAGGGAACTAGGAACCACGATGTGGAAAATGAACTGGAAATGAGTGAAACCCTTTGATGGTTATGTCAACGAATCTCTGCGTTCTTAACAAATCTTGGCCACTATGAATTCGGTTGAAAGATATTATATCCCAGGATGTTTTTTTCACCATAGTGGTACCATAATCTACCTTGAAAGTGAAAACCAAGGTCAATTTTGATGATTGGATGGTGAATCATTTTTCAATAACCAGTTTTTAGTGGATAAACATTTGAATTTTTTTTTCCATGTGGAATACCTTTATTTGTATTATGTTATAAAATTCAATTAGAATATATATAGTTCTGTAATGGAACTGTTTCATTGAATTAAAAACGCCCATGGATTGTGGAGTCATTGAAACCGGGAGCCCATGGAAGATGTGCAGAGCAGAGAGGCGGCATGGAGGGGAGGTATTTCACCATTTTAAAGTCCTTTGGAACGTCTGCAGTGGTCTCAATTAATAAATATAATTCTGGCCATCAATTCTATTTTTTATATGAAAGAAACATAATTTTATATTGATATACATATGCCGTTCAATGTTTATAAACATGAGCGTAACTAGCACAGTCTGAAATATACAAATCACCCTTGTGATGATAAACAGTACAAGGGGAGAGATCCATATACAACAAGATTAACATATCTGAGAACATATCTGAGAACATATAGAAAAAACAAAATATTATGAGAACATATCTGAATTGGCAGAGCTAAAAAGAAGGTGTAGTTGCAAGCCCCCTACATCATCGAAAACTAACGGGGTGGTGCAGATATGCATTGATATGTTCTATGGATAAAAAACTGAAAGGAGAAACAGATAGAACCGATGCCACACCCGACACTAAGGTATGCTAGTATAATTACACTATAATTACAAGATTCATGAAACATAATAATTAAATGTAAGCGTACCGTTTGAGGAAATGAATTGGGATGAAACAAGGAAGTCAGTGTCAAATTAGGGTAAAATAGAGATTATATATGGTTAAAATAGAGAATATATATATTCAAGCAGACTTAATATGATTAAGTACACTAATAGAAAGTGTTCCTAATATTTGTTATAAGAATAATTATGAATTATAAATTAGGTTAATATAATGTATTAATATATCTTTTACATATTAATTAGCCATGTGTAAAATGTAAAATCAATATATGTCATTTACATTCTTAATAATAAGTAAATTTAATATTATTATATTTATAACATATAAATTAATTATGTAATGGAGGTAAAAAATACAATGGGAAGAGTTTTTAGTTATAAGGTGTTTTTAATAGTCACAGTGTAATTAAAACAAAATAAATTAACTGGAATAGTATTTTCCTTTTCTAAAAACTAATAATATAAAGAAATTATTATTATTATTTTTTTAAATTAATTTATTTATTGACAATATTGTGTTTTCAATATATATTTATATAATTTAAATAAAAATGTTAAATAGATTTTTTTATTTTTTTTATTTTTTTAGCAAAATATAATTTTATTTTCTAGATTATTTTATTTTAGTTTTTTTAAAGAATATTATGGGTATGAGACTCGGTTTCCACCTAGGCTCCTACAATGCATCAATGGTGACAGATATTTTTTTTCCGAACTAAACCATTTGTCACTGGGATGGAAAAGTCGCTATCTAGAAGGGGGCGAGGGAGATGGACCTTGGGGGTTCGGAGGTGTTGGAATGGGATCATATCAGATGTGATATGAGGTTAACCGGAATTTGTAGGGGGAGCAGGGTGACCAGATCGAATCGCTTGGGAAGATGAAGTGCGATGATGTTTCAGTGGAAGATTGTGCCAAATCCAAGTGTTGTTTCGACCATAATATATATGAGGTATGCTGGTTTTATAAGTTCTGGAAAACTAAGTTTCCTATCAAAATCATCTTATTTCTTTGGCTTGTCTGGAAAAACAAAAATTTGACATGGGATAATCTATAGAAGAGGAATTGGCAGGGGCCTAGTATATGTGTTTTTTGCAGGAAGGAGGTAGAAGATAATGTCCATTTATTTCTTAAATGCCCTATCTCACTGCAGATATGGACGAAGATTGCTGGTCGAATCAATTTCCCATTAACTTTTTTTGATAAAATCTCAGACTGTCTGTCTTGGTGGAGCCAAAAACCCCCCCAGTGGCGATGTATTCCCCTCTCATACTTCTGGGAAATCTGGGGATGGCAGAATTGTATTATATTTGAGGGTGTGATGGGGGATATGCCACGTCTAATTAACCATATTTTGGGTTAGTATTCTAGTGTGATGACCACCACCAATAGGCCTATTCGGCCTTTTATCCCAATGACTGGACCTGGGTTTACATATCCAACTAGTTTTTTTTATGGTGCCGCTCAGGGAGGCAGATGTGGATGTGGCTTCTGGATCGTCATCTCTTTGGAACAGGAATATTGGGTACACTGGGGGCTGGTAGTGGCACTAACATGAAGGTGGAGGCAATGGCTTTGTGGGGGCTCCTATGGTTCACATCTTTCCTGAGCATTCCCTCCATACATATATATGGGGATTCACAGGCCATCATCAATCATGTTCGGGGTAGCATGAATATCAGGCAACCACATCTCCAAGGCTGGCTCAAACAAATCATGACTCTCTGGAGGACCTTCAGGCACATATCTATTCAGCATATTGGCAAAGATTTCAATCAAAATGATGACAAGATGTCCAAAATGGGTTTAGTGGCTCCATAGGATGGTATGCATATCGAGATTCAAATAGGAGATTCCATACTAGATGCTGGTGTTTTTCTTTTCCCGGTTAGCTTTATCTTGGATGATGCTCCCTGGGCTTTTCCCATGTTTTCTATATGTTATCAATGTCCCTCGACGAACTATATGTTGATGGATCAAGATGTTTTCTTATGAATTGGTCTATATTTTTGTATTCTCACTATCTTAAATGCTTACTAAACTCTTTTGAGACAAATACGAGTTTATACCTAATCTCTTAACTTTTTGGTCATTACTATCTAACAATGTTTAATGGATAATATATCTACTATATTTTTTATTAATACAAAAATCAGTATTTTTTCCTTACTGAAAATTTCATACCCGAACGTTACCATATATATGTTATAATGAGAGCTGAATGACTAGGTAGATTACAATTAACACATATCAAACCACTTTGGCTTGGAAATATATATATATATATAGTACACACAGTAGGTGACTTGGGAATATGATGCTATTTATCTATCCGAATTGCATAACATTGTTTATTTACCTTATTTGTTTACGTTATTTTCCCTCTTCAGTCTGTGTTACATATAATGTGACTATGCTCTACTCGAAGGATCTCTCCCCTCACAATCAACATTTCCATAATCGTTTTATCCTATGTAGGTTCACGTTTGATTATGTCATATGTAAGTTCACATTTTATCTTTATTTTAGATTTTTTTTTTTTTTTTTAAAGAAAAGTACATTCTCTTTGTTTGTAATATTAATTATTTGTAATATTAATATTAATGTTAATGCACTGAATTTATAATGTTAATATAGAAAATGTTTAAGTTAATATATTTAATAGATGGTAAATTAGATATATTAATATATGATTTAGTGAAAATAAAGATGTTATGTGGGTGGGGATTTTAGGTTTTCATTATTATTACAATGAGGTAAACATATTTGGTAAAATTTAATTTAGGTGAATTTTTTAGTTTTTGCCAAACTAAACACTAAATTGATGAATGATACCTCTTGTTTATGGGACAACCTACAAGCATCTCCATAATGAATTGGCTATTTAGATTTATGAGAGATATCCATATCCCACCTACTTTAAATTTGAGTATATGAGATCTTGCAAAGAAATACATATTCTTAACAGTTAACAACGTTCATAACAAAGCATTTTCATAATTTTGTTATCTTATATACATTCACATTTCTACTATACTATATATATTAAAACAAGAGGCAAGATGTTGGGTCGGAACCTTACTCTTCAAGCCTTATCACAATGAGCTAAACATATCCCTTAAACTCGAAGTCATATAACTTTTTAAGTTATTATCAAACTAAACATTAAATTAGTATATAAAACTGCTTATTTATAAAACAATAAATTTTCCGACTATTTAAATTTATAAAGATATACATATCCTACCCACTTTAAATATAAATATATAACTTATAACAAAAACATACCTATTCTTAATCATTATAAACTATTCCTAATAAAACATTTTCGTAATTCATTTATTTTATACACATTCACATTTCTACAAGCATTTCTATACTCTCGTTATCTTATACGAACACAGTTTTACTCTGGTCTCACGCACATTCACATTTCTATACTCTCGTTATCTTATACGAACACAGTTTTACTCTGGTCTCACGCACATTCACATTTCGGGCATAAATGGATCATTTATAGCTAATAAGTTTTATTATTTTTTGGGTTTTATATTCATATTTACATTTGCATTATAAATTATCTATTAAAAAAATGATATATATAATAAAATAATTAATATAATATAATTATTTTTATTATAATTTTTATAATAAATAATAATATATATTAATAAGTATATTGAAGATTATATTAATTAGTAAAAATAGTAATTGGGTTAGTATTTATGTGACAAAAGGTTAATTATTTAATATATTGGTAATATATTAAGATGTTCTAATCTCATATTTGTGTGACGATTAATTTTTCAAAAATCGATATATTAGTAATAAAATAAGGTTTGAAGTCATTATCATTAATCTCATCATGTCATTTATCAAAATTAAAACTAGGTAAAGAAAATAAAAATCATTCTTCCCCACTACTCATACTCATAGCAAACCACATATATATATATATATATATATATATATTAAAATATATTGTAATTTATAATAGTTATATAAGAATAATTTACGAAAATATTAATTTAAATATTATTAAATATGATATAATATTAAAAAATTATATTTTTATAAAATAGGATCATAAAGTTTATATTTAGACTATTTATTTTTATAAAATGATATGTATTTTGAATATCAGTTAAGGTAGACACAATTCAATAAACATAAAGATGTTTGTATGTGTGTCAATTGGGGTTATTTTGAGAAGTTAGGAGGAAGGAATGGAACATTTCCCACTGATGCTCAATTCCAACAAGTGAGATGACCTATGTTGATAGTCTTCAATTCCAACAAGTGAGATGACCTATGTTGATAGTCTTGATAGTATACATATGTTTCTCATATGGAATATACAATATTCTACTTGTGAAAATTTGTGTGCATGCGCTAGTTATTGTTCTTTTAATATTTATATGTTCATCAAGGGTTTTGTTGGATTGTAACATTTCTTCATGGATATTTCAAAATTTGATATATATTTATTAAAGACTTTATTTCTTAATGGTTATTTCAAAATGTAGTATTCACCTTGCAGTGTTAAAGTTTATGTCCCAATGCAAAATCCATTAATGTGATCTCATATTATGATATTCGTTAAAGGTTTTGTTGTATTGGCGCATTCATTAAATGTGATGTCACATTGTGGTATTTATTAGGGGTTTGTTGTATTGTGCAATACTCAGTAAGGGTTATGTTAGATTATGACATTCCTCAATGGACATGTAAAATATCGATATTGATATTTTCTAATTATATACTGTATTCTTATATTCTCATATTCTTTTATAAGAATGTTTTGGCACTAATGGTTGTGTTGCATTGCAATGTTAATGAATTGGATGTCACATTGGGATGTTCATTAAGGGGTTTTTCACATTACAATGTTCATCGAGGATTATGATGGATTTTGACATTCTTCAATGGCTATGTTAGATTATGGCATTCATCTTTGCTAGTTTTATGTTAAATTGCTACATTCCTTAAAGGTTATGTTGCATTGTGACATTCATCAAGGATTATGTTGCACCTAGTTTGGTTGACAAAAAATCAAATTCATTAATGCTTATGTTAAATTACATTTAATTTTCTAACCTATGTTGAATTGTTATGTTCCCGTCGACGGTGCTAGACCCACCATCATTCAGGGGATCTCCCCGGTATGAAGTCCTAACTAGACCTCACACCGTTTGGTGTATGAGTCCCATCCGGTATGATGTCCCAGTTGCAATTATCTTAAAGATATGCCTTAAATATTTCTTGTTAGCACATGGGAGTGGTTTTCTTAGTCTTCAAACAACGAGGTTCACATGCCTGGTGAGTTCTTAATGTCGCTTGTGTAAAGTTTCTTTCACTGCAGAGGGAGAGGTTGAGAGTGATTCTCAAGTCGAAAGGGAATAGTCCCAACTCTGTTAGAGACACACAACACACTAGGACGTGCACAACTTTCAGCAAAGTAGTACACACAGATGCGGCAGCCACAAAACACAAGGTGAGCAGATAGTATGTAC
Organism: Pinus tabuliformis; assembly: GCA_031772625.1. Taxonomy (NCBI): domain Eukaryota; kingdom Viridiplantae; phylum Streptophyta; class Pinopsida; order Pinales; family Pinaceae; genus Pinus; species Pinus tabuliformis. The sequence goes on from CM062817.1 coordinate 824,475,203, forward strand.
AACACCCAATGGAATAGTCCACATGAGTACAACAGTCATTATAACAAGTTTACGAGAATGAATTTGTTGAGTGTCCAATGGAATAGTCCACATGGGTGAGACAGCGTTAACAACTAATACAACACATATCCAATAGCATATGTAATAAAACAACCGAAATAGTTCAACTGTCTTAATACAGGTTAAAGCAACATGCACTACAAGTATCCAAAGAGTAGTCTTACAAACAAATACAATACATGTGTGAAAACATGTTGGCATATTAACAAGCTTCTAAACTAAGAGAAAGTTCCAAGACACATCCGTACAAAATTACATCACTAACCCCAACAGCAGGACGTTGGAGCCACTACTCACTCCTCAAAGAAAATTTTATAGACTCTCAAGGCTATGTGAGAGGATCCAAGGTGAAAAGTAATTTTCACATACAAATGAGGGGTATATATAGCCAAGGGTGAAACTGACCCTTGTGACTGTTCGACTTCCCTCATGACTGTTTGACTGACATGACTCTTCATCTTTACATGTGGGTCTCTTGGACTTCAACATTACATTACATTGATTACAACAGTATGGCCCACAGTAGTTATGTGGCCAAGATGACTCATGACATGACTCGACACGACAGTGCTGGTATGTTCGTGTTGCTGGTGGTGTCCATGTCAATTCACAGTGATTCTGAGTGATGGGCATGCACTTAGTGTATCATAGCTTCACCTCTGCATTGCAAGGGGTGCAAAGTCTTTTGATGGTCTTGGTGTTCTCTTGATGGTTCATGCATGTGCATGTGTCTCCTTTGCTTGCTATGTGGTATGCTTCACTTATTCATCCAACAATGAGAAATTCTTCTAGCATGCACTCCTTGTTTATCCCTGTCGTTGTCGCATCATGCCTGATCCATGTACCTGTTTCTGCAATCACTCATGACAAAATGACATCAAATCCAGAACTCTCCTAGTCTACCATGATGCATCATCTTCCATTTTTGGGTGCAGGTGACCAGGAGAGAGGACAAGGCTCTGAAACAGCATAAAGCACATTTCAAGTCGAGATGTAGGCTCTAAGCACTATTAATGAAAATTGCACAGAGGTCACTGGGAGGCTGAGATGGGTAGTCTGGATCAATAGTGACTTTCTACGGAATCTAGCTTGGCTGAAGGGTAGATCTACGCAAATTTTCCAAGGAGGCAATGCAGGCAACAAGGAGGACACTCGTAGTGAAAATTACACAAATTCTTCGGGGAGGCTAGCAGTGGGCTGCCGGTGGTTGCTGACCAAAACTGTGCAGAACTGGGAGTTTGGCCTGTAGGAAATATATCCACATTTCCTGGGCTGAGCGGGGTGTTAGACAGCTAGAGGATAACCCATGAAAATTGCGTAGTTTTTAAGAGGAGAAATAGGTCGACTGACAAGGTGACTGGTTGACAAAACTACGCAAATGTCGGGGGACAGTGTAGTGACAGGCACCAGGAGCCTTTCCTTCATGTCTGCGCAGTTTCTTCAGTCAGTGGAGGCGGGCATGCTGGCAGCTTCTGCACAATTGTTTGGAGTGAAGCCCGGGATCACTACCCGATAAAACACTCTGGTTGACTAGTGGGGGGCTTGATATATTTTCTTGTGGGCAGCATAGATTGAGATGGCTTGCTCAACAACTTCTGCACTGTTCTAGGTGGCAGTCAATTGGGTTTATTCTAGGATTGCATAGTGAATACTGCATAGGAAGTAGCCTCAACCTCTACGTAATTCTGGGAAGCAGTACATGATCACCGAGGGCTGAGACTTCGCTGTGCAATGTAGCAGAGGTCCGGCTGATGGAGGGTGGTCTAGTCAACAGACTTTTTGGAAAAATGGCTAAGTGTGTCAGCGAGTGAACTTGTGAATACATGACCTTGCGAGCACACACTCAACATGACTCGATGACAAGACACCTCAAATAAACAAGACAACATATGCTCAGCATGACTGACCAACGGGTGTAGATGACAAGTGTGAAACTTGTGATAGATCGTTGAAAGACCACGGCGATGCTTATGTGACATTGCATACAACTTTGTGTGTGAGTGAGATAGATGCTTACATAGTGAATACAACTTGTACACAAAAAGAAGGACATGAATATAGACTGAACATGATAGCAAGAATGACATTGCAATCAACATGTTGAAGATGACAGTTGGTCAAACAAGTGAAAAGAAAGCAATACATGTAGAAGAAACACATAAAATGACTTTTCGTGTTTGCGCATATGCATGTTACTTTGGACAGGATGATATGACAATGACAAGTAGTACTGCAAACTCAACTAAGAGGTTTACTTCAAAAGGTGTTCTTTACTTACCATACTTACCGTCAAGATGATCATGCATTCGACAAAGTTTGCATGCAGTCCTGATCTCTTCCATTACTTGGTCTCTTGGTCCTTCTCCTCAACTCCTTGGGAGTGATATGAGCATGTCGGCTTTTCCTCTAGTCACTGGGCGATGGATTGGTGTGGTTTCAGCAGGAAGTGACTGCTGCCAGGATGAGGCCATGGGAGCCCCATTTGTGTAGATTTTGCATGCAAGACCGACAGGACAACTTGGAAAGCACTGTGGAGTTTTGAGGCACAGGACACTGTTGTAGGATGGTGGTCCTAGGAGGACACCTCTACGCAATTTTTGAATGGACGACAACTAGACTGCTCTATGCATTTTTGGAGAGAAGTGTTGGCTGCATTACTACTCTGTGCATTTTCGAGATCAGTGTTAGATGCGGTCTTTTCAAGTTGTGGGGTTTCAACTAGCAAGGGAGGAAGCTTCATGGATGTAGAAGCATAGTGCAAAGTTCCGGGAAGCTGAATGAGGCTAACTTGCTTAGGAAATGGATAAGTGTAAGATGCGTGACACATATGTAAACAATAATAGGATTCAATTGTGATCACACATGGACACTTAGTGATACAACATAGACCATCCATATTTCATAAGGCATACTTTTCTCAATGAAACAAACTTCGTAATAAGAGTGCATGAAGTGAGTGTGAAAAATGTCTATGTGATGACAACCACTCATACACACACAATTCCCTTGAAGCAAAACAACATTCTCTTTGCATGACAAACAACAATCCCTATGCCCAAATATGGCACTTGCTGCATCAAGATGAGAATACAGACAACTCTTAAGATCAAGGAGGGCAGCTTGAAATCATCAGCTTACCAATAAGTGACCAAGGATGATCGATCACAGGATCCAAGGCAGGGTCTGAAATTTAGATGCGAGCGAAAATTTTGGAGGGCTGTTCTAGCCGCTACAACACTTGGTGAAACACTGGTAGAACTCTAGCTCTCTAAATTGACCCTGTTTCATGAAAAGCGAGTCTAACCCTTCCGAAAGTATTGTTCGATTCTGTGATCATCATGGTTTCCACACTAGATTGGTTGAAAGATGTAACACCTGCCATGCTCTTGATCGGTCAACATACATTCCAAGCCAAGTTAACTTAGTTGCTTTGATTGGGGATGAGGGGTATATTGGTGCACACGTAATATGACTGTTAGATTTTAAGTTTCATCTCTAGTGTTTCTCCACTGCCACTAGGCCTGGAAAGCACCCCAGTGAAGTCACGCAGGAACAAAAGCATCGCTCCACTACCAGTGAGCCTAGTGAGTATCCTGATGGAGTTACTTGTATCACCTCTTTGTGCAGGAAGCCTTTCTCTTCTTTTGCCTTATTCATTTTTCAATTTTTTTTCAAAGAATTGTATATAGACACTTATTTATTTTAGAGGTGAAAGAGGGATCGCAACTTATTGAGAGTAGGAGAGGTTGTTCCTTCATAGAAGTATGTTATGTATACCACTAAGATACTTGTTAAGGTTCCCCCCTCACCATACTCTACTTGACTAAGCTGACAAGGGTTAATCGAAAAGAACCGATTAAAGTAGGCACTACTAGTTAATAATGCAAGCGTTTTATTTTCACCAAGACTCACTCTGAAAAAAACGTATTTTCCATCAAGGCATCATTGACTGAAGACAAGAAGTTCTTCATAAAGAGAGGGGATAATAGACAACTAGATGTTGATATTTGTACAAGTCCTCTTATATTTTCCCAGTTTGTCTCAAGATCTAAACATGGTTTCATGAGAGGCTAACCTATGAGTACAAGCAAACAAAGAAAACAAAAAGCAAAAACAAAAAGTAAAGTGCAAGCAAAACAAGTAAGCAAAGCAAGAAATCAAGCAAACCAAACCAAGTAAGCAAGAAAACAAACATGCAAACCAAAAAGAAAAGAAAAGAAAGACAACAAAGACTACTCCTACTCCTATGTTAAACAGTGCATGGGCCTACTCACATGAAGCGATATTTCTAATGCAAACACCAACAAATTGGTTGGCCCATGTTGGTGAAGACATGGTTCGTGAGAAGCATAGTCAAGTGAACCAACGAACATGAAAGATATAATAATGAATACAAACACACTCCGAATTTAAACACGTCTACAAAAAAAGAAAAGAGTGAAAGCACAAGACAAACACTATGTGGACTTACCATGGTGTTGTGACACACTACGTATAGATGATAAGCATGTGCACTCTCTTGATTGTGACAAACAAGAAAACATGAGAAAAATAGACAACCTATGCCTTGCAAGTCTACTTGATGTGAATGATTCCTCCAGTGTGTAAGTGATGGGATCATGTGATTCTGGTGGAGGAAGCGAAGTTTTTTTGTTGGATTGATCTTCAGTGCATAAAAATTAGTGATGAGGAGCCTTGAGTGTTTCCTAAATTTTCTGATCGGAAGTGGAACTAACCTTAGGATAGCGAGGGCTTGACATAACCATCATCTTAGGATGAATTTCCTCAACAGCCTGTGGGGTTTGCACTTCATCAATAGATACATCATCAGAGACCAGTGGTTTAGTAAGATTAACAATGAGTAAATCAACATCATGATCAAATGAATAAATACAAAGATCACAACAATGAAGATCTGAAACTTTGGGATGTTTGTCAGCATCCTCATGATTTGATGAATCATACAGATGGGTAGATGAGAAATAATACTATTCACCCTCTGCGTTTCTGTAAAAGGTAGATGAAAAATCAAGTGGATTCTCAATGAAATATTTTTCCTCTTCGCTATCAAATTATGGACTGACATCAAGTGGGTTCTATGAATGATCGGAAGTAAGTGCATCCATGGATGGATTTACACAAGGAAAACCAGAGATACCAAAATCATCAAAGATGTCAGGAAAAAGTGGAGGAGGTGTGGATAGAAGGAGGTCATCCTTCACCATGGGTTCATGCCCATATTCTTGGTCATACTCTTCATAAATGATAGTGCAAGTTGGTTGTGCAGCATCAACTCCGTCAATAGCTTGATACTCGTTCACAACAAGTGCAGAGTCTGGAACGGAACAGCATAAGACAATATAATCTAAAGGTTTTGTAGAACTCGGGGACAAAGGTTGACGTAACAAGAGCATATGACAAACCATGGACTTCCCAACCAAATCTGCACAGAAATTGAGATTAGTGAGGGTGGGAGGATGTGATAGTTGAAAAAACTTATGTGCACACTCTCCCACATCACTTTGTGGGGGTGAAGCTGTTTGATTAGGGGAAGGTGGATAGTCACTTGTGACAACGACTATGTCCACTTTTGATTGTGCAACTCCATCACTAAAGTATGTTGAGCGGGGTTTGATATTTTTCTTAAGTTTTGGATAGAGCGATTTGATACAGACATACTCATATCTTTCAATAAGATATTGGAAGTTCATATGACTTTTCGAAGCTTCGAAAGAGAGTTAACGGAAGCACCCCAAAAATTATTCTAGAGATTCATGTGGGGCCTTCCATTATTGTAAAAAAAAAATATCAAGTGCTTGAGGATTGAAATGGTGAAAAACAGATTCTGTTAGATCACTAAAATCCTTGAATGAGTGCATGGAATTATGAGGCAGTATGCTACACCATAACAATGAGTAGTTGTGAAGCATATGTGTGAGTAGCAAACAGACCTCGGTTTCATTAAAACTTTCCACATTCTACATGAGCGCATGGAAGTCATCTAACTGCTCAGGCTAGGCTACTTCACCTTCACCATCATACATGATTTCTGACAAGTCATCCCAAAACTCCCTCTCGACATGAAAGATATGTCCGTTGGACAGACATTTCAAAGGGTGAACTATAATAAGCTCCATGATAGATGTGCAGAGATTCAAAACATATTGTGATGACCTAGCTTATCATCTGGCGCTCCTTCTAGCACCAGAAATTTTGACAGTGCTGGACCCACCAACATTTAGGGGATCTTCCCAGTATGAAGACCCAAGTAGACCTCACACCGTCTGGTGTAGGAGTCCCATCTAGTATGATGGCTTGGTTTCCATTATCTTAGATGTGTGCCTTAACTCTTGCTTGTTAGCACATGAGAGTGGTTTTCTTAGTCCTCAAACAATGAGGTTTTCATGCCTGGTGAGTGCTTAGTGTCGCTTGTGTCAATATTATTTCACTACAGAGGGAGAGAGTTAGAGTGAGTCTCAAGTCAAAAGGAAATGGTCCCAACTCTGTTAGATGCACAAAACAAAGCAGGACATGCACACATTCTAGCAGAGTAGTCCACACGAATGAGGCAGTCACAAAACACAAGGTGAGCAGATAGAATGTACAACACCCAATAGAATAGCCTGCATGAGTGCGACGGTCGTTATAACAAGTTTACAAGAATGAATCTGTAAAGTGTCTAGCAGAATATTCCACATAGGAGAGAAAACATTAATAACTAATACAACACACTTCCATCAACATATGTAATAACAGAATTGAAATAGTCTTAATACAGGTTAAAGCAACATGCATTACAAGCGTCCGAAGAATAATCTTACAAACGAATACAATACATGTGTGAAAATGTGTTGGCTTGTTAATAGGCTTCTGAATTAAGCGAAAGTTCCAAGACACATCCGTACACCATTACATCAATAGCCCTGATAGCGGGGCGTTGGAGCCACTTCTCGCTCTACAAAGAAAAGATTACAGACTCGTAAGGCTATGTGGGAGGAGCGAAGGTGAAAAGTCATTTGCATGTACAAACGACGGGTATATATAGCGAAGGGTGAAACTGAACCTTGTGACTATTCGACTTCCCTCATGATTTTTTAACTTACATGACTCTTCAACTTTACATGTGGGTCTCTTGGACTTCCATGTTACATTACATTGATTACAACAATATGGCCAAAAATAGTGATGTGTCCGAGATGACTCATGACATGACTTGACATGAAAATCCTATTATGGTCATGTTGTTAGTGGTGTCCATGTTCAGCTGTAATGCTGCTGAGTGATGGGTGTGCTCTTCGTGCACCATAACTTCACCTCCGCATGGGCAGGTGTGTGAAGTTATTTGATCGTCTTGGTATTCGCTCAATGGTTCATGCATGTGCATGTGTCTCCTTTTCTTACTACTTGGTATGCTTCACGTATTCATCCAACCATGAGAAAGTCTTCCAGCATGTGCTCCGTTTTCATCTCATTCGTCATCACGCCAAGTCTCATCCATGTACCTATTTCTATAATCACTCATGACAATATGACATGAAAGAAAAAAATATCCTAGTCTACCATGATGCATCATATTTCATTTTCAGGTGCAGGTGACTGGGAGAGAGCACAAGGCTCTAAAACTAAGAAGAGTACGTTTGAGATCGGGATGCGGGCTGCGAGAACTATCAAGGAAAATTGTACAGAGTTCAATGGGAGGCTGAGATCGGAACACAGATCAATAGTGACTCTCTACCGGATCGAGCTCGGCTGAACAGAAAATCTACGCAAATTTTCCAATGAGGCAGTGCAGACAGTAGGGAGGAGATTGGTAGTGAAAACTGCGCAGATTCTCTGGGGAGGCCAGCAGTGGGCTGCATGATATTGCTAGGCAAAACTACACAGAACTGGTAGGATGGACTGCAGGACATCTCTGCATAGTTCTTGGGATGAGCGAGGTGTCAGGTAGCTGGAGGACAGCCTATCAAAATTGCACAGTTTTCAGGAGGAGTAACAGGTCGGCTGATACAGTGACTAACTCACAGACCTGTGCAAATTTCGAGGACAGTGCAGTGACAAGCACTGGGAGCCTGTCCTTCATGTCTACAGAATTTATTCAGTCAGTGGAGGTGGGAATGCTCGTAGATTTTGTGCAATTTTTTGGAGGAGTGAAGCCTAGGGTCACTGCCCGGTCAAACTCTCCAGTTGACCAGTGGGAGGCTTAATAGATTTTCTTGTGGGAAGCTCAGATTGAGATGGTTTGCTGAGCAACTTCTACGTTGTTATGGGTGGCAATCAGTCAAGTTGATTCCAGGATTGCGTAAATCATACAACCTCGGAGGTAGCCCTAGGCTTTGCACAATTATGGGTAGTGGTACATGATCATTGATGGTTGAGACTGTGTAGTGTAGCTCAGTGGAGGTCTGGCTGATGGAGGGTGGTACGGTCGACAAACTTTTCTAAAAAAAGGCTAAGTGTGTGAGTGAGTGAACTCGTGAATACATGAACTTGTGAACACGCACTCAACATGACGATGACAAGACACCTCAAACAAACAAGACAACATATGCTTAGTGTGACTGACCAATGGGTGCGGGAAACAAGCACAACACTTGAGATAGATCGTTGAATGACCATGACAACACTTGTGCGACATTGCATACAACATCATGTGTGAGTGCGACATATGCTTACATATCAAATACAACTTGTACACATGAAGATAGGCATGAACATAGCCAAAACATGACCATAAGCATGGAATTGCAATCAACATGCTGAAGACTACAGTTGGTCAAAGAAGCAAAATAAAGCAAGAAATGTAGAAGAAACACATAAAATGACTTTTTTGTGTTTGCGCACATGCATATTACTGAGGATAGGATGATATGACAATGACAAGCAGTCCTGCAAACTCAACTAAGAGGTGTACTTCTAAAGGTGTTCTTTACTTACCATACTTACCCTCAAGATGATCATGCATCTGACGAAGTTTGCATGCAGTCTTGATCTCTTCCATGACTTGGTCTCTTGGTCCTTCTCCTCAACTCCTTTGGAGTGATCTCAGCACGTCACCTTTTCCTATAGTTATTGGGTGATGGATTGGCATGGTTTTAGCAAGAAGTAACTGTTGTCGGGATGAGGCCATGGGAGGCCCATATACACAGTTTCTACATGCAAGACCAAAATGACAACTTGGACAACACTGCACAGTTTTGAGGCACATGACATTGGTGTGGGATGGGGGTCCTAGGAGGACACCTCCGCGTAGTTTCTAAGTGGAGGACAGTTGGACTGCTCTGCACATTTTTGGAGAGTAATGTTGGTTACCTGACTGCTCTGCACATTTTTGGAGAGTACTGTTCGTTACCTAACTGCTCTGTGCAATTCTGGAGAGTAGTTATGGCTACTATCTTTGCGGGCTACAGGCTTTTAGTAGGCAAGGGAGGAAGTTTGATGGTTGCAGAAGTATAGTGCAAAGTTACGGGAAACTGAATGAGGCTAATTTGTTTGGGAAATGGTTAAATGTGAGATCAATGACACATATGTAAACAGTAATAGGACTTGATTGTGATCGCACAGAGACACTTAGTGACACAACATAGACCATCCAGAATGCATAAGACATACTTTTCTCAATACAACAACCTTCATGACAAGAGTGCGTGGAGTGAGTACGAGACATGTCTATGTGATGACAACCACTCATACGCACACAATTCCCTTGAAACAAAATGGCATTCCCTTTACATGACAAACAACAACCCATATGCCCAAAGATGACACATGCTGCATAAAGATGAGAACAAAAACAACTCTTAAGATCAAGGAGGGGAGCTTGAAATCATCAGCTTACCAAGTTGTGACTAAGGATGATCGATCACATGATCCAAGGCAGGCTCCAAAGTTTTCGTGTGAGCCAAAATTGTGGAGGGTTGTTGTAGCAGCTACAACAGTTATCAAAATGATTAAGTTGCATTGTGGCGATCGTCATTACGTTGAGCTTGGTAAAAAATAGCCCATGGGAAATGTGCCAATCTAACATAAGTTTTAATTAATATTAGTTGTAGTATATTTAGAACATTTATGAAAATATTTAACTATTGATGTCACAATGTGATATAATTGTTCATGAACATTGCATTGCAACACAAGCATGTACTAATTAAATCAATTCCACATTAAATGATGATGAATGTCACAATATAAAATATTTGTTAATAAATGTTACTATTGAGCACAAATTTTTAATAAATATTGCAACATTAAATTTAAGGTGGAGTTGAACAATATTACTACATGACATAACTAGTCATGAACATATGAAGTCAACATAATTGAATGAAAATAATAATGAAATATATAGAAATTTGATATTCTAAAACACATGATATTTTTTAACCATTATACATTCATTAAGGGTTTTTTTGGACCGTGACATATCTTAATGATTATTTTATATTTTTAAATTCATCTTGTATCATTAATGATTATGTCACATTGTAGTGTTCATCAAATGTGGTGTTACATTGCAGCATTCATGATAGGTTTTGTTACATTGTGACACTTGAGGGCTATTTTTGATTGTGATACTCAATGGTTATATCAAGTTCTGATATTCATCTTCACTAGTTGTATAATTTTTTCTTTTATAAGAATATTGTGGCATTAATGGTTAAGTCACATTGCAATGTTCATGAAATGTGATGTTACATTGCAATGCTCATTAAGGGTTTTCTCACATTGCAATTTTCATTGAGGATTACGTTGAATTGTGACATTATTCAATACTTAGGTCAAATTGTGACATTAATCTTCACTAAATCTATGCTAAATTGTACATTTCCTAATGACTATGTTGCATTACAACATTCATCACTTCCTATGTTGGATTTAGTTTTGTTCACTATAACTCGCATTGAAAGGTTATATTAAATTACAAGTTTCATATTAATTGACTTATGTCAAATTGCTATGTTTCCAATCCCAAATGGTTATGTTGCATTGTGATGGTCATCATTTCATTGAGTTTGGACATTGATAACCCATGGTTGAACTTACTTGACCATGATAAAATCTACTATATAAAAAAATTGTTAATCTAACATAAGCTTTAATTAATATTAATAGTAGGGTTGGTGTTATGTAAATAATGGAGAATTTCTAAACAAATTTGTATCATTGTAGATAATAGAGGATCATTATGCAATACTATTTTTCCATTATATATATATATATATATATATATATATATATATATATATATATATATATATATATATATATGAAATAAAGAAATCTAGTGAAGACCTTAAATGACAAGGTCAACCATTAGGCCCTGCTATGAGGGTCTTAGAATTATCATAACATTTTTAAGGTGTGTAGAAATATGCTAGTGCATGTCATTTTATGGTTGACAAATATGTTAACCAATAAAATGTTATAGTGGAAATAAAATATCTATGTTTTTTAGAAATTTGATATATGTCGAAAAAAATTATTATTTTTTTTGAAAAATATATATTTAGGATATGCCCATAAATCTTTATAAGTAAGTGCAATTTCATTAGCAATAAACACATGGAGAATATAAAAAAATGTGTTTGAGAATAAGGAAGTTGTAAAAATGTATGTGTGGGTTGGGTAATTTAATTGCTAGTTAAATTACTTCATTACATCATCAACCAGGGTTTGTAAGCTTGTGAAGTATATGTGCACTATACGTGCTAGGGTATCTACTTTCAATTCAAGGAAACTAATATAATTGCACACGAGAATTTAAACCTATTTATGACTAAGTCTTGATAAGCATGCACGCATGCTCTCTATTAAAAGGCCAATGAATTCAAACTCAAAACTTTGAATTGTAAATGAATTTTTAAAGAAAAATATACTTTGAAAACTTTGGGATCTATTCTAATTAGACGGGAAATTGAGATCTACTCTACTGAATAGGAATTGAAATCTATTCTATTAAACAATGAAAGGAAATCTAACTAGCTGACTTGAAAAAGGACATTTATTCTATGAACTATAAAACAATTCTACTTTAATTTTAATATATTCGACTTGAAATAAATATAATCTAAAATATTGAAAAGAAATCTAACTATCAAATTGTTCAAAACAAATTTATTCTTCAAAACTTGAAATTGCAACTATTCTAGAAAGTAGGAATAAAAAACAATGAATTGTTAACATGATTTTAAGTGCAAAAGCCTCAAAATATTAATAATGTGCACATTCAAAACCAAGACCAATCATAAGCATATAAATATGAGACTAAGCATAAATAAAACGTTTTTAGTATTTTTGTTTTACTATCAAGTGCTCAACCTATAATGAACACAAAACAAATAAGTAAAACTTGAATTTCAAACAAAGCATTTAAAACATCTAACTAGCTAAAGAAGAAAATTAAAGCAATTTCTAATATAGTTGCAAAATGTAAGGAATGAAATCAAAATCATGAAAAATAACTATACCATTTCTCACAACTCCGCAGGGAGCCCTCCTAATGAGCGCAAGATATTAAGAACTCGGATGATAAAAATATAAATTGCCATCATAATCACACATATTCCATGGAACAAAGTTGTGTTACTTGGAAATGTAAAAACAAATTTCTCTCCAAGAATCAACACAAAAATTATGAACTTGATACTGACTCCTCTTCATCACATAAATTACACTATTTATAGAGCTTTGAAGCAACAACAAAATTCAAAGTTTAATTGTTGCAATTCTGGTCATGAGATATTTGTAAAACAATTTGAAAATCAAATCAAATATATTTCCATGGATTTTTGGATCAAAGATCAGCCCAAACCTAATCAAAGTTATCTCTATGCCACAAATTTTCTAAATAACAACTTGTTCTATCCTTTTTGTTGATTGTGCATTGAATGACACATCAACAAACCATTTTCCCATGCAATATGAAAAAATGGGGTTTAGAGAACGAGGAAAATTTCCTAGATGGTAACAAATTTGAGGAAAATGCCTTAGCAAAACCTAATCGGGGTCATACTAAAGAAAACCCATGGTTTTTTTTTGAAATTCGTTTTCATTTTCTTATAAAACACATCGAAAATTTATTGGTGAAAACTGATGCGTATTGCTTTTGATCTCTTGCTAGAGTTTCACACGTGCGAGTTAGGTGGAATTTTACCAACATAAATCCATACTGGAACCTTTAGAAATAAAGTCCATTTTCCGGATTTCCTTCTGAAATGGTGCTACTACCTCAATCATGGAGATAACTATGAAAACTTGAACTAAGCTATAGAATTTGAATTGGCCAAAATGTCATTAGTAAAACCAAGAAAAATCGTAATTAATTCATTAAAAATAAAGAAAATAATAATAATAAACCATGTAGGCATGTATGCAGGAGTTTGGTTTATTTATGAAGAAATATGGTTAAGAAGGATGACAATTTGTGTGTGGAATGATGCAAAAATGGATGGTTTGATCAACAAAATAATGACAAGGTGGAGGCCCAACATTTCCCCACCTCTAATTTTTTTCATGTAATCTTGCAAATAAGTATTTGCAAAGTTACAATCCAACTAATTCCTGGTAATCCTTTATTCTGGCATTTCAATTGAATCCTTGACCAAAGCTCCAAGATATTGGTGTAGATCATCTATCTTGTTAAGATTTACCTTTCTCTCTTGGTTAGTGAACCAATGAATTTTTTCTCCAAAATTGCACATTTGGTAGTGCAACTCCTCATTTCCACACTTGCTTCTTGTATCATATGAAAATTAATAGTTGCAAAATGAAAAAGAATATTTATCCATCCTCTTGTTGAAATTGATGCCATACTATGCTACTTATGAATGATATGATGTCTGCTGATTTATTTTTCTTTAATAAAACAAACATCCTTGCATTACTTATTAGCCCTTTGCACATTATCATATACAACTTGACTGGAAGGAAAGGGTGCCGACATAGTAGCACATCCAAGTACTTATCATTGTTTTCAAAGCCTTTGAAAAAACATTCTTTTTAAAACATAGATATTTCAATAACTTGGAAACAATTTATGAGGTTCTTGCCACTACTTAATTGTGCACAAATTGTTTAATCCTTGGTACAATATCAAATATGCTATATTGTGAGGAATGCATCAATAAGACTCTTACTACATCCATGTGCTTTCCAACCCTGTGAAATGATTTTTTCATCCAGTTTGAACAAATGTATACTTATGAAATTACCCATAAGCATGGTTGGAAATGATCATAAGTTGCAACCCATAATAATTTTCTTCTTAGCATTCATGCATAAAGAACCATGTAGAAATATATTCCAAAGCATTCAAAATTAATTAAATAGTGTTGTCACATAGTCTCTTCAAGAAATCACCAAATAATGAATGATATTCATGTGAAACATGAATGTTGTATGCAGGCATACCACCACTTACGAAATTTTGACAAGATGAATTGCACATAACATAAAATAAGAGTTGTTGGTGTGAGTTGTACACAATTTACTAAAGAGAACAAATATTCTTCCAAACAATTCCAAGAATGTGTGAACAAAGACCTGTAGCAACCTTTTTTCTTCTTGTAGCCTTGTACAAATTATTTCATGGCTTTTATCAATAATATGAATATGAGAATTTGTTTATGACACATAATCCAAGCATTTCTCCATGTATCTTTTAATCATGTGCTACAAACGTGTACCATGAAATCAAGTTGTTCTATGTGTAAAATAATTCTTTTTCTCAAGAACATCATGTTGATGGACCATTAAGGAAAGCACCTCCATATTCTGAATTAATCTCATATGAAGGCCAAAAGGTCATATTATTCATCAAGGAAGTTTGAGTCAATTTATATGGCAACTACAAGAGGAAATTAAACAAGAGAGTGGTGAGAGTTTTAAAAGGATAATGTGCTCTTTGTACCATGAGATCTTTTGGAGGGAAAGACTCTCTTGATGTGGAATGAATCATAGTATGTGGGATTGGTCATTAAAGTGAATGAAAAAGACTAATGGGAGAGAAATTGGGTCTACATGTTTACAATATATTTTTCATCAAAATTTCCATAATTTTTAACAAATTAAAATGTTTAAGGTTAGTTTTACATCAAGTTTGTACTTACTTTGAATTCTAATGTGTTACAAGATGAAATGGATGCTTTACGTAACATGGTACATGCTAGCTGAAGTTCAAGATGGAAAAATGTATGCTTAAGTGCTTCAAAATGGAAACAATGTGTTTTTCTCTTCTTCACCATATCATGCTTTCATAATTCCATTTTGACGAAGAAAATATGATACTATGAAAAAATACAAAATTCTATCCTAATTTGTGCATAATGATGAAAAATAAGAATCTTCCTTAAAAACCCCACTGAAATATGCTTCAAAATTGATTTTTTTGTAATTCTTCCCACGTCTTACTCAATTTATCATACTCTAAGAAAACCCCGCATATCATAATTTTTTTTATTTCTACTCCATTTTCTTGTAATCTCTGTGCAAAAAATGCTCTAGAATAAGCTGCTCCAACCATAAAACAAGATGCTACAAAAACTTTCTATAGCTACTGCAAACTTTCCACAACTGTTTCTATTTTTGTTCTAGAAATTTTATTCTCTAAGCTTGAGCTACTGATTTATACTGTGTGTTGAGTGTTGAAGTAGAGATCATGAATAATGATGCATGTTGAGTAATATTATTGATTTTCCATAAAAGGAAAATGACTGAAGAAGAGTTGTAGTAGTGCCATCATGCTTCTATTTCATCACTACTTTAATTGGAACAAAAGAAAAACATGTTGCTACAAGAAACTTTTAGAACAATAAAATGAACTCATGCAAGTTGTTGTTAATTCCATTGAACCATATAGTCTTCATCAAAACCAAAATCCATGGTACAGTAGTTACCATGCGAATGAATGTGTCGAAGTCAAGCATGGAAATAAATCATTGGATTACCAATCACTAATTACAATCATTAACCAATGTGATAAAACTTATCGATAATGTAAATGAGTCTCAAGGTACCTAAGTGCATCTTAAGAGGGATGAACAAATGTGTTGAATTTGAGTCACCTGCAAGATCTGACAATCAATAAACATTTTTTTATTCTCATTGTTTCCAACGAGAATGATTTCCACTAATGTATGCAAGTTCCAAGTCCCTCAAAATAATCTCTAATCTTGATCCCAGTATATGAGAGGCAACCTACCTTAATTGATATGATGTTGAAAAATATTGAAGAATTAAGTAGTGGGTGTCCAATGACTGTCTTGAACCAAGATTCAATGTAATATTATCTTCCTTGGATTTCTTGTACAATGTTTTTTGTTATCATGCCATGCATGTCTTCAAAGATGTGGTCCCCATCCTTAGAATATGGTGATAGTCGTGCAGGAAACTCTTCAATCTTAGGTTGCAACATTTTCTCTTCATCATTGAGTACCCATGATTCTTGGACCTTATTTGGATCTTCTTTTGGGCATTGTTACTCAACGCCAGTTAGAGAATATTTTTTTGCAATAGTCTTCATGATCTAAGATGAATATTATTTAGATCAATAGGAGATGTTTGAAGTTTTTGTACCCAAACATTGTAAGTGGATTGAGGTATTTTATTGTTGGGGATCTGAAATGGTTGTGTAGGTAGTTGAGTGGGAATGGGTTTTTGGGGTGCTTCAATAGGTAGTAATGGGAAAGGTTGAATTAAGGTCAACTGAGGGTGTAAATGAGGTTGTGGTGGAAGTGAATGGTATGGATATCATTGAGGTTGGTATTGAGGATACTGAAGAAAAGATTGAGGATATGGTGGATTTCTTCCATAAGTCCCTTGGCAACCTTGTTGTCAAGATTGGGTTTGGGATTGGGATTGAGATGGCCAAGGTTGCCAAAGCAAGGATGTGCTCCAATTACTTTGATATTGTTGTGCACAAGCTTGAGATGGTGAATTAGGATATTGCATAATACTTGGTTGAAAAGGATGCCATGGTATTCATGGAGGTACATAACATAGTTGACTTGGTGTTTGTTTTCTCCCTCATAAACTACCTTCAACATTGGTAATGATGGGAAATATTTAGTAGTATGTAATTTTGAATAGAAAACACAAATTTCAATATCAAATGGGAATTCTTGCAAAGCATGTTTCATTCTACATTTAGGGAAAAATATAAACAAAACAACATTCTTAACATTTTTCTTGTTTTTCATTCTTAGCATATAAAACTATTCACTTAAATTTCCAAGAATTTCTAGCAAATTTCCAAGTTTATCTTGAATTTCCAACCCTGATGTGAACTTACTTATTCTTTCCATAACTGGATCTCAGGGGGATCTTCCGTACTTTGGTTTTCCACTTGATATATTCTTGAACAATTCAGAAATACCTTGAAATGACAGTTAAGAGACATATCCTTTACCCATCAGGTTAAGAATATCAATCCATTCATCCCTTATATATTTTAGTAGGAGAGATTTTAATTTGTCTAATCCTAAATCATAAAATTTAGATCTTTTTACATTATAAGTTAATCTCTCCACTAAATCTTCAAGGATTTCATCCTCTTTCTGGTTCATCTTAAAGACTTCATCTCTAAGGTCATGGTGTCTAAAATAAGATTTATATTTTTCTAAATTATCCTTTTCATACCATCTCATGATCTTATTGAATTAGTTTCTAAACTCATAAACCATTTAAGAGCTCTATACTTCAATGTTTCCAGGAAAAAATTCATTTTTTGAGTGTTTAATAAGTAACCATAAGATCTACAAAGTATCTCAAATTCAAAAAGAAAGGTTTTTGAGTCCTCGGATCTCATACCTTTGAAGTTGGGAAGTACATATGGAGGTATTTTTTTCATATGAGTGTTTATGTCAATATTCTTAATTGGAAATCGAAAAGGACCTTCTTCATTGTCATCATCTCCATCCATTTCGTCTACCTCCTTTTCCACCTCTTCTTCTACTTACAAAAAAAAAAATTCATGATGTGGAAGGTGATGCAACTCTTATTGCACCACATGATTTAGTGGGAGTGGTAGGTGATTAAAGTCTTTTGGAATTGTTTTTCAAGTTTTTTTTCCCCTATGGATCTACATCTAAAATTCACTAAAATGGAATTAATTCTATGCAACTAAAAATGGGTGCAAATATGAATGAGATGCAATTGAAAGATTATATATATATATATATATATATATATATATATATATATATATATATATATATATATATATATATATATAGATATATATATATGTCCCCAACAACGAAGCCAAAAATGTTGGGTAATTTAATTACTAGTTAAATTACTTCATGAAATCATCAACCATGGTTTGTAAATTTGTGAAGTATACATTCACTACATGTGCTACGATATCTAATTTCAATTCAAGAAAACTAATCTAATTGCACATGAGAATTTACACCTATTTATGACTAAGTCTTGATAAGAAAACACACATATTTTGTCTTAAAAGGCTAATGAATTCAAACTCAAAAATTTGAAATGTGGATGAACTTTTAAAGAAAACTATACTATAAAAACTTTGAGATCTATTCTAATTGGACAATAAATTAAAATTTATTCTACTGAACAAAAAATGAAACCTATTCTATTAAACAACGAAAGAAAATCTAGCTAGCTTACTCGAAAAAGGAAATTTGTTTTATGAACTGTAAAACAATCCTACTCTAATTTTAATCTACAAGACTCGAAATAAATCTAATCTAAAATACTAAAAGGAAATCTAACAATTAAAATTGAAATCAAAGATATTCTTTAGAACTTGAAATTGCAACTATTCTAGAAACGTGAATCAAAAAGTAATGAACTGTTAACAGGATTTTAAGTGCAAAAGTCTCCAAAGATTAGTAATGTGTGAATTAAAAAATAGGACCGATCATAAGGATATAAAAATGAGACTAAGCATAAATTAAATGTTTGTGGTGTTTTTTTTACTGTCAAGCACTCGACCTGTAATGAACCAAAAAAAAAAAAGTAAAATTTGAATTGGAAACAAAGCATTTAAAACATATAACTAGATAAAGAAATTAATTAAAGAAAATGTTAATATAGTTGCAAAATGTAAGGAATGAAATCAAAATCATGAAAAATAACTAAAATGTTTCTCACAACTCCACAAGGAAGCCTCCTAATGAGAAAGAGATATTAAGAACTTAGATCACGAAACTATAAATTTCCAACATAATCATGGAACAAAGTTGTATTACTTGGAAATGTAAAAAAAAATTCTATCTAAGAAACAATAATTTTTTTTTGAACTTAATACCAACTCCCCTTCATCACAAAAATTACACTATTTATAGAAGCAACATACAAATTCAGAGTTTAATTGCTACAATTATGGTCATGAGACCTTTGTATATCAGTTCGAAAATAAAATAAAATATATTTCTGTGGATTTTTGGATCAGCGATCAAGCCAGATCTGATCAAATTTATCTCTAGGCCATGAATTTGCTAAAGAACTATTTGTTCTAGCCTCTTTATTGATTGTGCATTGAATGACACATCAACAAACCATCTTCCCACGTAATCTGGAAAAATGGGGTCTAAATAACCAAAAAAATATCCAAATGGAAATGAATTTGAGGAAATTACCCTTGTGGAGCCTAATTGGGCTCATTCTGAAGAAAATCCATGTCTTTTTTTTTTTTTTCAAAATTCATTTTCATTTTCTCAAAAAATGTGTCAGAACTTTTCTGGTGAAAATCGTTGTGTATTTCCTTTCATCTCTTCCTAGAGTTTCATACGTGTGATTTGGACCAAAATCCATATTAGAACCTTTAGAAATAAATTCCATGTGCTAAATTTCATTATAGAATGGTCTTACTACCTGAATCACAGAGATAGCTATGGAAATTTTAACTAAGCTAAAAAATTTGAACTAGCCAAACTGTCATTAGTAAAACCAAGAAAAATGCTTATTAATTCATAAAAATAAAGGAATTAATAATAATAATAAACCATGTAAATATATATATTCAGGATTTGGGTGTGTTTATGAAGAAATATGGTTAAGAATAATGACAATGGGTGAGTGGAATGATGCAAAAATGGATGGTTTTATTAAGAAAATCATTACAAGTTGGAGGCCCAACAATGTGTTTGTTTATATAGATCAAACCATGATATTTGTCAATCCAAACCCAAAATCAAATTGACCACATCATCAACCTCATATTTGGAAAAATGGATCCCTATAATTTTATTGAATTTAAAAATGCACGTGCATTTAAATAATGCACATGAATTTAAAAAACATTTTTCATTCCATCATTGATTCTTACTCTCAACGTCCTTCCTAACTCTCTATTTATTACCCCTCTTTCCCCCTTTCCCTACCCCCCTTATTTGTTTCTCTCTCTCCATCCCTCTCCAACCCACCTTTTTCTCTCCACCCCTCTCTCTTTTCCTATGTATCCCTCCTATATCTCTCTATACACATAAGCCTCCCCTCTCTACCATTTTCCATATCACTTTACATCTCTCACCTTCTCCATATCACTCTTTCAATATCTCTCTCCTTTTACAAATTACTTTCCCCTCTCTATCTTTTCATTTCCACATAATTCTCTCTCCCCTCTCCATTCCCCTATTTCTCTCTCTCTCTCTATTCCTTCCCTAATCTCTCTCCCCCATTTTTCCTATCCCTCTTTCTTTTGTGTTTCCATATTTCTATCTCTCTCTCCCTTTTCCTATTCACTTCTCTCTCTCTCCTCACTCCTTACTCTCTCTCTCTCTCTCTCTCTCTCTCCATATGTATCCCTTCTATTTCCTTATATTTTCCCCTTTCCCTAAGCCTCACTCTTTTGTCTACCCTTTTTCATTTTCTATTTCTATCTCTCTCTCCCCCTTTCCATCTCCATTTTTATCTCTCTCTCCCTTTACCTATTATACCCCATCTCTCTTCCTTGTCTATTGCTCCCTTTGTTCTCATCTCTCTCTCTCAAACTTCCTCTATTTTTCCCTCTATCTTCATTTCTCTCTCCTTATCTCTCCCTCCCCGCCATCCCCTCTCCCTCCCTCCCTCCCATCTCTCCATATCCATTTATTCCTCACTCCTTATGTATCTCCTGTATATCCTAGTCTCTTTACCCTTCTCTAAGTCCCCTTATCTCTCTCCCTTACCCCAAAAACTCTCTCTGTCTCTCCCCCCTGACCTCCCCATATCCATCTCCCTCTCTCTACCTGTTACACAACATTTTGTCACTGTCCCTGTACTGCCCATTCCTTGATCTTGGAAGACCTCTATAGTGAACCCCACATGCTTTGCCTTCATGCAGAAACTCCCATTATGTCCCTCTTGATGAGCAGATCAATTCCCTATTGCACCATTTCCCTTGAAACTTCTATTTTTCCCAGTTTACAAGACCGACACTAATGACATTTGTCTCCCTCGAGCTAATGTGTAGAGATTAGAAGTATCCCTAGCACTGACTGGAGTGACTGAGTTATGTTCTAGTCACACCGGTCTTGTTATGTAAAGTTTTTTAAATTAAGAGCTGAAGCTTCCAGCTCTAGAAGCTTCGTAATGGAAATCTCATAAATGGTTTGGCCAGATGGGGTCGAGGACGTCAGTTTGGGCTCCTTTCCCCTATAATGATGGAACTATCTCAAGGGATAAGACCTTCTCCCATGAGGAGTGGATCCATCTCCCAACCATTCATCATATATAAAATTCCCTTCTTCCCAAGCATAAGCTAGTGTTGATGTTAGTGTGCCAGTGCTATTTTGGTTTGGAGTAAGCAGCAAGCTATTCATAGTTGTAGCTATCTAGTTGTGTGAGGGAGAAGTGTGATTTGGTTTGGATTGAAGGCTAAAGGGAAGATCCTTAAAACTATTGTTGATTGAGGCCATCATGGAATGATAGCAGAAGTGTGTGGAAATATGGTCTTGTCAGAGGAGAACCGCAACGTCAAGATAATGGTTGTTATCTCTCTTTGATATCAATATACATGCGACTATCGATTGATTTCCAACATGCTTTGTCATCTTACATATTCATGTCTTAATGTTTCTTGACTTATTAAGTAGGTTGAATTACAATTTGTCTATTATCATGGTTGTCGCTTGTTGTTGTTTACTTGTTTCGAGAAGGAAGCGAGCGATAGCTGGAGCAAGCAGGAAAGGACATCATCAAACGGGATAAGCGTACTAAGAGGTAGGCCCTCTTAATTGGTTCTAACCTAAGGAAATCTTCCATAGAATGTATCTATTGTGGCTAGACCCATTATCGGGCTAGAGGAATTTGTTTGTTTCCGCACTTATAATTTACTTCACCATAAATTAGCAACTCCACTAGGGAACCAATCCTTTTGTTTTTTTAGATTTCATGATTTCGTCAAAACTTT
The DNA here is from genome assembly GCA_031772625.1 of Pinus tabuliformis. Classification (NCBI taxonomy): domain Eukaryota; kingdom Viridiplantae; phylum Streptophyta; class Pinopsida; order Pinales; family Pinaceae; genus Pinus; species Pinus tabuliformis. The sequence goes on from CM062817.1 coordinate 824,497,620, forward strand.
CCTAGTTCCACTTTTTCCCTTTGGTTTTGTTTCTTTTCTCCTACTTACTGGCTTGAGTTTGAAATTCATAGTAGTAGATCTGGTCGTTGTTTCAATTTTTTTTTATCTTTTTCTTAGCTTCCTCGATCAGTGCACTTAATCCACTAACAATCATGTTGATCAGCGATATACTGAGGAACAGTCGCACTGACCAGCCTCTGGTGCTTGCTGTCAGTTAGGAAGTCACATCGATGACTGTAAGTGAAGATTAGGGTTTGACCCCAATCTTGGGTAGTGTGTTCTACTCTTATGATTTTGACCCCGTAAGCCTTTTGGACCATTTTCTTCCTGACTAGAAAGCTGCTTTTCATTTGGTTTTGTTTTCTTGTTGGTTTATCCTCTTCCTACTTGATTGCCTAAGTCATTGGGTGGTCAGCGACACTAAGGCATCTAGTTAGTCATCCATTCAGTTGTTTGTGAACTCAGTGAGTCAGGTTGTAGGTGTACTTATTCCTTACATTTCATTTTCGGTCCTTTTACGAATTTGACCTCTATTGCACAAGTGTGGAAAGTTTTCGCTTGCTTGTCTGAACGTTTCTTTTCTGGCATGGATTACGTTGCTTGGCTTGCTGTTGGTAAAGTTGGCGTTTCATTACTCTGAATGAGATTCTCTTTTCATGTTTTCATCTGCTTGAAGAGCTTATTGTCTCGAAAACTTTTTCATTGAATAATTGTATGTGAAAAGTTTATTTCGTTGTTTCATGAAAACGTATGAAATTCTAGTTTGTTGCATCATTGTGCTACGATAAATTTCATTACTGAAATACTAGAATTGCATTGGCATTTGGAAAAGGAATAGAACTCTTTTGCTTTTGAAATGACTATTAGGTATGTGCTTGTCAAGAAATTAGGAATTGGAATGCATTTTTCATTAGTTTATTTATCGAAAAAGTAAGGTAGTGAAATATCATTTCACTTTTAGTTGCTTGATTGTTTGCATCTGATTGAGTAGTTTCTACCCTCTCTAGTGTAGGCATTTCATCGAATCAAAAGGGTCTTGTCTCATTTAGTTTCATTTAAGGTTTTTCGAGTCGCATCGCTAAGACTTGAAAACTAAAACATAACTCAAGATAAACTTTAAAATGAGTTCAATTAACCTAAGGCACATTTGACATTTAACGATCATATATAGAAGGTCTAGGCTAGAGACGTGTTCCGGCATCTTTAAACCTAGCAACTGTTGTTAGCTTCGACATTAGACAACGCTAATATGGTTTTTTGCTCCCCGTACCGTCGAGTATATAACAGGAGACCCCTCTAGGCTGCAATCCTTTATCCTTAGGAAGTCGAGTCGGCCGCCTTGCAAACATGATGCACTGAACACAGCATTCAGGGAGATTTCCTACTCATACTTCTCGATTCATTGGGAGGTATTCTGCTGTTCACGATTGCCTGGTAATCCGGTTTACCTAGATCATCTAGAGCAGTCATTTGATCATTTTGACTCATTAAACTTAAAAGATCATTCGATCATTTGTCCTTTCAAGCGCATTTCCTATCGAAAGCGATAGAGTCATCTTTGTTTCTTTCTTGACTCTTAAAAAATGAAAGAGCACCAATCTTTTTTGCGTCTTAATAATTGATTGCCAACGATCCGAAAACACCCTGTTAGTCTTCTTGAGACCAAATTGTGAGTTTCCCTTAAAAAACATTTTAAAGCCTTGAAGTTATTTTTTTTTCGACTAAGACAAGGTCATCGTGGTTGAACCATCTGATTCACCCAGTTCCTCTTCCTCTCCTCCATCTGAAAGATTGTCTGAGGAGCCATTTCCTGAGTTACTAGAGTCACTCGAGGACCAAGGTGTTGAACTCGGAATTGTTCTGAGTATTCAACCATTTTCATCTCATCCTCTACCTGCTTTCGATACTGGGTCGTCTGTTGATCTTGGCCCAGAATCTCCGAAAAATCCTGTTAAAACTCCTAAGGACTCGCCGACCATTGACGATCAGCTTGGACTGGTTATCTATCCTCTGAATCCTCTGTTTGACCCTGTTGTGATATCACCGTAGCATCCTTACAGTCTGTACGACCAACCGGGTGTTCCTTTGGAACTATCCCCTCGTACTTCTTCGGCCATTCGTCATCGTTTGTTTCCAGACATGGAACCCAAAGGTGATGCTCCATTCACCTCTTCGGAAGAGTCTGAATTTTCTACTCCACACACTATCAATGAGGAAGAGCTCCCTTTTCCTCCCGAGGGTTTCCCCTATTCAGGGGGTATTCCCTCCATTTTTCCACCCAACTATGTGTCTTTGGCGCAATTGGTTTCAGGTACACCTAGTGCCTCATCACTTTACCATAACCCTGTTCCGACGTCAGGCACCATGCCTACGTCAGGTCCGTTCATTGCGAACATGACTTCTCAACAGGTCGTTACCTCAGTCCCAGTGCAACCCACAGTTCCGAATACCCTTGTATCATCAATCCCTGTTACACGTCAGGCAGAACCGGCAGTCTCGAAGAATGTCTCTGTCAGTTCTTCCATCCCTTTAGTCAGTGGCCAGGTTGTGCCACCACTTGGGGGACAAAACCTGAATGTTTCTATGGTGTCAGCTACCACCAATGTCAGTGTTTCACAAGCTCACATGCTTAGTATGAATCAGACTTCCTTTGGTATTATTCACAACCCTGCTAATCCTACTGAATCAACCAATGTCCAGTACCAACAGGTTCAGAATCTCATTGGTTTGTCTGGATTGAGAAATGTTTAGTATCATTAGCCCCATGGGGCTCAGGTCCAATACCAAACTCCTTACATTCCATATGGTTCTCAAGGAATGGTTAATCAACCTTACACCCTCTAATCGGGGTAGTACATTCAGCGTGGCTATGGCCAGATTCAGTTCGGAAATTTCTTTGGCACTATTCAAGTACCCTTACAACAGGAAGGACAACCTCTACAACAACAAGGGTAGACTTTGTTATCGTAAGGGCAACCTTTGTTGCAGCAAGGGCTCTTCTCACAACTGTAAGGGAAAATGATCCCATAGTAAGGTCAACTGCAACAACTGTAAGGTCAACCCTTGCAACAGTTGTAGCAAACCATGTAGCAGTAGATACAATATGCTCTGCACACCTCCCAACCCATGTCATCATAGGGCCAACCTCTCCAGCCTCAGGGACAAATTTTGCAACTGTAAGGTCAACCCTTGCAATAGAAAAACCAACTAGTGTAGCAGCAACCCTTGTATACATATTAGCAAGGTCAACCCTTGCAAGGGCAGGGTCAAAGTCAAGTCCTACAGCAACAGGCTCAAAATCCTAATGTTCTAGGTCAACAAGTCCAGAATCCTACTAGCCAAGGGCATCAGGTACAAAACCATAATGCCCTAGGTCACCAGGTCCAAAATCCTTTTATTGAAGGGCAGCAGGTATAGAATCCCTATGTCCAAGGTAAATAAGTTTATCAACCTTATGCCCAAGAACAGCAAGTCCAATATCCATATGTCCAAGGTCAATAGGCTCAATAACCTTTTAACCCGCATGTTACATATCAACCACCTATGGCTAGACAGTTCCAAGGTATTCAAGGGAAAAATCCTCCCTATGGTCAAGGTAATCTATAAAGGGGGCAACCTCAGATGCCATATAGCCAAAATCCTTACCAGCAAGGATGGGCTCCTCCATCCAGACCTGCTTATCAACCTCCCATGCCTTTTAAAACCCAATTTCCATTCTTGGCTACACTTGAGTTGCCAGATGTATCTCACCTTACAAATGATCCAATCCTTCATTTGCCATATTGGCCTCTGGTTTCGTCCAAGATACCAAGTGATTGTCCAAAGTTAGATGGGAAAGCTAAAGAAGATCCTCAGGGCCATGTGATGACATATCACCTCTAGTGCTAGTCTAACTCGTACGTTGACAATTCCATTCATCTCCCTCTTTTCCAATGAACCCTCATGGGCACTGCAGCCAAGTGGTACATTGAGCTGCCTCAAAGTACTTACCATGACTTTAACTCTTTAGCCATGGATTTCCTCACACATTTTTAGTTGCCAATTTGCTATGAAACTGGCACCTATTTTCTCACATCTCTTAAGAAATATACTGTGACCCACATCTCTAATCACATCCATGAATGGAGATGTAGACGTCGCTTGATAAAATTTGAGATTGTTGATCAACTGCTCACTGAATGGTTCACCAAATCATTCATTGCCCAAATTTCTCGTGATATAGCTATGGGTGGATGTGTTACTGAGGAGAAAGTCGTCACTCGTGCTTAGTATTTGGATCTAGTTTACTCTCAGTCTAGCACTTTGTATGAGTTACTACCCAATGCTCCATAGCCATCATCCAATCCCGTAGCATCAAAGTCACAAGTTGTACCTCGTGTTGATGGAGTTATTTGATCAGTATCCCAGACCCCTGCTAAATCTTCTTCCAAACAGAAGTCGGTCTCAAATGTTGTTCCTAATAGTTCGTCTGAGAATCCACCTAGCCCTGGTAAAACCTCAGAGGTCCATGCTATCCATTCTAGCACAATGAAAAATCCTCGAAAGAAAAGAAGAAAGGCAAAGGCAAGGGTAAAGCTGATGCCCCAAAATAGGGTCCTCCCAAATCGTCTACTGGTGAATCTCCGCAACGAAAACCTAATTATCCTTGCCTCATTTGCGAGGAATATCACTACACTAAGGATTTTCCATGCCAATCCGAAGTTAGTCGCTTGCTCAAAGGGATCCCCACTATCCTCAAAGAGCCGTTTCCGTCCCAGCAAACCCAAATGGTAGACCAACCCCAATATGCTTCCTTTGGATCTCAAGTGTTCATGATGAGTATGCCTTTTAATGTGGTTACTAGACAAAAAGATTATGAAACTCCTGCTTCAATAACTGGGAAATAGAAACAAGCCTCACCTTCTTCTTCTACCCTGAGTTCTGGCCCTTTGCATATTAAGCGCCCTAACCTTGATTCCGCTATATGGCCACCCTCTTGAGGTGTGTTGTGGAAATCGTCGTATAATCCCAACGCTCGAGCTACTCAGCACTACAATATTGTTGAGGATTTGGCTCAGGCGCTATCAACCATGTCGACTCTCGAGGCACTCTAAAGCTATCCATCATAGTGGAAATCTTTACTATCAACTATCGAGGGCATTGATCCCACCGATTCCAATTTGACATGTTTTGACCTAGAGAACCATGTTCCACGTCTCCCTCGTCAGATTGCCTTTCTCATTCAGGTAACCACCAATGAGAAGACCATCCACCGGACTGTAATCGATGAAGGTGCTTCCACCTGCATCATGTCGATCGCATGATGGAAGGCTATTGGTTCTCCTGCTTTGAACCAATCTCCAAACACTTTGGAAGCTTTTGATGGGCGCAATTTGCAACCTTTTGGTGTCTTACCTAACCTTGCCATCACTCTTGATCTAGGTGGATCTTCACATACAATGGCATGGAAAAGCTCCAAATTCAAAGTGGCAGAAAAGCAACTATCCTGACATCAGATCAAAGTTCTCGTCACCCTGATCCCAATGGTGTGAACAACACTCCAATTCAGGTCCAGATGATGAAGTTGTGGTAAAAAGAGTTTGCCTTAGTTCCTTTTAAAATGAGGCATTTTCTCTTAAAAATGGCTTTAAGCCTTTAAAAGGAAAAATCGCAATCGGAGGGTCCAAAGGGGTCGACTTAAGAAGTAGCAGCGGAACCCCCAATCAGTGATCTTCGATTAAATCGGAGTCAGAAGCAAGCGTTCGACGATGTCAGGATGATCAGAATTGGTGTGCGGAGAGCGATCAGATCAGCAAAACATAAGGCACAAGACCAGGATCAATGGGCCGTTGCGATTGCGATCTATCGATCAATGATCGACAATCTCAGCCGTCGAATCGGGAAACAGATCAACGGCCAGGATTAAATCGGCAGATTGGCGATTGGAAGATCGGTGATTCCCCATGATAGGACCAGTGAACAGTGCAATAGAGACATGCGATGCAATCTCAGCCGTCCGATCAAGGATCAAATCAACGGCCAGGATTAAATCGACAAATTGGTGTATTGGCAATTGATGAGCCCCAATTTTTGGTACAATTTGGGCTCATATTGGCCTACTTACCTTGCTCAACCATTCATCTTTTATCACTTATGCATTCATTTCTTAGTATATTTGTGTTGTTTGTAGGAAGAAGGGCAGACATTATATCTATGTGGCTAATACATGATGATTTCAGGTTTTTGGCATTAAAGAGAGCAAAAGACCACGCAAAAGGAAACAAGGAGACAACAAAGATGACATTGCGGGTTCATAGGGAGGTTGTCCACGGTCTTGATGACCTTCCTCGTGATTTTCACCTTAACTCCGAGCTCCAACAACTCTCCCCACCGAGCTTAAAGGCAGCCAACACGTTCTACAGGATCAGCAGTTTTACAGCAGTTTGACTTTCAGTTGGATAGCCAAGCTCCACGAATGGAGGAAGCCAGCTTGATCTTCATTTTGTATAAATATGAAGGCTGTAGCCTTTGTTAGGAGCTTTTTGAACTTTTGGACTGATATTGTAATTTCTGAGCACAGCTCGGTGTTTGTTTTTGTAAGCCAGTTTTGGCATGACATTAGACTTTTGATTATGAATAAAGGCAAGCAGATTTGGATCTAATTCTGAGCTTTTAAGGGAGCTATAGCTCTCAGGTTAGGGCCCAACCTGAGAGCAATAGATCTCCTCTTCTTGTAGTGTTATTTGCCTTTCTTTCCAGCACTTTGTTTCCTTGTTTGATATGCAATTCAAGAACACAGTCTGCTGATTTGATTTCTTTAATAAGATTGAGTAGGATTAGCTTATGGTTAAATCACTTTCAGTTGCTTAGATCAGAATAGGAGGTTTGTAATTCACTGGAGCTCCAAGAAAAGGTTGTTAGTGCCTTCACTGCCATCTCTGTTTAGGGATTGGGGTGCAGTCTATACCAACCACCAAAAAAACGCAGTCTTTTTCCACTTTTATGCAAGCTGCAACACAGTCGTTTTAATCGTGGATCCTTCCATGCATTTTGCTCTTGAGCCATACTTCTTCATTACAATTCCATGCACGACTTTTCTTCATGATTTACATCGTTGTTCATTGGTTTAATAGCACAGGTAGCACAGGTTAATGGATTCTCGTTTTTGGTGCAAGACATAAGTAATTTGTTTTATTTACACTGCTCAATATCATTCCACTTCCTTCTTCTTCTTCTTAACCATGCCTAAATCCACCTACTCGACCTCTGTTCAGCTCGTTCACCTTCCAACTCTTCCATTGCCCACGTAGCTCCATCTTTTTGACCTTTCGTTGTTTCCATCCTTCTATTCACCAACCAACTCCGTGCACTCTCTCTCCATCTTATTTCTCTACCCCTGAGCCATCACAAGCTCCATCTCCACCTTACCTATCCACCCATACCGCTCCATCACCTCACCATCACCCAAAACTCCCACAGTAGAACATCCTGTAGAAGTTAGCAGATTTCCTGTAGAATTCCTTAGTTTCCTGTAGGATCCCCTGCAGACATCCTGTAGAAGCCTGCAAACTTGGTTGCCGAGCACCTGAATGTTGTAGACTTCTGTGGACTGATGCTAGGGACCCTCTGGGACCTCTCCTAGCCCTCCTGACCTTTCCCAAGCTTTCTCTCCCTTCGCACCACCTCTACACAGCCAAACCCTAATAAGAAACAAAACCATAATCACTCCAACCACTTAAGCAAAAATACAAAAACAATGTTCTCTTTCATGGAAGTAGTTTGAGTTCATGCATTTCACATCATTAGAAGTAATGGCATCATTTTTAGACATTTGCACTCTCACTATTGCACCATAGAGGTTAAACTAGTCAGATTAGGGTTTACTAGGGTTTCCATGCTTTGGTTGGCTTTCAGTTCATTTTTGCAAAGTAGATCAATTTCCCTTGAGATAGCCTTCGTCCATCATTTAGAAAGCTTCTTCTGAGAGCATATAGAAGTTGGCTTGAGCCCTAGCGGACTTGTGCCAGCTGATCAAGTGACAGTTGCGACAAGAGCTAGTACTTGTGCATACAACACCGTCGCTTCCAAGTTTGTACGAACTAATGGGTTGATAAAATTAGAGATAGGAAGCTCTAGGAATTGTAGCATTATTGCTACAATACTGGAGCCCACCATCTTTTTGGCGTCGTTGCCGGGGAAGCGTCAGAGTATTAGTAATTGTTGCTTTTCTTCTATTTTCTTACTCTTGCCTTCTGCTAAGTAGTTTATTTCATTTCCATTCTACAAAAGTAGCATTGACATTTCCTGCTTTCATATATTAGCATTTCTTGCTTTCATAGATTAGCATTTCCTGCTTTCATAGACTAGCATTTCATTTCTGCAAGCGTAGATTAGTGTTTCGTTTCTGCAAGCGTAGACTAGCATTTCCATTCCTACAATTTCATTTGAGCAAAGTAGATTAGTTCTTTCCTGCTTTCAGTTTAATTCTGCATCTTTTATAGTTAGTTGTAGATCAATCTATTTCAGTTTTGCAGGTACCAAAGAAAAAGCAAAAGCAATAAAAAAAAAAAGAGAAAGTCTTTTCCATTTCATGCCTCGTAGAAACCGAGATAAAACAGGCAAATTTCTACTCAACACCCCCACCACATCACTGAGTCACCCTTCTCTCTTCTTTGGTGACAGTGATCCAGAAGAACCTATAGGTGAACATCCTGAGATATACGAAGATACTATAGTAGAAGAAGAGTTAGAGACCACTCCATCTGAAGCTATGGCTGAAAATAGAAGAGAAGATGAGAGAATAGAAGGTGCCTTCCCCATTCGAGAGACCAATGGAGAGATGAAAATGAAGAACATTAGCCCCTCCGCCTTACCTCACTTCCATGGACTGACTACTGAAGATCCTGATACCTTCCTGTTTGAGTTTGCTGTCCTTTGTAGAACCTATGACTATACTGAAGATGAGCAAAAGCTGAAACTCTTCCCTTCAACTCTTAAGGATGCAACATTACGCTGGTTCATGGGCTTACCTGGGAATAGTATCACCACTTGGGCTCAGATGCAGCAAGCTTTCAACACCAAGTACAGGGATTACTGTAGGTCCAAGGAAACCAAGGGAGAAATCTTTCAGATGACCATGGGAAATGATGAGTCCTTAGAGGATTATGAGGAGAGGTTCCAACTTAGCTATAAGCGGGCCAGGTGCACACTTGACCCTGAATCCCTCAAGTTGGTCCTGCTCCGAGGAGTCCCTGAAGACCTCTTAGATACCCTTCACATGTTAGCTAGGGGGGACATTTACCAACTGCCTTATGAGGACATCAAGACTGTGTTTAGAAACCACTCTAGGGCAGCACGGAAACGAGCTAGAGGAAACCTCCTCTCAACTAGTGTCCCTTTCTCCAAACATGCGCTTACAAATCAATTAGAAGATCTCAAGAGTGAGGTGAGACAGACCATTGCCATGCATCTGGACACATTCAGGATCCAGCAGAAGAAAGAAGAAGCTGAGAGAGCCTCGGCTGTCTTCTGCCCTAGGTGCACAAGGAGACACCCTAAGAACAAATGCCCATTGTATTCGGTTGAAGTATGTTTCGTTTGTGAGGAGGACCATCCCACAAATCAGTGTCCAACCTTACTTGGGTTTAAAGCCATGTATCAAGGGACAGAAGCTCCCACTGAACCTCTCTATTACCTCAACCAAAGGAGGCCACAAGGATCTAGACCTTATCAGCAGGGAATGCAAGGGGCACCTCAAGCTTATTACAGCCCCAACCAATCGACTCCTATGCCTTCCTGGGGTCCCCCTGCTCATCCTTCTTGGTCCATGCCTCCTCCATGGTCTTATCCACCTCAGTACCCTACTCAACCTACTTCTCATTCATATCATTCACATGCCCAGCCACAGCCTCAGTGGAATGCACCTCAGTCGGGGTGGAGGCCCCAGTACAATACTCCTCCCGCCATTTTGCCTCCACCACCAGTTCAACCTCAGCCATTACCTCCTGCTCCTCCAAGGCAACCTCAAATGCCTACTCAACCGAACCCAAACCCCAACAATAGACAGGCCCAGCAGGTATACACTGGGGAAACCTCATGCCCTACCTATGCTGTGGAGATCCAGGAGATCAATCTTTGATCTGGAAAGACTCTACCAGATCGCCAACCTCCTCCCCCAGAGGATGAGGAAGATAAACAGGAAAGTGAACCAAAGGCTATTCCACCCTTTCCTGAGAGACTGACAGCCACCACACAACCCAACCCAGAGGAGGATGAGCTTCTGGGTGAGCTCAAGCAGTTGTGTGTAAAAATACCACTTCTCCAAGCCATCATGGATGTGCCAATATACAACAAACTGGTTAAGGAAAAGTGTTTCAAACACCCAGGCAGGAGGAAGAAAGATGCTTCAACCATCAATGTCATAGGACAATTGTCTGACCTTATGTTAGGACAAGTCATCTGCCCAAAGTACCTAGATCCTGGAAGTCCTATAGTAGATGTCCACATCAATGGCACCATCATACCTCACACCTTGATTGATCTGGGGGCTGCCATTAATGTGATGACCAGGGATACCATGCTCAAACTCAATCTTCAGGGTTCCTTGAGGAAGACCTCAACAGTACTTCAATTAGCAGATCGCTCCACTGTGACTCCCGAAGGGATTGTGGAGGATGTCTTGGTCTCTATCGACTCTTGGGAATATCCTGTAGATTTCTTGGTTCTGCAACCCAAGGCAAAGCTTACTGGATATCCTCTCATTTTGGGAAGGCCTTGGTTAGCCACTGCATATGCTTACATAAGTTGCCGTGCAGGAAATATGACCATCAAAAATGGTCCTATGTCCAAATAGCTAGTCCTATACCCTCCTGCCCAACCCTCCTTAGAGCATGACTTACCACTCTGGTTAGAGGAAGGAGAGGAAGACGAGGTGTACTCAGCACCTCTGTGCACCTTAGATACCACTAGAAGAGACCCCCCAACCGAGGATGACTTGATCGAGACCTTGATCCAGAATCCACCTTCCAGTGCTCTATCCTTAGAGAAATTGGTGGAGGATGCCCAAGCTAGCGCCTTAGTGGATCTCTGTACAACCAACCCTGTCACTCCCAGAGTCAAGAATGTGGAGTTCGGCCCTGAGAGAACGTTGAAGATCAGCTCCTCCCTATCTCCTTCCCAGGAAAAGGAGCTGTGTAGCCTGTTGGCCAGTCACCTAGATGCTTTTGCTTGGAGCTATAAGGAGATGAAAGGAGTCCATCCTTCGGTCTGTACCCATCACATATACATCAAAGAGGATTGTAAGCCGGTTAGGCAACCCCAGAGGAGAATGAATCCAGCTCTTAAGGACATTGTCAAGGAAGAATTGCAAAAACTGTTGGATGCCGGATTCATCTACCCCATCTTAGATAGTGAATGGGTGTCCCCTCTGGTGTTGGTTCCCAAGAAAAATGGGAAATGGAGAATCTGTGTGGACTACCGAGAACTAAACAAAGCTACCAAGAAAGACCATTTCCCTCTACCTTTCATAGATCAAGTGTTGGATGGACTGGCAGGAAAGAAGTTCTTCTCTTTCCTGGATGGGTTTAGCGGGTACAACCAAATCCAAATCAGCCCGGAAGACCAAGATAAGACCACTTTCACTTGTCCTTGGGGCACCTTTGCCTACCGAGTCCTTCCCTTTGGGCTATGCAATGCTCCTGCTACCTTCCAAAGAGCTGTCTTAAGCATCTTCTCGGAGCTGGTCCATGATGCAGTGGAAATCTATATGGATGACTTTACTCCTTATGGGGCCAACTTTCAGGAAGCATTGTCCAATCTGGGAAAAGTCCTAACCAAATGCATTGAGATGAACTTGTCCCTTAGTCCTGAAAAATGTGAGTTCCTAATGACTGAAGGGACCGTGCTAGGCCATACCATTTCTTGCCAAGGGTTACAGGTGGATCCTGAAAAAGTTGCTCTCATCAAGAAGGTTCCACCTCCTCAAAAGGTAAGGGATGTTCGGAGTTTCTTGGGAATAGCAGGATATTACCGGAGATTCATTAAAGACTTCAGCATGCTAGCCTCGCCATTGTTTGGCTTGTTGGCAAAAGATGTGGAGTTTAAATGGACTGACGATTGTCAGAGGGCTTTAAATGAATTGAAGGACAACTTGGTGTCAGCCCCAATCCTGAGAGGTCCAAACTGGGCCCTACCTTTCCACATCCACACTGATGCCTCGAACAAAGCCATAGGTGCAGCCTTAGGACAAGTTGAGCAAAAACTTCCATATGCCATTTGCTTTGTTAGCAAAAACTTGTCCAAAGCTGAGTTGAATTACACTGTAACTGAGAAAGAATTCTTGGCTGTGGTCCATGCACTGAACAAGTTCCGACATTATATTACTGGCTATCAAACCTTTGTACATACAGACCATGCTGCAATTAGATATTTAATGAATAAACCAGATGTGAATGCTCGTATTATTAGATGGTTACTTTTATTGCAGCAGTTTGATTTGACCATTGTTGACAAACCAGGTAGAGAAAATGTTGTTGCTGACTTTTTATCTAGATTGGATTTGTCTACAGATGAGGATGGAACAGTGGATGACCAGATGCCCGATGAACATCTGTTTGCTATTTCAGTACTCTCTCCATGGTTTGCTGATATAGCAAACTACCTTGTTTCAGCACAGTTCCCTCCGCACCTATCTTCAAAAGAGAAGAGCAGAATCATCAGAAAAAGTGCCTCATTTACTTGGATCGGGGGCAATCTATTCAAGCTTGGCCCCGATCAGATCTTAAGGCATTGTGTAAGGGAGGAGGAAGTCTTTGATATCCTCCTCACTTGTCATGATGGGCCTTGTGGAGGACATTTTGCAGCAAAGAGAATTGCCTTCAAAATCCTGCAGGCAGGCTACTATTGGCCCACACTTCATCAAGATGTCAGAGGATATGTCAGCCAGTGTGACCAATGCCAAAGAATGGGGAAACCGACCCAAAGGGATGAGATGCCTCTCCAACCTCAGGTGACTCTTGAGCCATTTGAGAAGTGGGGTATGGACTTTGTGGGCCCAATCAACCCTCCTTCGAGGCAAAGGTCTTACATCATTGTGTGCACTGACTACCTGACAAAGTGGGCAGAGACCAAAGCAATCAAAGCAGCAACAGAAGAAAAGGTGGCCGAGTTCCTAAGAGGAAACATCTTCTATAAGTTTGGCTATCCAAGAGAGCTGGTCAGTGATCAAGGGAGCCAGTTCACCTCCAACCTGGTTGAAGATCTACTAGCTCATCACAAGATCAAGCATAGGACTTCCACCCCTATCACCCTCAAGCAAATGGGCAGGTGGAAGTCACTAATAGAGCATTAGAAGGGATCTTGACTAAGGTGGTGAGCAGCAGTAGAAAGGACTGGGCAGATCGCCTGGTTGAAGCCACATGGGCTTACAACACCACTTGGAAGACCACCACCGGCTTCACACCTTATGAGCTGGTCTATGGGAAGAAAGCTTTGCTGTCCATTGAGTTTGAATACAACACTTTGAGGATGGCAGCTCAGCTGGACCTAGATCTCAGCCATGCACAACAAGAAAGGCTATTGCAGCTGAATGGACTGGATGAGCACCGAATGCAGGCCCTCCTTCACTCAGAAGTGGTTCAACTTCAGAGAAAGGTGTGGCATGACCAACATCTCCATGACAAGCAATTTCAGCCGGGAGATTGGGCTTTGTTGTATGACTCCAGATACAAAGATTTCAAGGGGAAGCTGAGAACTAGATGGCTAGGGCCATATTCAGTGGAAAAATGTCATGACAATGGATCTGTTCTTATTCGGACCATTGATGAGGAAGCCATCCCCATGCTTGTCAATGGGCATCGATTGAAGATCTACAGTAAGCCTCTCTCAAGACAAGAGTTCATCAAAACTATGGAGAAGGCAGTGTTGGTCATAGAGAAGGGTTCTTCCCCTGCTTTGGGCATACCATGAAAAATCTAAAAATAAAAATAAAATAAAAAATATATAAAGAAATAATAAAGATCCTTGGGTGAAAACCTTTCTGAGGTGCCCAAGGCAGGTGGTAGGGGTGAAAACCTCATTGAGGCGCCCCTATTGTCTTTTCAAAAAAAAAGGAGATTGGAAAAAGATCCTTGAGTGAAAACCTCTTTGAGGCGCTTAAGGAAGATGGCAAGGGTGAAAACCTCAATGAGGCGCCCCTGTTATCTTTCAAAAAAAAGAGAGAAAAAAGAAAAAGAAAAAAGAAAAAAACACAAGAAAAACAAGGTCAGCAAATTCATTATGTGAAATTGCATGCAGGTGTTCTATGGAGGAGAGGAAGCCTCTCAACTCAAAGCCAAGGGTCCTCATCATGCAATCAGGACACCTCACCAGCACCTCCTCCAAGAATACTCATTTTCTCCAAGGTATGTGCAGTTTTATTACAGCTTGAGTCTTCTACAGGAAGATGCAGATCTTCTACAGGAAGACGCAGATTTTCTACAGGAAGATGCAGAGTTTCTACAGGAAGGTGCAGACTCTCTACAAGAACGCAACCTTTCTACAGGAAGCGCTGTATTTCTACAGGAAACTTCCTGTAGAAGCCCAGAACAGCCCAGAATTCATTCCATGAGGAGATCTAACGGCTAAGGATCGGTTTGGACGCATGCAAGCCACTGTTGTCACCCTTGCACATTGCTGTTATCTTGTTCCACCATCCTTGTCGACATGCAACAAAGTTACCTGCACCAGCAAAGCAGATCGATGAGTCTCGAGAAAAAGCAAATTGTAAATGAAAAAAAAACGCTAAAGATCTCACACCATGTGCATCTCAGTCATCCAGAAGCTCCGGGAGCGTGATCGTGAGGCCATCTATCGTCGTGCAGCATGCACCCAAGGAGGAAGAACTGTTCCAAGACATCCCGCGGGAGTCCTGTAACAGTTAAGCCTACTAGAGTGGATACCATTCACAGCGCAGGCCATGTGCAATGAAACGTGGGCGCATGCAACTAAAGCATCCCATCCATCGTCGGCATCTCGTGAACATGGACCTCCGGGCCTGTGTAAGTTCGCCAGCAGCAAGTAAATCGACTCATCAGCGTCCAAAGAACCGAAACATCGTGTGCAGCCGCGCAGGTAAGTGTCTCGACCCTTCCTTCCATCAGATTGCATGAATGTTACTTTGATTGATTGCTAAGTGTAAAGGTGAATGGGTTGAGCGGCCGTATGGCCATTTGGCTGGCCACGTCGGCCAGTTAATGGTCTAGTGGATGTGTGGGTGGCGGCCATGACAAAAAGAATAGCAGCACGCACGTGAGAGCAATCCCGTCGAAAAAAAAACGAGTTTAACCGAAGAGGCGGCGGCAGATCTGCGGGAATTGATGCGGCAGCAAGTGAACGCGCAGTTGAATGATGGGATGACGTCACCCAACGGTCCGGCAGGGACAGCTCACCCCCGCGCCACGGATTCCGCCGAATTCAAAATCTAATCGGCTAGATTGCACTCATGCATTTATCAACCACCGTTTTGAACTCGAGCGGCTATCCTGATCTTTCTGCAGTTCGATATGCCGAGCCTGTGGCTATCAGAACGACTGTGAAGCACACCCAAGGTGCAGACCGACTGCAGTCTTCCCGAAAATCACGCGCTGCATTCTACAGGAACGCTGTCATTCTACAGGAATGCTGTCATCCTACAGGAACGCAGTTTCTACAGGAAAGCGGGTGCCTCACGTAAAAAGGTGGCAAATTAAAAAGGTAACCCTGAACTCTTCATGCACTAGTTATTAAAGGTGGCAGAATTGTCGTCCACAGTCTGGTCATAGAAAAACGGTGAAACTGTTGTTTGTTGTGCCTATACTATCATTCTATAGGATGTCGAGTAATTAAACTGTGTTAAGTTCCTCAGGGATAAGTTTTGTGGGTTATGTGCATGAGATTCTACGCTCTGTCTCAGTAAACCAAATTTCTTCCACAATCACCACCTCTAGTTAAGGAAACTGTTTTATCATGCCGGGTGGGTTTATAAGACGAGAACCCACTGATTCAACCAAGTTAAGGGAAAACCAGGAAGTGGTAGAGCTCTTCACACGGGTTCAATGGATATCTTTTTGTGACAAATTGCAGGGGTACGATGATGAAGTGGCAGAAGAATTTTTGCAGGCTCTGAGGCCGAAATCCAAGACACTGGCCACAGTGAACTTCAGGGGTCTAAGCCTCAAGCTCACCCCACAATATATCAGTCGAATTACTGAACTTCCAATGGGTTTGCCATGGGATAAGGAAGAAAGGAAGTTGAGCCAACAGGCCAAGAAAGAATTCTTTCTACCTGAGGAGGAATTCTCGGAGGACAAAAATGGGGTGCGAAGAACAAGCTTGCTGCCACCATGGAATGAAGTCAGCCTGCAAATCATGAAGTATATAACCTGTGAAGGCCGTTTTAGCATCGTGTACGTGTATCACTTTCGGTTGCTCACTGAATTGAGGCACCGGGTTGATCTTCCTGTAAAACAGAAACTAAGCATTCCTTATTTCCTGTTACAGTCTCTAATTGAGTGTGCCACAAAATTAAAGAAGGCATACCAGATCAGGTAGCCCACAATGGGTTGATCAAACTTCTTGTGGAGGATGCGCTTCATTCATATAAGGTTCCCCTCTCATGGGAATCATTCAGGAATTTGACAAGAGATGGAGACATAAAAATGTTGATTGAAGAAATGGGTTCCTCCAGCAGTGAGGAAAAAGAAGCAGTGGCCGAGGGAAAGAAAGAAAAAGGCCAGAAGACCCCAACCACAGTGCAGAAGAAAGAACAAAAGAAGAAGCATGAGGAAAAGGATGACAAAGAAAAAGGTGGCACACCCATCTTGTCAGCAAGAGAAAAGAGGTTGAAGAGCAGAACGGACAAAGCTGAGGTGGTCCACATCAGCCCAAGTACCTCATCAACACCTGCAACCAAACCAAAAAGCAAAACCCATGCAGCAAAGCAAGCAAAGGTGGTGACACCTGTGTCTACAAGAAAGTAGAAACATGCTTCTACAGGAAGCCCGAAAACAGAGAAAGGGTCTTCTACAGGAAGCCCGAAAATCATTGAAAAAGGGGCTTCTACAGGAAGCCCGAAAATTACCAAAACAGGGGCTTCTACAGGAAGCCCGAAAGTGGCTAAAACAGGGTCTTCTACAGGAAGCCCAAAATTGGTAAAGAAAGGGTCTTCTACAGAAGGCCCGAAAGTGGGTAAAGAAGGGCCTTCTATAGGAAGCCCGGAATCAGAAAGGAAGGGACCCTCTACAGGGAGCCCTGAGAAAGCAAAACACAAGAAAGAGAAGGCTGGCATTCTCGAAAAGGAGGCAGCAGCTGCGCTGGCCTCCCTCAGCATGCCTCCAAAGCCAAAAGATAAGAGAGAGAGGGAGATCCCTCTACCTTTTGAAGCCAGGAGAAGTAAGAGAATAAACACGGGCAAGCCACAGCCTCCACCCAGCAGCCAAACCATTTTAGGGGGTGTCCCTACTTCACCCAGTAAAAGATCCCCCTCTAAAACATCGGCTACCCCCGAGAGGGGAAGCCCAAAAATAACCTCCTGGACACGAAGGATAGGCCAATCGGCTTCCGAAGCCCGGCTCAAGGAAACAGGAAAGGGGGAGGAAGCGCCACCTTCGTCACCGCCAGGGGCAGAAGAGGCAGGGCCACCAAGAACAGGAAAGGAAGAGCATGCTCTGGGCCCTAGTTCTCGGCCAAGGACAAGGAGCTGGAGCAAGGTTGCTCAAGGATGAGCAAATATTTTAGCTGGGGGGTGATGATGAGCCCCAATTTTTGGTACAATTTGGGCTCATATTGGCCTACTTACCTTGCTCAACCATTCATCTTTTATCACTTATGCATTCATTTCTTAGTATATTCGTGTTGTTTGTAGGAAGAAGGGCAGACATTATATCTATGTGGCTAATACATGATGATTTCAGGTTTTTGGCATTAAAGAGAGCAAAAGACCACACAAAAGGAGACAAGGAGACAACAAAGATGACATTTCGGGTTCATAGGGAGGTTGTCCACGGTCTTGATGACCTTCCTCGTGATTTTCACCTTAACTCCGAGCTCCAACAGCTCTCCCCACCGAGCTTAAAGGCAGCCAACACGTTCTACAGGATCAACAGTTTTACAGCAGTTTGACTTTCAGTTGGACAGCCAAGCTCCACGAATGGAGGAAGCCAGCTTGATCTTCATTTTGTATAAATATGAAGGCCGTAGCCTTTGTTAGGAGTGTTTTGAACTTTTGGACTGATATTGTAATTTCTGAGCACAGCTCGGTGTTTGTTTTTGTAAGCCAGTTTTGGCATGGCATTAGACTTTTGATTATGAATAAAGGCAAGCAGATTTGGATCTAATTCTGAGCTTTTAAGGGAGCTATAGCTCTCAGGTTAGGGCCCAACCTGAGAGCAATAGATCTCCTCTTCTTGTAGTGTTATTTGCCTTTCTTTCCAGCACTTTGTTTCCTTGTTTGATATGCAATTCAAGAACACAGTCTGCTGATTTGATTTCTTTAATAAGATTGAGTAGGATTAGCTTATGGTTAAATCACTTTCAGTTGCTTAGATCAGAATAGGAGGTTTGTAATTCACTGGAGCTCCAAGAAAAGGTTGTTAGTGCGTTCACTGCCATCTCTGTTTAGGGATTGGGGTGCAATCTATACCAACCACCAAAAAAACGCAGTCTTTTTCCACTTTTATGCAAGCTGCAACACAGTCGTTTTAATCGTGGATCCTTCCATGCATTTTGCTCTTGAGCCATACTTCTTCATTACAATTCCATGCACGACTTTTCTTCATGATTTACATCGTTGTTCATTGGTTTAATAGCACAGGTAGCACAGGTTAATGGATTCTCGTTTTTGGTGCAAGACATAAGTAATTTGTTTTATTTACACTGCTCAATATCATTCCACTTCCTTCTTCTTCTTCTTAACCACGCCTAAATCCACCTACTCGACCTCTGTTCAGCTCGTTCACCTTCCAACTCTTCCATTGCCCACGTAGCTCCATCTTTTTGACCTTTCGTTGTTTCCATCCTTCTATTCACCAACCAACTCCGTGCACTCTCTCTCCATCTTATTTCTCTGCCCCTGAGCCATCACAAGCTCCATCTCCACCTTACCTATCCACCCATACCGCTCCATCACCTCACCATCACCCAAAACTCCCACGGTAGAACATCCTATAGAAGTTAGCAGATTTCCTGTAGAATTCCTTAGTTTCCTATAGGATCCCCTGCAGACATCCTGTAGAAGCCTGCAAACTTGGTTGCCAAGCACCTGAACGTTGTAGACTTCTATGGACTGATGCTAGGGACCCTCTGGGACCTCTCCTAGCCCTCCTGACCTTTCCCAAGCTTTCTCTCCCTTCGCACCACCTCTGCATAGCCAAACCCTAATAAGAAACAAAACCATAATCACTCCAACCACTTAAGCAAAAATACAAAAACAATGTTCTTTTTCATGGAAGTAGTTTGAGTTCATGCATTTCACATCATTAGAAGTAATGGCATCATTTTTATACATTTGCACTCTCACTATTGCACCATAGAGGTTAAACTAGTCAGATTAGGGTTTACTAGGGTTTCCATGCTTTGGTTGGCTTTCAGTTCATTTTTGCAAAGTAGATCAATTTCCCTTGAGATAGCCTTCGTCCATCATTTAGAAAGCTTCTTCTGAGAGCATATAGAAGTTGGCTTGAGCCCTAGCGGACTTGTGCCAGCTGACCAAGTGACAGCTGCGACAAGAGCTAGTACTTGTGCATACAGCACCGTCGCTTCCAAGTTTGTACGAACTACCGGGTTGATAAAATTAGAGATAGGAAGCTCCAGGAGTTGTAGCATTATTGCTACAATACTGGAGCCCACCAGCAATCTGCGATCAGAGATTCTCGATAGAGAGGGCTGATGACATCAGTGATAGCGATCAATGATAAGGATCGGACCCAATGGATTTATAGGTCTGATTTGATAAATTTTGAGGTCCGGACTTTCTTTTTTTCAATGTTTTCATGTATATCACTTGGAGCGGAAAAAGGGCTATTTTAAAGGATTTTTTGTGCCCGCTGATCCTTCTACTCCATCGATTTTCATGATAAACAAAAACAACCTTGATTTTAGTGGCGTTTTTCACCAAAGAGACATATTAAAAGCCCAATGATTGGAAAAGTATGGGAGAGAGGATTTTCAGCACGCTGTTCGAGGCAGGAGAGATTTCAGGTGGCCGATAGTGCACTGTGTCTGATTTGGACAAGTTTTATATGCTTTCAGCCCCTCTCAATGCCACAGATGCATCAATGCTATCCATTTCTCCATCTGAGGTCTCCATTTCACAACCATTGTTCAAAATGGATGTATAAGCCTCTTTTGATGTACTGATGATTGTATTCTCCTCTTTTCATGCCATTTAATATATGAAGGCCTCCCCATTTATAGGGCAGGGTCCGGAGACATAGTCCGAGTTGGAAAAACTCCATTATCAAGTCTTGGTGTCTTATTTTCATGATTTTATGTGTTACTTCTTCTTTTCTTATGTGCACATTATAATTCTATGTTAAGCTGCAATTCTTATGTGTGATTCTTTTCATACATCTATAAGCGAAAGTATCTTGGATCAAGTGGTATCATAGCAGGGCTTTTTAGATGTGAATTTCATGTTTGTATGCTAACAAGAAACAGGCTCCAAAGAGGCGAAGGGGAACTAGAACCTTTAGATCCCGAAGAAGGGCATGCGCATAGAAGGACAAGTATGGAAGACGAGGCTCATCTTGAAGAGGAGCGTAATTTCAGAAATACCTTCTATTTAATGGCAAAGAATATCAGTCAGTTGGTTTTAAGGCTGGAGAAAGCAGAAGAGAGAAACCTAGAAGAACAAGGTTCAACACATGGGAATGGTGGAGAAGAACCCCCTCCTCCTTCTGGGAGTGAAGGTTCTCCTTCCTCTCACCACCATAATCATAGAAATTCAAAATATGCATCTAAGAAACCTTTCTTTAAATTAGATGTGAAATTTGATCTTCCCATGTTTAATGGTGAAAGTAATGCAGAAAAGCTTAATAATTGGATTAGGTAGATTGAGGTCTACTGCAATATTTAGCATATCATGGAGGATGAGGCAAAGATTCAGTTGGCCTCTCTACGGCTGAGCAGCACTGCTCTCGTTTGGTGGGAGAGCAAAGTGTAGAGCAGTAAGAATGTGGGTAAACTCTTTTCCTCATGGCCTAATTTTATTTCTACGTTAAAGGAACAGTTTTATACCTTAGGATACAAGAAAAATGCATTAATGAATTGGCAGTATTTAAGGCAAGGAAAAGGTCAGGATGTTCAAAGTTTTACAGAGGAGTTTAGATAGCAAGCACTTAATCTAGGTTTTGCACTTGATACACCTAAAGTTGTAACTAAGTATATTGGCTCATTGCATAGCTATATTAGGCATTCATTGCTGTTATTTGAACCAACCACTATTGACTTAGCTAGCATGAAGGCAATTCACATTGAGAACAGGGGAAAAAATGAAAAGGATGATTAGTCCAGAAAGCCATCATTCAAGCCTCCCAATGGAAAATCAAAAGCGAAATGGAAAGGAAAAGAGAAGAAGATGGTAGCAGCCAATGAAGGAGAACGACTGTATTGTGATCATTACGAAAAGGAAGGCCACGATGACAATCATTGTTGGAAACAACACCCAGAAAAGCGTCGAAAGAAGTATGGAGGAAAAGGGAAGCAGGAGACAGTGGCAATGGCGTAGTAAGACCTTGGATCAGATTCTGGAGATGAAGCGTTGATCACAGCAGTAGGAACAAGAGGTACTCTTACACCTCATGTTAATTCTGAATCGCATGAAGGCACCAGTTCTATAAATGAGTCCCTTCCTAATGACCAAACGAGAAGTGAACTATTTCATATTAGAGTTGTTGTAAATCACACTAAAGTTGAAACTCTGTTTGATACTGGGTCCCAAGCAAACTTAATTGCAGAATCCTTGGTAAAGAAACTCGGCCTAGAAAAAAAACCACACGCAAAACCTTACCCACTTGGATGGATACATGATAAAGAAAAATTGAATGTAATAAAGCAATGTAAAGTCAAATTTGTGATCGCTTCTAATCTAGTAGATGAAGTAGAACTTGATGTAATACCATTGGATATCTGTGGCATGGTGTTAGGGAGCCCATACCTGTATGATAGAAAGGTAGTCTTATTTCGTCATGAAAACAAATACCAAATCACAAAAGATGGGGTAGAATATATAGTAAGGGCTCATCAAAATAAAATCAATGCCAACCTTGTAAGCACTAGACAAATGAAAAGACTGGTGAATTCCAGTAAGGGTTGCATGCTTATGGTTGTAAGGGAAAAAGAGGTAGAATTAGCTGATGCTTTGCAGGGCTACGATCAGGAACATAAACAAGAATTATTTGAATTAATTTCTAATTATGATGAGTTGCTTCAGAAACCGAAGGGATTACCTTCGAAGAGGGAAATCCAACATGAGATCCATTTGCAACATGATGCTCCTTTGCCAAATATTGGCATGTACAAGATGTCGACTATTGAGATGGAGGAAATCAAGAAACAAGTTTAGGAATTGCTGGACCAAGGAGTCATCAGGTCAAGCACTTCTTCGTGTGGTTCACTGATTTTCATAGTGCCAAAGAAAGATGGCACATAGAGGATGTGTGTGGATTACCGTGCATAAAACAAAACTACGGTGAAAAACCGCTACCCTCTTCCATGCATTGATGACTTATTAGATTAGTTAAAGACTGCTGTTTATTTCACAAAATTGGATTTGCGCAGTAGTTATCACTAGGTCCGAATTATAGAGCAGGACGTGTGGAAAACCACCTTCAAGAACAAACAGGGGCTGTTCGAATGGATGGTGATGCCATCCAGGCTTTGTAATGCTCCAAGGACTTTTATGAGGGTCATGAATGATCTCTTTCGGCCTTTCATTGATGAATTTGTTCTTGTATATTTAGATGATATACTTGCCTTTAGTAAAAGTTGGGTTGAACATGTGTGTTATGTAAAGAAAGTGCTTGATGTACTGAAAAAAGAAAAAATCTTTGTAAAATTGTCAAAGTGTGAGTTCGGGAAAACCTCTTTGGGTTACCTAGATCATATTGTTGGTCATGGTTAGGTAAATCTTGATCCCTCTAAAGTTGAAGCAATTGTAAATTGGCCTAAGCCTACTAATGTAACGAAGGTCTGTAGCTTTTTAGGTGCAGTCTAGTACTGGAGGAGATTCATTGCTAATTTCTCTATTATTGTAGCACCTTTGCACACATTGACAAGTGTGAACAAGGTCTTCCAATGGGGAGGAAAACAACAGAAGTCCTTCGAAACATTGAAGGAAAATATCAGCACCGCGCTAGTCTTAGCCTTACCCGATCTCCAACTGCCATTCGAGATCGAAACTGATGCTAGCAGTTATGCCATGGGAGCTGTACTGATGTAGCAAAAGAAGCCGATTTGTTACCATTCTGAGAAGTTTTCTCAAGCTGTGATAAACTATCCCACTTATGACAAGGAGCTTTATGCCTTGGTGCAGAGTGTGAAAAAGTGGAAACACTACCTGATTGGCAAGGAGACCATCATCCATATAGATCATCAGCCCTTGCTGTACCTTCAGTCACAAACCAAGTTGCAACAATCTCATCATTTCAAGTGGATGGGTTTTCTTCAACAGTTTCATCTAGTAATGAAGTATAAGAAGGGCACTAGCAATAAAGTGGTCGATATGCTATCTCGCCCTCCTATTTCTGCTTCTGTTATTTTGGATAATGCTTCGTTGTCTTTTGAGAGTTATGTTGAACAATATGCTAACAATGATGACTTTAAGGAGATTTATGCAAAACTAACCCATGGTTCACAGGTGGACAACTATCACTTGCAGGGGAAAGAGTACATGTAAATTGAGAGGCCCACACCTCTCTTGTGTTTGGACACTTTGGTGTCGAAAAGACATTATGTCATGTACAAATATTTTTTTTTTGGCCTCATATGAAAAACATTGTGACTCGCTATGTAAAGGGTTGTGTGATGTGTTCTGTTTCAAATCCCTCTAATAGAAAACTTGGGCTCTACACACCACTCCCTATTCTGAGTCATCCATGGGAAAGTGTATTAATGGACTTTGTAGGAGGTTTGCCTTTGTCCATAAAGAGTCACGTCTACTTGTATGTTGTCGTTGACCATTTTAGCAAGATGTGTATTCTTATGCCTTGTAAAAATAAAATCACTATAGATCAGACTGCTTCTCTTTTCTTTTAGCATGTTTGGGTCCATTTTGGGCTACCCACATCAATTGTGTCAGATCAGGACTCTCGCTTTCTCGGAGAGTTTTGGACTAGTTTATGGAAGATGATGGACACCAAACTGAAAAGAAGCACGACATTCCATCCATAGACTGACGGACAAACAGATGTTGTCAACCATACCATGGTACACTTGCTACGAGGCTATTGTGGGAAACATCCCAAGTTGTGGGATGAACATCTCCCATATGCACAACATTCCTACAACCGAGCAGTGCATTCATCTACATAGAATTCACCATTTGATACATGCTTTAGTTACCTGCCAAAGGACCCTTTTGATATGGTCTTTGGAAGGGAAGATGGCTCCAGTAGATGTAATGATAGGGACAAAGCTCAGTAGCTCATTCAGCGAATCCAGCTGATTCACCAAGCAGTACAAGAGCAGTTGGAGAAAAGTCAAGCCCGTTACAAGGCTTGACATGAAAAACACCGAGTCGACCACCAATTCCAAGTGGGCGACAAAGTGTGGTTCCACATCAGCAAAGACAGGATTAAGGGAGAAGGGAAGAAGTTGAGACCAATTTGATATGGTCCATTCACCATATCGGAGAAGATTGGAAACAATGCCTTTCGTCTTGACTTGTCGATTTATATGTAGATGTACTCAGTAGTGAACTTAGAGAACTTAAAGCTGTATGAGCCACCCTTAATCATGGACACAGATGAGGTGGGCATAGTTCCTACAGTTGATGATTTTGCACCAGAATATCTCGATGAGTTACTAGAAGACATCATCCTTGATAGAAGGACCAGGACTTCACGGTGAGGAGATGTGGAATACCTTCGAGTGGGCTTTAAGGGAATGCACCCCAGTAAGGCCAAATGGATGGAGAAGGAAAAGCTGAGGGAACAATTCCCTCACTTGCCAATTGACTAATGAAAGGCTTTTGGCAGTCCAAAAGCTCCTCAATGGGGAGGATTGATCCAGGTGGATCTTCAGATACAATGGCATGGAAAAGCTCCAAATTCAAAGTGGCAGAAAAGCAAGTATCTTGACATCAAATTGAAGTGCTCGTTGCCCTAATCCCAATGGTGCGAATGGCACTCAAATTCAAGTCCGGATGATGAAGTTGTGGCAGAAAGAGTTTGCCTTAGTTCCTTTGAAAATGAGGCATTTTCTCTTAAAAATGGCTTTAAGCCTTTAAAAGCCAAAATCAAAATTAGAGGGTCCAAAGGGTTAGACAATAGCAGAACCCCTGGTTAGTGATCTTTGATTAAATCAAAGTCGGGAGCAAGTGATCGGAAATATCGAGATGATCGGAATTGGCGAACAGAGAGTGATCGGATCGGAGAAAGATACGGCACAAGACCAAGACCAATGGGTTGTTCTGATTGTGATCTGCCGATCAGCGATGAGTAATCTAAGATGTCAGATCAGAAATAGATCAACAGCTAGGATTAAATCAACGGATTGGCGATCGGTAGATCAGTGGATCAGTGATCGGGAAATCGACGATTGGCGACTGACGATTCCCCACGACAGGACTAGTGAACAATGCGATGCAATCTCAGCCGTTCGATCAAGGATCAGATCAATGACTAGGATTAAATTGGTAGGTCAACGATTGGCGGATCAGAAATTAGCGATCGGAGATTCCTGATAGACAGAGCCAATGACATCAGCGATAGTGACTGGCGATAAGGATCAGACGCGATGGATTTATAGGTCCTATTTGATAAATTTTGAGGTCTGGACTTTCGATTTTTTCAATGTTTTTCAATGTTTTCATGTATATCGCTTGTAGTGGAAAAAGGGCTATTTTAAAGGATTTGTTGTGCTCGCTAATCCTTCTACTCCACCGGCTTCCATTATAAACAAAAACAACCTTGATTTCAGTGGCCTTTGTCACAAAAGAGAGATATTAAAAACCCGATGATTGGAAAAGTACAGGGGAGAGGATTTTCAGCACACTATTCAAGGCAGGAGAGCTTTCATGTGGCTGATAGTGCACTGTGTCTGAATTGGACAAGTATTATATGCTTTCAGCCCCTTCTTGATGCCACGGATGCATCAGTGTTGTCCATTTCTCCATCTGAGGTCTCCATTTCACAGCCATTGTCCAGAATGGAAGTATAAGCCTCTTTTGATATATTGATGATTGTATTCTCCTCTTTTCATGCCATTTAATATATGAAGGGCCTCCCCATTGATAGAGCAGGGCCCAAAGACGTAATCCGAATTGGATGAACTCCGTTATCAAGTCTTGGTGTCTTTTTGTCATGCTTTTATGTGTTACTTCTTCTTTTCTTGTGTGCACATTATAATTCTGTGTTAAGCTGCAATTCTTAGATGTGGTTCTTTTCATATATCTATAAGAGAAAGTATCCTAGATCAACTCTGGAAGGCAAGATAGTGTAAGTCGAGATAGAAATTGTTCACGCTAATCTCAATTATAATCTTCTACTCGGCCGAAGCTGGACCCATGCCATGCATGTTGTGGCCTCCTCTTTATTTCACATGATTTGTTTTCCCCATCAAGGGAAGATTGTCACTGTCGACCAGATGTCTTTCTTTGCCTCTTCCTCCTTAGATGGAAATGTTTCGTACGTCAAGCACACTGGTGCTCCCTATGAGAGTGTGGGGGTAGGTATTTTCAAGTATTCTACCTTAATGGGAATTTTTCCACTCCCACCTCCTCATGTTGCCTCTATCAACATGATCTCAGTCAAATCTAATCCTTGGGTCATACCTTCACCAGATCTTGTTGATACCTGGGGTGGGGTTATGCCGCTTAGTCCCACTGATGTCAATTATGTGGAAATTATTTCAGCTTCAAGTTCTGCATCCTGTGATTCTTTTATGCTGAAGACATCTCTTGATACATACTCTCAATCCCCATGGCTTGGCACTTTAGAATCACCTAATCCCTTAGCCGAGACCTTCCTAGCTGATGAAGGTATCATGGAAGTCATGTCTCTCGAGGAACCACCTTGGATCGATACTCATCATCACTCATCGTTCCTGCATCGCCTGACAGTCATGTCTACTATTTTCGAAGAGTCCTCTTCTCTGTTTCCGCCACCTATCATGACTCATGAAGTATGGTCAGAAGGAAATTTGGATAATATTACCCAAATGTTTCCGATTGATATTTCTATCAAACCCGGTGTCGTTGAACACGTTCATATTGGGGTATCTTGTTCTCCGAAAGAGATCAAGAAATATACTCGTCTATTTCAGGAATTCTGTGATGTGTTTGCATGGCCCTATGAAGAAATTTCCGGCATTGATCCTAGTATTGTAGTGCACGAAATGCCAACTTACCCACACGCAAAGCTCGTTCGCCAACAACTTCACCCAATGCACCTTTGGAAGGCTGCCGCTATTAAGGGTGAAGTTGAAAAGCTTCTCAAAGCTGGGTTCATTTATCCAATCCCCCTTATAGACTGGGTGTCCAATATTGTCCCAGTGACTAAAAAACAAGGCGAGATCTATGTTTATGTTGATTATCAAGATTTCAATTGTGCCTGTCCTAAAGATAACTATCCTACTCCCTTCATTGATCAAATCATTGATGAATGTGCTGGGAGTGAGATATTTTCCTTCATGAATAGTTTTTCTAGTTACAACTAGATAAACATCGCACCAACCAAGCAGGAAAAGATAGCTTTCATATGTCCATGGGGTATGTTCATGTACAAAAAGCTCCTGTTCAGCCTCAAAAATGGTGGGGCTATGTTTCAGCGGGTGATGTCCTATGCATTTCATGATATTTGCAACATTGTCTAGCTTTACTTGGATGACCTTCCCGCTCATTCTCGTAGGCGCCAAGATCACCCAGACCATCTTTGGTAGATTTTTCTACATTGTAGACACTATAACATTCGGTTAAACCTGCGCAAATGTGTTTTCTGTGTAGAATCCGGACAACTCCTCTGCTTCATCATTTCCAAGGAAGGTATTCGCCTGGATCCACTAAAATTCAAGGCCATTATAAATTTACCCCTACCATCTTCACTGCACCAACTCTAGAGCTTGTAAGGAAAGCCCACCTTTCTCTATCATTTTATACCCAATTATGTCGGGCTAGCCACAAGATTTACCTGGTTGGTAAAATAAGGAACACCCTTTGTATGGGACGAGGTGGCCCAAAAATCTTTTGATTATATCAAGGTTTTACTTGTAAATGCTCCTCTGTTACAGCCACTGGATTGTTATCGAGATTAATTCCTTTACCTAGCTGCGGCCCCTAGCACCATTGCTATGGTCTTGGTCCAAGACGACGATGAAGGCAACAAACATGCAATATACTACCTTAGTCAAAATTTCCTCGACACTGAAACCTGTTATGCACATGTCAAGAAATTGGCTTTGGTTGCCATCCAGGTTGTTCAATGCTTTCGGCCCTATCCTTCCATGCACAACTATAGTGATTTATGAATGCAACTCCATGACCTATATCCCGACTCATCAGTCACTGGGGGAAAAATATTATAAACGGATCATGATCCTACAAGAATTTGATTTTGTATTTAATACTGCTAAATCTAAGAAGTCACTCGTTTTTGCCGAATTGATTTGTTCCCTTCCCTCTAAGTCTCTTCCTACTAGTGCAGATGAATAGCTTCCCAATGAGACTCTTTTCTTGATAAGAACCCTTAATCCATGGTACAATGATATCATCGTGTATCTCCAGATGTCCACGTTTCGGTCCACGTTGACTAAAGATGATCGCCAAAGGATTCGGCATCACTCTCAACCCTATTGTATTATTGGTGATACTTTATACCGTGTCGGTGTCGATTCGGTTCTTTGTTGATGCCTTACGATCAAGGAAGCTAGAAGAGTTCTCAATGATTGCCACTCTGGGGCCTGTGGTGGTCATATGTCTGGTTATGCTACCGCTAAAAAAATCCTTTGCCCTAGTTATTTCTCATTGTATATCTTCAAGGACTGCATTCTTGTTGTTCGCAAGTGTCACAAATTCCAAATTTACCAACGGAAGATGCGTGCCCCACTCGCTCACCTACACCCCGTCATTACCGTTGGTCCTTTTGCCAAATGGGGCATCGATTCTATGACATGTAACCCTCATTCGGCCGAGCGGCATAGCTATATTATCATCGCCATGGATTATTTCACCAAATGGTCCGAAGCGATGCCTACATACTCTGCAGACAGTAAGACGGTGGCTCAATTCCTTTTCAATCATGTTATTTTTGGGTTCGGCGTACCTCAAGCCATTGTCACCGACCATGGCTCCCATTTTAGAGATTACATGATGGCTGAGCTGACATTTGCATTGGGCTTGCACCACGATGGCTCAACCCCATATTACCCTCAGGCCAACGGCCAAGTTGAAGCTGTGAACAAAGTCTTGGTCACAATGCTTCAACGTACTGCTGGGATGCACAAGTCAAATTGGCATCTCATGCTCTTTTCAGCTCTGTGGACCTACAGAACCTCAACCAAAGATGCAACTAGTTTCACACCATTCCAGCTTGTCTATGGTCTAGAAGCAACATTGCCAAATGAATGCAAGATTCCTTCACTCAAGTTAGTTGTTGAACTCCTCCATGAATCGTCACCTCAAGAAGAATCCCTCTTATATTTAGAACGACTGGATGAGACTTTTCATCTCGCCACCTTGGTCATCGAAGCACAAAAGAAACAGATCAAATTCCATTTCAACCAGTTAGTCTCCCCTTGCATGTTCTCTGAGGGTGATTTGGTCTTACTATATGACCAAGCTAATGATATGCTAGGGGCAGGAAAGTTCGAATCCATGTTGCATGGACCCTTTATTGTGAAATGCATTTTGCAGAAAGGAGCCTATGAGCTTATTGATTATGAAGGAAATCCTCTCGATAAGCCCTGAAACGGGCTTTACCTCAAGAAGTACTATGCTTAGGTCATCTTGCATGGTTACTTGTGTACATTAGTGTGTCATTCATTTTTGTATAGTGTGGTTTTGTGTGGTACTTTTCAAACAGCTTTCCTGTTTACTATGCTTTTCTTGCTTTGTAGATGTCTGCGACTCCCCACATTGGTTTCGCTAATGGTGCTTGCCATAGTACCCAGAACCTATCATCCACGACATGGGCTATTTATGACCCTAACGGTGAGTTGATTGACCTTCAAGGTATCTTTCTAGGTCGTACAACTAACAACATTGTCAAATATAATGTGGTCATTGAACTATTGTTATAAGACATTGCTCTTGGCATTAGAGAGTTGGTTCTCAACCTGGATTCACAGCTTGTCGTCCTTCAACTCAATGGGCAATATTCCGTCAAAAACCCTCAAATATTGAGAATGTATCTCCATACCTGTCTATTGCAAAGACATTTTGATTACATTACATATCATCATATTCATAGATGCATGAATATATTGACAGATGCATTAGTTAATTATGTGTTGAATAGACATTTACGAAACATGTGAAAAGATAAAACAAACCATTTGTACCATAGTAGACAAGAAAAAACATCATCTATATCTATATATATATGTATGTATGTATGTATGTATGTATGTATGTATATATATATATATATATATATATATATATATATATATATATATATATATATATATATATATATATATATATATATATATATATATATATATATATGGTGATAATGTTTGATACATCAGAACCTCAAAAATTAATATGTGTGTCCAAAATAACATCGGCGGCATGCAGGCCTCAAAAAATGTAAGTGTTGGGCCTAGGAACTAATCAGCATGGTGATCATGGTAGCATGATACAGCTTGTGCAACACGAGTCAGCAATTAGCGGATCTGACCTGAGACTCCCACCGTGTGTCTCTGGTACTGACGAGGAATGTCTCCTACCCGAGCATACTCTAGGATGACATCAGTCAACCCCTCAAGGTTCCTCGCGATCTCCTCCTTGTTGTCAGTCCCTTCTTGATAAGGAGTGACAACATCAATAGGGTAGGGGACCCGCCTGTCTATTGGGGACATCCCAACAGGCCACTCTGGTCCAACGTCTACATTAACAAAAGAAATGTTATAAGAACATATATACCAAAAACAATTAAAAAATCTCAAACTTAAAAGATTGATTTTTTACCTTCATCATCAAAATTCTCTCCATCTAGTAAGGGCAAGTCTGGATCTCCATGAAAGTTGGTGCCACTGTATGGCCAGTCCTCCACGACGATCTTTTATCATCATAGCCATGAAAATAATTGAGGTCGGTATGACATGTGCTGAACCCCAATGATCCTGGGCATAAAATGACTCCAGTGGGCCATCCGCAGATTGCGTGGCATAGGAGGATCCACCTCAGTCATATCATACTGGAACAGTGGCACCCATTCCAAGAAGAAGGTCATAAGCATAGATCTGAAGCAAAATTGCTTCAGATTCCCCACCTTAGCTTTGGACAGTTGGCGCTTGATATTGATCTTCATGGCCTCGGCCCAGTTGAAGATCATAGGAGTTGTACAGTCGATAACATAAAGGAACTTTGACTTGTTGGTCTCATGTTTTGCTTGGGACCCCGCCACTCTATTGATGGTCAACAAAAGCACTCTTAGTGTCAGATCCCAAACACTGGAAATCTCTATCTTCCCACTTTTGGATTTTAGGGCCTCACCCCAATGTTCAATAAGTAATGAAGATATGCTTGCCCTAATCGGTCATGACCCATACAGGTTCATTGGTTCCCCTCTTTGGGACAGGCTAGTGATGACATATATATCTAAAGTTTTCAACTCCAGCTCCTAATCACCAATGAAAAATATCTCCCAATTAATGTCCCAAAGACTAATCAGGTATCGAAGCAACTCGGTCTGGGCCTACATCTTAGGTGTGAGAAAGAATTTGAGGAGCCCGCAAGCCCTTAAAGCTTTGAGGCAATTTGGGTCATTCATTGCCTGGGTGTCAACATCCTCATGTTCCCATTCTTTCCAGTCCACCATTTTAAGTGATTCTTTCCTACAAAATCCATTAATTTGAGTCAACAATCATGCTTGGCCCGTAAAATTTGAGTTTTAATGGTGTTTTTTTGAGGAAATAAGGGTTTTCCCTATTCATGGCACCGGCGTGCCTGTTTTAAAAATAGTTGTGCCGATGGTGCAATTGGCTTTGTTAATCACCCTCGGTTGGCGCGATTTCATTCCCAGAAGTTGCACCGACCGAGGGCGATTTTTTTTTTCAAAACCCCCCTCAAAAATCTAAAAAATGGTTAAAAACAGAAATAAAGGACATGAAAATGGAGCTCAGGCTTTGGCTTTTACTTGTCACTAGTGGCTTGGTGATTGACCTCCCGGATTTTCCACAATCTACTCTGGAACAATTAGGGCAAAAATGAGTAAAAAGTTTTCACAGCAAAGTAAAATGGTAAATGGTAAAAATATATTTACTTTTCTCCTTTTTATTCATTTTTTTCATGAAAATATCAGGTTTTTGTAAATATTTTAACCTATTTTTCCTCAAGAACTAGATAATACACTTTACCTCTTCGCACAGTGACAGGTGATGGAGGTTCGACGATGATGACAAGTCAAGTTTCAGCTCTTTTCTTGACTCATTAAGCTCATATGAAAAGATTGCTGAGTGTTTTTCCCTTTTGACTCGTAAAAGAAAATAAAATGGGGGGTCCACTTTCAAGCTCTTTTTCGACCCTTTAAAAGTGAAAATATGGTCGAGCCCTTGTTGTTTCGAACTCGTTAACGGATGTGAAACGTCGTGCGCCCAGTATAAGTTTACCCCTTTTTTGGGCTAGGAGGCACTATTTACGAAAAAGGTACTCCTTGACTGAAATGGTCAAGTGGTTCTCTCAAGCATTGTTTTCTACCTTTTCGGGCTCGAGAGACACAAATGTACGAAAAGGGACCATGTGGAGTTTTCCTTTCCGTGTCTTTTTCACACTCTCTAAACATGAAAAAAGATATCGAGTTACACCTTCGTCGGACTCATTAAAATATTAAACGACATCAGATTCGTCACCATGATGAACATGAGCTTCTCCTTCCTAGGGTTCGTTAAACTTACTATGTCAAATTTGTCTGAAGGATGAACTTACAGTGCAAGCATATGCTATCCCCTTCAAACTTGCAATTAAAAATAATTGGGGTACCTGCCAGAAATGGCGGGGAAAAATTTGGAAATCTATCAGTTGTGTCAACAGCTCACTCTTGAACATGACACTTTTTGCTTCATGTTAGGTTGGGATATCCTCCTTTGTATCATTGACCTTCCTGGGTTTGGGCCATTCATTTTTTCCTTCCATTTGATCTCTGCCACATCATCATGACCACTAATCCCATGGATCGAAAAGCTACCAAACTTCTAGTTGTGTTGCTGATATGTCCAAGAGTTGTCCTTCTGTAGTTACACTTACCTCTGATTCTATGTATCACCCAAAATCATTTTTCATCCTTTCCCCTCATGTCGATGATGTGGGACACATTATGGCCCTCCTTCGACACTGTCACTTTATGTTGACTTTAGCTCATTATCCAGGAAGTTGACCAAGAGACTCCCTTGCATTACCTTAGAGGTTGCATGCCTTAATGGAAAGTTGTTCGCACTCTTTGACAAGTTCACATCATTGGCTTTTGATCAAGTGATTTCATGAGTGTTCGGCTTCAGTTCCTCTATTCACATTACATTGATTGTGCTGATAGTACCTTGAGGACCATTGTCATTATTGGTGGTTTCTCTTGTGCTTGTTAACAATTTACATCATTTATTGGTAATCAAATGATTTTCTAGAATGTTCGACGTCAACACATCTATTCACATGTTATAATTTGTACTTTGATCGGATCGTGTTGGAGCGCAAGACCCTGGACTCAGATCACAAAAGTCTAGGTTGTGAAGTGATGTGACATGGTTATGTTGATATACATGTCTCTTTCAGATGGATGGCTGCGACCATACCATGAGTTACCATATGTAATCCTTCTCATTATTGGATGGCTGCAACCAAACCTTAGTTTCCTTATGATCTTCTTTGATGGATGGTTGCACCCATAGCTAGATCCATTCACATGATCATTCTCTGGATGGCTGCGTCCATGCCATGATTCATGTATCATTTGATAGAGTTCTTAGTTATGTATATGTATCTATACTTACTTGCAGGTTTTTTGACGATATACTACGGTTCCCCGCACTGATTCATAAAGCATTTCATCCCTCACTCTAGCTCAGCCTTCATGTTTTAGGGGGCATCTGTTACACGGCATTTTGTCACTATCCCTGTACTACCCATTCCTTGATCCTGGAGGACCTCTATAGTGAACCAAATATTCTTTACCTTCATGAAGAAACTCCCATTATGTCCCTCTTCATGAGAAAATCAATTCCCTTTTGTACCATTTCCCCTGAAACTTTTGTTTTTCCCAGTTTACAAGACCATCACTAATGACCTTTGTCTCCCCCACGCCAATGTGCAGATATTAGCAATATCACTAGTGCTAACCAGAGCGACTGAGTTGTGTTCCAGTCACGCCAGTCCTGTTATGGAAATATTCCATAGAATGTATCTGTTGTGGCTAGACCCATTATCGGGTTGGAGGAATTTGTTTGTGTCCGCACTTATAATTTTACTTCACCACACTACCCCACTTATATTTTCCTCTCCCTCTCTCTCTAGCTCTCTCTTTATTACATGCACATGCATATTAATCTTCCCTTATCCACCCTTGTCTTTCATCTCTCTCCCCTTTCCTTGTCTCTTTTATCTATCTCTCTCTCCCCCTAAGTTTCCCTCTTTCCATCTCTCTCTGTTTCCCTATTCACTTCTCTCTATCCCTCTTCCTTTGCCCATCTCTCTCTTCCCTACGCCCCACTCTCTCCTTATGTCTCCCTCCTATACCCCTCTTTCTCTCTCTCTATACCCATTTACAAATCACTTTTTATCTCTCCCTTTCCCCTATCCCACTATATATCTATCTTTCCCATTCCCTATCCCACCCCCCACTCTCTCTTTCTTACCCCTTATATTTTTCCCTCTATATTCCTTTTTCTATCCCTATCTCTCCATCCCTCCTTCTCTCCCTCCCTCTCTATCCCCCCTCACAATTCCCTCATCTCTCTCTCTCTCATACTATCCCTACCCCAATCCCACCCCCTTTCCTCTCTCTCCATTTTTTTTCTTTCTATCCCCTTATATATCTCCCTATATCACACACACTCTCTCCTTCCTTAATCTCTCATCTCTATCTCTCTTCCATTTGTTTGGTTTTGTTGTATTCTTTCCATGACTAGCCCACGTAGTTAATCGAGGGGTTAGAAGGGGCGCGGAGCCCCCCCTTTGTTGCGCCAATTACGTAGCGGGGGGAGTCAGAGGGGGTTTGAGGGGTGCAGGTAACCCCACTATATGGGATCTGGGGCAGCGCCCCAGAAAATTTTGTTTTTGGACCCTATATTAGGTTGGGTGGACCTACCAATGGTTTTTTGCATGATTTTTTGCACATGGTTTTGGATGTAATGGTTTTCGGTCTGTGGTATTGGATGCTTCAGCATGTATAAATTTGTATTGTAACATTGAAAGGAAAAAAATGAAAAATCAAGCTGGTAGTCCTAGTTTTGGGATCCAGGGGAAATCTCTGTGTATATGTGTTTTATGTGTTATGCTCTCGCATTGTTTATTTTTTGTGTTTTAGAATTCGTATGGAGGTAATTTATGTACGAGGTTAAAACCTACATTTGGTATCAAAGCTGTTTTGGCTTCAAGGGGATGCCTTTATTGCTGAGGGGTTTCGCTTGGGCCTGTGGTAGACCCTGTTCAATGGGAGATTTGTGAGATCGATTCTGGTGGTGAAAGAATATGGCGAGCAGTGGAAAGATAGAGATCGAGAAATTTAATGGTCAGAGCTTTGAGTTGTGGAAACTCAAGATGGAGAATCTATTGGTGGATAAAGATCAATGGATTGTGGTAGGTATGGGTACTAAACCAATGGGTGTGTCCAATGAATAATGGAAGAAGTTATATCAGAAGGAAAGGAACACAATACGATTATTTGTATCAGATTCAGTATTGCTGAATGTATGAGGGGAAGCTACGGCTAAGGCTTTGTGGGACAAGTTAGGGACTTTGTACCAATCTAAGTCTCTGGTGAATAAACTGTTCTTGTAGAAAAAGCTGTATAACCTAAGGATGAAAGATGGAGACTCGATGACAGTTCATCTAAATGCATTTAATATTGTGCTAAGTCAATTATTATTTATTGATATTAAAATTTTAGATGAAGATAAGTGCATCAGTTTGTTGTGTTCTCTACCAGGTTCATGGGATAGTCTAGTTATTGCAATAGGTAGAAATAGAACTGCCTTGCAGTTTAATGAAATAGTCTCATCCTTGCTGACGGAGGAGATGAGACAGAAAAATATGGAGAGCCAGAATGGTGATTCTTTATCTGTACGAGGAGGGTCCCAGAACAGAAACAAAAATAAGTCATCGAGTGGGAGATCTAAATCTCCAGGAAAACCTGTAAAGGTGGTGTGCTAGAAATTTGGAAAGGAAGGGCACTACAAAAGGGATTGTAAATCTAAAGCTCCTAATAGAGGAAAGGGATCTGATGATGCTCCTTCTGCAAAGGCGAAAACCACCTCAGATGAAGGCGGGGATGTGTACTTGGCTTCTTCAAGTACACCTGTAGATCATGAGGCATGGTTGATTGAATCAGGTGCATCCTTTCACTTCACTCCGCATAGAGAGTGGTTCTGCGAGTATGAGAAATATGATGGTGGTGATGTCTTCTTGGGGGATGACAGGAAGGCTAGAATCGTTGGTTGTGGAAAAGTAAAGTTGAAGTCGCAAGGTGGAAGGGTTAGAACACTTTTGGGTGTTCTGCATATTCCTGCATTAGCAATAAATTTGATTTCTATAAGAAAGTTGGATGATGCAGGTGTAAAACAGTGTTCAAGAAGGATACCTACAAGATGGTCTGTGGGGCACTGGTATTGATGCAGGCAGTTTGAATTGGAACTCTGTACAAGCTGCAAGGTAGCGTTGTTGTTTATGGGTGAAAAAGTTATGTGGTTCCTAAAAGTGGAGCAGAAAATCTAGTGGTCTCTAGAGAGAAGACCATGTTGTGGCATCAAAGGCTTGGACATATTGGAGAGAAGGACCTTCGAATACTTCATGGTAAAGGTATGGTAGAAGGTATAAGTAATAGCTCTCTGGATTTTGATTTCTGTGAAAATTGTGTATGTGGGAAGCAGAATCAAGAGAATTTCCCCTCTGGTGGTAAGAGGGTGAAACATATATTAGAGCTTGTGCACAGTGATGTGCTTGGACCTGTGAAGGTTCCATCACTAGGTAAGTCTATGTACTATGTATCATTTATAGATGACTTCTCAAGGAATACATGGATATAATTACTTAAGAAGAAATCTGAAGTCTCTGACAGGTTTAAATAATTTAAGGCTCTGGTGGAAAACTAGAGAGAGAAGAAGATAAAGGTGCTGAGGACAAATAACGGTGGAGAGTTTTACTGTTAAGGAATTTGAAGAGTTTTGTAACTAGTGTGGTATAGCATGGTAGGAGACTACTCCATATACACCTCAGCAAAATGGAGTTGTAGAAAGAATGAACAAGACGTTGATGGAAAGGGCAAGAAGCATGCTCAGTGGTGTTGGGTTAGGACAAGAATTTTGGGCAGAGGCAGTGGAGACAACATGTTACCTGGTCAATAGATCACCTTCATCAATGTTGGAGGATAAAACTCCACAAGAGGTATGGACTGAGGGTATTTGGATGTGATGCATATGTACATGTTCCAAAGGAGAAACGAACCAAGTTGGATAGTAAATCTGAAAAGTGCATCTTTATTGGGTATAAGGATGGTTTAAAGGGTTATAAGCTTTGGAACCCAGTAATAAGGAAGGTTGTGTACAACCGAGATGTGGTGTTCAAAGAGGTGAAAGATTTTATTAAACATGAAGTCCAATGAAAGGAACCTGAGAAGATAGAGTTTGAGCTAAAGGAGGAAGAATCCGACTCTACAACAAAGGAGGAATCAGATGATGAAGAGCCACAAACTCTAGGTGTGAGAAGATTAGTTCAAGAAAAAAGGCAGTCGGAAAGGTATAGTCCATCTACTTTCTATTCGAATTTTTCTTTATCTATTACTGATGATGATCCCATAACTATGAAGGAAGCAGTAGATTGAGAGGATGGAAAACTCTGGAAAGAGGCCATCATTGATGAAATGGCATCTTTGCACAAAAATGAGGCTTGGGATCTGTTGGAGTTGTCGGCTGGAAGGAAACCCATTAGCAACAAATGGGTGTTCAAGAAGAAGACAAATGTAGAAGGAAAGGTGGAGAAATACAAAGCTCGATTGGTAGCAAAAGGTTATTCCTAGGTGCTGGGAATTGATTTTGGTGATATTTTTTCTCCTGTTGCTAAGGTAACTTCTGTTAGATTACTTTTATCTGTTGTTGCTGCTTTTGATTTTGAGGAAGAACATATAGATTTGAAGACAACATTTCTTCATGGGGATCTAGAAGAGGAGATCTACATGAAGCAACCTAAAGGCTTTGCAGTGAAGGATAAGAAAGAACTGGTACGCAAGCTAAAGAATTCTCTGTATGGGCTAAAACAATCACCAAGGATGTGGTATCAGAAATTTGATACATCTATACAGGGACTTGGCTTCACTAGAAGCAAAGAAGATCACTATGTGTATTTTAAATTAATTAGTGACCGTGATATTTATCTGGTCTTCTATGTGGATGATATGTTTCTGGTTGGAAATGACAAAGAAATTATCCAGGATTTGAAGACCCATTTGTCCTCCAAATTTTACATGAAATATCTTGGTGCTACAAACTATATTTTGGTCATGGAAATTAAAAGAGATCGGACAAAGAGGAAGCTCTGTTTAAACTAGAGGAATTATGTCAAGACAATATTGCAGAGGTTTAATATGCAGGATAGTAAATCGGTGAAGGTTCCTATTCCTGTAGGTGTAAATTTATCTACTGAATAGTGTACTAAGACATAAGAAGAGGAAGAGGACATGTACCATGTTCCATATGCAAGTGCAGTCGGTAGCCTGATGTATGCGATGGTCTGTACTAGACCAGACATTGCACATGCAGTGGGAGTATTGAGCAGGTTTATGTCAAAACCAGGGAACGAGCACTGGAAAACAGTGAAGCGAGTTTTCAGGTATTTGTGTGGCACTAGTGATTATGGTTTGTGCCACTAAGGAAGACCAGGATTGGGCAGAGTGTCGAATATTCGTGGCTTTGTTGATGCAGACTGGGTTGGAGATTTCAATCAGAGGAGATCTACAAGTGGGTATGTGTTTAACCTATTTGGAGGTGTAGTTAGTTGGATGAGTAAGAAACAATCTGTAGTGGCACTATCAACTACAGAGGTAGAATACATGGCAACCACTCATGCAAGCAAGGAAGTAGTTTGGTTGCAGAGATTGTGTTCAAATATTGGGTTAGTACAGGGAGATATAAGGATAGACTGTGACAGCCAAAGTGCAATTTTCTTGGCAAATAACACTGCATATCATTCAAAGATAAAGCACATTGATGTTCAGTATCACTTTGTGATGGATATGATAGAAGAGAAAAAGGTGTTGCTGGTAAAGGTGACACTTTGAAGAATATTGTAGATGCATTGACAAAAACTGTGAGCTCTGAGAAGTTCTCTTGGTGTAGAGAAACAATGGGCATTGTGAGCTGGATAAATGACTAAGCTCTCTTGTGCCCCCTGTGGAAAGAAAACAACAAGTGGGAGAATGTTGGGTTGTGTTATATTCTTTCCACGACTAGCCCACGTAGTTAACCGGGGGGTTATAAGAGGGGTGGAGCCCACCCTTCGTTGCATCGATTGCATAGTGGGGGGGGGTCACAAGGGGCTTGAGGGGTGCAGGTAACCCCACTCTATGGGGTCTGGGGCAGTGCCCCGGAAAATTTTGTTTGTGGACCCTATATTAGGTTGAGCAGACCTACCTATAGTTTTGTGCATGATTTTTTGCACATGGTTTTGGATGTGATGGTTTTTGGTCCATGGTATTGGATTCTTTGGCATGTATAAATATGTATTGTAACATTGAAAGGAAAATAATGAAAAATCAAGCTGGTAGTCCTAGTTTTGGGATCTAGGGAAAAATCTCTGTGTATATGTGTTTTATGTGTTATGCTCTCGCATTGTTTATTTTCTGTGTTTTAGAATTCATATGCAGGTAATTTCTGCACGGGGTTAAAACCTATACCCCTAACTCCCTTAGTATGTCTATATCTTCCTCTCTCTTTCTGGCACCTTCTTCTCTCTCCCCACTATGTATACCTTCTATCCCCTCTCTCTAAAACTACCCCTTTTCACTATCCCCTTCTATCATCCCCCTATTCCCATCCCCATTTATCTCTCTCTCTCTTGCCCTTTTCCCATCCCCCCCTTCTTTTCCTTTCCCCATGACCCACCCTCTCTTGAGACAAACTAGATAATTGTCCATTGCACTCCCAATCTCAACCATTATATAAATGGAGTGCTAGAATCTAGTGGTGAAGTGTTCCACAATTTGTATATACCTTCTTTACCTTGGATATCCAATGCATGATGAAGAACTCCTAAATGTATTCATGTGGATGAAACTTAGAAAAACTATTTATTAGTAATGCAACAAAATTTTGATTTTCTTTTTTGAAAATAAAATGATGAATTTAAATGTAAATTATTTGTGGCTTTGTTAAAACCATGTTGTTTTTCTATCGTTAGGAAAATTTTAGGTATAAATAAATTGAGAAGTTCAGACACTAGTAATCATATCATTACAAAATATTCAAGTCACTTTTGATATAATTGGAGTTATTATTCATTCAAAATATTGTAATGTGTCTTTTCGTGTAACATAAGAATCTATTGTAAAAAAATGCACATTGTTTGATGTCACATGCATCTACAACTTTTAAAGTAAATAGAAAAACTTTTTAAAACTATTATGTTTTGGGAGACAACCTTGACAACCAAGGTTGAACAGATTATTGGGCCTTCATTTGGTTGGTTTCCCCATTCAAACATGAATTTAATTGATGATATTACTTAAGAACTTCTATAAAAGTTTTAGCATGAAAAACCTAGGTCTTAGTCCAATAAAAGATATGTGATAAAGTTGAGAATAGGTTATAAAGACCATCAACCCCAAATTAAACACTTCCTTGACATGACACAAATAGAAATGTATGAGAGATTCAAGAACGAGGACATGGAATTGAACTTGGGAAAAATATTTTTTGGGAAATGCAAACCTTGGTACATTAGAATATGCACATATTTTAACAAATGTTTCTATAGATACCATGTAAAATTTTATTATTTTTATGACACATATGTTTTTTTTTGCATCTAAAATTGCGTAGGATTAATCATCCATACTACTACCAATTTCATTGAGAGAATTCATTCATACCATCATGTGTTCAAGGCCCGACAAACAAAAATATTATGAAAAGTATTGTTTGTATTGGACATGCTCTAGGTTCATTCGATTTACATTATTGATATAATGCATTCATGAAAGTAAGAAGAAAGAATTTGGGAGGATGGTAGTAGATATGGAGAGATTCAAATATATTACTTATAAACTAAAAGTTGAAAAATAAGTATTATTGCATTGGTGAAGTCCCACTTAAGTTAAATTATAATTTTTTTCTTATTGCACCTTCAAATTCAACATTTATTTTTTCTTATTACCTTATTTTTGTGTCACTAGGTACAAGTATATGATTTCATGAAGGATTTTTTTATTAAAAAACCAAAGCATATCTTCAACATGTGTAAGTAGCATGATGGAAAGACAAACATTTTAGAATATTTAGAGATACATTTCCCCTCAGAACTATGTTGTTAGTTGTGAATTTTGTAGAAAGCTACATCCTTTAGTCGTAGAATTAGATTCAAAGACAAAACTATCATTAAAATCAAGGTACCATAATGGTACATATCACATATAGGCATGGAGTAGATTGTAGCAATGATGGAGGATAATAGAATAGGAGAAAAAGTTCGAAATAAGTGATGATAGGGGCCATGAACTACATTTTGTGTAACATTTATTTCAAACTCTCTATGATCATGTAAAGTGTGACACCCCTTTCTAATACCCACAATTTGTAATATGTACTCATAACTAATAATTTTGTGATGGATAACATGAACATTTTAATAGTTTTTAATTGATGTAAATATGTATGTTATTTAGTATATTAAGGGTGAAGAAGAGAGTAGCCAATATAGATCATAATACCTTATAGGGATGCTATGAGGGATATTTGGGTAAATTTCCTATAATACCCTAAAGTATTTATCCATATTTCTTGATTTGGTATTGGAACTACCAAACTATCATTAATTATGAGAAGAGTAGGGAATTCATACAAAACCACTCGTAAGGTTTCGACTATGTACCCCTTTTTTAAAAAACTTTTGGTTGACCAAATATTCCAAGGGACCTAAATTCTCATCATGGGATAGTTCATGTAGTTAGTAATTTAATTATAAAAAGCTGGTGAGAAGAGAGGAGAGGGGGAGAGGAATAATTCACATAGTTCATATGGGAAAGACGAGAGCTTAGAGATGAGAACAATAAAGAATATATAAAGAGGAAAAGTAAGGGAGAGTTGGGAAGAGACTTAAACTTGAATCTTGTATGATAAGGAGAGTGGACTTCACATTTTCCACCTTAATAGCTATATTATTTAGAGTTTCATGAAAGTTGTCATGTTGAATTCTTTTGTATGTTGGTAATGATAAGTTGGAGATTGATTATAATGGTTCTTGAATATGTATAAGTGATGTGTGAAATGTATTATTATTTATTACTTGAAACAATGCTCTCTCTCTCTCTCTCTCTCTCTCTCTACATATCTATATATATATATATATATATATATATATATATATAGAGAAAGAGAGAGAGAGAGAGAGAGAGGTATTCTCTAAAATAAAAATACTTGTGATGAGTTTGGGTGTGTGGTTTAGTAAGGTTATTGTTGGGTGGAAGTCTGACTAGTAGTGTTGTATCCCAGTTGGGAATGAATCTACTTGGAGGCTTTTCCATTATTCAATATCTTGAAAGGGGTGTGGTAAGACCCCTAGTTGAGGAAACTCTGGAAGATAATTCTCAAATCTAGTGTAAAGTTGGTAGAAGCCTATATAATTATGTACTTTTTCTTATGTTTATATGAATGATTACTGTTAAGAGTTAAGAGAACCTTTAATCCCCTTTGTATATTAGCCAAGGTATTGGTTTCCCTGTGTGTGAATGTTAGTAGTTTGAAGTGTGAGATTTACATGTCGAAGGTAATGAGAAAAGTATCATTTAGTTGGGAGGTGTAGTGATTTTTCCATGGTCTATCTCTTTTTTTTTTTTGTGAGGATATCTGGTTGAGGGTAGATTTTTTGAGACACCTTCAAAAGTTAGTGAATATTTTAACCTTATCAAAATTATTTTTAGGTCTATAGAATGGGTTTGCAAGCTCTAATGAAATTTTTGGAAATTTGAGGATTTACCGTTGAAGTTTACGGGAATAACTCTTTGAGTTTATAATTTTTTAGAATTTTTTTGGGTTTGAATTCCTCAACATTAAGTTTTGATCACATGACCGACGTTAGGGTCATACACAAGGCATAGAAAAAAAGGGTCTATCAAGCCTTGTTGGGATGTCGAGTATTTCACTTATGAACCATCAAAAATCCCTCAATACCGCTGATTACCAAATTGTCTATTGATTGATACTAAATCCTTTTGTCATTTTTTAGATATTAGCTATCAATTATTAGGTATCAAACCTTCAACTATCAGCTATTGAGTGATCCATTGAGTGTTCGAAAATATGAGCTCCTAATACTAATATAATCTAACACCATACATTAGTCAATAGATATCATTCCATCAGTGGACATTTGTTATCAATTTGGGGGAGGGATGCAAGTGGCATTTCATGTTGGACTCACTTTTCTTGATTGACTAGTGACCCAATAAATAGGAGTGTTAATAGAGATGGTCTTAGTTAGCTAATAGACTAATAATTGGTTGTCAATACCCCACACTATCAACTTTCAAGATATTAGGAATTAGGCGGTGGGTTATCCATTATGAATCTTCTAGCATGAACCATCGACGGTAACATAACTTGAAAATAATATGAGTTAAAATATATTTTCTCATAAGCTATGGTGGTATAGAATATCAAC
This sequence comes from Pinus tabuliformis, assembly GCA_031772625.1. NCBI lineage: Eukaryota > Viridiplantae > Streptophyta > Pinopsida > Pinales > Pinaceae > Pinus > Pinus tabuliformis. The sequence continues at coordinate 824,542,066 of CM062817.1, forward strand.
ATATTAGTCATTAGGATGTTGAGTAAGTCATCAACAATCCTCTAATGAAAAATCCTAGTGAGAGAAGTAAAAAATTTCCTTAATTGCAATAACTAGAATTTTAATATTCTAACTTAAATGTAGTTTATTTATCTTCAAAAATTAATTCAGAAAATAATGATTAATTCACTACTGCAAATTTCACAGATAAATACAGGAACTAAAAGATAATGCACATTGACAAAACTATGGACACCAATATTTTTGGACAAAATTCCCTAGAAAACCCCAATGTGGGGAAAACTAGTCTCCATATGACATTCTATATTAATAAATCCTCAATGAAATTGATATAACAACTGCTTGTGTTTCACAAGAAAAGCTCCATCATATAATTTTATCCATTGGAAAGTCCATCTAGAAACCTGTTGTAACTGATACAACCACCCTCCAAATTTTTTCCTTAGCCTGTTTTGGAGCCTCCCTACCAACCTTACACAACACTTTGTCTTGCTTCGTCAAGTACTCAAGCTTCAGTGTTTTCCTCGCATAAAGGTAGCTTGTCGATCACAGTTGATCTATTCCCCTCACAGGCTACTTACCTGAACTTGGTCGAGCTGCAAGCTAAGCAGCTTCCCCCTAAAAATTGCGCATTTATGGAGAGAAACTAGCCTTTCCTCTAGGAATTGCACAATCCACTGTGACAGCCTGCTCAGCTCCAGGATTCTACAATCCTGCCAGCCAACCCTCCTAGAAAGATTTGTACAAATTTTCCCAGCAGGAGGCTGTTCAACCCAGGATTTGCGCAAATCTGGGTAGCAGTCAACTGCTTTTCCCAGTGATTGTGCAAACCTCCTTGGTAGTTATCCCAACTTCCAGCCAAGAATGTGCATTTTTCCCAAGTAGTTGAGCAACTGTATGCATGAATAGACTGGTTGACCAATTCCACCCGGGACCGAGGAAACTTGAATTGCATGCATGCATGACTTAATATTCTTGGAATAGAAACATACAACATGCAAAAGGCATCCCATGATTCAGGGAGCTATTTTTAGAAGTCGAGGTTTAAATGCAAAGTTGTTTTAGAAGTTTCCCTCCAACTATTGCTTTTTCCTAGATTTGTGGCATGCGCATCATGAGACCAAACTTATTTATTCGACGCATCATAACTCATTCATTCACATTGATCTTGGAGCTCTGAAATCTCACAGCACATCCAAGACTCTTCGACACATCTGTCTCAGCTATTCAAGGGTAAGTAGCCTCAACTTGTATTTTTCAGCATTTCTGTCACTTTTTCTGTATTCTCTTGTGTGAGTGTTGTTTTCTTGATTTCTTTCAATTCCTACTATCATTTACATATATTATAGATTGTCCTATCTCTATTTCAGTTTTCATTTCTATCTCACTGTTGTTGCATGCATGAAATTGTTTTGCACAGACATTCGCCCAACTGGCGAATTGCCTCACCCACATGCATGTTGATCTGTCTGCTAAATCTTTCATTATTGTTTTGCATGCATTGTCAATCACTTCTGCTATCACTTAGTGTCTCCATGCATTTCATTGTCTTACTTGGTTTCAGTTGCCCATCGGGCCAACCATGGCCCGGGCTTTGCCTTCACCAAGGCTGCATTGCACAATTTGGGGAAGGAGCACTCACCTTCCTCTCTAGATTTGCACATTCTTGACTAGCACTGCCCTCTAGGACTGTTTGCACATTTCTGGAGGACAATTACTACTTGGCCCAAGAAATTGCTCAAATCTATCCTTGGGCTAGCAGTCCTTCTAAACTGGAATTCCACATTGCGTAATCCCAGCATCCAGCTGCCTGCCTGGATTGCACATTTCATAGATCCAGCAGCTAGTCCTACATCCCAGATAGCCTAAAATGCCTTTTGCGTAGTTTTGGCAGCCAGTCACTTAGCCTCCCAGTAAAATTTGTGCAATATTGTTCATTAGTTCCCCAGGTATGTGTTGTGTCCTTGCTTGAATTTTCTTTGTTTTCAGTGACATATTTCTTGCCATGCATGCCGCTTGTTTCCAGATCTTTTAGGTGTTCATCTGTCTCAATAGCTTCCAAGAGAATAGGATCTCAGGACACTGATGGTATTGTAGCTAGAGTAGCAGTTGAGTAGGTGTCCTCTAGTCTGTCGATCTACGAAGATACGAAGACGTATCTAGACAAGGACATCAAACTGAAGTGGAAATAGGTGAATGAAACATTCACACATACTTTTGGGGAAGAACTTAAAGACTGTGAGGTGTACATGAACATTCATAAGTCTGGCTTGTACCGGATTACACATAGATACCCCGCATTCCCATGCACGGACATGATTCACTGGATCATCTCTCACACTGACCCCGAGACGATGACCTTGAGCAGTGGGCATTGGATGAAGCTTGCAATCTTCTAGGCATGAGATTGTGACAACATGTATTAGACGTATAAGCCCATGACTCTCATGACTCCTCCATTTAGCTTGCCCAATAGTAGAGCTCACTCCAGAGACATTCTGAAGGATTGGGTAAAGGAGCCAACTTGTTTCAGGATGACACCCAACTAGATCTATAAGACAAAGACATTGAGGAAGGCATACCAATACTTGGTCATATTCGCATGCCGATTGAGTGGCTAAGAAAGAATTGAGACCTTCCCTCAGAGTTGGGTGATCGCGCTGGACCAACTGGGTAGAGAAGGAAGACTATGCAACTAGTCCGACATACTGGCTCACCAGCTGAAGGAACAAGTCACGAAGGCTCGACAGTCACCCGAGGGTATGCATGTAGAGATTTATATGTTCACTTACATTCTAGATGCAGTAAGTGCCCGACATGAGTTCTCGAGCTTAGAGTGGGCATGGTCACCATCAAAGACTGTTGCGAACACGTATTTCAAGCTGTTGTCCAAATGCCACTTCAGAGGAGTGATCATATGGTGATCCGACCATTTTGTCACCTAGTGTACAGGTTGATATTTGAACAGGATTGCATGTCAAAGGAAGCGATGAAGGCATTGTTAGGCATTAATTATTGGTATGTCTCACTGTTCGACACGTTCATCCGAGATTTCAGTGTGGAGAAGTCTCTGCATGTTCTGCCAAAGTTTTCCTTAGACGTGCTTCTCATGTAGGAACTAGCGTACCACATCTCGGTAGGATTCACAGCTAGACTGCAGCAAAAGAAGAAGGCACCTTGGCCTGCTCTTCCATTGTGGATTGGGTTATATGACATCGAGAGTATCAAGCAAGTGGATGTCGAGGTAGAGCAAATGAGGAAGTATCCTTTCAACCTATGAAGCTTCAACCCATATGACCCAAATTTCATTGTGAAGGATCACTTCGCGAGAGTTCATTTCAACTAGTTCCATGGGACATGTCATTGGGCCGAGGAGGACTCATTGAGGTACTACTACAATTCCTCCAGACCCAATGAACAGGTCGGCTTCACCGTAGAGTGGTTAGCAAAGTAGCATCACGGAGAGCACCGACAGCAGCAATAGTAGAAACAACAACAAAGGAACCAAAGCCAAGCATACATGTGCGTGATAAAGGGAAGAGGAAGATTGTCAACTGCATGGAGGAGGAGCAAAGCTGCAAGTTTCGTGTAGATCCACTTGTATAACAAGAAGCTATGGCTATTAAGGAAAAGAGGCAGTAGCGTGATAAGCGAATCGTGCGAAGGCAAAGGGATAAGAAGAGAATGGAAGAAGCAGAGAACAAGTTGCATGAGATGGGGGATAAACTTCAGAAAGAACAAGAGTTGTGCCAACAGGAGAAGGAAGCGTAACAATAGTAGATTCAGTAGGGTACACATCACGTGCAAACAGACGAAGAAACGGCCATACAAGTAGTTGATTCATCTGAACAGCTAGCATCAGGTGAACAGGGTGAACCATCATAGGGGCAAGACTTTTCTCATGAGATAGAATAGGTGCTTGAATAGTTGGATGCAGACATGGAGCAGCAGGAGTTGGAACAGGATACCAACCTCATGCCTCACCACAAAGAGGTTGACTCACCCACTTCATTGCATCCTGATGATGAGCAAGTCTCAAATGACCAAGGGGGCACTAAGATCCTTGGTGGTCAGCTGGATGCAGATATGCACAACATCTCCTTTGACGAATCTCATCATAGAGTTGTGCAGTATCAAATAGTACCGACTCCGGAGGACCAAACATCCCCTGGGAAATTTGAAGAGCAAGTGATCTTGACTGATGTGCACAAGAATCCAACCGCTTTGGCTGATGCAAATAGAGTGTATGTCGAAGCCACTAGCTCAAGTGTTCATTTTCTCATAGTTGAGAATGAGTGAATGGAGAAGGAACTACAGGTGGCCAAGCAGGGAGGAGGCTTGGTGACAATGTCCACTTAAGTTGAACTGAAGAAGGCAATATTAGATGAAGTATTTTCCTTGGACACATTTATGCAAGCATTGTACTCCAAGTTTGGTACCGTACATCAAGCAGTCATTCATCTCCACGGATGGCAGCAGCGGTGTGCGAAAAGAGCACACATCTTGAAGAAAATACATACTGTTGTTGATAACATGCAAGCATGGATGATGAAGTACAAGGGAGTCCCGCTTCACTTGCCAAAGATGATGAAGGCCAATGCATTCAAGCTGCAAGCACGTATCCAGAGTCAGATATGGAACTATGAAGACCTACCACAAATCATCACTAGCATACAGGCTTCCCATGCACGAGTATTAAAAAGCATGGATGTTATTGTTCACACTCATGCGATCTCATAACTTGGGAATCTCACCCAGGTGAAGACAAAGAAGCAGGTCTAATAGGAGCTTTAATCATACTTTGAGGAGTTGATGCACGCCACCACCAGCCTAGACTTGCCAATCAGTGAAGACATCATGCACAAGCATGTTGCTGGTCCGACCACACTGAAGACAATGATGCACATGCTCACAGATGAGTTAGACAAAGGAGCCCAAGTAGTGTACCCAGATGCTATGGAGGAAAGGTTCAGGTTTCAAACGAATGTCACGGCAGAACACATAGACACTATCAAGGACTACCAATCTTGGCAGCAATATGTCACTATTGATCAGCATGAGGATTTTGAGCAGTTGGACTTCTATGGTTGTCTAAGTCCAAATGATGTATAGTTTGGCTTGCCCAAGCCATTATTCACATGGGTACATGTGCATTGTAATCTTGAGCCATGTCAACTGTAATTCAAGTGTCAAGAGTGGATGTAATAGTCATAGGGTAGGTGAAGAGTCATGAGGGTAGTTGAATGGTCACAAAGGGGAATGTCAAGGGTCATCCCACCCTTTGCTATAAATAGTCCCTCATAACCCACTGTCTAGGATTTTGGTCAGCCAAGCTTCTACTAAGACTATCTTGAAGAAGGCTTGGACAATATTGTAACGTGCCTGGGCTTCTCCTTTACACAGAGCTAGTACATTTCTTTGGAGGAGGAGGTAGATGTGACTGTAACATTCCACTGTTGGGTCTAGCAGGTTTACATGGATGTATTGTATGATTGTGACTTACACTTCTTTATATAATAAGAGCTAGTACATTTTCATGCATATGTTGTTATTGTACTTGGACTTCTCTAGTTGTCTTAATGATATATGTTGTTTAACTTATGTACTTGTCTATGAACTTATTTGTATGCAATTATATGAATTTTGTTGTTGATGTGTTGCATATGTTGTTAACGTTGTCACCGTCTGTGTCGACTTCTCTGCCGAACATCAGACAGAACTTTCACTTGAAACTTGCTATAAAAACCATTGCACTTGTATCAGATTGATCCATGAGTGTTGTACATGTTATCTTACCTTGTGTGATGTGATTGTTGCATCCGAGTGGACTGCTCCGCTGGAAGTTGTGCATGTCCTTTGTGTTGTGTGTTCCTAGCCGAGTTGGGACTAATCGCTTTCAACCTGGAACTCACCTTCACCTCCTTCCCCCTTAGAAGTGTTGAAACCTCTCATACACCTTCCTTGACTCACTACATTAGTCACACCCTTGCTGCTGATAGAGTTATCCTACTTTCCTCTGTGCGACATGGCGGTCAAGGCATTGCCATATGACCCATTGCTGGGAATCCTACACCAAACAATTTAAGTTCTAATTGGGACTTCTTACCAGGGAGATCCCCTTGACATGTTGGTGGGTCCAGCACCATCAACAAAACCCAAGTTTCCTCTACAAAAATCAAATCGACCTCCTTAGTGCAATTGACACTCCCTCCCTACTTTGTGCACTGAGAAAATTAGAAATTCTCATGGCTCTCTTGAGAACTCAAACCACTCCTTTAAATATATTTCAACAGTGATATATGCCTCCTGCAAAGCTACCGAGCAATTCGTACCTCCTCTTACACCTATCTTCAACAACTATAAGCTGCACTCTGCTCATTGGCTAATTTTCACCTCCTGGTATGACCACTCTGCAAATAAATTTGGCCTCGTTTCTATCACTATAATGTTGAAATCACTATGGATAATTTCTCCATAAATTCTCTTATCAATCTCTCTAATGAAACCTTGTTACTTGTATCTCCCTCTACACCCTTGCTCTCACTGCAAATCATACCACTTAGTGTCTCTATTGTGTGTTTTCCAAAGCCCCATCGACTTGCTCTTATAATATCTTGTTGAGAAACAAATGGCCATTATCTAATAACAATCGATGGCTAATATCATATTAACCATATAAAATCAATTTTCTAGAAGTATCTAGAGAAAAATCAATTTTTCTTAGTTAATATGATTTAATTGACTAGTTTTCCTAAGTTAGACTTAGGAAAATATTTAATAATTGGCTAATTAATCTGCTTGAAGTGTTTCTTGCGAAACATTTTTGGGGTATTGGATAAAATGTGTTCCTTAGCCTCATAGATGCCATCGAGACCATAGGGGGCTTCATTGGGGGAGAAATACCATACCACGTTCATTCATAATAGGAGATATATATTGAGGAAAAAATGGCATAATATATTGAGCATATAATAGGGGGTAAAGGATTTTTATATTGGCAAGTATAAAAAGCCAAGCTCAAAGTTAATGAGAAAATATAAAGCGGTATAAAAATTTTTAATGAAAAAATGGATACCTACAATATCTAGTGAAAGTAGGGGTTTTTTAAACTGGTAGGTGTATCGGGTTTATATTGGTAGGGGTTAAATAATGTGATTTTTAGAGGTATTTTCCATTATGTAGTAAAATTAATAGTATTGTTTAGTATGCCATGAACGCACACGCTATGTCAGAGGTTCATTGAGTGAAGCCCACGTGATCAAGACTAGAGCACATGTCCACTGCTACGAAAAACTATCTTAGCAAGGAAGGTGTTTGTTTGCTAAATTTAGTGTGTCCTAAATTGCTACATTAATTATCAATCCAGGAGTCGTAAACTAATGAAGTGTGGTGCACTATGTGTGCAAGATAGTCTTTTTCTTATATTTTTTTCATTTTACAGTTTTTATTTTGTTTTGGGGGGTTTTTATTTTCATTTATCTCCTAATGTGAATGGAATTCCTATTCCTGAGTCTCTAGAAGGCAAGTATGGTTATAGATTTTAAGGAGATTGTGTCCTCTATAATGGTTCCCAAAACTTAACACTTAAGAAGGTCTTAGAACATATTAGTGATGAAAATAGTACTTGGACAAGAATGAAAATGTGCTGCTATTTAAAACAAGTAAATAATGAACTACTGATCATGAAACTATCATCTCTGCTGCTGTTTAAATACAGAAAAATGATTTAAGCTACTGCACTCAAACAAATGAAAAATTGCAAGGAAAGTAAAACTAAAATCAAATTACACATTCATAATTCGATCCCTCGCCAGTAGTCCAGCTATGGCTTTCGGAGGTAATCATCAATGTCATGAGAAATCTGATATCTAATTGTAGAAAATTAAAACTAAAATCAAATTACACATTCATAATTCGATCCTTCGCCAGTAGTCCAGCTATGGCTTTCGGAGGTAACTATCTATGATATGAGCAATTTAATATCTAATTGTAGAAAAGTAAAATTAATATCAAATTACACATTCATAATTTGATCCCTCGCCAGTAGTCCAGCTATGGCTTTCGGAGGTAATCGTCAATGATATGAGCAATTTAATATCTAAGATAACTAATAAAGCAAGGAAACAAAACTGAAATCAACAAAACAGAACTGGAATTAAAAACTAGGAAAAGCAAAGTCAGCAGAGAGTTAATACCGTGTCATTAGTCATTGTGAAAATTATATGCAGATGCCCGGGCTGCCTACTCTATCCTGAAACATACATGCACTGATCAGTGTTATACAAATCTGTAAAATCTTGAACAGAAGTGGAATGTTAATACCATGACAATTGAAATATACACAGGAGGAATATATGCAAATGGAAATAAGAAAACAATGCAGGAAACTTTACAGCAACAAGAGAAACAAAACCTCAGCGTACAGGGGCCCTCTGCACAGCCTTGGTCAACAGGCTATCAATCCAAGATTATGTTCACGTAATCATGTAGAAACAGAGTCTTCTCATATATTTCATAACACAGTTACAACAATAAAACTAGTGTCATGGCATAGTGGGTTTGAACAACAAAAATTACATTCACAAAGACTAAGACTATGCGTTATAGAAACGCGTTATTTATAGCAATGTTTACATAACTGTTTTCTTGTAGAATTGCGTGAACAGGGGACATGTAAAAGACAATGTCCATGGATTTAGCGTACTAGTTGTCAAAAAGATTAAATCTATCAACTTTTGGCTATTAGATTCTCGTCATGGGTCAGTCTATAGGTGGCAACAGACCCCAGAGAGTTAGGAACGCCCACACATCCTTCAGAATCCTTCACGTGCTAGAAAATAGAGTCTGGATGCCGTAGGACTCTTACGTAGGACCACTGTTTGACCACCATTGACCACAACTTCCCTTGATGAATTCAGCTGAACCAATAGGACCTGATCCATGTCCAGGTCATTTCTAACTTGCCCATGTGGCTTGTTTTGCCTGGTGACACCTGCAACATAGAGTTTAACAAAAACAGTTGCGGAAAGTTGAATCAGCTGCGGAAAGTGACTAGATTCCGCAGCGAATGATCAAAATCAAGTTCAAACAACAAACACAAAACATAGTTACAAAAACACGTTAATGCTCTTTTAGAATCAATATGCAATGATTTTGATAGCTTAGGAGGTCCAGGTGAGTGGAAAAAGTTCTAGGAAAGTGTGTAGGAGAGGTGTAATTTCAAAGCTCTACTTACCCCCACTGTGAAGGTGTTGCATGTCCCCATGCAACCAAAAATTTGATCGTCCACCTTCGGTTCATGTGTTCAGAGAACTCCACCAATACATCCAGTCTTCTTTTCTTCTTCCTTGGAACCACTACCATCCTTGGCTTCCTCATTAGACACTTGAACTTGAGGTTGATGAGAGCCCTGTTCAACCTTTTGTTCTTTCTCCTTAATTTTCTATTTTTCTTCTTCCATAGCCCAAGATGCAACATGGTGTTGTCATGAATCATCTTATATAACTTGCTTTGTTCCTTCAACGTTTCATTTTAATTTTTAATGTGTCTATTTAAGACCTCCAGCTCAAAAACTTCCTATTTCAGTGATTGGATTTGAGCTTCTTGAGCTGTATTAGGCTGGGCAGATGAAGTGCCTGGGTCTCCGGCTATTTTCTCCAAGGACTCTATATAATCATACATTTATTGCTAGTTCGGGTCTACCTCAGGTGTGGTCTTTCTTGGGCTGACCCCAAAATCCTATTGAGAAGGGCTGATTTCAAAATCTGGCCGAGAAGGACTCATGTCAAAGTCTAGCTGAGAGATAGGAGTATGGTGGGGACCACGACTAGGAAGGATTGCTAAAGGCTGCTCTGGTGTTTCCCATCCTAAATAAAAAAAGTGGGGTCCTTTAGTTTGTATTTTTCTCAACTTCCCCTTAAGTCTAGAACTTCTTAAGTTTTGTGGGCTCATGTCCTCTTTCTTCCGACTCTGTTTTTCTTTACCTTTTTTCTTTGCTGCAGCTGACTGTTCCTGAAGGTAAACTAGTCTTTCAGATAGTACTTGATGGTCTTCTTCTAAGGAAGGTTCTGGGGTTTGATGTACAGCCTCAATACTTCGTTTCCTTTTTGATTTTCTTGGCTTCTTACCCTTAGTCTTTTCCTTCCTATTTTCAGATAGTGTTTCTTCTCTACTAGCTTCTTCAACTATGTTAGTAGGAGTACCTTGAATTTTATCACTTGTTCTCTTTCTTCTACTTCTCCTTGATGTGCTACTTTCAGGGGTTTCTTGTGGATCTTTAAAGAAATTTCTGACCAAAAACTGCTCCCATGTGTCCTTCTTTTCTTTTAATTGTTTTTCTATCAAGATTTTCATAAGGTCGTGGTGATACAAGTGGGTTTCTATGTCCCCTAGATTATTTTGGACTGTGGTGGACATTTTCTTCAGGCTATTTAGAAAGAAATAGGGCAAATTAAGAGTTTGGTTCTCTAGAAAATTCATCAGCAACCGGGTGTGATACATGTACATTGACCCGAATCTTCCCTCACAGGTAATGAATTTCTGGATTATTAATAGTAAACTAGCCCATTTTTCTTGTAAAGCAAAGACAGGGATTCCTTTATTAAAGATGCTTACATCCATACCTGGATTTCGTAGGATAACCCTCCATGCTCTCTCATCAAAGCTCTTCTTTTTGGACCACCGTTCTCCCTCCTGTGGAAGTTCGACTGCAGCTACTATGGATGTCTCCATGACTGTGAATTTAAGGTCTCCAATCTCCGTTTCTATGCCGTCAAAGGACCTCGCAAAATTCTTCGTAACCTCCGTGTTGTAGCCTCTGAATTTCTAAATAAATTGTAACCACCGAGCCTTTCTTAGCATGCCTTTTACTTGCGGATACCCTTCCATAAATTTGGGTCCTTCCGGTTCTGCTCTCAATAGAGGACCCATTTTTTTTCTCCTGTCTTAACACGTTTGCATGGGTATTGGATGAACGGAGGTGAGACGGCTGGGTTAGAGAGAGATGGACAAGATTTATGGAAAGAACCAGTGATTGTAACGGAAAATAAAGAACAGGTAGCAGAAGTGAGTTTATGCAGCGGAGCAGAGGCTTATGTGAACAAGGTAGGAATACAAACACGACTTGAATAGGATAGTAGGGGAGTAAAATGAGCCCGACAGAGTTTTAAATTGAAGTAGACGTAAATATGCTCAAGAAATGGCTATAGAATTTGTGCGGCAGAGAAAAGCTGTGATCAAATCAACCACGTCCCATAATTACAGGTGGAGTGTCAAAGTACAGCCGAACACGAGTTAAAACCGGAGGCTTGATCATGAGGCCATTTGAAAATAAATGCAAGGCTTGTGGAGGAATCATATAGAGGTCGTGGAATGGTTATGGAGCTATCAATGCCAATCATTGCATATAATGGAGCTGTGGTTTCAAAACTATGTAAAAGGTGTTTTTAAATGCTATTTGAAATAAATCTTACCCATACCTTGGAATTTTTTCCACTTTTTGTCCATTAACCTTTGATCAGCTAATCCTTGTTGATGCTTTTAGGTGCCTCATATCTTCAAAATAGGTCCTTGGTCATACCTGCATTTGATTTTCATGATCATTTAACTAACATCTGACTGTCAGTTTTGAAAAATAGAGTGATGGCTGCGGAAACTGCTTCTGGCTGCGGAAACTGGGTTCAGCTGCAGAAACTGACACAACAATCATATGACTGAATGGAGATGGATAAATGATAACTGACTGAATGAAAATGGTCATGAAAAAACTTTTATTGGCGGAATGAAATGAAATGGAGTGGAATGAAATGAAGTGGAGTGGAATGAAGTGGAATGAAATGAAGTGGAGTGTCACAAAACTGTGAAATGAGAGAGAGATTTTTTTTTTTTTGGAAAATATAGGGCGTCAGGAGTTCCTGATTTTCGCCCTGTATTTTCTGTATAAGACTGCCAATCAGTGATTGGTTTTCAGGCTTATATATATATATATATATATATATATATATATATATATATATATATATATATATATATATATATATATATCTATATATATTATTTTTTTTAGAAACAGAAAGGAACAAAGGCTAGGCTGGTGGAGAAGAAGGATCCTTCTTCACCAGCCTTATCGTAGAACAATCTTGAAAGATTTTGACAAATTCCTCTTTTGAGAGTGGCTTATGATAGATCTTTAATCTTTGGCCATTCACAATAAGAGGAGTTTGATGTTCATCATTGGTTTTGATTCTTACTGCTACATTGCTAAAGATTTTTTCAATCTCATATGGCCCAAGCCAATGAGTCTGAAATTTTCCTTTAAAATCTTTAAACTTGGAATCAAATAGCAATGCCCAATCTCCTTCTTGAAACTTTTTCTCCTTGATGTATTTTTCATGCCACTTAGCTCATTAATATTGAACTAGATCAGTTGTTAGTATTGCCTTGTCTGATCTCATCTAGCTCATTCAACTGCTCCATTCTGTGCTTTTGGGCTTCTGATAGATCCATTCCCAACTGAACTACCATCTTAAAAGTTTTGACTTGGAACTCAATGGGGAGCAGGACTTCTTTTCCATAAACAAGTTCATAGGGAGAATGTCATGTTGTATTCCTCCATGTAGTTCTGTAGGCCCACAAGGCTTCAGGAAGCCTTTCTACCCAATCTCTTCTGTGTAGATGAACAGTTTTGGTGATGATGCCTTCAATAACTTTGTTTGTAGACTCCACTTGGCCATTTTCTTGTAGAAGGTAAGGAGTAGATTTTCTGTGCTTGATATTGTATTCTTCCATCAGCTTCTCCACCAGGTTGGATGTGAATTCACTTCCCTGATCTATCACAATTTCTCTTGGAACACCAAAGCGAGTAAAAATATCCTCGTAAAGAAAACTAACAATTGAATTTTCAGTAGCAGAAACTAATGCTTCGTCTTCTACCCATTTAGTGACATAATCAGTACATACCAATATATACTTTCTTTGTTTAGATGGTGGATTAATAGGTCCAATGAAATCTAAAGCCCATTTTTCAAAGGGTTCGATGAGTACTTGTGGTTGCAATGGCATTTCATTTGAAAGGGTAGGTTTCCCTACTCTTTAGTAGCTGTCACACCTTTTGACATATTGTTTTGCATCTTTGAAGAGGGATGGCCAAAAATATCCTAAAGAGAGGATTTTATAGGCTATCCTTTTGTCATCAAAGTGTCCGCCACAAGGTTCATCATGACATGCTTTGAGTATATCAAGCATTTCATCTTCCCTAGCACATCTTCTGATCACAAGATTTGGCCCTGTTTTAAACAATTCGTTAGAAATCCATGAATATTTTGAACTCTCCTGAATAATCTTTCTTCTTTCACTAGGAAATAAATGTGGAGGTAGTTTCCCTGTAACTAAATAGTTAGCTATACCTGCACACCAAGGAGTCTTATTAGTTACTACAAATAAATATTCATCAGGAAACTTATCCTCTACAGGAGAATCCTCTTTAGTATTTTGAATCCTAGACAAGAAATCAGCTACTGTATTTTGTTTCCATGCTTTATCCAACACAGTAGTATTGAATTCCTGTAAAAGTAGGAGCAATCTTGTAACTCTACCATTAGTAACAGGTTTGTTCATTAGATATCTAATCGCAGAATAATCAGTATGAATAAAAGTTTCATATCCTGTTATATAGTGTCTAAACTTATTGATTGCATCAAAAATAGCTAAGAACTCTTTTTCAGTTATAGTATAGTTCAACTCAGTGGGAGTCAAATTTTTACTAGTATAGTAAATGACATAAGGAACTAAATCTTTTTGGCCCAACACAGCTCCTAGAGCTGTGTCTGAAGCATCTGTAGAAATATGGAAAGGGAGTTTCCAATTTGTTCCTCTCAAGATAGGCGCTTCAGATATTCGTGTTTTCAAAGTTTAAAATGTTGATTGACAATCAGGATCCCATTTGAATTCACAGTCTTCTGTAAGAAGTTTGAAGAGTGGAGATGCTATTTTAGTGAAGTTTTCTATAAATCTTCTATAGTATCTAGTAAATCCTAGAAAACTTCTAACATCTTTTTGACAATTTGGAATAGGCAATTTGGAGATGACTTTCACTTTTGATCTATCAACTTTAATCCCATCCCCTAAAATATGATGTCCTAAAACAATACCTTTAGTAAACATCATAAAGAATTTTTCATGGCTTAATGAAAGGTTTGTCTCTTTACATCTTATAAGGACTTTTTCCAAATTTTCTAATGCCTCTTCAAATGAATTACCATAAACTGTAAAATCATCCATATAAACCTACACACAATCATGGATTAGATCAGAAAAGATTCCTAGTACTACTCTTTGGAATGTTTCAGGTGCATTACATAATCCAAAAGGAAGCACTTGATAAGCAAAAGTTCCCCATGGATAGGTAAATGTGGTCTTGTCCTGATCCTCAGGTGCTACTTGAATTTGATTATAACCACTAAAACCATCCAGAAGTGAAAAGTACTTTTTGCTTGCTAATGTATCTAATACTTGATCGATAAAGGGCAAAGGAAAGTGATCCTTCAAGGTTGCTTTGTTCAATTCCCTGTAATCAATGCATACCCTCCATTTACCATTATTTTTGGGTACTATAACCAAAGGAGAAACCCATCGGCTATCTGAAATTGGATAAATGAAGTTTACATTGAGTAGTTTTAGGAGCTCTTCTTTCACTATCTCCCTAAGATTTGGATTCATCCTTCTCTGAGTTGTCTAATTGGTCTACTGTTTTCCTCAATATAGATGAGATGGATGCAAGTCTTAGGGTCAATACCTTTCATATCAGTATACTCCCATGCAAATGTAGTAGAATGTTTTTGCAAGATTTCGGTTAGCTCTCCTTGTTGTGATTTTTCCAAGTTTTTGTTGATATTCAATGTTTTACCTGGAAAAATCTCAATGGTAGAACTACCAAACTCTTCCATAGAGTAAAGAGACATTTTTCTGGAGGATAAATACTCAATGTCAGAATCTAAATGAAACTTTGTGTGGTCATATTCTTAATATGTTTCAAAATTTTATAATGTGTTTAGAATTTGACTATCTTCACTGAATTCGGAAATGGTAAAGACAGGTTGTATGGTATCCTCATCATCGACCCATTCATTGTCTCCTACTTCTGTAATTACTCTTTCCGGAGGATACAAATTGAATTTCTTTGTCGAACTACCATCAGAAATGTACATATCCCCAGATCTACAACTAATGAAAGCATCAGCTGTGGCTAGCCAAGGTCTTCCTAAGATGAGTGGGTGCCCTCCTAAATTACTTTTGGGAGTCAAAATCATGAAATCTACTGGATATTCCCAAGAATATAAGGAGACTGAAATATCTTCTAATACACCATCTGGTTTGATTATTGATATATCTGCAAGTTGCAGTAAGGTAGGTGTAAAAAGAAGATTAGGAAGTTTTAGCTGTTCCATAGTCTGTCTACTCATAATGTTGATAGCAGATCCTAAGTCAATCAAAGAATTTGGAATTTCTATCCCATTTATATGTGTCTTGACAATTGGACTTCCTGGATCTACATATTTCTGCATGGTAATTTTTCCCATCATGATATCTACAATTTTTCCTACCAGGTGGATTCTTCTTGTATCTCTTGGTTTCCTTCCTGGTCTTTTGAGACTCAACTCCTTTATTGTTTTGCCTAGAATAGGAATCTCTCTAATGGCTTGTAGCAAGGGAATCTTGATACAGACATTCTTTAATTCATCTAGGAAATCATAGTCATGCAACAAGATTTGTTTTTCCACCCCTTTGTCAATTTCTAATCTTTCAGGGAAAGGAGGTGTGGACGAAGATATATGTTGCTCAACTATAGGAGTTGTGGGGGTTGACTCTTTTTCTTTTTCTTTTTGAATGGTTGGGTTTTGAAGATATGCTTCTTCAGAACCTTTATTGGCTTTAAGAGAATCCTCCTCAGAGGTATCTTGCTCTTGAACATCTATAGAAGGTTTCTCTAAAACTCTACCAGACATGAGTTGTACATCATTGAGAGGAACAATCATATAGGTAGGAAATTGTTGTCCTTCTACCATGTAAGCATTCTGAGGATTTTTGTTATTGGGATTTGGCAATGGCTGGGCTGGTAGTTGATTTGTCTTTTGTTGAAATGGAAGCAAGAGTTGAGAATTTGGATTTTGTTGAGAAGGTTGTTTTTGCGGAAATGGTAATGAAAGTTGTGGGTTTTGATTTGGAATTTGTGGATTTTGTTGATTTTGAAAAGATGGAGGATATTGATAAAATTGAGCAAATCTCCCATAAGGATTTTGTATCCCTTGTGCCCATGATTGGTATGGATTTTGAGATTGGGGCCAAGGTTGTTGCCAAGAATTCCAATTTTGTGGGAGCTGAAAGTTCATAGGATTGTTAAATCCTTGATTTTGTGGCCCCTGCCATGGTCTTCTTGAAACAAAACAAAGGGATTCTACTGAATTTGGATCTTCCTGAAAGACAGCTTTGAGCCCAGGAATTGAAGGAAAATCCTTGGTCTCATGGCTTTCTGAGCAAATCACACATGTCTCTACAACTTTTGCATCCAAGGGACATTCCCTTAAAGCATGTTTCTTTCTACATTTTGGACAAAAGATGGCTAAGGCTTCGACTTCTGCTTTCTGCTTGTTTTGTATTTTAAGGGTGTCTAGTTGTTCACTAAGGCTCCCTATAATATCAGTTTTGAACTCATCAAGCATATTGCCAATCTCTGCCCTACTTACTGATCCGGTTGCAGATTTATTTTCTCTAATAAGAGAAGGATCTTTAGGCCCTTTTCCAATTTTAGATTTTCCCCTTGAGAGATGGACACATAGTTCTGCTATGTCATGGAGTGGAAGTTGAGAAGTATCTTCCTTCCCCATCATGTTTAAAATATCTATCCATTCATCTCTAATGGCTTTCAATAGAAGGGCTTTCAAGGTTTCCTCATCTAAATTACTCATTTTTGCTCTCTTTAAGTTGTATTGAAATCTTTCAAGTAGATCCTCCAATTTTTCATCTTCTTTTTGCATCATCTTGAATACCTCATCCTTATGATTAGTGGGCGTACAATAATCCAAGCATCTATCCAAAAATGTTTGTTTCATATCATTCCAAGTTCTAATAGATTGAGTGACTAATCCCATGAACCATTTCAAAGCCACTCCTTTCAATGTTGAAGGAAACAGTTTGAGTTTTTGAGAGTCTTCCATATAATCATAGGTTCGGCACAAGACTTCAAACTCAAATAGAAATGTTTCAAGATCTTCACTTCGCAACCCATAAAATTTTGGGAGGACAGGTGGTGAAATATTTTTCATTGTTGCATGGGTTTCCTCACCGGCTATAGGGAATCCGAATGAGTTATCTCCATCCCTATTTCCCCCATTGTTACCTCTACCTCCTCCATTGTTTCCTCCTCCTCTACCTCTACCTCTACCTCCTCCTCCAAATTCGTTTACTACTTCCTCTGTCATGATAGTTTCCTCAAAGTTCTTAGAGTCCTCTGGTTCTTCTATTAATGGTGAATGAGGAGGAATTTCTCCCTCTTCTTCTTCAGGGGATTCTACTTCTTTGATTACAACATGTTCCCCTGTAGAAGTGAAGAAAGGTTCTTTCCCTAGGTCAGATTTGATGGATAGTGTGGGACAGTCTCCTAATTCAGCTGCTGCCCCTTGAATTCTAGGAATCCTAAGGTTGGGAGTGTGAGTTGGAGATGATGGAGGTGTAACGTTTCTTTGCCTTAAAGTAGCTGGAGTTGTAAAAATCTAACTTTTGGCCCTAGCTATAAATCTTCCCCTAGAATCTCTTGCTCTATGCATGTCATTTTTTTATTTTTTTATTTTTAATTTTTTCAAAGTCGGGCTAATAATTCTCTTTCTGATCTTCCAGATCACACTAGGTGCAAGAAGAGAGCATAATCAAGAAATTAAACTAACAACTCTATTTTCTGATCCTCCAGATCACACTAGGTGCAAGAGGAGAGCATATTTCAAGAAGTTATCAATTTTTTCCCTTTTTTTTTAAGAGATTGGCTACCTAGTTACACTTCCCCGGCAACGGCGCCAAAATGTTTGGTCAATTTAGTGTGTCCTAAATTGCTACATTAATTATCAATCCGGGAGTCGTAAACTGATGAAGTGTGGCGCACTATATGTGCAAGATAGCCTCTTTCTTATATTTTTGTCATTTTCCAGTTTTTATTTTGTTTTGGGGGGTTTTTATTTTAATTTGTCTCCTAATGTGAATGGAATTCCTATTCCTGAGTTTCTAAAAGGCAAGTATGGTTATAGATTTTAAGGCGATTGTGTCCTCTATAATGGTTCCCAAAACTTAACACTTCAGAAGGTCTTAGAACATACTAGTGATGAAAGTAGTACTTGAACAAGAATGAAAATGTGCTGCTATTTAAAACAAGTAAATAATGAACTACTCATCATGAAACTATCATCTTTGCTACTGTCTAAATACAGAAAAATGATTTAAGCTACTGCACTCAAAGAAATTAAAAATTGCAAGGAAAGTAAAACTAAAATCAAATTACACATTCATAATTCGATCCCTCGCCAGTAGTCCAGCTATGGCTTTCGGAGGTAATCATCAATGTCATGAGCAATCTGATATCTAATTGCAGAAAATTAAAACTAAAATCAAATTACACATTCATAATTCGATCCCTCGCCATTATTCCAACTATGGCTTTCGGAGGTAATCATCAATGTCATGAGAAATCTGATATCTAATTGCAGAAAAGTAAAACTAAAATCAAATTACACATTCATAATTCGATCCCTCACCAGCAGTCCAGCTATGGCTTTCAGAGGTAACCGTCTATGATATGATCAATTTAATATCTAATTGCAGAAAAGTAAAACTAAAATAAAATTACACATTCATAATTTGATCCCTCACCAGTAGTCCAGCTATGGCTTTTGGAGGTAATCATCAATGATACGAGCAATTTAATATCTAAGCTAACTAATAAAGCAAGGAAACAAAACTGAAATCAACAAAAGAGAACTAGAATTAAAAACTAGGAAAAGCAAAGTCAGCAGAGAGTTAATCCCATGTCATTAGTCATTGTGAAAATTATATGTAGATGCCCGAGCTGCCTACTCTATCCTGAAACATACATGCACTGATCAGTGTTATACAAATCTGTAAAATCATGAACAAAAGTGGAATGTTAATACCATGACAATCGAAATATACACAGGTGGAATATATACAAATGGAAATAAGAAAACAATGTAGGAAACTTTACAGCAACAAGAGAAACAAAACCTCAGCGTAAAGGGGCCCTCTGCATAGCCTCGGCCAACAAGCTATCAATCCAAGTTTATGTTCATGCAATCATGTAGAAATAGAGTCTTCTCATATATTTCATAACGCAGTTACAGCAATAAAACTAGTGTCACGACACAGTGGGTTTGAACAACAAAAATTACATTCACAAAGACTAAGACTATGCGTTATAGAAAGACGTTATTTATAGCAACATTTACATAACTGTTTTTTTGTAGAACTGCGTGAACAGGGGACACGTAAAAGACAGTGCCCATGGATTTAGCATACTGGTTGTCAAAAGTATTAAATCTATCAACTTGTGGTTGTTAGATTCTCATCATGGGTCAGTCTACAGGTGGCAACAGACCCCAAAGAGTTAGGAACGGCCACACATCCTTCAGAATCCTTCACGTGCTGGAAAACAGATTCTGGCTGCCATAGGACTCTTATGTAGGACCACCGTTTGACCATCGTTGACCACAACTTCCCTTGATGAATTTGGCTGAACCAATAGGACCTGATCGATGTCCAGGTCATTTCTAACTTGCCCATGTGGCTTGTTTTGCCTGGTGACACTTGCAACATAGAGTTTAATAGAAACAACTGCGGAAAGTTGAATCAATTACGGAAAGTGACTGGATTCCACAGCTAATGAGCAAAATCTAGCTCAAACAGCAAAGAAAAAACATAGTTAGAAAACCAAATTAAATGCTCTTTTAGAATCAATATGCAATGATTTTGATAGCTTAGGAGGTCCAGGTGATTGGAAAAAGTTCTAGGAAAGTGTGTAGGAGAGGTGTAATTTCAAAGCTCTACAATGTTCTCCATTACTCCCATCTTATCCTTGAAGGAGAAAAACTTTTCCTTACCGAAGACCTTCATGAGAATATCCGAAACCTATTGATCCATGGGAACATACTATAGCTTAATTGAACCATTCTATACAGATTCCTTTATGAATTGGTATTTGATGTCGATATGATTCAACCTATCATGAAATACTAGATTCTTAGAGAGCGTTGGGGCAAATTAATTATCTATCATTTAATTGTCAATTCGGGGGTTTCGTAAAACTTGCGAAGCATTCTTGCACTGTATATGCTAGAAATTAACTTTCAATTTAGATCAATCTAACTATGAAACCAAATAATAACAAACCAAATTCACATATTCTAATTCAACAATCAACTCAAAAGAAATTATAGTACAATCATAGTACAGCACGTGGAATTGAAATCTTAATCTTCAAATCTTGCAGGAATTGAAAAGCATGCCACTCTTTCAGAAATGAAAACAAAAACAATCATTCTTAACCTCTCACATAGGAAAAGATATGAAAGCAAATAAAAACAAATGCTCTTAACTTCCAGGTAGAAAGAAAATAAAAAGAATCACTCTTAACCTCTCACACAGGAAAAGATATGAAAGAAATAAATCTTAATCTATGAAAGAAATAAATCTTAACCTATGAAAAACAATAAATTGTAAGCTATGAAAAACAATAAATCTCACACATTGTAGGTGGCCAATCCAAAAGCATGAGAGACGGAAAGTTGAGAGGCTCCAAATGCAAGCATAACCAAATCAAGGTGAACATCACTCGCGAGCATGTTGCCAAATCCAAATTCTATATTGAAAACATGAGCATTTCCCCAATTTACACATACCTTTGAAAGGAGGAGGCTCTCCTATTTATACAAAAACATAAGAATCTACCTCATTAATGGAGGTCCATTATTCTCTCCGTAGATCCTAAGAAAATCTCATAGAGTTAGAACTTATATAGGTAATGATGAGACACGTATCCTCTTTGACCTTTATCCAAATCTTCTTCCATATCTTGAAGAGAATTCGAATTTGAGCATTTGAAACCACATAAGGGTTCCTTGGAAGCTTCCAAATGACCTACACATGTCATGAAACTCAAGCCACTTTTAAGTATTAGCAAGTATATGTCATTTTTCTATTTTTTAACCATTTAATTCACTTATAGTACTAGAGATCATCAACTTTTGGAAAACACAAATGGAACCCATATAATTATGAAAATGGAAGCTAATGAAAGATTATATGGCTATGGAGTTGTGACATGTGAGTGAAATGGTGGCAATAAAGGTGAACATGGATGATATTTTAAAGACATTTGTGAGACTCTACATACCCCCCAACTGATGTTATTTCATTGTTTAATCATGATTTGCTTTTGAATGAGCTTGGCTTATATCATATGTCCTTAAACTTTTCATTTGATAGTATTTGACAATTTTATTTCGTTTTACAAAGTATTCCTTGTCATACATTGAATTGCAACATGTTTGGTTGGTTCTTGTGTGACAACCAAATCTTAATTGGTATTGACTCTTTTGTTTCAATACCTTGTTTCTTTTTGTTACAGCAAGATTAATTGAACATATTTAAGAATGCATCTTTAAATCAGCCATATAATATGCTCATCATTTAGTCTTTATTTGCAAATCACATAACTTTTGAACCATAATGAAACCTTAATGACTAGAACAAGTATGTTAGCATGAAATGAAATGAGATGAAATGATGTGATATGAAGAGTGATCATAAATGGATGTCCCTTCCCCCCAACTAAAGGTGTTTACGGTTTTTTTTTTCAAATGAGAAAGGAAATATGGTGAAGTATTTTCCAAAAACTATAACTTTTGTATTCAAGGAATTCTATGATTAAAAGATAAAAAATAGCGTACCTTTACTTACCTAGGAAGTGGACAAACTGTGCATATGTAGAGAAGTTGTAGCTGCTGTTGGATCATGGAATAGAATGTAGAATTTCATCTGCTTCTTGGTTGCATAAATGGTGGATGAGGTGGTGAAAGTGGATTCTTTATTTTTGCTACTAAATTTGTTGTATCTGTTGCAAAATGCTGAAATAATATAGACTTCACCTGCTAAAAAACCCGATGGTACAATTCTAATCATGCGAATGAATGTGTTTTTGTTGAGCATGAAGAGAAGTCATTGGATTACCGGTCATTAATGAATGTTGTTAACTAATGCGAGGCAAACTCATAATTAATGTCAACGAGTGCCAAGGTACCTAAGTACATCTTGCAAAGTGTGAATAAATGAGATGATGTTGAGCCACTTGCAAGATCCAACGATCAAGGGACATTGATGTATTCCCATGATTGTCAGCTACAGAACTTGTCATTGATGCATACAAACCTCAAGGTACTAATAAGGACTCTAGCCTTGAACGTAGATAATGTGCTGATGTTGATAGGCCAAGGATTTTTAGAAGGGAGGCATTATGAATCCCCCATCATCTAATGCGAGTATGGAATAATGATTTTGGAAGGACTATGAATGAAGAATTTTGCAGTGTATCAAGGTTTATTTAATGGAAAGGAAACTGACAAGACGGTAAACAAGTGAACGGAAAGAAAAAGGACAAATCAGCATGTAAGCGAGTTGAATGTCTCTATGAATGGAAATTATGAAAAATGTGAATGGAAAATGTGAAGGAAACATGCGACTCTTTGAAAGGAAAATGGTGATGACAATGCTTAGTGAAAATTCTTGGATAGCTTGTGAGTTTGGAGAGAAAAATGATGGCATTTATGGCTGATAGAAATGGATTCAGTTGGTTTATGTTTCTTGAAATTGGTCATAGAAAACCAACCATTCATAAATTGGCTTCCTTCGATTCCTCGATTACCCTAGAACCTGAAAACAAACATGGCACTAACATTGCAACAAACGTGAGTGTGTTCAAAGAGAAGTGATCAATTTCTCTAGGTACATACGAAAAATTTGCATAATTGACAAGTTCATGACATGTTTTTATTTCAAATAGTTAGTCCAATTTCACAATTGTGAAAACAATTTCCTCAATTTATGTTTGAATCATAGCATTTCATAAAGATAAAGAAATATAATTTGTGAATGCTTAATGATTCATGATTAGAATGCATTGTTGACAAGTAGATCATTAAGTTAAATACGTAGCTACACAATTGTTTTTCAGCTGCAGAATTGTGGTTTAGCTGCAGAATTATGTAGTTTCTGCAGCTAGAGTTTTGAACAGACAGTTAAGTACACATAGCTATGCATTTTTTTTATGAACAAATAACCAATCCAATCTTCAAATTGATCAATGCCTCTTCCAGAAAAATTAGCAAATAGAACAATTTTTTTTTTTTTTTTTTTATAGAATCTATTTGTTCCCAATCAAATCCTATACAAGTTCGAACCAATGGAATACTTATATCACTCATTACTTAGATTCGTTCACCATCTTCATACGAAATAGAATAGCTAATTTGAATCTGCAAGTTGTCCCCTTCCCCCGATAAATCTAGGGAAAACAATGTTGTCATATTCGACCCATCAGGTATTCCATGTTCTACGTTAGAATATCCAAAAATGGAATTTCTCTATAGAATACCACTTTTGGGTATTCTAAGAATCGCATCAGGACAAGGTATTATTCTTTTTTCCCATTCTTTATCACACTGCAATGAGACGATGAATCGATTCATTTACTTTTTCCCCTTAATATTGTAATTATTAGGGTAAAAGACATAAATAGAGTCTCGATGCTTGTTGGATATGGTCCGATCAGTTTCAGTTTCTGAATAACTGAAGATTTTTTCTTCCTTCTCATAGCAATTTGAGTCACCTGATCTATGTTCCACTTGATCCACGTAAGAATCAGAAAGTGATTGATGTTTTGCAGCAAAAGGTTGAACATATACTTGATCTTGATACTTATGAAATGGAAAGGGTACTACACGGGATCCCTATAGACCTCCCGATAATATCCATAGATAACTCGTCCTGAGTATAGGATGAACATTACCCTGTACATATTCAGGTGCATGACACACATTGGTAGTCCAGTGCATTTCTCATTCTAAGTCAGAATATATATTTTTGCGAACTTTTTCCTTGAATGAAGATGTTCTAGCATGAACCTCGGCAATATGCTGTTCTGATTCCACATATTGATCATTCTGAACCAAAAGCAAACTTTGTGGCAGAATGGTTAAGTTCTGTACTTGATCCTGACCATCAATAGTAAGGGATAAGTTATTATGACATAGATAAGCAGGATGTCCATTACGTGTACGTGTGGGATAAACCAAATTTTCATTGAATTCAATCTTTCCATTGAAAGGGGCTCGTATATGTTCTGCAATATCACCAGTAAATACCCCCCCGGTATGAAAAGTATTTCTTGCTTTGACAGGTGTGTTTGAGTGGACCATTAGAACAATCTTTTTCTCAATTTTCTCCAAATTTCGCATCAAATTTTTTAGACAATTTTTCTCATGGCAATTTTCTTGAAAAATAATAAAATATACAATCTAAAGATTAATGAAATATTTACAAAACTAAAAAGTAAAATAGATGTACATAACAAGAAAAACATATGTACAAACTAAAATATACATACAAACAAACATAACAAAAATCATAACAAAACCTATAAATGTACAAATGTTATAAAAAAACACTTCATTAAAAAAAATGAAAAATGAAAAAAAAACAAATATTATACAAAACATATATATACACTTTCAAAAACAAAACATAACAAAAAAAACAATGTAATTAAAAAAAAAACGAAATTTGCCATGTATAATATGCTATATTGAAGCCATCAAATACAAATGCAAGGGCATTGATTGGTTGAGAACCAACAACAAACAGAACTCCATATCTTACAACCTCCAAGACCGCTGGATCTTTTGTGAATAACTTAGCAAAGGATCCAAATCCTATAAATAGAATCACAGCTAAGGCAATACCAGATCCTGCTCCTATCTGAAGAACATTAAGAGCAACCTCTTTGACCTAGATATAGTCCCTTTTGTAAATGCATTAGCAATGAGTGACTGTCCAGCAATGCTAAAACATCACTAAGAAGAGATACTGCCAACCAAACTTGAAAGCAAATATGATGGCCAACCATGAAAATAGGACCCTACCCAGTGGCCATTGGTGCACCTAATGTCATTGTCACAAGCATCGCTACAATCCTTCCTAGCAAAAATCCGCTTTGCTTCAAAACGATGACTTGTGAGAAACAAAAATTGCAAATGGCACTAACTCTAGGGCTCTATTGTTCTGCAAAAGCAATCCAAAGAGTAGCATAACTAACTGCCTTCTACGTAAGGTTTTCGTTTGATTTATATCACTGGGCAGCGTTGCATCCCAGATAGCATACACGTCAATCCTTCTCAAGCTCACCAAGTTGCTATTGGTATGGTATTGCTCAGCATCTTCGTGGCAGATCTACCTCCTGTAGATCAGGGAGATCAGATGAGGGCCGCAACTGCCTCTGTGCATTAATTGCAAACTGTTTTTTTCTCATGAAATTTGCCAAGTAAGGCTCCAGAGAACCCAGAATATCTCCCAATCGGTTATAAATTTGAGAAAATTGTTCTTGATTTTTATAACTGACCCTGTTATGAGAAAAACCCATGTTTTATTTTTTCGAAATTCGTTTTCATCTAGCCAAAAATTGTGTTTTAAAATTGACATTTTTAAGCTACTACGCATTTCCTCTGCTTCAGGTAACTGCTAGGTCTTCCATGTCCATAGCCAAGCATGGATGAGAAGCGCATTAAATTAGTCCTCACCTCAAACCCAAATTCTATCACGTTATTTTGCCAATGGAACCATTAGAGATATTTGTTTGTATCTTGTTCATAGTGTGGAAAATCCATTGACTGTGAATTACTAGTCATCCATGAACGTGACAAGTGCGAGTTTCCACTGTCAGTTGTCGATCTTGATAAACATCTGAACATCTGTGGGAATAGAACAAAGTATTGTAATCTATGTGGAAAGTATGTGAGATTGTGTGAAAAGCTAGCTCATGATTTACAGTTCCATGAAGAAAATTTTGATGACACCGGGGATTCTTCAAGAGAGCAGCACGGAGAAAATAATGATAGCTCACCAGCAGCAGAACTGTCTCAGAGAGGCCATAAGATACCTTGCAACATCATTGGCTTTAGCAATCATAGAAATTTCCATAATCATAGGATCATTTGGGTTAAAGACTTACGATACCTGGATTGTGGATAGGGCTTAATTAAAAATCAGTCTATGTCAAGCCCTTCAACACAGAGTTTTTGATGATGGATGTGGAATCAAATCAGGCTTGGCTACAGAAACAAGTCGTTTCTGCAGCTCCTCAAAAAAAGAATAAATATGCAGCAATTTGAAGCAAGATTTATATATGAATTTTTTTATTATGATGGATACTAAGCTAACACAATTATTTTTTACAGGTCGCATGAGAGCCTAAATAGTCAATTTCTCAATTCTCTTAAAAACGAATTGATAATTTTTATTTAAAAATTTGCATTTCCCTTATTCAAAAACACTATTTTTTTTTTTAATCAAAACATCAATTTATTGAAAATATTTATGATGTTAATGAAAAAAATTCAAGAAAATAAATAAAAATCTAAATATTTAAAGTTCTAAAAAAGAATGCAATCAAGCTTGATTTTATTTTTCCTAATTTATGTAATTGATTTTTATTTTATTTTTAAGTATATGAATGTTTCCAATGGAGCCATGTATGTAACAAAATGATAGATATACTCATATGCAGGTTTGAAATATATTCCTTGATACGTACCCGTGTATGAGAGACCAACTGTCTTGATTGAGATGATGTTAGAAGACACTAAAGAATGGAATACTGGGATCCAATGACTATCTTGAACCAAGATTCAATATAATCTTGTCTTCCTTCTATCATGCCATGCAAGTCCTCACATATGTGATCTCCATTCATAGAATCTGGTGATAGGCATGCATGAAACTTTTCAATCTTAGGTTCCAGCAACTGTTCTTTATCGATGGGCATCCATGATTCTTGGACCTTATTTGAATCTTCTTCTTCTAGTTGTTGTTCTTCAATGGCAGCTGGTAAATCATTTTGCAATACCTCAACATTGTAAGTGGATTGAGGTGTTTTATTGTTGGGGATTTGAAATGGTTGTGCAGGTAGTGGGAAAGATTGAATTGAGATTAACTGAGGGTGAAACTGATGTTGTGGTGGAGGTGAATGGTATGGATAACATTGATATTGGTATTGAGGATAGTGAGGGAAAGATTGAGTATATGGTGGATTTCCTCTATAAGGATCTTCCCAACCCTGTTTCCAAGATTGGTTTTGAGATTGGGATTGAGATGGCCAAGGTTGCCAAAGCAAAGCTGTTTGCCAATTATGTTGTGCATAACCCTGAAATTGTGCACAAGGATATTTCATCATATTGGGTTGATGAGGCTGCCATGTGTTATAAACATTTTTGGGCACTGCAACCCCAAGCATAAAATGTCCATAAATCAAGGGCTCCTAAGTCCCTAAAAGTGTTGTTCCAACCCCTAAAGGAACAAGTTCAACTGATTACAGCTTCTCCCAGAAGTTCTCCATGAAAAACTACTTAGAACTGGTCAAAACAAGATCATTTCACCTGCTCCATAGGCAAAGTGCATTGCATCTCACCTAAGTACACTCAGTGGGTGCGTTGCATTTGAAAAAGACCTTCTATGGGGTGCGATGGGCGAGAAGAGACAAATGGCAGTGTCAATCCGCGAGGTGGAGAAGCATGAAATCTTCCAGAAACTTCTCCTGTGACACTTGCCTTTCTGAATTCAACCAGGGATGAGTAAGAGATCATCAATCTCCAAGTGGAAGCAAGAACTATCAGAGGGAAGACACTAATCAAATCACAAGCTGACTCATCTCCCTTACAGATATCTATATATGGATCCCTCATCCCAGAGATACAGAGGCTGGAATTTTGTATCTTGTAAGGAATTGTTGTTGGTTTCTTGAGGCAACATCATAGTGTTGGGTGATCTAAGCTTTGCATGAGGTGAAGAAGGGCTCACTTGCTGAGAGGATGATGTTGGGTCAGAAAAACTGGTTGTAACTCTCTTGGCTCTTTCTTGATTATCAATAAATCTATTCAAGTTTTCCTCCATACTTGATTTATGTTTTATGCATTTGTATGGTCAATTTACATTTGATTCTAGATTGTTTATGATAATAGATCCATGTTCTCGTATAGTGTTATGCTGCTTTGATTCTACAGGTACTCTGTAAAGCTAGGTATACAAGGAAGCAAGTAGCAAAAGACTATTAGAAGAGAGAGGAATCGAGCAAGGAACCAAGCACAACACAGAGGTTGGTCTCCTTTATTCTTCTCTCATCTATCTTTCATAAAGGAAAACGAAAGTAGTTTTACTTTGTTTGTTTCTAAGGTAGCTACCACACCTTAGTGGGATTAGCAGTTCTGCATAGACACTTTTCCCTGTAACAAAATGGCGACTCCGCTGGGGAGCGACTAGGTTGTTTGTCTATATACATTTGTTTACTTTATAAACTTACAGACAGAGCCTGAAGTTCAGCCAGGTAGCTTTCGAACTGCATTTTCTCTGCAAATGCAAAGTAGATATATGCCACTTCAGTCAATCTCTGGGTTTTTTTATGAATTAAACAACTGATTTACAAACTCTCTAATTGCCCTTGTGGTGGCTCTAGTAACCTCCTTAGATCTACCCCTGTTGTTGATTTACTGATTACCACTTGCTCGGAAAAAATCCCTGAAATGAACTGCAAACTGTGACCCGGAACCCAAGCAAAGTCTCGTCCCTGGCCCAGCGCACTCTCTGTTCTATGAATCTCAAATTCAGCACACTTCCCGGGTGTAGTAGGTGCGCTGCATTTCAAATTCACTGTGTTACAGGTGCATTGATCAGACTACGCATTGTTCCTCAATTTCGGTTTCTGTTCACTCTTTTCAGATCTATTCAAGAATTTTGTTGCTTGTAGTCAGTACACCTCTATTTGAAACCCCTTTCCTTGCAGTTATTCCGCCTCCATTGTGCAAAGAACTGTAAATGTTTTTGTGTATTTGTTGAGTCATTTTCAGTTCTCCTTTGCAAAAAGGTAACATAATTGTACTATCGTTTCTTGATTTGAAAGTGTCGCAAGTGTCGTTTTCAGTCATAGAAGAGAATCTGATTGTTCTTGATAGTCGATTACCCTGTTAGTATTGTATTTGATCTAAATTAGTAGTTTTCTAGTGTCGAAAGCAAGTTTTCATTTCGAAATCGCAAAGTGTTGTCATTGTCTTCATTTTGATTTTGAAAATAAACTTGTTAGTAATTGTCGCTTTGAAAAATAATTCATATTTGCGCATTAGCTTTCTTTTTATCATTCACATCTTAAGAAGGCTGAAAAAAAATACATGCCTGTGCATTTGCATTTAGACTGTTTGATTGGTTTGATTTAGGACAGTGCATATAGTGTGTGCTCTTTGCTCTTTGTTGAAAGAATATTGTCTCTCTTTCCTTAGTAGCTAGGATTTTCATTGCACAAAGAAGATAAAATGACTGTTTATCATCTTAGATTGCATTTTAGGAATTGTACATCTACATCACGCGGTGAACTTGAAAGGCAAATTTCTTAAGCAAGATCAACTATAAAATAAATTTAATGAATCTAACAACGCTTTGGAACCTAATGCACAAAATCTAGAAGTCTAGGCTAGAGACGTATTCCGGCATCGTAAAGCCTGGTAACTATTGTCCTCACTATTGGTTGGGTGATTCCTCCACTTTGAGATGATAAGTGCCAGTACGGACTTGTGCTCCCACGTACCGTCGAGTATATTTTGGGAGACCACAAATAGGCTTAATCCTTTATCCATAGGAAGCCATGTCTGCCACCCTATCGATCGCAATGCACTGAACACGGCATTCGGGAAGATTGAGTGCCGTACCGTAAAAATTATTCTACAGTTTTGCGATTGGTTTGGTAATCCCTCTACCTAGATTTCCAGAGCAGTCCCTTTCGTTCCTTTTCAGACTCCTTAACGAAAAAAGTCCATCTAAGCACTTGTCACTTCAAGCTCATTAAAAATCGAAGGCGACTAGAGTCATCTTTTGTTTTTTCTCGACTCTTAAAAATTGAAAAAACAAGTTGTGTCAAAGCGTCTAAAATTTATTTTAAACGGAATAATCACCACCTTTCCTATGTTGATCTTATGTTGAGAGAATGGAGTCCACCAACCATGGAGTTCCCCTTGGAGAATATCCTAGTCCCTTCTCCTCTTCGGGAGATGTTGGTGCACCCCACATGGCCACATTGTCACTTCCAGGATTGACAATTGGTTTTCCCATATGGCTTTTCTCAACCTCCATCGTTCAGAACACCGCAATTCCTGAACAATCGAGTCAGCAACTAGACAATTCTAGAGTTACCCCCCAACCATCTACTTCGTCCAATTCTTCCTCTCCTCCTTCCTCTGCACTTGATGAGGCTAGTAAAGCCAAAAATAAAGTACCTGAGAAGAAGAAAGAGAATAAAAAGAAGGAGCCAAAGGCGAAAAGGGGCAACCAAGCGTCGTCTAGCGAAAATCTACACACTGCACCGACCAGGCCTAAATCGCGATGTGTCATTTGCAAAGGAGACCACTATCACAGAGATTGTCCCTGCATCCCTCGGATCTTAAGGGACTGGTCCCCTCGTTTGCACAACCTGGTGTCGTCAGCCTCTGATGATCATGTTGAAAGCACACCGTCGACTAGTGAAAGTGAAGCCCCTGGACAAAAAGGAAAGTGAAAATTTCCTTATAAAATGTGTGAAGGCGATCACGCCATCCACCGTTTTCCCTTCTTAGATGAGGCTAAAAGAGTTTTGGACGATCGTCGGGTTTCACTGTTACAACTTCCTCCTGGATATAAGAAACTCTTGTCGAGTCTGTCACTAGTTGAAAATCCGGTTGGCCCGCCCAGGTGGTCGGCCGAAGCATCTATCATTGAAGATAAACCACCTGAACCCATACCAGATGAAAGTCAAAAGGTCAAGGTGGCAGTTGACCCGGTCTTGCCTTCAGAGGTTCCATCTTCAGATGATACAATCACCGAAGAGAACAAGGATGACACCGTCCAAATTCTTTTCGTAAACACAGACTCTGATGAACATGGGGGAAATTTACCCATTCCTTTACCACAGGAAGGAAGTTCATTAGAGTCGTACCCGACCGTCTATTCGGTCCCACCTCCAAGCAACCTAGTTGTTTCCTTCGACTGGAATCAGCTAGGCAGACCCCGTTTACCGGCTAGTGTACCATTCCGAATCATTGCTCAAGTGTATAGAATGGTTATGGCCAGTACCATCATAGATGAAGGGGCTTCTATGAGTATCCTTTCCTCGACTGCTTGGAAAGCGCTTGGTTCGCCATCGCTTTTGCCTGAGATGAGAAATCTAACAGGCTTCGACAAAGGAACCTGTCAACCGTTAGGGATCCTTCCTAATGTGCCCATAACCTTGAGAATGAAAACCATTCAAATGGACGTAATGGTAGTCCAAGG
Source organism: Pinus tabuliformis (assembly GCA_031772625.1). Classification (NCBI taxonomy): domain Eukaryota; kingdom Viridiplantae; phylum Streptophyta; class Pinopsida; order Pinales; family Pinaceae; genus Pinus; species Pinus tabuliformis. The sequence continues at coordinate 824,573,731 of CM062817.1, forward strand.
ACCCCTGGATTGTAATCTACTCCTTAGGTGAGACTATATTTATTGCATGGGAGCCATTGTCTCATCACTCTTTAGAGTAATGTGTTTTCCGCACGAAGGAAGAGTGGTCAGGCTCGTAGACCAGCTTTCATTTCTCGGTTCACACATGGCAAATAGTCATATACCATCCCTAAATGGTCTTTTCAAGAAAGGAATGTCTCATCAATCCCCAGTCCGTCCACCTGATGAGCGCATGTGATTCGGGGGACATGACTGAAACCCAGGGGGCATGCACCCTAGTCTGCTTCGGCAGGAAAACTTCAGGTATAGAATAGGTTTCCATGAGAGATATATGACTAGTCTGACACTCTCGTCCATGATTGGAAAAGGGGGTTAGACTGGAATACGATTCCCTTGTCAAAGTTATGTGGGTGGAGGCATCTGCACCACTCACCTTTGTCTATTTCGGTAGGCACCGCCGAAGAAGTGTTTTGTTTGCGGTGCAGATAGAACAATCTTTGGTAACCTGAAAGAGGTAAACCTTTCCCGATGAAACAAATGTTTTGTCGATAGATTAAGAGGTGACCTTGAAACTCTATTTTATACCTGGGGGCATGCAAACCTTTTGGCATGCAAGTGAAGAGCGACCATTTATTTTTTAAATTTGTAGGTCCTCTAACCCTTTAAATTCGTAGGATTGGTTGTTTCCTAGCTTGCATAAAGAAAGGATGTGGGGTAAAGATTTGAAAAATTACCGTTTTTATATATGAGACATCCTTATTATACGACTGGATTTATCGAGAAGTTTTAACGCGGACTTCATGCTCGTTAAAAAATAAACATAAGCAACGAGCAAATGTTTCCCCCGACATTTAAGCTCAATAAAATATGAACCAATTTCTGGTAAATAACCATTGTGAATGTAGTACTTCAGCCTTTAAAGCCTTGGTCGTGTTCTCATCATCACCTCCACTCTGTATTGGCCGATAATTCACCTCCATTTGATTGTTTACCCATTTTGAGGAACATCTGCGAAGAGTGATCCTGTTAGCCATCCTTGTAACACTGTCGTGATTTGGAAATTCCAAACCTTACCTGGAATCAGTTGCCACCCAAATTTATCACTCGTTCCTCAAAGACGAGTCTCCTTTAAGCTCTTTTCAATTGACTCGTAAAATATGAAAAGATTTCCAAGCTATTGGCCTCTCCAGCTCATTAAAGGGACCGGAAGTGCTATCCCTCCTTTAGATTTTAATATTTTTGGACCTGAGGGATTATTACACAAAAAGATAGAGCGCTTGTTTTATTCGGCTCGTTAAAGGTATCGAAAATTCATCCTTTCTATATTGTTTTATACTTTTTTGGACTTAAGGTATTAGATGACAAAAAAGGATTTTTGGAGTTCCCTTTACGTCCCTTTTCAGACTCTCTAAAATTGAAAAGGACCGAGTTATCTTTGTCGTTAAACTCGTTAAAACCTAATAGCAACAAACTTGTCCATAGCAGACAAGAACAAGTTTCACTATCACTAGGCTCGTTAAAACATAGTGATGGGTTTTCCCGAAGGGAAAATTATAGAACAAGCATATGTTATCCTCCTCAAGCTTGACAAAAATAAAGAGGTACTGGTCAGCAATGACTGGGGAAAAGTTGGGAAGAAAACTTGAAGAAACTTTGTTGGTAGCAAGTCGCTCTTGAACATGACACTTTCACTTCGCATCCAAGTTAGGTTGGGTTGTTTCATTCACCGGTCACATCACCATGGTCACATCACACCATCCACATTTGGGGTTAATGCTACCAATCCATCATGTCAGTGTCGCCGATATGTTCAAGAGAAGTCACTAAGAGAATTCGCCTATGTCTCACCTGCTGCAATACATTTACACTCCATTCTTTCATGACCGCCACCCTGAACCTTATATCACCAGGCCGTTTTCATCTCCATTAAAATCATTTGCTCCATTCCGTGTCATTGATGTGGGATTCATTAAGGCCCTCCTATGACGGATCGCTTCTCGTCGACATCAGCTCATTATCCAAGAAGTCGATCTAGGGACACCCCTTTCAGTACTTTGAAGCTTGCATGCCTCAATGGCAAGTTTCTCACTTCCGACGACAGGTTTACATCAATGACATTTGACCGAAAGATTCTGCATGGTGTTCAACGCCAAGTCCTTTATTCACACCACGTGAATTGTACTGTGGTACCTTGAGGGTCATTATCATTATCGGTGATTCCTCTCATACCTGTTAACAGCTTACATCATTAGCTGGTAATCAGGTGATGTCTTTCCATGTTCGAATCCAGAACATCTCTCACATGGATCGACTTGTACTTTGAGTGAAGATCAGAAGAGATTGAAGACCCCAGATCTAGTTTCATCCATCCGGGTTGCGATATATATTCAGGAAAATAAATACATCAAATGTACATCATTGCTGCACAGATAATCATCCAATCAAAGGGATGATGGCTCTACCAGAATCATCAGTCTACACTTAGATGATTGTCTGTCCTATGTACATGGAAATGAATTTATAAAGCTGAGCATGGGAATGCCCGCCTCAACTAGATCATGAAAATATTATGAAGATAATGTATTGTATTGTATCTTATTACAGGTCTCCTCCCAGCTTGAAAGAACTTCGGATCCTCATGATAAAGCATTTCACCCGACATCAAAAAAGATTAACGACCTCATGCTTTAGGGGGTAACTGTTATAGACATTTTTGGTCACTGCAACCCCAAGCATAAAATTTCCATAAACCAAGGGCTCCTAAGTCCCTAAAAGTGTTGTTCCAACCCCTAAAGCAACAAGATCAACTGATTACAACTTCTCCCAGAAGTTCTCCATGAAAAACTACTAAGAACTGGTCAAAACAGGATCATTTCACTTGCTCCATAGGCAAAGTGTGTTGCATCTCACCTAGGTACACTCAGTGGGTGCATTGCATTTGAAAAAGCCCTTCTATGGGGTGCGATGGGCGAGAAGATATAAATGGCAGTGTCAATCCGCGAGGTGGAGAAGCATGGAATCTTCCAGAAACTTCTCCTGTGACACTTGCCTTTCTAAATTCGACCAGGGATGAGTAAGAGATCATCAATCTCCAAGTGGAAGCAAGAACTATCAGAGGGAAGACACTAATCAAATCACAAGCTGACTCATCTCTGTTACAGATATCTATATATGGATCCCTCATCCCAGAGATCCAGAGGCTGGAATTTTGCATCTTGTAAGGAATTACTGTTGGTTTCTTGAGGTAACATCATAGTGTTGGGTGATCTAAGATTTGCATGAGGTGAAGAAGGGCTCACTTGCTGAGAGGATGATGTTGGGTCAGAAAAACTGGTTGTAACTCTCTTGGCTCTTTCCTGATTATCAATAAAGCTATTCAAGTTTTCCTCCATACTCTTGTGTGATTTATGTTTTATGCATTTGTATGGTCAATTTACATCTGATCCTAGTTTGTTTATGATAATAGATCCATGTTCTCGTATAGTGTTATGCTGCTTTGATTCTACAGGTACTCTGTAAAGATGGGTATACAAGGAAGCAAGTAGCAAAAGACTATCAGAAGAGAGAGGAATCGAGCAAGGAACCAAGCGCAAGATAGAGGTTGGTCTCCTTTATTCTTCTCTCATCTATCTTTCATAAAGGAAAACGAACGTAGTTTTACTTTGTTTGTTTCTAAGGTAGCTACCACACCTTAATGGGATTAGCAGTTTTGCATAGACACTTTTCCCTGTAACACCATGGTCCTCTTGGAGCTTGATTCACTCCATTATCCTTTTGGTAAACTGAATTTAACCCTGGTAATGATGGGAAATCTTTATTAGCATGTGATCTTGTACAAATTTTACAAATTTTAATGTTATCAAGTGAAAATTCATGCAAAGCAACATTTTCAACTTTTTGCTTGTTTTTCATTCTTAGCATCTCAATTTGTTCAATTAAATTACCAGGAATTTTTAGCAAATTGTTAAGTTCAGTTTGAATTACCAATCTCGTTGTCAACTCACTTTCTCTTTCCATAATAAGATCCTGAGGGGGTCTTAGATACTTTGCTTTTCCTCTTGATATGTTCTTACACAATTCACAAATCTCTTGAAATGACAATTGGTAAACATCTCCTTTTCCCACCAGGTTAAAAAGGTCAATCCATTCATCCTTTATAGCATTTAGTAGGAGAGTTTTTAATATCTCTGATCCTAAATTATGCATTTTAGATCTTTTGATATTATAAGTAAATCTCTCCACTAGGTCTTCTAGATTTTCATCCTCTTTTTTATTCATCTTAAAGACTTCATTTCTAAGGTCATAATTTTTGTAATGATTTCTATAATTTTGCAAAAAATACTCTTTTCATATCATCCCATGTCCTTATGGAATTTGTTCCTAAAGTCATGAACCATCTAAGAGCTTTATCCTTCAATGTTATTGGAAATAAATTCAATTTTTGAATGTGTAATGAGTAGCCATAAGATCTACAAATGTTTTCAAATTCAAAAAGAAAAGTTTCCGGGTCTTCTGATCGCATACCTTTGAAGTTAGGAAGTATAGATGGAGGGATGTTCTTCATTTTAACATTTACATCCATTTCTTGAATGGGAAATCCAAAAGGATCTCCATCCATTTCTTCATCCTCCTTTGTCATTTCTTCTACCTACAAAAATAAGAATTCATGATGTGGATGTGTGGCTCTTACTACACCACGTGATATAGTGGGGATGGTAGGTGATTAAAAGTTTTATACATATATATGATAAAAATGATATGCATCTAAATGATTTATGCATCTACATGCTTTAATCATGCATCTAAAAAAATGGGAAAAAAATGAACTCGAGACTGAAAGCTAGTTCCTATGCACACTTCCCTGACAATGGCACCAAAATGTCAAGGCAAATTAATCACCTATCATTTAATTGTCAATCTGGGGGTGTCATAAAACTTGCGAAGTGTGGATGCACTGTATATGCTAGAAATTAACTTTCAATTTAGATCAATCTAACTATGAAACCAAATAATGACAAACCAAATTCACCTATTCTAATTCAACAATCAACTCAAAATAAATTATAGTACAATCATAGTACAACACGTGGAATTGAAATCTTAAACTTTAAATCTTGCAGGAATTGAAAAGCACACCACTCTTTCAAAAATGAAAACAAAAACAATCATTTTAACCTCTCACACAGGAAAAGATATGAAAGAAAATAAAACAAATGCTCTTAACTTCTAGGTAGAAAGCAAATAAAAAGAAACACTCTTAACCTCTCACACAGGAAAAGATATGAAAGAAATAAATCTTAATCTATGAAAGCAATAAATCTTAATCTATGGAAAACAATAAATCGTAATATATGAAAAAAAATAAATCTCACACATTGTAGATGGCCAATCCAAAAGCATGAAAGATGGAAAGTTGTGAGGCTCCAAATGAAACCATAACCAAATCAAGGTGAACATCACTCATGATCATGGTGCCAAATCCAAATTCTATATTGAAAACATCAGAATTTCCCCTACTTTACACATGCCTTTGAAAGGAGGAGGCTCTCCTATTTATACAAAAACATAAGAAGCTACCTCATTAATGGAGGTCCATTATTCTCTCCCTAGATCCCTAGAAAATCTCATAGAGTTACAACTTAAATAGGTAATGATGAGACACATATCCTCTTTGACCTTTATCCAAATCTTCTTCCATATCTTGATGAGAATTCGAATTTGAGCATTGGAGGCCACATAAGGGTGCCTTGGAAGCTTCCAAGTGACCTACACATGTCATGAAACTCAAGCCACTTTTATGTATTAGCACGTATATGTCATTTTTCTAAGTTTTAACCGTTTAATTCACTTATAATACTAGAAATCATTAACTTTTGGAAAACACAAATGGAATCCATATAATTATGAAAATGGAAGCTAATGAAAGATTATATGGCTATGGAGTTGTGACATGTGAGTGGAATGCTGGCGATAAAGGTGAAAGTGGATGATATTTTAAAGAAATTTTTGAGGCTCTATAGAGAGCCTTATGCAACTTTGATTATCATAGTAGATACTGGTCAAATCTAACTACTGGCCAAAAAAACCTAGTAAAATATTTTGAAACTAAAGAGCTCCACATGTGGTCATGCTCGCTACCATGTATTTTTCCTCTGCAAAATTCAGTGCCACATACTTTTGGTTCCTTTTGCACCAAGAGATAGCCCATGATATAATACTAAAGAAACACGCTCAAGTGCTTTTCTGATCCACTGAACTACCTGCCAAGTCTAAATCTACATATCCACACATGCTTACCCCATCACCTCGAGTATATCTCAATACACAGTTGAAGGTACCTCATATATACCTAAATATATGTCTCATTGTTGTCCAATGCACTCTCTTCAACTCCACCATGAACTAACTAAGAGTGTTGACCATGAAATAAATGTCCAGCCTTATGTTGAACATATACATGAGAGATTCAAAGAGCTACCTATATAAGGTTGGATCGACATCTGTGTCCTCCTATGCATCTATCTTTCTCTAGTTGGTAATCATAAGCATGAACATAGGTATATAGTATTGCATCCTAAATCTCTTCAATATATCCATAGTATATCTCCCTTTCCCAAGGAAGATCTCCTCATTTTTTTGCCATACTATAATCCTCGGAAGTAATGCATTAGTCCCAAGTCCTTCATCTCAAACTCAAATTCCAAGTCCCTCTTGTAGTCCTTTATAGGCCCTGATGACCTTATCAGGAAAAGATCATAAACATATAAAACCAATATGAGTGGCTCACCTCCTACCATCGGATATTAGAGGTCGGAATATGATTCACTTTTCATAAATCCCATCTACTACAAGTAGTTGTCGATCTAACCATACCATGCCCTAGGGGCTTGTTTGAGCCCATATAACACCCTCTTTAGTTTGTTGTTGATGGAAAAAATAGTCCTCATCAACATTTGGGAGACCACTTGGCTAGAGCCCCAAGTTAGATCCTTTTCCATTTGGCCTGGTGCATTAGAGAAATTTTGAGGTCTAAAATGGGCCTCCTAAGGAAATAATATAATAAAATTAGATTACCTCATCAAGTTTTGGAGGGAAAAAAGAAAAAACTACTTTTTCAACTTATCTCCCCATGATTTTACTCAAATTTCGAGTAGGAGCACTCGTTAGATGCAAAATTTATTTTTTCATCCAAGGAGTACCCATGTTACATACTTTCGATGGACCCTACTACTCGAAAAATGTGAAATACATTAAAAACGTGAGTGCAATAATGTTTTTTTCATTTATTTCCCATTTTTTGTGTAGTAGGATCCATCGAAAGTATGAAACATGGGTAATCGTTGGATGAAAAAATAAAATTTTCATCCAACGAGTGCTCTCATTTGAAATTTGAGTAAAATCGTAGGAAGATAAGTTGAAAATACAACTTGAAAAAGTATTTTATTTTATTTGTTATTTTATTATCTTTTTACTTTTTTACTCCAAAAATGGTGAATCATCCCCCATGGTTGACATCATCATATTGAATTCTATTGGTTCTTAAAAGTTTGAATTTTGTTGTGCATTTTTGTTCTGAGGCCCTTTGTTTACCTCAAAATTTATCTAATGGGTTCCGACTAGTTTAAATTCGGTCCAATTACCTATACAAAGACTGCTCCAATGGATGGAGATTGGAAAGTGTGAAAGGTATGGAGAAGGAATGGAAATTAATTGGTGATATTTAATGAAAAATATAATTATAAACATAAATTAATCTGTAATAAATAATAATAACCCAAGTGTTGATCCTTATATGTGAAAATGAGAGATAACATATAACTAAAAATATTGATTTATGCGTTATAGCAGTAATCAAAACAATTTTCAAAATAAATTAATTCAATTAAATAGTTAATTGAATTAATTTCATAAAACATTCACATATAATTATTGTTTCTATTACACTTATAATCAATATATACTATTATATCATAAATTACAATATCTAAATTAATCAATCATAAGCATAAGTAATAAAGAATAAGATCTGAATCCCAATATAAGTCAAAAGAAAACAAAGCTAATAAAACTAACAATTATTTTATACTCCTCATATATGTGAAATCAATAAGTGATTCAGGGATATATTAAAGAAATGGTAGAGTACAAAAGTGTACCAAATATTTTCTTGTAAAATTTCAGAACCCCCTAACATGAGCTTGAGATTCCTTTAAAAAGTTTTTCAAGACAATGAGAAAACAATTACAAAGCCAATATTCTCTCAACTAAATTAAAACAAACTATGAAAAAATAGAAATTAGTTAGAATTTGAAAATGAAATGATCAATTCGGGGGAACTGCTACGCATGAGGAGCCAATGAACATTTTCCAATGTTGATGAACTTCTATAAGGGTTTCAGGTCAGGAGGAGATTGAGGCCTTATGTTCACTTGAAAAATAAATACACGATCTTGCAAGGATGGCAGCAATTGAGTGGGATGTTTGGTAATTAAAAAAATTACCTAAATGTGACCATGTTAAATTGAAATCAACCTTTGATAATTGCCCAATTATGATACCAAACTTTGTCCTGTTTCTTTTTCAATTTTCTTTTAGTATACTTGCCCTTGGAATAACCTCCTTTTCATCACTAGATAACATTTTCACTTCCTTAACTGACTGGGTTACAAACTGGACAAGTGAATTAGAAATCCTTTCAACATCATTCACTAATATTTTAACTAAGGATATATTATCCTTCCATAATTTAAGAACTAATAATTATTGCATCTTTTTATTTTTGGGAAAGTTTGGATTAAATATTTTAGGGTCTTCTTAACATTGAAAAAGCTCATTTAATTTAGGCTTATCTTCACCATATCATTTTTCCATATTAATAAATTCATGAATAAAAGCATTAAATAACTTTTCTTGAACCTGTATCATGATTACTTTATTGTAGAGGAGTTGTTCTTGGTATTGAACCCGTTGATTTAATTCATTGCCCTCATCCTTGAATTTGACAAGATCTAAAGTACTTGCTTCAATTTTCTTATATTTCTCTTGGAACTGGTTTATCTTGTCATCTCTCCACTTAATCTCAAACTCGTATTGATCTCTAACCAAGCTAACCTATGCCTGCATTTGTGCTTGAAATTGTGAATACTCTTGTATCAAATGTTAAAGTATTTCATCCTTCTCTTTGATAGACTCTCTAACTCGGGATTCTTTATCTACACTGATAAAGGCATACCTCCTGAATATTGAGTTAATTCTTCAAGTTCTTCATTAGGAGCCATCGATGTTCATTTCCAAACTACTTCCAATGAACATGTGAGGAAATGCTTGTTGTCAAGGCTTGTTTATCTGTAACCTTGATTTTTTTCCTACTCTTCTTCAGAATGGCCTTATGTTGAGGATTGTACAATACTTAAATTGGTGGAATTTCCTCAACATTTAACTAAATTGTAATAGTTGGAAAAGCTAGGATTGTCTCCACAATAGGTCAATAGATAATAGGTGTTTTAGTAATGATACTTGGATGTGTAAGAGAAGTATTTGAGGAATCAGGAGATGCAACAACTAATTGTTGTTCAGCAAAATGAAGGCATTTGTTTCAGGTATTGTTACTTCTTTCCTTGGTTGCACTAATGTTGAAGTAATCCCAACAAATGTTTACCAATATTTAACAATGTCATTAACTAATGGATTCTATGAAGTAGTCTTCTCTTGGAAATCCATTGAATAAATATGAACAAGAGTGGAAACCTATGGAGTAACCTGTTGTGAAGAAGAATTGGTTCCTTCTTAGACATATCATTTCCTTCCAGTAACTTAAGAAAATGTAAATCTAGGGTGGACCTTGTGGTATCCTTGAAGACTATGAAATGATGATAGTTGTCTGTATGACAACTTCTTGGCTTTATTTCACACATACAAATAGGAAGGAGCTCCACAAAACTATTCATCATAATGACTAACTTCATGAACATACCTTATGATATTTTCATCATTAGATAAATTCTCAACCACCTTGGAAGGATCATGTGGATTTGTAGGAATAGTAGTTAACTCTAATGCATATATAGACTGAGGTTCCTTTTCATCATGTATATAATTTCAAAGGGTGAACAAACCAATATGTAAAGGGAAATGGGGTAAGAATCTTATTGGAAACTTTCTTCCATTCAAGAGTTATACGTGTTTTGACTATTTGATGAGTGTCTTATTTACATAAAACGTTTTTAGAATGTAAAAGGGAAAAACATGTGGTTTACCATTACATCCCTAAACCCTGATATATGTAAAGAGTTCCTCTGTGAACAAATCTCCAATTCGTGATAGATGATCCATAGTAGTTGTAGGCATTCTAGGAAGTTTAAAATTGAAAATGGCTTGGGAAATGAGAACCATGACAAGATGAAAAATGTGGTACAAGTGATTAAAATAATTCTCTTCCCACAATTTTCTATGGAAAACATACATGGGAAGAGGGATAGAAAGTGTTTATTTCCAACCCAATGATGGAAAGTCTAAACAAAAACAAATGGCATCCATGTAATAAGCATACATGTAAAAATGAGGGTTATGAGTGACTTCGTGTTTAGAACGGAAATGCAGAATGTGCTTGGCTAAATTATCATAAAAAATCTCAGCCCAATTAAAAATAAACGTATTAGCAACCCTGTGGATGAGAGGGACCCGGTCCTTAGGGAATTCTGAGATATTTTAGTATAAAAACAACATACATAACATGGTCACAACAGAACAAAATGGAGGGGTTAAGGATTGAATAGACTAAAGGCTTGAAGACTCTTCCTTATGTTTGTTTGGTTTTCTTATCTAGTCCTTAATTAAGATAGAGATCTCTTTATCCTTTCCACTACATTCTTCTTTGATGAAGCTATCAACGAATTAATAATTGTATACTAGATGTGGCTCTGGAAAATGATACATATATTGAAGATGTTATGGCTGGAAGGAACTGATGATTGTCCCCCATGAGGCGATGAATTTTTGGTCCTAAATTTCAAGATTCTCCACCACCCACCGAAGCATATATGTATACAGAAGAAGGATGGGACAACCAACAAATTTATGCAGGTGGGATTTCACAGCATCTATGTTCATGGCTTCAGAAGTTTTATTGCCACCTTGGTCTGTAATGGTCACTATTGCTCTTTCAAATTCCTCTGCAAGTAGTTCTTCCTCAAGAATATCATATATGGAATTCCAATATGAAACACATGAACCCTTTGGGCACACATTATTCGAGAAGAGGTAGGAGTATGGTATCTTTTCATCAATTGTCTTCTTTAAAAGCCCGGTCAGTAGCTGCAAAAGTGTTTTCTTCTTTGGATTCACCATTTTAGTTGTTGGAAAAGGGGTTCTAGAGGTATTCAACTATTAAATGAGGAGATAAATAGGGTTTCAGTGATTTTCAACTAGTTAATACCAAAAACATGAAAATTAATATACTTAAAGGCATCCATAAAAATTACATTTATCGCATGCAAGAGAAATTAGCTGAAAAATATGTAAGTATAAAGAATTTGTTGTGAGAATTCTTTTCAATTTTCGACATTTCAATGACAAGAACTCAGGTATGACAAGTGTCACATTGTGATTCAAAAAGTACAATGAGCTGGTGAGTATCGTTGATTCTTACATCATCCCATAGGTTCAAGCACAGAAGGAATAGGGGGAAGCATTCTTGAGGGATCACCGAGATGACTAGGCAGTGGGGTGACATGGAAGGGAGATAATACATTCTCTAATGAGTAGTAGAGAAAGAAGAACATCAACGTTGTGTACGTGAGATGAGTCACGCTAGAAGGAGGATACCGAAAGTAACAAAATGTTTCTGAGTTAAAAGCATCGAGTGATATGAAGGGGGAATACGTGGAGAAGGGAATATTTTAATAACCAATTAGTAGATGAAATTACGGATGTAAGTAGGTCCTATAGGTGGAAATGGGAGGTTCAGTTTTCCCAGAAGAGAAAATCCCAAAAGGAACAAAGGTTGAGCATTCACAAAGGAGTGGGATGACATAGAAGAGGAGTACATGGATAATAGAAGATTTGAGGACCAATAATAAAGAGTGAGTGGGGCCTAAAGCTGAGTGTGAAGATGAGTTTTCCTAGGTATTTTGAATAAATGTGTAGGTTTTAACCCCATATAGAAATTACCTACATATGAATTCTAAAACATAGAAAATAAATAATGCGAGAGCATAACACATAAAACACATATACACAGATATTTTCCCCTGGATCCCAAAACCGGGACTACCAGCTTGATTTTTCATTATATTCCTTTCAATATTACAATACAGATTTATACATGTTGAAGCATCCAATACCATGGACCGAAAACCATTGCGTCCAAAACCATGGACCGAAAACCGTTGCGTCCAAAACCATGTGCGAAAAATCATGCACAAAACCATAGGTAGGTCCGCCCAACGTAATATAGGGTCCAAAAACAAAATTTTCTAGGGCACTGGCCCGGACCCCATTGAGTGGGGTTACCTACACCCCTCAAACCCCTTGTGACCCCCCCCCCCGCTACGAAATTTGCGCAACAAATGAGGGCTTCACCCCCTTTTAACCCCTCGGTTAACTACGTCGGCTAGTCGTGGAAAGAATATAACACAACCCAGCATTCTCCCACTTGTTTTTTTCATTCCAGAGGAGAGCTTTGTCATTTATCTAGCCCTGAAATGCCCATTGTTTCTCTACACCAAGAGAACTTCTCAGAGCTCATATATTTTTTCAATGCATCTACAGTATTCTTCAAAGTGTCCACCTTTACCAGAAACACCTTTTTGTCTCATATCATATCCCTCACAAAGTGATACTGAACATCAATGTGCTTTGTCTTTGAATGATATACAGGGTTCTTTACCAAGAAAATTGCACTTTGGCTGTCATAATCTATCCTTATAGCTCCCTGTACTAAACCCATACTTGAACACAATCTCTGCAACCAAACTGCTTCCTTTCTTGCATGAGTGGCTACCATGTATTCTACCTCTGTAGTTGATAGTGCCACTACAGATTGTTTCTTACTCATCCAACTGACTATACCTCCAAATAGGTTAAACACATACCCACTTTTAGATCTTCTCTGATCTAGATCTCTAGCCCTGTCTGCATCAACAAAGCCATGAATATCCAACACTTTGTCCAATCCTAGTCTTCCTTGGTAGCACAAGCCATAATCACTAGTGCCACACAAATACCTGAAAACCCGCTTCACTGACGTTCAGTGCTCCTTCCCTGGTTTTGACATAAACCTGCTCAATCCTCCCACCGCAAGTGCAATGTATGGTCTAGTACATACCATCACATACATCAGGCTACCGAATACACTTGCATATGGAACATAAGACATGTCCTCTTCCTCTTCTTGTGTCTTGAGACACTGTTCAGCAGATAACCTTACACCTACAGGGAATAAGAACCTTCACCGGTTTACTATCCTGCATATTAAACCTCTGCAATATTGTCTCGAAATACTTCCTTTGGTTTAACCAGAGCTTCCTCATTTTCCGATCCCTTTTAATTTCCATGCCCAAAATATAGTTTGCAGCACCAAGATCTTTCATGTCAAATTTGGAGGACAATTGGGTCTTCAAATCTTGGATAATTTGTTTGTCATTTCCAACCAGCAACATATCATCCACATACAAGACTAGACAAATTACATGGTCACCAATTAATTTAAAATACATATAGTGATCTGCTTTTCTTCTGGGGAAGCCAAGTCCCCGTATAAACGTATCAAATATTCGATACCACATCCTTGGTGATTGTTTTAACCCATACAGAGACTTCTTTAACTTGCATACCAGTTCTTTCTTACCCTTCACTGCAAAGCCTTCAGGTTGCTTCATGTAGATTTCCTCTTCCAAATACCCGTGAAGAAATGTTGTCTTCACATCCATCTGTTCTACCACAAAATCAAAACCAACAACAACAAATAAAAGTAATCTAATAGAAGTTACCTTCGCAACAGGAGAAAAAGTATCACCAAAATCAATTCCCGACACCTGGGAATAACCTTTTTCTACAAACCGTGTTTTGCATTTCTCCACCTTTTCCTTCTGCATTTGTCTTCTTCTATTCTTTGTCAGACACTCCTGTTAGTTTAGTACCTAGATCTACCACGACCCACTAATCTTTATCTACCAACAGATCCTCCATCTTGAGTTTCCATAACTCAAAACTCTGACCATTAAATTTTGCGATCTCTATCTTTCCACTGCTTGCCATATTTTTTCACCATCAGAATCGATCCCACAGATCTCCCACTGAACAGGGTCTACCGTAGGCCCGAGAAAAACTCCTCAGCAACAAAAGCATCCCCTTGAAGCCAAAACAACTCAGATACCAAATGTAGGTTTTAACCTTGTACAGAAATTACCTGCATATGAATTCTAAAACGCAGAAAATAAAAAATGCGAGAGCATAACACATAAAACACATATACATAGAGATTTTCCCTTGGATGCCAAAATCGAGAGTACCAGCTTGATTTTTCATTATATTGCTTTGAATGTTACAATACCTATTTATACATGCCGAAGCATCTGATACCATGGACCGAAAACCATTGCATCCAAAACCATGGACCGAAAACCATTGTGTCCAAAACCATGTGCGAAACATCATGCAGAAAACCATAGGTAGGTTCGCGCAACCTAATATAGAGTCCAAAAACAAAATTTTCTGGGGTGCTACCCTAGACCCCATAGAGTGGGGTTACCTGCAACCCTCAAACCCCCTGTGACCCCCCCGCTATGCAATCGGCACAATGAAGGGGGGGCTCCAACCCCCTTTTAACCCCTCGGTTAACTACGTCGGCTAGTCGTGGAAAGAATATAACACAACCCAATAAAAGGAACAGTGGTAACCTCTAGGAAAAAATGGGTTGGGAGGACGTGTGAATAGAAGTCGCAAAGAACAAATGAAAGAGTTGTGATCCACATGATATGATAGAAAGGTCCCACCAAATATATATTAATTAATGTTGAGGTGTCCTTGAAGTTGATTCATGGGTGGGAGAGAATGCAAAGTTTATGATCAATATAGGGAATAAGGGTTAGGAAACGTTTCAAGTGTTGATGAAAAGCGCATAGTGTTTTTAACATAAAAGTTTTAATAATGCGAATGCGAATGAGTGCCAACATTTAGATCTATTTAAATTACGCTCGACTATGGTGGTTTTGGCCAAATTCGTTATCATATATTTTATTAAATAATACATAAAATTAAGTCATAGGATCAATATATTAATGAAAATATAAAATTAAATGGTTTTATAAATAAATACTAAAGAAAACTCAAGTGTAAAAAATTAAAGTGTCCCATTTATTATTATTATACTAATATAAAATTGGGTTTGATGTTTGCCACAACATTTGCACACATGCATGTCTCTCCCATGTCTCTCAAAAACCTATGGTTGTTCAATATACCCTTCCTCTTATATCACTTCATTCAAGAATGCAATTTTGATGTCCATTTGGTGAATCTTTCATCCCATTTGTGGCGCTAGAGATATCACAGCCAAAATAGAGGTATATATGGCCACTAGAATGAAGGTCTCATTATAATATATTCCTTCCTTTTATGCATATCCTTCGGCTACAAACCTAACCTTATACTTCTCTACATTGCCATTTTCAACAGACTTGATCTTGTAGATGCAATGAGAGCCTACAATTGTCCTATTTATAGGTTTAAGCATGACCTCCCATACATCATTGATCATGACGGAGTTGTACTCTTCCACCATGGAATCTTGGCAGACTTGATGTTGTGCATCCTCATAATAATTGGAATGCTCCCTATCGACAACCTCTTTCATCAATGGCTTACACCTGTTTGGTTTTCTACAATCTATGCTGCTTGATCTAGGATATCCCATGAACTCCTATGCATCTCTCAACATATGAAGCACCTTTCTACTTCTTCTTTGACAAGTGGTGGTTGGAGCTTCTTGCTCCTCATCCTACCCCTACTACTCTATCTGTTTTGAACACACATGACCTCTTACACCTAAGCTAGTGTGCATGCTAGTAATTTTACTAGTACTTTGTTGTCCTTGCGATTGTCCCTATGGTTGTTTCTCAAACCTTGGAGCTTTCTCTAACACACTCTGATCATCTCCTAGCAACCCGTGATATCTCCTGAATTTTTTATCCTCTTGGAAATTCATGTCCCATGTCATGATGATCCTCCTACTACTAGGAATATAGATCATGTAGTCCTTGGAAATTTTGTTGTAGATGATGAAATAACCCTTGTCTACATTCTGATCTAGTTTGGTACATTTATCATCTGACACATAACAGTATGCTATGCTACCAAAGATCCTGAAGTGCATGGAATTTTCCTTCTTCCCTTTGAAGACATCATATATTATTATCCTCCCCAATGCTAAGCGAGGAACCCTATTTTGTATTTACATTGTTAAGCTACATGCCTCCACCCATAGAAACTTAGACATATCTTGGTCATATAACACTCCCTTTGCTACCCCAACAACCATCCTATTCTTCCACTCAACAACCCCATTATGTTATGGGTTATATGGAGTTTTTCACTCTCTCCTGATGCCCTTCTTTGCACAGACCCCCATGAAGGATTTATTAGTGTACTTTTCTCATTTTATCCATACAAAGCATCTTGATCTTTTCTTTTATCATATTCTCGACAATATCCTTAAACTATTGGAAGCGACTGAAAAAATCACCCTTTGTCTTAATGAAATAGATCCAAGTTTTCCTAGAGAAGTCAACTATGGAGGTCATTAAATACTCATAATCCCTGAGAGATTTGGTGGACATCAAGCCACAAATATTTGTGTACTAACTGCAACACATCACTAGCTCTATTGTCGCTCCTTCGGAATGATTCCTTTGAAAATTTCCCAAGTATGCACCCCCTACGCATATCATCCTATTTTGTGCTCAATTTTGGAACTCTTGTCACCATATCCCTGAAACGCCTTAGCGCTCCATGATGTAAGTGTCCCATCCTCTTATGCCACAACTATCCCAAGTCTTTGCCACCACTAATATTGTTGATAAGGTCCTTTGTAGAACTAAACTGTAACTTGTACAATTTGTTGCTTCGAAATCCAATTTGTTTGACCTTCTTCAAACTATGGTGTTTAATGTACACCTTTTGCTCCACAAATTAGACATCGTAGCCCTTATCCTGTAGTGTATAAAATGAGATTAGGTTCATGCCCAAACTTGGCACATGTAACACATTTGTAACATGAGTGTTCTTTTGTGACTCCCTCTAAATGTTGATATTACCTCTCCCAACTAGAGTACACTTTATTTTGTTTCCCATATGGATTTTGAGTGCATATCCTCTTCCCTGTAACTAGAGAAATATTCTCTAACCTGTGTCATACATGTTGACACTCCACTATCTATATACTAGACACCTATCGATGTGGAGCTACGAGAGTCAATTCATCTTCCAATATAGAAGACAAATGCTCAATGTCCATTGAAGTGGTTGTTTGCTTCCCCTTCATGCCCTTCTTCCAGTTAGGACATTGACTGAAATAGTGCCCATGCTAACCATGACCAAAACACTTGACCTTAGAAAGTTCCTTCTTCTTCTTCTCTCCTTTTGACCCTTGTCCCTTATTAGGACCCTTTTTCACCTTTCCTTTTCCCACTAGGGTGATATATTCTAGTTACTTTTCCACCTTCAGTGCCTTTTCATTGCTATTAGTGGCATTGACCAAGCTAAGCCTAAGCTCTTCCAAAGTGGAATCACTCTATAGGAGATCCCAATATGGAAGTTTGTCTCACCCAAAAATCACTTAGATAAACATTCTCCATTCCTTGGAGAACCCATTTAGTGCTATGCACACAAGTTTGTCTTCACTTTGCTTGTCTCCTACTACAACTAATTCATCTCTAATAATTCAAAACCTAGTGAGGTAGGAAGCCACATTTTCACCCTTATGTTGATTGATGGTCCTCAACCTCTCTTTGAGGATCATCTTCCTATTTTATGAAGGATCCTAGTACAATTTTATGATGGCAGTCGACATCTCCTTTGTTATACCTTTCTTTGTGATATGTGGAGCAATGTAGTCCTTGACTCCATCAAGGATCATTCTCTTCATTTTGGTATTCTCCTTTTTATCGGTAGCCAAATGATCTGGATCTTTTGGTACGACAGTAAAATTTTCCGCATACTCCTTTAGTCCAGACTCATCCGAAAGGAACAAAATCCTTACTTTCCAAATTCCAAAGTTAGAGGCTCAATCCAAACGTCTCTGATCTCTCAATCCTACATCAACCATCTCTAGAAATCTGTGAAACTCAAATAAACTGGACAAATATAAACTGGGTTATAAACCTTATGCATTTCTCTTCATGGGGCCTGCACTGATTTACTCCTCCAAACCTTCGGCGCCTAGATCTTATCTGATACCATGTGAAGTTTCCTTAATTGTAGTAACTGAAATTTTTATATTCTAACTTATGCATTTTAATTTTCTTCATAAATTAATTCAACAAATAATGATTATTCACTACTAAAATTTTCACAAATAAATACAGGAATTGAGAAATAATGCACACACACAAATTATCGACGCCAATTTTATTGGACAAAAGTTCCTGGAAAAACCTAAATGTGGGGAAAATAAGTCTATAGATGAGGGTTTATATTATTAATAAATCTTTAACGAAATTAAGAAATACAACAATTTCTTTCCTTTCACTGGTAAAGCTCTAGGATATAATTTTTTCCATTGGAAAATTAGTCTAGAAACCCAATTTTTCTCTGCAAAAATCAAAATAGCCTCAATGCAATTCACACTCCCTACCTACTCTTTGTACTAGAAAAACTAGAAATGCTTTTGGCTCCCTTTGGAACTCACAATTCTCTTGGAAATCACTTTCAATAATGATATATGCCTCATACAAATATATTAAGAAATTCACACCTCCTTCAACACCTGCCTCTGGCAATTGGAAATCACTCTCTTGCCTAGTTCTGAGCATTGGCTAAGTTGGACCTCTTGGTATGGCATATTTGTAGCTAAATTCATCCGCCCTTCCTATTACCGAAATGTTGTAATCGCTATGTAGATTTTCTCCAAAATTTCTCTTCCCAATCTCTCTACTGAAACCCCACTATTGGTGTCTTCGTTTGTGCCTTTGCTCTCACTGCAAATCGCACCACTAAGTGTCTATGTAGTGTGTTCTCCAAATCCCCATTGAATTGCCCTTATAATCTCTTGTTCAGCAACCAACAACCACGATCTAATCACAATCGATGAATAATATCATCTTGACCCCATCAAATGATGTTTCTGGAAGTATCTAGAGCAAAACCGAATTTTCTCAATTGATCTGATTTAATTGACCAATTTTCCTAAGTTATACATAGGAAAATTATTAATACTTTTCTAATTAATATAATTGAGGTGTTTATTGTGAAACCTTTTCTAGGTATGGGAGAAAATGTGTTCCTTAGCCTCATAGACACCATAGGGGCTAGAACACATGTCCACTTCTACCATAAACTAACACGAAGATCCTAAAACATCTATTATATAATGGGGGAATTCCTCTCAATTAATTACAATGTATTGGGAGACTAGGGGTTAGGTTTAGGGAGATCATAGGTTAGGTATCAGGAGGTCAAGGAAACCACTATTAGGATTTCCTCTTGATATCCTCAGAGCTTGGTATAACACCCTAGGTGATTTGGAAGAATGATGTGGTCTGACTACTGTGTTGGGCATGTGGCAATGTACAAATGCAAATGTGACACATAAGCTCGATAAATTTTCAAATGGGCTTAAATTTGTAATCGAATCTTGGAATGAGATGAAACTTCTATTGTTGGAAATATTTTGGTGAGTAAAAGATGATGGCAATTTCAAAAATGAAATTCGAGGTGGTTGAAAAAATCCGAAATTTGATGACCCTAGTTCCTTAGGTAATCTAAGAGGTTGGATCTATATACCTTACATGCTTCTTTAGGAATTAAGGGAATGAATGTGTTACAAAATGGTATCAAAGTAAATTTCAACCACTAGGTATATAAGGATAAAAATACACCACAAACATGAACATGGTTAATGAAAATAAATTATTGATGTGATCATTTTCCAAATTAGATTAATTTGTTTTTCAAGTTTTATTTTATTAATTAGAATACTAACCCATATATGAGTTTGACTTTGCAACTAAGGTAAAGGTTCAATTTCAATCCATTATAGTACAATGCATATATTTATGGATTAGTTTGTTCCACACCCTCCAAAATTTTGGCTTACACTCAATTTTAGAGCCTTCCTCATTCTTTTACATTGTTGTTGCAAACAGTAGAGCTCATTTCATGAGCTTTCTTGCAGTGCTTTGGTCCCTTTGGCATGATGGGTTAACTGTCATATTTTGGTATGATTACTATCGTACAATGAATGACAACATTTTTTGATGGTTTTGAAGGTCGTTCTTTGTGTATATGAGATGTTCCAACCATGTTAACATCTGTCACATCCATACACCATGTCTTGAACACTATCACACAAGTGTCGTTGCGGTCGACCTAAAGCCTATCTTAAGTGTCGCACTTATCATATCTTCTCATGAGGTAGTCACCCTGAGGGAAATGAATTTTTTATGTGTTCCAATGATATATGTTGTCATGTCATCAAATTATGCTAAGTGTGTGGTCAAAGTCAAGGTTCATCATAGTTCATCACCAATCCCACACTTAGCCATTTTCAGAAAATATTCCCGACCAAGAAACTTAGCTTCATCGAGCCGCAACTGAAGTGTACAATATCACCCCTCTATGCTATGACCTTGCTACTTTGAACTACAAAATGTGTAGTACCTATCCCCTAGGGACGCTTCTTTGCGCAATTCCTATGCCCAATTCCTATGCCCAACTCCCGATCTTAACCCCCATAATTGTGCATTTGTGTCTCCTATTCTACCTTGAACTACGCACTTCACATATTCACCCCCCAATATTTTCCCTATCCTTATAGAACTACACAATGAAAATAATCATAGCCTCCCTTGGAATCCAAAAATGCATAGATTCTTCTCCCCGTGTCCTTTCCCTCAACCAGACCCCACTGCCTCCAAAAATTGCACATTTATGTCCTTTAAGCCTCACTGAACTATGCATTACACAGTCTTAGAGCCCATGATCTCCCATTGACTGCTAGAATTGTGTAATGCATAGTCATTGGGCCACTCTCCTTAGTTTGTGACTTGTCACCGACTCAGTTCATGGATAATAATGCATCATCTTAGACTGGGGGGTTTTCAGATTGATGGTGTCCTGTCATGACTGGATTGTAGGAACAAGTACAGTATCAAGTCATGATGAGACGATGAGAAGGAGAAGAAGTAGGTAAGCATGCCTAAAGACTCTCTTGTATTTGAAATTACAAATGGATCAATCAAAAGAAAGGAAAGGGACACAAGTTTGCAACTACCATCCAAGACTAACGATCATTGAAGACTCTGCGTCACCAAGGCATGCAGAGGTGAAGAGAAAGCATATCCAAGAAGACATCTAGAACTCATCAACAATAGTGATTTGACATTTCCACATCACAAAGCTTCCATGTGAGAAGTGTCACGTCATGAGTGGTCATATGCCACATCATTATTGTGGACCATGTATATTGTATTCAAATGTATTGTAAAATGGAAGTCCAAAGGAAACATATGAATATAGAGAGTCATGTACATTGAAAATTCATAAGAATTTGAACATTCAAGAGGGTATTCAAAGAGTCACAAAAGGGAAGCATCACCCCTTGTTTATATATACCCCCCTCATTTTATGAGCACAAGACTTTTCACCTTGGCTCCTCCCACAAAGCATTATAAAGATCAACTAGTTCTTTGAGGAGAAAGGAGTGGCTCCAATGTTCCACTTTTGGGGCTTGTGATTACATTGTAAACATGTGTCTTTGAAATTTTTCTTAATAACATAAGCCTTTAAGGCCAACACATTCTTCATGCATGGACGATAAATGTTTGTAAGACTATTCTGTGGACGATTGTATTTCATGTTGTCTTTCACATGTACTAAGATAGTTGAACTATTTTTGTTAGTTTAGTGCTTATATTATTGAGAATGTTTTGTAATAGTTGTTATTGCTATCCTATCATTGTGGAATATTCTAGTTCGTGCTTCGTGCTTTCCGCGAAGTCTTTTACCCTATTATTACCCAAAATTTCGGGCTTCGTACCCCATACTCGTTCGGTGGGACTTTCACTACCCAAAAGTCCCCCAACACAATCATTGTGACTCGTCCCGAGTCACTGAGCTGGCGTGACTAGAAGCTTTGCCTTAGCTTCACGGTTCTCCTCCCGTTGAATAGCGCTCGTCCGACTGCTCCTGCTTTGTCTCCTATAATGCTTCATCTGTCTCCTACTTCAGTGTTTCTACCATAGCTCACAACCGATGATGCTCATTCTACCTACTCGATTAACATAGAAAACCCCCTCTGAGGATTTTAGCACAAGCGGGGGAGCCGCATACGGGACCTCCTGGTACCACCGTAGCCCTTTTCGACCATCGTATCTTCTCTTCGCACCATCTGCTACAACCTGTGTTGCAATTTTGCAAGACCCTGGCTGCTGTCCGCAAGATCCCAATCGTCGAGAACCATCAGAGGTGACTTATTGACTGCATCTCCACCCATGGTCGTCGTCTGTCCATTCTTCTGTTGTTTTGTTGTAGTACGCCATCCTGCCCCTAGGCGGGGCGACGACATCAGGACCAAGTCAACTTTGCATCCCTTTTTTCTGGTACATCCCCTACTAGTGATGTTGCAGTCTATGGGATAACCACAGCTATCAATAACATACTCCTTAGAGAGTCCTGCTCCTCCCTTGGCCAGATTACTACCTTCAGGCATATGCCTGGTGCATACATGATGAATAGATCCATCTATATTTCCAAAACGTAGGCTGCCTAGTGGATTCCCAGTGGTGATTTATAAGCCCTGTGAACTTCAAATGCCCAGATTACCACTCATTCCAGCTCATGTAACCTTCCCGTGTGAAATCTGTGGCTGATCATTTCATATCTGGCTCGTACTATTGCTCTTAATTTCCCACTGCCCGCTCCCTTGTGCCATAACGCAGCCATCCTATCATGAACAGTGGTATTAACAGTCATCATTCCTTGGAGCGGCGCACTCGCGTGGCTTTGTCCACAGAACCATGCCCCTAATTGTTGGCTACATGTATGCGCACCCTGATACCCGCGCATATGTCCCCCAGACTACTTTATCGTCCTGCGCTCTCTTTCAACTAGTCAGAGTGGTGAGACTCTCCTTGGAACAGTTAGTCAGGCGATCGGCTTGCCCATATAGAGATTCAGGGGACTACCATTCACTCTTCCTAGGAAGGGGTCTCCGTTAAGCTTAGCCAGTTGAACTGCGCCCCCATCAGTTACTTCTTCGATGACATAAGGTCCCAACCAATGCATGTGGAGTTTGCCTGGGAATTTCTCGAACTTAATGTCATATAACAATACGAGATCATCTTTCTTGAACATGCGCACCTTGTTATGGTGATCATGCCATGCTTTCTCGCGTTGTTTTTGTACCTACTGATGAAGTCCCACCATAAATCGTTCTTCATCCAGTTCGTCGAGTTGTGCGAGCCTTTCCTCCAAGGCCCCATGATCTGCCATTCCTATAGCTACTACAATCCGTAGACTAGGCACGATATATTCCATAGGAATCACGGCCTCCTTACCATAGACTAGTCGAAATGGTGTCTGGCCTGTAAACTTTTTTCATGTGGTTCGGTATGCCCATAGCACAGCAAGGATGCGCAAGTCCCAATCATTTCGTCATGCATTGCAAATCTTAGTCAGTGCAGTTTCGAAAATTTTGTTTAATGCCTCAACGGTCCCATTTTCTTATGGATGGTATGTTGTGCTTTGTTGGTGATATATCTGGAATTCCTCAGTGAACGCGCTGATGGTTTCATTCAAAAAACACGTTCCTTGATCACTCATGAGAATCCTAGGACACCAAAACCTGGTCAACACATTCTCGAACAATAACTTTGTCATTTTCATGGCTATGCAATCCTTAACTGGCTCTGCTTCCACCCATCAGGTCAAGTATTCGGTCGCAGTGATAACATAGCGCGCACCCATCTTCCCTCATGGTTCAATAGGCCCGACGAAGTCGATCACCCATTTCTCAAATCGCTATAGTGTTACCTGTGGCTGAAGTGGCATTTCATCCCTTCGTGAAGGCTTGCCATAATCCGACGTAAAGAACTTTATGGGCTGTGGCGTGGCCTGCATAATGTCCACCAGCAACCCCTCCATGTGCTTCGACAAGGATCTGTTCTCGCTCAAACTCTGGTACATATCTGCGTAATATCTCATCATGGCCCATCTTGTAGAGATGGTTGGCAATCACAGTGAAATCTGCTACTTGTGTCACCAATTCCTTCTTTTGTTGCACAGAATACCCCTACAGCGCAATGCCGGTAGTCAAAAAATAGATTATATCTTCAAAGTGGTCATTCGTAATGTGCACTACATACAACTGGGCGTTTGAGAGTCCTTCGTCTAGATTTGTGGGTTCCTTGCCCATCTCAATCTGAGATAAGTGGTCTGGACCCACATTCAGACGTCCTAGCTTTACAACAACCTCAAAATCACATTCCTGAAACAACAGCAACAATTGATATATGCGCTCCCCCAACACAGGTTTATTCACTAGGTATTTTAGTGCAGAGTGATCAGTATACATCTTAAAATGTCCTCCAAGAAAATAGTGACGATACTTTTGGAGTGCATACACCATCGCCAATCCCTCTCACTCAGTATTAGAGTAATTCGTCTCAGCTTTCGACAACCTCCGACTGGAAAACGCAATTGGGTGGTCAACTCCCTCTGCTCCTTCCTGAGTAAGTATTGCTCCTAACGTGATACACGACACGTCGACATGCACATGGAACTCCATGTCCCATTTTGGAAAGATCAAGATGGGGGCTGATGCCATTTTTTCCTTCAGCAATTATATTACATTCCTCATTCCAGCAATACGTGGCATCCTTTTTTAACAATTTTTCCATTGGAGTCGTGATCTGGGCGTAACCTTTGATGAACTTCTGGTAGTACCCCACGTGTCCTAGTGTAGTGCAGATCTATTTGATACTACGCAGTGCTTGTAGACCTAATATCACAACGATCTTTGCCGGATCCACCATGAGGCCTTGCCTACAAACTACGTGACCCAACAAATTCCCGAAAGGAACAAGGAATGTACACTTCTTTAGATTGAGCGTAATCTGGTGTCGACGACAGGTATCCAGCATTAATCGTAAGCTCTCAGTATGTTTCTTAACTAGGCCAAAGACGGTCCAATCATCAAGATAGACTTCGAAGAATTTATGTATAAATTCCTTGAATGCAGCTACCACAATGCGGGAAAATATTTCCGGCATGTTCTTTAGTCCAAATGGCATCACTGTATACTGGAAACAACCCCATTCCATAGCAAACATTATCTTGCTTCGATCTTCTGGTGCGATATTGATCTGATGGTATCCAGAGAACCCATCTGTAAAGGAATACGCTTCCTGTTCACCCACATTTTCTAATACTTCATCGGTAAAAGGTGTGGGAAATGGATCATTAATACAAGCATCATTGAGTTTCCGTAGATCCACGCAGATGCAGATATCACCCTTTTGTTTATTCTCCTGTACCACCATCGGACTTACCCAATCAGACTCCTCGACTGGTTCAATGATCCTGGCTGCCAGCATCTTGTCCAGTTCTTCTCGTACTTTTGCTTTGTATTTTGGATTCAATCGGTAAGGTTGCTACTTTACTAGCTTCACGTCAGGCTTCAAAGTTATCTTCATCATTCCTAGTTCGCCTCGAATTGCTTTAAGCTCCGTAATATTGGTAGGGAAGAGGTCTCGATACTCTTGGAGCAGCTCGATGACCTTTCCGATTGTAGTGTCATCCCAGTAATCCCCAAGCGTACCATACTTCGATTCTTCCCCTGTTCCGATATTTAATTGCTTCATTTTTAATGGCACAACGATGTCTAGATCTTCTATTTCGGGGCTGTGCACTTCTCGAATTCCTTTGAATTCTGGTATATTGATGTCGCGCGGATCATCCTCGTCACCTTCTGCTTTTACATTGTAACATTCCGAGGCCTGGCTCAGCTGTCGTGACCAGTCTAGTTGCACGATTTCTTCCGGTTCTAGTGGCATCATTAAAATTGCAGTCTTTACAAGCTTTAATGTGTCGTCCACTGTATCCATCCATTGATCCTAAAAAAAAAATGTTGACAGAAACCTTTCACGCAAGATATCCCACTCACTCGTGCCACGTTGGAGCTCTATTTCAGTATACCAATTCCTTGGGATGACATCTAAGGTATGATAAAAAAGGTGTACCCATTCTAGTTGTGGCTCGTCGCCATAGGATTTGGTCCATTTTCTCAGGTGTATGTGCGGATTCTATCGTCCATCATATTTCTCCATTAGTTGGAGTGTTGGCTTCCCAAATCGTATCTACATCATGCACTTACAGCTTCGCCAATCTACAAAAGTTCCTTCATGGGTACCCCACCATCGCATCGGTGTCACGTGCAATGCCCATTTGAGCATATCAAACTGCTGGTGCTCTGGTACTGTGCTTTCAAACCTCCCCAAGAATTTCATATACTATTGTGAGCTCGTCATACGCCAACAGCTCGCGGTCCTGAGCTTTAACGCAGTACACGGATTTTGTCAGCATATTGTAGTTTAAAGTAGTTGCCCCATTCATTCTATTCTGCCATTGCTCGTCTTCTTCCTCCGAATCATCGGTGTATGGTTCCACGTAACCCTATGAAATTCTTCGTTCCTCCATTACCTTACCCTTTATTGGCCCTTGTGCACCAATCTGGTAGATGCAATCCAATGCTTCATCCTGCTCATCATCACGCACAGGTTCTGAGTAGTGGGGTTCCTCGATTGGATCTAGCAGAACAACTACGCGACACGACTTGTTCTCAAATATCATCTTCCTCTGCTTGAGATTAATAATGCCATTCATGTCGATGGCCCAGTATATTCCCAACAATGCAGGGTACAGGCTTGTTTCATCCATTATCTCAATAACATTAAAGTCCGTTCTAGTGCTTGAACCATCTAGATCTACAGTGATTCCCTGCAGCCTACCCATGGGAAAGATCTTCTACTGATTTGCCATCGATAATTGGATCAGAGACCATTGGAGGGGGGTTTTTCCAATACACTCCCACGTCTGCTTGGGCAAGACGTTTGCATCTGAACCGAGGTCCAGAATGACTTGATCCATCTCATAGTCACCAATCCGCACTGTTAACCACATTTCTTGTTCGGTCCGTGACATATGGCTCCCCATTCATCGGATTATGCGAGGTTTTCCGCATCCTGCATATCTTTTAATTACCTCCTGCAATCCTTTCACTGCCCTATTATCACAAAGTAACTTCATACAGGTTTCTATGAAAGTTGTCAACATCGAGGGACCTTTATACAGCTCAGACTAATCCCCTTCTAAGGTTGCACCCCTCCTTAGTACCATATTTACTTTACATTCTTCATCGCGTGGTTCGCCCCTTATCATCTGGACATTTTGTGTCGTCGTAGGAGGTGCTGTACTTTTTTTGCGAATCTGTACTAGCAGCATAGGGCAATCTAACAGCTCATGGTCAAATTGTTCGCAATAGGGACATGATACTCGAGTTGGATTTGTGCAATCCCACGCGTAGTGTCCTGGTCCTCCACAATTGTAACAAATTAGCTATCCTCGACCCCTTCCTGGTCCCATTCTGCCTCGTCCTTGGCCCTGTTCTTGGAATCCACCACGTGCAAATGTTGCAACTAGATTTTGACCTCGTCCCGCAGTCTGTATTCGGTAGGCAAATGCCTGATCCACCAACATTCAACAATCTTTGTCTTCATGACCCACCGATCTACAAAAGTTGCAAAAGAGTTGTTGGGGGGTCTGATTGTATTTCGGCAACAGGTGACAATTATCCATGTTGTGTTTTCCTCCTACTTAATAGATTGTGCACCAAAGCAGGGTGATCATGCTTGACCCTGCCTATCCTCTGGTCGTAATGGTGCCAGTCCCCCTGTGACCACATGGTTTACTGTGACTGGACAATGGTCTTTATCATGTCCCCGGCCCCTACACTTGATGCACAAAACTTCTTCTTGAACTTCCAGCGCCTGGTCTTGTTTTAACTTTTGTATTTCCAAACACAAATTTTTGACCTACACTTGGATTTGCTGAACTCCCAACCCTGGGTCCTCTACCGAGGTTTCGTGCAGCTGCATTGCTGCCTCCAGCGCTTATGCTTGGGTTGAGATCTTCTATTGTGACAAAGATGATTTTAGATATGGTGTTAATGATACGATAAACCAAGTGCGGTGTTGTGCATCCATCCGGGTCATGTTGGCTTCGTGGATAGCGCTTTTCAACCTCTGATCCAGACCCCACGGGGTCTCACCAGGCATCATCGTGATTTCTTTGAATCTTACGACCGACTGTCACTCCGATTTTGGTTGGCTGAACTCCTTCCTTAACTTAGTGTAGATGTCCTCTATCCCCACCATTGGGTTGATGGCCGAATACTTCATATATCATGTCAGCACTCAGTCCTGCAGTGTGCTGACTAAGACGGATTTCTTGATATTATCATCCGTGATCTGCTGCACGTTCCATATTGAATTCAATACAAACCAAAACTTTTCCAGATCTTCACTTCCTGCTCCCTTAAATATTGGTAATTGGATGGCGCTTGCCATTGCTACCGTCCTGATCCTTCGACGATCTTTCCTCTAGCGTCCCCGCCTTTCACACCAGACACCCCTTAGGCAGATCCCAGTCCCGGCAACGAAACCATTTGTTGGCTTATTTGGGTTTGACCCATGTTTGGAAGAATTGTTTAGCCAAACAAATCCCACAGCTACTGGCCCTTTCGGCAATAGCCCGGGAAGCGCGGACTAAGGTCTCACTCGAGGTAGTAGGGGAGGGTGCTAGAACCAAGTTTCCACACCCTGGGGATGTCTTGGATGTGGGTTGGGGCTCGTGTGCTGTTCTGCATCCTTGGGCTACACCAGATCTGCGTAGATCAGAATATCCTAATCGCACTTATTCCAGATTGAGTCACTTATTACTAGTTTGATCTAATCAAAGTAGTCTTTAAGAAAAAATTTATTACTTTTGGTTACTTCACGCATCAAAATTAACCCAGTTGACATGTATTAAATTATAGCAAATGCAGAAATCACAATAGTTCATTTATCATAAAACAGTGAGGTCGCAATTAGCACAGAATTCAGAAGAAACTTATCTTTATTATCAACTTTCCAGATCCACCCTGCACACTCAGTTGTAGGGGTCCGCACACACAGCTGCGGACTTACCAGGCCTCTGCGCACATAACTGCAGATCCTCTACCTTCTACCCTACTCCCTTGACTCGGATTTACAGATGCTTTCAAGCTATTTCCTTTCAGAACCCATTACATTCCATCTTTCAAAAGAACTACCTTTCCCTCATAGAGCCACGCTCTATTTATACTCTCCCTTGGCCCATGATCCCTCCACGGGCTGACTTTATTACTATTTCTTTACATTATTTTTGGGCGAACTACCCTTTGACTCAACCTACTATAGTTTGCACTCCGTGCTTTCTGTGAAGTCTTTTACCATAATATTACCCAAAATTCCAGGCTTCCCGCATACTCATTCCGCGGGGCTTTTTCTACCCAACATGGCCCTAGTGAGTGCATCTGAAACTTCCTTGGAAACTTGGTGAACTTACTATCATACAATAAAACCAAATCATTTACCTTGAACATGCGCATCTTGATGTGCCGATTGTGTCAAGCCTTTTCACGTTCCTTCTGGACTTGCTTATGGAATCCAACAAAGAATCTATGTTCTCGAAGTTCCATTAGTTGCGCGAGCTACTCTTCCAAGGCTTTGCAGTCCGCCATCCCTATGAAAGCTTCTATGTGTAGACTAGGCACGATATATTCCATAGGAATAACAGATTTTATGCCATAGACCAGTCGAAAAGGTGTCTGACCTATTAGCTTCCTGCAAGTAGTCCTATAAGCCCATAACACTGCAGGTATGCGCACATCCGAGTCATTTCACTATGCGTTTCAAATCTTCGTCAGTGCATTTTACAAGATCTTGTTAAGGGTATCAACTATTCCATTAGCCTAGGGATGATATGATGTGTTTGTCTAATGATAAACTTGGAATTATTTAGTGATCACATTGATCATTTCATTGAGGAAGTGCATACCCTGATCACTCATCAACACTCTTGGGCAGCCAAACTTGGTTAACACATACTCAAACAAGAATTTAGCTATTGTGGCTCCTGTACAATCCTTCAGAGGCTGTGCCTCTGCCCATCTGGTCAGATACTTCATCATGATGATGATATAGCATGCACCTGTTTTCTTTCTTGGAGGCTGGATTAGCCCCACAAAGTCAATTGCCCATTTTTCAAATGGATGCAATGATACTTGAGGATTTAGGGGCAACTTGTCCCTCCACAATGGTCTGCCCATTCTCTAACGTGCATCACATGCTTGAAAATATGCTTTGGTATCCTTATGCAATGTAGGCCACCACAACCATATGTGCAAGATCTTCTGCGTTGTTTCCTTTCCTACATAATGTCCTCTTGTAGCCCCACCATGAGCCTCTGCAAGGATGTTGTTCCACTCAAAATCAAGCACATGCCTTCGCAAGATCTCGTCATCACCCATCTTATACAAATGTCGAGCTATCACCGAAAAATGTGTCGAGTGCACCACTAATTCCTTCTTTTGTTGACTGGTACATCCTTCTGGAATCATTCTAGTAGTTAAGAAGTGGATAATATCCACAAAATGATTATATGCTACGTGCACGGCGAAGTGCTGCGCATCAAGCAATCCCTCCTCCAAATTAGTAGTCTCCTCCCCCGTTTCAATTTGCGACAAATGGTCAGGTCCTTCATTCAACCTTCTTGGCTTCACAATTACCTCAAACTCATACACTTGAAGTAGAAACACATTTGCATATCTTCCCTGCCAACACATGCTTATTGACAAGGTATTTTAAGGCATAATGGTCGGTAGAAATTTTCAAATGTCTACCCAACAGATAATTCCTAAAAATTTGAAGTGTGTACACTAGAGCCAATCCCTCGTGCTCTATCGATGAGTAATTCTTCTCAGCCTTTTAATAATTTCCTTCTCGTGAAGGATATATGTTGATCCATCTCTCCTTTGCCGACCTTTATCAGCACTGCTCCCAATGCAATACATGAGGCATCAACGTGTACATAGAATTCCTTCTTCCAATCAGGGAAAACCAAGATTGGAGCGGTGACCATATTTTCTTTCAATACATCCAGACTGTGCTTAAATTCTTCATCCCAACGTAATCTAGCATATTTCTTCAATAACTTCTCCATAGGCACAGTAATCTAAGCATAAGCCTTGATGAACTTCTGATAATATCCAGTATGGCCCAATGTTGCACGCAACTACTTGACACTCTTCGGGGCCTCCAAATTTACTATCACTGTGATCTTGGAAGGGTCCACCATCAGCCCCTGCTTGCACACCACATGACCTAGTAGAATTCCAAAAGGGACATAAAACAAACACTTCTCTAGGTTCAACACGATCTGGTATCTTCGGCACGTATCCAACATTAAGCGTAGACTAGCTACATGGCGCTTTACTAACCCAAACACTGTCTAGTTGTCAAAATAATCCTCCAAAAGCTTGTGGATAAATTCCTTGAATGCCACGATGACTACGCGAGAGAATATCCCTTGTGCATTCTTGAGTCCAAATGGAATCATTGTATACTAGAAACAACCCCATTCTGTCATGAAGGTCGTTTTGCTCCTATCCTTTAGCACGATCTTAATCTAATGGTACCTAGAGAATTGATCAGTGAACAAGTAGGCTTCTTGCCCTCCAACATTTTCCAACACCTCATCTGTAAATGATGTCGGAAAAAGACCATGGACGTAGACATCATTAAGATTTATTAGATCTACGGAAATCCTTATTTCTCCCTTTTGTTTCTCTTCCTGAACAACCATCGGGCTTACCCAATTAGACTCTTCAACTAGCTCGATGATGCCTGCTTCTAGCATCTTATCCAGCTCTAAATGAACCTTCTCCTTATATTTTGGATTAAGCGATACGGTCTCTGCCTGAGAGGCTTCGTGTCTAGATTCAATTTAATTTTCATCACCCCCAAGTTGCCTATGATGCCTTTCAGGTCCGAAATTTTTGTAGGAAAAAGATCCCAGAACTCGCAGAGTAACTCAGCAACTTTATCCACTATGGAATCATCCCAATAATCTCTGATCTTTGCAAATTTTGGCTCTTCTTCAGTACCAATGTTCACATGCTTGTTTTTCAGCAGTGCAGTGATGTTTGAATTTTCTATCTGCGGACCTTGGACCTCGCGGTTGCCTTCTACCTCTAGGATATTAATATTTCTTGGATCTTCATCCTCCCCCTTAGCAGTCACATTATAGCATTCCAGCACATGGCACAGCTGGGTGCTCCAATCTGATTGAACCAACTCCAAAGGATCTTGTGGAATTCTGAAGATCGACACTTTAACCTCCTACAAAGCTTCACCAATGCTTTCGAACCCACCTTCAAAAATGAAAGTCACTAAGAAACCCTCCCTTAATATATCCCACTTCGTGGTGCCATAACAAAGCTCTATTTCTAGGTACCAATTCATAGGGAATATCTCCAAAGTATGACAAAATAACTTCACCCACTCTGGCTACGTATCTGTTCCTTAGAATTTAGTCCATTTTGCCAAATGATCGCGTGGATAATTTCTCCCATCATATTTCTCAGTTAATCGCACTTTAGGACGACCAAATTTCAACCTCATCATTCTCCTGTAATCATGCCATTCATCACAGGTGTCCTTGTGCATACCCCAACACCGTGCGATCATAGCGCGCAACACCAAATCCAATGCTTGGAAGCGATGATCATCAAGGACTTCTCTTTAAAAGGCATCCAAAAAATTATCTACATCATTTAAACCATCATAATAGGGTAAATGTCTCACCTTCGACGACACACAATGCAACAATTTGGTCATCATGTTGTAGCACAGTGTGGACACTTCATGCAAGCTATTCTGCCCATGCTCTAATTCTTCATCTAAATCTGAGGTACAAGAACTTTCACGGTCCCATGCAATTCATCCATATAGCTGTTGGATTAATACAGTCTTGGTGTCGCGTGGTTATTTTGTAGATCTAATCTAAGTCATCATCACCCTCTTCATAGTTGCAGACTGGTTCAGTATAGCGTGGTCCCTCCGTAGGGTCCAATGGTACTACAACACGAAGCGATTTTGTTTCAAACAACATTGTCCTTTTCATTAATTTGATGACTCCATTCATATCGATGGCCCAATAAATTTCGAGGAGTGTGGGATATGGATTACTATCATCAATGATCTCTATTACTTCAAAATCAGCTATTGCGCTCATGCCTTCTATATCTATGTGATTCCATGTAGTTGTCCCATAGGGATATTCTTCTCCTGGTTCACCATCCTTAGTCGAATTGGAGACCAGTGTAGTGTAGGTCTCCCCATTCTCTCCCATGTCTATTTAGGAATAACATTCACATCAGACCCCAGATCCAAAATAACTTGGTCCATCTCATATTCTCCTATCTATGCAGTGAGCCTCATCTCGCTCCCTGTCCTTGCCTTATGTTTTCCAACCTTTCTGACTACGCGGTGTCCATCAAGAGCATTTTCCTTACCAGCACACTTGTTTATCAACTCTTGTAAGCCTTTCATAGCCTTGATATCGTGCAGAAGTTTCATGCAAGTCTCCAGGAATGTGGTAAGTACAGACAGATCAACCTCTGTAGGTGTGCTGGTCTCTGGAACTTTGTTTTGACTTCCTGACATAGATGCCTCAGTGAAGCTTTTCTTGGCCTCCATAAATGTTTCCTTTGCACGCTCTAGATCAAAACCCATCTCCTTTTCTGAGGCCTGATGGACCCATCCATCTTCTTTAGGTTGTTTTCCCTTATCATCCCCAGTCATTACTTTGCTTCTCAGCACTATATTTATGTTTGGGTCTTCCTCATAGGGCTCAACTCTCATCATTTGTAAGTTCTGCATAGGATGTTGTGGCTATGCCTTCTTCTCCTGCATCTTAGCTATCAGCATAGGGCATTCTTCTATAGTGTGGTCAAACTGAGTACAGTATTGACATGATGGGCATGTCTGATTCTGACACTCCCACACGTAGTGCCCTGGTGTCCCACAGTTATATAAAATAACCTGACCAGGACCTAGACCAGGTGCTCCTCCTCCACATCCTCATATGTGCCCCTGATATCCTCCATGCGCTCCCCCAGTACCCTGATCCAAAGGCCGAGTTTCGACTTTCATTCGATATGTGGGCATTCTCTCCATCATCAATTCGTAGCTACGACAGTGGCGCTCATCATGGCCCACTGATTTGCAAAAATCACAAAACAATTGTTATGGTGTTTGAATGAACTTTCGCAGCAAATGAAAATTATCCATTACATGTTTTCCATCCACCTGAAAAATAGCCCACCATAGCATGGGCCCTGTACTTGGTCCTGCTAGAGCTTCCTGCCTCAAGGGCATTGGCTCCCCCCGGTGATATAATTCCCGAAGACAAGGTAGTGATCTTTATCATGTCGTAGGCTCTTACACTTGAGGCACCAGACTTCCTCATGCACCTCAGGCCTAGCCTTCTTTTTCTTTTCCAAGCTCTACAAAACCAAGCAGAGGTTCTACAACTGCGAGTAAATTTGTTGAAATCCCAAAGATGCGTCCTGAATAGGCATTTCATGCAATCTGATTGCAATTTCCAGGGCTTCCACCTAAGTCCCTATCTTATGTTGTGATAAAGCAATCCTCAGGTGGGGTTGATCTAGATTTAAATAGGAACACAACAAATTGCAGATATAACCATACATATAGAGAGACAGAAAAAATAATACTTCATTTCATTAATATAAAATACCGAAATATACTTACAAACAGAAATGGAAATAAAATAGCTAGGGCGATGGTAGCTTATCTCTGAGAAGAGATATGGTAGCTACATGCCTACGAATTGTGTTACAATGAGGCTCAAAGGCCTATTTATTGTTGAGAAATAATGGAGAACCCTAAACATTAAAAAAACCTAACCCTAGAAGATGAAACGCCAAACTGTGGGCCCTGTTTGGGTAAATTCGTACATCAACTTCCCGGGGTCGTAACTTTGGCATACAATCTCCATTTGACGCGCACAATATCTCGTTAGAAAGATCTATCCAAGAAATACAACTTTGGGAAGAGAAACATCAGTCCATGGACCCATGTTACTCCTAGTTTTCCCAAAAAACGTTGTTTAGGGCCTCAAAACGGCTCCGAAAGTTCAGGACCCGAAAAACTGCTAAAAATAGTAAACTGTGCTACAATTAAGGAAACTGAAAAGCTGAAAGAAACAATGGTGGGGGTCCAAGTGGACTTGGTGGGTGGCCACCAATATCCACCTGGATCATTCCTCCTCCCTTAGGAAGCAATGGTCCCCATTGTCTTGAGTTCCTCCATGAGATGAGGAAACTTCTACTGAACTTTGTCCCAGGTGAGCCACTTACCTTGGTGAAGGAGTTGGCCTGCTTTGACAATTTGATACAGTTGGATATTTTCTGGCGAGTGTGCTTGATCTATGTGTCCATGATCCGATCAGTTGTAGCTTGTTCCATGCAATCTGGATTTAACTCTGTGGGTGTGAGTTGTTATGCAATGTCGGATGTGTCTAGTAATGGTGGAAAGTATGGCCGAAGGCGGTCCACATTGAAAACTGGGTGGAGGGCAAGGAATGGGGGAATGCTGAGGTCAAATGCATTGTCTCCCAAAACCTTGGTAATGGTGTAAGGACCATATCACAGTGGTCTAGGTTTCCGATAGGCTCCGATAAGGTGTTCCTTTTGCAAATGCAACCAGAATTTGTCGCCCACTTGAAACTTGTGTGGCACCCGATGTTGATCATGTCACTGCTTGTACTTGGCATTTGATTTCTCCAGAATGTCATGGATCTACTAGGAAATATGTTGGATGTGGTTAATGAATTTGTTTTCCTTATCTGTTTTGGACTGGATATGAGCCGAATCTCTGTGAGTAGCTGCAATTGGCATGGCCACATCAATGGGACATAGTGGCTAGAATCCCAAGCCCACCTGAAAAGGGTTATGGCCAGTTGAGCTATGGAGAGCCCAGTTGTAGCTATCTTGAACAAAGGGGAGGCTCTCGTCCCATGTGTGTGGATGCTTTGAGATGTACATGTGCAGAATGTGTATGATCATCCTATTCACAACCTCTGTCTGGCCATCAGTTTGAGGATGGAAGGTTGTGGACTTAGAGAGTTTTGTGTCTAGTATCGACCAGAGACTGGACCAAAATGTACTAAGGAACCTGCTATCCTGATCTAAGATGACAGACTATGGGATCCCAAAGTGTACCCACACTTGTTCAAAGAATATTTTAGTAGTGGATTCCGCTGTGATATTCTTCTTGTAGGCCGCCATAATGGCCATCTTCGAGAACCTATCGACGACCACAAAAACACAGTCGTTTCTATGCTCAGTAGAAGGCAAGCCTGAAATGTAATCCATGGAGATGGATTCCCAAGGTCGACTAGGGGTAGGCAATGGGGTATAGGGACCTTGCTTCTTGATGGTCAGTTTGGCAATGGTGCAGGCAATGCATGATCTGATGTACTTCCTGACATCCTATCAAAGATTTGACCACTAGAAATACTTCTACAGTACTGCCACCATTTTCTCGACCCCGAAATGCCCAGCAGCCCAACTATAGTGTGCTTCCCAAATCATCTTGGCACGCTCGCTTGAAGGAACATAAAGGTGACTCAGTTGGCATAACAGGGCATCCTGGAGGTGAAAATTTGGAACATGTTGACCCTCCAAGATTTTCTGGTATGTGTGGCCAAATTCTGGGTTGCTTTTGTAGAGAAGTGGCGAACTAGAAGTCTCATGCCCACAAGAGTTGAGCACGGTGATTAACGCCATGATCAGTGGTCGACTGAGGAAATCTGCAACATTATTGGTGCTTCCCTTCTTATACTTGATATTTAAATGGAACTGTTGTAGGTATGTGCGCCACTTCTAATGGCTATATTCAACAATTTCCCTTGGCTCTGTATGAACTGTAGGGGTTGGTAGTCTGTGTGGATGACCATTTCCTTCCCCAAAATGTAATGCTTCCATTGTCGGCATGCCTGCACAATGGAATACATCTCTTTTTCATAAGTGGGATACTTTCAGACTGTGTCTGAAAGTGTCCCACTGTGATATGCGACTAGATGCCCATGTTGAGTAAGTACTACCCCAATAGCATAGTCAGCGGCATCTATCTCGACCTCAAATGGTTGTTGCAAGTCTAGTAATGTGAGCACTGGTGCTGAGTAGAGGTGATCTTTTAGCTCTGTGAATGCCTTCTGTTGAGATTCAGACCAAAAGAATTTTTCTTTCACTCCTCCCTTGGTGACTTCACTCAAGGGCCAAGTGATATGAGAAAATCCCAACATGAACCTACAGTAGAAGTTGGCAAGGCCTAGGAAGCTGCGGCACTCTGTCAGAGTGGTTGGAGATGGCCAATCCCGAATGACTTGGATTTTGGCTGGAAAAATATCCAATTGTATCGAATTATCAAAGTAGTATCAAAGTGGTTTGATCTTTCTCTATCTTTCCTTGCATGTCCCCAATGAGGTCGGGATATAAGGTGTTAGTGCCTGAACTCGTCGAACCTTTGCAAGACCAACCTCGCAAATCCCAACGGCCTCCCATGGCGGATGAAAATAAAGACGAGGCGGCAGGAGATCCTACCAAAATCTTGCTTGAAGAGGCCCTCGAGTGACAGAGGAACGCGAAGATGGACAACTTTGCCCAGATCCTTCAGTGGCTACCCAGGGGCAACACATCTACTTCTAGTAGCTACTCTGGAAGTGCCACACCCTTTAAGGCAAAAGTTAACTTTGACATTCCCATATTTGAGGGTCAGATAGATGTAGACACCGTAGATAAATGGTTAAATATGCTAGAAGGGTATTTTTTTGTTCATAATTTTTCTGGCTGGGAAAAGATTACTTTCATTCTTCTCAAATCCACCCCCCACATCAAGGATTGGTGGGAAACCTACTGCGAGCAAAAGAATGAAAGTACAACCTCACTGTTTTTAGCCGCACCTGCTTGGGATTTATTCTTGACTTCCATCAAGGAGCAATACTACCCTGTAGGAAGCTATGAAGATCAATACATAGAGTGGACCATGCTACAGTAGGGAAGGGACCAAGACATGCCAAAGTTTACAATATTTTCCATATCCTTCCCACAAAGTTAGGTATCAAGGATTCATGGTAGCATTTGGTACTCAAATACCATGGCTTCCTGCACAAGTACATCCAGGAAGAAATATAATTCCTAAACATCTCCTCTCTTGGCATGGCATACCGATATGCCGTCAAGATCGAGCAAAAGTTTAAATAGAAGAAGCGAGACTTTGGATCTGCGAATCCGAAACTAGGGAAAGGTGCCCCCAAAATGCAGAACAAAGGACAAAACCAAGGCAGGGCGGCCCAAGACAACCCACCAAAGCTACAAGAAAATAACAACACTGCAAGGTCGAAAAAGGACATGGGAAAGTGGTGTGAGTTCCATAAGAGCTCCTCTCACAACACAAGTGAGTGTCGGGCCAAGCAGTCACTAGTGGTCGAGCTAAGGGTTTCAGAATCAGATGCATGTTCTAACTCTAAGTTAGAACCCAACAAGGGGAATGACAAAGGGAAGCAGATTATCAATGTGGAGCCCAATGCCACCATTGCCACCACGAAGATCCAGAAGGAGGAACCTGAAGATCCATAGCATCTCTTCCACTCCTAGATGTGGGTAAAGGACTCCTCGCTACAGTTCATTGTTGACAGTGGGAGTAAAAAGAACCTCATTTCGGCATAGGTCATGAAGCGGTTGGGCTTACCGACCACAACACATCCACAACCGTACACCAGCAGGTGGTTTCACCAAGGATGAGATCTTTGTGGAAGCCAACAGTGTTGCCTACCATACAACATCAAGCCCTTCACAGATGAGGTATTGTGTGACGTTTCTCCCCTTGATGTTTTTGATGTATTATTAGGACAACCACACTTGTGGAAGCGACATGTTGTGTATGAATCAAGGCCTCGTGCTGTTATTGTTACTTTGGGAAATAAGTTGTACAAGATACCGGAGGTAGCACCACCTACCGCCATCTCTTTGGTTACTGTAAAACAGTGCAATAAGCTCATTTCCAAAATGAGGAAATTTGTTTTCCTGATGATATGCCCTCAATGAAAGAATAATATGGTGGCCACAACCTCCAGACATGGCCCCTTCGCATGACAACTATAGATGGACAAGGTCATGGAGGAGTATGGGGACATCTTCACCTCCCCTGCAGGGGTTCCTCTGCACTGTCAGGTCAAGCACTCCATCAATCTGAGCCCAGGTGCACCACTTCCCAATGGACCAATCTATTGGCTCACCATGCTTGAGAACAATGAAATCAAGAGGAAGATTCAGGATTTGTTGCAGAAAGTTCACATCCATCCGTGTTCGTTACCCTATGGGAGCCCGATCGTGTTGGTACAAAAGAAGGATGGTACTTGGCGACTTTGTATTGACTATCGAGCGCTGAACAAGATCACTGTCCATAATAGGTACCTGATCCCACAGATTATTGACCTCTTGGACCAAATAAAGGGGGAAAAATATTTCAGCAAGATCAATTTGAAGTTAGGATATCACCAGGTATCAATCGAACCCTCCAATGTGTGGAAGACTGCCTTCAAAGCCAAGGAGGGCCTTTTTCAATGGTTGGTTATGCCTTTCAGATTGACGAATTCTCCTGCAACCTTCATGAGGATAATGGATGACATCTTGTGGCCATTCACCAACTCATTTGTAGTGGTATACTTGGATGACATCTTGATCTTCAGCTAGAGTTGGGAAGAGCACCTCCACCACATTCGACAACTTCTCCAAACACTGTGGCAACACAAGTTATGTGCCAATTTGGAGAAATGCACTTTTGGCATGACCTAGATTTAGTATTTGGGATACATTATTGATGAATGGGTGGTGCATGTGGATCTAGCCAAAATCCAAGTCATTCAGGATTGGCCATCTCCAACCACTCTGACAGAGTGTCGCAGCTTTCTAGGTCTTGCCAACTTCTACTGTAGGTTCATGTTGGGATTTTCTCATATCACTTGGCCCTTGAGTGAAGTCACCAAGGGAGGAGTGAAAGAAAAATTCTTTTGGTCTGAATCTCAACAGAAGGCATTCACAGAGCTAAAATATCACCTCTGCTCGGCACTAGTGCTCACATTACTGGACTTGCAACAACCATTTGAGGTCGAGACAGATGCCTTTAACTATGCTATTGGGGTAGTCCTTACTCAACATGGGCATCCAATGGCATATCACAGTGAGACACTTTCAGACACAGTCCAAAAGTATCCCACTTATGACAAAGAGATATATTCCATTGTGCAGGCCTTTTGAAAATGGAAGCATTACATTTTGGGGAAGGAAACGGTCATCCACACATACCACCAACCCCTGGAGTTCATACAGACCCAAGGGAAATTGGAGAATGATCGCCATCAGAAGTGGTCCACATACCTACAACAGTTTCATTTGAATATCAAGTATAAGAAGGGCACCACCAATAATGTTCCATATTGCTTCAGTCGACCACCAATCATGGCGTTAACCACCATGCTCAACTCTTGTGGGCACGAGACTTCCAATTGGCCACTTCTCTACAAAAGTGACCCAAAATTTGGCCACACATACCAGACACTCTTGGAGGGTCAGCATGTTCCAAATTTTCACCTCCAGGATGCCATGATATGCCACCTGGGTCACCTTTGTGCTCCTTCAAGCGAGCATGCCAAGATAATTTGGGAAGCACACTACTGGGCATGTCAGGCTACTGGGCATTTCAGGGTGGAGAAAACTATGGTAGTACTATAGAAGTATTTCTCTTGGCTGAATCTTCGACAGGACGTCAGGAAGTGTAGAAATTTTGAATAATTTAACACATATTCAATGGAGATTATCCTGATCATGTACTATTGCGGAAAACATACACAATACATAAGCTCCTCTACGTTGATCAACAATATAGCAGCATCAATAACAATAAAACATCAAGAGCATTCACATATTAACACAGTATGTATCCCGGGGAAAGCATCGCGCTAAAAACCCCAACTATCTGTATATTAATGATTGATTCATGTAACATTACATAGCATAATACTTCTCACAAGTATCTCCACCTCTGTTACACACAATACAACTCAGATCTGATCTCCAAATCTCTTCCACTGCTTGCCTGCCTCCACTGCTCAATACCTGCTCAAGAACTGATGAGAATAGCTTCCCAAACTCGATTTTCACCTGCAAAATAGTCACTCACACTTTGTGGACGTGAGCAAAGGCTAAAATGTGGGCCAAATACGTGAGCAAACTCATTGGCATACTCAATCCTTTGATTGTGAAAGATCTGATGCACAACTATAGTCACAACTGATAGCAATCTGATTCTCTACCACCTGTCCCTGTTGAACTGAACATGCACTGACATGCAACTGAGTTAACTGATGTATTCATTAGTTGTATTATGAGTTAATAACTTGTGAATTAATTAATAACTAATTCACTCAACTCATCTCTAGTCTATTTGCCAGTTAGACTAAATACAACCAGTTTAACAAAGCTAAACTGAACACAACTCCATCAACTCCACAATCAACTCCACCAAACTCAACTAATTGAGTTCTAACTGAAGTCATGCATGCAACAACTCAACTGACTCATAAGAAAAGCGTATTTCCTTCTGACAGCTGCATGTGCCACTTCTGTAGCTCAAACTGAAGTGCTCCAAGAGAATAAGATTAAGTTTATAGTCCAAATATTATTGTGAGATAATAATATTTGACTTTTCTACTTTTGACAGCCAGTCTAAAAATAGACTTTGATCACTCACACTTTCATCAAAAATAGAAGTCGATCTATTTTTCCCAACTTGATCAATCATCCATAAACATAGACATGATCCATATGTCTAAAAATAGACATAGTCTAAAAATAGACTTGCGCCAAAAATAGCCTGCGGGCCCACTTAGTGAAGGCGACTCTTTTCACTAAGCTCCATCATCTTGTTGCAATCTCAACACTCCCTCTCGACAAGATATGGATTATCAACAACCCCTATCCTGCCTCGGTGGTACTCGAATTTGCTCCTAGTGAGAGCCTTCGTCAGAATATCAACATCCTGATCCTCCGTTGGAATGTACGAAAGTAACATGATCCTCCGCTGCACACAATCTCTGATATGATGGTACCTGATGTGCTTGGACCCGAAAAGACCGACCAGGATCATCCTCATCCACACAGATCTCTGCTTCCTGCTGTACCAAGAAACTACTGTCGATCCGATACTGAAGACCCCTCCTGATGTGCTCTTTCTGTCTGTTGGGCTCCCTGCCCAATCTGCATCCATGAAGCCACATAGCTTCACCTCATCCTCCTGTCTGTACCACAAACCATATCCCGATGTGCCTCTCAAGTAGCGCAATACATGCTTACCCGCCTTCCAGAAGAGCTTGGTAGGCTTAACCATAGCTTGTGAAAGCTGGTTAACTGCATAGCATATATCAGGTCATGTATTGACCAAATACATCAGCGACCCCACCAACTGTCGATAAACAGTGGCATCCACTTCTTCTCCCGAAGTGGCATCCTCCTTCCTCCAACCTCCAGGAAGAGGAGTATCAACAGGCTTGCAGCCATGCATGTTGAACTTCTCCAGTATCTCCCGAGCATAATTGCCCTGAGAAACAAACAGTCCACCACTGCGCTGCCATATTTCCAATCCTAGGAAATAGTGAAGGAGGCCCAAATCCTTCATCTCAAACTCTGTAGCAAGATCCTTCTTGCATGACAGTATCAACAGCTCATCACCCGTTAGAATCAAATCATCAACATACATTACAATGATAAGCAACTTACCCTCCAACACAATCTGGTATAGGTTCGGATCCGCCTCGCTCTTGGAGAATCCAAGTCCTGTGAAATAGCTGTCTATCCGTGTGTACCAAGCACGTGGTGCTTGCTTCAACCCATACAGTGCTCTCTTGAGCCTGCACACATGCCACTCGCTGCTGAAGACTTCAAAGCCTTCGGGTTGCTCTATGTACACCTCCTCCTCAATGACTCCGTTGAGGAACGCAGTCTTCACATCCATCTGATGAATGTGCCATCCCATCTGCGCTGAGAGAGCAAGAATCGTCCGTATGGAAGAATACCTTGCGACAGGTGCAAAGGTCTCCTCATAATCGATCCCCTCAATCTGTGAAAAGCCTCGGGCAACAAATCTTTCCTTGTACTTCTCCACACTCCCGTCAGCTGCCTGCTTAACTTTGTAGATCCATCTCGAACCTACCACTGATTTCCCTTCCGGTCTAGGAACAATCTCCCATGCACTGTTTCTGACAATAGAATCATACTCTTCCACCATGGCGTCTACCCATGCGGGATCCTCCACAGCTTCCTCGAAAGATGATGGCTCAGTCACAACACACTTGCTCATAAGAGCCATGTATCCAGTGTACCGATCAGGTGACTGTCTCTGCCTGCGTTGGGCTGTAGGTGGTCCTACAACTTTCTCTGCATCTTGAGTCAGTCGCTCAGCTTCTATCAAGCGCTTTCGTCCTCTGATGGTTGGCGCTGCATGATTGGTCTCTTCCACTCCATGAACCTCGTCCTGTGGCTGATCCATGTCCTGAAGCTCATCCTTAGGAACTAATAGCTCCTCATCTGCATGCAAGTGTAGCTCCCTCTCAAGCGAACACTTCATGGCTTTCTCCTCCTGAAATTTTATATCCCGTCGCACAACAGTTTTACCACTGTCTGGCAAATACACATGATAGTTGTGGGGCGTATCAGTGTACCCCACAAATATCCCAACCTCTGCAGTCGGCTCCAACTTCTTTCTGGCATCCTTCGTCACATGCATGTAAACGTTAGCACCAAAAATCCTCAAATGAGAAAGATCAGGCTTCTTACCAGAATAAGCCTCCTCGGGTGTACTCATGCCAAGTATCCTATGAGGACAATGGTTCTGCACATAAACTGTTGTATTGCATGCTTCCACCCACAAGTGAAGGGGTAGGCCCTGATCATGCAACATTGCCCATGCAGCACCCACAATCGTTCTGTTCTTCCGCTCAGCTACCCCGTTCTGCTGTGGGTTATGGGGAGCTATGAGCTCTCTACGAATCCCTTCTGCCTTGCAGAAATCCTTGAACTCGTCCGAGATGTATTCACCACCATTATCGCTCCTAAGAGCCTTCACCTTCTTCCCCAACTCCTTCTCGACCAGTGCTTTGAATTCACAGAACTTTGAATATGTCTCGCTCTTCTTCTGCATGAAGAAGATCCAGCACTTACGAGAGAAATCATCAACAAAAATCACATAATACCTGTGTT
Source organism: Pinus tabuliformis (assembly GCA_031772625.1). Taxonomy (NCBI): domain Eukaryota; kingdom Viridiplantae; phylum Streptophyta; class Pinopsida; order Pinales; family Pinaceae; genus Pinus; species Pinus tabuliformis. The sequence goes on from CM062817.1 coordinate 824,618,426, forward strand.
TTGCTGTCGAAGCAACTGAGAAAGGTCCACACACGTCTGTGTGAATTCTCTCAAGGATCGTCGTGGCGCGACTATCCTTCTCGTGAAAGGTGGCTTTCACAAACTTCCCCAAAGTACACCCCTTGCACTGATCTGACTGCGCAAGTGTGCCTTTAGGAAGCCCTGTAGTGATCTGCTGCAGTATCTTCAAGGCTCCATGGTGAAGGTGACCCAATCTCCTGTGCCACAACTCGCCATCATCCCGACTCACCAATCCTTCTGCCTTGCCTGCCATTGCTGCGCATCCATCTACATGCAACTGATAAAGGTTCCTCACTCGAACCCCTATCTTCCGGGTCTCACCAGTTGTCTTGCTGCGCAGGAAGGCCTTTCCCTCGCTGAAAACAACATCATACCCCTTGTCTTCTAGCATCGCCACTGAGATGAGATTCTTCTTCAATCCTGGAACATGCATGACTTCCTTCAATACAAAGGGTTTACCAGACTCCCTCTCAAAGGAAATGGTACCGATACTGGTCGCACTGTATCTACCATCATCGCCCATCTCGATGTGCACTCCAAGATCTTTGTCCTCCAGATCAGAGAACAAATCTCTATCTCCCGTCATGTGAAAAGACACACCACTGTCCAAGAACCACACTGATCCCATCACGCTTGAAACCAAGCATGCGATCAATGAAAAATCAAGCTCAAACTGAGAAGCTAAGGCCTCTCCCCCTGCAGATCCAGCAGCTTGCTTGTTCTTCTTCTTCTGCGGACAATTTGTGGCATAGTGTCCATGCTGGTGACAGTGAAAACACTTCACCTTAGACATATCCTGCTTCTTGCCTTTTGCACCAGACTGAGAAGATTTCTTGCTCTTCCCTTTCTTTGCTTTGGCAGCCAAAGCGCAATTCTCTTCATCAGCTCCCTTTGACGAAGATCTGTCCCTGGTACTCCGCCTGATCTCCTCCTGCACAAGATCTGACCATAGTCTTTCCCATCCTGGCAACTTCTCCCGACCATTGACAGAGTCCTGATAGGAATGCCAACTCTTCGGAAGACCAAGGAGAGCCAAGCTCACCAAGTCCTCATCATCAACAATAACCCCCACACTTCCCAGCTCATCTCGACACTGAGTGAACTTCGTGAGATACTTGGGAATACTGTCACCCTTCTCGCATTTGATGTTTCTGAGTTTATCTTTGAGCGCCAGCTTCCTCTGATCACTCTTGCTTTGGAATAATTCTGTTAATGATTTCCACATCAAATATGGAGTAGCCTTTCCATGGAGGCTGGACACAATGTGATCCTTCACGCCCTCCAATAGAATCCTTCGACATTTTGTGATCTTCTTTTGCCAAGCATCAGCTTGAGTAGCATCAGTAGGCTTTGGGATATCCGTATCTATGAACTCCTTCAGCCCGTTATCATCCAATACTGCCTCCATCCTGTCCTTCCATGCAATATAGTTTGAGCTGCCCTCAAGAGCATACTCCAATCGCAATCCGTTGAAAGACATTGCTGCGTTCACCAAGAAAACACTGCTGCAAATTCGAATTCCACCAGCAACCAACTCAACTGCTTCCAATCTAGAATTCGTGAGAACAAAATATTTCTCGTACAGAGATTGACTGTATGGGCTTTTACCGGATATTTCACCTTCGAAAGGAAGGATGAATCCAGAGGCTACCTGGCCCGATTACAGAATCTGCCTGAAGAAATAGAATGTAAACACTTCCTGAATAGTAGATCTGATGATCAATCCTCGCTTGATATCCTGTAAAAATCTCTTCTACAAATCAAGCTGCTCTCATACCATGTAGAAACTTTTTCTACAATTATCTAGCTCGCTCCGATACCATGTAGAAATTTTGAATAATTTAACACATATTCAATGGAGATTATCCTGATCATGTACTATTGCGGAAAACATACACAATACATAAGCTCCTCTACGTTGATCAACAATATAGCAGCATCAATAACAATAAAACATCAAGAGCATTCACATATTAACACAGTATGTATCCCGGGGAAAGCATCGCGCTAAAAACCCCAACTATCTGTATATTAATGATTGAGTCATGTAACATTACACAGCATAATACTTCTCACAAGTATCTCCACCTCTGTTACACACAATACAGCTCAGATCTGATCTCGAAATCTCTTCCACTGCTTGCCTGCCTCCACTGCTCAATACCTGCTCAAGAACTGATGAGAATAGCTTCCCAAACTCGATTTTCACCTGCAAAATAGTCACTCACACTTTGTGGACGTGAGCAAAGGCTAAAATGTGGGCCAAATACGTGAGAAAACTCATTGGCATACTCAATCCTTTGATTGTGCAAGATCTGATGCACAACTATAGTCACAACTGATAGCAATCTGATTCTTTACCACCTGTCCCTGTTGAACTGAACATGCACTGACATGCAACTGAGTTAACTGATGTATTCATTAGTTGTATTATGAGTTAATAACTTGTGAATTAATTAATAACTAATTCACTCAACTCATCTCTAGTCTATTTTCCAGTTAGACTAAATACAACCAGTTTAACAAAGCTAAACTGAACACAACTCCATCAACTCCACAATCAACTCCACCAAACTCAACTGATTGAGTTCTAACTGAAGTCATGCATGCAACAACTCAACTGACTCATAAGAAAAGCGTATTTCCTTTTGACAGCTGCATGTGCCACTTCTGTAGCTCAAACTGAAGTGCTCCAAGAGAATAAGATTAAGTTTATAGTCCAAATATTATTGTGAGATAATAATATTTGACTTTTCTACTTTTGACAGCCAGTCTAAAAATAGACTTTGATCACTCACACTGTGATCACTCACACTTTCATCAAAAATAGAAGTCCATCTATTTTTCCCAACTTGATCAATCATCCATAAACATAGACATGATCCATATGTCTAAAAATAGACATAGTCTAAAAATAGACTTGCGCCAAAAATAGCCTGCGGGCCCACTTAGTGAAGGCGACTCTTTTCATTAAGCTCCATCATCTTGTGGCAATCTCAACAGGAAGTACATCAGGTCATGCACTACCTGTGCCATTGCCAAACTGACCATCAAGAAGCAAGGCCTCTATACCCCACTACGTAGCCCTAGTCGACCTTGGGAATCCATCTCCATGGATTACACGTTAGGCCTGCCTTCTACTAAGCATGGAAACGACTATGTTTTTGTGGTCGTCAACAGGTTCTTGGAGATGGCCATCATGATGGCCTGCAAGAAGAATATCATAGTAGAAGCCACTGCTAAACTCTTCTTTGAACGAGTGTGGGTACACTTTGGGATCCCACAGTCTATCATCTCAGATCGGGACAACAGGTTGCTCAGTACATTTTGGTCCAGTCTCTAGTCGATGCTGGACACCAAACTCACTAAGTCCATAGCCTTCCATCCTCAAACTGATGGCCAGATAAAGGTTGTGAATAGGATTATCATACACATTTTGTGTGTGTACAACTCAAAGAATCCATGCACATGGGACGAGAGCCTCCCCTATGTTCAGAACAGCTACAACCGGGCTCTCCACAACTCAACTCACCACAGCCCTTTTCAGGTGGGCTTGAGATTCTAGCCATTATGTCCCATTGATATACCCATGCCAATTACAGCTACTCATTCAGATTCGGCTCATGTCCAGTCCAAAATAGATAAGGAAAATAGCTTCATTGAGCACGTCCAACATATTCGCCAGAAGGTCCAGGACATTCTGGAGAAATCAATTGTCAAGTAAAAGCAGCGACATGATCAACATCGAGTGCCACACAAGTTTTAGGTAGGCGACAAAGTCTGGTTTCTTTTTCAAAATGAATGCCTTACCGGAGCCTATTGGAAACTCAGACCACTTTGATATGGTCCTTACACCATTACCAAGGCTATGGGAGATAATGCATTTGAGCTCAGCATTCCCCCATTCCTTGGCTTGCACCCAGTGTTCAATGTGGACCACCTTCAACCATACTTTCCACCATTACTAGACACATCCAACATTGCAAAACAACTCACACCCACAGAGTTAAATGCAGATTGCATCGAACAACATGCAAATGATCAGATCATGGACACACAGATCAAGCACACGTGCCAACAAAATATCCAACTGTATCAAATTGTCAAAGTAGTCTGTAAGTCAAAATCCAAGTCAGTGCATGAACTGATGTGCTTCACGACCTTGTCGATCTGTAGTTGTCGTGTGGAGGGGCCTTGTCTGGAGGTCATGGCCACCATCTTCTTCTTTCCTTGAGGGCGTATCATCAGGAAAACAAATTTCCCAGTTTTGGAAATGAGCTTACTGCATTTTTTTTCAGTAACCAAAGAGATGGTGGCAGACAGTGCTACCTCCGAAAACTTGTACAAATTATTTCCCAAAGTAACAATAATAGCACAGGGCCTTGATTCATACAAAACATGTTGCTTCCACAAGTATGGTTGTCCTAATAATACATCACAAACATCAAGGGGAGAAATGTCACACAATACCTCATCCATGAAGGGCTTGATGTTGTATGGTAGGTGTCACTGTTGGCTTATGCGAAGATCCCGTCCTTGGTGAAGCCACCCGATGGTGTACAGTTGTGGATGTGCTATGGTAGGTAACCCCAGCCGCTTCATGACCTCTGTCGAAATGATGTTCTTTTGGCTCCCGTTATCGATAATGAACTATAGCAGGGAACCCTTTACCCACATTTGGGAGTGGAAGAGATGCTCCTCCTCCTCTGGATATTTGGGTTCCTCCTTCTAGATCTTCGTGGTGGCAACATTGGCGTTGGTCCCCGCATCAATAATCTGCTTCCCTTTTTCATTCCCCTTGTCGGGTCTTGACTCAAAGTTGGAACATGCATCTGGTTTTGAAACCGTTAGCTCAGTCACTAATGACTGCTTGGCCCAACACTCACTTGTGTTGTGAGTGGAGCTCTTATGGAACTCACACCACTTTCCCGTGTCCTTTTTCAGCTTCACGATGCTGTTCTTTTCTTGTATCTTTGGAAGGTTATCTTGGGCTGCCCCGCCTTAGCTTTGTCCTTTGTTCTACAGTTTGGGGGCACCTTTCCCTTGCTTCGGATTCGCAGATCCAAAGTCTCGCTTCTTCTATTTAAACTTTTGCTTGATCTTTACGGCATATTAGTATGCCACGCTGAGTGAGGAGATGTTCAAGAATTCTATTTCTTTCTGGATGTACTTGTGCAGGCAGCCATGGTATTTTAGTACCAAATGCTGCTCTGAATTCTTGATACCCAACTTTGTGTGAAGGGTATCGAAAATATTGGTAAACTTCGGCATGTCTTGGTCCCTTCCCTACCGTAGCATGGTCCACTTTATGTATTGATCCTCATAACTTCCGACAGGGTAGTACTTCTCCTTGATGGCAGTCTGGAATGAATCCCAAGTGGGTGCAGCTGAGAACAATGAGGCCGTACTTTCATCCTTCTGCTCACAGTAGGTTTCCCACCAGTCCTTGATGTGGGGGCCGGCTTTGAGAAGAGCGAAAGTAATCTTTTCCTGGTCAGAAAAATTATGAACAGAAAAATACCCTTTTAGCATTTTTAACCATTTATCTACGGTGTCTTCATCTATCCGACCCTCAAATATGGGAACGTCAAAGTTAACTTGTACCCTAAAAGGTGTGGCACTTCTAGAGTAGCTGCTGGAAGTAGATGTGTCGACCCTGGGTAGCCGCTGAAGGATCTGGGCAAAGTTATCCATCATCGCATTCCTTTGTCACTCGAGGGTCTCTTCGAGCAAGATTTTGATAGGATCTCCTTCCCCCTCGTCTTTCTTTTCATCCACCATGGGAGGCCGTTGGGATTTGCAAGGCTGGTATTACAAAGGTTCAACCAGTTCAAGCCCTAACTCCTTATATCTTGATCTCATTGGGGACATGCAAGGAAAAACAGAGAAAGAGCAGACCACTCTGATACCACTGATCCAAATTTAAACAAGAACACAACAAATTATAGATATAATCTTACATATAGAGATGCAACAGAAATAATACTTCATTTGATTATTGTAAAATACTGAAATATGCTTACAAACAGAAATGGAAATAAACTAGCTAGCGCAATGGTAGCTTATCTCTGAGAAGAGATGTGGCAGCTATATGCCTCTGAATTGTGTTACAATGAGGCTGGAAGGCCTATTTATTGTTTAGAAACAATGGATAAACCTAAACATCCAAAAGCCCTAACCCTAGAAGATGAAACGCCAAATTGTGGGCCCCATTTGGGTAAATTGGTACGTCAACTTCCCAGGGTCATAACTTTGGCATATGATCTCTGTTTGACACGCACAATATCTTGTTAGAAATATCTATTAGAGAACTAAAACTTTGGGAAGACAAACAATGGTCCATGGACCCATGTTGCTCCTAGTTTTCCCAAAAAACGTCATTTAAGGCCTCAAAACGACTCCGGAAGTTCAAGACCCATGAAACTGCTAAAAATAGTAAACTGTGCTACAATTAAGGAAACTGAAAAGCTGAAAGAAACAATGGTGGGGGTCCAAGTGGACTTGGCAGGTGGCCACCAATATCCACCTGGATCAGGGGCATGAGTGAGGCTATAAACCACTCATGGTGCTGACTATCTATGAGCTGCATATTAGCTTTGCGAATCACACACTTCAATCTTTGATCTAACACCCAAGGCATTTCACCAGCCCTCCTTTTGATTTCCTTGAATCCAGCTACTGATTGTGATTCAGACTTAGGCTAACTAAATTCTTTGTTCAAAGTGGTCTTACTGTCTGCTAATAATGCCAAAGGATTATTAGTGGAGTACTTGATATACCATGTTAGCGCGCAATCCTGTAGAGTGGTAACCAGCTGTGCCTTCTTTATCTTGTCATCATTGATATTCTGCGTAGTCCACATAGAATTTGCAACAAACCAAAATTGATCTGTATCTTTGCTCCCTATACCTTCTGAAATCGGCAGCTTTACTGAGGTTGACATATTGAACGACGAAGGTGGTGGTGGTGGTGTGGGTGAAGATGTATCCTATGGAGGTGAAGGTGGAGGTGGAGTGGATGGATGATGTATTTGCGGAAAACCTTGTCTTATCAACTGGATTGCACTCTGTGGTGAGGCTTGTACTGCTCCTTCATCTTCACTTGAAGGAGGTCCATTCAACAGGCTATATTCAAGACCTATTTTCCCTTGATCTCTGAAGATTTTTCCACTTCACGTAGCTTCGAACATCAAGGTAATGGCATAACCCATTTTTCACACAACAACATCTTAATCCAGCTATTCAATGATTTTAGGTACTTACCTCATGGTACCTTGAAGAAGCGTTGCTCTACCTTATTTTAGCTAATTGAGGTATCAACCGCGAATTCTGTAACATATCCTCCTATAACTTGATCAAGCCAATGATCAACAACGCGCACGATCTTATATTCAGAACATTCCAACCTCCGCACTAGCTCTGAGGTCCACACTATTGGACCATCAAGCCTCCACCTTCCTTGGTCATCTGCCAAGTTAGCTATCTAGTTGTATAGGTTGATCAAGAAGGTGTAGAATAAAATTTCATATATTTTCATGTACAAATATCTATCCAACGACTGCTCTTTTGACAGGTGCATATTTCTTTTCTCTTGCATTGTGAATTCGTGGATATTCCTATCCAACAACTTCTCAATTTCCTTCTTGGTCGGATTCAATTGATGTGACATCACACATGTCTTTCTGCAAATTCCAGTCCTGACAACGAAACCATTTGTTGGCTTAGCGGGTCCTGACCCAAGTTCAGAGTTAGTTTCTCCAAACAAAATCCTACACCGCTGGCCCTTTTGGCATCAACCCACATTGCACACACTGAAGTCTCACCCGAAGCAGTATGGGGGGATGCTGGACCCAAGTTTCCACATCCAAAGATCAGTGTGATGTCTTTCTATGCCTTAGATCTACCTCTGCACATATCTATAAGCCCTTAGGGATTGGTATTGTAACTCCCTCCAGATGACCCCTAGACCTCTGTGAAGGTTGACAATCAGCTTTTGTAGACCGTGAATAGATGAATTACCTACTTACGCGCACCATAAATTATCCTTAGATCAGAATCTACTCAGATCTACTTAAGTGATTGATAAATGGTATAGAAGGTATATTATCTTTGTGTAAATACTTAACATGTATTACATTTAGTTATTATGATCTCAAAACTGACTCAACTTTACATAAAAGAGGGTAAAAACCCTTTTTTACTCCTAGCTACCTACGTGCTCCGCATCCACAATTTTTGGAGACTTTACATCTTTTCATCAAAATTTATAACAAAAATTGGGTTTTTAACCCCAAAATTGACCGAGGGGACCCCATCCCAACACATGCTCTCCAACTATCACAAGAATCCCAATGCAAGCCATGTTTGTTAGTTTAGGATAGGATGGACACTCTTAATAAGCTATAGGAAGAAAGATTGAAAGGTAAATAAAAATTCTCACTTCATTAGAGTTCTATAAAGAGGTGGTTTGACAAGAAGTCTGCAGGGAAAAACAACTTTAGTGTGGCTAACTTAGTCCTAAATCGGGACAAAGCCAGCGAGGACAAAGGAAAACACACTAAGTTTTAAACCTTATGGATTGGGGCATTCATAGTGCACGAGAGTCTTGTCCATCATGTTAGTGTCGGTCTTGAGCCCTCCATCAGTGATCAATAACTCTTTGCATATGCATTTATAGGTGTCTCATCAGTGTTAGTTTTGCATCCCGCTAGGCATGCCATAACACTGAATGGAGGAGCTGGTCTTTGTCTTCTTGGCTTTGCTGGATCAGGTCATACAACAATGTAATTGAGTCAGGCTTGTTCTTGTTTTTGTCTTAAGGTCCCATGGTCTTAGGTCTAGGGTTTTGAGTCAAAATCATTTCAAGGTCATGAGTCATGGTCAGTAGGTGCCCAGCAAGCCGGAAGGAGTCTTGTACATACGTTTCATTATCATTTTCTTCAGCTATAGCTCATTTTATGCCTTGGGTTTAAAAACCCTGTTTTTAAGTCCAAGGCCATGTGGACATTCAAAAAAATAAAGAAATTCTCAAAAATTTGTAAAAATGCCGGCAATAACCCTGGTTCCTTCACTACAGTCCCTCAGGCGGTCAACCTGCAAAAAGAACGGAGTCAAACGCATCAAGAGAGCTCATTTCAGGACAAAAAGACTCTAAACAGTGTTAAAAAGCAAAGCAAGTTGAAAACATTAGAAAGTGGGTTCTAAAGTTAAATTTTTTTTAAAGTGACCCTATAAAAGCTAATTTCCCTCTCAATTCACTCTTATTGTGCATTTGAAAGTCAAAAAATTTGTGTTAGAGGCAAAAGGAGGCAATTCGGGCAAGTTTCTGCAAGTTCCAAGGTTAGAAGTGATGCGCGACCATTCTGGACAGGTGCGCGACCACCTGGGTGCGCGCGACCAAACGGAGGCCAAAGCGCAGTGTTAAATAACACGGGCGCGACCAAACGAAGGGGCGCGACCATTCTGAGGGAGTGCATGACCAAAAAGTCTGCCCGCCTTGAAACTCTCCCAAACGCTCAAATTCACTCAAATTTTTAAAGGTATGCCTATTCCACGTGTTGTGTGATGGTGTTGAGGTTACAAAAGAAGATTATGATGATGATTTTATGCCAAGAATCCATAGAAGATAGGTTGAATTGACTTGATGTTTTGCATGCATATGTTTGACTGTTTGTTGTTTTTCAAGGCAACTTTTTCCTAGTCCCTCCATTCATTTTCCCAAAGTTAAATTACATATGTTAACATGTCATTTTCATTAATCTCATTTGCAAGAAAAGCTCAAACCCTACCCCCAATCCTATGAAACCCTAACCCCTTATAAACCATTTCAAAACCCTAGTTTCCCCCCATGTGTCATGTTCAAACCCTACACTAGTATATACAGCAAATTTACATATGTAAATACACAGCAGAATGAAAAGAAACAATATAAAAACAAAAAGAAAAAATGATAGCAAGGCATGCTTATGAATATCACACAAAAAACAGTGAAAAATGTAACTTGCATAGCCTTATAAAAACAAAAGAAAAATGACCTCTTGCTGTGTAAATGTCAAAGATTAGTAGTTGTATGGTGCTCATGACAAAAATTCATTAAATATACAGCTGCATAGTTATCAAAAGAGCAGTTTTGCTGTGCTAGGGTTTGCAAAGTGACATGGTATTTATCTCCCTATCCCTAAACTCTGTTTTACCTTACCTTTCCCCTCATAAAAACCTTGATTCAATTGCTCATTAATCCCCTAAAATCCCTATGCAATTGATACCCTTCCCTTTTGACAAAGTATGTAATTGAAGACCCTAATTCACATATGACAAAAGTATGAAAGCTGCTAGCATTGTAAAGGACTGCTGTTATGAAATATGGTTGGCAGCATTGTTGATGGGTTCCTACTCCCTAACCCTAATTCCTATATCCCTCCATCTCCCTAATTCCCTTGATACAGTCCCTTTCCCATTTCCTTTTCAAATTGTCATAAAAACCCTTCTCTTCCCCTTGTAATCAAAATAACAAAATCCTGTTTCCCATTTAGTATCAATGACCATTTCAAAAGCTATGAAAAAAACAGAGTATGCTCTTAAAAGACATTCAAAGTCAAAATTTAAGGAGAGCGGCCTGTTAATGGTTTATAAATGATGCTGCCCTATTCCCCTATGCCCATGACATCATTCCCTCCATGATGAAGATTTTCATTGTCCTTTCCCTTGGTGCTTAAAAAAACACAAATTTTCCCTAATAAAGTATTAATTCGCAAATGACGAAAGATGGAACGACATGTTTAACATTGTGTGATTGTTTCCTTCAAAATTCCCTGTTGTTTATATATATTTTTTCCCTTTCCTTATGTAAATTCCCCCCCCTAACATGTCCCTCATGATTTTTCCCCTTGAAAACAGCATACTTCACAGCATTTTGCAGGCAGGGCAGCGGTCATCTTGACTTGTTTATTCCACCTTGCTCAATAACACCATGTCAACCACTGAGACTAATGAGCAAGGTGATGACCGGTCTTCTTCTACAGAGGTTGAGACACAGCAGAGGCCTCGTAAGGGTGGCAAAGGTGGTCATCATAGTGGTTACATGTTTGCAAGGCGAGAATGAAAATTCTCCAAAGAGAGCTGTCAGAGGCCCGGAAGAAGAAGAAAAGGACAAATCCACTCCGCATCTTGGCTGAGGCATCCCTCACTCATCATGGTACTGATCAGCCTTGATCTAACATCAAAATCTGAAAATTTTGAGAATTTTGGAGCATTTTGCAAATTTTTGGTAAAATTACAGGTTTTGCCCACGGTTTGGTCTCACCCCGGGTGAGACCATTTTGAAGGGCTGCTCGGAATTTTGCAAACTTGGCATTTTTGGAAAGGGCATGCAAAAAGAAAAATTACCAGTACTTGGGGGCAGCCTAATTTTGAGTTTTGAGCCTCCAAAAGCTCAAAATACACCTTAAAAATGACTTTCTGCCCACTTTTTGAGTTGCAGAAAGTGACCTTGGGAGAAATGGTTTTTGAGGGGTCAAATCAACACCAAATCCAGAAATTCCACTTGGGATAGAAAGTAGACAGACCAAGCTTTCCAATGAGCCATCTTGCACCTGATTTGGATCAGTGGAACCCACTCAAAAACAGCTGAAAAGGGACGCGACCAGAACTTCCAGGGGCGCGACCAGAACTTCCAGATTTGCCAGAATTCACATTTTTGGTCAAAAAACACTGTTTTGACTATGGTTGACTATTATTACTTGTAGATGATGGATAAATGTAATATTTTCATGGCAATTTGGTAGATTTTATCTTTCTTTACCCTTCTAGAAGCTTCCATGATGTAAAAAGTGAAAAATTAATGCATGGATGAGTTAGCTAAGTAATAGAGGCAAGTTGTTTGGCTGCCTATTTTCTAGTTCTTAGTTTAGAATTTGTTCAAACTGCTCCTAGAAAGCTGAGCTCGACCCCTAGAGGTGGGGAAAGGAGTTAGATGGTCTAGATGGTCTATATTATGCTCTCTCCTTCTCATTTTGATGGTTGGACTCTTGTGTAAGGAAGCTTTATTGTATATTGTGCATTTATTTCTGCAATTGAAGGCAAGGAAAGCCAGGGTTTTACAGACAACTTTGAGGATTCTTGTGGATCTGATTGTTGATGGTATGTTCTCTACATGTTCTTGTAAGTTTGTTTATATGTTTCACATCTCTCTTATGCTTCTAAATTGGACAGATGAAGTGGTAAAGTTTGAACTCATGTTTTGACATGCTCAGCTTTTTAGTTTGTTCAATTTTAATGTTTTCTACTGTCTAGAGAGGATTCGAATTGTGCGTTTGCCCTCTTTAGCTTCTCCTCTATCATCTCTGATCATCCATCTCAGATTAAGGCATCAGCACTCATTCCTACCTTGCCCCTTAGATCCCCCTGTGAAAACTGTGCTCAATCCCCGCACCTTGAATTGCACTTCCACCAATTGCCACCAAAAACCCCAAAAATCATTAAATCAACCCCCTTATCAATTTACTAGCCTAAAATCTTTATTATTAATTGGTCAGCCTAATCATATTGAAAGATCTATCGAATCTGACCCGAGAGAGCCTTCTCATACCTCGTAGGGCTAGCTACGAGGTGAAATGGTTTGATGTAGCCTTGAGAGTTTGTCTATCTCAGCCTAGGTGAATTCCAAGCGCTAACATATTGGCGACCATACTGGGGAGAACATATTAATCGTTTGCTCATTGTCGTGTTATTTCATAAGTCTTAGACGGAGCCTGAAGTTACGCCAGAAGCCTTCGAAAACGCTCTTGTTTTACATCAGCGCAAGTAGATAAACGCTGCTTCAGTCTATCTCCGTGGGATTTGTGAACATAGCGCTTCATTGACACTTTACCCCAGTACATATATCAAGTTCAGATCTGATTGTTGATGGTGAACAACAATCAGACACTTGAAAGGCTGAAATCATTCACTGGCGACTCCTTCACTGAAAACTCCAGAGATCGATGTTTCATGGTGACTTCACTGCAGATAGATCAGTGGCTTTGAGATTTTCAAGATGGTTCACGGATGGTCATAAAGATGCAACACTTGCAAATAGGGACAATGATGCGTTATGGTCTTCGTAATCTTGCTTGGATAGTTTATGGAGACACTAAAAGGGAACCTTGAAAAGAATAATTCAGACATATTGCATCACTTTCAAATTTGCCTTATGTTTCAGTGCCAAAAGCATTTATGCACCTGACTGGAAGGAAAGTACTAACAATGGAATGGATAACTGGTGATAAATCAAAAGAATTACTTTTCATATCGAAGGGATTGAATCCAGGTGGCCACATTTACTCAGACCAGCAGCGGTTGGAGGCAAGGAATCGACTTTTGAGTCTGGGGAGTAGAAGCATTTTTAGTCCAACTCTTGGATACAGGATTGCTACATGCCGATCCACATCCTGGGAATCTTGTTTACACATCAACAGGCCAGAGAGGGTTCTTTGATTTTGGTTTGCTTTGTCGAATAGAGAAGAAACATAAGCTTGCCATGCTTTCATCTATAGTACATATTGCTAATGCTGATTGGCCTTCTCTTGTAATCGATTTGGTTGACATGGATATTATAAGACCAGAAACTGATCTCAGACAAGTGCAAATGGAATTGCAAGTTGCTTTAGGCGATGCAACAATGAAGGATGGCATTCCTGACATAAAGTTCAGTAAGGTTCTTGGAAAAATCTGGTCAGTAGCCCTGAACTACCAATTTAAGATGCCTCCATACCTTACTTTGGTGTTACGTTCTGTGGCTTCTTTAGAAGGTTTGGCACTAACAGTAGATCCCAATTTCAAAACATTTCAAGCAGCCTATCCATATGTTGTGCGCAGACTCCTTATTGATAATTCAACTCCTATGAGGAAGATACTTCACTCACTGGTATTTAGTGAAAGGAAGGAATTCCAGTGGTCTAGGCTTGCTTTGTTCATAAAGCTAGGAGAGCAACATGTTAAGAAAAGGGCTGCTCTAACGAGTGGGCATGGAGACCATGCTATAACTGATTCAGCTAAAAATGCAAATGGTTTAAATGCTGATCTGGCAAATACAGTTATAAAGCGTTTGTCAGCCAAAGATGGTGCTGTTCTACGAAGGCTGTTAGTAACTGCGGATACTTCATTGTTGGCACGCACTTTTGTCTCCATATATGCCACTACATTTCACAGGCATCTTGTAAGCAGCTTCAGAGATGTACTGTATGAATGGGGCACAAAAATTCTCAGGGGACAGAAAGATACCTCCTTACACCAAACAGCTGAAAACACCGGTCAAACAAACAGAATGGAGGGCACTGAAGCTAAATCCTTACAAATCTACGAAGACTTATGGAGAGATCGCCGAGTGAAGATAGTTTTTTACACAACACTTAAAAGTTGGAGCTTATCCTAATGTACAAAACTTGTTTGGAGAGCTTGGAATCAATCATAGATTACAGTGGAAGGAACACTCGATGATCTTTGCTCTCCCAAATAAACCTGGACAGTTTAGCCGTTTTGATTTCATGGAGGTTCTTCCAGCACCCTTGAACGGAATTTGGGCAATCCTAAAGAACAATGAGATGTTGACTTGGTCAGAGAAATTACGCTTTGCAGTTGGACTTTTGCCAGCAATAGTTGGGGGTCAAGCTTATGTTGAAGCCCAAGATGGCTTAACTGTCAAAGAGTGGATGCATAAGCAGGGTGTACCAGATCGAGTCAGCGATGAAGTATTTGTAGCAATGTCAAAAGCTTTAAATTTTATCAATCCCGAGGAGCTTTCAATGCAATGCATTTTGATAGCCTTGAACCGTTTCCTTCAGGAAAAACATGGATCAAAGATGGCTTTTCTAGATGGAAATCCGCCTGAGAGGTTATGCAAACCAATTGTTGATCATGTCCAATCCTTAGGTGGTCAGCTTCAGTTAAATTCTCGACTACAAAAGATTGAGCTTAATAATGATGGCACGGTGAAACACTTTCTTCTGGCTAATGGAGACATTGTTGAAGGAGATGTTTATGTATCAGCAATGCCTGTTGACATCTTAAAGCTTGTTTTACCCCAAGAGTGGAAAGAGGTTTCCTACTTTAAGAAACTGGAAAAGTTAGTAGGAGTTCCTGTAATCAACGTCCACATTTGGTTTGATAGAAAACTGAAAAACACATATGATCATTTATTGTTTAGCAGAAGTCCTATTCTTAGTGTGTATGCAGATATGTCTGTTACTTGCAAGGAATATTATGATCCAAATCGATCAATGCTGGAGCTTGTATTTGCACCTGCACAAGAATGGATTGGTCGCAGTGATGAGGACATTCTTGAAGCTACGCTTAAGGAACTCTCCAAACTATTTCCAGATGAAATTGCAGATGATGGATGTAAAGCAAAGGTTTTAAAGTATCATGTTGTTAAAACTCCAAGGTCCGTCTACAAGACAGTACCCAATTGCGAACCTTGTCGTCCTCTGCAGAGGTCGCCTATTAAGGGATTTTATTTATCTGGTGATTATACGAAGCAGAAATATTTAGCATCAATGGAAGGTGCAGTGCTGTCAGGGAAGCTTTGTGCTCAGGCTATTTTACAGGACCATAGCTTACTTGCAGTTCAAGCTGGACAGAATGAAGTGGTTGAAGCAACCTTTGCATAGTGCAATCAAAGGTGATTTTGTGTGGGCAATATGCTGATTTATCCAATCAGCAAATGCCATTGAAGGGGGAAGTGCAAATGGCGATCTTCTGGCAGTTTGACCCGTATTTTAGTAAAATAGCCAACGCATTTCCAGATTTGGGGGAGCAGTTGCAAACTGGCACACAAGATTCGATTATCTTCAGCAAATGGGATTGACACCTGCCCTTCACTTCAGCCACCTGCAAACACCTGTTACCAGATGCATAAGAGTCTGCGCTCCAATTGTTAGGCTTTTTGGTTAGAGATTTACGAGGGGATAGTTATTACATGTTCTATTAATGGAATTCAAGTGAGACAGCGCAGGAGTTTTTGATTTCAAGAGAAACACATTTGCTATTTCGATACTTAATCTTGATTTCATGAGATTTTGCTCCAGATTTTGTCTCCTAATCATCAGCAGATTTAGGGGAACACTGTTCTGTTTATGGAATGGATGTAACGCTTTTAGGTTAATTTTTGTAGTGCTAGTTAAAACAGCGCCCCTGTTTTGGGCAGCATTTTTATTATTTGTATTTAAAAATAATCATTAGAGAGTTTGTAAGGGAGAGTGAAGAGAGGAGAGTTTTTTCTGAGCGCTGGGAGCTGCTGGAGAAGCATAGAGCTTTGTAATGTATAGTTTTCTGCAGAGAATTTAATGGAATTTCACAGCTCTGTTTGCTGAGATTCATGTGGTATGTTGATTTAGCATAAGTTTTTCCCTTTGTCTCATATGTAATCAGTTATATTCCATTTCATTTCATGACCCTTTCAAACTGAACAAATGAAGTGATTAGGTAGGAATTCATAGTATTATATGCTCCTCCTATAAGTTTGTTCGCATTCGATGTTTTCTACTGTTTAAGGAGGATTCAGAGTTATTGTCTGCCCTCCTTAACTCCTCACCAGTCTTGCCATCCCGTTTGAAACCAGATTTGGTGTTAAATTGCATGCCTACCTTGCCTCAGTTGACAACCTGTGTAGTCATTATATTTTTCTGTTTGAAGCTGTGATTTTGCCCTTGTAGCCCAGAAAAGCCCCGTCATTCCATTAAAAAACCCCAAAAATCATTAAATCCAAACCCCTTATCAATTTACTAGCCTAATATCTTTATTCTTAATTGGTCAGCCTAATCCTATTGAAAGATCTACCGAATCTGACCCGAGAGAGCCTTCTCATACCTCGTAGGGCTAGCTACGAGGTGAAATGGTTTGATGTTAGCGCTTGAAATTCACCTAGGCTGAGATAGACAAACTCTCAAGGCTACATCAAACCATTTCACCTCGTAGCTAGCCCTACGAGGTATGAGAAGGCTCTCTCGGGTCAGATTTGATAGATCTTATAATATAATAAGCTGACCAATTAGGATCAAAGATATTAGGCTAGTAAATTGATAAGGGGGGTTGATTTAAAGATTTTTTGGGTTTTTGGTGGCAATTGGAGGGAGTGCAATTTAGGGTGCGGGGATTGAGCTCAGTTTTTGCAGGTGGGTCTTTGGGGCAAGGTAGGAGTCTATGCTAATGCCTTTAACTGAAAGATATGATCAGGGAAGAAAGAAGAGAGGCTAAAGAGGGCAAACAATGAATTTGAATCCTCTCTAGACAGTGGAAAACATAAATTTTAAACAAAATTGAAAGCTGAGCATGGCATGCATGAATTCAAACTTTATCACTTCTTTTGTTTAAATAGCAGCAAGAGATCAAGAAATGGAACACATAAACACACTTACAATAACAGTAGGAGACACACCATCAACATAATAATCCACAAGAATCCACAATGAAGTCTGCAAAACCCTGGCCTTCCTTTTCCTCAAATTGCAGAAAATACAAGTCAAAAATACAATAGCACTTCTCCCTCTAGAGTCCAACCATCAAAATGAGAAAGAGAAGGCATAATATAGAAGGTCAAACCTCTTTCCCCACCTCTAGGGGTCGAGCTCAGCTTCCTAGGAGCTGTTGCAACTAATTCTAAATCAGTCACTAGATAATAGGCCAGCTCAACAACTTACCTCTAAAACTTAGGAAGCTTATCTATGCATTAAATATTCACTATTTACATCAAAGAAGCTTCTAGAAGTGGTAAAGAAGAGTAAAAGTATCTAATGCCATGAAATTTACACAATAATCCATCATTTACATGCCCAAATAGTCAACCAAAGTGAAAATAGTGCTTTTCTGGCCGAACTAGTCAAAAATTGGCAAATCTGGAGGTTTTGGTCGCGCCCCTGGAAGTTCTGGTCGCGCCCCTTTGCAGCTACTTTTGAGTGGGTTACACTGATCCAAATCAGGTGCAAGATGGCTCATTGGAAAGCTTGGCCTGTCTACTTTCCATCCCAAGTGGAATTTCTGGATTTGGTGTTGATTTGACTCCTCAAAAACCATTTCTCCCAAGGTCACTTTCTGCAACTCAAAAAGTGGGCAGAAAGTCATTTTTAAGGTGTATTTTGAGCTTTTGGAGGCTCAAAACTCAAAATTAGGCTGCCCCCAAGTACTGGTAATTTTTCTTTTTGCATGCCCTTTCCAAAAATGCCAAGTTTGCAAAATTCCGAGCAGCCCTTCAAAATGGTCTCACCCGGGGTGAGACCAAACCGTGGGCAAAACCTGTAATTTTACCAAAAATTTGCAAAATGCTCCAAAATTTTCAAAATTTTCAGATTTTGATGTTAGATCAAGGCTGATCAGTACCATGATGAGTGAGGGATGCCTCAGCCAAGATGCGGAGTGGATTTTTCCTTTTCTTCTTCTTCCGGGCCTCTGACAGCTCTCTTTGGAGAATTTTCATTCTCGCCTTGCAAACATGTAATCTTGCCCAGTAGTGTGTCTTCATGTTCCGGAGCAGCTCTTTGTCACGGTTTGCCTTCTCTAACAGTCCCTCCAAGCGCCAATTTGCTCGGATGAGCAATAACTCTCTATCCTTGGGCAATGGGTCCCCAGGCCTCCTGCGGTTGATGTCTCGGTCGAATCGAATCCTCCATAACTCATCCAACTCCTTCTCGGTCTCCAGCTGTTTGGTCCGCTGCTCTAAATAAGTGATAGTCCACTGAGCCATCTCAAGCTTCCGCTGCAACACAAGGTTCTCTTCCTTGAGCTCATAGAAATCTGAAGAAGGAGGAGAATGAGCATCACGACCAGTGAAATCATCATGTGCCTCGCCAACTGCCTCATCCTCAACCATGGGCTGCTTGCCCTCTCGTACTGCCTGTGCCGATGAAGAAAGCGAGGCCCCTTCCACCTGATGTGGAGATAACACTCACTGCTCTGATGATGAAGACGAGACCCCTTCCACTGGCTGTTTCAAGATCAGATCTAAAGACTCCACTGGAGGATGATCCCGACTAGCAAAAACATGCCAAGGAAGAAAAACCTCTTTCACTTTTTACACAGGTGTCATGGTTTGAGAGAAATGTCAAAAATACCGGCGAGAACGAAGGTGCTCCAAGGACGGTTGGCCAAAGCACAAAAACGAAGGAAAACGCCCGATCCACTCCAAATTTTGGCCAAAGCCTCTTTGAATGAGCATGGTACTTGATTGGGGACTCTCAGCCCAAATTTCAAGAAATTTGGAGAAACTTTTGTCATTTGTGAATTTTTTGGTAAAATTACAGGTTTTTCCCAAGAACTGGTCTCACCCCGGGTGAGACCAGTTTGAAGGGCTGCTCGGAATTTTGCAAACTTGGCATTTTTGGAAAGGGCATTCAAAAAGAAAAATTACCAATACTTGGGAGAAGCCTGATTTTGAGTTTTGAGCCTCCAAAAGCTCAAA
Organism: Pinus tabuliformis; assembly: GCA_031772625.1. Classification (NCBI taxonomy): domain Eukaryota; kingdom Viridiplantae; phylum Streptophyta; class Pinopsida; order Pinales; family Pinaceae; genus Pinus; species Pinus tabuliformis. The sequence continues at coordinate 824,637,872 of CM062817.1, forward strand.
ATACACCTAAAAAATGACTTTCTACCCACTTTTTGAGCCACGAGGACAAGAGGCAGCAGTACAGCAACCGATCCAACCCCCATTTCAGCAAAACTATGTCACTCAAGAATCTGAAGATGAGGGTGAAGGTCCCGGTGAAGAAAATCATTTTTTCACTCCCGATGACATGCCCACTTATATCACGGAAGAAGACGAGCTGGTAAGTAATGCTTATGCGCCTCGAGATGAGCATTACATTCTATCTAATGATGTGGCACTTCAAGATGAGTCTGAGGAATATCAAAGAGGTTATCTAAATGCCTTATCAGCTCAACAAGGCAAAGAGAGACAGCTGAGAAACCGAACAGTACCTATACATCCACTTCAAAAGAAGGCAGAAAATGCCGCAAAGAATGGTGCTGATGTTCCGCAAAGAAAAGGTAAAGAAATCATGGATTCTTCATCAGCCCCAACAGCTCCAGCAAACAAGATGGATCAGCCATCAAATGTACCTAAAGATAGAGCAGAAAAAAGAGATAATCCGGCCAAAGAAAGTGAAAGAAGTCAAGCGTTCAGCATTGAGAATGAAGTCTCAAAATTGAAATTGTCCATTCCACTTACTGAAGTCATGAAGAACACTACTTACAGAGCACAAATTTCTAAGATGTTCAATACTGATCCAATGTTAGATGCGGTTAATGTGGAGGATGATCAACCAGAATTGATCTTTGGGCCAGCTCTCAATGGTGAGTCACCGGAAAGCGATGTCCCGCCATTCTATATCAGCTTGAGAATTCATGATTATGTGCTTCATAATGCTATGTTCGATTCGGGAGCATCACACAATTTAATGCCCAAGGCAATACTGGAGAAGTTGGGACTTGATATAACTCGTAACTACCATGATCTATACTCATTTGATTCCAGCCGAGTTAGATGCATCGGTCTGATTAAAGATTTAGTTGTTAGCTTGGATCAAATTCCCGCAAAGAATCTCTTGATGGATGTGGTAGTAGCGGACATTCCGCCAAGGTTTGGCATGCTTCTTTCAAGGTCATGGGGATCAAAACTCAAAGGCACTTTACAGCTGGACTTTTCATATGCCACTATTCCGGTGTTTGGACAAATGAGGAAAGTCTATCGAGAGCAAAAGATGAAGTATATGATTACAAGCAAGGAAAAACCGGTAAATCATCCTGTAAACTATGTACAGACAGATCTAGAGTCCTATGTTTTATTTGCTGATAGTTTTAATGAAGTAAATAGTCAATTAGTTCAGATAGAAGATATCCCAAGCATTTCTGAAGATGTTAGAGAAGTATTGAGAACGGAAAGCAAAGAAAAGGCTGCTGTCATAAAGTCAATTGCTGAGATAAATGGACAGCAAGTCATGACTGAAACAACATCACAAGTACAGCCCTTGGATGATGATGAAGATGGTCTTTGGACCATGGATTTCGACGGGGCAGTGGGCAGCGATGGAGCAGGCATTGGCGTATGGATCCGCAGCCCATTTTCAGTCTCTAAACAAGTTCCAATTAAGGTACAAGTTTGCTCTTATAAATTGGCTTTTGATTGTTCAAATAATGAAGCTGAATATGAGGCCCTTATAGCTGGTTTGAAAATGCTCCGGAAATTAAAAGCAAAGAAGATAGCAATTTATGGCGACTCCGAGTTAGTGATCAAACAAATAAAGGGGGAATTTCAAGCTAAACATCCTCGTATGCGGGCTTATCGCAATGCTGTTCTAGATATTTTGAAGCGGTTTTCAGAGCATACTTTAACATGCATACCCCGGATACAAAATGGAGTTGCCGATGCTTTGGCTAAGGCAGCAAGCAATTTAAAGATACCAATGAATTCGAGTAACAAGTTTGAAATCTATGTAAAACACCGCCCCACAATCCCGGACAACCAAAGGAATTGGCAAGTCTTTCAGGATGATGAGGAAATCAAAGACTTCTTGCATGGAGAAGGAAAGTTTGAAGAAATCTCAATTGACATGGAGCCTGAAGGAATAAATCAAATGGATGTTTTGCAGCTGAAAGACAATCATATTCCAAAGGGACTGATTCCTTTAGAAGAGCTTTTTGATCAAGACGATGTGGCTCGCAAGCCAACTTTGATGCCAACCGAAGAAGGTGTGGAAGATGTCAACCTTGGGACAGTGGAACATCCAAAGATGGTGAAATTATCGAAGGCCCTGCCACCCAAGGTAAGGAATCAATACATTAGATTGCTGTCATCATTTACTAATGTATTCGCTTGGGATTATTCAGATCTAAAGACTTATGATACAAGCATAATTCAACACACTATTCCAATCAAACAAAATCAGAAACCTTTTCGGTAGAAGTTGCGGAGGATCAATCCCAAGTTGCTGCCCTTGATTGAAAAAGAGGTAAATAGACTTTATCAATCCGGAATTATAGTTCCCGTTCGCTTTTCAGATTGGATTTCTAATCTAGTGCCAGTGAGGAAGAAAACCGGTGAGATTCGGTTATGCATAGATTTTAGAAATTTGAACAAGGTATCTCTCAAAGATAACTATCCGCTGCCAAAGATGGATCACATATTGCAGCGAGTAGTAGGTGCCTCCAAGATGTCATTGTTGGATGGATACTCCGGCTACAATCAGATCCTGGTCCATGAGGATGACCGTGATAAGACAGCCTTCACTACACCTTGGGGAACATTTCATTATGCTAAAATGCCTTTTGGTTTAAAGAATGCAGGTGCAACATTTCAGCGAGCTATGGACATGGCTTTTGCCAATGAAAAGGACATATTTTTAGTTGTTTATCTTGATGACTTAACGGTATTTTCTAAATCCGATGAGGAGCATCTTTTTCATTTGACGAAAGTTTTTCAAAAATGCAGAAAATATGGCATCTCTTTAAATCCAAAAAAGAGTCTCTTCGCCATGAGTGAAGGTAAATTGTTGGGACATATCATTTCCAAAGATGGTATACGTATTGATCCCACAAGAGTGGAGGCAATTCAGCAGCTAGAACAGCCCCGAAACAAGAAGGAGATACAATCTTTTAATGGTAAATTGAATTTTCTGCGTCGCTTCATTCCTAATCTTGCAGAGCACTTAAGAGAAATGACTAACATGCTTCGGAAGGACAGCGAGATCAAATGGACTGAGGAGGCAGTCAAATCCTTCAACTTAATCAAGGTAATCTTGTCTTCAGCCCCGACCTTAATCAGCCCTGATTATACTCAGGATTTCATATTGTTTTCTTTCGCTTCCGAGCATACACTAGCAGCAGTTTTGATGCAAAAAAGAGAGGGTGTTGAAAGGCCAATTGCATTTTTCAGCCGGATCATTAGAGATGGGGCATTAAACTATAACATCATTGAGAAACAAGCACTGGCCCTGATTAAAGCATTGAAAGATTTCCGGGTTTATATTCTTCATTCTCATGTCTTAGCTTATGTTCCTAGTGCAGCGGTAAAGGATGTCTTGGTACAAACAGAGCCGGAAGGTAGGAGAGGCAAGTGGATTGCTGCTCTCTTGGAGTATGATGTTGAAATCAAGGCAACCAAGCTGGTTAAAGGACAAGGACTTGCTAAACTAATGGCTGAAACAAACCTACATGCGCTTGACATCAACTTGATTGCAGCCTTGTCCGATGGTGAAGGAGAAAATTCAGCGGTTCAGGTATCAGACATTTTCATTAATTCTCCTTGGTATACTGATATAGTATATGTACTTCAGAATGTGTCCGCGCCTCCTAGAATGTCAAAGAACAAAGCAAGGACTTTGAAATTGAAGGCCGCTAAGTTTTGCATCATGAAATCAGCATTGTATTGGAAAGATCCCGGAGGCATCCTACTGAATTGTTTGGTTGAAGAAGAAGCGAAAACAACGGTAGAAGACTTCCATAAAGGTGATTGTGGAGGTCATTTATTTTGGAAAACTACAGCCAACAAGATTTTGAGAGCTGGTTTCTATTGGCCATCCCTTTTTTCTGATGTATACAAAGCGGTGAAGAGCTGCCATGAGTGCCAAATATTTCAAGGGAAACAAAGATTGCAGCCATTGCCACTCAAGCCGGTGGAAATTAGTGCGCCTTTTCAGCAGTGGGGCCTTGATTTCATTGGTGAAATACACCCAGCTTCATCCGGGCAGCATAGATGGATTTTGACTGCTACCGACTACTTCACCAAGTGGATAGAAGCAGTTCCTACTCGACAGGCCACAGACTCGGTAATTATCTCCTTTCTTGAAACTAATATCTTGTCCCGTTTTGGCTGTCCATTCAAATTGATCACGGATAATGCAGCTGCTTTCAAGTCAAATAAGATGGTGGATTTTTGTTATAAGTACAATATCAGTTTGGGTCACTCCACCGCTTATCATCCGCAAGGTAATGGGCTGGCCGAATCATCAAATAAATCACTAGTAAACATTATCAAAAAGATGCTGGAGATCAACAAGAAAAGTTGGCACAAGAAGTTGGTCAATGCACTGTGGGCTGATCGGGTGAGCCAAAAGAGATCAATAGGAATGTCGCCATTTGAGATTGTTTACGGGGTTGATGCAGTTTTTCCTACATCACTTAGTGTACCAGTCGCAAAGTTAATCCAAGAAACGGGAGAAGACATGGATCCAATGCAACGGAGAATCAGTCAAATGGTCCACCTACAGCAGACAAGGGAAGAAGTCCTCCAAAACTCTTTGAAGCTGCAAGAACGTATCAAGAAGATTTATGATAAGAAGGCAAAATCAGAAAATTTTCAACTAGAAGATGTTGTTTTGAGATGGGATGCTCGAAGTGAGGACAAAGGTAAACACGGTAAGTTTGATAATCTGTGGAAAGGTCCTTTTAAGATTGCTGCATATCATGGTCCTAATGCTTTCCTTCTTAAGGAGTTGAATGGCGATGAATGTCCCGGTGGGTCGGTGAATGGCCGGCTTCTCAAGAGATATCATGTTTGAACAATGCTACTCTAAATCATCTTCATTGTACATATCATTTTACTTTACTACAGCAAGCGTGAACTGATCTTTCATTCTTGGTTTGGGGCCTGAAGTGAAGGCTATAATTCCAAGCATGAAGATTGGTTGGTGTGGGATTTCAGTTTGTTTATTTTCTGCAAAAAGTCAGTTTGTTTGAGTCATAGTCCTTTCAAAGTTTTCAGTTTATAGTCAAGTCAAATAAAGTCTTTTTGAGTTGGTTATTTTTTCTATTAGTTGACTCCATTGCCCAATGAATAAAGCACTGGTCTGCTCTCCCAAGAGGTCTGAGGTTCTTGGCACCTCCAAGGAGCTACCATCCCCATTGGAGCCAATGTTAGTGTCGGTCTTGAGCCCTCCATCAGTGATCAATAACTCTTTGCATATGCATTTATAGGTGTCTCATCAGTGTCAGTTTTGCATCCCGCTAGGCATGCCATAACACTGAATGGAGGAGCTGGTCTTTGTCTTCTTGGCTTTGCTGGATCAGGTCATACAACAATGTAATTGAGTCAGGCTTGTTCTTGTTTTTGTCTTAAGGTCCCATGGTCTTAGGTCTAGGGTTTTGAGTCAAAATCATTTCAAGGTCATGAGTCATGGTCAGTAGGTGCCCAGCAAGCCGGAAGGAGTCTTGTACATACGTTTCATTATCATTTTCTTCAGCTATAGCTCATTTTATGCCTTGGGTTTAAAAACCCTGTTTTTAAGTCCAAGGCCATGTGGACATTCAAAAAAATAAAGAAATTCTCAAAAATTTGTAAAAATGCCGGCAATAACCCTAGTTCCTTCACTACAGTCCCTCAGGCGGTCAACCTGCAAAAAGAACGGAGTCAAACGCATCAAGAGAGCTCATTTCAGGACAAAAAGACTCTAAACAGTGTTAAAAAGCAAAGCAAGTTGAAAACATTAGAAAGTGGGTTCTAAAGTTAATTTTTTTTTAAAGTGACCCTATAAAAGCTAATTTCCCTCTCAATTCACTCTTATTGTGCATTTGAAAGTCAAAAAATTTGTGTTAGAGGCAAAAGGAGGCAATTCGGGCAAGTTTCTGCAAGTTCCAAGGTTAGAAGTGATGCGCGACCATTCTGGACAGGTGCGCGACCACCTGGGTGCGCGCGACCAAACGGAGGCCAAAGCGCAGTGTTAAATAACACGGGCGCGACCAAACGAAGGGGCGCGACCATTCTGAGGGCGTGCACGACCAAAAAGTCTGCCCGCCTTGAAACTCTCCCAAACGCTCAAATTCACTCAAATTTTTAAAGGTATGCCTATTCCACGTGTTGTGTGATGGTGTTGAGGTTACAAAAGAAGATTATGATGATGATTTTATGCCAAGAATCCATAGAAGATAGGTTGAATTGACTTGATGTTTTGCATGCATATGTTTGACTGTTTGTTGTTTTTCAAGGCAACTTTTTCCTAGTCCCTCCATTCATTTTCCCAAAGTTAAATTACATACGTTAACATGTCATTTTCATTAATCTCATTTGCAAGAAAAGCTCAAACCCTACCCCCAATCCTATGAAACCCTAACCCCTTATAAACCATTTCAAAACCCTAGTTTCCCCCCATGTGTCATGTTCAAACCCTACACTAGTATATACAGCAAATTTACATATGTAAATACACAGCAGAATGAAAAGAAACAATATAAAAACAAAAAGAAAAAATGATAGCAAGGCATGCTTATGAATATCACACAAAAAACAGTGAAAAATGTAACTTGCATAGCCTTATAAAAACAAAAGAAAAATGACCTCTTGCTGTGTAAATGTCAAAGATTAGTAGTTGTATGGTGCTCATGACAAAAATTCATTAAATATACAGCTGCATAGTTATCAAAAGAGCAATTTTGCTGTGCTAGGGTTTGCAAAGTGACATGGTATTTATCTCCCTATCCCTAAACTCTGTTTTACCTTACCTTTCCCCTCATAAAAACCTTGATTCAATTGCTCATTAATCCCCTAAAATCCCTATGCAATTGATACCCTTCCCTTTTGACAAAGTATGTAATTGAAGACCCTAATTCACATATGACAAAAGTATGAAAGCTGCCAGCATTGTAAAGGACTGCTGTTATGAAATATGGTTGGCAGCATTGTTGATGGGTTCCTACTCCCTAACCCTAATTCCTATATCCCTCCATCTCCCTAATTCCCTTGATACAGTCCCTTTCCCATTTCCTTTTCAAATTGTCATAAAAACCCTTCTCTTCCCCTTGTAATCAAAATAACAAAATCCTGTTTCCCATTTAGTATCAATGACCATTTCAAAAGCTATGAAAAAAACAGAGTATGCTCTTAAAAGACATTCAAAGTCAAAATTTAAGGAGAGCGGCCTGTTAATGGTTTATAAATGATGCTGCCCTATTCCCCTATGCCCATGACATCATTCCCTCCATGATGAAGATTTTCATTGTCCTTTCCCTTGGTGCTTAAAAAAACACAAATTTTCCCTAATAAAGTATTAATTCGCAAATGACGAAAGATGGAACGACATGTTTAACATTGTGTGATTGTTTCCTTCAAAATTCCCTGTTGTTTATATATATTTTTTCCCTTTCCTTATGTAAATTCCCCCCCCTAACATGTCCCTCATGATTTTTCCCCTTGAAAACAGCATACTTCACAGCATTTTGCAGGCAGGGCAGCGGTCATCTTGACTTGTTTATTCCACCTTGCTCAATAACACCATGTCAACCACTGAGACTAATGAGCAAGGTGATGACCGGTCTTCTTCTACAGAGGTTGAGACACAGCAGAGGCCTCGTAAGGGTGGCAAAGGTGGTCATCATAGTGGTTACATGTTTGCAAGGCGAGAATGAAAATTCTCCAAAGAGAGCTGTCAGAGGCCCGGAAGAAGAAGAAAAGGACAAATCCACTCCGCATCTTGGCTGAGGCATTCCTCACTCATCATGGTACTGATCAGCCTTGATCTAACATCAAAATCTGAAAATTTTGAGAATTTTGGAGCATTTTGCAAATTTTTGGTAAAATTACAGGTTTTGCCCACGGTTTGGTCTCACCCCGGGTGAGACCATTTTGAAGGGCTGCTCGGAATTTTGCAAACTTGGCATTTTTGGAAAGGGCATGCAAAAAGAAAAATTACCAGTACTTGGGGGCAGCCTAATTTTGAGTTTTGAGCCTCCAAAAGCTCAAAATACACCTTAAAAATGACTTTCTGCCCACTTTTTGAGTTGCAGAAAGTGACCTTGGGAGAAATGGTTTTTGAGGAGTCAAATCAACACCAAATCCAGAAATTCCACTTGGGATGGAAAGTAGACAGACCAAGCTTTCCAATGAGCCATCTTGCACCTGATTTGGATCAGTGGAACCCACTCAAAAACAGCTGCAAAGGGGCGCGACCAGAACTTCCAGATTTGCCAGAATTCACATTTTTTGTCAAAAAACATTGTTTTGACTATGGTTGACTATTATTACTTGTAGATGATGGATAAATGTAATATTTTCATGGCAATTTGGTAGATTTTATCTTTCTTTACCCTTCTAGAAGCTTCCATGATGTAAAAAGTGAAAAATTAATGCATGGATGAGTTAGCTAAGTAATAGAGGCAAGTTGTTTGGCTGCCTATTTTCTAGTTCTTAGTTTAGAATTTGTTCAAACTGCTCCTAGAAAGCTGAGCTCGACCCCTAGAGGTGGGGAAAGGAGTTAGATGGTCTAGATGGTCTATATTATGCTCTCTCCTTCTCATTTTGATGGTTGGACTCTTGTGTAAGGAAGCTTTATTGTATATTGTGCATTTATTTCTGCAATTGAAGGCAAGGAAAGCCAGGGTTTTACAGACATCTTTGAGGATTCTTGTGGATCTGATTGTTGATGGTATGTTCTCTACATGTTCTTGTAAGTTTGTTTATGTGTTTCACATCTCTCTTATGCTTCTAAATTGGACAGATGAAGTGGTAAAGTTTGAACTCATGTTTTGACATGCTCAGCTTTTTAGTTTGTTCAATTTTAATGTTTTCTACTGTCTAGAGAGGATTCGAATTGTGCGTTTGCCCTCTTTAGCTTCTCCTCTATCATCTCTGATCATCCATCTCAGATTAAGGCATCAGCACTCATTCCTACCTTTCCCCTTAGATCCCCCTGTGAAAACTGTGCTCAATCCCCGCACCTTGAATTGCACTTCCACCAATTGCCACCAAAAACCCCAAAAATCATTAAATCAACCCCCTTATCAATTTACTAGCCTAAAATCTTTATTATTAATTGGTCAGCCTAATCATATTGAAAGATCTATCGAATCTGACCCGAGAGAGCCTTCTCATACCTCGTAGGGCTAGCTACGAGGTGAAATGGTTTGATGTAGCCTTGAGAGTTTGTCTATCTCAGCCTAGGTGAATTCCAAGCGCTAACACATCACACATATCATCTTCAATCACTTGACAAGAAGATTGACTCTCTCCCTGTCAATGGCCAAGAATTGAAACAATATTTTCAATGAAAATTTGGGGTTGTGCCCTACACTGTGTAGATAGTCTTTTCTTTTGTTACTTTTTTGTTTGTTTGAACCTTGTTTTTTTTTTCATTATATGAATAAATGTTGTGCATGAATATGTCACAACTTCTAATTATATGTGTGACCGAACTATAAAGAGTCTTGTGACACTTCAGGATTTGTCTAGCATGTTGTCCATCTTCCCTATGTTGGTTACATCTTTTAGGCCGATGAAGTTCTGACAAAAAATATGATCTGTCCATAAGGCAAATTTTGGTCCAACCATGAACCTATGTGTAGTCCAGGAACCACATGCCTATACTCGATTTTTCTACTTTGGTGTTCTCAAGCTTATCCAACTAGTAGAAATAGAGAAGGGAAAAAATATAAATGGGAAAACCTAAATCAGAGGTCTCTATATCCTTCTCTAAAGGAACAGACTCTTATGCTCTCAATAAGTTAGGATCCCTCTTTTTCCCCAAAATAAATAAGTTCCAATGCACAGTTCTCTATAAATAAATAAAGGCAAAAGAATAGAAAGGCTTCCTGTAAAGAGAGGTGAAGCAAGCAACTTCGCCGAGGTACTGTCCAACCTAATTGGAAGTGAAGAAATGTTTGTGTTCCTATGTGACTCCACCTGGGTGCTTTCTAGGCCTATTGGAAGTAGAGAAACACCAGAGATAAAAAAATATACTCTGAAAATCTTAAGCTCATGAACTACACTATCCTTCCCAACTCAAACATTGTGATTGTGTTGAATATTATGTTGTGTTAGATTTTGAAGCTATAGAGGGGACCATGTTTGTTCATGGGGTAAGTGGGAAGGCCAAAGTAATTTTCACAATGAATCAATACTCCCTGAAGAACCAAGGCCCTGCACAGAAGAAGTTAAACAAGACAGAGAAGCTGGAGTTCAACCAATGTGTCGCCATGTGTTGTCGTTGCTGCAACACCCTACATAATTTTGGCTAAAACTTAATTGTGAAGCCTTCCTTGGTCTTTTACATTATTTTTGCAGACATTAGATCTAATTCAAGAGCTTTCTTGCAGTGATTTGTCCCCTTTGGCATGATGGGTTAACAATTGTCTTTTGGTATGTTTGGTTGTCATACAAATAATGTAAGCCTTTTATGACGGTTTCAAAGGTCGGTCTTTGTCTATATGAGTTGTCCCAACCATTTTAACATTCGTCACATCCATACACAAAGTATTGATCATTGTCGCACAAGTCTCGTCATGTTCGTCCTTAAGCCTATCTTAAGTGTAGGACTTTTCATATCTTGTCATGAGGTAGTCACATGGAGAGATTTTCTTTTTACATGTTATGATGATATATGTTGTCTTGTCATCAAAGTATGTTGTGTGTATGATCACAGTCAAGGTTCATCATAGTTCATCACCCATCCCACACTTATCCATTTTCAGAAAATCTTACCGATCGATGAACTTAGCTTCACCAGGCCCCAATTGAACTATGCATTGCACAGTATCAGCTCTCTAAGCTGTGACCTTGCTACTCAGAACTGTGTAATGTGCAGTCCCTTCCCCCAAGGATTTTTCTTTGCATAATTCCTATGTCGAACTCCTAATCTTTACCCTCAGAATTTTACAATTGTGTCTCCCAGTCTACCTTGACCTACACACTTCACATATTAAACCCTCAATATTTTCCCTTAACTACTTGAACTGTGCAATGTGTAGAATCTCATTCTCCCTTGGAATCCAAAACTGCATAGATGCTTCTCCTAGTGTCCTTTCGCTTAGTTGGGCCCCACTAACTCCAGAAACTATATAGTGTTGTCCTTCAAGCCTCCCTGAGATGTGCATTACATAGTTTCAGAACCAAAGCTCTCCCCATTGATTTTTGGAATGGCACAATGTCAAATCAATGGGACCCTCTCCTAATTTTGTGACTTGTCCTAGGCTCAGTTCATGGATAAGAATGCATCATCTTAGACTAGGGGTTTTTCAAATTGATGTCATCCCATCATGAGTGAATTGCAGGAACTGGTACACTATCAACTAATGGTGAGATGATGAACAAGAATAAGAAGGAGGGAATAATTCCTAAAGACTCTCTTGTATCTTAACTTACAAATGGATCAATCAGGAGAAAGAAAAGGGACATAAGTTTACAACTACCATCCAAGACTAAATATCATTGAAGACTCTACATCACCAAGCCATGCAGAAGTGAAGAGAAATCATATCCAATAAGACATCCAACACTCATCAACATCACCAAGTAGTCCATGTCAATAGTGTCATGTCATGTCATGTCATGAGTGATCATATGCCACATCACTATTGTGGACCATGTATATAGTATTCAAATGTATTGTAAAGTGGAAGTCCAAAGGACACACATGAATATGGAGAGTCATGTAAGTTGAAAAGTCATAAGAAGTTGAATAGTCATGAGGGTAGTCAAAGAGTTACAAAGGGGAAGCATCACCCCTTGGTTTTATATACCCCCCTCATTGTATGAGCACAAGACTTTTCACCTTGGCTCCTCCCGCAAGGAATTAGAGAGATCTACTAGTTCTTTGAGGAGCAAGGAATGGCTCCAATGTCCCACTATCGAGGCTAGTGATGTACATTGTAAACATTTGTCTTGTAACTTTTTCTTAGTAACATAAGCCTTTAAGGCCAACACATTCTTCATGCATGGACTATAAATGTTTGGAATACTATTATGTGGACGTTTATATTTCATGTTTTCTTTCACATGTACTAAGATAGTTGAACTATTTCAATTATTTTAGTGCTTATATTATTGAGAATGTGTTGCAATGGGTGTTATTGTTGTCCCATCCTTGTGGACTACTCCATGGAATATTATATAGATATATCCCTATTTTTTGGTTGTAACGACCATCGCATCCGCTCTGGACTATTCCATTGAATGTTAGACAGAGCCTTCTGGTTCATGTGTGTCTCTGACTGGGTGGTACTATTATCTATCACTTAGAGGCTCACTTTTATACCCCGCTTTGTAGTAGAAGAACCTTGGCACAATTGCAACTGCACACTCACCAGACACACCTCCCTTGCTTTTTGAGGACACCATTGCATCCCTCTCTTGTGCTGATATATATAGCTAAGGAAAATGTTTAAGGATTTGGCAACTAGACCTTTATACTAGATGGTACTCCTACACTAAATAGTGTGAGGTCTAATTGGGACTTCATACTGGGGAGATCCCGTGAATGTTAGTGGGTCCAACACCGTCAACAATTTCTATGCAAGAAGTTATGTTAAAGATTTATTTTTATTTTTTATTATTATTTTTATAAAATAATAACAATATGTTTTTTTTTAAAACACAAGAAGGCACACAACAATGAAGGAAGGAATTACTAGAAGAATGGGACAACCCAATATGAAAGGAACCTCCCATATTAGAGGTTATGAATGAGATGATAGGATATTTATAGACACTACCTCAGATTTGGCAGGAACAATGATAATTCTAAACATTGAACTTTAGAGCTACAATGTGATAATGAGAAACCCATTAAAGAATAAGAGAAGTATATGGAGCTAAATTAATTATTTCTACAAATCTTTTCATACATGTACAGATTGTTGCAACATGGACCAAATTCTATTGATGCATAGAAATACTGTGAAGGAGAGTTCAGGGAGTTGAGTGAACTCAAATTGGGACAGCTCACCCTGTATAACTATGCTAGCATGTTCTTAGATATATTGAGATGTGTTCCATTTATTAAAGATGATAAGGTTAGGGGAAAAAATTACTTAACGAGTTTCTAGAATCTTATCAGGATTAGATAAAGTGTGAAGAAACCAAGACACTTGATGACTCCATCCAAAGAGAAAACAAATTATTACTGAAAGAGTAAGGTGGAGCCCCACAATTTCTAGAAAAAGGAAAAAGTTGTGATCAAGAGAAAAAGGATTAAAATATCATGATATGAGCGATGAAGAAAGTGTGTACCAAAACAAATTTATCTCACTAAAAGGGAAAATGAGACCACTAGACTAGCAAGGGAAAGGACATAGGACCCAAAAAAAATTGTTGTTGAAATACTAGGGGTTCAAAGAGGAGCACCTGCTTTAACCCTTATAAGCAACATGATGGTAGGAAAATTTTCAATGACCAAGAGCTTATCAATGAAGGAGGAAAAATCATGTCCAAGGCTTATAGTGTGGTGTATAATCAACATGTAGACCACCTAGAAACAATAATGGATATGGAAGGAAGCGAAACATGTTAGGACTTGGTTAGTATAACTAGTTACAATAAGACACCTAGGAAATTTGAAAAGGAAAAGTCACCCACCATTGTCGGTGAGGCTAAAAGAAATGAGGGAGTGATGGAAAAGTCTCTCTAAGGTAATTAAATACTTAAGGTAAATCCCATGGTAAAGCTATGGGACTTGATGATAATTTTATGTTTATAACATATATTGAGACAATTTATATGTGTATAAATTTTCTGAGGGGAGGCCCCCATTGGATTACTTAAGGACACTTTAATTAAATTTTATTTCATAATTTTTATATTTTAAGTTCTTAACAAACTTGCCAATTTGCCTGGCTGAGTAAATACAAAAGACATATTTTGAATATTTAAAGATTAGTCAAAGCAGACTTGACTAGGCTATAAAATGAAATGTGAAATAGATTGAGCTTCAAAATGTTTGATTGATCACTGAAAGATATGGAAAATCAATTGAAATTGTCTACTAAATAGAGTTTTATAACACATGTTATGATTAAACTAACATATGATGTTGTGATGAAACTATGAAATCAACTAGGATGCAAAAATTAGCAAGTTGGGGAATTAGAATACTCCATGGAATACGATGACAATATGAATAAATTTGAACTAACCATGATATATGAATGAAACTTAGTATATGTTTGTTAATGCACTAAATTCATGCATTCTCTTGTATAGGACAAGCTTTAAAGTGCCATGGAAATAATGGTTGTTAATATTTTTAAAGAGCTATTGATTGTTGAAGTAAGTGGTGTGAATCCATAACTCCCAAGAAAATCAAAGTGGATAAATTGATTGCTAATGGATTTTGATATGGTTATCTTAGTGGAGATAATGAATATGAAACCCTTAACTCTTTATAAATCTTAGATATTGACATGAAAAGTTTGATTTCCATTTAAATTCATGATATGGTTGAGATGTTATTGAATGAATATGTAGTGCAATAATGTTTTCATTTTGTTTTCCTCGCAATGTAAATGAATTTATTGAATGACTGACAATATGAATGCCCATGAATACCAATTTAGTAAAATAATATATTGAAAGAATTTTATATATGAGAAACTAACATTGTCTGGTTTAGTAGAAATGTAGATTGTAGTTAGGGTGCCTTGGGCATGGCATGGAGTTTAAGCCCTTGATGTCAGATGAAAATATTACCATGTGCAAGGAGCTCAAAAATAGGAGAAGAGTATCATGTTTGTGAGACTTGATGTATTTATGAAACAATTTTGGAAAATAAATATTTATGACGATTTTTTTTAGAATATATCTCATGACAACTATATGTTGTAACACAAGTGAAATGATGAATTATCTAGGAAAGGTAGAGAAGAGTCGTGACATAGAGAGACTAGGAACAAGTCCATTGTGGTGACATTGGAGCCTTATGACAATAAACCCATATTAGATAAATCTAGTGATATTCCTTGGTTATAAGTCTCTAACAATCTCAATATTCACATGTAGGAAAACCTTAATTGGGTAGATTTCTCATGGAAAGGGATTTCCTAAACTCAAAACCTAAGTAACAAAATATGTTAAAATTTGACCACAAAATTTGTTAAAATTATATTAATTTACGAAATCCAGTTCTCAACAAATCCATATTCAAGAGGATATCTATCATGGGAAGTATGTTCTGTAATCTGGGATTCGTATAAATCCAAGCCCTCAAGTAAATTGATACTCTAAGTGAAACCCACATTCCATATTAGTGAATAAAAGTCATTTTTTGGCATGGACCCCACATTGAGGTAAAAATGGAATATCTGGTCTTCAATGCATTAGGGCTATGACAAGTCTAAAATACCTTAGATTAATATAAATCCTGGTTTAAAGTGATGATGAAAGAAGGTATATAAATATAACAAAGTGCAGATCCTATAACTATTGGAAAGTGTGTGATTCGGATTTAAACAGGAACGCAACAAATTACAGAGATAACCATATACACAAAGATGCAGCGGAAATAATACTTCATTTCATTAATGGAAAATACTGAAATATGCTTACAACCATAAATGGAAACAAACTAGCTAGGGTGATGGTAGCTTATCTCTGAGAAGAGATGTGATGGCTACATGCCTCTGAACTGTGTTACAATGAGGCTCGAAGGCCTATTTATTGTTGAGAAACAATGGAAAACCCTTAACATTCCAAAACCTAACCCTAGGAGATGAAACGCCAAACTGTGGGCCCCGTTTGGGGGTAAGTTGGTACATCAACTTCCCGGGGTCGTAACTTTGGCATATGATCTCCGTTTGACGCGTACAATAGCTCATTAGAAAGATCTATCCGAGCACTATCATTGTTGGAATAGGAAACATCGGTCCATTCCATGGACCCATGTTCCACCTGGATTCCCCAAAAAACGTCGTTTAGGGCCTCAAAACGGCTCCGGAAGTTCAGGACCCGAAAAACTGCTAAAAATAGTAAGTTGTGCTACAATTAAGGAAACTGAAAATGCTGAGAAAGAAAATGGTGGGGGTCCAGGTGGACTTGGCAGGTGGCCACCAATATCCACCTGGATCATTCCTCCCCCCTTAGGAAGCAATGGTCCCCATTGCGTTGAGCTCCTCCATGAGATGAGGAAACTTCTGCTGAACTTGTTCCCTGGTGAGCCACTTGCCCTACTGAAGGAGTTGGCCTGCTTTGACAACTTGATACAGTTGGATATTCTATTGGCGAGTGTTCTTGATCTGTGTGTCCATGATCTGATCAGTTGCAGCTTGTTCCATGCAATCTGGATTTAATTCTGTGGGTTTGAGCTGTTCTGCAATGTCGGATGTGTCTAGCAATGGTGGAAAGAATGGCCGAAGGCGGTCCACATTGAACACTGGGTGCAGGCCAAGGAATGGGGGAATGCTGAGCTCAAATGCATTGTCTCCCATAGCCTTAGTAATGGTGTAAGGACCATATCAGAGTGGTCTCAATTTCCGATAGGCTCCAGTAAGGCGTTCCTTTTGCAAATGCAACCAGACTTTGTCGCCCACCTGAAACTTGTGTGGCACCCGATGTTGATCATGTCGCTACTTGTACTTGGCATTTGATTTCTCAAGAATGTCATGGACCTGCTGGCGAATATGTTGGATGCGCTCAATGAAGCTGGTGGCCTTATCTGTTTCGGACTGGACATGAGCTGAATTCATGTGAGTAGCTGCAAGTGGCATGGCCACATCAATGGGGCATAGTGGCTGGAATCCCAAACCCACCTGAAAAGGGCTATGGCCAGTGGAGTTGTGAAGAGCTCGGTTGTAGCTGTGTTGAACATAGGGGAGGCTCTCGTCCCATGTGCGTGGATTCTTTGAGTTATACATGCGCAGAATGTGCACAATCATCCTATTGACAACCTCTGTCTGGCCATCAGTTTGAGGATGGAAGGCTGTGGACTTCATGAGTTTGGTGTCCAGCATTGACTAGAGACTGGACCAAAATGTGCTGAGAAACCGACTGTCCCGATCTGAGATGATAGACTGTGGGATCCCAAAGTGCACCCACACTCGTTCAAAGAAGAGTTTAGCAGTGGCTTCTGCTATGATATTCTTCTTGCAGGCCACCATAATGGCCATCTTCGAGAACCTGTCGACGACCACAAAAACACAGTCATTTCCATGCTTAGTGGAAGGAAGGCCTGACATGTAATCCATGGAGATGGATTCCCAAGGTCGAACAGGGGTAGGCAATGGGGTATAGAGGCCGTGCTTCTTAATGGCCGGTTTGGCAATGGCACAGGCAGTACATGATCGGATGTACTTCCCAACATCCTGTCGAAGATTCGGCCAATAGAAATAATTTTGCAGTACTGCCACTGTTTTCTCGACCCCGAAATGCCCAGCAGCCCGACTGTAGTGTGCTTCCCAAATCATCTTGGCACGCTCGCTTGAAGAAACACAAAGGTGACCGAGGTGGCATAATAGGGCATCCTGGAGGTGAAAATCTGAAACCTGCCGACCCTCCAAGAGTGTCTGGTATGTGTGGCCGAATTCTGGGTCGCTTTTGTAGAGAAGTGGCCAATCAGAAGTCTCGTGCCCACAAGAGTTGAGCACGGTGGTTAGCGCCATGATCGGTGGTCGACTGAGGCAATCTGAAACATTATTGGTGCTGCCCTTTTTATACTTGATATTCAAGTGAAACTGTTGCAGGTATGTAGACCGCTTCTGATGGCGATCATTCTGCAATTTCCCTTGGGTCTGTATGAACTGCAGAGGTCGATGGTCTGTGTGGATGACCATTTCCTTCCCCAAAATGTAATGCTTCCATTGTCGGCAGACCTGTACAATGGAATACATCTCTTTATCATAAGTGGGGTACTTTCGGACTGTGTCTGAAAGTGTTTCACTGTGATATGCCACTGGATGTCCATGTTGAGTAAGGACTGCCCCAATAGCATAGTCAGAGGCATCTGTCTCGACCTCAAATGGTTGTTGTAAATCTGGTAACACGAGCACTGGTGCCGTGCAGAGGCGATCCTTCAACTCCCTGAATGCCTTCTGTTGAGATTCAGACCAAAAGAATTTTGCTTTCGCCCCGCCCTTGGTGACTTGACTCAAGGGCCAAGAAATATGAGAAAACCCCAACACAAACCTACGGTAGAAGTTGGCAAGACCTAGAAAGCTACGGAGCTCTGTTAGAGTGGTTGGAGAGGGCCAATCCCGAATGACTTGGATCTTGTCTGGATCAACATGCACCCCCTGTTCATCAATGATGTATCCCAGATATTGAACCTGGGTCATGCCAAAAGTGCATTTCTCCAAATTGGCACATAGCTGGTGTTGCTGCAGTGTTTGGAGAACCTGTCGGATGTGGTGGAGGTGCTCTTCCCAACTCTGGCTGAAGATCAGAATGTCATCCAAGTATACTACTACAAAGGAGTTGGTGAATGGCCGCAAGATGTCATCCATTAGCCTCATAAAGGTTGCAGGAGCATTCGTCAATCCGAAAGGCATGACCAACCATTCGAAGAGGCCCTCCTTGGATTTGAAGGCAGTCTTCCACACATCGGAGGGTTCAATAGGTACCTGGTGATATCCTGACTTCAGGTCGATCTTGCTGAAATATTTCGCCCCCTTTAGTTGGTCTAGGAGGTCATCAATTCGCGGGATCGGGTACCTATTACGGACAGTGATCTTGTTTAGCGCCCAATAGTCAATACAGAGTCTCCACGTCCCATCCTTCTTCTGTACCAACATGATCGGGCTCCCACAGGGCGATGAACTCGGACGGATGTGACCTTTCTGCAGGAGCTCCTGAATCTGCCTCTTGATTTCATCGTTCTCCAGAACGGAGCGCCGATAAATTGGTCCATTGGGTAGCGGCGCACCTGGGGTCAGATCGATGGAGTGCTTGACTTGACAGTGCAGAGGAACCCCTGTCTGGGAGGTGAAGATGTCCTCGTACTCCTCCACAATCTTTTCCATCTGTAGTTGTTGTGCAGAGGGGCCCCGTTTGAAGGCCGCGACCACTGTCTTCTTCTTTCCTTGAGGGCGTATCATCAGGAAAACAAATTTCCTGGTTTTGGAAATGATCTTACTGCATTGTTTTGCAGTAATCAAAGAGAGGGCGGCAGGTGGTGATGAGAAACAATGGAAAACCCTTAATATTCCAAAACCTAACCCTAGGAGATGAAACGCCAAACTATGGGCCCCGTTTGGGGGTAAGTTGGTACATCAACTTCCCGGGGTCATAATTTTGGCATATGATCTCCGTTTGACGCGTACAATAGCTCATTAGAAAGATCTATCCGAGCACTATCATGTTGCCCCCAGATTCCCCAAAAAACATCGTTTAGGGCCTCAAAATGGCTCCGGAAGTTCAGGACCCGAAAAACTGCTAAAAATAGTAAGTTGTGCTACAATTAAGGAAACTGAAAATGCTGAGAAAGACAATGGTGGGGGTCCAGGTGGACTTGGCAGGTGGCCACCAATATCCACCTGGATCATTTTAATGATCCAGGTGGATATTGGTGGCCACCTGCCAAGTCCACCTGGACCCCCACCATTGTCTTTCTCAGCATTTTCAGTTTCCTTAATTGTAGCACAACTTACTATTTTTAGCAGTTTTTCGGGTCCTGAACTTCTTATTTCCCAATGTAATAATAACAGCACGGGGCCTTGATTCATACACAACATGTCGCTTCCACAAGTATGGTTGTCCTAGTAATACATCACAAACTTCAAGGGGAGAAATGTCACACAATACCTCATTCGTGAAGGGCTTGATGTTGTATGGAAGGCGACACTGCTGGCTCACGCGAAGATCTCGTCCTTGGTGAAGCCACCCAATGGTGTATGGTTGTGGATGTGCTGTGGTAGGTAAGCCCAACCGCTTCACGACCTCTGCCGAAATGAGGTTCTTTTGACTCCCGCTATCAACAATGAACTGTATTGGGGAGCCCTTTACCCACATCTGGGAGTGGAAGAGACACTCCTCCTCCTCTGGATCTTCGGGTTCATTTTTCTGGATCTTTGCGGTAGCAACAGTGGCGCTGGGGTCCGCATCAATGATCTGCTTCCCTTTTTCATACCCCTTATCGGGTTCTAAATCAGAGTCGGAACATGCATCTGATTCTGAAACCTTTAGCTCAGCCACCAGTGACTGCTTGGCCCGACACTAACTTGTGTTGTGAGTGAAGCTCTTCTGGAACTCGCACCATTTTCCAGTGTCCTTTCTCGGCTTCGCGGTGCTGTTCTTTGCTTGCAGCTTCGGCTGGTTGTCTTGGGATGTCCCGCCTTGGCTTTGTCCTTTGTTCTGTGGTTTAGGGGCACCTTTCCCCTGCTTTGGATTCGCAGATCCAAAGTCTCGCTTCTTTTGTTTAAACTTCTGCTCGACCTTGACAGCATACCGGTATGCTGCGCCGAGTGAGGGGATGTTTATGAATTTTATTTCTTCCTGGATGTACTTGTGCAGGCAGCCACGGTATTTGAGTATCAAATGTTGCTCCGAATCCTTGATACCCAACTTTGTGCGAAGGGTATGGAAAATATTGGTGAACTCCGGCACGTCTTGGTCCCTTCCCTGCCGCAGCGTGGTCCACTTTATGTATTCATCCTCATAGCTCCCGACAGGGCAGTACTGCTCCTTGATGGCATCCCGGAATGAATCCCAGGTGGGTGCTGCTGAAAAGAGTGAGCCAGTACTTTCATCCTTCTGCTCGTAGTAGGTTTCCCACCAGTCCTTGACGTGGGGGGCTGCTTTGAGGAGAGCAAAAACAATCTTTTCCAGACTCGAAAATTCATGAACAGAAAAATAACCCTCTAGCAGATTTAACCATTTATCTACGGCATCTATCTGACCCTCGAATATAGGGATTTCAAAATTAACTTGTACCTTAAAGGGTGTGGTGTTTCCAGAGTAGCTGCTGGAAGCCGATGCGTTGCTTCTGGGTAGCCGCTGAAGGATCTGGGCAAAGCTGTCCATCATCGCGTTCCGTTGTCGCTCGAGGGCTTCTTCGAGCAAGATTTTGATGGGATCTCCTGCCCCCTCGTCTTTCTTCTCGTCCGCCATGGGAGGCCGTCGGGATTTGCGAGGCTGGTCTTGCAAAGGTTCAACCAGTTCAAGCCCTAACTCCTTATATCCCTACCTTGTTGGGGACATGCAAAGAAAAACAGAGAAAAAGCATACCGCTCTGATACCACTGATCCGGATTTAAACAGGAACGCAACAAATTACAGAGATAACCATATACAGAAAGATGCAGCGGAAATAATACTTCATTTCATTAATGGAAAATACTGAAATATGCTTACAACCAGAAATGGAAACAAACTAGCTAGGGCGATGGTAGGTTATCTCTGAGAAGAGATGTGATGTCTACATGCCTCTGAACTGTGTTACAATGAGGCTCGAAGGCCTATTTATTGTTGAGAAACAATGGAAAACCCTTAACATTCCAAAACCTAACCCTAGGATATGAAACGCCAAACTGTGGGCCCCGTTTGGGGGTAAGTTGGTACATCAACTTCCCGGGGTCGTAACTTTGGCATATGATCTCCGTTTGACGCGTACAATAGCTCATTAGAAAGATCTATCCGAGCACTATCATTGTTGGAATAGGAAACATCGATCCATTCCATGGACCCATGTTCCACCCGGATTCCCCAAAAAACGTCGTTTAGGGCCTCAAAACGGCTTCGGAAGTTCAGGACCCGAAAAACTGCTAAAAATAGTAAGTTGTGCTACAATTAAGGAAACTGAAAATGCTGAGAAAGACAATGGTGGGGGTCCAGGTGGACTTGGCAGGTGGCCACCAATATCCACCTGGATCAGTGTGCCAAAAATTATATCTATTTTTAGAAGAATCTCGACACAATGAAAGGAGGTACATACATATCCATTCAGTTCACGGATGACAACTTTAATATAGGGAGGCATTTTACTATGTGGATATTAGGCAGATACATTCAACGTGGAATGATATCTATTGTGGGACCTAGTTTAATATAGATCGAATGTGACATGATCCATCTTCAATTTTATCTAGCTCATCAAATAAGGCTAACACTTAAATTCTATCTGATACCAAATACATCTAGATACAAACTCAATCATGGACCCTAACGTTGTGCATGAATATATATATATATATATATATATATATATATATATATATATATATATATATATATATATATATATATATATATATATATATATATATATATATATACACACTTTATTGTGTGTAAGTTCAATCCTCACAACATCGACAAAATCTGGGTCTCGTGCCATCAAATTTGTTTCCTAGTTGCATGGGTTCAAGCCTTTGACTTCATGTTGTAACTTGCATATTTATGGAATTTATGAAATAGTTTTATTTGGTGTAATAGTGACAATTGATTTTTTGAAGTTACTAATTCTCCAAAAAAGTATGTTTCAATTAAAAACAAAAAATAAGAGAGGAGAGATTTGAATTATGGAAAATGGTGATTCATTAAGGAAGGGACCAAAAGTTTAATTCAAATTATAATATATATTTTTATCGATATTCCAAATATTTTACTGATTGAAAGGTAGGTGTGGGTACTACCCCTCCGCCAATATATCAATATGAGCTAATGGACATGATGAGCCAAATCTCCCAATGTAGATGCATACAGTTCGATCCACATGCCAAATAATTTTCATTATGAAACATATACAAGAGTAGAACATCAAATGTTTCTTTAATCCTTCCACTTCTCATTAACCCTGATATGTGGAAATTGGAAATTTTCATAATAAATATACAATCACATTTGGTAAATGTGAAACTTTAAACATGGTTTAAACATGGATTCAGAGATGCAAGGAAGTTAGTTGCAAAAACTACATCCATTGATGTAAAGGAAACAATGAGAATATGTCGACAGATTTATTTTCTCACCATCCAATCAAGATTTGTAAATAGTAAAAATATTAATGTGCCAATTTTAGTAATCAGGAAACCTATCATCGTAGTTATATTTTATTCCATTTATTCATGTTTCTATTATTGGAAACAAATAGGTTTCAAGAAAATACATTAAATGAACATGTATTAATACAGTTTCCATAGTAGCTACATAATTACAATGTTATGTTTGAAGAAGGCTCATCTTAATTTATAATATAATTTTGCAAACCAAAAATGTAACTAAGATATATTTAATAAGTGTACACTTGTCTTTCATCTATCTCTTCATGTAAGTGATTTTGACTCTCATCTCTTCATGCAAGTGGTTATTGATGGGTTCCTCCTATGACAACTATTTTACCATTAAAATATACAATTTTGGCTTAAAATCCTTGTCATTATTTACTCCTAACTTGTCCTACCTATTCTAATATAGGTATATTTGTGTTTATTTTCAAACCTTGTCTTCTATGTCTATGGATGAATAACTAAGGGATTTGATTAAGTGACTTATGGATGTGTTTGGCTTGCATACAAATATACATACATACATATACATATACGTACACACACACACACACACACACTATATGTGTGTGTGTGTGTGTGTGGTTTAAATAAAATTGCCTAGGCTACTGATTTTGAATCAAAGGGTTTTGACTATAGGACTATATAGGGTTTTACATGTCTTACTTATATCAACAGTGTGTCGCTCAAAGGTTTTTATGGATTGTCATTTTGATGGATCTGC
The DNA here is from genome assembly GCA_031772625.1 of Pinus tabuliformis. NCBI lineage: Eukaryota > Viridiplantae > Streptophyta > Pinopsida > Pinales > Pinaceae > Pinus > Pinus tabuliformis. The sequence goes on from CM062817.1 coordinate 824,661,649, forward strand.
TTTGCATTACAAAAGTGTTAAGAGACTGAAGGATAATTGTGAAACACTACAGTTAGTTGCATGTTGACATATTGGTAGAATTCTGTTTGCAGAACTTTTTGACAAAGACTGGGGGCTTTGGTCATAGTTAGTTGTCAAATAAGAACATTTGTAAGCATGTTAGAGTGCCAAAAGGGAGAGCCTATGGTTACAATTAAGAGTGCAGGTTACAAAGGAGGTAGTTTTAGTCTAAAGGAGATCTTATTGATTGATCCATGAGGATTTCGAGATGATAACACTGTTATAAGATGTCATGAAGATTCCTTGAACAAATTATAGTTTATTTCAAGTAAGCAACTACTCAGTGTTGCACAAAGTATTTTGTGATCCAGATAATTAGCACTTATCTCGGGATGTTATAAATGAGCAAGAAAATCTTGTTATGGTTGAGATACTTATTCTCCATCATTTATTGGTTGTAGAGATTAGTGTGTTAAAATTATGATCCATAGGTTCATCGACCTGCCTAGAGTTGTGTCTCACGAGGATTAAGTTAGTTTGAATCAGTTGAATAATGTCTAAGAACTAAAGCTTGACTATAACTATTTACTATATGTGTCCTTAATTAGTTAGCCAAGATGAGAGAAAACATCTGGTGTGTTTATTTTAGACTTTTAAGAACTCTATATAATCATAAGAGTGCCCAGAGAGTAAAAACAATTGTTGTTACTATCATTTGATCTCTGAGACTTAATACAAAGATGTTGTGTTATAGGTCATCGATGGAGTTATACTTTCATGTTTGTGTCTTAGTCTAGTATGTGTTGGTAATTGTTCATTTCCATTTTTTTGTACTAAGTAGTTAAAGAGATAGGGCACTGACCGAGCCTTGAGTTGGGCTTGTTCAAGGTGTGGTCACGTGCCATATCACTTATTTTTATTTTATTTTCTTAGTTGGGTTTTTTATGTATTTAGTTGGTTTTTCATATTTGCATAGTTGTTCCAATTACATGTTGATCACTTTAATAATTTAAACGAGAATTCATAATCCTCTTGACTATTATATTTATATATATAGTTGTGTGGTTATTTTATTTCTCGATTCATATATATGTATGGTTGCATGAAATTCGATAGCACATTTTGTTATTTGTTTTGATTTAAGTTGTTTTACGTGTTAGCTGGTTTAAAGTGTTGTGAAAAAATCTTGGTTTGTGTAAGAAAAGGATTGGTGATAGTTTCATTTTGAAATGAATTGTAAAATATCGACTGCTATGGAATTGGTAACTAAAATAATTCAGAAATTTTCTATAAATTTGGGACTATATTGAGCTTTCCCTTTAGCGATTATTGGGTAACCAAGGAGCCACTAAGATTGAATACAAAAAGTAGGATCCTTTGAGTGAAACAATCAACCCTCATGCATTTAGAATAGATCATTTAATAGGCAAAAAGCCTTATCTTCTATGTATACTGCACCAAACATCTCATAAGTCTACTAACTTGGTTGATAATTAGTAGACAATGTATAATTCATAATATTTAAACATCAATAAAAACTCATCATTTTTGGCATCGTTGTCGGGGAGGCACTCAAGGATTCAAGAAATTTCACATAAATAATCGAAAGGATATTAGCTCTATAGCTGACCAGAGGAATTGTTCCTTCCAGTAAACTAGGCACCCTTTTTCTTTTGTATTATATCCTGATAAATGCATTCAGAACCTCATAGGTAGGAAAAAAAAGGTCTCTTAAAATCCCAACACGTGGTACAAAGGGGACCACTCCTGATAAATTGTTGGTAAGCCCAAAAGGGATTCCTTTAAAATTTACTTTTCCAGTAGAGAAACCATTAATACGAGAAAAATCAAAAAGGGAAGAAACCCCTTTTGAAGAGGAATTTGAGAGTTCCATGGGATATAGTAAGATTCAAAATCCTAAAACTACACAAGAAGAGAAGATGGTAGATGAAGAAGTTAATAGACCTAAACACCAAAAACCAGTCACTTTTGAATTTCCCATTCAAGCCCCCGATGCTTTGGTACAAATGAAAAATATTCCTCTTTATGCTCTTCCAAATTTTCATGACCTGTCTAAATAAGATCTTGACACTTTCCTGTTTAAGTTTGATGTGATTTGCAGAAGTGATTGAATATATTCCCAAAAATAAAAATAAAAATTCCATCCACATTAAAATATGTAACCCTTTGGTGGTTTATGGTATTAGGAGGAAACACTATCCGATCTTGGGATGACATGAAAATTATTTTTTTGAGAAAATACCAAGACTATTGCAAAGTTAGGGACATTAAGGAAGAATTGTTTAAGATGTATCGGTCAAAGGATGAAAGTCTGGAAGAATATGTGGAGAGATTCCAACATACTTTGTAAAGAAGTAAGAAGAGCTCCCTAGATCCTAAAGCATTAAGGGAATACAAGAGGACTATTTATAGAACTTGAATTTAATGGTTGGAGGAGATGTTTATCAATTAACATATGAGGAAATATGTGAATTATATAAATGGTATTACAGAGGAAGCACAAAATATGGGAAAAATTCTTAAGATATTCTATCACAGATCAATAGATCGGGTGGAATAGGGATGACTAAGGCTGAATTAGGGAATCTTTTAGACAATTTTGATACTAATATTCTAAGTACACTCAATTCACAATTGGATACCCTACAAGCCAAAAGAAATAAGGTAGAAGTTGAGCTAGTCTTGGCTACATTTTTTTCAAAGTGTTGGAAAATGCATTCATTTAGAGCATGTCCTTTGAATAATAGAGGTGTGTGGAAATTTTAGAAAAAAATCATTCCACTTAGGAGTGCCCTTCTTTATCTCAACTTAAAGAAATGTTTCAAGAGGAAGATGGGAGACTCAACTAATTTGTTTTGTCACCCAAAATAAAACTTGGCCACCTCGAACATCTGCACCTCTTGATCCTTCATAACATTTCACTTTCCCTTTTGGATGGTACACTTCTATGCCATGGAAACCAATGGCCCCTTTCGGCACAATGGTAAGAGTGGACCTTGCGATGGAGAGGACCCTCATCCTATGTGAATATGATGCCTCCCCAACCACATCCACAACAAATTCAATTTCCTTCAAATCAACCAACTCAAACTCAACTGAGACCCTAGTTGACTACTTAGCCTATTCAAAATCCAAATATAATAAGATTGTTCAACCCATCTATAATACCGAACTATCACCTTTTCCTACCTATCCCCATTGAACTTTGGACTGTAAATATATTCATTTACATTCTGAGAAAGTTATCCAAAAAGAAACTGCTCCCATCATTCAAGAAAAATATGAAGAGGATAACCTACCTGATTCAATATTGTCTTCTTCCGATCATGAACAAACTCCTAAAAATGGGTCCAAAACCATTCCTTATCTAGAAAGGTTATGTCTTTAAAAAACCCCTATTCAACTTGGAGTTTACCTTTTAGGGAATATGAGGAATGTTTGTGTAAAATTTCCATTGTTCCAAGCTATCAAGGATGTTCCCATTTATGCAAAATCTGTTTGGGAAATTTGTTTAAGGAATTCAGGAAGAAAGAAAAGAGATCCCAAAATAGTGCAAGTGGTTGGGAAATGGGTTGACTTAATGTTGGTCAAGGTCTTTAGTGAAAAATATCGTCATCGAGGAAATCTTGTTGTCACTTTATATTTAAATAAAACCCCTATATATAACAATTTAATAACATTAAGGGAAACTATTTAGTTTGATTACCAAGGAAACCTTGGATAAAGTAGGGATACCTGTTCTCTGACCTACCCCAACTATTCTCCAAATAGATGATAGATCCATAAATAAAACTAGAAGGGATGTTGGAATATATTGTTGAGAGTTGTCTCAGTATATTCATGGGAATATCCATTTCATTTCATGATGCTCCAACCCAAGGAAAACTTTGGAGGCTACCCAAGGATTCTTGGGAAGCCTTGTTTAGAACCAACAAATGCTTACATTAGTTGTATGTGTGGGGACATGACTATCTCCCATGGAAATTATACTAAGATTATCTCACTTTACCCTCCAACAAAACATTTCTTTCACACAAAGGTACCTTTATGGATCGAAGATAATGATGAATATGCCACTCAACCTCTTCTAATCAGTGATCAAGTCTGAATTTTTAGAGAACATGATGAGGATGTTGAAAATGCAACAAGAAATACCTGATTTAATTTCCCCTTGAATTAAATAAGGAGAAAAATAAAACCTAACTTAAGTTTCGCTTGAAAATTAGGAGAAAAATTGTAATTCCACATCACAAGACAACTTGTAAGAGTCAACCAAGTTAATTTCACTTAGTTGACTCGTTAATTCAAGTTTAGGGTCTAACTTGAGTCATTTAGAGTGGCTCCTACTTTTTAGGAGCCCTGACTGAGTTTATTTTGAGTTGTAATTAATTAATTCAGTGTAGCTGAGTTAAAGGTAGTTAAATTAGTTCCAACGTCTGTTAAAGGAACTAATAGGAGGTCTAGCAGTGGGTGGAACTTTAGTGTTCAACCAATTAACTAATAATTCAACCATAAATAAGTCATGGATGTGTGATCTACAAGTTACCCAGTTGAGGTGGGAGTTTAAGGGAGTGTACTATCGGTTGTATTATCATCAAATTGTATATGTGGTGTGTGCAGTCAAAGGAAGGCCTATGATGGATTGCGTAGTTATGGATGAGGAATTTCCCTAATTAATAGGGGATAAATCCCAAGGAAATAGCACAAGGAAATAGTGACTTTTGGAAGAACAAAATTGGTGATGTTTTGGCCAATGCTTATCTAGGAAGCAATGAGACAGATAGAGATAGTGCAGATTTTGCTCAGGCTTCAGTAAAGCATTGTAATCTTCACATATTTTTCTGACTAATGCAACATACAAATAGAAGAGGTTTTTAGCTATGTCTTTCCCCATGAAATCATTGTGTAATGTGTTGATTGAATTATCTCTTGTATGCTTCATGATTTTGCAATTGCTAATTGTTTCTATAGTTGCTAGTAGATTCAAGTCTATTCTTTTAGTAAATTACAATTAGAATTTTGAATATATAAGGAATTTATAAATGGTATTAGAGCAAGAATCACAATAAAGGAGAAGAATTCGAGTTTGTATTTGTAGGTAAATTGAATTTGCAGGATCATTCTTCAGAGCTAGCAAGATGTCATTCTATGGATTGAGACCTGAGTATGCCCTTGATGGTAGCTCGAATTATATAGCTTGGAAGGAAATGATGGAGGAAGTGTTGGAAGATAATGGGATGAAGGAATTCATAGAAAATGATATTCCTAAGGCTCCAACAACTGATGCTCAAGATCTGGTAGAGTGGAAGAAATGTTTGGCAAAGGTGACGAGGATCATACTAGAAGAAGTTTGAGATCATATTGTCTCGAATATCCATAGGAAGGGTACCACATATGAAATGTGGCAAGCCTTGGTAGACTTGTTTTTGAACAACAGTGACCACAGGAAGCTGGCACTGAAGGATAGGTTTCGGAAAATCAAGATGGAGAAGGGCGAAAAAATAACACAATACCTGAGTAGGTTCACCCAATGTCAGGATGAACTTAGTAGTGTCGGTATTACAGTTGTTAAAGATGATCTATTAAGCCTAGCACTTCTACACCTTCACAAGAGCTGGCACAAATACCAAGATTCAGTAAATGGGAGGGAGAAGCTACCAAATTGGGAGCGATTGTGGTCCAACTTGGTGCAAGAAGAGATAAGGCAAAACACCAGAGATGGAACCTCATCCAAGCATGATGATGAGGAGAATTGTGCCTTGGCTAGAAAGGTAAAGAAAGTGAAAGGGAACATTCAGAAGATCCCACACCAGTTGGTCCAACCTGTCTAACTGACATAGCTAAAGTAGGCACATGATAAGTTGAACAAGAGAAGGTTCCTCTGGCATATTCAACTGAAGATTAGGTGAGTTGCCCAAGAAGTGAAGTGGTTCCGGTTGAAAGTACCAATCCAAAGGAGATTCTAGTCAGGCAGGTAAGAAGAAGGACTTGTCAAAGATTAAACTTTTTCAATGTCATGATATGGGAGACTATGCCACAAAGTGTCCACACAATAAGGCTGACAAGAATCCCTTAGGAGGAGCGGTTGGTGAAGCTCTAGATTCACAATTCAAGTTGGATTTCAACGTCATTGAATGCATGGTGACATTGATAATGGGTAGTGTGTGGTATATGGATAGTGGAGCCTCATTCCATATGACGGGAAACAAAGAATTTTTCAGTTACTTGGATGAGAAGGACCTCCAGATGCACAGTGAGATGGGAGATGATGGAAGGTATAACGTGACAGTTATCAGTATAGTTACTTTTCAGAGGGAGTCTAGTTCTCCTCTAACATTAAAATATGTCATGTATGTTCCAGGTTTGAAAAAGAACTCAGTTTCAGTTGCTATGTTGGAATATCATGGCTACAATGTGATATTTAGCAAAGGAAATACTTTCCTTAGACATATCACCATGGGACAAGTGAAGCGGATCGAGGTTCGAGTGAAGAACCTCTTCAAATTGGATGTAGAAGATTGTGCTACCTTGAGCATGAAAGAAGAAAAGATGCAGAGTTGAGACATCGGTGAATTATGGCATAGGAGACTTGGCTATTTGCATAATGGAGCCTTGAAGATCATGCAACAGATTTCTACAAGACTTCCCAAGGGTGCACTAGAGTAGAGAGATACATGCAAAGGATGTACACTAGGAAAGTACACCAAAGACACCTTTCATGATAAGGATAGTAGAGCGCAAGAAGTCCTTGAAAGAGTTCACTCATATGTGTGTGGACCATTCTCGATAGCCTCCATGGCCAAGCATAGGTATTATGTTATATTTGTAGATGATTTCTCACGTAAGTGCTGGATTTTATTCATGCATAAGAAAGACTGAGCATTATCCAAATTTTGGGAATTTAAAGAACTTGTTGAGAAATATACTGGAATACAAGTGAAGGCTCTAAGGAGCAATAAAAGTGGTGAATATGTGTCAAATGATTTCAAGAAATTCTATGCATCAGAAGGCATTCGATGAGAGCTAATAGCACCCAATAAACCACAATAGAATGGGGGGTTGAGAGGAATAATAGAAGTATTGTTGGAGTTGCACAAGTGATGTTACATGATCAGGGCCTATCGCTGCACTTGTGGGATGAAACAGGCAACACAACTCTATATCTGCAGAAAAAGAGTCCTCATTAGATTCTTGGGATGAGTACACCAGAAGAATATTTTTTCAGGGAAGAAGCCATATGTGTCACACTTCAGGATATTTCATTGATCAGTTTACTCTCATGTTACCAAGGATGCAAGGAAAAATCTAGAGTTGACAGATGAGTTGGGAAAATTTGTGGGGTACACTGATACACCTCACAACTATTGCGTGTACCCGCCATCTCACAGGATGACAATTGTTCGTAGAGATGTGAAGTTCGATGAAGAGAATGCCATGACATGTTCCCTTGAGAGGGAGCTTCAGTTACATGTAGATGAGGATATTTTATCTCCAGAGGAATAACCTCAAGATGATGTGGAGAATCAACGAGCATAGGAGCAGAAAGTGGAAGCACCCACTCATGCAAAGACATCCCGAGATGGACAGAAGTGTATTAGGGAAGCTGAGAGAATATTGCATGATGCTAGAGAGAATGTGGGAGAAGCCACATCACAGTGCAAGAAGAGGAGGTCACTAGATCGACACATGGGTACATAGCTATGATGAGTGAGATAGTGGAGACAGAACCATCCTCTTTGAAGGAAGTAGTGTAGAAGCTAGTATGGATTGATACCATGCTAGAGGAAATGATTCCATAGTTAGAAAAAGTGTTTGGGAAGTTGCCCCAAGACTAGAGAACGAGCTAGTGGTAGGTTCCAAGTCGATCTACAAGGTGAAGCAAGCATTATATGGAAGCATCGAGAAACATAACTCCAAATTTGTGGCCAAGGGGTTCTCTCAAGTGGAGGGAATTGATTACAAGGAGACCTTTGCTCTAGTAGAAATGCACTCTTCAATCAGATCAAACTATCACTTGCAGTGCAGATGGGATGGAATATGCATCATATGGATGTGGAGACATCATTTCTCAATGGAGATATTGAGGAAGAGATGTACATTGAGCAGACGAAAGGATTTGAGACCTTCGACAAAGAGTCACATCTGTGCAGAATCAAGTGAGCATTGCATGGATTGAAACAAGCACCCCGTGGTTAGTACACCAAGATTGACAACTATTTCACCAGGTTGGGCTTCACAAATAGTGAAGTAGATGAAAAACTTTACCATATTGTGGTTGAAGGTAAATTATTTATTATATTATTATATGTCAATGATTTAATCCTATTAGGTGATGATAAGTTGGTCAAATCTTGCAAAGAGGATGCTGCAAGAGAATTTAAGATGAAGGACTTGGGGCTCATGCATTGTTTCCTTGGTATGGAAGTATGGCAAGGAGATGAGGAATTGTTTGTCTCTCAGGGAAAGTATGCCAATGAGATACTGAAGAATTTCCACATGGAGAGAAGCAAACCCATGGAGACTCCTCTAACAGGGAATTAGAGGAAGGAATATGCTATGTTAGGTGAGGTAGTGGAGGCTACTATTTACAGGAAACCTGTGGGTCCACTTATGTATTTGGTGAAAAAATGACCAAATATGTGTTATGCAGTTAACCAACTTAGTCAAGTAATGGTTAAGCCAACAAAACTTTATTGGAAGGCAGCCAAACATGTGTTGAGATACCTTAAAGGTAGCACTCATTTTGATCTTTGGTATAAGTGGACAGAGTGAGTGAAGCTACAATGCTTCAAAGATGAATATTGGTTGGTATTCTATTGAAAATAAGAGCACATCAGGAGGAATATTCAATATTGGTTTAACAACAATTTCTTGGTACAACATGAAGCAAAGATTAGTTGCGCTTAGTTCTGCAGAAGCACAGTACATGGTTACTAGTCAAGCATCTTGTGAAGCTATCTAGATGAGGAAGATTATTGTTGGTTTATTTGGTCAGATGATGGATCCTACAGTGATTTACTGTGACAACTTATTTTGTGTCAAAATCTATGAGAATCCAATTTTTCATGATCGATCCAAGCATATCGACATTCAGTATCACCATCTATGAGATTGTATGCAGAGGACAATTATGTTTTTGGAGTACATCCTTATAGAGGAACAAGATGCATATATTTTGAAAAAGGCACTGCCAGAAAAAAAATGAATTCCATAGAGGTAATATTGGGGTAGTAGATAATATCTTTCTTGTTGAGAAGGAGTGTTGAAAATGCAACAAGAAAATCTTGATTTAATTTTCTTTTGAATTAAATTAGGAGAAAAATTGTAATTCCACATCACAAGACAACTTATAAGAGTTAAATAAGATAATTTCACTTAGTTGACTTACTAAATTTGAGTTGAGGGTGTAACTTGAGTCATGTAGAGTGGATCCTATTTTTTAGGAACCCTAGTTGAGTTTATTTTGAGTTGGAATTAATTAATTTAGTTTAACTGAGTTAAAGTTAGTTAAACTAGTTCCAACTACTGGAGGAACTAGTAGGAGGTCTAGCAATAGGGTGTAGCTTCAGTGTTCAACCAGTTAAGTGATAATTCAGCCATATTAACTCATGAATGTGTGATGTATGAGTTACCCAGTTGAGATTGGAGTTCAAGGGCAGTGTACTATTAATTGTATAATCATCAAAATTGTACAGGTGGTGCATGTAGTCAGAGGAAGGCCTATGATGGATTGCATAGTTATGTATGAGCAATTTCCATAATTAATAGGGAATAATTCCAAAGGAAATAGTGCAAGGAAATAGGGACTTGGGAAAGAAGAGTGTTGGTTAAGTATTGGCCAAGGCTTGTCTAGGAAGTAGTGAGATAGATAGAGATAGCACATAAGTTGTGCACACTTGAGAAAAGCATTGTAATCTTCTCATATTTTTCTAACTAATGAAATATATAGATAGAAAGGATTTTTAGCTATGGATTTCCCCAGGAAATCATTATGTAATGTGTTGATTGAATTGTTTCTCTTGTATTCTTCGTGATTTCATGATCGTTAATTATTTCCGCATTTGGTAGAGTAGATTCAAGTATATTTTTTTAGTAAATAACATTCATAAGTTTGAATCTACAAGGAATTTCTATAAAGGATGATCTAATTTGCAACTTTTTAACACATCCTCATATCACCAACAATTTGTTGATTAACATGATTCTAAGAAACAAAATCTAGGAGAAATGTTCACCTATTGAGTTAACTCAACAAATTAAACCAATATTTTTGTATGATTCCTTAGAAGTTTAAACTAAAACTATTGAAACTTACCCGGAAGGGTCCTAAACATTAATGCTAGATTAGAACGATCTCAACAAGAGGTATTGGTGAAAATGATTAAAAATAATAGTTAATATTTTGCATGGGATTGTATTGACATGAAGGGAATTTATCTTGATTTGTGTATGCACCATATTTATATAAAGGAAGATTCCTAACCTATCAAGCAACTACAATGGAGACTGAACCCAACACTCAAATACATATTTAAAGAAAAATTGCAAAAACTACTAAGTTCAGGTTTTATTTACCCAAATTCTAATAATAAATGGGTTTCTCCCCTAATAATTATTCCAAAGAAAAATGGAAAATGGAGAGTATGTGTCGAAAATAAAGAATTAAATAAAGCTACCTTGAAATGTTGGACACCTAATTCACTAGGGGTTGGTGTGGAATGTGAAAAATCACCAAATTCCAAGATATCACTTGGTATATGAAGACTAAGCATCACATGGAAATGTATAAATGTATATCTTATGAATAATAAATGTAACTCACACTCTATGTTGTCTCCTATCTTTTCCATGTGTGTGTTTAAGATGGTATTAGAGCAGTCGTACTCCTGTCCTACCCATATTTGAGCCACTGGTTTTTTAGCATCTATGTGCATGTTAGTTCTACCATTTCTTCTTGTTGTCAAAAGTGATTCCCCTACTCACCAAAACTATGTACAAAATCTCCGCGGTCTTCTTTCGATTCCCTAAATTTCTGCTCCAAATACTTCTCCAAATAATGCAGACCCTCCTTGTCCCTTCTTGGAAGCACCTACCAACTCTCAATTATTGAGTGAAGAAATGAATTCTTAGCTATGAGCCTTAATGGCATTGTGAAAGGTTTTATTGATCGAACATATTGTAGAGAAGGGATAATGCTAAGAGTTAAAACTCCTGGTGCATTGGTTCATTCCGATTCAAGTCACCTATTATGACTATTGATGTTCCATGCATTTTGAAGTTTGGGTGAAGTCGTATTTATAGTATGTATATGCTGGTCAAAACCCCCATGTGGAGAAACTCTTGTAATGTGTGTTTATTAAATTCAGTATATGTATTACAATGGAGCAATGGTATGTGCATAACTCTTGTATATGGATGAGAAATTAATGCTAGTCATTGCGTTGACTACATCACTATTTGAAGTGCATTAAAGTCTTGAGATCTATGTTGAATTAGCCTCTAGTATTCCTAGTCAATTTTCTATAACACCTTGAATACAACTTTGAATGAATGAAACCATACCATTTGTGTATGCATTGAATGGTGAAAATACACTAATTTGAATGTTGGATAATGCTGGTTGTGAATTCAAAGCCTAAGAAATGTGTTGTCTCCATTCAAGCATTTGACAATTTGTTGTGAATGTAAAATAATATCGTGGGTTTGAATAGTCGGGTCTATTCTGTGTAACTGCTACATCTAAGGATGAGGTACCTTCTATATATAGGCAGAATGTTGAACATTTAGTGTTATAGAAAGTTTCCCATGGATTTCTGTGAGTAGGAACAATTTGAAGAACTTGTGAATGTCATCCAACACCCTTTGCAGTTGTTGAAGACTGAATAAAAGGAACTCTTCAAACTTTACAAAAGACACATGATTTTTTTTCATTCCCACAGAGGGATATATGGTCTTCAATAGAATATTACAAAGTAAATCTATGAGTTTACTTTGGATGACACCAAGGTAAATTCATGAGTTTTTTAACCAAATTTATAAGGTAGGTCATGATTCATTCCATTCCTAGTATCGATGTTGAAATACATAAGAAAATGTAAAGGCTTATTCACCAACATCAATGGCAAAAGATAGTGATGACCATTCCCCTTCTCTTTTCTATAGCACTAATTGAATGTATTCTTTCCACTATAATGCTATTATAGACTTCTTGCATTTCCTATTTGGTTAGAAAAAGAGTTGAATGGTTCCCTCAATCAAACGATGACTTTCTACATTGAATATGCATTGGAATGCGGTGGTGTGTTGTGCATTTGAAGGTGAATTAGGTGTGTTGGGATGTTTAAATTTATGTGAGCATTCATGACATCCAAACTTTGTTTACTTGCATTTATTTTATATATGTTGAATCCTTATATATGTGTTGTGATGGGTGTTGGTTTATATTGACAATGTGCTATCACTGCTACAACACCCTCCAAAATTTTGCTACCTCTGAATTTTGGATCCTACCTCATTGTTGGATGAAATGTCACCTTGGTCATTAAGTGTCATTTTGTGTTGACTCATATGTTTTCAGTGTTATTAAGTGTCACTGCATTGATTTGAATATCCTTAGATTGATTTCATAGTCACACCACCTTTCTTCTTGTAAAATGACACTTTTAAATCGCAGTCACACACACTTCACTATTTATAGTTAGGGAACGTGAATAAAGTGGCATTTTCATTTATATTCATTGTTGGTTAAGTTTGTCTAAGTTCTATTGATGAGTTAGTATGTGTCACACATGGTTTTATGTGAAGAAGTTATCTTCACTACCCCTCAATCAATCATCTAGAATTAGACAAATTTCAGTTACAAATGAGCCCATTAAGGCCAAGAGTGCATTTGCACACTCTGAATCATTGATGGGTGATCCTACACTATTTAGAAGTGCCTCCTAAACCCTCCTTGACAGTTTGGCACACTCCAAAAGCACGAAGCCCCTTCCCTGTCCCCAACTGCACCCTCAAATTATGAAATATTCCTTAGGCACACCCCTTCGGCTTGAATAAGTGCACCATCCTTGAGTTCACTAGTACATATCGAAGACTCAAAGCTTAACCATTCAACCTTCCCTTATGCACCCTACACCCACTTGACCTGACTTGAGTGCACTATCGCACCCTGAAATCATGAAGCATAAGCCTTCAACCTTCAAGAGTGTGCCCTACTCCCTTTCTAAGGCCTCCTAGGTGCACGAACGCACCGTGAAGGGACAAAGCCTCAACCTTTACCCTTAAATTAAAGGGTTGTGCCCTGTGCCCTCCCTCTCTCCCTTGGGTGCATAACACACTTGGGAAGCTCAAAGCCTTCCCCTTCACCTTTTGAATTTGTGACATGCACTCTACCATGATTACCTTCTTGTTTAGGGAGCATGACTACATTCTGAAGGCTCAAAGGTCCTCCTCCTCTATCCTGCAGCCTTTTAGGGTGCACTCGTGCACCCTAAAGCTCCATTCACCATTTTAAGTGCACCGAAAGGGTATGAACAAGAAAATATGCATGAAACATGGTAGAGTAGGCGATTTTTAGACTAATAGTTTCTCATCATGAGTGATTATCATAACTTATAAGTTCACAAAGGCTATCATATTGATTCTTAGAGCATATAATATTCCTTATTTTCTAAAGAAGAATACAACCAGTCCCATTAGGATAGTGATTTCTAGACTGGAATATTTGGTTTTCTATACTCTAAAAGAGTTGTCTACAAAAAGTACATAAAAAATAGAGAAACCTCCATCTTTTAATGCGAGTGACAGAGACAACATTGTGATTTCAAATGATACCTTCCATGGGTTAGGTGGACATGAAGAAGAGGAAGAATATACCTCATATTATGAAGAAGAGGAGGAGGATATAAACGAAGACATGGTAGACTAAGGTCTGGATTAGATGACTCAGGGTCCACTTTCCCTTCCCAGTATTTTATATAAGATTCCCAGACACTCGGAAAAGTTGTTAAAAAGATATGACCTTGACAAAGCGCTAAAAGTAGAATACCATTTGGATATTTTCTACCTACACCTGCAGATGCTTGAGGTACATTATGACGATGTTGCATGCTGACTCTTTCCTTGTATCTTAGATGGTATAATGACTTATTGGTATCATCAACTTCTTGCGAATTCAGCTCAGAATTGGAGGTGGTTTAAGAAATTTTTCTTGGAAAAGTTCGTCGATGACAACACGCCAACCATTTTATTAAAAGAGTCAGGGAACCTGAAAATGGGGGAGAAAGAGAAGGTGAAGGAATTTAATCCTCAATTCAATCAAATATTGAACCAATTCCCTCTAGATACGATACCTAATACCTCCATCACAATTGATTACTATAATTTTGCCTTGCTAGTAAGCATTTTGCAATTTCTAAAGAGAACAATGAAAGAAAAATTGGCCCAAAATTTTGAAGAATCCATTGTTGTGGAGAAGGACTTGCATGCAATCAGAGTCATTGTTGATGATGAATCATCCAAGGACTCCAAGGACATAGGTAAAAGGTCTCAGGCCTCTTCAAACAAGGCCAAAGATAAAGAGGCTACTAATCTAGAAAGCTTAACCTACACTATCAAGAATTTGTCCAATGAACTGGCATAACTGAACAAAAGGACAAGCAATACCACTGTCACCAGCAAGCCTTCAAAGTTTAACTTCCTTAAGAAGTTCAATAAAAATAGTGACAACAATAGTAAACTAGCTAAGTTTTCACAAAGTTAAAATGTCTTGATGAATGTTGAGAGCATGGTCATGGACCAATATTGTTCTTTCCATCAAGAATATTCAGAAAAGGCATTCCCACAATGGAGTCACAACATGAATGACCTAGATGCACATATCATTGAATCCGTAATTTTAGACGAGAAAAATGAAAGACCATAAGAAAAGGAAGAATCTGAGGTGGCTGAAGAGACGTAAGTTTTGGACATGAAATTAATACTTTCAGTTGTGTGTTCAACACTAGGAAGAAAAGTCATGAGGAACCATCACCGAATGAGGCCCTGGATCAGAAGAAAAACAAATGATATAAGTTAATTCAATTGTGTGTTCCTAAACAAGAGCCGACGAGGCAAAATTTGAAGGAACATCTATTAAGGAAACTCACTCCACCCATTAGCCAAGCTCCGAACAAGTATGGAACTACAACCATAGAAAAGAGTACTTCCGGGAACACTAAATGTAAGACCATCATTATGGAAGTGCCAAACATAGTCACTCCCCTAGACACTTTAGTAATGGTCATTGCACTTGACTACAACATAGTCAAGGATATGAATAAAACATGTGCAAATATTTCAATCTTTGACCTCACAGGAATATGAGGCCAATGGGAAGTACTTGTCTGAGCCCTTGATCAACTCTCATCAGAGGGTAATGCTTCTACTTCCCAAAAGGTATCTAGTAAGTGTAGAAAATCTGTGATAGGTTAACCCGATAATGCAATATAAATCAAAGAAGAATACTATAACCTACTTCTACTATCAATTTGTGGGAGCTTAAAGATTGAGTTGAACAATATAACCAGAAGAAGAAGAATCAATGGCACAATACACATGAAAATACTTTGGGGAAAGTCTCAGATAAAACCCCACACTAATGTATTATCATACATGGTGGAAATACATAGTAATTATACAAAGCCTTAGCTCTCACAGCTAGCCATCTCTTAGTACAATCCTCACAGATTCTCACAGGTAATCTTGGCTTCTCTCCAGGCTTCCTCTCTACCCTCCAAGCTCCTATTTCCTTGCGATATTCCTTGTGGATGATTAGCCTTCAAATCTACACAATCCTCAAGGATGAATCCTTGATTGCATGCATGAGTTTCCTCCATGAGAAACCACATGCAACTGATAGTACATTGTCCTTGAACATTAATCTCAATTGGGTCTTTCTCATAATACACATGCATGAGTTTCTGATGAGGGAATCTTCAGTTAACTAGAGTAGCACTAGTTGAGTGCATTAATTTATCAACTGACTGTTAACTCAGTATTAGTTCCAAAAATAGTTTGGAACTAATTGAACTGGACTTATCAGTAAATTGAGTTAGCTAATTACAACTGAAATATAACTCAATCTTATCTCCTTAATTTAAGGGATGACTCTTGCATGACATTAGAAAGACTTCTAACTTGAATTTCTCCAACTAATTAATTTTAAATAAATAAATTAATTATTTCCAAGTAGCTTTGAAGACTAAATTTTATTTTAATTCACAATTTAATTCAAGGAGAAATTAAATTGGAATATTCTTGTTGCTATATTTCAACACTCCCTCTCAACAAGAAAGGGATTATCTGCCACCCCGATCCTATCTCTATGGAACTCAAATTTACACTTTGACAATGCCTTTGTCAAAATGTCAACATCTTTCTCCTCTGTCGAAATATATTGTAGCAATATTATCCTCTCGACTTGTGAAATGCCATGGGAAACAAATCTTACCTTATGCTTCTCCACACTGCCATCAACAACTTGCTTTACCTTGTAAATCCAACGGGAACTCATAACTCACTTGTTCTTCGGTCTTGGAACCATGTCCCAAACACTATTACGAACTATGGAGTCATACTCCTCCACCATAGCATCAACCCAAATCGGCTGCTGCACTGTTTCCTCAAAGGAAAATGGCTCGGTCTCAACACATTCCCTAGCAAGGGCCATGTATCCAGTGTACCTCTCAAGTGACCTCCTCTATCTATGTTGAGAAGATGGTGCTCCCACATTCTCTCTTGCATCCTCCAACAATCTGTCAGCTTCTCTTGTGCGCTTCCATCCATCTCTGGAAGGATTTGTTTGAGTGGATGTCTCCACTCCTGGAACCTATGCATGTGGCTACTCCGCATCAGTCTGAGGCTTCTCCTCCTTAGGAACCAACAGTTCCTCCACAACATGTAGTTGGAGCTCCCACTCAAGGGAAACTCACATGGCCTTCTTCTCATCAAACTTGAGATCTCTGTGAACCACTATCCTCTAACTGGTAGGCAAGTACACCAAATAGTTGTGAGGTGTATCAGTGTACCCCACAAATATCCCCAACTCTACTGTCGACTCAAGCTTCTTCCGTGCATCATTTGTCACATGGCAATATACCGATGAGCCAAAGATCCTGAAGTGACCCACATCTGGTCTCTTACCGAAGAAAGCTTCCTTTGGTGTCTTCATCCCCAATATGCGATGCGGGCTTCTATTCTGCAAATAGGCCACTGTGTTGCATGCCTCAGCCCACAAGTGAAGTGGTAGGCCTTGGTCATGCAGCATTGCCCATGCTGCCCCTACAATAGTTCTGTTCTTCCTCTCAACCACCCCATTCTGCTGTGGGTTATGATGTGCTGTCAACTCTCATTTAATTCCATCCACTGCACAAAAGTCCTTAAACTCTTGAGAGACATATTCTCCACTGTTGTTGCTTCTCAATGGCTTGATCTTCTTCCCTGAATCTTTCTCGACCAAAGCTTTGAACTCACAAAATTTTGTGGAAGTTTGGTGCTTCTTCTGTACAAAATAAATCTAGCATTTATTAGAATAATCATCAATGAAATCACATAATACCTTTGCTTCACTGTGGATGTCGTTGAGAATGGTCCACACAAATCAGTACGAACTCTCTCTAAGATAGCCTCTGCTCAACTTTCTCGATCATGAAAGGAAGACTTGGTGTGCTTTCCCAAGGTACAACCTTTGCATGTGTCAACTTTCTCAAGTTTACCTTTGGGAAATCCTGTAGATATTTGTTGCATTATCTTCAAAGCCCCATGATGCAAATGGCCCAACTGCCTATGCCACAACTCACTAATGTCTCGGTTTTGCACCAATTCTGCTTTCGTACTCAATGCTACACAATCATCTACCTCTAGTTTATAGATATTATTCACCCAAATCCCTATCCTCTTGGTCTGACCCGTGGCTATGTGTCTTATTAACGCCTTTCCTTTACTGAAGACGACATCGTAGCCTTTGTCCTCCAACATTGAGACTGATATTGAGTTCTTCTTCAGTCGAGGAACATACATCACATCTATCAAAGTGAAAGGAGCTCCATGCTCCCTCTTAAAAGCAATCGTGCCCACTCCTTAAACATTATACCTTCTGTCATCACCCATATCTATGCGCATCTTGAGGTCTTTCTCCTCCAAGGCACTAAATAAACTTTTATCACCGGTCATGTGGAATGAGGCTCCACTATCAAGATACCAGACACAACCCATCATCGATGACACCATGCATGCGATGAGGGTAAAGTCCACTTCGAATTGAGAGGCTAATGCCTCACCTTATGATCCTTTCGAGGATCCCTTCTTTGACTTCTTCAATGGGAAATTAGTCGCATAGTGTCCCATCTTGTGACAATTAAAGCATCTTACTTTAGACATGTCACCCTTCTTCCCTCCATGAGAAGAATTCGATTTGAAATGGGAAGCCTTCCCCTTTCCTTTCCTTGCCTTACTTGCTAAGGCCAGATTTTCTTCATCATCATTCTTGGATGAAGAACCATCTCGTGTGCTCCTCCTGATCTCCTCCTGCATAAGATCCGACCACAGTCGTTCCTAATCAGGCAGTTTCTCCCTTCCATTCATAGAGTCCTGGTAGCTATTCCAACTCTTCGGAAGGCCAAGGAGAGTGAGGCTCACCATATCATCATCGACAGTAGATATTCCCACATGGCCAAGCTCATCTTTGCAAGTGGTGAGCTTGTTCAGATATGTGGATATAGTATCGCCCTTCTCCATCTTGATTCTTTGAAGCTTATCCTTGAGTGCCAATTTCCTCTAGTCACTACTGTTCTGGTAGAGGTCATTCAATGTCTTCTACACTGAAAATGGAGTATCCTTCCCATGGAGACTTGAGACAATATGGTCTTGAACTCCCTCAAGGATGATCCATCTCACCTTCGCCACACACTTCTTCCACTTAGCCAACTCTTGTGCATTAGTTGCATCTGGCTTTGGGATTTCCTCATCAATGAATTCCTTCAAGCCATTGTCTTCTAATATATCCTCCATTTTATCTTTCCATGCTATGTAATTCCAGCTACCTTCCAAGGCATACTCGAGTCTCAAGCCGTAGAGCGCCATTGTACAACCTTGAAGTATGATATGAATTTGATTTGCACCTGCGACCCCAAACTTCAAACTTCGAATCCTCTTCTCAGTATATTGTTCACAGCTTTGATACCATGTAGAAAATATGTCATAGGTTAACCCGATAATGAAATATAAATCAAAGAAAAATACTATAACCTACTTCTACTATCAATTTGCGGAAGCTTAAATATTGAGCTGAACAATATAACCAGAAGAAGAATAAGAATCAATGGTACAATACACATGAAAATACATTGGGGAAAGTCTTAGATAAAACCCCACACTATTGTATTATCATACATGGTGGAAATACATAGGAATTATAAAAAGCCTTAGCTCTCACAGCTAGCCAGCTCTCAGTACAATCCTCACAAATGTTCATAGGAAATCTTGGCTTCTCTCCAGCCTTCCTCTCTACACTCCAAGCTCCTATTTCCTTGCATTGTTCCTTGTGGATGATTAGCCTTCAAAACTATGCAATCCTCAAGGATGAACCCTTTACTGCATACATGAGTTTTCTCCATGAGAAAACACATGCAACTGATAGTACATTGTCCTTGAACATTAATCTCAACTGGGTCTTTCTCAAAATAAACATGCATGAGTTTCTGATGAGGGAATCTTCAGTTAACTTGAGTAGCACTAGTTGAGTGCATTAATGCATCAACTGACTGTTAACTCACTATTAGTTCCTCAAACAGTTCTGAACTAGTTTAACTGTACTTAACTCAGTAATCTGAGTTAACTAATTACAACTCAAATATAACTCAATCTTATCTCCTTAATTTAAGGGATAAATCTTGCATGACTTCAGAAATACTTCTAACTTGAATTTCTCCAACTAATTAATTTAAAATAAATTAATTAATTTTTTCCAAGTAGCTGTTTAGACTAAATTCAATTTTAATTCAGAGGGTCGGGGAACAACGAATAGTGAATAGTGGACGAATAACTAGGGTTTCAAGTTTCTAAGCTCCATGGAGGCACGCAAAGGGGGGCGCTCCACTCCCTCCTACAGGCAGGCAGTGGCTAGCCGAGGTAAGAAACCTATAGAATCTGTCAAAGGGCCTTTAGGAGAAAGGAAAAAGAATCTGGAAGAGGATCAAAAATTTACCAAACCAAGGGAGGACAACAACATGAAAGATAATGAGGAAGAAGAAAAGAAACAGGGAGCAGAAAACAAGGCACAGAAGGGGCCATGTAAACCCAAAGCTGAGGTCACTCCCAGAGTAGTTTTAAATGATCCTGCTCTACAGACACACAAGGACCACATGCAGACCTATGCTATCATTTGTAAATTCATGGGATTATGGCCCATTGAAAAGGCATTACAAGCGTGGATTAAATACCATTGGAAATTGAAAGGAAGCATAGACCTACACCTTGGGTCAAAGGGTTTCTTCACTGTGGCCTTTACAAATATTGAGGACAAAGACAAGGTGTTTGAAGGAGGACCCTACTTCTACGTAGCAGCAGGCCTCTACATGTGGCCGTGGATGATGAATTTTATCCTGGAGAAAGAAACTTTTACTTCGGTCCTGGTCTGGGTTAGACTCTACTCCCTACCTCTTGATTACTGGCAAACGAAATTGTTATCTACCATAGGAAATAAACTAGGGAATTTTTTTAAAGCCTCTGAGCCACCAGAAGGGGAAAATACACCTCATTCGCATGAATATGTGTGGAGATGGACCTATCGGTAGACCTACCAGATGAGGTCATCTTGGAAGTTTCTTATGAAGAATGGGTGCAAACAGTAGGTTATGAACATATTCCTTTCAGATGTCGCAGGTGCCATGAGAATGGCCACCTATTTAGAGACTACCCTCTCAGCAAAATACAGAACAGAAGTAAAGAAACCACAATGAGAGACACTAAAAGATTTCACAAAGTGGGACATAGAGGAAAAGGGGGCCAAAGGGGGCCAAAGCAACAACAAACAGAAGGGAAACAGGCCAGTCTGAACAGGTTCGAAGTTCTCGAAGAAGAGGAAGGAATACCAAAATCAGATCAGTTAATGGAAGGAAACTTAGGGGAGGAGGAGAAAGAAGAAGATAGGGAACAAGCATAGGATGTTACTAAATAGAAAGAAACAATGTTGAGCGATGGAGAACTTGAGATGGATCACGAAATGACTCGGAGTGAGATGGAAACGGAGGATCACGAACTGCAAGAGATTCTGGATAGAGAAAACCTAGATCTGGAAGGATTCTTGAAACAGGGAACCATGGGAGGGGTAGACTCATTACCTCAAGAAGAGCTCAACAGAGTACAACAACTGTTCCTATGGAAAACTCATTCCAAAGGGCTGGAAAGGCAAAGAAACAATGAAAGGCAGGGAAACCAAGGAGTGAAAACTATGAAAACCACACCAGGATTAGCTTCCAGAAACCCAAGAAAGAAAAGAGGTAGGAAAAAGCAGAACGAGCTATTGATGGAATGTGGAAAGATAATGATAGATTCAGGTAAGATGAAAGACCTATCTAGTTACTCCTTTACAAATCTTTAATAATGAAGTTCACATCTTGGAATATCAGAGGTTTAGGTAGTAAAAGAAAACAAAGAATACTTAGCAATAGAATGAAACAAGAAGTTTTGGATATGATCTTTATCCAGAAAACTAAATGTTCCATTCAAAAAATCAAAGAAATTCATAGAAAATGGCTCAATAGGTTTGAGTTTCTAGAAGTTAAAGCAGATAATATAGCAGGAGGCATACTCACTCTTTGGAACCCCAAAAATATTGGCATAATAGATGCTGACGAATCTAGGAATTATTTATCAATGGTTATTCAGCCTGTGGGAGACAGCGAGACTTATTTGGTCACGAATGTTTATGGCCCACAATGACTGGATGATAAACTCAGATTTCTAGATTCTCTTGTAGAACTAAGAGATATATTTGCAAGAGTTCCATGGATAATGGGCAGGGACTTCAACATGATCAAATCACTTTCGGAAAAAAAGGGGGGAACAAGAACTTTAAGTAAAGATTCTATAGCATTTCAAACTTCCATAGATAATATGAAGCTAGTTGACACTGAAATGAATAATGGCTTCTTTACGTGGAACAACAAGAGAGGACGGGAGTCTCAAGTAGCCTCAAAGTTAGACAGATTCATAATTTCAGAGGACCTTATGCTCACAAACAAGGAAATGATAGTGAGAATTCTCCCCTTTAGTGGCTCTGACCATTGGCCTATACAAATGGAGGTACAGGGCATTGGCACTCCCAAGAATGGACCTTTCATATTTGAGAATATCTGGCTTACCCACTGCGATTTTATTAGCAATATAGCAAGATGGTGGAAAGAAGACTTGCATATTCAGGGAACAAGAATGTTTCTACTCCACAAAAGACTAAAATACATCAAGCTTAGACTCAAAGACTAGAACAAGAATGAATTTGGCAATATTTTTGCAGCGAAAAAAGAGGTTGAAGATAAAATGAAGACACTCAATCAAACTCTTATTACAAATGGCTTTGATAGAGTCAGATATAATAAAGTCACGGAACTTCATCACGACTGGGAGAACTTATGTAAACAAGAGGAAATATATTGGAGACAAAAATCTAGAGTTCAATGGCTAAAAGAAGGGGAACGAAATACTAGTTTTCTCCACAGATCAACCATGGCGAACAGATCCCATAATAGGATCTCTTCAATCAAGGACGAGGGAGGTCATCTTTATAATTCCCATGAAGAGATAGAAACTGTGCTAGTCTATCACTTTCAAGGTATAGTGAAGGAGATCACTGCAGACAGAGATCACTTTATTAGGGACTTAACAAGGCATATACCTAGGCTAGTATCAAGAGAGGATAATTTCAATCTCAACAGGCCAGTGACTAAAGAGGAGGTCAATGAGGCAGTTAAGGAAATGCATAATGGAAAATTGCCAGGCCTTGATGGTTTCAATGTGGATTTCTTTAAAGATTGTCGGAGCATTGTTAAACAAGATATTATGAATGTAGTGGAGGATTCCAAGTTGAATAGAACCATTCTGAAGGTTCTCAATACCTCCTTCATCTCCTTGATCCCCAAATAGGATAATGCTCAGACTCCAAACAGGTTTAGACCCATAGCTTTGTTAAATGTGGTGTATAAAATAATATCCAAAGTTGTTGCCAATAGACTCAAACCACTTCTTCCTACTCTAGTTTATGTGGAGCAATCAGGCTATGTGGAGGGTAGACAAATACTCAATAACATCATTCAAGTGCATGAAGTGGTGCATTCATTGTTAAGAAATAGGAAGGCGAGAATGATTATGCAATTGGACCTTGCCAAAGCTTATGATAACTTGAATTGGACCTATATTAGGAAGGTCCTTCTAGCCTTTGACTTTGATCATAATTGGGTAAGATGGGTTATGGCACTGGTCACTTCTTCTAGCTTTTCAATTTTGGTCAATGGCTCTCCTTCCAGGACCTTTACTCCTTCAAGAGGTCTTAGATAGGGAGAGCCACTCTCTCCCTTTCTCTTTATCCTCATGATGGAAGGACTTGGGTGGTCTATCAAGCATGTGAAAGAAGGGGGTAACATCAAGGGTATACAACTTTATGAAACTAGACAGGCTTTGTCCCATCAACAATTTGTTGATGACACTATGTTTTAGGGAGTCCCCATGGTAAAAGAAGCTCTTTCTTATAAAAAAATACTGTGTGACTTTGCTATGGCCACAGGTATGGAGGTAAATCTATCCAAATCTAAGATTTTTTTCTTTAATACTAATATCGTTATTCAGAGAAATATCTCCAGAATTTTGGGCTTTCAGAGGGAGGTCCTTCCTTCCAAATACCTGGGAGTCCCTCTAATTGATAAACCTTTGCACAAAAGCATCTGGGAGCCAGTAATTAATAAGATGCAGGATAAAATCAGAAAATGGACTATCAGATCTTCCAGCTCCAAAGGGAGTTTTACAACAATTTAGAACCATTCAAAGAGACTTTCTTTGGGGTAAGGGGGAGGAGAGAAAGAAATGGGCCTTGGTAGCCTAGGATAAGATTTGCAAACCAAAAACCCATGGGGGCCTTGGATTGGATGATCCAGATGTGCAAAACAAGGTTTTAGGGGCAAAATTATGGTGGCGTTGGGTAAAGGATCCAAATGCTCAGTGGGCTAGTGTATGGAAAGAAAAATATGCTAGCACTTGGCAAGATAATGATCACATAAGGATGATAGGAATCATAAAAGGATCCCACATTTGGAATAATGCCTGGGAGAATAGAGGCTTAGTGCAGAAAAACAGTTTCTGGGAAATCAAAGAAGGAGACCTTGCTCTATTTTGGGAGGATAAATGGCAACAAGAACCTACACTGTTAAGGGAGGACTTTCTGGACCTCAAGAAAGAAACATATACCAAAGGACTTTTCAGGGTTAAATATTTTTGGGAACAAACAAGTATAGAAGACAAATGGAGAACCTAGAAGAATATAGAATTTGGGGATGACAACCCCTTGAAAGCAAAAGCAAATGCACTACTGACAATTTTGGACCAAAGGAATATTCTTGTTTCAGAGGGGCATGACCAACTTAGATGGGGAAAAAATAAAGAAGGTACCTTCAATATTAAGGAAGCCAAGAAGATATTCCTTGAGCAGGATTCCTACGTACCAGACAGGATTTGGCAGAACCTTTGGAGGCATCAAGGTTGGATGAAAATTAAACTCTTCATGTGGTTGGTACATCATAAGAAAATTCTGACTTGGGAAAATATTCGGAAGAGGGGTGTTTTGGGACCTTCTAGATGCCAACTCTGTGAAGCCCAAGAGGAGACAATGGAGCACCTTCTCAATGCCTACATCTTTACCTCTAGGTTGTGGGACACTTTTTCCACAATTTTCCAATAGACAGATAGGGAAAAAGAAAGCATTATCAACACCCTAAATAACTAGAGATGAAACTTCTCTGAGTATGAGTTTCTTCACTTGGCTTGGGTTTTAATTCCAGGCTTCATAATTTGGAATGTTTGGAAAGAAAGGAACAATAGAATCTTCAAAAATGTTCACAGCACCACCCAACACATTTTTGAGCAGATCTTAAGATAACTCAAGGAGACGGTTGGCACTATTGTGCAAAACTCCCGAAAAAATCTACCTTCAGAAAATGAGATGCAAATACTTCGTCAGCTGGGTATGCAGGGGCTTATACCACATGGAATGAATAGGAAGGTTATGAATCCAGCAAATAAGCCAGATTATTGGCATCCTCCCCCTCAGGATTTTCTGAAATTCAACATTGATGGGGCCTCAAAAGGCAACCCAGGTCTTGTTGGTTTTGGAGGAGTGCTACGAGATGATAATGGTTGTATTTTTTTTATTTACCATTGCCGTCTGGGAAGAGCTACAAACAATATGGCTAAATTAATGGCTCTTTAACAATGTTAAGATTTCCTGAAGCAGGATAATCTCCAGAATATTATTATTGAAGCCGATTCTGAGTTGATCATTACCTCGACTAAAAGAATATGCTGTGGCACAGAGCCAGAAAAAGTATCAAGTCATTAGAGGCTAATATAGGTCTTTCAAAGGATCCAATCTCACCTCCTAGACTTACACACAGTGAGTTTCACTCATGTGAGAAGGATGGTAAATAAATTGACGGACATTCTAGCCAATCAAGGAGTGGTTTGCACTAAAAACAGGGTCAAGTTGATTTGGTGAGAGATGCCTCAAAATAGATTAAGGGAGCAGTGTTTTAGTCAAGCGGAAGAGGATAATAAGGTATACCGAAACAGAGCCACAGGGATGGGATTTGGTTGACTTTTATGCAGAGTTATGACACAAGTAAGGTCACTTTTGGTATGCAGGTCTATGATTGGCAACAATGAACCAGAAGTTTCAGGGGGGTGGCTGGAAGAAGGGATCTTCATCTTCCTTTGGCCTAGGCACCAGAATCCATTCTTTCGCAGTAGCTACAAAACCCTACTTTTTTGCCTGCAATAACTTTATCGCCCTCGAAGTGGTTTCTGGTGTATCACACCACCTTCATGCCCGAAGTGGTTTTTCTCATTTGGAAGCGATTAAACTCACCACGTAACATGTGGCTCAGAGTGGGGAGGAAATACCACCCTCATCATGCAGTAATCATTGGTGAGTTAAGGCCATACGATATGATTCGTAACCATTGGATCAATAAAGGTCAATCTACGGCCAGGATTAATCGTGCTTGTTGGTGGTTCCATACCCCCGTTTTCCTTTCAGCGGCTTCAATACAGCTCGGGAGGTGGTTTGGAATCCAACGCATGCCCTTCACGCAGGAAGTGGTTTTGTGGAGCTAGGAATGATTCCACTCACCAAGCTACACGTGGCATAGTATGGGGAAGGAATACCACCCTTGTTGCATGCTATTCTTCAATGTGTTAGGCCCGTGCGATATGATCCTCAGCCATCGGATCAAGCAGGACAGATCTACGGTCAAGAACAAGCAAGCTTGTTTGTGGGTCCAAGTTGGCTTTCGCATGAGTAACTGACGGGCTACTTGGCAATGCGATATTATCCTCCGCCATAGGATCTGTCATTGAGGATCAACGGTTAAGGATAATTGCACGGATTAGGAAAAAATATCTTCCGAGCAGGTTACATGTCTTGATGGAATTCGGAAGCTTTCGCGTGCTCCACATGCTCGAGCGTTATCCCCCCTTCTGGACCCGAAATCTGTTTAGGGGTTTCCCTAATTCATCATCGGGTCCGACTCAAGATTTTATGGTTTGATTTGTTTTCATTTAGTGGACTTAGCATATTTGTGGACTTTGTAGTTTAAGCCTTTTGCTCAGGACCATAGGCTATAAGCAGATGCTTGTTATGTGGCCCACAGTTCCTTAGGGAATGGTCTATATCATGTAATTTGTTTTAAGATTTAATGAAATAGAAGGTATGACTCTTGCTTCAGCAAAAAAAAAAATTCTATTTTAATTCACAACTTAATTCAAGGACAAATTAAATTTGAATATTCTTGTTTCCATATTTCAATAGTAAGTCTTCTGGTCCCCTGGGGTCAGTTGTTAATGCTACAACATTAGATGCTAATACTCTTTTCCCTCCATTTCTATTGACTTTCAACATTTTTAATTATAATTTTCATAATTGTCTAATGGATTTTGGTGCATCCGTAAACATAATGCCATTATCTATTGCAAAGAAAATAAATGCCAAATGGGACAAAATGAAGGCACAAATTATTCAGTTGGATAGATCTTTGGTCTAGGCTATTGGTGAACTTAGAAATGTTCTTATCAGATTATCTAAAGATGATCGAGTTCACCAATGTATAAATATCATAATTTTGGACATACCAGAAGCATATGGTTTACTCCTTAGTAGAGACTAGTTGAGAAAATTACAAGGGTATTTTTCAATCGATTGGTCTCATATGTGGCTTCTATACAGGGGTAAGAACAATCAAATCTAGGTAGAGACAGAACCTTACATGAAATACACTATCACATCCTTCGAAAGGAAAAATGAGTTGGTCACATTCGATAATCTAATTTTTGGTAATTGCTTCTTGGAAATAGATCTTGGGTGCTATCTCGAATAACCATTTCTGATTCCACTAGATACACAACTAGAGCTCCTTCCTTGCTCTCTAGTTGGTGCAAATGACTTATGTAATATATATGTACATAGTATTACTAGTAATAATAGTAGAAATTGTATAGGAAATATCTTAGTAGCTTGTAAAATTTGGACTCTTTACTATGATGGTTCTAAGAGGCAAGACAGTTCCGGAGCTAGTTGTGTCCTAACATCCCGCGAAAAATGAAACATGTACTTTCATGTTGTCTGGAGTTCAGGTGCACTAATAACACTGTAGAATATGAGGCACTCATACTTGGATTGAAGAAATCTAGACCTAAAGGTAGAGTTTTTGAAGGTAATCGGTGACACATAGGTAGTCACTCGCTAGGTATGAGATAATATACACTATGCTTCACCTCATCTCAAAAAAAACCAACAAGAGGTATGGAATTTGATAAATCATTTTAAATATTTCAATATTCTTTTTGTTCCAAGCCTTAGGAACGCAACAACAAACACATTAGAAAATTTTGCTGCTAGGATGTCGCCATTGAAAAATGGATTTTCTATTGAAATTTTACATAAACCATCTTTGCCTGATAATGTCACTAAATTACGCATTTTCAATGATGACTAGTAGATACTACACTTCATTTAGAATGATGATGTATTTAAGGATGTCACCATATAGGAGGATGAGAACAAGTAGGCTTTGTGAGAAGCATCTCAAGCATTTAAGGAAACACTATGCCAAAAGGTGTGGTGTCCCAGCAGAAAATATATGACTTGTATAACCAGTTTAGAGGACCAACAAACACAAAGATTGAGAGTTCCATGCCGGAATATGAAAAATTCAATCTGGGAACCCCAAAAGATTAGAATTCTATTAATAGCGGTACTTGTTTCTCCAAGAGCGATAACCATTTATTCATTTGTTTAAACAATATTGGGATGTGTTCTCTTGGACATACAATGATTTATATACTTATGATACCCGCATAATCCATCATGTGATTCCTATAAAAGAAGGGGTGAAACTATTCCAGCAAAAGCTACAATCACACATGAGCCTCTTATTTAGAATCAATTGACAAAGTTTTTGGATGCTAAGATCATATTTAATGTCAGACATTCCACCTGTGTGTGCAATTTCGTTCGAGTAAGAAAGAAGTCTGGTGAAATATGCATATGTGTTGATTTCTGACATCTTAATTAGAATTATGATAAAGACAACTATACAATGCCATCCATGGAGCATATAGTACAGATGGTATCTGGGTATAAAATTTTTTCTCTACTAGATGAATTTCTAGGCTATAATCAAGTTCTCATAGCAGAACCAAGCAAGTTGAAAACTACATTCTAGACTAAATGGGGAACGTTCATGCTCAAAATAATATTGTTTGGACTAATAAATGTTGGTGAAACTTTTCAAAGAGTGATGGACATTGGCTTTCGTGGCCTTGTTGTACAAAGATTTTTTTTTCTACTTATATCAAGTCATTGTGTTTTCCAAGAAATGTTCGGATCATGTACCTCATCTAAAGCATATTTTGGAGTTGTGTCGGAAGTATGGAATTTATATGAATCCCAAGAAGAGTGTATTTGGTTTGTTTGATGGGATCCTACTAGGGCATATCGTAGCAAAGAGAAGAATCAATATTGACCCCAAGAGGGTCAAGGCTATCACACAGATCTCTTTCCCAGTGAACGAAATCGATGCAATCTTTCTTAGGGAAAATAATTTTCCTCAGAAAATTCATCTCTTACTAAGAAAGGTCCTAGTACTAAGAAAGATACCAAGGATTGATTTTCTGGTGTTCATCTTCCTTTTATCCAAGGGACCACTGACAATATTGCAGGAATCCTAAGGAAGCATAAGGTGGCTTCAACCTTTCGGCCTTTAAATACCATTCAGAGCTCCCTTAGATCTATAAAAGACCCAGTGGACCCTAAGAATATGAAGGGTGTTTATGTTATCCCATGTTGTTGTGGGACTCTCTACATCGGTGAGGTTGGTCGCTCGATTAATCAAAGGATTCATCAGCATGCTACTGACATCAAGCATGGCAGGACCCGCTCCTCTGCTTTGGCAGAGCATGTAGATAAATCTAAGCATCACATTTGCATTGAGGAGGCCCAAGTGGTTGCTATGGTTAGTCATTTTCATCATCGAAAATTGAGGGAGGCCCTAGAAATTGAAAAAAGACCCAATAATTTGAATAGAGATGATGGTTGGAATATTAGTAGAAGTTGGGTCCCTATCTTGTCCTCCTAGGCTTTTTTTTTTCCCAATCTATGTAGGTATTGGCATCCTTTTTATAGTATTTGTTGTTGATTTATACTTCATTAGAGCTTATTTTCTTGATCCTTCATGTTTTTATGTATTTTATCACCCTATTCGTTCTTAACTCCTTTTAGTAATTTTGGTATTTGTTTAATGGGCCTGAACCCCATATTTTATTGTTGACCCCGTTTTATTTATTGATTATTTTTCTTTGGATATATATATATATATATATATATATATATATATATATATCTATATCTATATATATATATATATATATATATATATATATATATATATATATATATATATATATATATATATATATCTATATCTATATCTATATATATATCTATATCTATACCTATATCTATATCTATCTATATATATATATATATATATATATATATATATATATATATATATATATATATATATATATATATATATATATATGTTTATGTTTTTATTTATTTATTTATTTTTATTTTATTTATTTTTCCATTAATTATTTTTAATTTAATTTAATTTATTTCCATTGGTTATTTTATTTATCAAATGATCTTGTCTCGATTAGGCCCTTTGCTTGTTTTTATAGTTTTTGACTCCCCTCCTTTAAAGTTTGACTTTGATTATTTATTTATTTATTTTAAAAACTAGGAGTTACTTATTAATATTTTTTTAATAAATTAATTTAAATATTATTTTTCAAAAACTAGTTGTTTAATATAGCCGTTACATATTAATATTTTAATAAATTAATAAACTAATATCATTATTTAAATATTATTTTTCAAGAACTAGTAATATTTGGTTTTAATAAATTAATTTAAATATTATTTGTCAAAAACTAACCGTTTAATATAGCCGTTACCTATTAATATTTTTAATAAATTAATGAAATAATATCATTATTTAAATATTTTTTCAAAAACTAGCCGTTTAATATAGCCGTTACATATTGATATTTTAATAAATTAATAAACTAATATCATTATTTAAATATATTCTTTTTAAGAACTAGTAATATTTGGTTTTAATAAATTAATTTAAATATTATTTTTCAAAAACTAGCCGTTACTTAATAATACGTGTTTTTAATATAGCTTATAATTTAAACAAATTTGTTCAAATATGGCCGTTACTTGAATTTATGTATCTACATTGCTCTCTATTTAAGCCTTTGCCATGGTCTGCCTCTTCATCTAGTCCTGATGATGAACCACACTTGTCGGTTCGAAACGCGTTGGCCAAAAAATTCTCTCATGTGGTTTCTACCGAAAGACTTTGTTTAATTCATTATGGATCACAGAAGCTTGAATACAAAAATTCATCTCTGTTTACACACATATAGTCAAACCCATATATGAGATGGTTAAGAAATATGCATTATATAAGTGGGACAAATGGGAGAAAGATGTTTTTTCTCGGACTAAACAGGTTATTTCCAATGCACCCACACTTTTCAATCTAAATTATGGCAAATATTTCGTTCTCTATACATTTGCTTCATATTTATCAATTGTCATTGTATTAACTCATAAGGACAATGAAGGAAATGAGTGGCCTATCTCTTTTATGAGTGCTAGTCTATAGGGAGAATAATTAAACTACTATTCCATCGATAAACAAGCATATGCAGTATACGAGGCAATGGAGTATTTTAGCCCTACTTATTAAAAGCTTACACCACTGTATCTGTACCTCACCCAGAAGTAAGAAATTTACTTGTGAAACAAGAACTGGGTGAGAAAAGAGTTGATTGAGTGAACTACCCTCAAGAATATGATTTGGAATTCAAACTAGTTCATATTATAAAGGGTCACGAACTATGCAGACTAGCATTTGAAGAAAAGGAGACTCCCTAACAAAATCGATTAGGATGGGAGAAGCAAATAGAAATGTACAATGTTGATCACGTTCCTTTGTCCACATCTATAACACCTTGGTATGCAGAGATATGATAATTTTTGGAACATAAAACCTTGCCCTCACACTTATTAGGTAAAGGAAAAAGGAAAATTCGCTTAAAATATCTATCATATCAACTAGTCTATGGAGTGCTTTTTTAGAAGCACCACAATGTAGTTTTGTTAAGGTGCCTTGAGCCGCAAGATACATAGAATGTTCTGAAAGATATACATGATGAATCGAAAGGTGGCCACTATGCGAGTGATACCACACCACACAAAATCATGAAGGTTTATTATTATTGGCCCACTCTTTTTAAGGATTCACATGCCTATGTATGCAAATGATAATTTTGTCAGAAATGTGTTGGTCGTGATCAAAGGTTAGCTACCCCACTGCTCCCAGTAGTAGTCAAATAACCATTCAAACAATGGGGCCTTGATGTTATCGGAGAAATTATCTGACATTCATAAAAGTAACATCGACATATCCTCACAGCTACATATTATTTCACCATGTGGTCAGAAGAAGTTCCACTTAAACAAGTAAATGACCAAGAAGTCATTCACTTTATATAACATAATATCATCACCAAGGTTGGTGTTCCTATGTCACTTGTCTTTGACAATGCAACCTACGTTTTATCATTAAAACATTATTAGTTTGCATTGAAAAATGGCATTGTTCTCAAGCATGGATCTAATTATTATCCCCACGGCAATGGTATAAATTAATCCACAAATAAAAATGTTATTTTCATCATCAAGAAGACCATCTTCTCTGAAAAAGAGTTGGCATGCTGCTTTGACCAATGCACTATGGGGCGACCTTGTTACTTCCAAGGCTTCCCTAAAGACCTCACCCTACTTTCTGGTGTATGGTCAAGAAGCTATCTTGACTTTGCATCTATACCTTCCAGCCTTGCAACTCTCTTAGGAGTCACAAGGTAAACCTTGCCTACTAGTTCAGAACAAGATAGACACTTTACTAAAACTAGAGGATGAATGGCTAAAAGCCAAGGACCAATTTCTCTATGTGTAAGAACTGCATAAAGTGTTGGTTTGATAAAAAATCCACAGGGGCGAAGAGCTTTGATGTGGGTGACCTAGTTATGATATGGGATAAACCCCATGAAGACAAAGGTAAACATACAAAGTTTCAACCATTATGGATTGGACCACTCACAATTATAGAGAAACTTGACCACAACACTTTCAAGATCAAATATTTGGATAGGAGGATTGACACACTACTCGTAAATGGTCGAGACCTAAAACACTATTTTTAGTGGAAGCTACGAGCTGCACTTCCTGTACATATTTTTTTGAATCTTTTCTTTGTTTGTTTGTTGTCAGTTCTAAGTGTCATACATTTTATGTCTTGATCAGTCATGTCATGGCATGTCTTATGTTGGTCATTGTACATAAATAAGACCTGTGTGTGAAAATGCATGGCCCAAGAACTTTGTAGTGTAATTAAAAGAGAATGTGACAACTTCAATGCTTGGCTATTTGTTTAATCTTCTTCTTTGTTTGGAAAAGCCATAGTCTAAGATAGGGCCATATGGAAAATATGATTCGTCCA
Organism: Pinus tabuliformis; assembly: GCA_031772625.1. NCBI lineage: Eukaryota > Viridiplantae > Streptophyta > Pinopsida > Pinales > Pinaceae > Pinus > Pinus tabuliformis. Next base: position 824,695,107 of record CM062817.1, read on the forward strand.
GTAGGAGAACCTTGGGAAACCTATAATATTTTCATTTATGTTAGCATCTAAACCGCTCAACTTAGTATATGTTTGCTTGTGTGTTAACGCTTGTCCAATCTAGTAGGAAAGCGATAAGGGGAAAATATTAAGCGAGAAAAATTAAATTAGAGGTCTTAAAATACTTCTCTAAAAGGGAAACCTCCTCTGCTCTCAATAAGTCAGGATCCCTTTTCTTCCCGTTGAGAGTAATAAGTGTTGATACATAGTTCTATTAAATAAATAAACAAAGGGTGAAAGAAGAGAAAGGCTTCCTCTACATGGAGATGAAGAAAGAGACTTCAGCAGGGTACTAACTAGGCTTGTTGATAGTGAAGTAATGATTGTGCTCTTGAAGTGACTCCGTCAGGGCAATATCTAGGCCTATTAGAAGTGGAGAAACACCATATATGAAAACTCTATACTCTTATTATCATAAACTCATCATGCACACTACCCTTCTCGAATCAAAACAATTGTGATATGGTGTATCTATGTATCTGTTCGACCAAGTAGAGAAAAGTAAGATGCTATATGTCAAGATGAGTCAAAAAGGGGAACTTGGGGAAATCAATACTTCTTGAAGGTCTAACCCTTAGTTGAAAGATACTCCTAAATAGAGAAGCTGAAGTTCGTTTAGTTTGTCATCAATTATTTTCGCTACTACAACACCCTCCAAAATTTTGCTACATCTGAATTTTGAAGATTACCTCACTGTCGAATCAAGTGTCGCCATGGTCATCAAGTGTCGTTTTGTGTTGATTCATATGTTTTTAGTTTTCTTGAGTGTTCTTAAGTGTCATTGCATTGATTTGAATATCCTTATATGCATTTCATGGTCACAACACCTTTCTTGTTGTAAAATGACACTTTTGGGTCACAGTCGCACACACTTCACTATTTATAGTTGGGAAACATGCATAAAGTGGCATTTTCATGTATATTCATTGTTTGTTAAGTTTTTCTAAGCTTTTTTTATGAGTTAGTATGTGTCACATGTGGTTTTGTTTCTAGAACTCATCTTAGACACCCCTTGATCAATCATCCCGACTTAGACAAATTTCAATCCAAAATAAGCCCACTAAGGCAAAGAGTACATGTGTGAACTCTAAAGCCTTGATGGGGTATCCTTCGCTGTTCAGAAGTGTGCCATGTGCCCTCCTTGAGAGATGGGTGCACTCCAAAAGAAAGAAGCCCCTTCCCTATCCCAAATTGTGCCCTAAAATTACTAAGTCTTCCTTGAGCACACTCCTTCACCTTCAAGAAGTGCACCATCCTTGAGCACATTGGCACATCCTAAATACTTGATGCTTAGCCCTTTAGCCTTCCCTTATTCACTATGTACCCTCTTGACTTGACTTGAGTGCACTTTCGCACCCTAAAGGCACAAATTCTTAGCCTTCAGGCTTCAAGAGTGCACCCTGCACCCTTTTTGAGGCCTTCTAGGCACATGAGCACACCCCAAAGGGATGAATCCTCAGCCTTCAGTGTTCGGGGTTGCAGCCTGCACCTGCCCTCTCTCCCTTGGGCATGTACCATACTTGGGAAGCCTGAAGCCTTCCCTCTCACCCTTCAGACTTGCAACATGCACCTTGCCTCAATCACCTTCTTCTTCACGGTCCATGAGTGCATTCCAAAGCCTTGAAGCTTCTCCTCCTCAATCGTTCAAACCTTTCAAGATGTGTCCTTGCACCCTGAAGCTTTGTTCACCATTTTAAGTGCACTGAAAGAGAATGAACAAGAAAATATGCATGAAACATGGTAGAGTAGGATATTTTTAGACTGATAGTTGCTCATCATGAGTGATTGTAGAAAAAAGTACTCCAGGAACCTCATGGAAATCACACATAAGGAAGACTTGGAAAAGAGGATGAACAAAGAAAGCACAGGAAGAACCAATGACACACCTAAGCCTTAATAATCAAAGCAACATGAAGACTCCAAAGCTTGAATACCCTTGGGAATGTGGATGCACCATGAGTAGATGATGATAAAAAAAAAGACACAGTGGCAACCATGTCACCACCGAAGAAAATTTGTGTCATTAGTCACTGTCATGCCCCAGTCATCCATAATAGTGACATGTCTAGTTTCATCATATGATGATGGGGAAGAAAAATATTATCATTGTAAATCCTTGTATAATACAAATTAGTGGAACTCAAAGAGTCATTTGTGAACTCAAGAGTTAGAAAAATCCAAAGGACATGTAATACCAAAAGTCATGTAATTCCAAAAGTCATTTGGAATCAAAGGTTTTAGAAGTACAAAGGTCACTATAAGTTAAAAAGTCAAGAGGCATGATGACATGAAAGGTCACTCCTCAAGTTATAAATAGATCCGCATTTCTCATGTAAGGGACTTTTAACCTTAGCTTCTCCCATAAGACATAAGAGAGATAAGTTAGTACTTTTGTAGAGCAAGTAGTGGCTCCAATGCTCCACTATTGGAGCAAGTGATGTTCATTGTATTCATGCATCTTGGGACTTTTACTTAATATTTGAAGCCTTGATGTGCAGCATGTTTTTATAAATGAATTATGGATGTCTGTAAGACTATTCTATGAATGTTAATGGTTGTATTGGTTTTCAACAATACTAAGGTACTTGAACTATTTCAGTTATTTTAGTGCTCATTCTATTGAGAATGTGTTGTAATGGTTATAGTGTTCATCGCATTCATGTGGAATTTTTTGTTGGATGTTAGATGAAACATTCCTACGTTTGTGTGTCTTTATTAGGATGGTACTATTACCTCTCTTCTAGAGGTTCACTTTCTTTCCCCCATGAGGTAAAAGAACCTTGATGCACTTGCGACTGAACATTCACCAGGCATACCTACTTGATTTTAAAAGCCACATGTGTGATTCTCTCTCTTAATGATAGCTAAAGCCAAGGAAGATATTTAAGCAAATGATACTCTGGCCATATTTTGTATGGGGCTCCTATCCAAAACGGTGTGAGGTCTAGTTGGGACCGCATATCAGGGAGACCCCTTGAATGTTGGTAGGTCCAAGACTGTCAACACAATGATATGTTGTAATAGTTTTATTCATTGGTGAGTGGACCATATGTTTTAAAGGCCATGATATGTATATGTTGGAGATTATGTAATTCATGGTATGCTTTGCAAGTAGTATGTGGTATGGTGGCTCTTCTCTTTGCATTGAAAGCTTGAATAGTATGAAAAATGAAAAATTGTATGCTCGTTGAGATATTTTTGAAGGTTGTGTGGTATATATATGTTATTGTTTTCTCTTCTTATTATATACCATGAACTATAAGTTTTGCTCTTTCCAAAGTGGAAATTTTCGTGGTTGATGGTAATGTTAACTTACTCAAAGTTCCAAATTTCTAGTGATAAAGAAAATATTCTTGACATTGTATTGTGGGTGGGTGATGCTTCTTCTTCATTTGTTCATAGTTGTGATCAATGGCCTTTTAAAGTATAAATTGAAAATGGAGAAAATGGCTCAAATTTATGAAGTATTAGAGTTCATGAAAACTGTGATGCATTATATTGTTCATGATACAATAAATTTTAGCAAGGAAAATATTTTTAACATTCAAAATTACTTGAAAAATGCATAATATAAGATTGTGTTTTTGAACCTTGAGTCACAACTACAACAAGATGAGATTGCATAGAAGAGTTATCATTCTAATGTATTTTATGTTCAAGACAAACCTTTGTTCAAGATTGAGACAAACTTCCATTAGTAGCGAGAATATGAAGTTGAGGGTGATTGAGTGCTCTGTTCCAAAGAAGATTTGAATGCAAATGTAGAAGTTCAATTTGCACTTCCCAAGTCCATCATCAGACCTTGGGAAGACTTGGATATGAAAAGGAGGTGTTTATTCATACTACAGACTACTCTAAGCCTATTCGGTTTCATAGAGTTAGATTTCTTGAAAACAACTCATCATTGTTGATTTGGGGTAGCATCGGATGTGCTCTAGTCCTAAAATTTTGTAGGGAGGCTTGGGCACATGTATTTGAAAGAACCAAAAAATATTTTTGGGAAATTACACCCAAAGTCAATTGTATTAGAATAATGATTATTTTTTAATTGTACCCTCAATCTAAACATAGGAAATTAAAAATATTAATGGGCATTAATATAATTGTAGGTGTAACTTCTAGAGGAAGACAAGGATCAAGCTAAATTAATATTAGCAATTGATTAGCTTTTAATTTGGGTCGTTGAATTTCAATGAGGAGATTATTTAAGGGAGCTTGAGGATCTTTTGGAAAACACATCGAGAGATCAAAAGATCGAATTTCTGAAGTGAGTAGTTCTCAGGAGGAAATTCTGATCTAGAAGATTTTTTACAGTTGAGGGGTAGGGATAGCATCCACAGAGAGAGAGATTTTCTTAGCTGGAGAATCATCAGTAGAGAAAGGAAGAGAGTGATCCAATAGCTCTCATGTAGACGCTGACATAGAGCCACACAAAGGCAGCGTTGAGGGTGAGAAGGAGTATGAAATTTTGCAGCAGAGTCAGTTTCGAAAGTCAAGAGCTGAAGTGTGAGACTGGGATGCCAAGACTAGTGACTTTGGGTAGAAAATTGATCAGTTGGCTCGGTGATGTAGTACCAAGAGGGGTTGATGTAGGGACCTTTTGAGGACTGTGTTAGGGCAATGTAGGGCCTCCCATAGGCAGTTCATCTAGTGTCCAGATCAACTATGATTTTTCTCAGTGATTGTGTGAGGTAATCTCACAAATATTTCTGCCAGTATTTCTCTCTCTATAACTGAATAAATCGAGAGGTATTCAGAGATGTATTCAAAATTCTCTACTACTTAATAATAATAAACCCTCAAATCTATGGCACTGGTTTTCCTGCATTGGGATTTTTCGGGGACATTTGTCTAAAAATAACAATGTCATTTGCGTTTTATTTTCTTTCTTTCTTAGTCTCTTATTTATGCATAATATTTAATTAAGTGAAGGTTGTAGTGTATGTATTTCGATATTTTCCGTACGAAACTACAAGTAATTTGTTTGAAGGAATTTATAAAATAGGAGAAATATCATCAATTACTGTAGTGGGAATTTTGGTTGAGGAAGTTTCACATGGTATCATAGCTATAGGTTCAACAAGAAGAGTAGTGCCATAAATCCCAGTGCTAAGCAGAAAAGGGAGATCAAAAAGCTACAAGAGGCAACAGTTCAAAACCCCAGAGGGTTTTTCCAATTCTAGTCGGAGGGTTGAAATTTCGTGGCAATCTCTCTCTAAGTGAGTCGATGGAGAGAAGGACTGCCAGTTTGAATTTTTTGTTGGGGTAGAGGGAGAAGAGTTGAAGCCTCAGCCTGAGGAGAGATGGTGGGATGCAAATTTTTTTGCAAGAATTTTTTGGGGTAGAAAATTGTCAAAAGAAAGAGGAGAAGCACAGGTAAGGGAATTTATTCTTTAGAGAATTTCTAACCAAGGAATTTTAATTCTCTACAACTGAGCAGTGGCAAGGGGCAACAATTTTACTAGCTCTAGTAGGGAATGCTTAGGCTAGCCAAGGAGAAACAAAAAGGAGAGAGGAGGTCATTCGAAATTTTTGGAAAAAATGGAAACCAATGGCTTAAGGAATTAGGAAAGGTTGGATGGAGCATCCAACTATGTCATCTAGAAGGCTAGAATGTCATTCCTTCTAGATGAGCATGCCCTCAAGACATATGTCAACAATGTGGTGGTTGTGCCTACAGATGCAGATCCATTGAAGAAGTACATATCAGAAATGGCAAAGGCCAAGAGGATTATCCTTGATGGAGTAAAGGATCATGTAGTGTGTCATGTCGTTGGTAGAGGAACTTCCAAGGAGATGTGGGATGCCTTGGCAGCGTTATATCAAGGATCTTTTGAGCAGTAGAGGATGTATTTGGAGTAGAAGCTGATATCTGCTCGGATGTAGAAGGGAGAGCATGTGGATACATTCCTCATGGAGCTTAAGGAGACTCGTGATGAATTGTCTTCTACAAGCCATACACCTCAAGATTCATAGTTGGTTAGATTGGCCCTCAATTCTATCTCAGATGAGTAGCAAGTCTTTGTCCAGAGTATTTTGGGTAGAGCAACATTGGCAAATTGGGATGAGATGTGGGTAGCTCTAAAACAAGAGGAGCTTAGGAGAGACTTATTCAAGGTTAAACTTGACAGAAGCAGCAGCAGTGGGTCGAAGCCCAAGGAGGAGGAGGATAATGCAACGCTTGCATCGAAGGGACAATAGGAGAAACAGAGACGTAAGAAGGACGTATTGAAGATCAAGTGTTTCTGGTGTGGTGAGATGGGTCACTACACTACTCAGTGTCCTCTCATGAAGAAGCACAATGATGAGAAGCATGATCCAAAGGCTACACCCACGAAGATCGAAGAGGAGGAGTTCACCATGACAATTGAGGTACCTCCAGGAGGGAGGTGGGTTGATTTAGAACTGTAGTTCGAAAGAGCAACAGATGGGCAGGATCCTTGAGGAGTCCACCTCTTTGATCAATACCTTCGTATGTGAGCCCAGTTTTGTGGTAGCAGGATTGACTAGTGTCAGATGGTGCCAAGTAGTTTCAAGGAGATATTTGCAGTGGCTAGAAGCGCTAGAGACTAAACACACAGAGCATAGTTGGAAGTAGTGCAGATGGAACAAAGCAGAGGTTAGCAACACCGCGGTAGATTTAAATGGTAATCGCAAACACTAGCAAAATTAAAGATTCAAAATTCACGTGGTATCATACTGAACACAATTCATTCAGTAATTTTGGATTTTTTTCCGTTGCTAATTGAGTAGCAGCAACAATACGCAGTACAATGGCAGTGCTAGCAACAACACATACGAACACTTGAGAGGGCAATGTAGTATAGATGTAGTGTTTGGAGTGGCCATATCAACAACAATATAGTTACAACAACATCACAGTAGTTGATGGACAACATGTTAGACATCAGCAGCACAAAGGACGATGCTTCAGAGTCAGAGTAGTATGTAGAAGCGTAGAGAACATTCCTCACTAAGAGGTAGTGTTGATTTGGGGTAGTATCATATGTGCTCTAGGCCTCAAATTTTGCAAGGAGGCTTGGGCACATGTATTACAAAGAACCTAGAAAGCATTTTTGGAAATTCCACCCATAGACAATTTAATTAAAATAGTTAATATTTTTTAATGGGACCCTAAGTCTAAAATTAGAAAATTAAAAATATTAATGGGTATTAATCTAATTGTCAGTGTAACTTTTGGAAGAAGATAAGGGTCAAGATAAAATAATCTTAGCCATTGATTAAATTTTAATCTATATCATTGAATGCCAACGGGAAGATTATTTAAGGGAGCTTAAGGTTCATTTGGAAAACACACCAAGAGATCAAGAGATCGAATTTTGGAAGTGAGAAGTTCTGAGGAGGAAATTCTGATTGAGGGGATTTGTTGCAATTGATGAGCAGTGATAGCATCCAAAGAGAGAGAGAGAGAGAGAGAGAGAGAGAGAGAGATTTTCTCAGCTAAAGAATCATTAGCAGAGATTGGTAGAGAGTAAACCAACATCTCTCCCGTAGATGTTAATGCAGGGGCACACAGAGGCAGCACAGAGGGTGAGAGAGAGTCTAAAATTTTGTATCAGAGTTAGTTTCAAAAGTCGAGATCTGGGATGTGAGACTGGGAGGCTCAGAGAAGTGACTCCTAGTGACATAAAACCTAGAGAGATTGATGTAGGGACTGTGCAAAGGCAGCGCAGGGCTTGCCAGAGGCATTTCATCCAGTGCCCAGATCAATCGAGATGTTTCTCAGTGCTTGTGTGAGGTAATCTAACAAATATTTATGCCAGTGTTTCTCTCTCTATAACTAAATAGCCCGAGAGGTATTTAGAATATTCTACTCCTTAATAATAATAAACCCTTAGATCTGCTACACTGGTTTTCCCACATTGGGTTTTTCTAAGGAGATTTGTCCAAAAATAAGATTTTTATTTGTGTTGTATTTTCTTTCTTGCTCAGTCTCTTGTTTCCGCATAATATTTAATTAAGTGATCATTGCAATGTATGTATTTTGATATTTGTCGTAGGAAACTGCAAGTAATTTGTTTGAAGGAATTTAACAAATAGGAAAAATATCATCATTTGTTGCAGTAGGAATTTCGGTTGAGGAATTTTCATAATCATCACCTATTCCTACTCCTCATTCACAACCATAGATTGTGAAATACCAACATTGTGACCATGTTGGCCATATGAAAGATCACTTTTTTTTATCTTCACCCATGCAAGAATTGTGGTAAATACACTTATTCCTTAAACAAATGCTTCAAAAACAAACCTCCTGCAAGAATAAAGATTCACCGTAGGTGGAACGGTTCTTGGTAATGGAATTCAACAACAAACAAGATATTTTGCTCACACAACAAGATTTTTTCTTGAATATTGAAATGTCTTGCAGTTGAAATCTCTTCATATTCTCACCTTGTATCTGACAGGTGGGTAATTAATTATCATATACAAGTTCCAAATATACATAAAGCGATCTTGAGCCACAATCTGAACCTGTTGCCTGAGCCTACATCCGGAGATAACCATACCTATATTCAAAGTTGTATCTAGAGACACAAAATCCCCTAAACATGCCTTGTTGGTGGCCTTCCTTAAACCACTACATGTTGTAGACCGCCCTTCTTCTAGGTTGAAGGTCTTCCTCTTCAAATCATTAAGGAGCACTTCCTCTAGTAGAAGACTTCAGCTTCTTTCCAGATTTACAAGAGTTCTGGGAATCACAATAAGTGTTCTTTTGGTTTGTGGCCTTCCTTAAACCACTGTAGGTTGAAGACCTTCCTTTTTCTAGGTTGAAGGTCTCCCTCTTTAAATACTTAAGGAGCACTTCCTCTAGCAAACGACTTCAACTTCCTGCTAAATTTGGAAGATTTCCAAGAACTGCAGTAAGTGTTCTAGTGTTGGTGGTCATTGTTAAACCATTGTCAGTTGAGACCTCAACTTATCAAACCTTACACCATCTTCTCAAAGAGCACATTCAAATTATTATTGTCATGAATTGTTTCATTTTTGTTTTAGATATCTCTTCTTAGACTTGTATATATCCCTTCAGATTACAGTGGGGAATGTTGGACACCTAATCCACTAAGGGTTGGTGTGGAATGTGAACAATCACCAGATTCCAAGAGACCACTTGGTATATGAAGAGCAAGGGTCAAAAGGAAATGTATAAATGTATATCTTGTGAATAATAAATGTAACTTACATTCTATCTTATCTCATGTCTTTTCCATGTGTGCATTTAAGTGTGCATTTAACATGAAAGACTATTTTCCTCTACCCTTTACAAACCAAGTTCTCGACACCTTGATAGGAAATAATTTTTTCTCTTTCCTTGATGGGTTTAGTGGCTATAACTAAATACAGGTTTCCTTTGAAGATCAAGAGAAAACAACCTTTACCTGTCCATGGGGGACTTTTGCCTCTCGAGTACTCCCATTTGGTCTATGTAATTCTCCAACAACATTTCAATGAGTTGTTCTTGGAATCTTCTTTGATTCAATGAATGATTGTGTTGAAGTATATATGAATGATTTTATGGTGTATGAGGAAACCTTTGATGAATATTTAAAAAAACTTGAGAAGTTATTGATTTGATGCCTATAACTAACCTTTCCCTCAGTAATGAAAAATGTAAAATACTTTCTATAGAGGGAATTATATTGGGAAACCACATTTCATTTAAAGGAATTCAGGTATACCCCACTAAGATTGAAGTATTTCTTAAACTATCCACTCCATCTAACCAAAAGAAGATCTCTAGCTTCTTGGGGTGTACATGATACTACAAAATATTTATAGAAAAATTCATAAATGGGGCTTCCCCCTTATGTCACCTCTTAACGAAAAATATTTAATTCCACTAGGATGATTGATGCCAATTTACATTTGATACTTTAAAGGAAAAGCTATCTTCTGCTCCAATTCTCTAAGTTCCTAATTGGTATTTTCCTTTCCACATACATACTGAAGTCTCAAATACAATCATTGGAGTTGTACTAGGTCAAAAGGAAGAACAAAAGCCTTATGTTATTTATTATACTAGTAAAAACTTAACTCTAGCTGAATTGAATTATATATTAATGGAAAAAAAAACTTTCCATGGTCCATGCCATAAATAAATATTGATATTATATTATAGAAAATCTGATTTTTGTACATAGTGATCACTCTGCCATTTGTTATCTTATGAATAAACTAGTTACACATGGTAGATTTACCAGATGGCTTCTGCTTCTCCAGTAATTTTATATTACAATTATTGATAAACTTGAAAAGGAGAATTTCATTACATATTTATTTCATGAATTCACCATACTAATGAGACTGTTCCTATAGAAAAGGAGTTTCCTGATGAAAATCTATGTGCATTATGTACTAATATACCTTGGTTTGCAGATATTGCTAAAAATATTGGTTGCAGGAAAACTTCCACATCATTTATCTCTTAGAGAAAAAAAGAAAAGGTCATTAGAAATAATTCTATGTACTCTTCGATACAAGGGTACCTATTCAGAACTTGATCATATCACATTATCCGATGGTGTTTTCAATAAGATGAAATTTGTGATATCTAGAAAGAATGTCATGATGAATCTTGTGGGGGTCATTTTATAGGTAACATAAGTGAAGCTAAAGTTTTACGACAAGATTATTATTGGCCCACAATCTTCCAGTATGAAAAGAAGTATGTTTGAAGTTGTGAAAAGTGTAAAAGAATGGGGAAACCCAAAGCAAATAGATGTGATGCAAGTGGTACAAACTCAAGTCCTAGTTGAACCCTTCAAAAAATGGGCTCTTGACTTTTTGGGGCCTATCAACTTGCTATCAAGACAAAAGGCATACACATTAGTATTTATGAATCATGTAACTAAGTGGGTTGAAGCTAAGGCCCTACTAAATGAAACAAAATAAGCAGTGATTGACTTTCTGTATGAAGAATTTTTTGTTTGATTTGTGGTACTTGGTGAAAATTTTATTGATCAAGGTACTCAATTAATTTCCAAAAAAGTGCATTCCATCACCAATAAATTTGAGATAAAGCATCGAATGTCCACTCCATACCATCCTCAAGAAAATGGGTGGGTGGAAGTTACTAACATGTTTTTGGAAGTTATTTTAACAAATACAATTCAACATCCTCATAAATATTGGGCTAAAAAGCTTCTATAGGCCTTATGGGCCTATAGGGTTACTTGTAAAAAATCCACTAGATTTAAATCTTACGAGTTAGTGCATGGAAATAAAGAAATCCTTCCTATTTAATTTGAAGTAAAAACATTAAGGATTGCATTGCAAGCTGGAATGGACCTCTTAGACACCCAAAAGAATTAGTTGTACCAATTTAATAAGCTTGATGAGATCCACCAAGAATTCACCCAACAAATGACTATATATCAACAAAAATGGGTGAAATCGCACGACAAGTTCATCAAGAAGAAACAATTCAAAGAAGGTGTCTATGCCCTTTTATTCATTCAAGGCATAAGGATTCTAAAAGGAAATTTCGCACATGGTGGTTAGGACCTTATGAGATTGATATTGTGTTAAAAAATGGATCAGTGAGATTATGTACACATGGCAATGCATGAATTCCATTAATGCCTAATGGACATTGACTCAAACTGTACAGGAAACCTAAATCTAAGGAAGAATTAGTCGAAGAGTTGAAGAAGAAAATTGATCTCAAAGTTATAGAAAGGTTGGCTACTCCACCCTTGTATATAGTTTCATAAATGCCAAACCAAGTGAAAAAAAAAAAGAAGAAGAAAAAAAGATTTGGCTGTGAAAACTTGGTCTTGGACACATCGAACACCTAGTCGCATTGGAAAACCAATTTTTTGGCCATGCTACTAGGAAAAAGAAAAATTTACTATTGTGAAAACATTTATGGAGGCATGATGGGACAAGCTGTCATTAGAAAACCAGGAAGGCTAGTTGGGAGAGTCTAATTTTTTTTTGTGACTATGCATACATAGTTTCAAGATGACACCTAATGATATAAACATTGCATTTCCTTTTAGGAAAAATGGCATGATTTCTTTCATTGGTATGAGCATAAGATTCAACACAACCACAATAGTATTGCAATTAATCCAACCACCAAGTGTCTTCTTTTTCAATATTTTGGTTTTTATTTTTAAGAAGAAAGTCTAAGGTTTTGTAAAGATAACATGTATACCTAAAATATTTAAATTCCTCACTATACTCACTTAAGACTTCAAGCCCTATTATTCTAAGTTGTACATCTCTATGTAGAAATTTTCGAGGGTTTCATAATCTTAAGACTAAACCTTTTATCATTCCAAATCATTCCTTGTGTTTCAAAAGAAAATCCAAAAGTAAAAGCCCCCTCGACATCCCTTTTCTTTTCTTTTTCCAACCCATGCATTATACCTTTTTCAAAAGACCTTAATTAAATAATTATAAACCCTTTCGACTAACCTATATACATAAGCCCTCATCTTATCCCATGTCACCCATGACTAATTGAAGGAACAACCAACATCATGACACGTTAACTTAGGACATTCTGTAGCTAGTGAAAAATCATGGTTTCGTAGGTCAAGAAAATCCAAAATGATTTAGTTCAGTGTAAAACTTAATTACGAAATTCCTATGAACATGGATAGTTGTAAGGGTTTCAACAAATACGGTAGTAAGGGTTTGAATAGGGGAAACTACAAAAGGTTTGAATATGGACAACCATAGGGTTTTTAATAGGGAAAATTATGGGAATCTTGATGAATAAGGAAGAGCTCTACAACATTCACAATATTAGAATTAAGCCTGAAGTTTAGAGCATCTTTGAAAACAAAGGTGGTGTTGAATTTTTGGGATAGTTTCAAGGGCATGACCAAGAAATTGTGCTCGAAGTTTCAAACAATTTTGATGGGACAAAGGCCACGGTGAAGAAATTTATCATTGAATTCAGTGAGAAAACGATTATAGATGTTCCTTGGCTCTCACAGGGTGGAGAAGTTTGGTAAAAAAAAATTCAAGATTGATGGATCTTGTTGGGTACCATTCCCTTGTAAACCAGCCCCACTCGTATATTTGAAGAAGGGGATAAATCGAAAGGCCTTGCTTCATCTTTGGTAGGATGTAGTCCTCATTGTTATGGAATTCCTCATTTATGAAAGGCGGTTTAGTATGGTGTACCATTACCATGTCCGAATTTTAATGCATTTATCTAGGCACAAATTTCTCAACATGCCTCATTTCTTGTTGAAAAGTTTCAAAAATATGGCCACCCTGGTGTAGAGGAAGAAGGATCCCGACCACAACTTACACCACCATGGTTTGATTAAGATGCTCGTAATGGTAGAAATCATTAGGCTAGATATCTCATGGGAATCTTTCCTTCAAGGGTTTAAAAGGAATCCCCAATCTAGTGTTTCGATCAAGAAATAGCCTTGTAATTTTGCAGGTCCTTCAGTTACTAAATGACGATATTCATATCAACTTTCTTAGAGAAGGACAGAAAAGGTCTCGGGGTATGAGGTCTCTTAGTCAGACCACAAAACCCTAGACTCTATGAGGGCTTGTTTCACAGCCGCAATTAAAAATCCCAGTGAATATATTGGAGTAGTAGATCTCAAAGAAGATATTTTGAAAGAAATTCCTATGGAGGATAATATCTTGGAAGAGAATGTCAACATGCTGAATGAGAATTTTGTGAAAAATAATACCTTTGAAGAGAATGTTGACACCTTAGAAGAGAACATTGTGGAAGGTGAAATCCTATAGGAAAACATCACAAATGAGAATGTTATGGAAGGATCATATATGGTCTTCAATGTTAGAAAAAGAAATGACTAGTTAGAGAAGCGCACGATGAAGAAAGGTAAGGATTTTGATCCCGACCCCTTCAGGTTTTGTTGCCCAATTTATCAAGCACTACTTAAAGAAAATAATAAATTGATCTTAGAAAATGAGAAACTAAGGGCTAAATTAAAGAATCGAGGGCATAAAATAAAACTTGAGTAGCCTTGTTGGAAGCCATATAACATGATTAAAATTAGGAAACGAAAGTAGAAACCTTAGAAGAGGGGTATAGAAAATAACCCCAATAAGTTATAAATGTGTTTCTAGATGATGTTCTAAAAAACACCTACACATTTGTTGAATTAAAACTAGATATTTTGTAGTGGAAGACCACGGATGACTTGTTCGATCTGGGTATCATTAACAAGGAAAGCCTTAAACAAGATATTGAAAACATGAAACAATGATGGTTTTCCACGTACTTTAGCTAGGAAAAAAAATGGAGTGGTGAAATAAATAAATGTAAAGGTATTTATTATAAAGAACAAAAATTAAATGAAGTAGCATGTGGGCTGGCGGCAGAAATATCTACCTGTCAAGTCCCTTCTATAGTCTACCCTATCTTCTTACATGACCTTTGGGCCTCTTTGTGGTTGAAAAATATACAAAATGGTCAGCCTTATGAAATTACTCAACCTAAAACTTTTTTTGAAGCCTACTAGCATTCAGAAGCTTTGGATTAGAGCTTGTTATGTGAGCTCTATTTGTTCAATTTCATTTTGGTAGAAATTTCTAGATGTAACCCCAAACCTTTAATTGGGGACATTCAACAAGTCCATTATTTTATGTCTTACATAGCCAATATTATCAAGTGGAAATGAGGTTCTAAATTTTATGGGAGAATAGAGACAATGACTTGTTTGGCAGTGAGAGAAGAGTACTTGTTGCTAGGGTCGGTAGTCAATGATTTGATGAGACTAAGTGATGATGTAGGAAACTCTATGAACATCATAACTAATCAGCGATATGTTGTTGGTGAGTACCATTAAATGCCCAAACCTATTCTGTGGAAGCCCTCAATGTGGCTAGAGACATATGGGAAGGTTTACCTACCTTCCTTCATAAAAATCACCCTATAAGTTACCCCTTCTTTTGTTTAGTATTGAAACGAGCTTCTTTCTATACATATTTAGTACTAAAATATGGATCTCATTGGGTGGGACACTTATTTCACTTCCCTCTTTTGTGGTGTCGGACACGATTCGAAAGATATCCTACTCACTAGGATAAGGAAGAAGAATAATCAAATTGGAATGTTATGGATTAGACCCAAGGTTATTATTCTCCTAGAGAATTCGATCACCCAACATATAACTGGGGTGACCTCCATGCTAGAATTTTGAAAGTAGAATCAGGTTTCATGGGGACATGCAATTAGATAGGCTGGGCGAGACAATGAGTTCCTCCTATAACAACAATTGTTCCACTAAAATATCAAATTTTGGCTTAAAAACCTTATCATTCTTTACTCCTAACTTGTCCTACCTATTCTAATACTGGTATATTTGTGTTTATTTTCAAACCTTTTCTTTTTTTTTATGAATAAATAACTAAGGGATTTAATTAGGTGACTTATGAGTGCATTTGTCTTGCAGAAGATCAAATATATATATATATATATATATATATATATATATATATATATATATATATATATATATATATATATATATATATATATATATATATATATATATATATATATATATATATATATATATATATATATATATCTATCTATCTATATATATATATATATATATATATATATATATATATATATATATATATATATATATATATATATATATATATATATATGAAGTATGGTTTAAATAAAATGGCTCAGGCTACTAATTATGAATAAAAGTGTTTTGACTACGAGACTATATATGGTTTTACATATCTCGGTTGTATTAACAGGGTGTCACTCAAGGGTTTTTATGGGCTGCCATTTTGATGGATCTTCTTTGCATTACAAGAGTGTCTAGAGATTGAATCCTATTAGTAAAACAATACAATTATTTTCTGGTTGGCATATCGATAGAATTCTATTTGCAGAAAATTTTGACAAAGACCAGGGGCTTTGGTCATGGTTATCTATCAACTAAACACATTTGTAAGCATGTTCAAGTGCCAACAAGGTGAAACTACAAGTTCAATTAAAATCATAGGTTAAAAAGGATGTAGTTTTAGTTTAAAGGAGAACCAATTGACTGATCCATGAGGATTTCATGATGATAACACTATTAGTAGCTTTTGTGAAGATTCCTTGAGTGAACTGTAGTTTATTTCAAGAAAGAAATTACTCGGCACTGCAAAAGTATTTCGAGATCCCAATAATCAGCACTTATCTTGTGTTGTTATAATTGAGGAATAAAATATTGTTACGGTCGAGATACTTATTCTTAGTCATTCATAGGTTGCAAATATTAGTGTTTTAAAATTAGGATCCAATCACACTCGCCAACCTTCCTATAGTTATGTCTCTCAACAATACTGTTAGTTTGAATTACTTGAATCGTGTCTAAAAAAATCTTGACTGTAACTATTTACTCTATTTGTCCTTAATCAGTTAGCCAGGATGAGAATGAACATCAAGTGTGTTTATTTATACTTTTAAGAACTCTATATAACTAGAAGAGTGCTTAAAGCACAAAAACATTTTTTGGTTTCTATCATTTGATCTCTGAGACTTAGTATAAAGTTGTTGTGTTTTGGGTGATCAATGGAGTTCTACTTTGATGTTCGTGTCTTTCTCTAGTATGTGCTAGTAATTTTTCATTTCCATTGTTTTGTACTAAGTAGTTAGAGAGCCAGGGCACCGGATAAGCCTTTACTTGGGCCTACTCAAGGTGCGATCACATTCCATATCCCTTATTTTTGTTTTGTTTGATTAGTTGGTTTGTTTTATTTGCTTAGTTTGTTTGTCATATTTGCATAGTTGTTCCAATTACATGTTGATCACTTCAATAGTTTAAATGAGAATTGATAACCCTCTTGTCTATTATCTTTATAAATATAGCCATGCAGTGTTTTCATTTCTTGATTCATATATGTGTATGAAATTTGACAACATTTTTTGTTATTTGTTTTAATTTTTTTTTCTTACATGTTAGTTGGTTTAAAGTGTTGTGAATAATTATTGATTTGTTTAATAAAAGGACATGTGATAGTTCCATTTTAAAAGGAATTATAAAATACCAACTACTACAAAATTGGTAACTAAAATAATTCATAACACTTTTATAACTTTGGGACTATATTGAGCTTAACCTTAAGGGATTATTGTGTAAATGAGGAGCCATTAAGCTTGAATTTAAAAAGTAATATCCTTTGAATGAAACAGCCAACCCTCATGAATTTAGAATAGACCATTTAATAGGCAAAAAGTCTTGTCTTCTGTGTATACTGCACTGAAATATACCTCACAAGTCTACATACTCGATTGACAATTAAAAGATAATGTATAATCTATAATATTTAAACATTAATAAAAAATTCATTATTTATATGCAAAAAACATTGCATGGTGTAGATGTATATTCATTGATATTATTACAATGTTGGAATGTGTTTTTGTAATTTAGAGTCTGAATTTAGGAAGAGTTGGTTATGCATATCAGAACTAAAATTAGTGTAGTTATCGTTAGCATTCAAAGATCATTCTAAGGATTTCTGCATATGATTTTGTCTTTATTTATTTTTCTATTCTCAATGAATTCAAGAAATCCTAATTTAAGAGCCAAAAACTCAGTTTTGAATTATTTTTTTGTATCTAACTATTGTAGTAGTGTGGCTTCCTTAATGTTCCTTCACAGTGCTATTAAAGTTGAAGGAACCCAGCATGTTGGAGTTGTTGTAAGCCAAAGAAGTATAGATACTTCCTATGATATGATAGGAGAATCAAAGAGTTAAAACCACTACCAATTTGAAGAGAACCACAATCATCTATTTTCTCATTGATTCCATATTGAGAAGGTGTTGCGAGCCCAATACAAAACAATTTCATCTTGATCTTCCCTAATACAAACCATAGCCTCTATCTATTGAGGCATACTATGGAGTAGATGCAGTCAAACTCATTCAGTTTGAAAAAAGGAACATAATGCACATGTATAGAGGGTAATTAAAATTTATGAAAGGGTTTGGAATAATGATTAAATATACTTAATTCAAAGGAAGTTTCAATTTTATCTGAAACTTTAATTTCATCATCGAAACATGTATCAACATAGTGGGATTCACTTTATTCACCATATTAATGCTCTAAATATTGTACAAGAACTTTTTCCTTCCATAATTTTTCTAACATACTTATTTGCAATGTGACGATCATTTTAATTACCTTCCTAAATGCTTAAAAATACAATCAAGAGACTGTGTATTTAATTGTCAACTCAAGGTTTCTATGGAAATTGTGAGTTACCATGCACTATACATGCAAATCACACTTTCTACTTTCACTGGTTTGGAATACAATTGTGGTATCAATGATTAGTTTTTTGGAGGGAATATAGACATCTTATAAGCTTTGTAAAGGTTCTACGACATTCAGAGTCCAAGCCACGCTTGCAATCAAATTCACACTTTGGAGGAAATCAAAGTGAACTCTTGTAGGAAATTAAATTCACGCTTGTAGGAAAGTAAATTCACACTTGTAGAAATTAAATCACATAGACATAAAGAAATGGGTGATATTTACTAAGATGATCCCTATCTCTACTTTGATCAACATATGAAATCATCGTTTTAATCATATTTAGTCAACAACATAAATGAATGCAGACCAATATGAAATTCAAATATTATAAATATTTAATTGTATAAGGAAATTGATGTAGGGAAAATTAATTGCATAAACGTATAAAATCATATATCCAAAAAACAATTATAGAATTAAGTAAAATAAATTCTACATGAATAAATACTTGCAAAGTTAAATTACACAACTAGAAAATAGAACTACCTAAATTATAAAAAACTTTGTGCTATTAGAGTGGGCCTTTCCTCTGTAGAACATAGTCCTGATATTTACCAATACTTGTTACATTGGAAACGTGAATTAATTTAATTAACTAAGATGCTTAAAAGAAATTAATATTTCATAACCATGAAAAAAGAATAAAATCAAATCAATTAATCAAATAAATATGCAAATAGAAATAAATTAAATTAATCAATCAAATCAGAAACTATGAAAATCATATTCTACAATTGAAATAAAATACTAATAATTAAATCATTTAATTATTAGATTATTAAATTATTAAATTATGATTTGGACAACACTCTAAGAGTCCTCCCTATGAAATTAAATATGACCCCATTTTATACAAACATTTATTTAAAAATAAAATAACAACCAATAAATGATATCCACAAGTTTTTCATATCATTTTCTAATAAGTAGAAAATAATAAATATGTATCCACGTGTCTCTCATGTGGTTTGATAATAATTATCAAACAACAAATGACTCATACATAATTCAAAAATAATTATTAACAACTCAATTAATCATGTCAATTATTGATCCTAATCCGAATAATGGAATGAAAACTATGTAGCAACACCAACTCAAGTTTGTAATCATCTCAAGATTTTGTTGGCTCTTGGTTCCAATGTTGAATCATAGTTCTAAGAGTTGTAGCATAATTCCTGAATTGCAACAATGATGTGAACTAAAGTTGCAGCAATGACATGAGTTGGACTTACAACAATAGCGTGAACTAGTGTTACAATAATGGGAATTGTAGCAACAACTTGAATTAGAGTTGTAGTAATGGGAGTTGCATTAGCGGGAGTTACAAAAACATGAGTTGTAGTAGCGGGAGTCATAACAACAGAGGAGTTGTAGAAATTTGAATTGTGAAAATAAAGTACATAGTTGTAGTAGTGAGAGTTGCATCAACTGACCAAAACATCCCTTGTGGAAACTTCATAACCTACACAACAACCTATCTCACACATCGTATTTGCAAATTAACTCAAATATAAATGCAAATATGATATTTTTTAATGTTTAATAATAAATTCGTATAAAATACTAAAGAAATGCAACCGAAAATATTTTATTCCTAAACCTCTCATATAAGTATTAGAATGGACTAATACAAGGTGATATGTAAGTGAAAAGTAATTAATAATACAAAAAAAATTGTAAAAAGATGTTAATTCTCAAGCCCGTCGAAATGTTCAAGACAATCACACTCTCCATGTATTGTATATCTTATTTTTCTTTAGTTGTCTCTTCAATAGTTTCTCTAATCTCTTCTATGATATCAAAATCTTCTAGTTCTTTTGTCAAAATAGTAACTTCATCAACTACAATACTCTATGGCTTAGCTTGATGTTAGTCGGTATTTCTCCCCCTTTCATCGTATTACATATCTATAATAAAACAAGATTATTTGGAGGTAATTGGTGCTATTTATTTTGGAAAGAATGTTGTCATCCAAGTCTATTTCTATTAGATGGTGATTGTGTTCCCCTAAGAGTTATCAATATGGATATATTCAATAATTTCTTATCTACCACCAAATCCTATTTTATTGCTAAAAAATATTTTTTTTTGGATATTAAAAAGGGAAATAGATAATGAATAGATGATTAATGGGATATTGTATTGAATGAGTTTGAGGAACCCTCAAGTTAGGTGGCTTATAAGGCCACAAAAAAAATATCAAAGGGATAAATTTGTATCTAGTAGGAAGGATGATGCAACAACATTGTTTCTCATTCCACCAGACTTGGATGACAATATTCTTTCCAAAATTTCAGCAACAATTGGGTCCAAAGAAGTTTGGGATATTTTAGAGATGGCATATAGTGAAAGCAGGATAAACACCAATAAGAATCAATTTGAGGCACAAATCATTGAAATTGATGAGGTGAATATTATGACAAAGAACTAGAATATTGAAATCACAAAATTAAATGGAGAGGCTCTACAACAACCTTCCAAAGTAGAAGAAGATATATAATCCAAGAAGAGTGCAATTGTCTTGAGCACTACAAATAAATCTATTGGAAAAATTGGAGAAGGAAAAAGTGACTCCGCACAAGAAGCATATCACAGACATGGTGTATAAAATGAAGCCCCCTATGTAGGTACACATGTGGATAATGAGATTGAAGTTGTATATGAAATTGAAACTACTTTTACAACAACAAGAAATTTAAGCATAATCTAGAAATGATTGTTAAATTTGACTATGAAATTGAATTAACATTTTTTTAACGAGTGGCTTGCAGAGCCCAAGTGTGATGGATATGAAAGTTGATATGGAAAATCTTCCATAATTGTAACAAAAAAAAGAATAGAAAAATGAAGGTAATCATTATAGTTGTTGAAATGTGACAGTAGAAAAAAAAAAAATTGTTATTTTCAACCTTACAAATGTTGATAGAAAAGTTCAATTAGTAGATTAGGTAAATATAGGTTAAGGAATAAAAAATAGATGAATATAATGTAGAAATTATGATGCATATTTGCAACTTTTCATGATTCTTTTAATCAAAATCACAAGACATAAACCTACTCTACTACTCCGGGGACATTAATTCACAATCTAGAAAAAAAAATTGGACATGCAATAAGAAATACACACATGCAACAAGTGTTTTCCCCAAACAAATAAAACTGCTAAAAACCCCTATCATTGTTTGCATTAAATTAGAAGGATAGAGATGTATTTCAATTGATTTTCTCAATTGAGAACACCCTGAAAAGTGCATAACCTATCTCTCTTCTCACTAAAAGGCTCTGACCTAGACTTAGTCAAAATTTTCCTCTTCTTCAACTCTTATTTCCTTGTGCTATTCCTTGAGAAATTAGGCCCCTATTATTTAGTAAAATTCCTCAAAATGATTGTGTAATTTCTTTAGGTTGATCGTTTGGATGCATGCAACACCTTTACGCTCAAGACTAGTCTACAACTAAGGTTACACTGCCTTGGAATCTCCACCTCAACTAGGTAACTTGAATTCTCTGCATGCACTAGATATTTTGGTATAATTGATCAGTTAACTAGATTATCACCGAGTTTGACTAAATTCCGACTACTTAGTTAGCCTTCCACTAGTTCCTCCAAAAGTTTGAACTAGTTTAACTTAAAATAACCTGAGATAAATTACCTTGATTGCTACAAGTTAGCAATCACACATGTTGAACTGAAATCTAACTCCTCTAACTCGAATTTACTTAGTAAAATAGGTGGCACAATCCATTTCCCACAATTTAACATCATCCAAGTTGTCTTCTGATGTGGAAATTTGAATTTTCTCAATTTAATCAAGGTAAAATCAAATTGAGAATTTCTTGTTGCATTTTTCAACAGATATCAATGAAGATGAGGAAATATTGATGAAGAAGACTAGATTAAAGCTAAGGCTGGAGAAGAAGTTGAAAATGTACTCAAAATATAGAGTTTGTAGCTAAAGAACCAAATTATTTTTACAACATAGAGTTGAGAACAAGGCACACCAAAGTACAAAAGAAAAAAATGTTTTGAAATGATCTAAGTATTGGAAGCCTAAATTAAACTTAGAATAAAGTGTAGTCGTACATGTAATTAAGGGGGAGTGTTGGAATGTGTTTTAGTGAATGTGTTAACAGTTTACTTATTTTTGGACGTTTGGGTCTTTATATTTCCATGTCTTAGCAATGCTTGGGAGGTCAAGAGTGCCTAAATCCATTTATTTGATGCCCTTATTATTGAGTGAAAACTTAGAATATTTATCTAAGGGTTCCTAAGGATCTAGATTCGGGAGTTGTGAGGAGATAACAAGATGAACCTCAAAGGATTCTTTGGGGTTTCTAATATTAGGCATGACAAAGTCCAGGGAGAGGTGTTTGAAGGACAATCTTGGGATTTGATATTTATAAGAAGTTCAAACTTGTTGTTGATAACAAGGATTCTTCCAGAATATGTTTGTGGGAGTGGAGGCTTGGATCCATGGTGGTGATTAATTCGTCTAGATAAGCCATCTTTATTTGTGGCTTGAACTTGATTTGGAGTGGTATTATAAACCAAAATTTGGAAATTTCTATAAATATTGATTTATTCATGATGTGCACGTTAGTAGAACAAAATGTCTTCATAGTCCAAATTTTTCTTCCAAATTTCATCTTAATGGTACATATCAATTGACTTAAGAAGGGGATATGCAATATTCATATATATACATATGATAGCATAAGATATGTATCTATCCCATTTATTAGATTTTGAGACTTTAAAAAAATGGCCCACATCATTTTTTATGATTGTTAATATTTCTTCATCCCATAATTCTCTAGGTAAGGAGTACATGCAGATCCAGTGCTGTTGTAAAATCCTGTTTGTCTGGAACACACCTTTCCATCTAAAAACTAAGATATTTTATCTTCGACATTGGAAAAGATAATGGTGAAAAATCCTTTTGTCCCCAACTCCAATTTGATCTTTCACTTTCACTTCCACTCGTGTTGAATCTAGTAGGTAAGGGATTTTTTTGAGGCCAAATGCCTAGGAATTTTCTGATTAAAAATGATCTCTTGTGTATTGAATGTAATTCCCAATTCTATTGGAATGCACGTCAAACATTGGATATATGGATACTTGAGAAAATAAGATTCTTGGAGGTCTCTAACTGGTTGAAGCCTACCTTGAGTATCCTTGCTGGCAATATGAGCCTGGAGTTTTTACAACCTCATTAGGGTGAGGATTATCTGATTGACTAGGGTGATGATCCCCTGCAGTAAGTTTGCTATAGGAGGGAGCAAAATTTACCATTATGGTAGGAATTACAGAGATGACATGAGTGGTGAGGAAGTCTATAGCATGGTAGGGTAGGTTTATTTCCAAAGACCCATAGCTCTTTTCCATACTTGGTTAAATGTAATTTTTTATTGTATTGCTTTGAATGGTTGCATATTAATGAATATTTTTTAAGTGTTGATTGTTAGTTGACATGACTTAAGGATACAATCAGATATATGCCTAGTGTTCGAAGAACCTCTTTGTAAAAATCAGTATCATATTTAACAAGTAGTAACTTAAGGAATACTTACAAGAAAGACGCTAAGAAAAGAGGTATAATTTGATTACAATAAGTACAAGTTGTTCAAGACCTTATGAGTAAGGAAAAACCATAGCAAACCATCAACAAAATCAAGTAGAATATTTTAAATAAGACCTGCAAATTCACACGACAAATGATTTTCAACATTAATTTCCCCCTAAGTATATTAATTATAAATTGTTTTAAAAATATTTATTTATCATCTTTGTTTAAAATTGTATATATATATATATATATATATATATATATATATATATATATATATATATATATATATATATATATATATATATATATATATATATATATCAAACTAACCAATCATCCTTTTTTTTTTTCTGTAACCAATTATTATTTGAGAATGACTCCCTATATTATTTTCCATCAAACATGGGTTGATTCTCTTAACTTACAAAATGGTTGCATGAAATGACCATTGCTTAACATCACTTGAACATGTAATTGGACCAAACATGATGCCCCTTAGATCAGGTTGGATTAATTATGTGATATTATTTTCCCTATACTCATCATTTTTATATGATTGCACCAATTTGGTGAATGGAAAATATTGATTGCCCCTATTCCTTTCAAATTTGCAAATGAATTATATTCAAATGTTTCACCCTAATAATTACAAAAAAAACCACTAAATTAAAGAAAGTAAAGCGAGTTGATGAATTGTATAATAATTTCTTAAGTTTAAATATGGAATCACTTTGTGCCCATTCACCATATCGTTTTCATGATGGAAAAATTTTGATATGACAGAAAATGAAGAAAAACTATGGAAAGGGAAAATTCGATATGATTTTTGTTATTTTCTAAACTTGGACTACTAAGGTTTCCCCTTATTAAAATTCATGAAAATAATTTGGGGTAAAGTACGTATTGTGTTATAGGAAATGGCAAGATCATGGCATAGAGAAAGGGAAAAATAATGGATATCAACTGCAACAAGCACCACCATGTAGTTTTCATTCATTTTCCTGTGCAAGGCTACATAAATCTCATGACGTAGGTGGCCTTGAAGGTTGTGGAGGAAGTAATCCTGACCAATTTTGTAAACATAGAATAAAACCACTCTCGGATAACAAAGGCTAATAAGAACAGTTTCAATAACCAAAGGATGATCCACTCTGAGGTCATCCCTGATGTCCTTCTCCTGATACTAACAATGACATTGTCAAGCTCTATGATGTTACAGAAAACATGATTGTCCCATTTTTTGACAACCTCATTCAACAAATCAAAGAGGATGATAGTGATTGAAGTGTTTGCTTGGTAGTAGAGGTTGATTATTTCCACCATATTCCCATGGCTTCTCTTTGGAAATCACTTACTGTTACCTATTCACTACCTATAATAATGCACCTCTTGTATCATTGAAAATTATTCCCTCAAAAGGTATGCCTACAGTTAATTATTATGATTTTATGGGTCTTCTAATTACAGCATATGCATTAATTGCCAAAATTGAGATATTTTGTTTTACTAATTGAAGCCTCTGTAGGCATTCCAAAACACTATAAAATGGTTAAATACCTCCCCTCCATGCCGCCTCTCTTCTCTGCACATCTTCCATCGGTTCCAAGATTTAGCAACTCCCAGAAAGAGTTCATTTTTGGTTTCCTAAATTGATGCATCTAGAGAGTGTGGGAAATATATTGAGTTATCTTTGATTCCTTCCATCATATTGAAGCCCCACCATCAGTTGTGTAGTCGATAATGGTCATTCAGTATATATAATAGGTCCTTTGATTCCTTCTTCCCCTCTCAGTTTGAACTCAAGGGTCGAATCGGAAATCATAACAGGAAGGGGAATGCTTGGATTGGAGGGATGGGTAGTCCATGTAGTATTTGGTTTGCATCTCATTTTGAATATTGAGTGTGTTAAATGACACACAGTTTCAATAGGGTTAGAGGGCACGCAGAGACCATTTCTTTAGGTTGTGTGCTCTGATCTCCTACGAGGTAGTGAGGCCGCCTTCCCTCTAGCATTCATGGAGTGCATCCATATGATCTAGCTAAAAAATGACACAGAGGGACCTCCTTAAGAAAAAATGCACATATTAATTCACACAATTGACTTGCGCAACAATAAAGAGCTAAAAACTCAAGAAAATTTATGCCTAGTGAGAACAGGGAAAAAATAGTAGTTGCGCAGTAAAAAGTAAACGTGAAACTTATAGAAAGATATCGTAACAAAATATACTTTAGATTATGATTTGAGAATACAATAAAATACATTCGCATGAAATATGGAGGTTGAAACTCCTTCATCAAATAAAACTAAGAGTTCTTACGGGAATTTACACTTCACTAGTTGTTGTGAAGTAACTCACTGTAACATCCAGTAACTAGTTGTTTTTCTCTCCTTACTTCTCAAGCTTACATATGCAACTAAGAAAAATACTTCTACATACTTGCGTTACTCAAACATATAGTTTTAATATTTTAATTCATGACAAGTCAAAGCATTGAAACATAGGATGGACATTTGTACCAAATAAAAAATTATGAACTGCAGATATTGTGGAGTACATATATTAGTTCCGGAATAAAAGTATGGACCATATGTTTTACCAACCCTCCATTAAATTCTCATTTGTTCTTAATTATATATTTTGTTACGGAATGGGAAATTTTAATCTATTGAAATTTTCATTTACACTCTTGTCCTTGAGCCTGAAAACAAAATCTGTAACCTGCAATAAAAATCTACTTGCTTGATTTACTCATGTACCAAAAGTATGGTTGTTTTCAGTTTATTTAACATGGTGGTTGGGAGTAATTTTCCAACACTCCCTTTTAATCAAAACCACCGATATTCACTATACCTAAACACTTTCTTAGATGGAAAGATTTTCACATGACGATGGCTTTGTGAAGATCTCTGCAAACTATTCTTGTGATCTACAATGCTAAAAAATAGTTTCCCCATTAATAATTAGTTCTATGATGAAATGATATTTAGTATCAATATTTTTTCTTGTTTTATGAAAAATGGAATTCTTTGATAGTGTAATTACGGAATTGTTCTCATAGTAGATAGTTGTCATTGCTTGTTGTTCCTGGAATAAATAAATCCCTCAACATTCTTCTCATCCAAACTAATTGACACATTGTTTTTGTTTCTACGACATATTCAACTTCTACTATCGATAGTGACACTATTGGTTCCTTATTGGAGGCCCGTGAAATGGATCCCAAACCCAAATGAAAAACATATCCTGATGTTCTCTTTCTATCATCAACACTTCCTACCCAATCCTTGTCAGTGTAGCCAACCAACCTAAAATCATTTACAGTAGTGTATAAAATACCGTATTCCTTTGTTCCATTGACATATCTTAAAATCCTTTTAGTTTCTTGCCAATGTGTCTCCTTATATCACCGCATACATTATATCAGACATAGTTGTTGTCAAATACATCATGCTGCCAACCATACTTTTGTATAGTGTTGGATTCACATTGTTGAATCTTCTTTGCTCAATTTCAACCCCATGACAGTTTGGAGTTAGAATAGGCTTGCTATTCTACATACTAAACCTTTCCAAAATGTCTACTACATACTTTGGTTGAGAAATAAAAATACCATTTTCTATTTGCTTCACTTCTATGCCCAAAAAATACCTTAACAACCCTAAGTTTATCATTTCAAACTCACTTTTCATGACTTATTTGAAATAAATAATAAAAATATCATTGCTTTATGTGAAAATCAAACCATCTACATATATAACAAAAATAAGAAGCTTACCACTACTTTCTTTGATGTAGAAGTTAGGTTCGTTGTCACATTTGTCAAAGCCATTGTCCACCAAGTAAGCATCTATTCTACTATACCATGCATGTGGTGCTTGCCTCAGCCCATAAAGAGATTTCTTCAACCTATACACCTTGCATTCTTAGCCTTCTACCTCACAACTAGGTGGTTGTGTAACATATACTTACTCTTTCAGCACTCCATTCAAGAATGTTGACTTCATGTCCATTTGATACACTTTCCATTTATGTTGCATGAGAATTGACAACACTGCATGCACTATCTCCATCCTCGCAATTGGCACGGATGTCTCCACATAATCTATTCCATGCTGCATTTGTATCCTTTGACAATTAGCCTTGCTTTATGCCTTTCAATCTTTCCTTCAGCATTGATCTTGGTTTTATAGACTCATTTAACTCTAATGGCTTCCTTTCGTTGCGGAAGGTCCACTAACTCCCATGTGTCATTCTTTTCTATTGCTTCTATTTCTTCATCCATTGCAACTAACCATTTTTCTTCTTTGACTGCATCTTCAAAATGGATTGGGTCATCTACATGAAAAAATAATGAAAATAAGGAATTTAGACTTGCACTATTATTAACCTCATTCTTCTCATAAATTTCACTTAACTTTCTAGATTTTTGTATTCTTATGCTTATGGAAGATGGACTTGACATGTCACTTGATGTTGTTCTTGAAGTAGATTGTGGGTCTTTGCATTGTGCTTGGAGTAGTATATGCTTGACTTCATGACACTGTTCTATTATTTTTTGATAGTGTCACTTGCAAATTACTTTGTTGAGCTTGAATAGGTGTAGGAGGAGTCACCATTGAAGCATTTCTTGTTGTACTCAATTCCTCTTTGTCTTACTATGGTATACATGTTTTTACATTGATTTTCTAGTTCTCCAAACTTCCATCCCATGCTTTCTCTTCTATGAATTGCACATCTCTATTGATTATGAACTTCTTGGTTAATGGATTATATAGCTTGTATGATCTAGGTGGATATTGGTGGCCACCTTCCCATTCCATTTAGACCCGTTTTGAGGCCCTAAACAACGTTTTTTAGGAAAATAGACAAACATGTCTTATTAGCTAACAAAGTATCGTATGCATCAAAAAAATATTGTACTCCAAAGTTACGACCCTAGGAAGTTTGCTACTTCATCTCCTTGGGTTAGGTTTTTAGATGTTTAGGGTTTTCCATTGTTTCTCAATAATAAATAGGAATTCAAGCCTCATTTTAACATAGTTCAGAAAGCATGTAGCCACCACATCTCTTCTCAAATATAAGCTACCATCTCTAGAACAAGTTTATTTCCATTTTGCATGTAACAATTTTCAATACCTTGTTATTAATGAGTTAAAGTTTTATTTTCACTAAAGATCTATTTTTTTTTTTATGCTTGTATTTCATTTCGTTCATGAGTAAAACTAGAACATTGGTATCATAGAGGTCTGCCCTTTCTTTGTTTTTATGTGCATGTCCCCAAAGAGGTCAAGGTATAAGAATTTGGGACTCAAATTGGTTGAACCCTTGCAAGGTTGTCCTCGTCAACATCGATGACTACCCATGGGGGAAGAAAGGAAAGATGAGGGAGCAAGAGATCCTACCAAACTTCTACTCAAAGAAGCCATCGAGAAACAAAGGAATAAAATGATGGATAATTTTTTCGAGATCCTTTGGTAGATGCCAATAAGCGATGCATATTCATCTAACAGTCACTTCGAAGGTGCCAACCCCTTCAAAGTACAAGTTAAATTTGACATCCCTATATTTGAAGGTCAAATAGGTGCATATGTCATAGATAAATGGTTAAATATTCTAAAAGGATATTTTTTGATTCATTATTTTTTCGATAGGGAAAATATTAATTTTTCTCTCCTCAAAGTCGCCCCCCATGTCAGGGACTAGTGGAAAACCTATTGTAAGTAGAAGGATGAGCGAGAACCCTCACTGTTTTTAGCTGCATTCACTTGGAATTCCTTCTGAGACACCATCAAGGAATAATATTACCATGTCGTGAGGTATGTAGATAAGTACACAAAATGAACCACACTGTGACAGGGAAGGGACAAAGATTTGTGAGAGTTCACAAATATTTTTCATACCCTTTCCATGAAGTTGGGTATCAAGGATTCTGAGTGGCATTTAGTACTCAAGTACTATAGCTATCTACAAAAATACATCTAGGATGAGATGGAGCTCCTAGATATCTCCTCGCTCGGCCCCGCATACTGATATGCTATCAAGATCTAATATAAATTTAAACATAAGAAGAGAGACTTTGGATCTGCAAATCTGAAGCAAGGGAAAGGCACCCCCTGGCTGTAGGAAAAAGGACAAAGCCAAGGAGGAGTGACCTAAGACAACCTGCCAAAGATGCAAGCGAAGAAAAACACCATGAATAAAAAGAAGGACACTGGAAAATGGTCTCAGTTCCATAAGAGCCCCACCCACAACAGAAGTGAGTGTCAAGCCAAGAAATCACTGGTGATCAAGCTGAAGGCTTCAAAATCATATGCATGTTTTGACTTTGAGCCCGAAGATATAGAGGAGGGGGAGCATCTCTTCCACTCATAGATGTGGGTGAAGGGTTCTCCGTTATAGTTCATTGTCGATAGTGAGAGCCAAAAGAACCCCATTTTAGTATAGGTTGTGAATCAGTTAGGCCTACCAACCAAACCACACCCATATCCATACATCATCGGGTGGCTTCTCAAGGATGAGATCTCTACGTTAGCTAGCAATGTCATCTTCTCTACAACATTAAGCCATTCACGGATGAGGTACTGTGTGATGTTGCTCCTCTTGAAGTTTGTGATGTATTATTAGGCCAACCATACCTGTGGAAGTGTCATGTTGTGTATGAGTCTAGGCCTCACATTATTATTATTATTACTTTGGGCAATAGGTTATACAAGATACGAGAGGTAGACCCCCGTACCACCATCTCTTTGATCTCTACTAAAAAATGTAGTAAGATCATCTCCCAGACCAGGATTTTTTTTTCTTTCTCATTCACTCTCAAAGGCCACATCCATGCCCCCCAGGAATGGGTCCTCCATGCAGTAGAAGTAGGTGATAAGGTTTTGGAAGAATACAGGGACATCTTCTCCGCACCCACATGGGTACCCTTGAACTGTCAGGTCAAGCATTGGATTTATCTGACCCCAGGAGCACCTCTACCCAATGGGCCGATATACCACCACTCTATCATGGAAAATAAAGATATCCAGCGGGAAATCTAGGAGTTATTACAAAAATGGAAAATCTGACCAAGTTCCTTACCCTGTGGGAGACCAACTGTACTTGCAGAAAAGAAGGATGGGACCTGGGGAACTACACTGATTATCAGGCACTAAAAAAAATAATTGTCAGGAACAAGTATTCAATCCCATGGATTGATGACCTTTTGGACTAGCTCAAGGGGGACAAGTATTTCAGCAATATCTCTTTGAAGTATGGATATCACCAAGTTCCAATAGTGCCCATATATGTATGGAAGCCTGCCTTCAAATCCAAGGAAGGCCTTTTTGAATGGTTGGTCATGCCCTTCGAGTTGACAAATTCCCTTGCTACTTTGATGAGGTTGATGGGTGACATCTTGGAGGCCCTTCACCAACTTTTTTATGGTTGTTTACCTAAATGAAATCCTCATCTTCAATAAGATTTGGTAGGAGCACTTGCAACACATTCAGAAAGTCCTTCAAACCCTGTGACAACACAAACTATGTGCCAACTTGGATAAATGCACCTTTGGCACGAGTCCAATCATGTATTTGGGTTACATCATAGATGATCAAGGCGTGCATGTGGATCCAGCTAAGATGCAATTCATTCGGGGTTAGCTAGCCCTGACTACTCTAACAGAGATTCGTATATTTTTGGTCCCTGCAAATTTTTATCAAAGGTTCATGTTAGGATTCTCCCATATGACTTGGTTTTTGAGTTAGATTACCGAGGGCCAAGGAATGTAATATTCCTAATTAGCCATGGCCAATTGGAATATTCGATTTTGTTCAATTTTTTCCTTCTATAGTTATTTGTAA
Source organism: Pinus tabuliformis (assembly GCA_031772625.1). Lineage (NCBI taxonomy): Eukaryota > Viridiplantae > Streptophyta > Pinopsida > Pinales > Pinaceae > Pinus > Pinus tabuliformis. Next base: position 824,726,872 of record CM062817.1, read on the forward strand.
ATCAAAAAAGTGAGGACGGGGGACATAACTCACTTTTAGAATAAAAAGTCACTTCCTAGTAGCACAACGTTGTGACTTAGAGGGTATCCAAGGGGGCCAAGGGAGACATAGAAATGGAGCCCACGCAGACACATGGAGGGACTACGCAGGAGGGAAGAAACACGTGGCAAGAGAGGAATCACGCAAGAGGAGGTGAGCCTTGGGATTAAGAGAGGCAAAGGCTATAAAGGAGAGAGCAACCCCCTCATTTTGATCATTCAGTTATGAGCATTTGTGATAGTCATTTCGACTTAGAGCATGCTGGCTATTTAGCTAATCTGTAGCACTATTTAGTGCATTAAGTGTCTCCATTCGAAGATCTCACCCTTAGCCCCGGGGGACTTCGAGTGCCTGCTCGCGCAAGGTATTTCCATTGGCATTTCAACAGTGGTTTCATCAGCATTTCAGCAGCAGTTTCATCAGCATTTTGGAGGACTACGCAGCATTGAGAGAGGGACAGAGTTCTTTCTGGCAGGAGTTATGGGTTGAGAGTTTGCAATAGGATTTGTGCTGAGAGATAGAGTAGGGGATCAACCCTTGGATATTGGAGAGTTTTGGCAGGGGTTTCAGGCAGATTTCTGGAGGGTTTCACTCAGTGGCAGCGTAGAGCATTGAGGGACTGCGCAGAACCTCAAGGGGGTGATTTTCAGGGGTCGGCCATTTCAGGAGAGCTTTCTAGGATTTTCTGGGTTTCTTGAGTAGAGTTCGATTCCAAAGTTTCAGCCTTTTCTGAGGATGGGAGTAGCCCCAAATCCTCATTTGATTTCTAGCAGCAATAGCAGCATAGTAGTTCTCCAGTAGCTTGGATGCAATTCAGAGAGGGGTCATTCCTTTGCTATTCTGAGTGTATTTCTTCACTTACCTTGTGCAAGTCGAGGTGCCATCTTTCTGATCACCTCCTGTACTAATTCTATTACTCAGTATAATAAAATGGCTTCGCATTTCTCTCTACATTTCTTGAGTATCTGCTTATGGTTATATTGTTATATGTTGCACCATTGTTATTTGTATCTCTTTGAGCATTCTCGGCTGTTATACCACTTGTGTGTTTCTCCTATACTCTTAGATAGAGTCTGGAAAGGGCCAGGTAGCCTCCGAATCTCGTCCTCTTTTTAGAGGTGACATATCTGGTAAATGCCCTCCTAGTCCATCTCTGGTTTCAGTTTGCTTGTGTTGGAGGAATATTCTTGATAAGGGATATTACATTCGTATTAGAGCATAGATCTAGCTCAACCTGTGGAGCTAGCAATCTATGACACCGGGGGAAAAACCCTATATCTGTTATAGAGGTCGGAGATACAAATACATTGGGCATAGGTTGGAGAACACTTACAGAGAGGGAGACTGTGTTCCGATGGTGGACGCAAAACAGGAGGAGCATGTGGTGGACATAGATCAGAGGGAGCTTGTGGTGGGTGCAGAGCGGGAGATTCCAATGGCAGATGATGACGGGAAGAGATTTGTGGATATGCTCCTCAAATCAGTGCAGGATCAGTCGAGGCAGATTGAGGTGATGGGGCAGATATTCACAGCAGTAGAGGCCAGACAGTGTGAGAGCCCACGGGTTTTCTAGGTTGGTGAGGGATCAGGTGCATCCCACCATTTTCAAGAGCAGCGTGATACTACACCGCAGGTGGCCTCACATGCCCCTAAACATTCTACCACTCCCACTTTCTTAGGAGCAGACACGGGTGTCGTAGCCCAATAGGAGACAGAGCCCATACATATGGGTGATTATTTTGTAGAGTACCAGGCCTATGGGCAAGAGTTCAAGGAATCCCTCTCAATCAGATATTTTGTTCAGCTCCAACGGGATAGTAGACCCTGCGACCATCATAGATGGTACCGGCATTACCATGATGGTGACACCCACTGTGTAGCAAGTAGATTCCACTTGCCTACGTTTGATGGTTCATCAAACAATTCAGCAAAGTCTTGGGTGGAGAAGCTGGGAATTTATTTCCAGCTTAACCAGATGTCAGAGACATAGGCCATAAAGGTGGCAACATTGCATTTGGATGGTGAGGCCCAGGATTGGTGGTTTCATGGGATGGTTACACTCGGGCGCTTTACAGTGATGAAATATGCAGAGTTTACCAGGAGATTGATGGAGCGATTTGATCAGAGGGATCCAGAGTAGCATTTTGTTGAGTTGAGGAGGCTCAAACAGATAAGGAGCCCAGAGACCTACATTGCAGATTTCTTGAGGGTCTCCGTGATGGTGCCAGACCTATCCATGACGTGGAGGGTCTATGTGTATGTTGAGGGCTTAGCAGAGCCACTTCGGGGTCTAGTCCGATCCACTAGACCAACCACACTCCAGGACGCTATCAGCAGGACCTGGGACTTACAGGATGTCTTACCCAGGACCCGGACACCTTACCCCAAGAGACAAAATTTTCAGTCTAAGGGGAAGGATGTGATGATTCCACCTCCAAAGGGGAATCCAGGATGAGTACAGATTGATGACGATGTTAGGAGGGAGCTGAAGAAGAAGCTTTTGTGCTTCACATGTCACGAGCCGTGGGCTCCGAGACATAGATGTGCTGCTAGCAAAGAACATTTTATTGAGGTCTTCTCTGAGAGCAATGGAGAAGAGGATGACAAGGATGATGTGGAAGCAGGAGATAGCCATGCCATACAGGGACCTTTTCCACCTCCACTGCCAGCAGCAGGTGGTGCATCATTTGCACCGACCAAAAGGGCCGTTGCAGCATTGCGAGGAGTTCCCAAGTATCTGACACTAGGCGTACGAGGGTGTTACAGGGAAAAGTGTCTACACAAAACTGCTTATCCCACTAAGGTGTGGTAGCTACCTTAGAAACAAACAAAGTAAAGCTACTTTCGTTTTTCCTTTATGAAATATAGATGAGAGAAGAACAAAGGAGACCAACCTCTGTCTTGTACTAATCTCCTAGTTCGATTCCTCTCTCTCTTGATAGTCTTTCGCTACTTGCTCCCTTGTACGCCCATCTTCGCAGAGTACCTATAGGATCACAGTAGCATAACGCTATACAAGAACATGGATCTATAATCATAAACAATCTAGGATCAGATGTAAATTGACCATAAAAATGCATAAAACATAAATGACACAAGAGGATGGAGGAAAACTTGAATAGCTTTTATTGATAAACAAGAAAGAGCCAAGGGAGTTACAACCAGTTGTTCTGACCTAGCATCATCCTCTCAGCAAGTAAGCCCTTCTTCACCTCATACAAAGATTAGATCACCCAACACTATGATGTTGTCTCAAGAAACCAATAGCAATTCCTTACAAGATGCAAAATTCTAGCCTCTGGATCTCTAGGATGAGGGATCCATATATAGATATCTATAAGGGAGATGAGTCAGCTTGTGATTTGATTAGTGTCTTCCCTCTGATAGTTCTTGTTTCCACTTGGAGATTTATGATCTCTTACTCATCCTTGGTCGAATTCAGAGAGGCAAGTGTCACAGGAGAAGTTTCTAGAAGATTCCATGCCTCTCCACCTCGCGGATTGACACTGCCATTTGTCACTTCTCGCCCATCACACCCCATAGAAAGGATTTTTGAAATTCAACGCACCCATAGAGTGTACTTAGGTGAGATGCAATGCACTTTTCCTATGGAGCAGCTGAAATGATCCTGTTTTAACCCGTTTTGAGTAGTTTTTCATGGAGAACTTCTGGGAGAAGTTGTAATCAGTTGACCTTATTCCTTTAGGGGTTAGAACAACACTTTTAGGGACTTAGGAGCCCTTGGTTTATGGACATTTCATGCTTGGGGTTGCAGTGCCCAAAAATGTCTATAACAGTTGCCCCCTAAAGCATGAGGCCGTTAATCTTTGGACGTCGGGTGAAATGCTTTATTATGAGGATCCGAAGTTCTTTCAAGCTGGGAGGAGACCTGTAATAAGATACAATACAATACATTATCTTCATAATTTTTCATGATCTAGCTGAGGCGGGCATTCCCATGCTCAGCTTTATAAATTCATTTTTATGTACATAGGACAGACAATTGTCTGAGTGTAGACTGATGATTCTGGTAGAGCCATCATCCCTTTGATTGGATAATTATCTGTGCAGCAACGATGTACATTTGATGTCTTTATTTCCCTGAATATATATCACAGCTCGGATGGATGAAACTAGATCCAGGGTCTTCAATCTCATTCGATCTTCACTCGAAGTACAAGTCTATCCATGTGAGAGGTGTTCTGGAGTCGAACATGGAAAGACATCGCCTGATTACCAGCCAATGATGTAAGTTGTTAACAGGCGCAAGAGGAATCCGCGATAATGATAATGAACCTCAAGGTACTGCAGTACAGTTCACATGGTGTGAATAAAGGACTTGGCGTCGAACACCATGCAAAATCTTTCGGTCGAAGGCCATTGATGTAAACCTGTCGCCGGAAGTGAGAAAATTGCCATTGAGGCATGCAAGCTTCAAAGTACTGAACGGGGTGTTCCTAGATCGACTTCTTGGATAACGAGCTGATGTCGACAAGAAGCAATCCGTCACAGGAGGGCCTTAATAAATCCCACATCAATGACACGGAACGGAGCGAATGATTTTAATGGAGGTGAAAATGATATGATGACATAAGGTTCAGGGTGGCGGTCATGAAAGAATGGAGTGTGAATGTATTGTAGCGGGTGAGACACAGGTGAATTCTCTGAATGACTTCACTTTAACATATCGGCGACACTGACATGATGGATTGGTATCATTAACCCCAAATGTGGATGGTGTGATGGGACCATGGTGATGTGACCGGTGAATGAAACAACCCAACCCGACTTGGATGCGGAGTGAAAGTGTCATGTTCAAGAGCAACTTGCTACCAACAAAGTTTCTTCAAGTTTTCATCCCAATTTTTCCCCAGTCATTGCTGACCAGTACCTCTTTATTTTTTTCAAGCTTGAGGAGGATAACATATGCTTTTTCTATAATTTTCCCTTCGGGCAAACCCATTGCTATGTTTTAACGAGCCTAGCGATAGTGAAACTCGTTCTTGTTTGCTATGGACAAGTTTGTCGCTATTAAGTTTTAACGAGTTTAATGACAAAGATAACTCGATCCTTTTCAATTTTAGAGAGTCTGAAAAGGGACGTAAAGGAAACTCTAAAATTCCTTTTTCATCATCTAATCCCTTAAGTCCAAAAAAGTATAAAACAATACAGAAGGGATGAATTTTCGATACTTTTAACGAGTCGAACAAAACAAGCGCTCGATCTTTTTGTGTAATAATCCCTCGGGTCCAAAAAGATTAAAATCTAAAGGAGGGATAGCACTTCCGGTCCCTTTAATGAGCTGGAGAGGCCAATGGCTCGGCAATCTTTTCATATTTTACGAGTCAGTTGAAAAGAGCTTAAAGGAGACTCGTCTTTTGAGGAACGAGTGATAAAATTGGGTAGCAGCTGATTCCAGGTAAGGTTTGGAATTTTCCAATCACGACAGTGTTACAAGGATGGCTAGTGGGATCACTCTTCGCAGCTATTCCTCAAAAGGGGTAAACAATCAAATGGAGGTGAATGATCGGCCAATACAGAGTGGAGGTGATGATGAGAACACGACCAGGGCTTTAAAGGCTGAAGTACTACATTCACGATGGTTATTTACCTAAAATCGGTTCATTTTTTTTGATTGAGCTTAAACACTGGGGGAAACATTTGCTCATGACTTATGTTTATTTTTTTAACGATCTTGAACTATGTGATAAAACTATTGGATTAATCCAGTCGTATAATAAGAATGTCTCATATATGAAAATGGCAATTTTTAGAGTTTTGCCCCACATCCTTTCTTTATGCAAGTTAGGAAACGACCAATCCAAAAAACAGATAAATGATCGCTCTTCACTTGCACGCCAAAAGGTTTGCATGCCCCCAGGTATAAAACAGAGTTTCAAGGTCACCCTTCAAATCTCCAACAAAACATTTGTTTTATCAGGAAAGGTCTACCTCTTTCAGGTTACCAAAGATTGTTCTATTCACAGCGCAAACAAAACACTTCTTCGGTGATGTCTACCGAAATAGACAAAGGTGAGACAATCCACTCACATAACTTTGACGAGGAAATCTTGTTCCAGTCTAACCCCCTCTTCCAATCACGGACGGGAGTACAGACTAGTCATATATCTCTCGTGGAAACCTACCCTATACCTGAAGTTTTCCTGCCGAAGCAGACCAGGGTGCATGCCCCCTGGGTTTTAGTCATGTCCCCTGAATCACTCGCGCTCATCAGGTGGACGGACTGGGGATTGATGAGACATTCCTTGTGTGAAAAGACCATTCAGGGATGGTATATGACTATTTGCTATGCATGATCCAGGAAATGAAAGCTGGTCTATGAACCTGACCACTCTTCCTTCATGCGGAAAACACATTACTCTAATGAGTGATGAGACAATGGCTCCCATGCAATAAATATAGTGTCGTCCAAGGAGTAGATTATAATCCAGGGGTCCTTGGACTACCATTACATTTATGTGAACAGTTTTCCCTCTCAATGTTATGGGCACATTGGGAAGGATCCCTAACGGTCGACTGGTTCCTTTGTCAAATCCTGTTAGATTTCTCATCTCAGGCAAAAGAGATGGCAAACCAAGCGCTTTCCAAGCAGTCAAGGAAAGGATACTCACAGAAGCCCCTTCATCTATGATGGTACCAGCCATAACCATTCTATATATTTGAGCAATAATTCGGAATGGTACACTAGCCGGTAAACGGGGTCTGCCTAGTTGATTCCAGTCGAAGGAAACAACTAGGTTGCTTGGAGGTGGGACTGAATAAACGGTCGGGTACGACTCTGACAAACTTCCTTCCTGCGGTAAAGGAATGGGTAAATTTCCTCCATGTTCATCGGAGTCTATGCTTACGAAAAGAATTTGGATGGTGTCATCCTTATTCCCTTCTGTGACTGTATCATCTGAAGATGGAACCTCTGAAGGCAAGACCAGGTCAACTGCCGCCTTGACCTTTTGACTTTCGTCTGGTATGGGTTCAGATGGTTTGTCTTCAATGATAGATGCTTCGGCCGACCACCTGGGCGGGTCAGCCAGATTTTCAACTAGTGACGGACTCGGCAAGAGTTTTTTATATCCAGGAGGAAGTCGTAACGGTGAAACCGGACGATCGTCCAAAACTCTTTTAGCCTCGTCTAAGAAGGGACAACGATGGGCGGCATGATTGTCTTTGCACAGTTTACAAGGAAATCTATATTTTCCTTTTTGTCTTGGGGATTCACTTTCACTAGTCGACGGTGTGTTTTCAACATGATCATCAGAGGTTGACGACACCGGGTTGTGCAAACGAGGAGACCAGTCCCTTAAGATCTGAGGGATGCAGGGACAATCTCTATGATAGTGGTCTCCTTTGCAAATGACACATGGTGATTTAGGCCTGGTCGGTGCAGTGTGTGGATTTTCGCTAGACGATGCTTGGTTGCCCCCTTTCGCTTTTGGCTCCTTCTTCTTCTTTTATTTCTTCTTCGTTTCCTTCTTCTTCTCAGGTACTTGATTTTTGGCTCTACCAACCCCATCAAACGAAGAGGAAGGAGGAGAGGAAGAATTGGAGGAAGTAGAAGGTTGGTGGGTAACTCTGGATTCGTCTAGTTGCTGACTCGATTGTTCATGAATTGCGGTGTTCTGAACGACAGAGGTTGAGAAGAGCCATATCGGCAAGCCGATTGTCAATCCTGGAAGCGACAATGTGGCCATATGGGGTGCACCAACATCTCCCCAAGAGGAGAAGGGACTAGGATTTCCTCCAAGGGGAATGCCTTGGTTGGTGGATTCCATTTTCTCAACCTAAGATCAAGGTAGGAAAGGGTGATGATTATTCCATTTAAAATAAATTTTAGAAGCTTTGACACAACTTGTTTTTTCAATTTTAAAGAGTCGAGAAAAAACAAAAGATGACTCTAGTCGTCTTCGATTTTTAATGAGCCTGAAGTGACAAGTGCTCAGATGGACCTTTTCCATTAAGGAGTCTGAAAAGGAATGAAAGGGACTGCTCTAGAAATATAGGTAGAGGGATTACCAAACCAATCGCAAAACTGCAGAATACTTTTTACGGTATGGCAGTCAATCTTCCCGAATGCTGCGTTCAGTGCATTGCGATCGATAGGGCGGCAGACACGGCTTCCTATGGATAAAGGATTAAGCCTATTGTGGTCTCCCAAAATATACTCGACGGTACGTGGGAGCACAAGTCTGTACTGGCACTTATCGTCTCAAAGTGGAGGAATCACCCAACCATCAGTGAGAACAACAGTTACTAGGCTTTACGACGCTGGAATACGTCTCTAGCCTAGACTTCTAGACGTTGTGCGTTAGGTTCCAAAGTGTTGTTAGATTCATTAAATTTATTTTATAGTTGATCTTGCTTAAGAAATTTTCCTTTCAGGTTCACCATGAGATGTAGATGCACAATTCCTAAAATGCAATCTAAGATGATAAACAGTCTTTTATCTTCTTTGTGAAATGAAAATCCTAGCTACTAAGGAAAGAGAGACAGTATTCTTTCACAAAGAGCAAAGAGCACACACTAAATGCAATGTCCTAAATCAAACCAATCAAACAGTCTAAATGCAAATGCACATGCATGTATTTGTTTTCTGCTTTCTTAGTATGTGAATGGTAAAAAGAAAGCTAATGCGCAAATATGAATTACTTTTCAAGCGACAATTACTAACAAGTTTCTTTTCAAAATAAAAAATGGAGACAATCACAACACTTTACGATTTGGAAATGAATACTTGCTTTCGACACTAGAAAAATTACAAGTTCAGACCAAATACAATAGTAACAGGGTAATCGACTATCAATAGCAACCAAACTCTTTCCTATGACTGAAAATGACACTTGTGACACTTTCAAATCAAGGGACGACAGTACAATTACATTACTTTTTGCAAATGAGAACTAACAATGACTCAACAAATACACAAAAACATTTACAGCTATTTTGCACAATGGAGGTGGAATAACAGCAAGGAAAAGGGGTTTCAAACAGAGATATACTGATTACAAGTAGCAAAATTCATGAATAAAACTGAAAAGAATGAATCACAGAAACCAAAACTGAACAATGCCTAGTCTGATCAGCGCACCTGTAACACAGTGAACTTGAAATGCAGCGCACCTACTACACTCAGGAAGTGCGCTGAATTTCAGATTCACAAAACAGAACCTGCGCTGGGCCAGAGACGATACTTTGCTTGGGTTCTGGGTCACAGTTTGCAGTTCAGTTCATGGGTTTTGGCTGAGAAAATGGTAATTAGTAATGCAGCAATCAGGGGTAGATATAAGGAGGTTCTAAGGGCTACCACGGCGGCAATTAGAGAGTTTGTGAATCAGTTGTTTAAGTCATAAACAAGTCCCGGAGATTGACTGAAGCGAAATTTATCTGCTTTGCATTTGCATAGCAAATGTAGTTTGAAAGCTACCTGGCTTGACTTCAGGCTCCGTCTGCAAGTTTATAAAATAAACAACAAGGAAGATAAACAAACAACCTAATTCATCCCCAGTATGGTCGCCATTTTGTTACAGGGAAAAGTGTCTACACAGAATTACTTATCCCACTAAGGTGTGGTAGCTACCTTAGAAACAAACAAAGTAAAGCTACTTTCATTTTTCGTTTATGAAATATAGATGAGAGAAGAACAAAGAAGACCAACCTCTGTCTTGCGCTAATCTCCTAGTTCGATTCCTCTCTCTCTTGATAGTCTTTCGCTACTTTCTCCCTTGTACACCCAGCTTCGCAGAGTATCTGTAGGATCACAGTAGAATAAAACTATATAAGAAATGGATCTATAATCATAAACAATCTAGGATCAGATGTAAATTGACCATAGAAATGCATAAAACATAAATGACACAAGAGTATGGAGGAAAACTTGAATAGTTTTTATTGATAAACAAGAAAGAGCCAAGGGAGTTACAACCAATTGTTCTAACCCAACATCATCCTCTCAGCAAGTAAGCCCTTCTTCACCTCATACAAAGCTTAGATCACCCAACACTATGATGTTGTCTCAAGAAACCAACAGCAATTCCTTACAAGATGCAAAATTCCAGCCTCTGGATCTCTGGGATGAGGGAACCATATATAGATATCTGTAAGGAGATGAGTCAGCTTGTGATTTGATTAGTGTCTTCCCTCTGATAGTTCTTGTTTCCACTTGGAGATTTATGATCTCTTACTCATCCTTGGTCGAATTCAGAGAGGCAAGTGTCACAGGAGAAGTTTCTGGAAGATTCCATGCCTCTCCACCTCGCGGATTGACACTGCCATTTGTCACTTCTCGCCCATCGCACCCCATATAAGGGCTTTTTGAAATGCAACGCACCCACAGAGTGTATTTAGGTGAGATGCAACGAACTTTGCCTATGGAGCAGCTGAAATGATCTTGTTTTGACCAGTTTTGAGCAGTTTTTCATGGAGAACTTCTGGGAGAAGCTGTAATTAGTTGACCTTGTTCCTTTAGGGGTTAGAACAACACTTTTAGGGACTTAGGAGCCCTTGGTTTATGGACATTTCATGCTTGGGGTTACAGTGCCCAAAAATGTCTATAATAGAGGGACATTACGTGGCCAGCGAGTATCAGTTTTGGTTGACAGTGGGGTGACCCACAACTTCATTGATGCACAGATGGTTGAGTGGAGGGGTATATAGATATAGAGCTTCAATGGGTTTTCAGTCTTGGTCCCAAGAGATCAGACCATGATGTGTGCTCATTATGTTCCAAAGCTTTCAGAGACGATGGGCACCTACACATTGACTGACCACTTTTTCGTGGTTAATATTTCGGACACCAACATGATACTGGGTGTTCAATGGCTTATCACTCTAGGGAAAGTCACGACGGATTGGAACACCCTAGAGATGGAGTGGGATGATGAGAAGACAGGGAGGCATGAGAAGATATGGGGACAACACACATATCTGCCTCAGACTATTTCGGCTCATCGGATGGAGGCAGTCTTCCAGAAGGGAGACATAGAGTGGGCAGTGGAGCTGTGTGCATCAGAGGCAGGGACTACAGGGCAGACGATGCATCCAGAGATATAGACCATACTTGATCGATATGCCATAGTGTTTGGGGAGATAACACCAGGACAGCAACCGGATCAAGGGTTTGAGCACACCATCGAGCTTGAGCAGGGCATACAGGCAGTGATCACCACCCCTTATAGGCACCCCAAGGACTATTGGGCTGAGATTGAGTAGGCTATCTAGGAGTTGCTGGCTCTTGGGAACATTTGACCAAGCACGAGTGCTTTTGCTTCTTCTATGGTGTTGGTGAAGAAGAAGGATAGTACATTGAGGATGTGCATTGACTACAGGGCCCTGAACAAGAAGACCCTGAAGAATAGGTACCCCATACCGAGGATCGATGAGTTGATGGACGAGTTGAGAGGAGCACGGTTCTTCTCAAAGATTGATTTGAGATCTGGGTACAATCAGATTCACGTGAGGGAGCAGGACATTCCCAAGACCGCCTTCAGGTGTCACTATGGGCACTTTGAGTTCTTGGTGATGCCTTTTGGGCTAACCAATGCCCCCGCTACATTTCAGTCCTGCATGAATCACATCTTCCATAGTCACTTGAGGAAGTTTGTGTTGGTATTCTTTGATGATATTCTCATTTACAACAGGACTTGCGAGGAGCCTCTCTAGCACATTGAGACAGTATTGCGTATCATACAGGAGCAGCAGTTCTATGCCAAACTCTCTAAGTGTGAGTTTGGGTTGATGGAGATGTTGTATCTGGGACACATCATAGGGGTGTATAGAGTGAGAGTTCATGAGGAGAAGATCAGGGCCATCAGAGAATGGCCGGAGCTGAGAAACGTGACAGAACTTCAAGGATTCATTGGCATTTATACTTACTATAAGAAGTTTGTTAAAGGTTTCTCACAGCTTGTTGTGCCCCTGACAGATTTGATGAGGAAGGGGGCATTTAGTTGGTTAGATATAGCACAACAAGCCTTTGACAGGCTCAAGGAGGTTATGAGCAGCTTCCTAGTGCTTGCGTTGCTAGATTTTAAGTAACCATTTGTTTTGGAGTGTGATGCATCGCGAGAGTTGATTGGCATAGTGTTGATGCAGGGAGGTCACCCTATAGCCTTTGAGAGCTAGAAGCTCCTTCTACACTAGAGGTTGTATTCTATATACGATAAGGAGATGCTGGCCATCATGCATGTATTAGCTAGGTACCAACAATATTTGGCGGGTAACAGGTTTAGGGTGAGGACTGATCACAATAGCCTCAAATTCTTTTTGGAGAAGAAGCAGTTATAGGAGAGGCAGCAGAAGTGGATCAATAAGATCCAAGCATATGACTTTGACATTGAGTATCTCAAGGGTAAGAACAATGTGCTAGCAAATGCCCTTTCACGTAGACCAGCCATGTTGTCTCTTATGAGCTTGGATATAGACTGGAGGGCTCGACTCTTAATAGAGTACTCCAAGGACAGGTTTGCATGTGAGGTTCTGGATGGGCAGGTTGTAGATGACAGGTACAGGGTGGTCAATGAGATCATCTATTACAAGGACTGGATCTTCTTGACTGAGGGATCTCAACTTAGGAAGAAGATACTCTAGGCATCACATGATTCACCATTGGCAAGACATCAGGGGTTTACCAAAACCTACAAGCCCATTAGAGAGAGGTTCTCATGGAAGGGCCTCAAGGAAGATGTACTCTAGCACATCCGAGAGTGCGATGTTTGCCAGAGGAACAAGGGAGAGATGAGTCATCCCGCGGGTTTATTGCAGCCACTTCCCATTCCAAAGGGGAAATGGGAGAGTATTTCGATGGACTTCATCACAGGGTTACCCATGGTACAGGGCAAGGATTGTATCTTTGTCGTCGTTGATCGACTGATGAAGTATGCACATTTTTTTGCCATATCCACACACTATATAGCAGCACGGGTGGCCAAGTTGCTCTTCAGAGAGATATTCATGATACATGGTCTTCCTAACACCATCGTCAGTGATAGGGATAGTTGTTTCACGGGAGGGTTTTGGTAGGAGCTTTTTCGGTTGGTGGGGATGGAGTTGACACCGAGTACCAGTTATCACCCACAAATGGATGGGCAGACATAGATAGTTAACAAGTGGTTGGAGGGCTACTTACGTAACTATGTCAGTGGGCAGTAGCGAGCATGGCTGAAGTGGCTGCATTTGGGGGAGTACTGCTACAATACTTCACATCACATGTCCATTGGTATGTCACCATTCTATGTCTTATATGGGTATCATCCTTTATCTTTTTCTGACGTGATGTTTGGTGATAGCAAGGCTCCTAGAGCCAAGATTTTGGATCCAAGAGAGTCGGGATATCCTCTGAGCTCTCAAGGATAACATGGATATGACACAGAACCAGCAGAAGTTGTATGACGACAGGGGTCGGGTGGAGAGACATTTCGAGGTAGGGGACATGGTCTACCTACGATTACAACCATACCGATAGTTGTCACTGAAGCAGAAGGGGGCTGAGAAGCTCAAGCCCTGCTTTTATGGGCCATACAGGGTGATACGCAGGATTGGACAGGTTGCATAGGAGTTGGAGCTGCCCCAATGCAGCAAGGTTCATAACATTTTTCACGTATCATGCTTGAAAAAGGCATTGGGTGATAGTGACAGATGAGCTACCACCCATGGATGACGAGGGGCATTTGGTATTGCAACCAGAGGCTATCATTTATACCAGGGAGAGGTAGCTTTGCAATAGGACTGTCCAGGAATTCTTGGTGAGGTGGAAGAATTTGCCAGATGATGATGCCACTTGGGAGAGTGAGAAGATCTCCTGGCATCCATCACTTCGGTTGCTTGAGGACAAGCAACATTTTGCTGGGGGAGACTATAATATTCCTAATTAGCCATGGCTAATTGGAATATTCAATTTTGTTCAATTTTCACCTTCTATAGTTATTTTTAAATAAAAAAAGTGAATATGAGGGACATAAATCACTTTTAGAATAAAAATTCACTTCCTAGTAGCACAATGTTGTGACTTAGAGGGGAGCCAAGGGGGCCAAAGGGGGACATAGAAATGGAGCCCACACAGACACGTGGATGGACTGTGCAGGAGGGAAGAAAAATGTGGCAAGAGAGGAATCACGCAGGAGGAGGTGAGCCTTAGGATTGAGAGAGGCAAAGGCTATAAAGCAGAGAGGATCCCCTCATTTTGATCATTTAGTTATGAGCATTTGTGATAGTCATTTTGACTTAGAGCACACTGGCTGTTTAGCTAGTCTACAACATTGTTTAGTGCATTGAGTGTCTCCGTTCGGAGATCTCACCCTTAGCCTTGGGGGACTTCAAGTGCCTGCTCGAGAAAGGTATTTCCATTGGCATTTCAGCATTGGTTTCATCAGCATTTCAGCAGCAATTTCATTAGCGTTTTGGAGGATTGTGCAACACTCAGAGAGGGACATAGTACTTTTTAGCAGGAGTTCTAGGTTGAGAGTTTGCAATAGGATTTTTGCTGAGAGATAGAGTAGGGGATCAACCCTTGCATATTGGAGAGTTTTGGCAGGGGTTTCAGGCAGATTTCTGGAGGGTTTCATTCAGTGGCAGCATAGAGCATTGAGGGACTGCACAGAACCCCGAGGGGCTGATTTTTTAGGGTCAACCATTTTAGGAAAGGTTTCTGGGCTTTTCTGGGTTTCTTGAGTAGAGTCTGATTCCAGAATTTCAGCCTTTTCTGAGGAGGGGAGCAGCCCCAAATCCTCATTTGATTTCTAGCAGCAGAAGCAGCATAGCAGTTCTCCAGCAGCTTGGATGCAATTCAGAAAGGGCCCATTCCTTTGCTATTCTGAGTGTATTTCTTCACTGGCCTTGTGCAAGTCGAGGTGCCATCTTTCTGATCATCTCCTGTACTCATTCTATTACTTAGTATAATAAACTTAGCATTTCTCTCTACATTTCTTGAGTGTCTACTTATGGTTATATTGTTATATGTTGTACCATTGTTATTTGTATCTCTTTGAGCATTCTTGGCTATTATACCACTTGTGTGTTTCTCCTATACTCTTAGACAGAGTCTGGAAAGGGCCAGGTAGCCTCCGAATCCCTTCCTCTTTTCAGAGGCGACATATCTGGTAAATGCCTTCCTAGTCCATCTCTGGTCGGAATTTGCTTGTAATTGAGGAATATTCCTGATAAGGGATATTACAAGGAAAAACAAAGTGTTCTTGGTTCGAGTCCCAACAGAAGGTGTTTATTGAACTAAAGTAATGCCTCTTCTCTAAACTTGTACTCACATTGACAAACTTGCAACAACCATTTGAAATTAAGACATACACCTCTAAGTATGTTATTAGTGTCATCCTCACCCAACACAGACATCCAATAGCCTGTCATAGTGAGACACCTTTAGATACAATTCAGAATTACCCCACCTATGATAAAGAGATGAACTCTATCATGCATGCTTGTCGGTAATGGAAACATTACATTCTGGGAAGGATATGGTCATTGACACTGATCACCGATCTATTTAGTTTATAAAGACACAAGAGAAGTTGCATAACGGTCGCCATCAGAAGTGGTCTACATTCTGCAATAATTCCACTTGAACATTGAATACAAAAAAGGAAGCAACAATAGTGTTGTATATTTCCTTATTCGGCCCCTAGTTGTAACACTGACCACTGTTCCCAATTCTTGTGGCCCATGACCCCTTGATGGTTAGAATGGTACAAAAATGATCCAGACTTCACTACCACATAACATATGCTAGTGGATGGCAAGAAAGTTCCCAATTTCTACCTCAACGACGCATTATTATGCTACCTAGTCCACGTTTGTGTTCCTTCAAGCAAGCGTACCAAGCTAATTTGGTAGGTGCACTACAGTCAGGTCACAGGACACTTTATTGTGGAGAAAACTATGGTCATACTCCAAAAGTACTTTTACTAACCAAAACTTCAACTGGATGATAGAAAATATATCAGATCATGCACTACATGTCCCATCACCAAGCCAACCATCAAGAAGCAAGGCATGTACACTCCTTTGCCTACTCCCAACCAACCCTACCAATCCATCTCCATGGAATATTTATCTTGTCTCCCTTCTACTAAGCATGGTAATGACTGTGTATTTGTGGTCATGGATAGATTTTCTAATATGGCTATATTGGTAGCTTGCAAGAAGAGTATCACGATAGAGGAAACTACCAAACTCTTATTTGAACGAGTGTGGTTACATTTTTGGATCCCATAAACCATTATATTAGATCAAGATAGTAGGTTCCTAAGCAAATTCTAGTCGAGCCTCTGGACACTATTGGACACCAAGTTCCCCAAGTCGACTACATTCCATCCCTTGACTGATGGACATACAAAAGTCGTTAATAAGATAATAGTGCATATACTTCGCATGTACAACTCCAAGAATCCACAAACCTGGGATGAGAACCTTTCCTATGTGTAGCACAACTATAACAAAGCTTTCCATATCTCAACTGGTCACAATCCCTTTCAGGTAGGTCTAGGATTTCAAGCATTATATCCAATTGATGTTGTCCTGCATCATGCAAATACATAGACATAATATACACATGTACAGTTTGAGGTTTACAAAGCAACCAAGTTTATTTAACTCATCCAGCGCATCCACCAGCAGGTTCACGACATCTCGGAGAAGTCCAATTCCAAGTACAAGCAATGACATGATCAACATCAGGTGTCACACAAGTTTAAGGTTTGTGACAAAGTTTGGTTTAATTTACATAAATAATGCCTTAATGGAGCGCATCAAAAAATAAAACCACTCTGATATGGCCCTTACACCATCACCAAGGTTTTGGGAGACAATTCTTTTGAGCTTAGAATTCCCCCATTGCTTGGCTTGCACCTAGTGTTCAATGTGGACCACCTTTGGCCATAGTTTCCACCATTACTGGACACATCAAACATTGCAGAACAATTCACACCAAAAGAGCTAAACCAAAACTGCATGGAACATACCACAATTGATAGGATCATGGATAAGAAGATCCAACTATATCAGGTTGTCAAAGCTGGCCAACTCTAGCACCAAGGCAAGTGGCTCAATAGGGACAAAGTTCAACAAAAGTTTCCCCATCTCATGGAGGCACTCAACGCAATGGGGAACATTACCTCCTAAGGGGTGGGACTAGTCCAGGTGGATATTGGTGGCCACCTACCTATTGCACTTGGACCCCCACCTGCGTTCTTTCAGTTTCCTTAATTGTAGCATAGTTTACTATTTTTGGCAGTTTTTTGGGTCCTGAACTTACGGAGCCATTTTGGGGCCCTAAACGATGTTTTTTTTTAGAAAATAGGAGAACATGTGTCATTATCAAATATTTGTAGTCAAAATTTATATTCCTCAGATAGATATTTCTAACAAGGTATCGTACGCATCAAAAGAAGATCATATGCCAAAGTTACGACCTCGGGAAGTTGATGTACCAATTTACCGCAACGAGGCCCACAGACTTTTGGTGCTTCATCTCCCAGGGTTACTTTTTTGGATGTTTAGGCTTTTCCATTGTTTCTCAATAATAAATAGGCTTTTGACCATCATTTTAACACATTTTAGAATGCATGTAGCCACCATATCTCTTCTCAAAGATAAGCTACCATCACCCAAACTAGTTTAATTCCATTCTACATGTAACACTTTTCAAAATTTTATTATTAATGAACTAGAGTTATGTTTTCATTCTTTCTCTATGTTTTTTAATGCCTATATTTCATTTCACTTCTGCAAAAATCTAGATCATTGTATGCCTTGGATTTATCACTATATCCAACAAATATGCATTTCTTTCCCTTGTTTTCCAACTTCTTCCTTAATTCATCGAGGGCATGTGCATAAGCCACACATCGAAACACTCTCATGTGAGTGATGCTATGCTTTCTTCCACTTCATGCCTCTTCATGAACCTGTTGTAACTACAACAAATACCCTACAAATATTTGCGTACACTCAAATTTTAGAGCCTTCTGTAGGTCTTACGATCAGTCATTCCATGGTCACTTCTTGGTCAACTGATGCTTTTTTGGCTCCCTTCTTGGGTTGCAAGTGTCGAAGTCACTTGCTCACACATGATCAATCCATAACAAGTGCATGAGCATATTATTTTACTCAAGATTGGAAAAGAATAGTATGTTCCATTAAGACTATGCTTATGCGATGTCCAATCCATGTCGACACTCAATGCACACTGAAATATATAGTTTCTCACTTCTATTTGTGTTTATACTTCTATTTCGGTGAGTTTTAAAAACTGTCTCTTTCACGCACCTTTGTTATCACAAGTTTCATTTTCATTTTTTCTTTTATCGCATTTGATTGCTTTCACTCTAATTAGTGTCATTTTCATGTTATCTTCACTTTGACATGTGTTTCTTTCACTGTTGTTCCCATATCGCAAGTGTCATTCTCACTTTAGCACTTGTTGTCTTTTGGCATGTTAAGTGTCACATAATATACATAATCTTGTTTTGGTGGTTTCAAGAGGTTATGCTTGTGTAAATGAGACGATCTTACCATGTAAACCTCCATTGCACTCATTTCCAATGTTTTAAGAACTGTTGCACAAGTGTTGTCACAGTTGTCACAAAGTGTATCTTTAGTGTCACACTTGTCATAAGTTTTCATGAAGGTTGTCGCACTTAGGGAAGTATGTTGTTAATGTGTTTCAGATGATCTATGTTGTGTCATCAAGTACTCTAACTATGCAATCATAGTTAAGTACTATCACCATTCACATCAGTTTCACCGATCCCACACTTAGCCAAATTTCAAAAAAATCATAGCAACTTAGCCTCATCCAGTCTTCTTGAACTACGTATTGTGCAAGCCTACCTCTTGACACTATGAAATGTGTAGTTCTTTCCTTCCAATACTGTGCATTGCATGATTTTAGTGCTCAATTCCAAGCCTTTGCCTCCAAAATTGCACAATTCAACACTCTAGCATGGCCCCAATTGCACATTTCACAGTATCTAAGCTCAACCGCCAACCCCGATCCCCTAAACTATGAAAATTTGCAATCACTAAGATTTCTTTGTCTCCAAGAACTATGTAGTTGACAAAAATAGTGCAAAAACCTACAACCTTACTCACCGAGCCTCAAAACTACGTAATTTTCCTACACAGTCTATCTTGAACTGTGGATTGTGCAATCTCAAGGCTCAATCCTCAGCCCTGAGCTCTTTAACTGCACAATTTAGAAATCTCCTCAACTTCTTTGTCTTCCAGAATTGCGTAATGGGAAAAATTAGTGTGAAGCCCTCAACCTAATTCCCTGAGCTCCCTAACTATGCAATCTTTTTTCTCAATCCAAGCCTGAACTGTGCATTATGTAGTAACAAGGCTCAAGCCTAACCCTTGACTACTTGAGCTGTTCAATTGTGTAGGCATTAAACCTCTCCCTTAGACTGCCACTCATTTCTTTCTCAGTTAGTGGATTATCATGCAACATCTTGGACTAGGGGTTTATCAGACTAATGTCATCTTGTCATAAGTGGATTGCAGATGCATGAACTCTATCATTCTATGGAAATATGATGAACAAGGATATGGAGAAGAAGGACATGCTAGAAGACACATATGGAGCTGAAGAGATAAGAAGATCATCAGATAAGAAGATGAAGGAACACTGGGCTACAACAGAAGACCAAAGATCAGGACCACATGAAGACTCCATCTGATTTACAACCCTTTGGAGGGTAGATATGAAGAACAAATCATATCTCTCATGAATATGAAGCATTGGACACATCTCTTATTGAAGATATAAATAAATAAGTAGCAAGAAGGATAGCTTGGCACTGCCACATCATCATGCATTCCATGTCATCAGTGTCATGTCATGTCCTGTCACGAGTCATCATGTGCCACATCATTTGTGGATTATGTAAATCTATATTTGAAAATGTATTGTAAAGTGGCAGTCCAAAGGACACATTTAGAATTTGAAGAGCCATATAAAGTCGAAAATTCATAATTCAAACAATGATGAGGGTAGTCAATGAGTGACAAGGAAGGTGAAGCATCACCGCTTGGTTATATATACAACGTCATTGTATGAGCAAAGGAATTTTCACCTTGGCTCCTCCCTGCAAGGCATTAGATAGATAATATAGTCCTTTCGAGGAGCAAGGAGTGGCTCCAATTCTCCACTATTGGAGCTAGTGATGTTCATTGTATACATATGTCTTGGAACTTTTATTTAATAAAAAAATCCTTCATGGCTAGCATGTTCTTCATGCATGGATTATGAATATTTGTGAAATGTATGGATTTTTTTTATTTCATGTTTCTTTCATCTGTGCTAATGTAGTTGAATTATTTCGGTTGTTTTAGTACTTATCATATTGAGAATGTGTTGTAATGGTTGTTATTGTTGTCCCATCCTTATGGACTATTCCATAGGATACTACACAAATATTTCTCATTCAATGGTTGTAATTACTATGATATCTTTTGTGGTATATTCCATTGGATGTCAGACATATCCTTCTTGTTTGTGTGTTTCTCTACTTGGATGCTACTATTAACTCTCTCTTAGAGCGTCACTTTACCCTTTTCCTCCATAGTAGAAGAACTTTGACGCACTTCCGACCAAACAATCACCATTCACACTTACTTGCTTTTAGAAGTTAGAAACACATTCCTCTCTCTTGCTAATAGTTAGAGCCAAGGAAAATATATACGAATACATGGAAACTAGGCCGATACTCTAGATGGGCCTCCTATTCCAAATGGTGTGAGGTCTAATTGGGACTTCACATTCAAGAGACCACTTGGTGGACAGATTTCCAGCACCATTGAAAATGGTGCTATAAGGAGGGCCAAATGACAAGTTATGCATATTTAGTCTGCTTTGAATCTCCTATCTTAAATGGATCTATCCCAAATCATAATCCCATAGTGTTTTTCTAACTTACCTCCAATTAAACTTTCAATCTGCTTGAAACTTTTTCATGCCTTGTCTCAATTCAAGTTTAATGGTGAGGGTAGTAATTTTTTCTGAAGACACATAAATGATTTTCTTGGGTTTTGTAAATATCTTGAAATCGATGATGAACATGTTATTTGTATTTTATTTAACCTCATTCTTGAAGGCTATGTTGATCAATGGTGTCATACCTTACCATCTGCTTCCATTCACTCTTTTTGTCAACTTACTAAGGAGATTCACCAAGCTTTCGATAGTTATGAGTACCGAGATGTTCAAAAAATAATCAATAAACTTAGAATGGAGCCTGATGAATCAATTGAGGGTTTTACTAATATATTCTAGGATTTATGTTATGATTTTTCTAAAGAAGATATGGATAAAAAAATTTGTAAGAAAATTTTTGAACAGTTGGTTCGGATTTCTTTGAATCAGTTTGAATCTAAACCTTGTGATGGTTTTACTTCCCCAACCCTTGTAAACCATGAGACATCTTTAATTTTAGAGGAGGAACCTAGTACTCTTTTCTTTACTTGTCCTCCTCCTTTTCCAATCCTAATGTGGGTGCCTCCTTGCGATGATTTTAAAGTTGGGAAAAGCTGCAAAAATCAAATTCATGATCCATCTTCTCATTCTTCTTTCTCTTTTCATTATTCAAATTCAATGGAGGAAATTCTAGAATGGCTCGTGAAGACTACGATGAAGACTGACTCCTCCATTATGTAAGATGATGTTACTATTCATAACTCTAGTCTTGAATATGATTTGGATTTATGTTACCCCATATCATCTACATGCCATGACTATTTGTACCACGATCTTCTTGAGCAATTTGTTCCACCAGCTAGTTGCTCACACTCTTTTGAATTTCAAGTTGTTGGTCCAAATTACAATCAGGTTCAAGGTATTCATATTACACGGGAAGAGGAGCAAGAAGGTGAGGATGCTTTCAATCTTTTTTAAAATCCTCCATGTGAAGATCGTGTCTCCTCATTCTTGGCTAATATCAAATATGTTAATCTTGGTAGTGAATCTAATGAAATAAATTTGTTTAGATCTGCATTCTTAGGCAACAATCTTTTTGATTATGATGATGATTTTTTTGATGCATGTGATGATGAATTCCAAGTGCATCATCTAATTTTTTGGTTTCTCATGAATATTTTAATTTAGATCTAAATTCTTCTTCAATCAAAGAATATTTTATTATCAAAATTCCTCTTCATATCACTATCCCATGTGTTCTGTTGTTTGCGATGCATCTACTTGTGACGGAGATACTCCTTATTCTCCAGGTTCTTCATCTGATGAGTTATCTTCTCAATTGAAACAAGGAAGTGATATTATCCATGATGAAAATGAAAAAAATAAAATCATTGAGTACTCTTTCCATCCCTCATCATCTCTTCTCTTGCATGAATAAAACTCTCCAAATAATCTTTCTCATGAAATTTCTCCAATTCATACATCTTGAGATCTGTGATCAGAAGAATATTCCAAATTGAGTAATATGGTTTTTAAAGTTTAGAAATATAATTAAATAAATGATAGAGATGGATTCCATCCAGTGAGAAATGGTCTTATTGAAACTAGCAGTAGCAGCTATCCCCACACCATGCACAATTTGTTTAAATATTCAAAATGCAATTTTACAATCCTTAGAAGTTTCGGGACCTGCCAGGGAGTCAAGGGACTTCAACTTCCATTGATATTTATGTTAGGATCTCGTGACTCTGGTAAGCCCCTCGAAATAAGCTAGATCTAGTTTCTCTCGTATAATCCTTCTCTTTTCATGGTTTCACTCGAAGAGAAATTCTTTTTGAAATATGTTTGGTATTTCAGATGTAATCTTTTAAACTTTCAATAATTTACTTCTGATCGGATTCAAAAATCTTCTTCAGTTCATTCATATTCATGCAAATCTCTTGCCTCAAATTTGGGTTTGGAATGTGTATCTCTCACAAAGTCATGGAACTGCGAAGTCGATCACCTCAAAATTCATCTTTGGCGGAAGAAGTCATATATATCAAATTTATATCATGATGAGAAACTCTTGGTTTTTATTGTGAAAATCATATCGCAAATATTATTCTTCATCACACCTGAAATCCCCTTTAGTGAAACTGAATGCATGAGTTATTATGTGGATCAAATTCTTCCTCATTCACTGTATCATGACTAGTTTCATGTGTTTGTTGTACTATTATTCCTTTTCACTTCTTTCGATGATTATGATGCTAGTGTACTATGTTACCATTTACAAATAAATAGTTTGTTACATTCATCACATAAGCAAGATGATTCTATTAATGCATAGCAATTGCAAAACTGTTCAAATTGTTTGATCTATGTTAATTACAAATTCGGAATCTGATGCTTTAATTAGCCCATATGAACATTATTTTATCTTTGATGACTATCATTCAAGCTATCATTTTCCCACCAACACATCCAATGAAAATTGTTTTACATCCTTTGATCTTTATGGTTCAACATTTCACTATTTGGATATTTGTCGAGCATTTGAGGCACTTCATCCTTTGTTGTTCATTGTGTCAGGTCCTCATTGTCTCAACATGACTAATGAATATGTTATGATTTGTTTTCCCTCACAACATTCTCATTGTAATCCCGTGCCTCTAATTGAAAATTCATTTTTTCAAATATTTTGGGGTTTTCAAGATTATTATCATGACTTTTATGATCTAATCGCTGAAAGATTGGAACAATCTTACCTACAAGCTCCATTGCAAATAACAAGTTTCTATCTTTCCTCATGCTTGCTAAGCAGCTCGGTGCAGATGGAGACACATTCATGGGAAGCTTCAGAGGTATGTTGAATGATGGTTTTCATAAAAAAGGTAAGAATATAAAATAATTAGAAACGTTGGCTATGGCCTATATTGCTACTGACAAGAAAGACCTTCAAATTTTTGTGTAATCTATTCAAGTTCTTATCTTTTCCATTGCAGATAATTTTATATTTGTTTTAATTGATCACATCTTTTTGATTGCAGGTCAACAATAATTATGGTGGCTACATTGGAAATTCCATTATACGTGACCCTAACCTTCTAGCTAGTTAGGTTAGGAGTAGGTCTAATTTCATTTTAGTTTACCTACACATTTGTCCTACATTCCTTTCCTATAGTTT
This sequence comes from Pinus tabuliformis, assembly GCA_031772625.1. NCBI lineage: Eukaryota > Viridiplantae > Streptophyta > Pinopsida > Pinales > Pinaceae > Pinus > Pinus tabuliformis. The sequence goes on from CM062817.1 coordinate 824,751,012, forward strand.
GTCTTGTGTTTTTTGGTTTTGGTTTCACACCGTGTTTTAGTTTAGCCACTTTATGTCTTTTCTTTTGGTTTTGTTCCCTTGTTGTGTGTTGTCTTTCCTTTCGTTTTGTGAGACCTTGCATGAGGATGCCCTATTGGCTCAAAAGGGAATGTGAAAAAATAGAAAAGGACTTTGTGACACTACAAAACTTGGCTAAGTCTCTATCCTTCTTCCTTATCTTGGTTACATATTCTGGTTGATGATGTTCTGAAGGAAAACATGATCCTTGTGTTAAGAAAGCCTTGTTTCGAACCATGACCTCCACGCCTATTTTGTAAACCTCATGCCTACACTCAGGCTTTTACGTTTTGGTGGTTTCAAGCCGATCCAATAAAGTAGAGAAGGACAACAAAAAAATTTAAACGAGCAAACATAAATCAGAGGTCTCTATATGCCTCTCTGAAGGAACAACCTAACCTGCTCTCAATAATTCAAGGTCCCTTTTCCACCCATAATTAAATAAGTGCCAATGCACAATCCTCTTTAAATAAATAAATAAAGGTGAAAAAAGAGAAATGATTCCTGAGCAGAGAGGTGAAGAAATTTTGTTTGTCAAGGTATTGTCGAGTCTTGCTAGCAACAAAGAAATTCTTTTGTTCCTGAAGTGACTCCATTGAGGTAATGTACATGCGTGCTAGAAGTGGAGCAACAACAAAGATGAAAAACTATACTTTGAAAATCTAAAGCTAGTGAACTTCATTACCCTATCCTGATTTGAATCATTGTGTGATTGATGATATTATGTTTTTTTTTAATCAAGTAAATGAATGAACGCGACTATGTTTATGCATGAGGTAAGTGGGGAAGCCATGGTAATATCAACGATGAACCAATAATTCCTAAAGGACTACACCCTACATGAAAGAATTGACCAAGATACAAAATTAGAGTTCTACCAGTGTGTCACCAAGTGTTGTCGCTATCACAAACACCCTCCAAAATTTTGTGTACACTAGAATTTTGGAGCCTACTATAGATCTTGCGATCAGTCATTTGGTAGTCATTTCTTAGTCAGCTGATGCTTTTTGAGCTCCCTTCTTGGATTGGAAGTGTCGAAGTCAATTTCTCACACAATCTTACTCTCTAACAAGTACATGAGCACATTATTTTATGCAATATTGGAGAAGCATAGCACGTTCAATTAATACTATGTCTATGTGATTTCCAATCCATATCGATAGTCAGTGCACATTGACATCGACAATTTCTCACTTTTAGCTGCGTTTGTACTTCTATTTCGGTGAGTTTTGAAAACTATCGCGTTTGCGCACCTTTGTTTTCACGAGTGTCCTTTTAATGTTTTAGGTTGTCTCTTTTGCTTTATTTCACTCTAATTAGTGTCATTTCCATGTTATCTTTGCTCTAACATGTGTTTCTTTCACTGTCATTCGCACTTTAGCACTTGTCATCTTCTCACATGTTAAGTGTCGCACAATGTACATAAGATTATTTTGGTGGTTTCAAGAGGTTTTCCTTTTGGAAATGAGTTGATATTACCATGTAAACCTCCATTGCACTCATTTCCAATGTTTTAAGCATTGTTGCACAACTGTCGTCACGGTTGTCGCAAAGTGTATCTTTAGTGTCGCACTTGTCATAAGTTTTCATGAAGGTGGTCGCATTGAGGGAAGTATGTTGTTAATGTGTTTCAGATGATCTATGTTATGTCTTCAAGCACTTTAAGTGTGTGATCATAGTAAATTCCTATCACTATTCGCATCAATTTCACTGATCCCACACTTGTCTAAATTTTGGAACATTCCCAACAACTTAGCCTCATACGGCCTTCTTGAAATATGAATTATGTAGCCCCAGTCCTCAAGCTACAACCCTGCCTATTGATATTATGCAATGCATAGTTCCTACCTTCCAGGACTATGCACGACATAGTTTTAGTGCTCAAGCCCAAGACTTGGCCTCCAAAATTTCATATCTTAGCCCTCCATTCTTGCCCAAACTGTGCATTACGTAGTATCTAAGATCAAGCCCAAACCTTGAGTTCCTAAACTATGCAACTGTGGAATCACCAAGTTTTCTCTATCTCCCAAAACTATGCAATTGAAAAAAATAGTGAAAGACCCTGCATCCTAACTCATGGAGCCTCATCAATATGCAATTTAACTATAAATTTCAGCCTTAACTACACATTGCATAGTCGCAAGGCCCAAGCCTCAGCCTTGAGCTCTTGAACTACATAATTGAAAAAGCACCTGGGCTCCTTGGTGTTTTAGAAATGCACAATGGTTAAAATCAGTGGTCAATCCTTCAGCCTAGCTCCCTGAGCTCCCCACTGCGCAAACCTTTTGTTCAGTCCAAGCCTGAACTATGCATTGTGCAATATAAATGCTCAAGCCTAACCCTTAACTTCCTGAGTTGTGCAATAACATAGTCACTAAGCCTCTCCCTTAGTCTGCCACGCATTTTTTTCTTAGTCATTGGATTAACAAGCATCATCTTAGACTAGGGGTTTATCAAACTGATGGCATCTTTTCATGGGTGGATTTCAGATGTAAGAACTATATCATGCTATGGAAAGATGATGAAGAAGTAGATGGATAAGGAGGACATGCTAGAAGACACATATGGAGCTAAAGAGATAAGAATATCATTAGACAAGAAGATGAAGGAACATTGGGCTATAATGGAAGACCAAATATCAGGACCACATGAAGGCTGCATCTGATTTAAAACCCTTTGGAGAGTAGATATGAAGAACAAAGAATATTTCTCATCAAGATGAAGCATTGGACACATCTCCTATTGAAGAAAGAAAGGAAGAAATATCAAGAAGGATAGCTTCGCACTTCCACATCATCATGTAGTCCATGTCATCAATGTCATGTCATGTCCTATCACAATTCATCATGTGCCAAATAATTTGTGGATTATGTAATTCTAGATTGGAAAATGTATTTTAAAGTGGAAGTCCAAAGGATACATTTAAAATATGAAGGCTCATGTAAAGTCAAAAAGTCATAGGAAATCAAATAGTCATGAGTGTAGTCAAAGAGTCACAAGGAAGGTGAAGCATCACCTTTCAGTTATATATACACCCTCATTGTATGAGAAAATGACTTTTCACCTCGGCTCCTGACGCAAGGCATTAGAGAGATAAGATAGTTCTTTTGAGGAGCAAGGAGTGGCTCCAATGCTCGACTTTTAGAGCTAGATTTGTTCATTGTATACATTTGTCTTGGAACTTTTACTTAATAACAGAAGCCTTCATGGCCAACACGTTCTTGATGAATGGATTATGAATCTTTGTGAGACTATTCTATGGATGTTTTTATTTTATTTTTTCTTTCATCTATGCTAAAGTAGTTGAACTATTTCGATTCTTTTAGTACCTATCGTATTGAGAACCTGCAATAATGGTTGTTATTGTTGTCCCATCCTTACGGAATATTCTGCAGGATACTAGAAATATCTTTCTCATTCATTTGTTGTAATGACTATCACATCCTTTGTGGACTATTCCATTGGATGTTAGATGGATCAATTTTTTTTTCATATGTTTTTACTTGGGTGATATTATTACCTATCTCTTAGAGGCTCACTTTACTCTTTTCCTCTGTAGTAGAATAAATTTGGCACACTTACACCCGAACATTCACTAGGCACACTTACTTGCTTTTCTAAGTCACACACACATTCATCTCTCTTTCTAATAGTTAGAGCCAAGGAAAATCTATAAGAATACATGGAAACTAGGTTGATACTCTGGATGGGGTTCCTATTCCAAACAGTCTGGGGTATAATTGGGACTTCACATCGAGGAGACCCCTTGGTTGACAAATTTCTAGAATAATCAACAAAACCATATTCATGACACTTTTTTTGGAAACCTATTAATGCTATATGATGCACAAGTGATAGCATTAGCCTAATAGTCATTTGGAAAATGATTTTCCTTCAACAAGCTCCTTTTAATTTCCATAATGGTCTTATTTTTCATTTCTATGACACCATTTTGCTAAGGTTTATACCTTGTTGTAAATTTCTTATGAATTTTCTGCTCCCTACAAAAATGAAGGAAGTACTTTGAGATGTATTCGCCACATTTTTCAGTCCTCAAAACTTTTTAGAGTCCACTTTTCTTCTCAACAAGAGCTTTGCATTGGTGGAAGCACTCAAACAGTTCACTTTTATTTTTTAGGAAGCAAACCTATGTCTTTGTTGTGTAGTCATCTATGAATGTCAAGAAATAATAGTTTCCACCAATTGATGATATCTACATTGGTCCACATAAGTTTGAATGGACAATCTCCAAGACTGCCTTTGACCTTACTGACTTTCCTACTTGAAATGATTCTCTATGTTGTTTTCTCGATATGCATCCTTCACATAGGCTGTATGGTTTTTATATGAGTGGTAATCCCTTCACCATGCCTTTCCTATGCAGCAAATTAAAACCTCCACAATTAATATGACCAAACCTCAAATGCCATAACTAGTTTTCATCTTTGACCTCTTCTTGAAAGTTTATTTGTGTGACAATTGTAACTTTTCTTTCATTCTCTTGTGAATTCATTGAAAGTTGTTCTTGCACACTGTCTTCCTCAAAATATGGTTTTATCTTTAGGGGAAATATTCTATTTCTTTTCATCTAAACTTTTGCAATCAACTGTTTGCTTGGAGACTTATCCAAAATTGTGCACTCTCCATTTTTGAAAAAGATATTTTAGCACTTTTGAATGAGTTGTTCAATGCTTATGAGGCTATGCTTCAAACCAAGGAAAAAATAAACATGATATGAAATGTACTTCTTCTCCCCCTTCTTTATTATAATCTTGATTCTTCCTTTTCCCATGACAAATACACTAGTACAAAATGGCTAATAGTTGCTAAAAAACAACTGAAATTTGCATATAAATGACCATTTTTTAGTTGGTGACCAATAGTAGCTAATTTATAGTATCTTATAATGTGACCAACTTTTAGTCATTTTTAGCTTAGTCATTAATTGGTTTCCTCAATTTTTCCCTATAGTAGTATATTTAGTCATAAATTGGGTCATTAACTTTTCATTGGCTTAGTCATTAATTGTAGCAATTAATGATCAAATATACAACAAAATATATTACTATATGAATTATCGATAAAACCAATTAATGACCAAAGAAATATGACCAAAATGTTGGTTGTGTTATAAGATACTATAAATTAGCTACTAAGAGTCATATATATGCAAATTTTAGTCATCATTTGAAACCAATTAATGTCCAAATAAATATGACTAAATTTTTGTCGTATTATAAGATACTGTAAATTAGCTACTAATAGTCATATATATGAGAAATTTAGTCATCATTTTAATAAAAAAATTATCATTTGTAGTAGTCATTTCTCTTTTTTTGGTATTTTAATATTCATTATATAAACAACTAATTTAGTAGTTTCTATTCATTTCATTTAATTTCATTCATAGTCACTATAAACAACTAATTTAGTCATATATTCATTTTATTCATGTTCATCATTGATTAATATAAACTACTAATTTAGTAGTTTTAGATTGATTTTATGTGTTCACTATTAATCAACATAAATTAAGTAGTATGATTTTGTGACTAAATTTTAAAAAAATGCCATACAATGTGCATGTCTATCTAATATGATAACACAAAGTTACATATGCTAATTACAAGACTAAATAATATCAAGTGCAAATAAGAATAATTTCAACCACATAAATTTTATTATATAAAATATTAAGTATTACAATATGAGTTTCCAACTTCATATCGGTTGGACTACAATTTACACATGAAATATTGTTTCGTCATTTCAAAACATTATCTCTGTGTTTCCAAAGAATTGCAAGTGAATTCACCAACTCTGAAGGCTTCACCATGAGTCTCTATGAGTGTGTCTTATGCAAGATATTGGCTCTAAGGGTATCACAAGCCAGATTATCTTCTCTCTCTCATTTTACATTTGTCGCTCCAGCATTATTGTTCTCCTCTTTCTTCAATTGCCGCTTCTTACTGTCAATATTGAGTTTCTCCCCTAAAATTGAAAGAAGATACAATGTAGAGTATGAGACATGAAAGACGATGAATACTTTAATATAAAATAAAGTTGACTATAAAATATTTATACAACATATACCTCAACATTCGATAGCAACCACTATGCAGCTAGATGACCTGTATAAACAAAGAAAATAAAACATCACCATAGAAAATAACACCTTAGGAACTTAATATTCAACTTTCAAAAAAGCCTTAGGCGCAATAATAACAAATAAGTTACATGTTAAAAATATCAGGCAATAGATAACTCGTTAAAACAAATGAAAAAAAGGATCAGTGTAAAAAATATCCTTATTGCTTGTTCTAAAAGAGTCACGTTCCTTAAATTTGGATATTCTTTTGCCCACAGTAAAATTTCCTCATTATTATGACTTATGCTTTTAGCATCATGAGATTCACTAGTAGAAAATGATGAAATTAATGACTAGGTGACTAAAAAAGTTAGTCACCGCAATTATTTCAAGTGAATTACTACTAAATTTGAGCAATTTTAAGTGACCAAACTAAAAATGACTAACTTAAACGACTAATTTAGTCTAGGGATAAAATATACGACTAGATAATAAGTGACTAAACTAAAAGCGACTAACTTAAATGACTAATTTAGTCTAGGATTAAAAAATATGACTAGATAATAAGTGAAAAAATTATTTCATGACGAGACTACCCTACAAGCCATCAAATTTCTATCATATCCATGAGGCCAACAACAATTTGTGGTTCAAGATATAGCTAATTTGGAACAAACTTAGCTCTAGAGCCTAGGATTTGTTTCCACCTCTAATGTTTATGGACAAAGAGATCAATTTCTAAAGCATGTGGGAGCCAATCCATCACATTTCCCATGTTGACTCCCTCTATTGAACATCATGGAAAATCTCCATAGATTAGTTATCCTTACTAAAACAAACATTTCATTGGAAATGATCATTAATCCTATGACATTACTACTTCACTATACGTTTTGACCACACAGAGCTTATTTTGATGTCTACCCTTCTTATTTCATGAAAAGACTAACCTATAGGCCACCAACTTTCTATCATATCGATGAGGTCAACACCAATTTGTGGTTCAAGATATAACTAAATTGGAACAAACTTAGCTCTAGAACCTATGCCATTTTTCCACCTCAAATGTTTATGGTCAAAGAGATATCAATTTTCTAAAACATGTGAGAGCCAAAGTATTACCTTTCCCATGTTCACTCCCTCAATTAAACATCATAAAAAATCTCCATAAATTAGTTATCCTTATTAAACCAAACTTTTAATTGGAAATGATGATTGATCATTACTATGACATTACTACTTTTCTACACTTTTTAATCACACAAAACTTATTTTGATATCACCATAATTCACTTTTAATAAATCAACAAAAATCCCCTCAAATAATATTTAGTAACACAAAAACCTAACAATTTTGACACAATTAATAATTATTTATAATAAATACCTCCCATTTGATAACACAAAGACCTAAAAATTTTCACACAATTAATAATTATTTATAATAAATACCTCCCATTTGATAACAAAGACCTAAAAATTTTCATACAATTAAAAATGATTTATAATCTGAAATACCTCCCATTAAACAAAAGAAAATACTCAACATTTTATTTAATGGAATTTAATTCCCCTTCACATTCTCCACGGTCACATTTTTTTCCCTCCTCTAGTGTCTTCTTTTATTTTTGTATCATTTTTTTTTGTTTTAGTTGTTTGTTATTCACGCCTTCAGGAAATATCTTAGGCTCATATTTTTTCATGTGGGACTGAGCTAGCCAAATGGAAGCTCAAACATCGGGTGCTTATTATGGTGGCCTATGCTATTGGGTGCTATGGGTGGTGGTGCCCCTCTTTTGACTGGATCAACTGAAACTCATTTCCATGGCTATCAAACTAGAATTACAACCCGATCATAGTTGGCGAGATCTCTACTTCCAGGGGACTAGGGGGCTATATGATCTCTACAAACCCAAAACTCAATCGTTTAACTTATATATGGCTTAGGGCTGCTTGGATTTGGATCTGCTATCTTTGTGATTAAGCCGTTGGACCATTCACTGGTTCTAGATCAATTGCACCTAGTGCTCGACCTACTACTTAAGATGTTGTGGAATCTATTGATTCCAGGTAAACTCGATTTCGAACTTTACCAAAATTAATTCTCGAATTTGCGTGAATTACTTATTTTAGCCAATTGGTCCAAACTGAACTATCCTAGCCGAGTCAAATAGTGTGGCATGCAACTCATTATTGGGACCAGTTTCATTAAACATATTATTACTTTTTGATTGGATATTGACAGATGGGTGAGGTATCACCCATCTAGTGAATGGGTCTTCATTCTGATTTGATGATATCCTGAACAAAGATCCAACTTGGTGAAGTAAATTGATCCATGCAATTCATCCAATAATTCATCAATGACAGGCATGGGAAATTTATCTTTAATAGTGAGCTTGTTGAGCTCCCTATAATCTGGACACATGCACCATGATCCATCCTTCTTGTGAACCAATACTACTAGAGCAGAGAAAGAACTTTGACTAGGTTGAATTATACCAGCGTCTAACATTTCTACAACCATACGTTCAATTTCACTCTTTTGGACATAGGGATATCTGTAAGGCCTGATGTTCGGAGGAACACTTCCTGGAATCAAATTGATAGCATGATCATGATCAAGAATAGGTGGGAGGCCTTTGGGAGTCTTAAATACGTTGGAATGATTGTCCAACGCTTTTTGGAGATCTGGAGAAATGGAAATGGTATTGTTTTAATGCAAGAAGAAAGACCCATTACTCTCGAAAGTCATCCAATCAAAGCAAAGTATTTACACAAAGCTATTTATGAGAAGGAAATGTTGGAAATACTACATGCAGTTAAGAAATGGTGACCCTACCTAATGGGAAGACACTTCAAGGTAAAAAAAAATCATGATAGTCTTAAATACTTTTTAGAGCAAATATTATCTTTAGAAGAGTAGCAAAAATGGGTCAAAAAGATGTTGGGCTATGACTTTGAAATCATCTACAAAAAAGGGAAGCAAAATGTTGTGGCAGATGCACTCTCAAGAAAGGATGAGGATGTGGAAGCATTTCTTTGTGCCATTTCTATAATCCAACCAAATTGGATAAACGAAGCAAGGGATGAATGGAAGAATGACGAGGAAGTGTGGGCACTCATTCAAAAGATACAACAAGATCCTAGTACATTTGATACATTTAGCTGGAAAAATGATTCGTTATGGTACAAGGATGGGTTATACCTATGTAAGAATTCCCAACTCAAACAAAAGATTCTTAGGGAATTGCATACCTCTCCCTTAGCAGGACACTCAGGATTTTTAAAAACTTACCATAGGGTTAAGAAGGATTTTTTTTGGGATGGCCTTAAATCAGATATTCGAAAGTTTGTGGCAGAATGTTTGGCTTTCCAACAAAATAAAGTTGAAACAATTAAGACCCAGGACTATTACAAACTTTATCAATTCCAAGCCAATGTTGGGAGGAGGTTTCAATGGATTTTATCACAGGTTTACCCAAGTTCGAAGGAAAGAGTGTTATCATGGTGGTAGTTGACAGACTTACCAAGTATGCACACTTTTGTGCATTATCTCATCCATTTAAAGCAAGTAGATTTTCTACTGCATTTATGGAAACAATTCAAAAGCTACATGGAAATCCAAAGATTATTGTAAGCGACAGAGATACCATTTTCACTGGAAATTTTTGGACAAAATTATTTTCTTGTCTTGGTACTCAGTTAGTTCATAGCTCATCTTATCATCCTTAATCTAATGGGAAAACTGAGATTGTAAACAAATGTTTGGAAGGATATCTTCATTGCTTTGTATCTGATAAACATACACAATGGGCCAAATGGTTGGCTCTAGCTGAATGGTGGTATAACACTTCCTTCCATACTGCAACAAAAATGACCCTATTTATGGCACTTTATGGATATCATCCACCATCCATCACATCATATTTAAGAGAAAATTCTAAGGTTCAAGCAGTGGAAGATCACATCAAGCATCAACAATAAGTTCTCTAGCTCTTAAAGGATAACCTCACCTTGGTGCAAAATAAAATGAAACAGTAGGCAGATCAACATCGCAGCGAAACAATTTTTGATGTAGGTGATTGGGTATTCCTACAGCTACAACCATATAAACAAATGTCCCTCAAGCAAGCTAAGAAGGATAATAAATTATAACCAAAGTATTATGGTCTGTACAAGGTGTTGCAAAAACTAGGTACTATGGCATACAATTTGAATCTTCCTGCAGCTTCTCGAGTGCACCCAGTTTTCCATGTTTCATGCTTAAAGAAGGTTATAGGTGACAAGATTCTAGTTCAAATAGTATTTCCAAAACTTTATGAGGAAGGAAAAATCATATTGGAACCTGAAGCAGTCAATGAAATAAGAACTCGACAGCTACGAAATCGATCAATTTCAGAGTATCTCATCAAGTGGAAGAACTTACCCGTTGAAGATTCCACCTGGGAGGATGAGAATTTTATACAAAATCACCCAAAGCTACTCAAGCATTGAGGACAACACTTTTTTGAAGGACAGGGGAACGTTAGGTCCCTATAATACTAGTGATTCCCCCATTACTATTGTCATTGTATCCCTTATTGTTATTATTGTGCCCCATAGAATCCCACTATTGTTATTTTTGTGCCTTTATATTGTTATTGTTAGGTCGGTTGGGTTATGTTATGACCCCTTAGACTCCTATATATAGAAAGGAGGTTTTGTCATTTGTATCATCAAAGAATTTTTCATTTGTTTAATGTAAAGGAGGTTACCTCCTCGAAGAGGCTGAATTATAAGGCATTGATCTATCTTTTCTATCTTTTTGTGGGCTGGTTTCATAACACAATTATACTAGTTTCGAGCAAAAACTCTGTTTAGATGTACTAGGTTGTGGATGGTTGTGGATGCTTATCAATAGTTCCTTGTTAGAAACATTTTATGACATATGCCTTAAATGTTTGCAAAAGTTATTCATTTATCCTCATTGTCTAACTCACGCAGTACTCATGAATGTTTTCTATGTTTGAGGTTCGAGCATTGCAAGCAATAGGTTCCGAGATACTTAGATATCAGTAAGGGGGTGTTACAACCATACATGAATGTGTTTTGCTAGAGCCTTTCCAATTTATAAGTTGGCTTCAGAGTGCATAACCCCAGGTGGATGTGATCGTATCTTTCCTCAGTGTAGAATTAACATCCTTAGCGGCTTTAGTGCCATACCTTGTGTTGTTCCTTGTGGCCTTCTTTGGCTCATAGTTGTCATCTTTGTGATGTCCAAGATAATTGCAACTATTACCACAGTGGGCATATCCACTTTGACAAATATGTGAAATGTGTTAAGACATTTAACCCCTCAAAATCATGTGATGTTAACATAATTACTCTTCAGGCTATAGATAACATAATCTACAACAAGAGAAACCTACATATCAAATCATCAAAACAAGAGAAATACATACAAAATATATGTCTCTTTTACCTACAAAGCTTTTTAGATTATGTTTTCCCCTTCAACCTCATTAAAGGTGCAAAGCAACATAAAAGTGTGGAATGATTGACTAGATAAAATCATAGAAGTAAGATTTTTTCACAGGCACTTGACCAAGTCACCAAAATGATCTGCAAGGGAAAAGAATTATCTTGCAATTTAGAAAATACAACTAAAGACAAGTTTCCATGAATTGCAGACAAGGATATGCACTACAAAAAATTTAGCCATGCAAACTAAAAGAAGACAGAAAATTCTCTCTATCATTTCCTTCATAATACAAGTTCCCGAACTACCACAAGTACCATGATCCCTTTGCTTTGGTTCATTCCGTTTACAGAGAGCTATAGATGTGCATTCAGAATTATAGAGGTATTAGCATTCCATTTTCAAGGGACTGCATTCTAAGATTCCTATAGTTAATTTTACATATTGTACTTATATGACTAACATTGATGTGCATACCTATAACTCTACCCTAATCATAGTATGCATTTCTCTTGACTAGTCAATATCACTGAAATCTTCAACAACCATCATTGGCAGGCTCAATGGAACTAAGTCATTTCCTTGAAGTTGTGTACAGTGTTCTTTAGCATCAACCTGAGCACAAATAACTATGAATGCGAGGCCATTATAGTGGGATTTTGGCAAGATATTAACAACAGTATCAAGGGTCTTTCCTGGCATAACCCCCATCAAAAATTGCACATCATACTCCAGTTTGTTATAATTTTCATTGTGCAATAATATACGATATGGTGGAGATGTCTTCCTTGATATTATTTTATTGTAGTGACAAGCAAATAGAAAGAGACTTAGAAGATGCATCAAAGGAATTGGAAATTTTGAAGACATCATATCTATTTCATTGACAATTAAAATAAAAATCAAGTAAAATTCTAGTCACATACACTCTAATATTCATGTCCTTCAGAGTAGATATATTTATTTGACAAAATTTCTACATAAGTGTTATCGGGAAATCTAGTGTCTATGCAGAGCTGCTAGTCCCACTAAGATGGGTAGCTATCTTAGAAACAAACAGATTAAAATTACATTTTTTTTCCTTTACAAGAGAGAGATGAGAAAGAAGCAGAGAGTACCAACCTTAGATTCACAGCAGCATAATACCATCAAAGCATAGAGATATTTCACTGTAAACAATATAGGATAAGATATATATTGACCATACAAATGCATATAACAACACAATATTCAGATATACACAAGAATATGGAGGAAAACGCAAATAGCTTTATTAGTAAAAGTAGTAGAAGAGAGGATTACAACCACTTGGTCTGACCCAGCGCCATCCTTCCAGCTTGAAAGCCCTCTTCACCTCACACAAAGCAAGATCACCCAACAATGTCTTCAAAGAGAAGCCAACAACACCTCTTTGCAAATTACCAAATTCCCACCTATGGATCTCTTGGATGAGGGATCCATTTATAGATATTTGCCGGGGCGTGAGTCAGCTTCTGGGATTTTGATTAGTGTCATCTCTCTAATAGTTCTCAGTTCCACTTAGAGATTTCAGATCTCTTACTCATCCTGGGCGAACTCAGAGAGGCAAGTGTCAAATGAGCAGTTTCTAGAAGATTCTCCGGGTTTCCACCTAGCAAACTGCTTGTGCCATTTGTCTACTCTCGCTCATTGCACCCTATAGAAGGTCTTCCCAGTATGCATCACACTTTTTTCATGTGGCAGGTGAGATGCATGGCATCTTTAGCACTGGGCAGTCTGTATGGTCCTGCTTTGACCAGTTTTGAGTAGCTTTTCATGGAAAACTTTTGGGAGATGATGTAATCAGCTGACCTTGCTCCTTTAGGGTATGAAACAACACTTTTAGGGGCTTAGAAGCCCTTGTTTTATGGACATATGTGATTGGGGTTGCAGTGCCCAAATATGTCTATAACAGTTGCCCCCTAAAGCATGAGGTTGTAAATCTTTTGATGTCGGGTGAGATGCTTTATAATGAGGATTCGAGGTTTTTCGCACTGGAAGGTGACCTGTAATAAGATACAATACAATACATTATCTTCATAATATTTTCATGATCTAGTTGAGGCAGGAATTCTCATGCTCAGCTTTATAAATTCATTTTCATGTACATAAGACAGACAACCGTCTGTGTGCAGACTGATGATTCTAGTAGAGTCATCATCCCTTAGTTTGGATGATTATTTGTGAAGTAATTATGTACACTTGATGTCTTTATTTTCCTGAATATATCACAACCCAGATGGATGAAACTAGATCCGGGGTCTTCAAAACTCATGCAATCTTCGCCCGAAAGTATAAGTCGATCCATGTGAAAAGATGTTCTGATGTCGAACATGGAAAGACATCGCCTGATTACTAGTCAATGATGTAAACTGTTAACAGCTGTGAGAGGAATCACCAATGATGATGATGACCCTCAAGTTACTGCAGTACAATTCACGTGGTGTGAATACATGAGTTGATGTCGAACACCACGCAAAGTATTTTGGTCGAAGGCCATTAGTGTAAACTTGTCAACGAAAGTGAGAAACTTGCCATTGAGGCATGCAAGCTTCAAAGTACTGTAAGGGTTGTCCCTAGGTCAGCTTCTTGGGTAATGAGCTAATGTTGACAAGAAGTGACCCGTCATAGAAAGGCATTAATGGATCCCACATCTATGACACAGAACGGAGAAAATGATTTTGTAGAGGTGAAAATGATCTGATTATACAAGGTTTAGGATGCTGGTCATGAGAGAATGAAGTGCGAAGGTATTGTAGCGAATGAGACACAAGCTACGTAGGTGAATTCTCTAAGGGACTTCTCTTGAACAATTGGCGACACTGAAATGGATTGGTAGCATTAACCCGAAAAGTGGATGGTACGGCGGACCAATGGTGATATGACCGGTGAACGGAATAACCCAACCCGACTCAATCATGGTGATGGAGTGAAAGTGTCATGTTCAAGAGCGACCTGCTACCAATAAAGTTTCTTCAAGTTTTCTTCCCAATTTTCCCCAGTCATTTCTGACTAGTACCTCTTTATTTTTGTCAAGCTTGAGGAGGATAACATATTCTTGTTCTATAATTTTCCCTTTGGGCAAACCCGTCGCTATGTTTTAACGAGCCTAGCAACAGTGAAACTCGCTCTTGTCTGAATGCACAAGTTTGTCACTATTGTTTTAATGAGTTTAACGACAAGGATAACTCGGTCCTTTTCAATTTTAGAAAGTCTGAAAAGAGACAGAAAGAAGACTCCAATATTCCTTTTTCGTAATATAATCCCTTAAGTCTGAAAAGTATAAAACAATGCGAAAGAGATGACTTTTCGATAGTTTTAACAAGCCGAACAATACAAGTGCTCGATCTTTTTGTGTAATAATCCCTCAGGTCCAAAAAGATTAAAATCTAGAGGAGGGATAGCACTTCCAATCACTTTAATGAGCTAGAGAGGCCAATCGCTCGGCAATATTTTCATATTTTATGAGTCAGATGAAAAGAGCTTAAAGGAGACTCATTTTTTGAGGAATGAGTGATGTTTTCAGATAGCAGCTGGTTCCAGGTAAGGTTTGAAACTTTCTAATCATGGCAATGTAAAAAGGTGGCTAATAGGATCACTCATCACAGTTGTTCCTTAGAAGGGGTAAATAATCAAATGGAGGCAAATGATCGGAAACAACAGAGTGGAGGTGACAGTAAGAACACGACTAAGGCTCAAAAGCTGATGATAATGCATTCACAATGTTTATTTACCAGAGGTGGGTTCATTTTTTAATGAGCATAAACTCTGGTGGAACATATGCTCATTGCTAGGTTTAATTTTTAATGAGCTTGAACTTCACGTAAAACTGCTCGTGCCAGTCGTATAATAAGGATATCTCATCGATAGGTTCATTTTTTAGGGAGCTTGCACCATTCGAAATTATGCTCTGACTCCTTTTATTATGTAAGCTAGGAACAACCAATCCTATGAGTTTAAAGGGTTAAGAACCTATAAACTAAGAAAATAAATGGTCGCTTTTCACTTTCACACAAAAAATTTGCACGCCCCCAGATATAGCAAAGTAGAGTTTCCAAGGTTACCCCTCAATTTGCAGAAAAAACATTTATTCTATCGGGAAAGGCCTACCTTTTCAAAGTTACCCTTCAATTTGCAGACAAAACATGTGTTCTATCAGGAAAGACCTACCTTTTCAAAGTTACCCTTCAATTTGCAGACAAAACATTTGTTCTATCAAGAAAGGCCTACCTTCTAACATAGGTATCTTATTCTGGTCTAATCCCATTTTCCTAAATGGACGGGTGTGTCAGACCAGTCATATATCCTCTACGGAAACCTACCCTATACCTGAAGTTTTCCCATCGAAGAAGGCCAGGGTGCATGCCCCCTGGTTTTCAGTCTTGACCACCGAATCACTCACGCTCATCAGGTGGACAGACTGGAGATTGATGAGACATTATTTGTGCAAAAAGACCTATTAGGGATGGCATTTGAATATTAGCTATGTGTGAACCGGGGAATGAAAGCTAGTCTACAAGCTAGACCACTCTGCCTTCATGTGGAAAACACATTACTCGAAAGAGTGAGGAGACAATGGCTCCCATGCTATAAATGTAGTCGCACCCAAGGAGTAGACTGTAATCTAAAGGTCCTTGGACTACCATCACATTTAGATAAATGGTTTTGCTTCTCAAAGTTATAGGCAAACTTGGAAGGATCCCTAATGGCCGACTGGTTCCTTTATCGACGCTTGTTAGGTATCGCATCTCAGGCAAAAGCAATGGCGAACCAAGCACTTTCCAAGCAGTTGAGGAAAGGATACTCACAGAAGCCCTTTCATCTATGATCGTACCAACCATGACCATTTTGTAAGTTTGCACTATGATTCAAAATGGTACATTAGATGGTAAACAAGGTCTGCCTAGTAGATTCCAATCGAAGGAAACGACTAGGTTGCTTGGAGGTGGGACTCAATAAACGGCCAGATACAACTCCGAAAAATTTCCTTCTTGCGGTAAAGGAATGGGAAAATTGCGCCATTCTCATCGGAGTCTGTGTTTACGAAAAGAATTTGAACGGTGTCGTTCTTATTCTCTTCGGTGACTGTATCATTTGAAGGTAAATCTTCTGAAGTCAAGATGGGACCAACTGTTGTTTTGACTTGTTGACTTTGGTCCGATGTGGACTCAAAGGGTCTATCATCAATGATAGGTGCTTCGACCGACTCCAAAGGTGGGTCAGTCAGATTTTCAACTAGCAATGGATTCGGCAAGAGTTTCTTGTACCCAGGAGGGAGTCGCTGTGGTGATACAGGACGATTATCCAAGACTCTTTTAGCTTTGTCCAGGAAAGGACAACAGTGGAGGGCATGATCGCCTTCACACAGTCTGCAGGGAAATTTATATTTTCCTTTTTGTTCGGTGACTTCACTTTCACTAGTTGACAGTGCACTTTCAACATGATCATCAGAGGTTGATGACACCAGATTGTCCAAGCGGGGAGACTAGTCCCTTAGGATCCATGGGATGCAAGGACAATCTCGGTGATAGTGGTCTCCTTTGCAAATGCCACATGAAGATTTAGGTTTGGATGGTGCAATGTGTGGATTTTTACTAGACGATGTACGGTTGCCCCTTTTTGCCATTGGCTCCTTCTTCTTCTTCTCCTTCCCCTTCTTCTTCTTCTCGGTTACTTGGTTTTTAGTATCTTTACCAACCGAAGAGGAAGAAGGAGAGGGAGAGACAAATGAAGTAGAAGGTTGGGGGGAAATTCTGGTATCATCTAGTTAATGATTCAATTGTTCAGGAATTACGGTGCTTTGGACGACAAAGGTCGAGAAAAGCCATACCGGCAGGCCAATTGTCAGTCCTGGAAGGGATAATGTGGCCATATGAGGTGCACGAACATCTCCGAAAGAGGAGAAAGGACTAGGAATTCCCCCAAGGGGAAATCCTTGGTTGGTGGACTCCATTTTCTCAACCTAAGACCAACGAGGGAACAGTGACATTATTCCGATTAAAATAAATTTTAGACACTTTGACACAACTTTCTTTTTCAATTTTTAAGAGTCGAGAAAAAGTTAAAGATGGCTCTAGTCGCCTTTGATTTTTAATGAGCCTGAAGTGACCAGTGCTCAGATGGACCTTTTCCTTTAAGGAGTCTAAAAAGAAATGAAAGAGACTACTCTGGAAATCTAGACAGAGGGATTACCAAACCAATCGCAAAACTGCAGAATACTTTTTATGGTACGACAGTCAATCTTCCCGAATGTTGTGTTTAGTGCATTGTGATCGATAGGGCGACAGACACAGCTTCCTAAGGATAAAGGATATAGCCTATTGTGATCTCCCAATATATACTGGACAGTACGTGGGAGCACAAGTCCGTACTGGCACTTATTGTCTCAAAGAGGAGGAATCACCCAACCTACGATGAAAGCAACAGTTACCAATCTTTACGACACCGGAATACATCTCTAGCCTAGACTTCTAAATGTTGTGCATTAGGTTCCAAAGTGTTTTTATGTTCATTAAATTTATTTTACAGTTGATCTTTCTTAAGAGGTTTTCCTTTTAGGTTCACCACGTGATGTAGATATACAATTCCTAAAATGCAATCTAAGATGATAAACAGTCGTTAAATCTTCTTTTTGCAATGAAAATCCTAGCTACTAAGGAAAAGAGAAATGAAATCTTTTCAACATAGAGCAGAGAGCACACACTGGATGCATTATCCTAAATCAGATCCAACAAGTAGTCTAATGAAAATTCACATGAATTTATTTGTTTTCCGCTTTCTTAATGTGTGAATGACAAAAAGAATGCTAAATACAAATCTAAATTATTTCTTCTTTCAAAGTGATGGTACTAATGATTTTCTTTTCAAAAAACGACAGGAAGTCAAGACAACACTTTGCGATTTTGAATTGAAAAATTCTTTCGACACTTGAAATACTTATAAATTCAGATCAAATACAAGAGTAATAGTGTAATTGACTATCAAACAGAGAAGTATTCTTTTCTTTGACTAAAACCGGCACCTGCGACACTTCCAAATCAAAAGACGACAGTTCGATTAAGCTACTTCTTTGTAAAAGAGAACTGTAAATGGCGCACAATACATAAAAGAATTCACAATTCTTTGTACAATAGAGGTTGGATGATGCAAAGAAGGGCGTTTCAACAATGGTCTACTGATCACAGATAGCAAAACTCCTAAATAAAACTGAAGAAGGTGAAGAAAAAACCAAAATCTGGAGGCAGATTTAGTCTTGTCTGATCATCGCACCTGTAACACAGGGAAACAGGGATGCATCCCACCTACTACACACGGGAGGCGCGATGCATCTAGATTGCCAAGAAGACAGGGTGTGATGGTCCAGGGACAAGACTTCAACTTGGTTCTTGGTCACTGTTTGCAGTTTAGTCCAGGGATTTAGGCCGAGCAAATGATAGTTAGTAACTACAAAATATAGGGCTAATCTAATGAGGTTACTCAAGCTACCTCTAGGGCACTTAGGATGTTTGCAAGTCAATTTTTCAGTTCATAAACAAACCTGGAGATTGACTGAAGCAGTGTTGATATACTTTTTACTTGCATAGCAAATGCAGCTTGAAGGCTAGCTGGCTTGACTTCAGGCTCCATCTGTGGTTTATGAATCAAACAAATAGAGACAATAAATCAAACTAATCGCTCCCCAGCGCAGTCGCCATTTTCTTATTGGGAAATCTAGTGTCTATTAAGAGCTGCTAGTCCCACTAAGATGGGTAGCTATCTTAGAAACAAACAGATTAAAGTTACTTGTTTTTTCCTTCACGAGAGAGAGATGAGAAAGAAGCAGAGAGTACCAACCTTAGTCTTCCGCTTGGCTCCTTGCTTGTTTCCTTTCCCCTTTGACAGAATCTCGCCACCGCTTCCTTACTTGTCCAGCTTCAAAGAGCACCTGTAGATTCATAGCAGCATAATGCCATCAAAGCATAGATATCTTTCATAATGCCATCCTCCTAGCTTGAAAGCCCTCTTCACCTCACACAAAGCAAGATCACCCAACAATGTCTTCAAAGATAAACCAGCAACACCTCTTTGCAAATTACCAAATTCCCACCTATGGATCTCTTGGATGAAGGATCCATTTATAGATATTTGCAGAGGGGTGAGTCAGCTTCTGGGATTTTGATTAGTGTCATCTCTCTGATAGTTCTTATTTCCACTTGGATATTTTAGATCTCTTACTCATCCCTGGGCGAACTCAGAGAGGCAAGTGTGAAATGAGCAGTTTCTAGAAGATTCTATGGGTTTCCACCTAGCAAACTGCTTGTGCCATTTGTCTGCTCTCACTCATCGCACCCTATAGAAGGGCCTTCCAGTACGGATCATGCTTTTTTTCATGTGGCAGGTGAGATGCATTGCACCTTTAGCACTGGGTAGTCTGTATGGTCCTGCTTTGACCAGTTTTGACTAGTTTTTCATGGAAAACTTCTGGGAGATGATGTAATCAGCTGACCCTTCTCCTTTAGGGTATGAAAAAACACTTTTAGGGACTTAGAAGCCCTTGGTTTATGGACATATGTGATTGGGGTTGCAGTGCCCAAATAGTCTATAACAATAAGACAATACAATGAAACATGAGTCTATTCATAAGTCATCATTCTATTTACCGTAGGTCAAACTTTGGTTCTCGACCAGGTGTAGTTTTCTGAATTGTTTGTGTCTCTATCAATCCACTATCTTTTCCCCATTGTATGGTTGATCTAATTGCAGAAAACACACGGGTCATGCATGTCCCTTTTGATTGTTATATTTTATCACCTTGGAGACTTTGCAACTTTGTTGTCTTGTGGTTGTTCTCCTCACATTTCCATATTTGTACATGTAGTAGCTCACACATGCTTAATTGCTCATTTACCCATAAGGGAAAGCTGACTTATGTTGATATGATTGGGGATGGGGAAGAATTAATCTCGAAGATATCAAACTGGCCATCATTTTTGAGCCCTACTTGAGAGTATAAGCTCATGCTATACATAACGAGAGGACAACTCTAGAATTGTCAGCCTCTTTCCATTATTCCTCATTCATTGTTGTTTGTTTCCATGACCTTTTGTATCATTTACTCCTTTCCATTGATTTACAATTGGAGAGTACTTTGTGCGTGCCTAGTGATTGAAGGTCTGGCTGGTAGTAAACTGTGGTTGAATTTCAACCTTTGAAATGAGAGAATTAACCTTGTGGATAATACATGGGGGATATGGAAAAGGTGCATCCAAAAAATTGGAATGCCTTGCAATACAACCTTAATCATAATAACCCTTCCACTAAGCGAGAGCCATTTATGGTCCCAACAAGTCATCTTTTTTTCAAATTTAGTTACAATCCATGTCCAATCTTAGATTTTATATTTGCATGGTTTTAAGAAGCATCCTAACTACTTGAAGCTGAAAGACATAGGACGTATTTTCACCCCAAATAATGAAGCAATCTCCAAAATCGCCTCCGTGTCTACTTCATTGGAAATAATCTCATTCTTGTTTTTGTTGATGAACAAACCAACATTTTTGCCAAATTTCTCAAAAAACTTGTGGAAGGACACCCATTCAGAATATTTTTCCTCCCCAATGTAGAGGACATCGTCCACAAAAAAGATGTGAGACAATATGCAATTTCTAGAGATATTACAACCAGAAGTTGAGCCCACCTTCATCATGGCTTTGATCCCTCTACTGAAAGCATCCATTACAAGGATAAAAAGAAGGGGTGACAACACATAGCCTTGATGAAGCCCCTGGTGGATCTTGAATAATTGTGTGGGTTCACCATTGATAAGTACCACCATATATGTCATAGATATGAGGGCCTTAATCCATTGGACATGTCTATGTGTAAACCCAACTTTGTATAAAATCATGATGAGAAACTCCCAGTCCACACAATCATATGCTTGATTGAGATCAATTTTCATAAGGCATGATTTTAACTTTCTGGTTTTGATAGAGTGTATGCACTCTTGGACTATTGCTACATCATCCTATATTCTCCTATTAGAAAAAAAGCCAAATTGCTCCAACGTAATGTGTGGAGATAATATCTTTTTTATTATGTTAGCAAGGAGCTTAGAAATCATTTTATAAACCAAATTACATAAGGATATGGGTATATAGTCTGCAAAAGAAAGAGAGTTTTCTTTTTTGGGAATTAATTTGACAAAAGTGGAGTTTATTACACTTGGAAAATGCCCAAAAATTCTAGTAGCTTACACCATGCTGACAAGATAAGGACCCATCAACTTAAAGAAGAACATGAATAGATCAACAAGCCAGCCATTGGGTCCTGGACTCTTGTCCTTGGCCATTTCCTTAAGTGTTTGCAACAAATCCTCATCCAATATTGGAGCATCCATTAAAGCAACACCCTCTTTATTGACCATCTCCAATTTTTCTGCCATATTATCACCTTCCACTTCCTTGAACTGATTTCTGAAATATCTAAGAGCCTCCTTTTCTAAATCTTTGATAGAGTTGTGGATGTTCCCAACTTCATCTTTTATAGCCCATATGGAGTTATGGTGTTTCCTCTTTGATGCAACCCTGTGAAAAACATTTGTATTCCTATCTCCACTTTTGATCCAAAACAACCGAATTTTTTGATGCCATTCCTCTTCCTGTAGCTTGATTATTTTGTCCTTCCTCATCACTAGATTTAGAATGGTCTTTTGTTGGTGCTTAGAAAAGTAGCCCGAGGAAATTGGGTCAAATAATAGAGCAATTTCATTCTCAGTGGATAACAGTTCCCATATGATCTCTTTTTTGCGATTGTATAACCAAGCTTTGACATATTTTTTTCAGTCTCTTGAGTTTTAACCGAATCTGCAATAATGGATTTACAATGGTCAAAGAGATTAGGGAGTTCCAAGAGTGATGGACCAACTCCTGGAAATCTGGGTCGCTTAACCATATAGGGTTGAATTTGAAAGGTATTTTAAGTTTCTCCAGCTCGTCATGCCATTCTAAAATTATGGCATCATGATCTGAAACATCTAAAAAGAGGGTCCAAGATTGTATTTGATTCATCCTATGATACCATATTGAATCCAATAAAAATATATCAATCCTCTTCGCTATACCCTCCTCCCCAGTACACCCTCTATGCCATGTAAGGCATATAGGTACAAGAGCTATATCTTTGAGTACCTTTTGTTCAAAGAGATCTTTGAAAAAACCCGCCAAAGGATTCAAGACTTCTATATGACCCGAACACTCCCCAACACCAAAAGAGAAATTCATGTCCCCAAAACAATCATCAGGTGGATGTACAGGATGCCAATGGAATCCACCAATTCCAAAAAAATAAATCAGTTGTTGTAAGGGCCATACATGCTCATGATACAAAATCTATGGATTGTTCCTAAACTGTAACCGATTAATTTAATCCTTGCACAGAACCGGAATGCATGGAAGGTGTAAAATATCAGATCCCAGATTGTAGCGAGCCCAACAAACTTCCTTGCATTTGAAATTGTGACGCATACACACCAAGAAGGACAAATTTTAAGCAGTGTCTCAAGGGCCATCTCTTTAGATATCATTATTTCCTACAACAATATTATGGATGGGTTTTTTTATTTTATACAATGTTTTAGAGATTTGATTATTGGGAAGATCCCAACCTCTAATATTCAAGGACATAATCCTCATGGAGAAGAGTTTGAAGCGGGATAGAATGCTCTAAAGTCGTGGAGAGATGTGTTATCAAGTGATCCATTTGATCTCAACACTAGGCATTAGCTTCTTATATTTGGTTGATTTTTTTCTTCCTTCGACTTGGATAATTTTTCAATCCCCTGCCATCCAATGAATCCACATTTTGGAATAAGTTTTTCTTTATTGATATAGGTTCCAGGCCAAGTCCAGGATTTTTAGCTAAATCCATTAATTTCACATCTATAGAAATTGGCGATATATTTACTTCATGGTCTTTCCTGTTGCAAATTAGATATAGTAAAAAGAGTCAGTTGGACTCGTTTACCAATTTTTCAATATCTTTGCCCTTCCTCTTTGTGGGAGTTCGAGTTGGAAGGGTAGAGTATTTTCCACAGGCCTGATTGGTTGTGTTACTAGTATCTATCTCCAAATATGCTTCAGGGGCTGCCCCTGTACCTGGACCAAAATGATTCTCATCAGATGGGTCACATTCCATTGTCAACTCCACCATAGTTTGAGGGGATCCACCTTGTGAACTTTTAGTATTTTGTCTAGCAGGAAGCCTTTGTTCCAGATTAAGCCTATTTTTCATCCATCTTCTTCGCCAGGGAAAATTTTAAGAACCCCCCCTAAATTTACATGTATAATAAATGGGCGAATCTCCATGGTATATAGGAAAAATGGAAGGCGATTTTATCAATAATATGATATGTATATATAATTTTTTGGCGAATCTCTCACCAGGCATGGCGAATATTTTACTCAATTATAAAATCTTGTGTTTAGTGAATACACAAATGAAATCATTGCATTTCTTTAAAATATCTTTTGAAATCAAAATTACAGAAAGAATTTCCCCTTTAAATAGTCTATGCTCACATGAATACCATGGGTTATCATAAACCTAGAGCTTAAAAATTATTATTAGTAATTTATAAAAATTAATAAAATTAATAGTTGATTTTTATTTTATTTTTTATTTTAACCAAGCTAAAATGTTTAACATACATTAAATTACAACATCCATTTTTACTCTTGATCGGATCAAATATTTTTTCACTCTATGCTAGTTTGCATATCACGATATTTGATACCTCTCGGGGGTTATGGATCTATGCTGGTTTAATTCCCCCATTTAAATAGGCTACATTCCAAGTGAATACCATGGGTCAATACCATGTGCCATTTTTGTGAATACCATGGGTCAATAGCATGTGCCATTTTGGTGAATACCATGGGTCAATACCATGTGCCATTTTTATTTTTATTAATACTAATATTAGGGTTAATAATGTTTTTTTGCATGGTATTAATAACAATGTAGTCCATGGTATTTGTCCCATAGTATAAATATAAGGTGACTTGTGGAGTAAATATTAAAAAAATGTTTTATTTGTTTACCATACCTCTTGTTTATTTATATTTTTGTTAATTTACCATACCATTCATAAATACAAGGTGACTTATGGAGTAAATATAAAAAAATGTTTTATTTGTTTACCATACCTCTCACTTATTTATATTTTTATTAATTTACCATATCTCTTTTACAAATATGGTATTTGGCCCATAGGATTCACTTAAATAAAACCTCTTTCTTGAGCCTTCATAAATAGAATGAGGGTTATGGACTAAATATTATTTATATTTTTATTAATTTACCATATCTCTTTTACAAATATGGTATTTGGCCCATAGGATTCACTTAAATAAAACCTCTTTCTTGAGCCTTCATAAATAGAATGAGGGTTATGGACTAAATATAAAAAGAGGTTTTATTTATTTACCATGCATCTAGTTTATTTATATTTTTATTTATTTACCATACCTTTTGAGTAAGTATAAAAAGACGTTTTATTTATTTACCATACCTCCACTTTACTTATATTTTTATTTGTTTACACCCTTGCATGTATATAAAGTGACTTATGGAGTAAATATAAAAAATTCTTTATTTATTTACCATACCTTTCATTTATTTATATTTTTATTAATTTACCATACCTCTTTTATAAATATGGTATTTGGGCCTTTGGCCCATTCACTTAAATAAAACCTATTCTTGAAAATGGGCGAATGGATTCACTTAAATAAAACCTATTCTTGAAAATGGGCGAATGGAAGGTTGTAACTCCTAATTTCAAGGGCTAAATTTACCTTTTTTACCCTCTCCCTTAAAATAAGGTGGGCTATTTGAGGTGATTTGTAAAAATGTACTATGATACAAAATATTCACCCACTAAAAATTTAAAACCCCTTAATTTCGCCAACCCCTTAATTTCGCCAAAGGGCGAACATTCGCCCCTAAAATCACCCCTATTCTTCGCCCATAGTGGTTGGGACAGTCAACCAACAAATTCCCAGTTTTATGACATTCCAGGAACCTAAAGGGGATTCCCCAGTAATCAACTTGTTGACGGATAGAGAATGTAGCCCAATAAATGTCGATTACAGTAGGTAACCCACTCGATAGGTCCACCTCCACAAGAAACCATGTAGCCTTTATTGTTGAGCAGACCCATACATCCTTCATCCACATAATATAATTTTCCAATTTTACTAGAAATTTCTCGGATCGCTCCCTTCATCCATAGTTCTATAGGGAGTCCAAGAAATTTCACCCAAATAATTTTTCTCTTGGGGACCTACATCACAGGATCAAAACCTACTTTCCAATTTTGTAGTACCAGAAAGCCTCACTCTGTAACCCAAGGCAATGCCGCAATTTTAATTGCATCTTCCTCCTTTAGGAAATGAAACCCAAACCAACCATTTACCATCACACTGACCTTTGGTCTATATCCAAGAAGTGAAGACCAACTCTTTTGAATCCATTCTTTTATCTGAACCCCGTTCATTCTGATAAACTCCCATCATCCCACCAACATCCTTTTCCTTAGTCTGACCATGTTTTCCTAGTATAAATCAACCCCTAATATCAATTTTTGCACCTCTTCCACAACTTTGATAGGTTTCTTGCCTTTGTCCCTGATTTTTCTCTTTTGCATATGTTGATTATGCTATGGAAACTCTGACCCAACCTGTACATTTTCGAAGGAAGGGATTTTGAACTCCGATGTGATTCTAGTTGTAGGATTGAAGTTTCATGGCCTGCTATCACCTGTTATGTCTAGGTCTTGAAAGTAATCCCCTCGATCCCCATTGTTCACTTTCTTTGACTTCTTATTTCTGCTTCTTAAAGCCGATTCATTCTTTGCTACCATTGTAACCTCGATTAGTCTATCGACATCCAAATCTAGATCATCGTTAGGTGACTAACTCTCCATGCAGATAAATATAGGCTAATCTTGTTCAGCAACTGTGTTTGTCAGTTTTGAAGGAAAAATGTGATTTAGGCAGATATTGGTGGCCACCTACCAAGTCCACTTGGACCCCCACCATTGTTTCTTTCAGCTTTTATGTTTCTTTAATTGTAGCACAGTTTACTATTTTTAACATTTTTTCAGGTCCTGAACTTCTAGAGCCATTTTGAGGCCCTAAACGACATTTTTTGGGAAAACTGAGAGCAACATGAGTCCATGGATTGATGTTGCTCTTCCCAAAGTTGTAGTTCTCACATAGATCTTTCTAATAAGATATTGTATGCATCAAACGAAGATCGTATGCCAAAGTTATGGTCCCGGGAAGTTGATGTACCAATTTACCAAAATGGGTCCCACAATTTGGCGTTTCATATTCTAGGGTTAGGTTTTTGGATGTTGAGGGTTTTCCATTGTTTCTCAACAATAAATAGGCCTTTGAGCCTCATTGTAACACAGTTCAGAGGCATGTAGTTGCCACATCTCTTCTCAGAGATAAGCTACCATCGCCCTAGCCAGTTTATTTCCATTGTTGTTGGCAAGCATATTTCAGTATTTTACATTAAGAAATGAAGTATTATTTCTCCTACATCCTTGTGTTTATGGTTGTCTCTGTAATTTGTTGCCTTCCTATTTAAATCTAGATCAGTGGTATCAGAGAGGTCTGCTTTTTCTCTGTTTTTATTTACATGTCCCCAATGAGGCTAGGATATAAGGAGTTAGGGCTTGAACTAGTCGAACCTTTACATGACCAACCTCACAAATCCCGACAGCCTCCCATGGCAGATGAAAAGAAAGTCGAGGGGGCAAGTGATCCTATCAAAATCTTGCTCGAAGAAGCCCTCGAGTGACAAAGGAACGCGATGATGGACAACTTTGCCCAGCTCCTTCAGTGGCTACCCAAGGGCGACACATCGACTTCCAACAGCTACTCTGGAAACGCCACACCATTTAAGGTACAAGTTAATTTTGAAATCCCCATATTCGAGGGTCAGATAGATGCAGATGCCGTCGATAAATGGTTAAATCTACTAGAGGGTTATTTTTCTGTTCATGTTTTTTCTAGTCGGGAAAATATTATTTTCGCTCTTCTCAAAGCAGCCCCCCACATGAAGGACTGGTGGGAAACCTATTGCGAGCTGAAGGATGAAAGTACATGCTCACTATTTTTAGCCGCACCCACTTGGGATTAATTCCAGGATGCCATCAAAGAGCAGTACTACCCTGTCGGAAGCTATCAGGATCAATACATAAAGTGGACCATGCTGTGGCAGGGGAGGGACCAAGACGTCCTGGAGCTTACCAATATTTTCCATACCCTTCACACAAAGTTAGGTATCAAGAATTCAGAGCAGCATTTGGTACTCAAATACCGCGGCTACCTATACAAGTACATCTATGAAGAAATAGAATTCTTGAACATCCCCTCACTTGGCACAGCATACCGATATGCTGTCAAGGTCGAGCAAAAGTTTAAACAGAAGAAGTGAGACTTTGGATCTGTGAATCTGAAGCAATGGAAAGGTGCCCCCAAACTATAGAACAAAGGAAAAATCCAAGGCGAGGCAGCCTAAGACAACCCGCCAAAGCTGCAAGCAAAGAACAACATCGTGAAGCCAAAAAAGGACACGAGAAAGTGGTGTAAGTTCCATAAGAGCTCCACTCACAACACAAGTGAGTGTCGGGCTAAGCAGTCACTGGTGGCCGAGCTAAAGGTTTCAGAATCAGATGCATGTTCCGACTCTAAGGGGAATGACAAAGGGAATTAGATTATCGATGTGAAGTCCAGCGCCACCATTGCCACTATGAAGATCCAGAAGGTGGAACCCAAAGATCTAGAGGAGGAGGAGCACCTCTTCCACTCCGAGATGTGGGTAAAGGGCTCCCTGCTACAGTTCATTATCAACAGCGGGAGCCAAAAGAACCTCATTTCGGTAGAGGTCATGAAGCGACTAGGCTTACCGACCACAGCATATCCACAACCATACACCATTGGGTGGCTTCACCAAGGACGGGATCTTTGCGTGAGCCAGCAGTGTCACCTTCCATACAACATCAAGCCCTTCACGGATGAGGTATTGTGTGACATTACTCCCCTTGAATTTTGTGATGTATTATTAGGACATCCATACTTGTGGAAGCAACATACTGTGTATGAATCAAGGCCTCGTGTTTTTATTGTTACTTTGGGAAATAAGTTGTACAAGATACCGGAGGTAGAACCACCTACCGCCATCTCTTTGGTTACTGCAAAACAATGCAGTAAGCTCATTTCCAAAACCGGGATTTTTTTTTTCCTGATGATATGCCCTCAAGGAAAGAAGAAGATGGTGGACACGACCTCCAAATAGGGCCCGTGCACACGACAACTACAGATGGACAAGGTCATGGAGGAGTACGAGGGCATCATCACCTCCCCCACGGGGGTTCCTCCGCACTGTCAAGTCAAGCACTCCATTGATCTGACCCTAGGCGTGTTGCTACCCAATGTACCAATCTATCGGTGCTTTGTTCTAGAGAATGATGAAATCAAGAGGCAGATTCAAGATTTGCTGCAAAAAGGTCACATCTGTCCGAGTTCATCACCCTGTGGGAGCCCGATCGTGTTGGTACAAAAGAAGGATGGGACTTGGAGACTCTGTATTAACTATCAGGCGCTCAACAAGATCACTATCCATAATAGGTACCTGATCCCATGGATTGATGACCTCCTGGACCAACTGAAGGGGGAAAAATATTTCAGCAAGATCGGTTTGAAGTCAGAATATCACCAGGTACCAATCGAACCCTCCGATGTGTGGAAGACTACCTTCAAAGACAAGGACGACCTTTTTGAATGGTTGATTATGCCTTTCGAATTGACGAATGCTCCTGCAACCTTCATGATGCTAATGGATGACATCTTGCGACCATTCACCAACTCATTTGTAGTGGTATACTTGGATGACACCCCGATCTTCAGCCAGAGTTGGGAAGAGCACCTCCACCACATCCGAGAGGTTCTCTAGACATTGTAGCAACACAAGTTATGTGCCAATTTGGAGAAATGCACTTTTGGCATGACCCACGTTCAGTATCTGGGATACATTATTGATGAACAGGGGGTGCATGTGGATCCAGCCAAGATCCAAATCATTTAGGATTGGCCATCTCCAACCACTCTAACAAAACTCTGCATCTTTCTAGGTCTTGCCAACTTCTATCGTGATTTTCTCATATCACTTGGCCCTTGAGTCAACTCACCAAGGGAGGAGTGAAAGCAAAATTCTTTTGGTATAAATCTCAACAGAAGGCATTCACAGAGTTGAAAGATCACCCCTGCACGGCACCAGTGCTCACTTTACCAGACTTGCAACAACCATTTGAGGTCGAGACAGATGCCTCTGACCATGCTATTAGGGCAGTCCTTACTCAACACAAGCATCCAGTGGCATATCAAAGTGAGACACTTTCAGACACAGTCCCGAAGTATCCCACTTATGACAAAGATATGTATTCCATTGTGCAGGCCTGCCGAAAATGGAAACATTAGATTTTTGGGAAGAAAACAGTCATCCACACAGACCACCGATCCCTATAGTTCATATAGACCCAAGGGAAATTGCAGAATGATCGCCATCAGAAGTGGTACACATACCTGCAATAGTTCCATTTGAATATCAAGTATAATAAGGGCAGCACCAATAATGTTGCAGATTGCCTCAGTCGACCATCGATCATGGCGTTAACCATCGTGCTCAACTCTTGTGGGCACGGGACATTTGATTGGCCACTTATCTACAAAAGCGACCCAGAATTTGGCCACACATACCAAACACTCTTGGAGGGTCAGCATGTTCCAGATTTTCACCTCCAGGATGCTCTGTTATGCCACCTGGGTCACCTTTGTGTTCCTTCAAGCGAGCGTGCCAAGATGATTTGGGAAGCACACTACAGTCGAGCTGCTGGGCATTTCAAGGTCGAGAAAATGGTGGCAGTACCGCAAAAGTATTTCTATTGGCTGAATCTTCAACAGGATGTCGTGAAGTACATCAGATCATGCACTGCCTGTGCATTGCCAAACTGACCATCAAGAAGCAAGGCCTCTATACCCCACTTCCTACCCCTAGTCGACCTTGGGAATCCATCTCCATGGACTACATGTCAGGCCTTCCTTCCACTAAGCATGGAAACGATTGTGTTTTTGTGGTTTTCGATAGGTTCTTGAAGATGGCCATTATGGCGACCTACAAGAAGAACATCACAGTAGAAGCCAATACTAAACTATTCTTTGAACGAGTGTGGGTACACTTTGGGATCCCACAGTCTATCATCTCAGATCGGGATAGAAGGTTCCTTAGTACATTTTAGTCCAGTCTCTAGTCGATGCTGGACACCAAACTCACTAAGTCCATAGCCTTCCATACTCAAACTAATGGCCAGACAAAGGTTGTCAACAAGATGATTGTACACATTCTGTGCATGTACAACTCAAAGCATCCATGCACATGGGACAAGAACCTCCCCTATGTTCAGCACAGCTACAACCAGGCTCTTCACAACTTGATTGGCGACGGCCCTTTTCAGGTTGGTTTGGGATTCCAACCATTATGTCCCATTGATGTGGCCATCCATTTGCAGCTACTCACGCAGATTCGGCTCATGTTCAGTCTGAAACAGATAAGGAAACCAGCTTCATTGAGAACATACAACATATTTGTCAGCAGGTCCATGACATTTTGGAGAAATCAAATGCCAAGTACAAGCAGCGACATGATCACCATCAGGTGCCACACAAGTTTTAGGTGGGCGACAAAGTCTGGTTGCATTTGCAAAAGGAACACCTTACCGGAGCCTATCGGAAACTTCGACTACTCTAATATGGTCCTTACACCATTACCAAGGTTGTGGGAGACAATGCATTTGAGATTAGCATTCCCCCATTCCTTGGCCTGCACCCAGTGTTCAATGTGGACTGCCTTTAGCCATACTTTCCACCATTACTAGACACATCTGACATTACAGAACAGCTCACACTAACAAAGTGAAATCCAGATTGCATAGAACAGGCTGCAACTGATTGGATCATGGACACACAGATCAAGCACACATGCCAGTAGAATATCCAACTGTATCGAGTTGTCAAAGCAGGCCAACTCCTTCACTAGGGCAAGTGGCTCACCAGGGACCAAGTTCAGTAGAATTTTCCTCATCTCATGGAGGAACTCAACACAATGGGGACCATTTGTTCCTAGGGGGGTGGTGGGAATGATCCAAGTGGATATTGGTGGCCACCTACCAAGTCCACTTGGACCCCCACCATTGTTTCTTTCAGCTTTTCAGTTTCCTTAATTGTAGCATAGTTTACTATTTTTATTTTTTTGGGTCTTGAACTTCTGGAGCCGTTTTGAGGCCCTAAACGAGGTTTTTTGGGAAAACTGACAGCAAATGGAGATCGTATGCCAAAGTTACGACCCCGGGAAGTTGATGTACTAATTTACCCAAACGGGGCCCACAGTTTGGCATTTCATCTTCTAGGTTTAGGTTTTTTGAATGTTTAGGGTTCTCCATTGTTTATCAACAATAAATAGGCCTTCAAGCCTCATTGTAACACAGTTTAGAGGCATGTAGCCGCCACATCTCTTCTCAAAGATAAGCTATCATCGCCCTAGATGGTCTATTTCCATTGTTGTTTGTAAGCATATTTTAGTATTTTACATTCATGAAATAAAGTATTATTTCCACTGCATCTTTGTTTTTATGGTTATATATGTAATTTGTTGCATTCCTATTTAAATCTAGATCAAAATGTTATTTGATTGGCATTTTGCATGGGAATATCTAATTAACTACACCGAAATATAGCAATCGCCTACCAACAGAGACAAAGTATACCAACAAGCAGACAAAATAGACCCCTTAGGACTGTCAACGTCAACCAAGTGGGAGGAAAAACATTGGGAGGATAATATTCACTAGCCAATTGGTACAACTAACACTCCAGATGGTTTAAGACTAACGTCTCACAGGCCCCTCGAAAATCCCAACATACTCCAATCAGGGACTTGGGATGTAACCATCTTATTATGAATGGCTGATTATGTGTTATTCCCCACCAACATCAATCCTAAAATGAAGTCCATTTGGAAAGATATCACCCAACCTGCAAACTGACAATTGCATGCCACCCCTACTAATAAGATGGTAGGATTCGAGAAAGTATAGGAAAAAATGGGAGTCAGATCCAACACAGATATTCTTTTGTGTTTTATTTGCTTAAGGCGCAAGGGAAAGTAGGAAAGCCAATACAGACTTTAATATTGTCTTATTCTCCTAATTTGTGCATATTTGTATGTCATTTCAACAACAAGTAAATATCTAATGACGATGCCAAAGCCACTGACCAGACTTAAAAGACCTCTGCTTCATGAGTTCAAATTTATATACCACCACCCACCCACTTAAATGCTGATAGAAGCCATGGAACCTAGTAACCTACAACAATTATGTTTCGAGCTTCAACAATTGTGGCCATAGGTCCAAAATAGTTTTTAGGGTCCAAATTACAGTGATTACTCCAGTGAGAAGCCTTAGATAAAATATAACCAGAGAGAACTTTTTATTTAAGAACATAAATCTTGTAACCAACAACACCAAATGTTACACTACCAAAGACTGCATATAAACCACTTAATTACAATTTTGTATTTGAAGTAACGGAACCTCTACTCTTCAATCTTCTCACTCTCAGGGTTTTCTTGCAAAAAATGTTTTAATGTTTTGGTATGTTGCATGTCTCACTGATCTATGAATAATAACACAATGAGACCCTTTATGTTGTCCTTGTATAGGCCTTAATAAGTTATTTGGAAACTGCCCCCAGTATCAAGCTTAACTCCACCAAAGGCCACATTATATCTCCTATCAAAACCCTCACCATTTCCAGACCCGAACCTACAATCTTAATGATCTTTATGACCAGATAACAACTTGGATTTTCCACTTATACAACTCGATTTTTCACAGATTTATATAAATCTCTAATCATGAGGTGTAAGATTAGAATAGCGCCAAAAACAAAAAATGCCAACAAAATACATTCTAATATATCATTGCTATCCATTTGAGCTAGGTTAATGTTGTACCTCATACCAAGAACTTCCAGAAGAATACCATCCTTCGGTTATTGCAAAGCACAGAGAAAGAAAATGTCCATCCAATTGAAACTTGACAAGGATCTTGCAACGCTTAGGAATTTCATTCCTCTTCTTTTCCAATGACCTCGCAAGATTCTCCTTACTTGCACCTCCAAAAACAAACATGAAGTTTCCAGATTTTGATTCCATGCAAGTGCCAGATAAAACTGGTATTCAATTCTCCACTTCTATTGAATACTATATTATAGTTATCAGTCGAATTTAACTTCAATATATAAATTGGATAAAATTAAGATATGAATGAAATGAATAAAGAAAAATATTATATGTGTCTAACCTTATTTTGGTTTCTTGTCATTAGATTTCAGCCCTGCAATCTTTATCAAAATTTAAATTATGGATTTTCTCAAATTGTTATTTTTAGTGAAAAATGGGATTCAACACCCTACAATACTTCTAGCACAACCAGATTGTGTAATATTAACATCAAATACTAGCAACTCCATTAACCTAAAATCAATTTTCTAGATTTCTAGCCAAAAATACTAATTTCCTTTCGGTCTTGAGTAACCTAAAAAGGACCAACTCATAGCATGTTTAGACAGGGTAAAACTAAATTTAACTCTTCTAACATATGATCCTTCTTAATTGTCCCATTTTTCTTTGGTCTATATCAGCTCTTTGAAAATGAAGGCCATTAATGTGATCCTTAGGCACCACATTTCACAAGATTTTCTAGAAAAAAATTGGATTCTGTCCAATATCAAGCAGCGACTAATTTAATGGCACAATTAATTGGTCTCGTGGATCTCTTTTCAGGTAAGACTTGTTAAAAAAATGAGATTAGTTTTAAATTTTTATAATGAAAAATGTAATGATGTTTCGTGGGTCAACTTTTAAATTAGCATATTTTTGGGTCAATTTTTGAAGTGAAAACGTTATTTATACCTGGTTTTGTTGATATTTGAACCTATACCTAATTTTGACTTATCTTTGCTTGACATAATGGTGAATTTTTTCACTAGTAAACTATTTTTAAATTTAATTTCCCTTGAATTTTAACCCAAACACGAACATAGTTACCTAGAAGTTACCACTGTTTCAGAATAATAATTTCACTCCTATTTTCAGTTTTGGTTTATCAATGAAGATTGCAGGCTGAAATATAAGATTTGTTGATTTGTGGTTTTCTTACAACTGTATTATATATTTAGCAACATTATAGGAGGGTCTCATCACCTGCTTAAATCAAGGTTGTGCTTCTCAAAATGGTCAACAGTTGATTAAAATGCTGCTTCTATCAACTAAGCTATAGAAAATGGAATCTCCTCCTAGAAATAAGTGCAGTATAGCCCCTGGTGGGATGGGAGTGTTGTGAATTTTTCTATTGCATAGGAAGCCTTGTTCACTTGGATAATTCAGTTGGCTAGGGAAACATAAATCTTAGTTTGAGGTTCCTAAAACTCCAACTAAGTGTTTGTTTTCGTTGCAAGTAAACTGCATAAGCCTAATTAGAGTAAACCATGACAGTTCATTTATACTCAAAGTTAAATCTGCAAGTTGTGAAAATAAAGAAGCCCCCTCACCCTTAAAGATGATAGTGTGTCTCTTGCCTTAAAGGTGCCCAGACCAATTTTTATGTCTTTCCAGCAAAACTAGATGAAATCGGATGCAATATTATGTGCATTATTGAAAATGCTTTGATCAGGTTATTTGAACATGACAATTTAATGGGATTAAACAATAGCCCTTCATTACTATGTTGAGTTAGTCATGTGAAGTTTTAGCTAATGTACACAATTTAAAGGAAAATAGCTTGTATGCTGACAGGAGCATCAAGAGGAAGTAGATCAGTTATTGAACAAGACCAAAAATGAAATGCAGGCAACCATGCACTCAGGGGGGTTGTCCCCTAGAACTGTGAACAATCCAACACAACTTACATTTGGTTCAGACAGTATTTAGAATGGCTTATTTACATCTCAGGTTAAGAGCAAGAAAAGGGACCGCTTGGATCAAAACAATAATGAAATGGTTAAATGTAGTTTTTTCTTGAAGGGAGATGATAACGAATCTGGGCATCTTAAGTGGGAATATTGTTCAAGGCTAAAAGAAATTATGAATATAATGAACAAGGAAGGAAGTACTTTTAGTTCAGCAAGTGTTGAACAACTTGTACATCTTATGTGGTAGGATAGTGAGGTTAACATAAAGAAGGAAAACCATTTTGTCTTGCATCTTACTGTGCTTGTAGGAGTGGTTACTACCATTGATAACATGGATTGTCTCAAGTTAATTTGTTTTGTTGGGAGGTCTGTCTATTTTAGATGGATGGCTTGAAGAACTGCAGAGAGGAAATTCTGGGGATAGTGATAGTTTGAAGGAAGCTCAAAAATCCTACGAAGATTTTGTGGGTCTCGATGTCACCAAAGCTTAATAGATTCCAACATTAAAAAGAAGACAAATACAATAAGAGGAGAGAAATATGGCAGCATGACTCCCATAAAGAAGGGCCAAATTTTGCAATTATGCCTAAATATTTGTATATATTATAAAGACCATCTCTTTGATCAAAATAAAAAGTGAATACGATAACAAACGAGAATAATATAAATTATCACCAAAACATGATTTAAGTTTTTTAATTGTAAATATAAATTATGGCAATTACTGGTAGCTGGTTCACTGTATGTAACTAGACATGTATTTGAAAAGTACTTTATCACATAAGAAATAATTAAAGAGGAAGAAATGTATAGAAAAAGCTCGTTTTGTATTCAAACTTCTCAACGTCATTTATCAATGTCAAAGGTATGTGTTTTGTAAATGACAGCCTGGTCAATTGGTGAAGCAGGGTGTTGTTATTCCTCCACCAAAGTTCAAGTTTCAAATCCCCTAGAGATATGGGTGGTGAAGTGGGGTATTGTTATTCCCCCACCAAGGTTCAAATATCCTAGAGACATGTTTGCCCCTTGTGGGCTGGCCCATCCTTGCAAGCAGGCTATTGGGGTTAGAGCAAGGTGCAAATCCTCCACAATTCTGGTGGAATCAATAGCCCCAGTCATTGTGGCTCTTGATTGTCTATGCTAACATGTACAAATACTCAAAATGTAATTTGTATAAGTAACAGGTTAAGGCTGAAGTTGTAGGAAGCTTCCACATAATAAATTTACTATAACCAGTAGGAATATGAAAAAGCCTATTACATTCCCAACATTTGAATTTTAGTTATTTTAATTTTGCATATGGATTTGTGAGTTTTCACCTTTGTAGTGTGAAATTTGTAAAAGTAGCAGATTAAGCCTGTAATTATGGGAGGCTTCTCTACAAGGTACTCCACATAAGAAGATTAGTCTAACCGGGAGGAGTATGTGTATGACCACCTGTAAAATTCCTAATTTTTTAACTTTTTAGTTATTTTTAATACCATGCCAACTTTGGATTTGCAAGGTTATGAATTTCTGGTTGCAGGAGTTCTTATCACCTGGTTTATTAAGTGACAAACTTTGAAATGTTGATGCATTCGCTAAGAACATTTTTGGCTTGTTTCTGTAGGTAGGAAAAATCATTAAATCCTTTAGATGGATGCCATTCCTCCCTGTGCAACCAAATGATTCTATGTTGACTGTGTTGCTGCTTCTCTCGAAATATCATTTAACAAGTGTGCCAGTTATTGAAATGGATAAGCCATATGTTGAAAATGTGATTACTCAGTCAGTAGTGGTAAGAGGATTGCTACAATGCAAGGGTAGAGATTGGTTTGATGTCATTACGGTAAAATATGTCTCTGATGTGGGGCTTCCTTTCATGTCTCCAGAGGAGGTATTTATTATTTTATTCCATTTCTCTCTTTGCCTTGTTTTCCTTACCTATTAAAAATTTGGTTTCTTGTTTTTGTTTTGTTGGGAGGTCTATCTATTTTAGATGGATGGCTTGAAGAAATGTAGAGAGGAAAATATGGGGATAGTGGTAGTCTCAAGGAAGCTCAGAAAGCCTACGAAGATTTTCTTTTTGTGTTATTAGAGGCCCTTGGTAAATTTCCTGTGGATCTTGAAGCTCTCAAGACATGTAATGTTGGAAAGTCAGTGGATTAGATGCGCACCCATAGGAACTCCAGATTGAAAAGAAAGCAAAGTATTTGATTGATGAATTGAAGAAACGTGTTAATGAGGGCATGAATAATAGTGAGTCAAAATGTTTTCTAGGACATGCTACTGAAATTACTTCAAAAGGCTTGGCTCCATTGATTCATGCTTCAAAAGAAATTTCAAATAGGATATGCCAAAAGGATATAGGAAAATCAACTTCAATTTCTCTTGGGTCAACCAAGGTGTTAGTATCACTCTCCCCAACAAATAGTTCTAAGGAGTCCCATTGTAAGATGCCAATCTTTAGCAACACCACTTATCTTACAGTGCGTGCAAGTAAGGAAGAGAAAAGTAATAGCTCTAGTCAATTATAGAATAACAATTAAACTTGTTTGAGCAAGGATGCAAAAGTTTCTATTCCAGTTCAAAAAGAACATACTTGGAGTTCTATGGTATGCTTAGTTAATAAGAAGTCCTCTTTTCTAGTTCACCACATAATATTTCAATCAAAAGTGTCCAAAGTTCACTTCTATCGGAGAGCCACAAAGAATCCATGGTTGGGAAAACATAGTTATGTAGTAGAAATACATCAGGTGAGAAAGACACACTCTGGAAAATTATCTGACAAGGGAAAAAATATTGCTCGGGGGGATAAAATTCAGAGGTTGATACTTGATAGTAAGACTTCCTAACCCATCCCATCTACTAGAAGTGTAAATTGTGGATCGAATGCAAATAAAACAATTCCTGGGAACCATGGGCTTTCTCCTGGAAAGAAAGAAAAATAGGATGTGCACTATGGGAAGATAAAATAATGGAATATTCTCTTTTATGGTAATTCCTCTCTAGAGGTTAATACAGAGGCTTGCTAGAGAAATAGAACCAAATCCGTAAGTGCTATACCTATTGAGGGGTGTAGCATTAATGGTGAAGATAGTGAAAAAATGTTGGAAATGTGCAATACAACTCTAATTTTATCTTCATACCTTGGTGAAAGGGAAGAGCGAAAGGAAGACATGGCAGAGGGGAATTTTGATATATAAATAAGAAAATATTTTGAACCCAGTGAAGGCTTCTCTATCCATTCTCAAGTAACAACAGTAAGCATGGATGAACGTGGGATGAATTTTCTGGCAAGCATAGTTGTGATTGAAATCTCAAAAGATGAGAATGCAAATGTTGTAGGCAATTCTATAACAACTTTGATGAGAGCATGAGATAATTTAGGCCAGGATGGTTTATCAGGTTATGGCTCCAAACTCAATTCACCTTAGAGTGACGATGTAGTAGGTCAAAATGTGTTGAATATGAAGAAAGGCAAGAATGATCACTATTCCATGGATCATCAAGATTCTTCTAGAACCAACTTGGATACATTTTAAAATGAGGAATTTACTCAAGATGCTTTGAATTCCTCTATGAGGACTTTGGAAACTAGAAATTTTGTTGTGGTAGAGGATGGTATAAAGGGAATTATTGAAGACAGAATACAAGAGAACTCCTATTCAAACAAGGGTGGGGAAAAACCAAGGGATGAGTTCTGTTATGATGTTGAAGAACTCTACATTAGAAGAAAATATGGATTGGCTTCAGACTGTGAAAAACAAGAGGGACTTGGTGGACACTAAATATAGGATGTAGTTAATTTACAACAAGAAAAAGTACATGTTAGGGGCATTAGTGTACAAGGAGACAACCAAGGAAGTAGTGAACACTGCTTGGAAAAGGAAATAGAATTTGGAAATGAAAAACAAGAAAATCCAAGTGAGGGATGTGTTCCATGCACAGGGGCCTCCAATTCTAATGTTAGGGAGCCAAATAATTGTCATGCAGGATTTTTTGACAATGATTTTGTGCAAATTTCATGTCAAGTGGAAAACAAGGTTGGCAGAAGAAGAGGGCCATGACAAGCAGTCTGGCTATAATAAGTTGCCTGATAAAGATGCAAAGGATATATTTTTTTCTTATAAAAAAAATAAAAATATTGATGTGTGTGATGCTTAGGAACATCATTCTACCTATGGACTTGAACATGAAGACCAAGGGAAGGGTGAACACAGAGGTAACGAGCATCTTTTTGTTGCCAGGAGTATCACATATAAGGATGATATTAGG
Organism: Pinus tabuliformis; assembly: GCA_031772625.1. NCBI lineage: Eukaryota > Viridiplantae > Streptophyta > Pinopsida > Pinales > Pinaceae > Pinus > Pinus tabuliformis. The sequence continues at coordinate 824,790,973 of CM062817.1, forward strand.
AAACTTGACTGAAAAAAGAGAGTGCATGGAACCAGAGAAGACTATGGCATCTGGAGAAGTAGAAAATCAACGAATCGGTGTGATTGAAAAATGTTACTACAGAGATGGGATCTTGTATTGTTCTTGATATTTGCAACATTGAAAGGAAATTTCAAATCAAACGTAATGATATTTTAGAGGTATCTTCTAATATTGGTTATGAAGTTCCACAAAGCATTACAGTTGTATCTTCAACATTTGTAGAGCATCAAGAATTATGTTTGAAAACATAAGCAATATAGAGTGCATGGGCAGATGAACTGTATTCTTCTGACCAAATTATGGCAATGACTGTCCCTCCAACAAGGTATGATGGAATCAATGATTCAATAGAAAGACTTTCTTTTGACTTAAATGAATCTATTGAATTGGAGGAAGTAGGTCAATATGACGCAGCGTTATCCACATCAACATCTTGTTTATCAATTGTGCCTCACACAAGTGGTTCTATTCCCCTTATTGTATCATTGAATGGCTTAGCAACATCAATTGTAGTGGTTTCTAGGTCAAAGGGAAATTTCATTCCCCCAATAAATCCAATTCAAATCATAGGATAACTAGGCTGGAAAGGATTTGGAGCAACAAGTGCCTTTCGACTAGCAGAACCTAGAGAAATAATTGCTCTGCAACATCCTGTCTCCAAAATACATTTTCAGATTCTGATGCATTTAATTCAATTGGAAAATGAAATAGAGCATCATTAGATATTGATATTTATGTGAATTATGAGAAAACATCTGAAGATGGGGTAATAACAGTGCATTTATCTTCTCAAATATGTGAACCATCAACAAGCTTTGGATGTAGAGATATGAGCGGAAAATATTTTATATCTTCAATTGCTGAACTGTTTGCTCCTACCAGGCCTTGTAGTCCTTTGAAGTCATATTTAAAATTGAATCACGTTGATGATAGTGGGGAGAATGAATTGATCAAAATGCCTCTTGGTACCAGTGCTAAAAATTTTGGATTGACTTTGAAGACTGACACCAGTGCATTGTCCATTGGAGATTCATGTGTTCTGAGAGATTTTGACTTGAATGATGGGCCCACTTTTGATGATGGTGGAGATGAATTGCTGCCTCAGAATTTTAGCTCATATTCCCATCCTGTAGCTGACCTGAGAGCAAAGGGTGAGCTATTCAATTCATTATCTTGTTTTTCTACTAGAGATGCCTTTCCGTCATTTACAATACCTTTGCATTTTAATGACAAGACAGATCATCAAGTTATCACTACAATTACATCTGCATCTCAGTCTAATCAGAGGTCATTACCTGGTCTTACTTTGCTCAGTGGTGATATATATATAAAGGGCATACATCATTCTCTTCAGGTCCTATTATTTCCTTTTCAAATGCTACTAGTAAACCCTACCCATTTACTGGATTTCTTTTAGGGTCAAGTTTTCAGCTCAACATTGCTTGTTTTTCAAGAGACTCACCTTCCTATCCAGAATCATTAGGAATAGGATGTTTTCCTACAGTTTCCTTTCAGGTAGTCCCTACAGGGCCACTCTCATCATCACATGTGAAACCATACTTAATAAGCCCCATGGTGGCATCTGGGATAGAGAGCAGTAGCACATGCACATGGCCTACACCAAATCTTAATGATTTAAATACAGGTCCTGAGATGCATGACATCTCTTAAATTGTCTTGTTTCATTGAAGTAGATGAAAGAATTATATGATGGATCAACTTTAGGTATATCTTCAAAGAGAAAATAACCTAAAGAAGGTTGGGATGTGCATAGATCTGGATAAGAAATCTATTTAGTAGTAATATTATTTTTGGCTTATGAGTTATTGCATGAAATCGATTGTCAATTGATATGTCAGATCGGAATTTTTTGTAAACAATGTTCTTGCAAGCTATCAACTTCACTGCCATCCTCATAATTGGATGATCATTTCCTTAATAAATTCTCAAATATTTCCTTTAATAAATCTATTCATTTCCTTGATAATTCTCAGATATTTTCTCACAAGGATTGTAATTACTAATATCCTTATAATTTTTAATGTTTCCTCCTTGAGGTATGGACATGTTAGTAATTATTTCTCATGTAATTCCTTTAAAATACACTATGAAGTTTTTAAGGTTGCTCTAACTTTCTCTGTCTATTTTTCTTGTTTCTTTTTCCTTCTGAAACTCATAGTTGTCTTAAAATTGACTTAGGACGGTTCCAATTATCTTAGAACCGTATATTATTCCAGGTTGATTTTGTGCTGAATAGTATTGTTTTACATTTGCAGCTGATTGATTGAGAAGGAGGTGGGTATTTGACCTCAAATTCACCAATGCTACGAGCAGAGATAGTTATTGGTGGTCCAATGTAAATCTGGGATTTTTCAAGAACAAAGAGAAACTAATGAGTCCTACAAGGTGATTGAAGGCTAGGACATAATGTATTTCAAAATAATAATAATTGTATTGATGGTTTACACTCCTACATAGTTTCTATTGGAGAAGGTGGACAAGAGAGGAATGTGATGGTTCTATACTGGTGACATAGGGATATTTCATCCTGATGGTTGTGTTTTGATTATTGACTATGAAAAGAGATAGTTAAGCTTCAACATGGGGAATATGTCTCTTTGGGAAAGGTATTGATGGTTCTTACAAAAATATTTCAACTTTCTAATTTGTTAACTATGTAAATTTCCACATCCCAAGACATTTCCTCTGTGCAGGTGGAAGTAGCCCTAGTAGTGTGCCATTATTTGGACAATATCATGTTACATGCAAACCCATTCCACAATTACTATGTGGCTCTTGTTGTTCCGCAATTTCCACATTTACATGCAGATCCATTCCATAAGAGCCACAAAATGGCTAATTTCCACAATTTCCTTTTAGCACCCAACTAGAAATATGGAACATTTTTTATCCACTAGGGATGTGCAAGACTAGTCCTTACCATCTTTAGCTTTGTACTTTATATCCTTTCAAATTCCTTTCTACACATGTTTTCCAAGAATTTTAGCATCGTTGTTTTTGGAGTAACATAGGTAATTTCAGTCCAACAATGCTACTTCTGGTGTAGCAATATTTCTTTTCATCAAATTGAGGTCAACACTTTGTTCACATTAATAGTGACATCAAGCCAATAGTTATTTAATTACTAATTGATGGAAATTTAAAATGACATTCTATTGATAACAAAATAGATGAAAAAAGAAACAATACATTTTTCCAAAGTGGTGACATTTTTATCGATTAAACAAATGTTGATATGCACATATTCCATAAGTCACACAACATCAACAATTCATCATTGTACCCTTTTATGTACCAAATTTAGTGGAGGTTCAAATATGCAAAGCCATTCTTTCTACTCAATATCTCTCCATCTGAGCAAGTGAATGCATATCTTCTGTCTATAGCAAAAATATTCTTACTCATGCATGTTAAGGGAGTGTAGCTTACAAGAAAAAGTATTCTTACTCATGCATGTTAAGGGAGTGTAGCTTACAAGCATGTGTTTTAGGTTTTTACCTATCAAGCATATGCTTTAGATAGCTGCTAACTTTGGGCTTTGTCAAGACATATTCTGCTGTAGAGCATATTGCATATGGAGTTCTAGTGCATCATATTTGATTGTTTAATTTATTCCAATGAGTTTTGCATGTATTATATTAACTTGTAAAAGCTATTTTTAATGCATGCTCCTTGGTACTTGATTAGTGATGATAATTTTTCTTACTACTTACATCTCATTTGAGTTAAAAAAATGTTAATTATTTGATTGGATTGTGTTGTTTAGGAGCTGAGGACAACAACTTTTTGCATGATGAATCTAGAAGTGTTGTTGATTAGAATCATGGTGCTGGATTCTCCTCTTCACTATCGTCATCAGGTGGGTTCACTGGGCTTCTTAATGGATGCCTTATTTTAGGAGAAATAAACAACTTGCTTTCATTAAAAACAAAGTAAGTTACATTTACATATTTCTTTCTCCTACTGAGTCCTATTCTCTTTCAAAAAGTTACAATTTCTCATTGTCCCATTTGGTATAGCATTGTAAACTCTTTTCTATCTCTGCATACAATCATTTACCTTTGAAAATAATTTTTTCTTTTCATCATGCTAAAAATTATAGTTCAAAACTATATAGTCTCAGATAAGGCCAAAAAAGAAAAATACTAAAATATAAGTTGTAGATCATTTAAAAGACCTGTTAGTCAACTTGGAAAATTATCCCATCAAGTTTTGAAGAAACCTGTTTGCATGAAGATGCCATTTTGAAACACTGAGAAGTTGATTTGTCCCTGCTCTGAGTAGCACCCTTATTTGGACAAGGAATATGCAACATGGTTTTGTTCTCTATAAATGTGGGAAAATGAGATATTTTTAAAGTATCAAGATTGAAATGTATAATTTTTTTTCTGTCTGCCTTGAGTTTGTATGCACATATCCTTTTCAGCAATAATGCAATTCAACATGTACAGTGTTGTAACTCGATTGAAAAATAAACAAAAGAATAAAAAACCTTCTGACATGAAATGTTATCAATGTAGAAAACATATCATCATATACAAATATATTTGTTGGTTTTATGTCCCTAGTAGACGAGATGGAACTGATTTTGACAGAGGTGATAACTACAAGGTAGGTTAAAGTAGAGATTTATTGTTCATTACAAGAAGTGGCTACCCTATGATTCCTTAGTTAGAAGCCACAACCTTAGCCTTGTTCCTCTTGTCTTCTCCAAGCCCCATTGGAGCTGGAAATGCCACCATACATGATTTTATCTAGAGCTGGAGCTAGTTAACCTTGTTGTGGTTGATGGTGATATTGACCCATCAAAGTACAAAGATAGAGAAGAAGTTGTTGAAATTCAAAAAATGCATAGACTTATCCAAGAGTAGAACCTGAATGGTCAATTCTGATGGATATGTTCACAAAAGAATATAGTACAGAATGGTGAGTTGTACAACTACATTTGTGACACAGGAGGTTCCTTTACACAAGTTATCCTTTGCTGTTAATTTTAGATAACAATGGTATGTTCTATGCTTAGCACAATTTACTTCAATGTTCCTTTAGCAACCTTGTCAAATTCTGCAGTCAAACTTCAGCCCATCCAGAAAGTCATCGTTGGTCAAAGCAACAATCAAACACCTCCTTTGAAGCTCAATCAAAGTAAATCAAATGCGGCCTCCAGTAGTGGTAAAATTCAACCCAAAACAGTAAAAAAAATTTTGGTCAAACTTGGTCAACTTGCGATCAACTCTGTGGTCAAACAAGCATGTGGTCAACATAGGTAAAACAACCCATAAAACCTCAATTTATGTTCCAGTGAATGCGTTCTATGAAAATAAAAATTCTACCATGAAAACTGCAGTGAAAACTGGTTAAAATATCCTCACTCAATGCTGGTCAAACTGTCCCTAAAGTCTGAAATTCGGCCTCTAATTTCTGCCTAGAAATTATGTCCTCTTAGTCGCACATGTGAGAGAGAGAGAGATGCTGCCCAATTTGTATGAACCAAGCTAATGAAGAGAGAGAGAAGAATTTGTGAGTGATGGATGTCCAAATGAGGTGTGAAGTCTCTTGTATTTATACACTTCGATGTGGTTGAAGAGACACATCCATTGGGATTCTTGAGCCTACATAATGATGAAGCCGACTTGATCAATTTGCACATGTGTGGTCATAAATTCAAAATCACACTTCTTCTTATCCAAATGAGATGATTTTTAGATCAATTTTGATCCTCTCGAAAAGAGGAATTTAATGCAAACATCATCTCCATCAAATGAGTTGTCCTAAGGTGGAATTTGGCCCTAGTTTCCAATTTTAACACTACCTCTTAACTAGGGAGAATTCCACCTGCCAATCCATCTATCATCATGTACCATCTCTACAATCTCTTCTCTTCTCTATCCTGCTTTGCTAAACCATGAAGTAATAATGAAGAATAATTGATTGAGAGTGAGTCAAAAGACCTTACCTCTCTCCACTGATAAAGGCCAGTCCTCATTTTATCCCAAATCAAGTTGTTGAACACCATGCATCCTATACATAGGGAGCACGGAAGTACACGATGCGTCCATCGGTAGTGCAATGGTCCCTATCCACGTTCCCCAACTCATTGGCCAGATGAGAGGTACTTCCCATGAGTCCCAGACTACATGGGTAGGATGTATGTTGGGGCATCAATAGAAGATGGTGAACCACTCATCCTGATCATATGCCATAGGAGAAGGTGAACCACTCATCCTATGCATATGTCAATCATAGGGGAAGGTGAACCACTCACCCTACATACATGTGTCCATAATCGAAGGGGAAGGTGAACCACTCACCCTACACACATGTCAACCATCATGGGGTATCAGAGGGGAAGGTGAACCACTCACCCTGTACATAGCATGCCACTACTGGAAGGTGAAACACTCACCCTGTCGTCTATCATAGCTCCAAGAAGTACCCCAAGTCCCCAGGAGCTCCTAGAGCTCAGTGTCCAACTCATGTGGGACCCTCAGAGGAGGGTATTTCCGCGACTCCAAGTCTCTCACAGAAGGCTAAGAATTTGACCTTCCCTAATGGCTTCGTGAGAATGTTTGTGACCTGCTCATCCATCCTAATGTGATTGAACCTTATTTCTCCCTACTGTACCATAGCCCAGATAAAGTGTTACATAATATCAATGTGCTTGGAGTGGTTGTGGAACATGAGCTTCTTTGAAAGGCAAATCCCTCTTTGGTTGTCACAGTACATCACGGTGGTATCCATCACATGCTCAAATAGCTCACTAAAGAGCTTCCTCAACCAAACAACTTCACAACATACCATACTAGCAACCGTCTATTCAATCTCGGTGGTGCTTAAAGCAACCAATTTCTTCTTCCTACTCATCCAAGATATTGAAGCAGACGCCAATGAGAAGCAACATCCAGATGTGCTCTTATGATCCACCACACTGTCAACCCAGTTAGCATCAGTATATCCATGTAGCCTCAAATTTCTGGCGGTGTATCTCAAACCATAGTTGATTGTGCCATGTAGATATCTCAAGAGATTCTTGGCAACAATCCAATGTATGTGATGAGCCTCGACCATAAATTGACTCAATGTATTCGTAGTGAAGTTGTTAATTTTTGGTATGTTCTATGCTTAAGAGAAATCTACTTCAATTTTCTTGTTAGCCCAATATCAATGTCCAATTTAGCAATCACATTAGCATGATAGTAAAATGCAGATAGAACATAAACATAAACAGTAGAAGACAAGCCAAAACAAGAGGAAACAAGATGTGGCACAAACCAGGGACAATCCCCAATGTGGGGAAACTCTTGATCAAAACTTCTTTCATATTCTATATTTTAGCAGAGAGAAAGAGACAAAGTACACTGATTTGAAGTCAATACTTGACTTGTCAAAATAGGAGATCTGTCATAAAAAATATTCACCATGAAATTGTCGTAATGAAGTTTCAATTATGGCACCAATGAATGCAGTTCTAAATATTGGTGAGGGCATACTTATCAGTCCTCATTCTTTAATTAATTTCTAGAGCTATGGTTCTCCAAGGTAATTACACCACTATGCTGCTCCTTGCTAGCTGACTAATCCTCAAAACAATACTTCTATCCCTTAACAATGGCTCTGCCCACCTCTCATTACAATGAAATCATATAGGCCTTAGAACAGGCCTGAGGCAGCCTTTTTGGAGGACTGTTCCATCCTTTATGAGCCCTCAAACAACTCCCTCTATCCTCTGCCTTCTAGCAAGATAGACAAGCTTCTCTCAGCCCTTCAGTCTTCCTGGAATAGCTTTATAACAGTTCCATTTCACCCACGCTGCACGCGTCTTCTTGTTGTGACCGTAGGATTCAAATTTTGGTTTTTCTCCCTCTAATAACGACACTCAAACAACCTCTCTTTCACATGTTGTACCTATAGCAAAACAAACTACTTGTAGGGCTTCTCTCTTGTTGTCTTATGGCTCCTTGTAGTGGCTAGAGTCTCCCTTTGACTGCAGCTAGGGCCTCTCTATCCGCATCTTTTAGCCTTCCTTGACTGTGGGTTAGTGCTCCTCTTGACAACAAGTTGGAGCCTTCTTCTTGACAGCGGATTGGAGCCTCCTTTGACTATGCATAGAAGCCTGCCTTTGACTTTGACTAGCTGTGGATAGGAGCATCTTTGAACAATGGATTAGGGCTTGTTATTCACTGTTGATTAAGCCTCCTTTTGTTGTGGATTAGGCGTATAGTTAGGGAACTAGGTCACCTTCAAGACCATGGCTATGGCTTCTTTATGATTGTTGCTAGGGCATGGCTAGATCTCCTTCCTTTAGGACTGCGGCTAGGGCTTCTCCCTTAGTCTCCTCTTCACCTGCAGCTAGGGCTTCTCCCTCTTGACCTCTCTTGCCACCAAACCCAAATGAGTGGAGAGAGATCATGAGAGAAGTGTGTGTAACAAATGACCTGAGGCCTCCTCTATTTATAATGCGACGTTGAGGTTGAGCTAGGGGTAATTTGGTTGTTGGCCGACCTTGACAAATTGTCAATAATACAAATAAATTCATATGTCCATAAATACATGTCAGAATTGGATGATCTTTAGATCAATCCTACACCTCTTGGAGAGAGGAATCCAAGAAAAATATTAGCTTCCACAAATAATATTACCCACATGGAGTTTCGCCCTACTTTCCAATTTTAACAAAAGCATATGTTCGAATGATAGTTTATGAAGAACATCAGGCCCCCACAAGTTGTTGATACTCGAAAATATTTTCCAATTTAGTCCCAACAACACTTCCACATAGTTTCTTGAAGTTGAGTTTCATCATAGTAAACATAGACTTGCATTCCACCATCCCACATCTCTTGAGTAGCTTCACAATTTATTTTCCTTGAGAAAGGAAATTCTCACTTGGATTTTGCCAGACCTCCAAGCCTAGGAATTAGTGCATCAAACCTAGGTCCTTCATCTCAAATTCGGAAACCAAATCCCTCTTACATTGATAAATGAGAGGGTCTGCACCTATCAGAAAAAGATCATCCATATAAAGGACTAGAATGAGAGGCCTGTCATTTTCAACCTTGAAGTATAGGTTCAGGTCAGCTTCACTCCTTGGAAAACCCAACTTCATAAGATAGCTATCAATCCTCTCATACCAAGCCCTATGGGATTACTTCAACCCATAAAAGGCTTTCTTCAACCTGCATACATGTGTCTTATGATCTTGAACCTTGAACCCCTCAGGTTGTTCTACATCGACTTCCTTCTTAACCGAGCCATGCAAGAAATCAATTTTGGCATCCATTTGGTGTAGGCTCGATCCTTGAGAGCCAACAAGAGAAATTATGGATTAAATAGTAGTGTATCAAGAAACGGATGCAAATATCTCATCATAGTCCACTCCTTTCTTTTGAGAGAAGCCTCAAGCAACGAACTCGGCCTTGAACTTTTCAACACTCCCATCATCTCCATGTTTGATTTTGTAAAGCCATTTTGAAGTGACCACTAACTTGTCCTTGGGTTTAGGAACTACATCCCAGACATCCTTCTTCATGATTGATTCCTATTCCTCATACATTGGATCCTTCCATACTTGGTTCTTTACAACTTCTTCAAATGTACACGGCTTAGATTGAACAATGGTACTCATAGCAGCTAAGTACCCTTGGTACATGTTCGGCTTCTTGCTTTCATGAAATGTCCCCCTTGGTGCAACATGATTTTCAACATCTTCGAGAGTGTCTTTGAGCCACAAAGGTCTTTTCCTTGAAGTAGAGTGCTCACCAGGAGGTGGATTAATGGGATCCCTTAGACCTTCAATATCAGGAATTGGTTCATATGTCAGAGATTCATCCTTCTTTCCTGCATCATCATCATTGTCCTTGGGATAGGAAGATCTCTAACTTTCCCAAGGGAAGAATCTTCATCAAAGGTGACATCATGGCTTATCTCTACTTATCTTTGACCAGGCACATAGATTCTATATGCCTTCGAAGTTTCACTATAGCCCACAAATGTTCCTTTCTTCCTAGATGCTTCTAGCTTGTTTCTTTTCTCTTTTGGCACATGAAAATACATGGGACAACCAAATATTCTAAAATGTGAAACATCAAGTTTCTTTTGTTGAATTGAGGCTTCTATGATCCATATCAGGTTTATGATCATAATGTGATTTACGCCGAAAAATATTCTCATAATCAAGTTTCTTACTGGTGAAAACTTCTTCAAGTGTCTTGAAGTCCAATGTTTGATGCAGACACCTATTTTGAACATATACAACAGTTTTGGAAGCTTCTCCCCATAAGAACTTCAGTAGGTCTTGGTCATGAAGCATAACATGATTAGCTTCTATGATTGTTTGATTCTTCCTTTCGGAAACTCCATTTTTCTTAGGAGTATATGCAGTAGTGGTCTCCCTCTTAATTCTAACTTCTCTACAATAGTCATTGAATTCATTCGACTCATATTTGGTTCCATTATCAGTCCTCAATATTTTGATCTTCTTCCCTGTTTGATTTTCGACCAAGGCTTTGAAAGAGTGGAAAATTTGAACACTTCATCCTTCTTCTTCAAGAAATAGATTCATGTTTTGTGAGAGAAGTCATCCACAAAAAATTGCATAGTACAAGTATCCTCCCAAAGATGTTACAAGAAACATACCAGATAGATCAGAATGGACCAATTAAAGAATGTTGGTAGTTTGACTTTCACTTGAAGGGAATGGTCCCCTTGTATGTTTTCCAATTGCACAACCTTGACAAACTCCTTCATGATCTATGTTGAATTTGAGCATACCTGTGACCATCTTCCTTACATAAGGTAAGGCTTTGTAATGAAGGTGAGAAAATATTCAGTGCCATAATTTGGATTGAAGAGAAGTATCACAAGTCATAGCTCCCAATGGACTTCCTTCAACCTGATAGAGACCTTCAACCCTAAATGAAAGTGTAAATGCATCTTTCGAGTTCCTTTTCCAAAAACATACCTTCCCATCAACAAATGTTACCTTGAAGCCTTTATTTTCCATCACAGAAATAGATACCATGTTCTTTTTCAAATCAGGTACATACAATACTTCTTGTAGATGAAGGATTTTACCTTGACTCAAGTGAAGAGTGACAGTCCCAATCCCTTTCATGGTGTAGGTGGCATTGTCCCCATGTATGATCTACAAATTTGAGAGGGAATCCTTATACCCAATGAAGTGCCTTGAGGCACCACTTTCAATCAACCAATTATCCAAAATGTCTGGAGGAGAGTCAGTGGTGAGGGTAGAAATAAGATAAAATTCTTTTTGCTTATCTACAACATTAATTTCCTCATACCTGGAATTTCTTGACCTTTTGGGAGGTTAACCATTTCCATATCGAGCAATAGGATAGTTCCCCTTTCCTTTGTTGTTTAACTTGTTACTTTGATTTCCATTGCCTTTGTAGTGATTTTTGTTGTCATTATCCCTTGGAGTGTCCTTCTTGTGAGGACACTCTCTAGCATAGTGGCCAAACCTGTTACAATTGAAGCATCTTCCTTTTCTTCCTTCTTTGAATCTCGACTTAAATCCTTGACCTTGTCTTCTTGGACCAACATTGTTCTTCTTTTTAGCATGAGTAGAGAAAGCAGTAGGATTATTTCCATTTGAGGGCTTATCTCTTTCCATCATCCTTATTTCTTCTTGAGTGCATCTAGCTAATAATTCATCAAAACCTAGAATCCTGTCATTGTTGAGGATGGTGGTGTTAAACACATCCCATTCTTTTGTAAGACCTCCAAATGCAATAAGAGTGAGCTCCCTGTCACCAACAACTTCTCCAATAGATAGGATATCATTCTTAATTTCAGTAATCCTCATGAAGTAGGATTGAATGGACTCTCCTCTATCCATCATGATGTCTTTGAACTTGTTCTTGAGAAAGAGGACTTGATTTTCATTGTTTACTTTGAACATCCCAACCAAGTTGTCATACATATCCTTAGATGTTTCCAAATCAGAAATATAGGAAACCAAAGGCTTGTGAATGGAATCTACAATAATTTTCTTAGCTTTGACCTCACATTTCTTGTACTTTGTTTTTGCAGCAGCAGGTACATTTGAAGGAGGCTCCACCACTCTTCCCTTTACATAGTCCATAGCATCATTCTCTTCCAAAGTCAAATCTAGAGACATCTTCCATGCATGATAGTCAGATTTTTCCTTGAGCTTGTCCTTGGATTTGAAGTATGATGTAGTCGACATTGAAGCTAGCTCAAAATTCTTGTCCAACAACTTTCCTTAGTGATTGATTTTCTCACTCTTTCTTGGGATTTGTTTTCACCTGGGCTTTGATACCATGTTAATTTTAGATAAAAATGGTATGTTCTATGCTTAGCACAATTTACTTCAATTTTCCTTTAGCAACCCTGTCAAATTATGCAGTGAAACTTCAACCCTATTCAGAAAGTCAACATTGGTCAAAACAACAGTCAAACACCTCCTTTGAAGCTTAGTCAAAAGCAATCAAAATTGACCTCCAACAGTGGTCAAATTCAACCCAAAACAACCACAAATGTTTTTTTCAAACTCTGTCAACCTACGGTCAAACATGCCTGTGATCAACACAGGTCAAACAGTCCAAAAAACCTCTATTTTTGTGCCAGTCAATGTGGCCTAAGAAAATTGAAATTCTGCCCCAAAAACCACAGTCAAAACTGTCAAAATCTCCTCGGTCAACGGTGGTGAAATTGTCCCAAAAGTCTGAAATTCAGCCTATAATTTCTGCCTAGAAATTTTTCCCTCCTAAGTGAGAGAGTGAGAGAGAGAGGTTGCCCAAGCTATACGAACGAATCTGATGAAGAGAGAGAAGAATGTGTGAGTGATGGATGTCCAAATGAGGTGTGAGGTCTCTTGTATTTATACACTTCATTGTGGGTGAAGAGACACATCCATTGGGCTTCTTGAGCCTACATAATGATGAAGCCGACCTGATCAATTTGCACATGTGTGGTCATAGATTCAAAATCACACTTCTTCTTGTCTGAATGAGATGATTTTTAGATCAATTTTGGTCATCTCGAAAAGAGGAATTTAATGCAAACATCATCTCCATCAAATGAGTTGTCCTAAGGTGGAATTTGGTCGTAGTTTCCAATTTTAACATTTTCCCTTGTCAAATGGTCAAATGCTAGTTATGTCTGATGAAGGATCTATAATTTCACCTAGAGTAGCCAGGTCCTCTTTACAGCTCAATATGGATGAAAGATGTAACTAGGTGAGGGTTCTATAATTGAATTTAAAGAGGCTAGGTACATGCTATGGCCAATATAGCTGAGATATGTTGCTGGGTAAAGCTTATAAAAAAAATAAAAAATTGAAGCCAATACTCCCACAAAAATAAACAAATATATATATATATATATATCGAGATCTATTAAGTATTAAAAAAATTGTATTTTGGTTTTTTTGTCTCTCTCCAAGTTTAATAAATCTAAGGTTAAAATGCCTTTATGTTGTTCAATCATTCATCTAGAAATGAATTGAATTGAATCTATCACTAACATCAACATTTTTTGTTGTTGTTTTTTTTATATATACATTTATCCGTAAGAAACCTCTTCCTATCACTCATTTTTCTTCACAACAAGAGCTACCAAAACCATGACAACTAATTTAATTATGTTTTAGAGCATTAGGTGTAGGATTTAGTTCATTTTTAGAAAGGATGATTATGGGAAGTAAGAAGAAGGTTATGGACAATGATTTCTTTGGTAAATTGCTTCTCAAAATGGTGTTATTCATGTCTCTTAAGAAAAATTCATGGCTTTTCAAGTTGTTGTTTTTTCCATGTCTTTAGAGTTATTTTATTCATGTGGTTTGAATAGTGTTCCAACCACAGTGCTCTTCCTTTAGGAGGGTAGTAGTTAGAACATTGTACAATAGTGTTAAGTATAATAAACAGTGCCATCCTTCAGTGGTCTGTACAGTAGTGTTGAGGGTACACTAGTATTTGTGGAGGAGAGAGATATGGTGCTATAAGGTACATTAGTGCTCTCTTTTCCATATATTATCACAGGTTCACAAATACAAACTCACTCTTCCTTTTACTTGGATAAGCAAATGATGACAACTTTGTATTTTGTAGTGACAAGGATAACTATGTATTGGAGCTAGCCTTGAGCCCTTCAATGCATCATTTGCTTGCCCAACATGACCATCTTCCATTGGTAATGGAATTCAATTTTTGAATCGACATTTGTTTTCAAGGCTGTTTCATGATAAGAAAACATGCAACCATTGTTGGATTTCCTTCGAGCACTCAAATACCACAACCATGTCATTCTTCTTTCCTTGATTAATATATTGTATCATTGTGTTTGATAGTTAATTCATTACTCTTCTATGTACAATAAATATCTATGAAGTAGTAGAGAAGGGTGTTTTCCTTGTTTTAAAGATATATAATATGAATTGATGAAAATTTTACAAGGCTATTTTCATTCTTATCTTTTGATTTTACTTCTTTAGAGAAAACTATATATTCAAATACAAACTCAAATAAAACTAAAATAGAGAAGCCTAATTATGAATATGTTTCTCTCTCCACTACCTTGCAATGATGTTATTGTTTTCTGAATTATACTTGAATTTCACTGATAATAACCTGGATTTATATATTGCTTTTAGCACCAAATTGACATCACAATAAACATACGAATATCCCATTAAATATGACTTAAAGATGATTCAAATAATCTCACCTTTAGCTTAAGGATGTGGCAAAGTGATTTCTGAGGTGTGAAATTTTATTAGAGGCATTATTTATTTGTTTGTTTTGGTTAGAAAAGGGTTTTCTCTTGGTCTTATGTGACTTTCAATTTATCATTTGTAGCATGTTGAGAAATGGGAAAGAAAATGTGTGACATTTATCTTGCAGAAATTGATGTTGAATGAAATGATACATAGTTTAACCAAGCTACAATCCTCTTTGGTAAAGGTAGAGGAACATCTTAAAAAACTTCCTAAGAATACACCATATATAGAGTTTGAACATAAGTAATATATGGCTTTTTCTTTTGCAGATATGTTCTTTTTTCTACCCAAGATATCACGACAAGAAAAATATTGATATTGTAGAAATTGTTTGAGGACGTCATTGCGATCGATTTTTTTGATATCCTACTTGATTGATACTTTCTCATGATAGGAAGACTTTAAATATGAATTAATATGTTATTGAAACAAATCATATTCAAAGTTTATAGATATAAAGATAAAAACAAATGTCAATGCCTTCGTTTGATTGTCACTTGACTCTAGTGTCAGAAGGTTACAAGAAATGGGATTGGAAAAAGGATGGGGAGACAATGCAGAGCATGTCTTAGATATGAATCATTTGTTGTTGGAGATCCTTCGAGCACTTGAGCCATCGACTTTGGAAATGTTTCTAGTAGGGATTCCTATGGTTTTTAATGTTGTGATTCTTTCACCTCATGTTTATTTTGGGCAAGCATATGTTTTAGGAATGCCAGACAAGACATCGGTGGACATGCAAACAATTTTTTTATAATTGCAATGTCCATTCCATGATATCTTCTCTTTATTGTTTGATTGTATTTTGAACGTTTATTTTGATTTTGTTGTCTTTTAACTATGAAATTGAAAATATTTAGTATCATTTCCATTTAAACAACAACCAAAGTTTGAAGATGAAATTAGTATTACACGATATTGATTGAAATCCTTTTAGTTGTTTTGTGTTAAAATATTTTCATGACTATTAAAAAAATTTACTTTCATGTTGTTATTTGAGCACATTTTGTTTATATATTTGACCAAGTTCATGCGTTAGAGAATGAAATGTTGTTGCAAGTAAAATGACAAGGATTAGACATCATACCTCAGATTATTTGTTTTCACAAGTTATCTGCAACTTGAGTTTTTTAAAATGTAACTTCGTTGGCATGATTGTACCTAAGCTTTCCCTGAAGGTTGAATACTAAGTTACTAAAGTGTTATTTTCTATGGTGATGTTTTATTTTCTTTGTTTATACAAGTCATCTGGCCACATAGTGGCCACTATCGCCCAACTGAAGAAAACTTGTTCGAGTTTCTTGCTTTTATGGAGAAAAATGGCTTTGACATTGTTGATGTTGAGGTATATGTCATATAAATCTTTTATAGTCTACTTTAATTTATATTCTAGTGTTCATCGTCTTTCATGTCTTATACTATGCATTGTATCTTCTTTTGTTTTTAGAAAAGGAACTCAATATTGATGGTAAGAAGCAGGAATTGAAGAAAGAGGAGAACAATAATGTTTGAGCGACAAATGAAAAGAGAGAGAGAGAAGAGACTCGGTCTAGTGATACCTTTAGAGCCATTAACCCGCATAAGACACACACATAGAAATTGATGGTCAAGTCTTCAGAGTTGTTGAATTCACTTGCAATGCTTTGGCAACACAATGATAATGTTTTGAAGTGATGAAACAATATTTCATGTGTAAATTGTAGTCCAACCAATATTAAGTTGGAAACTCATATTGTAATACTTAACATTTCATATAATATAATTTGAGGTTGAAATTATTTATAGTTGCACTTGATATTGTTTAGTATTGTAATTAACATATGCAACTTTACGTTTTCATATTAGATGAATATGCACATTATATGATTTTCTTTTTTGTTAATTTAGTCGCAAAATCATACTAATTAACTTATGTTGATTAATAATGAATATATAAAATCAATCTAAAACTACTAAATTAGTCGTTTATATAATGAATATGAAACTACCAAAAAAAGATAAATGACTATTGAAAATGATAAATTTATGATTACAAATGATGACTGAATTTTGCATATATACGACTATTAGTAGCTAATTTAGAGTATCTTATAACACGACCAAAATTTAGTCATATTTCTTTGGTCATTAATTGATTTCAAACTATGACTAAAATTTGTATATATATGACTATTAGTAGCTAATTTATAGTATATTATAACACAACTAACATTTTGGTCATATTTCTTTGGTCATTAATTGGTTTTCCTGGGTGATCATATAGTAATATATTTTATTGTATATTTGGACTTTAATTATAACAATTAATGACTAAATCAATGACCAAATTTATGACTAAATATACTACTAGATGATAAAATTGAGACAACCAATTAATGACTAAGCTAAAAATGACTAAAAGTTGGTTGCGTTATAAGATACTGTAAATTAGCTACTACTAGTCATCGACCGAAAAATAGTCATTTATATGCAAATTTTAGTCATTTTTTTAGTAGCTAAATAGCCATTTTCTACTAGTGATTGATCCAACATCATATTGAATTGTGGAGACAAAATGAATCAACTTTTCAAGACGAGTACATCACTAGGTTGAATGAAGGTGCTAGCTGTGAGTAGTGTCAAAACCTTAGGGAAGCAGAAAACTAAGGCCTAAGAAAATATATCACCACTTGTCCACTGAAAGAAAAAATTTCAATCCCACAATGGCCTATGGAAGTACATTTCGTTAGATGTATATCACACTATGAGATATGATTGTCTGATATAATGAGAATTGCACATATATTGTCATAATTCCCCTCACAATCAGACCCTATAGTTGTGTCTTATAATATTAATCATATTATACTATTTAATTATAAATTATGACTATCAATTAATTATTAGTTTGAATAATTAGTCTGAAACTGTGTTTTAAGTATTTATGTATACATGAAAATATTCGGAAAAAAGGTACTTTTATGACTAGTTAATTTTGAATGAATCTAAATACATAACAAATTATGGTTCCTCGGTGTTTCTCTAGCGTTATCTTCTCATTGTACTAATTTCTCCCATGTCCTCTACAGCTTTTAGTGAATTCCTCTTTGACGATGTCCAATTCCAATGCAATGGAAATTTATCCTCGATGTTTTTCTGAGCCAAAGGGAAGCTCCACAAGTAACAACCAGAAAGTAGCCTCAAATATATTATTGGGGGCCAAAATGCAGTAATTATACAATAAGCCAAGAAATGTTGCACGTTAATCATCTTCCCTTTAATATTGATTAATAATTTCTTTGCATGATCATGTAATACTAAAGTGTCAAAGGGACATTTAATGTTAGTCATCCATCAATACCACCTTGAGAGTGCTTAGTATTTAATACTTCCTCTTAAACACATGATAGATCACCAACTTCAAGGATAGCAATATAAACACAACAAAAATGAAATTAAAAGAAATACTAGGAAGTCAAATGTGACTAATCTTGAGCCAAGAAAATACCAAGCCCTTCACATTAGCAAGGCATTCTTAGCCACTAAAACATAAAATCCTTCCATTGCATCATTTTCACCTTTTCTTTAATTTATTTAATTGAGAACATAAATTTCAGAAGAAAAAAAAATCATTGAAAAAGGTCTCAAAATCCTAACAAATTCTCAGGTGATTGTTGTATCAATTAAACAAAAAAGTTATCGTTTGATATGCTTTTAACTTGCAGAATACATTGAAGAATATGAAGCTTTCTCATCCCTTGCTCCTAATCAAATTGTAATCTGTGGGTTCCAATCAAGTAATCAATTTCCCTCGAAGATGGTTAAGAGATCACTTTGGAGAAGGACTTCTAAAAGCATTGGGATAGTAGAAATGGAATTAACAGGGAGGAAAATGAAGCACTTTAGTGGGTGCTCCAAGAAATGGAATTAAATAGGAGGAAAATGAAGCACTTTAGTGGGTGCTCCAAAGTATTTGAATGCAACTGAAAATTATTTTATATTCCCTCCACACATTTTAAAACAAAAACCATTTAGTTGCATCTCATTTATTTTCCACCTTTCCGTAATATGTAATTCTTTGAGCAAGAATAAAGCGTTCATAAATATTGTCATGAAAGAGGACTCTTCATAATCCTAATAATTTGGGCTCTAACAAATAAAAAAATTCATGTAGTGAATAAATCGTACATGGTAGATTTCAGTGATTAAAATGACAACTTTATTCTTAATCTCATTACAACAAAAATAAATTCAACCCTAACTAGTTGGGATCTAACAAATTAAGAATTTCATGTAGTAAAGAAAACTTACATGGTAGATCCCAATTATTTTCAATGACAATTTTATTCTTGATCTTATTACAACATATATAAATTCAAGAGTACATACATATTTCTTTACCTGAGACAAATTTTGAATGCATTCCGGTATTTCATAGAAATATAATGATACAATTTATCTATATGATATGAGAAATCTATCTACATATAGCACCTGTCACTGGACAATAGTGTTATTGAGACACCATCTCATGGAATTAGAATCATGTAGATAAATAGTGTTATAGAGATACCTTGTAACACCTATTCAACACTACATTCCCCTGCCATATTTCTGATATTTTATTTGTGTGCAGATTTAAGCTACTGTAACGTAACTTCTACATATTTGACAATTTAAATGTAAAATATTACCGAGATTGAAGTTATAAAATTAACATATGCACAAGAAGATACAATATGCATGGGTTATAAGTAATACGAGATTTACATGTTATATCAAGACAAACTTTTTCTGATCTCATTAACTCCTATCTTGTAGTTGGTGATGGATATAGCCTTTAAAATTATGAGCCATCCTTGTCATATCTTATATTTAATGATGGATATAGCTTTTAAAAGCATCAACCTTGTTTTTTCTTTTATGCACGGTTAATTTAGATGAAATTGCTCATAATTTTATTCAATATTATCTTGTACAACTGGAAATAAAATGATGTGGGGGTGGCGTTTCTAGTGATGTTCAAATTTGTTTTAATTACCTAAATTTAGCCTATTTAAAATAAACTTATTTAAAATAAATAGGGGTGGTGTTACTAGTGATTTTCAAACTTGTTTTAATTACCTAAATTTAACCTATTTAAAGTAAATAATTGCACTGACCATCTTATACTCAAGTCAGTAACTTTGCTTGAGGGCATCTTCATGACATCCACTATCTCTGCAAATTATGAAATATTAGTAGTATCTTGCACTAAATAGTCAATGTTGTCATAGAATCATTTATTGTGTTTTTTACTCTATTTCACCAATTTATTGATATTTTATGATTCTTGGTTTCAATTTCCATGCTAAGACTGGATTCATCATGTCTGCTAGGATTTTTAGTTGTGCACACATCATATTACTCACTTCTAATTGTATCAAAAATAAAGAATATGAACAATGACATGTAGTGACATGTGGGTGTATATTTTACTCAATGATATGCTTGATTTTTTAACCCATTCCAATCCTACCACAATGAAATTAAGAGAGAGAAGGACACAAGAAAGACTATAAATAAATGAAATTAGAGACTTTAGAATGCAACTCCAATTATACTTGAATGTAACGATAAGTATTTGTAGCTGCGTGGTCACCAATGAGAATCAAATCGCACTGTTAAAATTTCCTTGAAATATGAGAATTTGGTTGCACCGACACTAATCCTCTGTAGTAGTTCCTTGACTTGCCTATAGATATAATTTTAGAAAAAATCCTACTCCTGGAATTCTTCCATATATGAATCATCTTTGTCCCCCTTTATTGATAGTTATTTTTCAAGGCAATAAAATAGAACTCTCCAATTGCATCATCGCCTTTAAAAACAATGTTTGAGTATTTCTAGGTGATTGTTGAACCAATTTCTACTTAGGTCCACGAAATCCTTGATTTGTCTCCATCGCACAAACCTCTTTTCCTAATAAAATTATAAATCCCACGTCTGTATTTCTCATCCCCGACATACTAATTCTTTACATTGGAATACTTTATTGTTTCTCCCTCGATGCAATAGAGATCCACTACTGTGGCATGGAGATGATTGGTGTCATAAAATGGTGTAGTGCATCCTTCAATATATGTCACAGAACTCCTCTCACCTAACATAACTCCTATCATCTATAACAATAAGAGTCCTCTTAAACTCCCTGGTCTCCATATCATTCATCCTGAAATAAGTGGATATTTCCATGGGTGACAAAGTGTGCTTGGGGATTTAATAGAAGGAGTCAGTAAAAAAAATAAAATGCAGCATAATAGTTATCAGCAGGAGGAACAACCATGCCAAACTACTTCCTAACTAGATCAAGATACTTCTGAGTTACCTCTTATAATGAACAAAAGATAACCTCAAATTCCTATAGAGTCTACATATGCATGGTAGAGATGAAAACATTGTCAAAAACAAAATCTAAAACAATGTTGGTCAATCTCTTCTTCTAGTCAAGGGCATGCCCAACTTTTGAAACGTATCAAGCAGGCTAGGGTCCACCTCATGTAGGCTCATCTTCTTCTTCTACTCTCTCTGGAAATTGATGGGTTGGTAAAAGTTATCAGACCATTTGGGTTCTTCCATTTTTAATCATTGTCTATAAGAATTAAGTCTAAGTTGCAAAGTCCATTCAGGTTCCTTCCTTTTAGCTGAAATTAACCTAATTTTTTGAGATTTGTAAGGTTTAGTGGATATAAGTATATTATACTTAAAATATAGTAACATGGTTTAAAAATGTAGCCATTGAGATCAGAATATGAAACATAAAATATTTTATGTTCGTGCTTACAAGAAATTTTAATTTCATGTAATAAAGTTTGAGGAAGGTCTAGTATTTGCATCCTACCAGAAAATTTTCTTGCATCACTTCAGCCATTTGAATTTGGCCACGGTAGAGTCCATTGCACAAACAATAAACCACTAAAAAACAAGGTGAAAAGAAAAAATAAAATTTCATGCATTGTGACCCTAAAAAAGTTAGGGAGGAAATAAAATTTCATGTATTCTGACCCTAGAAGAGTTAGGGAGGAGAGAACTAATCTGTATGATGGCATTATGATACAGGTATGACACAGGTGTTGTCCTTGATGGAAACTCTCTCAGATGAAAGATCACAGTATAGCAGGTAAACATCAAAGAATGAAGAAAGAAAGGTATACGTAGGCTCACCATTGACCAAGCCGCGTATACATGCAGGTTCACTATATACAAAATCGCGTATATGAACAAGGTATACGCAGGTTCACCATTGACCAAGTCACGTATACACACAGGTTCACTATATAAAAATGCGCGTATAATGTGCACATGCACTTTCACAAAAGGAAATGCGCGTACATGTTGGAAAACTAAGTTTTGGTCCGTGGTATTTGGTCTATGGTATTTGGTCCAAGGTATTGACCCCAGGTATTGGGTCCAAGGTATTAGTCCTATGTGGTTTTGGACCATGGTATTGGGAGAGGCATAAACCTATATAAAGAGAAGAAGATCATTAGGCAAAAGTGCAAGTGTGCAAGGATTGAATATCTGATGAAGTGTGAGATCTAGTATGCTAGTTATGGGTTTATGATGCTTTGCTTGATCTAAACCAAGGATGCACCTATGCGGTTGATGATGGATGATGGATCGGGATCATAAGGCTTGGAATGTATTATCATTATGTGGTTTGTTCATGGATAGACTAGACCTAAATTATTGACGCATGTTTTATGGTATAAATGTTATGATCTGGGTATGACTGATGTCTGGAATAGCTGCAAAGTTATGAATAAATATTTGTAGATTTGTACGTGGGTTGAATTTGGTAAAAGAGCGTATACACACTGGTTTGGCTCATCTGAGTGGCATATACAGTATGAAGTATGATATTTGAAGTTGCAGTTGGGTCTGGTTGTTGTTGCAGAGTTCTATGCTCTGCTCTATGTTCTGGTGACTGTGTTTTGATGATAGAGTTTCAGTGATTCAGAGATTGATGATGCAACTGTAGTTGATGCTTGTATTGCAGTAGTGATTGATTTGTGCTTCAATGTTATTGATGGGTCCAATATGAAAATTGGATGAAACGTGGCCTTCATATTATGGTGTTGTGATCTAGGAGGATCCAGTAAAAACTTATGAAACGTGGTCCCTGGAGGAAGAAAGAAGGTCATAGCCTTCTGTAGGCTGGTGCCTATGTACTGGTAAACATATCGGATAGTACAAGAGCCAGGGGGTTGGATCTCCTTTCTAGTAGCAGCTAGAAAATGAGTGAAGGTTGTAGCCTTCAGTAGGCTGGCGCCTACGTACTAGTAAACATATCGGCTAGTACAAGAGCTAGGGGGTTGTAGCTCCCTTCCAGTAGCAGCTAGAGAATGAGAGAAGGTTGTATCCTTCTGCAGGTGGGTGCCTGTGTATTGGTATGATTCTGCGCCAGTACAAGATTGTAAACAGGTTTTTCTTATATTAAAGGAAGACGACAGCAGGTGGTTTTTGTCCCGCATTGGGTTTCCACTTTATATCATGGTGTTCATGTGTGTTTCTTATGTGTGATGATCTGTTCTATTTTTACTACACCTGGTTACTATTTACATGGTTAATGAAGTTCTAATGCACTGATTAAAGATCAACATATGATGAATTAACTTAATCATAAGTTTGTTGGATATACGCTAATTGCATTAAACACAGTTGCGTGTACACACAGGTTCGCTTAACTGAAGTAGAGTATATGAATCTGATTATGGAAATGACAAAGTTAGTTATTTGCTAATACTGATTCACCCCCCCCCACCCCCTCTCAGTATTATTTCCAACACTGTACAATAAAGACATGCAAAAATTCTTACTTGTCCATTATCTTTTGATGAATTGTTGACCACAATCAAGATCTGCATTATCATAATCATTAAACCCTTTTTACAATAAAGAGGTGAAAAATCCTTACTTGTGCATTATCTTTTGATGAATTGTTGGCCACAATTGAGATCTACATTATCATAATCATTAAACCCTCAACTCTAGATGAAATTTATGCTTTGATCATATAAACCCTTGAAATTTTTTACCGATATGAACAAAAATCATCTTTAGTAGAAAGGAAGAACTATCCAGAGTCCAAATTCATATGCATGTAGAAATGGCCAAAATCTCCACGCCCAAGGACCTTGCCCTTCCTCCATCTAATAGTTGATGTTATCCTAACGTGTTTCCCATGCAGACACCATTTGGGGTTTGAATACCATGAAATCCATAGATCATGTTGATGGTCTTCCTTCTTCTGGAATTTCCATGCAAATATCAACAAGGCAAAGAAAAATGCAGTGCTACAATTTGATGTTGTAATATGTGAATATTTTATTTGAACCCAAGGCCAAACTGGAAATGAAAAAGAAAATAAATATTTATAATGGAAAAAATAAAAGAAATATTTATAATATAAAATAAAATATATATAAATTGCAATTGGGTTAAATGATTTTTTTAATAAGAATTTGCTATTTTTTGCGTAAAACCCTAAATTAAAAAAAATGAGTTAAAAATGATATTTGGATGAATGTAAACATTTTAATATGGCCACAATTAATAATAAAAAGTTAAATTATTAAAAATAATAAAATTCAATTTGTTATATTTTGATTTTGCTATTAACTTGTGAATAGGCATTGTTACAATACCATGGGCCAAATACCATGGCTTATCAATACTACAAGTCCAAAAACCACAACTTATTTCACAACCAAAATATTTTATAACAATGTGACAAGATTCTTAACTGTGGATATTCACCCCCACATTACCTTAGATAGTATTAACTTGTAAAAATATAGTTTGTCACAATACCATGGGTCAATACCATGGATTATCAATACCACATGCCCAAAAAAAAACGTAAAATATCTCACAATAAAAATATTTTATAACAATATGACAAGATGTTAACCATGGATATTCACCCACACTTTACCATGGATATTAACTTTGTTACAGTACCATGGGCCAATACCATGGCTTATCAATACCACACGCCAAAAAACATAACTTATTTCATAGTAAAAATATTTTATTTTAATTTAATTTTACAACATTTTTTTAATTGAATCTAAAATGGAAAACGTCACAGTTTGAGATATATCTAAACCCTTTATCCTCCTCATGACTACTAAAAATATTCCCATAGAAAATTAAACCAAGGTTTTAATAAAATTAAGCTAAGATGGATCTATGCCATTTCTTTATATATATATATATAAAGAACCAACATAGATCCATCTTAGCTAAGGATCCAAGGGATGAGAGCAAGCAAAATAGATTAAATATAGTGCATGATTTTTTAAAGTTTTTCATTATTTTATTTTCTTTGACATGATTGATCGAAAATATAGGTTTAATATTTTACAACCAATTAATTTTTTTTAATTTAAATAATTTCTTAAACACAATACAATGTGATTAAATTTAAGAGAGAGTTAGGGAGGGGGTAGAGAGAGGGAGGGATATAGTGAAGAAGTTGGAGGGCAGAGAGAGAGAGAAAGAGAGAGGAGGTGGGATAGAGGGAGCAAGAGGAAGGAAGATAGAGGAGAGAGAGAGAGAGATGGAGTTAGAGTGGGAGAGGGAGGGAGAGTGATTTGGGAGGGGGAGAGGGAGGTGGGAGATAAGGGATAGAGAGGAAGGAAGATAGAGATGAGGAGAGAGAGATGGAATTGGATGGGGTAGGAGAGGGAGGGAACAAGAAAAACATGGAGGGAGAAAGGTGGAGATAGAGGAGGGGTGACAAGGGAGTCATGGAGAGAGAGTGAGGGAGAGAGGAGAGTGGGAGGGAACATAGAGAAGGATATAGATTGAGAGGTAGAGAAGGGGAAGAGAGGGAGAGAGAGAGTGTGTATGTTTTGGGGATGAGATATATAGAGGGATTAACAAAGAGACACAAATAGAAATATAGATATTATATAGTATTATATAACCAACCTAGATCCATATTAACTCTATAACTATCAAGTGCCGAGAGGGATCCAATCACTCAAGGTGCAAACCTTTCCTCAATTTTTGAACTAGAAAAAAAGGTTTTCACCTAGAGAGATTGGATCCCCCTTGGCGCTTGATATATCCGGGGTTAAGATGGATCTAGGTCGGTTAATGTGAAATTAATGTAGTTTTATTTGATATTATAGTCTTAAAAAATAAAATTGCTCTCCAAAATAAGTTCAAATTGGAACTAGACCCAATTAGATTCACTAAATAGATTTTTTAAAAATACATAAAAGATTTTTTTATTATTAAAAAATATATTTTTAAAAATACAAATTATTAGAAACAAACAATGCAAAGTTGGCTCACCTATACACCATGTGAGGATGAAGAAGTATTTAAGGAAGGATAACCTTTCAACCAATCTTTAACAACCTTCAAATCCCCTATCACTTGTAAGTTTAGATTGTTTGACACAATTAAGATGACTAACATAAAAAACTTATTCATATTATTATAGTACTTGTTAGGTACTCGTATTTTTGCTCTTAGACAAGATTAGTCATTCATGTTAGTCATTTTTAGTTCTATTACTTATTATCTAGTCACATATTTTAACCCAGGACTAAATTAGTGATTTATGTTAGTCGTTTTTAGTTCGATCACTTAAGATTGCTTATTTTTGGTAGTATTTCACTTGGAAAAGTTGTGGTAACTAACTTTTATAGTCACCTAGTCACTAATTTCTCATTTTCTACTAGTGATACTTTGTTATCAATCCCTAATGTCACTTCCGATTTCACACTTTCATCTAGATTATAAAACATTTCTATGTTCCCTGTCATGTGATTGCTACACCCTGAATCTATAAACCATACATCCTTTTGTTTTTCTTGTGCTACATTACAAGCTAAAAACATGTTATATTGGTTCTGATTTTCCTTTATGAAATTTGCATTTGGTTTGTTACTTATATCATGTTGCTTCCTTCTGCATTCATTTGCATAATGACCATACTTCTTACAATGATGACATTAAAATTGAGATTTATCATACCTCTGTCTTTATGCTCGATTTTGGCTTGGGCCTTAACTTGGATTTTGATTTCTTCCATTTCCACTTGCGCTTGAAGGGTTGCCTCTTCCACCTCTGTGTGGGATCATTCCTCTTCCTATAGCATTTGATCTTCCTCTACCTCTACTTTGACCAATTGAAACTTGTGTCTTGAAGGCATGCTCCAATGAGAAGTTTGTTGCTCTATTAAAACTATGTTTATGAGAAATTAGTGATGAATGAAGCTCATATACTGAAAATTGTGGGATATGTTTTGTCTCTACTATGGTCACAATAATAGGGTCAAATATTGCTGGAAAACTTCTCAAACTTTTCTCAACTATTCTCCTTTCTTGAGTGTCTCACCATGAGACCTGATTTGGGTAACCAGTCTAATTACTAGTGTGATAAAAGAGTCTATTTTCTTAGACTCTTGCGTACAAACTGTCTCAAAATATCTTCTTAGCATTTGTAGTTTTGTTGTCTTTACTTTTTCCGTTCCTTGGTAGGATATTTGGAGGACATCCCATGCTTTTTTGGACTTTGTTACTGCTACAATCCTCGGCAAAATAATTTCACGAACAACTTGAAAAATGTAGAAGAGAGATTTTGAATCCTTCTTCCTATTTTCCCTCAACAAATCATTTTCTTCTTATGTCAAGGCACTGTATGTTGATCCATCTACTAGTTCTTGGAACCCATTCTCCACCAAATCCCAAATACCTTGAGAAGAAAAGAAATCCTTCATTGTAATAACCTAATAGTCATAATTTTTTTCATCAAATTAAGGTATTTTAGGATTAGTCAAGCTTGTGCTTGATGTTTCCATTTCTAACTATATTAAAAATGTTCTCCCTCAAGCTAGTAAGTATGCTCATAAAAATATGTCTTCAAAACAACCTTTAACACTTGTTAATTCCTTGTGATAAAAATCTACATCGTTACTCCTTGTTGGACTAACTATGATACGACAAGAAAGATAAGGTAGAAAAATCTCCTTGAGACAACAATGCGGAGTTTAATTTACATAATTAACTTGCGCAACAAAATAGAGCTAAAATATCAAGAAAATTTACGCCCATTGAGAATAGCACAAAAACAGAGTGGTTGCATGGTAAAAACTAGATGTGAAATTTTCAAAAAGATATCACAACAAAATATACTTTAGATTATGATTTTAAAATACTAGAAAATGCATTCACATGAAATATGGAGGATGCAACTCCACCAAGTAAAACTATGAGTTCTTATAGAAATACACTTCACTAGTTGTAGCGAAGTAACTCACTATAACACCCAATAACTAGTTTTACGTGCCCACCAAAATGTGCTCCACAATTTTCTCTCCTTACTTCTCAAGCTTACATCTACAACTAAGAAAACGACTTTTACATACTTGTGTTACTCAAACATACAATTTTTATATTTTAATTCATGAAAAGTCAAATCATTTAAACATAGGATGGGCGTTTGTACAAAAAAAAATAAAAAAAAATTGAACTTGCAAATATTGGAGAGTACATACATCAGTGGCTGAATAAAAGTGTGAACCATACATTTTACCAATCCTACATTAAATGTTCTACTGCTCTTAATTATCTGATTTATTGCAGAATGGGGAATTTGTACTATGTTGAAATTTTCATTTCTGCTCTTGTCCTTGAGCCTAAAAACAAAATTTGTAACCTACAATAAAAATCTACTTGCTTGATTTACTCGTGTACCACAACTATGGCTACTGTCAATTTATTTAACATGGTAGATGGGAGTAATTTTCCAACACGAGCCGGGGTATTTTAAAGTAGTTTACTTTAAAATACTATATATATATATATATATATATATATATATATATATGAGATAGGTATGAAGATGATATTAAAATATATTTTAATTAACATGTATATTTAAATATTTTAGTTAATATATTCATAAAGATATATATGAAATCACCATATGCATTAGCTCAACTATATAAGTAAAATGGTTGATGAACATTAGTAATCCTAGTAAGACATTGATGCAAGAAAGAATATAGAGAAAATTCTTTAAAAGAGATAACTATAATCTCATTCAAACAAAATGCTTAAAAAATTGAAGAATACAAAAGGTTGAACCCTATACAAAGTGCATAGTGGATTCAAAGAAATTGCTTGCAAAGCTTCCAAAAAGTAATCTCACTATGCTATTGTAGTGTTTTCTTCTCACAGATGTACGAAAAGAATGCACTTAAGATTGTGGATGACAAAAAATCTCAACAATATAAATGGTTGCTAAACATTTTAAATCTGCAACAACTGATAGAAACAAAACCTGCCAAAATTCTGATCTATGCCACAATCACAGTTAAACAACAAAAAGAAATAGTAATAACTCCGATCATCTAATGGAAACCAGATATACAAAGAATATTTTTATTATAACACCTTTGAAGGGGAAAAATAAAGGTTACCAATCCCCCTCTATGGGATGGGTTCTTGGCTATCCTCAAACATTTTCAGCTTGTGTAATCTCTCTCCTCTATAATGTGTAAACCCAACAAAAATATGGTGTGAGACAGTGAAAATAATGAGAGTTACAACAGTGAGTGCAACAATGAAAATAATCAAAAGTGTATAATGAATGGAAAACCCTTTTATTCATAAAAAAATATTGAGTTATCCTCGAATAATAAGCAATAATAAAATATTATTGATCCCATTCTTGGAATAAATACTTGGAATATTTTATTATATTTGGTTAGGAGGGAAAAAGTATTTAAACTTTTATTTAGAAATAATAAATAAAAATATGATTTATTTATCATCTCAAGGAATTAGTTAAGGAATTTAATAAATAAATAAGGATTTATATAATTATTCCTAAGGGAATTAGTCAAATTTAACAAATAATAATAACTAATTAGTGATTCATTAATTATTCTTAGAGAAAAATAAGATAATTAATTATTTATCTATTTATTTTTCATGATTGGGTCAAATATCACAAGGAATAATAATTGAATAATGGTTAAATTAATTATTCCTAGAAGAAAATCAAATAAATAATGATTTGTTCAATTATTCTTCATGGATTTAACTATAAATTACTTAACAAAGGTGGTTTATTAAGTAATTTCTCACAGTGAAAGGAATTTTACTATGATAAAATTGGCTTTACATGGTGTACTTTGATCCATCTAGTAAATTAGGCTAGTGGTCAATTTCTTGATGATAACAGATTACCCCCCAACATATGAGTGTTGGGAGAAAAATGTATGACCGAAGTACGTTGTAAAGACACAACCACTAGAAAACATAGGGGAGTCAGAGAGAGAGAGACCAATGAAGTTGAATTGAAAGAGGAGAGAAACAGAGGGGGCGAGATTAATGCAAGTCTCCTTTTATGTTGTGGTATCAGACCTCACTGAGGTGGGGGAGGCATACCCATACCCACCAAGATAACTTAGTACAAAAAGAATGGTTTTCCCAGAAATATAAAACTAATTAATGAAGTACATGTTGAATGGTACATGACATGTTGGCATAACAGAGCCAGAAAATAATACAATGTGTCCCATATACATAATGCACCTGGTAAAAACACAAGGTAGGATTGAATACAATAATACCTGAGTATGTGAGATACAAAAGCCCTTCCCTCAAAAAAATGGGTGGGAGGGAGGGTAAAACAACTGAAGAAGCCCTGCTAAATAGGGGAAGGCTCTGCAAACTGAATGGATCATCTGAAGGAGACGTGCATGTTATGAACACTGTGATTGGTAGGAACCAAACCAATCAACTCTGCGGAATTTTATCTAAGGTTGTAGCATAATAGGAATGCATTCAGGCATGTGGGGGGCTACTTGAAGGGCCACCCCCTCATGAGGGTTGAAACGTCTTTCACACACCCAGGATTCACTGGTACAATCTGCTGCATCACTCAACCATCAAGTGTATGAATTACGAACATGAAACAACCAAGTCAAAGGGAAATAACGAGTCCCTCTTCTCGATCTGAGGTGCGGAACAAGAATGGAAGTTGGAACTAAGATACACGACCCTCTAGGTCATTCTTCTAGAATAAATGAGTTGATGACGATAGAATAGGATCTACGATAGATGAGGCAATGAGGATCCTCAACTATGGCAATATGGAAAATAGTAATGTGACTGATGGAATAACACCAAGGATAATGGAAAATGTGGGACAGAGGTAAAAATAGATGACTTCCCTTATCAGAGCATAAAGTGCATGATTGACCTGACAACGACTGACTCAACTCTGGAGGGGATGGGGACAGTATGAATGGAGGCCAAAATGAGCAACACAAGATGAACGGTGTGTAAAGATGGATGGAATACTATGACATGATATGATGGGATGTGAAAAATATTCCATGGATGCAAAGGTGACTCATTACGGATGCTCTGAACAAGGGTGACTCGATGACCCTACCACACAGACTAGGCCCAATGGGGACCATCAAAACATGAGTAAATGATGGTTACTCATAACGAAGATCGACACGTGGTATGAAAAGTATTAAGAGGAGGTGGAACTAAAAGTAAAAGTGTCTCTTTATGAAGAAATTTGGATTTGAGAGGCGATGAAGCGACGCTTCTTGGAAAAATGACTTCCTGTTGAAGTGTCAAATCATCAAAAACTTAGGAAGGCCCATTATAGAAGTAAGTGACAGATTTCCAATGGTGTTGATAATTCATTAAACTGAGCTATGGTTTGGTAGCAATGGGCAACAAACCAACTCGGATTTTTCTAAGAAATGATGTTTTCCCTCCAATTTGGATTCATTTGATAAGTGAG
The DNA here is from genome assembly GCA_031772625.1 of Pinus tabuliformis. NCBI lineage: Eukaryota > Viridiplantae > Streptophyta > Pinopsida > Pinales > Pinaceae > Pinus > Pinus tabuliformis. The sequence goes on from CM062817.1 coordinate 824,822,585, forward strand.
TTGTGGTGAATTTGGAGAGGAGAAAAAGGCCCTAAATCCTGTGGAGATCATAGAAGACAAACCAACTATTAGAATTAGGATTTGCAAATTTCAAGTAGGTGGCCTTACTCATCTCTTCAATTTCAATGGTTTATTTCCTGATTTTTGGTACCTGGAAGCCCCCTAGGATACCCCCACTCCTCTTCACAGTTGCATCACACTTTTTGGGCCCAGAAGTGTGATCTAGATTGCAGGAAATAGGTGAAAACCTACGAGCTCACTCCCTTTGGGCAGAAAAGTGCGATTTGGGGTTGAAAACAAGGGTGGTCTGTTGGCCTAGTGGGGGTTATAGGTTGATCAGTGTAGACTAGTGTTTTCTTCTCTGAACTGACAAGATATGTGGTGTTTTATAGCCATGGTAGAGTGAAAAATCAACTAGTGTGAATGAGACTTGGATATTCTTCGATCTGAGATTCGGGGGGATCAAGGGGTTTGAGGGGCATTGGATCATTATGTGGTTCTCAAGTTTGTAGAGAACCCATTAATGAGGGAAGGTGAGCCCTTGCTATCGAGAATTGTGAGCTATTGGGATCCAGACTAGGAGGTCTTCATCGTGCAGGGGCACAGGATTAAGCTCACATTACAGGATATTTACTTCTTAACTGGACTGCCTCCCCTCGGAGTGTTGGGGGATATTCATCTGGTGTTACCTCATGGGAGGAACATTACTATGTTTGTGGAGTGCCATTGTAGATGGAGTGTTCGTGTCAAGTGTACAACTATCCCTCTTGTTGATCTAGAGAGGCTAGAGACATAGGTTGTTTCCACAACTGTGCTATGGGTCCTGGGTAGCCAGGCATTCCACCACATCACTGGTGGGAATATGATGTTAGTTGAGAGTGTTTTGGCTAGGACCTACTATGGGTGGGCCTAAATGATGTTGTCATTGATGAAATGATGGTTAATTCTATGTACTAGAGGCAAGTGAATCGTGACTGTGCTTTTGGTATTGTACTATGTGCATTCTTCTTTGAGAAGATACCCACCATCCATCATCATGTGAAAATCCAAGATGGGGGCCCACAAGGGCCTAGGATGCTTCGTTGGGTGAAGTTACTTGTTGGGCCGTGCAACAAGGATAAATTTACCTTTGATTACATTATCGTTTTCCTCCTTTTTATGCATTTGTGCCATGATGTAATAAGAGTTTGATAGAATTTCGATAGAAAGTGAACGAAATCACTTTTCAATATGCTTTGGCTGTCAAAACTAACTTTCATTGCTTTTTATGCAAAGATTAGTGAATGGGACAATTGTTGTTCAAACTATTGAATAGCAAAGGCTAAACAAGGAGAAAAGAGTGCATCTTGTTCAGTCAAGATGAGAAGTGAATCGGAAGGATTAGCACAGGATGAAAAACTATTATTATAATAGCATGTGATTGCGAATTCCTCAGGATCTCCTGATCCTGAGGAATCACAATTGAGGAATCACAATTATCTCTTCTCCTCTTTGACTATAAGAGGGGAAAAACAAATAGAATAAAACAACTTTTTCCTTTTTACTTCGACTGTAATTTTAAGAGACATAGCATTATTCTGAAGAACACATCATTGTTATAATGACATTTGGAGTTAATGAGTAATATATAATTTGGGTTTCAGTTTGTTCGCAATATTCTGAGTAACTAGGTAGTAATCACTAGCGGCTTGGGCCTGGTCACTAGTGGATTTCACTGCTTTTTCCTGTGTTATATTTTTACCTTTTTACTGCAAGTTTAATTACTTTGTTTTATAGTTTTATGATTGATCTGTTTTATATATAAATCACTGGTGTTGAGTTTGTGCATTCCGCGCATTAGTTCTTATTTCTATTAATTGGTTTCATTTATTTGTATCGTGGATTGATTCAATTATTAGGTAAGAGTTATTTCCTGTTAACCAAGGGCTAGAGTATTATTGGTTAGATCAGGTGCATTACTGTTTCTATTCAGGTGAAAGAGTTCTGTTACCGCTACAGTGAACTCGGTTGATGTGCTTATGGCTTGTAATTGAAATTAGATATTTTTTATTAAGATTGAGTTTTGATGCTTGAATAGTTTAAGTTCTTTGAAGTACAAGTTTGGTAGTTTATGGTTTGATCCATTTACTCTTGTATTGAAATCAATAAGTTATTTTAGATCATTACTCTCTGCAGATCCAACGATTTCCATCACTTGCACATACTGTGTACACTCTTGAAACAAAAAGACTTACCCAGGTAGATAATTAATGTGAGGCATCTAGGAGTTCTAAAAGACATCTTATATGCGCCCAACATTTTGGCACTATTTCCAGGGAGAGTGTTTCTACTTCAAAGAAGGTGATGTATGATATTTGTTTGTTGTGAAAGAATTGGGCACTAAAAACAAAAGGTAAGAACCTGTGTACGAGCAAGTAAAGTGCTTGTTCCTTTGCCTGCTTTTCAGCACAATTGAATAGGAATTGAAGTAGAAATAAATGTTTGATTTCCGTTTGCTGTGAAAGAATTGGGTATTAAAAATGGAAGGTAAGAACCTACATACAAACAAGTAAAGTGCTTGCTCCTTTGTTTGCTTTTCAGCAAAATTGCATAGGAATTGAAGTAGAAATAAATGTTTTTGTTTCTGTATGAATGACTAAGTAGAAAAGAGTAGAAAAAGATATAATTCCTCCACCCAGATCTGAAAAATATAAGGGATCAGTGCCCCTTGGAGGATCAAACTTCATTGACAAAATCATAACAAAAGTTGAGTCTCAGTCATTAGTAGGATCCCGAACCATTTCTATAAGAAATCCTACTGTAACCCTTCAAGCCGCAGGATCACCATTTGTAGCTGACGTTGAGATTCACAGCAAGACTGAAGGGTCTAAACAGAGTTTTCAGAACACTGAAAATTTATAGCCTAACCCTTTACAAGAAGGGAATTCTTGCAATCTCCATGAATGAGAAGGAGAAATGGGTAATGCTGAAACGATTAAATCATTAGAACCCAAATCTCTTGAAGTAGTAGTTGAACAGAGGACACCTAGTATTCCAGGCCAAGACAGTGTTGTTAAAATCATTCTAAAAGTCTCTTCTAAACCCCCCAGGAAAAAATCTCTAGCTCTGGAAATCCCTGAAGGATATTGGCACATTTTTTATGAAATCGCTAATAATCAGCAACAGCCTCATACCTCTACATTACAATACCCTATTGTTGATACGGCTGTCAATGCTCCCATGAAAGTTATTCCATTACAGAATATTCCTACCTTTCATGAGCTAATTTCAGAGGATCCTGATGCATTCCCTTTCAAATTTGATGTTTTATGTAGGGGATATGATTACATTACTGACCCCGAGAAGCTGAAACTGTTCCCCTCTACTATGAAGGGAGCAGCTCTGTGTTGGTTTATGGGGCTTGGTGGAGGTACCATCACTGATTGGGACCAAATGAAAACAACCTTTCTAAAAAAATACTAAAATTATTACAGAACTAGAGAACTGAAGAATGAAATCTTTCAAATGGTAGCTAAGACTAATGAGACTCTTGAAGAATATGTAGAATGTTTTCAATATAATCTGCAAAGATCTCCTTATGCAAATTTTCCTCCTGAAGTTCTTAAAACTATGATGATCAAAGGTATGAAAGACCAATGGGTAGAAACACTGAATTTATTGGGGAAGGGTGATATTTATCAAGAGAATTATGACGATATTATACAATTGTGCATCAGGTGCTCTAGAGGCAGTACAAGGCTGAAACCAACCTGACGTGAAGCGATCACCAAAGATAGTAGAGCCTCAGGAGGAAGCACTACACAAGTTGAAATCGGAAATCTGCTGGAAGATTTCAACACTGATATCTTGGGAACCTGTTGTGGTGAGCAACAACCCCCCCTTCTTATTTAGTGTTATCCCTAATACTAAATAAGTGGGGACCCTTAGCAAAAAAATTAAAAATCAAAGTAGTGTTTAAATTTCCCTCTCGAATAAACTTACCATCATAAACTTAGGAAGCCCCCCTTTAAATTCCAAAAATTTAAGTTTTATGATAAGGTAAGACATAAACCTTTCCTTAGGAAAATCGCATCGCAAAAATATAACGGAATACCTCCTTATGAGATGAATTTTAAACATTGTGAGATTGCGATGTGCGATAATGAAATATCGCATCGCATATAGAAAAATTTACAACGAAACACTTTAATTTGCCGATATGCGATGACGTCGATCACAAAATCGTATTTCGTAGAAAACATGTTAACAAAGATTGTCATATATAATATTTCTGTGATTCGCGATATTACGATATTGCAATCTCGCGATACAGCAACAATGCGATAATGCGATATCATGCCGACCAAATTTGCGATGTTATGGTTTTACGATGTTGCGATGCTACGATCTGCGATATTGTGAAGCAAATCACAAAATCACTCCATCGCAGATCTTTCGGGCACGTTATTCAAGAAAAGTATCTTCCTTAAGCTGACACCTGGTTATGCGCTTTAATGCTAATAAATGAATTAGTTGCCAGTTATTAATGGAATATGGGTGCATGCTTATCGAAAAAATCATGTCACGTAAGGTGGTATACTTAATGTGTCTGCAACATTTAAAACTTTCCCATCACCCTTCCTTGTCATTCATTTTCACTTCACTCGTGAATTACAGGAATGGAGAACAGAGGCCGATACAAAGCAATACACAGGTTAAAATGGGAAATAAAAGCAAAGCCCCGAGCTCAAGAAAAGGAAATGGTGCCCTTGTATACAGAGACGGCCTATAACAAAGATGCAGGAACTACTACGTGGAAAGGCATGTATAATCTACTTGAAGAGGAGAATCCCAGAATAATGGAAGTTGTTGCTACCGTGGGCTCGAATGGTTCTTCTGAAGCATCCCTTACAGAACTAGCCTACTCATTCTTACATCGGATAGCAACAAGGCCCAAAATTCTCCCATATATGGACATGGTGAAGTGGACATTGGATAGCATTGATATCAGAAACACACAGTTTAAGAATCAAAGTCAGGAGTTCATGGAAGTATTATTTTTACAAATTATGAACTTTATATCTGCTGGAGGGAAAAAGCACAAAAGGCGAAAAACGCATCAAGGAAATCCAGATCAAGAAACGGAGGCAATTTCCGATGTTCTATTAGCGCTAGGTGCTAATCACGCATCACTAAGAAAAAATTCTCGAAAAGGCAAGCTGCTAATTGCCCAGTCACCTGCAAACTCTGAAAATCGCATGAAAACAAGACTACAGGAAGATTGGAAACAGAAGGCCCAAGAAAAGGCAAAAGCAATTCAAGGGTTAACCAAGTTGAACTGGGATTATTACTGGGCTTACTTAGTAAAGCCACATAGCCAGTGGATGACTATTAAGTGTATCATCAATTCGGCCGAAAAGATGGCGCCAGCTCTTGTCGATTCTATTTTCTCAGCTTGGCTAAAAGTGGAAGTTGGCCAGCCGACCCTTCTCAAACAGGTGCTGCATGCGTGCGATTTCAAAGACCAAATACATAAGTAGTTTGATTTTAGATTTAATTTTGTTTTATTTTCCTGAAAAGAGGACAGTCATTTAAACCACATCCTATATTTTTGTAATAATTTATTTTTAGATTTAGTTAGTAGTATTTAAACCCTTCTCATGCATTTAGAGAAGGGTCCTGAAATTTATCAAAAACTTATCCCCAAAAAATGCACTTATGTACCCTCATAGGAGGTTTTGATGAATGAATGGAACAAGATTTATTGATTTTTTCATTTGATATCTGCTACTAATGTTGCACTTTTGTACTCTTAGTGGATATTTGATCAAGAAGAGATAAATTGTTATCGCTTGAAGCTCATGAGTAGGACTAGTTATAAATGGTATTTATATCTCTTAACTATTTCTGCCTTGTGTTAGAGTGATGTTCAGTTCAGTTATTTATATATTGATGTATGAATGCCTGAGTTATCATTTGGCACATTCGTACGGTGATAGCTATTTATTTATGCTTAGTATATGAATAGCTCATTATGCGATATGTTTTTCACAACTGTTTCATCTAACTTTTTATACGAAGTGGTTCATCTTTATTGAATTCTTTTCTCATAACAGCTGAATGATTTTTATTACCAGTTGTTATTTGAAATCATTTTAGATCGCATAGAAGAAAGATTACACACCGGGTTAGTATAGATTTACATATTTCTGCTTATTAGAATATAATTTCCTTATTATTAGATTAGAATTAGAGTAGAAGTATTCAATTTAGAAACTGTTAGAAACAGAAATATCCATCTTCCTCACACACACACATAAATTGGGAAACTGGTCCCGTATCCCCAGTCGGACCCGCTATACCAAACGGAAAAGGAGCTGCCAACCAAGGTCCGGACTAGGCGGGTATCCCCCTTGTTGTAGACCCGATTTTCGGGGCTTCAACATATTTTGTGCTAGAAGAAGGGCCACCGAACTGTGAATGGTAAGAAAATCCAAATCTAAATACCATTCTGAGAGTAAATCGCCCTCACCATCTCCTCTGACTTCTCCATTGCATTCAGAAACCTTAAATCCAGAGTTAGAAGTCACTGGAGCAATAGTCGCTGCTACAAACCTTGACTTTTCAGAACAATCTACTATTGAACCTCCTGAATTTGAAACTTTGATTCACAAACTTCAGCGATTTTCTATATCTCCTCAAAAATCTGGTAAATCTCAAGGCAGCGTCGCTTCGCAATATAATCTTGCTCATCTTCTTACCAGGTCAAAGAGTGAAAAGTTTGGTGTTCAGCCAACTAAATTACCTCTACCTACTAGGAAGAGAGCAAGGAAGTCTCCTAAAGGATCTGATAGTGAGACTCTTTCATCATCATCATCCATCTCAACCTCTTCACTGTGAAGTCAACCATCCACTCCTCCACTTCAGATCATCGTCCATCAGCCTATTGCAACTTCCTCAACTCCTTCTCAACCATCTGAAGTCATAATATCCTCATTTTCTCAACCACAAAGATCATCTTCTGCACTTTCCTTTGTTAGTAGTTTAGCAATGGCCCAAACTCCATGGAATAACCCAGGGGCAGTCTTAATGCCTGCACCCTTGAGTTAGATACCGGCCCATCCTGAAAAATGGCTGCCTAAGTTTAACCCTAAGGCAGGCATGCTAGCGGAAGAACATATAAATAACTTTATGTTGTCTATAAACCTCAATGGAGTTGTTAATGAGGATGTTGTTGTTCGACTTTTTCCTTATACTATGCAAGGAACAGCCAGATCATGGTATTTCTCATTACCATCTGGATCTACTACTAATTGGGACATCTTCAAAGAAAAATTCCTGACCAAGTTTGGTGATGACAGGTCTACATCAACAATGATAAATGACTTGTCTAACCTTAGGGCTGACTCAAGAGAGCCTATCAAAGATTTCAATTTACATTTCAATAAAATCTTAAACAAAATACCTACTGCTTATCAGCCTAGTGAAGAAGTGCGAAGTGAATGGTACATTACTGCTTTACCATCAAACTTAGCAATCTTTGCTGATAGGGCTAACAAAACAACCTTAGTTGAAAATATGAAAGAAGCAATAGCAGTAGAGAAACGTATTACGGCCTTAGAAAAGAAAAACACAAAGGAAGAACGAAAATCTAAGAATTCCTCTTTCAAAGAAGATCCCAAGAAAAAACAACCAAAAGATCCATTCGATTTAGAAGGATTACAAAAAGTTTTCAAGACCATGTCTAACGAAATGGTCGACATCAAGAAACAAGTGGAAAAAACTTCTTCTAAAAAGCCATACAGACCTTTTAAAAGAAATCCTTCAACTGATTCCAAACCCCCTAACGCTATTTCATATGCTGAATCAGAAGAAGAAGAAGAGGAAAACGCCACTGAAAAGCACACCGATGAAGAAGAAGTTGTAGAGTTACAAGGTATGTGGGATTTCATCCTCCCAAATGAAGAATATCAAGAGGCATTCTCGGTTAGTACTCGTAGTAGAAATCAGCTTGATCCTCCTCAACCTACACCTAATCCAAAGAGCGCAAGCTCGATGACTAAGGATAAAGTCGCAACCAAGAAAACATCACCTAAAGCGACTCAAACCAGCCCAGTCCAAATTGACACATCTACTCCATCTAAAACGCTAATCATTTTGGATGAAATGGAGTATAACATCGTAGAAGACATGAAAAAGACTAGGGCCAATATTACTCTTTTTGAATTGAGCAAGTTAAAACACCAGCAGAAAGTACTTTTGAAAGAATTACATGTTGTGCTAGTTGTACCTTTACCAGCTGTTGTAATCTCTCAAGATTCCCATGATATGGGAAGACCTCCAACTAGTACGATGAATAAAGTCGATCCAAATGATATCACATTAATTGGAGGAAGATCAAGATCACATACTCCCCCATTTCTCCTTACTTATGAAATTTTCAATAAAGATGTGCATAATTGCTTAGTTGATTCTGGAGCTTCATCGAATATTTTACCAAGATCAATTTGTACAAAATTGAATGTCAAACCACAGAAATTCGATGTGCGCATAGTTCAGCTAGATTGATCACAAGTTGAAGTGATTGGCAAGTTAAATCAGGTTACCATAAGGCTGTCATCCAACCCAAAGGTATGTCAAGTTATCGACATTTTAGTTGCTAATATTCCTGAATTTTATGGCTTAATTATTAGCAGAGGTTGGTCAGAAAAACTTCATGGATACTTTGCAACTAACTAGTCACACATGTGGCTCCCTTATAATGGTAAACCAACCAGATAAAAGTTGAACGCGAGTGACATCAGAAATACATAGTAACAGAACTCGAGGGAGAAAACAAACCAGTAGCATATAATTCTAACATCATAGGCAACTATTCAGTAGATTCCTTTCTACGAAATTTTAATGCTCATATGTCACCTTACTTAGAACATTCTGTTTTATCTCAAGTAGAAAAATTTTCTCAAACAGATAGTTCTAAATGCATTAATTTTATAGATAGTCCTGTAAATAAATCTTTGTTTTGGAAATTATTTTTTGATGGTTCTAAGTCTAACGAAGGAGCAGGAGCAGGATGCGTATTAGTAAGCCCAGAGGGAGATAAAACCATGCTAACTTGCAGACTCGAATTTGAGTGCACAAACAATACCGCAGAATACGAAGCTCTAGTCCAAGGGTTGTACAAGGCAATCGGATTAGACATCAAATACCTGCAAGTTTTTGGAGATTCTGAAATTGTAATCAGACAGGTACGTAATACTATACACTATTTATCAGGTCATTTAAAGCATTATCAATCTTTAGTTCAAGATCTGACTGAATATTTTATAGCATTTAATATTTCATCAATTCCCAGACTCCAGAATGCTAGCGCAGACCTCTTAGCCAACGTAGCTTCCAAGCTCATTCCTTCAGAAGATTTTAGCCCTGACCAATTTTCAATTGAGTTGATTTTTAGACCATCTATCCCTGATAACATTACAAATTGGAGGATTTTCAATGACGATCCTGATATCGTGAGTTTTCTCACATCTGAAGGATCCTACACCAATCAAATAATTGACGAAGACCAACATGACCAACAACTGCAACAGGATAGTACTAACAATGCTATACCTAAATCAGTAGTCAAGTTAGAAGACCTTTATGATTTGAAAGATCGATTCAAAAGTTCTACCAATTCAAAACTCCAAAGTTCAACTTTGAATTATGAATTAGTAAATCTAGGAACTGATGCCAAACCCCAGAATATCAACCTAGGTCTTGGCCTAGCCCCCGAAGAGAAATTAGCATATATCCGTCTCTTGAAACAATACAAAAGTGTCCTTGCTTGGAATTATGATGAACTCAAAACATATGACACCTCCATCATCCAGCATACCATCCCAATGATCGATAATGAAAATCCTGTCCAACAAAAAATGAGAAAAATCCATCCCAATTTAGAGAATCAGATCAAGACTGAACTCAATAAGTTATTGAAAGCCAAAATAATCTTTCCCGTTAGACATTTTAAATGGGTCTCCAATATGGTACCTGTTAGAAAGAAAAATGGAGATATTAGAATCTGCATTGACTTTCGAAACCTTAGCAAGGTTTGCCAAAAGGATAATTTTCCTTTACCTCCCATGGAACAAATACTGCAGGCAGTTGCAGACTCAGAATTAATGTCATTCTTGGATGGATTCTCAGGATACAACCAAGTGCTAGTACATCCCGATGATCAATTAAAAACTACATCCAGAACTAAATGGGGCACATACGTATATCAAAAGATGTCATTTGGTTTGATTAACTCGGCTGCCACATTTCAGAGAGCCATGGACATTTCATTCAAAGGGTTAGTTAATAAATCAGTGGTAATTTATTTGGATAATATTACTGTATATTCCAAGAAACGAAACAACCATCTCAGGGATTTAAAACAAATCTTCCAATGTTGTTTAAGGTATGGGATTTCACTTAACCCGAAAAATTCCTTTTTTTCATTAAGTGAAGGAAAGCTTCTAGGATTCATAGTGTCAAAATTTGGAATTCACATTGATCCTGACAGAATCAAAGAAATTTCCGCAGTACCCCTACCTCACAACAAGAAAGCCATGCAATCTTTCCTTGTCCAGATTAACTTTGTAAAGAGATTCATTCTAGATTTTTCAAGAATCGTGTCTCCTTTACAAGCCATGATTAAAAGGAACACAAACTTTAAATGGGGCCAAGATGAACATGAGGCATTCAATCTGATCAAACAAGCCATTATTAATGCTCCATCGTTAAAAACTCCAAATTTTTCTGATCCTTTTACTTTGTACACATTTGCTTCAGATAAATCATATGCTGCGATACTCACTCAAGCAAACCAAGAAAAGTTGGAAGCCCCAATTGCTTTTTTCAGTTCCAATTTACAAGGTGCTGAATTAAATTATTCAAATGTGGAAAAACAAGCTTATGCTATTTTTAAAGCAATTAAATATTTCAGACCTTTTTTACTCAAAACACATACCAAGATCATAGTACCGTTTCCGGTGGTAAGAAATCTTCCAGTACAGAAGGATGTGGATGAGAAAAGGGCCAATTGGGTTACTGCCTTACAAGAATACGATGTAGAAATCAGACCATCAAGTATTGTAAAAGTTCAAGGCTTTTGCAAAATGCTGGCAGGAGCATCGCTAATGCCCGAAAATCCATCTGAAGAGGTACAAGTATACGAGGTAAGCCTAAACGATGTTGAGTCATTATATGCTGATATTATTTATTATTTAAAGAATGGATATGCCCCTTCAAACCTCGAACATACCAAGAAAAGAGCTATGAGGTTAAAAGCCAAACAATATCAACTTGTGAATGACGTTCTTTTCAGGATAAATTATGATTCTGTTCTACTTAGATATCTTGAGAAATCTGAAGCTGAAAAAGTCTTGCAGGAACTCCACGATGGGCCAGCCGGCGACACTATGCTGGAGATGCCATCGCTCATAAAATCTTACGCGCAGGCTATTACTGGCCCACATTATTCAAAGATGCACATAACTACGTAAGGAAATGCCAAGTCTGTCAAACTGCTGCTAGGAGACAAAAGAAACCATCCTTGCCACTACAACTAGTTACCATCGAACAACCTTTCGATCAGTGGGGATTGGACATAATAGGTGAGATCGTTCCTCACTCTTCTAAACATCATAGATACATCCTTACAGCAACAGATTACTTTACCAAATGGGTAGAAGCAGCTCCACTCAAGACAGCTAATGCTGAAAATATCATTGAATTCATAGATCAGTTCATAATCACCAGGTTTGGATTGCCTTCCGCTTTAATGTTTGATAATGCATCATACTTTTCTGGAAATACAATGACTGAATTTGCACTCAAAAGGGGTTTCAAACTTAAATACTTGGCCAATTACTATCCACAAGGAAATGGGTTAGCTGAATCTACAAATAAGAACTTAATTAGAATCATTAAGCGAACCATTGACCAAAATCATAAAAATTGGCATAAATCTTTAATATATGCTTTATGGGAAGACCGAATAACGCAGAAAGCCTCTATCGGCACTTCTCCCTTTAATTTAGTTTATGGGAAAGAAGTGGTTCTTCCAACACATCTGGCAATTCCCTCTTTATCCTTGGTTCAATATATTGATGAAGTACCAACTTCCTCTTTACAACTGAGGCAGCTGGAATTAATTAAACTAGAAGAACAACGAGAACGGGCTAAGGTAAATCATGCTCATCATCAAGCATTGGTGAAAACCTCTTTTGATTCCAATATGATATCCAGAAAAGATTTTCAAATGGGAGATCTAGTTTTAAAATGGGACAAGGCTCATGAGGAAAAGGGAAAACATACAAAATTTCAAAGAATGTGGCTTCGTCCTTTTCATATCATAGAAATCATAGGTATTTCTACCTTCATGTTACAAGATTTAACAGGAAGAAGAGATTCTCTACCTGTTAATGGTCAGATACTCAAGAAATATTTTCCATAGAAGATCATTCTTCTATTTTTGTAGAGTAGTTGTTTTTCTTTTCATAATAAAACCAGTTGTGAATAGTTACAATAGGAATTTACGAAAAAGACACCAATTCTCTTTCAAATTTTGATCTTTCGCTTGTATAAATAGAAAATCTTTTGGAAAATTGATCTTTATTATTGAAAGATACAGTTAAAAACTCTAGCCTAGATATGATACTAGCTTCAACTTCATAAAATTTGATGAAAACAACCTTCAGTGAGAAATTGTTTTATATCATTGCAATGAAAGGTATCAATATCGAAATAAAGATTCTCTGTAGAACATCTATTTCCAAAAACTCTATTATTGTCGTCCAGAGCTATTTTAAGGAAACAATGACTTCCTCCCTACAAAGGAAATCACAACTTTCAGAGGAAAAATCCAAGGATACACTTTATCTTAAAGAGTGAGAGGTCTCATCACGAGCCAGCTTATCATAATCACAGATATTATAACTTGCTGACTTTGCCAATACTGCATACCACAACATGGCAATGACTCAAGATTGTTTCAATCAAAAGGCAAGGGGTCTCATCACAAGCGAACTTGTTCAGCAAAGTTATAAATCAATGAATGACTGTGTCATGAATTGGCTACCAAACCAAGACATTGTTCTTTAAGAATAAAAAAGAAAATCAAAGCAATAAGTGTGGATGTGGATTCTTCTTTGAGAATTGTAGGTTTCTTTAAGTAGGATACAGGATCATTGCTGGGTAACAGGTAACCCTGTCGAGGCTATAAACGCCTGCTGGCAGTAGAGGTTCTACCTACGACAAATAACCATATTTAAAACCGGTTTACAGAGAAGACTTTGTTTTATCTTTACAAGCCAAGTAATGACTGATGTAAATACAAGGACTAGCTTGAGGAAGCAAATAATCAAACTTGAAAATAGTTTAAACAAAATGTCATTGACAGGTTAAAGTATAATGTACTTTATCTTTCTATAATAAAGTTTAACTTTCTGGAAAATTTTCTGTTTTGGAAGTTTTGAAAATTCAAAAAGCAGCAGAGACAACTGGTTCTTCCAAGTGAAACACCAATTGTTGTGGCCAGCAACAACCCCCCTTCTTATTTAGTGTTATCCCTAATACTAAATAAGTGGGGACCCTTAGCAAAAAATTTAAAAATCAAAGTAGTGTTTAAATTTCCCTCTCAGATAAACTTATCATCATAAACTTAGGGATGCCCCCTTTAAAAATCCAAAAATTTAAGTTTTATGATAAGGTAAGACATAAATATTTCCTTAGGAAAATCGCATCGCAAAAAGATAACTGAATACCTCCTTATGAGCTGAATTTTAAACATTGCGAGATTGTGATGTGCGATAATGAAATATCGCATTGCATACAACACAATTTACAATGAAACACTTTAATTTGCCGATATGCGATGACACCGATCGCAAAATCGCATTTCACAGAAAACAGGTTAACAAAGATTGTCATATATAATATTTCTGCGATTTGCAATATTGCGATATTGTGATCTCACGATACAACGACAATGCGATAATGCGATATCATGCCGACCAACTTTGCGATGTTATGATTTTACGATGTTGCGATGTTGCGATCTGCGATGTTGCGATGTTGTGATCTGCGATATTGCGAAGCAAATCGCAAAATCGCTCCATCGCAGATCTTTCGAGCACGTTATTCAAGAAAAGTATCTTCCTTAAGCTGACACCTGGTTATGCACTTTAATGCTAATAAACGAATTAGCTGCTAGTTATTAATGGAATATGGGTGTGTGCTTATCGAAAAAATCATGTCACTTAAGGTGGTATACTTAATGTGTCTGTAGCATTTAAAACTTTCCCATCACCCTTCCTTGTCATTCATTTTCACTTCACTTGTGAATTATAGGAACGGAGAACAAAGGTCGATACAAAGCAATACGCAGGTAAAAATGGGAAAGAAAAGCAAAGCCCCGAGCTCAAGAAAAGGAAATGGCGCCATTTTATACAGGCACGGCTTGTAACAGAGACATGGGAACTGCTACGTGGAAAGGCATGTATAATCTGCTTGAAGAGGAGAATCCCAGAATAATGGAAGTTGTTGCTACCTCGAGCTCAAATGGTTCTTCTGAAACATTCCTTACAGAGCTAGCCTGCTCATTCTTACATCGGATAGCAGCAAGGCCCAAAATTCTCCCATATACGGACATGGTGAAGTGGACACTGGACATCGTTGATATCAAAAACACACAGTTTAAGACTCAAAGTCAGGCGTTCACGGAAGTATTATTTTTACAAATTCTGAACTTTATATCTGCTGGAGGGAAAAAGTGCAAAAGGCAAAAAATGCATCAAGGAAATCCAGATCAAGAAACGAAGGCAGTTTCTGATGCGTGATTAATTGCGCATCGCTGAGAAAAATTTCTCGAAAAGGCAAGCTGCTAATTGCCCAGTCACCTACAAACTCCAAAAATCGCATGAAAACAAGACTACAGGCAGATTGGAAATAAAAGGCCCAAGAAAAGGCAAAAGCAATTCAAGGGTTAACCAAGTTGAACCGAGATTATTGCTAGGCTTACTTAGTAAAGCCACATAGCCAATGGATTACTGTTAAGTGTATCATCAATGCGGCTGAAAAGATGGCGCCAGCTCTTGTTGATTCTTTTTTCTCAGCTCAGCTAAAAGCGGAAGTCGGCCAGCCGACCCTTCTCAACAGATGTTGCATGCGTGCGATTTCAAAGACCAAATACAAAAGTAGTTTAATTTTAGATTTAATTTTAGCTTTAATTTTGTTTTATTTTCCTCAAAAGAGGACAGTCATTTAAACCGCATCCTATATTTTTGTAATAATTTATTTTTAGATTTAGTTAGTAGTATTTAAACCCTTCTCATGCATTTAGAGAAGGTTCCTGAAATTTATCAAAAAATTATCCCCAGAGCATGCACCTCTGTACCCTCTAAGGAGGTTTTGATGAATGAATGGAACATGATTTATTGATGTTTACGTTTGATATCTACTACTGATGTTGCACTTTTGTACTCTTAGTGGATATTTGATCAAGAATAGATAAATCGTTATCGCTTGAAGCTCATGAGTAGGACTAGTTATAAATGGTATTTCTATCTCTTAACTATTTCTGCCTTGTGTTAGAGTGATGTTTAGTTCAGATATTTATATATTTATGTATGAATGCCTGAGTTATCATTTGGCACTTTTGTACGGTGATAGCTATTTATTTATGCTTAGTGTATGAATAGCTCATTATGCGATATGTTTTTCACAACTGTTTCTTCTAACTTTTTATACGAAGTGGTTCATCTTTATTGAATTCTTTTCTCATAACAGCTGAATGATTTTTATTACCAGTTGTTATTTGAAATCATTTTAGATCGCATAGAAGAAAGATTACACCCTGGGTTAGTATAGATTTAGATATTTCTGCTTATTAGAATACAATTTCCTTATTATTAGATTAGAATTAGAGTAGAATTATTCCATTTAGAAACTGTTAGAAACAGAAATATCCATCTTTCTCACACACACACACATAAATTGGGAAACTAGTCCCATATCCCTAGTCGGACCTGCTATACCAAACGGAAAAGGAGTTGCCAACCAAGGTCCGGACCGGGCAGGTATCCCCCTTGTTGTAGACCCGATTTTCGAGGCTTCAATAGGACCCTGACTACACAATTGGATATCATGCAAGCCATACAAAATCAGGCCGAAGCAAGGTAGAATATGGCTATTTTCTATCCACATTACAGAAAGAAACACAATCATAGAGAATGTCCGTTAGACATGATACAAACATGTGCCATTTGCACTAAGGACCATGCTACGGAAGGTTGTCCATCGCTTCCCGGATTAAAAGCATTTTCAAGCAAGTAGAAGAGGAAGTGGAACCAGTATATCTACTGAACTAGCGTCGTCAATGGCAAACACATCTGATAGGTATGCCTACAGAACCATCTTCATTCTTTCCTTCTTTGTAATTTAATTCTTAGCAATATTCAAGAGAAGCATGGCAGAACCAGCCACCTTTATCTACCTAACCACCTCAAGCATTTTCTATGCCACCATGGCCTAGCCAATCAAATCCAAACAATAATTGGCCAAATTCCTCTTACCCTCCACCATTCTGGCAGAACACCCCCTATTCCTCTCAATGGTCTCCTTCTACCTCACAAAATCAGAACTAGCAACCAAATTGGCAATGATCCACAAACCAGCCCATGGGAACAGTTCCTCTACCTCAACCAACCTTACCAGCACCTTACACATTGTAGAAAAATCCTCAACCTAATATACGACCACAACTCCCAGCTCAAACAAATCCGAATCTGAACAACATACCAATCCCGTTAGTGAAAATTATTGAGAGTCTGGACCCTGAGGTTAAGTCAAGAGAATGTAATGAACTTAGTTTAAGATCTAGAAGCGTAATTGCTCCAGATGAGGACAAAAATCTGCAACTTGAGGTTAAAGAAATGCATATGAATAAACCTTCGACTATAGATGACTAGCAAATAAAACAGGGAGAAGATACATTTAGGCAGAAAGATCCCGAACAAATCATAATTACTTCTCCCCCATTCCCAGAAAGATTGATAATACCTCGACCAATTGAATATCCTGACTTTGATCTTCTGGGTGAACTCAAAAATCTCTATATAAAAATACCCCTCCTCCAGGCCATTCAATATATTTTGATATATGCTAAAACCATTAAAGAGTTGTGTGCAAAGAAGACTATGAGGAAGACAAAAGTAACACCAAATATCCATGTCATCGGAACTTTGTCTGATTTATTACTAGGCAAAGAGACACCTGTAAAATACAAAGACCCGGGGAATCCCATTGTCACAGTCCAAATAAATGGCCGCTCTTTTCCCAATGCTTTAGTTGACTTAGGGGCAGCCATTAACATTCTTACAACAGAAACTTGCGAAGTTCTTGGCATCACAGCCTTAGAACCAACCACTACCTTGCTGGAACTTGTTGACCATTCATTCATTAGGCCAGAAGGAACATTACAAGATGTGATGGTTTCTGTGGACTCTTGGGAATATCCGACAGTTTTTTTTATTATTAACCCCAGAAATTGACTAGATGGACATCCCTTAATACTGGGAAGGCCTTGGCTAGCAACAACCGATGCTTATATAGGCTGTCGAATAGGCAGTATGACCATAACCAAAGGGAATTCTGTTAAGAATTTAGCTTTATACCCTCTTGCTCAGCCAAGCCTGACCATTGTAAAAACTAGGAAACAACCAACAACATATTTAAAAGAAAATATTCGTTCACCATTGACTGTGGCAGATGTGCTTGAATTCAAAAATCAAATAGAAGATGATGTCATTAACACCTTTATCAATCACCCTGCTACAATGTTTAATTTGAGATGTTACATGATTGAAGCAGTCCTTGACAATGAGATTGAAGAAGATTCCTTGAGAGACATCAATGACCAACTGACACCAACAACCACTACCTATAATAGCAAGCCTATTGAAATAGAGCAAGGGAAAATCTTGAACATTAATGGTAATCTGAGTAATGACCAACAACAGAAACTTATCCAAATCCTTAGGAAATATAAAGGGGCTTTTGCATGGGACTACCCAAACATGAAAGGGAATGACCCTCAGTTATGCATGCACCACATCTACACTGAAAAATATGCAAGACCCATTTGACAGCCACAACATAGATTAAATCCTCATCTAAAGGATATTGTGAAAGAAGCGCTTCAAAAATGTTAGAAGTGAATTTTATTTATCCCATATCTGACAGTAAATGGGTTTCTGCATTAGTAGTTTTCCCCAAAAAGAATGGAAAATGGTGGATATGCATTGACTACAGAGAACTCAACAAAGCGACGCAAAAAGACCATTTTCCCCTTCCATTTATCGACCAGGTCCTTGATACACTGGCAGGAAAGAAATTCTTCTCTTTCCTAGATGGCTTCAGTGGCTACAACCAAATTCAAATTACCCCTAAATACCAAGATAAAACTACTCTCACCTGCCCCTAGGGAACATTTGCTTATAGGGTATTACCTTTCGGATTATGCAACGCACCTGCTACATTCCAAAGAGCCATACTCAGTATTTTTACAAACTTGATAAATGAAGGATTGTAGGTGTACATGGATGACTTCACACCCTATGGGGATGACTTTGATCAGGCATTACAAACATTGGATAAAGTCCTAGAACAATGTGTTGCTACTAGGCTATGCTTAAGTCATGAGAAGTGTCATATGATGATGACAGAGGGCCTAATTCTGGGTCATTTCATTTCAGCAGCTGGAATTCGGGTAGGTCCAACAAAGATACAGGTAATCCTCTTATTAGCTACTCCCTACACTGAAACAGAGGTATGATATTTTTTGGGATTTGCTGGATATTATCGTAGATTTATAAAGAAATTTTCGCAAATTGTTGCACCTTTATATGCCTTGACAGGAAATGTTGATTTTATATGGACTGATAAATGTGACACTGCCTTCACAGATCTGAAATGGTTAGTATCAACAGCACCAGTATTACGAGGCCCAAATTGGGATATACCTTTCCATATTTCTTCGATGCATTAGATACAACCATTGGAGCTGTTATTGGCCAAGAAGAAAACAAGAAACCTTATGTTATATATTACATCAGAAAAAACCTTACTCCTGCTGAGTTGAATTATACAGTAATAGAAAAGGGATTTCTAGTTGTTATTTATGCTATAAACAAATTTAGACACTATATAACTGGATATCCTGTATTTCTGTATACTGATCACTCTGCCATTAAATATCTAGCCAACAAACCAATTAGAAATGGAAGAGTGACTTGTTGGGTACTACTTTTGCAGGAATTTGACATAACTATAAGGGATCAACGAGGGAAGTAGAACCTTGTGGAAAACTTCCTCTCCCGAGTGCCAAGAACACATGATCAGTTCCCAGATGAACATTTGTTTGTTGTGGCCATAAAAATGCCATGGCATGCAGATGTAGCAAATTACTTAGCAGTGGGAAAATTACCCAAGCATTTCACACCCAGAGAAAGGAAATTGATTGTTCAGTGTGGCACTCGTTTATCCTGGATTGGAGGATACCTTTTCCACATGGGATCTGATATGCTCATCCGCAAGTGCATTAGGGAGGATGAAATTTATGATATCCTAAAAGCCTGCCATGATGGACCTTGCGGTGGACACTTTTTAGACCACAGAACTGGACATAAAATTCTACAGATGGGCTACTACTGGCCCACTATTTTTAAAGATGCTAAGAAATTTGTCCAGGCATGTGATAGTTGCCAAAGGATGGGCCACCCTAGACAATCTGATGAAATGCCCCTGCATTCACAGTTGGTGATAGAACCCTTGGAGAGTTGGGCATTAGATTTCGTTGGGCTGTTCAAACCACCATCCAACCAAAAATCGTATATATTGGTTGCAACAGATTACATAACTAAGTGGGTGGAAGCAGTAGCGTTGCCAAGAGCAACAAAGGAAACCATTATTAACTTTCTTTTCGAAATTTTTGAGTGGTATGGCTTACCCAGAGAAGTAATTACTGATAGGGGACCACAATTCGTGGGTCATAAGATTGTTGCTACATTGAGAAATCATCATATCACACACATAATTACTTCCCCGTATCACCCATGGGCAAATGGGCAAGTGGAGAGCACCAACAAAGTTATAGAAGCTATTCTGACAAAGACAGTTTCATTACATCAACGAGACTAGATTTCTCAACTGCCAGAGACCTTGTGGGCGTATCGCACAACTTGAAGGAACACTACTGGATACTTTCCATATCAACTAGTATTTGGTAAAGAACCCTTTTTTCCCATAGAATTTGAAATACAAACACTAAGGACAGCCCAGGAAGTGTGACTGGATTTAACCGAAGCCTAGTTTAACAGGTTACAACAGATGAACAAATTAGATGAAGTTCGGCTACTGGCTCTATAACATACGGCACTTATTCAACAACAAAGATCCAATTGGAATGATGCACTGATTAAGTAAAAGACATTTCATGAGGGCGACTGGGCACTCCTTTATGATTCCAGGTTTCACGACTTCCCTGGCAAACTACAGACTAGGTGGTTAGGCCCCTATGAAATAAAGCAAGTACATGACAATGGCACTCTTACGCTGACCACCATTGATGGGTTTGGTTCTTCTTTTAAAGCGAATGGGCATCAGGTGTGCCTCTACCAAAAACCACTTACCAGAGAATCTTTCTACCAGCAGATACGTGAGGACCCCACCATGCAAGTTTTAGCTGCAGAAGGCAATCCTTCAGCAACTTCATCTTTATAAAATTTATTTCTTCTCTGTAAAATATGTAAATATGATTGCTGATTTGATTTGATTTTCTTTTTCTTTTTCTCTGCTTGTTTTGTTGTTCAATTAATTGAACAACTGTTGTTCAATCTATTGAACAACACTTCCTTTTTGGCATGATTTTTTTGTTCAATCTATTGAATAGTTTCTGTTCAATCCATTGAGCACACTTTCTTTCTCTGTGTGATCTTGCTGTTTAGTTAACGGAACAGTTTTTGTTCAATCTATTGAACAACTATTGTTAAATCCAATTGAACAGCACTTCTTTCTTTGCGTAATTTTTCTGTTCAGATAATTGAACAACACTTTCTTTTTGTGTGTTTTGTTGTTTAATTAATTGAACAACTATTGTTCAATCTATTAAACAGTTGTTGTTCAATCTATTGAACAGTCATTTTTCAATCCAATTGAACAACACTTTCTTTGTGACATAATTTTGTTGTTCAATCTAATTGAACAACACTTTCTTTTTGCGTTGTTTTGTTGTTAAGTTAATTGAACAATTGTTGTTCAATCTATTGAATAGTCATTGTTCAATCCAATTGAACAACATTTTTTTGACATTGTTTTGTTGTTCAGTTAATTGAACAACCGCTGTTCAAATCCAATTGAACAACACTTCTTTTTTTTGGCGTGTTTTGTTATTCATTCAATTGAACATCTGTTGTTCAAACAACTGAACAACACTTTTTCTCTTTGCGGTTATTGCTGTTCAAACAATTGAACAACACTTTTTGCATATCTCTGTTGTTCACTTCATTGAATAGCTGCTATTCAATTCCAATTGAACAGTGAAATTTTTCTTTTGTGTGATTTCTCTTCACTTGTCTGAATGATTGATGTTCACTCAAATGCTCAGCCCCATTTTTCTTTTGTTTTTCATTTTGTTTTCTTTTCATGGCATGAAGTACACTACTTTTATGAGGACAAGAATTTATGGATTCTATTGAAGGGAGTTAATACCATTAACATTATGATCTTTAACAAGACAGCTTCTTGATGATAGATTCTTTTCAAGAAAGGGACACAGTTATTTATATACTACTTTGCTACATAGCTTTCTCCTGTAATTGATACTGTTTGACCATCTTAATACCATGTTGGTTCCACCCTTCCTGGTTATAATATTCTCTATTTTTAATAAGTAAGACTATGGGTATACTTTTTTTATTGACATGTTAAACTTCTTCCACCATCCCTGCTCTTAAACAGTATTGAGCCTCCCTCTATTTATCGTAAAAATGTGTAATAATAGAAAAATTTTGTTTTCAGATGGAGGATAGGGGGTCTCATTACGAGCCATCCTACCATGTTCATAAGGCTGTAGCAAAGTGACATTCCCACTATGGCCACCACACCAGAGTTATGATCCATTGGATAGCCAGGACATCCTTGGAACAAGAGGTCTCATCACGAGCTGGCCTGATCACTTTAGCTGCATCCTAATGAATGGCAGTGTGGTCATTTGGTTACCACGCCAGCGCACTGATCTCTTCTGTAGAACAACATTGTGACTCTCCATTTATAAATTGAGGATCCTGGCTCATATGGGTTAAAAAGCAACCCTACTAAGGCTATGGACGCCTGCTAGCAGCAGAGGCTCTGCTTATGGTATTGAAGTTATATCTTATCGTCAAATATTACTATAATACCCTCTTCTTATTATTTCTTTTTATTGGAGAAGTTATTTCCTTAATTTTTCCCCGTTTTGAACCTTTACGCATGAGAAATTGTTTTCCGATCAATCGCATCATTCTCAGCTAGAATACTATCGGCAGAGCATATTTTTGGCACATTTTTGTCCTTTTCTTTCTCGCATAACTTATCATCAATCCAAGTGTCTTATTTTTTTGTATTCATAACTATATTTACACACTCCGCTCTCATTATAACCATACCTCTTGCCGTCCTATCATTTACATGCGTACTCTGTTTCATTTAATGTCATGTTGTTCTTTCCCTTGCCTTGCCGTCAGAACAGCCCTTTCCCTGTCTAGTCGGTCATAGGTGACCTCTATTTTTAAGGAGGGGGAGGATTCCCATTACACCTTTGCATGCGCTATATTTATTCCGCTTACTGGACTTGATATGTTGCTATGATATCCCATGATCACATGAAATGTGGTAGTATGATAGTCTTAGAGTTAATATCATTAATTATCATGGAAATTCCGCTTGAAATTATGGAATTTAGTTGTTATGTCTACTTCTTGTTCTATTTTACCAAGGCAATTGTTGTTCTCTGCTGTGTTTTTGCTGCGTTAATCTTTGAAAATTGTAGAGTGAATATTGGAAGAATTCGAGCATTATGGGTGGAAAATCGGTTCCTCAAGAACCCTCGGTGTTGGAAATTTTTAACAGAGCCAGAGAAATTTTGGTGCACGTGGGACGGATTTCACATTTCACCAGGCTTCAGACTCCTAGCAGTGAAATCACTCTTGAATTTTTACAACACTTATAGAATGGCCAATCCACAGTAAAAGGTGTGAGAATAACAGTATCAGAAGCTGTGATAGCTGAGGTTTCTGGGTTGTTGGTAGAAGGAGCAACATGGCCAGAAAAGCATGTAATGTTGCATGATGCAATGGAGATTTTCAATGACGCAGGTGAAGAGCTAACCTAAAAAGGCAAGGGCATTCAACCATCCTCTCTGGGAGAACCATGGTGCGAATTGGTGAGTGTCATCCAACAGTACATTACCTGCGATGGTCAACAGGATGTGGTAAAACCGCAGCAACTTAAAATTTTGGTCGTTTTAAAGCAAAAGGTCGCTGTCAATTTTCCATTTTTCTTAAGTTCATTGTTGCATGATATAGCTGATAGAGTAAGATGGGCTAAACATCCTGATACTATAGTCAGTCATCATGGGTTGATCAGATTAATTGTGAGTCATAGTCTTGCTCAGCGAGATTTAACTTGGGATAATTTTATAACCCCACAGAGGATTCTGATCACACGAAAATTTTGCCTTCCCTACAAGCTGCAAACCGGGCCGAGGAAGTGGACACAGAAATAATTGATGAATCTGATAACCACTCAGGTGACATGGTTATAGTGGAACATAGCCAAGATGAGCACCAAGATCCCTCAGACACAAAGGATAACATTAAACCTGTTCCTACAAAGGATGCTTCTCAGAAGAAGCAAGTGGCTGAAATAAAGTTAAGAAAGCTGAAGAAGAAATACCAGAAGGTTCAGAAGACAGTTAAGTAGCTGCGTTGGAAATTAAAATAAGCTACAAATGGGGAAGCTCGGAGCATTATTCCTAAGTTAGTCACTATGTCCATACAGACAGAAGTATGTGCAGGCAAGGCAATAGGAACCCAGACTGAATATATTCTTACTCAGATGGTAGCCACACAAAAAGACTTTCATATAGATTTGATAGATATGGCTATTCAGACGGAGGGTTTACCCTTTCACAACAAAAGCACCCAGAAAGAAGAAATATTCAATAATGCTCCATCAAGCAGTGATCCTATTCTTCTAGAGTTACAGGAGGAGCTGGTACAGCCCCAGCTTGCTTTAGCATAATGTAAGAAGGAGACGGTTCCTCTACAAAAGTACTAGGAACTGCAAAAGCAATTCAATGATTTGACCATAACTGAGAATGAAACTTTTGCTAAGTTAAGGCAGGAGGAAGAAAAGATAAGGAAAGTAAAAGCCAAGCTAGATAAGGTCGTGAGTCAAATTGATGCTATTTTATCTTTATATTATGATGTCTTATCTTGCAGATCTCCTGCTACAAACTATGCTCTGTTTTTGTTGGAAAGATATTTATTATTGAAGATCAAAGTTGTTAAGGCCGGCAAGTCAGTTGAATTGAAGACAATCGAAGAATTCATAAAATGTTGTAAGGAGCATGGGATAAAAGTCCAACGTCTTCTCTGTGAACTTTATTTCCATAATTTTTTATTAGGAGGGGAAGTGGATAACAATCCTAGCCCTTTCGTTGGGGACATTCGGTTCCAGGCCTTCATTTCCTTTGCAGTGAACCAACTTAAGTGGTCCAGGGATTATAACACCTTTCAAAGGAAAGAACATGGACTAGATTTGTGGGTAAGGGGTGAACCTACTCAACCCTTTAATATTTGTGTTAGACACAAGAGGTTCATGAAACAGGAGGCAGTAATTAAGAATCTGGGGCCTATACATAAATAAATTGTGCAAGCAGGAAGGGCATATTTCTTATCTATACAAGAAAGGTCCTTACTTGCATCCAAACAGAGATGGATAGTCTCCACCAATAGTGTCAAGAACAGAGAACCATTTGGCTACAGGAATTTTAAAGCTGCTACAGGTCATTTTGTCACATACAATAATATTATCTTGAGGGAAGGACCATATTAGCTAGGATGTCGATTTACGAGCCCTGTTATTTGGTACCCTCCTGAAGCATAATGTTCTGATTATGAGATGCCTAAAGGTCATGAAGGGATAACCTTTGCAACTTTAATACAAAAGCACGGTTTTAGGTTGTATAAGGAAGAAGTCTTTCTTGCTTGCTCTTTAACTACATTACATAATAACTACTTATTTTCATGAGGACATGAAACAAGGTAAGAAGGGGAGTATGTTAGGCGCAACAGGTATAAATTTACCTTTGATTACATTATCTTTTTCCTCCCTTTTATGCATTTGTGCTATGATGTAATAAGATTTTGAAAAGATTTTGATAAAAAGTGAACGAAATCGCTTTTGATATGATTTGGCTGTCAAAACTATCTTTCATTGCTTTTTATGCAGAGATTAGTGAATGGGACAATTGTTGTTCAAACTATTGAACAACAAAGGCTAAACAAGGAGAAAAGAGAGTGTTCTGTGCGGTCAAGATGAGAAGTGAATCGGAAGGATCAGCACAGGATGAAACATTGTTATGATAATAACATGTGGTTGTGAATTCCTTAAGATCTCCTGATCCTGAGGAATCGCAGTTATCTCCTTCCTCTTTGACAATAAGAGGGGGAAAACAAATAGAATAGAACAACTTTTTCCTTTTTACTTCAACTGTAATTTTAAGAGACAGAGCATTATTCGGAAGAACACATCGTTATTTAATGACATTTGGAGTTAATGAGTAATATATAATTTGGGTTTCAGTTTTTTCGCGATATTCTGAGTAACTAGGCAGTAGTCACTAGTGGCTTGGGCTTGGTCACTGGTGGATTTCACTACTTTTCCCTGTGTTGTATTTTTACCTTTTTACTGCAAGTTTAATTACTTTTTTTTATTGTTTTACGATTGATCTGTTTGATATATAAATCACTGGTGTTGACTTTGTGCATTCCACACATTAGTTCTTATTTCTGTTGATTGGTTTCATTTATTTGTATGGTGGATTGATTCAATTATTAGATAAGAGTTATTTCTTGTTAATCAAGAGCCAGAGTATTATTGGTTAGATCAGGTGCATTACTATTTCTATTCAACTGAAGAGTTATGTTACCCCTACAGTGCACTCGGTTGATGTGCTTATGGCTTGTAATTGCAATTAGAGCTTTCTTATTAAGATTGAGTTTTGATGCTTGAATAGTTTAATTTCTTTGAAGTACAAGTTTGGTAGTTTATGGCTTGCTCCATTTACTCTTGTGTTGAAATCAATAAGTTATTTTAGAGCATTACTCTTGGTAGACCCAACGATTTCCATCACTTGAACATATTGTGTACACTCTTGAAACAAAAAGACTTACCCAGGTCGATAGTTAACGTGAGGCATCTAGGAGTTCTAAAAGACATCTTATCTGCGCCCAACACTACTATGGAGAGGAGGAGGAGGAGGAGGGGGAGTCGGATGGGTGTTCTGATCCGTTGTTTTTGCACATTGGGATTAGATGCCCCTCTACATTGAGGATTACCCTTATAGCAGGATGAACTATCACGGAGATCCTGACTTGCCACTTCTGCTCGGGCGAGCATGGGGACCAGACAGTAAGTATTGAGTTGCTATTTTTATGGTACATTACATATTTTTATCGTATGTATATGGTATTGACTGTCAAATATGTTGTATTCATACATAGCACCAGTAAAACCGACAGGATATGCAGGATGAGCCGCAGTGCCTGGGGCCGCAGATTGGGGAGCATTGTCATCATGGCAGGGTCCAAAGGAGAGTATGCTACTCGTTGATCTACATCGTAGATTTGAGGTACTTTTGACCAGAGTTTCAAACCACAAATGGCATAACTTAGAGGATCAATACACATATGCGTGCACCGATCATCCCTTAGAGCGGCAAGGTATCATGCAGCACGTGGCGGTGGCTGGTCAGACAATACGTGATATACGTGCAGGTGGAGCAGAGCCTTTGGCACAGGATCCGCCAAAAAGTCACTAGATCCAGGGACATATGGGTCCCTTTGATTGTGATTTTTGTAACATGCTATGGGCATGTTGGATTTGTTTAGAGCTATTGTCTCGAAACACTTATATGATACATAATATGATTATGCATTTTGTATGACGATGATGGTTCGCCATTTGTTTTGTTTATGGTTGTCTTCCATGGTATACATGTGATAAATTCCAATATAGAATGTTGTTTGCAATGGTATCTACATAGTTTTTTGGGCTCTAAGAACATGACTAAACATAATGGTTTCAAATTCATGTACCAACAGCTTAACTCGTAGATATTTTCGATGGTTGTGCGCACATTGTTTTGATAAATAAAAACTTTGATCACGATAATTTTATATGCGTGCTTATTTCATTTTAAGATAAAGTTTGTTTTAAACACCTTATAAATCAAGCTCAGTCCTCCTACTTATGTAACACTCACCTCACTCCACCCTCCACCTCACCTCCTTATCACTCCACCTCACCTTCCACTCTTCCTCCATTTATCTTTCATATTACATGAGTGTGGTTTTGTTATTAATATGGGATGATATGGTTTTATTAGAATATAATATATATTATATTTTTACTATAATATAATTATATTATAATTATAATATTATATTATAATTTTAATATACTTATATTATATTAT
Source organism: Pinus tabuliformis (assembly GCA_031772625.1). Classification (NCBI taxonomy): domain Eukaryota; kingdom Viridiplantae; phylum Streptophyta; class Pinopsida; order Pinales; family Pinaceae; genus Pinus; species Pinus tabuliformis. Next base: position 824,850,393 of record CM062817.1, read on the forward strand.
ATTTCAATTAATTTTTAAATCGTTTATTTTATTATTTTAATTCTATTAATAATTAATTTCTAATTAATTAATTTAATTTTTTAATTAAAATTAAATTATTACTTATTAATAAATAATTGTAATTTAATTTAGGATTAGAATTTAATTAAAAAATCCATTTTTAGCCCACAAAACAGATTTTATAGAATTCTGGCAGTTTTAATTCCCTGACTTTTGAAGCCCGTGAATTGAGTTTTACCTGGCCAAATGAGGCCTACGACACAAGCGGTACTCCACTCTATCAAGACAAAGAGATTGAAAGGTATGATTTTAAAGGTTGATCTTTCTAAAGATTTTGATCATGCAAGCTGGCTATATCTTAGAATGCTTTTAACACATTTGGGTTTTCCTCTGGAGTTCATCAATTGGATAATGTGTTGTAGTACTAAGGTATCCTTCAATGTTCTTATTAATGGCTCGGCTTCTCCATTTTTTCATGCGGAAAGCGGACTCAAACAAGGATGTCCCCTCTCTCCACTACTATTCTTGCTTATCATGGAAGGCCTTAGTAGACATATATCTGAAGAGTGTCGCTCGGGTTGCTTACAGGGCATCAAGATCAACAATGGTTGCACATTGACACACTTATTATTTGTAGACGATATCCTGTTTTTCCTTAATGGTAGTATTGGGGATTTGGCTGATTTATATCCAGTTATGCTGCTATTTAGCACAGCCACTGGCATGGAGATCAGTGACAATAAATCCACCATTACTATATATGGTTGTTCCCCCCATGAGATTCATTTCGCTCTACACATATTCCCCTTTACCTTACAATCTTTGGATGAAGTACTCAAGTACCTTAGGTTTCGTCTAAAGCCTCTGCATTACAAAATTGCAAATTAGATATGGTTGGTGGTAAATATTGAGTATAGACTTAATATCTAGCATCATAAATACCTCTGAAGAGTTGATTTCCTTGTTCTCATCAAATCTGTTCTGGAAGCTACTCCTATATATTGGATGTCCTTGGCGTGGATCCCAAGGGGAATCCTTATGAGAATTCAAAAATTATGTTGTAGAGTCTTATGGAAGGGAAGTCAGGAAGGATGAATATATGCATGGGTCTGTTGGGAGCTGATAGCCCTCCCTAAGAAATGGGGAGGATGGGGTTTAAAAATCCTGTCTCATTTCTCCTCTGCTCTTGTAGCCAAACTGGTGTGGCACGTTCTCACATCTTGTAGTCTATGGACTGATGTTGTACTCCAAAAATGCATTTACCCCCTCTGTATTCTAGATTGTATTAGACTACCCTATTGGAGCATGATGGGCATATCGATTATCTAGAAAGTTGTTCTTAATTATATATCATATATCTGTGATGGGATAACCTAGCGAATTAGGTCAGATACCTCTGTCAGAGTTGGTTTGGACTCCTTGACGGGAAGTGGAAATGCATATAGTCTACCACATGAATTGATTACATATCTATCCAATTCAGGAATCATACATCCTAATAAGATAGCAGATCCTGAGAACTCCAATCTCTTTTCTCAAGCATGGAAATCAGTTATCCAACTAGACATTCAGGATATTTGGCATCAAGATTGGATTAAATACATTAACGCCCTCACTAAATCACATGTCTGGATTATCGAAGGGGATGATGAATTGATTTGGGCAAAGGCTAAGCACGATAAGTATACCCCTAAGGATGGATACCCTGTCATATTTTCTGCTTATCGACCACCAGTCCTAGAGAGGTGGTGTGATCCGAATTAGATCCATGAAAATGATCAAATGCCATGGTTGTATCAAGATAGGACAGACTTCAAATTTATGAGCACGGGGCGATCAGGAAGACCTCTAGACAGTGGCAAATTGCAGATAGCAAGGAACAATGAGGACCTCGGTCAAAGCGCGCTGACTAAGGCCCATGGAGTTCGTGAAAGAGGCAAAACTGGCCATTGGGAAGCCCAAATCAGGAAACAGTAGCGCTAATCGTGCATCGCTGGGCAAAACCCCTCGAGAAGGAAAAATCCCCAAAGCTCTCGGTCGCATGGAAGCTAGGAAACCATGGGGAAAGCACTAAGGTTAAAGGTGGGTCTCGCGCTCCGAAACCAGTGGTATATTGGGGGCACCCTTGGGAGGTAAGAGGATTTGGAGAAAACGAGCGATTCCATTCAGCGAACGATGCATGGCAGGTGGATGAGAGAGAAACCCACCACTCATCGCATGCTAACAGTCAAGCAAGTCAACTACGCGAAATGAGCGAATGTCGTAGGATTTGGGGACTCCAGATCTAACAACGGAGATCACGCCCGATGGAGGAACCAAATTTGACAAGGGATTAAGCCATGGCATAAAGGATTTTGAAGTCCGATTTGACACTGAGTTGGCAGATGAGTCACTCCACAATGTAACTGAAAAACTGAACCAACGAGGAAGAGTTGGCGCAGTTCGCGAGAGGACAAGTGACCACTCCCTATGAGACATTGGCGATGACGCAAAGGTAGGGAACTCCAAGCAAATAGCAGCAGGCGATCCGATGGGGGCGGAAGAGGAATCAAACAGTCAGGGACAAATTGGCTTTAAGCCATGAACAGACAAAGAACAGAGGACATGGAGAGGAGAAGAGAATGAAGACAGAGAAAAGAAAAGACGGTGAAGCAAGAAGCAGAAAGACAGAGAGCCGAGCTGATCTGCAGCAGCATCGAGTAGACAAAAGCTTGAGAGGTTCAAGAAAATCCCAGTGAGGATCTATCGGGAATTGAGCACCACATTGGGCTCCTTCCATTAAAGACTAGAGAGGTCAAGATCTGGTAAGGAAAAGAGTCTGTGTACTCTAGTGGCTTGGGGGATCCAAGAACCACCCTACCAAGTATTATCTATTTCAGGAGACTCAAATTGAGCTCCTCACTATAAATCTCTCCTTTAAAGACACAATAAAAGAAGGCTGGACTAGAGACATAACCCTAGAGATTAGGGTGAACTCCTTATAAATTGTTGTGTTCTTGCATTTGCTTACTGTGTTTCTCTTGCTGTTTTCCATTTTCTAGTGTCTGTGTATTTTGCAATCTGATCGATCTGTTGCCTAAAATAACATAGACACACACCAGCACATGAGTCTGTAATACCTTCATTCAATAATTCTTTAACTGAGATCACTCAAGAGTGATTTTCAGATCATGGTGTAACATACTATGGAAGATGAAAGCACCCCTCTGCTCTCGACTCTTCATGTGGACGATTCTCTGGAAAAAATCCCCCACTGGGGATAACCTTATGAAATGCTCCTTTAATGGACCTTCTTGGTGTTGTTTATGATGCAAAAACTCTAAGACCATTGATCATCGTTTTTTACACTATCCTGTCATAATGGATCTCTGTGTTCTGCTCCTCTCGTCTCTTCCCTTACACACCTGATGGCAAGGAAATCCTCTTCCAGAGGCCTGGAACACTTGGTGGTTGGTGTTCAGGCCACTTAAGGCTCAAAATATACCTATCCTTGTTTGTTGGGCCATTTGACTTGATAGGAACAAGCTTATTTTTAGTAACATAACACCTCTCTAGAATCTTATTTTAGCTCGGGTTCTATCCATCTATTCCCTTATTCCTTATGATGATCCTCCTACCTCCCAGTGTACTGTTATCCCTTTAACTATTGATAAAAACATTCCCTGGGCTTACTTTGATGGTTCTTCTCAAGAAGAGGGATGTGGGGGGGGGGGGGGGGGGGGGGTGGCAGCCATACTATATCTATCCGACACTCATTTCTTCAAAATCTAGATGGGGCTCGGTAATGGGACAAACAATTTTGTTGAACTAATCACCCTTACGCATCTCCTACAATTTGTATTAGAAAAATAGTGTAGACATCTACAAATATTTGGGGACTCCAAGATCATTATTAATTTGTTCAAAAATATATCTATATGTCATGCATTTACTCTCAGGCATATATTAGATGATGCACTTCGTTTAAGGGCTCAATTTGATACCATTGTTTGCCATCATATCTTCAGGGAACATAATCAAGTTTCCAACCAACTTTCCAAGGAGGCTGCGGTCCAGCCTAGGGGTACATAGATGATCCTAGAGCAGTTGGATGGGGACCACTACCAGTACTACCACAAGCCATATATTGACATCAGAGCGTAGGGGCCTATAGGTCCTGTTTTTTGTATATTTTTAATCTCCATCCTGTATATACTCAGACTGAACACTATGTTGAAAATATATATTTAGACATGTCAATATGATATCACTATCAACACTCCCAATGGGGGTTTTTTGTACTTAGTATTTTTGAAGGAAAAGTCACCCCAACTTATAGCATATGCTTCTATAAGCATCTACAACATGCAATTTTCTTATCTTAATGAAAATTATGATTTTTCCTTAAAGGAGAAACAATGAGGCCCAAGACGGCTCGTTAGATAGGTACAATTATGGAGAATATTTCTAAAGTGGTTTCATAACTAGATTTAATCATTTAATGGGTCTAAAATTCAGCAAAAGATGAAGCTCTGAATTTTTTAAAAAAGCTAATTTTCTGAGTTTAGTTTTTTGCATTCTCATTTGCTCACATCTTCTACTGAGAGCAGATCCATTTTTTTATGTTCTCCTTAACCAATTAGATCTTCACAGTAATCAATAGACGGATTAAATTGATTTTTATTTAATTACGTAATTAAGTTTTGATTGGATATGTTTTAATTCCATATTTGGTATTTTGATTTTATTTTGACATTTTAATTTAATTTTGATTGATTTCTTGCAGGGAAATAGTTTGAAGATATGAGGAGATCAAGATTTCAATCAATGAGAATGCTCTAGCAATAGTAGAATATGATTTTGGGCCAATGAAAATTGATTGAGAAGAACTACTCTTCAACAACTTTCTTATTCAGAATTCTTTTTGTAAAATTATAAATAGTAGATTGTAGAATGTATTAGTTGTTTCTCTTCTCTACAATTCTTGAATTCTAAAAATCACTATTGTAGTGAGGATTTAGAGTTGTAGGTGAGAGGAGAGAAAATCTTAGATCTCGGGGATTATAGAGGATTTTTATTTTGCATTCTAAATCATGTATGAAGAATTGTTTTAATAGTAAAAGTTCAAAGAATTGTAAAGGATCGTTGGAGACCAGAGTGAGAGAAATAGATTCAATAAATTGGTATTTATAATACTTTTTTTTTCTCAGTAAAATTAAACTATTTCTATTGAGTAAAATATAGTACAATCCAGAGTGACAAGAAACCGAGCGACCGGAAATGATGAAACTATCAACCTCGGTCCCGGAGAAGGGGTGAACCATTCACGGAGCTACATCAATTAACTTGAGAGCAGAAACTGACAATTACCCCACAGGGGCAGAATTCTCAACACGATGTTTTTTCCCTTTCTTTTTATTGACTTTTATCCAACCATCCTGGGGAGTATGAGCTAAAACAACTTGAAGACTAGAGTTCTCCAACAGGGGGATCTCCTTTTCTGATTCAGAAGAGGAGGTCTCATGGACGCGTTTCTGGGCGACTGCTGTGACAGTGGTGTGCGCAGGAGTATCAGTGGATGGATCCATCGTCTGAGGCGCCTGGTCCGGTTCTGCATCGCTCTCCTCATCTTCCGAGCTTGAGGAATCAGAACCCACTGCTAGCGGTAGAGGACAAGGGGTCCAACGTTTGGGTCTGGTCTTTGCAAAGTTGCCCTTTTTCAATTTTGCAGGCATCGATGGGCAAGAATTCTGCAGGTGCCTTGTTAGGTGACAATGGCGGCAGCGGAAGGCAGTGTTTTCGTAACCAAGATTTTGGGTCCAAACAAAGTCATTGATCTTGAGAATGATTTGGTCTGGAAGTCCTTTGCTTAAATCCAGCTCCACACATATTCTGGCATATGTGTGGAGACCTTTGGTTTCCCGCCAGAAATCTCCACTGATGAAACTGCCCAAGGTGTTGCCTATGGCTCTGTATACAATAGTATGCCATAAGTGGGCAGGTAAATTTGGAAGCCTGATCCACACAGGTGTCCTGGTAATGACGGCAGTTGCTGGATCAAAATCTGGGAACCAAGGGGTCAAGAAGAGCCCTGCAGTTCCCATGAACCAAGGGCCTTCTTCTAAAGCCTTTTTATAATGCTTACTGTTATCAAATAGAACAATGAAGTAGCCTTTTGAACAGAAACTGATCTTACAATGATGAGTCCAGTTAGCATGGATCCATGCATAGAGATCCTGAGATCGTGGCCACAGTCCATTAAATCTGCAAATGATGGCTCTTTCTCCAAATTCTTGAAGTTGGGTTGCAAGATCATCATGGGTGATTTCAATAGAGGGGACTTCATCTATTTTATCAACCAAAAAGGGCTTATATTTATGGACTTCCGGGGGTTTGGGGTTCTCAGAGTGTACTGCATCTTTGTATGAGAAAGGAGGAGCAAAGGATGATTGTCCAGCTGCACCTCCTCTCAGACGAAGGGTTACCACCAAAGAGCTGTTCCTGGAAATGTTGTAAGAAGAGAGGGGAAGAAGGTCCTCAAGTTGCTTGCCTTGAAAGAGGAGTCTCTGAAGGCTTGAAGGGATCCCAATCCACCGTTATAGCTCTAGTTTGAGACCCAGCACCAGATCTGAAGAACTGACCCAATGCAGGATGGTTCTGCCTGAGGGCTGAGAAATTTGGATCTGAAAGGAGTCTAAGAAGAGCCTAGACCCAGTGTCAGGGCTTCTTGTGCTTCCGGGAGCAGATCTGCCATGGAGATTTTCCATCTAGGGTGTCAGACCTGCAGGAATTTGGCGAATTTGTCTAATGTGAGCCTGATCTGAAGGAGACTTTTTGTTATCTGGCATCTAGAGTAGGGTTTGGTGCGGACTGTTCTGCTTATTGGGCATCATGGCGGATCTGAGTGTCTGACCACCTTCCGTGGTCCAGATACCCGATCCAGCTCTATAAGTCGGCCCTGCAGACGCCTCTTGTACTAGATCTGGTATAAAGGGAAGATAAGTAAAGAATGGAGTTACCCTTACCGCAGATACGTTGCCTTGAGGTCTACTTGCTTCGGCTTCGTCCTCGATCAGCATTTCCTCCCGCCTCACACCTGCCCCAGGGGTCTGGAAACTCCGATCTGGGCTATGCTTCTGGCCGATCTCCTTAACGTCTGTAGTCCTGTGCATGCAGGAGGCCAAGACGGTTTTTCCAAGGTCGATGGTGTGCATGCAGGAGGCCAAGACGGTTTTTCCAAGGTCGATGGGGTGCGCGGCTTTGGGGCTGATCCGGATGAGCCCAACAGTAATGAACTCGCCTTGCCCATGGCCAGATCGGGCATCGTAGCCATCAGTTGACAGAACCTTGCCCTGGACAGGTTGCGTACAGTCAATCAGACTCTGCCGAGGGTTTTCTTGGGTCCCAAGGTCCTTTGCTGGGGCTCTCTGGAAGATCGCCTTGTCCGGGGTCGTGCCTATGGGATCCGGCGAGGAGGCACAGTCAGTATCTGCGCCTGTGTGCCCCTTCCTCGTGCCGCTTCGAACCAGGGTTTCCGTCATCGCAGTCCGCCGTCTCCGCCCATATAAGCGAGTGCCTGCATTGATCCTCTGAATCCAGAGGCCGCGCATGTCCCGTTTCTTGTAACGACGGTCCCTGTAGGAGTACTGGAGGGCTTTCTCCACACGTTCTCTGGCAATGCAGATGCAATTCTTCGCCATCAGAGCAACCCTCGTTGATTTACTCTTGATAGTTGCAACATGGTATTTATAATACTATTGTTTTAAATACTTTTTTCATTTTATGATGCTAGAAATGTGTCATTTTATTCATATTTGTGCACTATTGTCAATGTGAGTAATTTGCCTCAATTATATGTTATTATTTATCTCTTCTCTTGTGGATTAAATTATGATTTCTACATATCTATTTGTTCAGAAATATATCTTTTAATTTTGATTTAAAAAATAGTAATACTTTGTGAACTATTCCCTTCTATTATTGTTTAATCATTTGAATTACCGATTTAACAATCAATATCATTTTGTGAACTACTTCCTAGATGTTGTTGATTGATTATCTCAGTTAAGAGGTCTCTAAATAGAATATGTTTAGGTATTCATATTGTCAGTTAATTGAACTACTTCATTAGTTTGATATTCACTATAAGCCAGACATATTTAAATCCCAATCATTTAAATACTTTGTTCTCAATTGGGTTAGATCTATAGATGCCTAATTGAGATAGGACTAGGATTTATTTCCTTTTGCTTGCATTTTATAATAATTTTTCATTTAGATTTAATTATATATTTCTAGAATTCCTCTTCCCAAAGAGGAAAACTTTAGTTGTGGCTTGTCTGAGCCCTAGATCAGCTTAAGGATCACTTTCTTGCATGATCATCAAGAGGGTGATATGATGTCTCTTCTCTATTCATCGATGAAAGTCACATTTTAAGTCACTGGAGATAGAGAAAAGGTAATTGGACCTATTTTAACTAGTCGGAACCACCATTTCAATGGAAAAGGAGTTTTTCTAAGGTTTGGACTGCGTGGTCTCCCTTATAATATTGTAGCAGAGAATTTTGAGCCTTCAACATTTTTGGTGCTAGACAGAGGGCCTAAAGACTTGTTGTCTATTATATTTTTTGTATTTTAAAGTTTTATTTTAATCACAATGGTTCCTCTCAAACTTCCCATTTGGAGTTGTTTCTCTGGATGTGCATCTACCAATAATCCACCAAAAATTGTAAGACACTTGTCAAAGGTAAAGTTTAATGGTAAGAAGAATTTTTTTGCATTTAATCATGCTTTACAATTTACTCAAAAAATTTCAAAGTCTACTTTTCAAGGAATTGATGAAGATATTTTGTGGAGGATTTTTACTCTTGCATTCCCAGGAAAAGATAGAAACTGATGTGAAACTCTTCCAATTTCCTTTATTCACAATTGGGATCAATTTATTACAATGTTCCTATGTAAATTTGACGGCTATGACTACGAACAAGTATGTGATGAAATTGAAGATATACGAAGGTTTGAAAATGAGTCTTATATTGATTTTACCATTAGATTTCATTTAAATTGTTTAATATTTAAAATTTAAGATAAACCTTCAAAAGATGAATTATTAGATTGGTTTCAGTATATTTACTCTCTTGATCCCATTCACAATCCATGTGGAATTACTACAAGCTTTGATTAATCTTCTTTAAAATTTGTTAACATAATTGAGAATTCTAATACAAAAGTACACACCAGTTATGATGAAGTTGCATCTACCATGTACGGCCAATTCCTTCAATTAGTGCAGACTTCCTATAGTATTACTAATGACTATCATGTACCTTCATAGGTCAATGTACCTCAATCACAAAGCTTGGAAAAATTTACTATTCAAATACAAGAAGATACTAGTAACAATCTTGGATATAAAGTTTCTTTGAAATCTGAGAATCATTGTGCTTTAAATTCAGAAAATCAGATGATAAATCACCAAGTACAAGCAGAAATTGGAACTTCCAATAATATGCAACCTGTTGTACAAATTTCTGAATTCTTCCATGATGATCAAATTTCAAATTCAGGGCAGTCAAATAATGTTCTTCAAGAAAGCACAGTTAATCAATTAGATGATCAAAAATTTGAGCTTTGTAATGAAGGAAATACAAACATAGAATATTTTGCATTCATTTCTTCAGATTCACAATTTTCCCTTTATCCCAATATTTTTGTTGATAAGGATTTACCTTCTCATTGCATGAATACTGTTCTAGAAAGCAGTGAGACTAATTCAAATGAACTCCCTATTAGTTTTATCATGATAAACAATTATTTATTGATAATTCTTCGAAATTGATGAAGCTAAGCTTGATTTTCCTTCTTGCTTTGATTTTTCATATGAGAATGAAGAAAATTTCAATGAAATTCATGAAGTTATTCATGATAATAATTCTGACATTGAGAAATTTGAAACATCTTCTGCTCAATTCAATTCCCATGATCAGAGATCAATCATATGTGGGAATGAAGAACACTCTAACTCAGAAATGGTTCCAAGTCATTCTCATTCTCAAGTAAAAAATGATCTTCATGATTTTGACATTCAAGAGTCTTTTAGAATTTATAATTCTTATGATCATCAATCTCCTACACTTGCTCTTGGTCCAAAATCATTTACTCTTCCACAAGTCAATGCCAATGGTCCTTCTTATTTTATGACTAATGCTTGTGAGGGGGAAATTATTTTAAATCAATTCCATTTTTTTTGTAACAATAGTTGTACCAATAATGTAAATTATGATTTTATTTTATTTTTATTCCTTCAGATGATTATTTTTTTTTTTTTTTTTTTCTTTTCAATTTTTAAATATTTTATGCTGGCATATTGAGCAATTCAAAATTGAACACTCAATGGATGCATTTCCTGCATGGGAAAATGAAGTTTCAAATCACAATCTTGAGCATCAAGAGTTATTTCTCTTCCAATTTCAATTGATATTAATCTATTATCACTTTCTTCTTTCTTCTCAAAAGCAGTGCCAATAGGAAAGTTTATTTTCACAATATGACCAGTAATCTAATTCAATTTATAATCTTTCATTGGCTCTATCATATTTCCATCCATATTTCATAGACCCCTTTGAGATACATTTGGAAAGTTATCCTACATAGAATATTGTTGATAATTTAACATATGCACATACAACTGACAAATTTTTGCAGGCTATTGTATCTAAAAGTTTATTTCCACAATCTGGCCTATTATCCCCTCTTTTAAATCTCTCCCAATAATTAATGGAAAGCTATCCAGATTTTGATGATCCTATTGAAATTCAGTTGTAAGGGACATTTCAGAAGAAGGTAATTATAAATAGGTTACTTCCCATAATTAGATTAGCAATTAGTGTACATACTAGATTCAAATTTATTTTCTTGTTACTAATGTTTGATCTGTACATACCTATAGGAATTAGAATGAGAGAATGGTTACATTAGAAGTATGACTATACCAAGCCATGTTTCCTTCGATTTAGCTAGCAATTAGCGATAGATTAATTTAGATCTAGATTCATTTTCTATTTTCATTTATTTCATGATATGGATTTTTAATAAGCAAGTAATAAATCAGATTTTTCTTGGCATTCCATTTTTATTTGCTGGAAAAGTGACTTAGAACATATCATAAGCTTATGAATAGTTTGATTGTCTTGTTTTTGCAAAACTCTCTCACATTGACAAAAATGTTTTAAAACATGTATGGATAAATTCCAAATAATTTCTATGGCTTGACAATATTTGATTCACAAGTACTTCTAAAAAGCTCATAAGTCACCATTCTTGTCCCCTGATGTAAATTTGAAGTGGATGCAATCTGAAAGTTCATTACTTAGCATTTTAAATTGAATAAAATCATTGTCTTGAACATATGAAAAATTTGAGAAATGCATGGGAGAACTTGAAGATTCATAAGGTAAACTTACAGTCAATATTCTTCCAGGTATGCATTTTACAAGTTCATCTTCATCTATTGTCAGGTGTGACTTTTATACCTATTTCCTACACCCTATTTCCCTAGTTTTGATCCTCTTTCCCTCCACGCCCATGAAACTTCATATGTTAATCACCCTTTTTCTCATTTATACATCCTATTTCACTGTCATGTTATTTTTCCATGTTTTGTTGAATATTACAATACAATATTCCTTTTTGTGGCTAAATAGGGTGAGCATTGGAGAAGTATTTTATACCCTCTCCTCTTTTTCAAGCATTGATAACAGGGACGAGGTTATGGAGTGAACATGTCACGTTGATCGGTTTCAGAGCAGGGTAGATTAGATTTATGTTACACCTTGTATGTTGTTACAGGTTTTTGTTACACACTGCATGTTGTTACATGTTGCTATTACACCACATGCCGATAAGGATAATCATTGTCACACCAAGGATTTTATCACCGAGTGATTGTTGTTACATCTCGAATCGTCATTTGACTGCAGGATGTTGTTGCACTATAGCTAGCAAAGTCGTGGGTACTATTCCACACAACAGTTGTCAGGGGTTATGAATTGTTTATTTAGAAGCAACAGATCCAAGCGGTTGCGATCTTAACCAATGTATCTGAGAAGAATTTGTATTTAGAAATAGGTTATAAGTACTTTTATTTTATGATCATCATGAGAATAATAATATTCTCATGACTGATCTATTCCTGATTTTGGGTGTGTACTAATTATAATGGAAACTCAATTTCTCATTTACGGTGATGACATAGAGAAAAGCATTCTTACTCTAATCTTGTAACTTTTAATTATTTTTAATATTGAAGGCACTATGATAATGATTTTATTATTCCTCATCTGATTCTTTAACTAATCTCGTGTTTATTCCTGTGTCCCTGCTAGGGAGGAAGGGCCCTCCTCTTTAGCAAGGACCGCAGTGGTAGAAGTACTTGTATATTATTGTTTCTTTCATTGTTGTATGGTTTTCTGTTGTTGTTGTATAAATTGTAAAATACATATGCTTCAGTTCCAGATTAAATTATACTGTTACACTGGTTTGATTAAACAGAATGGTAGTGACCAACTGGTGTAGTCATTAGTTTACTGAGTGGTGCGTACTTGCTCTGGTAATTGTGAAGTGTGATTTCATTTATGTGGAGTGTTCTAATTTATGCATGAATGATTTAATTTCTGCAATTGATTCAGCAACATTCTTTACTGTCTATTTTTATTCTTCATTCTAGGTTGTAGTGTATCAGCACAGACAGTGAAAAACCCATTGAAGCAATAAGACCTACCTTGGGTTGACAATTAATGGTTGCAGTCTTGGTCAATTAGGATTGATTAAAATAGCACTACATTTTTGCGTCATTACCGGGGATGGAAGTTGATAATACAACCAACCAAGTTGTTTATGTGATGATAGAGTGTTCCTAGTCCAAAATTGATGGGTGGTAAGATGGGAGGTAAGAACCTGTGCATCGCTCTAACATACTTGGGCAGGCTCACCATTGTGATCACTATGGAACTTAGGGTGTGGATTTTTGATTTTTTAGTGTGTCTTTAGCTCTTCAGTTGTTGGGCGGTAAGACAAGAGGTAAGATCTAAGGCATCGCTCTAACATACCTGGGCGGGCTCACCACGGTCAAAGACTGAGACACTTAAGGTGTGAATTAATACACATAGGGTCCATGTGTGCAACTGTAGGAATTATAGAAATACCAAAATTACTCCCCACTCTAATTAGTCACTGGAAAAATGGGTCATAAAAAGGAAAGTAAGAGTGTAGATTTGGGAAGGAAAACATTTATCCAGGAACTAATCTCCAAGGCAGAAAAAGAACAATCAAGTTCTCAAAGGGACACAAGGAAAACAGAGCCACAAAAAGCTGTTACTCCCATAACAAGGACAAAAGCCTCTAGTTCCTCTATCTCGAGGCCATACCATTCTAAAGCAAGCAAACATACTCCAAAGATTAAGCATCCAATTCAAGAACATCAGGGGGAAGCTAGTAGCCAGAACTTTAGAACCGAGGGATAAGGGGAAACTAAAGGGGGACATCAAAAACCTGAGATAAGAGAGCATCTATTGGTTTATCAATATCCAGATTTAGGTAGTGAGGTGAAATAGCCAACCTTGAAGTCGCCTGAGCCATCAAATCCACTTGTAAGACAATCACAAGAACAGTTTGAAGAATGTCTGTTATAGCAAGGACTAGAAGGGTTAGAAATGGAGGAAAATAATGAAAACAATGCTAAAACGTATGCTATTGTCACCACCTCTAAGTTCCCAATTGGGGATATCAAAGGCAAGGCTCCCATGAAAAATATCCCTTTATCATCCTTACCATCCTTCCAGGGATGACTGTGGAAGAGCCAGACACCTTCTTATTTGAATTTGATGTCTTATGTAAGAGTTATGACTATGTCTCAGATGCTCAGAAACTGAAATTATTTCCTACAACTTTAAAAGGATGAGCCTTGAGATGGTTCATGGGGTTAGGATCTGCTTCTATTTGAACATGGAGCGATATGAAGGAGACATTTTTGTCAAAGTACCAAGAGTATTGCAGAACCAAGGACTTAAGAGAGGAAGTATTCAGAATGACATAGAAGGAGGATGAGAGCCTGGAGGACTATGTAGAGTGGTTCCACTATAATTTGTAGAGGTCTAAACGTAATGACTGAGATCATGAGATCTTGAAGACCATATTTATAAGAGGAACAAGGGACGACTGCCTTGATACCTTGAATATACTAGGAAAAGGGGACATAGCTCAGGAACCATTTTCCAAAATTGTAAAGCTCTGCCTAAGATGCTCTAGAGGATCGTCTAAGGGAAGAAGCACAATCTGAGATTCCTCTGCCCGAATACAAAAATTTGCAGGTGAAGGAGTAACCAGAGCAGAGATCAGGAATTTATTCAAAAATTTCAAGGTGAGCATCCTGAGTACTCTATTTGCCCAGATAATGACAACACAAATCAAGAAAACATAAGTAGAAGCCGATACACCTATCGATCTGTTCTGTCTGAATTTTCGGAAGAAACATCCCTTGAGGGAGTGTGAAATGAACAACATCATCTTGTGCAATATTTGTGAGTTGTAGCATTCGACAAGTCAATGTCTGGAGCTTCCTAGACTAAAAGCAGTAATTAGAGAAACAAGTGAAGAAGTTCAGTCCTCTTATTTCATCACACCTAGGAGACCATAGCAGCCACAACCTCCAAGTATGTCTCAAGATTTGTCCTCTTTCAATTCATGGAACAATGCATATAACACTTAGCAATATCCATGACTATATTTTTCTCCTTCTTTAGCATAGTTTCCTTCGCCCTAGAACCAGTGGTTCCCCTCTCCCTCTATCAAATATCCTCCATCTCAACCATACCCTTGGAATCAAAACTAGAGGGGGAATGCCAAAAATACAGCTCCACTTGGATTACCAGTGCAGCAACAGCGACAATTGTCTCCTTTATAAACTCCTTCTCCTACACCTTCTGTGTAACCCCAACTACCTGTGCAACCTAACCCTAACCAAAATAATAAAGTAGCTCAGGGCATAGAGGCTCCAACTACCTTCCAGACTTACCTTATTAACCCCGTGGGACTTAATGACAGTCAGGTAAGGTAATTAAACCAAATCACTCCCCTTTCATTATCGAGGAGGAATGTGAACCTTCCAGAGAAGATTCAATAGATCCTGAGGGGGTTGTTACACCTGTAACAGTCGATACAGAGCAAATTGTTACATTTGTAACAACCAACCCAAGAATAATTGTTACTCCCGTAACAACCAACTTGGGTAAGGCTGACACACCTGTAGGAGCCGACTCGACTGTTATAACTCAAAATCCTCCATATCCTCAAACATTAACTAAGCCTGGAATGACCTCACAGCTCGAACCTAATTTTCTTAAGGAGTTGCAAAAGTTTCATGTACGAATTACTCTGCTGCAAGCACTTAAAGAAGTACCTATTTATGCTACAAAAAATGATATTTGTGCATTAAAAAACCTGGAAGGAAGCCTAAGGACCCTGCTACTTTACACGTGATGGGGAAATGGCCTGAATTAATGTCTACTCAGCCTTTTCTAATCAAGTATAATGATCTAGGAAACCCTACGGTTACTATCTACATTAATGACCAACCCATAACTAACACATTGATCAATCTTGGGGCTGCCATTAATGTGATGACAAAGGACCTCTTTACCACCCTGCGGATACATGGGCTTAGGCATACTCCTACTATACTTGAATTAGCAGACAGGTCCCGTGTCAAACCCGAGGGGGTGTTAGAAGACACAATAATCACAATAGCCACTGGGAGGTATCCGAATAAATTTCTTATCTTACAGCCCAAATCCAAATTGGGGGGACATCCTTAGATCCTAGGGAGACCTTGGTTGGCCACTACAGATGCATTTATAGGATGTAGATCTAGATCTATGGTGATCTCAAATAGCTAGGCTACAAAGAATATTAATCTTTACCCCCAAAACCAAATGTACATTTTTATAACCCCTGGTGGGATGAGTTTGAGCCTGAACCGGATCTTTCCCTACTACTCCTCACTCTGGGGAAAGCCCAGTATTTCAAGGATGAGACAGAAGATGATATCATTAATGGTTTTATTAGTAACTCTCTTTCTGTCACTTCCATTGAAAATTCAAAGGAGGAAGAGGCCTTAGAAGATATATATTTTGAACGAATGAGAACCACTCTGAATACTGACAGTAGTCCAATTGAAATAGAGCTAGGAAAGCTTCTGAACATTAACCCCAACTTGACTGCTAAGAAAACCTAACTGTTGTTATACATGTTACAAAAATACAAAAAGGAATTTGCATGGAACTATATGGTTATGAAAGGGATTCATCCCAGCCTGTGCACTCACCACATGTATTTGAAAGATGGCTGCAAACCAGTTAGACAACCACATTGCCGCATGAACCCTGCACTGAAGGAGGTAGTGATGGAAGAATTACAAAAACTCTTGAGTTCTAACTTTATTTATCTAATATTTGACAGTCAGTGGGTGTCTTCGCTTGTCATTATTCCTAAGAAGAATGCCAAGTGGAGAGTATGTGTGGATTACAGAGAACTCAATAAGGCCACTCAAAAGGACCATTTTCCTTTAGCATTTATAGATCAGGTCCTTGACATCGTTTTTGGAAAAAAAAACATTTCTATATGGGTTTAGTGACTACAACCAGATACAAATTTCCCCAGAGGATTAGGATAAACAACCTTTATTTTCCCTTGGGGGACTTTTGCATGTAGAGTTCTCCTTTTTGGAATCTGTAATGCGCCAACAAATTTTTAGAGGGAAATACTGGAGATTTTTTTTGATTTGTTAAATGACTTCCTTGAAATCTTGATGGACGATTTTACACCTTATGGTGATGCTTTTGAAACAGCATTAGCTAATTTAGAAAAAGTGTTGGAACATTGTGTACAGATTAATGTTGCTTTGAGCATTAAAAAATGTCACATGATGATGACTGAAGGGATCGTGCTAGGACACTACATTTATGCTGATGGGATCAAGGTAGACCTTGCTAAAATAGAGGTAATTCTAAAAATTCCAACTCCCAAGATACAAAAAGAGGTACGTAGTTTCTTGGGACATGCAGGGTATTACAGAAGATTTATAGAAAAAATCAAAAATTGCATCGCCATTATTTTCTTTTCTCATGAAAGATGTCAACCTTTTGTGGACAAGAAAGTGTGAGCATGCCTTTTTGAAGCTGAAATATTGTGTATCAGCAGCTCTAGTTTTATGTGGACCTAATTGGGAACTGCCATTTCACATAGCTACAAATGCATCTGATATTGTTGTAGGTGATGTTTTGGGCCAACTGGAGGACATGAAACCTTATGCTATTTACTACATAAGAAAGAATTTGACTCCGGCTGAGCTCAATTACAGAGTGGCCAAGAAGGAATTCTTAGCAGTAGTACATGCCATCAATAAATTTTGACATTATATCATCGGGTATCAAGTATTTGTACACATTGACCACTCTTCCATTCATTTTTTAATGAATAAGCGAATTACCAATGGTATAAATACACACTGGTTATTTTTGTTACAGGAATTTGATATCACAATTTTCAATAAACCTGGAAAAGATAATGTAGTAGCTGATTTCCTTTCTAGGTTAACCATTGATGACAATTGCATTCCTACTGAGGATTCTTTCCCTGATGAATATATCTTTTTTATTTCTACGAACTCACCATAGTATGTAGATATAGCCAATTATCTTGTTGCAAGGAAGTTTCCACAATATTTGTCCTCCAAAGAGAAGATAAATATCATATAATAGAGTGCTACCTATACCTAGATAGATGGGAATCTCTATCACACTAGACCAAATTTCCAAATCAGATTTGTGTTAGGGAAGATGAGGCCTTTGACATCCTTAAGGCTTGTCATGATGAATCTTATGGAGGGCACTTCGCAGACAAGCGAATAGGATACAAAGTCCTTTCGACAGGGTATTATTTGCTAGCAATATTTTAGGATGCCAAGAAGTTTGTGAAAGGATGTGATAGTTGCCAAAGAATGGGCCAACCACTACAATCAGATGAGATGTCATTACAACCTCAAATCATCTTAGAACCTTTTGAGAAATGGACCTTTAATTTTGTGGGACCAATTAATCCTTCATTGAGACTGAAATCCTACATCTTGGCCTGCACTGACTATGTCACAAAATGGGTTGAGGCAAAAGCACTAACTAGAGCCACAGAGCAGGCTGTTTCAGACTTCCTATTTGAAGACATCTTTGTCCGTTTTGGTATTCCTAGGGAGATAGTCATAGATCGAGGGCCCCAGCTTACATCCCATATGATCCAAAAGTTGGTAGAAAAGTATAAAATCCATGATAGAATCACAACACCTTATCATCCACAAGCGAACGGCCAAGTGGAAAGCACCAACAAATTCATTGAGGGGATTCTTACCAAGAATGTGGCTAGTCATCGAAGGAATTGGTCCGATAAACTTCCAGAAGTGTTGTGGTCATATAGGACTACACGAAGGAATACTATGGGATTCTCACCATACAAACTTGTGTATGGTAAAAAAAAACTTATTCCATATTGAGTTTGAATTCAAGACATTGAGAACAACATTGCAAGTAAATTTGGATCTGGCTAAAGCACAAAACCAGAGGTTGAACCAGCTTAATGAATTGGAGGAGAAATGGCTAGCTGCTATCCAGCAAACAGAGATTATCAAGCAGTAGAGAGCTAAGTGGCATGATAGTTTCATCAAGAAGAAGAAGTTCCAGAAAGGATATTGGGCTCTCTTATATGACTCAAGAATCAAGGACTTCAAGGGTAAGCTCTGCACTGTTAGAAAATTATATATTACAAAGCAATGGAACACATAAAATATTGCAGAAATATAAACACAGAAAACACTTAAAACAAGAGAGACACAGATATACGTGGTTCACCCAATTTGGGCTACGTCCACGGAGAAACAGCCAATCCTTCCTTTTATATTATCCAGCAAACTGAAGAGATACAACCTATCGTAGATCCACTGTAATTCCCTCTTCTCTCTTGCTCAATCTCCTCTCTCCTCTCGCTGAGAATACAGATCTACATAGACATAATACAATTCCCTCATATATAGCGAGGGGTTTCCTTCTAGGGGAAAAAACCCTAAATTAAACATAACTTCTACTGTCAGATCTTTGCCTAATGAACGACCCAGATTGACTATGAAATTACAACATTTTACAAGGCAATTTTACATCTATTTTTAGCTTCGGGGGCACTGCCCCCGATCCCCCTGCCAAGGGAGAGATCCGAAAGGTCGCAGTTGCTCCCACATGGACCCCGCTTGCAGCGAATATTTTACGGGCAGTGTTGCCACCCCATTATGAACTAGGGTCCAATGAGATGATACCTTGGAATACAGAAGATAATCAGGCTCCACACCCAATAATCTCCCACTTGGAGACTGATTATAACAACTCCACCGCTGCTTCATTTACTGGACAATGACTCCACTTTGGACATCGTTGTTTCTCATCTTCTTCATCATACCTAAAGACTAATTGAAATTGAGCAGATTCTCAGTTTCTCCCTGTTACAACTTTTGTTGACATATTTGAAGGATTCTGGATAGTGTGTATCTTTTCCAGCTTCAACTGTCCATCTTCCAACGCTAACCATATGAAATGGTACTTGAGCTGTATATGTTTAGTCTTGGAATGAAATACAGAGTTCTTTGCAAGATGTATGGCACTCTGGCTGTCACTATATAACCTGTACAACTCCTTCTTCTTACACAATTCATCCAAAAACCTTTGTAACCAAATCATTTCTTTACTAGCCACTGTAGCAGCACTACTTCTATTGTTGAGAGTGCAACAACACTTTGCAGTTTTGAGACCTAACTGACAGTTGTTCCACCTAAAGTAAATACATACTCTGTTGTGCTCCTCCTGTTATCTCTATCGCCTGCCATATCTGCATCAACATATCCCTCTAGAGCAATGTTTGAACCACCAAAGCATAATGCTTGAGTTGTGGTACCTCTCAAATACCTGAGAATCCACTTCACCGCCATCCAATGTTCTTTTCCTGGATTGTTCATGTACCTACTTACAACTCCCACTGCAAGTGCAATATCAGGCCTTGTCTAGACCATTGCATACATTAAGATTCCAACTATTGATGCATATGGAACTTTAGACATTTGATTCATTTCTTCCTGAGTCTTGGGACACTCCTCCTTACTTAATTTGAAATGGCTAGCCAAAGGTATACTAACTGGTTTTTCATTTTGCATATTAAACCTTTTCAACACCTTTTCTATGTTCTCACTTTGAGACAATGTTAATTTGTGATTCTTCCTGTCTCTAGTTATTCTCATACCAAGGATTTGTTTTGCAGCACCCAAATCCTTCATTGCAAATGAGTTCTCCAATTTTCTTTTGAGCACATTTATTTCCTGCATGTTAGAACTTTCAACAAGCATGTCATCTACATACAATAACAATATAATACAACTGCCATCATTTTTCCTTTTGAGATAAACACAATGATCAGAGTGACATATAGTATAACCTTGTTCAGACATAATCCTATCAAATTTTAGATACCACTGCCTTGGAGCCTGTTTTAATCCATATAAGCTCTTCTTCAATGTGCACACTAGTTTCTCCTTCCCTTTTACCTCATATCCTTGTGGCTTTTGCATATATATCTCTTCCTCCAAATCCCCATGGAGAAAGGCTATCTTTACATCTAACTACTCAAGATGCAAATCTTTAGCTGCTACTAGACTTAAAATAGTTCAAATTGAAGTCATTTTAACAACAGGAGAAAATATCTCATCAAAGTCTATACCCTTTTTCTGTGCAAACCCTTTCACCACAAGTCTAGCTTTATACCTTTTTCTACCTCCATCTTCTTCCTTCAACTTGTAAACCCATTTACTTTGCAATGTTGTTTTACCTACAGGCAACCTGACTAAGTCCCAAGTCTGGTTATGTGCTAAGTAGTCCATCTCTTCTTTCATAGCTTGCTCCCACTTCTTCTTGGTTTCTACCTGTACTACTTCTTCATAACATTCTGGTTCACCGAAATCAGTCAACAATACATAATATAATGAAGGAGAGTATCGTTCAGGGGGTCTACTTAACCTGGTAGATCTTCTAACACCACTTTCAGGTGTTTGAGGTGCTTGTTGCTGTTGTGGTTTTTGTTCTCGATGTTGATCATTATGATTTTCAGGCACCATCACTTTTTCTGTGATCTCATCAAGCACTGTGTATTCTCTGTTTTCTTCTTCCTATTTCTTTTCCTGCAGTTGATCCTTATACAAAACATTTTCATTGAATATGACATCTCTACTCCTAATGATTTTGTGTTTTTCATAATCATAAAAGCGATAACCAAAATCATTAACACCATATCCAATAAAGGTACATTTCTTTGATTTTTCCTCAAGATTTTTTCTGTTTTCTTCATTAATGTGGACAAAGGATTCACAACCAAAAGTCTTTAAAAATGAGTATACCTTTTTACCTATCCATGCCTCCTCTGGAATACCACCATCCAAGGAACTTGAAGGCCCTATGTTTATTAGATAAACAACAGTATCTACATCATCTGCACAAAATGGTAAAGGCAATCCTACATGCAATCTCATCCACCTTGCATGCTCCATGATTGTCCTATTCATCCTTTCTGACACACCATTTTCTTGTGGTGTTCCTAGAACTATCTTCTCTCTATGAACTACATTCTATGAATAGTACTATCAAACTCTTTGCTGCAATATTCACCTCCATTATCTGATTTAAGACACTTCAACCTTTTTCCTAACTCATTTTCAACCAAATCTTTACATTTCTTGAAAGTATGAAATACATCAGATTTATTTTGAATACAATAAATCCAGGCTTTTCCGGTTGCATCATCAATAAAAGTAACATAATAATGAGAGCCATGAAGAGATGATACCTGAGTAGGTCCCCATACATCTGTATGCACAAGCTCTAATTTTTTGCTCTTCTTTTCTTTCCCAACTCTGAGGAATCTGTCTGTCTTATGTTTTCCATAAACACAATTCTCACAAAATTTTAAATCAACATGCGTCAAACCTGGCAAAAAATTTCTTGAGTGGAGAATTTGCATCCCCTTCTCACTCATGTGCCCAAGCCTATGATGCCATAATGACATATCTTCTCCTGTAGAGGTTAAATCATTAACATAATTAGAAATACCATTGCATAAATACAATGTACCAACCTTTTCTCCTTTTGCTATTACCAGGGATCCTTTAGTGACCTTCCATGTTTTATCTGTAAAAGTAGTCACACATCCTTCACCTCCCAACTACCTTGTTTCAGATCTGGAACATAACTTACCTCCTTCAATAGCCATTGATTTCCATTCTGTTTTTTTATGAATATTGTACCCATTCCAATGATTTTACAGGGTTTATCATCACCTAATCGAACCTGTCCAAAATCTCCTTGAACATAATCATGAAAATGTTTCCTATCAGCTGTGGCATGGAATGAGGCCCCTGAATCTACCACCCAGGCATCAATAATATTTTCTAAAGAAAGAATCAAAGCATATTGCAACACATCACCTGTTACATTCGCTTCATGATTATTTTCTTGTTGCGCATCTCCTTTTTTTCCGTTCCGAGACTTCCAGTCTTTCTTTAGGTGTCCTTTCTTCCTGCATTTCCAACACACTATCCCTAATCTAGACTTGGATCTACCTTTTCTTGACTTACTGTGATATCTAGGGCTCTTTCCTCTTTCCATTTTTCTTCCCCTAGCCTCTGCTGTCAAAGCATTACCTGATGTCTCACCGGAGCTTTTCTGTCGCATTTCCTCGCTAAGGATTTCACTGACAACATCATCAAACTTTAAAGTACTAGATCCAGAGACAGAGTTACTAATGGCCATAACTAAACCATTGCAACTTTCTGGCAATGAGCACAGAAACAACAGAGCCCTAACTTCATCATCAAGAGTTACCCCTACAAAACTTAACTGAATGGTAATTGTATTAAATTCATTTAAATGATCAGCAGCAGATCCACCTTCTCACATTTTCATATTAAATAAACGCTTCATAAGGAATACCTTATTTGAGGCTGAGGGTTTTTCATATAGTTTTCCCAATGTCTACATTAAACCCTCTGTTGTCGTTTCCTTTGAAATATTAAATTCTACCGACATCGCTAGGCATAGGCATATTGTTCCAAGTGCCTTTCTGTCGAGAATATCCCATTCTGTGTCTATCATACTCGTCGACTTCTTTGCCTTTCCATTCAATGGTTGGTACAAATCTCTATGATATAGATAATCCCCCATCTGCATCTTCCACAACTAGTAGTTTTGTCCTTTAAATTTTTCGACCCTAAACCTACCATCTTCCACCATTGCACCCACTTGAACTAGGAACCGTTCTCTACTGCAAGTTTATCAGCCAAATAGACCTTTGGCTCTGATTACAGAGCAATGGAACACATAAAATATTGCAGAAATATAAACACAGAAAACACATAAAAAAGAGAGACACAGATATACGTGGTTCACCCAATTTGGGCTACGTCCATGGAGAAACATCTAGTCCTTCCTTTTATATTATCCATTGAATTGAAGAGATACAACCTACAACAGATCTGTTGTAATTCCCTCTTCTCTCTCACTCAATCTCCTCTCTCTTCTCGCTCAAAATACAGATCTACATAGATACAATACAATTCCCTCATGTATAGCGAGGGGTTGCCTTCTAGGGAAAAAAACCCTAAATTAAACGTAACTTATACCATCAGATCTCCGCCTAATGAATGGCCCAGAACGACTACGAAATTACAACATTTTACAAGGCAATTTTACATCTATTTTTAGCTTCAGCGGCACTGCCCCCGATCCCCCTGCCAGGGGGGGAACTCCCAAAGGTCGCAGTCGCCCCCCCTGGACCCCCCTGGACCCCCCCTGCAATGAATATTTTACAAGGTGCATTACGAACTGGGGTCCAATGCAGTGATACCTTTGAATACAGAAGATAATCAGGCTCCACACCCAACATGCACCAGATGCCTAGGTCCCTATGAGGTAGATGCGGTCTTTGAAAATGGGATTGTGAATTTGGTTACCATTGAAAGTGCAAGGACACCATTAATTGCAAATGGGCACCATCTTCGGTTATATCATAAACCTGCTTCAAGGGATTCATTTATCAACATCGTCATGAATTCAAATCTTCAAATTATAGGAACAGGGGAAAACCCCCTTGTGCTACCAAAATTCTATCTTTTCAATAAGTGTAACAACTGAAAACCAGCTGTTGTTGGTGGTTGTTACACCATCCTTAAAAAATAAAAATAAAAATAAAAAAACAACAACAATAACAACATAATAAATAAGGAAATAAAACAATCTGGCTATGAAAACATTTTCCAACCGCAAATAGATAATTTCTGTAGCAGTTGAAAACCACTCTGTAACAACATTTTTATTTCAAGCATATTCTACAATAATGATGTTACACGACTTTTCTTCTTTGTTTTTATCTTTTGTGAAAATCAATAATACATAACAATTGCCTTGGTTGTTACATATGTAACAGCTGGTGACTTCTAGAAATAATTCGAGTAAACTATTTATTGTGACACACAACATGCATCATCATGGTTCACGAAGCAGTTGCCTTGACCATCGGTATTAAATTCGCGTGCCTCGCCACCAACGTCTTCTCCCCACATCACACCAGGTATGCCATCCAAAGGTAATATTGTTATCTTCTTTTATTCAGTAATTATGGCAATCTAACGAGATATCCCTTTTGACTGCTGAGGTCAGCTATCACATTTAAGTAGAGGGGGTGAATTACATGATGAAATGACCTTTTCATGACCTGTGAGTATTTAAAAACTGCAACCAAAGCATGATGATATGGTAATCATTGTCATTTAATGATCTATCGTACCAGAAAATGGAATTGTACCTCCAACTAGACCTCCCATAACCTAGCATTAATAAGGAAACATTACTATGCAGTACGAATCATGATCGTAAATCCTAATTTGAAATTCTTGCCTATGTCACCCTACCATTTACCCCCTACTGGAGCATTGCATCCCCATTCAGAGTGCTCAGAGAAGTGGAGAAGAAGAGTTGTAGGGATGAAATAGCTGAGTAGTGTGCCGATCACTCCAGAACTTCCAAAGGGGGGAAAGAGAGGAGAACAACATTGAATTTGTGTTGCGATGGGTGGAGAAGCAATTCAGAATGAACGAGGGTCAACAGAGGCTTTGGAAAATTTCCACGAAGCATGTCAAATTTTTAAAGACGCATGATGGTTTGAGTTTTTTGAGCGGCTAGAAGGATCATATGTGGGAAGTCCTATGTAGTTCATGAAGAATTTAGAGAGGAATCAAATGGAGGTCAGGGGATTAAAGCTAGAGGTTACAAAATGGGTATTTTCCTGAGTGACAGCACTACCAATAGAAGGAAAAATATGGTTTAACAGAAAAGTTAATGACCCCTCCTTGAAGGAGGATTTTCTCCAAGGGGAGGAATAACTGTTGAAGAAAAGAAGGGGGATTGACAGATTGTCACTTCCCCATCCATGGGATGATGTCACCCTTTACCTCATCAAGTATATCAACTATGAGGGAATGGAAACAATCATATTCAATTACCACTTTTCGTTGCTAAACCACCTTCGGCATCGACAGTTGATAAATCTTCCCTACATTTTGCTAGAAAACATCAAGCATATGTGTTATCGGGAAAGCTAGTGTCTATTTAGAACTGCTAGTCCCACTAAGGCGAGTAGCTATCTTAGAAACAAGCAAACTAAAGTCACTTGAGTTTTCCTTTCGAGAGATAGATGAGAAATAAGTAGAGAATACCAACATTAGTCTTTCGCTTGGCTCTTTGCTCGTTTCCTTTCCCCTTTGACAGAATCTCGCCACTCCTTCCTTACTTGTCCTACTTCAAAGAGCACCTGTAGAGTCAAAGCAGCATAATACCATCAAAGCATAGAGATCTATCACCGTAAACAATATAGGATCAGATATATATTGACCATACAAATGCATATATCAACACAATATTCAGATATACACAAGAATATGGAGGAAAACTCAAATAGCTTTATTGATAGAAGTAGTAGAAGAGAGGATTACAACCACGTGGTCTGACCCAGCGCCATCCTCCCAGCATGAAAGCCCTCTTCACCTCATACAAAGCAAGATCATCCAACAATGTCTTGAAAGAGAAACCAACAGCACTTCCTTGCAAATTACAAAACTCCAACCCTTGGATCTCTGGGATGAGGGATCCATATATAGATGTTTGCAGGGGGGTGAGTCAGCTTCTGGGATTTTGATTAGTGTCATCTCAATTCTTGGGTCCACTTGGAAATTTCATGATCTCTTACTCATCCTTGGGTGAATTCAGAGAGGCAAGTGTCAAATGAGCAGCTTCTAGAAGATTCTCAGGGTCTCCACCTAGAAAACTGCTTGTGCCATTTGTTTGCTCTTGCTCATTGCACCCTACAGAAGGGCTTTCCAGTATGCATCACACTTTTTTCATGTGGCAGGTGAGATGCATCGCACCCTTAGCACTAGGCAGTCTGTATGGTCCTGCTTTGACCAATTTTGAGTAGTTTTTCATGGAGAACTTCTAGGAAATGATGTAATCAATTGACCTTGATCCTTTAGGGTATGAAACAACACTTTTAGGGGTTTATAAACCCTTGCTTTATGGACATATGTGATTGGGGTTGCAGTGCCCAAATATATCTATAACAATATGGTCATGACCATAAAAAGAGTTGCGCATCCAAAGACATGCGTCACAAACCATGGGCACATCAAGCTAATTGTGATGGATGCCCTAAGTCGCTAGAGCAGGAGTTGGGAGGAATTCATGAGAAAGAAGGCTAGAACTACCTACTGGAAAAAAACTGGGACGTATGAGGAAGCTCCAGTGGAAACCAACGAGTAGCCCCAACCCTTGAAAGTAAGGGTTGGAAAGAGGCCAGTTGACAAGACAATTCGTGATAGGTAGCCAAAACAAAGAATAAGGGTTAGCGGGCACCCAGAGTCCCCATACATGTCCAAGAAGAACAAGGAGGTAGGAGAGTAGAAGGTTGAATAGTAGGCTCAGCTGGAGGAACCTTCCTCACCAGGTAAGAACGAGACCCAATCCTTATTGTTCAAAATTGAAAGTTTAGAAAATGAAAATGGAAAGCTAAGGAGGTAGTTAGCAAAGGAGAAGGTAGAGGCCAGAGCCCTAGGGTTAGACAAGTTGGCTGAGTCTATAGACAGGGCCGAGAAGGTAAATTTTCCAGGTGTTGCGTGCATGGCCTATGCTAAGAAGCTAGTGGCAGTGGGGTATAGAGTCTGTGCAGTGGGACTTGCATCGGGGGTATAGCAGGAGAAGTTGAGCTTCTGCATGGGGACATACAGTTGCTTCAGTTGGGGGGAGATTTTGGGTGTGAATTTTATACATGTTTCCTACGCCTTATTTCCCCAATTTTGATTCTATTTCCCTCTAGGCCCATGAAACTTCACATGTTAATCACCCTTTTTCTCATTTATACAACCTATTTCACCGTCATGTTATTTTTCCATGTTTTGTTGAATATTATGATACAATATTCATTTTTTGGCTAACTAAGGTGAGCATTGGAGAAGTATTTTAGACCCTCTTCTCTTTTTCAGGTGTTTCTTGTAGGGACGAGGTTGTGGAGTGAACAAGTCACATTGATAAGTTTCAGAGAAGGGTAGAGTAGATTGTTGTTACACCATGTATGTTGTTGCAAGTTTTTGATACACAATGTATGTTGTTACACCACATGCTAATAAGGATAACCATTGTTACACCAAGGATGCTTTCACCTAGTGATTGTTGTTACATTCTGAATGGTCATTTGACCGCAGGATATTGTTGCACCGTAGCTGGCAAAGTCATGGTTACTATTCCACACAACAACTGTCGGGGGTTATGAATTGTTTATTTAGAAGCAACAAATCCAAGCAATTGTGATCTTAACCAATGTATCTGAGAATCATTTGTATTTAGAAATATGTTATAACTACTTCTATTTTATGATCAACATGAGAATTGTGAGATTCTCATCACTAATCTATTCATGATTTTGGGTATGTAATAATTATAAAAGAAACTTGATTTCTCATGTACGGGGACGGCATAGAGAAAAACAATGTTACTCTGATCTTGTACCTTTTAATTATTTTTAATATTGAAGGCACTATGGTGATGTTGTTACTGTTCCTCATCTGATTCTTTAACTAATATCATGTTTATTCCTGTGCCCCTACTATGGAGGAAGGGTCCTCCTCTTTAGCAGGGACTGCAATGGTAGAAGTAGTTGTATATTATTGTCTCTTTCATTGTTTTATGGTTTCCCAATGTTGTTGTATAAATTGTAAAATAAATCCGCTTTAGTTCTAGATTACATTATGCCATTACACTTGTTTGATTAAACAGAACGGTAGTGACCAGCTGGTGTATTCATTAGTTTACTGAGAGGCACGTCCTTACTCTGGTAATTGTGAAGTGTGATTTCATTTATGTGGAGTGTTTTAATTTCTTGAATGATTTAATTTTTGCAATTAATTCAGCGACATTCTTTATTGTCTCATTTTATTCTTGATTATTGGATGTAGTATATCACACAGACAATGCAAACTCCATTGAAACAGTAAGACCTACCTTGGGTTGAAAATTAATGGTTACAGTCTTGGTCAATTAGGATTGATTAAAACAGAACTACATCTATAATTTGATTTTCTTTCTCATAGTTTGTTTCTTATTTTTGTTTTGTTTCTCTTTGCAGATTTTCATTCTTTTGATTTTGGTGTTTTGAAATAAGCAAGCAGTCAACCCTTTCTAAATATGCAACATGTTCAGGGAAGTATTTATGGTTTCGTCTAAATTCCAGGATTCTCTAATTTTTCTTCTATTCATTGAAATCGTGATAAGTCTTTAATACATTATCGGAAGATTCATATTGGATCATTATATTTCGTAACTCTCTTCATAAGAAAGTTTTGATAAAATTACTCTCCGATCAAATATTCCCGATGGTTAATTAAATTATTAAAAGGAGATTTTTGTAAAAAGGCGAAATTGAGTTGGGCATTTTCTTTTGAATTAAAAACTTTAAAAGTTGTTGACCCCACAGGACTTCCACGTAACATTATCAGAGCTTCCAAATATCAGAACATTTCATATAAGCATCAATCAAAATATTACGATGTCCATACAACGCCCATACCTGCTATGACATTTAACTCATGTTTTAAAAGATATCATGTCCATTCATAAATCAAAATTTTGGTTGGGGCATATGTTTAAAAAAAATTATGTCGCAGATCCGATATGAAATTAAATCCACATAATAAAACTATTGGGTGCATTACATATCGCACATCATCATATCGACAATGTTACATCCCATACTCATTTCAAATCTTCCGATCACCGTATTCCCAACAATTGATTAAATTATTAAAAGGAGATTTTTGTAAAAAGGCAAAATTGAGTTGCGCGCTTTCTTTTGAATTAAAAACTTTAAAAGTTGTTGACCCCATGGACTTCCACGTGACATTATCAGAGCTTCCAAATATAGGAACATTTCATATAAGCATCAATCAAAATATTACGATGTCCATACAAACCCCCATACCCTATATGACATTTAACTCCAGGTTTAAAAGATATCGCGTCCATTCATAAATCAGAATTTTGATTGGGGCACATGTTTAAAAAAAATTATGTCGCAGATCCGATATGAAATTAAATCCACATAATAAAACTATCGGGTGTGTTACATATTACACATCATCATATCGACAATGTTACATCCCATACTCATTTCAACTCTTCCGATCACCGATCTTTGATATTCCCATCCCCTCTGATCTTCGATAATCCCATCTCTCCTACCTCCGATAAACCTTTCCTTTTGATATTGTCAATCATCCATATCACAAACCTTCGTATCGCAACATTTGATCAAAAGTATCTCTTAACAATTCCCGATATGAAACCTCTGATACAAGAGCTCTGATATCATTTCTCGCTTATGCTTTTTAGTTGTTACTTTCAAAAGCCTATCGAAAGGTGAGAATATCACGCGTTTCAAAGATACAACCATAAGGTTTCTCCGATATTCATGTATGTAGGAACTCGAAAATTTATTTTTTTAATTTGCAATATGATTTAATAATCATGTTCTGCCTCTTATCGATGTAGCTAGAATGAAATTCTAATACTCATTATTGCTTGGATTTGCTACAAACTAAAGAAATTTTCACAAAAAACAAATTTGCAGTAAACAATCTTATCTGTGATTTTATCTACGCTTGTTCTAAATCTTACAATTAAAAACTTGAGTAGAATCACAACATCACAATCATTGATATTATTTTCCCTTTACTCACATTTTTTTCGAAGGGACTCAGAGCCTATTTAAGAGATTAGATGTATTTTAATCATAATTTCAACAAATCCAAGTATTCATTCATTAGGATAACCTTCTAACTATAGGGATATACATTCTTTATGGTGTATGCATATGGCCCTCTTTTACTCTTCATGACAATCTGCTTCGCTAATCGGAAATCAGTCTCTAATTCTCAGGCATGCTTTTGTGAGCATATTCATTTGTCCTTCAAGGCACTTTTGAGCAACCACTTTAGTAATGTAACAACTGATAAGGAATTTGGAGTAGGTAAAGATATTGAACCATGGTTAATTCATTTTTAAATTCTCTTTTATTTTAATTTTTGAAATTTCGCTTCATGCTTATTATATAAAGATTCAAGTCCTCTTCATATATCTAATTGTTACATTATTTGGGATTTTGAATCAATTTCAATCCATTGGGGCGGATATAACTTTAGAATGGAAAATAAAAGAGAACAATCCTCATTGCAATTCATTAAGAAGTGTATCTTCATTCTCATTTTTTATGGGCTTGGTTTACTTCTGATTCCTTGAACATGAAACATTGTTTTCTTCTATTTTACTGCTTGCTTTAGTATAAATTTAATAAATGATGATTTTGGGTCAATAAGATTTCAATCAATTCAACTTCTTCATGCTTTTAATTTTAATTAAAAGAATAAGTTACCTTTTATTGGAGAAGATGATATCTCTTAGGTAAGATTAAATGAAATTCTCCAATGGTAAGTTTCATATGCCCACTTTCATTCATTTCATTTCTTTACTTTTATTTTCAGTTTTGTTTTTAGTTTTTTGCTGATATGAAACTCTATTTTTGTAGGTCTTCATGAACCTTTCACACCTCTATGATATCATATTTGGAGTTTATGCTCCTTTGTTTGGTTTACTTTGAAGTTCTTGGGAGAAGCAGTAATTATCCTCATTAAATTAGCTAAACTAAGAAGTTTCTGAACCTTTAGCTTGTTCTTTGGCATTATGTTTATCAAAAAATGGTTAATATGCTTTTATGCAGGTTTTGCTTTGAAACAAGAAAATTTGCGGTAGACAAAAATTTCTGATTTAGCTTATTATCTCTCAATACTACTATTCACCCTTTCCATTTTGAATCCTTAGTTTTTATAACTCTACAAGATTAAAAAAAATTAAAAATCTCAACATAAAAAGAAACGTTCACATGATTATCTTCTTTGACTTATTTTGTTGAGACTTTCATATAAGTAGTCTTGTTGGAGTTTATATTTTAAATTTGGACTTTTTCTTTCACCTTTTACTTTCTTCATTTTTATTTTTGTTCAGTGATTTGTTTCTTAGAATTATTTTCCTTTTTCTTTCAGTTTTGTTTTGATTTTGGTGATTCTTCCATGATTTATATGGAAGGTATCTTTTCACCCAACAGTGGTTGGCATACATGGAAAATATTTTAACTCTATCTATTTCAATGAATTTCATTTATCATTAAAGGCATATCTTTATGGAACTATAAAACCATCTTGCTTTAAACATTTTTCATGCAGGAACACACATCCATACTAAGTGATATAGTTTACATTTTCAAGGAAAGAACTAATCTGAGTTTAACTCAATGAATCCCTCCCACCCCTCCACTTTATAAAAGCCTTTGATTGATAGTTGTGGGGAAAGAACTTGGAGTCAGCATTATGAAATTATTATGTTCATTAAACATAAGTTTTTATTACCATCCCACCTCTTTTATTCAAGTACATTATAAACTAAAATCTTGCAAAATAAGCTTATCAAAAGGGTGATTAAAGAGGAAGTATGAGAAATACAAGTAAACTCGTTGGGGCTATGGATGCTCGCTGGTAGTAGGACTAGGCTTGTATGGAATAAATGACAACGTTGTCGGAGTATTGTTCAGACTCACTAGCAGCGAAGCAATGTAAAAGACCATTCATAAAATTGGATATATGCTTTATCAAAAAACTCCTATCTGCACCTTTTTTTATTTTTCATATAAGGTAACTTTAAAAGAAATTTTTCCCAAAATTTGGATTCATGACTTTTACTTAAATATTCTTTGAGTACTTATCTTTACAAACTCATATTGCTCAA
This sequence comes from Pinus tabuliformis, assembly GCA_031772625.1. Lineage (NCBI taxonomy): Eukaryota > Viridiplantae > Streptophyta > Pinopsida > Pinales > Pinaceae > Pinus > Pinus tabuliformis. The sequence continues at coordinate 824,882,933 of CM062817.1, forward strand.
TCTATTTATGTGGGACCTTTGGAAGTTTTTTATTGTTAGTCGATTTCATGAACTCCATTATTTTTAACCTTTGTATAAATTAAAGTTCATTATCTTTAACCAAAGATAAATGGTTCTTCCTAGTGTGCCACCATTGTTGTAGGAAAAACCCAACACCCCCCATTTTCATTTATTTTCTTCAAATAATGGGGACCCTTTACATTAATTCTTTGCTAAACACCTTTTATGATTGTCATCTACTTTATTGCCCTACAATTTTGTCATTTTTCTTTTTTCGACGGATTTCCATTTTGATTGTTTCATTGAATTCGCATTTTAGCAAGCTTTCCATCGATACTTGTTTCGCCTCATTTGGTTAACCGGTTTGTAAATGATACTCCTTTGAAGTTTGATCATTTTGTTGCATAAGTTAAAAAAATGTACAAAATGTATAATATTTTAACTTTTGCAATTAAAATAGTCATTCATTGTAAATATTAACTCCTAGTTAATTTTTATTATTTTTTTCATTTTTCACTAATGGTCCTACAAAATGACCCAGCCAAATTATAGAACAATTAAAAACATGTTTTCGGGATCTCAGTAATTTATTCCAATTTCTTATTTTTAAAACAAATTGCCAAACACGAAATCTCAAAATTGCAAAGTGCTTGTAGTTCATTTTGCAGAATATTTAATTCCGTGTAGGCTCACTTCACTTCATTTCCTCCCTTCCGAAATGAAAACGCGAATTGAAAAGTTCTGAAATGAAAACGCTGATAAAAAGCTCTGATTTTCAAAATTGTCGATATTTCGATATCATATATCGGCATATCGACATTTTGGTTGTGCACACATTGTTCTGATAAATCAAAACTTTGATTGACGATAATTTTATACGCATGCCTATTTAATTTTAATATAAATTCTATTTTAAACACATTATAACTCCTGCTCCATCCTCCTGCTTATGTCAAGTTCACCTCCCTCCACCTCACCTTCCACTTTTCCTCCATTTAACTTTCATATTACGTGAGTGTGGTTTTGTTATTAATATGGGATGATATGGTTTTATTAAAATATAATATATATTATATTTTTATTATAATATAATATAATTATTATATTATAATTTTAATATAATACAGTTATAATATTAATATAATATAATTATATTTTAGTTAAATTTTAAATCATTTATTTTATTATTTTAATTATTTTAAAAATTAATTTCTAATTAATTAATTTAAGTTTTTAATTAAAATTAAATTAGTTCTAATTAATAAATAATTGTAATTTAATTTATGATTAGAATTTAATTAAAAATTTCATTTTTAGCCTGGGCAACAGATTTTTCAAAATTCTCGCAGTTTTAATTCCCCAACTTTGGAAGCTTATAAATTGAGTTTTACTTGGCCAAATGAGGCCTACGACATCTCGTTAGATAGACAAAATCATGGAGAATATTTCTAAAGTAGCTTCATATTTAGATTTAATCATTTAATGTGTCTAAAATTTAGCAGAAGATCAAGCTACAAATTTTTTAAAAAAGCTAATTTTTTGAGTTTAATTTTCTGCATTCTCTTCTGCTCACAACTTCTATTGAGTGCAAATCCATTCATCTATGTTCACCTTGACCAATTACATATTCATAGACATCAATAGAAATATCAGATTTCTTTTTATTTAATTATGTAATTAAGTTTTGATTGGATATGTTTTAATTCCAAATGTGGTATTTTGATTTTATTTTGACATTTTAATTTAATTTTGATTGATTTTTTGGAGGGAAACAGTTTGTAGAGATGAGGAGATCAATATTTCAATCAATGAGAATGCTCCAGCAATAGAATAATATGATTTTGGGCCAATGAAAATTGATTGAGAAGAACTACTCTTCAACAACTTTCCTATTCAGAATTATTTTTATAAAATTATAAATAATAGATTTTAGAATGTATTAAGGGCTTCTCTTCTCTGCAATTCTAGAATTCTAAAAAGAATTATTGTAATAAGGATTTATATTTATAGGTGATATCAGAGAAAATATTAGATCTAGGGGAATATTGAGGATTTTTCTTTTGCATTCTGAATTATGTATGAAGGACAAATCTTGTACTATTGCAACTCTTGTTTTAATTGTAGAAGTTCAAAGCATTGTAAAGGACTATTGGAGACGAGAGCCAGAAAAAGAGATTCAATAAATTGGTATTAATAATACTATTATTTTAAATACTAGTTTCATTTTATGATGCCAGAAATGTGTCATTTTATTCATATTTGTGCACTATTGTCAATGTGAGTAATTTGCCTCAATTTTATGTTATTATTTATCACTGCGCTTATGGATTAAATTAAGATTTATGAGTAACTATTTGCTAAGAAATCTCTCTTTTAATTCTAATTTAACAAACAATAATACTCTGTGAATTATTCCCTTGTATTATTGTTTATTCATTTGAATAACAATCAATATCATTTTGTGAACTACCTCCTAGACGTTGTTGATTGTTTATCTCAATTAAGATGTCTCTAAACAAAATATGTTTAGGCATTCATAATGTTAGTTGATTGAACTACTTCATTAGCTTGATATTAAGTCAACCATATTTAAATCCCAATCATTTAAATAAATTTCTCTCAGTTGGGCTACATCTATATCCACCTAATTAAGATAGCCTTAGGATTTATTCTCTTTTTCTTACATTTTAGAATAATTTTGCATTTAGATTTCATTATATATTTCTAGAAGTAATCTTCCCAAAGAGGCAAAAATTAGTTGTAGCTTGGTTGAGCCCCGAATCATCTTAAGGATCACTTTTTTGCCTAATTAGCGAGAGGGTTGATCTGATGTCTCTTATCTATTGGTAGATGAAAGTCATATTTTAAGTGATTGGAGATCAAGAAAATGTAATTGGACCTAGTTTAACCAGTTACAACCACCATTTCAAGGGTAAAGGAGTTTTTCTAAGGTCTCCACTGGGTGGTCCACCTTATAATGTTGTAGGTAGAGAATTTTGAGCCTTCAACATGATGTGAAGGCTCAAAATCTAGAAAAAAGAAATAGGTGGTGACAATTTCTCATGTTTTTCTTTTGCTTTTTTGGGAAAGCCTGCCATGATTGCATGGAGAAATTGCGTAGTTATGGGGGGAATCAAGCAAGTTGCTAATGCATGCATCGGGTAGCAACTAAGGGAATGCTTCTGTGAAATTCCTAGGTTGAGTGGTTTTGGTTACCTCTCATGCTCTACGCAGTTTCCCTGCTGAAGACAAGCTTTGACCTGAAATGGAGTAGATTAGTAATGTTGTGCTAATTCCCCATTCAGAATAAAACCCAAGATGGTTATCATTTGTTTATCAATTGCTTCAGGATTCATCATTTTTACTTAATTAACTAATTCCCATGAGAGTTTCTTATGTAAATGTTATAAACAATTTAACATAAAACATATGTTGAGCAACAACAAAATAACCACAAAGAACATCAAAATACAACACACAACACAGAGATTTGATGAGAAGTTCACCCATCCTAGACTACGTCTCCTTGGTCCGACTTCCAATGCTTGGGCCTCTCTATTATGCTCAAAATTACAACAAAATTGTGTTTACAATGCTCAAATGCCTCTAAAACCTATTTCAATGAGTTTAGAATACTCAAAATGGCTATCTAGCCTCTTTTTGCAACCAATTTGACTAAAAAATGAAGATGTTACGGCTTTCCCTTGTTTTACCACTATTCTTTCCACAAAATGCTCCACATCCGACAAGAACCCACAATTTCGCTCCAAAATCTGCTAACCGAGCAAGAATTTTGTCGTGCGGTGGGTCATAATGTGTCAACACCGACTGTTTTTATCGCCTATCACAATCAACATAAAAACACGGCAGTCTTATGGTCCTGTGAACAAAACGGGCAATTGTGCGATTGTGACATCGGTGGACCTGATGGGATTATTAACCCGAATGCATAACTTATTACATCCATGATCCCATCACACATCACAATCAGTGGTGAACCAATGGTAATAAAATGCAGGACTCTGCCTTCTACCAGTTGCGATTGCGATTTGTGATTGTGATATTTTATCACAACCTAGTACCAACCGGGGCTGATACTGTAGTGTTTTCCTTTCACCGATCTATCATTGCGAACCATCACAATCGCAACTCTGGCTGATACATCGCATCCTTCCCTACTCGGGGTCTAATTTCTAATTTGAACCTACCTACGATTGTGATTTACAACATGCGGGGTCTAATGGTGGCTTACCACTTGGTGCCTCCTCATTCCCTAAAGGACTTTACCACATCATCCAATCCTGCTATGTGTCCAAGTCAAACCTAAACTTTGACTTACTATAAATTCTGCATATGAGCTCAAATTTGAGTTTCGTTCACACTGTTAGATTTAGAATGATGAGCTCTTCAATCTGAAGCTAATTTTATCAAGATTATAACACTTTGATTTTTGAGCATAAACTTGAGCACCTAATCACTCCTCCCAACTAGAAGCTTTTGGACCCTAAAATATTATATTTATTTATTGAACAGATGAGGGTATTATTTCCTCATCTTCCCCTCTTCAATCCATTTAGCGTTTGATGCATTTGTACCTTTGAGACCCACTCGAAGATAATCAACATCTTCCCTCTTTGATGACCTCGTTCTTCTATCAAGTATGGTGTCTTGCTGAAGCTCATCAAGAAATTCTGGAGAAAATTCTTCAATTGATGGAATCTATACACTTTCTCCTTGATCTTCAATCAAAGGAGGCTCATACAATCTCAAATTTTCAACATTAACAATGGAATAAATTTACATATATAAAGGAAAATCAGGCTTGAAAGCATTATTACCAATCTTTTCCAAAATTTTAAATGGACCATAATGGATTGGTTTCAGCATTTTACCTTCCCCTTGGAGCCTTTCCTTGCTAATGTAATGCCAAAATTCATCACCTACTTGAAACTGATGATCCACATGATGATTATCATGCCTTGCCTTCCACTTTCCTTGACTCTTTTCTAGTTGTTCTTGAACTATTTGGTCAATCAACTGAATTTTCTCAATAAATTTCTTTGCTCTATCTATGTCACTATGTCAATCTACAGCTACATCATTCTCAAAGATGAAATCCAATGGTGATTTAGGAAAATAACCAAGACATGCCTCAAAAGGAAAAGTTAGATTAGACGAGTGTTTTGCTTGATTGTAAGCATGCTGAATATAATGCTAATGTTCATCCCACAACTTAGGATGTTTGCTGCAATATCCTCCCAGAAAATGAATAATTGTCCTATTAACCACTTCAGTTTGACCATCTATTTGTGGATGGAAGGTTGTACTTTTCTTCAACTTGGTTTCCATCAAGTTCCATAAATTTGACAAAAAATTCCCAACAAACCACGAATCGCGATCACTTACAACAGAAGTAGGTAATCCAAAATGAATCCATACATTTTGAAAGAAAAGTTGATTTTTTTTTTTTTTTTTTTTTTTTTTTTTCAGATATAATTTTTTTTTTACAAGGCATTGATATGCACATCTTGATGAACCTATCCAAAACTATGTACAAATAATCATGACCTTTTCTTGATAAAGGAATACCTCCTACAAAATCAATAGAAACACTCTCCCATGGACGTGAAGGCAATGGAAGTGGTGTGTACAATCCTAGTTTCGTATTACTAGGCTTATTGACTTTAGACAATGAACAACCTCTAATAAAACATGACACACTTTCAAGCATATTAGGGTAGTAAAAATACCTTTAAAGATTTGCCACTATTTTAATTACACCGACATGTCCAGCAATAAGAGAATTTTGTGCTTCCCTTGTGACATTTACTCTCTCTCCCTATGGAACACAAAGTTTTTCCAATTGATACAACAGATTATCATGCACATGGTAGTGTAATTCCTCAACTTGGTGAGCTTGACTCAAGTTTGAATATACCTTTTGAAAGTCAGTATCATGTGCGTCTTGTTCAACATAATTTTCAGACAAAATAGAATGATTCTTCAGTAAACTGGCTATATTAACAATTGTTCTAGAAAGCATATCAACAACTCTGTTATAACTACCTTTCTTGTACCTTATTGCTGTTATCACTCTAGGAAACTCTCCTAGGTTGTAGCACGGAGATGCCTGGTAACATATAATCATCAATATTGTTGTCAGAACTATTGGAATGGATGATGGTTTGGATCAATTCAGATAACCATTTCAGCTCTATTCTCACTCAAGACATGCATGAACACTCTCACCAATACAAGGCTTTAGACCACTAATGCTCAATAATTTATAGATTCAATGGATAGATGGAGAATACTGACTATCCCAGTAGATTGCATGCATAAACACATATGAATGGCCAAATACAGGAAGTAAATGAGACTTTCAAATCTAATTTATCAATGTAGAGATAAGATGATAGTTATCTAGCATTAGACACAGCAAAAAACCTTAATAACCTATTCAAGTGAAAGCATAGAATAGCAAAGAGAATGGACATTGAACATATAATAGTGAACGAAGCTTATATTGCTAGAAATGAAGATGAGAAGCTTGAAGGAACAGAGGAGGAACAATCTCCAAAAGTTGAACCTGTCTTACATCTTACTTTTAGATATTTATAGGCTGTTTACAATGCTCGTGAGCTCTAAGAGGCTTGGATTCGGAATCTATCTGATCTGTCTTGTTAACTTATTGATTCCCTCAATAGGCAAGCATGGGCTCGGAGTTTTCTACTTCTGACAGAAGAGTAACCGCCTTCAGATATTTTGGGTGGTTTTTTGCATTGTCTGGGAGTTCTCTCGTGCCATAGATGCCCTATAATGTTTGTTTTGATGAGCTACACTAGGTTGTTGATGCTCCATGATCATTTGTTGTTGTGGCTATGTCATGCTGTGCTATGGCTACTTTGTCAGTTTGGGGTGAGCTACGCATGATGTGGCCGTTTCTATTCCCTTTCTGGCCTCTGTCCCTATCTCTCGGCTTCTGCTAGGTAATGAAAAGGGTCTCCTAGCCTGTGTAATCCCTTAAACATTTATAAATATTGTTTTCCTATTTTTTACACAGAAAACGTTGCACGCAACAAAAGCCCGCCTATTTCTGCTTTCCCAGACTTTAAAAAGTCCTTAAACATGGCTTTCTGTTCTATCGGATCTACCCTTGTCGCCATCACAAGTCGCAAAAAGCTTGCTCCTGTGTATTTTCCTTGTATTATGAAATACGCGAAAAAAAATGAAAATGCATGAAAAATGGGCTTTGGTGGATTTGAAAGATTATACATTTTAGTTCCGAAATCCATCGGGTCCAGTTCCTATCGCATCGCGCACATATATGCAAAGGCCCCGCTCCATGGTGATCGTTGATAGTGATATAGTGATGCAATCAATTGCAATCACATATTGCCCGAGCTAGAGGTCCACGTTTAGCGCTCATAGTAATCCCCAATAGCAATCGCCAATTGCCATCACAAGTTCCCTTGGGCCCGCAGCGATTTCTGCCGACTCGCCTCCGCCGATTGCGACCCACTAATCCGATCATCGACGATCATTGATCGGCAGTGTCTCACACCAATTGCCACTACCCGCCTATGCCAATCAAATCCATCGATGCGATTTACCACTTAGATCTGGGTCGTTGATCGGCCAGATCTAACAGTGGTTGTGCCTTCTCAGTTTTAAGCCTGTGATAATGGTTTTTTGTGATTTTGAAGTGTTTTAGCCTCCCGATAGTGCATTTCTGCCCTTCCAAGGGCTCTCCTCCCTCGCTTGTTTCGATCTTTGGATGATCTTAAGCACTTTTGAAGACTTAGGGAGTGCTTTGGAGCATATTTGGATCCCTTGGGATGATTTTTAAGCAAATTTGGAGACTTTAAGAACATATATGGATCCAATTTTGGGCCTTTTGTCAACGAGGCTAACATTGGCTCCTTCTGGGGATGAAATCCTCCCTGTGAGGTTTCAAGGATCACAGATCAATGCCTTTCGTGTAAAACAAGATCAAATCTTACTCCTAGTATTACATTGGGCATGGAGTCTATTTAGCATGAAATAAAAACTTGAAAACAACATATTTACAATACCAAGGCTTGAAAGCCTTAACTGAAATAAAGTTTGAAGAACAACCCATTGAATGGGCCATCAAAAACATATCCTTCCCTTGATACATCCTTTTTGAGAAAACAGTCACCAAACTGAAAATTGACCCTTTTTACCTTTCTATCAAAGGTTTCTTTCTCTTGGTCAATGTACATATCAGCAAAATTATCAAAGACTTGCAAACGCCTATTGATTTGATCCTCTACTTCAAAAAATTTCTAGCATTTGGTATTATCACACGGAGATGGTCTATATTTGACCTCATCCCTATATGCTTTCAGCCTTCGATGTTTTGCTTGGAAGGTTTTGTACACCTACTAAATGATAAGGTTTGCTTCATACTCCGCTATGTCATTTGTGACCTTAAAAGTTAATATGAAAGACGAATCAATGCATTCTTGGGTGGGGGACATAAGGACTTCACCTATTCTTGTAGCTTCCTTAGAGCAAGCCCCATCAAATAACATGTCCCAAATATGTGGGCCTTCTTCCTCTGTGATCTGGCAAACTGGTTTTTTAAGCTGCGTAGAGGCCAACTGATAAGGCTTGGTAATGTCAAGACTGAGCTTATCCATGACAGCCTTGGGCATTGGATTATGGCTGGCTCCAGTGTCTAGAAGGCAATTATGAAGGATTTTATCATGAATAGTCAGAGAGACATAGAATGATGGGGAGTTGTCTTCACAATTTTCAATCATTGGGCTGAGAATAATTGTTGGTTGGTCATCTTGCAGACTTACACAGTCAGTGGAGGCTTGGATGGAATTACGCTCAAGAGCCTCAAGGATAGATTTCTTGAAGGACTCATTCTTCACTGGTTCAATCAGAGGCATAGGTATTATCGGCTTCTAAATTTCTGATTGAAAACTAAAAGAAGAAGGGGACTTGTCAAGGCCTCTTACCTCTATGGCTAGAGCTTTGAGGATGATAGGATCAACTGCTAGTTGCTTTTTCTTATTTGCTTGTTGTTCTGTAGGGACAACAGCTCTTTGAATAGGAGCTTCCTTGGCATTATTCATCTTTGACCTCAGATTATATCTTTGCTGAGCTTCAGTTAGTAGAACAGCTTCACCATCCCATTCTTGGCTGATCTGGTCATTGAATAATGACTTCTCATAGGTAGATTTGGTTAAAAAAGTGGTGCTGCCTTTGTCTTCCGTACAATGGATCTCATCATCTTCCTCAAACTGCTCTTCTTCCATGACTGCATTTTGAAAATGGGTCTTCACCCTTTGGTATTCATTGGCATCTTTGTTTCTTTGTAAAATCTTCAACTGCTCATTTTCTCTTCTATATGGATTTGGATTTAGAGGAGCAAAGGTGTTAGGAACTCTTCCGTTCCCGTAATACTGCTCAACCTTTAATTTGGAGATCTCAGAGGCTAATGATTCTATCATCTTGTTCATTTTATCTATCTTGGGATCAGAGGATGATGAAGACTCGCGCCTCTATCTCCTTCTATCAACATTACCTTTGAGCTTTTCTACAGCCATGATGTTGGATTCTACTTCCAAGGTTGCATCTTGCATATCAACCAAAGAAGCACATCGCCTCTCCCTCAACAGCAAAAAAAAGTCAGAGTCAAAGGCACTGGCGTAGATGAGTCTAGCAGAGGTAATAGTGGGTTTCACTTCAGCTGGTATCTTTTTGTACATATGGTTAAACCTCTTATTAAAATCAGACAGCAACTCACCATTTTCCCTCTTTAAGTTCCCAAACTTAGTGTGGTGGTAGAGGAGATCCTTTTTATCCCCCCAATGCTTTAGAAATGCATCATCTAAAGCCTCAATATCTGCTATAGATCTTCGGGTTAGTTCTCTGAACCATTTTCTAGCCTCTCCATCTAGGCTTTGGACAAAGACTCTCATCCACACATCATCTTCACTAATGTCCAGATTATCAGCATAGCTATAGAATGACTCAAGATGTTCTTTAGCAGTAACACCTTTAGTCCCAGTGAACTTAGGCCTATATTTATGATATTCTCCAGTAGGCATGGCATTCAAAGGAGTAGGCAGTATTAGAAGTCCATACCTAGCAGCTATGATTCTTTCCATTTTGGTAGGTGCTTGTGGACCTGCCATAGCTATGGTGGTTAAAAGAGTACTGGCAGTCTGAATGATAGAGGGTTGAGAAGTGATTGATAAGACTAAAGGAGTATGATGGATAGGAGGTGAGGTTTCCTTTGGGCTTAAAGCAAAAGGAGAACCTAAAGAATAAGGAGCTTTATGAATCTCTGAGAGTTTTTCTTTACTGCTAGTATTAGATGCTATACTCTCAACATGTATTTGTTCTATTACAGGCCATTCTTGAAGAGATATAGGAGATTGTTTAGGTTCACCTGAACTTGATGCTCCTTTCTACAAAACATTTCTCTCTTTGATGATTTTTCAGGGTTAGGTACTGGGTCAGCTTGTAGCTTCTGAGGATTTCTCTGAGTATGCCTCACAAACTGAGCCAGAACTATGAAGTGGAGTCGCTAAGAGGTTCGACCTCTAGTAGAGTTGCCAGATAGATGATTACAACCAAAAATGTGCCAAAACTTTGTCTATCATCAAAGTTGGATTTGTGTCATTTCCCAGGGAAGCTGAGCTTCAGTCTCCTCTCCCTAGCAACAGTGCTAATTATGTTATCACTCCAGGAAACTCTCCTAGGTTGCAGCTCGGAGATGCCTGGTAACATATAATCTTCAATATTGTTCTTAGAACTATTGGAATGGATGATGGTTTGGATCAAGTCATATAACCATTTCATCTCTATTCTCACTCAAGACATGCATGAACACGCTCACCAATACGAGGCTTTAGACCACTAATGCTCAATAATTTATAGATTCAATGTATAGATGGAGAATACTGATTGTACCAGCAGATTGCATACATAAAAACATATGAATGGCCAACTACAGGAAGTAAATGAGACTTGAAAATCTAATTTATCAATGTAGAGATAAGATGACAGTTATCTGGCATTAGACACAGCAGAAAACCTGAATAACCTATTCAAGTGCAAGCATAGAACAACAAAGAGAATGGAAATTGAACATATAATAGAAAAAGAAGCTTATATTGCTAGAAATGAAGATGAGAAGCTTGAAGGAACAGAGGAGGAACTATCTCTAGAATTTGAACCTATGTTTCATCTTACTTTCAGATATTTATAGCCTTTTTACAATGCTCCTAAGCTCTAAGTGGCTCAGAGTCTTAATCTGTCTGATCTGTCTTGTTAATTGATTGATTCCCTCAATAGGCAAGCATGGGCTCGGAGTTTTCTACTTCTGACAGAAGAGTAACCGATTTCAGATATTTTGGGTAGTTTGTTGTGCTCTCTAGGAGTTCTCCTATGCTAGAGATGCCCTATAATGTTTGTTTTTATGAGTTGCGTTGGGTTGTTGAAGCTCCATGATCATTTGTTGCTATGGCTGTGTCGTGTTGTGCTATGACTGCTTTGTCAGTTTGGGGTGAGCTATGCATGCTATGGCCCTTTCTATTCCCTTTTCGGCCTCTGTCCCTATCTCCTGGCCTTTGCTAGGTAATGAAAAGGGTCTTCAGGACTGTGTAATCCCTTAAACGTTTATAAATATTTTTTTCCTGTTTTTTACACAGAAAATGTTGCACGCAACAAAAACTCGCTTGTTTCTTCTTTTCTGAACTTTAAAAAGTCCTTAAACATGGCTTTCTAGTCTATCGGGTTTGCCTTGTTGCCATCGCAAGTCACAAAAAGCCTGCTCCTGTGTATTTTCCTTGTATTATGAAATATGCGAAAAACACTAAAAAATGCATGAAAAATGGGCTTTGGTGGATTTGAAAGATTATACATTTTGGTTTCAAAACCCATCGGGTCTAGGTCTTATCGCATCGCGCACATATATGCAAAACCTCGCTCCATGGTGATCGCCTATAGCGATATAGCGATGCGATCAATCGAAATCACATATCGCCTGACCCAGAGGTCCATGTTTAGCACTCATAGTAATCCCCGATAGCGATCTTCGATCGCCATCGCAAGTTCCCTTGGGCCCACGCCGATTTCTGCCAACTCACCTCCGCCGATTGCAACCCGTTGATCCGATCATCAGCAATCACTGATCGGCGGTGTCTCGCACCAATTGCCACTGCCCGCTTATGCCGATCAGATCTGCCGATGCGATTTTCCACTTAGATCTAGGTCATTGATCGGCCTCCCGATAGTGCATTTCTGCCCTTCCAAGGGCTCTCCTTCCTCACTTGTTTTGATCTTTGGATGATCTTAAGCACTTTTGAATACTTAGGGAGTGATTTGGAGCATATTGGATCCCTTGGGATGATTTTTAAGCAAATTTGAAGACTTTAAGAGCACATATGGGTCCAATTTTGGGCCTTTTGTCAGCAAGGCTAACAATTACCAAATGGAATTGTTTTAAGAATCCCATCCAATGAAGTGCCTTGATTGTTGCAATTTTGTTTGAGATTATAGATATTGGAAAGGTTGATGATTGGTGTCAATAATGGTTTCTTTTCCCATTAATTAATGCTTCCATTTCTTCACACTTTGCACCAATGCATAAAGTTCTTTATCATATCTAGAATAGTTAATAACAACACCATTAAAAATCTCAAAATGAAATGAAATGGGTTTACCATGCTGTAAAATAACTGCATCCATGGCATAGTCACTTGAATATGTTTTTATTTCAAATGGTTGTTTCAAATCTGCTAATGCTAAAATTGGGGTTGAACTAATATTTTGTTTTAAAGCATCAAATTCTTTTTGTTGTTTGCCTCCGCACTGGAAGACAACCTTCACACTAGACAAAGCATGTAGTGGAGCTGCTATGGAAGAGAAATTAGTAATGCATTTCCTCCAGTACTACGTTGCTCCCAAAAAACTCCTTACTTATGTGTCTGATTTGGGTATTGACCAATTCACAATGACCAAAACTTTAGAGGGTTAAATCTTCAGCTCACCTCCTCCAATTATGTGGCCCAAATACACTAAGGAATTTTTCATGAATTCACATTTAGACATCGTCATAAATAACTGTTCCTTTTACAAGAAATCCAACACTTTCCTCACATACCTGACATGCTCTTCTCATGATTTGTTGAATATCAAAATATCATCTAAATAAAAAACCTACAAACTCATCAAGAAATGATCTTAAAACATCATTCATAACTATCATGAATGTAGCTGAAGCATTACAAAGACCCAAAGGCATAACTAGCCACCCAAACAATCCCTATTTGGTTTTAAAAGAATTCTTCCAAATATCCTCCTCAGTTATTCTAACTTGATGATATCCACTTCTCAAGTCTAATTTAGTGAAATATTTTTCACTCTTCAATTGATCTAGAAAATCATCTATTATGGGCAGTGGGTATCGATTCTTTATGGTAATTTTATTCAAAGCTTGATAATCTACACACATGCACCAGGTTCCATCTTTCTTGGGTACCAAAACAATTGGTGAACCACATGGCAAAGTAGAGGGATGAATTACACCTTTATCTAAAAATTCCTAGACATGTTTCTTAATTTCTAAACTCTCCAGAATTGGCATTTGATACATACCGATATTTGTGAGTGGATAGTCTTGTTGTAGCTGAATTTCGTGTTGAATTCCCATTTTTGGTGGAAATCCCTTTGGTTCTTGAAACACATCTCCATATTGATTGACCACGTCAACCAATTCAGCTTTCAACTTCACGTCACAACCTGCAAAGGATTCACGCTCCGTGTCATTCTTCTGCTTGATCATAAAGAGCACAAGATTCTTGCTCAAATTGACCAGTTGCTTCATTTTCCCTACGCTTGCTAAAGATAGATTAAGATTTCTATGATGGGCTCTCACAATATACTCCACTCCATATTTGAACAAATGATATTTGTTCTTCAATCTATGGAAAATGGTTTTCCGGTAATACAAATACGAGCTTCCCAACACAATTCCAGAAATATCCAGTGGCACTACATCTAATTTGACTTCATCAACGAAATTAGTAGTAATAGCAAACCTAAAAATGCATTTCATTGTGACTTGAAGATTTTCATCCTTGGTTATCCAACCCAATGGATACGGTTTATGATGAGGCATGAGTTCCAGGTTCAACTTCTTGACCAAGTCTATAGAAATTAAATTTTCTTGGTATCCACTGTCAAACAGCGTATCAATCTTGGTGTGTTTGGAAATAACTCTCATATGGAATATCTCAATTTTATTTTCTTCATTCGAAGCATTGTTGGAACTATTTGTTGCGTTGGTGCTTGCCATGACTTCCTCTTTGCTTTTTTTTTGCCACGGCTTTTTCTTTAGTGACTATGGCTGCAATCTTTGTTTCATCACCTCAGTCGGAACCCAAGTCTTGTTGTACAACAGTGTTTGTCTTTTGTAAATTTCTTCGGTATTAATTTAGGATGAAGCTTCTAGCAATACACTTCATCATGGCCCTCTTTGGAACAATTACCGCACACGGGTTTCTCCCCTTCTTTCTTAACAGAAGCATTTTTCTTCTGCTTTCCTTTACATTTCTTTCCTTTTTCACCACTCTGGAATGGATTCTTCTTACCTTCTTCTTGTAAATTGTTTCCTCTTGCTTCGAGGTTTGTAGCTTGAGCATAGACCTCATCAATATTCGTGGGATTAAACATAAATATGGTGTGTCGAAGATAGCTATGCCAACCTCCTATGTATATCACCAAAGTATCTTATGGCTGCAAGTTTACTCCTAGCATAAAAGCTCTTCTCTTAAACTCCTGAATATACTCTTGTACATTTTGACCTTTTAACTGTCTGAAATTTTGCCAATTCATGATAGATTTTTCAATATGAGCTAAAGGGTAGAATTGTCTTTTTATAGAAACAATGAAATCAAACCAATTAATGTTGGAAATAATACTGAGAGGGGGGGTGAATCAGTATTATCAAATCAATCACTTTTTCATTTCCGTACTTAGATTCATATACGCTACTTCAATTAAGGCAAACCGCGTGTATACGCAACTGTGTTTAAAGCAACAAGAATATATCCAGTAAACTTACGATTCAGTTAGTTGATCCTTAATGAGTGCATCAGAACATTATTAACCATATGAATAGTAAACAGGAGCAGTAAAATAGAACAGATCATCACACACAAGAAGCACACATGAACACCATGATATAAGGTGGAAACCCAATGTGGGTGAAAACCACCTGGTGCAGGTCGTCTCTATCTTCTTTTAATAAGAAACTTCTTTTTACAATATTTCTGTACTGGTGTAGTCTTATACCAGTACACAGGCTTCTACCTACAGAAGGCTACAACCTTCTCTCGTTCTCTAGCCTCTCTTGGAAGGGAGCTGCAACCCCCTTAGCTCTTGTACTAGCCGATCCTTTTACTAGTACGTAGGTGTCGGCCTACTGAATTCTCCAACCTTCACTCGTTTTCCAGCTGCTACTGGAAGGGAGCTACCACCCCCTTAGCTCTTGTACTAGCTGATGTACTAGTACATAGGTGCTGACCTACATAAGGCTACAACCTTCTCTTTCTTCCTACAGGTACCACATTTCATAAATTTTCAGACTGGATACTCATGGAACACATCATCATAATCTGAAGGTCATGTTTCATCCACTTTTCATATTGGACCCATTAATATCATTTAAGCACACAATCAATCATCAATTTCTGAATCACCCAATACTGAATCACTGAAACCTAGTCAACAAACTGCAATCACCAGAACATAGAGCAGAACACAGAACTCCGCAACAATATTCAAAACCAACTGTATCATCAGAAATCATGCATACGCTACTTGGAAGAGCTGAACCATCGTGTATATGCAACTTCACCAAAGTGAACCAGCGTATATGTCAACAATTACTTACCGATAACTTCGCTGCACTTGCTGACTTTAGACATACTCGGATCATTACATATACAAGGATTATACATATGTTAGCAACCAGATCTAGTCCATCAGATCACATAAAGATAAGTCATTATGATCCTGATCCATTATAGATCTCATCCATCAAAACTGAAGCTAAACATAATCAACCAATCTGAATATGCAGAATACTGACACTAGTAAACAGTCACCAGAACTCAGACTTTGCATCAACAACCAGAACCACCTGTAACTTCAAACATCATAGTTCATATTGTATATGCTACTTAGATGTATCTAACCTGCATATGTATGCGCTTTTATCAAAGTCAACCAGCGTATACATCTGTAAATATTCATTCATGTTTTGCAGCTATTTCAAACTTAAGTTATACCCAGATCATAACATTACATGCGTCAGTATACAGATCTAGAATAAGCATAATCAAACCATATAGAGATGATTCATTTCAAACCATTTGATCCCGATCTATCCTTAGATCTTGTTCTCCAGCAACTAGTGAGATTCCTCCTTAGCTCAGATCAAGCAAAGCATCATGAACCCATAACCTGCATATTGGAACTCATACTTCATCAGATATTCAAGACTTTCTCCGTACCTTTTCCTAATGATCTTCTCCTCCTTTTATAGTCTTAGGCCTTACTCAATACCACGGTCCAAAACCACTTAGAACCAATACTATGGATCCAACACCTGGGCTCAACACATCGGACGAGATACCATGGTCCAAAACCATAGGTCCAAATACCAAGGACTAAGTACCATGGACCAAAATCCAATGTACGCACCTTCCCTTGCATGAAAGTGCGTGTATACGTATACGCACCTTTAGGTCGGCTAACCCACGTGTATACGCGGCTTTATCAAAGGGAACCTGTGTGTATCTCTTTTTCTTAATTCTGTGAGCCTGAACTATGATCTGTTATCTTAGTAAGTTGCCATCGAGGACAACACCTGTATGATAATTCCAATAATCTCCCCCTTTGGACTTGATGGAAAATTTAACTTGCCATACTGAGAACTTGTCATCTTAATGAGTTGTCATTGTACATTACATCTGAATTTCTTCCTTTGAGCTGTCATGTATTCTATCACATCTGATCTCTTTTCTGTAGATTCATCTAGTTATATATAAGTGAGATGTTCTGCTACAAGTGGGTTGCCATCAAGTACAACACATGCATCATAATGCCAACAATCTCCCCCTTTGGACTTGATGGCAACAACCATACCAAGTCACTCTCCCCCTTTGACATCAAGGGCAAAGGGAGGACCAAGATATTCTCTTCCTTGATATACATTTTGCTGTCCATACTCCCCCTGAGTACCTGCTGAAATCTCTGATTGAGCTCCCCCTTTGTATATGCCAAGGTGTACCAATCTGTCCATGCTCCCTCTGAGTACATGCTGAAATCTCTACTCTACTGAAGTGTGTTGTTCATGCTCCCCCTGACTGTAAGGAAGGTCTGCAAAAAGATGTTCTACAAGAAGAAAATGACTCAATAGATCATAAATGACCTTCCTATCACCAAATACTCATACATACATCCATCTCCCAACCAAGTGGGGATATACCAATATTGACTCATCCACCCAACCAAGTGGGGATACACTAGATACCAATTGTTTATACATGACTGAAATATTCCATCATCCTTCCCATGCATAGTGGGGGTACAAATTACATCATATGATCAAAAAGGATTCATCAAATGACTACAATAGACAGAGACAAACTATTACATCATGAGTCTTGATAAGACCTTTACATGAAATTTATAACAGAGACCAACCATCTAAATAAAACCATGATAGTCATCAGCAACTATCATACACAATGTATGATCTGCTCCATAAGCATCTGTCAACAACAACTTGTATATGTTCATTAGTGTATAAGTCATCAACCTGTAACAAGGCATGTCTGCATCAACTCATCCTTTTGAATAGAATTCTGCATATGACATACAGAATCATTCACATTATATCATATGTGAAAAATACCATAGCCATCTCATCAACATCAATATCTGCATAATCTAAGTATCATCATTTGGGAACATCTGCATCAATCAACATATGTAAGTATCAACCTATCATCATATAGGTAAGAACTCATCATCATCATGTCTCCAACAATGCAACTTTGAGTAATCATCCATGTATCCAGCACTATGTATCTTGAGCTCAAGATCATTTGTCAAGACTTCTTGATATCACCAACAACAACAGTCCTCATCCATGTGAGCAGCAAGAACTATAGGAATCCTACATCATAACTATGTTATATGTCGATAGCAGCATATGAGTGACTCATCATCAAGTAATGAAGATGTGTATTCAAGCTTTGTATTTATCCTTATCCTTATGAAGATCACCATGTGAGCACCATATATGCATTATCAGAGAATCAACTACAAATCTGATCTGAACCCCAACCATGTAACCCCAAGAATCATATGAGATTTTATCATGGACAACTCATAACCATATCATATCAAGATGTATCGTTTAGCCATATAAGCATCATCATCAAGGACTACTAACCATAATTCCAAAAATGCATTATTAAAGGTATATGACCCCCCTGAACCTATTCCATCTTGTTTACTGTCAGATCATGCATATATCAAAAAGAAGTATCAAGGCAACATCATCATCAAGTTAGGATCAAAACACTTCTAAACATCTTACAATTATCAAGACATTTCCACACATCATCAGCAGATTGTAACCATTATCAAATAGAGCAAATAATGGACTGAATCATATCAGGCCCTTTTCCTGAGCCTGTCTCATTGCTTTTCTTAAACTGAAATATACGTGACTGTGCATTGTTTAAGTCGTGTATATACGCGACTTCTCTTTATGAAACTTGCATATGAGATTTAGAACACTGAAGTTTTACACTTCCAGCTTCCTCTGAGTCTGCTATGTCTGTATATTGTGTTATGCCACATCTTTCTGACTCTACTTCCTTTTTCTTCCATATCTTCAAGTGTGATGATGTTTTGCCCGTACTTTGTTCCTACATTCCTTTGCTATATGTCCCAACTTGTTACATGCATAACATCTTACATGTTTCATATTCCTTCTATAGCAATCAGCAACTTTGTGACCAAACATATTGCAATAAGAACAATATCCCTTAAAGTACCTGGAACGTGATGATCTTTCTGTGTGATGGTCTTGAACCATTCTACTTCTACATCTGGCTACAACATGTCCAAGATTATGACATACATAACATTCAACATTATTCATCGGAGGAGTAAAAGATTTTCTTTGAAGAATTTCTTTCTTTGGCTGTTGATGGGGTTGTCCTCTCATCTCCTTGTTGATTATTTTAGATTTCTCACTAGAGTTCTTTGCCCCTTCTTGTGAGCTAGATTCATCTTCAACAGATTCATAAAAGCCAAGGCCAGTTTTGATAGCAGGAGACCTTTGACTACTAAGAATATCATCCAAGATCTTAGACTATCTTAAAATCGTAAGAGCTTATCCTTTTCTTCTAAGTTAACTTTTAGAATATTTACCTCAACCTGATGTTGCTCCTCCTTTTCATGATACTGCTTCTTCATGTTTTCTTCAGCTTTTCTTCCTTCTTCCAACTGATGTCTTAGTTTAAGAACTTTGTTTTCTTGTTTTTCAAGAGCTTGGAGTAGTTATTTATTCTGCTTATTTGATTCTTCAAGATCTTCTTTTAGCAAGAGGATCATAGCTTCAACACTTTCATAGTAACTGATCTATCTCTGAGTTTCTTGATTGTTGTGCTCCTCTCATTGACTTCATTTCTTAATGATGTCACTTCATCCTAAAACTTTTGACATTTATCTTCCTTGCCCTTGAATAACTTCCTTACCTTGTTTCCTTCCTCTACTCGAGCTTTTAGTTTGGTAGCTTCTTCTTTGAAGGCACATTCCCTTTTGTTCAATAGATCTTGTTGATCTCTAATTTTGTCTGTAAGCCTTTTAAATTCTGCCTCTATTTGATATCTTTCTTGCTCACCCATAAGAGAAAATTCAATTGTTTCACTATCACTTTCATCATCTTCAAATGGATGGATAAATGTATCACCAGAGGATAACAAATTCATACCTGATAGTTCTTTTGCTTGTTCATCTTCATTCTGAAGTGATTCTAAATCTAAAGTGCTTCTTCCACATATTCCCCAATCGATTCTCCCACTGTCATAGATCTTCTGAGATGTCTTCTTCTTCTTAGGCGCTTTCTTCTTAAGCTTCTTTCCCATTGATCTACGGATCTCCCTCAAGCGATCAAGCTTCTACCAAAGGACCTGCTCTGATACCAATTGTTGGAAATAATACTGAAGGGTGGGGGGGGGGGGGGTGGTGAATCAGTATTATCAAATCAATAACTTTTTCATTTCCATACTTAGATTCATATACGCTACTTCAGTTAAGGAAAACCGCGTGTATACGCAACTATGTTTAAAGCAACAAGCGTATATCTAGTAAACTTATGATTCAGTTAGTTGATCCTTAATGAGTGCATCAGAACATTATTAACCATATGAACAATAAACAAGAGCAGTAAAACAAAACAGATCATCACACACAAGAAGCACACATGAACACCATGATATAAGGTGGAAACCCAATGTGGGTGAAAACCACCTACTCTAACTCGTCTCTATCTTCTTTTAATAAGAAAATTATTTTTACAATATTTTTATACTAGTGCAATCTTATACCAGTACACAGGCTTCTACCTGCATAAGGCTACAACCCTCTCTCATTCTCTAGCCTCTCCTGGAAGGGAGCTGCAACCCCCTTAGCTCTTGTACTAGCCGATCCTTTTACTAGTACGTAGGTGCCGACCTACTAAATGCTCCAACCTTCACTCGTTTTCCAGCTACTACTGGAAGGGAGCTACCAACCCCTTAGCTCTTGTACTAGCTGATGTACTAGTACGTAGGTTCCAACCTACAAAAGGCTACAACCTTCTCTTTCTTCCTCCAGGTACCATGTTTCATAAATTTTCATACTGGATACTCATGGAACACATCATCATAATCTAAAGGCCACGTTTCATCCAATTTTCATACTGGACCCATTAATATCATTGAAGCACACAATAAATCATCAATTTTTGAATCACCCAATACTGAATCAATGAAACCCAATCAACAAACTGCAATCTCCAGAACACAGAGCAGATCATAGAACTCTGCAACAATATTCAGAACCAACTGTATCATTAGAAATCATGCATACACTACTTGGAAGAGCTGAACCAACGTGTATATGCAACTTCACTAAAGTGAACTAGCGTATATGTCAACAATTACTTGCTGATAACTTCGCTGCACTTCCTGACTTCAGACATACTCAGATCATTACATATACAAGGATAATACATATGTTAGCAACTAGATCTAGTCCATCAGATCACATAAAGATAAGTCATTAGATCCTGATCCATTATAGATCCCATCCATCAAAACTAAAGCTAAACATAATCAACCAATCTGAATATGCAGAATACTGACACTAGTAAACAACACTTCGTTGCACTTCCTGACTTCAAACATACTCAGATCATTACATATACAAGGATAATACATATGTTAGAAACTAGATCTAGTCCATCAGATCACATAAAGATAAGTCATTATGATCCTGATCCATTATAGATCTCATCCATCAAAACTAAAGCTAAACATAATCAACCAATCTGAATATGTAGAATACTGATAGTAGTAAACAGTCACCAGAACTCAGAATTTGCATCAACAACTAGAACCACCTGTAACTTCAAACATCATAGTTCATATTGTATACACTACTTAGATGTATCTAACCTCCATATGTACGCGCTTTTATCAAAGTCAACCAGCGTATACATTTGTAAATATTCATTCATGTTTTGCAGCTATTTCAAACTTAAGTTATACCCAGATCATAACATTATATGCGTCAGTATACAAATCTAGAATAAGCATAACCAAACCATATAGAGATGATTCATTTCAAACCATTTGATCCCGATCTATCCTTAGATCTTGTTCTCCATCAACCGGTGAGATTCCTCCTTAGCTCAGATCAAGCAAAGCATCATGAACCCATAACCTGCACACTGGATCTCATACTTCATCAGATATTCAAGACTTTCTCCGTACCTTTGCCTAATGATCTTCTCCTCCTTTTATAGTCTTAGGCCTTACTCAATACCACGGTCCAAAACCACTTAGAACCAATACTATTGACCCAATACCTGGGTTCAACACATCGGACGAGATACCACAGTCCAAAACCATAGGTCCAAATACCAAGGACTAAGTACCATGGACCAAAACCCAATGTACGTGCCTTCCCTTGCATGAAAGTGTGTGTATACGTATACGCACATTTAGGTCAGCTAACCCGCGTGTATACACAGCTTTATCAAAGGGAACCTGCGTATGTCTCTTTTTCTTCATTCTGTGAGCCTGAACTGTGATCTATTATCTTAGTAAGTTGCCATCAAGGACAACACCTGTATCATAATGCCAACAATTAATAGATATCTTACCATGTTTTTTGATCTCTTCTTGAGTCCTTGCTTCCCACCAAATGAGTGTTGCACCCTCCACTCTCAATGAAGCCAACTGAATTTTGATATCATCCTCTTGAATGTTCTGAATTCTACAATACACCTCCAACTGACGAATACAATTATCAAGCTTCTCTGCATTCACTTCACCATTATACATGGGCAACTCGAGTTTAACATCTAGTTAAAGTAGAGGGGATTTTCCAGCTCCTTTTGAAGAATGATAATGGGTATGAGTAAGGGTTGTATTAGTGGAAGAGTGTGAAGATGCTTGCGAAGAAGAAGATGCATAAGATGGTGGAGAGGGTGGAGTTTTGTCTCTATTCCCATTACCTCCTTTTCCATTACCTCCTCTTGAACAACCTTCTCCTTTGGGAGGTTTGGAACTTTCCCCTTGCAACTTGCTATTCCTCTCTTCATAGAGGACCTTCACCATCTCTATCACATCAAAGAAAGTCTTTATGAAGGTCTTCTCATCTTCTGTCATGTTTGTATTTTCTCTTTCATGAGACATGATCTCTGGAGTCTGAACTGCAACTTGAGGATGTATTGGTGTAGAAGACTTTGGCAACCTTTCTCTTCTTCCCCTTAAGCCAACTACAGGGCTTTCAACCAGCTTTCCTTCACCTCTTTTGAGTTTTATTTTTCATATGAGGTAACTTTAAAATAATTTTTTCCCAAAATTTGGATTCATGACTTTTACTAAAATCTTGTTTGAGTACTTATCTTTACAAACTCATATTGCTTAATCTATTTATATGGTACCTTTGGAAAAGTTGTATTGTTAGACGATTTCATGAACTCCATTATTTTTAACCTTTGGGTAAATTAAAGTTCGTTAGATTTAACCAGAGATAAATGGTTCTTCCTAGTGTGCCACCATTGTTCTAGGCAAAACCTAACACCCCCCATTTTTCATTTATTTTCTTCATATAATGGGGACCCTTTACATTAATTCTTGACTAAACAACTTTTATGATTGTCATTTACTTTATTGTCCTACAATTTTTTCATTTTTCTTTTTTTCATCAGATTTCCATTTTGATTGTTTCATTGAATTCATATTTTAGCAAGCTTTCCATTGATACGTGTTTTGCCTCATTTGGTTAACCGGTTTGTAAATGATACTCCTTTGAAGTTTGATCATTTTGTCGCATAAGTTAAAAAAATGTACAAACTGTATAATATTTTAACTTTTGCAATTAAAATAGTCATTCATTGTAAATATTAACTCCTAGTTAATTATTATTCTTTTTTTTCATTTTTCACTAACGGTCCTACAAATGACCCAACCAAATAGTAGAACAATTAAAAATGCGTTTTCAGGATCTTCTTAATTTATTCCAATTTCTTCTTTTTAAAACAAATTGCCAAACCTGAAATTTCAAAATTGCATAGTGGTTGTAGTTCATTTTGTAGAATTTTTAATTCCATGTAGGCCCACTTCACTTCACTTCCTCCCTTCCAAAATGAAAATGCCAATTGAAAAGTTTTGAAATGAAAACGCTGATAGAAAAATTATGATTTTCAAACTTCTTGATTTTCGATATCGTATATCAGCGTATCAACATTTTTAATTGTGCACACATTGTTCTGATAAATCGAAACTTCAGTTGCCAATAATTTGATACATGTGTCTATTTAATTTTAATATAAATTCTATTTTAAACACACTATAACTCCCACTCCTTCCTCTCACTTATGTCAAGCTCACCTCCCTTCACCTCACCTCCTTATCACTCCACCTCACATTCCACTCTTCCTCCATTTAACTTTCATATTACGTGAGTGTGGTTTTGTTATTAATATGGGATGATATGGTTTTATTCAAATATAATATATATTATATTTTTATTATAATTATATTATATTATAATTATAATATTATATTATAATTTTAATATAATATAATTATAATATTAATATAATATAGTTATATTTTAGTTAAATTTTAAATTATTTATTTTATTATTTTAACTATATTAATAATTGATTTCTAATTAATTAATTTAAGTTTTTAATTAAAATTAAATTAGTGCTAATTAATAAATAATTGTGATTTAATTTAAGATTAGAATTTAATTAAAAATTCCGTTTTTAGCCTAGGCAACAGATTTTTCAGAATTCTCGCAGTTTCAATTCCCCAACTTTGGAAGCTCATAAATTGAGTTTTACTTGGCCAAATGAGGCCTAGGACATCTCATTAGATAGATAAAATCATGGAGGATATTTCTGAAGTAGTTTCATGGCTAAATTTAATCATTTAATGTGTCTAAAATTTATCAGAAGATCAAGCTCTGAATTTTTAAACAAAGCTAATTTTTTGAGTTTAATTTTCTGCATTCTCGTTTGCTCACTGCTTCTATTGAGTGCATATCCATTCGTATATGTTCACCTTGACCAATTAGATATTCATAGACATCAATAGAAAGATCAGATTTCTTTTTATTTAATTATGTAATTAAGTTTTGATTGGATGTGTTTTAATTCCAGATGTGGTATTTTTATTTTATTTTGACATTTTAATTTAATTTTGATTGATGTTTTGCAGGGAAACAGTTTGTAGAGATGAGGAGATCAAGATTTCAATCAATGATAATGCTCCAGCAATAGAATAATATGATTTTGGGCCAATGAAAATTAATTGAGAAGAACTACTCTTCAACAGCTTTCCTATTGAGAATTCTTTTTGTAAAATTATAAATAGTAGATTGTAGAATGTATTAGGGGCTTCTCTTCTCTGCAATTCTATAATTCTTAAAAGAATTATTGTAATGAGGATTTAGATTTGTAGGTGATAGGAGAGAAAATCTCAGATCTGGGGGATTATTGAGGATTTTTCTTTTGCATTCTGAATTATGTATGAAGGGCAGAGATTGCACTATTGCAACTCTTGTTTTAACTGTAGAAGTTTGAAGCATTGTAAAGGACTATTGGAGAGGAGAGCCAGAAAAAGAGATTAAATAAATTGGTATTTATAATACTATTATTTTAAATACTAGTTTCATTTTATGATGCCAGAAATGTGTCATTTTATTCATATTTGTGCACTACTGTCAATGTGAGTAATTTGCCTCAATTTTTTGTTATTATTTATCTCTGCTCTTGTGGATTAAATTAAGATTTATGAGTAAATATTTGCTAAGAAATCTATCTTTTAATTCTAACTTAATAGTAATACTCTGTGAATTATTCCCTTGTATTATTGTTTATCAATTTGAATTATTGATTTAACAATCAATATCATTTTGTGAACTACTTCCTAGATATTGTTGATTGGTTATCTCAATTAAGATGTCTCTGAACAAAATATGTTTAGGTATTCATAATGTTAAACGATTGAACTACTTCATTAGCTTGATATTCATTATAAGCCAGACATATTGAAATCCCAATCATTTAAATACTTTTCTCTCAGTTGGGTTAGATCTATATCCACCTAATTGAGATAACCTTAGGATTTATTTCCTTTTGCTTACATTTTAGTATAATTTTGAATTTAGATTTAATTATATATTTCTAGAAGTAATCTTCCCAAAGAGGCAAAAATTAGTTGTAGCTTGGTTGAGCCCCAGATCATCCTAAGGATCACTTTCTTGCCTTATTAGAAAGACGGTTGATCTAATGTCTCTTCTCTATTGGTAGATGAAAGTCATATTTTAAGTCATTGGAGATAGAAAAAATGTAATTGGACCTAGTATAACCAGTCGCAACCACCATTTCAACAGTAAAGAGTTTTTCTAAGGTCTCGACTGGGTGGTCCCCCTTATATTGTTGTAGGTAGAGAATTTTGAGCCTTCAACATGACGTGAAGGCTCAAAATCTAGAAAAAGGAAATAGGTGGTGACAGTTTCTCATGTTTTGCTTTTTCTTTTTTGGGAAATCCTACCATGAATACATGGAGAAATTGTGTAGTTCTGGGGCAAATCGGGCAAGTTGTTGACACATGCATCAGGCCGCAGCTGAGGGAATGCTTCTGCGCAATTCCTAGGTTCAGTGGCTTTGGTTGCCTCTCATTCTCTACGTAGTTTCCCTGCTGAAGACAATCTTTTATCTGAAATGGAGTAGATTAGTAATGTTGTGCTAATTCCCTATTCAGAATAAAACCCAAGATGGTTATCATTTGTTTATCAATTGCTTCAGGATTCATCATTTTTACTTAATTAATTGATTTCCCATGAGAGTTTCTTATGTAAATGTTTTAAAATATTTAATATAAAACATACGTTGAATAGTAGCAAAATAATGGCAAAGAACATCAAAATACAACACACAACACAGATATTTGATGAGCAGTTCACCCATCCTGGGCTACGTCTCCTTGGTCCCAAGCATGGGGCTCTCTATTATGCTCAAAATTACAACAAAATTACATTTACAATGCTCAAATTCCTCTAAAACCTGTCTCAATGAGTTCAGAATACTAAAAAATGGCTATCTAGCCTCTTTTCGCAACCAATTTGGTTAAAAAATGAAGAAGTTATGGCTTCCCCTTGTTTTCCCACTATTCTTTCCACAAAGTGCTCCACATCTGACAAGAACCCACAATTTCGCTCCAAAATCCACTAACCGAGCGAGAATTTTGTCATGCATTTGGTCATAATGTGTCAACACCGACTGTCTTTATCACATATCGTATCCAACATAAAAACTTGGCGGTCTTATGGTCTTGTGAACAAAATGGGCAATTGTGCGATTGCGGTGTCGGTGGACTGGATGGGATTATTAACCCGAATGCATAACTTATCGCATCCATCATCCCATTACACATTGCAATCGGTGGTGAATCTATGGTAATAAAATGCAGGACTTTGCCTTCTATCAGTTGCGATTGTGATTTGTGATTGCGATATTTCATCGCAACCTAGTACCAGCTGGGGCTGATACTGTAGTGTTGTTCCTTTCGTCAATCTGTGATTGCAATCCATCACAATCGCAACTATGGCTGATACATCGCATCCTTCCCTGCTCGAGGGGGGGGATATCTAATGTCAACTTGCCTACAATTGTGATTTGTGACATGTGGGGTCCAATGGTGGCTTACCACTTGGCGCCTCCTCATTCCCTAAAGGACTTTACCACATCATCCAATCCTGCTATGTGTCCAAGTCAAACCTAAACTTTGACTTACTATAACTTCTGCATATGAACTCGGATTTGAATTTCATTCACAGTGTTAGATTTAGAATGATAAGCTCTTTCATCTGAAGCTAATTTTATCAAGATTCTAACACTTTGATTTTTGAGCATAAACTTGAGCACCTAATCACTCCTCCCCACTAGAAGCTTTTGGACCCTAAAATATTATATTTAGTTATTGAACAGATTAGGTGTTATGAAACCAGCTCAAGAAAAGATAGAAAAGATAGATCAACGCCTTAGAATTCAACCTCTTCGAGGGTGCAACCTCCTTTACATTACATAAATGAAAAATTCTTGGATGATTCAAATGACAAAACCTCCTTTCTATATATAGGAGTCTAAGGAGTCACAATATAATCTAGCCGACCTAACAATAATAATATAAAGCCACAAAAATAACAATAGAGGGATTCTATAGGGCACAGTAATAACAATATAGGGGCAATAGGGGCACAACAATATTAATAAGGGGTATAACTACAATAGTAATGGGGTAATCACTAGTATTATGGGGGCCCAACATGCCCCTCTCCTTCAAAAAAGTGTTTTCCTCAACGCTTGAGTAGTTATGGATACTTCTGCATAAAATTCTCATCCTCCCATGTGGAATCTTCAGCGGATAGGTTCTTCCACTTGATAAGATACTATGAAATTGATCGATTTCGTAGCTGTCGAGTTCTTGTTTCTGTGACTGCTTTTAGTTCCAATATAATTTTTCCTTCCTCATCAAGTTCTGGCAATATTGTTTGAACTGGGAGCTTGTCGCCTATAACCTTCTTTAAACATGAAACATGGAAAACTAGGTGCAATCGAGAACCTGCAGGAAGCTCCAATTGTATGCCATAGTACCAATCTTTTGCAACACCTTGTACAGACCATAATACTTTGGTGATAATTTATTATCCTTCTTAGCTTGCTTGAGGGACATTTTCTTATATGGTTGTAGCCGTAGGAATACCCAATCACCTACATCAAAACTTCTTTCACTGCGATGTTGATCTACCTATTGTTTCATTCTATTTTGTGCCAACACGATGTTATCCTTTAAGAGTTGGAGGACTTGTTGTTGATGTTCAATGTGATGTTCCACAGCCTGAACCTTAGAATTTTCTCTTAAATATGATGTGATGGATGGTGGTTGATACCCATAAAGTGCCATAAATGGGGTCATTTTTGTTGTTGTATGGAAGGAAGTGTTATACCACCATTCAGCCAGAGGCAACCATTTGACCCATTGTGTCTGTTTATCAGATACAAAGCAACGAAGATATCCTTCCAAACATTTGTTTACTATCTCAGTTTTCCCATCAGATTGAGGATGATAAGATGAGCTATGAGCTAACTAAGTACCAAGACAAGAAAATAATTCTGTCCAAAAATTTCCAGTGAAAATGGGATCTCTGTCACTTACAATAATCTTTGGGTTTCCATGTAGCTTTTGAATTGTTTCCATAAATGCAGTAGAAATCATACTGGCTTTAAATGGATGTGATAATGCACAAAAGTGTGCATACTTGGTAAGTCTGTCAACTACCACCATGATGACACTCTTTCCCTCAGACTTGGGTAAACCTGTGATAAAATCCATTGAAACCTCCTCCCAACGTTGGCTTGGAATGGATAAAGGTTTTAATAGACCTGGTGTCTTAATTGTTTCAACTTTATTTTGTTGGCAAACCAAACATTCCGCCAAAAACTTTTGAATATCTGATTTAAGGCCATCCCAAAAAAATTCCTTCTTAACCCTGTGGTAAGTTTATAAAAATCCTGAGTGCCCTCCTAAGGGAGAAGTGTGCAATTCCATAAGAATCTTTTGTTTTAGCTAGGAATTATTACAGAGGTATAAGAGATCTTTGTACCATAACGAATCATTTTGTTAGCTAAATGTATCAGACGTACTGGAATCTTGTTGTAACTTTCGAATAAGTGCCCACACTTCTTCGTCATTCTTCCATTCCTCCCTTGCTTCATTTATCCAATCTGGTTGGATAATAGAAATGGTGCACAACAATGCTTCCACATCCTCATCCTTTCTTGAGAGTGCATCTGCCACCACATTTTGCTTCCCTTTTTTGTAGATGCTTTCAAAGTCATAACCCAACATCTTTGGGACCCACTTTTGTTGCTCTTCAGAGGATAATCTTATTTCTAAAAAGTATTTAAGGCTATCATGATCCATTTTTACCTTGAAGTGTCTTCCCATTAGGTAGGGTTGCCATTTCTTAAGTGCATGGAGTATTGCCAACATTTCCTTCTCATAAATAGCTTTGCTTAAAAACTTTCCCTTGATTGAACAACTTTTAAAAGAAATGGGTCTTTCATCTTGCATTAAAACAGCACCAATTCCATTTCCTGAAGCATGACATTCCACAATAAAGGTTTTTGTGAAGTCCGGTGTAGCTAAGACCGGTGCTTGGCACATTACCTCTTTAAGATGTTCAAATCCCTTTGTTGCTTCCGAAGTCCATGAAAATGCATCTTTCTTCAATAATGTTGTTAAAGGTGCTGCTATTCTCCCATAATTCTTAACAAACTTGCGATAATACCCTGTCAACCCAAGAAATCCTCGCAGATGCTTTATGGATGTGGGGATTTTCCATTCCTTAATGGCTTTAATTTTGCTAGGGTCTACCTTAACTCCTTCATGAGATACAATATGACCCAGATATTCCACCTCCTGGACTCCAAAGAAACATTTGGATCTTTTTGCATATAATTGTTTCTCCTCCAATAGTTGTAGCACCCTGTCAACATGTTCAACATGATCCTTCCAAGACTTTCTGTAGATTAGTATATCATCAAAAAATACTAAAACAAATTTTCTAAGGAATGGTTTGAAAATTGAATTCATCAAACCTTGAAATGTTGAAGGTGCATTGGTAAGGCCAAAAGGCATGACCAAAAATTCATAATGACTCTCATGAGTTCTAAATGTTGTTTTCGTAATGTCTTCAATCTTCATTCTGATTTGATGATATCCTGAACGAAGATCCAACTTGGTGAAGTAAACTGATCCATGCAATTCATCCAGTAATTCATCAATGACAGGAATGGGGAACTTATCTTTAATAGTGAGCTTGTTGAGCTCCCTATAATCCAGACACATGCGCCATGATCCATCCTTCTTGTGCACCAATACTACTGGAGAAGAGAAAGAACTTTGACTCGGTTGAATTATACCAGCCTCTAGCATTTCTGCAACCATATGTTCAATTTCACTCTTTTGGACATAGGGATATCTGTACGGCTTGATGTTTGGAGGAACACTTCCTGGAATCAGATGAATAGCATGATCATGATCACGCATAGGTGGGAGACCTTTGGGAGTCTCAAATACCTTGGAATGATTGTCCAGGACTTTTTGGAGATCTGGAGAAATAGATGATTCTGATGTGGAAACATCTAGCGAACATAATTGTGCAATTACACCTCTTTGCTCCTTTTTTAGAAGCTTTGTCATACCATTAGAGCTGATTATCTTTCCTGGTTTTCCTGCAATACCCCTTAATTCAACTTCCTTTTCTTTCGTAGAAAATTTGATGAAAATTTTTTGAAAATTAAAAGCTATTGTACCCAAGGATTGTAGCCATTGGACTCCTAGTACAACATCAGCACCTCCCATTGGAATGGAAAGCATTGGGCTAGTCAATACATAGTCTCCCATGGATAGCTTGATATTATGGCACTTTCCAGAGCACTTTATTGTTCCTCCATTTGAAATCATCACTTGAAACTCTGGTGCTGGATATAGGAAGCAATTCAATTCTTTTGTTACCTTACAATGAATAAAATTGTGGGTGCTTCTTGAATCAATCAACACTATTACCTTTTTTTTCTTGATTTGTCCTTCTATCTTGATGGTTTGAGGAGTGGTAATTCCCACCAATGCATTCCAAGATATGGTCGGATTTATTTGTTCTTCATCTAGGCTTTGTTCCCAGAGTATATCCTCTTCTTTTGACCTTTCTTTCTCCTTTTCATCTTCCTCTTCACGATCTATGTAGAATAATTTCTTCTCATCACACTTATGACCTTTAGTGTATTTGCTATCACAACTATAACAAAGCCCTTTTGCTATTTTTTCTTCCAATTGTTGTGGTGTTAACCTTATAGGTTGTGGAAGACTAGGGGCAACAACACTTATGTCTTTATAGTTGTGAGTGGTATGCTTCCTGGTTGCCATAATTTTGCTTTCCATTTTTCTTGCTAACCTGAATGCCTTCTCTAATGAATCAGGTTCCCAAAGGCGAACATCATGTTGGATATTATCCTTTAAAGGCCCTATGAACACATCAATCCTATGCTCCTTTGGAATATCTTTTACCCTTATGTTCAATTTTTGAAACTCCTCAATGTGCTCCATTATTGAACCCTTTTGTTTGAGACTTATCAATTGGCTAAAAAAATGTTGCTTTTTGTATCCTCATAATGTACTACCAATTCTTCTATAAAAATTGCCCAAGTGATAAATTGTTTACGAGAGCAAATCCATTGATACCATAAAAACTGATTTGGTTCCAAATATAAAGTTTCCATACGTACCTTTTGTGTGTTTTGCACATTATTGAGATCGAAGAATTGCTCCATCTGTAATATCCATGTTGCAGGATCCTTGCCATCAAACATCCTCATATCGATTTTTGGAATATGGTGGGTCTTCGATCCAACATTAGAGTCTATGGAATCATGATTAACATTTCTTTTGTTCTCCTCATGAGTTTCCTTTACTACCCTTTCACCATTAGTGACCCTTTCTTATAGCAACTTCTTCAATTCTTCCATGTATGTCTTCAAATCTATCTTCAAATCGTCCATCTTAGCTTCTACGCCTTTCTTTAAACCATCCATCTTAGATTATACATATTGCTTTAAACCATCCATCTTAGATTCTGTTCCTTTTTGTGCAAGTGACACTTGTTGCACTTGGTCTTATAATTTTGCTATATCATGTTGCATTTCTTCCTCTTCTTCATAAGTCATGCTAGAGCTTTCAGGTTGCTTACTAGGTGTTTGAATTTTCTTTCCTTGGGGCATCAATTACTGATAATAATGCTTTACTATGCCCTTTGAATTCCTTCAAACCAAGCTTAAAAAATTAAAAAAAAACCACACCTTTTTTCACTTTGTAGAAGCCTGATATTGAATCTGATGTATATCTGTAATTTCAAATCATCCAGTTTTGAAATTGTGATTTTTAGTAGCCTTCTGTGTCCTCTTTCCAATTCCACTAGTCTGATCCAAATTGTATTCTCCAAGAAAGAGTTATGCACAAGCTCCCGCAGTGACCTGATTGTAGACTAGTTCAGTAGAGCGAACTTGTATGAAGTGCCAGGTGTCATTGTTTCGACCCTTGACTCTAAAAAATATGTAAAAGAAAACTACAGTCCCTCTTCTTTCTGCACCTTCTTGCGAAATTTCAATCCGATGCTCAGAAAAAAAGTTATGACGATTTTCCCCAGGTCACCTGTTTGGACTGTAATTCAGGAGTCTGCAAAAAGACCAACTTCCTCAGATCATATCTCCGCAAATATAGCGCGAAAAGATCTGGAATTTAGACCGGAGGTTCAGCGCGATTTCTTCTCAAATGGGTTTTTTTGCAACTTCTGAAACGTTGCAGAAAAAAGTTATAGCGAAAGTGCCATGATGACCTGTTTGGAGCAGCAAAACCCTAGAATCCAAAGCTTTGATACTAAATGTTATGAAACCAGCTCAAGAAAAGATAGAAAAGATAGATCAACACCTTAGAATTCAACCTCTTCGAGGGGGCAACCTCCTTTACGTTACATAAATGAAAAATTCTTGGATGATTCAAATGACAAAACCTCCTTTCTATATATAGGAGTCTAAGGAGTCACAATATAATCCAGCCGAACTAACAATAATAATATAAAGCCACAAAAAAAACAATAGAGGGATTCTATGGTGCACAGTAATAACAATATGGGGGCAGTAGGGGCACAAAAATATTAATAAGGGGTATAATTACTATAGTAATGGGGTAATCACTAGTATTATGGGGACCCAACGTGAGGGTACTATTCCTTCATCTTCCCCTCTTCAATCCATTTAGCCTTTGATGGATTTGTACCTTTGAGACCCACTCGAAGATAATCAGCATCTCCTCACTTTGATGACCTCATTCTTCTGTCAAGTATGGTGTCTTGCTGAAGCTCATCAAGAAATTCCAGAGAAAAATCTTCAATTGATGGAATCTGTACACTTTCTCCTTGATATTCAATCAAAGGAGGCTCATACAATCTCAAATTTTCAATAGTAACAATGGAATAAATTTACAATTATGAAGGAAAATCAAACTTGAAAGCGTTATTACCAATATTTTCTAGAATTTGAAATGGACCATAATGGATTGGTTTCAGCATTTTACCTTACCCTTGGAGCCTTCCCTTGCTAATGTAATGCCAAAATTCATTACCTACTTGAAACTGATGATCCACACGATGCTTATCATGCCTTGCCTTATAATTGCCTTGACTCTTTTTTAGTTGTTCTTGAATTGTTTTGTCAATCAACTAAATTTTCTCAATGAATTTCTCTGCTCTATCTATGTCGCTATGTCCATCTACAACTACATCATTCTCAAAGATGAAATCCGATGGTGATTTAGGCAAATAACCAAGACATGTCTCAAAAGGAAAAGTTAGAGTAGAAGAGTGTTTTACTCGATTGTAAGCATGCTAATATAATGCAAATGTTCATCCCACAACTTAGGATGTTTGTTGCAATATCCTCTTAGAAAATGAATAATTGTCCTATTAACCACTTCAGTTTGACCATCTGTTTGTGGATGGAAGTTTGTACTTTTCTTCAACTTGGTTTCCATCAAGTTCCATAAATTTGACCAAAAATTTCCAACAAATCAGGAATCGTGATCACTTACAATAGAAATAGGTAATCCAAAATGAATCCATACATTTTGAAAGAAAAGTTGATTTTTTCTTTTCAGATATATATATATATTTTACAAGGAATTAATATGCACATCTTGTTGAACCTATCCACAACTACGCACAAAAAATCATGACCTTTTCTTGATAAAGGAAGACCTCCTACAAAATCCATAGAAACACTCTCCCATGGACGTGAAGGCAGTGGAAGTGGTGTGTACAATCCTAGTTTCATATTACTAGGCTTATTGACTTTAAACAATGAACAACCTCTAATAAAACATGACACACTTTCAAGCATACTAGGGTAGTAAAAATACCTTTGAAGATTTGTCACTGTTTACTTACACCGACATGTCCAGCAATAAGAGAAGTTTGTGCTTCCCTTGTGACATTTACTCTCTCTCCCTATGGAAGACAAAGTTTTTCCAAATGATAAAACAGTTTATCATGTACATGGTAGTCTAATTCCTCAACTTGGTGAGCTTGACTCAATTTTGAATATACCTCTTGAAAGTCAGCATCATGTGTGTATTGTTCAACATAACTTTTAGACAAAATAGAATGATTCTTGAGTAAATTGGCTATATTAACAACTGGTCTAGAAAGCATATTAGCAACTCTGTTATAAGTACCTTTCTTGTACCTTATTACCAAATGGAATTTTTTTAAGAATCCCATCCAATGAAGTGCCTTGATTGCTACAATTTTGTTTGAGATTACAGATATTGGAAAGGTTGATTACTGGTGTGAATAATGGTTTCTTTTCCCATTAAGTAATGCTTCCATTTCTTCACACTTTGCACCAATGCGTAAAGCTCTTTATCATATCTAGGATAGTTAATAACAACACCATTAAAAATCTCAAAATGAAATGAAATGGGCTTACCATGTTGTAAAAGAGCTGCACCCATGGCATAGTCACTTGCATCTATTTGTATTTCAAATGGTTGTTTCAAATATGCTAATGCTAAAATTGGGGTTGAACTGATCTTTTGTTTTAAAGCATCGAATTCCATTTTTTGTTTTCCTTGCCACTGGAAGACAACCTTCACACTGGTCAAAGCATGTAGTGGAGGTACTATGGAAGAGAAATTAGCAATGCATTTCCTCCAGTACTAGATTGCTCCCAGAAAACTCCTTACTTATGTGTCTAATTTGGGTATTGGCCAATTCACAATGACCAAAACTTTAGAGGGTTAAATATTCAACTCACCTCATCCAACTATGTGGCCCAAATACACTAAGGAATTTTTCATGAATTCATATTTTGACATCTTCAGAAATAACTGTTATTTTTTCAAGAAATCCAACACTTTTCTCACATACTTGACATGCTCTTCTCATGATTTGTTGAATATCAAAATATCATCTAAATAAAAAAATTACAAACTCATCAAGAAATGATCTTAAAACATCATTCATAACTCTCATGAATGTAGCTGGAGCATTGTAAAGACCCAAAGGCATAGCCAGCCACTCAAACAATCCTTGTTTGGTTTTAAAAGAATTCTTCCAAATATCCTCCTCAGCAATTCTAACTTGATGATTACGACTTCTCAAGTCTAATTTAGTGAAATATTTTTCATTCTTCAACTGATCTAGAAAATCATCTATGATTGGCAGTGGGTATCGATTCTTTATGGTAATTTTATTCAAAGCTTGATAATATACACACATGTTCCAGGTTCCATCTTTCTTGGGTACCAAAACTATTGGTGAACCACATGGCGAAGTAGAGGGACGAATTACACCTTTATCTAAAAATTCTTAGACTTGTTTCTTAATTTCCAAACTCTCCAGAATTTGCATTTGATACATACCAATATTTGTGTGTGGACAATCTTGCTGTAGCTGAATTTTGTGTTGAATTCCCCTTTGTGGTGGAAATCCCTTTGGTTCTTGAAACACATCTCCATATTGATTAACCACATCAACCAATTCGGCTTTCAACTTCACATCACAGCCTGTAAAGGATTCACACTCTTTGTCATTCTTCTGCTTGATCATAAGGAGCACAAGATTCATGCTCGAATTGACCAGTCGCTTCATTTGCCCTGTGCTTGCTAAAGACAGATTAAGGTTTCTACGATGGGCTCTCACAATATACTCCACTCCATCTTTGAACAAATGATATTTTTTCTTGAATCTGTGGAAAATGGCTTTTCAGTCATACAAATATGGGCTTCCCAACACAATTCCAGAAATATCCAGTGGCACTACATCTAATTTGACTTCATCAATGAAATTGGTAGTAATAGCAAACCTAAAAAAAACATTTCCTTGTGAATTAAAGATTTGCATCCTTGGTTATCCAGCCCAATGGATACGGTTTATGATGAGGCATGAGTTCCAGATTCAACTTCTTGACCAAGTGTGTAGAAATTAAATTTTCCTAGTATCCACTATCAAATAGCATATCAATCTTGGTGTGTTTGGAAATAACTCTCATATGGAATAGCTCAATTCTTTTTTCTTCATTTGAATCATTGTTGGAGATATTTGTTGCGTTAGTGCTTGCCACGACTTCCTCTTTGCTTTTTTTCAGCCACGGATTTTTCTTTAGTGAATGTGGCTACAATCTTGTTTCATCACCTGAGTCGGAACCCAAGTCTTGTTGTACAATAGTGTTTGTCTTTTGTAAATTTCTGCAGTCTTAATTTAGGATGAAGCTTCCAAAAATGCACTTCATCATGGCCCTCTTTGAAACAATTCTTGCACACTGGTTTCTCCCCTTCTTTCTTAATAGAAGCATTTTTCTTCCGCTTTCCTTTAGATTTCTTTCCTTTTTCACGACTCTAGAATGGCTTCTTATTACCTTCTTATTGTAAATTTTTTCCCCTTGCTTCGAGGTGTGTAGCTTGAGCATAGACCTCATCAATATTCATGGGATTAAACATAAGAATGGTATGTCGAAGATAGCTATGCAAACCTCCTATGTATTTCAGCAAAGTACCTTGTGATTGCAATTCTACTCCTAGCATAAGAGCTCTTCTCCTAAACTCCTGAGTATACTCTTGTACATTTTGACCTGTTAATTGTCTGAAATTTTTCCAATTCATGATAGATTTTTCAATATGAGATAAAGGGTAGAATTGTCTTTCTATAGCAACAATGAAATCAAACCAATTAATAGAGATCTTACCATGTTTTTTGATCTTGTATTGAGTCCTTGCTTCCCACCAAATGAGTGTTGCACCCTCCATTCTCAATGAAGCCAACTAAATTTTGATATCATCCTCTTGAAGGTTCTGAATTCTACAATACACCTCCAACTGACGAATCCAATTATCAAGCTTCTCTGCATTCACTTCACCATTATACATGGGCAACTTGAGTTTAACATCTAGTTTAAGTAGAGGTGATTTTCCAGCTCATTTTGAAGAATGATGATGAGTATGAGTAAGGGTTGTGTTGGTGGAGGAATGTGAAGATGCTTGTGAAGAAGAAGATGCAAAAGATGGTGGGGAGGGTGGAGGTTTGTCTCCATTCCCATTACCTTCTTTTCCATTACCTCCTCCTGAACAACCTTCTCCTTTGGGAGGTTTTTAACTTTCCCCTTGCAACC
The DNA here is from genome assembly GCA_031772625.1 of Pinus tabuliformis. Taxonomy (NCBI): domain Eukaryota; kingdom Viridiplantae; phylum Streptophyta; class Pinopsida; order Pinales; family Pinaceae; genus Pinus; species Pinus tabuliformis. Next base: position 824,921,070 of record CM062817.1, read on the forward strand.
TGCTATTCCTCTCTTCATAGAGGAACTTCACCATCTCTGTCATATCAAAGAAAGCCTTTCTTAAGGTCTTCTCATCTTCTATCATGTTTGTAGTTTCTCCTTCATGAGACATGATCTCTGGAGTCTCAACTACAACTTGACGATGTACTGGTGTAGAAGACTTTGGAAACCTTGCTCTTCTTCCCCTTAAGCTAACTACAGGGCTTTCAACCAGCTTTCCTTCACCTCTTTTCAGTTTTAATCTTGTTAGCATGACACAAAACTAGCAAAAACTACTCCTTCTTTGCACAGGCAAATCTAGTAAGAAAAAACCAATGCTCTGATACCAACTTGATCTGAAATGGAGTAGATTAGTAAGTTTGTGCTATTTCCCCATTCATAATAAAACACAAGATGCTTATCATTTTCTTATCAAGTGCTTAAGGATTCATCATTTTTTTCTTAATTAATTGATTCCCATGAGAGTTTCTTATGTAAATGTTATAAATAATTTAACATAAAATATATGCTGAACAACAACAAAATAACATCAAATAACATCAAAATACAACACAAAACACAAATATTTGATGACGAGTTCACCCATCCTGGGCTACGTTTCCTTGGTCCAGCTTCCAATGCTTGGGCCTCTCTATTATGCTCAAAATTACAACAAAAGTGTGTTTACATTGCTCAAATGCCTCTGAAACCTATCTCAATGAGTTTAGAATAGTAAAAAATGGCTATCTAGCCTCTTTTTGCAACCAATTTGGTTAAAAAGTGAAGAACTTATGACTTCCCATTGTTTTCCCACTATTCGTTCCACAAAATGCTTCACATCCAACAAGAACCCACATTTTTGCTCCAAAATCTGCTAGCCAAGTGAGAATTTTGTCGCGCAGTGGGCCATAATGTGTTTGCACCGACTGTCTTTATCACATATCGCAATCGACGTAAAAACCCGGTGGTCTTAGGGTCTTGTGAACAAAATGGGAAATTGCGCAATTGTGATATCAGCGGACCCGATGTGATTATTAACTAGAATGCATAACTTATCGCATTCGGGATGCCATCACACATCACAATCGACAGTGAATGGACAGTAATAAAATGTGAGACTCTTCCTTCTACAAGTTGTGATTACGATTTGTGATTGTGATATCGCATTGCAACCTGGTACCTGTCGTGGCCAATACTGTAGTGTTGTTCCCTTTGCCGATCTGCGATTGTGATCCATCGCAATTGCAACTATGGTCGATACATCACATCCTACCTTACTCGGTGTTGTTGGGAAAAGTATCCAATACGGAATGACCCTATCCCACTCTAAGGGTGATAGTACCTCAGCAACAATCAAAGCAAAGCTATTCAAGATTACTTCTTTATGAGATGAGAGAGAGAAGAGAAAAGGGATGATCCACTAACCGTTATCTTCCGCTAATGGTTGATCCAATCTTCCCTCTTTGCTGCTTGCTCCTAGTTCCTTGCTCTTTCACCGGCCCAGCTACACAAAGATCCTGTAAAAGCACAAAGAAAGGAAACTACAAGAAGCATACATCCATAACTGATTCAAGGATTAGAATAAATCAAATATACAAGCATCAATTCACCATAGAGATACATGCATATAGAAGAACCTCAAATACTTTATTAATAGAAGAATTAAAGTTCTGAGAGTGTTACAACCATAATAGGCCCAATCCAGCAACAACTCCCAGCAGAAAGAAATCTCCTCTTCACCTCCTTCAAAGCAATCACCCAATAGTTCTATACTCAAACCAACAACACTTCCTTACTTGCACAAAATTCCAGCCTCCCTAGACCTCATGAGAGAGCTCTATATATAGGAGTTTTGGAGAAAGGATGAGTCAGCTTGAGGCTGGCATGAAGCTGACTAGTGTCCTCTCCCACTTCAGTTATACTTCAGTTCTTGAGTCCACTTGGAGTTTCTTGCCTCCACTTGGAGATCTAGATCCTCTTACTCATCACAAGGCGAATTCCCTGATCCAAGTGTCATTTTGGAAGCTTCCTGGGCATTTGACACCTTGCAGAATGACTGTGCCACTTGGCCAATCTCGCCCAGTGCAGGTAGCCTTCATTGCTTTTGACATTCAGCGCAGGTACAGAGTGGAGCAGTTGACATTCAGCGCAGATGCTCAGTGGAGCAGCTGACATGATCCAGAAATAGCTTGTTTTTGAGTTTTTTCAGGTGGAGAACTGATTTTCAGTACTGTGGTTTGCTGACCTTGTTCCTCTAGGGGTAGGAACAACATGTTTAGGGACTTTGGATCCCTCAGATTATCGACATTTCATGCTTCATGCTGTAAGGCACAAAAATGTCTATAACACTTGGGGGACGATTTCTAATGTTGACCTGCCTACGATTGCAATTTTTGACATGTGGGGGTCAATGGTAGCTTTCCATTTGGCACCTCCTCATTTTCTGAAGGACTTTGCCACATCATCCAATCCTACCACGTGTCCAAGTCAAACCTAAACTTTGACTTGCTATGAATTCTGCATATGAGCTTGGATTTGAGTGGTGTTCACACCGTTAGATTCAGAATGGAAAAATCTTCAATTTGAAGCTAAGTTTATCAAGATTCTAACACTTTGAGCATAAACTTGAGAACCTGATCAAGCTTCCAAGTAGGCCTACACATTTCTTGAGTTGAAGCTCACTACTGAGCTAAACTACACATTTCTTGAGAGCAAGGTTGGTTACCTTCTAGGACTGCATAGATTCCCAAGGCAATGCAAGAACCTGATTGTAACCAAGTCATGGGGAGGTTAGCTTGTGGTTAGTCAACAAATCAAGTAAGAAAACACAATTTTTAAAGAAAATGTTAAAATAAAATGAAAGCACAATTGCTTGGGCAGTGTAAGACAAGATACTAAGATTCTAGTAGGGAGGCTCCAAAACAAAGCAAAGGAAAAAAACATTAGGGTGGTTGTAGCGCTACAACAAATTTATTATTTCATGAAAGCATGCATGATAAAAGTACGCCCATGACACATGCTTCCAACATTGTTTATAATGTGAAAGATATGGGTCTATGGTCGTAGAGGATTGCGGGTGTCTGCATGACCTCCCCATTTGAGTACATTGATCATGCACTCTATAGAGAGCTCATGTCCCAAGTGGAGCCAAATGTTACCCATTGAAAGTGGGTGACCTCATCATAGAATTTTTCTCTTAGATATCTCTTAATCTGATAGCTAGCAACCCCTAACAACCATTAGTGCCAATACATCATTCCAATTTATCTTTTATCCTTGCATCAATCATATGTTCCCTCACCCATCTATGAAGAGCATATTTTTGAAGGCGGGAAATCAAATCTTGAAGGTATGGTTTTTATTGTGCAATCAGGTGCTTAGGCTTGATTTTTCTTTGGCATCTTGGGCATGGATCAGGGAAAATCTTAGGGGCTAATATTCATAGGCAAGTTAATTTTCGATACTTTTTCCAAAAAAAAGATTCTCCAATTTCCATTTTCTCTAAAAATGATTCGCCAAAATTTTGCAATACAAATTATTTTACCTTAACAATTTCCAAAATTTTATATAGACTAATATAAAATCATTGGAAATATAAATATTTCTACAAAAATATCACCAAACATTTCAAAGTTTGCATATTAGGGAATAATAATATTCACAAGGTTTCTGAAATTTAAGATAAACTTCCATCCTTAAAATTTTCCCTAGCATGGATTATTGGATGACTTACAAGAAGGAAGGGATTTGACTATGGTTTTTCTCCCTCACCTTAAATAGGAGATTAATCTACAATCCTAGTCTCGTGGGATCTCCCATATTTTCCTATGGCTTCTGGGAGGGAACTACTTGGGAAACCCCAATTTTTGTAGCATGGTCCCATTTTCTCGTTCCACATTTTTCACTCCCTTATGCACATTACAATCCATATTCCATCATCTTCCCTCTTTGGGTCCACAAGGAATTGGCACACCCCCTCACCTTGTCCACATATCTGGGTTAATCCAGGAAATCTTGCCCTGGAGGTTGATGCAACTAAAAGAACATTAAAAGCATATTATGGCCCCAAGAAAGAAGCAAAAGAGAAGAATGTGATAAAATGCAAAAGACAGTTGGCACATTTAATATATCATGTCGCCAAAAGAAAAACATGAGCTCTACCCCTTCATCATGTCCATCACCATGATCCCTAGGGCCATTGAGTTCCCCATACATCATTAAGGAAACCATGCACATCCCAACACTTGGTGAGTGATGAACAACACCACCTTAAGGGGGTAATAGTTGCTACATTTTGTTGAATTTTGAGAGAAATAGAGAATTTATAGACTTGATAATTACTTGGGACTATTTATTTTTTATGTTTTTTATTTATTCTTTACTTCTATCATTAGGTCATCAAGGAATTATACAAATTCAATACATAAAAAAAGAGACACCAGAAATTAGGCTATAGGCCAAGGCAAAACCCACAAAGGGGAAAACTTGTCAATCCTGTCCTTATAATTTCTTCATCAACAAGAGAAATCCAAGTCACTCAACATGAAGTCTATCCATAGCTCATAGAGGATGGATTCATAACGTATCTTTCATATCATAGAGAATTGATCCCTTAATTAGCTCGTAGCATCACATAAAAGTGTCACAACAAAGCCAAAACTATCACAAAATCACTGCTACAAGAAGCCCGAACTTCTCACAAAATATAGCCACAAGAAGCCCGAACTATCACAGACCTTTAGCCATAGGAAGCTTACACTACCTACAGAGTTATAGCCATAGGAATCTCACATTCCCACATATGTATAGCCATAGAAAGCTCACACTATTCATAGAGTTTATAGCCAGAGGAAGATTGCATTTACATAGAGAGATACATCACAAAAATTTGCCTTTTATGCGCCTTACAAACCATGCTATAGATAGCTCACATTTATGCCTCACAATATCTTTCCATAATATGTGAAAATAAATGACTCTTGAGAAGGCCGACTTGTCATCCTGAAGGGCTGACTCGGAAACAACGAGGAACAAATGAAATTTACAAATTTCAATTTTTTTCTTCTTTCTATAGGGTCGTGAAGAACATGTCACTGAAATTTTATTTTGAAAAAATTAAAAATAAAAATAAAGCATGAAGAACTTGCTTGATAAAATATAATAATAATATTTTTTGTTTTTGTTTTTACATGACATACAAGTACAATAATTATTAAAATTGAACCTAGTTACAATTTCAACACTCTCTCTTAACTAGGGAGGTATTCATAATGATTTATCAAGATATTCTCAAGTTGAGAACTTCTATAAGAAAGGATGTATATTGATAATCGTCAATGATGATTTATATCATCATAGCCAACATTGTCAAAACATCAAGGCCTAGGAAAAAATGCTCTCTCTCTCCACTAGATCAGAGCACAATGCTGGGAGGTATAAATTTGGACACCACTACCTCTCTAGGAACATATGCCACTCAGGCATTCACCAGGTATGTCCTCACAAGACCATTTCCTAATCCAATGTCACAATACTTGACATCAGGACATGTCAGTCCTCGGGACTAATTTTATCATGGATTAATGTACTTTATTGATAGCGGTTAGTCCTGGTCAAAGTACAAATACTCATATAATATTGATTCCATATTCTTATCCAATCCACCAATCTCCCTACTAGTGCCTTTACTAGGCTTATGACTATTAGTCCTAGCCATAGTACAAGACATATGGAGAACAAAGTGTCCACCCTCACTCCCTCTCAACTAGGGAGGATATAACCACAAGTCTAAGCTTGTCTAAAAAAATACTCATCCTTGAAAAGGAACTTTATCAATGCATCTACTACTTGTCTGTCCTATGGAGATCCAATATGTATTCTCAACTCTTATCTACATCACATCATAACAAGATTTGAACTTCCTGTTTTTTTTGCAATATTCATATCGAATCCAACATATCATTAAATAATCCACCACAACATTTTATGGATCCAAACTACTTCACAGCTTATTGTACCAACTGCCACATCTTCTCCCTCTCTTCATCATTAGCATTTCCAATTCATTTTCAAGTCCCATATTGTAAGATTCTTCATGTCAACTTCTACTTCCAGTTCCCTCTAAAGTCGATATTTCTTCATGAGTCCTTTCGTTTCAAAGTTCAAGGTCTTCTTTAATCATGAGTCTTCTTCAAAATATGGAGTAACTCTTCTAACTGAGGCAGTCATATTTACTTGATCCTCTCCCTCTTACTAGGAGAACCCTTCTCTTAATCTTCCATATTCATGCTTTGCTACGCTTTTTCCATTTTTTAACCTATTGTCAAGTCTTGAATAATTATCATTATTACCCTACAAAATTTATTAGGAGACTATAAAGGAAGAAATGTAAATAAGAAAAGCATAAAGACATTAGCAATAGTAGAAATCAAGGAGAGTTCTTATATTTTAAGGAATATCAAATACCTCTTAACCTTGTACCTTTCCACCAACCGTTCCCTCACATCAAAATGATGTCATTTCTATCATTATCAAGATCTAGGGTTTCTACTAACATCGAAAATTATTAGTTCTAGGGTTTTATCTAAGGGTTTCTCTTACTTGCACCTTAGTTAGGGTTTACAAAACCCTAGATCCTTTTAAGAACTGCCATAACCTAGATTTGCAAATTCTATTACAAAGCCCTAGAAAATTTATTTGACAAGCCTTCTAATATGGATTCATTTCATTTCTTAATCACAAAAACCTATTGTTCATACAAGGAAAGGACTTGAATGCTAAAATATTAATGAGCTCTAATATATTGACATGTACCCTTTACTACATTTTAAGAGAGATTAAGATCATGACCTAGCTTAGCATAGTATATAGATGAGAGGTTGAAAATAAAAATTATGTGTACCTATTTTAATCTTACCTATCCATCCTTGCATATTTCTCTTCTTTTGCAACATAGATTATTTTCTTCGTCTTTAGTTGACATATATCATTTTTCTCCAAAAAAGGTACTTTATATCTTCAACCATCTAACTAGGATATTGTTAACAATGTTTTTGTACAAACATTGTCTAACTTATCACAGTTCTTCCACAATGCTCATAGAATTACAAAAATGGTCATTATGGCTACAATTCCTTGTAGTAGAGCTCATTTTAATTATTATTCAACTATTGTCTTATTCCTTAGATATTCTAACTTCAAACCTTATGACACTGAGATGAATCTTGGAAATATTCGTTCTATAAATGAAATGTTGTATAGATTTGGTACATTTTGGTTGTAGATTCTTCGAACTTCTTCAAGAAATATCCTAGCAATGCTACATAGATTGAGACTATAATAATTGTATGAATGTTAGATTTATCTTCATATTATAATGCTGTAATCTTGGATTAGTTCAACTCAATGGTCATAGAGATGAGCTTCATAGTTTCAGGACCTTTTATCTAGTAAGGTGACCTTCTAATGATCCAAAAATGAAAGGGTCATAGTTTTTCCCTTTACAATGGTCTGTAATGAAGTTAAATTTAGATCATAGTGGGCATTAATCCTTCGCACATATCACAGTCTCTTCCATGAAAAACAGGTACAATTTTATTTATGTCCCATACCTTTTTTATTTTCATCCAAAATTTCCTTCAAATGTATGCATGTTAATGAGCTTCAATTATATTGTTTTCTCAAGTGAATAGATTCCTTCCCATATGATTCAGATCACAAGTCTTATCACCACAGGTTCAGATATTTCATACCTTCAATTTCTTTCATGATTATACTTTTGTGCACACACACACACACACACACACACACACACACACACACACACACACACACACACACACACACACACACACACACACACACACACACACACACACACATATATATATATATATATATATATATATATACCTCAAAGATATGAGTTTCATAATTTTTCATAGAATAGGCTTTCAAATATTAGCATTAGTCATATTAGAATATCATAGAAATATTGCTTGGAATGTCATTGACTTATTCTTAGATTTTTACCATAAAATTTTCTCATAGTGACATTTTTCCTTCTGATCTTTATAACATAGGTCTTGAAGTTTTCTTCTAGGTCTCAGCCTAGACTCCTCTAGGGCTCAATCTAATAATTATTCTCACAATCCATAAAAAAAATAACTTTGAAACAAATTTTAGATCGAAATCAGGGTATAGATTCTGGACCTTCTTGACATACCTTGGATAGATGCTACATATATCGAACCATTGTTTCAATTCTAGGTCATAGACTTGGATTTATGCAGTGGATTCTCATCACAGAGCTTGAATGTGTACTTCAAAATTTGGTTAAGTCACCACAAATTTTGGATAGGATTCACAGACCATGATCAAGTCACTAAACTTCAAATTTATTCCTCTTGATAAATTATTTCTCTCCAACTTCCTTGAATCTAGCTCTGATGCAATATTGAGATTCGAGAGAAATAGATAATTTCTAAACTTGATAATTACCTGTGACTATTTATTTTTTATGTTTTTCATTTATTCTTTACTTCTATCATTAGTTAATCAAGAAATTATACAAACGTAATACATAAAATACAATAGACACTACAAATTAGGCCATAGTCCAGGGAAAAACCCACAACGGGAAACCCATCAACCCTTTCCTCATAGTTTCTTCATCAATAAGAGAAATGCAAGCCACATCTAGCAGGTCCAATTTCCAAGTCATACCTCCACCAACACTCAACATGCAATCCATTCACAGGTAACAAAATATAGATTCCTCAAGTAGATTTCATATCATAGATAACTAATCCCTTAATTAACTCGCATCATCATTGGAAAGTGTCACAAGAAATCTCAAACTTTCACATAACATTTCAACAAGAAGCCTTAACTTCTCACAACGTGTTGATGGTGCTAGACCCACCAACATGTCAGGGGATCTCCCCTATAAGAAGTCCCAATTAGACCTTAGACCATTTGGTGTAGGAGTCCCTGAAGTGGGTCGTATGGTAATGCCTTGACCGTGATTTCGCACAGAGGAAAGTAAAATAACTCTATTGGTAGCAAGGGTGTGATAGCTACGGCAAGCCAAGGAAGGTGCATGAGAGGTTCTAAGACATGGGGATTGAGATGAGCGCACCCCTTGGAAACCTGTGATAGCACGTAGTTAAGAAGGGAACACATGAGCAAAGATACATCACAACATGGAAGGAAAGTTAGAAAGCAATACAAATTGATGGCTAAACCAACAGCACATTTCAGAAAGATTCATACATACATAAACATATAGCTATATATGCATGTGTAAGAAAACTAGTACATATACCATTTAGAGTAAACCAGATAGCATAGAATACAATACAACATATGCATGAAATGTGATGGCTCTTGTTATATTAATAAGTGTAACTTCCAGTCATATAATACATCCATGTCCAACCACTAGTTCTGATAGCGGAACGTTACAGCCACAACTGCCTACTCCTACAAAGAGATGTACTAGCTCTTTGCAGTGGACAAGCCAGGGCTCATTACAATACTGTCCAAGCTCTCTCTAATATAGTCTTATCAGAAGCTTGGCTGACCAAAAGCCTATACAGTGAGTTATAATGGACTATTTATAGCAAAGGGTGGGGTGACCCTTGACATTTCCCTTTGTGACAGTTCAACTACCCTCGTGACTCTTCATCTACTCTATCACTGTTACATCCGACTATCACAACTTGACTTACACTTGACATGACTTTACATTACAATGCACATGTACCCATGTGAGACAAAATGGCTTGAGCAATCCATGCTAGACATCACTCTAACTTAGACAACCATGGAAGTCCAACTCCTCAACATCCTCATGCTAATCAGCAGTAACATATTGATGCCAATATCAGTAGTCCTTGATGGTGTCCATGTGCTCCAAGGTGACACCTTTCTAGAACCTTACTCTTGCCTCCATAGCATCTTGGTACACTGCTCAGGACCTTTGTCCAACTCACCTGTAAGCATGCGCATCATTGTCTTCAATGCAGCTGGACCAGCAACATACTTGTACATGATGTCTACACTGATGGGAAAGTATGGGTTGGTAGCAATGCACATCAACTGTTCAAAGTACGAGTCAAGATCTAGTTGGACCTGTGCCTTTGTCTTCACCTAGGTGAGAGTCCCAATAGATGGAATCGCATGTGCGTGCACCACAACATTCATACTCTTGAACACACGTGCATGGCAAGCCTGTGTACTAGTGATGAGCTTTGGGAGCTCTTCCTATTTTCGAATCTGACTCTAAATATGTGCCTTCAACTCAACCTCACTGGCCTTCATCATCTTAAGCAAGTGAAGTGGGGCTGCCTTGTATCATCGTCCATGCTTGCATGTAATCAACAGCAACATGTAAGTTCATCAAGATACATGCTCTTCTAGCACATCGCTGCTGCCATTCATTGAGATGAATGACTACCTTATACACAGTGCCAAACTTGGAGTACAAAGCTCGCATAACTATGTCAACGGACAATACTTCATCTAGTATTGCCTTCTTTAGTTCAGCTCATGCGGAAACTCTCACAAACTCTCCTCCTTTCTTGGTCGTCTATAGTTCCTTGGCCATTCTCTCATTCTCAGCTATGAGAAAGCGAACACTTGAGCTAGTGGCTTCAACATACACTCTAGTTAAATTGGCCAAGGCTATTGGATTTTTGCACACATCAAACTTGATCACTCGTTCCTCAAATTACACAGGAGATATATGATCATCTGGGTTTGACACTCTAAGAGATTGCACAACTCTATGTTGAGACTCATCGAATGAGATGTTGTGCATCTCTTCTTCCGACTGATCTCCAAGGATCTCAGCGCCTCCTCGGTCACTTGAGACTTACTCATCATCTGGATGCGGTGAAGCAGGTAAGTCGACCTCTTGGTGGTGAGGCGTAAGATCGATGTCCTATTTCGATTCTCATTGCTCCATATTCGCATCCAACTATTGAAGTGCTTGTTCTATCTCATGAGTGATGTCCTTCTCCTATGATGGTTCACCCTATTTGACTCATGCCAACTGTTCTGATGAATCCACCACTTGTACGGGCACTATCTCATCTATTTGGACATGTTACGCCCCCTGTTGTTTCCTCGCTTCCCTCTCCTATTTTCGTAGCTCTTCTTCCTTCTGGAGTTGCTCCTTCAGCTCATGCAACTCCTTCTCTGCTTCTTCCATTCTTCTCTTATCCCTCTGCCTTTACGCGATTAGCTTGTTGCGTTTTTGCCTCTTCACCTCTATAGCCATAGCTACTTTCTCTACTAATGGATCTACTCAGAACTTGCAGCTTTTCTCCTCCTCCATGCAATCGACAATCTTCCTCTTTCCCTTGTCACGCACTAGTATTCTTGCATCCACTACTACTGTTGCTAGTGCTGGAGTTCTCCAGGATGCTACTTCATGTTTCTTTGCTAACCACTCCACAGCGAAGTCAACCTATTCATTGGGTCTAGAGAAGTTGTAGCAATATTTCCATGGGTCCTCCTTCGCTCAATGAAATGCCCCGTGGATCTAGTTGAATTGTACTCTCATGTAGTGATCTTTCATAATACAATGTGGGTTATACGGATTGTAGCTTCGAAGGTCGAATGGATACTTCTTCATTAGTTATGCTTCAACATATGCTTGCTTGATACTCTCGATCTCTTATAACCCAATTTGCAATGGAAGAGTGGGCCAAGGTGCCTTCTTCTTCCAGTGTAGTCTAGATATCAATCATGTTGATATGTGATATGCTACTTCTTGCATCACGAGTATGTCTAAGGAAAACTTCAGTACAATATGCGGAGGCTTCTCCGTGTTGAACATTTGTATGAAGGTGTTGGATGGTGAGGCATACCAATCAACAATGTCTATCAGTGCCTCCATTGCTTCCTTTGACATGCAGGGTGGATCCTGTTCGAATATCATCTTGTAGAATGGGGTGACAAAATGATCAGATAGCCGAGTGATTACTCCTTTGAAGCTACGTTGGGACAACAACTTACAATATGTGTTCATAACAGTGTCCGCCGGTGACCATTCCCACTCCAAGCCCAGGAAATCTTGTCAGGCACAGATTGCATCTAAGATGTAGGTGGACATGTAGATCTCTGCTTGCATACCTCCGGGTGACTGTCGAGCCTTCGTTACCTGTTCCTTCAGCTGATGAGCCAACATGCCAAACCAGTTACATGGCTTACCCTCTCTGGCCAGCTCGTCTAGTGTGATCACCCAACTCTATGGAAAGGTTTCCATGCTTTCTTAGCCACATAGTCAACATGCAAATATGGCCAAGTATTGATACACCTTCCATAATATCTTCGTATTATAGAATGGTTGGGTGTCATCATGAATCTAGTCAGATCCTTTACCCAGTTCTTCAGAATGTCTCTGGAGTTGGCACTGCTGCTTGGTAAGCTAAAGGGAGTCTCCATAATAGTCATGGGCTTTAACATCTAATACACCTCATCATAATCCTTTGCCCAAAAGGTGAAAAGCTTTGTCTCGCTGACATTGCTCATGGTGATCGTCTCAGGATCAGTGTGCGAGACGATCCAGTGTATCATGTCCGCGCATGGGAACACGTGGTATCTACATGCAATCCGGTACAAGCCAAACTTGTGAATGTTCACATACACCTGACGGTCTTTGAGGTCTTCCACAAAAGTGCCTGTAAATGCTTCATTGACCTCTTTCCATTTCATATTGATCTCCTTGTCTAGAAACATCTTGTTATCTTCATAGATAAGTGGACAAGCGGACACTTGCTCAGTTTCTTCTCCAGTTGCACTTCCATCAGTGTCCTTTCATCCTAATGTCTTGGAGGCCACTGATCCTGTACTGCTAAGAAGCAAATGAAAAACTGAAAGATCTAGAGACAAAGAAACATTCATGGTAGGAAATCTATTAGCAAAAACTAAAGCAAACTCGGGGAATGACTTAACACATACCTGGGGAATGGTAAGAAAAAATTGTGCAACCTCTTGTGGGAGGCTAGGTGACTGGTTGCCAGAACTACGCAAAAGGAAGTCTAGGATATTAGGAGGCAATACTGGCTATTGGATTTGTGCAATGTGCAATCTAGGCTGACTGTTGACTGCTAGGATTGCGCAATGCACAATTCCAGCTAGAAATGACTGCAGGCTCAAGGACTCTGTTACACATTAATTTGTCACTTTCTTCACTCTAGTCTCCCTACTGTGTCATGTTTCCAAGTCATACATTCTCATGTTAGACAAATGCTCTCTGATGTTGCCAAATGACCCACTTTTCCAAAGGTTTCTACCTCATCGCATCTGTTGGCCAAATAAACGTGATGATGGACGCTCCAAAACAGTCCAGAAGTGTTGCCATTGCAGAAGTACACGTGATTCTCGCGATGGTCGAATTTCATGTGCTAGCGCAACTGTCTCTTGTAGTTTCCCGCAATGACATGACTAGCTACGTTATTCAATAGCGATGTTAGCATGGCAGACCAGTTATGTGCCCACGATGATCCAGATTGGGTGAATTTGTTCCAACATTCGGCCTTCCAGATGACTCCAGACCTGGTTGTTGGCCTTGTTTATGTCGCCCTCCTTTCTCTGGCGTGGTTGTTCCATCATTTGTGCTACCTTCCTTGGAGATAGGCTCATCCTCCCACCATTCATGGAGACTCCTCCTATTTAAACTCTCACCATAGCTATGTGCTGCTAGTTTTTGGATAGTTTTGGATTTCTTAGTCTTGGAGTGTTGCTATTAGTACTTGTGAGCTTGTTAGATAGTTGTTGTGAGTGTGACAAGTGTGGGATTGTTTGAGAGCTTGAGGAAGGTTGTGAAGTGCCTTTGATCTTGTGTAAAACTTGTGAGTGAGAGAGACTTGTATTGGGAGATCCATCTCTAAGAGTGAATGCTTGAGGAACATGTTGGCTAGACCCTCCTAAGAAGGCTTGTGACGTCAAGACCTTGGTTGTAAGCTTACTCTATTTCATAATTAATGCAATCAATGATGTTTTCCTATGTCTTGTATGTAATGTACTAGATATCTCATGACTTCTTGACTTTATGAGTAAATAGATCATTTGTTGTATCCGGTTACGTGCTTTTTTGTATTTCCTTTGCCTTGTTTCAGGTTGATTACTCATCGGGAGAAGGAAGCGGAAGCTGGAGCAGCGCAACAGAACTCCATCAACCACCGGTTGAGGTAGGCCTCCAACTTGAACTATTTAAGGAAAATTGTTGTTGATTTGTCCTTGTTTGTGACTAGACCCACTCTAGGGCTAGAGGGGTTGCCTCTGTCCGTAGAGGGAACACTTTCCTACATCACAAAGTGACTCCGCTGTGATGCAAGAAAGTGTTCCGTCTATAGACAGAGGCAACCCCTCTAGCCCTAGAGTGGGTTTAGTCACAAACAAGGACAAATCAACAACAATTTTTCTTAAATAGTTCAAGTTGGAGGCCTACCTCAACTGGTGGTCGATGGAGTTCCGTTGCACTGCTCTAGCTTCCGTTTCCTTCTCTTGATGAGTAATCAACCTGAAACAAAGCAAAGGAAATACAACAAAGCATGTAACCGGATACAATAAATGATCTATTTACTCATAAAGTCAAGAAGTCATGAGCTATCTAGTACATTACATACAAGACATAGGAAAACATCATTGATTGCATTAATTATGAAATAGAGTAAGCTTACAACCAAGGTCTTGATGTCACAAGCCTTCTCAGGAGGGTCCAGCCAGCATGTTCCTCAAGCATTCACTCTTAGAGATGGATCTCCCAATACAAGTCTCTCTCACTCACAAGTTTTACACAAGATCAAAGGCACTTCACAACCTTCCTCAAGCTCTCAAACAATCCCACACTTGTCACACTCACACCAACTATCTAACAAGCTCACAAGTACTAACAACAACACTCCAAAGACTAAGAAATCCAAAACTATCCAAAAACTAGCAGCACATAGCAATGGTGATAGTTTAAATAGGAGAAGGAGTCTCCATGAATGGTGGGAGGATGAGCTTATCTCCAAGGAAGGTAGCACAAATGACATAACAGCCACGCCAGAGAAAGGAGGGCAACATATACAAGGCCAACAACCAGGTCTGGAGTCATCTGGAAGGCCGACTATTGGAACAAATTCGCCCAATCTGGATCATCGTAGGCACATAACTGGTTTGTCGTGCTAACATCTCTATTGAATAATGTAGCTAGTCATGTCATTGCGGGAAACTACAAGAGACAGTTGCACTAGCACATGAAATTCGACCATCGCGGGAATCAGGTGTACTTCCGTGATGGCAATGCTTCTGGACTGTTTTGGAGCATCCATCAGCGCATTTATTTGGCCAACAGACGCGATGAGGCAGAAACCTTTGGAAAAGTGGGTCATTTGGCAACATCAGAGAGAATTTGTCTAACATGAGCATGTATGACTTGGACACATGACATAGTAGGGAAACTAGAGTGAAGACAGTGACAAATTACTATGTAACAGATGCCCCCTAAAGCATGAAGCCTGAGAGAGTGGGAGGGGTGAAATGCTTTACGAAACTGACTGAGCTGGAACACCATCCGGAAGAACCTACACGCAAGTACAACTGATATGTCTGATAACGAATTACATGTAGCCTGGGCATGGTCGCAGCCATCCAAAAGGCATACAAAATAGGTCTGTGGTATGGACACAGCCATCCAGCTAATGAGACCATGATGATGATAAAGGTATGGTCGCAGCCATCCATCAAGACTTAGGTATGGTCGCAGCCATCCCTCAATGAGTCATGTAATCATAAAACCAATCCACACAGCCCGAACATGTGTAATTTGAGTTCGGGGTCTTGAACCCATCCGATCATAGTACAAATCCTAACATGCAAATAGATGTGTTGAGGTAGAGCATGATATAACATCGCTTGATTACCAGTCAATGATGAAAACCGTTAACAAGCGTGAGAGAGACCACCAATAATGCCAATGGCCCTCAAGGTATTGTCCAGCACAATCCACGAAGTGTGAAAAGGGAGCTGAAGTCGAACACTCGTGGAATCACCCAATCAATGACCAATGATGAAAGTCGACCGTCAGGTGCGAAGAACTTGCCATTGAGGCATGCAAGCTCTAAGGTACCAAAGGGGATCTCTAGATCAATCTCCTGGATAAAGAGCTGATGTCGACAGGAGACGACCCGTCGTAGGAGGGCCATAATGTTTCCCCCATCAACGACACGAGATAAGGAACAAGTGGCAGATGGTGAAACAGAGTATCAGAGAAGAAGGTGAAGGTGTAAACTGCAGAAGGATTATACTCTTGAACATATCGGCAACACGACTCCAGAGGGGGGGTGGCAGCACTCAGGCACCAAGGGATCAGAGGCTCGATGGAGACGGCATGAATCGAATGGAATGAGGCTATAATGATAACCCAAACTCGCATAAGGCCAAATGACGATGTATGGATGTCCCAACCCGACAAAAAGAAAAAGTGTCGATGTTCAAGAGTACTAGCTGCCATAGACAATCAATGATAAACCTGTTATTGAGTCCAACCTAGTAATATTTTAACGAGCCCTAGGAAGGAGAAGCTCAAGTCTCGTCATGGTGATAAGTACAATGTCATTATGGTTTAATGAGTCCGACATAGGTAAAACTCAGAGTCTTTTTCATGTTTAGAGAGTTTGAAAAAGGCACGGAAAATAAAACTCCAGGGGGGTCATTTTTCATAGAGTTGTGTCTCTCGAGCCCGAAAAAGTATAAAACAATACTCGAAATAACCACCCGACCATTACGATCGAGGAGTACTTTTCGTAAGTAGTAACTTCGACCCGAAAAAGTAAAAAATCAGTTAGAAGCACGTTGTTTTGCAACCAATAACGAGCCTGAAACGACAAAAGCCCGACGATCTTTTTGTGTTTAAACAGTCGAAAAAAGAGCTTAAAGGCGACCGCCTTTTTAATTCCGTTTAACGAGTCAAGAGGAAAACTCGACCATCTTTTCATTCTTCAAGTCAGAAAAGAGCTTAAAGATGAATTTCCAGGATCAAGTGTATATGAAACTGTCATAATTCCACCACCTGAAGCTCTGCACAAAAACACGTCACACGTAAACCCGCTCGAGATAAAATGAACAACATTCATAAAAACATAGTTAAAAAACATATTTTGACTCTGCACATGGTAAAACTATGAGAAAAACCCACATTTATAAAATGTAACTTTTAAATTTGCAAAAATTACTATAAAAAGGAATTAACCCATTCATTTTTACCATAGCACTGTTCAATTCACCGTGGAGCAACTTGGAGTACTGAAGTTGGCGAGCGAAATTCGGCCCTGTCTGTGCATCATTCGTCTCGAAACTAGTTCCAGGTAGACACACGTTGCCCTGTGCTTCATTTTGATGCTTTTTCATGCGTTTTGAATGTTGCAAGTTTTAGTTTAGGCGGGTTTTCAAACCGCGTCCCACCATTCGGTCATCGTGTGTTTACCCTGTTAAGTCCGTGATGGCCGATAAAATTTTACACAAGGTGCACCCCAATCATCACATAAAAGTGATGTACTTCCGTGATGATCACGGAAAAATTGAACTAGCAGCCCCCCGCCATCGCGTCTATTTTAAAACAAATGCGATGACGCCGAAAACTCATGTTTTTTGCGAATTACGCATTAAATTTTTTTAAAAGAAGTGCTAATTCAATTTTCCTCATCCTGCAGGGTATAATGGCATTCATCTGGCAAGAACGCATGCATGATAACAATGATATAGAAGCTTTTACCAATGCGGGGTGCCGAAATGCATTACAGGCATGCGGATAGCTCAAATTCCTCCTAACTCCACTCTTGTGGTCACAACCTGACTTGTTGGAGCTACTGATCAGGGCCTGGAATCCCACAGATGGGAAATTTATCATCCAAGGCCAGGATATCGAGTTTGACTCTACAGACATATATTTTTTGACCGAGTTGTCCTGTCGAGGTGAGAGGCCCATTCTGGAGGGGCAGCGACCCGAGGGTGATTCCTTAGATATGCTGATGGCTCAAGTGTGCCCAGGGGCACGCAAGACAAGGAGTGGGAAGGTGGCAATCCCAATAGTGGACGATGTAGTCCTTCGTGCTATGCTTTTCATGGTGACATGGGTAGCGGGCTCTCTAGCCCAACATGAGGCTTCGAAGACTCAGCTCCGGCTGGCTCTCGAGTGTCTCAATCCCACCATGTTTAACTGGGTAGAGACAGTGATGGCAAACATAAAGAGGCAACTCACCAACTACCATCGAGGAGAGGCGAAGTAGTTTTCCGGCACTGCAGTTGCAAGACATGGATTTGTACTTACCCAAGCCATGTGAGACGAGGGCCACGCGATGGGCTCACGCCATGCCACGAGGAGGTGGCAAGCGACCAGTGGCGTGGGGGACATTTTTCCGAGAGTGGCTAGAGCGACAGACGATCTTCTTGGAGGATTGGCCATATGCCGACATGGACTTCTGCGGAGATCCTGACATGCAGTTACCTGTTGGAGAGCAGTGGGATGATGGTGGTAAGACACTTGATCACATTTTTTGATTTTTATTTTTTATGATGTTTTTTTATTTTTTCATGTACACGTCCTAATGACAAATGCTATGGTATGCAGATGTAGGACCGATGAGACCCCTCGGACTGGCTCCAGAGGCGCGAAGGGACGCGCAGGGTGTTGTAGCACTAGCCCTGGCTCCTCCAGAAGATGATACAATGGAGACAGTGATCCAAAACCTTGAGGGCCTGCTAGTAGGGATTCCAGATTATATGGGAATGGAGGAGGTCCCCAGAGCGTCCTAGATCCACACAGTAGGAGTGGAACCCAGGATGCACCGCCTGTTGAGGCGAGTGGCACAAGCGGTGGTGCACTATAGGTAGCACAACCCACCGCAGAAGACACCTAGGTTTTTACTTCCTGCTGGTCATTTTTGAGAGACATGTGTCTCAGATGTACAGAGAACACAAACTCTATTTAGACATGTACACTTATTTTTGAGCGCCTTGATGTGCCACATGATATATATATATATATATATATATATATATATATATATATATATATATATATATATATATATATATATATGTGTGTGTGTGTGTGTATGTATGTATGTATGTATGTATATGTATATACATATTCCTATGGTCTATTATTGTGCTTTACATGCTTTCTTGTATGATGTTTTGATTACATGTTACGCAAATGTCTGTCTAATACATGATTAGCCAATGCATCAGTTAACGTGTTTAATCGTCGTGGAATATGCTGATATGTAATGAAATCAAAATTCCTTTCTAACAATTTAACACGTAAATACAACCTTAAAATCTGATGGCCTCTGACAGAAACCAACGTAAGGTGCAACAGGCATCTGCACAAGAAACAAAAGACACAATAAACAACAATCACACCTTCACACTAGGCCAAAAACATGAAAACACACCCACACAGAAATTACGGGGTGTAGATGAGGTGGGGGTTCATTTTTACACAAGCTTGAACCGTGGAGAACTCTGCTTGGATTCGGTTTCATGTTTTCACAAGCTTGAAATGAAAAACTATGCTTGCTATAAATTCGCATGCCCCCATCATGACGACACAAATCGAGGTGCATGCCCCCCAAGCTTCATTGCATTCAATGAAGTGGATGGAATGAAGGTTCATTTGCAATATTTGAGAAAGACTCAACTTGGATTTTACGAAATATTAAGCAATGACTCGATTTGGAAAGGGAGATTGTTTCATTTTTTAATGAGGTCGACACGGTAATAGCACCATCCTCATAAGCCTTGTTTCATTTTTGAGCAAGCTTTACACAAGATCAGGAACTATGCTCATGACTCCTTGTTTCATTTGTTAATGAGCTTGACACAAGATCGGGAACTATGCTTGTACACCTTGTTTCATTTGTTAACAAGCTTGACACAAGATCAGGAACTATGCTCGGACACCTTGTTTCATTCATTAATGAGCTTGACACAAGATCAGGAACTATGCTCGGATACCTTTTTTCATTTTTTACCGAGGTCGACACAAGAAAAGAACTCTCCTCGAGACTCCACGACACCTGTTCATGGGCCATCCAAGAACGTGGCTCCCAAGAGGCCTTCACGGGACGGAAGAAATGCACTCTGGGAGGAACCCAGGTCAAGATGCACCAATGATAGATCAGGGTCTAATGCCCTAAGTACATCTTGTACTAGACTAGCTGCATCGTCATTAGCAGAGGCGGAGATGGAACGGGGATGACTGCGGCACAGGAGGCACTAGGGGACGAAAGAACACTAATTGATCTATATTCACTATTCTTCCTTCGTGTGGAAAACACACCACATGGAAAAGGGAAGAAACAAGGGCCCCCATGGCGTAAATATAGTCACAACCAAGGAGAAGACTGAAATTTGTACCTTGGACAACCATGACATCTATACAAACAGTTTTGCCCCCTAAAGTAACAGGAAACTTTGGGAGGATCCTGACAGGTTGACAGGGTTCTCCGTCGAATGCTAACAGATTCTGTGTGACTGGCACAAGCTGTGGGGAACCCAAAGCTTTCCAAGTAGTGGAAGGCATAAGACTAACAGACACACCCTCATCCAAGACAGTGCCAGGTATGGCCTTATCGTAGGCGTATACTGTAATCTCGAAAGGCACATAGGATGGAAGGCAGAAAGTAGTCAAATGACTCCAGTCGAAGGTGATGGCCAAACTACTTGGTGGGGGAATCATATGATTGCCCCCCTGCCCCCCAGGAACCGAAAAAGGACTCTCGGGATCAGCTGAGATAGGAGAGTCATTTTCAGACGCTGGAGAATTTGATGAGACAAGAAAAACATGAGTACGATGTTCTTCCGAAACAAAGTGATCAACAGGTGGTGAACCTGAGTCAACACTCTTTCCAACCAATGGTTGGTCTGGAACAGGCTTAGCATAGCCAGGCTCGGAAGAAGGAGGACGGACAAGAGAAGAATCTGAGTCAATCTCTTTGTCGACGGAGGGAGGGTCTGGAGAGAGCCGTTGATAACCAACGGGGAGTTGAGGTGGAGAAGCTGTAAGACTTTCCAAGACGACGGAAGCCTTATCCATGAGCGGACAAAGGTGAAGGGGATGGAAGCCTTCACATAGCCTACAGGGGAATCAAATATTCCCATCCTTCTTACCGTTGGCAGTTGCTAGAATAGCATCGCCTTGAGCTTCAGAGGACGATGAGGGATGAACCAGATCGTGAGACCATACTTCTAGGATCCTTGGAATGCCAGGACAATCACAAAGAAGATGGTCACCCTTGCATAAGCTACAAGGAAACTTAACCTTCCGTGAAGTAGCAGAAGGTGGTTCGACTTGGGATGGACTGGGGGCGGTAACTGCACAGGTGGCCTTGGATTTATCGGACTTCTTCTTCTTCTTCTTAGGCTCCTAGTTACTTAATGTGAAACTTTCACCAGGTGAAGGAGGAGAGGAGGAGGAGGAAACAAGGGAAGAAGGCGTAGGCTCAACCTTGGAATCAACATGTCTTGGTTCGGACGAAGGAGACGGTGGAACAAGAGTCATGACACTCGGGACCACCGAGGTTGAAAACAACCATACGGGCAAACCGATGGTTATCCCATGCAATGACAAGGTTGCCATATATGGAGCATCAACATTTCCAAAAGGAGGAAATGGACTAGGGTTTCCATCAGAGGGAAAACCTTGGCCAGTAGACTCGGGGAATGTTGCCATCGAGAACGAGGAAAAACCCTACTCAAGCTAACGCAAACAAGATCTAACCGGGTAAATGTGAATCATGGCCGAATAAATTTTATGACACAGGAACAAAACTTGACCTTTTCATTTTCAGAGAGTCAAGAAAAGGACGAAAGATGACTCTAGTCGCCTTCGAATATTTAATGAGCTTGAAGTGACAAGTGCTCAGATGGACCTTTTCTTTTAGGGAGTCTGAAAAGGAATGAAAGTGACTACTCTGGAGAACTAGGCAAAAGGCTTACCAGACAAATCCGTAAAACTGCATATACACCTTGGCAGTCATATGAAAACCAGGGACTTTCTATACGGCAGTCAATCTTCCCAAATGCTGTGTTTGGTGTGTTACATCTTGTAAGGTGGCAGACATGGCTTCCTATGGATAAAGGATGATAACATAGTGGGGTCTCCCCATATACTCGACAGTACGTGGGAGCACAAATCCGTACTAGACCACTATTGAGTCACTGAAGGAGGAATCACCCAACCTTGAGTGGAAACAAATGTGACTAGGTTTAACGACGCCGGAGCACGTCTCTAGCCTAGACCTCTAAATGTGTGCGTTATTTTCTAATGCGTTGTTAGATTTATTCAGTTCATTTTAAAGTTGATCTTGGATTATGTTTTAGTTTTCAGGCCTTACCGTATGTATATAACAAAGCCTAGGATGTAGCTAGAATGAATGAAATATCCATTTTCTTCGATGAACACCTACCTATGGGAGGGTAGAGAGATCATTCCCAAACCAAGAAAACCAAGGCAACAAAACAGTCACTCAATGCAAGAAGACATCAATTCTTAACATGCACGGATACTACTAATGAGAGATCTAATCAATTGCTTTTCAATATGCAACTTGAAATGCAAATTCACTTTCACTTTCGCATGCCAAATGAAATGCAATCTTTTTTATTTTGATGCCTTTAATCTGAAGAAACCAATAGCAACAAAAAAATGTGGAAAAATGGTTGATCCAAACAATTGTAATCTATGTTTGGGTAGTGAAGAGAAATCGAAACAATACCAAGATTGGTTCAACAATGATCACTAAACAATCAACCAAAAGTAAGCAAAGGGGAAGGCTCAATCAAACCAATAGCAAGTAGTAAACGAATCTTTGCAAACAGGCAACCAAGCGAAATTGATCCAAAAGACTTGAAACAATGAAACTAGGTCACAAAGCAAGAAAAAAAAGATTCATTTAACAAAGCTTACAATAGAGTGCCTCAACCTTTAAACAGTGAAAAACAAGTCATCAAACAAGTGAGAACAGCAAGGGGCTAGCAATACTGACGGATTCAAGAGGCAGAATTGAAAAAATTGAATTCTACAGCAATCAGCGCGGATAATACACTGGCAATAAAGCGCTGATAAAGAACAGTACGCAGCAACAAAGCGATGTCAGCGCGGAAGTACACGCCTTTTCCACGATGGTCCGATTTACAGAACCGTCGTGACTGTTAAGCGTAATTAAGCGATGAACAGGATATTACAAAAGGGGTGACACGATGATAGTGCGACTGTTAAATTAAAAAGCGCGATGATGTTCAAAACAGCAACTGGCGAGCCAAAAAATCCCAAATCAAAAACAATCAATCTTTAAGCAAAAGAGGACATTTCCTAGATCAGGCCAGGAAACTCAGAAAATAGATAACCAGTCCCCAAAAACTTCAAAAGAGACCAAACAAAAACTCAAGGCAAGAGTAAACAAGAAAAAAACAAAGGCCAGCTCCCTAGCGGGGTCGCCAATTTGTGATGTAGGAAAGTGTTCCCTCTACGGATAGAGGCAACCCCTGTAGACCCACTCTAGGGCTAGAGGAGTTGCCTCTATCCACATAGGGAACACTTTCCTGCATCACAGACTCCATTGCGCAATTTTTTGGGCCAACAGTCATTGTCCCTCAGAAATGCACAAAACAGTCTTGGAGGATAGTGTCTGGGCATAAATATGCATTTCTTGAGAGGAAGACAGAGCCTTCCTTCCCCAAATTGCACAGTGATGTCTGGGTGAGGCAGAGTCAGAGCCAAGGCTACTTAGACCCACCGATGGACAACTGAAAGCAAATATGAAATTGAATGCATGGCGACACTTGATGAAAGTAGAAGTGATTGATCATGCATGCAAACATCGAATGAAAGATTGAATAAACAGATCAACATGCATGTGGGTGAAGCGAGTTTTTGAATCAGTGACCATTCATGCAAAATTGTTTCATGCATGGGACAATAGTGAGATAGCAACGAAAACTGAAATGGTGCTAGTACAAGTTAGTATGCATGTAAACGACAGAAAGCATTCAAATAATCAAGAAAACAACACTCACACAAGAGAAAACAAAAAAAGCAATAGAAATGCTGAAAAAGACAAGTTGAGACCACTTACCCATGAATTGCTGAGCTGAATGTGTCAAAGGGTCCTGGATGTGTTGTGGGATGTCATAGCTCCAAGATCGATGTGAAATAATGAGCTATGATGTGTCGAATAAACAAGTTTGATCTCATGACGCCCATGCCACAAATCTAGCAAAAAACGACACTAGGAGGAAAGTTTCTAGAACGAACTTTCCATGTAACCTCCAGCTGCCACAAATAGCTCCCTAAATCATGGGTTGCTTTTTTCATGTTGCCTTTTGCTATTCCGGGAAAAAGCAGGCCATGCATGCAAGTCAAGTTTTCTTGGTCCCAGGTGGAACTGGTCAAGCCAACTGCTCATGCATGAGTATGCTCACACTGCTCAATTGCTAGGATGAAATGCACATTTCTTGTTGGGAGCTCAGCTGGATGCCCAGGAGATTTGTGCAATTTCTGGTTAGAGAAACTGACTGCTGCCCAATATTGCACAATTCCTGGGCTGAGCAGGCCTACTAGGAAGGATTGCACAATTTTCTGGGTGAATATTGTTTGGTAGGATTGCACATTTTTCTTGGTGAAGACTGTTTGGCAGGATTGTGCAATTCTGTAACCCAGTAGGCTATTAGACAAGATTGCACAATTTCTAGAGGAAAGGCTAGTTTCCCTCCATAATTGCACAATTTCTTGAGGGAGCTACTCAGCCTATGGTTGGACCAAGTCCGGGTGATCATCCTATGAGGGGAACGCATCAAGATTTGATCGACAGGCTGACTTTGTGCAAGGAAAACACTAAAGCTCGTGTACTTGATGAAGCATGACAAGGTGTTATTAAAGGTTGGTAAGGAGGCTCCAAAATAAAGCTAAGGAAAAATTTTGGAGGGTGGTTATTGCCGCTACAACACTTGGTGACACACTGGTAGAACTCCAGCTCTCTGAATGGACCTTGTTTATGAAAAGCAACTCTAACACCTCTACCAGTATTATTGAGTTCTCAGTTTGTCCTGTTTTCACACTAGCTTGATTATAAGATGTAACATCTTCTAGGCTCTTGGTCAATTGACACACATTCCAAGCCAAGGAAACATAGTTGTTTCGATTGGGGTTGAGGGGCATATTGGTGTACAAGCAATATAGCCATCAAAGTCTTAGTTTCATCTCTAGTGTTGCTCCACTCCCAGCAGGCCTAGATAGTAGCCCGATAGAGTCACATAGGAACACAGGCATGGCTCAGCTGCCAGTGAGCCTGGTCAGTACCCCGACGGAGTTACTTTCTTTACCTCTCTATGCAAGAATCCATTCTCTTCTTTCACCTTATTCATTTTCATTTTGAATCTTTTTTACTTTTCATTTTTTTCATTTTTCATGTTTTCAGCTATGCATATCACTTATTCATTTCAGAGGCGAAAGAGGGATCCCAACTTATTGAGAGCAGAAGGGGTTGTTCTAGCAAAGAAATATTTTATTATACCGCTGACATGCTTATTAAGGTTTTCCTCCTCACCTTACTCTACTTGACTGAGCTGACAAGGGTTAACCCAAAAACAACTGACTTGAGTAGGGACACTAGTTAGCACGCAAGCATTGTGCTTTCACCAAGGTTCACTTCGAACAATACATATTTTCCTTCGACATATCATGGACTGAAAGTAACAAGTTCTTCATATAGAGGGAGGATGACAGATAACCAAATAGTGATAGTTGCACAAGGCCTCTTGTACTTTACCAAGCTTGTTTCAAGAGTCATACATGGTTTCATGCGAAACTAACCTATGAAAAAAAACAAGCAAACAAACGAACAACAAAGAAAAACAAGAGCAGAAGAAAAAGTGAAAGAAAAACTAGTAAGGAAACAAGTGAACAAACAAGCAATCAAACAAAGCAAGTAATAAAACAACCATGCAAGAAAACCAACTGAAATCAAATGCTACTCCTACTCCTAAACTAATGGTGCATGGCCCTAATCATGTGAAGTGATATTTCCAATGCAGCCACTAGCGCATTGGTTGACCCGTGTTGGTGAAGGCTTGGTCCGCGAGCAACCCAATTGTGCAAACTAGCAAGCAAGAAAGATATAACAATGAAGACAACCACACTTCGTGTTTCAAAGGGCCCACAGAACATAAGTGAGTCTAAATGTATGAAGAGTAGTCCGTGGACTTACCATGGTGTTGTGCAACACTTCGTGAAGCTTTGAAGCATAAGCACACTCTTGACTATGACATGCAAGCAAACGAAAGAAAAAAAGACAACTTGCATTGTGCACGTGTGCTTTCAATGTAAGATTCCTCCAATGCATGAGCGATAGGATTATGCAGTTCGAGTGGATGAAGCATGGTCTGTGTGTGAGATTGCTCTTTAATGCATACAGATGAGTGATGAGGAGCCTCAGGTGATTGAAGAGTTTCCTAATCGGAAGTGAGACTAACCCCAAGAGAGCAAGGGCCTGACATAACCATCATCTTGGGCTAAAGTGCCTCGACAGTCTTGGGTGTTTCAACTTCAACATCAAATAGATCATCATAAACCAATGGCTTCAAAAAATCAAATGTGATAGAAACATGATCGTGATCGAATATGGGAGTAAATGGATCACAACAACCACGACCAGAAAATTCAATGATTTCGTCGGCATCCTCATGATCTAATGAATCAATCAAAGGGGTATATGAGAAGTGAACAGATTCATCCTCTATGTTTTTGGAAAAGGTAGATGAAAGATCAAGTGGGATTTCAATGAATAATTTATCCTTTCCATTATCGCATGATGGACTGACATCGGTGTATCCTGCGTATGATCAACAATGGGTGTGTTATCACTTAAGAAGTCTAATGCCCAAATTTCTCACACTATTTTGATGGTAAAGGTCGGTACTAGTCTAAGTTTGATTTTTGTTTGCCTTAGAGTCTGAGTCAATTATGCATTCTCATTCATCACCAGTCTCATAACCATATGTCAGATTTGTTCAAAGGTTACTATGTGCCACAAAGCTCTTTAGGTGATTTCTTAGCGCATAAATCATTTTGAAGTGTTTTCGCAGCGCATGGATCCTTTTAGCAGTTTCGCAGCGCAACATGTTTTAGGTGATTTCGTAGCGCATAATCCAGATTTCACACTGGATGCGCTACGAAATTGGAGATTCGTGCAATCCACAGCGAATCTTTCCTAACTGTCAAATCCGTCAAGTTCAGTTATGGTTTCATCATTCACTGTCAGCTTATACACTCCACATATCATGTCCAACCGCTTATCTCCATCATTACAGCCGCTAGGTACACTGGTACACATGGATTGAAAGGTCCAAGAAAAGCCAGGTATTCACAGTCTTAATGATGATTGTATTTGTTGCATGAGGAACAACTCTACAAGTTTTCAATTTGAATGCATTGTTATCAAGTGAGGCAGCTATCAAGCGAGGTAGCCATTCAAGCAAGGCAAAGATTGAAGTTTGAGCAGCGACAGTGTTTCAAACCTTCATGGAGAGATCGGCAGAAAGAAAAGACCACAGATCAGACAGATGTTTGAGAAACGAACCTGAAGGTGTAGACATTATCTTGAAACACAAAGAAGTTGAGCGTGCATTCAAGTAGGTTGGATGTTGGAATTTTTTTGAGAAACTACAAGGCGGTCATGCACAAACCACCAAGGAATTTGCTTTGAATTTCACAGGGCTGAATTCAAAGGTTGGGATGCTCGAATTGCAAGTCTCACTAGAGGTAATATCCACAGTTACTGAGATCCCAAGGGGACAAGAAACTTGGTTTAAGAATTTCAAATTTGATATGACTCCCTGCAAAGAGTTTCTGAAGCCAGAATACATTGACTCAGATTTAAACAAGTCTATGCCTAGAAATTATGTCAAAGACTCATATGCCAATCTTCTTACCTGTATACAGAGGTACCTTACCTGTGAAGGCAAATATAACAAGGTGTATTCATATCATTTCAAGCTTCTGCTACATTTCACAGGAAAGATATCCATTGATCTACCTTTTTACTTATTCCGTAGCTTAAGTAAAATGTGTGATAAGGTGCAGCTAAGGAAAGAAGCATGTGAGACCTCATTGTTTCACCACGGTTTAATTAAGTTGATTGTTCTACATGAACTCCAGAGAGTAGGTAGGGACTGGCCCACATTCATATTCATCTATGGTTTCAAGAACGAGACTAGGCTCAGTCCTCAAGCTGCAAAAGATGTTCCAACAACAACTAGTCATTAAGCAGAAACAAGATCCAGGAGGTTTTCAAAGTTGAAGGCTAGGAAACAAGTAAGGGAATCCACCAAGCCACTGATTATCCAGGATACACCCCAAAAGTCCCTTAAAGAGAAAACTCAGGTCAAAGAAAGTGCACATGAATCAAGCACAGGTGAAGGAGTTCAAAGAAGAAGGACTAGGAGCCAGGTAGCTAAAGAAAAAGGCAAGTCAGTGATTATTGAAGAAAGCCCTGTTTCAAAGGGAGACTTAAATGACTTACTACAAGCCATTGATATTGAAGAATCTCCCCTAGTTCAAGAAGATTTGATAGAGTCAGGAAAAGAAAAGGCTAAGAGAGTCAAAGCCTAAAAAAAACTCAAGTTTGATGATCAGGTTGATCAATTTGTCTTTAAGCCCAGAAGACCCATAACGAGGAAGTCTAAACAAATACAGGAGCTACTGCCAAGAGCAGATGAAACAGGGAAGGTGAAAATGCCTCATGAAGGAAAAGATAAAGAAAAAGCAGTTACCCTTCAAGAAGAAGATAATGTGGAAGAATTGAAAAGGAGGTTGGAATTGGCAAACTTTGAAATTGCTAGACTGAAGAAAGCTTCCAGGAAATTTGCAATCAAGGAGGCTTATTTTAACCAAATGCAAGTTCGATGGGAGGACAAAACATTTCAAATACCTGAGGTGGTTGATTTTAATGTTCAATTCTGTAGCTGGACTATCCCTGCCATAAAGGAAGCGCAATTCGTCAGAAAGGTCAATTCAAACCTGAGAACTGGGATCAGAGTCATAAATAAACAAATTGAGGACTTAAAGATATAGTTAAGCCGGCAGAAAGAATCTCCTTAAAGAAGTCCCACATCAAGTAAGGTTATGTTTCAAATTTTGATGGTTTTCCTTGTTATAATCTCTCTTGAAGAATCATACATTTTCACTCAGTTTTGGAAAGCTTTGGAGCAATGGAAAAGGATGAAATAGCAAAATTTTGGTTTGAAACTGTGTTTTCAGAATTACATAGCGGTTTCGTAGCACGCTATGAAACTTTTGAAGATGGTGACTAATGCACAGCAATTTCGTAGCACATAATTTAAACTCAGTCAACAGATTTTGAGAGACCAAGGGAAAAGTTTTGAAAAAGAAATATCTTCAAAGGATAATATAAAGGTATCAACTTTCAACAAGGTCAAGACAAGTGGAGGAAACATATATTCGAACCCAACTCCAAACTTTTTGTTATAAAGTGATCATATTTACTATAGTCCATGATATGTCAGACAGCTTGGAGGAGCTTTTGTATTCACACATGGAGAAGGTTGACAACACATCAAGGACATGGTATTCTGATATATTTTGCATAATCAAAGATGAAGGGCATGGTCCATTGGATTCGAATATCTTTGAGGAAAACCAAAGGTAGATAAACAGGGGCAGTTCCCTACTTTTCAGGGGCAATGGAGAAGATGTGACATTGAGGACCAGTATGGAGCTTCGAACATCCACCATAGCCAAACTAAAAAAAGACCACTTTTCAAAGAACGAGAATGATGTAATTAAGGCTATTATTAGCATGATATGGAGTTAGACTCCTATTTGCCTTAGATCTCTAAAAAGTCTAGTTAGCAGTTTGTGACATTTAATAGGTAGTTAAAATTTGAATAGGTGTCATAAGAAGTAGAATTCGAGTTCCCCTCGTGTTGGAGGAGGAATCTCAACTTTGTATAAGAATGCTATATATAGGAGAAAGAACAATAGACTAAGGGTTGGAAATTTATGAAAAAATGGTCTGATATTTGGCTTATGTAAAGACTCTGTTTTTTTTGGTAATACAGTACTGGCTTTTGCTTCTCAAGAATCATAGAGAGTTCAATGTATGAGTTTCTTTTGTTTTCTTTTCATGTTATCTACAGTGTTATGAGTATTTTATTACTTATAAATCGCTTACAGTGTTCTAATTTCCTTCATATACTTGTAAACTTCCTTCTATGTGTTGGTATGCTCTACATATGTTGAAATCTGAATGCCTTCACTTTTATGCAAAGCCAACCCTACTGTTAATACTGAATCATATATGACTCCATAAGCCCAATGGATACTTGTTAGTTGTGTTTCCACCATTTTCATTTTTATTTGTTTCACAAGAGTTAGCCATCTTGATCATAATCAAAAACATTTAATCCTTTGAGAGAGACCTCTCAGGCTAAGGAGGCTAAGCCTTAGCTAAAAGATTGGCTTGAAATAGGTACTTGAAGTCTTCCTGTTCTGCAGCCTTCCAGGGCTTGATTTTGAGATAACAGGGTGCATCCGTGGATGAAGATACACATGAGAAATCATGGATGGTGGGTTCACCAAAGATTTCAAGAAAGAACAGAGGAGACTCAAACAAATGGGGTCATCCTTCACCGAGTGTTGATGCTTAAGATCCCACTCATACTCTTCATGAATGATAGTGCATGTTGGTTTTGCAACACCAACTCTATCATTGTCTTGTTCCTCGTTCACAACAAGTGTGGAGTTCGGAATGGGAGAACACAAGACAATATTATCTAGAGGAACATCTGAGTTTGAAGACAAATGTTGTGTAACAAAAGGCATATGACAACTCGATGGACTCACAACCAAATCTGCATAGAAATTAAGTGAAGTGATGTTGGGAGGATGTGACAGATGAACAAGTGTGTGAGCATGATCTTCAAGATCACTATGTAGTGGTGGAATTGTTTGATGAGGTGATGGTAGACATTCGCTTGTGAAATGACCATCTTCATCTGAGATTGCGCAGCTCCATCACTGAAGAATGTTGAGCGAGGCTTGATTTCAAACTTCTTCTTGGGATGAGCAGATTTCTTAACACAATACTCAAACTGGTACGAAAGATGGAAAATTTTCATCTGGCTCCTCAAAGCTTGAAATTGCAAGTCATGGAAGTGTTGCCAAAAATACATGATCGATTCATGTGGAGCCTTCTATTGTTGTAACAGTTTTTTGTCAAGATGGTCTAGATCAAAATTATAGAAAGTGTCTTCAATGAGATCATAGAAGTGCTCAAGTGAGTGCATGTTGTCAGCTGGTAGGTTGCACAGCCATCGAAGTGGAGATTCAAAAAGTGTGTTTGCAAGCAGCAAGCTGGCATGTTCGTCAAAACACCCATATTCCTCATGAAGCATGGAAAGAATGCCATGTAAGAACTTAGCAAGGTCACTTTGCCTTCACCATCATACGTGTAAGTGGACAAGAGATCAAAGAACTCCCTCATGATGGTGACATCTTCATGATTCAAAAAACAATTTGGAGGGAGAAGAGTGCAAGAATCCATGATAGATATGCAAAGGTTCAAAACAAGATGAGAGGACACGGCTTGTCATCTGGTCCTCCTTCTAGTGCCATAAATGTTGACAGCGTTGGACCTGACAACATGTCAGGGGATCTCCCCAGTAAGAAGTCCCAATTAGAC
The DNA here is from genome assembly GCA_031772625.1 of Pinus tabuliformis. Classification (NCBI taxonomy): domain Eukaryota; kingdom Viridiplantae; phylum Streptophyta; class Pinopsida; order Pinales; family Pinaceae; genus Pinus; species Pinus tabuliformis. The sequence continues at coordinate 824,952,809 of CM062817.1, forward strand.
CTCAGATCGTTTGGTGTAGGAGTCCTAGGTGTAGGAGTCCCAGTAGTGGATCATATGGTAATGCCTTGACCGCGATTTCTCACAGAGGAAACTAAGATAACTCTTTTGGTAACAAGGGTGTGATAGCTGTGATGAGCCAAGGAAGGTGCATGAGAGGTTCTAACATGCAGGGGTTGAGATGAGTGCAGCCCTTGGAAACTTGTGATAGCACGCAGTTAAGAAGGGAACACACGAGAAAACGTATATCACAACATGGAAGGCAATTTAGCAAGCAATCCAAAGTGATGGTTAAACCAATAGCACATTTCAGAAAGATTCATACATACATACACAAATAGTTATATATGCATGAGTAAGAAAACCAATACATGTACCATTTAGAGTAAACCAAATAGCATAGAATACAATACAACATATGCATGAAACATGTTGGCTCTTGTTATATTAAGAAGTGTAAGTTCCAGTCATACAATACATCTATGTCCAACCACTAGTTCCGATAGCGGAATGTTACAACCACAACCGCCTGCTCCTCTAAAGAGATGTACTAGCTCTACATAGTGGAGAAGCCAAGGCTCATTACAATACTATCCAAAATCTCTCCAAGATAGTCTTATCAGAAGCTTGGCTAACCAAAAGCCTATATAATGAGTTATGAGGTACTATTTATAGCAAAGGGTGGGGTGACCCTTGACATTCCGCTTTGTGACAGTTCAACTACCCTCGTGATTCTTCATCTACTCTATGATTGTTACATCCAACTATCACAACTTGACTTACACTTGAAATGAGTTTAAATTACAATGCACATGTTCCCATGTGAGACAAAATGGCTTTAGAAAGCCATGCTAGACATCACTCTGACTTACACAACCATGGAAGTCCAACTCCTTAACATCCTCACACTGATCGACAATAACATACTGATGCCAAGATCGGTAGTCCTTGATGGTGTCTGTGTGCTCCAAGGTGACATCTTTCTAGAACCTGACTCTTGCCTCCATAGCATCTGGGTACACTACTCGGGCTCCTCTGCCCAAATCATTTATAAGCATGCTCATCATTGTCTTCAATGCAGCTATACCAACAACATACTTGTCCATGATGTCTACACTAATGGGCAAGACTGGGCTCGTAGCAATGTGCATCAACTCATTTAAGTATGAGTCAAGCTCTAGTCAGACATGTGCCTTTGTCTTCGCCTGGTTGAGAGTCCTAATAGATGGGATCACATGTGCGTGCACCACAACATCCATACTCTTGAACACACATGCATGGGAAGCATGTATACTAGTGATGAGCTATGGGAGCTCTTCATAGTTTCGGATTTGACTCTGGATATGTGCCTTCAGCTCGACCGCACTAGCCTTCATCATCTTAGGCAAGTGAAGCAGGGCTCCCTTGTATCTCATCGTCCATGCTTGCATGTAATCAACAACAACATGCAAGTTCATCAAGATACGTGCTCTTCTAGCACATCGTTGCTACCATCTGTTGAGATAGATGACTACCTTATGCACGGTGCCAAACTTGGAGTACAACACTCGCATAATTGTGTCAAGGGACAATACTTCATCTAGTATTTCTGTCTTTAGTTTAGCTCAGGTGGACACTATCACCAACTCTCCTCCTTTCCTGGCCATTTGTATTTCCTTAGCCACTCACTCATTCTCAGCTATTAGAAAGTGAACACTTGAGCTACTAGCTTTCACATACACTCTAGTTGCATTGGCCAAGGTTGCTAGATGTTTGCACACATCAGCCACAATTACTTGTTCCTCAACTTGCATAGGAGATATATGATCATCTAGAGTTGACACTCTACAAGACTACACAACTCTATGTTGAGACTTGTCGAATGAGATGTTGTGAATCTCTTCTTCCGGCTGATCTCAGTGCCTCCTCATTCATTTGAGACTTTCTCATCATCTGGATGTGATGAAGCAGGTAAGTTGACCTCTTGGTTGTGAGGCATAAGGTCGATGTCCTCTTCCAATTCTCGTTGCTCCATATCCATATCCAACTATTGAAGTGCTTGTTATATCTCATGAGTGAAGTCCTGCTCCTACAATGGTTCACCCTGTTTTCCTGATGACAATTGTTCTGATGAATCCAATACCTCCACGGGCATTGTTTCATCTGTTTACACATGATGCGCCCCCTGCTATACCTGTTACTACTTCACTTCCCTCTCTTTTTGCATAGCTCTTGTTCCTTTCAGAGTTGCTCCTTCAGCGCCTGCAACTCCTTCTCTAATTCTTCCATTATTCTCTTATCCCTCTGCCTTCGCGCGATTCACTTGTCACGTTGTTGCCTCTTCCCCTCTATAGCCATAACTTCTTTCTCTACCAATGGATCTTCTCGGAACTTTCAGCTTTGTTCCTCCTCCATGCGATCAACAATCTTCTTCTCGCCCTTGTCATGCACTGGTATGCTTGCCTCTGCTGCTACTGTTGTTGGTGTTGGTGCTCTCTGGGATGTTGCCTCATGTTGCTTCGCTAACCACTCCATAGGGAAGCTAACCTATTCATTGGGTCTAGAGAAGTTGTAACAATATCTCCATGGGTCCTCCTCAGCCCAATGAAATGCCCCGTGGGTCTAGTTGAATTGTACTCTCGTGGAGTGATCTTTCACAATATAATGTGGGTCATACAGATTGTAGCTTCGGAAGTGTTGAGGGCCCTGAAATCGGGTCGACAACAAGGGGGATACCCACCCGGTCCGGAACCTGGTTGGCGGCTCCTTGCCCGTTTGGAGTAGCGGGTCCGACTAGGGGTAATGGGACCAGTTTCCCAATGTGAAGGGTGTGCATGTGTGTGTAGAGTTTGATGGTATTGATTTAAAGGTTTTTCTAAACTAGTCTTAATTCTAACTGCTAAACTAACTCTATACTAATGTAATCTAATGAAGAAAAACAATACATCTAATCTACGCTAACCCAGGGTGTTTTCTTTTGTTATGCGATCTAGAAAGATTTCAAACAACAGCTGGTAATAAAGATCATTCAGCTATTATCAGAATATAAATCAATAAAGATAAACCACTCTGCATAAGAAGTTAGGCAGAACAGTTGTGAATAGCATATCGCATAATTAGTTATTCATATGTCAAGCATAAATAAATGACTCCACTGTACAGAAGTGCCAAATGGTAATACACACATTCATACAGTAACATATAAAGAACTCAGCTGCATATCACTTTAGGAATACTAGAAGAACTTAGTCAAGAGATAAAAGTACCATTTATGACTGACTTCACTAATCAACTTCAAGCAATAATGATTTATTTCTACTTGTTCTAATATCTGCTAAGAGTACAGAAGTGCAACATCAGTAACAGACATTAAAATGCAAACATAAATAAATCTTGATCCATCCATTCATCAAAAACCTCCTCCGAGGGTGCAGAAGTGCATGTTATGAGGACAAGTTTTTTGACAGATTTCTAGACCCTTCTCCAAATGCCATGAGAAGGGTTAAATACTACTAACTAATTAATCTTAATTACACGAATTTAGGGAAATGGCTTCAAATCACCGCCCTTTACTAAAAGGAAATTTATTTCTAAAACTAAAATCTAATTTCTGACCGTTTCTGTATATTCTCCTTAGTGCTGTAAACAGTGCAACGTTTGCCTGGGAAGAGTCGGCTGGTTGCCTTCTTCTTTTGCTCGGGAGATAAAAGTGGAAATAACAAGAGCTGGCACCTCCTTCTGACAGACCAGAAGATATTTTCGAAAACCTTTCTCTAGCTGGGTGTATTCGCTGCGTATATACTTAGCACAACCCAGGTTCTTCTCGAACTGATTTTGCTGTTGCTATTTTGGTTTCTGGTCGTGCGAATGACTGAGTGAGTTAGGAGTCATGCTGTATGGACAATTCCCTGTGTCGAGAATTTCTTCCGTTCTTTGTTCCAGGCTTTTCTGGAGCGTCCTCCTTCTCTTGCGCTTCTTTCTCTGCTTTACCAAGTCTGAGCTTCAGGATCTTTTGCAAACACGCTGCTTTTGTGCGCCTTTGACTCTTCATCTTGGACAGTCTAATTTCATCAGTGCCGGTTGGCTGATAGTCTGGAATCCGCGGCCCTGCTGCATGCGGCATCCATTTGCGGAGGAATCTTCTCTCTGTTATCTGATTGGCACTTTCCCCTTTTCCTTAGATGTTTCCTGCATATAGATTTATATCAGTTGCGTGTCTTGCAGTCTACGCAAAGAACAAGGGAAAATGAAAAGATTGACATGAAAGCATTAAATTCTAATGAATGCATAATCCTGAAATTCATCATGACTTGACTCTTTGGAAAATGCGATGCAATCATTTCTGGATACTCAAGCATGCGGTCATTAATTTCATTTAAGGTGCGCGCTTAATCTTGGGTCTATCGGGTATGTCGGAGAATTCTTGCGATGAGTCTTTTCATATCGCAGATCGCTGATCGCGGTTCACTGATATTGTAGATTGCAGATCGCTGACATCGCAGATCGCAGATCTCATTCAATGGTTTATGATTCTTAGTGCGACGTTTGCGATGTGCGATGTCGCATATCGGCGATCGGCGTTTCTTGAAGCTCTTCTTTTTAAGAGTGCTTGGAATGCATGCGACGCGATGAACTTCGCGTCGCTCTTTCGCAGTTTTTCTTTTCGCACTTGGGGGATGCCTCAGTCTTTCCTTGCGATGCGATTTAAGCTTTAGGGAGAAAAATACAAAAATTTTAACAAAGTACTTTTTGGATTTTTTGTTCAGGGTCCCCCCCTTTGCTTGATGTTATGGATAACATCAAGCAAAGAGGGGGGGGTTGTTAGTGACCACAACAGGAAGTCAAATGGATACTTCAACATTAGTTCTGCTTCAAAATCCACTTGTTTGATACTCAAGATCTCATATAACCCAATCCACAATGGAAGAGCGGGCCAAGGTGCCTTCTTCTTCCAGTGAAATCTAGTTGTCAATCATGTCGAGATGTGATATGCTATTTCCTACATCATGAGTATGTCCAAGGCAAACTTCAGTAGAACATGCGGAGGTTTCTCCACACTAAACATTCGTATGAAGGTGTCGGATGGTGAGGCATACCAATCAGCAATGTCTATCAGTGCCTCCATTGCTTCCTTCGACATGTAGGGTGGATCCTATTCAAATATCATCTTGTAGATTGGGGTGACAAAATGATCGAACAACCGTGTGATTACTCCTCTAAAGCTTCATTCAAACAAAAACTTACAATATGTGTTAACATCAGTCCCCGCTGATGACCATGCCCACTCCAAGCCTGGGAACTCCTCTTGGCCACAGATTTCATCTAAGATGTAGGCGGACATATAGATATCTGCTTGCATACGTCCGGGTGACTATCGAGCCTTCATTACCTGTTCCTTTAGTTGATGAGCAAACATGCCGAACTAGTTACATGGTTTACCCTCTCTGGCCAGTTGGTCCAGCATGATCACCCAACTATGTGGGAAGGTTTCTGTGCTTTCATGGCCACATAGTCGACATGCAAATATGAACAGGTATTGATATTCCTTTCATAGTAGCTTCATATTATAGATCTGGTTGGGTGTCATCCTGAATCTAGTCGGCTCCTTTACCCAGTTCTTCAGAATGTCTCTGGAGTTGGCATTGCTACTGGGTAAGCTGAAGGGAGTCTCCATAATAGTCACAAGCTTCAACATCTGATATATCTCATCATAATCCTCTACCCAGAAGGTGGCAAGCTTCATCCTGCTGACACTGCTCAAGGTCATCGTCTCAGGATCAGTGTGTGAGACCGTATAGTATATCATGATCGCGCATGGGAACACGAGGTATCTGCATGCAATCCAATACAAGCCAGAATTGTGAATGTTCACATACACCTGACGGTCTTCGAGGTCCTCCACAAAAGTTCCTACAAATGCTTCAGTGTCCTCTTGTCATTTCAGCTTGATGTCCTTGTCTATAAACAACTTGGTATCTTCATAGATCGGTAGACATGCGAACACTTGCTCAACTACTACTCCAGTTGCAGTTCCATCAGTGTCCTTTGCTCCTACTCTCTTGGAGGCTATTGATCATTTAATGCTAAGAGGAATATGAACCCCTAAAATATCTGGAGACAAAGTAACATGCATGGCAAGAAATCTGCCATTGAAAACCAAAGCAAACTCAGGGAATGACTTAACACATACCTGGGGAATGATAGGCCAAGATTGCACAATTTATTCTGGGAGGTTGGGTGACTGGCTACCAGAATTGTGTAAAAGGTAGTCTGGGTTTTCTAGGAGGCAAGACTGGCTGTTGGATTTGTGCAATGCGCAATCCAAGCTTAGTGCTGACTGTTGGGATTGTGCAATGTGCAATTCTAGCTGGAAATGACTACAGGCTCAAGGAATGCATCGCACAATTTTATGGGCCAGTAATCACTGTCCTTGAGAAATGCAAAAAAAATTCCTGGAGGACAGTGTCTGGACAGAAATGCCCATTTATGGAGAGGAATATAGAACCTTCCTTCCCCAGATTACGCAGCGCTATCTGGGTGAGGTAGAGTTTGGGCCAAGGCTACCCAGACCTATCAACAAGCAACAGAAAGAAAATTTGAAAGTGAATGCACAACGACACTAAGTGAAATAGAGTGATTGATCATGCATGTAAACATCAAATGGAAGATTCAGTAAACAGATCATCATGCATGTGGGTGAAGAGAGCCACCGAATTGGCGACCATTCATGCAAAACAGTTTCATGCATGCGACAACAATGAGATAACAATGAAAATTGAAATGGTGCTAGTACAAGTTATTATGCATGTAAGCAACAACAAGCATTCAAATAAATCAAGAAAACAACACTCACACAAGTGAAAACACAAAAGGAAACAGAAATGTTGAAAAGGACAAGTTGAGACCACTTACCTATGAATAGCTGAGCTGGATGTGTCGAAGATTCCTGGATGTCTTATGGGATGTTAGAGCTATAATATTGATGTGAAAGAATGAGCACTGACACGTCGAATAAATAATTTTGAGCTCATGATGTGCATGCCACAAATCTAGGAAAAAGTGACACTAAGAGAAAAGTTTCTTGAACGAACTTTGAATGTAACCTTTGGCTACCAAAAATAGCTCCCTGAATCATGTGATGATTTTTGCATGTTTCCTTTTGTTATTCCGGTCAAAATCAGGCCATGCATGTAAGTCAAGTTTCCTTTGTCCCTGATGGAACTGGTCAACCCAACTTCTCATGCATGAGGCTGCTCAATTGCTAGGTGGAAATGTGAATTTCTGGTTGGGAGCTAGGTTGGCTGCACAGGAGATTTGTGCAATTTTTGGGTAGAGCATAAAAGTGTTGCCCAGGATTATGCAATTCTTGGGTTGAGCAGACCTGCTGGGAAGGATTGCACAATTTTCTAGGTGAAGACTGTCTGGCAGGATTGCGCAATTCTGGAGCCCAGCAGGCTATCAGACAGGATTGCGCAATTTATGGAGTGAAGGTTGGTTTCCCTCTATAATTACACAATTTCTTGGGGAGCTGCTCAACCTGTAGCTAGACCAAGTCCAAGTGATCAGCCTGTGAGGGGAATGCATCAAGCTTTAATCGATAGGTTGACTTTGTGCAAGAAAAACACTGAAGCTTGTGTACTTGACGAAGCAAGACAAGGTGTTGTGAAAGGTTGGTAGGGAGTCTCCAAAACAAAGCTAAGGCAAAATTTTGGAGGGTGGTTGTAGCTGCTACAACACAACAATATAGAAATAGGAAGCCTGAACTACTCACAACGATATAGAAATAGGAAGCCTAAATTTCTCACAATGATATAGAAATAGGAAGCCTGAACTATCACAGAGTTGTAGCCACAGGAAGCTCACATTATTCACATATTTATAGACACAGGAGGCTCACACTATCACAGATTCATAGCCACATGAATATCGCATTATTCACGGAGTTTATAGCCACTGAAATCTTGCATGTACATAGAGAGATACATCACAAAAATTCGCCTTGTATGTTCCTTAGAAACCATTCTAAAAATAGCTAGCATGTATGCCTCAATATATGAATTACTCCTTCATAGAAGACCACCAATTTGTTTTTAAAATTATGGAGGGTAGGTGCCAATATATAGTTGTTTCCATATGTGAAAATACATGACTCTTAAGCAAGCCAACTTATCATCCTAGAGGTTTGACTTGGAAACTTGGAGGAACACATGACATCTACAAAATTCAATATTTTCTTCTTTGTACAGGGTCAAGAAGAACATGCCCTCGACTTTTTATTTTGACCAAAAAATAAAAAATAAATAAAGCATGAAGAATATACTAAATAAAAATAATAATAATAAATTTTGGTTTTGGTTTTACAATGAAATGAAAGTACAATAATTATGAGGACTGAACCTAGTTACAATTTCAACGCATATCTCTCACAACATGATCTTATTTGTTAGATCCCCGAGCAGTAATACAAATAAAAATCATAAAAAGTGAAAAGAAAAATAATGATGGAAAAAAAAGGTCGGCATAACTCATGTATCCACAATTACTCCCTCCCACATATATACACCCAAATATGTGGACATCCCTCATCATTAACTTCCTTGAACCCATGGCATTTTTATTTGATACCCCTATGTCCCTCTCCATCTCATTATTATTTACATGACCCCTATCAAGTAAAGGATGTACCTTGAACATATATTTCCTCTTAGGGGTTGGGAACACCTAATAGGGTTGTTTATTAGCCACACCTACCTAGGGAGGTGATGAGCCCCAATTTTTGGTACAATTTGGGCTCATTTGGCCTACTTGCTCTGCTCAAACCATTCATTTTTTATTGCTTATGCATTCATTTCTTGGTTTATTCGTGTTGTTTGTAGGAAGAAGGGTAGACATTCTATCTACGTGACTAATGCATGATGCTTTCAGGTTTTTGGCATTAAAAGGGAGAAAAGACAACGAGAAAGGAGACAAGGAGACAATGAGGTGGCACTGTTGGTGTTTAGGAGAGGATGTCCACGGTCTTGGGGACCTTCCTCGTGATTCCCACCATAGCTCCGAGCTCCAATCCATCTCCCCACCGAGCTTAGAAGCAGCCAGCTGTTCTACAGGAACAGCAGTTATAACTGTTCTACAGGAACAGCAATTATGACTGTCCTACAGGATCAACAGTTTAAACTTCAGTTGGGCAGCCGAGCTCCTAAAATCAAGGACACCTGTTGGATGAAAATTTTGCATAAATACTGAGGCCGTAGCCTTGGATAGAAGCTTTTTGAACCTTGGTATTATTCTTGTAATTTGGAAGTACGAGCTACAGCTCAATTTTGTAAGCCAATTTTGGCATGTCATCAGACTTTCGTTTATGAATAAAGGCAGTCAGATTTTGATCTCATTCTGAGTTTCTAAGGGAGATATAGCTCTCAGGTTAGGGCCCAACCTGAGAGCAATAGATCTCCTCAGTGTTGTAATGTGTTTGCATTTCGTTCCAGCACTTTGAGTTTTTACTTTCACATGCAATTCGAATTTATAGTTTGTTAGTTTAGTCTTTTTCATGAGCTTAGTTAGGATTAGTTTATGGTGAATTTGTTTCAGTTGCTTAGATTCGATAGGAGGATAGTTATAAATTATTGGAGCTCCAACAAAAGGTTGTTAAGGCTCACTGCCATCTCTGTTAGGGATTGGGGTGCAGTCCATAACCAACCACCAAAAAGAAAAGCAGTTCTTCTCATTTCCATGCAAGCTGCAACATAGACCTTTTCGTTGAAGATCCATCCATGCACAGTTGACATTGAACCATACTTCTACATTTCACTTCCATGCATAAGTTTCATTTCTTGGTTTTCCATTGCTGCTCATAGGTTTCATGGCACAGTTATCATAGGTTAATGAATTTCTCGTTTTGATGCATAAGTCATTTGTTTCATTTACGCTGCTCCTTATCAATCCACTTCCTTCTTCTTCTTCTTGATCTATCCTCAAGCCCTACTCGGCCTCTGTCCAGCTCATTTACCCTCCAGCTCTCTCATTTCTCACATAGCTCCATTTACTTCAACTTTCGTTGATCCTATCCTCCCAACCATCAAACCACTGCATACACTCTTCCTCCATCTGATTCCTCTGGTCCTGAGCCATCACCAGCTCCATCTCCATCTCACCTATCCTTCCACACCACTCCAATACTCCACCATCTCCCAAAACTTCCACGACCAATCATCCTGTAGAATTGCACAGACTTCCTGTAGAAACCCTTGAGTTTCCTGTAGGATCCCCTGCAGACTTCCTGTAGAAACCTGCAAACTCAGTTGCTGAGCATCCGAACGTGGTAGGCTTCTGTGGACTGATGCTGGAGACCCTCTGGGACCTCCCTTAGCCATCCTGACCTTGCCCATGCTTTCCTTCCATTCCAACCGCCCCTGCACAACCAAACCCTAATCAAAAGCATAATCACAATAAATCCAACCACTTAATGAAAAAGTACAAAAACATGATTTTTCAGATGCAAGTAGCTTAGATGCATGTATTTCAGTTCACTGCAAGTAATGGCATTATTGGTAGTTGTTTCATTCACAGTTTTGCATAGTTAGGGTCTAGCCTAGTCAAATTAGGGTTTACTAGGGTTTACATGCTTTATTGGTTTTCGGTTACTTTTGGCAATTAGAATAATCTCCTTTGAGTTAGCTTTCATCCATCATTCATAAAGCTTCTTCTGTGAGCCTATAGAAGTTGGATTGAGCCCTAGCGGACTTGTGCCAGTTGACCAAGTGACAGCTGCGACAAGAGCTAGTACTTGTGCATACAGCACCGTCACTTCCAAGTTTGTACGAACTACCGGGTTGATAAAATTAGAGATAGGAAGCTCCAGGAGTTGTAGCATTATTGCTACAATACTGGAGCCCACCATCTTTTTGGCGCCGTTGCTGGGGAAGCGTCAGAGTATTAGTAATTGTTGCTTTTCTTCTATTTCCTTACTCTTGCCTTCTGCTGAGTAGTTTACTTCATTTCCATTCTGCAAAAGTAGCATAGACATTTCCTGCTTTCATAGATTAGCATTTCCTGCTTTCATAGATTAGCGTTTCCTGCTTTCATAGATTAGCATTTCCTGCTTTCATAGACTAGCATTTCCTGCTTTCATAGATTAGCATTTCCTTTCTCCAAGCGTAGACTAGCATTTCCTTTCTTGCAATTTCCTTTGAGCAAAGTAGATTAGTTCTTTCCTGCTTTCAGTTAATTTTGCATCTTTCATAGTTAGTTGTAGATCAATCTGTCTCAGTTTTGCAGGTACCAAAAGAAAAGCAAAGCAAAAGCAATCAAAAAGAAAAAGAAAGTCTTTTCCATTTCATGCCTCGTAGGAACCGAGATAGATCAGGCAAATTCCTACCAAACACCCCCACCACATCACTGAGTCACCCTTCTCTCTTCTTTGGTGACAGTGACCCAGAAGAACCTATAGGTGAACAACCTGAGATATCCAAAGACCCTATAGTAGAAGAAGAGTTAGAGACCAATCCATCTGAAGCTATGGCTAACAATAGAAGAGAAGATGAGAGAATAGAAGGTGCCTTCCCCATCCAAGAGACCAATGGAGAGATGAAAATGAAGGACATTAGCCCCTCTGCCTTACCTCACTTCCATGGGCTGACCACTGAAGATCCAGACACCTTCCTATTTGAGTTTGCTGTCCTTTGTAGAACCTATGACTATACTGAAGATGAGCAAAAGTTGAAACTTTTCCCTTCCACTCTCAAGGATGCAGCACTACGCTGGTTCATGGGCTTACCTAGGAATAGTATCACCACTTGGGCTCAGATGCAGCAAGCTTTCAACACCAAGTACCGGGATTACTGTAGGTCCAAGGAAACAAAGGGGGAAATCTTTCGGATATCCATGGGAAATGATGAGTCCTTAGAGTATTATGAGGAGAGGTTCCAACTAAGCTATAAGCGGGCCAGGTGCACACTTGACCCTGAATCCCTCAAGTTGGTCCTGCTCCGAGGAGTCCCTGAAGACCTCTTAGATACCCTGCACATGTTAGCTGGGGGGGACATTTACCAACTGCCTTATGAGGACATCAAGACTGTGTTTAGAAACCACTCCAGGGCAGCTCGGAAACGAGGTAGAGGAAACCACCTCGCAACTAGTGTCCCTTTCTCTAAACATGAGCTTGAAAATCAATTAGAAGATCTTAAGAGTGAGGTGAGACAAACCATTGCCATGCAACTTGACACATTCAGGATTCAGCAAAAGAAAGAAGAGGCTGAGAGAGCCTTGGCTGTCTTCTGCCCTAGGTGCACAAGGAGGCACCCTAAGAACGAATGTCCATTGCATTCGGTTGAAGTGTGTTTCGTTTGTGAGGAGGACCATCCCACAAATCAGTGTCCAACCCTACCTGGGTTTAAAGCCATGTACCAAGGGATGGAAGCTCCCACAGAGCCTCTCTATTACCTCAACCAAAGGAGGCCACAAGGATCTAGACCTTATCAGCAAGGGATGCAAGGGGCATCTCAAGCTTACTATAGCCCCAACCAATCGACTCCTATGCCTTCCTGGGGGCCCCCTGCTCATCCTTCATGGTCCATGCCTCCTCCATGGTCTTATCCACCTCAGTACCCCTCTCAACCTACTTCTCATTCATATCACTCACATACCCAGCCACAGCCTCAATGGAATGCACCTCAGTCGGGGTGGAGGCCCCAATACAACACTCCTCCTGCCATCTTGCCTCCACCACCAGTTCAACCTCAGCCATTACCTCCTGCTCCTCCAAGGCAGCCTCAAATGCCTGCTCAACCGAACCCGAACCCCAACAATAGACAGGCCCAGCAGGTATACACTGGGGAAACCTCATGCCCTACCTATGCTGTGGAGATCCAGGAGATCAATATTCGATCTGGAAAGACTCTACCAGATCACCAACCTCCTCCCCCAGAGGATGAGGAAGATAAACAGGAAAGTGAACCAAAGGTTATTCCACCCTTTCCTGAGAGACTAACAGCCACCACACAACCCAACCCAGAGGAGGATGAGCTTCTGGGTGAGCTCAAGCAGTTGTGTGTAAAAATACCACTTCTCCAAGCCATCAAGGATGTGCCAATATATAACAAGCTGGTTAAGGAGAAGTGTTTCAAACACCCAGGCAGACGGAAGAAAGATGCCTCAATTATCAATGTCATAGGACAACTGTCTGACCTTATGTTAGGACAAGTCATCTGCCCAAAGTACCTAGATCCTGGAAGTCCTGTAGTAGATGTTCACATCAATGGCACTATTATACCTCACACCTTGATTGATCTGGGGGCTGCCATTAATGTGATGACCAGGGATACCATGCTTAAGCTTAATCCTCAGGGTTCCTTGAGGAAGACCTCGACAGTACTGCAATTAGCAGATCGCTCCACCGTGACTCCCGAAGGGATTGTGGAGGATGTCTTGGTCTCTATTGACTCTTGGGAATACCCTGCAGACTTCCTGTTTCTGCAACCAAAAGCCAAGCTTACTGTATATCCTCTCATTTTGGGAAGGCCTTGGTTAGCTACTGCAGATGCTTACATAAGTTGTCATGCAGGAAACATGACCATCAAAAATGGTCCCATGTCCAAGCAGCTAGCTAGCCTCGCCATTGTTTGGCCTGTTGGCAAAAGATGTGGAGTTTAATTGGACTGACGATTGTCAGAGGGCTTTAAATGAATTAAAGGACAAGTTGGTGTCAGCCCCAATCCTGAGAGGTCCAAACTAGGCCCTACCTTTCCACATCCACACTGATGCCTCGAACAAAGCCATAGGTGCAGCTTTAGGACAAGTTGAGCAGAAACTTCCATATGCCATTTACTTTGTTAGAAAAAACTTGTCCAAAGCTGAGCTGAATTACACTGTAACCGAGAAAGAATTCTTGGCTGTGGTCCATGCATTGAACAAGTTCCGACATTATATTACTGGTTACCAGACCTTTGTACATACTGACGATGCTGCTATTAGATATTTAATGAATAAACCAGATGTGAATGCTCGTATTATTAGATGGTTACTTTTATTGCAGCAGTTTGATTTGACCATTGTTGACAAACCAGGTAGAGAAAATGTTGTTGCTGACTTTTTATCTAGATTGGATTTGTCTGCAGATGAGGATGGGACAGTGGACGACCAGATGCCCGATGAACATCTGTTTGCTATTTCAGTACTCTCTCCATGGTTTGCTGATATAGCAAACTATCTTGTTTCAGCACAGTTTCCTCCACACCTATCTTCCAGAGAGAAGAGCAGAATCATCAGAAAAAGTGCCTCATTCACTTGGATCGGGGGCAATCTGTTCAAGCTTGGCCCCGATCAGATCTTAAGGCGTTGTGTAAGGGAGGAGGAAGTCTTTGATATCCTCCTCACTTGTCATGATGGGCCTTGTGGAGGACATTTTGCAGCAAAGAGAACTGCCTTCAAGATCCTGCAGGCAGGCTACTATTGGCCCACACTTCATCAAGATGTCAGAAGATATGTCAGTCAGTGTGACCAATGCCAAAGAATGGGGAAACCGACCCAAAGGGATGAGATGTCTCTCCAACCCCAAGTGACTCTTGAGCCATTTGAGAAGTGGGGCATGGACTTTGTGGGCCCAATCAACCCCTCTTCGAGGCAAAGGACTTACATCATTGTGTGTACTGACTATTTGACAAAGTGGGCAGAGACCAAAGCAATCAAAGCAGCAACAGAAGAAAAGGTGGCCGAGTTCCTAAGAGAGAACATCTTCTATAAGTTTGGCTATCCAAGAGAGCTGGTCACCGATCAAGGGAGCCAGTTCACCTCCAACCTGGTTGAAGATCTCCTAGCTCATCACAAGATCAAGCATAGGACTTCCACCCCTTATCACCCTCAAGCAAATGGGCAGGTGGAAGTCACCAATAGAGCATTAGAAGGGATCCTGACTAAAGTGGTGAGCAGTAGCAGAAAGGACTGGGCAGATAGCCTAGTTGAAGCCACATGGGCTTACAACACCACTTGGAAGACCACCACTGGCTTCACACCGTATAAGCTGGTCTATGGGAAGAGAGCTTTGCTGTCCATTGAGTTTGAATACAACACTTTGAGGATGGCAGCTCAGCTGGATCTAGATCTCAGCCATGCACAACAAGAAAGGCTGCTGCAGCTGAATGGTCTGGATGAGCACCGAATGCAGGCTCTCCTTCACTCAGAAGTGGTTCAACTTCAGAGAAAGGTGTGGCATGACCAACATCTCCATGACAAGCAATTTTAGCCGAGAGATTGGGCTTTGTTGTATGACTCAAGATACAAAGATTTCAAGGGGAAGCTGAGAACCAGATGGCTAGGACCATATGCAGTGGAGAAATGCCATGACAATGGATCTGTCCTCATTCGAACCATTGATGAGGAAGCCATTCCCATGCTTGTCAATGGGCATCGTTTGAAGATCTACAGGAGACCTCTCTCAAGACAAGAGTTCATCAAAACTATGGAGAAATCTGTATTGGTCATAGAGAAGGGTTCTGCCTCTGCTTTTGGCATACCCTGAAGAAAAAATGAAAAAAAAGAAAAAAAAAAAGAGAAAAAAAAAGAAAAAAAAAGAGGAAAAGTAAATAAAGATCCTTGGGTGAAAACCTCTCTGAGGCACCCAAGGCAGGTAGTAGGGGTGAAAACCTCATTGAGGCGCCCCTATTGCCTTTCAAAGAAAAAAAAAAAAGGTTGAAAAAGATCCTTGAGTGAAAACCTCTCTGAGGCGCTCAGGGCCAATGGCACGGGTGAAAACCTCTTTGAGGCGCCCCTGTTATCTTTCAAAAAAAAAAAAAAAAAAAGAAGAAGAAAAAAAAAGAAAAAAGAAAAAAGAAAACACAATAAGCAAAATATGGTAAAAATTGCATGCAGGTTGCAGATGCTCTATGGAGAAGAGGAAGCCCTTCAACTCAAAGCCAAGGGTCCTTATCATGCTCACAAGCACCTCCTCCAAGAGTACCCATGTTTTTTTCAAGGTATGTGCAATTTTATCATGGTTTGAATCTTCTACAGGAAGATGTTGTCTTTCTACAGGAAGATGCTGTCTTTCTACAGGAAGGCGCAGTCTTTCTACAGGAAGGCGCAGATTTTCTACAGGAAAGTGCAGACTTTCTACAGGAAGGCCGAACTTTCTACAGGAAGCTTTGTGTTCTATAGGAAACTTCCTGTAGGAGTTTTGGACAGCCAGAATTCATCTTAAAAAGAGATTTCGTGACTATGGATTGGTTTGGATGCATGCAAGCCTCTGTTAGCATCCTTGCACATTGCTGTCACCTTGCTCCACCATCCTTGTCGTCATGCGACCAAGTCCCTGCACCAACAAAGAAGATCGATGAGTTCTCGCGGGAAAAGCCATTTTCAAAGTCAAACAAATGCCGGGATCTCATACCATAGGCATCAAAAGCTCCGGGAACGTGATTGAAACGCCAGAACCTTCGTCGTGCAGCATGCACCCAAGGAGAAAGGACTGTTACGAGACCCCTCGCGGGAATCCTGTAACAATTCAACCTGCTCGAGTGGATACCATTCACAGTACCACCATCTGAAATGAAACGCGGGCGCATGCAAGCAAAACATCCACTCCATCGTTGGCAGCCTGTAACCACGAGCCTCCGGGTCTGTGTAAGTCGCATGCAGCAGGTAGATCCCCTCACCATTGTCCGAGAACTGGAAAAATCGTGTGCAGCCACGCAGGTAAGTGTCTCAACCCTTCCTTCCATCAAATCGCATGAATCTTACTTTGAAATTGTTTGCAAAGCGTAAAATTGAATGGTTGAGCGGCCGTATGGCCAGTCAACTGGCCACGTCGGCTAGTTAAAGTGTAATTGGATGTTTGGGTGGCGGCCACGACAAGGAGAACGAACGGCACGCACGTGAGAACACTCTCATCAGAACATGAGTTAACAGGAAGAGGCGGCGGTGAATCTGTGGGAATGGATGCGGCAGCAAGCGAATACGTAGGCGGATGATGGATGATGTTGCCCAACAGTCCGGCGGGGACAGCTCATCCCCCGCGCCACGGATTGCGCCGATTCAAAATCTAATCGGCTAGATCATGCGCATGCATTTATCATCCAACACTTCAAACTCGGGTGGCTATTCTGATCTCCTCTTCACGTTGATACGCCGAGCTGTTGGCTACCAGAACGTCAGTAAAGCACACCTCGAGCGCGGGCCAACTACAGTCCTCCCCGAGAATTGCGCACTGTTTCTACAGGAGCGCAGTTCTACAGGAACGTAGTTCTACAGGAACGCAGTTCTACAGGAGCGCAGTCTACAGGAACACAGTCATCTACAGGAAAGCGGGTGCCTCACGAAAAAGGTGGCCAATTAAAGAGGTAACCCTGAACTCTTCATGCAACTGGTTAGTAGAAGTGGCAAGACCATCGTCCACAGTCGGGTCATAAAGATATTGGTGGAATTGTTGTTTGTTGTACCTATGCTGTCGTTCTACAGGATGTCAGTTTAGGTAGACAGTGTTGAAATTTTGTGGATTATATGCATGCTCTGCCTTAATAGACCAAATCTCTGTTGCATTTGCCACCTTTAATTAAACCAACCGTGTTCATCATGCCGGGTGGGTTTATAAGACGGGAACCCACTGATTCAACTAAACTAAGGAGAAACCCGGCAGTGGTAGAGCTCTTCACCAGAGCACAATGGATGCCTTTTTGTGATAAGCTGCAGGGTTACGATGACGAGGTGGCCGAAGAATTCTTGCAGGCTCTGAAGCCTAAATCTCAGACACTGGCCACAGTGAACTTCAGAGGTCTAAGCCTCAAACTCACCCCAGAACATATCAGTCAGATCACAGAACTTCCTATGGGTCTGCCGTGGGATAAAGAGGAGAGAAAGCTGAGTCAGCAGGCAAAGAAAGAATTCTTTCCACCTGAGGAAGAATTCTCGGAGGACAAAAACGGGGCGCGAAGAACGAGCCTGTTGCCACCTTGGAACGAAGTCAGTTTGCAAATCATGAAATATATTACTTGTGAAGGTCGTTTCAACAATGTGTATGCATATCACTTTCGGCTGCTCACTGAGTTGAGGCACCGAATTGACCTTCCTGTAGAACAAAAACTGAGCATCCCCTATTACCTCCTGCAGTCTCTAATGGAGTGTGCTACAAAGCTGAAAGAGGGTATACTAGATCAGATATCCCACCATGGGTTGATCAAGCTTTTTGTGGAAGATGCATTGCACTCATATAAGGTCCCCCTCTCATGGGAATCCTTCCGGAATTTAACAAAAGATGGGGATATTAAAATGTTGATCGAAGAAACGGGTTCCTCCAGCAGTGAGGAACACGAAGCAGTGGCCGAGGAACAGAGAGAAGAAGGCCAAGAGACCCCGACAATAGTACAGAAGGGAGAACAGAGGAAGAAGCATGAGGGAAAGGAGGACAAAGAAAAGGGTGGCACACCTATCCTGTCAGCAAAGGAAAAGAGGATGAAGAGCAGAATGGACAAAGCAGAGGTGGCCCACGTTAGCCCAAGCACCTCAACAGCGCCTGCAACCAAAGGAAAAAGCAAAACTCAAGCAGGCAAGCAAGCAGAGGTGGAGACACCTGTGTCTACAGGAAAGCAAAAACAAGCTTCTACAGGAAGCCCGAAAACACAAACACAGGCTTCTACAAGAAGCCCAAAAATCATTGAAAAACAGGCTTCTACAGGAAGCCCAAAAACAAAAACAAAGGCTCCTACAGGAAGCCCGAAGATCAGTGAGAAGCAGGCTTCTACAGGAAGCCCAAAAGCAAAGACCAAGGCTTCTACAGGAAGCCCAAAAATCATTGAGAAACAGGCTTCTACAGGAAGCCCGAAGACAGAGACAAGGGCTTCTATAGGAAGCCCGAAATTGGAAAAAGGGGCTTCTACAAGAAGCCCGAAAGTCATTGAGACACAACCTCTTACAGGAGGTCTAAAGACAGAGAGAGGGCCTTCTACAGGAAGCCCAAAAGTGGGAAAGAAAGAATCTTCTACAGGAGGCCCGGAAGTGGGCAAAGCAGGGTCTTCTACAGGAAGCCCGGAATCTGAAAAGGAGGGGCCCTCTACAAGGAGCTCTGAGAGAGCAAAACGCAAGAAAGAGAAGGCTGGCATTCTCGAAAAGGAGGCAGCAGCGGCACTGGCCGCCCTCAGTACACCTCCAAAATCGAAGGAGAAAAGGGAGAGGGAGACCCCTCTACCCTCTGAAGCTAGGAGAAGCAAGAGGATGACCACGGGCAAGCCACAGCCTCCACCCAGCAGCCAAACCATTTTAGGGGATGTCCCTACTTCACCCAGTGCAAGAACCCCCTCTAAGACATCAGCCACCTCCAAAAAGGGGAGCCCAAAAATAACTTCCTGGACACGAAAAATAGGCCAGTCTCCTTCCGAAGCCCGGCTAAAGGAAATAGGAAAGGGGGAAGAAGCATCACCTTCGTCACCACCAGAGGCAGCAAAGGCAGGGCCGCCAAAATCGGGAAAGGAAGAAGTGCCACCCTCGGCAGAAAAGGCAGAACCACCAAAAACAGGGAAGGAAAAGCGTGCTCCGGGCTCTAGTTCTCGGCCAAAGACGAGGAGCCAGGGCAAAGTTGCTCAAGGATGAGCAAATAGTTTAGCTGGGGGGTGATGATGAGCCCTAATTTTTGGTACAATTTGGGCTCATTTGGCCTACTTTCTCTGCTCAAACCATTCATTTTTTATTGCTTATGCATTCATTTCTTGGTTTATTCGTGTTGTTTGTAGGAAGAAGGGTAGACATTCTATCTACGTGACTAATGCATGATGCTTTCAGGTTTTTGGCATTAAAAGGGAGAAAAGACAACGAGAAAGGAGACAAGGAGACAATGAGGTGGCACTGCTGGTTTTTAGGAGAGGATGTCCACGGTCTTGGGGACCTTCCTCGTGATTCCCACCATAGCTTTGAGCTCCAATCCATCTCCCCACCGAGCTTAGAAGCAGCCAGCTGTTCTACAGGAACAACAGTTATAACTGTTCTACAGGAACAGCAATTATGACTGTCCTACAGGATCAGCAGTTTAAACGTCAGTTGGACAGCCGAGCTCCTAAAATCAAGGACACATGTTGGATGAACATTTTGCATAAATACTGAGGCCGTAGCCTTGGATAGAAGCTTTTTGAACCTTGGTATTATTCTTGTAATTTGGAAGTACGAGCTACAGCTCGGTTTTGTAAGCCAATTTTGGCATGTCATCAGACTTTCGTTTATGAATAAAGGCAGTCAGATTTTGATCTCATTCTGAGTTTCTAAGGGAGCTATAGCTCTCAGGTTAGGGCCCAACCTGAGAGCAATAGATCTCCTCGGTGTTGTAATGTGTTTGCATTTCATTCCAGCACTTTGAGTTTTTACTTTCACATGCAATTCAAATTTACAGTTTGTTAGTTTAGTCTTTTTCATGAGCTTAGTTAGGATTAGTTTATGGTGAATTTGTTTCAGTTGCTTAGATTCGATAGGAGGATAGTTATAAATTATTGGAGCTCCAGCAAAAGGTTGTTAAGGCTCACTGCCATCTCTGTTAGGGATTGGGGTGCAGTCCATAACCAACCACCAAAAAGAAAAGCAGTTCTTCTCATTTCCATGCAAGCTACAACATAGACCTTTTCGTTGAAGATCCATCCATGCACAATTGACATTGAACCATACTTCTACATTTCACTTCCATGCATAAGTTTCATTTCTTGGTTTTCCATTGCTGCTCATAGGTTTCATGGCACGGTTATCATAGGTTAATGAATTTCTCGTTTTGATGCATAAGTCATTTGTTTCATTTACGTTGCTCCTTATCAATCCACTTCCTTCTTCTTCTTCTTGATCTATCCTCAAGCCCTACTCGGCCTCTATCCAGCTCATTTACCCTCCAGCTCTCTCATTTCTCACATAGCTCCATTTACTTCAACTTTCGTTGATCCTATCCTCCCAACCATCAAACCACTGCATACACTCTTCCTCCATCTGATTCCTCTGCTCCTGAGCCATCACCAGCTCCATCTCCATCTCACCTATCCTTCCACACCACTCCAACACTCCACCATCTCCCAAAACTTCCACGGCCAATCATCCTGTAGAATTGCACAGACTTCCTGTAGAAACCCCTGAGTTTCCTGTAGGATCCCCTGCAGACTTCCTGTAGAAACCTGCAAACTTGGTTGCTGAGCATCCGAACGTGGTAGGCTTCTTTGGAATGATGCTGGAGACCCTCTGGGACCTCCCTTAGCCATCCTGACCTTGCCCATGCTTTCCTTCCATTCCAACCGCCCCTGCACAACCAAACCCTAATCAAAAGCATCATCACAATAAATCCAACCACTTAATGAAAAAGTACAAAAACATGATTTTTCAGATGCAAGTAGCTTAGATGCATGTATTTCAGTTCACTGCAAGTAATGGCATTATTGGTAGTTGTTTCATTCACAGTTTTGCATAGTTAGGGTCTAGCCTAGTCAAATTAGGGTTTACTAGGGTTTACATGCTTTATTGGTTTTCAGTTACTTTCTGCAATTAGAATAGTCTCCTTTGAGTTAGCTTTCGTCCATCATTCATAAAGCTTCTTTTGTGAGCCTATAGAAGTTGGTTTGAGCCCTAGCGGACTTGTGCCAGCTGACCAAGTGACAGCTGCGACAAGAGCTAGTACTTGTGCATACAGCACCGTCGCTTCCAAGTTTGTACGAACTACCGGGTTGATAAAATTAGAGATAGGAAGCTCCAGGAGTTGTAGCATTATTGCTACAATACTGGAGCCCACCAGGAGGTAACACTTCTATAATATTAAAACCCAAAATTTGGAAGGGTATCCCACTATGAAGTCTTGGTGTACCTATGATTAACAGACTTGATTCACTTAAATGCACTAATGAATTATTGAACCTAATGGTGAGGAAGCACATGAGATATTATATTAATTGGAAAGTGGTTTCATCATGGGATGGGAATGGTCTTAAGCCCACCAGAGGAAAATATTGACACTCCTAGGGGAAGTGTTAAGATCCATGGGATTCCATCTGTTATCACTCAGGCTGTCCTTAAGCTCCGGAAAAGGATACGGCCGAGGTAACAACAAACCAACTTTGGACTGCAGGTTCTAGACCGCCTGCAATCAGAGAGGGCTATCTCTTTCTGATTCAGATTTGTTTGGAAATGATTTTAGGCTAGCTATAGGGTTCAGGGGGTTTGTTTTTTATTTTGGTGGGAAGGAGAATACTTTCAGGCAGAGAGGCAAGGCATATTCTGGTAAGTTTCAAACCATTGGGCATGGGGTCAAAGAGTAAGACTGCTGGTGCGTTTTATTGGTCACAAGACTAACATGGAGCAAGATAGCTGCATATGAAACAATTTTTCAAGCTAAAGGATGGAGAGAGAGCTAAGGAATGAGAGGCAACAAAGAATCTCCCAAACAGGTTAGCAGAGGGAAGATGAATGAGCTCTGCCTAGGAGCAATTAAGAATTCCTAGTTAACAATCATTCATATGTGAAATAGGTTAAACATGAGCCATAAAGGAATTCATATTCATGCCTAAATCAAGAGGAAAACATTAAGAAACCACAGAAACTGAGCATAGAGTGCAGATATGCAAATTCTAAACCAATCTTTCTTTCTGTGATTTGTGCATATATGAAGTGGAAATGACAGAGATAAGGAACACTTATTGTTTCATATAGCAGTGCAAGAATTCCATATTCACGGCTTTAAACCATTAAACACAGCACAGACAGCCATTCCTCCAAGCTTTTCAGTAGTCTTTGATTATAGAAAATAACAGGTATGCAGTGCGAGTCTCTCCTGGAATACATAAGCCGACCAACCCTTTTAACAATGCAGAGGGTGGTATTTATACAAAAATTGGATACAAAAAATATCTAGACGAGAAGTTAATAGCTGATAACTTCTCTACCAACTCTTAAGGAGTGATTGATGAAAAGTAAATGCTAAAATAAATACAAATGCAACAGCTGTTCTCTTCTGGCAGTAAATGTTGACTTTTGAGTCGGCGGGGCTGCGTTCTTAGAAATCCGCGCTCTTCAGTTTGCCATCTCAGTGTTATTGCTTTGTACCTGCTCCCACCTGTCCTGCGCGTTCCTTCATTACTCTGTCCTGTGCATTCTGTGCCTTATCCTGTGCTTCTTGCTGACCTGTATCTGACATAGATTTTGAAATGAACAAAAAGAGGAAAAAATTGAAATCACCTGGGCAATACGGCCAGCATTGCCTGCCACCAATTCTCAGAAGGCAACTGATGCCTTTGTATTTTGACAAGTGTTTCATCGGCCTCTGTGTACTTGTAATAACTGGGCGGCATCTCAAACAAATGATTGACCTCATGCTCCAGGTAAAATAAGCTTTCCAGCCTGTCGTAGAGCGTCTGTCCTGTAGGCGGCCCTGCCTCTGCTGTAGAACTTGATGCAACAGTAAGCTGATTTGTGACAAAATTACTTAGCTTGGTAGCATATTGGTCACATGTTAATAACTTACTAGCACTGGTCAGCAGGCTGGGCAATCCTCTAATCTGTAGTGCTGCAAGCTTTACATCAAAATTGTCTACATCCCTCTGTATATCCCGACATCTTGCCTCCAGAGTTTGCACCAAACTTCTCAATGTGAGCGCACTTTTTTTTGTTGATATGGCATCTGTTCTGTTCATGATATGGAGTGCTGCCAGCTCTTCCCTAGTCTGATGATTCAGAAAGTTGATCATTCTGTTAGCCTGCTCAGGCATGTTTCCTAATGTTGCCTTGGCTCTCTGCCTTCAAGCTTAGCACGGCCAATCAGTTCCACCTGTTCATATATTGCTTGAATTGACCTCCATTGGCCAGTGATTGACTGATTTATTTTGGCCCATAGAAGTTTCTTTATTTCAGCCAAGGTCTTGTCCAAGGATAATTCTTTCTCCAAGGCTTTGATTCTATCCCTCAGGGCCTTGATTTCTCTTGTCTGTTCAACCACTATCATTTTGGACTTATCATATTTTTCTTCCAATTTGGCCAGCTTTTCTTTGACCTCCTTTATCTTTGTCACCTGCAGCTTAAGTTTATTGACAGCTTCTGTCAAATCATCCATGCTCATGCTTGCTTCAGGTGCTACTATTGTTGATGTTGTAGCTTCAGTAGCTATTGTTGTGGCTGGAATAATTGGAGGGGTCACTACTGCTTGTGATAGAGGATCAGTAACAGTTGGGATTGTTTGAGGATGCTGGGAGGTCGACTCTCCCTGCTTTCCTTGCAGTGCTTGCTCCAACTCCCCTTCCAAATCGATTACTCTCTGGTTCAACTTCATCATCAAATCCAATTGATCCTCAGCTTCTTTTTCCTTCTGCATTTCTCCTGTTTGAGGGTGCTCAGTAGGAAGCAACCTCAATCTTTTCTTCAATGCAGCAATGTCATCATCTTTCTTTTTCATAAGGGTCCTGACACCCTTAGGATCCTTAGGATCATGACCTAAGTCCACAATAATCTCCTCCAGTGTTTTAATTCTATTATCCTTGGCTGTGGAGGACAATCTCTCAAAATCCAGCTGAGTGTTGGTATTCTTCAATGATTCTTCTAACTCATGGGCCAATGTGGCCTTTTCAGCAAGTGTAGCATAAAGCATTTCGGCTGTCTGCTTGTGTAATTCTATTTGATCCATTGGGTGGATGTCCTTGGACAGGACCTCTAACCTCGTTTTAACAAAGTCTGCGGCCGATTGTGGCTGCTGAACCTTGGGCTTGAAGTGGCTCAGAATCATCTTTTCTTGCTTTATATCAAATGCTGCCATCAGTCTTTCTTGTTTGGCAGGTGTTGCCTTTAAAAATTGCTTATACAATTGCACTCTTAGTAGCTCATTTTGAGCCTTGATTTCTTTGAAGCTGGCCTTGGTGCTGACTGGTTTCTTGCCTCTTTGAGTGGAGGAAGACACCTCCATGCCTTGTTGTCTATCTTGCTCTTGCTGAAAAGAGCTTGTTGGTGTATGCAGGCTTTTTTCCCTTCTCGGGCTTTCCACGATCTCTTCACTGACCTCCTCCTCAACCGGAGAATCAACCCTTTGTCTCTTTGATTCAGGCTGCTGCACAGACCCACTAGCAGGTGTGGAATCTTGTCAGTCTCGCTTCCTGCCCCTTTCCTCGTGGGCAGGAGTTTGTAAAGGTGGCACTTGTAGTGCCTCTGTTTGTTGAGGAGGGGTTTGCCCTTGAATTTTCTTCATTGAGGTGACCGACTGTTCCGTGACCATTTTCTCTGTCTCCATCGGCTCCTACCCTTTGGTTGTACCTGTTGCTGATGTAGAAGCTCCTTGGGAAGCTTGTGAAGCTGCAGCTGTAGAAGTGCCGTCTTCAACTTGGTAAGGCAGCTTGAAATTTACCTGGTCATCAGAATCTAAGTCAAGAATTTTTTCAAGATCCCTAGCAGTTTGTTCCAAGATTTCTTCTTGAGTTAATTCTTCCACTAAAGTTCCTTGCGCCCATGCATCTTGATTAGCATATTTTCGAATGTCTGGGTATTTGCAGTGGTCATATGGTGTTAACCTATATTTGACCCTTCTGGCACTAATGAAGCCAAGTGGGTCATAAGGGACCCACTAGAAACTCCTTTTCAATTTAAATTGATCCTTGAGTATTATGTCAGCCTCTTTCCAACCATCCTTCTTATTCATGATGAAGGGGCCTAGGCGGTCTTTGAATTTCAGTTGTGCCTTCTTTTTGGTGCTGTGAAAGTGAGTCAAATCTGAATTTATAAGCTGCCTGTAGTATTCTAATGCAAACAGTCTCATTGGCACATATCTCGGGAGCCTGTATGGACACAGCTCACAGCCATAAACTCTGATGACAGTATGGTCTTGATATAGGTACCAATCACCTAATTTGTAATTCTTAGACAGTTGTAAGATCTTTTGCATTTCATAGGTTATTCTGGGAGGAGGAACCTTCATTAGGAGGTAGGAGACTGGATAGACAAACTGGTCAATGAATTCACAGTATGAATAAGGAGAGTGCTGGACTTGATGAAATACAGATGACCAAAAGACAACAGACCTCCTTTCTCCCTTTGAGTCCAGTTTCTTGATAGGGCATTGGAAAATTTCAGATTGATAAAACATGAACAAATGATAGATATAGGAGGAATATTTGAAGATTCCCTGCCTATCTAGTCTAGTGAGCTGGTCGTGGATTTTGTTTGATATGAACCTGGCATAATTATACTTGACAGCAGGAGGCTGTCCTTGGCTGAAAGAAGACAATATAACCAGTACTGTCTCGTCTACGAGTTCAGTTGTTGTGAAGCCCAACACATAGGATATCATATCTACCAGTAGTTTGCCCACCTCATTGAAATGGTCATAAGGAAATGGAGGTGGTTCCTTTGGTTGGCAATTTTCCCTCATAAATGTCTTAGCAATCATTTCAATCTTGGTACCAGGGAACCAAGAGGCCTCTTCCAGCAAATTATTTATGGAGAAGGGCAATAGCGTCTGAGTCTCTTTGAAGTTCAACATCTGGTTGATGGAGTCAGGAGTAGTGTAGAAAAGTATGCTTCCAGATGAAGACTTAACAGCCCTTTGACTAGGTTCATAATTTGCAGCACAGAGGTGAATAATCTCAAGAAAAAAATT
The DNA here is from genome assembly GCA_031772625.1 of Pinus tabuliformis. Taxonomy (NCBI): domain Eukaryota; kingdom Viridiplantae; phylum Streptophyta; class Pinopsida; order Pinales; family Pinaceae; genus Pinus; species Pinus tabuliformis. Next base: position 824,979,348 of record CM062817.1, read on the forward strand.
GACAGAAGGGAGGAAAAAATGGGGCAGATTGGACTCCCAAATGCCATATATGTCAGATTTGTTTATGAAATTGTTTCTCAGCTGGCAGTAGGTGTGTAGATGATTTCTTTCGGCAATGAAGTCTTGAATAAGATAGTCTGTGTTGGCCAAGGGCATGGACTCAAGCTCTTTGCTTGGCGGGTTGATGGGAGTAACATTCAGAGCAGATGGAGTGGCCATTATGCAGCTTTTGAATGCTTGAGCTGAACGAGGACTAATGTAACAACTGGCTATCAATTTTGCTTATAATAACCAGCAGGAGCAGGTGAACTAAACTCAAATGTAACAGTAGCTGGACAGCTTGAGAGTTTATGCTGTAAGGGACCAATTTTGCAAAGTTTTGGGTCAATTTCCCTTTTTTCAGTGAATTCTCTGGAGCTAGAGACTGTGAAGAACAACACAGAGGAGCAGGGGGCAATTTACAGTTTCAGTGAACGGATTTGGACAACGGAACAGGGTAAAAACGGGGAAATGCCGAGCTGCCGCGAGATTTTTTGCTGGGGGCCGAGCTTTAAACAGATTTCGCCCGCAAAAGTGTAAATGGGCATAAGGTTTCTGAGAATTTTCTGAAGTAAAGGGTTTCCAGTAGGTTTAATGGGGTCTGAGGCGCAACAGAGTTACAAATTGTGGAATTTTTACAGGTTCACAGTATGCGCAACGGATAAAATGCAAGCACAGGAGCGAAAAGGGGAAAATATGGCAAATACCTGGTTTGAATGGTGCCGCAAGTTGACGAATTGATGCGAAAGTAGGTTATGAACTTGAATTTCAAACCGCAGCAGCTTAGTTGGTCGCTCTGAAGCTTTGGGAGTGAGAAAATGAATGAAACAGGGGACCAGAGCATTCAAATGAACCCATAAAAATGAATTACAACGGTCGTCCGCGCTCTTTTTGAGCAAAAAATTGACATTTGGCGCTTTTGGCGCTTTTTCAGGATGACGTCAGCATGACGTCATCGGCGGGTCCCAGGGTACGGATGGATGACGTGGCGGTAACGGTGGCAGGGACACGGTGGCAGGGCGCGGTTACAACGGGATGATGTGGCAACAACGTGGCACGGTAGCGGAGCGCGGAAGGTGACGTCATAGGGGAGGACGTGGTGCTGACGTCATGCAGGGAAGGGTGGTAAATGGTTTTGGGCGCACCGCCTTAGCGCCTGGGCAGTTTTGGAGGGAGAGGCTCCGCCACACCCGGGAGTTCGACGCGTGGCGGGAGTACGGCGGGAAAACCGCCGAACTCCCGGACGCTAAACTTCGGGTGTGTTGGCATGTGAAAAGGCCCACCCACCGTAGATCTGGGGCGGGCCAGATCTAACGGCTGGCGGGGAGGACAAGGTAACAGAGGGTTAGGGCGGGGACCCGCCCACTATTCTGTTTAATTATTGATACGGCGGGGGGGGTTATAACTTTAATAAAGAGGTTTTTTGGGTTTATATGCGTGCGGGGGGTTAATTTAATGTTTTAATAAAGCTTTAAACATTAAACCCTTGGAGGTAATGACTGGGGGGGGTGGATGTGAAGGTTGTGGTGAGCGGAGAATCAGATAAAGGTTATTAACCAAACAAGAGGTTAGGTTAATTCCTAGGTTAGGAAACAAAAAGGCTAATAGGAGCCCCAAATGGACTGCTATTTCCCGAGTTTGCAGAATATATGGCTATAGTGCCAAGGGGGAGGGCTATTTAACCTTTTTTGGGGATTTTATATAGTTTTTTAGTAGTGAAATAGGGATAGGGGAGTAGTTAGGGAGCTACATAGTAAAATTAGGAGTTAATGTGACTTTATGAAATGAAAATGAAGGGGAAATGATGATAAGTCTGTGAACTGATGATAGACACAGAGACTGTGTAGAAGATGAAAACATGACTTTTACACAAGAAATGTGGCTTCTTTTCATTTAGGAAAGCTAACACCCACCTTAATGTTTCACAGAAATGAAATGGAATTAGGACTTGTTGGGCAGATCCCAAGGTCCTTTGGGGGAATGTTAGTAAGAGGGTTCTTTAGGGGGAATGAAGGGAAGTTAGACATGCTTCCAAAATTCTGCCATTAAAATACTGCTTTATTACTTCTGCCACTGATAAGATGAGTTTTCTTTGTCAAAGCCAAAACTGAAGATGATTTTTTCTGCAACCCCAGGCTACCTACCCTTTTTACAACACCTAGCATTTTTTGTTACTTCAGGAAGGGTGCACTTAGACTTGCAAACCCTGATTTTTTTTTCTTTTAATCTGCCTTTCCTATCTAAATCTACCCTTATTTCTTCCAAGGGCCCAGATTAAGGAGTTGGGTCCCTTTGATTCTCTACCTATCTAGAAATCTGCCAAGATTAAACTGTTTGGACAGATACATTATCTATATTCTAAAATAGGAAATTGAAACCTAGGGAGACCAAGATTAGACTATTTGGACCTCCCTTTAAAAACTCTTCAAAACTGGAACAACTCATCAAAATTGGAAAACGACAGTGCTATTTGGACTAAGCACACTTCATGGTATCCTTTGGAAATATGGAACACTGCAGCCTGGAAGGTATGACATATTTGGCATGTAAAAATGTCAATCATGAAAAATGAAACCCTGTTGCAATAGTAGGCTAACACCATCATGTGTTAGAGAGTTATTTCATGCCATGGGCACCTTCAACAAACTCAACAATCTACTCATTGCCCCATATTATTCACAAGGTGATGAACTTAGACTAGTGTGCCCCGGTCATCTTATCATAATATGGAAACTAATATGAACTCGAGAGGAGGTTTATCTCAACCTTGAGACATGGAGGGAAAGCACCATTTTCAGAGCCCTCATCATTGGAGTAGTATATGTTTTTCTATCACTAGGAGACCCATGAGACTAGTTTTTGTGCCCCAAACCCAATTTGGGGCCCCCAATGATGATTTGCATGGAGACCAAGGGGTGATCCCCTTGCTCCCTCTCTCACATTTTCGCACAAAGAGTACTCCACATGGACCTCCAACGGACCTACATCAGCATGAATTCATCAATTCAGCTAGCATTTGGATGGCTAACTTATAATTTGTGAAATCTACTTGGTCAGCTTGTGACCAAGGCTTGTTTCTTTCCCATTATTTTAATGTTTTGGGGAATAATTAGGCTAATTCAACTGATTAGGGTTCATATAAATAGAATGTACTCTCACTTGTGAGAGATTATCATCATCACTTGGATTCTTCTCTTATAAAAGAACTTGCACTTTTTCTTTGTAGCTATTGGAGGTTCTTTGATGCATTTTGACATTTGGAGCTAAACATTTTTATCTTCTTTGGAGCTATATCATGATTTATGGATGGATATATCATATTGTCATCTTGTAAGTGCTTCTTTGATATATATTTTCTTTGAATAATGCCTAATGTATGGAATTGCTGAAACTAGTTAATTCTCTTATAAGGTAATTTGTTGAATATCATATTGGAAAGCTATTTGGTTCCTAATTGTATATGTTACTCATTGTATAGAAAATGATGAATGTTCCTAGTGGATGAAGTTTTTTCTTTCTTCCATAAAACTCCATAAATATTTAGTTGGTAAATGTTGAAGGTTGGTAGCTAGTGCATCAACCTATAAGCTCCTTAAGGATGATTTTTTCCAATTTAAAAGCATCTAGGACTCCATAGCCAAAAGTACTAGGCACTAGTCCAAGGAATTTTATGATCAAACTTTTCTTCCTCCATAATTCTTCTCCTAAATTTAGGCCCTTTCCTCTTAAACTACTAGGCTATGGCATCATGTGAAATCCTTTAGAGAGTGATTTTTTTTATTCCATGAGTACAAGATTCTTCCTTAGGGTCTTGTCTAAAGTACCTCCAAGTTTGGTAGGTTTCTCAAGATTATTCATTCATAAAATATTGTGCCCTAGGTGGCCTAGAAGAGAAAACCTATCTCACTTCTCCTCGGGAAAATTACATATTAAGGTTTGAATGAGCATAGTATTTGGTGGAATAAATATCAAGAAGCCCTTTTCTTCTCTTTTCCTTGACCTTGGGAGTGTCGTGGAAGTATTTATTCCCACAATTATCCATAAAACCCTAGGTCTAGTGCAAGTTATTCCTAGGTCTCTCAAAGGTAGCTAAGAGCCTCTTGGAAGTATCAAAGCATCACATAGAGCTTATTTGATAAGTCCTACCTTATCACTTGCAGTGTTGATATTAGGAATACATATTATCATCACAAATCTCAAATCCTAAGTCTTAATCTCCTCCTAGGCCAGTCTTGGAGAGCGTTTAGCTTCCTTGAAGCATTGAACCATTTGTTGTGTCTCTCCTTGAATGGGATTTGTGGAATCACATCATACCTAATTCATTGATCTATTCATTCTAAGTCATTCCCTTCCCAATGGGAATCCTCCCATGGGTGAAAGTACGTAAAAAGAAGGGGACTTTGACTAAGGTGACAATGGATCATTATGTCGTTGTTGTCACTTTGTCTAGTAGTTGTACTTTAGGTTTTCCCTTCCTTATGGCCCTACTATATTGTGTGGAACATGATGGATTCCTATTTTTTTGGTGTATAAATTGGATTCAAAATGACATCTAGAGAAGTTAGTTTCAAGAATAAAGCTATCCATTTTTCATACCAAGTTGGAAGAGCTTATTTAATACCATAAAGAGATTTCTTAAGGAATAAAACAAGGCTAGATTCACTTTGAACATATCCAAGAGGCTCATCCATGTTTATTTTTTCTTTCATATCTACATGCAACAAGACGTCTTTAACATCCATCTAATGGACCTCCCATCCATGTGAGATAACTGTTAGGTAAACTTGACTCAGGATAGAGTCAAAGTTGACGAGGTTAAATAGTGATGGTTTTGGGGCACATGGTATTGTGTGCCCATAGTATTCCACCCGTGGTATTATATGTAATGAGCTTATAAAAGGCTCGAAGGACTTCATTGTAATGCAAGACATGAAGGTGAGCGGTGAAGGCTCACTTGGTAGGATTGGCAAGGGTTTTGGACAATGCTAATGAGATCTTATTAGGTTGGTTTTTTCCCCAAATTTCGGGTTTTCCTGGATAAACATTTTTGTTTATGTGTTTATGGTTGTTGCTGGTTATTTTTATATTTATTCCTCTCAGTAATTATTTATGTTATGCAATAAATTTCTTAACAACTGGCATCAGAGCTAGATATTGGCTTCAAAGGGATTCTTTGATGCCAGGGGTTTATAGTGCCTGATGAGATCAATGCAGGCTTTTTTATAGATTTGAAAAATAATGGTGGAACAATTATACGTGGAAGAACCTCGAGGAGAATGTGCGAAAGGTAGTGTCGTAACTACCAGGGATCGCAGTGCATTTGTGATATTTACCGGTTTGGAACATGTTGGCGAATTGTTTGGGATTCACGCGGCTATTTAAAGAAGGTTGAGAGATACGTTTGGTCAGTAGATGAAAATTGTTCATGCGGCTTCGAAAATTGTTCATTTTCTACTACGTGAGGCCACCAGTGTTGGAATCTACGAGGTTCTCGTCGGGCTCGCAGTTGGAGCAGTTGATAGAAGTTTTTGAGCAAATCAAATTGAGAGAGGATGGATCAAAATCGCAGTAGCAATAAACAAAAAAAAAAATTAATGAAGTAAAAATTATTGCATGTAAATTGGCATACTACTATAAGACCTAGTAAGGCATGTGTACTTCTCGGTGATCACTGGTAGAGTCTGGGTTAGACCTAGGTGATAGGGTGGATGTCGGGTTAACAATACCCGGGTAAAATATTTGAGGGGGGTAAGAGCTAGAGTGAGCGGGATTATCACACTTAGCAGGTTTGGCTGGAGTTAGTCAAGGAACCCCAAGTCAAGTTTAAGGGGGGAATTGTTAGGTAAACTTGACTCGGGATAGAGTTAAAGTTGACGAGGTTAAATAGTGATGGTTTTGGGGCACATGGTATTGTGCACCCATAGTATTCCGCCCGTGGTATTATATGTAATGGAGCTTATAAAAGGCTCGAAGGACTTCATTGTAATGCAAGACCTGGAGGTGAGCAGTGAAGGCTCACTTGGTCGGATTGGCCAGGGTTTTGGCCAATTCTAATGAGATCTTATTAGGTTGGGTTTTTCCCCAGATTTGGGGTTTTCCTGGATAAACATTTGTGTTTATGTGTTTATGGTTGTTGCTGCTTATTTTTATATTTATTCTTCTCAATAATTATTTATGTTATGTAGTAAATTTCTTAACAATAACAAGGGCTAGAACAAGGTGGATGAAATAATTTTTGGAAACAAGGGAAAAGGTTTCATTATAGTCAATTCCTTCAACATGAGAGAATCCATTAGAAAATAATCTGGGCTTATCCATTTCAATACATCTATATGATACTTCCTTAGTTCTATATACCCATTTACATCTGAAAAGTTTTCCTCATTTTAGAAGAGGCACAAGCTCCCAAGTATAATTTACCATCAAGGAATGATATTATTCATTAATTGTTATTTCCCTGAATAAAATTTCATAATCCAGGGCAGAGGTGGTCTCAAGGTTCATTCCCAAAGGGCTAGGAATCCCTTGATCAGTTTTGGTGGGATACACAGTAAAGCCCAGGGGAGAAGTCTTGTTTTAGGACCTAGTGATTCGAGTTTGGATTGTGGTAAATCTTGAGAGACTAGTCTCAGTTTAGGGCCTAGTGATTTGGGATTCAGTTCAGTAAAGATTGAGAGACAAGGAGAAGGAAAATTCTTCAAGAATAGTGATGGATTCTAGATGGCATTCCAATTTAGGTTTGGTTGTGATCAGAGCACTGGTTTTGGTGTGATCACGATTTAGTGAGGGTGGAGGTGGTTTCACCTCTAGATTCCATTGGTTGTTCTATGAGATCCCACATTCAAGATTGGAATATGGCATGAGGGTGACTGGTTGAAAGAGAGATTTGGTTAAGCCATGTCTATGGTCAGGTGGTACGTGGAAGTCCCGAACCTGGTCGAATTTGCCTATGATTATCTAAGTTCTCTTACTTTTACACTTTTTTATATATGCATTTAATAGTTGTCATATCTCTAATATTTATATGGTATTATGTTGGTTATAAGCATGGTTGTATGATCGGTTCATATCATGGTTATTTCATGTATTTACTTGTAATTGTCAAATGGATTGATGCAATACCTAATTGATGATGATAACAGTTCAATGGAGAAGGTGGTGATCCTTCTGGTTATGTTTCATAATTTCTTTCAGTCATTCATGCTCTGTCTTGTATCCTAGACCTATAGATTGCATTGATGCCAAGTGTTTGACAGAATGTAAGTCCTGGTTTGGGATGCTCAGGCGTAATCCTAAGGTTGATTTTTGATTTGTTTATATTTTCATCATGTCTTTGATGGATTCTGAAGTTTATAACAAGTTATGGGATAAGGTTAGGATTCTATGCTAGAAAAGTGGCTTAAATCTCTGGGACATTGGCACATGTCTACTGAAAAGAGTCTAGGGACACTAGTACATAGGCCTATGAGAGTGACTCTAGCTTCTAGACATTGTCTTTCCTATAGCATGAGAGTGACCAGGGGTTAAAATGCTTAAATCATCAGTGGGACTTAGGGACATGATGTTTGAGTGGCTGACATGTCTCCTGAGGGTGTTGTTGTTGATGTGGATGGGTTTGTTTGATATGTTTCGTCGATTCCATTTCGTTAAGGTCACCAAGGAAGTTGAATTCCTTATAGTGACCTCTCTTGTCACATGTTTACCCCGGCTGGTCGGTTTCTTGGGTGGATCTAGGAGGAGGGGGTGTTACAAATTGGTATCAGAGCAAGTTGCACTCTCTTTGGGACATATCCAATACAACATATTGGTATTAGACCATGGTTGCACTCTTCTTGGGTGAAATTGTTGGCCATGCATGCATGTCAATTTCATGTGTGTCTCTTACACTTGCATTCCATGTGCTTGTTGCATTTCTCAAGTTGATCATGATTGTAGTAAGGTTGTCATGAGGAACTTGATGTGATTTTATGGAATGCATCATTGGAAGTATATGACTGGTTGCATATGGTTATATGTCATTTACATGTTGATTATATGTCACTTGACTACATCCTTTTATATTAGGTGCATTCTTGAATTTTTTGATTACATGTATCAGTCTTGTAGGTTGGTTACAATAATTGATCACTTATGCTCGACTACATGTGTTCATACATAAGTGTAGTTGATTAGGCATTTCTTATGCATGTTGATAAGTTGCATGTGGAAATGTGTGCAATGGAGTGATGGTTGTTGTCATTCATGAGGTCATATCATGCATTGTTGATATGGCCTTGCATTGATGACTTGACCCTAGCTAGAATGATGTTTATGAATTGATGCATTTATTTGATATATGTCTATATGTTGTTATGATTATGTTATACATGTGTCACACCGATTTTATGATCTTGCAAACAAGGTATCCTCCTCAAATTATGCTAAGGTACGTTGGGTTATTGTGATTTGGTTTAGCTGACATAGTATGCCTTGTAGGAAAGGGATCAAATGTATAGGAGGGTGGTAGACTACATAGAATCTCCCTATGCATCATATGGAAAGCATGGTGTGGGGAACTCTTCTAACTTGGAAGACACATTGAGAACCCTGAAGGAAGAAATAAGTAGTTTCAAAGAAGACAATGACAAAATCATGTACGCACAAGAGAAACAAGCAGATGTGAATGCGATACTACTTCAAAGTTTGTCAGATTTGTAGCAACAGGGGCCATTCCGAATCAGCCATGGCTAGGATGACATAACTAATGGGGCATCTGGGAGTAGGTCTCCTAATAGACATAGGTCAGATAGCTCTGACACAATCATAGATGGCAGACTATTGGACACTCCAGATATAAGAGGTGATAGACACATGTAATATTCTAGTTCTAGTTCTAACAGGCATCATGGTCATCATCGTTATCATCCTTATCGGAGTAGTGATAGGGGATAATTGTAATATGAGTTTAAGAAGGAAAAGCCACATACCTTTCATGGAGAGATGAAGAAATCGCAGGATGCGGAGGCATGGTTTCTTGGTATGAAGAAATTATTCTAATTGCATGAGTATTCATAAAATAGGAAAGAAATGATAGCCACTTTGAGTCTCAAAGGTAAAGTAGATATTTGGTGGGAAGACATGAAGAATGTAAAAGGTATACATGAGGAGGATTTGACTTGGCATGCATTTGAAAGGCTCTTCAAGAATAAGTACTTGTTGGAGAGGTACTATGATGACAGGGCTAAGGCATTTTATGAGTTGCAGATGGGTTCCATTATAGATGATGAGTATACTAGCAGGTGTTTGGAGCTTTTGAGGTATGTGCCTTACCTCAAGGAGGAGAAGTCCAAGTTTCAGAGTTTCATCAATGGACTTTTAGTTGCATACAGAGACCAGATTGAGTTCGATGAGCCTAGATCATTGGAGGAGGCCATTCGAAAGCAGAAGCATTGTTACGAACAATCAAAGCGTAAATTTGAGCCTAAGAATGACTTGAAAAAAAATGAATAAGCTAAAATAAAATGGCCACCAAAGAGAGGAAGACCTTAACATGAATATGAGAAATAAAATGCAGTTCCTTACAAGAGATTCAATATAGCTAAGAAGGGACGTGGACAGAAGCAGACTAGAGGTGGTGGTAGGGAACCATTGCAGTTTTGGATATGTGGTAAGGACAATCATAAGAGGGATTTTTCGCAGTATCGGAGTGTTGGTAGACCCCAGATCTACAATTCTTAGGAGGCGCATATAGTTGGTGTTGTTGGTCATAGTATTCCTCGGATCTATGTTATTGTGCACAATAGGCAGGCGAATCATTAGGCATCGATCATTGAGATGGAAGGTAAGCTTTGTGATCAATTTCTTTCTATTTTGATTGATCTTGGATCTAACTATAGTTATATTAATCTTGACCTAGTGGATAAGTGTGGTTTGATAAAAGAATTGCATGCAAAATCTTGGTTGGTACAGTTGGCTACAAGTACAAAGAAGAGATTTATCTATTAGATGAGAGCTTTTGCATTTGATTTAAATGGTATGCCTATAGTATCACATTTGAATGTACTACCAATGGGATTGTATAGTATGATTTTGGGTATGGATTGGCTATAACTTCATAGAACCAAAGTGGATTGCTTCAACAAGTCCATTGAGTGTGAGGATGATAGTGGGGCAAATAGGACTTTGCAGGGGAAGAAGAAGCCTACAATAGTGAGGATGGTTACCACTATGTAGGCTAAGCATAGTTGCAGAAAAGGTTGTTTGATGTTTATAGTGCACACTTCTAGTAATAAAGGTAAGGAGGTTGAGGATGCATATGTGTTAAGAAGGTACCCATTTTTGCAATAGTTTCAGGATGTATTTCCTAAGGACATTATAAAGTTGCCACCTCACAGGGAGGTAAAAATTTTTATTCAGTTGGTGCCAGGGAAAGCTATAGCATAAAAAGCACCTTACAGGATGAGTACACCTGAGTTGATAGAGTTGAAGTTGCAGTTAAATGAGATGCTTGACAACGGATACATTAAGCCAAGTGTATTGCCTTGGGGTGCCCCCAATGTTGTTTGTAAAGAATAAATATGGTACTCTTAGATTGTGCATTACCTATCAAATCATTGCAGTGTAAAGGTAAGATGTTTGAATGGTTAGAAGAATGTGAGGCTAGTATTGACCAGCTTAAGCAGTTGTTGACAGATGCACTAATGATAAAGATTGTGGATCCATACAATTAGTTTGTAGTATGTACAGATGCTTGCAAGAGAGGACTTGGTGGAGTTCTCATGCAAGAAGGATAGGTAGTGTGTTATGAGTCACGGAAACTAAATGAGCATGAGCAGAACTATCCAATGCATGATCTTGAGCTAGAAGCAATTATACATGCATTGAAGATGTGGAGGCACTATCCTCTTTGCAGGAGGTTTACATTAATGAGCGATCACAATGGATTGAGATATTTGTTTGATCACTCAAATATGAATGCCAAGCAAGCTAGATGGGTGGATACCCTTAGTGAGTTCGACTTTGAGATCAGATACATCAAAGGGAAGGAGAACTGGGTTGTAGATGCTCTTAGCAGGAAGGTACATGTAAATCATATAACATCTATGAGCTCTTATGGGACAGAGGTATGGGATAGGATCTTGCAGGCAGGACAGTGGGATGAAAAATACATGGAGATTATGAACAAGTTACAACAAAGCACAGGTACAGGTACAAGTGATTAGTATGCAAACTATTGTCTCACGGAAGATGGTTTGGTGAGGTTTAGAGATAGGATCTATGTGTCAAATTGCAGTGAGTTCAAGAAGCTTATCTTGAGGGAGTTTCACGCCAATCCATACTTGGGTCATCCAGGATATCATAAGACATTGATGGCAGTGAACAAGTTCTACTATTGGCTGAATATGAAGAAGGAAGTGGCAGATTTCGTGACTAGATATTTAGATTGTCAGCAGGTCAAGGAAAAATGTAAGCATCTAGGTGGGTTACTACAGCCTATAGCTATTGCGAAATGGAAATGGGAGGTCATTTCCATGGATTTCATCATAGGTCTTCTGAGGACTATGAAGAAACATGATTCTATTATGGTCATGGTTGACAAGTTAGGCAAGGTAGATCACTTCATTCCAGTAAAGACTACATATTCAGCTAGTGAGATAGCATAGGTGTTCATCAGAGAGATAGTGAGATTGCATGGTGTTCCAAAGAAGATTATGTTGAACAGGGATGTAAATTTCACTTCCAAGTTCTGAAAGGAGCTATTTGTTGGCTTGGCTACAAAGCTGGCCTTCAGTACAACTTATCATTCGCAGATATATGGACAAGTAGAGAGGGTCAATAGGATTTTGGAAGATATCTTGAGGATGTACGTGATGCTCCAGCAGATAAAATGGGAGGATTATATTCCATTGGTTAAGTTCGTATACGGAATTGGTTATCAGGATTCATTGAGGATGAGTCCTTTCGAGGCATTGTATGGACGGAGTTGTAACACTCCCATCAGCTAGAGTGATCTAGTGAACAGGGTACTTATTGGACCGGCTATGTTGGTTGACATGGAGTAGGAAATGCAGGTTGTAGAGAAGAATCTAAAGGTAGCACAAGATATACATAATAGTTATGTGGATTAGCATAGGGAATTCAAGGAGTTTCAGGTTGGGGAGCATGTGTATTTTACCATCAAGCCCAAGAAGATCTCTTTGAGTATTGGATCATGTGCCAAGTTGACACCACGATATTGTGGGCCTTCTGAGATCCTTGAGATGATTGGACCAGTGTCATATCTACTTGCACTACCTCCAACAGGGAAACTCCATGATATTTTCCATATTTCATTTCTTAAGAAGTATATAAATGATTATGATCATGTTATTGATTGGTCTGTATTGGAGGTGGATCAAGAAGGAGAGTTCTAGCTAGAGCCTTGGTGCATATTGCAGCAGAAGCATCTCATGCTCAGGAACAAATCCATACAGCAAGCTAAAGTGTAGTGGAATCACTTTAGGCCTAAAGAAGCTACATGGGAGATGGTGGATCAGATGCGGGCCTTGTATCCTTCATTATTTGTCGGTTGAGGCAAAGCAGTTTTGGTTGATGTTGGTATATGTTTGGCATATGTTTTGCTGATGTTTTGATATATGTATGTATATGTATATGGATGTAATACCACCATGAGCTAAGTTATAAATCTCCAATAAGCAGTATGGTTATCATGTTATTATGGTTGTTATATTGTCATGATGTTTTTCTTTTGAGAAGGTATTTCATTATAAATACGGAAATGAGCTAAGTTATAAAGCTCCATGGGAAGTATGTTTGATTTTCAGTGGTTTCATAAATATCATGACATGGTTTAAAACCAAGGATGGTGTTCCCCAAGGGGGAGGGTTCTGTTACAGCCCTGGTGAAAATTCCATGTAATAAAAGTTCATAAAGGAAAAATAAGACCATGGTTAAGGGACACTTATTCCAAGCCAAAAGTTGGGCAAAGATATCCTAGTGGTCATCACTGGATGTGTGTTTTGGCTAAGGAGATTGGAAAAGGCTAAGGCAAAGGCATTAAAAGGGAAAAAGGCATGAAAGGGAAAAAAGGCATTTTTGGCACATTTAATTATGAAAATAAAGGAAATTAGGAGAAAAGGAAGCTAAAAGCTCATAGGTCGCTGAGGAGGAAATTGAAGGAAAATAATGCAAAATGAATAAATTAGAGGTGTCATTAATAAAAAAGCTTCTAAGGATCAGTTGATAAACTTTTTTCAGTTCAAGTTTGGAGCTCTCTCATTATTCTCTCTCTCTCTCTCCCTCTTGGTCACTTAGAGTTTTCTTGGAGCACTATAGCTTTGGAGCAAGGAAGGAAAAGCAAGCAAAGGAAAGGAAGGAAAGCAAGGATCAAGGAAAGGAAAGAAGGATCAAGTAGCTTCAACAAGAATACTTGTAGGTAACCTTTTTCATGTGGCATTTCCTATCTGGTTTGGACATGCATGGCTTTGCATGTTGGTGTATGGTTATCTTATTGTCAGTGACATTTTTTTGTTGGGTTATGACAGTGGTTTTCAGCCTAGCCTTACCTTTTTCCTAATTCCATGGTATGTTGGGATGTTTATCTTGGTTTTGAGCTTTGGTTTTTCGGATGGATTTCAGAATCAGGGGTGGAGGTGGTCTCAAGGTTCATTCCCAAAGGCCTATGAATCCCTTGACCAGTTTTAATAGGATACACGGTAAAGCCTGACGGGGAAGTCTCCTTTTAGGGCCTAGTGATCTAGGTTTGGATTGTGGTAAAGCCTGATAGACTAGTCTTGGTTTAGGGCCTAGTGATCTTGGATTGGATTGCGGTAAAGCCTAAGAGAAAAGGAGGCAGAAAATTCCTCAAGGATAGTGATGGATTCCGAATGGCATTCCACATTTGGTTTGGTTGTGATCGAAGCACCGATTTTGGTGTGATCATGGTTTGGTGAGGGTGGAGGTAGTTTAACCTCGGATTCCCTTGGTTGTTCTTGGATTTTTTGTTCTAAGAGATCCCGTATTCATAATTGGAATATGGCATGAGGGTGACTAGTTGAAACAGAGATTTGGTTCAGCCATATCTATGGTCAGGTGGTACGTGGAAGTCCCAAACCTAGTCAGATTTTCCTATGATTAATAAAAGCTAAGTTTTCTTACTTTTACACGTGTTTATATGTTGATTTAATGGTTTTCATATCTATGATATTTATATGGTTTTATGATCCTTATAAGCATGGTTGTATGACTAGTTCATGTCATGGTTATTTCATGTATTTACTTGTAATTGTCAAATGGATGGATGTAAGACCTAATTGATGATATAATATTTCAATGGAGAAGGTTGTGATAATTATTTTTATGTTTCATAAGTTATTTCAGTCAATCTTGCTCTGTCTTGTATGCTAGACCTATAGATTGCATTGATGCCAAGTGTTTGATAGAATGTTAGTTCCAATTGGGGATGCTTAGGCCTATTCCTAAAGTTTATTTTTGATTTGGTTATATTTCCATCATGTCTTTGATCGATTCCGAAGGTTATAACAAATCCTAGGCAGAGGCTAGGATTCTAGGCTAGAAAAGTGGCTAAAATCCTAGGGATGCTGGCATAGGTCTGCTGGAAAGAGTTCAAGGATGTTGGCACATAGGCTCTTCAGAGCGAATGTGGCTTCTGGATGTTTTCTTGCATATAACATGAGAGTAACCAGGGGTTAAAAGGCTTAAATCATCAGTGGGACTCAAGGGCGAGATGTCTGAGTGGCTGACATGTCTACCAAGGGTGTTGTTGCTGATGTGGATGGGTTTGTTTGATATGTTCTGTCAATTCCATTTCCTTAAGGTCAACAAGGAAGTTGAGTCCCTTATAGTGACCTCTCTCGTCGCATTTTTACCCTGGCTGACTAGCTTCTTGGGTGGACCTAGGAGGAGGGGTTGTTACATAAAAACTCTATTATTTTACCTTCACTTGAATGAGTGATTGGATATATTAATAGAAAGTTGTAGGAAATACTTGGAACACATAATATATCATTGAAATGACCATTATCTGCTTGAATTGTTTAAGACCCTACAAAATTAAGAGCTCTATCGTCACCAACAAATATTTATTTGTTGTTACAATCATTAAGAGAAAAAAAATATCTTTATCCTTCACCATATGATAAGATTCTCTAGAATCAATAAGCTACTCATCAAAAGAGGAGGTAGAGGTTGAATTGAAGGAGAAAAGAATAAAGTGAGTTTCCATGAGAAGAAGTGTTATAATAAGAATCAATACTAATGTTATGTTTATTAATTGTTCCTTCCAAGGTCTCCATCTTTTTAAAACATTTAGACTCCACATGTCCATATTTCCCACAATAATTGCACTTTTTGTTATTATTTTCATTCTTTAGTTCAACTTGATAGTCTAGAAGTAAATGTCTAAGTGTTTTGAACTTAGAGAAATAATATTGAATGCAATAAAATTAAATAGGAATTAAAGTTATGATCTAATTTTCAAGATGATAAAATATAATAATATTAGGTTTACCAAATATGTTTGTCCACTTTTCCTATACTTATTCATAATATCAATTCCTTGAATATGAAATCGCAAAGTAGGAGAAATGGACATTTCAATTAATCCACATGCCTTTCCATTCCTATTATCTCATTCGTATATCTTATTACCATAAGTGGGGGGCATTTCCTGTCCCAAGGTGATATGTTCAATCCTTTACTTCTTAGCACATCCTCCATGTGGGATTTCCATGAGAAGTAGTTGGTACTAGTAAGCAAAAATTCACTTGGAGTGGCCATATTAAAATATGTAGATAATATGATTTCAAAAGTTGAAATTGACTATTTGTACGCACAAATCTCAACAGAATAGGTTGTTTAAAAAAAATGTGTTATTGAAAACATACATTAGATGTCAAAATTACACCCTTTTTTTGAGAACGCATTAATAGTGACAAAGAGCCATGTGGTAGGTAGAAGTTGGCCCACATGGTGATGGATGTTGATGAAAACTAAAAATATTTTCCCTCGTTAGCTTTTCCTATAAGTTCACTTTTACAAATACATTAATTTATGAAATAATGCACTTTTATAAAACAAGGAAAATTCATTTTTGGGATTAACTTAATTTATAAATGAGAGTTTCATGCAAAAAAGAAAAAAAGGTTAAAGTTATTTTATAATGACTCACTTTTATATTACAAATTAAACACATTTTACAATAAAGTTATGAAATAAATTAAGATGCATGAACTTTTCAAAAAGTAACTTAGAAAATAGAGATTTGAACTCAAGGCCTCTTAGTAAATAAAGTAACTTTTAACTAAGTGAGCTAGTGAAAAAAGACCTTATGATACTAGTGAAGTAGGGTCGGCCTGTTGGCGTTGTTGTTAGACCTCTACTTTGAAGTGTGTGCCTACCATAAAAAGTGTGCTAATCCAAAAACAAAAAAATACTTTGGAAAAAAGGTTAAAGAAACACATTGTAATCATGACCATCAAATTACAATACAACTAATGCATACTAAATAAACACACTAAGAGTCACACTTTTACCTAATAGACATGTTAGACCAAGTTGAAGTTAACTAAGTCCTATGTGTCTAAATATTCCCATGGGCCTTGAAAATAGGTAAAGTATGCTTGGTATCCTTCTCATAATTTTAATAACACAAGAAATGGAGAAGATTGAACTCATTGCCTTCATTTTTCAATAAACATGAACAAGAAAAAAATGAAGGTTGTCCTTGCAAAACAAGAAATATAAAGGGTAAGCATCTAGTTCCAAGCTAGTGGAGGAAAAGTGAGGCAAAGAGGTTGATGAGGTAATATTGTAGCAGCTACAACCACCCTCCAAAATTTTTCCTTAGCTTCATTTTGGAGCCTCCCTACCAACCTTCCTCAGTAGCATGTCTTGCCTTGTCAAGTACACAAGTTTCAGTGATTTTCTAGTAGATTGCCAATCTGTGCATCATGGATTGTTGCACCCCCATCATAGGTTGTTTCTCTGAACTTGGTCCAGCTGCAGGCTGAATAGATCCCTCAACAAATTGCACAATTCTAGAGGGGAATGTTAGGCCCCTATACTACTAGTGTAACACCTCACTGTTATTAGTACAACCCCCTTATTATATTGTTGTACCCATGTAGTCCCCATATTGTTATTATTGTGCCCCATAGAAGCCCACTATTGTTATTATTGTTCCCTTACATTATTATTGTTATGTCGGCTCTGATTATATTATGAACCCTTATACTCCTATATATAGAAGGGAGGTCTTGTCATTTTTATCATCCAAGAATTGTTCATTTGTGTAATGTAAAGGAGGTTGCCCCCTCAAAGATGTTGAATTCTAAGGCGTTGATCTTTCTTTTCTATCTTTTTGTGAGCTGGTTTCATAACATTTGGTATCAAAGCTTTGGATTCTAGGGTTTTGCTACTCCAAATAGGTCATCGTGGTATTTTCGCTATAAATTTTTTTTTGGGATGTTTCAGAAGCTAAAAAAACCCCATTTGACAAAAAATATTGTTGAACCACGCATTTGAATTTCAGATCCTGTCTCGCTATATTTTCGAAGATATGATATGAGGAAGTTGGGGTTTTTGCAAGCTCCAGAATTTAATCTAAAATAGGTCATCGTGCTATTTTCGCTATAACCTTTTCGCTACGAAGTTTCAAAAGCTAAAGAAAAAGCCCATTTGAGAAGAAATCGTTCTAAATCTTAGGTCTGAATTCCAGATCTTGTCTCACTATATTTTCGGATATATGATCCGACGAAGTTAGGGTTTTTGCATACTCCTAAATTACATCCTAAACAAGTGACCTTGGAAAAATCATCATAACTTTCTCTGTAAGGAACAAATTGAAATTTTGTAAGAAGTTACAGAAATAGGACGGACTGTAGTTTTCTGTGCATAGTTTTCAGATCCGAAGGTTGAAACAGTGACACGTGGCACATTGTACAAGTTTGTTGTATTGAAACATTATATAATCAGTTCATCTTAGAAGATTGGGCATAACTCTTTCTTGGAGAATCAAATTCTAAACAGACTTCTGGGGTTAGAAAGAGGGCTCAGAGGGCCACTGCAGGAGACAATTTTAGAACTTTGAGATCTAAGAGTACAGAGTTACAGTCATTTCAAGATCAAGCTCATGAAATCAAGAAAAGGTGATATGAGGAAGTTTGATGGAAAGGATCCAATAAATTGGATACTACAAATGGAGCAATATTTTGATCTACATGGTGTACCACTATTACAAAAGGTGTGTATTGCATCTTCATGTTTAGAACCAGATCAATTTTTATCGTATAAAGGGCTTTATTCTCGTAAACAACTTGTTACGTGGTCAATTTTCATGGAGGAAATGATAGAACGTTATGAGGATACAAAGAGAAACACATTCTTTAGAGAAACACCACAACAATTGGAAGAAAAAAGAGAAAAAGGGCTTTGTTACAAAGTGGAAAGCAAAATTATGGAAACAACGAAGTCTACAAATCACAACTATAAAGATGGAAGTGTTGTTTCTCCTATCCTTCCACAACCTACAAGGGTTACACCACAACGATTGGAAGAAAAAAGAGAGAAAGGGCTTTGTTACAATTGTGATAACAAATACATTAAAGGTCATAAGTGTGCTGAGAAGAAATTATTTTACATTGATTGTGGAGAGGAGGAAGAAAAGGATCAAGAAACATCAAAATAAGAGTATATACACCAGGAACCAACCCAAGAGAAAGAAGAAATGAATCCGACCATATGTTGTAAAGCATTAGAAAGAATTACTACTCCTCAAACTCTTAAGATAGAAGGACATATCAAGAAGAAAAAGGTTCAAGAAGTGAAAGACCACATCAAGAAAGAAGAAGTGAATCCAACCGTTTCTTGTAATGCAATGGTCTAAATTACCACTCCTCAAACTATCAAGATAGAAGGACATATCAAGAAGATAAGTGTTCAAGAAGTGAAAGATCACATAGAGCATCAAGAAATGAATCCGACCATATCTTGTAATGCACTGGAAGAAATTACCACTCCTAAAACTCTCAAGATAGAAGGACATATCAAGAAGAAAAAGATTCAAGTAGTGAAAGATCACATCGAGCATTAGCAACAAGTTCTCCAACTTTTGAAGGATAATGCCACTTTGATGCAAAATCGAATGAAACAACAAGCAGATCAACATCGCAATGAAAGAAGTTTTGATGTAGGAGATTGGGTATTTCTATGGTTACATACATACAAACAAATTTCCCTCAAGAAAGCTATTTATGAGAAGGAAATGTCGGCAATACTACACGCACTTGAGAAATGGCGACCTTACCTAATGGGAAGACACTTCAAGGTAAAAACGGATCATGATAGTATTAAATATTTTTTAGAACAAAGATTATCCTCTAAAGAGCAACAAAAATGGGTCACAAAGATGTTGGGTTATGACTTTGAAATCATATACAAAAAAGGAAGCAAAATGTTGTGGCAGATGCACTCTCAAGAAAGGATGAGGATATGGAAGCATTGTTGTGTGCCATTTCTAGTAACCAACTAGATTGGATAGATGAAACAAGGTATGAATGGAAGAAGGACGAAGAAGTGTGGCCACTCATTCAAAAGTTGTAGAAGATCCTAGTTCAAACAATATTTCCAGAACTTGACGAGGAAGGAAAAATCATATGGGAGCCTAGAGCAGTCACAGAAACAAGAACCCGACAGCTACGAATCGATCAATTTCAAAGTATCTCATCTAGTGGAAGAACTTGCCTACTGAAGATTCCACATGGGAGGTCAAGAATTCTATACAGGAGCATCAAGAACTACTCAAGCGTTGAGGACAACACTTTTTGAAGGAGAGCCCCTATACTACTAGTGTAACCCCTTATTGTTATTAGTACAACCCTCTTATTATATTGTTGTACCCATGTAGTCCCCATATTGTTATTATTGTGCCCCATAGAAGCCCACAATCGTTATTATTGTGCCCTTACATTATTATTGTTATGTCAGCTCTAATTAGAAACAAGTTCTCCAACTTTTGAAGGATAATGCCACTTTGATGCAAAATCGAATGAAACAACAGGCAGATCAACATCGCAATGAAAGAAGTTTTGATGTAGGAGATTGGGTATTTCTATGGTTACATACATACAAACAAATTTCCCTCAAGAAAGCTATTTATGAGAAGGAAATGTTGGCAATACTACACGCACTTGAGAAATGGCGACCTTACCTAATGGGAAGACACTTCAAGGTAAAAACGGATCATGATAGTATTAAATACTTTTTAGAACAAAGATTATCCTCTAAAGAGCAACAAAAATCGGTCACAAAGATGTTGGGTTATGACTTTGAAATCATATACAAAAAAGGGAAGCAAAATGTTGTGGCAGATGCACTCTCAAGAAAGGATGAGGATATGGAAGCATTGTTGTGTGCCATTTCTATTAACCAACTAGATTGGATAGATGAAACAAGGTATGAATGGAAGAAGGACGAAGAAGTGTGGCCACTCATTCAAAAGTTGTAGAAGATCCTAGTTCAAACAATATTTCCAGAACTTGACGAGGAAGGAAAAATCATATGGGAGCCTGGAGCAGTCACGGAAACAAGAACCCGACAGCTACGAATCGATCAATTTCAAAGTATCTCATCTAGTGGAAGAACTTGCCTACTGAATATTCCACATGGGAGGACAAGAATTCTATACAGGAGCATCAAGAACTACTCAAGCATTGAGGACAACACTTTTTGAAGGAGAGCCCCTATACTACTAGTGTAACCCCTTATTGTTATTAGTACAACCCTCTTATTATATTGTTGTACCCATGTAGTCCCCATATTGTTATTATTGTGCCCCATAGAAGCCCACTATTGTTATTATTGTGCCCTTACATTATTATTGTTATGTCAGCTCTGATTTTCATGTCAGCTCCTATAGTATCACATTTGAATGTACTACCAATGGGATTGTATAGTATGATTTTTGGTATGGATTGGCTATAACTTCATAGAACCAAAGTGGATTGCTTCAACAAGTCCATTGAGTGTGAGGATGATAGTGGGGCAAATAGGACTTTGCAGGGGAAGAAGAAGCCTACAATAGTGAGGATGGTTACCACTATGTAGGCTAAGCGTAGTTACAGAAAAGGTTGTTTGATGTTTATAGTGCACACTTCTAGTAATAAAGGTAAGGAGGTTGAGGATGCATATGTGTTAAGAAGGTACCCATTTTTGCAATAGTTTCAGGATGTATTTCCTAAGGACATTATAAAGTTGCCACCTCACAGGGAGGTAAAAAATTTTATTCAGTTGGTGCCAGGGAAAGTTATAGCATAAAAAGCACCTTACAGGATGAGTACACCTGAGTTGATAGAGTTGAAGTTGCAGTTAAATGAGATGCTTGACAACGGATACATTAAGCCAAGTGTATTGCCTTGGGGTGCCCCCAATGTTGTTTGTAAAGAATAAATATGGTACTCTTAGATTGTGCATTGATTACAGGTACCTAAACAAGGTAACGATCAAGAAAATGTACCCATTACCAAGGATTGATGATTTTTTTGATCTTTTGAAGGGAGAAATAGTGTTCTCTAAGTTCGACTTGAGATCAGGATACCATCAGGTACGCATCAAGGAAGAGGATATCTTCAAGACTGCATTTAGGACCAGGTATGGGCATTATGATTTTGTTATAGTTCCATTCAGTTTGACTAATGGTCCAGCTACATTTATGTGTTTGAAGAATAGTGTGTTACGTCCTTATCTAGACAAGTTTTTTATTGTATTCATTGATGACATACTGGTATATTCTAAGAATGAGGAAGAACATGACAAGCATTTAGTAGTAGTGTCGAGATTGCTAAGAGAGCATCATTTGTATGCTAAACTTAGCAAGTGAATCTTATTTCAAATTGAGGTACATTATTTGGGGCATGTTGTCTCCATGGATGACATAACAATGGATCTAGAGAAGATAAGGGTCATCATGGAATAGGAAGCTCCTAAGAATGTGTATGAGGTGATATCATTCATCGGATTGGTAGGTTACTATAGGAAGTTTGTCAGGAACTTCTCATAGATTGCATATCCTATCAAATCATTGCAGTGTAAAGGTAAGATGTTTGAATGGTTAGAAGAATGTGAGGCTAGTATTGACCAGCTTAAGCAGTTGTTGACACATGCACTAGTGATAAAGATTGTGGATCCAGACAATTAGTTTGTAGTATGTACAGATGCTTGCAAGAGAGGACTTGGTGGATTTCTCATGCAAGAAGGATAGGTAGTGTGTTATGAGTCACGGAAACTGAATGAGCATGAGCAAAACTATCCAATGCATGATCTTGAGCTAGAAGCAATTATACATGCATTGAAGATGTGGAGGCACTATCCTCTTCGCAGGAGGTTTACATTAATGAGCGATCACAATGGATTGAGATATTTGTTTGATCACTCAAATATGAATGCCAAGCAAGCTAGATGGGTGGATACCCTTAGTGAGTTTGACTTTGAGATCAGATACATCAAAGGGAAGGAGAACTGGGTTGTAGATGCTCTTAGCAGGAAGGTACATGTAAATCATATAACATCTATGAGCTCTTATGGGACAGAGGTATGGGATAGGATCTTGCAGGCAGGACAGTGGGATGAAAAATACATGGAGATTATGAACAAGTTACAACAAAGCACAGGTATAGGTACAAGTGATTAGTATGCAAACTATTGTCTCACGGAAGATGGTTTGGTGAGGTTTAGAGATAGGATCTATGTGTCAAATTGCAGTGAGTTCAAGAAGCTTATCTTGAGGGAGTTTCATGCCAATCCATACTTGGGTCATCCAGGATATCATAAGACATTGATGGCAGTGAACAATTTCTACTATTGGCTGAATATGAAGAAGGAAGTGGCAGATTTCGTGACTAGATATTTAGATTGTCAGCAGGTCAAGGAAAAATGTAAGCATCTAGGTGGGTTACTACAGCCTATAGCTATTGTGAAATGGAAATGGGAGGTCATTTCCATGGATTTCATCATAGGTCTTCCGAGGACTATGAAGAAACATGATTCTATTATGGCCATGGTTGACAATTTAGGCAAGGTAGATCACTTCATTCCAGTAAAGACTACATATTCATCTAGTGAGCTAGCATAGGTGTTCATCAGAGAGATAGTGAGATTGCATGGTGTTCCAAAGAAGATTATGTTGAACAGGGATGTAAATTTCACTTCCAAGTTCTGAAAGGAGCTATTTGTTGGCTTGGCTACAAAGCTGGCCTTTAGTACAACTTATCATTCGCAGATAGATGGACAAGTAGAGAGGGTCAATAGGATTTTCGAAGATATCTTGAGGATGTACGTGATGCTCCAGCAGATAAAATGGGAGGAGTATATTCCATTGGTTAAGTTCGTATACGGAATTGGTTATCAGGATTCATTGAGGATGAGTCCTTTCAAGGCATTGTATGGACGGAGTTGTAACACTCCCATCAGCTAGAGTGATCCAGTGAATAGGGTACTTATTGGACCGGCTATGTTGGTCGACATGGAGTAGGAAATGCAGGTTGTAGAGAAGAATCTAAAGGTAGCACAAGATATACATAATAGTTATGTGGATTAGCATAGGGAATTCAAGGAGTTTCAGGTTGGGGAGCATGTGTATTTTACCATCAAGCCCAAGAAGAGCTCTTTGAGTATTGAATCATGTGCCAAGTTGACACCACGATATTGTGGGCCTTCTGAGATCCTTGAGATGATTGGACTAGTGTCATATCTACTTGCACTACCTCCAACAGGGAAACTCCATGATATTTTCCATATTTCATTTCTTAAGAAGTATATAAATGATTATGATCATGTTATTGATTGGTTTGTATTGGAGGTGGATCAAGAAGGAGAGTTCTAGCTAGAGCCTTGGTGCATATTGCAGCGGAAGCATCTCATGCTCAGGAACAAATCCATACAGCAAGCTAAAGTGTAGTGGAATCACTTTAGGCCTAAAGAAGCTACATGGGAGATGGCGGATCAGATGCGGGCCTTGTATCCTTCATTATTCGTCGGTTGAGGCAAAGCAGTTTTGGTTGATGTTGGTATATGTTTGGCATATGTTTTGCTGATGTTTTGATATATGTATGTATATGTATATGGATGTAAATACCACCATGAGCTAAGTTATAAATCTCCAATAAGAAGTATGGTTATCATGTTATTATGGTTGTTATATTGTCATGATGTTTTTCTTTTGAGAAGGTATTTCATTATAAATACGGAAATGAGCTAAGTTATAAAGCTCCATGGGAAGTATGTTTGATTTTCAGTGGTTTCATAAATATCATGACGTGGTTTAAAACCAAGGATGGTGTTCCCCAAGGGGGAGGGTTCTGTTACAGCCCTGGTGAAAATTCCATGTAATAAAAGTTCATAAAGGAAAAATAAGACCATGGTTAAGGGACACTTATTCCAAGCCAAAAGTTGGGCAAAGATATCCTAGTGGTCATCACTGGATGTGTGTTTTGGCTAAGGAGATTGGAAAAGGCTAAGGCAAAGGCATTAAAAGGGAAAAAGGCATGAAAGGGAAAAAAGGCATTTTTGGCACATTTAATTATGAAAATAAAGGAAATTAGGAGAAAAGGAAGCTAAAAGCTCATAGGTTGCTGAGGAGGAAATTGAAGGAAAATAATGCAAAATGAATAAATTAGAGGTGTCATTAATAAAAAAGCTTCTAAGGATCAGTTGATAAACTTTTTTCAGTTCAAGTTTGGAACTCTCTCATTATTCTCTCTCTCTCTCTCCCTCTTGGTCACTTAGAGTTTTCTTGGAGCACTATAGCTTTGGAGCAAGGAAGGAAAAGCAAGCAAAGGAAAGGAAGGAAAGCAAGGATCAAGGAAAGGAAAGAAGGATCAAGTAGCTTCAACAAGAATACTTGTAGGTAACCTTTTTCATGTGGCATTTCCTATCTGGTTTGGACATGCATGGCTTTGCTTGTTGGTGTATGGTTATGTTATTGTCAGTGACATTTTTTTGTCGGGTTATGACAGTGGTTTTCAGCCTAGCCTTACCTTTTTCCTAATTCCATAGTATGTTGGGATGTTTATCTTGGTTTTGAGCTTTGGTTTTTCGGATGGATTTCAGAATTAGGGGTGGAGGTGGTCTCAAGGTTCATTCCCAAAGGCCTATGAATCCCTTGACCGGTTTTAATAGGATACACGGTAAAGCCTGACGGGGAAGTCTCCTTTTAGGGCCTAGTGATCTAGGTTTGGATTGTGGTAAAGCCTGATAGACTAGTCTTGGTTTAGGGCCTAGTGATCTTGGATTGGATTGCGGTAAAGCCTAAGAGAAAAGGAGGCAGAAAATTCCTCAAGGATAGTGATGGATTCCGAATGGCATTCCACATTTGGTTTGGTTGTGATCGAAGCACCGATTTTGGTGTGATCATGGTTTGGTGAGGGTGGAGGTAGTTTAACCTCGGATTCCCTTGGTTGTTCTTGGATTTTTTGTTCTAAGAGATCCCGTATTCATAATTGGAATATGGCACGAGGGTGACTAGTTGAAACAGAGATTTGGTTCAGCCATGTATATGGTCAGGTGGTACGTGGAAGTCCCAAACCTAGCCAGATTTTCCTATGATTAATAAAAGCTAAGTTATCTTAATTTTACACGTGTTTATATGTTGATTTAATGGTTTTCATATCTATGATATTTATATGGTTTTATGATCCTTATAAGAATGGTTGTATAACTAGTTCATGTCATGGTTATTTCATGTATTTACTTGTAATTGTCAAATGGATGGATGTAAGACCTAATTGATGATATAATATTTCAATGGAGAAGGTTGTGATAATTATTTTTATGTTTCATAAGTTATTTCAATCAATCTTGCTCTGTCTTGTATGCTAGACCTATAGATTGCATTGATGCCAAGTGTTTGATAGAATGTTAGTTCCAGTTGGGGATGCTTAGGCCTATTCCTAAAGTTGATTTTTGATTTGGTTATATTCCATCATGTCTTTGATCGATTCCGAAGGTTATAACAAATCCTAGGCAGAGGCTAGGATTCTAGGCTAGAAAAGTGGCTAAAATCCCAGGGATGCTGGCACAGGTCTGCTAGAAAGAGTTCAAGTATGTTGGCACATAGGCTCTTAAGAGCGAATGTGGCTTCTGGATGTTTTCTTGCATATAACATGAGAGTAACCAGGGGTTAAAAGGCTTAAATCATCAGTGGGACTTAAGGGTGAGATGTCTGAGTTGCTGACATGTCTCCCGAGGGTGTTGTTGCTGATGTGGATGGGTTTGTTTGATATGTTCTGTCAATTCCATTTCCTTAAGGTCAACAAGGAAGTTGAGTCCCTTATAGTGACCTCTCTCGTCGCATTTTTACCCTGGCTGACTAGCTTCTTGGGTGGACCTAGGAGGAGGGGTTGTTACATAAAAACTCTATTATTTTACCTTCACTTGAATGAGTGATTGGATATATTAATAGAAAGTTGTAGGAAATACTTGGAACACATAATATATCATTGAAATGACCATTATCTACTTGAATTGTTTAAGACCCTACAAAATTAAGAGCTTTATCATCACCAACAAATATTTATTTGTTGTTACAATCATTAAGAGAAAAAAAATATCTTTATCCTTCACCATATGATAAGATTCTCTAGAATAAATAAGCTACTCATCAAAAGAGGAGGTAGAGGTTGAATTGAAGGAGAAACTAGAAGAATAAAGTGAGTTTCCATGAGAAGAAGTGTTATAATAAGAATCAATACTAATGTTATGTTTATTAATTGTTCCTTCCAAGGTCTCCATCTTTTTAAAACATTTAGACTCCACATGTCCATATTTCCCACAATAATTGCACTTTTTGTTATTATTTTCATTCTTTAGTTCAACTTGATAGTCTAGAAGTAAATGCCTAAGTGTTTTGACCTAATTTTCAAGATCTAATTTTCAAGATGATAAAATATAATAATATTAGGTTTACCAAATATGTTTTTCCACTTTTCCTATACTAATTCATAATATCAATTCCTTGAATATGAAATCGTAAAGTAGGAGAAATGGACATTTCAATTAATCCACATGCCTTTCCATTCCTATTATCTCATTCATATATCTTATTACCATAAGTGGGGGTCATTTCCTGTCCCAAGGTGATATGTTCAATCCTTTACTTCTTAGCACATCCTCCATGTGGGATTTCCATGAGAAGTAGTTGGTACTAGTAAGCAAAAATTCAATTGGAGTGGCCATATTAAAATATGTAGATAATATGATTTAAAAAGTTGAAATTGACTATTTGTACGCACAAATCTCAACAGAATAGGTTGTTTAAAAAAAATGTGTTATTGAAAACATACATTAGATGTCAAAATTACACCCTTTTTTTGAGAACGCATTAATAGTGACAAAGAGCCATGTGGTAGGTAGAAGTTGGCCCACATGGTGATGGATGTTGATGAAAACTAAAAATATTTTCCCTCGTTAGCTTTTCCTATAAGTTCACTTTTACAAATACATTAATTTATGAAATAATGCACTTTTATAAAACAAGGAAAATTCATTTTTGGGATTAACTTACTTTATAAATGAGAGTTTCATGAAAAAAAGAAAAAAAGGTTAAAGTTATTTTATAATGACTTACTTTTATATTACAAATTAAACACATTTTACAATAAAGTTATGAAATAAATTAAGATGCATGAACTTTTCAAAAAGTAACTTAGAAAATAGAGATGTGAACTCAAGGCCTCTTAGTAAATAAAGTAACTTTTAACTAAGTGAGCTAGTGAAAAAATACCTTATGATACTTGTGAAGTAGGGTCGGCGTGTTGGCGTTGTTGTTAGACCTCTACTTTGAAGTGTGTGCCTACCATAAAAAGTGTGCTAATCCAAAAACAAAAAAATACTTTGGAAAAAAGGTTAAAGAAACACATTGTAATCATGACCATCAAATTACAATACAACTAATGCATACTAAATAAACACACTAAGAGTCACACTTTTACCTAATAGACACGTTAGACCAAGTTGAAGTTAACTAAGTCCTATGTGTCTAAATATTCCCATGGGCCTTGAAAATAGGTAAAGTATGCTTGGTATCCTTCTCATAATTTTAATAACACAAGAAATGGAGAAGATTGAACTCATTGCCTTCATTTTTCAATAAACATGAACAAGAAAAAAATGAAGGTTGTCCTTGCAAAACAAGAAATATAAAGGGTAAGCATCTAGTTCCAAGCTAGTGGAGGAAAAGTGAGGCAAAGAGGTTGATGAGGTAATATTGTAGCAGCTACAACCACCCTCCAAAATTTTTCCTTAGCTTCATTTTGGAGCCTCCCTACCAACCCTCCTCAGTAGCATGCCTTGCCTTGTCAAGTACACAAGTTTCAGTGATTTTCTAGTAGATTGCCAATCTGTGCATCATGGATTGTTGCACCCCCATCATAGGTTGTTTCTCTGAACTTGGTCCAGCTGCAGGCTGAATAGATCCCTCAAAAAATTGCACAATTCTAGAGGGGAATGTTAGGCCCCTATACTACTAGTGTAACACCTTAATGTTATTAGTACAACCCCCTTATTATATTGTTGTACCCATGTAGTCCCCATATTGTTATTATTGTGCCCCATAGAAGCCCATTATTGTTATTATTGTGCCCTTACATTATTATTGTTATGTCGGCTCTGATTATATTATGAACCCTTATACTCCTATATATAGAAGGGAGGTCTTGTCATTTTTATCATCCAAGAATTGTTCATTTGTGTAATGTATAGGAGGTTGCCCCCTCAAAGATGTTGAATTCTAAGGCGTTGATCTTTCTTTTCTATCTTGTTGTGAGCTGGTTTCATAACATTTGGTATCGAAGCTTTGGATTCTAGGGTTTTGCTACTCCAAATAGGTCATCGTGGTATTTTTGCTATAACTTTTTTTTTGGGATGTTTCAGAAGCTAAAAAAACCCCATTTGAAAAAAAATATTGTTGAACCACGCATTTGAATTTCAGATCCTGTCTCGCTATATTTTCGAAGATATGATATGAGGAAGTTGGGGTTTTTGCAAGCTCCAGAATTTCATCTAAAATAGGTCATCGTGTTATTTTCGCTATAACCTTTTCGCTACGAAGTTTCAAAAGCTAAAGAAAAAGCCCATTTGAGAAGAAATCGTTCTAAATCTTAGGTCTGAATTCCAGATCTTGTCTCGATATATTTTTGGATATATTGAGGAAGTTAGGGTTTTTGCATACTCCTAAATTACATCCTAAACAAGTGACCTTGGAAAAATCATCATAACTTTCTCTGTAAGGAACAAATTGAAATTTTGTAAGAAGTTACAGAAACAGGACGGACTGTAGTTTTCTGTGCATAGTTTTCAGATCCGAAGGTTGAAACAGTGACACGTGGCACATTGTACAAGTTTGTTGTATTGAAACATTATATAATCAGTTCATCTTAGAATATTGGGCATAACTCTTTCTTGGAGAATCAAATTCTAAACAGACTTCTGGGGTTAGAAAGAGGGATCAGAGGGCCACTGCAGGAGACAATTTTAGAACTTTGAGATCTAAGAGTACAGAGTTATAGTCATTTCAAGATCAAGCTCATGAAATCAAGAAAATGTGATATGAGGAAGTTTGATGGAAAGGATCCAATAAATTGGATACTACAAATGGAGCAATATTTTGATCTACATGGTGTACCACTATTACAAAAGGTGTGTATTGCATCTTCATGTTTAGAAACAGATCAATTTTTATGGTATAAAGGGCTTTATTCTCGTAAACGACTTGTTACGTGGTCAATTTTCATGGAGGAAATGATAGCACGTTATGAGGATACAAAGAGAAACACATTCTTTAGAGAAACACCACAACAATTGGAAGAAAAAAGAGAAATAATGTGTTGTGCCCAGCAGCGTGAGGTGGAACCATTTCCCCCTAACTCATTCCTACATACATTCTAAGTTTACAACATAGACCAGGTATATCAGTGATAGATGTCATTATTCCATTCCATATACTACATATCCATACAATACTCTTCTCTATACATATTATTCGCATCTCTACGTGCTACTCGCATCTCTACGCTTCACTTTGCCATTGTAGTAATTTGTCATAATATGCAATCTTAAGCTTTGGGATTTTTTATATTGTGAAAAGAATGGAGACTTCATAAATAAGAATAGGGGGATATATTCCCTACATATTCCCTTTGGGCGTGATCCGTAGATCCCATGTGCCCTAGATGCGGTTGGGTTTTCCGTGCGGTACCAGTGATGTGAACAGGATGGATACGTGACCAGCAGTTCTCGATCCACCGTGCCCAGGAAGGAGACATGTTCGTGCAAAGTGATCCATAAGCTATAGGTAGGGGCCACTTCAAGTTCTTTGATTTTATAGTAAGAATGCCACATTTTCATTACTCTCTCTATTTATGAAATAGACATCCTTCAGTGAAGGAAGTACAGATACGAATATAGAAGTGAAATCCAGACCCCATACCAAGAGTGTTGGGGTGGATTACTACCCTGATAACTGATACACCCATGCATGAAGTCTTCCCACTGACCGGGAGACACAGACAGCCCGAGATGCCTACATCCTCAGACTGCACGTTTAGCCCTAGCACCTACAGCTTCTGATTAGAAATAATAACGGAGATCTCCTTGCCCCCCGGAGGGAACAAGCGGCTTCGCACCTTAATATATATATATATATATATATATATATATATATATATATATATATATATATATATATATATATATATATATATTCTATTATGAAATTATCTTAGTCTCTTAGATAAGAGTAGACAGGTGCAGGAAGCTCTAGTACGTGCCAAGTTGCCCCCGTGCCCAGTATTACGTGCAACCAATCATAGGCAACCGGTCATTCCCAGTCGGCCAATAGAGTTTCTCATTTTATGTTCCCATGGATATAAGACAACAGAATGAGAAAATATCTCATTAATGGAACAATCACAAATACAACACAAATGAAATTAGATATACATAGAATAGAATAGTCAAATATGGATTAGGTATTAGCTTAACAGGCCACTGTCATTAACACAAAAAACATGCAATCTACTGGCTTTGATACTTGGCTTGAAGTCTGTCTGGGTGGGATTCCACACAACATGTTATAGAAGTACCCTTTATTCACTCCATGGCCGAGAGAAAGGAAATGTTACCCATGTGACATACAACAGAATGCTTACAAAGGTCGGTACTCATGGGATGCTCTGCTCAGAAGTGCTGTAACAGTCAGTGCATAAGGTGAGTTACACTCATAGTTAGTTTAACGATAGCCGCTAGTAAATAGCTGCTAGTAAATCCAGAATCCGCTAGGCTATTCCGCTAATCCTATACAGTGATCCAATACTTACTGCTTAAGACTCAGCAGGCTATTACAAGGCTAGTTTCCATGGAGAACTTACGGCAGGCTTGAACGGAACTACAGTCTCCCATAGGGCTAAGACTTAAGCTAGTCCAGTTCATAGGGAGCTCTACTTCATGTTTGATTTTTCTTTCAAAATGCATGTTTCTGATAATGCCATTTTATAGCTATTACCTTTTTGTACCTTTTTGATTTCATCCATTCCACTTAGACAGGAGTTGTTGGATCAGGGGGAAGGAAGAGAGAGAAAGGTCCCGGAGGGGCTTGCGCTTCCTAGTGCAAGGACCCGACAGGGGGCTCGACTGATAAGGATGCGTAAGCAGGCTCGACTGTTAAGGCCGCCATCACCTTTAGGTGCTCGACCATAAGGACCTTTAGGTGCTCGACCATAGGACCTTTAGGTACTCGACCATAAGGGAGAGGGAGAGGATGCGTAAGCAGGCTCGACTGTTAAGGCCGCCATCACCTTTAGGTGCTCGACTGATAAGGACCTTTAGGTGCTCGACCATAAGGACCTTTAGGTGCTCGAC
Organism: Pinus tabuliformis; assembly: GCA_031772625.1. Classification (NCBI taxonomy): domain Eukaryota; kingdom Viridiplantae; phylum Streptophyta; class Pinopsida; order Pinales; family Pinaceae; genus Pinus; species Pinus tabuliformis. The sequence goes on from CM062817.1 coordinate 825,011,292, forward strand.
TGTTAAGGATGCGTAAGCAGGCTCGACTGTTAAGGAGAGGACCCTTTAGGGTGCTCGACCATAAGGACCTTTAGGTGCTCGACCATAGGACCTTTAGGTACTCGACCATAAGGGAGAGGAGAGGGAGAGGATGCGCAAGCAGGCTCGACTGTTAAGGCCGCCATCACCTTTAGGTACTCGACTATTAAGGAGAGGGAGAGGAGAGGGAGAGGAGAGGATGCGTAAGCAGGCTCGACTGGCCGCCATCACCTTTAGGTGCTCGACTGTTAAGGAGAGGGAGAGGAGAGGAAATCTCAAAAAGAGGAAATAAAGACATCAACTCCTAGCATCAAGTACCAGCATTGAGTACCAGCATCTATTTATTCTTGGCATCGACTATGACTCTTTTATCGACTCTTGTATCAACACCTGTCATCGAGTGCATCGACACCTACCTGGCTATGACCTCCTGGCTGTCGTCGACCACTGGCTATCCTATCAGCGACTACCTGGCAATGAGACTGGCTATTGGTGAGCACTGGCTTTGTATGGCTTTGTGACTGGCGAGAATGGATTTCTACTGGCTAGGTGGGGGAGTTGGGTGGCTTGGTCTTGGGACTGCCTGGCTTTGTGCTTCAACTGGCTGGAGCTGACTGGCTGGTGGCTGGCTTTCGAACTTTAGATGACTGGCTACAGGCTGTCTTTCTTGCTGGCAGTAGCTCGCTCAAGTATTGGAAGAATTTCTGCATTTACCAATTGTTTTTTTCCATCTTATTTCCGTATTAACCGAAAGCTTATTTCCGTATTAACCGAGCTTTACCGGTAGAAGTTTTTGGTGAATTTGGATTGATTCATTTCCGTATTACCTGAGCTTTACTGATAGAAGTTGTCATCGAATGTGGTTAACTGCTACTGGATCAGCTACTGCTGATGCTATATATATACTGCTTACTTTGCTAGCGGATTCTCAGGGTGAAAAAGCAGGGTCGAGCAACTAATGACATCTATCAGATCAGTCATCAATCTGGTATGACACATATCTCATTCATGCATAATGACATATATAATGAATGAAATGACGTAGATAGAGATGATGGCGGCCCGTTGGTCGAGCAACTCAAGTTTCAATTGACTTATTGGCCCCCCCAAATAAGTAAAAAAAAGAGTCGAGCCGATGGCGGCCTTTTAGTTCTCAAGTTTCATTTTACTTATTGGGTGGAAGGGCATCGGAATGAGTGAGTCGATGGTAGCCTTATAGTCGAGTCACTAACGTACCTCTCCTCTCCTCTCCCTTATGGTCGAGCACCCTAAAGGGTCCTCTCCTTAACAGTCGAGCCTGCTTACGCATCCTTATCAGTCGAGCCCCCCAAAGGGTCCTGTTAGTCGAGTCACTAACGTACCTCTCCTGTTAGTCGAGTCACTAACGTAACTCTCCTCTCCTCTCCCTTATGGTCGAGCACCCTAAAGGGTCCTCTCCTTAACAGTCGAGCCTGCTTACGCATCCTTATCAGTCGAGCCCCCTAAAGGGTCCTGTTAGTCGAGTCACTAACGTACCTCTCCTCTCCTCTCCCTTATGGTCGAGCACCCTAAAGGGTCCTCTCCTTAACAGTCAAGCCTGCTTACGCATCCTTATCAGTCGAGCCCCCTAAAGGGTCCTGTTAGTCGACTCACTTAACGTACCTCTCCCATAGGTCGAGAGTTCGACAGGCTCAACTATAAAGATGGAAGTGTTGTTTCTCCTATCCTTCCACAACCTACAAGGGTTACACCACAACGATTGGAAGAAAAAAGAGAGAAAGGGATTTGCTACAATTGTGATAACAAATACATTCAAGGTCATAAGTGTGCTGAGAAGAAATTATTTTACATTGATTGTGGAGAGGAGGAAGAAAAGGATCAAGAAACATCAAAATAAGAGTATATACACCAGAAACCAACCCAAGAGAAAGAAGAAATGAATCCGACCATATGTTGTAAAGCATTAGAAAGAATTACTACTCCTCAAACTCTTAAGATAGAAGGACATATCAAGAAGAAAAAGGTTCAAGAAGTGAAAGACCACATCAAGAAAGAAGTGAATCCAACCGTATCTTGTAATGCAATGGTCGAAATTACCACTCCTCAAACTATCAAGATAGAATGACATATCAAGAAGATAAGTGTTCAAGAAGTGAAAGATCACATAGAGCATCAAGAAATGAATCTGACCATATCTTGTAATGCACTCGAAGAAATTACCACTCCTAAAACTCTCAAGATAGAAGGACATATCAAGAAGAAAAAGATTCAAGCAGTGAAAGATCACATCGAGCATTAGCAACAAGTTCTCCAACTTTTGAAGGATAATGCCACTTTGATGCAAAATCGAATGAAACAACAGGCAGATCAACATCGCAATGAAAGAAGTTTTGATGTAGGAGGTTGGGTATTTCTATGGTTACATACATACAAATAAATTTCCCTCAAGAAAGCTATTTATGAGAAGGAAATGTTGGCAATACTACACGCACTTGAGAAATGGCGACCTTACCTAATGGGAAGACACTTCAAGGTAAAAACGGATCATGATAGTATTAAATATTTTTTAGAACAAAGATTATCCTCTAAAGAGCAACAAAAATGGGTCACAAAGATGTTGGGTTATGACTTTGAAATCATATACAAAAAAGGGAAGCAAAATGTTGTGGCAGATGCACTCTCAAGAAAGGATGAGGATATGGAAGCATTGTTGTGTGCCATTTCTATTAACCAACTAGATTGGATAGATGAAACAAGGTATGAATGGAAGAAGGACGAAGAAGTGTGGCCACTCATTCAAAAGTTGTAGAAGATCCTAGTTCAAACAATATTTCCAGAACTTGACGAGGAAGGAAAAATCATATGGGAGCCTGGAGCAGTCACAGAAACAAGAACCCGACAACTACGAATCGATCAATTTCAAAGTATCTCATCTAGTGGAAGAACTTGCCTACTGAAGATTCCTCATGGGAGGACAAGAATTCTATACAGGAGCATCAAGAACTACTCAAGCGTTGAGGACAACACTTTTTGAAGGAGAGCCCCTATACTACTAGTGTAACCCCTTATTGTTATTAGTACAACCCTCTTATTATATTGTTGTACCCATGTAGTCCCCATATTGTTATTATTGTGCCCCATAGAAGCCCACTATTGTTATTATTGTGCCCTTACATTATTATTGTTATGCCAGCTCTGATTATATTATGACCCCTTAGACTCCTATATATAGAAGGGAGGTCTTGTCATTTGTATCATCCAAGAATTGTTCATTTGTGTAATGTAAAGGAGGTTGCCCCCTCGAAGAGGCTGAATTCTAAGGTGTTGATCTTTCTTTTCTATCTTTTTGTGAGCTGGTTTCATAACATTTGGTATCGGAGCTTTGGATTCTAGGGTTTCGCTACTCCAAATAGGTCATCATGATATTTTTGCTATAACTTTTTTTTCGCGACGTTTTAGAAGCTAAAAAAAAACCCATTTGAGAAGAAATATTATTGAACCATGCATCTGAATTTCAAAACTTGTCTCGCTATATTTTCAAAGATATGATATGAGGAAGTTAGGGTTTTTGCAAGCTCTAGAATTTCATCTAAAACAGGTCATCATGCTATTTTCGCTATAACCTTTTCGCTACGCAGTTTCAGAAGCTAACATGGAACCAGCCTTCGCTCCAAAAATTATGCAATTCTAGGTAGCATTTAGCTTCTCAGCCCATAAATTGTGTAATCCTTCTGGGAAGTCAGCCCAACTCCCTCCCACAAATGCACAAATTTTCCCCTCAACTAAGCAGGTAGTTGCATGTGCCATTGAGTTGACCGCTTCCACCCCATACCGAGAAAACTTGACTTGCATGCATGGGCTAATTTTCCCAAAATAGAAAAAAGAAACATGAAAAAAGCATCCCTAGATTTTAGGGAGCTATTTTTAGCAGTTGGAGGTTACATGCAAAGATCGTTTTAGAATATTTCCTCCAAGTGTCGCTTTTTCCTAGATTTGTGGCATGTGTGTCATGAGCCTCAAACATATTTATTCGACGCTTCAGATCTCACTTATTCACATTGATCTTGGAGCTTTGACATCCCAAAACACATCCAGGAGTCTTTGACACATCCAGCTCAACTATTCACGGGTAAGTCCTCTTAACTTGTATTTTGCAACATTTCTGTCACTTTTTGTGTTTTTGCTTGTGTGAGTGTTGTTTGCTTGATTTCTGTGAATGTGTGCTATCATTTACATGCATACTATCTTGTACTAGAACCATTTTAGTTTTCATTAGCATCTCACTGTTGTCATATGCATGAAATTGTTTTGCATGAAGAGTCGTTGATTCGGTGACTTGCTTCACCCACGTGCATGTTGTTCTATTTTCTGAAAATTTCATTCATTGTTTGCATGCACGATCATTCACTCATGCTTAAATTTAGTATCGCCATGCATTCAAACTGACATTTTATTTCAGTTTCCCATCGGTGAGTCTCAACAGACTTGGCTCGGACTCTACCTCACCAAGACAGCATTACGCAATCCTAAGAGGGAAGGCTCTATCTCCCTCTTAGGAAATGCGCATTTCTGCCCAGTGACTATCCTCTAGTCTTACATTGTGCAATTCTGAGGGACAATGATAGGTGGCCTAGAAAATTACGCAATGTAGTCACTGGGCCTACAACCATTTCCAGCTGAAATTGTGCATTGCGTAATTCTAGAAACCAGCAGGCCAGCCTGGATTGCACACTGATCCTGAGACGATGACATTGGGTAGTGTCAATGGGACGGAGATTGCTACCTTCAGGGCACAGGATTATGATGAGATGTATTAGATGTCAAAGCCTGTGATCACCATGGAGACACCCTTAAACATACCCAACAACAATTCCAACTCCAGAGATATCTTGAAGTATTAGGTGAAGGATTCGACTAAATTTAGGATGAAAACCAACAAGGTCTACATGACGAAGACACTGCATAAGGTGTATCAATACTTGGTCATATTTTCATTTTGTCTATATGGCCAAGAAGGCATGGAAACCGTCCCACAAAGTTGGGTGACCGCGTTGGACCAACTGGCCAGAGAAGGCAAAGCATGCAACTGGTCTGACATGTTGGCTCACCAGATGAAGGAATAGGTAACAAGGGCTCGAAAGCCACCCAAAGTTATGCAAGAATAAATATACATGCCCTCTTACATCTTGGATGCAATCTGTTCCCGTCAGGAGTTCTCAGGCTTGAAGTGGGCATGGACACTGGTGGAGACCTTTGTGAACACTTATTGTAAGACGTTGTCTGAATGCAGCTTCAAAGGAGTTATCATACATCTGTCTGATCATTTTTGTCACCCCAATTTACAAGATGATATTTGAACAAGATCCACCTTGCATGTCGAAGGCATCAATGGAGGAACTAATTGACATAGCTGATTGGTATGCCTCACCATCTGGCACCTTCATATGGATGTACAACGCAGAGAAACCTTTTCATGTTCTATCAAAGTTTTCCTTGGACAAACTCATCATGCAGGAAGTAGCATATCACATCTTGGCATGTTTATCAGCTAGGCTACACCAGAAGAAGAAGGCACCTTGGCCCGCTCTTCCATTGTGGATCAGGTTTTACGAGATACGTACTTTCAAGCATGTGGATGGTGAAGCAGAGGAGATGAAGAAATATCCATTCGATGCCTAAAGTTACAATCCTTATGACTCTCATTATCTTGTGAAAGACCACTGCACGAGAGTACAGTTTAACTGGATCCATGGGGCATGTCATTAGGCAGAGGAAGACCCATGGAGATATTGTTACAGCTTCTCCAGACATAATGAACCAGTCGGCCTCACTATGAAATGGGTAGAGAAGCAACATGAAGTAGCATCCTAGAGAGCACAAGAAGTAGCAGCAGCAGAGGAAAACATACTAGTGCGTGACAAGGGCAAGAGGAATATTGTCGACAACATGGAGGAAGAGAAAAGCTACAAGTTTCGAGCATACCCACTTGTGTAGAAAGTAGCTTTGGTAATAGAGGCAAAGAGGCAACAACACGACAAGAGAAACGTGTAAAGGTAGAGAGAGAAATGGAGAATGGAGGAAATAGAGAAGGAGTTGCATGAGTTGAAGGAGCAACTTCGGAAGGAATAGGATTTGTGCAAACAAGAGAAGGAAACGCAGTGGGAATAGGTACAATAGGGGGCGCAACTTGTACAGACATATGAAATTGCGCCCGTATAGGTAGTAGACTCATCAAAATAGCTGGCATTAGGCAGATAGGGTGAACCATCACAAGAGCAGGACTTCGCTTAAGAGATAGAGCAAGCACTTGAACATACGGATACAGATATGGAGCAACAAGAGTTAGAGAAAGATATCAACCTCATGCCTCACCATGAAGAGGTCGACCCACCATCTTCACTACATCTAAAAGAGGAGCAAGTCCCAAGTGACCAAGAAGATACTAAGATCCTTGGAGATCAACCATAAGGAGAGATGCATAACATCTCATTCAACGAGTCTCAACATAAAGTTGTGCAATATTGCAGAGTGTCGACTTCAGAGGATCATACAACTCCTGCGTAGTTTGAGGAATGAGTGATCATGTCTGACATGCGCAAACATCCAACAACATTGGTCTATGTTACCAGAGCATACGCCGAGGCCACTAGCTCGAGTGTTCGCTTCTTGATAGCTGAGAATGAGCGAATGGCTAAGGAGCTACACACGACCAAGTAGAGAGGAGAATTGGTTATAGCATTCGGCCGAGCAGAATTGATGAAGGCAATATTGGATGAAGTATTCTCCCTTGACAGAGTCATGTGAGCACTGTATTCGAAGTTTGGTGCAGCGATGTCCTAGGAGAGCATGTATCTTGTCGAACGTGCATGCTTTTATTGATTACATGAAAACATGGATGATGACAAACAAGGGAGACCCGTTACACTCTCCTAAGATGATGAAGCCCAGAGCAGTTGATCTAAACGCACGCATCCAGAGTCAGATCCAAAACTATGAAGATCTCTGCAGCTCATCACTAGTCTACATGCTTCCCATGCACATGTATTGAAGAGCATGGATGTTATTGTGCATGCACATGCGATCCCATCTATTGGGAAACTCACCCAAGAAAAGACAAAGGCACATGTCTGACTAGAGCTTGACTCGTACCTTGACGAGTTGATGGGCATAGCCACCATCCCAGACTTGTCAATCAGTGTAGGCACCATGGACAAGTATGTTACTAGTCCGGTTGCACTCAAGAAAATGATGCAAATTCTATCAGACGAATTGGACAGAGGAGCCCGAGTAGTGTACCCGGATTCTATGGAGTGAAGAGTTTGTTTCGAGAAAGATGTCACCTTAGAGTACATGGACACCATCACGGACTACCGAGCTTGGCATCAGTTCGCTATTGTTGACCACCATGAGGATGTCAAAGAGTTGGTCTTCCAATAGTTGTCCATGTCATAGTGATGTCTTGCATGGCTTTCTCAAGCGATTTTGTCTCTCATGGGTACCTGTGCATTTTAATGTAACATCTTTTCAGGTGTAAGTTCAAGTGTCGATAGTTGGATGTAACAGTCATAGAGTAAATGAAGAGTCATGAGGGTAGATGAACTGTCACAAAGGGGAATTTCAATGGCCACCCCACCCTTTGCTATAAATATACCCTCATAACTCATTATAGAGGCTTTTGGTCAACCAAGCTTCCGATAGGACTATCTTAGAGAGAGCTTGGACAATATTGTAACGAGCCTTGGCTTCTCCACTACGCAGAGCTAGTATATCTCTTTGGAGGAGGGTGCGGTTGTGGTTGTAACGTTCTGTTTTTGGAACTAGTGGTTGGACATGGATGTATTTTATGACTATAACTTACACTTCTTAATATAACAAAGCCAACATGTTTCATGCATATGTCATATTGTAATTTAGCTATCTTGTTTACTCTAAATGATATATGTATTTTTTTTCTTACGCATGCATGTGTAGCTATTTTATGTATATGTATGTATGAATCTTTCTGAAATGTGTTGTTCATTTTACCATCACTTTGGATTTATAGCTTACTTTCCTTCCATGTTGTGATACATCTTTGCTCGTGTGTTCCCTTCTTAACTGCGTGCTTTCACAGGTTTCCAAGGGGCACACTCACCTCACCCTCAGTGTGTTAGAACCGCTCATGCACCATCCTTGACTTACCGCATATGTCAAACCCTTGCTACCAACAGGGACATCTTACTTTCCTCTGTGCGAAACCATGGTAAAGGCATTACCGTATGACCCACTGTTGGGACTCCTACACTAAACGGTCTGAGGTATAATTAAGACTTCTTATCGGGAAGATCCCCTGACATGTTGGTGGTTCTAGCACTGTCAACATTTCTGGCGCTAGAAGGAGGGCCAGATGACAAGTTGTGTCCTCTCATCTTGTTTTGAACCTTTACACATCTATCATGGAGTCTTTCACACTCAACCCTCCACGTTGTTTTTCACACGCTGAACCTGTCCACATCACGAGGGCGTTTTTTGATCTCTTGTCTACATACACATATGGTGGTGAAGGTGAAGTAGCCTGACCTGTGTTCTTACATGACTTCCTTTCCATGCTTGACGAGGAAGATGGATGTTCTAACGAACAACCTAGTCTATTTCTTGCATACACACTTAGTGAATCCCCACATCAATGGTTGTGCAGCCTACCAGCTGACAACATGCACTCACTTGAGAACTTCAATGATCTCATTGAAGATACGTTCCATCATTTTGATCCAGAACATCTTAACCACAAACTCTTACAACAATGGAAGGCTCCGCATGAATCACCTATGGGTTTTTGGCAGTGCTTCCATGATTTGCAGTTTCAAGCTCTGAAGAGCCAGATGAAATTTCCCTATCTTTGGGAGAGATTCGAGTATTTCCTTATCAAATCTGTCAATCCCAAGAAGAACTATGAGCCCAAACCCTACTCTGCATACTTCAATGATGGACCTAGGCAATCACCAATGGACACAGTCACTGTCACAAGTGACTGTCTATCGTCCCCCCATCAAACAGCTCCACCACTGCAGAGTGATGCGGGAGAACAGGCACACACATTTTTTCAACTATCACATCCTCCCAACATCACTTTGCTTAATTTTCGCACAAGTTTGGTTGTGATTCCATTGAGTTTTCATATGTATTTTGTACCACAACCTTCGTCTTCATACTTGGATGGTCCTCCAAATGATACTGTTATCACCCCAAGAAACTCACCTAGGTTGTATATCAGTGATGCTCGGGAACATTACAAACTCAACAAAATGTTGGAAAAATTGGTGGATGAATAAAACGAATACTGCATATTCAAACCAGATAACCACTCCTACTATGCTTAACCCCAGACATGGATGAACACCCCCAGACTACAAGGCTTTTAACCACCAATTACTCACAGTTTGAGGATAAGGTGATGATGGAGAAGACTGACCACACCAGCAAATGCACAGGACCCTGTGATGGCCGGCTGTAACCAATTAAAAGGTCTGTAAATCTATTTTTTAATACATAGATAAGATGACAGCTCTCTGGCATTAAAATAACAAAAACCTGCAAACAAATTCAATGATGCGTGCTAAATCCTAACACAGAGGTGGGATGACAACCCCTCTAATGCTAAACATCAACAACACATGAAATAATGCATGATATGAACATCCTAGAACATAGAAGAGGTGAAAAATGAGCAATTGACAGCAAAAGAAGCTTGTATTAGTTGGAAATGAAGACTAGAAGCTGCAGGTCTCACAGTAGTTATAGTCTCCAGAAGTTGAAGCTTACAACAAAAATTCACTCATCAACCTAATTACATTGTTTTTCTCGGTATATATAGAATCTATTACAAAAATGGCTTTGCTAGGCTATGCGTGGAGGTGTCTTAATGGACTACCAACCACATTTACATTCAGATATGGGTCTCTGATAATAGTTTGATTGTTTTTAATGAACAAAATGGCTCTTTCTGTACTTTGATGTCCTTCCTGACCATATGGAATGTAATGTGCACAAGGCTCCATGACTGATTAATACCTTGATCTGCTTGAAGCCGTCCTTCTTGTCCTCGGCCGTGCTATCTCTTTAATACAATGGGTGAAGTATTAATTGTAGAGAGCTGGAGGATGATCACCTTATCCCCTGGAAGCGCGGGGCAAGCAAAAACATGGAAACTTCATGGAAAACCAATGAGGGGCTAAGAACAAATGATAGTCGTCGGATGGTGTAAATAAACGGCCGAGATTTGATTTGAGGGGCTATCGGGAGCTAACAGAAATGGAGGATCGGAGTTTAATGAAAGCCATTGGATCACCGTCAGGCAGATCCAACGGTGATTGGGGGTGGAAGGCGTGGGATAGTTAACGCACGAGGCAAACGGTGGTATGATGGGTGAGTGGTTTCCCCGCACTGCCTTTGGGCTGCAGACAGTAATCATACATATGAGTGTGATCCAGTTATATGAATATGTGTGGCTAACAGGACGGTGGGGAAACCACTTTCCTCACTGCCTAACGGACGAGCAGTTCACGAGAGCGGGGTTTTCATATGTCATTGGATCAAGCAATGGATCATCAGATGGTCACAGATTAATGCTCATGTTTGTTGGCTGATGTGACAGGTACGGGTGGGCCCGGGCTATGGATTATATTATATGCGCGGTGTTATAAGGGTTAAAACTATAATACCAAGGTAAAACAAATAATAAGATTATATATGGGTTTTAATAGAAATAAAACAAAAATGCCCAGAAGCCGTGAGAAATAGGTTAATGCAGGGCTTTTGTAATGTTTAAAACAAAATGCGCGGGCACTTTGGGAAAAGGGTTTAAACAGGTTTTGTGAAGAGATTAAGGGGTAATGAAGGAGAATAAGGAGGATGAAGGGAGGAAGAAATCCACTGCTGCGAACCTCTTGAAATCATAACCAGCACTACCAAACCTACTTTTAACCCTTAAACATTGAATTTGTAGTAGAGCTAACACTGGCTCCTTCTAGGGATGAGATCTTCCCTGTGAGGTCTCAAGAACCTACAGATCAATGCCTTCCTAATGAAAACCAATTAATCAAAATTCCTAGAGTTCCATTGGGCATGGAGTCCTGCACAAAACTGATACAAACAAAATATTTACAACTCTTAAGGCCAAATACCTTAAACAACATAAGCTTTCAAAAACCACCCATTAACTGGGCCATCAAAAACTATCTCTCCTCCCATACTTTTCAGTATGAAGGTGTTGTTCCCTTGAACCTATGAAATGATGAAAGGCCCTGTCCAGAAAGCATCAAATTTCCCATGATTGCCTTTCTTCTCTTTTAATGCATCCCATTTCAAAACCAAGTCACCAACCTAAAAATTATTTGATTTTGCCTTCCTATCAAAGGCTTCTTTGATCCTTTTTTGATGTGCTGCAACTTTTTCAACCAGCTGTTCTCTAATCTGATGTATTTCTGCTAGATCAGTGATCCTCTTTGCCATGTCTTCTTCCTCATCCTACTCTTCTTGAAGGAATTTTGCCACAGGGAGAGTTAACTGAATTGGGAATACAGCCTCAGTGCCATACACCAATTTGAATGGAGAACTCCCTATGGATTTCTTGATGGTCATTCTGTCAGCCCATAGTGCATACTTGAGCTTTGAATCACAATTCCTTTTATTGTCCTTCAATAGCTTTTTAATTATCCTAATCAGACTTTTATTAGAGGATTCTGCTAAACCATTTCCATGTGGATAATATGAGGTGGAATGAACAAGTTTAATGCCCATTGAAACACACATTTCCACAAGCTCTTTTGCCCTGAAAGCTGCTGTGTTATATGTTATTAATTTATGTGGACAACCAAATCTGCTGAAGATATTCTCTGTCAAAAACTTCATGACCACATTATGATCAGCCTTCCTGGTAGGGACTGCTTCAATCCACTTAGTGAAATAATCAGTGGCTACTAATATCCATCTATGTTGGCCACTGGAATGTGGATTGATTTCTCCAATGAAATCCAAACCCCATTGCTGAAAAGGTCCTTTTGCAATTATTGGTTTTAAGGGCAGGGATTTCAACTGCTGTTTTCCTTCAAATCTCTGGCACCTATCACAAGATTTAACAAAAACAAATACATCAGAAAATAAAGTGGGCCAATAGTACCCAGCTTTGAGAATTTTGTGGGTTGTGGTTTTCCAATAATGGTGCCCTCCACACATGCTGTTATGAAACTGCTGCATAACTTCTTTTGACTATTCTTTGTCCAGACACCTTAAAAATATTCCAGATGGATCCCTCCAGTAGAGCAGATTTCCCATAATGCAATACTTTGCTGCTCTAAGCTTTAAAGTTATGGCCTGACTATGAGTAAATCCTGAAGGGATCTCTAGCTTCAGCAATACATTAATTATTTCAGCGTACGAGTTACATGAAGCTAGATTCTCGGCCACTAACTGTTTACCCTCTGTTTGAGCTATTTTTCCCTCTTCTTCTGTCTGACCATTTTCTACATTTGCATATAGGAAATCCATGTTCAAAGACCTGCAATTTTCTTCATCCAATAACTTGGCAAGCCCCTAACCTTTGACCAGCTTGGTGGGCTTTAGCTCTATATTAAATTCTATCATTTTTGCAATCCACTTTGCCCTTCTTCCATCAACATCAGGTTGTGTTAAGACATCTTTTATTGCAGCAGAGGGTACATATGCAATTATTTTTGAATGCAAGATATAAAGTCTGAAAGCTTTTAAGGATTTAATAAGAGCATATGCCTGTTTTTCTATAATATCGTACTTCAGTTCAGCATCCCTCAAATTCTTGCTGAAAAATGCCAATGGATGCTCTGAACCTTCCTCATCTACCTGCAATAAAACAGCTGTAATAGTACCTTCAGAGGCAAATGAAAAAATAAGGAACTCCTTGCTGTAATCAAGAATTATTAATGTGGGAGCCTCCCTAATAGCCTATTTAATAGACTGAAATGATTTCCTTGCTGTATCAATCCATCTTACCTTTGATTCTTTCTTCAACATGGAGGTCATATGCTTAACCAATTCTGCAAAATTTGGAATAAACCTCCTTACAAAATTTATTTTACCCAGAAAATATTGGATATCCTTCTTTGATCTAGGGACAAACAAAGTTTAGATTGCTTTGACTCTTTCTGGATCTATCTAAACACCAGCAGCAGACACAATATGTCCTAACATCTTGCCTTCATTTAAAGAAAATTTTGATTTTTTGGAATTGAATGATATTCCAAACCTTCTGCACTTCAAAAACACTCTTTTTAAATGCTACAAATGATCTTGATGGCTGCTGGAGTAAACTGCTATATCATCAAGGTAGATAAGCACAAATTTGTCCTTCTCTCCCTCAAATGCTATATCCATCGCTCTTTGAAAGGTGGCTCCAGCATTCATCAGTCCAAATGGCATTTTGGCATACATAAAAGTGCCCCAAGGAGTGGTGAAAGCAGTCTTTTCTTGATCATCTGGGTGAACAACAATCTGATTAAAGCTAGAAAATCCATCCAAAAATGACATCACTTTAGCTCCTGAAACCTTTTGCAACAAGTGCTCCATCTTCGGCAAAGGATAGTTGTCTTTCTTGGAACATTTGTTTAAATTCCTGAAATCAACACACAGTCTGATTTCTCCACTCTTCTTCTTGACCACCATTAAATTGGCCACCCACTTCGAATACCTTAGAGGAACTATTATCTTGCTAGCCAGCAAATTTTTAATTTCGTTTTCAATTAGAGGAAGAAGCATAGGATTTATTGGTATCAGCTTCTATTTGAAAGGAATAGTGTCCTTCTCCAAAGGGATTTTATGTTGATTATGTTTTTATCATAAGTTTTCAGATCACTATACTCCTAGGCAAACACATCAGCAAATTGCCTCATTAAATTGTAGTATTCGGCACTTTGATCAGCAGACAAATGAGTGGACAAATTCACATACTTAGGCTGACCTGGACTTCCTATATCATGCTTACAGACTGCAGATTGGTCTTCTTTCTGTGTAGCCTTGTAAGGAACATCATTTTGGTCAAACAACCTTTCAAGAGGAATCACACCTTTAGGAATGTGGTTACTAGGAAGCTGGACAATGTTGTCTTTACCAATTTTATTTCTAAGCTGGGACTGGGGTTTCTCTTCAAAGGCATCATTTTCTTGGTCAATTTGCATCTCAGAAAACTCCTCAATGACTTGAAGAAACCTATTCAACTCATTATTATCTTCAAAAAATTTCCAATGGTGTACATTGTCAGGCAAGGAAGGTCTGTACCTCATTTGGACTTCATAAACTAGTTTGGGAGGCATGGGAGGTATGAATAGACTAGTAGAAACAACAAGGGAATCAAAAAGATGATTTTGGGCTCTAGGAATATATGAAATACAGAAAAAATAAAAAGATTCTCTAACTCTCCATACTTCATCTTTGTATGCCTCCAACCTCGGGTGCTTTGCTTGAAAAATTTTATTTACTTGTTGTATGATTAAATCAGCATCTCCAAACACCTTTATACTCCTGATTCCTTTGTCTTTTGCTGCATTAAGGCCCAACAGCAAATCCTCATACTCTGCTATATTATTTGTCACTTGAAAAACTAGCTTAAAAGACAGTTGAATGCTTTCTTTCTCTGGAGACACTAGCACCACCCCTGCTCCTACACTTTCTCTGGAAAATGCTCCATCAAAGAAAAACTCCCAAATCTGACTTCCTTGCTCTTCTTCGGCCTGAACTGTTGGTTTCCTGATCTACATTATGGCCTTCTGAGATTCTTCAATTTGGAGAATACATGCTCCAAAATTAGTTTCCACTACGTATATTGGATGATTTGTAGGATTCTTCCCATCACTAATGATATATGCCAATTGTGCTTCTCTGTATAATCTCTTGCTTTCTCCTCCAAAAACTAGGAAAGTGGCATAGGAAAGATCATTCTGTAATGTCCCACCTAGTCTCTTAATCCACCCTCTGGACAGCAGCATGCCAAACTTAGGAGGGACATCTACTACAACAATATCCAACAACATACTCCTCATGGGCAGCTGGGTTAAGGTAATGGCCAGATCCTTAATTAATCCTAGACATTTCACCTTCCTTGAATCAAAAGAAAATAAAGCATGATAGTGTCTAGTGATATCAAGGCCTAACTCTTCCATGACAGCTTTAGACATTATATTGTGGCTGGCCCCTATGTATAACAAGTAATTGTGGAGGATTTTCTCATGTATGGTTAATGAGACATAAAAAGATGGAGAATTATTATCAGCAGGTTCAATCATGGGATTGAGCACAATTGCAGGCTTGTCATCTTGCAAATTAACAGAGTCAGTGGAGGTTTGTTTGGTTTCTAGCTCAAGGGCTTCAAGGATAGGCTTCCTAAATACTTCACTCTTTAGCAACTCAACCAGAGGCACAGATATTTTCAATTTCTGAACTTCTGAATTAAAGCTGAAAGAAGAAGATGACTTATCAGAAACTTTTACCTCTTGAACTGGAGCTTTGAGAATGACCGGATCAGCTGCTGGTCTTTTCTACTTGATATTTTGTGGTTCTGTTTGGATAGCATCTCTTTGGACAGGATTTTCTTTGACATTATTTGCATTTGACCTCAGATTACATCTCTTCTGCTGCTCACCAGATTGTAGAACAACTCCTCTGTCCCACTCTTGACTGTCTTGTTCTTGCAGCAATGATTTCTCATACTCAGCCAGAGTAAAAAATGCAGCGCTGCCTTTATCTTCCATGCAGTGAATTTCATCCTCGTCTTCTTCAAATTGTTCCTCCTCCATGACTACATTCTGAAAGAGAGCTTTAACTTTCTGATCTTCCTTTGTTTCTTCGCCCCTCTACATTATTTGGAACTGCTCATTTGCTCTTCTTAATGGATTCTGATTTCTTGGAGCAAATGTGTTTTGCTGCCTTGTTTTCCCTGAGTTCTGCTCAACCTTTAGCTTAGAAATTTCAGCAGCCAATGACTCTATCATCTTAGTCATATTATCTAATTTAGGCTCTGAAGATGATGCAGAAGAAGTAGAAGCCTGACCTCTCTACCTCCTTCTATCAGCTTGACCTTTTAGTTTCTCCGCAGCCATGATATTAGATTCAACTTATAATGTTGCATCCTGCATGTCTTCCAGTGTAACATATCTTCTTTCTCTCAATAACATGCAGAAATCAGAGTCAAAAGCATTGGCATAAGTGAGTTTGGCATGTAGGAGTAGGTTTTACCTCAGCTAGTATCTTACTATACATTCGATTAAACCTTTTATTAAAATCAGGTATTGATTCACCATTTTCCCTCTTCAAATTACCAAACTCAATATGGTAGTACAACAAATCTTTTTTATCTCCCCATTGCTTCAAAAACGCATCATCTAATGCTTCAATATCTAGTATAGATCTCTGGGGCAATTCTCTAAACCACTTCCTAGCCTCTCCATCAAGGCTCTAGACAAAAACTCTCATCCACACATCATTTTCACTTATATCTAAATTATCAGCATAATTGTAAAAGGCTTCAAGATGTTCTTCTACTATTAGTCCCTCTGTACCAGCGAATTTAGGCATATATTTTTGATAATCTCCTGCAGGAATAGGATTTAAAGGCATAGGAAATACCAATGGTCCATATATGGCAGCTACAATTCTTTCTATCCTTGTGGATTCTTGCTGTCCTGCCATGACTAGAGTATTTGGAAGAATACTAGCAGATGGAATAGTAGGGAGTAATGTGATGGATGGCTGAGATAAAAGGATGTTTTGGACTGAATGGGAAGCTTTCTTTGGACTAAGATTCAAAGGGGAACTAATTGCACAAGGGGCTGAACTAATCTCTGAAGGAATTTCTTTATTAACAGTGTTGATTTCTAAATCTTCAAACTGTAAATCTTCAACAATAAATTTATCTTCTAGAGATGAATGAGACTTCTTAGGCTTACCTGATCCTGATGCCCCTTACTGTGAAGCTTTCTTCGATTTAACAGTCCTCTCAGGTTTAGGCACTGGTTCAACTGGCAGATTCTGACGATTTCTTCGAGTATTTCTTACAATCTGAGCCAAAACTTCAATGTGGAGTCACCAAAGAATGGTCTTCAACCAGTGGAGTCGCCAGACAGATGATTACAACCAAAAACTGTGTTCAAACCTTGTCTATCATCAAAGCTTGAAGTTGTGTCATTCTCCCAGGGAAGCTGAGTTTCGATTCTCCTCTCCCCAGCAACGGTGCCAATTATTGTTAACACCCCAAGAAACTCACCTAGGTTGTATATCAGTGATGCTCGGGAACATTACAAACTCAACAAAATGTTGGAAAAATTGGTGGATGAATGAAACAAATGCTGCATATTCAAGCCAGATAACCACTCCTACTATGCTTAACCCTAGACATGGGTGAACACCCCCAGACTACAAGGCTTTTAACCACCAATTACTCACAGTTTGAGGATAAGGTGATGATGGAGAAGACTGACCACACCAGCAGAAGCACAGGACCATGTGATGGCCGGCTGTAACCAGTTAAAAGGTCTGTAAATCTGTTTTTTAATACACAGACAGGATGACAGCTCTCTGGCATTAAAATAACAGAAACCTGCAAACAAATTCAATGATGCATGTTAAATCCTAACACAGAGGTGGGATGACAGCCCCTTTAATGCTAAACATCAACAACACATGAAATAATGCATGACAGGCACAACCTAGAACATAGAAGAACTGAAAAATGAGCAATTGACAACAAAAGAAGCTTGTATTAGTTGGAAATGAAGACCAGAAGCTACACGTCTCACAGTAGTTACAGTCTCTAGAAGTTGAAGCTAACAACAGAAATTCACTCATTAACCTAACTACATGGTTTTTCTGGATATATATAGAATCTGTTACAAAAATGGCTCTGCTAGGCTATGCGTGGAGGTGTCTTAATGGACTACCAACTGCACTTACATTCAGATATGGGTCTCTGATAACAGTCTGAATGTTTTTAATGAAAAAAATGGCTCTTTCTGTACTTTGATGTCCTTCCTGACCATATGGAATGTAATGTGACAAGGCTTCATGACAGATTAATACCTTGATCTACTTGAAGCCGTCCTTCTTGTCCTCGGCCATGTTGTCTCTTTAATACAGTGGGTGAAGTATTAATCGCAGAGAGCTGGAGGATGATCACCTTCATCCCCTGGAAGCGCAGGGCAGGCCAAAACATGGAAACTGCATGGAAAACCAACGAGGGGCTAAGAACAAATGATAGCCATCGGATTGTGTAAATAAACGACCGAGATCGGATTTGAGGGGCTATCGGGAGCTAATAGAAATGGAGGATCAGAGTTTAACGAAAGCAGTTGGATCACCGTCAGGAAGATCCAACATTGATCGGGGGCGGAAGACGCAGGATAGTTAACGCATGGGGCGGACGGTGGTATGATAGGCGGGTGGTTTCCCCGCACTACCTTTGGGCTGCAGGCAGTAATCGTACATATGAGCGCGATCCAGTTATATGAAGACGCGTGGATGACGGGACGACAGGGAAACCGCTTTCCTTGCTGCCTAATGGACGAGCGGTTCACGGGAGCGGGGTTTGCGTATGGCATTGTCTCAAGCGATGGATCATCAGATGGTCACAGATTAATGCTCATGTTTGTTGGCTGATGTGACAGGTATGGGCGGGCCCGGGCTATGGATTATATTATATGCGCGGTGTTATAAGGGTTAAAACTATAATGCTTGGGTAAGAAAAATAATAAGATTATATATGGGTTTTAATAGAAATAAAACAAAAACTCCCAAAAGCCGTGAGAAATAGGTTAATGCAGGGCTTTTGTAATGTTTAAAACAAAATGCGCGGGCACTTTGGGAAAAGGGTTTAAATGGGTTTTGTGAAGAGATTAAGGGGTAATGAAGGAGAATAAGGAGGATGAAAGGGAGGAAGAAATCCATTGCTGCGAACCTCTTGAAAGCATAACCAGCACTGCCAAACCTGCTTTTAACCCTTAAACTCTGCATCTGTAGTAGGGCTAACAGATACTATCTTATGTTCTTCCATTCCAGACTCTACACTTGTTGTGAATGAGGATTAAGCCATTGACAGAGTTGGTGTTGCACAACCAACATGTACTGTCATTCATGAAGAGTATGACTGGGAGCTTGAGCATCAAAACTCAATGATCGATGACTCCCTTCTGTTTGAGCCTCCTCCATTATTTCCTGACATCTTTGGTGAACTTGCCATCCATTATTTCGCATGTGTATCTTCATCTATGGATGCACCAATTATTGATAACTCGCAAGACACACCAGATGTCAGTCCATCATCCGACAATGGAGAGGATAAATTATTCATTGAAAACCCACTTTACCTTTCATCTGCCTTTTCCATAAACACAAAGGGTGAATTTGTCAGCTTCTCATCTACCCCTCTACTTGATTTATCAGATCATGAGGATGCCGATGAAATCAATTATTTTTCTCATCGTAGTTTTCGTGATCTATTTACTCCCATATTCAATCACGATCATGATTCTATTGCAGTTGATTTTTTGAAGCCATCTGTTTATGATGATCCATCTAACAACAAATTTGAAACACCCTACGCTGGCAAGGCACTTCACCCCGACCTAAAGGTTATGTCAGGACCTTGCTCTCCTGAGGTTGGTTTCACTTCTGATCAGGAAATTGTTCAATCACCTGAGGCTCCTCATCACTCATCTATATGCATTGAAGATGAATCTCACACACAGATCATGCTTCCTCCACTCGAAATTCACGATCCCATTGCTCATGCATTGGAGGAATCTTACATTGCAAGCACACGTGAACGACGCAAGTTATCTTTGTTTCTTTCATTTTCTTGCATGTCACATTCAGGAGTATGTGTATGCTTCACAGCTACACGTAGTGTCGCACAACACTGTGAAAAGTCCATAGACCACATGTCATGTACTTGCACTCACTTATGTCTTGTGGACACATTTAAACATGAAGTGTTTTTGTCTTCATTGTTATATCTTTCTTGGTTGCTGGTTTGCAATCCTGAGTTGCTCGCGGACCAAGCCTATACCAACATGTGTCAACCAATGCAGTAATGGCTGCATTGGAAATATCACTTCACTTGATCAAGCCCATGCACTATTAGCTTAGGAGTAGGAGTAGTGTTTGCTTTCCATTTGTTTGCTTGCATCCCTATTTTCTTACTTGCTTTGCATGTTTGTTTATTTGCTTGCTTGTTTTCTTACTCACTTTGCTTTCACAATTACTTATGCTTCTGCTTTGCTTTTTTGTTTGTTTGCTTGTGTTTGTTCATAGGTTAGTTTTGCATGAAACTGTGTGCGACTCTTGAAACAAGCTACGTAAACTACACTAGGCCTTATGCAGCTATCACTACTTGGTTATCTATCATCATATCTCTATGTGAAGAGCTTGTTACTTTTGGTCCATGATACGTTGATGTAAAATATGTATTGTTCGAAGTGAACAGTACTCTAGTTGGTTGTTTTTGAGTTAACCCTTGGAAGCTCAGTCAAGTAGAGTAAGGTGAGGGGGAAAACCTTAACAGGCACGTTAGAGGTATATAATAAACTACTTCTTTGAAGGAACAACCTCTTTTGCTCTCAATATATCAGGATCCCTCTTCCACCTCTAATATGAATAAGTGTTATGCACAGTTATGAAAATGAAAAATGAAAAAATTAAAAGAGAAAAAATTCAAAAATAAAAAATGAATAAGGTGAAAGAAGAGAAAGCCTTCCTGCACAGAGAGGTGGTGCAATTAACTCCACGGGGGTACTGACCAAGCTTGCTAGTAGGAGAGTGATGCTTGTGTTCCTGCGTGACACTACCAGGGTACTATCCAGGCCTACTGGTAGTGGAGAACCACCAAAGATGAAACTAAGACTCTGACAGCTAGACTACTTTTGCACCAATATACCCTTCAACCCCAAATGAAACAACTATGTTGCCTTGGCTTGGAATGTGTGTCAATCGACCAGGAGCTTGGTAGATGCTACATTTTACAATCAAGCAAGTGTGGAAACCAAGATGAACTGAGAACTGAACAATACTTTCGGAGGTGTTAGACTTGCTTTTCACGAACAAGGTTCATTCCGAGAGCTGGAGTTCTACCAATGTGTTGCCAAGTGTTGTAACGGCTAAAACCACCCTCCGAAATTTTTCCTTAGCTTCGTTTTGGAGCCTCCCTACCAACCTTCCTCAACAACATGTCTTACCTTGTCAAGTACACAAGCTTCAATGATTTTGTAGCAGATTTCCAGTCTATGCATCATGGCTTGTTGCACCCCCTCATAGGTTGTTTCTCTGGGCTTGGTCCAGTTGCAGGCTGAACAACTCCCTCAAGAAATTACGCAACTATGGAGGGGAATGAGCCCTCCCTCTAGAAATTGTGAAATTTTGTCTGGTAGTCTGTTGGGCTCGATAATTGCGCAAATATTCCTGTCACCCTTCACTGAAAAAATTGTGGAATTACTCCCAATAGGGCTTCTCAGCCCAGAAATTGTGCAATTCTAGGCAGTAGTCACCTGCTCAGCCTAGAAATTACATAATCCTTTTGGGCAGTCAGCCTAGCTCCCTCCCAGAAATGTGAAAATTTTCCCCTTGGCTGAGCAAGATGTTGCATGTGCCATTGAGTTCACCGGTTCTACCCAGGACTGAGAAAACTTGACTTGCACACATGCGCTACTTTTTCCTGGAATAGCAAAAAGGAACATGCAAAAAGCATCCCTAGAGTTTAGGGAGTTATTTTTAGCAGATGGAGGTTACATGCAGAGATCATTTTCGAATCTTTCCTCCAAGTGTCTCTTTTTTCTAGATTTGTGGCATGCGAGTCATGAGCCTCAAACTTGTTTATTCGATGCTTTAGAGCTCACTTATTCACATCAATCTCGGAGCTCTGACATCCCACAACACATCCAGGAGTCTTCGACACATCCATCTCAGCTATTCGTGGGTAAGTCCTCTTAACTTGTCTTTTGCAACATTTATGTCACTTTTTATGTTTTCACTTGTGTGAGTGTTATTTTCTTGATTTCTGTGAATGCTTGTTGTTGTTTACATGCATACTATCTTGTACTAGAACCGTTTTAGTTTTCGTTACCATCTCACTGTTGTCGCATGCATGAAACTATTTTGCACGAACATTCACTGATTCAAACACTCGCTTCACCCACGTGCATGTTGTTCCATTTTCTAAATCTTTCATTCACTTTGTGCATGCACGTTCATTCACTCCTACTTACACGCAGTATCGCTAAGCATTCACATTCACATTTTCTTTTAATTGCCCATCGGCAGGTCTAAGCAGCCTTGGCCCAGACTCTACTTCACCAAGACATAATTGCACAATCCTGAGAGGGAAGGCTCTGTCTTCCTCTCAAGAAATGTACATTTCTACCCAGTGACTATCCTATAGTCTTGCATTGCACAATTCTGAGGGGCAGTGATTGCTGGCCCAGAAAATTGCGCAATGCAGTCACTAGGCCTACAACCATTGCCAGCTGAAATTGTGCATTGCGTAGTTCCAGCAGCCAACAAGCCAGCCTAGATTATGCATTGCGTAATTCCAGTAGCCAGCCAGCCTACCCAGACATCCCAGACTTCCTTTTGTGCAATTCTAGAAGTTAGTCTCCCAGCCTCCCAGGAAAAATTGTGCAACCCTTGCTAGTCAATCCCGAGGTATGTTTCATGTCATTCCTAAATTTTTCTTTGGTTTTAGCTGACAGATTTCTTGCCATGCATGTCGCTATGTCTCCATATCTAACAAGTGTTCTTTTGTCTCTTAGTAGTTCAGGATCAATGGCCTCCAAGAGAGCAGGATCAAAGGAAGTACAATTGGAGTAGCAGTTGAGTGGGTGTCTACAAGTCTGCTGATCTATGAAGACACCAAGCTAATTGTAGACAAGGATATCAAGTTGAAATGGAAAGAGGTCAGTGATTCATTTGCAGGCACATTTTGGGAATCCCTCAAAGACTGCTAAGTCTATGTGAACATCCACAAGTCGAGCTTGTACCGGATTGTATGCAAGTATCCCATGCTCCCATGCGTAGACATGATACATTGGATCATCTCACACATTGATCCTGAGACAATGACATTGAGCAGTGTTAGCAGGATGGAGATTGCTACCTTTACGACATAGTATTATGATGAGATGTATTAGATGTCCAATCCCGTGATCACCATGGAGACACCCTTCAGCATACCCAACAACAATGCCAACTCCATAGATATCTTGAAGAACTGGGTGAAGAAGCCGACTAAATTCAGGATGACACACAACTAGGTATATAAGACAAAGATACTATGGAAGGTGTATCAATACTTAATCATCTTTGCATGTCATCTGCATGGCCAAGAAAGCAAGGAAACCTTCCCATAGAGTTGGGTGATCATGTTGGACCAACTGGCCAGAGAAGGCAAAGCATGCAACTCGTCTGACATGTTGGCTCACCAGCTAAAGGAACATGTAACAAGGGCTCAACAACTACCCAAAGGTATGCAAGCAGAAATCTACATGTTCACTTAAATCTTAGATGAAATCTGTGCCCATTAGGAGTTCTTGGGCATGAAGTGGGCATGGACATCGGTGGAGAACTCTGTGAACACTTATTGTAAGATGTTGTCCGAATGCAGCTTCAGAGGAGTTATCACACAGTTGTCTGATCATTTTGTCACCCCGGTTTACAAGATGATATTCGAACATGATCCACCCTGCATGTCGAAGGTAGCAATGGAGGCACTGATCGACATAGCTGATTGGTATGCCTCACCGTCCAACACCTTCATACGGATGTTTAGTGTGGAGAATCCTTTGAATGTTCTACCAAAGTTTTCCTTGGAAAAATTCATCATGAAGGAAGTAGCATATCACATCTCGGCAGGGTTATCAGCTAGGCTACACTGGAAGAAGAAGGCACCTTGGCCCGCTCTTCCATTGTGGATCAGGTTTTATGAGATACAGACTTTCAAGCATGCGGATGTCAAAGTAGAGGAGATGAAGAAATATCCATTCGATGCCCGAAGTTACAATCTATATGACCCGCATTTTCTTGTGAAATACCATTGCACGAGAGTACAGTTTAACTGGATCCACGAGGCATGTCATTGGGCAGAGGAAGGCCCATATAGATATTGTCACAACTTCTCCATACCCAATGAACCGGCCAGCCTGGCTGTGAAATGGGTAGTTCAATAGTGTGAAGAAGCATCCCGAAGAGCACCAAAAGCAGCAGCAATAGAGGCAAACATACTAGTGCATGACAAGGGCAAGAGGATGATTGTCAGTAGCATGGAGGAAGAGAAAAGCTACAATTTCTGAGCAGATCCACTTGTGCAAAAATAAACTTTGGCAATAGAGTCAAAGAGGAAAAAGTGCTACAAGAGAAACATGCAAAGGCAAAGAGAGAAATGGAGAATGAAAGAAATAGAGAAGGAGTTGCATGAGTTGAAGGAGCAACTCTAGAAGGAACAGGAGTTGTGCAAATAAGAGAAGGAAGTGCAGTGGGAAAAGGTATAGCAGGGGGCACAACTTGTACAGATAGATGAAATTGCACCCTTACAGGTAGTAGACTCATCAAAACAACTAGCATGAGGCAAACAGGGTGAACAATCATATGAGTAGGACTTCGCTCAGAAGATAGAGAAATCACTTTAACAAATGGATATAGATATGGAGCAACAAGAGTTAACGAAAGATATCGACCTCATGCCTCACCACCAAGAGTTTGACACACTAGTTTCACTGCATCCAGAAGAGGAGCAAGTCCCAAGTGACCAAGGGGACATTGAGATCCTTGGAGATTAGCCGGAAGGAGAGATGCACAACATCTGATTCGATGAGTCACAACATAGAGTTGTGAAATCTTGCAGAGTGTTGACTCCATATGATCATACATCACCTACGCAATTTTAGGAATGATTGATCGTGTCTGGCATGTGCAAACATCCAGCAGAAATGGTTGATGCTACCAAAGAATATTCCAAGACCACTAGCTCAAGTGTTCACTTCATGATAGTTGAGAATGAGTGAATGGCTAAGGAGCTACAGACGACCAAGTAGGGTGGATAATTGGTTATAGCATCTACCCGAGAAAAATTGAAGAAGGCATTATTGGATGAAGTATTCTCCCTTGACACAATCATGTGGGAACTGTATTCTATGTTTGGTACCGTGCATAAGGCAGTTGTCCATGTCAATGGTTGACAACAGTGATGTGCTAGGAGAGCACTTATCTTGTCAAATGTGCATGCTACTATTGACTACATGAAAACATGGATGATGAGATACAAGGGAGGCCCGTTACACTTTCCTAAGATGATGAAGCCCAGAGTGGTCGAGTTGAAGGCACACATCTGGAGTTAAATCCAGAACTATGAAGATCTCTCACAGCTCATCACTAGTCTACAGGCTTCCCATGCATGTGTATTCAAGAGTATGGATGTTATTGTGCATTCACATATGATCCCATCTATTGGGGCACTCACCCAGGTGAAGACAAAGGCATAGGTCCAACTAGATCTTGACTCGTACTTTGATGAGTTGATAAGCATAGCCACCATCCCAGACTTGTCAATCAGTGCAAACGTTGTGCACAAGTATGTTGCTGGTCCGACCGCACTCAAGACAATGATGCACATGGTGTCAGACAAGTTGGACAGGCGAGCCCGAGAAGTGTACCTGAATGCCATGGAGGCAAGAGTTCGTTTCCAGAAAGATGTCACGTTAGAGTACACAGACACCATCACGGACTATTGATCTTGGCATCAGTTCGCTACTGTCGACCACCGTGACGATGTCAAAGAGCTAGTCTTCCAATAGTTTTCCAAGTCATAGTGATGTCTTACATGGCTTGATCAAGCCATTTTGTCTCACATGGGTACATGTGCATTGTAATGTAACGTCTTGTCAAGTGTAAGTTCAAGTGTCAATAGTTGGATGTAACAGTCATAAAGTATATGAAGAGTCATGAGGGTAGATGAACTATCACAAAGGGGAATGTCAAGGGCTACCCCACCCTTTGCTATAAATAGTCCCTCATAACTCATTCTAGAGGCTTTTGGTCAGCCAAGTTTCCGATAGGACTATCTTAGAGAGAGCTTGGACATTATTGTAACGAGCATTGGCTTCTCCACTATGCAGAGCTAGTATATCACTTTGCAGGAGCAGGCGGTTGTGCCTGTAATGTTCCACTATTGGAACTAGTGGTTGACAATGAATGTATTGTATTACTAGAACTTACACTTCTTAATATAACAGAGCCAACACGTTTCATGCATATGTCGTATTGTATTTTAGCTATCTTTTTTACTCTAAATGATATATGTATCTGTTTTCTTATGCATGCATATGTAGTTATTTTATGTATATGTATATATGAATCTTTCTTAAATGTGCTATTGGTTTAACCATCACTTTGGATTGCTAGCTTACTTTCCTTCCATGTTGTGATGCATCTTTGTTCGTGTGTTCCCTTCTTAACTATGTGCTTTCATAGGTTTCCAAGGGGCGCACTCACCTCACCCTCCGTGTGTTAGAACTACTCATGCACCATCCTTGACTTACTGCATATGTCACACCCTTGCTACCAACAAGGACATCTTTCTTGCCTTTTTGTGAAACCGCGGTCAAGGCATTACTGTGCGACCCACTGCTGGGACTCCTACACCAAACAGTCTGTGGTCTAATTGGGACTTCTTACCGGGAAGATCCCCTGACATGTTGGCAAGTCCAGCACCATAAACAGGTAAATTCACTCATCATAATGGTCTCTCTAGGAAGGGTTAGGTTCCAAAATGGAGGAAAAAATGATGAAAATGGTAAGAGATCAAGTGTGACTGTATTGGCGATAAGGAAAGTGATGGAAAACAACATCGTAGAAGTAGGAATTGAGATATTAGCAACAATAAGCATAAAAAACCATGAAGAACCATGAAAATTTCGAAGATCCTCCTTAGGATATGGCCAAATCTAGATGGAGAGAGAGAGAAATGAGGCTCAACTTTATGTCATGGGGAGTCTATATGATAATTTTTAGGCCTACGAACTGTCAGAACATGGATACTAAAACATTAACTAGGTGTTATTCTAAGGTGTCCATGAAGGGTAGGCCCTACCATTTAAGTTATAATGTGTAATAAGAAATGTCACAACCTAATGGGATCAAACCTAAGGTGCAATAAGACATACACAGATGGTCAACAATACAGGTGGATATGTAGAAGAAGGCCTATACTTATATGCCAAGATCGTAGATATGTTCCTCAAATCTAGTAGATGTAAGTATAAAAATTCCACCCAGTCATGTAAAAACCATAATAGAAAGGCTAAAATCATGGTTAAATTACATATTGAAAGTAATAAAACATGGATAAAGTAAGAAAAGGACCACTTTTTTAATTTTTTTGTATTTGATAAATTTGTTTGAAATTTTGGATATGATGTTTGATCTATGTCTATTGCAACTCATACTTACAACTTCCACAAACATGAGTGGAAATCCATGCTTTAATGTACACGCATACTTATAATAATTCTTAAATATTGTGAAAAATGTCAATATAGCTAGAAGAAAAACATATGTAACCTCATGGTCTCCCCATGGGTGTACCTATGACAAGCCAAGGGTATTTTAATAACATATTCCAATCAGTGTCAAACATGATAAGCATTGAATCGAAATAAAGCACATAAAAAAATAAAAGGTGTGTTAGAATTAAGCAATTGTAGAGATGGTGGGGGGGGGGGGGGGGGGGGGGTGGTGGGGTGAATCAGTAATTTAAGAAACTCTTAATTTTATTTTCTTATAGTGCTTATATTTACTTCTTATGTTCTTTCATATGTGAAATCATTCATTCATGAAGCAGTAAATCTATAAACTTCCAAAACACATACTCAAACAACAATCTCGTGATCAACATACATTTGACACGATGTTTTCATGTGGAAACCTAGAGGTTAAAAAACCACCAATTTGTTGTTTGTTTTATGATGTAATTTAAGCACTAAATTAATTACATATGTTGTTTTGTGAGTACCCACTCACTGGAGGAACCAACCCCCTTTGTTTATCAAGCATCAACTTGCCAAGAGACACCAACCTCTTTTGTTTAGCAAGCACCAACTTGCCTAGAGGCACCAACCTCTTAAGTGTGCAGGCACCAACCTATCACTGTCAATGTTTTACTATTTCATACAATTTTCATACTAAGAACAGAGGCATAGAAATGACAAGTAAAATACCAACTTAATGTTTGTCTATATATTCAACTTATGTACTTTTCTTTCTAAACACTTATTGCAGTCTTCCTCTTACTTCCCACTACAACACTTGCTTTGTGCTTTGATTTCTCTGCTCAAGTCTCTCCACTGTTTCACCATAGCATTGCCCTTGCAACACTCTTCTCCAATACATAGCTCACTGCTCTTCTCTCTCGCAAGTATTATCACACACCCCATTAGCTCAATGGAGGTTCACAATTTTGTTCCTGTGCTACTCTTGGCTCGATGTAGTCACTGTCATCATCGATTCTTCCCACGCATGGTACCCCATTCTTCTACTAATTTACACTAAATCCAGTTCAATCGTTACATTAAACTAATAAGGATGGGCGACAATCACTTCTCTTTCATACAGTTGACTCTCCATGTTGTGTATTAGCTGTCAATCCCCCTTACATATTTCATAGAGGCTCTCCATGGTTCTTTATGGTTCTCAAATATCTACCTATACATCATCATGGAGTCTTTGTTCTACATTCAAGACCAGAACTATCAATTTATACATATTTAATACACCTATGTATTGTTGTTCTATTGGTGGATTTACACTAGAGAACACTATTGGGGATTTTTTTCAAATAAGCGCTTTTACACATAAAAGCCATACAAAACAACTGACTTTGATATTCCTTAGCCCCTTATGTATAAGTCCCTTTTTGCATTTTTCTCCATAGGAATGAGGGCTCATCCTCAAGGCGCTAAGGCCTCCAGACCCTCGATAGGGGCTATATTTTCTTCGTTAACCCTTTACACACGGTTTCACATGTGTTTCATGAAACCGAGGCTAAATACACATGGAGGCCCTTTATTGCCATTTTTTTTCTTGTTGTACCAATCCTAGCCACCAAGGATTTATGATCGTCGATTGCTGATAGGAAATAGACACTGTTTGTTAAGCCTTGGCCCTTGGTTCCCTTAAGCCTTCGTGACCACCTGCTATCCTGTATATTGGTGAAATTTCATTGTGGCACATGAGCCAACCATTGCAAGCCTCTGATCGTCAATTTTCAAAGTGACATCATCTCATGCCACATTGCATCTTCTGACCAGTGACATGTGTCACTCAGATATGGCCCATTAGGCCATCCATAAACACTAAAACATCCTACCACGTGTCCCTTCATACCATGATTTCATGTTGACGTAAGTGGCCACATGTCCCTTATGGGAACCAATCAGATCCTACCACTTTTCCTCATCAGAGCTCCTCTGACGCTGCCATTTGTCCTTATCAGAGCCAACTAGACACCTCCACATCCACCTAGAGGAGAAACAAAGAGGCCCTCCATGCTTGGTTTTGCTACGATTTTCTTTGTAAAACTATTTTGGGCTCTCCCAACAATTTAACACTGGAGGTTCAAATTTTGACATTTTAAAAAAGAATTCCTCAATTGGCCATCACTAATCAGTGAATTCCAATGGCTTTGATATATGAAATCGTCAATCACCGATCTCCGATACACCACTATGCACCGACTGTTGGGACCTCTGATATGTGATATCACATATTGCACATTGTTGTTTCGTTGCAACACTGATCCACCAATTCCCGATTGTGATTCGCTGGGACCTCTGATATGTGATATCACAAATTTCTAATCGGTGTTTTACCCACACTATGCACTAAGACTTGAATCTCCTGATCATTGATATGTCGAGACCTTCGATCTTTGATATTCGTCATTGCACAAGGCTTGAATCATCTTGATCTTCAGCAGACCATATCTCTCAAAGCACAAGTCCATTTATGGACTTTTGCATACTGTTGGAAAGCTCTTCTAAAGAAATTTCCAATGAAAGGAGTTTGATCAACCATTAAGCCTATCTTATGCCTCAAAAGATGGCTCCAAATTCTCTACCTAGCTTTAATCACAACCACTAAGGCATGAAGCCCCATCATTAGGCTGAGCCTTGTTTTACATCAATGCCAACACTTACACAACCATACACCTTCATACCATCAAATCTCCAACAATCTCCCCCTTTGGGATTGATGGAAACAATACAGAATCCCCCTCAACTTGGCATGGTCTGTTCTGATGTAAAATTTCTCCCCTTTTGACATCACTGGCAAAGACAACTTCACTTACAGTCCCCCTGAACCAATGCAGCCTACTCTGCCATGATTTCCTCCTACTGAGTAGCTGCCACCTCTTACGAAAATGAAGTCATTTGGATGCAGGAGTCACAACTCCTATCTGCTGCCTGAGATACCCAAATGTTTCTCTTGCAAGTGGCCATGGGGGCTTCACTCAATGAACCTCTGACCTATCACGTGTGTTTGTGGCATACTAAACAATACCCCTAATTTGACTACATATTGGAAAATACCTCTAAAAATCACATTATTTATCCCCATACGAATACGAACCCAATACAACTTACCAATTTAAAATCCCCCTACTTTAAATAGATATTGTAGGTATCCATTTTTTCATTAACATTTTTTATACCCCTTTATATTTTTTCATTAACTTTGAGCTCCGTTTTTTATACCTGCCAATATAAAAACCCTTTTCCCCCTATATATCCCCCAATATATTATGTCATTTTTCCCTCAATATATATCCCTGAATATGAATGCATGTGGTATGGTATTTCCCCCCAATGAATCCCCCATGCAAGTGGCTTGGTAAATATATCTATTAGTTGCTCTTTAGTGGGCACATATACAAGTTTAACAGTATTAGCTGCAACTTGTTCCCTTAAGAAATGATACTTTATAAGAATGTGCTTGGTTTTTGAATGCATGATTGGATTTTTTGAGATGTTGATTGTACTAGTGTTGTCACACATTATTAGAATGGGATTAGGAAACTCTACCTGCATATCCTTTAAGGTTTTCTTCATCAATAGAATTTTTGCATAGCAATTCGTAGCAGCAATATATTCTACTTCAGCAGTTGACAGAGAGACGGAGCCCTGCTTCTTGCTAACCCATGATACCAAGTAGTTTGTTGGAATTATGATACAGGTGTTTTCCTTGATGCCAAGTCACTCAGATGACAGTTCACAGTGGAGCAGGTCAACAACAAAGGATTACATATCAGACTCCAAAGAATGAAGAAAGAGAGGTATACATTGGTTCACTTTGTCCAAGGAGAATATACACGCAGGTTAACATAAAAAAAGAAGCGTATAACATATACAGGCACTTTCACAAGAGGAAAAGCGCACACATGTTGGAAAAACAAGTTTTTGGTCCAAGGTATTTTGATCCAAGGTATTTAGTCCGAGGTATTTGGTCCAAGGTATTGGTCCTAAGTGGTTTTGGTCCAAGGTATTGAGAAAGGTCTAAGAGTATATAAGGAGGAGAAAATCACTAGGCCAAGTGTGCAAGCAACAAGATTCTAAGGAATACTTCTATCTGAAGTATATTTTTATGTTGTGGGGTTGTGGTTGAGACTAGATCTAATGTTTTGCGCCTGTTCTATTTGTTATCTATCATGATCTGGGTTTGTCTGAAGTTTGGAATTGTAGCAAAGTTCTGAGTCAATATTTGTATATCTGTACGCAATTTCGTCTCGGCTAAAGAGCATGTACACATAGGTTCAGTTCTTTCAAGTAGTGTATACAAAATAAAAACTTCTTTTTAGATCTGACTGATCTATCTGATCAAATTCTGTTGTTTTACTGTTGTCTTTCAATGAAGTCTTCTTAGATCTGAATGTAAAATTGAATGCATAAGGAGGCTGGCTTTTTATTGATTGATTGTATAAGTGAGAAGAAGTGATCTCTTTCCCTACCTGTGTAAAGCTCTGTAGATATTCAGTAGATTGATAGTTGGTACAAACTTGATTCAAAAGTTTATGTTTGTGGTAGTTTTGAAGGTATACGCAGGTTTAACTCACGGAAGTAGCATATACACATAGGTTGGGTTCAGCCAAGTAGCATATACACTCTAATGCATGATTTTTTAGGTTACAGCTGGTTCTAAATGATGATGCAGGGTTCTGGGTTCAACACAGTGTTCTAGTGTCAGTGATCTGATTGTTCAAATTAATTGAATATTGGTTGATGCAGTTTATGTTTAAAAGCTTTGATGGGTCCAATGTGAAAATTTGATGAAACGTGGCCTTCATATTGTGGTGTTGTGATCCAGGAGTATCTAGTCTGAAAATTCATGAAACGTGGTCCCTGGTGGAAGAGTGGAGTTTTTTGTAGGTTGGCACCTATGTACTAGTAAACATATTGGCTAGTACAAGAGCTAGGGGGTTTTAGCTCCCTTCCAATAGAAGATGGAGAACGAGAGAAGGTTGTAACCTTCTGCAGGTAGAAGCCTACATATTGGTATGAGTTTGCACCAGTACAAGATTGTAAATAGATTTTCTTATTATTAAAAGAAGACAGAGATGACAGCAGCAGGTGGTTTTTACCCACATTGGGTTTCCACCTTAAATATTGGTGTTCATGTGTGTTGCTTATGTGTGATTCTTTATTCTACTTTTACTGCACTGTCTAATAAATCTCTGATATACTGGTTTAAGCTCAACACATGATAAATTGTCTAAATCATAAGTTATCTACATATACGTTGGTTTCTTTAAGCACAGTCACGTGTACATGCTAGTTCACTTCACTGAAGTAGCGTATATAAATCTGTTTGGGAAATAAAATTATTGATCTGATAATACTGATTCACCCCCCTCTCAGTATTATTTCCAACATAGTCACCCAAAAAGAAAGATGCACCAGAAGTACTCTTCCTGTCATTTAGAAGTCCAACCCAATGTGAATTTGTGTAAGCCTTCAGATTGAAGTCTTTACTTCTGGGATACCACAACCCATACTTTGTTGTATCTTGAAGATATTTGAAAATCCTCTTAACAACCACCATATGAATTTCTTGTGGACAAGCCTAAAATATTGCTACAATTCCCATTGCTTGATGATATCTGGCATTAAAGCTATCAAATAATGTAATATTCCTATCATCGATCTGTATTCAGTTTGATTTTCATGTGGCGTTGCATCTTCTTTTCACAGTTTATAGCCTGTAGTCATGGGTGTGCTGATAGGTTTGTAGTCCTCCATACAAAATTTCTTCAAAGTTTCCTTGAGGTATTTGGATTGAGACATAAAAACTCCTCATGGGGCTGAGTAATTTGTAGGCCCAAGAAGAAGGATAACTCACCAATCATGGACATTTCAAACTATGTTTGCATACAGTTTGCAAAATGATACCCCAATTGCTCCACATCACTGCAAAATATGATGTCATCCACATACAAAACCACTATCAGTAGGTGATCATCTTTATATTTTACATAGATATTGTTGTCAATTGAGCCTTTCTTAAAACCTTGTTGCTAGAGATACTTATCCAAACTTTCATACTAGGCTTTAGGAACTTGTTTCAAACCATACAAAGCCTTCTTTAATTTGCATACAAGCCCTTCATCAGAGGAGAGCAAAAAAACTTCAGGCTGCTCAATGTAAACTTGCTCTTCTAATTATTCATTGAGAAAGGTATACTTTACATCCATCGGATAAAATTTTATGTTCTTGTGAATGGAAAGAGAAAGGAATCTTCTTATGGCTTCTAGTCGAGCTACTAGTGAAAAGCTTTCTTCAAAGTCTACCCCTTCTATCTGGGCATACCCTTTGGAAACCAATCAAGCTTTGTTCCTGATTACTTGACCTTTTTCGTTCATCTTATTCTTGAAAACCCACATGGTTCCAATAACATTTTTCTCTTTTGGTCTTGGGACAAGCTCCCATGTGTCATTCTTTTCAATTTTGTCCAGCTCTTCTTTCATGGCTTTCACCCAAAACTTATCTTCACTTGCTTGATATAGGTTTTTGGGTTCTATTTGTGATAGTATAGCCAAATTTATATGATTTTTATTTCCCACAAGTCTCCTTCTATTCTAGACATCCTTTCTTTGATATCCAGGAATCTGAATCGCAGGGTGTTCCTTTTGCACATAACTGGAAGGCGTTTTTGGCCTTGAAGATATTCTTGCTTCCTCACCTTCTTTTTCTGAATTTTTTTCATTCAGATATGTGTCCCTCAACTCTGAATTCTCTCCATCATCTGAGTCTAAGTTACTTTTAGAGGGTTCAGGTTGTGAGCCTACTTCATCAACCATTATGTCAATATTGTCTTCTATCTTCCTTGTCCTCTTGTTGTAGCATCTATACCCTTTTCTTTGAATACAGTATCCAAGCAGTATCCCTTCATTAGCACATGAGTCAAGCTTCCCAAGGTTCTTTTCATTTCTTTAATGAAGCACTTGCTCCAAAACACCTTGAGGTGTTTAAGTGATGTAGGTATACCCTTCCATAACTCATATGGAGTTTTTTCACTGTCAGGCCTAAGACGAGTTCTGTTTAACAAGTATACTACTTCCTAACTTGCTTTTCCTAAGAAGTGGTGAGCCACTTCTACTTCATCTAAAACTGATCTAGCCAATTCCTAGATTGTTTGGTTCTTCCTCTCCCTAATCCATTTTTCTAAGGAGTTGTAGCCACTGAGAACTCCCTTCTACTGCCTTTCTCTTCACGGAATTATTCAAACTCTTTTGAGGTAAACTCTCCCCCTCTATCTGATCTCAAGCATTTTATCTTCAAATATTTCTCATTCTCTACCTGAGCCTTAAACTTCTTGAAGTGCTAAAATTCTTCCGACTTTTCTTTTAGGAGGAGAATCCAAGTAGCCCTCACGTAATCATCAATGAAAAACAACAAGTACCTTTTTCCTTTTAATTTTTTTGTTCTTGTGGGGCCATAGATATATATGTGAATAAGCTTCAAAGGTCTATATGAGGAGAACTCTTTCATTTTGAAATGAGTCCTATTTTGCTTGTGAAACTAACATGACTTGTAGATGGTTTTATCATGCCTTGACAATCTAGGCAATCATTTTACCATGCCTATCTTGGTTATCCTTATCAAGCTATCGAAATTCATGTTTCTGAGCCTCTTATGCCACAATTGTGCTTCGCTGGTTTTTCTCAAGTAATAGCTTACCCTTGAGTCATCAAACACATAAATGTTATTGTGAGTCCTGACTAACTTCCCCACTAGTTTTCCATTTCTTATATTTTGGATCTCACAATCTTTAGACAGGAAGGTCACATCATATTCCTTGTCACATATCTAGCTAACACTTAGAAGATTGTGTTTGAGACCTTCCACATACAACACATTATGTGCTTCTGTCTTCTGATCAATACTGACCACTCCTTTTCCTTTGGTTCTTGTTGGAGTGTTGTTGCCAAAGGTGACATTGCCTCCTCTATATTTTTCTTTTAGTGACAAAAAATTGCTCGTGTATCCACTCATGTGTTTGGAACAACCATTGTCTACATACCATTTGTTTTATTTATCATGCGCTAATAAGGTGAGCCCACATGGCATGCTCTTTTCGGTATTTTGTTTCCATCTTCTTTTATCCTTCTGTATGTAAGTCTTTCTATCAGTTTGATATTTAGATAGGTATTCAAAACCAATTCTACACTCGATGGCCTTATGCCCAAAATTATTACATTTAAAACATTCAACTTCGCTTTGTAGGGGCATGAAGGCATTCTGATTCCTAAAAGAGGAATCTTGTGACTAAGCGGTCCAGTGTGAATTAAACCTCAAATTTTCATCTCTTTCAACTTTGGCACTTCTATAATTAATATCTTTGTGTCCAAATATATGA
The DNA here is from genome assembly GCA_031772625.1 of Pinus tabuliformis. Taxonomy (NCBI): domain Eukaryota; kingdom Viridiplantae; phylum Streptophyta; class Pinopsida; order Pinales; family Pinaceae; genus Pinus; species Pinus tabuliformis. The sequence continues at coordinate 825,047,232 of CM062817.1, forward strand.
CACTTGTAGCAGTGACCATAAAATAAGTAGGCATGCCTATTTTCAAAAACATTATGAGGTTTAGCAGAGAAATAACTTGGTAAACTTTCAGTTTGATTCGTCCTCCATTGACAATCTCCTCTTTGTCTCACTGCTCTTTTGTCTTCATGAACTATTTCATGATTATTCCTCCTATGACTCTGTGGTTCTTCAACTCCTACAGACCTGGAGTTTATATTCTTCTTCCCGATAGAAGGTTCTTGTTCCTTTGAGTACCCATGTCTGGTTCTGATTCATGAGGGCCTTTGGCAGCTTAGTTCCTTCAACAAATCTCTCGCTTAGACCCTTCTTGGTATTTGCTTTAGCAAGTTTAGCTATTAGAGAGACCACTTGTGCTTCAATATACTAGATTTTGTCTTCCCATTCTTGAATAATATCTTGAAGTACCTCTTCTTTTCATCTGCCTTCCTCCATCTCAACCTTTAAAGACAGAAAATCATCTTTGCATAATTTTGAGGTAGTTTCCATTTTCAACTTGAGTAGCTTCTTTTTCAGCTGCTTGTTCTCCTCTTTTAGCTTCTCATGATTTCCTTGTTCTCCTTTTAGCAAAAGAGCTAGACTATCCTTGCTCTTGATAACCTATTCAAGTTTTTCTTTCTAATATGAAAACTCCTCATTATGTAAGTTATACATTCCTTCTTCTACACGCTGCAATTGTTCCTTCAGCTACTTGTTTTACTTCCTTGCTTTCTTCAATGCATCAAGGACACTGATGACTTATCCCTCAAGGTCTACCACTCCTTCTTCTGCATCCTATGCAAATTCCATAAGACCCTGTTTCTTGGAGTCTATTTTGAGGTCCATAAGAAGATACTTATTTTACTTATTTTCTGATGAGTCTTCACAATCTGATTCTGGGTCTAAACTATCCTCTTTGGAATAGAACCCTTTCTTCTTATAGGGTTTCTTCTTTTGAAATGTCTAAGACTTATTTCTAAAATTGAAACCTTCTTCTCTTTCAACCCTATCTTTGTAAGGGAATTTGGAAGAGAAATGTCCAACTCTTCCATAGTCAAAACACTTAAAGGGCAACTTCCCTTTATATTTACCAGAGCCATGCTTCCGTTTTCTAGCTAGTTGAGCCAGATACTGATCAAATTCACTACTAGAGAAGTCTTGATGAACTCTTTGTTCCTTGCCCTTATTGTATACTCTGAATGCAACTTCCTTTGGTTCAAATTTCTCCATTCCCACTCTCATCTCATAGGCTGTGAGAGTACCATGTAGTTGATCCATCTTGAGATCCTTTAGGTTGACCATTTCCTCTATAGCTGAGATTTTAGTATTAAATATCATGGGTAGAGATCTTAATATCTTTTGAATGATCAAAACTTCCTTGAATTACTCATGAAGTCCTATAATCATATTAATTACTTCATCAACTCTGAGGAAGTACTTAGTTATGCTTTCATTCTCATACATCTTCAAGCTTTCAAATCTCATTCTGATGGTCTAAAGTTTTGCTTGCTTCACTTTTTTATCTCCTTCATAACACTAGTTAAGCTTCTCCCACATCTCATATGCAAACTTACAGTGCATAACCTTCACAAGTTTTGACTGACTGAGACAAGCAAGAATGGCATGCTTGGCTTTACCAGTTCTTAGATATAGTTTCTTGCCATCTTCATCTAAGGGGGGAATATCTGGGACATTGTAATTTACTAGTACTGAGGTCCAAACATCTACCCCCAGGGACATAAGATATGCCTCCATTCTTACTTTCCAAATGTAGGAATTTACAGGGTAAGTTCCTCAAATAGAACACCAGATAACACCGCTCAAAAACAGATCACAAATCAATACACTAGTATTCTTGACATGGTTAAAACCCTCAAAGAGGGAAACAGCCCATGGCCTGAGCCAATGTGGCCACTTCAGGAAATTTATTAATAAAAGAATGAAAATGTACATAAGCTTCTCTCATGAATGGTCACCTTAAGAATGACCATACATGCTCTTTAAATAGATATCATGGACCAATTGGGTGTTAAGCCATGGATCAAGTGTCAGTAATGTTGAGGAGAGAATGAACCGTTAGATCACTTCATGTCTAGAACATATTGTGACCATCGGATTATAAGTTAAAAAAGTACATAGTAAAGAAACACACTTCACCTAACTCTATACTAGACCAAGTTATACCTAACTATTTCCTATGTGTCAGAATATCCTAATATCCCCCCTTATTAACAACTTGGGATAGGATTGAAGGATGTACAAATATGACACAATAGGAGAAGGAAGGAGGCATTAGAGCCTATCCCCCCTTAGTGAAAACTTCCTAAACTCCAACCATAAATCGAAGTTTAGTAAACTTCGTGTTAACGGGAAAAGTGTCTACTCAGAACGACCCTATCCCACTAAGGTGTGACAGTGACCTTAGAAACAAACAAGGAAAACTACTTTCGTATTCTTCTTTATGAACTATAAACGAAGAGGAATAGGATGAACCAACCTGTGTCTTGCGTTAGTCCTTTGATCCAATCTCTCTCCTCTTTGACAACTTCCAGCTACCTACTCCCTTACTTGCCCAGCTTCACCAAGTTCCTGTAAGATCACAGAAGAAGAAAACTACACAAAGACATGGATTTATATTCATAAATAGCTTAGGATCAGATTTAAGCTAAACATACAAATGTGACAAACATCAATGAAACACAAGCATGTAGGAGAAACTCAAATAGTTTTATTGATATAACAAAAAGGTCCAAGAGGAGTTACAACCGATGATTCCTGATCCAGCATCAACCTCCCAGCAAAGGAATCCCCTCTTCACCTCCAACAAAGCATAAATCACCCAATACTCTGATATCTATCTCAAAACCAACAACAATTCTCTGCAATGTACAAAATTCCAGCCTCTGGATCTCTGGGATGAGGGATCCATATATAGATGTATGCAAAGAGGATGAGTCAGCTTATGATCTGACTAGTGGCTTCTCTCTGTCAGTTCTTTCTTCCACTTGGAGACTGAGAGCCTCTTACTCATCCTTGGTCGAACTCAGTGAGGCAAGTGTCATTGGGGAAGATTCTGGAAGCTTCCATTGTCTGTCCACCTCGCGGAATGACACTGCCATTTGTCATTTCCCGCTCAATGCACCCTAGTAGTGCATTTAGGTGCATTGCAATGCACCTATCTAGTGTACTTGGGTGCTATGCAACGCAGCTAGCTAGTGGAGCAGCTGAAATGATCCTGATTTGACTGATTCTGAGCAGTTTCTGGTGGAGAACTTCTGGGAGAAGCTGTAACTTGTTGACCTTGTTCCTTTAGGGGCCGGAACAACACTTTTAGGGACTTATGATCCCTTGGTTTATGGACATTTCATGCTTAGAGCTGTAAGGCACAAAAATGTCTATAACAGTTGCCCCCTAAAGTATGAGGTCGTTTATCGGGTGAAATGCTTTATTAGGAGGATCTGAAGTTCTTTCAATGCTGGGAGGAGACCTGTAATAAGATACAATACAATACAGTATCTTCATACTGTTTTCATGATCTAGCTGAGGCGGGCATTCCCATGCTCAGCTTTATAAATTCATTTTCATGTACATAGGACAGACACTCGTCTGATGGTAGACTGATGATTCTGATAGAGCCATCATCCTTTTGGTAGGATGATTATCTGTGCTGCAATGCTATACATTTCAATGTCTTTATTCTCCTGAATATATATCGTAGCCCGGATGGATGAAACTAGATCCGGGGTCTTCAATCTCATCCGATCTTCACTCAAAGTACAAGTTGATCCATGTGAGAAATGTTTTGAAGTCGAACATGGAAAGACATTGCTTGATTACCAGTCAATGATGTAAACTGTTAACAAGCGCGAGAGGAATCACCAATAATGATGATGACCCTCAAGGTACTACAGTAAAATTCACGTGGTGTGAATAAAGGATTTGGCGTCGAACACCATGCAAAATCTTTCGGTCGAAGGTCATTGATGTATACCTATCGCCGGAAGTGAGAAACTTGCCATTGAGGCATGCAAGATTCAAAGTACTGAAGGGGGTGTTCCTAGATCAACTTCTTGGATAATGAGCTGATGTCGACAAGAAGTGACCCGTCAAAGGAGGGCCTTAATGAATCCCACATCAATGACATGGAACGGAGCAAATGATTTTGATGGAGGTGAAAACAATCTGATGATATATGGTTCAGGATGGCAGTCATGAAAGAATGAAGTATAATGTATGGTAGTGGATGGGACACGGGTGACTTTTCTGGATGACTTCTCTTGAACATGTCGGCGACACTTATGTGATGGATTGGTAGCATTTACCCCAGATGTGGATGGTATGGCGTGACCATGGTGATGTGACCGGTGAATGAAACAACCCAACCCGACTTAGGCATGGAATGGAAGTGTCATGTTCAAGAGCGACTTGCTACCAATAAAGATTCTTTGAGTTTTCTTCCCAATTTTTCCCCAGTCATTGCTGACCAATACCTCTTTATTTTTGTCAACCTTGAGGAGGATAACATATGCTTGTTCTATAATTTTCCCTTTGGACAAACCCATCGCTATGTTTTAACGAGCCTAGCGATAGTGAAACTCGTTCTCGTCTAAAGACAAGTTTGTCGCTATTAATCTTTTTAACGAGTTTAACGACAAAGATAACTCGGTCCTTTTCATTTTTAGAGAGTCTAAAAAGGTACATAAAGATAACTCCAAAATTCCTTTTTCGTCATCTAATCCCTTAATTCCGAAAAAGTATAAAACAATACAGAAGGGATGAATTTTCGATAGTTTTAACGAGCCGAACAAAACAAGTGCTCGATCTTTTTGTGCAATAATCCCTCAGGTCCAGAAAGATTAAAATCTAGAGGAGGGATAGCGCTTCTGGTCGCTTTAACGAGCTGGAAGGCCAAAACTCGGCAATCTTTTCATATTTTACGAGTCAGTTGAAAAGAGCTTAAAGAAGACTCGTCTTTTGAGGAACGAGTGATAAAATGGGTAGCAGCTGATTCCAGGTAAGGGTTGGAATTTTCCAATCACGGCAGTGTCACAAGGATGGCTAGTGAAATCACTCTTCGTGGCTGTTCCTCAAAATGGGTAAACAATCAAATGGAGGTGAATGATCGGCCAATGGAAAAGTGGAGGTGACGGTGCAAACACGACCAAGGCTTTAATGGCTGAAATGCTTCATTCACGGTGGTTATTTACCGGGGAATAGTTCATTTTTTAATGAGCTTAAACGCGGGTGGAAACATTTGCTCATGTCTTATGTTTATTTTTTAACGAGCTTGAACTATGCGCTAAAAATGCTCGATTAATCCAGTCATATGATAAGAATGTCTCATATAAAACGACAACTTTTAGATTTTTGCCCCACATCCTTTCTTTATGCAAGTTAGGTGACGACTAATCCTACGAGTTTAAAGGGTTAGAGGTCCTAAAAATTTAAAAAATAAATAGCCGCCCCTTGCTTGCACTCCAAAAGGTTTGCATGCCCCCAGGTATAAAGTATGGTTTCAAGATTACCCCTTCTTTAGTCCAATAAAACATTTGTTTTACCGGGAGAGGCCTACCTCTTACAGGTTACCCAAAGATTGTTCTATTCGCGGTGCAAACAAAACACTTCTTCGGCGATGTCTACCGAGATAAACAAAGGCGAGTGACTCAGTTCTGCCAACTCACATAACTTTGACAAGAGAATCTTATTCTAGAATAACCCCTCTTCCAATCACGGACGGGGTACAGACTAGTCATATTCTCCCGCGGAAACCTACCCTATACCCGAAGTTTTTCTGCCGAAGCAGACCAGGACGCATGCCCCCTAGGTTTCAGTCACATCCCTCTGAATTACTCGCGCTCATCGGGAGGACGGACTGGGGATTGAGACATTTCTTGCGTGAAGAGACCATTTAGGGATGGTATATGACTATTTGCTATGCGTGATCCAGGAAATGAAAGCTGGTCCACGAGCTTGACCACTCTTCCTTCGTGCGGAAAACACATTACTCTAAAGAGTGAGGAGACGATGGCTCCCATGTAATAAATATAGTCTCGTCCAAGGATTAGGTTATAATCCAAGGGTCCTTGAACAACCATTACATTCATTTGAACTATCTTCCTTCTCAATGTTATGGGCACATCAGGAAGGATCCCTAAAGGTCGACTGGTTCCTTTATCAAAGCCTGTCAGATTTCTCATCTCAGGCAACAGCGATGGCGAACCAAGCGCTTTCCAAGCAATAGAGGAAAGGATACTCACAGAAGCCCCCTCATCTATGATGGTACTAGCCATAACCATTCTATATATTTGAACTATAATTCGGAATGGTATGCTTGCTGGTAAACGGGGTCTGCCTAGTTGATTCCAGTCGAAGGAGACAACTAGGTTGCTTGGAGGTGGGACCGAGTAGACGGCCGGGTATGGCTCTGACGAACTTTCGTCCTACGGTAAGGGAATGGGTAGATTTCCCCCATGTTCGTCGGAGTCTGTGTTGATGAAGAGAATTTGGATGGTGTCATCCTTGTTCTCTTCAGTGACTGTATCATCCGATGATAAAACCTCTGAAGGCAAGACCGAGTCAACTGCTGCCTCGACCTTTTGACTTTCGTCTGGTATGGATTCAGATGGTTTATCTTCAATGATAGGCGCTTCAGCCTACCACTTGAGCGGGCCAGCCGGATTCTCAACTAGCAACGGACTCGACAAGAGTTTTTTATATCCAGGAGGAAGTCGTAACGGTGAAACCGGACGATCATCCAAAACTCTTTTCGCTTCGTCTAAGAAGGAACAACGGTGGACGGCATGATTGCCTTTGCACAGTTTACAAGGAAATCTAGCTTTCCCTTTTTGTCCTAGGGCTTCACTTTCGCTAGTTGACGGTGTGCTTTCAACATGATCATCAGAGGTTGATGACACTGGATTGTGCAAACGAGGAGACCAGTCCCTTAGTATCCGAGGGATGCAAGGACAATCTCTATGAAAGTGGTCTCCTTTGCAAATGACACATGGCGATTTAGGCCTAGTCGGTGCAGTGTGTGGATTTTCATTATACGACACTCGTTTTCCCCCATTCACCTTTGGCTCCTTCTTCTTCTTCTCTTTCTTCTTCTTCTTCTCCTTCTTCTCCTTAGGAACTTGACTTCTGGCTTTGCCAGCCCTAAGAAGTGAATAGGAAGGAGGAGAGGAAGAATTAGAGGAAGTAGAAGGTTGGTGGGCAACTCTGGACTCGTCTAATTGCTGATTCGATTGTTCAGGAATGGTGGTGTTCTGAATGACATTGGCTGAGAAGAGCCAGACTGGCAAGCCGATTGTCAGTCCTGGAAGCGACAATGTGGCCATATGGGGTGCACCAACATCTCCCCAAGAGGAGAAGGGACTAGGATTTCCACCAAGGGGAATTCCTTAGTTGGTAGACTCCATTTTCTCAACCTAAGATCAACGTAGGAAAAGGGTATGAACATTCCATTTAAAATAAATTTTTAGACACTTTGACACAACTTGTTTTTTCAATTTTTAAGAGTCGAGAAAAAACAAAAGATGACTCTAGTCTCCTTCGATTTTTAATGAGCTTGAAGTGACAAGTGCTCAGATGGACCTTTTCTGTTAAGGAGTCTGAAAAGGAACGAAAGGGACTGCTCTAGAGATCTAGGTAGAGGGAGTACCAAACCAATCGAAAAATTGCAGAATACTTTTTACGGTACGACAATCAATATTCCCGAATGCTATGTTCGGTGCATTGCGATCAGTAGGGTGGCCAACACGGCTTCCTATGGATAAAAGGTTTTAAGCCTATAGGGGTCTCCCAATATATACTCGACGGTACGTGGGAGCACAAGTCCGTACTGGCACTTAGCGTCTCAAAGTGGAGGAATCACCCAACCATCAGTGAGGACAACAGTTACCAGGCTTTACGACGCCGGAATACATCTCTAGCCTAGACCTCTAAATGTTGTGCGTTAAGTTCCAATGCGTTGTTAGATTCATTCAATTTATTTTAAGTTGATCTTTCTTAGAAGTTTTCCTTTTGGGATCACCACGAGACGTAGATGTACTTCCTAAAATGCAATCTAAAGATGATAAGCAAACTTTTATCTCTTTTCAGCAATGAAAATCCTAGCTACAAGGTGAAAAGAAAGACACAATATTTTCTCAAAGAGCAAAGAGCACACTGTAAATGCACTTTTCCTAAATCAAGCCAAGCAGACTATCAATATGCAAATGCACATATGCATGTATTTTTTTTCACTTTCTTAATATTGATGCCTAAAAAGAAAGTTGATGTACAAATCTGAATTTGCTTTCAAGTGACAAACACAATCAAGCTTCTTTTCGAAATCAAAAGATAGAGAAGATTATGACACTTTATGATTTTGAAATAAACACTCGTTTCGACACTAGAAAGTCACAAATTCAAACCAAAGGCAAAAGTAAAAGCATAATCGACTGTCAACAGCAAATAAACTTTCTCCTAAGATCAAAATTGACACTTACGACAGATATAAATCAAAGGACGACAGTATGACTATTCTACTTTTTCAATGGAAAACTGTAAATGATGTAACAAACACACAAAGAACATCTACAACCTTTTTGTACAAAGGAGGCGGAATTAAGGTAAATAAAAGGGGTTTTTAAATAGACACACACTGATCACAGGCTGCAAAAATCAGAGACAAAACTGGAAAAAAAAATGAAGCAAAGAACCTCAGCTACACAGGGCTAGGCTGATCAGCGCACCTGTTACACAGAGAAACTGGATTGCAGCGCAGGTAGCCCTCTCGAGAACTACGTTGAAATGAAGAATCTCTTCACAAAGCCTGCGCTGGGGCAGAAACGAGAATTCTATCCGGGTTCTGGGTCATGGTTTGCAGTTTAATCTATGGTTTTTGGCCGAGTAAAAGCAATCAGTAATGCACAATCAGAGGGTGGATTTAAAGGAGGTCTAAGAGCTATCACAAAGGGTAATCAGATCATTTGTGAATCAGCTGTTCAAATCATAAACAAATCCAGTGAATGGATTGAAGTAGCAGATGTCTACTTTGCATTTGTTAATGGCAAATGCAGTTCGATTGCTACTTCTATGTTTATGAAACAAACAACAAGAGAAACACAAACAAACTAACTAGACACGATCCCCAGCGGAGTCGCCATTTTTTTAACGGGAAAAGTGTCTACTCAGAACGACCCTATCCCACTAAGGTGTGACAGTGACCTTAGAAACAAACAAGGAAAACTACTTTCGTATTCTTCTTTATGAACTATAAACGAAGAGGAATAGGATGAACCAACCTGTGTCTTGCGCTAGTCCTTTGATCCAATCTCTCTCCTCTTTGACAACTTCCAGCTACCTTCTCCCTTACTTGCCCAGCTTCACCAAGTTCCTGTAAGATCAAAGAAGAAGAAAACTACACAAAGACATGGATTTATATTCATAAATAGCTTAGGATCAGATTTAAGCTAAACATACAAATGTGACAAACATCAATGAAACACAAGCATGTAGGAGAAACTCAAATAGTTTTATTGATATAACAAGAAGGTCCAGGAGGAGTTACAACCGATGATTCCTGATCCAGCATCAACCTCCCACCAAAGGAATCCCCTCTTCACCTCCAACAAAGCATAAATCACCCAATACTCTGATATCTATCTCAAAACCAACAGCAATTCTCTGCAATGTACAAAATTCCAGCCTCTGGATCTCTGGGATGAGGGATCCATATATAGATGTATGCAAAGAGGATGAGTCAGCTTATGATCTAACTAGTGGCTTCTCTCTGTCAGTTCTTGCTTCCACGTGGAGACTTAGAGCCTCTTACTCATCCTTGGTCGAACTCAGTGAGGCAAGTGTCATTGGGGAAGATTCTGGAAGCTTCCATTGTCTGTCCACCTCACGGAATGACACTGCCATTTGTCATTTCCCGCTCAATGCACCCTGGTAGTGCATTTAGGTGCGTTGCAACGCACCTATCTAGTGTACTTGGGTGCTATGCAACACAGCTAGCTAGTGGAGCAGCTGAAATGATCCTGATTTGACTGATTCTGAGCAGTTTCTGGTGGAGAACTTCTGGGAGAAGCTGTAACTTGTTGACCTAGTTCCTTTAGGGGCCGGAACAACACTTTTAGGGACTTAGGATCCCTTGGTTTATGGACATTTCATGCTTAGAGCTGTAAGGCACAAAAATGTCTATAACACTTCGCCTCTGTGAGAGCCTTTGTAAATATGTCTGCAACTTGATCATCATTTGAGCAATATTGCACTTCAAGAACATGGTCATGAATGAGATTTCTGATGAAGTGTGTGTGTAGTTCAATGTGTTTGTTGCGTTGATGTTGGACTAGATATTTGCATAGTTGAATGGAACTCTTATTATCACACCAAAGTGTAGTCGAATGCTACTGTTGAAAGCCAAACTTTGACAGGATTTGACGAAGCCACAGGGCTTCCTTACTAGCTTCTATGGTGCCACGATACTCTGCTTCTCCTAAAGAAAGAGAAATGGCACTTTGTTTCTTGCAATCCCATTTAATAGGTCCAGAACCAAGAGTGAAGACATAACCTGCAAAAGACTTCCGATCATCAAGGTCATCAGCCTAATCAGAATTACTGAAACCAACCAATAAAGGAGATGCTTATGTACTGTAATGAATCCCAAACTGAATTGTACCTTGAACATAACGAAGTATTCTTTTAGCTTCTTTCCAATGAATTTCATGTGGGTTTTTCATAAACTAAGCAATAAGGCCAACAACAAAGGAAAGGTCAGGATGAGTATGTGTTCGATACAAAATTTTTCCTACAAGCTGACAGTATAAGGTAGCATCAACTTCAGGGGAAGTACAAGTGACTAAAAATTTGGCTTCAAACTGAAAGGGAGAAGGGGTTGGCTTACAGTGTTCAATGTGAAATTGGCATAGAATATCACATGCATACTTGGACTGGGAAAAGGAAATACCTTCCTTGGATTGAAAGACTTGAAGACCAAGAAAATAATGTAAGTGTCCTAATTCTGTCATTTCAAACTGCTTTTTAAGGCTAGACTTCACATGGTTTATAAGGTTGAGATCACTACCAGTAAGGATAAGATCATCGACATAAAGAACAATAATGATAAGAGACTTACCCACTTTCTTGGTGTAGACAGTATTGTGAGAATGACACCTAGAAAAGCTAGTACCTAAAAGAAATCTATCTATTTTGGCATACCAAGCCCAAGGGGCTTGCTTGAGACCATAAAGAGATTTCTTAAGCCGACATACAAGTCTGGAGTCTATTTGTATAAATCCAAGAGGTTGTTCCATATAGATTTCATCATGCAAGTCCCCATGCAAGAAGGCGGATTTAACATCCATCTGATGGACTTCCCATTTGAAAGAGGAAGCAAGGGAAAGAACAAGGCAGATAGAGTTCATTTTGGAAATAGGGGAGAATGTTTCAGTACAGTCAATGCCTTCAACTTGTGAAAAACCCTTAGAAACAAGACGAGCTTTATGTTTATTAACTTTTCCATCTAGACCAAACTTGGTTCTGTAAACCCATTTGCATCTAACACGTATTCGTCCCTTTTGAAGAGGAACAAGATCCCATGTATCATTTTCCAATAATGAACAATATTCTTCATTCATAGTTGCGTCCGAATTTGGATGGCCTAAAGCTTCTACAAAGTTGTCAGAATCACAATTCATTGAAGCTTGAGCCATTAAAGAAGAGGCTCTATTGAACTTAGAACGTGTACATTGTTGATCTGTAGGATCACTTGCAAGAGCACCTACTGCATCCCGAGTAGCACGGACCCATTTTCAAAGCTGAGGAGCTGAAGGAGGATCTTAATAAGGTGGGGGAGGATTGTCATCCTCGATTTCATCCTATGAAGAAGAAATATTTTTAGAAGTAGAAGGGATAGATAGAGGTGACACATCCGCTGAACTAGGATCATAGGCCGATATATTTTCAGCAAACTTTACATCTCTTCTAATGATAACATTTTTGGACTTAAGTGGAATAATTCTATATCCTTTGACATCTTCAGAAAATCCAACAAAAATACATTTTTTCACTCTTAGTTTCTAAAGCTTTATGTTTCTCATCTGGAATATGGGCCCATGCTTCACTTCCAAAAATGCGAAAGTGACTTACATCCGGTTTAATTGAGCTCCATGCATCTTCTGGAGTGATATTCTTTAAAACCTTAGTAGGAGTGTGATTTACTATGTAATTTACACAGTTAATTGCTTCTGCCCAAAAATTAAGACTAAGTCCTTTAGATTGAAGCATACAATTAGCCATTTCCTTTAAGGTGCGATTCTTCCTTTCAACTACCCCATTTTGTTGTGGAGTATATTGAACAGTGTGTTGCATTTGAATTCCATGCTCAGTGCAAAAGTTGATGAGTTTGTTATTAACATATTCTCCGCCATTATCAGATCTTATCTTAAGAATTGGATGTCCGGATTGTTTTTCAACAAAGGCCTCTAAGGCCAAGAACATGTTAAATACTTCACTCTTGAGTTTTAAGAAGTATACCCAAGTGTTTCTAGAGAAATCATCAATGAAAGTTAATAAATACTTGTAGCAAGAGAATGAAACAACAGGAAGTGGACCACATAAATCACTATGCACAAGTTGTAAAGGGGTTGAAGCATGCCAAGAGGCACATTTTTCAAAACTAACTCGATGATGTTTTTCAAGTACACATCCAGAACAAACACCATCTCTGCAAGATACCATAGGAGGAACTGTCACCATATTTTCTTTACATATATTTTGGAGGGAGCGATAGTTTAAGTGACCAAATCACTCATGCCAAAGTTTGCTCACTTCATCATTATGAGCAACAAATACCGAGAGAAGATTTGATGACCCAAAGTTGTTAAAATTACACAACCTTGTAGAATCATCAGCTATGCCAGTAGCTAAAATTTGTTTAGGATCTCTTAGGTCCTTAATTACAACATCATGAGGTGAAAATTCAACGGTTCTACCTTCACTTGAATGAGTTATCTGATATATAGATAGAAGGTTGTAGGATAAGGTTGGAACACACAATACATCATTAGATTGACCATTTTCTAGATGAACAGGTCCAGTCCCTACAACACTAAGAGATCTATCATCACCAACATATATAATTTTGGTGTTACAATCATTTAAAGAAGAAAACATGGCTTTGTTTTTGGCCATGTGATAAGAAGCTCCAGAATCAATGAGCCACTCATGAGAATGAGAAGAAGAAGACACATTTAGTGCATAACCAGACCGAGATGCTTGGCAACCACATGAAAAATGTGTTATTCCTGAAGATGAATTTGAAGTTGAAGAGTGCTCCAAATGGATGTTATGATTCTTCATTGCTGCTTCCAAGGCTTCCATCTTCTTAAAGCATTTGGATTCTAAGTGGCCATCTCGATTACAAAAGTGGCAATGTCTATTAGTCTTCTTCCCTTTGTTTTTATTTGCCTTATCATTTTGTGTAAATGATTTTTCGTTTTGAGATTGAAATTTCTTAAGACCCTTGTTTGGTTTAAGACCATTCTTTTTAGGATATTGCTTCTTAGGATTCTTTGAATTTGGTTGTTGCTGGGTGGCTAAGGCTTTCTTAGAAGAGTTTCTAAGATTAAGAAGACCAAGATGTAAGAGTTTTTCTTGTTCTCTTATTAAAAAATCACAAAAGGCATCAAAAGAGGGGGACTTGTAGTCTTTTCTTTGAGAAATAAAGGCTTCTCTAGTAGAATGGAAGGTGGAAGCAAACAGAGAGTAGGCTGGTCCCAACTTAGTAAGAATGGAATAGATAAGGCTACCATCTTCTTTCTTAACCTTAACACCTTCCAGGAGAAGTCTAAGGGTCTTGAACTTGGACAAAAAATCTTCAATGGAAGAAAAAATATTGGGGTCCAATGTAAGCAACTCATTTTCAAGTTAATGGGCTTTAATTTCCCTTTTAATTCCAAAAACTTTAGTGAGTTGTTTCATTACTTCATTAGGGGTATCAAGTTCTGTGATATGGAATCTAAGGCTATTATGTAAATACCTTTACTTCTAATTAAATCCACAATGTAGGACCATCATTGGAAGTAGTTGGTGCTGCCAAGAATAACTCGGCATGGAATTTCCATTTTAAGATGCTGAAACTAAGTGTTCTAATGGAAAGATCTCAAAAAATTAGGCTGATTCAAAAAAATGACTCTGAAAATGGCTTTTGGATGAAGAAGTTATGGTTTTTTGAAGAAAAGTTGTTGAAGATGCTGATGAAGTGCGTGAATGTGCGGGAGTGAATGATAATGTTATATATATATTTTTTTTTAAATCCCCACCACCCCGCCTTTCCAAGCTTAATCTAATTAGCTCACTTTAAAAAAACATTATGTGACCTACTTTTACAAATAAGTGAAAGCCACTTTTACAATGGTACTTTATGAGCTACCCACTAAATTGTAACTTAAATAAAATATAAAGAGACCTTAGAATTATAACTGATCACTTTTTATAATGGGTGAGAACACTTTTACATAAAGTAACTTTAAAACATAAGTTACATGTGCTTTTTGAAAAAGTAACTCAACAAAAAGAAAGACTTGAAGTCAAGACCTCTATTCTCATAAAGTAACTTTGGACCAAGTGAGCTAGTTTAAAAGGTTAGTAATTTTTGGAAAAGAGAAAGGGTTTTTTTTCTTTTAGTCACTGAAGCTTTGGGGTGCGTGCTTACTTGAAAAATCTCTTTTTGCCTACAAAAAAAAAACCACACAACCCAACACGGACATACAAAAAAAACCAAAACTTATGGCTTAATTTTAGCTTTCACCATAACCTAAATATTTTCCTCAATCTTTCTGATTTTCCGAGATCACACTAAGGCACAACGAAAAGAGCATGCGCATGAGAAAAATCCTTCCTTTCTATTATGATTTTCCCAAAGTGCATAGAGCCACAGGGAGAAGGGCGTACGTAGAAATAAAAGGTATAGATCTGGTAATAAATAAAAAACAAAGAGTTAAATAAACCGAAATAAACAGAGAGATGAACAACTAAAGCTGCAAATAAAGGTTGTACACCTCCAGATCTTAAAAATGACATAGCTAGGGCTACTGGAAACCTTTTCGCGTGAAATAAAAGGGGTTCCGCAGTGGAACAGATGCTCCTAACACAATAGAGTAGTCCTCTCAGCCCAAAAGTGGTCAAAAACAATAGATCTAGTACACAACAGTCAGATGTAGTTGCACCGGCTTTGGATTTGAATCACCAATGAATGAGGTCCTCAAATAACTCTGATACCATGTATGAATTTACAAGGTAAGTTCCTCAGATAGGACACTAGAGGACACCTCTCACAAACAGATCACAAATCAGTACACCAGTATTCTTGATGTGGTTAGACCCTCAAAGAGGGAAGCAGTCCATGGCCTGAGCCAACGCAGCCACTTCAGGCAATTTATTAATAAAAGAATGAAAATTTACATAAGCTTTTCTCATGAATGGTCACCTTACAAATGACTCTCCATTCTCTTTAAATAGAGATCATGGACCAATCGGGTGTTAAGCCACAGATCAAGTGTTGGTAATACTGAGAAGAGAATGAACTGTTGGATCACTTCATGTCTAGAACATATCGTGATCGTTAGATTGTAAGTTACAAAAGTACATGGTAAAGAAACACACTTTACCTAACTCTATACTAGACCAAGAGTTAAACTATTTCCTATGTGTCGAAATATCCTAACACCAAAAGGCATAATTGGCTCCATCAAAGACCGTACCGTACTCAAGTAAAGATCTTGACTCTCTTGGCTATTTTATTTCCTTAAGGATCTACCTTCTAGTGGCTAAATTGTTACTGAAGGAACTTTCTCTGATACCAATTGTTGGATAGTAAGGAATTGCAAAGGGGGTGGGAAGGTGAATCAGTTATTTAAGAAACTCTTAATTTTCTTTTCTTATTGTGCTTATAGTTCCTTCTTATGTTATTTCATATGTGAAAGAATTCATTCATGAAGCAGTAAATTTATAAGCTTTCAAAACACATAGTCAAACAACAATCTCATGATCATCATACATTTGACACAGTTTTTTCACATTGAAACCCAGAGGGAAAAAAACCACCAATTTGTTGTTTGTTTTATGATGTAATTTAAGCACCAACTTAATTACATTTGTTTGTTTGTGAGCACCCACTCACTAGAGGCACCAACACCTTTGTCTAGAAAGCATCAACTTGCTAAGAGGCAACAACCTCTTTTGTTTAGCAAGCACCAACTTGCCTAGAGGCACTGACCTCTTAAGTGTGCAGGCACCAACGTGTCACTACCACTATTTTACTATTTCATACAATTTTAATACTGAGAATAGAGGCATAAAAATTACAAGTAAAATATCAACTTTATGGTTGTCTATAGATTCAACTTCTGCACCCTTCTTTCTGAACACTTGTGGTGAACTTCCTCTTGCTACCCACTATAACACTTTCTATGTGCTCTGATTTCTCTACACAGGGCTTGCCACTGTTTCACCACAGCACTACCCTTGAAACACTCTACTCCAATACATAACTCACTGCTCTGCTCTCTCGCAAGTATGTTCACACACCCCATTAGCTAAATGGAGGTTCACAGTTTTGTTCCTATGCTTCTCTTGGCTCAATGTAGTCACTGTCATCATCAATTCTTCCCACGCATGTACCCCATGCATGGAACCCCATTCTTATGATGATTTACACTAAATCTAGTTCATACGTTGAATTAAACTCATAAGGATGGGTGACACTCACTTCTCTATCATACAACTGACTCTCTGTGTTGCGTATTAAATCTCAATCCCCCTTACATGTTTCATAGATTCTCCCCATCCTTCTTTATGGTTCACAGAGATCTACCTATACATCATCATGGAGTCTTTGTTCTACATTCAAGACTAGAACTGTTGATTCATACATCTTTAATACACCTTTGAACTAATGTTTTATCAACATATTTACACTGTAGAACATGATCGGGGTTTTTTTCAAATCGACACTTTTACACATAAAAGCCATACAAAACAGCAAACTTCGATAGTCCATAGGACTAAGGGCTATGACTGAGGGCTCATCCTCAAGGCGCTAAGGCCTTCAGACCCTCGACAAGGGATATATTTTCTTCGTTAACCATTTACACACAGTTTCACGTGTGTTTCCTGAAACCGGCACTAAATACACATGGAGTCCCTTTATCGACATTTTTCTATTTGTTGCACCGATGCTAGCCACCAAGGATCGCCAATTTCCAATAGGCAATAGGAATCGCCTATTAAGCCTTGTCCCTTGGTTCCCTTAAGACTTCGCGACCACCTGCTATCCCACATATCGATGAAATTTCATTGTGGCACATGAGCCAACCATTGCAAACCTTTGATCACCGAATACGAAGTGGTGTCATCTCATGCCATGTGGTGTCTTCTGAACAATGACACGTGTCACTCAAATATGGCCCACCAAGCCATCCATAAACACTGAAACAGCCTACCATGTGTCCCTTGGTACTGTGATGTCATGCTAATGTAAGCGGCCACTTGTCCTCATCAGAGCTCCTCCAACACTACCATATTTCCTTATCACATCCAACGAGACACCTCCACATGTCCTCCTAGAGGAGAGAGAAAGAAGCCCGCCATGCTTCATTTTGTAGTGATTTTCTTTGTAAAATTATTTTTAGCTTTTCTGGCGATTAAACACTGGAGGTTCAAATCCCGAAGTTTTAACAAAGAATGCCTCAATCGACATTTTCAGATTGGAATATTCCAATGGTTATCATATATGAAATTATCGATCATCGATCTTCGATGCACCACTATGCGCCAACTACCGAGGCCTCTGATATGCGATATCACAAGTCACATATCACACATTGTTGTTGCGCTGCACCACTGATCCTCCAATCATCGATTGCAATTCGTCGGGACCTTTGATATGCGATATCACAAATCCCTAATCGATGTTTTACTCACACTGTGCACTGAGCCTTGATTCCCCCTATTCTTGATATTCAAGAACTTCGATCTCTGATATTCCTCACTACACAATGCATGAATCATCCTGAATTTCAACAAGCCATGTCTCTTGAACCAAAATTCCATTTCTGGACTTCCGCATACCGTTGGAAAGATCTTCTGAAGCACTTTCCAATGGTAGGAGTATGATTAGCCACTAATCCCATCTTCTAGCTCAAAATATGGGTCTAAAGTCTCTACTTGGATGGAATCACAACCACCAAGGCATGAAGCAGCATCATCAGGCTGAGCCTTGTTTGACATCAATTCCAACACTTACACAACCAACTGCCTTCATACCATCAAATGTCCAACAAAGTGTTCTCATCATACACCAAACCAAAACCAAAATACATAGTATATAAGGCACGATGTAGTACATTAAATTCATGATCTAGTTCTCACTACATAGGTTAAGGATTCTGATTGATTTTTATGAACACATGGCTTGTTATTTAAATGATATGGCATTCCATGTCAAGGACACACCACATATATTCAAATTTTTATGTTCGTAAATGTTTATTATTCTAGTGAGAACCTAGAATCATATCATTATTAAGTGTTGGCTTATAGGGGCCTAACCCAAGTTTAGAGTTAAGTTAGCTAAACAAATCCTGGTGCTACTGGCCCTTGCGGCAATAGTCCGCGAAGTGCTGACTGATGTCTCACCCGAAGTAGTATCGAAGGGTGCTAGAACCAGGTTTTTGCACCCTGGAGATGTCTGATGAGTTCAACTGGTATGCGGTTTGACCCTATGTGTAGGTTGCCTCACGCACTTTCCCGTGCCTCACAGCTTGATATTGACCTTCACACAGCCCTTACTCAGGGGCTGAACACTGCGCTCTATGTTATTACCCAAGATCTTACTTGTATTTTCCAATGTTAGTTAGTTGAGTGCTTTAAGTTATATTTAATAGCATAAACCATTCATACAGATGTGCGCAGTAAATAAACAATATAATTGCAGCATATATTGCTCAAGTATTAACCCAAGAACAGATACATAGAATTATAATCAAACTTCTCTTTATTAATTCCTTCCTTGGTTACAAACTCGACTCCACCCTGTGCACTCAGCTGTGGACTACTAGGCCTTTGGGCACTTAGCTGCAGAGCCTTCTCCTACTCTACGACCAGAAACTAGACTTTTCTCTTAGATATTCCATTACTTTTCTCTGTCCCTCACTTCCCTTCTTTACAACTTAAAACCTCGCTCGATTTATACAATTCCATGGTCCACAGACCATGGGTAGGTCTATCCATCTGAAATTACATTACAAAACTAGGGCAGACAACCCTATGACTCTATCATACATTTCGCGCTCCACGCGCGTAATTCGTGGAGCTTTACAACAAGGTTGGGTCAAAACTTGGGATTTTAGCCCCAAAACATGCCTTGGTGGGGACTCCATGCCCAACAGGCCCCAAACACAAACATCATGACTCACCCTTGAGTCACTCTGTCGGCGCAGCAATCTTTACACAGAGTCTCTCCAATTATTCTCGAACTGTATGGAGGTCAGCAGCGCACTGAGCTGTTGTTTTCTAGACCTGTTGCATACGCTCTTCCAAGACCTATGAGTCAGGAGTGCTTCTCTGCCTCAATGTGTTCATCCCCTGCATGTGGGTAAGCTCGCCTTCAATAGCTGTCGTGATGGTGAATGCCTCACTGATCCAAGGCTGGACGCATGCTTTTAGGCTTGCTTCCTTATGCCGTGACGCATCCACCTATTCTTTCAGCGCCTTGGCCTGCTTCATCCTCACAAGCCTTTGAGTGAGGACCACCATCTGCGCAGTACCCCAGACACTGCCATATTGATGTTGGAGTTCTTACGCTTCTATCTCTGAGTGCTGGATATTGGGGTCCTCCTGTATAGTTGTGAGGACCTCAAGTGATTCTTCCAACAAGTTGGTGTAGTCTCACACTGCATCTCCAATCTCCTCCAATTGCATGGCAATAGTGCTAGCATGTTGTTCTCTGACTTCTGGGGGAGTGGATGACTGTACCTTTAACCGCAGCTTGACGATCTGAAGATTCAGCTCTAGCTAAACCTTGGTCGTTTCTTCCCTGGCCTCACAGAATCCTACTGCTAACCTATGGATCTGCACCTCCGCTGGTAGATCTACTGGGATGGCCAGCTTCGGGACAGTTCAGAAAGCATCACCTATCACCTGCACCAGCTGTTGATTCTATGTCACCAATTCATTTCTCTGCAAGCTGATTTGTTCCATATTTATATTTTGCTCACTGATGACTTGGAGCGCGTGGCTCTCCCTAGTGTACATCTCTGCTGTTATCCCATCCTGCAATAGATACAATGTCTCACACGGAAGGGTAGCTAGATTAATGCTGAGACCTTTCATCATGCTAACCGAGAACCTGTCAGCCTCAACTGATGTCATTAGAGCCCCTTCTAGCAACACGATTGTTTTTGTCATCCGCTGGCACACCATCTGCTATGCTGCCGTCGATCCGACTACAAGGGTACCAACCAGACGGGGGTGCACCTGTAATTTCTATAGCTACACTTTGAGTGCCCCCAACACAATATGGTTCCCCCACATGAAATCTTGGAGAGCCTCGTTTGTGACATCATGCATCGTTTCACCTATTTTATGCAGATCACCCTCAGTTAGGGTCGTTGGGTCAATGGACAATTTCGATGCCTTGATCTTCTTCCTCGATCCTTCTCGCTCTACCAGGTGTTGGCACTTCAACTGTGTGGATGCAGTTTGTGGGTCTGCGTCTCCTTCCTTTGTTTCTACTTCCTCGGTTGCCTGCCCTTGCGAAGGCATTGTTTGGCCCTTGGCCATCTTCACAACTACTTCCTGTGTTGCAGCTACTGCTGCGGCCTTTTCTTGCTTGGCTGCCTTCTGTGCTGCTTCTCGCGCTATGTGCACTTTGGCTATTGTTGTTTCCTTTTGTCTTTTCTCAGCCAACTGTGTGAAGCGTATCTTGGTCTCGTCTTTCCTTCTTTGCGCTACCGATCCTTCGATCTCTGTGAGGTTTGGGGCGCGCCACTCTGGTGATAATGCCTCTAGGACATTGAAAATGGCATCGTCAGTGGCTACAAAGGGTAACTTTGTCCACTACTTCATCGGGTCCTTCCGTGCCCTGATATATATGTTATGCATGTCTGCCTTAATTTCTGTGAAGCTCTGCAGACTGTTGTAGACCGTGGGTGACAACCACGGCTTATGGTTGATCCACATTCGGATGTTCATCTCCATGAGCACCCAGAAGATCTTGCTGTCGTGTATCCTTGTAGCATCCTTCATGGCCCAGAGCGAAGCGTACTTTGTGGCCTCTGGTAATTCTTTGTCAATTATGGGGAATTGACTGTCCTCTGGCAATTCCCCTGCTACGAGCACTATGGATAGCAACAACCATGCATAGTGGAAGGTTTTACCCTACTCCTGGGCTTCGCAACAATTCTCTAAGAATTTCGTGCAAAGGAATTCAGACCAGTTAAACTGGAACCCCTCCATGCACTGTTGGGCTAGTGTGACCACCAGTCTAGGTACCTCATCTGCACAACACTTCCGCATAAATTTTCCTGCGAGGATTTGGGTTGCTACGCGGACTACTTTGTCCTTGATGTTGGAGATGGCATAGCCCTACTTCTTCTTTTCCATATTGTACTTTGTCTTCATGGCCTCCGCGATGGCCAAATCACTGTCCTTCCCTTCCGATATGGTCACGGGGTCATTTCCTTTATGTGGAAGCTCGGAAACATGTTGAATCAACTGTGATGGGGATGGGCTCCTCCAGCCATAAATACCCATCATGCACCAGGCAGAGTAGCTACCTAATAATGAAAATGGTAATTGGGGCACGGTGGAAATGCGGCACCCATAGTAGGTTTAGCAACTCAGCCTTTTCCACACTGCACAACCACTTTCATGGCTCTAATGTTATCACCACCCCCTCGGTGTTCTGCTTCATGAGGTTTTAGGTCTCAAGGTGAGGGAACTTCTTACGATCAATGAGGTCCCAATCTTCAAATTTCATGGTCAGTATGTGGCCCAGGTGCATACCCTCAAAGATAATGCCATCTGGGAAGAGCGGGGTTTGGAGCGAACTCTTGGTCTCATCTACGCCCTTGGGCACTCTGGCCCTCCCTTTTCATGGGGGGACATAGGTGAGTAGTTTTGTCGCAGAGTGTGTAGGTTGAATATCCTTTGCCATGCCTTCAACTTCTTCCTCTGCAATGACAAGGGCCTGTAGATCTTCTTCTTCTTTGTCTTTTTCTATAGTGACAACTTTCCCTTTGTCCTCCATCGAGAGTTTGCTACGCAGTGGGTTTCGTGGAGACACACATACGAGAGCCATTGCCTATTTATCCTTCTTGGGTCTTGGTGTACATGGTGATTTTAGGATCTCTACCACAATCCTGGCACCTTCTGGAACATCCTCCACAATTAGGGGCTGTGCGGCCTCACCGGTGGTCGCCTCTTCTATCCCCATACTATCCTTAATTGTTGTCATTGTAGTTGTGCAGCGATCTATCACTTAAAAATTCAAGGGCTTAATCAATGCTCGGCTCACAATACTCAGGGCTTTGCTCAATTGCTCAATTCGCAAATAACCAAGCGTTGTTTGCTGGGGCAGCCCTTTGTGTTTTATAGCACTTTTTGAATTCAAATTCAATCGTTCCCCCCAATTCCGGTTCATAAATTCTTTCTTGACGGCAGATTTTCCCAAATCTTGCCCATAAATCACATCTTAAATGCTTGCTGCCCACTCCATTTGTCCTTAATTCAAGCATCCCATCGTGAATAGTGACTTCAACAGTCACTTTTTGGCCAACCAGCGCAGCAGCGCAACCCTCGTGCGCGTTCGCAGACCTTGTGACTCTCTGCTTCTGTGTGTATCTCCAACATCGTGCAGCTACCAGGCATGATAGTTTATAGTCCCATGCTCCCTTCTAACCGCCTGGAGTGCTAATACTATCCTCCCCTCGGCCAGTTAGGTGGCCGCACCACCCATATAGAGGTCCATCCAGTCCTCCATCATGGTTCCTAGAGATTCCCCACCTTGTATGGTCACGGTCGGCATCGCGCACTTCGCCATTTGAAACGCACTACCCTAGTCACTATGCTTAGCAATATGTGGTCCAAGACAAGGCGTCAAACTAATGAATTCGAGGCAATAGGACTTAACTCTGTTATTGGGATCGCGCACCTCCTGTCTTACCATTCTGGTCTTCTTACCAAGAAAATTTTTCTTTATTCCGTCCTCCATCTTCTTGACTTCCGCGTCCATCAAAGCGCTTTTCTTCCTTAACCGTACCCTTTCTTTTTCAAGTTCGTGGAGTCTAAGGTTTCCCTGTTGGATTTCTTCCTCAAGTCCCATGCGTTCTGTTCCTTGCGGCTGTGTGATCCCTCCTTTTCGGGCTTCGTGAACCATCATATCTACAGGTGCTACCGTGCACTATCTAGGCTTCGCATGCTCCATAGGGATTACAAAATCTGATTCATACTTCATCTTTGAAAATGCCCGCACAGTTAGGGTTTTGCACATGGTCCTATAAGCCCATAGAACCACTAGTACGTGAAGGTCCCAGTCAATGCATTTCACATGGTGGACCACGTTTAGTACTTCACATACTTTGTCAAAGGCTTCCACATGGATAATATTCGACATGCTTGGTCTTATCATACTTCCTGGTCATCGTTCGCACCATTGTCTTTCACGCTCTTGCTTGTTGCTCATGTTTCCTATCGTGAGGATGGTGTGTGTTCGTGTAGGTTGCACACCATACGCTTGTACCCATCTGGAGATGTGGGTGCGCAGGCTGTTTCATTCATCATACCTGACTTTCATTCACATCTAAGGCTTTCCAAATTACATGAGTATCATCCTTCTGCATTCACACCAGTCCTCAAAACTTCTTTGATGCGTACCCCACCATCTTGTGGGCGTAGCTCGTAGTGCCCATTTCAGAGTGTCGAAACACTGCTGTTCCAGGTCTTCACTTTCAAATTTATTCAGGAA
This sequence comes from Pinus tabuliformis, assembly GCA_031772625.1. Taxonomy (NCBI): domain Eukaryota; kingdom Viridiplantae; phylum Streptophyta; class Pinopsida; order Pinales; family Pinaceae; genus Pinus; species Pinus tabuliformis. The sequence continues at coordinate 825,071,242 of CM062817.1, forward strand.
ATCATCCACCTCGCTCAACCCATCATACGTAGGTAGATATATAACATCTTTGGTCACGCAATGCAATGACCTTGTCATCATGTTACAGTGGAGCATGGTTACCTTGTGCAACTGGTTCTACCATCGTTCTATTTCTTCATCCGAATCTGAGGTGCAGGAGCTCTCGCATACCCACAAAATCCTACCACCCGCTGTTGGATTTACCCAGTCCTGCTCCCACGCGGTTATCTTGTATATACAATCTAGATTGTCATCGTTGTCACAGTCACGCACTGGCTCTGTGTAGTGCAATCCTTCTGTAGGGTCTAAAGGTACCACTACGCGTAGTGACTTTTTCTCGAAAATCATCTTGTGCCTCTTTAGATTTATCACTCCATTCATTTCAGTGGCCTAATCTATTCCCAGTAATGCGGGATAGGGATTTTTGTCATCAACAATCTCTATCGCTTCAAAATCTGCAAGCGCACTCGCACCCTCGATATCTACTGTGATCCCCTACAATCTCCCCATAGGTAGGATCTTTTTTTGGTTTGCCATTTGCAGTTGGATAGGTGACCATTGCAGTGCAGGCCTGCCCATGCGCTCCCATCTGCTTTGGCAGGACATTCGCATCTAACCCTAGGTCCATAATCACCTAATCCATTTCATATTACCCAATCGACGAGGTAAATCTCATCTCCCTTCCTGTTCGTGTCATGTGCTTCCTGAGCTTTTAGACTACGCACGGTTCTCCTGGAGCAGTCTCAGCACATCTAGTGATGAGTTCTTGCAGTCCCTTCATAGCCTTGCTATCACGCAGCAACTTCATGCATGTCTTCAAGAATGTAGTGAGCATTGATGGGTCCATTTCTGGTTCCAGTCTGTGTTTACTTCCTGAGGTGGAGGCATCCACGAAACTCTTCTTAGCTTCCATGAATGTCTCCTTAGTGCGCTCTAAATCAGATTATATTTCCTTTATTGGAGCCTTGCGAACCCAGGCACTCTCTTTGGGCTGGTTACCTTTCTCGTCGCATATCATGATACCACTTCGGAGCACGACATTTACATTCGAGTCTTCCTTACGCGACTCAGACCTCATCATTTGCAGGTTCTGAGTTGAGGGAGGCTGGAGTGCTCCCTTTTCACGCAACCTCTCTATCAATGTGGGATAGTCCTTTGTCTCGTGATCAAACTATGTATAATACAAGCATGATGGTCTTGTTGGATTTGTACAATTACAAGCATAATGCCCTGGTCCTTCGCAATTATAACAAATCAGCTATCCGCGACCTCTTCCTAGTCTCATTCCACCTCGACCTCGTCCGCGCCCCTGAAATCTAGTGCACGCCATTCTGCATTTTGATCGAGGGCCCGTGTTTCGGTCTGGACTCTGCAAGTAGGAGTCTGATCCATCATCAGTTCATAAATTCTACAGGTTCACTCATCGTGGCCTACTGATCTACAAAAATTACAGAACAACTGTTGGGAATTCTGTGTATACTTCTACAATAGATGGCAGTTATCTGTAGCATGCTTCCCTCCTATCTGACAAATCACACACCATAGTGTAGGCACCGCGCTCGGTCTTGCTTATGCCTCCGGTCTCAATGGCATTGGTCCTCCTCCCACCAGGTAATTTGTGAACACTGGACAGTGGTCCTTGTCATGTCCTTGGCCTTTGCACTTTACGCACCATACCTCCTTATGCGCTTCTGGGTGGGCTGTCTTGTCTTGTTTCAAACTCTACATCTCAAGGGACAAGTTCTGCAACTACACATGGATTTGTTGAACTCCCAGGTTAGGATATTGTATCAAGGTTTCGTGCAATCTCATCACCATCTCCAAGGCCTCGGCCTGAGTGGTTAGCTTCTGTTGTGACAATGCATTCCTTAGATGCGCGTTAGTGATGCTACAAACCATGTGCGGTGTTTCCCAGCCATCAAGGTCATATTAGCTTCACGGATTTTACTCTTCAATCTCTGATCCAACTCCCAGGGGGTCTCGCCTAGAAGCATCATGATTTCCTTAAATCCAATGATCCACTATGTCTTTGACTTTGGCCTGCTAAATTCTTTGTCCAACGCAGCTTGGATATCCGTGATCCCTCTGTTCGGATTGTCATTGGAATGCTTAATGTACCACGTTAGTGCACTATCCTGTAGAGTGCTGACCAGTGTTTCTTTCTTTATATTATCATCCATGACTCCCTGCGCTTCCCATACAGCCTTTACCATGAACCAAAACTAGTCCAAGTCTTCATTCCCTACTTCCTTGAACACTGGAAACTTTATCACACTTGCCATATTGAACTGTGGTGGTGGCAGAGGTGGTGTGGGTGAAGACAGGGTTGAGGATGGTGAAACTGGTGGTGGTGTAGGTGCGAGTGGCATATACAGAATTCGTTTCTTTATCAAACTGGTCACACTTCTTGGTGAGACCTTCACGAGCTCTTCCTCGCTCTCTCGCGGAGGTGAAATCAAGGGGCTAGTTTCTAGTTCTACACTACCTTCATTTCTGTAGATCCTCCCACTCTACGTAGCCCCAAAAATCAATTTATTCGCATAACCCACTTTTCACACAGTAGCATTTTAATCCAAGTGTTCAAAGATTTAACGTACTTACCTCACGGTCCTTTGAGGAAGCGTCATTCTACCTCACTATAGCTGACTGAAGTATCTACCGTGAACTCAGTGATAAATCCTCCTATAATTTGATCGAGCCAGTGATCCACAGCATGCGCGATCTTATCTTCCGATGCTTCTAGTCTGTGCACCAATTCTAGAGTCCACACAATAGGTTTTTTGAGTCTACACCTTCCTTGACTGTCTGCTAGCTTCGCAATCCACTCATACAACTCAATTGGGAAGGACACAAAGAAAATTTCGTGGATCTCCATATACAAGTAGCAATCTAACCACTCTTCTTTTGATAGTCACGGATCCCTGTTTTCTTGCGTTGCGAACTCATGGAATTTTCTGTCCAACCAATCTTCAATTCCTTTCTTTGTCGAATTCCATTGATATGACATCAGACATCTCTATGCAGGTCCTGGTCCCATCAATGAAACCATTTATTGGCTTATAGGGGCCTGACCTAGGTTAAAAGTTAAGCTAGCCAAACAAATCCTAATACTACTGGCCCTTTCGGCAACAGTCCGCGGAGCATGGACTGAGGTCTCACCCGAAGTAGTATGGGAGGGAGCTAGAACCAGGTTTCTGCATCCTGGAGATGTCTGATGAGTTCAACTGGTCTGCGGTTTGACCTTGCGCATAGGTTGCCTCGCGCACTTTCCCGTGCCTCACAGCTTGATATCGGACTTCCCACAGCCCTTACTCAGGGGCTGAATGCCGCACTCTGTGTTATTACCCAAGATCTTACTTGTATTTTCCAATGTTTGTTAGTTGAGTGCTTTAAGTTATATTTAAAAACATAAACCATTCATACAAATGCACACAATAAATAAACAATATAATTGTAAGATATACCACTCAAGTATTAACCCAAGAACAGATACAAAAAATTATAATCAAACTTCTCTTTATTAATTCCTTCCTTGGTTACAGACTCGACTCTGCCCTACGCACTCAACTGCAGGGGTCCGCGCACTCAGCTGTGGACTACTAGGCCTCTGCGCACTCAGCTGCAGAGCCTTCTCCTACTCTACAACCCGAAACTAGACCTTTCTCTTAGATCTTTTGCTACTTTTCTCTATCCCTCTCTTCCCTTCTTTACAACTTAGAACCTCACTCTATTTATACAATCCCATGGTCTGCAGACCACGGGTAGGTCTATCCAGCCGACATTACATTACAAAACTAGGGCGAACAACCCTGTGACTCTATCATACATTTCGCGCTCCGTGCTCACAATTCATGGAGCTTTACAAAAAGATTGGCTTAAAACTTGGGCTTTGAGCCCCAAAACATGCCTTGGGGGGGATTCCATGCCCAACATTAAGAACTACACAAGGACAAAAAGGGTGAGTGGTCTCATGAACTTATATAGCTCATTGATGATAACTACCAAGATAATAAATAAAACATTTAGCACTCATCAACAGGGGGTTCTATATCCCTACATTTAGTGGAAAGTTCTTAAGGGTGAAACTTCACCCATGGGGAATATTAGGGGTTTCTTAAACTTAGTTAGGTGAATTATTTTCAAAGATGGATTCGACTATGCATCTACCAATATTTATTTAAAAAACAATAGTTGCAAAACTAGCCCATGATAATTTGATGGGGGAGATATGAAAAATTAATTTCACCTTGCAAAATTAAAACTCAATCCTCCCATTCACACTATTTTTCTAGTAATGGAAATTATTGAGATATATTTCATTCTAATTTTCTGTGACTGATAATTATTTGGAGGTATTTCACCTTGTGGAAATCACTTTCACTATATTCAAGTTTTATATTCACTTGGATTTGTTGGGCTGTAGTTTTTTTTGGTAAAATTTAGCCCATACTTCATGGAATCAAGGGTTTATAGGGGAGTTGTTTCATCCTTACTTAAACAACCATGGTAATGGAGGTTGATTAAAAAATTGGATCAATTTTTCAATTATTCCTAGCTTATTCAACATGTATTGAACACAGATTACAGCTACAAGAGCTCTTCAAAATTTTGCATTTTAATTTGGTAAGCACTGATCTGATAATAATATCTAAGACAATTATTAAGGTATTACAAACTCATGTGCATGGATTTGCCTATGCTATTTTATGCAATGGATCAATAATATTGCGAAATACATAGACAATGAAGCGGTAAAGAAGCATAATAGACAACACACATAAACACATAAAATTTAATAAGGAGTTCACCCAAAACTCCTGCGCTACATCTCTTGGTCCAGCCTTCAGTGGTGACCTATCTATTATGTGTTCAAAAAGAGTTTTACAATAGTATGAGCTCAATTTGAGACTCAACACATAACATATACAACAAAAAGAGTTTGCTTGAACCTCTCAAGCCTCTCTGAGTACACAGACTCTCTCAATCACTCTTTGTCTCTATCTTTGTGCTCTGTCTTGGCACTGCCTATAATACTGCTTGTCTTTGTTTATGTCTTCTGTGGCTTTAAAGCCAATCTAATCTGCCTTTTCATTTCCACTTCTCGGCTTTCTTTCTCCTGTCCTCTGTCCGCTCGAATCCCTCTTCTAGCATTACACAATCATTTCATAACGCATTAAGGGGAGGTGGCCACCTATTCTGCAACGTGGGGAAAATCATCATAACTTTCTCTTCGAGGATCGGATTGAAATTTAGTAAGAAGGTACATAAAGAGGACGGACAGTAGTTTCTTGTATGCATTTTTTAGATCCGTAGGTCGAAACAATGACTCGTGGCACGTCGTACAAGTTTGCTCTACTGAACTAGTCTATAAGCAAGTCACTGTGGGATATTTCGCATAACTCTTCCTTGGAGAAACCAATTTGGGTCAGACTTGTGGCATTGGAAAGAGGACTCAGAAGGCTACTACAGTTCAAAATTTCAGAACTGACTGATCCGAAATTACAAGGATACATCAGATTTAATATCAGGTTTCTACAAAGTGAAAAAAGGTGTGTAGTTTTTTTTTAAATTTTTGCATAAGCTTGCTTTGAAGGAATTCAGAGGGAATAGTAAAGCATTATTATCTGTAACTGATGCCCCGAGGAAAGAAAATGCAAACACCTAGTAAGGAACCTAAAATCTCTAGCATGACTCATGAAGAAGAGGAAGAAATGCTACATGATATAGCAAAATTACAAGAACAAGTGCAACAAATGTCACGCTCAAAAAAGCTAACAGAAGCTAAGATAAATGGTTTGGAATCTAAGATAAAGGGCATGGAAGCTAAGATGGATGATTCAAATGCAGATTTGAAGAGAGACATGGCAGATTTGAAGACAGACATGGACGAATTGAAGATAAATATGAATAAGTTGCTACAAGAAATGGGCACTAAGGATGAAAGGGTACTAAAGGAAACTCATGATGAGTATAAAAAAAATGCTAATCATGATTCCATAGATGCTAATGTTGGATCAAAGACTCACCATATTCCAAAAATCGATATGAGGAAGTTTGATGGCAAGGATCCTGCCACATGGATATTACATATGGAGCAATTCTTCGATCTCAATAATGTGCAAAACACACAAAAGGTACGTATGGCAACTGTATATTTGGAACCAAATCAGTTTGTATGGTATCAATGGATTTTCTCTTGTAAACAATTTATCACTTGGGCAATTTTTACGGAAGAATTGATAGCACATTATGAGGATACAAAAAGCAACACTTTTTTTAGCCAATTGATAAGTCTCAAACAAAAGGGTTCAGTAATGGAGCACATTGAGGAGTTCCAAAAATTGAACATAAGGGTAAAAGATATTCCAAAGGAGCATAGGGTTGAAGTGTTCATAGGTTCTTTAAAGGATAATATCCAACATGATGTTCGCCTTTGGGAACCTAATTCATTAGAGAAGGCATTCAGGTTAGCAAGAAAAATGGAAAGCAAAATTATGGCAACCAGGAAGCATACCACTCACAACTATAAAGATGGAAGTGTTGTTGCCCCTAGTATTCCACAACCTATAAGGTTGACACCACAACAATTGGAAGAAAAAAGAGCAAAAGGGCTTTGTTACAATTGTGATAGCAAATACACTAAAGGTCATAAGTGTGCCGAGAAGAAATTATTCTACATAGATTGTGAAGAGGAAGAAGAAAAGGAGCAAGAAAGGTCAAAAGAAGAGGATATACTCCAGGAACAAAGCGTAGATGAAGAACAATTAAATCCGACCATATCTTGTAATGCATTGGCAGGAATTACCACTCCTCAAACCATTAAGATAGAAGGACAAATCAAGAAGAAAAAGGTAATAGTGTTGATTGATTCAGGAAGCACCCACAATTTTATTCATTGTAGGGTAGCAAAAGAATTGAATTGCTTCCTATATCCAGCACCAGAGTGTCAAGTGATGATTGCAAATGGAGGAACAATAAATTTCTCTGGAAGGTGCCATAATATCAAGCTATCCATGGGAGAATATGTATTGACTAGCCCAATGCTTTCCATTACAATGGGAGGTGCTGTGTTGTACTAGGAGTCCAATGGCTACAATCCTTGGGTACAATAGCTTTTAATTTTCAAGAAATTTTCATCAAATTTTCTACGGAAGGAAAGGAAGTTGAATTAAGGGGTATTGTAGGGAAACCAAGAAAAATAATCAGCTCTAATGGTATGAGAAAGCTTCTAAAAAAGGAGCAAAGAGCTGTAATTGCACAATTATGTTCGCTAGATGTTTCCACATCGGAATCATCTATTTCTCCAAATCTCCAAAAAGTCCTGGACAATCATTCCAGGGTATTTGAGACTCCCAAAGGTCTCCCACCTATGCGTGATCATGATCATGCTATTCATCTGATTCGAGGAAGTGTTCCTCCAAACATCAGGCCGTACAGATATCCTTATGTCCAAAAAAGTGAAATTGAACATATGGTTGCAGAAATGCTAGAGGCTGGTATAATTCAACTGAGTCAAAGTTCTTTCTCTGCTCCAATAGTATTGGTGCACAAGAAGGATGGATCATGGTGCATGTGTCCAGATTATAGGGAGCTCAATAAGCTCACTATTAAATATAAGTTCCCCATTCCTGTCATTGATGAATTACTGGATGAATTGCATGGATCAATTTACTTCACCAAGTTGGATCTTCGTTCGGGATATCATCAAATCAGAATGAAGATTGAAGACATTCTGAAAACAACAGTTAGAACTCATGAGGGTCATTATGAATTTTTGGTCATGCCTTTTGGCCTTACCAATGCACCTTCAACTTTTCAAGGTTTGATGAATTCAATTTTCAAACCATTCCTTAGAAAATTTGTGTTAGTATTTTTTGATGATATACTAATCTACAGCAAGTCTTGGAAGGATCATGTTCAACATGTTGATAAAGTGCTACAACGATTGGAGGAGAAACAATTATATGCAAAAAGATCCAAATGTTTCTTTGGAGTCCAGGAGGTGGAATATTTGGGTCATATTGTATCTCATGAAGGAGTTAAGGTAGACCCTAGCAAAATTAAATCCATTAAGGAATGGAAAATCCCCACATCCATAAAGCATCTGCAAGGATTTCTTGGGTTGACAGGGTATTATCGCAAGTTTGTTAAGAATTATGGGAGAATAGCAGCAAGTCTAACAACATTATTGAAGAAAGATGCATTTTCATGGACTCTGGAAGCAACAAAGGCCTTTGAACATCTTAAAGAGGCAATGTGCCAAGCACCGGTCTTAGCTACACCAGACTTCACAAAAACCTTTATTGTGGAATGTGATGCTTCAAGAAATGGAATTGGTGCTGTTCTAATGCAAGATGAAAGACCCATTGCTTTTGAAAGTCATCCAATCAAGGGAAAGTTTTTAAGCAAAGCTATTATGAGAAGGAAATGTTGGCAATACTCCATGCACTTAAGAAATGGCGACCCTACCTAATGGGAAGACACTTCAAGGTAAAAACGGACAAAGATTATCCTCTGAAGAGCAACAAAAGTGGGTCACAAAGATGTTGGGTTATGACTTTGAAATCATCTACAAAAAAGGGAAGCAAAATGTGGTGGCAGATGCACTCTCAAGAAAGGATGAGGATGTGGAAGCATTGTTGTGCGCCATTTCTATTATCCAACCATATTGGATAAATGAAGCAAGGGAGGAATGGAAGAATGAAGAAGAAGTTTGGGCACTTATTCGAAAGCTACAAAAAGATTCTAGCACGTCTGATACATTTAGCTGGCAAAATGATTCGTTATGGTACAAAGATCGCTTATACCTCTGTAAGAATTCCTAGCTAAAATAAAAGATTCTTATGGAATTACACACTTCTCCCTTAGGAGGGCACTCAGGATTTTTAAAAACTTACCACAAGGTTAAGAAGGAATTTTTTTTGGGATGGCCTTAAATCAGATATTCAAAAGTTTGTGGCAGAATGTTTGGTTTGCCAACAAAATAAAATTGAAACAACTAAGACACCGGGTCTACTACAACCTTTATCCATTCCAAGCCAATGTTGGGAGGAGGTTTCAATGGATTTTATCACAGGTTTACCCAAGTCTGAGGGAAAAAGTGTCATCATGGTGGTAGTTGATAGACTTACCAAGTATGCACACTTTTTTTGCATTATCACATCCATCTAAAGCCAGTATAGTTTCTACTGCATTTATGGAAACAATTCAAAAGCTGCATGGAAACCCAAAGATTATTGTAGCGACAGAGATCCCATTTCCACTGGAAATTTTTGGACAGAATTATTTTCTTGTCTTGGTACTCAATTAGCTCATAGCTCGTCTTATCATCCTCAATCTGATGGGCAAACTGAGATAGTAAAAAAATGTTTGGAAGGATATTTTCATTGCTTTGTATCTGATAAACAGACACAATGGCTCAAATGGTTGCCTCTGGCTGAATGGTGGTATAACACTTCCTTCCATACAGCAACAAAAATGACCCCATTTATGGCACTTTATGGGTATCAACCACCATCCATCACATCATATTTAAGAGAAAATTCTAATATTCAGGCAGTGGAACATCACATCGAACATCCAAAACAAGTCCTCCAACTCTTAAAGGATAACCTCGTGTTGGCACAAAATAGAATGAAACAATAGGCAGATCAACATCGCAGTGAAAGAAGTTTTGATGTAGGTGATTGGGTATTCCTACGGCTACAACCATATAAGCAAATGTCCCTAAAGCAAGCTAAGAAGGATAATAAATTATCACCAAAGTATTATGGTCCGTACAAGGTGTTGCAAAAGATTGGTACTATGGCATACAAATTGGAGCTTCCTGCAGCTTCTCAATTGCACCCAGTTTTCCATGTTTCATGTTGAAAGAAGGTTATAGGCGACAAGCTCCCAGTTCAAACAATATTGCCAGAACTTGATGAGGAAGGAAAAATTATATTGGAACCAGAAGCAGTCACAGAAACAAGAACTCGATAGCTACGAAATCGATCAATTTCAGAGTATCTTATCAAGTGGAAGAACTTATCCGCTGAAGATTCCACATGGGAGGATGAGAATTTTATGCAAAAGTATCCAGAACTACTCAAGCGTTGAGGAAAACACTTTTTTGAAGGAGAGGGGCATGTTGGGTCCCTATAATACTAGTGATTACCCCATTACTATTGTAATTATACCCCTTATTTATATTGTTGTGCCCCTATTACCCCCATATTGTTATTTCTGTGCCCCATAGAATCCCTCTATTGTTATTTTTGTGGCTTTATATTATTATTGTTAGGTCGGCTGGATTATATTGTGACTCCTTAGACTCCTATATATAGAAAGGAGGTTTTGTCATTTGAATCATCCAAGAATTGTTCATTTATGTAATGTAAAGGAGGTTGCCCCCTCGAAGAGGCTGAATTTTAAGGAATTGATCTATCTTTTCTATCTTTTCTTGAGCTAGTTTCTTAATAGTATGGCTTCGATGTGACTTTGCAATGCAATAAGTCGCAGTCGCATGTCGCATGGGCCCCAGGTCGTGGTGAGTGCTTCTATTGAAATCCGCCGATGCGATATGGTGGTGCAACGTGGGCCATCGATCTGCACGCTTGATCGATGGTCCTCATTGACCCCGCTGATCGCTACGAACATACATATGGTCTCTGCTGATAACCTCTGATAGCTCTTGCAGATTACGATTTGTCGATCAGATATAGACCATTGATCAGCCAGATCTGATGGCTACTGTGCATTCACTGTTGGACCCTTCGATAAGCCTGTTTTTCTCATTTTCTTGTGTTTTTCGCCTCCCAGTAGTGTTTCTCCACATTTTTGAAGGTTCTAAGGGTTCATCCCATGCCATGGTTTTGATATTTTGAACGATTTTAAGAATATTTTGAAGACTTAGAGAGTGTTTTGGATCCATTTGGATCATGCCTTCCCACTAAAAAGGCTTTTGGACAACCAAAAGTTGGTTTTCAAGCATCGTTCAAGTGAGGATACACCTTCCTCACTTGACCAATCTCTATCCATTTTGCACTGCTCGGTTTTGAACCTTTGAGTCCAATTCTTAGGCACTCAACATCCCCTCTGCATGTGGTTCTCACCTTCCTATCCAAAACTATATCTTCATGCAACTCATTGAGATATTTAGGCAACAGATCATCAATAGAAGGAAATTGACTTTTCTCTTCGGGATCTTCAATTAATGAAGGTTCAAATAGTCTTAAATTTTCTGCATTTACCACTGAATAGATGTGCATGTAAGCTGGAAAATCAAGGCGGAAAGTGTTCTCACCAATTTTCTCAAGTATCTTGAAAGGCCCATACCTTATTGGCTTTAGCTTCTTTCCTTCACCTTGCATTCTGTCTTTGCTGATATACAACCAAACTTGATCACCAACTTGGAAGCTATGCTCCATCCGATGCTTATCATGCCTTGCCTTGTACTTGGCTTGGCTCTTTTCCAGTTGTTCCTGCACTGCCTGGTGAATTTCTTGGATCTATTCAATGAACCTGGTTTCTTTGTCCACATCGTTGTGTCCATCAACCACTATGTCTTTTTCAAAGACAAAATCCAAGGGAGACCTTGGTATAAAACCAAAACAAGTCTCAAAAGGAGATCTCTGTGTAGAAGAATTCTTAGCACGGTTGTAAGCATGTTGCACATAACATAAATGTTCATCCCAAAGCTTGGGATGCTTGTTGCAATAACCCCTGAGCAACTGGATCACTATCCTATTGACCACATCTGTTTGGCCATTTGTTTGTGGATGAAAGGCTATGCTCTTCTTCAGTCTGGTGTCCATCAATTCCCACAGACTTGACCAAAACTTCCCAACAAATCGAGAGTCTCGATCAAATACTATGGAAGTGGGTAACCCAAAATGCACCTAGGCATGCTGAAAGAACAACTTCATTGTTTGTTCAGCTATAATCTGCTTGTTACAAGGTATTAAAATACACATTTTGTTGAACCTGTCCACAATAACATATAAATAGTCATGACCTTTTCTAGATTTTGGCAGTCCTCCAACAAAGTCCATGGAAACACTTTTCCAAGGACAAGAAGGAACAAGAAATGCAGTGTACAAGCCTTTTTCTATGTTGGGCTTGCTTTTAGCACACATGGTACACCCTTTTACATATCTAGAACCTGTTTCGTGCATTTTTGGCCAATAGTAGAATCTTTGCACCTATGCAACTATTTTACTTACACCAAAATGACCTGATATCAGAGAAGTATGTGCTTCCCTAATTATGTTAACTCTTTTAGTTTGTGGAATGCATAGCTTTCCCAAATGATACAAGAGTTGTTCCTTAACATAATAGTCCAATTCTTCTACTTTTTTTCCATGACATAAAGTTGCATATACATCTTTAAAATCTATATCTTGAGCATACTATTCAATATAGGTTTCATGCATTATCGAGTTATGCTTAAGTATAGTAGATGCATTTATGATTGGTCTAGACAACATATCTTCAACTTTATTGTGTATTCCCTTCTTATATCTGATGACTAGATGAAACTATTGTAGGAAACCCATCCACCTATAGTGTCTTGATTGCTGCAATTTAGTTTGTGAGTGCAAATACTGAAGTGGTTGATGATCAACATGTATAACTATTTCTTTGCCCATTAAGTAATGTTTCCACTTTTTTACACTCTGTACTAATGCATACAATTATATATCATATGTGTGATAGTTAACTATTGCAGAATTAAATGTCTCAGAATGGTAGCATATGGGTTTACCATGTTGCATCAACACTGCTCCCATGGCATAGTCACTGGCATCTGTTTCGATCTCAATTGGTCTTTGAAGATCTGGCAATGCTAGTACTGGAGTACTAATTTTTTCTTTCAAGGTGTCGAAGGCTTTTCGCTGTTTGCCTCCCCACTGAAACACCTTGTTCAATCTTGTTAAAGCATGTAAGGGAGCTACAATTAAGGAAAAGTTAGCAATAAACTTTCTCCAATACTGCGCTACTCCTAGGAAGCTTCTAACTCATGTAGGAGATTTGGGTTTAGGCCAGTTTACAATGACTTCAACCTTAGAGGGATCTATCTTCAATTCACCATCCTCCTACAATATGACTCAAATAATTCAAAGATGTTTTGCAAAATTCACACTTTCATAATTTAACATAGAGATTTTCTTTTTTCAAAACATCTAGAGTCTGCTTTACATGCTTCAAATGTTCTTCCTATGTTTTACTGAAAAAAAGAATGTCATCCAAATATACAATTACAAAATCATCAATAAAAGGTCGGAGTACATCATTCATAACTCTCATGAAAGTGGCAAGAGCATTAGTCAAGCCAAAAGGCATAACTAGTCATTCATACAACCCTTGCTTTGTTTTGAAAGCAGCCTTCCATGCATCTTTCTCTACTACTCTGACCTGATGGTAACCACTACACAAGTCCAACTTGGAAAAGTAAATAGCTTCTTTCAACTGATCCAATAGATCATCAATGTGAGGAAGGGGTTAAGATTCTTGATCGTTATTTTATTCAATGCTCTGTAATCAATGCACATCCTCCATGAACCATCCTTCTTTCTCACCAACACAATTGGAGATCTACATGGTGATGTGCTTGGTCTTATGAACCCTTTATCGAGCAGCTCTTGTACCTGCTTCTTGATCTCTGCATTCTCTAAAGCAAATAGCCTATACATTCTGATGTTAGGCAATGGAGCATCTTGCTGCAAATGAATATTATGTACAATTTCCCTTTTGGGTGGCAGACCTTTAGGTTCTTGGAATAAGATATCATATTCTGAAACAACTTTTTCTAAATCAACTTTCTGTTTAGCATCACAGCCCTCAAATACATTAGTTTTATCAGGTTTCTTTTCCTTTACAACCATCAGTAAAAATTGTTTGCATGAATTTACAATTCTTTTCATCTGCCCTGAGTTTATGAGAGTATAATTTTTCTTGAGATTATGGGCTCTTAAAATATATTCTATTCCATCTTTAACAAGTTGATACTTATTTTTAGCTCTATATAACATGGATTTTCTATCATACAAGTAAGGACTTCCTAAAACAATTCCACATATATCCAAGGGAACGATATCTAACTCCACCTCATCTACAAATGTTGACCCAAAATAAAACCTAAATTTACATTGCCTAGTCACTTGTAGCTTTGCTTTATCATATACCCAACCTAATGGATATGGCTTCTTGTGAGGTGTGGTTAGTAATCCCAACTTCTTTATAATTGCTTCAGAAATTAAGTTTACTTGTGAGACACTATCAAATAAAGTATCAATCTTTTGATGCTTGGAAATAACTCTAATATGAAAAAGCTCATGTCTTTTCCTCTCATTTTCTTCACTATCAATAGTTTGTGCATAATTACTAGTAGATGCTTCAGAATTTTTACCTTTTATACATGTAGCTATGGTTGTTGTTTCATCAACTGAGTCTGACCCCAAATCCTTTTGTATAGCATCAACAACCTTCTTCTTCTTGCCATCGAATTTCTTGGGTTTCAGCTCTGGATGCAAAGAGCAGCAATGCTCATCATCATGTCCATCCTTCTTGCAATGAGTGCATGAAGGTTTGGCCTTCGGTACAACATTTTCCTTCCTCTCTTTCCATTTCTGCTTCTCTTTTCCTTGTTCTTGCTTGTAGTGGGTTTTGATGATCCCCCAATCTATAGGTTCACATTCTTGCCTCTAGCCTCTAGATGCGTAGCTTGAATAGATACCTCATCTATGCTAGTAGGGTTAAACATGAGAATGGTGTGCCTCAAATAACTATGCAGACCACCTATATTCTTTAACAAAGTTTCAAGTGAGTCTAAAGAAATGCCTAGAATCAAAGCTCTTTTTCTAAATTCCTGGGTATAGATTTGTACCCTTTGCCCTTTTAATTGGCGAAGGGTTTGCCAACTCATCATAGCTTGCTGCATATAAGCTAGTGGATAGAATTGTTTTTTAATGGCAGAAACACATTCACTCTAGACAGAAAGAATTTTACCATGCTTCTTCAAGTCAGCTTGTGTCCTGCCTTCCCACCATACCAAGGCAGTTCCTCCAAGGGATAGGCTGGTCAGCTGAATTTTACTCCTGTCTCAATAAATATTCTGCACCCTGCAATACACATCAATCTATCTAATCCAGTTATCTAGATTCTATACATTTAATTCTCCATCATATATTGGCAAATCAAATTTAACATCTAATTTAATCAAAGATGTTTTCTTCTTTTTATTTTTAGGGCTATCAGGAGGTGTCGTTAGACGAGGCTCTTTTCCTTTCCCTTTGCCTTCAAAATGGCCATCTAGAAGAGATTCCTATGTTCCTTTGTCTTGTTTGGAGGTTGAATAATCTTCACTTCGACCTTTCTCAAATTCTCGATACATCTCTTCTACCATGGCTCTCATGGTAATGAAACTGTCCATGAACTGAGCGTCTGAATCCAAGGGATTTTCTTCTGCCATTTCCCTCCTAGGATAGACTCTTCCTATTTCTGGGTTAGCTTCAACTAGTTCTCCTTCTCCTAATTTGAACTTTGACCTAGTTATCATTCACCAATCCAGCACAAGCTTGTCTAACCTTAGCAACCTAAAGCTCTGATACCACTTGATCTGATAATAAGATCTAAGACAATTATTAAGGTATTACAGACTCATGTGCATGGATTTTCCTATGTTATTTTATGCAATGGATCGATAAGATTGTGAAATAAATAGACAATGAAGCAGTGAAGAAGCATAATAGACAACACACATAAACATAGAAAATTTAATAAGGAGTTCACCCAATGATCCTGGGCTACAACTCCTGGTATAGCCTTTAGTGGTGACCTCTCTATTATGTGTTCAAACAGAGTTTTACAATAGTCTAAGCTCAATTTGAGACTCAACACATAATAGATACAACAACAAGAGTTTGCTTGAACCTCTTAAGCCTCTCTGAGTACCCAGACTCTCTCAATCACTCTCTGTCTATATCTTTGCGCTCTGTCTTGGCACTGCATGCAATATTGCTTGTCTTTATTTCTACCTTCTGTGGCTTTAAAGCCAATCTGCTCTGCCTGTTCATTTCTACTTCTCAGCTTTCTGTCTCCCAGCCTCTCTCCGCTCGAATCACTCTTCTAGAATTACACAATCATTACATAACGCAATAAGGGGAGGTGGCCACCTATTCTGCAACATAAGAGTGCCTTGGGCCTTAGGAACCCCTAAAATAGTTGCTCTCTGTTAACACAGAGAAATGTATTCGAAACTAAGAAAATCCACCAAAAACATTGTGTATCGGACTTCAAAAGTCCTCAAATCTAGTCTATACTTTTATCGTGTCCGTCCTCAATCGCCATCACAAGTCACTTCGGCCTTGTTCAAAGGTTTCCCTTTGTATGTTGGAAATACGTAAAAACACTAAAAATAAGATAAAAATGGCTTCCTCCAAACTTGAAACAATATATGTTTTCATTCCCAAACCCCTTCGGGTCCGGGTTTTATCGCATCAGCGTTGTTTCGAGATATACTAAATACATTACAAAATGCCTTTTGACGGATCTGAAATTTTATAGCATCTTTTTTGTAATTCTATCGGGTCCAGCTGTCACATATATATACATATGTGTTCGCCCTTTTGTATGGCTCTGATGTGACTTTGCGATGCAACAAGTTGCAATCGCATGTCGTATGGGCCCCGAGTCATGGTGAGTTCTTCTATTGAAATCCGCCGATGCGATATGGCGGTGCAACGTGCGCCGTCAATCTGTGTAGTTGATTGACGGTCCTCATTGACCCCGCCGATCGCTATTGCAACATACATATGGTCTCTGCTGATAACCTCCAATAGCTCTTGCCGATTGCAATTTGTTGATCAGATCTGGACCATTGATCAGCCAGATCTGACGGTTATTGTGCATTCACTGTTGGAGCCTCCAATAATCCTGTTTTCCTCGTTTTCCTATGCTTTTTGCCTCCCAATAGTGTTTTTCCACCTTTTTGAAGGTCTGAATGGTTCATCCCATGCGATGGTTTTGATCTTTTGAATGATTTTAAGAAGATTTTGAAGACTTAGAGAGTGTTTTGGATCCATTTGGATCAAGCACCCATATCCCTGTTCTTCGAATGTTCAAATGAATCAGGCCATAATGTTTTAAGCTGAGATAGTATAAATGAAATTATTTTAGTTTGTGATAGTTTATTTTGCAATTACTTACTTCTTGGATAGCATTTATAGATATCTATAGGGAGGAAAAATATGGATTCGAGCATTAGGGTTTCACGCATTATAGTATTCACTACCACATAGAATGAGCTCATTCCTATTGCATGTAGTGATCAACAAACTCTGGATATTATTTCTTGATGGGAGATGGTGCAAGGTTGTGGATATATGGATATATATCTATTGGGGTGGTACAACCGTAGTTTGGATTATACTCTGGTAAATTCCTTTCTTGCAGGCTTCCTCCCTATGCTCGATCTATTGCTTAAATCGCCAGATTCGTTACCCTTTTGTGGTTTTATTGTTATAGTAGGCTTAAATAATTTATGCATGGAGATATGGGTATCATTCAATGAGAATATTCCCATTGTGATCAATCACACTTTTGCATTCGTAAATCTACGATTATCTTGGTTCTTTTACGAATTTCGACCTTTCTATGGAGACTACAGAAGGTTTTTATTTTGAAGCCACAAGTTTTTGTAGCATCCAAAGTGGATAGTGTAGTTGGCAGAATTATGGACTCCTATTTCTCTTTGGTCTTATTGTAGCAGCTACAACCACCCTCCAAATATTTTCCTTAGCTTCGTTTTGGAGCCTCCCTACCAACCATCCTCAATAGCATCTCTTGCATTGTCCAAGTACAAATCCTTCAGTTGAGTTTATGTGGCCTATTAGCCTGTGTTGTTCAACTTCTTTGTCTCCCACCTGCAGGCTGACATTCTGGACTTAGTCATTTTTATAGTTGTGGTGATCACCCAGAAAATTACGCAATTCTAGAGGGGAACCATCCTTCCCTCCAGAAATTGCACAATCCATCTATACTGCCTACTGGGCTCCAGAAATGCGCAATCCAGTTAGGTAGCCTTCCTTCTGAAAATTGCACAATGCAGCCCAACACTGGGCTTCAGCTCAAAAATTGCGCAATTCTGATTGACAACCAGTGCTTCTGTCCAAAAATTGTGGAATGCATGAGGGATAGCCACATTTTCTCATCCCATAAACTACGAAAATGTCATTCCCAAGCTTGAGGAATGTTGCATGTGCTCCCAGGTTGACTAGTTCCCTCCAAGACTGGCTAATTTTGTTTTTCATGCATAGGTTTCTTTCTCCGAAAAAGCAAAAAATAAAAAAAATCAAAAAAGCATCTCTAGAATTTAGGGATCCATTTTTAGCAGCTGGAGGTTACATGAAAGAGCCGTTTTAGAAACCTCCTGCCAAGTGTCTCTTTTTCCTAAATTTGTGTCGTGCACGTCATAAGCCTCAATATTATCAAACTTACTTATTCAAGGCTTTAGAGCTCATTCCTCACATCAATATTGGAGCTTTGACATCCCACATTGCATCTAGGAGCATTCAGCACATTCAGCCAGTTTTTTCCAGGTAAGTTTCATATTCATGTCTTTCGCTACTTTTCTGTCACTTTTTGTATTTTTCTTTGTGTGAATGTTGTTTTCTTGGTTTCCTTTTATCATTTTAATGCATGTCATCTTGTATAAGCATTGTTTCAAATTTTTCATTGCATCTCATTGTTGTCACATGCATGACACTGTTTCTGCACTAATAGTCACGGTTGCAGCAACTCGCTTCACACACATGCTTGTTTTCCCATTTTCTAAATCCTACACTCACTGTTTGCATGCATGATAATTCACTCTTATTTTCACTCAGATTCGCCATGCATTTAGAACTTTTCATGTTTTCAGTCGCCCGTCAACGGGTCTGGGCTGCCTTGGCTCGGACCTTACCTTGCCCGGCTAGAAATTCATATTTCTAAGAGTGAAGGCTCTGCCTTCCTCCCAAAAATTACAAAGAGTTGGCCCAGAACATGCATCCAAGTTTTCTCTATGCAATTCTAAGAGGCAGTTCCTTGCTGGCCCCAGAAACTGCATAAATACAGGTGTTGGGTTTGCATGTACTTGCTTACTGAAACTGTGGATTGTGTAGTTTCAGTCCTCAGTAGGCCAGGATGGACTATACATTTCACAATTCCAGTAGTCAGTCAGCCTCATGATAGCTTAGAATTTTCCTTGTGCAGTTTTGGCAGTTAGTCTCCCAGCCTCCCATGAAAATTGTGCAATCTTCCCAGTCATTCACCCGGGTATGTGCATGTCAATCCTCAAAGATTTTTTGGTTTCCAACTAAAATATTTCTTGACATGAGTGTTGTTATGTCTCCAGGTATCGCAGGTGTTCATCCATCTCTCAGCACTACAGGTACCATGGCCTCCAAGAGAGCAGGGTCAAAGGAGACCATCGAGAGCGCAACTGGAGATGCAATTGAACAAGTGTCTATGAGATTTCCTATCTACAAAGAAACCAATTTTTTCATAGACAAAGACATCAAGATCAAATGGTAAGACATCAATGATACATTCTCAGGCACATTTGAGGAAAATCTAGAAGAACGCAAGGTCTATGTCAACATCCACAAGTTTGGCTTGTACCAGATTGCATCAGTTATCCCGCATTTCAATGCGTGGATATGATCCACTGGATTGTCTCGCATACTGATATAGAGAAAATGGTGTTGAGAAGTGCTAGTGGAACACAGCTTGCTACTTTCATGGTGAAGGAATTTCAAGAGATGTATCACTTGCCACAACTGATGATCACAATGGAGAAATCCTTTAGCAAACCCAGCAACAGTGCAAACTCAAGAGATATCTTGAAGAGCTAGGTGAAAGAACCAGCTAAGTTCAGTACAACACCCAACCAATTTTACAAGACGAAGATACTATGGAAGGCATATCAGTAATTGGTCATCTTTTCATATTGCTTATACAACCAAGAAAGCATAAATACCTTCGCGCAAAGTTGGGTGATCGCGTTGGATCAACTGGCAAGCGAAGGAAGACCTTGCAATCGGTCCAACATGTTGGCTCTCAGGTTGAAGGAATAGGTGACAAAAGCCCAACATTTGCCCAAGGGTCAGTAAGCAAAGATATACATGGACACATACATATTGGATGTAGTCTATGCCCATCAGCAGTTCCTAGGCTTGGGTTAGGCATGAACACCTTTGGAAACCTCTGTGCACACTTATTGCAAATTGTTCTCCGAATGAAAATCATGTGGGGTTATCATATAGTTATCATACCACTTTGTCACCCCGGTGTATAAAATTATATTTGAGCATGATCCACTTTGCATGGCGCGGGCAAAAATCGAGGCATTGATCCATATATAAAATTGGTATGCCTCACCTCTTAGCACCTTCATACAGATGTACAATGCGGATAAGGCTCCACATGTTTTACGTAAGTTTTCCACGAACAAGCTTGTCATGCAAGAAGTGTCGTATCACATCTCGACATGGTTTTCAGTGAGACTACATAGGAAGAAGAAGGCACCTTGACCTGCTCTTTCTTTGCAGATCAGGTTGTATGAGATACAGAATCTCAAGCATGTTGAGGCCGAGATGGAGGTATTCAAAAGATTCACCTTCGGCACCAAAAGTTTCAATCCGTATGACCCGCATTGCTTAGTGAAGGACCACTGTACGAGAGTGAAAAATCCTCGGATCCATGGGGTGTCTTAGTATCCTGAGGAAGACTCGTGGAGATACATTTATCACTTCTCCAGGCTCAATGAACTGGTCAACATAGTTGTAGAGTGGTTGGCAAAAAGAAGGAAGCAGCCTCGCAAAGAGTAGCATCATCAGTAACAGTAGAGGGTAGCAGACCTGCGCATGAAAAAGGAAAGAGGAAGGTTGTTGAAGCTCCACTTTTGTTGAAAGCAGCTTTGGAGATTGAGGCTAAGAGGCGACAATACGACATAAGGATCGCATAAAGGAAAAGAGAGAAACAAAATATGGAGGAAACAGAAAAAGAGTTGCAGGAGTTGAAGTGACAACTTAGGGAAGAACAGGAGCTACGCAGAAGAGAGAAAGAAGCGCAGTAGGGATAGGTACAACAGGAGATGCAACATGCACATATTGATGAAACTCCACCCATACAGGTTATAGACTCATTCGAGCAGCTGGCATAGAGAAGACAGGGTGAGCAGTTGCATGAGCAGGACTTAGCTCAAGAGATTGAATAGATGCTAGATCAGATGGAAAAAGATATGGTTTAGCCAGAGTCAAATCAGGATATTGACCTCATGCCTTAGAACAAAGGGGTCACCCCACTGGCTTCACCAGATCCGAAAGCAGATCAAGTCCTAAGCGATCAAGGAGACACATAGATCCTTGAAGATAATCTAGGAGTAGAGATGCACAACATATCCTTCAACGAGTCACAACACAGAATTGTGTAGTCATGCAGAGTGCCTACTCCAGATTTCCATGTATCTCCTATGAAGTTTGAAGAACGAGTGATTGTTGGGTGCAGGAATTATGCTTAAGAAAACTCCTCAACACTTAACTGTCAACCTGGGGGTTTCGCAAACTTAGAGACGAAGAATAGGCAATGCCAGAAGTGGTATGAACTTTTCATATTCCTAATCCTACTTCTTAAAGGAAATGTTTATAGAAACAGACAGAAAACAATCTTAAAGGTATATGACACTAAAGCAACTCTAATGCTAGAATGTAAAAGAATAATTTGCAAGTAAATCAAGTAAAGGAGTTTTCACACAATTGGAAGCAATCTTAAATGCTGGAATGAAATGCTATGTTTATCTTCAGATAGATGGCTAATATTCTAACAAGTGGGCCCTTGCAGAGATATGTTTTCCTCTTGATCTTCCTTCTACACAAACAACCTGTTCTTGTACTATTGCAATCTACTTGCACTAGTGCAGGTACAGTGCCTTTGTGTAAAAGTATATTTTACCTCCCTTACTGAAGATTTATGTCTTTGTGGAGGTGCTCTAAGCCTCAAGGCTTAGAGCACTCTGTTTCTATGACAAGAGACCAACTCTTGCACCGAGGCAAAGTTTCCTTCACCAAAGTTTCCAATTTACTTTCGAAAATATTGAAAGACGTGCTGAAAAGAATTGCAATTGCAAATGAAATTTTGAGATAAATTATCTATGGAAAAGAAATGCTTTAATTAATTAAATCTTGCAATGGAAGTAAACTTCATGAAATGAAAGCAACTCAAAGTAATCAAAGCAGTAGTCTAAGTGATGTGCATGTATTAGCTAGCTTCGTAAATCCACTTAAAATGTTTTTGTTCTTTGTTCATACGTCATAAAATGCAAGTATAAAGTGTCTATGATAAATTCATGTAATCATTCTCAAATCCTTCAGAAATGCACTCTTAATGTTAAGGATGATTACTAAAATTAAAAATATATTTTCTTTCAGAAACTACTTAAAATGGTAAGTGGTAAGAGAAATGCAATGTTTGTTGTGAAAGGAATAACTGAATAGGAGTGCAGGAAACTACATGCACTGGTAGAGGAAGAGGATTCCTACACGATCCAAGTGGAAGAAAATCAAGACTAGAATTTCGAGTAAAGAAATACAAGAAAAGAATAACAAGAAAAAAATAAACTCAATCAACTTCCAATCCACGAATCTGCTCACACTTTACTACGAAATAGATTTAAATCATAACTTTAGAAGTAAATATAAACGTTGTTCACACCACGCAACTGCAAAGGGAAATATTCACACAGTCTTTCCAAATGACGAAAGCACAAGGGTAAATGAGCTGGGTTGGTTGGGCCCTAGCCAACCAGCTCGTTTCCCGTTTAAGAAACAAGATGATTCAACACTCAAGTATGCATGAAATATAGATTAAACACAACGTATGAATAACATGGTGAGTTCCTTGTATTACTTGATCAACAAATGTACATAGTAGTGCGAGTCCAGCCCAGAGCCTAGGGCGATACCAAATTACATAGAAAATGAAATTACAGCCTAAGGATCGCTAGCTAGTTCTACCTACAATCTACATTTTATACATTCTTTCAGCCTTTGCCATATTCCACTAATTATAGCCATTTTCCTATTCAGTCCTTTCGGCCAAACGAACTAACAACCAAACATTACAAAATCAACTATTAGTTATAATAGAATGTGTACTTCACTGGCCATAGACCATCCTTGGAAAATATCCCTCACTGTGCACCACTAATATCCATCCTCAGTTAATCAGAAACCAAACTCAGAGTCATGGATCAAAATTTCTACATGGAAAGATTCAGCTCATGAAAATATCGAAACAATCATCTTTGGCGGTGCTGGAATCTGCCTGCACTAATCATGATAACTCATAATTAACACTTAGTTTCTCAATTACTTCTAGGAAATTAACATAAGTTACAAGAGGTACTTAATAGGCATGAAATCTATGTAAAAATAATTAATAAAGCACTTTAATAAATCTTAATGTAAGATACGAAGCATATGCAGGAATAGGTAGTTATCTTGGACTAGTATAGGAAAGAGAGGTTTAAGTTGAGATAAAATAGAGGTTAATGTTTATATAAATGGGGTAAAAATGGAGAAATTTGGGACACACAATATTTTACCTTCTACAAAAAATCCTGAAAAATTGAGTGGCTAGCTCTCAATCCTGAACGTCAATGCATATTCCTGCTTTCACTATATTTAGATTTTTACCTCAGGCTCTTCTCAGCTGATTAGTCACCTTCTTGAGACATTTGTAGCATTTGGAAGCCCAATACTTCCATACTTTTACTTGCTGCTTCTTCCTTTTTACCTCTACAAGTAGCTCTACCTCGCTTTGCTTCTGCCAATTTTGCTCCTTCATGACCTGGTTCAAAGCCTCCAGGTCATGAACTTACTGCTCCAAATCTACTATTTGGCTGTTGAGGTAGAGAGTAGAGGGTTTCGTGCATAGGTCTTCAGGTTTAAATGTCCTATCTACAACAGACTCAAAGCAGGTCCCATCGTTGTCAAGTTTAAGGTCGTCCAATGTCTGCATTATGACGTCGCCGAGGGTTTCTTCTCTCGGGGTTTCCTTGTCACCGAGGGTTTTGATGCCCTCCACAACCTTCGTGCCAAGGGTTTTAGTACCTTTTGCACTCAATTCCTCAGGGTTTTCAATTCCCTGCTCTTCCAGTTCCTCAAGGGATTTAGTACCATGTCCATTTGAGCTAGCAAGGTTTTTAGTACCCTATCTTTCTAAAATAGTAGGGGCTTCAGTACCTTGTTCTTCTAAAATAGCAGGCACTTCAGTCCTCGTTCCTCAAAATCATTGAGTATTTCAATGTCCGGTTCACTGAAATTATTGAGGGTCTCTATATGATATTCCTCTTCATCCTCATGACCCTCTGCTTGGACTTCACCTATACTCGGTGTCGTCTTCCTCTTCCTTAACCTGCTGACAAAAGTTGACAACAATACGTTGTCTTTTGCATTCTCTTCATCTTCCACAATGTGTGCTACTACATCTACAAGCACTGAAAGGTTATGGAATTTAGGGGAAACTTGGAGTGATTCATCAATTATAATCAGAGAGCTCGACTGGTTCATCCCTTGAGAGACCATGTTCTTCCTCACCGAGGTTCCAGTGTTTCACTTCTTAGTTGAGGGTGGAGTGTTTTCAATAGTCTTCCTCCCTTCTTGCACTGATGTTCTTTCACCTTTCTTCTCTGTAGGAGACGATGAATCTACTTTCCTTTTCTTACTTGTACTCGTGCTAGCAAACTTCCCTGCACTCCTTTCCCAAAACTCTTTCAGGAATGCTCCCCAGGTTACTCCTTTTTCTTCCAGCTTCTTCTTGACCAAGATCATGATAAGCCCATGATGGTATAGCTTGCTTGCAACTTGGCTTGCGTTCCCACTCTACACACCCTTCACCATTTTCTCAAGACTTCTGAAAAGATCATAATGGAAATTAATCAATTTTCTCGACTCGAAGTGCAGAAACAACCGAAGGTGATATACGAACGCCAATGTGTAATGTCCCTCACTAGTCACGAATTTTTGCAATATGAACAGGAGGTCTCGCCACTTCCCGATCATGGCACTCTATAGAAGTCCCTTCCTCCAGTCAACCTTAAGATTCTTGTCAACCATGAACTGGTGCCATCATTTCATCCCGAGTCACTCCTTTTTTAACCAATGCTCCCCTATAAGTGGCAAGCCTATAGCTTGCACAATAGACTCCTGTGTGACTTTGAACTTCAACAAGCCGACCCTAACTCGACCTCCTTTGAATTTCTTCATGAACTCCAGTACCACAGCCATGTCAAACCCGTCAAACTTCTGTAAAAATGGTAGCAACCTAGATTCTTGCAATAGTGCAAGACTGTTCTAGTATTCTGCAGTTTTCTCAATCTCCTGCAAGGCCAATGGCTCACTCCTTACGGGTGCCATGTCGAACTACACTTCACCCTTTCCGGTCACAACCTCGAAATAATTCCAGCGAGTGACACCAACGCTTGCCAAGAGCTTTATGCCAGAGGTTCTTCACCCTCCATATTTTCAGTCCCACTCACTTGATCATGATGAAAATAGCTCTTCGTATTAGGTGAAGATTTGTATCAACCCACTGTAGGTGAGTCATAATGATTGGGTGTAGTGGAGGTTTATGTGGAAGGGGTGCAACAGTTACAATGATTGGGTTACAGGGTAAGGTAATAATGAACAAGCAATGCAAAATTATTTCAAGGAAGGTGAATACTGGCTATCAGACAACAATACTATCCCACAGTCCACCTCGTAATTTAATCAAGACATACTTCAGCACTTATTAAAAAATTTAGATTTTAGAACCCTATACACCTTGCACTTTAAAAAAAATTCCTAAGTCAGTAAATGATGAAACAGAGTATTAATTGAAACATGTAATGCTATGATATATCAGTACTCATGTGCAGGAAAATAAAGATCCATAAACATCCTTTATAAGACACTCCTGGACTGTGTGAATTTTATTTTTGTTGGGTGTGGAGCCTGATTATCTTCTATATTCAAAGGTATCGCCACATAGGACCCCAGTTCGAAATGGGGGCAGCAACGCCGCCCGTAAAATGTTCGCTGCAGGGGGGGTCCAGGGGGGGCGGCTGTGACCTTTGGGAGCCCCCCCCTGGCGAGGGGTTTCGGGGGTAGCGCCCTCGAAGCTAAAAACAGCTGTAAAATTGCCTTGTAAAAGTATAGTAATTTCTAGTCAATCTGGGCCGTTCATTAGGCGGATGATCTGACGGTAGAACTTATGTTTAGTTTAGGGTTTTTTGCCCTAGAAGGCAACCCCTCTCTTTGTATGAGGGTATTGTATTTGAGGCTGTGTGATAGATGTGTATTCTGTTAGCGAGAAACAAAGAGGTGAGACTGTGAGAGAAAACAGAGGATATTACAGCGGATTTGCTGTAGGTTGTGTCTCTTCATTTTGCTGGATAATAGAAAGGAAGGACTGGCTGTTCGGGGTGGACGTAGCCCAAACTGGGTGAACCACGTATATATGTGTCTCTATTGTTTTGTGCGTTTTCTGTGTTTATATTTCTGCAATATTTTATGTGTTCCATTGCTCCGTAATATATAATTTTCTAACAATTTTACACTTGCTTTCATAGTCAGCTGCGTTCCTGCACTAAACCTGCTTGCACTGCATCGTGATTTCACTGCACATCTTGCACCAAGAACTTTTACCAAAAAAAAAATTCTGATAGAACACAATTTTGTAGCTAGACTAAATTTTTTTGCCTCAATATACAAGAAAAGTTTTATTCGCCATCCTTTGGTGTTTCACGAGCATGCCTTCTGGATTCACTGCATCAAATTCTGCAATCAATTTATGAGGGAATAAAGAAGTGGGAAGGGGGTAAAATTTGTTTTGAATGGGAAGAAACATTATAGCAGGGATTCCAAAAACAATATCACCAAGGGGGATAACTGAAACAGGATGTGGAAAAACATTCAAGGGAAAAGATGGATTTTACAAAATCAAGCAAGGGTAGTTTTCTTAGAAGAAAGAGGAAGGTAATTCATTGGGGATTTTAGAAAAGAAACTAGTGGGAATTTTCAAAATGGGGGATAGAAGAAAGGAAAATTTTTTACCTTGAAATATTCTTTCACTGGTGCAGGAAAAAGTAATTGCAGTGGGAAGTAAGCGTTTACCTGAATAAAATTTTCCATGCTAGTTACCCCAAACTTGGGTAAGGGCTCGGTTTTGTGAACCTACTTCTTCTTGGTGTCAGCCAACATATCTAAAAGATTAAGTAACATTCCCTTTTTATTAAAATTTCAATCTTCCTGCCAGCATGCTGGTTTTCAAGATGATCCTTTTGCAATCATGTCAGTCAACTGATTTTCATAATTACAGGAAAAAAATCTTTTTATACTTTTTATTTTTTTAATTTTTTTCTTTTTATCTTTCTTTTATTATTTTTTTAATAAGGAAAAGAAGGAATCAAATATTTGACAGTTTGGTGTTACCACCTACCATATCCTTTTCAAATGGCTATTGGATTTGCTACATGAAATCTCCTTTAGTAAGGGGCTAAAAATATACCTTCAGCCTATGCCTGTTTACTAGGAACACAAAATTTCATCCATCAATAGTTTTGATTTCTACCACTCCACTTTTGAACACTTTGACCACCTCATAGGGTCCCATCTAGCGTGTATGGAATTTTCCTTTAAAATATTTGAATCTAGAATTGTAAAGGAGTACCCAATCACCTGGTTGGAACTTCTTCTTCTGAATGGACTTGTCATGTCACTTCTTGTGCTACTGTTGAACCAAGATGTTCTACTAAACAACATCCCTTCAGAATTCATCCAACTCATTCAATTGTAGAAGACACTACTACTGTTCTTCAGAGAGATCCAGTCCCAATTGGACTGCAGTCCTGAAAGTCTTGATTGAATTCTATCAGCAAGAGGACTTGTTTTTCGTACACCAGCT
This sequence comes from Pinus tabuliformis, assembly GCA_031772625.1. Taxonomy (NCBI): domain Eukaryota; kingdom Viridiplantae; phylum Streptophyta; class Pinopsida; order Pinales; family Pinaceae; genus Pinus; species Pinus tabuliformis. Next base: position 825,099,208 of record CM062817.1, read on the forward strand.
CATATGGTGTGTGCCTGTGTGTTATAGCTCCAAATCCCACTCTTATGGTTTGTGATGCTGCACTCATGGCCTAGGGCAACCCCTCCTTCCAGACCTGGTCCAAAAATTTAAAAAACAGTGTTTTATTCCCTATACGCGACATTGCCCTGAGTTAAACGCGTGTACACGCGGGTCTGTGTATACCCAACCCGCGTGTATGTATTAAAACACTTAAAAAAATATATAATTCCTTATTTTCGGGCGGGGATCGCGGGTTTTACCTGCTGGATCACCTGTTAGTGCCCGTGGCCCAACTGTTCCCAACCAACTCCTAACTAAAAAACTACTTTGGAGATGGTATAAAAAGACATCAAAGGGAAGGACAAAGGGAGAGAGAAAGGAGAGCAAGATTATTATGCTGAGATTTTCCCCTTAGACCAGGTCTGAAGTCCTTGGTGCTTTCTGCACTTCCCCCATTTTGCATAGGAAACCCTTGTTTCCATGTGTATTGGTGATCATTCATCCTTGATATCATCATTGAGTAAGACTTGGAAGGAGCTCTTATTGGAGGCTTGAGGCTGGAACGAATCCGGGAGGAAGCTTTGCTTGGAGCCTACTGAAGGTGTTCAGGTGATATCTTTCGGTTATATGTACTTTATTTGCCTTCATATATAAAGAAACACGTCTTTGTTCCCAAAACAATCTTTCTTTATGCTTATGAGATTCTTGTTTTGAATTCTTATGCAAGTGGTTACTTAAAGATTTTTATAACTAACTTTATAGCATAAAGATGGTTTATACATAAGTATTTGTACATGTACTGTTGTGTTCTTTGATTTGTTTGTCTTGCGGGTCAAAGGAAGAAGAAGGGAACTCCAAGAAGGGTTTGGACCCTAAAGGCCTTCTCGAACGTAGGACCTTAGGTACGTACCCTTAACGTTAGAATTTGCTTAAAAGTAAAAATGATGGCTGTGTGTGTGTTTCTTTGAATAAGCAATTTTCAGTCTGGTAGAGTCTTAGCCCAAAGGACCCTAGGGGTACTTTCCCTTCAACCAGAATTGGCGACTCCACTGGGGACAACACTCTTATTGTTCCTAGTTTGGGTAGTCTTCAAGCCAATCAAGGCTCAGCCCCTCTGTTTGTTGGCTCTGACTGTCTGATCTTTTCTTGAACTCCAAGCTTTTCCAGTTTTTCAGTCTGTGTTTTTTTTATTTTTCTTGAAAGACTTCAGATACGCTCTTTTCCTGGATTACAGAAGCGTATATACGCAAGTTGCACTAAGTGAACCCGTGTATACGCAGGTTTCCTTAGTTACAGTCGCGTGTACATGCATTCTGCACTTAATTGCAGACGCGTATATTACATAAATTTCAAGATTTATAAATTTTCTTTTTGCTGAATGTTTGTCTGGTGGTTTGGGTCAATGTCAAGCAGTCACTTTTTAGTAACAGTTCTCTGTTTAACAGGGGGCATCTTGTTCTGAACTCTCTCTAGTCATAAGGAGTATTAGTCTTGTTTTCGTTGATTGCAAGCGTCATTGATTTTTGACACACAAGATTTCTGTTTAAGAATCTTGATTGCTCTGTTTCGGCAGAGTAGAAAGATTGGGTTCAATCTTTGTGTCCATTTTTTCTTTGATGACACTTTTGTTTGCTTGACGAAATCATTTTTGTGACCATTTGCTCCTTCGTTTCGGGAAAGTTGTTTGTTATCATTTTCTTGAAACTTGTCTTTTGATCTTTTGGACTTTCATTGCTGCTTCTGATTGTCAAAAGCGATTTCAAACACATTTTATTTTTGTTGAGTTTTCATCATTTGAAAGGTGTCAATTCACAAAAGTGTTTGGTTGCCTATTTATCAATCATTGGTGTCAGTATTTTTGAGAGCTTTCCTTTGAAAAAGACCTTTTGGTTTGATTGAAAGAAAATCTTTTGAAAATTTTTGAGTTTCGCTTTCTTAAACTTGCTTTTCATTTGATTTCCTTTTTTGTGAAGTGAAAGTGCTTTGTTTTTATCTTAGAACTTGTTTTTATTGTTTGGACGAAATGATTGGTAACACATCATCTTCTATCTAAGCATTTTAGTGGCAAGACAAAATTTGGTAAAGCAGCAACTTTCCTTCTTTGTTTTTAGAGTAGTCTTTGAATCTTGCATCCACATATAGTTCTTGCATTAGGATAAGATTTGCATCTCTTTTTAGGCATATTTAGTTTTGTTAGTTTTTGTGAGTGTGGAGTCTGAAAAGAAAAAGAAAATTTGTTTATATTAGAAGTACCTCTGAACCTCATAGAAATTGCTCTTCATCGAAAACAAAAGTGCATGTGCATCTAGCTAAGTTTTATTAATTTCTTTTGCGTCCATAAAAACACCACAAGTTTCATCTCCATTACCTTGTGACTTAAAGAACAGCCTAATAAAATCAAGCGCTTAATTAAAATCCACTAGAACTTTTTGTTTTAGTTATTACACCAACAAGTTTAGGATTTTAGGGCCTTGGATTAGGCGAGTGGAGAGTTAACTCTCCAAGGCCACATAAAATGTCAAACATAAGAGTCTGATTAACGAGAGTAAATCCAATAGCGTTAGGAAGACCAGGAAAGCTCTGGATCTGGGAGTTAAGCACGAGGGTCTGTGAAGACAGGGAAGAGAGATACCCCCTCTCCTACTTGTTCGAACTTACCTCACGACTGTTCCGCCTGGCTTCTGCGACGAGTTGGTACCCATAGTTGCCTCTCCTGGGGATCTGCATAGGTGGCTGCAAAGGGGAATCCCGTGGCACCTGAGGTCGACGTTGTATCACTCTCGACAGTACTACTGGAGGGCACCCTTGCGAAGCTTGGGGGCTTGCACCGGCGCAGGCTGTTGTTAGGAGGTCAGCGTAACTTCCTCTGATACCTTCGCTGATAGGACTGGGCCCTCATCATCCCAGACTATCTTCGGAAGGCCCTTTGATTCACTTTCTCGTATTTTTGTGTCCGGTCCTAACCACCCGGAGCGGAAATACTCAGAAGTTGTTTGACTGGCTGTATCTTTAGAAACTTTGTAGTGTGTGCTCTGTGCTCCTAGTCGGCTTAGCTTTTAATTTTTTGAGTCTTTAGTTAGATCATAACAAGAAATTCAAAGTGGCTGACCAGTCTCCAAGACGGTCTTGAAGACTTCGTGGTCTCTCGCCACCTAGTTTAGAGCCTTCTCCTAGAAGGCGCAGAGGGGATACTACCGGTGGGGTCCGTCCCACGCCGGTTGACGCATCGGGGATTGATCCTCCTCTCGGGGATATTAGCGGCCAAGCAAGGCCTGGCACTTCTGAGCAAGAGAGGGACACTCCAGTCCTTTCTCGAGTTCGCTTTCAAGCGGAGAATAACGTAGAGGTAGAAGAACTTTCAGAATCATTAGTGGTTCCAAATTCTCCTCTACCATCTAGTTATCCAGACGTATTGCAATACGTTGGGACTCCGTCACATAGACCATCGAGTCCAGGTTACGCTACGCGCTTACCATTTATGATCACTACTGGAAGCATGGCTTCTACGAGTGCTGCGACTATGCAAACCCCAACATCGGTGCAAGGGGGAGGAACTATTTCCATCCCCTCCGCTTCCTTGTTCGGATCTTTTGCAAGCACGTCTCTAATTGGGTCTACCTCCATTCCGTCCACGAGTGGAAATGCCCAAACCAATGCTTTTAGTACTGGTTCCTTCCTTTTTGGCACCCAATCACAGGGTATTCCATCGGTTCCGCTTAGTGTCGCTACATCCATGATGGGCGGATCGGCTTCATTCCAGGGTTTTCCTTTCGGAAGTGGTCATATACCACATTCCAACCCAACGGTAGGATCCATGCCTTTTTCCTCAATAGGACAAAGCAGCAATCCTTTCCAAGGTTGGAATAACCCTGGGGTTAGTAGCGTAGGAACTGCGAATCCATTTATCGGCCAACAAGGAAGTAGGCTGTATTCCACGGTTAGCATGTTTCAAAGCATTCCTCCCCTTGCTTCGGCTTGGAACCCATATCAGGGGTTATCAACTCCTTACCATTCTTTAGGAGGAAACTTTGCGAGCTATGGAGGTTATACAGCAGGAGTTGGTCAAACTCCGAATTTTGCTGGGCCACAAGGCTTGCCTTTTGGTTCAGCCGGTTCTATTGGTCACTTCGGGCAGCCTGGTGCCTCCCAAAACCCAGGACAATATTTTCAGAACTTTGGGAGTTCTGCCCAGTCTGGGTGGAATCCCCTAGCTCCTCCTAGGCTTCGGTTTCTGGCAACGTTAAACTTGCCAGATCTCACTAAGCTAACGAACGACCCAATCAGGTATAATCCGGCCTGGCCTCCGGTCCCAACCAAACTCCCTTCGGACATTCCAAAATTCGAAGGGAAGAGTGGTGAAGATCCGGGCGATCATGTAACCACATTCCATCTGTGGTGCTCATCCAACTCCCTCATCGAGGATTCGATTAGGTTTAGACTCTTTCAGCACACCTTGACTGGTAATGCGGCTAAATGGTACATAGAGTTGCCAGGGGGCAGCTTTACATCGTTCGCTGACTTAGCCAATATCTTCTTAAATAACTTCCAGTTGCCTGTCCGCTATGATGCCGGAACTGAACTTCTGGCCACCTTTCGTCAGGATAAGGCAACCCACATTTCTGATCACATTCAGGAATGGAGACAGAGAAAGAGGCTCATCAAAGCCGAAATCCCTCCGGAGTACCGTCTAGAGTGGTTTTTGAAGTCTTTGCAACCTGAGATCTCCAAGGATGTCTCTATGTCTGGGGTCTATTCTGAGGAGCAAGCCATTTTCAGGGCCCAGCAGTTAGAACTGATTTACTCTCAGTCTGGGATCCTCCAAAAGTACTTGCCAGATGCTCCTGGATCTAAGGTTGATTTAGCTAAGCCAAAGCCAGGTCCGCACGCGAACGGTATCGTTGGGTCTGTAGACACATCTACAGTGAACTTGTTGAATCAATTGCAGCAGTTGTCTTTGCAAACTACTTCTATCAACCAAGTCACATTGTCTAATCCTCCCGCTTCCCAAAATTCTTCCATTAACGCCGTCCAATCCGATAACCCCAAAGGAAATCAAAATTCCAATGGGAAAAAGAAGGGACGTGGTAAGAAGAAGAATTCGGATGGGAAGCCCGATGCAAATAAATCCGGCAACAACGCTGGTGGTGGTAAAGGTGAGTCGAGAAAGAAAGTTAAGTTCCCTTGCAAGTTATGCAGCGGGGACCATCTAACTCATCTCTGCCCTAGAATTGAAGACGCTCAGCGCTTGTTAGGACAGCAAGGGACTTCTAGTTCACAAGCTGTGTTGACTAACCCGTTTCCCCAAGGGCAGCAACTTCTTGCTGGCGCGAATTCGAATCCTGGGACCTCCTCAGGGGGCAACCAGGAAGGGGAAAAAGCATCAAATGTTTTTATGATGGGTTCAAATGTTAACGTGACTACTCGGTCACGTGATTATGGTGAAGCTGAAACATCTAAGGATAAAACTGTTCCCGGAGGTAATGACCTTCATATTGAGCGACCTCCTGTTGAGACTATACCTAGGATACCGAAAGGTTCCGCCAAACGCGCGACGATTAATCCTAATGCTAGGGCCGCCCAAAATTACTCCATTGTGGAGGATTTGGCTCAAAGCCCGTGTGCTATGTTCACTTTGGAGGTTCTCCAGTCGTGTCCGTCTCAGAGAAGTGCTTTACTCTCCGCCATTGGAGCAGTCGATCCAGCTAACTCTTTAGTGCTCTCTTTTGACATGTCAAATGTCAAAAAGAGACTCCCTCATCATATGGCTTTTCAGATAAAGTCTACATACCGGAAAATCAATATTTTTTGCACCGTTATAGATGAAGGAGCTTCCACATGTGTCATGTCCATGTCATGTTGGAAGGCTATTGGTTCACCTTCGGCTGTTCCTTCACCAACCGTCTTAACTGCATTTGATGGCCATTCTCACAAGCCGCATGGGATTATCCCGGCCTTTCCTATATGTGTTGGAGGGAAGGTTGTTAATATCGAAGTTGAAGTCATAGATGCTAACCTAGACTATAATCTCCTATTAGGAAGGAACTGGGTGTACGAGATGGAAGCCGTTGTATCGACTCTGTTTCGTGTCATTTGCTTTCCTCATGAGGGAAAAATCGTTAAGGTTGATCAATTGGACTATTCTCCAATCGATCCTCAAGCAACCTCCGACTCTACTGTTCCTTTGGTGGATAACCCTCGCCCACCGACTGAGAATTTAGGAGTAGGGATGTATTCCTCATTAATGGGTACGTTTGATCTTCCCTCTCCTTTTGCAAGAATCAATGCTATTTCATCATCCAAGGAGTCTTCTCGAGAAGAGTTCTTTCGAACTCATTATTTTTCCGACCCTTGGACTTTGCCTTCACCTACCACCACATTAGTTGAAGGACAAGTGAATGGAATGGCGTTTCCTATATCTGCAGCTGAGCTTAGATATCAGTCTATCGTAGACTCTGCAGATAACCATTCTACTCCTTTTTCTGAAGAGGAGTTAGATGGTCATGTGGCCCCCGCTTGGAGCTTTGATTCTAACTCTGCCTTGGACTGCTTAGATTCGGTTCTACCTTCTGAAGAAGCAATCCTCAAAGTAATGAAGGGTATAGATCGACCTTGGGAAGACTTACACCATCATTCATATTTTCTTCCTCCATTGCAGGAAGTGGAATCTAGATTCTCCGAGCTCGTTGGTAGTGATGTTTGTACGGTGTCGAACCCTTTGGCTCCAACACACACACGTGCCGAAGGTAATATGTTGGTAATTTCAAAAACGATACCTATAAACATCTCTAAGGATCCTAACATCATCGAGAATATCTTCATCGGAATTGAGTGTTCCCCTGAAGAAATTCAAATTTACACCGACCTATTCAAGGAATATCGTGATGTATTTGCTTGGTCTTATGAGGAAATGCCCGGCATTGATCCTTCTATAGTCCAACATGAGATCAAGACGTACGAAAATGCAAAACCGATTCGTCAAAGGCTTCGGCCGGTTAACCCTAGGAAAGCAGCGGCTATCAAAGCTGAGGTTGAGAAGCTGCTAAGGGCGGGTTTTATATACCCTGTTCCTCTTATGGATTGGATTTCGAATCCAGTCCCTGTGGACAAGAAGCAAGGAACAATCCGCGTATGCATCGATTTTAGGGACTTAAACAAGGCTTGTCCAAAAGACAATTACCCCACGCCATTCATTGATCAGATTATCGACGAGTGTGTGGGTAATGAAATTTTTTCCTTCATGGACAGTTTTTCGGGTTATAATCAAATCTCTAGCCGTCCTGAAGACCAGCATAAGACAGCCTTCGTATGTCCCTGGGGTACCTTTGCATATCGAAAGATGCCTTTTGGTCTTAAAAATGCTGGAGCCACCTTTCAGCGGGCCATGTCATACGCTTTCCACGACATCAAACATGTCATCGAGGCATACTTAGATGATCTCGCTGCTCGCTCTCGAAAGAGAACTGATCATCCTAGTCATCTTCGATTAGTCTTTGAGCGATGTCGTTTCTATAAAATCTGATTGAATCCCAATAAATGCGTTTTCGTGGTTACATCCGGTCGGCTGTTAGGGTTTATTGTGTCCAATGAAGGGATTCGGGTTGATCCCTTCAAGGTTGAGGCAATAGTTCAGTTGCCTCCCCCGTCCTCAATTCGTCAACTTCAAAGTCTTCAAGGGAAGGCTAATTTCTTAAGATGGTTTATAGCAAACTATGCCGAGATCACTAAAGGGTTCATGCGTTTGCTATGAAAAGGAGTTCCATTTGTATGGGACGACTTTGCGCAGCGGTCGTTTGATGCTTTGAAAAAGGCATTAGTCTCTGCCCCGCTTTTGAGTCCACCGGATTATGGTAGAGACTTCCTTTTATATCTCGCTGCAGCAGAATCTACCATTGGTATGGTTCTAGTTCAGGAGGACGATGCTCTTGTCGAGCACGTGATTTATTATTTGAGCCGAGGCTTAATAGGCCCTGAACTCCGCTATTCTCCGGTTGAGAAGTTGGCCTTGGCGGCTGTCCATGCTGTCCAGAGGCTCCGTCATTATATTTTGCTACGCAAAACTTTTGTCTTAGCGGCGGTTAATCCATTCCAATTTTTCCTCAGTAGGCGAGTGATTGGGGGCAAATATAATAGATGGATAGTCATTTTACAAGAATTCGATCTCGAATTCTTGTCCGCCAAGTCTAAGAAATCTATGGTCTTTGCGGAGCTAATTTCTGAGCTTCCTTGTGGGGAGGATATTGTTTATGAGGAAAATTTACCCGACGAACATATATTCCTCATCTCTTCACAAGACCCTTGGTATGGAGATATCATTGTTTATCTCCAGACTTTGAAGTTTCCCTCTACTTTCTCCAAGGATGAACGACGCAAGTTACGTCACCTGGCTAAAAACTATGTTATCATTGGTGACACATTATACCGTCGAGGGGTTGATTCAATTCTTCGACGTTGTTTAACCTTAGAGGAAGCAGAGTCTATTCTTAATGATTGCCACAGTGGAGCTTGTGGTGGTCATCTATCCGGGCTTGCTACAGCCCAGCGCATCTTACGTGCCAGCTACTTTTGGCCTTCACTCTTTAAGGACTGTGTGGAAGCGGTAAAACGCTGCCACCTGTGTCAAATTTTTACTCGCAAGATGCGCGCGCATCCAGCTCCCCTTTTTCCCGTTGTCACCGTCGGTCCCTTCACTAAGTGGGGTATTGATTTTATGACTTGTAATCTGCCTTCAGTGGCGAATCACAAGTACATTATCGTGGCTGTAGACTACTTCACGAAGTGGGCTGAGGCCATGCCCACTTATAAGAACGACAGTGACACGGCAGCTTTGTTTCTTTTCAATCAGGTTATCTCAAGATTCGGTATCCCAAGGGAGATTGTCACTGACCATGGCAGTCATTTCCAAAATCAGCTAATGTCCGAATTGGCTCTTAAATTAGGATTCCGCCAGGAGCATTCGTCCCCTTACTATCCTCAGGCCAATGGACAGGTCGAGGCGGTCAATAAAACTCTTAAAACGATACTCCAACGGACAATCGATAAAAATCGGTCCAATTGGCACATTATGTTGTATCCGGCTCTTTGGGCATACCGAACCTCCGTCAAAACGACTACTGGTTTTACTCCTTTTCAGTTGGTTTACGGGATGGAATCTATCTTTCCGGTCGAATGTGAAATTCCATCTCTGAAATTGGCTGTTGAGCTTCTTCCTGAGACTTCGATTCTCGAGGAGCGCCTAGTTCACCTGGAACATCTCGATGAGCAGCGTCGAGATGCCGCCACGATGAATGAGGCCCATAAGAAAAGGGTCAAAACTCAGTATGATAAGTCTGTCCATCCTCATGTCTTTACTGAAGGTGACCTTGTCTTGGTCTATGACCAAGATAAGGATGCCTTGGGGGCAGGCAAATTCAAGCCTATGTGGTACGGTCCTTTCATTATCAAATGAGTCTTAGAAAAAGGATCGTATGAGTTAATTGATTTCGAAGGAAACAAGCTGGCAGAGCCCCGAAATGGGCTCTATTTAACGAAGTATTTTGCTTAGTTTTACCAGGCAATGGCTTCTTTGTATTTTATGTATATTTGTACATATATTATCGAGCGTTTTCTGATATCAGCACTTTTTGGTCTGCCTTGGCAGGTGTTGATGGATGAGTTGGTTTATTTTGGGTTCGCCGATGGTGCTAGTCGGCACACTCGGAATCTTGCTTCCGCGGCTTGGGTACTTTATTACCCAACTGGTCAGTTGATGATATCGAGAGGCGTGTGTATCGGTCCTGCTTCAAACAATATGGCCGAGTATACAGCTGTCATCAATTTATTATCCGAGGCAATCTCTTATGGGATCGACTCGTTGGTAGTATATCTTGATTCTCAATTGATAGTGTCTTAGTTAAACAACATTTATCGGGTTAGAGATCCATTATTATATCGCCAATATTTAAGGGTAAGGTTGTTGCAAAGATCATTTATTTACATTAATTATTTGCACATTCCAAGATCTCAAAATTGGTTAGCTGATTCTATCGCTAATCAAGCATTAGACTGGCATATCAATCATTCATCATCATAAAATCATGCATCAAAAAGTCGAACTGTATATATATACATATATATATATCTCGCAAAGCGTCTCGAGTGTACATACGTGTGTCCAAAAATATACAAAATTCGGACTCAAATGCCCATAATCATGTCAGGCATATCTAACGCCTCGGCTCTGGATGAGCAGCTAAATATGTAACTATAGCATTGGCCACGCGCCGAAAGACACGAACCCAGTCACGTGACATTCCAACCACATGACGCTGCATATCCGGAGGAAGATCCTCTATCTCGGCCATCGGTACTTGGCAGCTCAGTCTTGTCAAGTGTCGCTGGACGTTGTTGAGGGTCCTTTCTGCATCCGCAGTCGCCTCTTCGGCTCCTCGGCCACGCCGTCCATGCCGTGGGAATCCATCTGGTCGCACAGGCCCAATGTCTGGAACATGATCATCATATTAGTCATTTGAATCTCATCAAAAAATATTTTTCAAAATTTATCATTATATTTGAAAAATCATAAAATCATAAAAATCAAAAATCTTACCAATCTCGCCCCATGCTGCATCCGGTGGTAACACTAGATCAGGATCTCCTCGGAAATCCAGTCCAGCATAGGGGTAATCATCTATGGCGATGATTTGCTGCTCCCACCAGGTAAAGAAACCATCGTCGAATGCATTCCTAGGGACTTCCCCACCCCCCAGACGTTTCATCAAGTCAGCCCACCGGCCCATGCGTGGATCACGTGGACTACTGATGGAAACTGCTACCCTGGGGCGGAGTGCAGGAACCTTCTTGAAGAAGAATGTACATAAGATGGTTCCGAACCCAAAGTTCTTGGTCTGTCCCCTCCTGATAGAAGTGAGTTGTTCCTTCATGTTGGCAAGGAGAGGAGTGCACGAGTCAAACACTGTAGTGAGACAGTCCACTGCTACGCTCATGTTTACCCGTGACGCCTGATGTAGTGAGGATGATCCGTTCACTCGACCTATGGTGAACAAGATTATCCTGAGTGACAAACTCGCCACATGTGGAATAGAAATCTGACTCCCGACCTTCCGATGACCCGGGCAGTAAATCTGTACATAGTCATCCACACTGAGGCTATTCCGTGTCCTGCCCCGGGAGTGCACTACCTCTCCCCTTCGGGAAAGGCCCGTGATAAAATATATATCTTCCACTTCTACCCTGAGTGGCATCTGATCAATGATGAATGCTTCCTCATCGACATCCCAATAATCAATGAGTCTCTCGAGCAAACGCGTGTTGGCTTTCATGTTTGGCAATTTGAAGAATTTTAGCAACCCGCATCCCCGTAAGGCATCTAATGCCTCATCATTGTCCATAACTTCATTATCTACAGCTGAGTGCTCTCTTTCACGCCATGTGAGAGTCATCCTGGAAGAAAAAATCATTTTCATCCGTTAGTTTTGTGTATAAAATTAGTTTGTTGCGCACACGCGGGTTCCCTTGTATACAGTCGCGTGTAGGGCCGTCGTATACGCGAGTTCTATACAGCCAACCCGCGTGTACGCCGCAGAGCAATTTTTTGCAAAAATCTAACGGTGAAACATCAATTAAAATTCCTAAAAACTATCACAATTAATTGCAAGACAAGTTTAGTGCTTACCTGGAAGTTTTCAGCAAGTTTGAACGGTTGAATAAGTCACAGGGAAGTTTGCTCCTTTTGCTCCACAATTTTTGCTCTCCAAGTCAAACGGCGAAAATGGTAAGTCCAAAATTTCTTTTTATAAGTTTTGAAAATACAAATTTTTTTCAAAATTTTATTTATTTTGGTTTCATTTCACTTTTAACTTGGGAGCTTGGAATGTCGAGATTGGGTTGTGTTTCAGGACATTTTGGACATTTTTCGACGGTTCGAGACAGTTCCATGACTGCTGACCCGTCATGGCAGGTATCGTGTTCTCACTGGCATATAGGTTAGGGACACCATTTTTCCGTTGCATTATGCATACTAGCCTCCATTTGACCAATACATCTGCCGTAGGGTCGACCCCATCATGTTATGGTTCGTAAGCCATTTTCACTCGCCCATTCTTTAAATCATGACATGATGGTAGAGCCATCCTTTTACATGGGCATCCTAGTTAGCACCTCACTGACATTTGTTGCCCATGCTGCTTCGTTTTGAGTAGGCTCGGGAGTCCTCTGTAGTCCCGCCATGACTTATGCGTTGAAGACTCATTCCTCTTTGCTTCTTCGCTTCGTTCTGGCCTTATACCCTAGAGGCTCCTATGCGTGTCAAGTTGTACTTCTGCATTGCATGTTGACCATTTGCACCTTTTGGCCTATAGCCGGCTTCACTTGGACTCGTGTTTAAGCCAACTTTTTACCATGACGTCTGCAAAATCAACCTTGCATACCCTTGACTTCTGCAGCTTGACATACCCAGATCCGTGGAAGGAACATACCTCTGAGTGTCACTGACCAGTTTTCACCTCCTTGCATTGAGCATAGGAACGTTCCTTTCCCAGGAACTAGATCATATGTTTTACCGACACTCGTTCTTTCCGCTGTACCATAGCATTCTTTTATTCTTTTTCCGGCTTATCAGAAAAAGACAAAAAAATTAAATATTCCAAAAAGAGCGGGAACAGGGACATTATTGTTGGCAGCTAGAGTCAGTCGTGTCGCCCTTGAACAAAGCACTCAAAGCAAAGTCTCCTCTGCATGGGTGGGATTTAGTTTGACTTAGGTATGCCATAACCTTGTTATTGAGTCAGTTCTCCCCCGATTGGTTATCTCTTCCAATCATATGGAGGGTTCGTTCGTGCCTCCTGCATGACGAACTTATACAGATTCATCATATGCTACCACATAGTCACATTGAGTCGTGCTTTTGTTCAAGGGAAGTTAGCCTGAGTCGGCCTTTTTGCGGTGTCTCTTGACTCGTTTTTCAGTCGGCCATCCCCGGTTGTCAGTGTCATGTCTATCATCACATCAGTTATATTGGTCCTTTACTCGTGCCGGTTTGAGAAGGTCCCCATTGACTTCTTGCTAGCGGGTCTTGTCCTTATCGACGACGACACCTTGCTCTGAGGACAGGCCTAGAGCCGCACCCTGGCCCTATTTTCATTATTGATAGGTCACCTTGTGCTCAGCATCGATCAGTACCATGGGTCTTTGACTGAGTGGTTTCCCTTGTGTTCGACGTCAGCATACATTATCACACATTGGGATTCGTGCAGTACCTTGGTTTCCATTTGAACCTATTGTTGGATACCTCGCCTCTGTGTCAGCTTTCATTATTGGTTGGTTCAGAGGGTTTCTGCCGTGCACTAGCCACATCTTGTGTACGCCGGAAACGTACTTCGGTTGGGTTACTACATCTTTTTCATCCGATTCCTTCCACATTATTGGCCTATGGGTTACACTCGCGCTAGATTGATGAAGGATACCTTAATGCCTTCCTTCTAGCGGATCTTTCCCTATCGACTCCGACTCATTGCTCTGGGGCAAAGATCTAGAGTCCATTTGGCAGTACCTTGGGGTTTGCAATCATTAGTGGCAGATCCTTCGCTATCGACAGTGGGAAACCAACATTGTCTCCTGATCGATAGATTCTTACAGGTGTTCGACTTCAGCTCATCTATTCACACTTGTTAGATTGTACTGGGTACCTTGACGCTCATTATCATTATCGGTGAGTAGTCTCGCGTTTGTTAACGGTATACATCAATGACCGGTAATCAAACGATTTCTCACATGGTCAACTTCAGATCATTTATTCCCATAGTGTAGAAATGTACCACGGCGGTCGGTGAAGACCTCAGGTTGTATCAGCATTCATTGGTTCACTTGACAGTTGCTCCCGTTGCTGCTAGTTGATACCACTCCACCTTATATGTTGCAGTCAGTCATGGTGACATTCTATATGCTGGCACTTGAGTTTGCAGTGTAGTACCATCCTATTCCATCATGTTCAGTTGGTACCTTTTGGGATCAGTCTTTGATATCAGTGATCCGTTGCATCTTTCAGCATCATTGACAGCTTTTTATGTGATATTCAGACATGTACTTACTCATTATGATCAGATGATCCATTATGTATCTTCTAGTCATTCATACTTGTATACTTAGTGGATCCGCTTGTACTTGATATGCGGACATGCTTTACTTTTCCTGAGCATGGGTATGCCCGCCTCAGATAGTGTTTCTTTCTGATCTCCTTTCGGTGGCTTGGCAGGCTGAATTCTGGTGCAGTCCTCCTCGGTTTTTTGACAGAGTTCCTTTCCATGTACTTACATAATATATTTCGGCCATCATGTTCCCCTTCTGACCTCATACATTAGGGGGCATCTGTTATAGCTCCAAATCCCACTCTTATGGTTTGTGATGCTGCACTCATGGCCTAGGGCAACCCCTCCTTCCAGACCTGGTCCAAAAATTTAAAAAACAGTTTTTTATTCCCTATACGCGACATTGCCATGAGTTAAACGCGTGTACACGCGGGTCTGTGTATACCCAACCCGCGTGTATGTATTAAAACACTTAAAAAAATATATAATTCCTTATTTTCGGGCGGTGATCGCGGGTTTTACCTGCTGGATCACCTGTTAGTGCCCGTGGCCCAACTGTTCCCAACCAACTCCTAACTAAAAAACTACTTTGGAGATGGTATAAAAAGACATCAAAGGGAAGGCCAAAGGGAGAGAGAAAGGAGAGCAAGATTATTATGCTGAGATTTTCCCCTTAGACCAGGTCTGAAGTCCTTGGTGCTTTCTGCACTTCCCCCATTTTGCATAGGAAACCCTTGTTTCCATGTGTATTGGTGATCATTCATCCTTGATATCATCATTGAGTAAGACTTGGAAGGAGCTCTTGTTGGAGGCTTGAGGCTGGAACGAATCCGGGAGGAAGATTTGCTTGGAGCCTGCTGAAGGTGTTCAGGTGATATCTTTCGGTTATATGTACTTTATTTGCCTTCATATATAAAGAAACACGTCTTTGTTCCCGAAACAATCTTTCTTTATGCTTATGAGATTCTTGTTTTGAATTCTTATGCAAGTGGTTACTTAAAGATTTTTATAACTAACTTTATAGCATAAAGATGGTTTATACATAAGTATTTGTACATGTACTGTTGTGTTCTTTGATTTGTTTGTCTTGCAGGTCAAAGGAAGAAGAAGGGAACTCCAAGAAGGGTTTGGACCCTAAAGGCCTTCTCGAACGTAGGACCTTAGGTACGTACCCTTAACGTTAGAATTTGCTTAAAAGTAAAAATGATGGCTGTGTGTGTGTTTCTTTGAATAAGCAATTTTCAGTCTGGTAGAGTCTTAGCCCAAAGGACCCTAGGGGTACTTTCCCTTCAACCATTGTGCTATTTCTCCAAGTGGTTCGATATGCCCACAATGCTTCTAGTAATTTGTCAGCCCAATCCTTTCTATGCATATTTACCATTTTTGTGAGGATGGACTCAATCACCTTATTCGTGGACTCCACCTAACCATTTTCTTGCAGATAATATGGTGTAGATTTCCTGTGTCGTATTTTGCACTGCTCCATCACACCCTATACCAAATTAGAAATAAATTGTTGTCCATTGTGAGAAACAATATCTCTAGGCACACCAAATATATTAAAGATTTCAGTAAAAGGAAAATCAACAACAACTCTTCCAGTAGCAAAAGAAACAGCTTTACATTCTACCCATTTTGTAACAAAATCTTTACAAGCCAAAATATGCTTTTTATTTGATGATGTTGGATTTATTGGTCCTACGAAATCAATGCCCCATTTTTCAAAAGGCTCAATCATAACCTGAGAACATAAAGGCATTTCATTGGTTTGATTAGGCTGGCCAACTCGCTGATAGCTATCACACTACTTGACATATTGTTTGGCATCCTTAAACAAGGAAGGCCAAAAATAGTGAACTCATAACACTTTGTATGCAGTCCGCTTATCAGCTAAGTGACCCCCGCAAGGTTCATCATGGGAAAACTTTAAAATATTAAACACTTCTTCCTTTCTTACACATCTACAGATAATGAGGTCTACTCAGGTGTAAAAGAGCTCTCCTTGGATCCAGGAATATGCAACACTTTTCTGTATGATATTCCGCTTTTCATGGGAGGATAAGTGAGGTGGTAATTTTCCAGTGACTAAATAATTAGTTGTGTCAGCAAATCATGGGGATTTTGTTGACAAAACAAAAAGATGTTCATTAGGAAAATCATCATCAATAGGAATTGCTTCACCAAGATTATTTAACCTTGAAAGATAATCTGCTACTACATTTGATTTTCCTGGTCTATCAACAATAGTAATATTAAATTCCTGTAACAATAGTAACCACCTAGTCACTCTACCACTGTTTAATGGTTTATTCATCAAATATCTTATTGCGGAATGATCAGTATGCACAAAGACTTCATATCTTGCAATATAATGTCTGAATTTATTAATGGAAAAAATTGCAGCTAAAAACTCTTTCTCGGTAACCATATAATTGAGTTCAGTGGGTGACAAGTTTTTATTAATGAAATAAATAGCATAAGATTGTTTGTCTACTTCTTGTCCTAAAGTTGCGCCAATAGCAGTATCTGAGGCATTAGAGGAAATATGAAATGGCAGGGACTAGTTTGGTCCTCTCAAAACTGGTGCCTGGACTAATTTTTCCTTTAATGTCTCAAAGGACTGTTGGCAAGCTGTGGACCAAGAAAACTCACTATCCTTAGCCAAAAGTCGGAAATCGGGGGTAGCTATCCTTGAGAAATTCTCAATGAATATCCTATAATAGCCCGCATGTCCTAGAAAACCTCTCACTTCCCTTTGACTTTTGGGTATAGGGAGACTCAAAATAACTTCTATTTTTGCAGTGTTAACATGGATACCTTTGTCGGAAATAAGATGGCCAAGAACCACCCCCACCTTGCACATTAATCTACATTTCTTTTCACTCAAGGTGAGATGATCTTCTTGGTAGAAAAGAAGCACTTTTTCTATATTCTTGAGGGCTTCTTGAAATGAATCACCAAACACAAAGAAGTCATCCATATAGATTTCTACACACTTAAGGTTAGAAAAAATAGCTAATACTGCCCTTTGAAAGGTATTCAGGGCATTACATAGCCCAAAGGGAAGCACTCGGTAATCAAATGTGCCCCATGGACATGTAAAAGTTGTTTTGTCTTGATCCTCGGGTGCTATCTGTATCTAGCTATATCTGCAAAGCCATCTAGAAAAGAAAAGTACTTCTTACTAGCAAGGGTATCGAGTACTTGATCGATGAAAGGAAGGGCAAAGTAATCTTTAAGAGTGGCCTTGTTTAATTTTCTGTATTCAATACAAATGCACCATCTCGCATCTTTTTTCAGGACTAATACTAATGGAGAGACCCATTGGCTATCAAAAATGGGATAGATAAAATTAGCATCTAAGAGTTTTTGCAATTCTTACTTTATAACATCTCTTAGAGCTAGGTTCATTCACCTTTGGGGTTGTCGGACAGGTCGGGCTCCATCCTGAATATAAATATGGTGTGTACAAGTTTCAGGAGGGATGCCTTTAATATCTTCATAACCCCATGCAAAGGCATCAAGATGGTTTCGCAACAAATTCACAAGTTGCTCTTGCTGGGAAGGATCCAAGTCTGAACTGATATACAAGGATTTACCTGGACTAATCTCAACAAGAGTGGTATCAGGATCAAGAGTACACAAAGGTGTCGCTAGAGATGGTAATGATGGAGGTATAGAGTCATATCTTTCCTAAAAATCTAAACTAAAAATGTGACTCAATGACTCAAAATTAGGCATGGTGTCTAGATTGTTCAGGAAGTCTAGAATCTCACCCTCCTGCGAGGACTCAGTGTTCTGATGTATCAAGGAAACAGACTGAGTCTCCTCACCACTACTATATTCTAACCATAAAGTGTCTCGGAGCTCCTAAATGGATCTAGCGGGTGGATACAAGGTGACCTTCTTCCTCGAATCTACATGGTAAATATACATATCTCCAGAACGACATCTGATATAAGCATCAGCCGTAGCAAGCCATGGTCATCCCAAGATCAAGGGATGTCCTCCCACAGGGTTCTTTGGTTGAAGCACAATGAAATCTGTGGGATATTCCAAAGAGTCTAGGGAAACGACCACATCATCCAACACCCCTTCTGGCTTGATTTTAGATCTATCTGCTAGTTCAAGCACAGTGGGAGTAGGATGAATATGGACCAATCCAAGTTGATCCATGGTTTTCTTGGTCATAACATTAATGGCTACCCCTAGGTCTATAAGTACATTGGATACAAGGACATCACCTATCTGAATAGAGACAACAGGGTTTCTGGGGTCGGTATATTTTTCCATGTGCATACACCCCATCATTAACTCTGCTACCCTACCAACAAATTGAATAGTTTGAGGTTCCAATCTTCTCCTTCCTAGCTTCTTGAGACAGAGTTCCCTAATGATTTTTGTACAAATGGGGATCTCTTTAATAGCTTGGAGCAAAGGTACCCTTATGAAAAGGTTCCTAAGCTCAGAAGCCAAGCTAGACTCAGGAATGGGGTCTTTCTTCTCCACAACTAACCTCTCTAGATAGGGAGGTCAGTTGGAAGAAGATGGCAAGGGCTCAAAAGGTACAGGGATAGGCTGAATGGTGTCATCTTCTTCGGAATGGTCAGGAGTTTCCTCCTCTCCTTTCTCATTGATAATCACCATAGGCTTCTTTTGATTTTCTGAGGTTACTACCTTCCCTGATCTCAATTGGAGATCATTGACTCCAACTGGCATAGACTGATATCTGGATGAAGAAAGTGGGTTCATAGAATGGATCATTTGTACCGCTTTATTATTGGGGTTGGGTAAAGGTTGAGCAGGCAGCTGAGAAGGTTGAAACGGTGGAGGTAAAGGTAATGGTAGCATAGGTTGACTTAGCTGAGGTAATGATGGTTGTGGCATTTGGTAAGGTGCATTTGTAGGAGGGTGTGATTGCATAGGTGCAGGATAAGAATGATGTGAATGATGTGAATGGCTTGGCCCTCTCCATCCTTCTTGCCAAGATTGGGAGGGTTGTCCATACTGATATTGGTTCCCATGCTGCCAATGTTGAGAGTGACTAGTGTTAGGATAGGAATATGAGGGTGCATTATAACCAAAAAAATGTGGTGGAGGTTCACAAACCATACCTGCACTTACCTGAGGCCAATTTCTTCGTGCTCCCATAACATGCAGTTATTCGGCTTCAGGTTGTCCTCCCTCAATGTTACCGGGAAAAGTGTCTATTTAGAACTGCTCTATCCCACTAAGGTGTGACAGTTGCCTTAGAAACAAATAGAGAAAAACTACTTTTGTATTTCCTTTATGAGTTAAAGATAGACGGGGATAGAAAGAACCGACCTGTGTCTTGCGCTAGTCCTTTGATCCAATCCGTTTCTTCTTTGACAGCTTCCAGCTACTTGCTCCCTTACTTGCCCAGCTTCACCAAGTACCTGTAAGATCACAAAAGAGGAAAACTATACAAAGACATGGATCTATATTCATAAACAACTTAGGATCAGATTTAAGCTAACCATACAAATGTAACAAGCATCAATGATACAAAAGCATGGAGGAAAAACTCAAATAGTTTTTATTGATATACAAGAAGATCCAGGAGGAGTTACAATTGATGATTCCTGACCCAGCATCAACCTCCCAACAAAGAAGCCCCTCTTCACCTCCAACAAAGCATAAATCACCCAATACTCTGATATCTATCTCAAAACCAACAACAATTCCTTACAATGTGCAAAATTCCAGCCCCTGGATCTCTGGGATGAGGGATCCATATATAGATGTATGCAAGGAGGATGAGTCAGCCTGTAATTTGATTAGTGTCTTCTCTCTGTCAGTTCTTTCTTCCACTTGGAGACTGAAGGCCTCTTACTCATCCTTGGTCGAATTCAGTGAGGCAAGTGTCATAGGAGAAGATTCTGGAAGCTTCCATTGTCTTTCCACCTCGCGGAATGGCACTACCATTTGTCATTTCCCGCTCAACGCACCCTCATAGTGCATTTAGGTGCGTTGCAACGCACCTAGCTAGTGTGTTTAGGTTCTATGCAACGCAGCTAGCCAGTGGAGTAGCTGAAATGATCCTGTTTTGACTTATTCTGAGCAATTTCTGGTGGAGAACTTCTGGGAGAAGCTGTAATTTGTTGATCTTGTTCCTTTAGGGGTTGGAACAACACTTTTAGGGACTTAGGAGCCCTTGGTTTATGGAAATTTCATGCTTGGAGCCGCAAGGCACAAAAATGTCTATAACATTTTCCCCCTAAAGTATGAGGCCGTTAATCGGGTGAAATGCTTTATTATGAGGATCCAAAGTTCTTTCAATGCTGGGAGGAGACCTGTAATAAGATACAATACAATACATTATCTTCACACTATTTTTCATGATCTAGATGAGGCGGGCATTCCCATGCTCAGCTTTATAAATTCATTTTCATGTACATAGGACAGACAATCGTCTAAGTGTAGACTGATGATTCTGATAGAGCCATCATCCTTTTGGTAGGATGATTATCTGTGCTGCAATGTTGTACATTTAATGTCTTTATTTCCCTGAATATATATCGCAGCCCGGATGGATGAAACTAGATCCGGGGTCTTCAATCTCGTCCGATCTTCACTCGAAGTACAAGTCGATCCATGTGAGAAATGTTTTGAAGTCGAACATGGAAAGACAACGCTTGATTACTAGTCAATGATGTAAACTGTTAACAAGCACGAGAGGAATCACCAATAATGATAATAACCCTCAAGGTACTACAGTACAATTCACGTGGTGTGAATAAAGGACTTGGCGTCGAACACCACGCAAAATCTTGCGGTCGAAGGCCATTGATGTAAACCTGTCGCTGGAAGTGAGAAACTTGCCATTAAGGCATGCAAGCTTCAAAGTACTGAATGGGGTGTTCCTAGACCAACTTCTTGGATAATGAGCTGATGTCGACAAGAAGTGATCCATCAAAGGAGGGCCTTAATGAATCCCACATCAATGACACAGAACGGAGCAAATGATTTTGATGGAGGTGAAAACGATCTGATGATATACGGTTCAGGGTGGCAGTCATGAAAGTATGGAG
Source organism: Pinus tabuliformis (assembly GCA_031772625.1). Taxonomy (NCBI): domain Eukaryota; kingdom Viridiplantae; phylum Streptophyta; class Pinopsida; order Pinales; family Pinaceae; genus Pinus; species Pinus tabuliformis. The sequence goes on from CM062817.1 coordinate 825,120,341, forward strand.
TATAATGTATGGTAGTGGGTGGGACAGAGGTGACTTCTCTGGATGACTTCTCTTGAACATATCGGCGACACTGATGTGATGGATTGGTAGAATTAACCCCAAATGTGGATGGTATGGCGTGACCATGGTGATGTGACCGGTGAATGAAACAACCCAACCCGACTCGGACACGGAGTGGAAGTGTCATGTTCAAGAGCGACTTGCTACCAATAAAGATTCTTTGAGTTTTCTTCCCAATTTATCCCCAGTCATTGCTGACCAGTACCTCTTTATTTTTGTCAAGCTTGAGGAGGATAACATATGCTTGTTCTATAATTTTCCCTTCGGGCAAACCCATTGCTATGTTTTAACGAGCCTAGCGATAGTGAAACTCGTTCTCGTCTAAAGACAAGTTTGTCGCTATTAATTTTTTTAACGAGTTCAACGACAAAGATAACTCGGTCCTTTTCATTTTTAGAGAGTCTGAAAAGGTACGTAAAGGTAACTCCAAAATTCCTTTTTCGTCATCTAATCCCTTAAGTCCGAAAAAGTATAAAACAATACAGAAGGGATGAATTTTCGATAGCTTTAACGAGCCAAACAAAACAAGCGCTCGATCTTTTTGTGCAATAATCCCTCAGGTCCAAAAAGATTAAAATCTAGATGAGGGATAGCACTTCCTATCCCTTAACGAGCTGGAGAGGCCAATGGCTCGGCAATCTTTTCATATTTTACGAGTCAGTTGAAAAGAGCTTAAAGGAGACTCGTCTTTTGAGGAACGAGTGATAAAATGGGTAGCAGCTGATTCCAGGTAAGGTTTGGAATTTTTCAATCACGGCAGTGTCACAAGGATGGCTAGTGAAATCACTCTTCGCAGCTGTTCCTCAAAATGGGTAAACAATCAAATGGAGGTGAATGATCGGCCAATGAAAAAGTGGAGGTGACCGTGCAAACACGACCAAGGCTTTAATGGCTGAAGTACTACATTCACGGCGGTTATTTACCGGGGAATAGTTCATTTTTTAATGAGCTTAAACGCGAGTGGAAACATTTTCTCGGTGCGGGTTTATTTTTTAACGAGCTTGAACCTTGCGGTAACACTGCTCGATTAATCCAGTCGTATGATAAGAATGTCTCATATAAAAACGACAACTTTTAGAGTTTTGCCCCACATCCTTTCTTTATGTAAGTTAGGAAACGACCAATCCTACGGGTTTAAAGGGTTAGAGGTCCTAAAAATTTAAAAAATAAATAGTCGCTCTTCACTTGCACGCCAAAAGGCTTGCATGCCCCCAGGTATAAAACAGAGTTTCAAGGTCACCCTCTATTCGAGCTGACAAAACATTCATTTTATCAGGAAGGGTAAACCTCTTACAGGTTACCCAAAGATTGTTCTATTCACAGCGCAAACAAAACACTTCTTTGGCAATGTCTACCGAAATAAACAAAGGTGAACGGATGATATAGTGAGACCATCCCTGACATAACTTTGACAAGAGAATCATGTACTAGAATAACCCCCTCTTCCACTCACGGACGGGGGTATAGACTAGGCATATTCTCCCGTGGAAATCTACTCTATACCCGAAGTTTTCCTGCCGAAGCAGACCAGGATGCATGCCCCCTGGGTTTCAGTCATACCCCTCCGAATTACTCGCACTCATCGGGAGGATGAACTGGAAATTGAGACATTTCTTGCGTGAAAAGACCATTTAGGGATGGTATATGACTATTTGCTATGCGTGATCCGGGAAATGAAAGCTGGTCCACGAGCTTGACCACTCTTCCTTAGTGCGGAAAACACATTACTCTAAAGAGTGAGAAGACAATGGCTCCCATGCAATAAATATAGTCTCGTCCAAGGAGTAGATTGTAATCCAGGGGTCCTTGAACTACCATTACGTTCATTTGAATTGTTCTCCCTCTCAATGTTATGGGCACATCGGGAAGGATCCCTAAAGGTCGACTAGTTCCTTTATCAAAATCTGTCAGATTTCTCATCTCAGGCAAAAGCGATGGTGAACCAAGCTCTTTCCAAGCAGTTGATGAAAGGATACTCACAGAAGACCCCTCATCTATGATGGTGCCAGCCATAACCATTCTATATATTTGAACAATAATTCGGAATGGTATGCTTGCCAGTAAACGGGGTCTGCCTAGTTGATTCCAGTCGAAGGAGACAACTAGGTTGCTTGGAGGTGGGACCGAATAGACGGCCGGGTATGGCTCTGACGAACTTCCTTCCTGCGGTAAAGGAACGAGTAAATTGCCCCCATGTTCGTCGGAGTCTGTGCTTATGAAAAGAATTTTGACGGTGTCATCCTTGTTCTCTTCAGTGATTGTATCATCTGAAGATGAAACCTCTGGAGGCAAGACCGGGTCAACTGCTGCCTCGACCTTTTGACTTTCATCTGGTATGGATCCAGATGGTTTATCTTCAATGATAGGCGCTTCAGCCGACCACCTGAGCGGGCTAGCCGGATTTTCAACTAGTGACGGACTCGGCAAGAGTTTTTTATATCCAGGAGGAAGTCGTAACGGTGAAACCGGACGATCATCCAAAACTCTTTTAGCTTCGTCTAAGAAGGGACAACGGTGGACGGCATGATCGCCTCCACACAGTTTACAAGGAAATCTACATTTTCCTTTTTGTCCTGGGGCTTCACTTTCACTAGTCGATGGTGTGTTTTCAACATGATCATTAGAGGTTGACGACACCGGGTTGTGCAATCTAGGAGACCAATCCCTTAATATCCGAGGGATGCAAGGACAATCTCTGTGAAAGTGGTCTCCTTTGCAAATGACACATGGCGATTTAGGCCTGGTCGGTGCAGTGTGTGGATTTTCGTTAGACGACACTCGTTTTCCCCCATTTGCCTTTGGCTCCTTCTTCTTCTTCTCTTTCTTCTTCTTCTTTTCCTTCTTCTCCTTAGGAACTTGACTTTTGGCTTTACCAGCCCCATCAAGCGAAGAGGAAGGAGGAGAAGAAGAATTAGAGGAAGTAGAAGGCTGGTGGGCAACTCTGGACTCGTCTAATTGCTGATTTGATTGTTCAGGAATAGTGGTGTTCTGAACGACAGAGGTTGAGAAGAGCCATACAGGCAAACCAATTGTCAGTCCTGGAAGCGACAATGTGGCCATATGGGGTGCACCAACATCTCCCCAAGAGGAGAAGGGACTAGGATTTCCTCCAAGGGGAATTCCTTGGTTGGTAGACTCCATTTTTCTCAACCCAAGATCAACGTAGGAAAGGGTAATGAATATTCCATTTAAAATAAATTTTTAGACGCTTTGACACAACTTGTTTTTTCAATTTTTAAGAGTCGAGAAAAAACAAAAGATGACTCTAATCTCCTTCGATTTTTAATGAGCTTGAAGTGACAAGTGCTCAGATGGACCTTTTCCGTTAAGGAGTCTGAAAAGGAATGAAAGGGACTGCTCTGGAGATCTAGGTAGAGGGAGTACCAAACCAATCACAAAACTACAGAATACTTTTTACGGTGCGGCAGTCAATCTTTCCGAATGCTGTGTTCAGTGCATTGCGATCGATAGGGCGGCAGACACGGCTTCCTATGGATAAAGGATTTAAGCCTATAGGGGTCTCCCAAAATATACTCGACGGTACGTGGGAGCACAAGTCCGTACTGGCACTTATCGTCTCAAGGTGGAGGAATCACCCAACCATCAATGAGGACAATAGTTACTAGGCTTTACGACGCCAGAATACGTCTCTAGCTTAGACCTCTAAATGTTGCGCGTTAAGTTCCAAAGCGTTGTTAGATTCATTGAATTTATTTTAAGTTGATCTTTCTTATGAAGTTTGCCTTTTGGGTTCACCACAAGATGTAGATGTAATTCCTAAAATGCAATCTAAAGATGATAAGCAAACTTTTATCTCTTTTGTGCAATGAAAATCCTAGCTACCAGAGGAAAAGAAAGACACAATATTTTCACAAAGAGAAAAGAGCACACTGTAAATGCACTTTCCTAAATCAAGCCAAACAAACTGTCAATATGCAAATGCACATGTGCATGTATTTGTTTTCGACTTTCTTAGTATTGATGCTAAAAAGAAAGTTGATGTACAAATCTGAATTTGCTTTCAAGTGACAAACACAAACAAGCTTCTTTTCGAAATCAAAAGATAAAGATGATTATGACACTTTAAGATTTTGAAATAAATACTCGTTTTTGACACTAGAAAGTCACAAATTCAGACCAAAGGCAAAAGTAAAAGTATAATCGACCATCAACAGCAATCAAACTTTCTCCTATGATCGAAATCGACACTTGCGACAGATCTAAATCAAAGGACGACAGTACGACTATTCTACTTTTGCAATGGAAAATTGTAAACAACGCAACAAACACACAAAAACATCTACAATTCTTTTGTACAAAGGAGGCGAAATAACTGTAAGGAAAAGCGGTTTTTAAACAGACATATACTGATCACAGGCTGCAAAATTCAGAGAAAAAACTGGAAAGAATGAAGCACAAGAACCTCAGCTGCATAGGGCTAGTCTGATCAGCAGACCTGTAACACAGAGAAACTGGATTGCAGCACAGGTTGCCCTTTCGGGAAGTGTGCTGAAATGCAAGAACTCTTAACAGTGCCTGCGCTGGGCCAGAAATGAGAATCTGTCCGGGTTCTGGGTCACGGTTTGCAGTTCAGTCTTTGGTTTTTGGCCGAGTAAAAGCAATCAGTAATGCACAATCAGGGGTAGATCTAAGGAGGGTCTAAGAGCTATCACAAGGGAAATCAGATCATTTGTGAATCATCTATTCAAATCATAAACAGATCCAGTGAATGGATTGAAGCAGCAGATGTCTAGCAGTTCGAATGCTACTTATAATTTTATGAAACAAACAACAAAGAGATACACAAACAAACTAATTAGACAATCTTCCCCAGTGGAGTCGCCATTTTGTTACCGGGAAAAGTGTCTGTTTAGAACTGCTCTATCCCACTAAGGTGTGATAGCTGCCTTAGAAACAAACAGAGAAAAACTACTTTTGTATTTCCTTTATGAGTTAAAGATATAGGGGGATAGAAAGAACCGACCTGTGTCTTGCACTAGTCCTTTGATCCAATCCCTCTCTTCTTTGATAGCTTCCAGCTACTTGCTCCCTTACTTGCCCAGCTTCACCAAGTACCTGTAAGATCACAAAAGAGGAAAACTATACAAAGACATGGATCTATATTCATAAACAGCTTAGGATCAGATTTAAGCTAACCATACAAATGTAACAAGCATCAATGATACATAAGCATGGAGGAAAAACTCAAATAGTTTTTTATTGATATACAAGAAGATCTAGGAGGAGTTACAATCGATGATTCCTGACCCAGCATCAACCTCCCAGCAAAGAAGCCCCTCTTCACCTCCAACAAAGCATAAATCACCCAATACTCTAATATCTATCTCAAAACCAACAACAATTCCTTACAATGTGCAAAATTCCAGCCCCTGGATCTCTGGGATGAGGGATCCATATATATATGTATGCAAGGATGATGAGTCAGCCTGTGATTTGATTAGTGTCTTCTCTCTGTCAGTTCTTGCTTCCACTTGGAGACTGAAGGCCTCTTACTCATCCTTGGTCGAATTCAGTGAGGCAAGTGTCATAGGAGAAGATTCTGGAAGCTTCCATTGTCTTTCCACCTCGCGGAATGGCACTGCCATTTGTCATTTCCCGCTCAACGCACCCTCATAGTGCATTTAGGTGTGTTGCAACGCACCTAGCTAGTGTGTTTAGGTGCTATGCAACGCAGCTAGCCAGTGGAGCAGCTGAAATGATCCTGTTTTGACTTATTCTGAGCAGTTTCTGGTGGAGAACTTCTGGGAGAAGCTGTAATTTGTTGACCTTGTTCCTTTAGGGGTTGGAACAACACTTTTAGGGACTTAGGAGCCCTTGGTTTATGGACATTTCATGCTTGGAGCCGCAAGGCACAAAAATGTCTATAACACTCAAGTACAGCTTTAAGCCCAAGTATGGAGGGACATTTTTCTATAGCATGCTTCTCTGCACAAATTGCACATTTATTAGTTTCTTTAATATTGAGAGGACATTCTCTTAAAGGATGCTTTCTTCTACATCTTCTACAGAAAATAGACAATGACTCTTGCACTTCTACAAGTTTTTGTTGAAACTTCAAAGAGTCTATTTGTTTACTAACAGTATTCATTATTTCAATTTTTATATCGTCCATTTTGTTTCCTAATCCAATAATCATAGCATCAGTAGATTCGGTCTTCCTATTTCTATTCCGAATTCCTTTACCAGATCTATATTGGTTCCTCAAGAATTTCCTGCACAAGTCACAAATCACATCAAAAGGTTTTTGAGAAATATCCCCTTATCCTAACAGATTTAGATTATTCCTAGCATCATCAGTAAGCCCACGTAAGAACAAGGTTCTAATGGTACTTAGATCAAATTTGTGCTTTGGCCTTTGGGGGATGTACAGGAGTCTCTCCAAGTAGTCCTCTAGCATCTCATCATCATTTTGCACAATAGTAAAGATTTCATCTTGAATATCTCTAGTTTTACAATATTCCTGATACTTCACTAAGAACACTCTCTTCATTTTCTCGCAAGAAGTTATAGTTTTTCCTCCTAGTCCCATGAACCAGCGAAGTGCTGCATCCTTGAGAGTTGCAGGAAACACCTTTAACTTCTGGGCATCAGATGAATAATCATAAATTCTACACAAAATATCAAACTCAAATAAGAAATAGTCTGGGTCTTCATGTACCTTACCATAGAAATGAGGAAGAGCTAATGGTGAAATATTTTTCTTTTTCACTTGTGTATTAGGATTCATAATTGAAAATCCGAAAGTGGATTATTCCTCATTTACTTGACTTTCACCACTTCCTTCTGCATGGTCTTCCTCATCTTCCATTGTTTTTCTTCCACACGAACAACTCTCAACATGTTGACAAGGCTGAATATGGATTCCGATAGTCCCCTTCTTCCCCTTTATGGGTTGTGTCACACCTGGGCCACTACTACCAGAGCCCAAGTGGACTGTTCCTGCATGATGAGTCTGAGTTTGTTTGGACTTTCTACCTACAAAAGAAGGCCCAATATGAGATTTGGTTTCATATTTGTCAGTATTTCTTTGGCCCTTAGTGGGCTTTGGACCCCTACCTCTTTTAGGCATTCATTTCAAAAATTGACAAAACGAAATTCGAATAAAAACTACAATTTTCAAAAAAATAAATCAACACCTATAAATTCCTTCAAATAATAGAAGCACTGCAGAAAAAAATAATATCAGACTTACCCCTGTTAAAAAAAATGGAAAATCCGTACCAATTGAAATCACCTCCTCGACAACGACACCAAAATGTTGGGTGCAGGAATTGCGCTTAAGCAAACTCCTCAACACTTAATTGTCAACCCGGGGGTTTCGTAAACTTAGAGATGAAGCACAGGCAATGACAGAAGTGGTATGAACTTTTCCTATTCCTAATCCTACTTCTTAAAGGAAATGTTTGAAGAATTAGACAGAAAACAATCTTAAAGGTAATTGACACCAAAGCAACTCTAGTGCTAGAATGTAAAAGAACACTTTGCAAGTAAATCAAATAAAGGGGTTTTCACACAACTTGAAACAATCTTAAATGCTAGAATGAAATGCTATGTTTATCTTCAGATAGATGGCTAACATTCTAACAAGTGGGCCTTTGCAGATATTTGTTTTCCTCTTGATCTGCCTTCTACACAAACAACCTATTCTTGTACTATTGCAATCTGCTTCCACTAGTGTAGGTATAGTGCTTCTGTGTAAAAGTATATTTCAACTCCCTTACTGAAGATTTATGTCTTTGTGGAGGTGCTCTAAGCCTCAGGTCTTAGAGCACTCTGTTTCGGTGACAAGAGACCAGCTCTTGCACCGAGGCAGAGTTTCCTTCACCAAAGTTTCCAATTTACTTTCGAATAGATTGAAAGAAGTACTGAAAAGAATTGCAATTGCAAATGTAATTCTGAGATAAATTATCTATGGAAAAGAAATGCTTTAATTAATTAAATCTTGCAATGGAAGTAAACTTCATGAAATGAAAGTAACTCGAAGTAATCAAAGCAGTAGTCTAAGTAATCTACATGTATTAGCTAGCTTCAGCAATCCACTTAAAATGTTTATGTTCTTTGTTCATAAGTCATAAAATGCAAGTATAAAGTGTCTATGATAAATTCATGTAATCATTCTCAAATCCTTTAGAAATGCACTCTTAATGTTAAGGATGATTACTGAAATTAATAATATATTTGCTTGCATAAACAACTTAAAATGGTAAGCAGTAAAAGAAATGAAATATTTGCTATGAAAGGAATAATTGAACCGGAGTGCAAGAAACTACATGCACTGGTACAGGAAGAGGCTTCCTGCACAATCCAAGCAGAAGCAAATCGAGAGTAGAATTGCGAGTAAAGAAATGCAAGAAAGGGATTACAAGAAAGAAATAAACTCAATCAACTTCCAAGCCACAGATCCTCTCACACTTTACTACGAAATAGATTTAAATCAAAACTTAAAAACTGTTCACACCACACAATTGCAAAGGTAAATATTCACACAATCTTTCCAAATGATGAAAACACAAGGGTAAACGAGCTGGGTTGGCTGGGCTCTAGCCAACCAGCCTGTTTCCAGTTTAAGAAACAAGACGATTCGGCACTCAAGTATGCATGAAAGATAAATTAAACACAATGTATGAATAACATGGTGAGTTCCTTGTATTACTTGATCAACAAATGTACATAGTAGTGTGAGTCCAGCCCAGAGCCAAGGGTGATACCAAATTACATAGAAAATGAAATTACATCCCAAGGATCACTAGCTAGTTATACCTACAATCTACATTTTATACATTCTTTTGGCCTTAGCCATATTCCACTAATTACAGTCATTTTCCTATTCAAGCCTTTCAACTGAACGGACTAACAACCAAACATTACAAAATCGACTATCAATTATAATATAACGTGTACTTCGCTGGCTATAGACCATCCTTGGAAAATATCCCTGATTGTGCACCACAAATATCCATCCTCAGTTAATCAGAAACCAAACTTGGAGTCATTGATCAAAATGTCTGTGTGGAAAGATTCAGCTCACGAAAATATTGGAACAATCATCATTGGCGGTGCAGGAATCTGCCTGCACTGATCATGCTAACTCATAATTAACATTTAGTTTCTCAACTACTTCTAGGAAATTAACATAAGTTACAAGAGGTACTTAATAGGCATGAAATCTATGTAAAAATTATTAATAAGGCACTTTAGTACATCTTAATGTAAGATACGAAGCATATGCAAGAATAGGTAGTTATCTTGGACTAGTGTAGGAAAGAGAGGTTTAAATCGTTATAAAAAAGAGGTTAATGTTTATAGAAATGGGTTAAAAATAGAGAAATTTGGGACACCAGCAGTGATCATATCGTATGTGCGCAAGAATCTAGCAGCATTGGTGGATGCTACCAAAGCATATGTCGAAGCCACTAGCTAGAGTGTTCAATTCTTGATAGCGGAGAATGAGCGTATGGATAAGGAGTTACAAGCACCCAAGTAGAGAGGAGAACAGGTTACAACGTCCACCATAGAAGAGTTGAAGAGAGTGATACTAGATGAAGTATCGTCTCTCGAGACAGTCATGCAGATGTTGTATTCTAGATTCATCACCATGCATAACTTAGTTGTCCATCTCAACAATTGGCAGCAGTGTTGTGCTAGGAGAGCACGCATCTTATTAAATTTGCACACTGTTGTTGATCGCATGCAAGCATGGACAATGACATAAAAAGGAGCCCCATTGCACCTTCCAAATATGATGAAGCCGAAGGCGGTTGAGTTGAAGGCACACATCAGCAGTCAGATCTGAAACTATGAGGAACTCTCGTAGTTCATCACCAGTTTGTAGGCTTCACATGCACAGTTGTTCAAAAGCATGGATGTCATTGTGTACATGCACACAATCCCATCCATTTGCACACTCACTGAGGTGAAGTCAAAGAACCAAATCCGACTAGATCTGGACATGTACTTTGATGAGTTGATGCGTGTAAGCACCAATGCAGACTTGGATATCAGCGCATACACTATGCATCAATATGTTGCTGGTCCCGCTACACTTAAGACTATGATACACATGTTATCAAATGAGTTGGATAGAGGTTCCAAATCAGTGTACCCAGATGAAATGGAGGCAAGAGTTCGATTTCAACAGGATGTCAACATTGAGCATGTGGATGCCATAATAGACTACCAAGCTTGGCATCAGTTCGCCACCATCGATCATTGTGAGGATGTCAAAGGGTTGGTCTTCACATAACTGTCCAAGTCTTAGTGATATCTTGAATGGCTTTCTCAAGCCTATTTTGCCTCACATGGGTACATGTGCAAATTGTAATGTAACATCTTGTAACAGTGAAAGACCAAGTTTCGATAGTAGAATGTAACAATCATGTAGTATTTGAAGAGTCATGAGGGTAGGTGAAGAGTCACAAAGGGGGATTTCAAGGGTCACCCCACCCTTTTCTATTTATAGAACCTCATAACTCATTATACAAGCTTCTGGGAGCCAAGCTTCCTATATGTGTATGTTAGAGAAAGATTTGATTATATTGTAACGAGCCTTGGCTTCTCCACAGTGAAGAGACAGTATATCTCTTTGGAGGAGCAGGCAACAGTGACTGTAATGTTCCACTGTTGGGACTAGTGGTTGGTCATGGTTGTATGTATGATTTGATATTTCACTTTATTAATATAACAGAGCTAGCATGCTTCATGCATATGTTGTTAGTTTAGTTCAATTATATTGGTTACTCTAATGATATATGTAGTTGTTATTTATGCATGTATATATGGACTTTTATGTATATGTTTATATGAATCTTATCGAAATGTGTTGTTGGTATAACCATCACTTTTGATCATTGGCTAACCTGCTTTCCAACTTTTGATGTCTTGTTTCTCGTGTGTTCCCTTTCAAGCTACAGGCTACCACAGGTTTCTAAGGGGTGCACTCATACCTCGTTCCATGTTTTAGATCCTTTCATGCACTTTCCTTGACTTGTTGCACATGTCACGCCCTTGCTACCAACAATGACATCTTACCCACCTCTGCACGCAACCACGGTTAAGGCGATACTGTACTGCCCACTACTGGGACTCCTACACCAATAGATCTGAGGTCTAGTTGGGACTTCTTACCAGAGAGATCCCCTGACATGTTGGCTGGTCCAGTACTATCAACATTTCTGGCACTAGAAGGAGAGCTAGATGACAAGATGAGTCCTCACATCCTATTTTGAATCTGAGCACATCTGTCATGGATATTGTTAGACTCCTCCCTCCTCAACATCTGTCCAATGTTCATCGTGTCAACATCATGATGGATTTTATGATCTCTTATCAGAATTCACGTACAATGCTGAAGGCAAAGTGGACTAGCCTCAATACTTGCATGCCTTCCTTTCATTCTTAAAGGATGTAGATAAGTTTGATGAAGTCAAGATCGGCTTGCTGCTTTCACACACACTTCATGAATCCTCAGAATGTTGGTGTCGCAACCTACCTCACAATTTCATTCACTCACTTAAGAAGTTCGGTGATCTAATTGAAGCTACTTTCCATCATTTTGATCCTGAACCTCTTGAAAAAAAATTGTTAAAACAAAGGAAGACTCTGCATCAATCGCCTATGGATTTTGGGCAGCACTTCCATGTACTTCAGTTTGAAGCTCCAAAAATCTAGTTGAAATTCCAATATCTTTGGGACAAATTTTAATATTTCCTTCCCAAATCATTCTATCCCAAGATCAAGTTGAAGTTCAACCCACGCTCAGCATACTTCGATGATATAGATGCGCAATCACAAGCATACATAGTCGCCGTTATAGGTGAATGTATGCCTTCCCCTCATCAAACATCTCCACCACAGCATAGTGATGTGGGAAAACATGCACACACATCTATTCAACTATGACATGCTCCCATCATCACTTCTCTCAATTTTCACACAGATTTGGTTGGGAAGCCCATGGGTTGTCACACACACTTGTTACCTCAGCCTCCGTCTTCACGTTCTGTTGGTCCTATGAATTGCACTCTCTTTTGTTCTTTCATTTTGGACTCTACACTTGTTGTGAATGAGGATCAAGCCATCGACAAAGTTTGTGATGCACATCCAATGTTAGAAAATTATATATTACATAGCAATGGAACACATAAAATATTGCAGAAATATAAACACAAACAATGCATAAAACATGAGAGACACAGATATACGTGGTTCACCCAGTTTGGGCTACATCCACCTCGAATAGCCAGTCCTTCCTTTCTATTATCCAGCAAAATGAAGAGACACAACCTATAGCAAATCCACTGTAATATCCTCTGTTTTCTCTCACAGTCTCACCTCTCTGTTTCTTACTCACATAATACACATCTACTACACAGCCTCAAATACAATGCCCTCATACAAAGGGAGGGGTTGCCTTCTAAGGCAAAAAACCCTAAACTAAACATAAGTTCTACCATCAGATCATCCGCCTCATGAACGGCCCAGATTGACTAGAAATTACTATACTTTTACAAGGCAATTTTACATTTGTTTTTAGCTTCAGGGGCGCTGCCCCCGAGCCCCCGCCGGGGGACCCCTGGCCCCCGACCCCCCAACTGGGGGGGATCGACGCCCCCGCACCCCTGTGGGGGGGACAAGGCCCCCCGCACCCCCCCCCCCCCCACGTGGAGGGGTGCACAAACTTCCTGGGGTATACATCCGGCTAAAACAAAGACCTCTAAACGATCATGCTCCATACACAACAATCTCCCACTTGGAGAATGATTGTAGCAACTCCACCGCTGCTTCATTTGCTAGACAATGACTCCTCTTTAGACCTGGCTATTTCTCATCTTCATCGTCATCCTTGAAGACCAATTGAAACTGAGCATATTCTCAGTTTCTACCTAGTTACAACTTTTGTTAGCATATCTGCAGGATTCTGGCTAGTGTGTATCTTTTCCATCTTCAACTCTCCATCTTCCAACACTAATCGTATGAAATGGTACTTGAGCTGTATGTGTTTAGTCCTAGAATGAAATGCTGAGTTCTTTGCAAGATGAATGGAACTTTGGCTATCACTGTATAACGTGCCCATATCATGCTCCTTACCCAATTCGCCCATAAACCTTTGTAACCAAATCATTTCTTTACTAGCCTCTGTAGCAGCAACATACTCTGCTTCTGTTGTTGAAAGTGCAGCAACACTTTGGATTTTTAAAACCCAACTGATAGCTATTCCACTGTTAGGCCCCTATACTACTAGTGTAACCCCTTATTTTTATTAGTACAAGCCACTTATTATATTGATGTACCCATGTAGTGCCCATATTGTTACTATTGTGCCCCATAGAAGCCCACCATTGTTATTATTGTGCCCTTACATTATTATTGTTATTTCGGCTCTGAGTATGTTATGACCCCTTAGACTCCTATATATAGAAAGGAGGTATTTTCATTTGTATCATCCAAGAATTGTTCATTTTTGTAATGTAAAGGAGGTTTCCCCCTCGAAGAGGCTGAATTATAAGGTGTGGATCTCTCTTTTCTATCTTTTTGTGAGCTAGTTTCATAACATTTGGTATCAGAGCTTTGGATTCTAGGGTTTTGCTGCTCCAAACAGGTCATCGTGGAATTTTCGCTATAACTTTTTTTCTGCGACATTTCAGAAGCTAAAAAAAACCCATTTGAGACGAAATTACGTTGAATCTTGGGTCCGAATTTCAGATATTTTCGCACTATATTTGTGGAGATATGATCTGAGTAAGTTGGTCTTTTTGAAAACTCCTGAATTAAATTCCAAACAGGTGACCTGGGGAAAATCGTCATAACTTTCTCTCTGAGCATCGGATTGAAATTTTGTAAAAAGGTATTAAAAGAGGATGGACTATAGTTGCTTGTATATATTTTTTAGTGCGAAAGGTCGAAACAGTGACACATGGCACTTCATACAAGTTCACTCTTCTAGAAAGGTCTATAATCAGGTCATATTGGGAGATTGTCCATAACTCTTTCTTGGAGAATCCAATTTGGATCAGACTGGTGGCATTGGAAATAGGACACAGAGGGCTACTATAGGTCGCAATTTTAGAACTTAAAGATCCGAAAGTACAGAGTTACAGTCGTTTCAAGATCGAGCTCCTAAAATCAAGAAAAAGCAAGATGAGGAAGTTTGATGGCAAGGATCTGGTAAATTGGATACTTCAGATGGAGCAATATTTTGATCTACATGGTGTACCACTGTTACAAAAGGTATGTATTGCATCTTCATATCTAGGACTGGATCAATTTTTATGGTATGAAGGCCTTTTTTCTCGTAAACAACTTGTTACGTGGTCAATTTTCATGGAGGAAATGATAGCACATTACGAGGATACAAAGAGAAACACCTTCTTTAGAGCAACACCACAATAATTGGAAAGCGTAAAAGGGCTTTGTGACATAGTGGAAAGAAAAATTATGGAAACCAGGAAGCATACCCCTCACAACTATAAAGATGGAAGTGTTGTTTCTCCTAGCCTTCCACAACCTACAAGGGCTACACCACAACAATTGGAAGAAAAAAGAGAGAAAGGGCTTTGTTACAATTGTGATAGCAAATGCACTAAAGATCATAAGTGTGCTGAGAAGAAATTATTTTACATAGAATATGAAGAGGAGGAAGAAAATGATCAAGAAACATCAAAAGAAGAAGATATACGCCAGCACCCCACCCCAGAGAAAGAAGAAATGAATCAGATGATACCTTGTAAAGCATTGGCAAGAATTACCACTCCTCAAACTCTCAAGATAGAAGGACATATCAAGAAGAAAAAGGTGCAAGAAGTGAAAGATCACATCAAGAATGAAGAAATGAATCCAACCATATCTTTTAATTCATTGGTTGAAATTACCACTCCTCAAACTATCAAGATAGAAGGACATATCAAGAAGAAAAATGTTCAAGAAGTGAAAGATCACATCGAACATCAAGAAATGAATCCAACCATATCTTGTAAAGGATTGGAAGAAATTACCACTCCTCAAACTCTAGAGATAGAAGGACATATCAAGAAGAAAAAGGTTCAAGCAATGAAAGATCACATCGAGCATCAACAACAAGTTCTCCAACTTTTAAAGGATAACGCCACTTCAGTGCAAAATCAAATGAAACAACAGGTAGATCAACATTGTAGTGAAAAATGTTTTGATGTAGGTGATTGGGTATTTTTAAGGCTACATCTCAAGCAAGCTATTTATGAGAAGGAAATGTTGGCAATACTACACGCACTTAAAAAATGGCGACCTTACCGAATGGGAAGACTCTTCAAGAATGAGGATGTCGAAGCATTGTTTTGTGCTATTTCTATTATCCAACCAGATTGGATAAATGAAGCAAGGGATGAATGGAAGAAGGATGAAGAAGTATGGCCACTTATTCAAAAGTTGCAAAAGATCCCAATTCAAACAATATTGCCAGAAATTGAAGAGGAAGGAAAAATCATATTGGAACCCGGAGCAGTCACAGAAACAAGAACCCGAAAGCTATGATATCGATCAATTTCAGAGTATCTCATCAAGTGGAAGAACTTACCCACTGAAGATTCCACATGGGAGGACAAGAATTTTATACAGAAGCATCAAGAACTACTCAAGCGTTGAGGAAAACGCTTTTTGAAGGAGAGGGGCATGTTAGGCCCCTATACTACTAGTGTAACCCCTTATTGTTATTAGTACAACCCACTTATTATATTGATGTACCCATGTAGTGCCCATATTGTTACTATTTTGCCCCATAGAAGCCCACCATTGTTATTATTGTGCCCTTACATTATTATTGTTATGTCGGCTCTGATTATGTTATGACCCCTTAGACTCCTATATATAGAAAGGAGGTCTTTTCATTTGTATCATCCAAGAATTGTTCATTTCTGTAATGTAAAGGAGGTTTCCCCCTCGAAGAGGCTGAATTATAAGGTGTGGATCTCTATTTTCTATCTCTTTGTGAGCTGGTTTCATAACATCCACCAACAGTAAATACATATCCTATAGTGCTCCTCTTATTATCTCTGTCACTTTCCATATCTACATCAACATATCCCTGTAGAGAAATGTTTTCACCACCAAAGCATAATCCTTGATTTGTGGTACCTTTCAAATATCTGAGAATCCATTTCACTGCCATCCAATGTTCCTTTCCTGGATTGTTCATGTACCTGCTTACAACTCCCACTGCATGTGCAATATCAGGCCTTGTGCAGACCATTGCATACATTAAGCTTCCAACTGCTGATGCACATGGAACTTTAGACATATAATATATGCCTTCTTGGGTCTTTGGGCACATTTCCTTACTAAGTTTGAAATGGCTAGCAAAAGGTGTACTAACTGGTTTTGCATTGTGCATATTAAATCTTTTCAACACCTTTTGTATGTACTCATTCTGAGACAATGTTAATTTGCGATTTTTCCTGTCTCTAGTGATTCTCATACCAAATATTTTTTTTGCAGCTCCCAAATCCTTCATTGCAAATGAATTTGCCAATTTTCTTTTGAGCACATTTATTTCCTGCATGTTAGACCCTACAACAAGCATGTCATCTACATACAATAACAATATAATATAGCTACCATCATTTTTCTTTTTCAAATAAACACAATGATCAAAGTGGCATCTAGTATAACCTTGTTCAGACAAAAACTTGTCAAATTTTAGATACCACTGCCTTGGAGCCTGTTTTAAGCCATAAAGCTCTTCTTCAACCCGCACACTAGTTTCTCCTTCCCTTTCACCTCATATCCTTGTGGCTGCTGCATATATATCTCTTCCTCCAAATCCCCATGGAGAAAGGTTGTCTTTACATCTAACTGCTCAAGATGCAAATGTTCAGCTGCTACTAGACTTAAAATAGTTCTGATTGAAGTCATTTTAAGAACAGGAGAAAATATTTCATCAAAATCAACACCTTTCTTCTATGCAAACCCTTTCACCACAAGTCTAGCTTTGCACCTCTGTTTTCCTCCATCTTCTTCCTTCAGCCTGTAAACCCATTTATTCTTCAATGTAGTTTTTCCTATAGGCAACCTGACTAAGTCCCAAGTCTGGTTATGCATTAAGGAGTCCATCTCTTCTTCCATGGCTACCTCCCACTTCTTCCTGCATTGCTTCTTCATAACATTCGGGTTCACGAGAATCAGTCAACAATAAATAATATAATGAAGGAGAGTATCGTTCAGGGGGTCTACTTATCCTGGTAGATCTTCTAACACCACTTTCAGGTGTTTGGGGTGCCTATTTCTGTTGTTGATTATTATTATTTTCAGGCACCTTTACTTTTTCATTGATTTCATCAAGAAATGTGTATTCCTTTTTTTCCTTTTCCTGTTTCTTTTCCTGCAACTGATTTTTATACAAGACCTTTTCATTGAATATTACATCTATGCTCCTAATGATTTTGTGATTTTCGTGATCATATAAGTGATAACCAAAATCATTAACACCATATCCAATAAAGGTACATTTCTTTGACTTTGCCTCAAGCTTTGTTCTATTTTCTTTATCAATATGGACAAAGGCCTCACAACCAAAAGGCTTTAAAAAAGAGTAGTTTACCTTTCTTTCTGTCCATGCTTCCTCTAGAACACCACCATCCAAGGAACTTGAAGGCCCTCTATTTATTAGATAAAGAGCAGTATCTATAGTATCTGTCCAAAAATGTAAAGGCAATCCTGCATGCAATATCATGCACCTTGCACACTCCATGATTGTTCTGTTCATCCTTTCTGACACACCATTTTCTTGTGGTGTTCTTGGAACTGTCTTCTCTCTGTGAATTCCATGCTCTGAATAGTACCTATCAAACTCTTTGCTGCAATATTCACCTCCATTGTCTGATCTAAGACACTTCAATTTCTTTCTTGTCTCAATCTCAACCAAATCTTTCCATTTCTTGAAAGTATCAAATACATCAGATTTATTCTTAATACAATAAATCCAAGTTTTTCTAGTTGTGTTATCACTCAGGTTGTCCCTTGGCTCCTTAAGGGATACGGTCGAGGTAACCACAAACCAATCTTTGGGCTGCAGGTCCTAGCCTACTTGCAGTCAGAGAGGGCTCTCTGTTATGCTCTTAACCTGCAAGACAATACCCAAGCGAAGAAAAGATACCGAGAACACAGAATATGCGAAGAAAATATACCCAGAACACAGAATAGCAATGATTTTATTATTCAGAGAGAAATGTTCACAGGCCTCTTCGAGGGGGCAACCTCCAATAGAGCAGAGCTCGATTACAAAACAAGACACGATGCTCCTCGTAGGGAGTCTCTATCCTTTATATATGACTCATACATGCAATACCACGAGCCAATATCGTGGGTTTTATTAATACCATCTATCTAATACTACCGCCCATTTACCATCTATCTAATACTATCGCCCATTTGCAACTAACTGTGGTCCCGTCATTAATTGCAGGTTAACCACTTACAAATATTAATATGGGCTTTATTGACTCTTGACTATGACATGATCCCATGACATAAATAAGGGGGTTAGGGTGGGACCCTAACATGCCCTCCCCCTTAAGACTAGCCTTGTCCTCAAGGCTGAAGCTGCGGAAACTGCTGAAGAATAGTGGTTGGTTCCCAAGTTGCATCTTCCAGAGAGGTGTCTTTCCATTTGACGAGGACCTCCTTAAGCATGCGGCCGCGTAGGTGCTTCTCTCGTGTGTCTAGAACCTGTTCAGGTTGAAGCCAGATTGACCCTTCTTCATCCAATTCAGGTAGACTGGTTTGAACTCGGCAATTGTTCCCAATCACTTTCTTGAGGCATGATACATGGAAAACTGGGTGGATTTTTGCTGTAGGTGGCAAAGCCAACTTGTAAGCCACTTCTCCAATGCGCTGAAGTACTTGGTATGGTCCGTAGAATTTTGGAGAGAGCTTTTGACAACCCTTGTCTTTGAGTGATGTTTGCTTATATGGTTGCAGCCTCAAAAAGACCTAATCCCCTTCTTGAAATTGGCGCTCTGAGCGATGTTGGTCAGCCTGTTGCTTCATACGGTTCTGAGCTTGATGAAGATTCTCGCGCAGATGGGCAAGCATGGTTGCGCGGTGTTGTAGGAGTTGATCCACGGCTTGTACTTTGGAGCACCCCGTGAGATAAGAAGTAGGGGAAGGCGGAAGTTGTCCATAGACTGCTTCATAGGGAGTCATTTTGGTAGTGGCATGATAGTTGGTGTTATACCACCATTCTTCCAGAGGTAACCACTGTACCCAAAGGTGTTGTTTTTTTGAAGTGAAACACCTAAGGTAGGTTTCTAGACATTTGTTGACTGCTTCGGTTTGACCATCTGTTTGCGGATGATATGAAGTACTGAGTTTGAGTTGAGTGCCTTGTATTCTAAAGAGCTCCTGCCAAAAATTACTGGTGAAGATTGGGTCACGGTCAGACACAATAGAAGTGGGCATGCCATGCAATTTGAAGATCTGATCCATGAAAGTTTGAGAAACCAAAGTGGGTGTGAATGGTTGGGGTAGGGCACAGAAATGAGCATACTTCGACAGTCGGTACACAACCACCATGATGACTGACTTGTTCCCAAACTTTGGAAGACCTGTAATGAAATCCATGGAGACCTCTGTCCAAATTGACGCCGGAATGGGCAATGGTTGTAATGTGCCTGGTGTGTGGACGATTTCCCCTTTGTGGCGTTGACAGACGTCACATTCTGCTATGAAAGTAAGGATGTCCTGTTTCATGCCGGCCCAAAAAAATGATCTTCTGGTGCGAGCATATGTCTTCTAAAAGCCCGAATGTCCTGCAATGGGAGATGAGTGCAATTCTGCTAAAATGCGACTTTTGAGGGTGGATGTTGGTGATATTACGACTCTGTCCTTGTAGCGAAGAATATCATTCTGCCACGAGTAGCCCTTGCTGGAATTAGGATCTACCTGCAATTGAGAAATGAGTTGAGAGAGCTCGGGATGTGAAAACCATTCCCCGCGAGCCTCTTCAATCCAATCTGGAATGGGGAGTGAAATTGCGAGCAGAGTACTTTCCTCCTCAAATTGGCACGACAATGCATCTGCTACCCTGTTGTCTTTCCCTTTCTTGTAAATGATCTCATAATCATATCCCAGCATTTTGGCTAACCATTTATTTTGATGTGGGGAAGATAGGCGTTGCTCCAAAAAATATTTAATACTATGATGATCTGTGCGGATTTGGAAACGTCGCCCCAACAAGTAAGGTCGCCAGGTCTCGACTGCATGTAAGATGGCCATCATTTCCTTCTCGTAGGTAGATTGGCCCAGATTCCTCCCACTTAGTTGTTGGCTGGTGAAGGCCAATGGTCGCCCTTCCTGCATTAAGACTGCTCCAATACCTGTTCCCGAAGCATCAGATTCAATGACAAATGATTTGGTGAAGTCCGGTAGTGCTAAGACAGGAGTGGAACACATGGCAGTTTTGAGAGCGGTAAATGCCTGTTGTTCTTCTTCGTTCCAGAAGAAGGAATTTTTCTTTAGGTGTTGCGTTAGGGGATTCGCTATGCGGCCATAGTTGCGGACAAATTTACGATAATAGCCTGTGAGACCCAAAAATCCTCTCAAGCTTTTCAAGGTCTTAGGTTGAGGCCATTCTTGCATTGCCTGGATCTTTTTTGGGTCCACCTTGACACCTTCACGCCCCACAATGTGGCCCAAATACTCAACTTCTTCCATGCCAAATGAACACTTAGACATCTTGACAAATAATTTATGTGTGCGGAGCAGTTGCAAGAGTAGATCTACATGCTGAAGATGTGCCGCCCAAGTGCCACTATAGATGAGGATGTCATCGAAGAAGACAAGGACAAATTTTCTGAGATATGGTTTGAGGAGGTGATTCATAAGGCTCTGAAAAGTAGAGGGGGCATTACAGAGACAAAATGGCATGACCAGGAACTCATAATGGCCTTCATGAGTTCTGAAAGCTGTCTTGGGAATGTCGACTTCCTTCATGCGAATTTGGTGGTAGCCTGAGCAAAGATCCAACTTAGTGAAGAATTGAGCCCCACTGAGTTCGTCCAACAAATCGTCAACCACTGGGATGGGAAATTTATCTTTGACTGTTAACTTATTGAGGGCCCTAAAGTCTGGACACATCCGCCACTCCCCATCTTTCTTGAGGACCATGACCACTGGAGATGAATAAGGACTAATGCTAGGATGAATGACACCTGCTTCCAACAATTCCTTGATGATTTTTTCTATTTCATTCTTTTGGGTGAACGGATATCTGTATGGCCTCACATTTGGGGGTTGGGCCCCTGGAACCAATGTGATGCTATGATCATGTTCCCCTCGCGAGGGTGGAAGCTCATGAGGCTTGTCAAAGACAGTCCGATGTTTATTTAAAATCTGTTGCATCTCAGGATGAATTGGCGGGGGCATGGTATCGACTACCTGGATGGCATTAAATTGAGCTACCACTTCATGATGGCCCTTTTTTAACAATTTTTCCATCCTATGCGAGCTGATGATAGAGGGGGCTCCCGCCTGTAGTCCACGGAGGGTATGTGTGGATTTGTTCTGCTTAAAACTCATATATAACTCTTGGAAATCCATTGTGATTGGCCCAAGAGTGCGGAGCCATTCCGCGCCGAGGACAATGTCGCAACCCCCCATGTGTATTGCAAACATGTGGGTTTTAAATTGATAATCCCCCATTTGAATTTTGACATTTTCACAGCGACCTTCACATTTCATTGTGCCCCCATCTGCAATCTGGACTTGGAAGTTAGAAACTGCCCGGACGAAACAATGTGCTGCTTCAGCGATCTTTTGGTGGATGAAATTATGGGTACTTCCACTATCAATCAAGACTACTACTGGGCGATGTTTAAGAAAACCCCTGATTTTGAGAGTTTGAGGGGAAGAAATTCCTGCCAATGCATTCAGCGAAATAATTGGTTCATCAGATACAATCTCCTGTTGGTTATCTTCTTCGATCGCCTCTGATTCCTCAAGTGGTGGATCTTCCTCTGTGGAGCTGTAGTCAGTGGCATCTATTTGAAAAAACTTGTGCTCTTTGCATTTATGACCCGGGGAATATTTTTCATCACAGTAGTAACATAGTCCTTGCTTCCTTCTTTCGGCCATTTCCGCAGGTGACACCTTTTGAATCTTAAGTGTCTGAGTCATATTGGGAGCCTGTGAGGGACGACCTTTAGCGGGGAAGTTGGGGCAGCTGGATTGGGCTGTTAATGCACGTTCCACCTTACGGGCTACCTGGCAAGCCTCTGTCCATGTGGGAGGGTGGTGGAGTAGAACCTGAGCTTTGATGGCTTCTTTAAGACCACTGATAAAGCATTCCATGTAGAACTCATTTGTGAGACCCTTAGTGCGGAAGGCTAAGGCTTCAAAAGCAGTAATATATTCCTCCACTGTACCCGTCTGTCGGAGCTTAGTGAGACGCCCCAAAAAAGAGTCTTCCTGTTCAAAGCGACTGCGAAGAGTTTTGGCAAATTGGGCCCAATTCTGAAAATGTCCATTGCAACGCTGATGCCATTCCTTCCATTGCCATCGTTCATTGTCCAAGTACATGGTGCCAACCATAAGCTTAGTCCCCTCATCTGTGATATGATTCAATTGGAAATACTGCTCCATTTGTGCTAGCCATGTGGACGTGTGAGAACCGTCAAATTTTTGCATATCCAACTTGGGAGGTCGCAGACTGGGTGGTGGATGGGAGTGCCAAACGTGAGAAGAGTGGCTAGACTCACCCTCATGGTATTCATGGCCATTATACGCCTCCTCGTGGGCTGGCTTCTTGCCCTTTGAGAATGCCTCCTGTAACTGGTTACTCATTCCTTTAAGCTCAAGTTCCATGTGGTTACTCATTCCTTGAAGGTCAAGTTCGATCTTGTTCACTGTAGTTTGGAGGGAGTTGACATAGTTTTCAATTTTGTCGATCCTTTCATTGGCCATCGCTTGAGCGCGAGTTTCTACCATACACCAACCTGATGAAAAATTGGGACCGCCTAAAAATTTTTACTAAGAAATTGAATGGTACCACCTTGCTCAGCTCGTCGTTCTGATACTGATGGGCTAGGTCACCAATAAGCGCCCCGGAAGATCTCAGACTTTTTTTTTTTTTTTTTTTTGGAAAACTCCTAACGGAGTTTTACTCCTTCCTGATCAATACTGCAGTCGCCAAATCCTCAAAATGTCAATGTCGCCAAAAGTCCTGCGAAAATTATATCTAGGTACAGGAACCCTTCACAACTACTCCGATCTGGTGGATCTGAGAGATCTGAATGGTGGAACAACTGCTGCTGCTGATCTGGAATATCCGATCTGGTGGATCTGAGATATCTGAATCGTGGAACAACTGCTGCTGCTGATCTGGAATAGATGATGTGTGATCCCCCGATAGAAAGGGAACTATGGTCTTGGGGAGTGTCAGGTGCTACAGATCGCAATATACATAAGGGTCTGACAGTAGTACTCGGCCCAATGATTCAGGGCTCTAACTAAGGAGGATCGACCGTACCCTTAGCCGTACAACCCGACTACCCTATCGTACGGGTGAGTAATCTCTCCGAGTGTTGTTCTCGGTGTACTGTAGCCACAAGACGACCAAAGGTTTATCTATGGCGAGGTTTCAAGGGAGCTAGGGGGCTTCCTATATACCCAGAGGGTACGTGGAAGACAGTCCATGCGCGGTTCTGTCTAATGCGCTACTACTCGAAGGGGTACCCACAGGGGTTACAAGGGAGTCCAAGACCACCTCTTGTATTTCCTGCGTGCATGCCTCCCCAAATCCGCAGATTTATGCGCTTAATGACAGATCCCGTGGTTTAAAGACGCCGGAACACGTCTCTAGCCAAAAAAAAAATTTGCTAAAATTTGGAGATCCCACCGAGCCCTGGAAAGTGCTCTGATACCACTTGTTATGCTCTTAACCTGCAAGACAATACCCAAGCGAAGAAAAGATACCGAGAACACAGAATATGCGAAGAAAATATACCCAGAGCACAGAATAGCAATGATTTTATTATTCAGAGAGAAATGTTCACAGGCCTCTTCGAGGGGGCAACCTCCAATAGAGCAGAGCTCGATTACAAAACAAGACACGATGCTCCTCGCAGGGAGTCTCTATCCTTTATATATGACTCATACATACAATACCACAAGCCAATATCGTGGGTTTTATTAATACCATCTATCTAATACTACCGCCCATTTACCATCTATCTAATACTACCGCCCATTTGCAACTAGCTGTGGTCCCGTCATTAATTGCGGGTTAACCACTTACAAATATTAATATGGGCTTTATTGACTCTTGACTATGACGTGATCCCATGACATAAATAAGGGGGTTAGGGTGGGACCCTAACACTCTCTCTTTATGATTTAACTTTGTTTTGGGTTGATTTTAGGCTATTTATGGTGTACATGGGTTTTGTTTTGATTTTGGTGGGAAGGATGATGTTTTCAAGTAGAGTTGGGATGCATAGTGTGAGAAGTTCAAACCATTGGGCATGGAGTCATGGATTAGGGCTTGCTGTTGCGTTTTCTTGGTTACAAGAGGAATATAGAGTAGGATAGCTACACATAGAACAATATCAGGCTGGAATAAAGATGGAATGAAGGTCAGAGATGAAAGACAACTAAGAATCTTTCATTAGCTAACAGAGAGGGAAGGTGGATGAAAGTTTGTCTAGGAGCAGTCAAGAATTCCTAAAATACAGTCATATGTGAAAGAAACAGGGTAAACATGATCATTTATGTATGCATATTCACAACCATTTCTGAAGAAAACATATAGAAATAACAAGAACTGAGCATAGGGTGCAGTCAAGAAAAACCTAAGCTATTCTTTTTTCTTGCTATTTAGATGGTAACACAATGGTGCATAAACATATGTAAACTATAAACAGAGGTAGGAAAACACTTATTGAGCCATGTAGTAGCACAGGAATTCCACAGTCACTCTTTGGCCATTAAATAACACAACAGTCAGTTCTTCATCCAAAGAATTCCAGCGGTCTTTGATTACAGAGCTTCTCAAAAATACAACGCAAGTCCAGAATGAGGATTATCAACCAACCAACCCTTTAAACAATGAATTAGGGTGGTTTATATAGAGAAAATATCTAAAAATATCTATTACAGCAGACCTTAAACAGGTCTGAGGGAAATGAGTTTTTTAACCTAATCTTGTCCTGAAATTAATGCAAGAAGATATTTATTTGAGCTGCGCTGGAGGCAGCTGTATCAAAATGAGTTAATATCTGTCCTTATGGCTCTGTGCTGTTCATTTAGCCATAACTGTGCTTTGGGCTTTGATCCCCTGCTCTTGAGTGGTTTTGATGTGCATTAACTGTGATCTGAGAGCCTTAAATGGCTTCACCGCTTTCTTTGACTTTGCTTGGGGGTCTTTAATGTTCACCTGCTTTGATATTTCCGATCTGATACTCTTTTCCACTTCACTGGTACTCTTTAATTGAATTTGGGCTTCATCTTTCCTCTGATACTCTTTTACAGTTGAATCGGGCCACTTTCTCTCCCTTGATGTGCTTCAAACTGTCAAATCGTCCCTTTACTGCCCTTTCAAAGCAAAAATAGCTGCTGCAAATGTTTTTCATGGCCTCTGGAATGCTATCGGCACTGGCTGATTGAATATGAACATACATGAAGAAATCCTGTTGCCTCCCATGAATTTTTTGGTTTGCAGGTAGCTAAGCCATGAGAAGCCCTCCATTTTGGTCAATTTTTCTTAGCGATGCGTAATTAGCGCTAATCGCACATCAAAAACTGCCTTAGTTTTTCATTCCGGGCATCCTTTGCTGCAATTTTCGCGCTTCGTGCCTTTTTTGGTGATGACGTCAGCGGTGGGTCCCGGTACGGCAGTGACGTGGCAGTACGGCAGGGTGACGTGGTAGGGACGGAGGCAGATGCAGTGGCAGGTTGACACGTAGCAGTGGGGGGTCGACGCAGAGGTGACGTAGCGCTGACGTGGTGCTGACGTCAGGGGCGGAGAGACAGCAGGCGGTTTGTGGTTTCATTGGACTGCCTTCTGTACGAGTGCGGTAATTGTCAGAGGAGCTCCGATGCAATCAAGGACGGACACCTGTCTTCTGTACGGCAGCAAAACCGCTAGCCTATCGGAGGCTAAGCGTCGGACGTCGGGGCGGCTCCAAAATCGCCGAGAGCAGTTGGATCTGGGCGGGCAGATCGGAGGGCTGACGGAGCGCGGAGCTGATGACAGGTTTATGCGCGGGGCCCGCTGAATATTTTATCATTTATTTATGTGGCGGGGGTTAAAAACTTTGGGTAATATGGGTTTTTGAGGCCTCAGAAGGGGTCCGATAACCTAAAAAAGGAATTTCACGCTTTGGAGGAGTTCAAAGGCACTTGAGAGGGGTTTTATGTGCTTTGAGAAGGGTTTATGGACAAAAAAAGGGGTTTATGCCTTAGGAAAGGTAAAACACGGCCAAAGATGGATTTTATACATTTGGAGGGGAATTTTATGCATAGGAATGAGTCCTAATGCATTTAGAAGATGGTTTGAGAGGCAACCGAGGGTTTTGGCTAAGTTTCAGGCAAACTTAGCAATTCCCAAGCATAGTCAAGGTTATCTTTCAACCAGAGGGAGGGGATATGTACATAGGGGAGCTATTTAGTGCTTTTTAGTAAGGGGAAGGGGAAATAGATAGGGATTTACATAATAATGTTAGAAGTTAATATGAAAATGACAAGAAAGCGCTAAGTTTAGAGATCTTACACCACTTAAAAGGGAAAAATGACTCATAGAGTGATATAAGAGTACTCCTAAGCAAAGCAAACCTTTACTTAGGCCAATGATATGACAAATGATGAAAATTAAGAGATATCAAGCAGATCTTGGTCTCTTTGGGGAGGTTAGTGAATGATTTGGGGAATAAGAAGAAGGGGGAGTTAGACATGCCTCGCTTGAGCTCCTCCAAATGAAAAATTGCCTCATCATTGTGATCTGAATAGATATAACACTTGAAAACATGAAATGGATCACATAGCTTGATTCTGAAACCACAAAACTACTTACCCAGCCTACTTACCTAGCATTTTTTCTTCTTTTTTCATGGGTGCACTTAGACTTGCAGACCCTGATTGTCTTTTTTTCTTTTAACTGCCCTCTTATCTAAAACCAACCCTTATCTCTTCCAAGGGCCCAGATTAAGCAGTTGGGCTCCTTCATTTCTATACCTAGCTACTGATCTGCCAAGCTTAAGCTCTTTGGACACATATTCATTCTCTATCTTCTAAAACAAGCAATTTAAACCTAGGGAAGCCAAGATTAAGTTGTTTGGCTTTCCCTTATCTGTAAAAATCTTCAAAAATGGTATGATTCTTCAAAGTGGAACTTCTTGGAAATATAGAACCTTGCAGCATGACAAGGTGACATATTTGGCATGTAAAATAGTGAATCATGAAATATGAAACCTATTGCAATAGGAGGCTAACAGTGGCTCCACTTGGGGATGGTTTTTCAGGATGAAAAGCCAAGAATAGTAGGTCAGAATGCCTTGATCTTCACTTGTTGTTGTAAAGCGAAATTCTCCTTCTTGTCAATGCCTTTGACTGAATTCTTATAAGCTGATATGCAGTGTCCTTTTGAGCTGAATTGCAGAAAAATTACAGCTCTGCTTCTTGCCTTTTGGGTGCTTGTAATCATATTTAAATTTGTTTGAGCACTTCTTTGTGCTTATTTCAAAAACAGAGATCTGAAATAGAACTTTCTTTGATCTTTCCTTCAAAATTTGTTGCGTTGTTCCCTCTTATTGGTCTGCTATAAGAAAAAGTGCTGAAAATACAAATATTAATGTACAGATAGTATACAGAGTTGTGTTGCGTTCAACAAAAGGGATCATGATAGTGCTTTAGCATTCGGCCATTGACTGGGCCTTCTTCAGCTGTGCTGCCATCCAAATTCCTCAGAAAATATGTGTTTTTGCCTTGAACAACAAAAATAATAAAGGGGCCTTTCCACAGGAAATCAAACTCGCCATGCTTTCCTTTGTCCTCTCTTCTTGAATCCCATCATAAGACTTTGTTGCCTATGTAGAAATCTTCAACCTTGGTTCTTTTGTCAAACATTTTTTTCAGCTTCTCTTGCAGTACTTAGGTTCTATGATACACTTCCTCTCTTGTTTGCTGCAAGTGAATGGTCTGGTTGATTCTTCTTTGAATATCATTAGGCTCTGCTTGTACTTCTTGCAGCAATTTTATAATAGGGATTCCCAAAGAAGAGGGGAACATGGCCTCCATGCCATAGACTAACTCATATGGGCTCATCCCAATGGATCTCTTGGTTGAAAATCTATCTGCCCATAGGGCATTTACAAGCTTTTTATGCCAGTTCTTCTTGTTCTCCTCCAAGACTTTCTTAAGGATGTTAATTAGACTCTTGTTGGATGATTCGGCCAAGCCATTACCTTGAGGGTAATAGGCTGTGGAATGACCTAAGTTAATGTGGAATTTGTGGCAAAAACTGATCATTTTCTTGGATTTGAAGGCAGCAGCGTTATCTGTAATGATCTTCCCAGGACAGCCAAATCTAGACAAAATGTTGGTTTCAAGGAATTGGATGATGGTGGAGTCATTGGCTTGCCTACATGGGATGGCTTCAATCCACTTGGTAAAGTAATCTGTGGCTGTTAGAATCCACTTATGTTGGCCAGAAGAGGATGGATGGATTTCTCCAATGAAGTCGAGACCCCATTGTTGAAAAGGCTTCTCGGTTGAAATGGGTTTAAGGGGCAAGGGCAGAAGCTTTCTTTTGCCTTCAAAGATTCGGCATTTGTGGCATGAAACAACAAGCTTTCTCACATCAGCAAACAAAGAGGACCAATAAAAACCAGCCCTTAGTATCTTATCAGCAGTGGACTTCTAATATAAGTGCCCTCCACAGTCCCCTCCATGGAATTCTTTCATGACACTGTCAGTTTCATTCATAGTTAGGCAATTCAGCAATATTCCTTCATGATTTTTCAAAAACAGGGCACTATCTAAGACACAGAACTTTGATGCTTTCATCTTTAAAAATCTGTTTTTGGTTTTGGACAACCCTGGAGGAGCACACAGGTTTAACAATATAAAACATATATCAGCATACCATGGGGATTGCAAAAAAGCTTGACTGATCTGTGGAGTCGCCAACTCCTTTTCATTGTCCAGTTAATTAATGTCTAAGGCTTGGAAATTGGTTTCGGACATCAGTTTGGCTAAACCTTGTCCCTTCATCAGCTTGGTGGGTTTTATCTCAATGTTATACTCAAGGATATTGGCAATCCATTTGCCTCTTTTTCCTTCTATGCCCTCTTGAGTTAATATGTCTTTTACAACAGCATTTGGTACATAAGCAATCACATGTGAATATAAAATATAAATTCTGAAATCTTTGATTGCTTTAACAAGGGCATATGCTTGCTTCTCCATGATTTGGTACTTCAAGGGTGCATCTCTAAGGGCTCGGCTGAAAAATGCAATTGGCTTTTCATTTCCCTAATCATCTTTCTGCAAAAGGACAGCAGCAATGGTGTGTTCAGATGCAAATGAAAAAATGATGAAATCCTTGTCAAATTGAGGACTTGTGAGGACTGGGGCTTGGGTTAAGGCAGATTTTATGCCCTCAAAGGCTTGCTTGGCCTCTAAAGTCCATTTTACCTTGGAATCCTTCTTTAACATTTTATTTAGCATTCGTATCAGCTCGGCCAAGTTTGGGATAAATCTCCTTAGGAAATTGACCTTTACTAGGAATGCTTGCAATTCTTTGATGTTTCTCGGATAAGGGATTTGCAGGATGGCTTGAATTCTTTCAAGATCAATTCTAATCCCATCTTTTGAAATGATATGGCCTAGCAATTTGCCTTTTTCAAGGCCAAATAAAGACTTCTTGGGGTTCAAGGAAATGCCATATTTCCTACATGTTAGGAACACTTGTCTCAAATGTTTTAGGTGCTCTTGATAAGATTTGGTGAAAGGGGTTAGGTCATCAAGGTAAACCACTAGGAAATCATGGATTTCCTTGGCAAATGCAATGTCCATGGCCCTTTTAAAGGTAGCACCTGCATTCTTTAGTCCGAAAGGCATCTTCACATACTTAAATGTTCCCCACGGTGTTGTAAAGGCTGCCTTGTCTTGGTCATCCGGGTGAACGAGTATTTGATTAAAACCTGAAAAGCCATCTAGCAAAGAAATTCTTGAAGACACCACTACTCTTTGTAGAATGTGGTCCATTTTTGGCAGTGGGTAGTGATCTTTAAGGGAGACTTGGTTCAGATTTCTTAGGTCCACACATAGTCTAATCTCCCATGTTTTCTTCCTTGTGGGAACAAGATTGGATACCCATTCTGAAAATCTAATGGGTGCTATGATACCAGCTTCAAACATTCTTTTCACTTCTTTCTGAATTAAAGGGAGAAGCAGAGGATTGATTCTCCTTAGTTTCTGTTTGAAGGGCTTTTGATTTGGCTTTAAGGGAATGGTATGTTGAAAAACAGAGGTGTCATAGGACTTAAGGTCTTCATAACTCCAGGCAAATACATCTTGAAACTCTTTAAATAAATAAACATATTTTGGTTTTTGATCGGGAGGCAAAGACTTGGACAGTTAATCATTTTGGGCCTCTCTATTGTCCCAATATTACAGTCTTCCACTACAGCATTTAAGGGTTGCATCTTTGGCTTTTTGGGGACATCGTTTGAATCAAATATGTCTTCTAATGGAGTGAGGCCAGCAGGTAAAAAGTTGTCCTTTAAATCCATGACTTCAGCCTCTGCTTCAGCTATTTTATCTAAATGCATTTGCTTCAGCTCTTGCATGTTTTTTTCATCAAAAATGGTTGGGTGTAGCATTTGATTTGCTGCTTCAGCTGTTATAGTTTGCTCATTTTGGCTCATTTGCTGTTGTGGGTCATTCATGGCATCTTCATCAATGTTTAAGCTTGAGAATTCTTTCGGTAAGGTAAGAAAATTGTTTATTTGAGTATCATCCTCAAACACTTGCCAATCTTTGATATTGTTAGGGACAACAGGCCTGTGCTTTATCTCAGCAGTAAAGTGGTAATTGGGCTCAAAGGGCAACTTGCAAGTGCTAGCAAAAGTAGCTAGACTATGAGCATGCATGTTATGGCTTCTAGAAATTTTGGTAAGCTTGGATTCGGTGAAGGAATTGAGTATTTCTGTGGCAGCAGACCTATAAACTCTTAGCCTATTGTCATTAGTAACAAAGTTACCTTTCATCTGTTGAATGATCAAATCGGAGTCCCCTAGAATGGACACTTTTGCAGCTCCTAGAGCTTTGAGCAGTTTCAGGCCTAAAAAGAGAGCCTCATACTCTGCCATGTTGTTGGTACATTTAAAGTTTAGTCTGTAAGCATGACCCTTTGCATGGCTGTTATGTGTATTGTGAATCCATATTCCTGCCCCTGATCCTAGCTTATTAACAGAACCATCAAACTCTAAATACCATGTGATTTCTTGCTTGTGGTTAGTATTAAGAGTTTCAGTCATTTTAGGATTGGGCGGACCTAGTTTTTGTGCTTCATGTGGTTCTTCTTGTATGCTAGTTGCACTAATTGTTTTAACAGTTTCACAGATATGGGCAACTGACTCTTGATTTATGCATGTTTCTTGTTCTAAAGGCAAAGGCTTCTCATCAGTGGGAGGGCAGCTATCATGATTGAACAATATAAAGGAATCCATATGAGAATGGATTGAGTAAATGGGAAAGTTTTGGAGTTTTTCCTCACTACTTACCACATACTTCATCAGTGTTTCTCTATACAGTCTCTTTGGTTGCCCAAAGACTGAAATAGTGGCATAGGAGAGGTCTAGCTGGAGAGATCCTTGGAGTTTTTCTCCCCAAGATCTTGATAAGAGCATGCCATACTTTGGTGGAATGTCAGCAACCACCACATCCATTAGGATCGTTTTGTTGGGAAATTGGACTAAAGACACACAAAGGTCTTTGATTAAGCCTAAACACTTGACCTAACTAGAATCAAATGAGAATAAGTCTTTGTAGGGTCTAGTGACATCAAGGTTTAGCTTCTCCATTACAGCTTTGGGCATTAGATTGTGTGAAACACCTGAATCAAACATATCATTGTGCAACACTTTATCATGAATGTGCAAACTGACATAAAAGGGTAAAACAGCTCCATGTCCTGATTTACCATTGACTTCAGGACCAAAAAGTAATTCAGGTTGATTATCTAAGACATTAACATTATCCCTGTTCTCTGGCATTTGCAGTGATCTTTTGATTTGCTGTCTGTACACATCATGTTTGGCAAGCTCAGAGAGAGAAATAGATATCTTTAATTTACCAATTTCTGCTTCTAAATCAAAAGGTTTTTCTGACTGTGTTTTATTATTGTGACTGGCAGATTTTCCCTTTTCAATTGTATCTTCAGTGATCTTCTCTGGGTTATCAATGATTTCTTGAGATTGTTATGTTTTGGGAAGGCTTTGAGGAGTGCTATTTAAATTGTCCTTTGAGGGAAAGGATACAAAAGGCTGGTTATTAGAGGGCTGCATGTCAGATACATCCTCTATGGTCACTTCTTTTAATTTTGGGTATGTTTTATCAGCAGGTTCTGTGATAGCAGCCCTGTCCTTTACTTTCTTAGCTTGCTTGGCATCCTTTGGCTTGATGGGATCAGACATGTCAATGGTTCTTGTTCTCAATTTGTATTGTTTATGGACTTCGTAGACAGCTGAATCATAGCCTTGTTTGAAGTCAAAGGACTCTCCAGACTTGGTATGAAATTGCTTTATATCATGGTCATCTTGGTCTTCTTGGGTTAGGGATACTTGTTGTTCACTTTTCAAACCCATCAAGTTTATGTGAGTATCCTCTATTTTCTCACTAGATGTGGATGCTTCAGCATAGTTTTCATGAAAAGGAGGTCTTATGTCATGGTCAGGACTTACCCTTCCAACATTTGGGTTATGATTTTCTCTAAAGTTTGGATTTCTGATAGGATTGTTTTGCTGTCCTTCCCATGAGGCTTTTCTTTCAATAGTTCCCATTCTATTTTCAAAGTTTTCCATACCTTTGATGATTGTGTCCAATTTTTGCTCAAAGGCTGAAGGTTCATCTTTGAAAGTGGTTCTTCTCTCAGCTCTTGCTCTATTTCACTTGGAAATCAGATTTGCCTCCACACTAACAGCTACATTCTGCATGTCTGCTAAGGTTTGAGGGGCTCTTTCCCTTAACTGATAAACCATGTCTGAATCAAATCCATCAGGGAATTTGTATAAAGCAAGATCAGGTGGAGGTCTAAGGTTTTGTGGAATAGCGTTGTAAACATTGTTAAACCTGGCACAATAGTCTAAGACAACTTCTTGAGGGCCTCTTTTGATAGTGTCATACTCGGATAATATGTGGAGAGGGTCCTTCTTCTTTTCCCATCTGTTAAGAAATGTTTGGTAAAGGGCCTCTGGGTCAGCTATGGAATTTGCAACAAGAGCTCTAAACCAGGGCCTTACATCTCCTGTTAAGCTTTGGACAAAAATCTTCATTCTTACACTATCATCATCTATTTCATAACTCACAAAATAGTCCTGCATTTTCTTGGTATGTTGCAGGGCTATGCCAGAACCAGTAGCATCAATTTATGTGATTTTAGTTTGATAATCCTGAGGCATAGCCCCTGGATTTGCAGGTAACTGTAAAGGTGCATATCTGTTAGCCATATTTACAGGGATAAGTGGAACGACTGGAACAACTAGAAGAGTTGTAATAACAGTGGTGGTAGTGGTAGTATGCACAGTGAATGGAGGTGTGGAAAACGTGCTTGGAGAGGTGGATGATGAATAAGGGGAAGTAGGGGTTGAACGAAACAAAACTTTAACAGGGGTTGGAAAAAAGCTTGGCTGAACTGTTTCAGGACTATAATCAGCAAAATCTTCTTGTTTTTGTTTGCTAAGGTTTCTAGAGATTAAATTGGGATTTTCAAAAACAGCTAGTGGATTTGGGTCTGAATTTGACCTAGTATTATGTGTTTTCTTCTTGGGCTCCAGCTTCCAACTTGTTTTTTGGAATTTTCTAAATAAGAAACTTTTGGAATTTAGCAAGGAAGTAATCAAATTTTTGGAACAGCTATCTGTAGCTTAAAACTAGCATGAAGATTGACTGAAGCAGCTTTTATTTACTCGTGTAGATGCAAAGCAAGAAAAGTTTCAAAGGCTTCCTGGTTGACATTCAGGCTTCATCTGTAGCTTTAAGGAACAGACAACGATTGCAACAATTGATTCATTCCCCAGTGGAGTCGCCAATGATGTTATCACTCAGGTTGTCCCTTGGCTCCTTAAGGGATACGGCCGAGGTAACCACAAACCAATCTTTGGGCTGCAGGTCCTAGCCTACCTGTAGTCAGAGAGGGCTCTCTCTTTATGATTTAACTTTGTTTTGGGTTGATTTTAGGCTAGTTATGGTGTACATGGGTTTTGTTTTGATTTTGGTGGGAAGGATGATGTTTTCAAGTAGAGTTGGGATGCATAGTGTGAGAAGTTCAAACCATTGGGCATGGAGTCATGGATTAGGGCTTGCTGTTGCGTTTTCTTGATTACAAGAGGAATATAGAGCAGGATAGCTACACATAGAACAATATCAGGCTGGAATAAAAATGGAATGAAGGTCAGAGATGAAATGAAACTAAGAATCTTTCATTAGCTAACAGAGAGGGAAGGTGGATGAAAGTTTGTCTAGGAGCAGTCAAGAATTCCTAAAATATAGTCATATGTGAAAGAAACAGGGTAAACATGATCATTTAAGTATGCATATTCATAACCATTTCTGAAGAAAACATATAGAAATAACAAGAACTGAGCATAGGGTGCAGTCAAGCAAAACCTAAGCTATTCTTTTTTCTTGCTATTTAGATGGTAACACAATGGTGCATAAACATATGTAAACTGTAAACAGAGGTAGGAAAACACTTATTGAGCCATGTAGTAGCACAGGAATTCCATAGTCACTCTTTGGCCATTAAATAACACAACGGTCAGTTCTTCATCCAAAGCATTCCAGCGGTCTTTGATTACAGAGCTTCTCAAAAATACAGCACAAGTCCAGAATGAGGATTATCAACCAACCAACCCTTTAAACAATGAATTAGGGTGGTTTATATAGAGAAAATATCTAAAAATATCTATTACAGCAGACCTTAAACAGGTCTGAGGGAAATGAGTTTTTTAACCTAATCTTGTCTTGAAATTAATGCAAGAAGATATTTATTTGAGCTGCGCTGGAGGCAGTTATATCACAATGAGTTAACATCTATCCTTATGGCTCTGTGTTGTTCATTTAGCCATAACTGTGCTTTGGGATTTGATCTCCTGCTCTTGAGTGGTTTTGATGTGTATTAACTATGATCTGAGAGCCTTAAATGGCTTCATCACTTTCTTTGACTTTGCTTGGGGGTCTTTAATGTTCACCTGCTTTGATATTGCCGATCTGATACTCTTTGCCGCTTCACTGATACTCTTTAATTGAATTTGGGCTTCATCTTTCCTTTGATACTCTTTTACTGTTGAATCAAGCCACTTTCTCTCCCTTGATGTGCTTGAAACTATCAAATCGTCCCTTTTCTGCCCTTTCAAGGCAAAAATAGCTACTGCAAATGTTTTTCGTGGCCTCTGGAATGCTATCGGCGTTGGCCAATTGAATATGAACATACATGAAGAAATCATGTTGCCTCCAGCGAATTTTTGGGTTTGCAGGTAGCTGAGCCATGAGAAGCCCTCCATTTTGCTCAATTTTTCTTAGCGATGCGTGATTAGCACTAAGCGCTAATCGCGCATCAAAAACTGCCTTAGTTTTTCATTCCGGGAATCCTTTGTTGCAATTTTCACGCTTCGCGCCTTTTTTGGTGATGACGTCAACATGACATCAGCATGACGTCAGCGGTGGGTCCCAGTATGGCAGCGACGTGGCAGTATGGTAGGGTGACGTGGTAGGGATCGAGGCAGATGCGGTGGTAGGTTGACACATAGCAGTGGGGGGTCGACGCAGAGGTGACGTAGCGCTGATGTGGCGTTGACATCAGGGGCAGAGAGACAGCAGGCGGTTTGTGGTTTCATTAGACCGCCTTCTATACGAGAGTGATAATTTTCAGAGGAGCTCTGATGCAATCAAGGGCAGACACCTGTCTTCTGTACGGTGGCAAAACCGCTAGCCTCTCAGAGGCTAAGCGTCAGACATCGGGGTGGCTCCGAAATCGCCGAGAGCCATCGAATCTGGGTGGGCGGATCGGAGGGCTAACGGAGCGCGGAGCTGATGGCAGGTTTATGCGCGGGGCCCGCTGAATTATTTTATCATTTTTTTACGTGGCAGGGATTAAAAACTTTGAGTAATATGGGTTTTTGAGGCCTCAGAAGGGGTCTGATAACCTAAAAAAGGAATTTCACGCTTTGGAGGAGTTCAAAGGCACTTGAGAGGGGTTTTATGTGCTTTGAGAAGGGTTTATGGCCAAAAAAAGGGGTTTATGCCTTGGGAAAGGTAAAACACGGCCAAAGATGGATTTTATACATTTGGAGGGGAATTTTATGCATAGGAATGAGTCCTAATGCATTTAGAAGATGGTTTGAGAGGCAACCGAGGGTTTTGGCTAAGTTTCAGGCAAACTTAGCAATTCCCAAGCATAGTCAAGGTTATCTTTCAACCAGAGGGAGGGGATATGTACATAGGGGAGCTATTTAGTGCTTTTTAGTAAGGGGAAGGGGAAAAAGATAGGGATTTACATAATAATGTTAGAAGTTAATATGAAAATGACAAGAAAGCGCTAAGTTTAGAGATCTTAGGCCACTTAAAAGGGAAAAATGGCTCATAGAGTAGTATAAGAGTACTCCTAAGCAAAGCAAACCTTTACATAGGCCAATGATATGACAAATGATGAAACTTAAGAGATATCAAGCAGATCTTGACCTCTTTGGGGAGGCTAGTGAATGATTTGGGGAATAATAAGAAGGGGGAGTTAGACATGCCTCGCTTGAGCTCCTCCAAATGAAAAATTGCCTCATCATTGTGATCTGAATAGATATAACACTTGAAAACATGAAATGGATCACATAGCTTGATTCTGCAACTACAAAACTACTTACCCAGCCTTCTTACCTAGCAATTTTTCTTCTTTTTGCATGGGTGCACTTAGACTTGCAGACCCTGATTGTCTTCTTTTCTTTTAACTGCCCTCCTATGTAAAATCAACCCTTATCTCTTCCAAGGGCCCAGATTAAGTAGTTGGGCTCCTTCATTTCTCTACCTCGCTACTGATCTGCCAAGCTTAAGCTGTTTGGACAGATATTCATTCTCTATCTTCTAAAACAAGAAATTTAAACCTAGGGAAGCCAAGATTAAGCTGTTTGTCTTTCCCTTATCTGTAAAACTCTTCAAAAATTGTATGATTCTTCAAAGTGGAACTTCTTGGAAATATGGAACCTTGCAGCATGACAAGATGACATATTTGGCATGTAAAACAGTTAATCCTGAAATATGAAACCTATTGCAATAGGAGGCTAACAAGTTGCATCATCAATAAAAGTAACATAATAACGAGAGCCACCGAGAGATGATACCTGAGCAGGTCCCCATACATCTGTATGTACAAGCTCTAATTTTTCGCTCTTCTTTTCTTTCCCAACTCTGAGAAATCTGACTCTCTTCTGTTTTCCATAAATTCTATTCTCATAGAAGTCCAAATCAACATTCTTCAAACCCGGCAACAAATTCCTTGAGTGAAGAATCTTCATCCCCTTTTCACTCATGTGTCCGAACCTATGATGCCATAATGCTACATCTGCTCCTTTGGAAGTTAAAGCATTAACAGAGTTAGAAATACCATTGCATAAATACAATCCTTTTTTCCTTTTGCTATTACCAGGGCTCCTTTGGTGACTTTACAAGCTTTATCTGTGAAATTTGTCACATAACCTTCACCGCCTAACTACCCTATTGAAATCAGATTTTTCTTTAGATATGGAACATGCCTTAACTCCTTTAGTAGCCATTGGTTTCCATTCTGCTATTTTACAAGAACCTTACCCATTCCAACAATTTTACAGGGTTTATCATCACCCAAACGAACTTGTCCAAAATCTCCTTGAACATAGTCATGAAAGTATTTCTTATCAGGTGTGGCATGGAATGAGGCCCCTGAATCTACCACCCAGGAATCAGTGATATTTTCGAAAGAAAGAATCAAAGCATCTTGTAACACCTCACCTGTCACATTTGCTTCATGATTGTTTTCTTGTTGTGCATCTCCTTCTTTTCCCTTCTGAGATCCATAGTATTTCATTAGGTGTCCTTTCTTTCTGCATTTCTAGCACACTATCCCCGATCTGGATTTGGATCTGCCTTTCCTTGATTTACTGCGATATCCTGAGCTCTTTGCTCTTTCCATTTTTCTTCCCCTAGACTCTGCACTCAAAGAATTATCTGATGTCTCACTGGAGCTTTTCCGTCGCATTTCCTCGCTAAGGATAGCACCGACAACATCATCAAACTTTAAAGTACTAGATCCAGAGACAGAGTTACTAATGGCCATTACTAAACCCTTCCAACTTTCTAGTAATGAGCACAAGAATAAAAGAGCTCTAACTTCATCTTCAAAGTTTACCCCTATAGAATTTAACTGACTTGTAACTGTATTAAAATCATTTAAATGATTTGCAACAGATCCACCTTCCGACATCTTCATATTAAATAACCGTTTCATAAGAAATACCTTATTTGAGGCCGAGGGTTTTTCATATAGTTTCGACAACGCCTGAATCAAACCCTCTGTCGTTGTTTCCTTCGAAATGTTGAAGGCAACTAACGCAGCGAGGCACAACCATATTGTTCCGAGTGCCTTTCTATCGAGAAAGTTCCATTCTTCATCTGTCATAGCCGTCGGATTCTTTGTTTTTCCGCTCAATGGTAGGTAAAGATCTTTCTTATACAAATAATCTTCCATCTGCATCTTCCATAGCAAGAAGTTTTGGCCGTTAAATTTCTCAACCCTAAACTTACCATCTTCCACCATTGCTCCCACTCGAACGAGGAACCCTTCTTTCCTACGAGTTTATCAGCCAAATAGACCTTCGGCTCTAATACCAATTCTTAGAAAATTATATATTACAAAGCAATGGAACACATAAAATATTGCAGAAATATAAACACAGAAAACACATAAAACAAGAGAGACACAGATAATCTTCCATCTACATCTTCCATATCGAGAAGTTTTGGCCGTTAAATTCCTTGACCCTAAACTTACCATAAGTTCTACCGTCAGATCATCCACCTAATGAACGGCCCAGATTGACTAGAAATTACCATACTTTTACAAGGCAATTTTACATCTTTTTATCCAACCTGTGTATCATTTATGATGAGTATGAGTAGGAACCTGAACA
Organism: Pinus tabuliformis; assembly: GCA_031772625.1. Lineage (NCBI taxonomy): Eukaryota > Viridiplantae > Streptophyta > Pinopsida > Pinales > Pinaceae > Pinus > Pinus tabuliformis. Next base: position 825,159,817 of record CM062817.1, read on the forward strand.
TCAACACACAGCGAAGGATGACCTCCTTCTATCCGCACCTCCTCCGCTTTTTCCTGACATATTTGGTGATTCTTCTATCTTTAATTTTCCTTGTGTAAATCCATCCACGGATGCATTCACTCTTGATCATTCTCAAAACACACTTGATGTCAATCCATCATTTGACAACGGAGAGGACAAATTCTTCATTGAAAATCCACTTGATTTTTCATCTGTTTTTTCTAGAAATGAAATGGGTGAACATTCTTGCTTCTCATCTACCCCTTTGTTTGATTTATCTGATTATGAGGATGCCAATGAAATCATTAGTTTTTCTGATTATAGCCGTCGTGCTCCATTTACTCCCATACTCGATCGCAATGATGATTCTATCACTATTGATCTTTCAAAGCCACTTGTTTATGATGATCTATCTATCAACGAAGTCGAAACCCCGCAGACTATCAAGGTACTTCAGCCTAAGCTGATGGTTATGTCAAGCCCTCACTGTCCTGAGGTTCGTTTCACTTATGATCAACAAATTGTTGAAACACCCAAGGCTCCTCATCACTCATTTGTAAGTATTGAAGATCAATCCAACACACAGATCTTTCCTTCTCCACTTGAACTACATGATCTCGTCTCTCATGCATTAGAAGAATCTTACACAATAAGCACACTTGAGCGATGCAAGTTGTCTATGTTTCTCGTGTTTGCTTACATGTCACAGTCAAGAGAGTGCATATGCTTAACATCTACATGCAGTGTAGCACAACACCATGGTAAGTCCACAGAGTGCATGTCATGCGCTTTCACTTTTTTCTTTTTTGTGGACGCATTTAAACTCGGAGTGTGTTTGTCTTAATTGTTATATCTTTCATGTTTGTTGGTTCACCTGACTATGCTATTCGGAAACCATGCCTTCACCAAATTGGGTCGACCAGTGCGTCGGTGGCTGCATTACAAATATCACTCGACATGAGCAGACCCATGCACCATTAGCTTAGGAGTAGGAGTAGTGTTTTCTTTTGCCTTGTTTTTCTTGCATGCATGTTTGCTTTCTTGATTTTTTTATGTTTGCTTACTTGTTTCACTTTCTCATTTGCTTATACTCTTGTTTACGTATGTGGGTTAGTTTTGCATGAAACCATGTGTTGAGTCTTGAAAATGTCATTCATTTGCATTACACTTTCGCTATTATGTCCATTATATCACCTCCATTTCACCTCCATTTCACTACTATGTCACCACATTCATCCCACTTTCATTATCATTGGGCTACCTTTATGTTTTTCCAATATTTATTATTTCTAAGCCTTTTAAGTGAATTTGTGGTTAAACATTAGAAAATAATGTGCATATGCTTATACCTAACAAATGGGTTGAGTTTGTTGACATGTGTAGGTTGAAAGGAGACTTCTAGAAGACCCTTATGTGGCACTCTAAGGCCAAATTCGAATTTGGTTGGAAAGAATCATGGGATCATGAGGATATGTGTCACATCTCCTAATTGTATTGTAACTCTAAAAGACATGTGTCTTATCAGTTCCTATTTTGATTAGGACTCTAGAGGTAGAGGGAGATATTCATGGATTATCATTAATGAGATGGCTCTCATCTTTTTGTATAAATAGGAGATCTCTCTCCTTCATTAGTTAGTCTTTTTAGTCTTTTTTTAGTCTCTTTAGTCTCTTTTTAGTCTCTCTTTGGAGAGCTTTGTTGTACTTTGCACTTTTGAAGAAATTGAATAAAGCTTTGATGTTCTCAACATGGAAGGAGATGTGAAGTAGATGTCATGGAGCATATTAGGATGTAAGTAGATTAGATTTCATTTTGTAAATATTGCTTTGTAGAATGTAAGGTAGATTAGATTTTCATTCATGCAATTTTAAGTATGCTTTGATTTCATAGGTAGAAGGGGGCCCCTGCCTTGTATAGTTTGAATTATTGCATTTTATTTTCTCCCGGGATTTGTTTTTATGTTTATGTATTTGCTTTACAAACTAATGGTATTTGAAGTTGACAGGTTCAAGCTGCTGCCTTTGTTTTTATAGCTGATTTTTAATTTTATTTCTCAAAGAGCTGCTAACACATAAATGATCTTCATCATAAATTGTTATATTTTAAGATCAAAATATCACTAACTTGCAGCTGGCTTTGAGTGCTTTTCAGACTGTTCTTTCACTACTTTCTAACCATACTTTGCATAGTACATATGGCTGAAGTAGAGAGTTAGAAAGAGCAAAATATTATTACTAGTCTTTAAAGTAGATTTTTGGTTTTAAGTGCTTCTTAGACTAATCTTTCACTACTTTCTAATCATACTTTGCATAGTACATATGGCTGAAGTAGAGAATTAGAAAGAGCAAAATATTATCATTAGTCTTTAAAGCAGATTTTTCTCACTTTTCTAATTCAACTTAAGCTACTTTCTATCCGTGCTTTACACAGTACATGTGCTTAGAAGCATCGAGTTAGAGAGAGATAATCTTTATCTTTGGTTTTAAAAGTGACTTTCTTTTCTTTTATTTGCAGCAGCATGAATGGTGTCTAGTGCCATTGGAAGTGGTCATTTACTTTCAAGTCATTTCAAGTTCTATGCTTTCAGTTTCATTTCAAGTTATTTCTTTCAAGCTCTTTCTTTGCAAGTTTAAAAGTTTGATTACTTTCTAGACTTATTTCTAACTACTTCCTAATCGTGCTTTACACAGCACATGTGTTTGAAGCAGAGTTTTAGGAAGAGTTGAACATTATAACTGGTCTTTAAAGTGGTTTTTCTTATTTGTCACCTTAGAGCTTGACTACTTTTTGGACTTATTTATGACTACTTCTTAATCGTGCTTTACACAGCACATGTGTTTGAAGCAGAGTTTTAGGAAGAGTTGAACATAAACTATAAAACAACGAAGTAAGAGAAAGGTTAACTAAGCACATATAGTGCACCACACTTCATCAGTTTACGATACCCGGATTGATAATTTATGTAGAGCAATTTAAGACATTAAATTGACTAAACATTTTGGCGCCGTTGCCGGGGAAGTGTAATTAGGAGACCTTATTTCTTACATCTGGAAAAAAAAAATTAATAATCCTTGAGTATGCTCTCCTCTTACACTTTGTGTGATCTGGAGGATCAGAAAAAAGATTGTTAAGTAAAAAAAGACAAAACAATAATTCTTGAATATGCTCTCCTCCTGCACTTTGTGTGATCTGGAGGATCAGAAAAAGAATTGTTACAAAAAAAAAATAGGAGACAAAATAAACTTCATCACTTCAATTGATTCAATAAAAAAAAAAAAATGAAAAAAAAAATAAATAAATAAAACTCAAGTGCTTTGATAGGTTCAAATTGTCCAAAATTGTCTGGTTATGCTTTGTAGTGGTCTTCAAAACACTGTATCTTGTTCAAATAAGGTTTTGCAACTTAGTTGCAAAAACTGCCCTGATCCCGCAGCTATCTGACAATCCCGCAGCTGTTTCAAGGTTTAACAAGTTACAGGCATCTAATAAAAAAACCGACCACATGGGCATCTCCAGAATTGTCCCGACATGGATCCTATCCTAGTCACCCAGCTCAGATCGATGAAAAACCAGCCTAGGACCTTAGTGAAAGTCTTGTTTTTAACATGTTTTTCTTGAAGTATTTGCTGCCTGAAATTGAAAATCATTAATCCTTTTTATAAAAATTTTACAATTTCAGAGAAGAGAAAAAAAAAAGAAAAACAATCTAGGGCTATCTCCATTCTTAGTTTTCACTGTGGCTTCAATAAAAAAAAAAAAAATATAAAATAAAAAAAATATGCCTCCCTGTTCAAGCTTTGACTTGTTGATTCCTGTAGGAGGCATTCATCATTCAGTGGCAGATTTCTGAGTTGATTTCACCTTTGGATAGCTACCTCATCAATTAGAAGCAGAGAATTAAACTTACTAATGATGGGCAAGAGCATATGGAAGAGATAGTTGAGCATCTCGTTGTGAAACTTCCCATTGCTTTACTAAATCATCCTTTATTTTCTCAACTAAGACCCTCAACCAAATTGAAGTACTGCAATAATCCCTGTAATCCATTTGGAGAACCGTTTGATGTCAAAGCTTCTGAATGCACAGTGGTCACATCTATCCTTAGAGGGCTAAAGATGCGGACAGCTACGAGACTGTTTGCATTCTTGAGAAAGTGGAATTTGTGAGAGTCCTTATCAAAGGGGGCGTACAAGAAAACGTATGTATTATACATAATCAGTACATATTTCAGCAGAGAAGGCCCTGTAAGCTCAAACTTCCTCGCTCCACCTACTAAACACCTGCAAAACAATAGATCAGATAAGAAAAAACCGAATGCAAAAAGAGCAGAACAGAGAAAAAAATTAACTCAGAGAAAAAACGCAAGACCTGAAAAACGTCAAACTTCACACCTTCGATTCTCCCAAACAGAGGCGAATTTCAAAAAACTAAAACATGGGTTTTGTTGCCAGGTGGGTTAATTAGATAACCCAGAAACCGATTTGGAAAATTCGTGGTGGTATGGGAGAAATGTTCGGTTCTTTGGAGCCCGTTTTTGACTGCCGCGCGTGAAAATTAAGTGGTTGTTTGAATAACTCCGCGTACCTGAGGGAAAGAGTTGTGATGGGGATCAATTACATGCTGACTAAACATTTTGGCGCCCATGCAACTACAAATCTCCGAATCCTCCACGTCTACCAGTTCATAATCACTACAGGTTTTCAAATTACATATGGCTGTTACGGTGGTGCGTCATTAAGGGCCTGTACCCTAATGACGTAACCTAACGCACTACGTCTCTCTGCTCTCGTTTCATAAGCCATGTGTCACTCCATAATCAGAAAACGAAGAAGGTAGCCGTTCCGTCCATAATTTCAAAACCCTCCATGTTTATCATTCCTTACCATCATCTACCGTGTTTCATTATCTACGGTTACCATCCTCTGTTTTTTTTTCTCCTCTGCCATACAGCCGTAAACCTGAGATACAGTCGTATTGCGACTGTCAGTCACTATTTCTACCATATCCACGCTAACTCCACCGCTCAACTCTCAATTCCATCCGTAAATTCCCGGTATCTAAAGCCGTTTTCGCACCGTATATCCTCTGTTTCACAAGAAGTGACTGTGTAAAGTCAAGAAGTTACTGTGTGAAGTCCCGAAGTTACTGTGTAGGGTCACCATCAAAGTCGTGTTTTAAATAGAGCTGAGGAGTCGATGGGAAAAATTTTAAGGGCTGAACCAGAAGGTTCGAAATTCTTGGAGGCATACCCTCAGGTTGAGGAGGCACTACAAAAAGCTAATTGGTTACAATGTATCAGAAAGTTTAAGGGTTATCATAAAGAAGTAACCAAAGCCTTTGCAAGATCATTTAAGGATAAGGACAGCCAGGCAGAGGTGGGAGATTTAACAGTTACAGTCAGCGAAGGAAGCATAGCAAGGGGAGACATTAAAATATTTGAAGGAGTTTAGTAGCATAAATTTAATCTTTTTGATCAGCGATTGAAACTCCTAGGTATGAAATTGGTTTTCATGTTTCAAACTCCACAGTTCCATTTTTCAGCCGAAGCTTGAGATGGAGAAACTGCTTAGTTCGCACACAGCCACTCCATTTCACTGCACTTTCTACACTCTGCAATCCCGCAGCCATTTAGTGATCCCGCAGCCATTTAGTGATCCCGCAGCTGTTTTGTTAAACTCTAGGTTGTAGGTGTCATCAGGCAAAACAGGCCACATGGGTAGCTAGGGAAATTTCAGTACATGGATGGTGTCCTATCCATTCGGTCAAATTTGCTGAAAAAGACCCCGGTCAAAGGGAAGTCAAATTGGGTGTTATAACAAAGTCGCCACACTGAGTCGCCACACTAAGTTGCTGCATGTCAAGAAAAAATAATAATTTTGAATCAATGAAATGAACAAGTTATTTTCTCACTTTTCTGAAGGTATTGATTAATTTTGGACTGATAATGAAATTGAATGGCTAACTTTTTATTCAAGATTTTTAGCTACAGAGCTGTTCCTCAATTCCGCAGCCAGAAAAACCTCATTGTTCAAATCAGCCTATCTTTCTCATACAAAATCAGATTTTGATGATTTAAGTACCATTGGAAAGATCTCAACAAGATCTATACAATGAGAAATATATCATTAGAGTTTGAAATGGCAAATAATGAAATAAATTGCTGAAAAGAAGCAACATCAACTTGAGGCACTAATTCCAAAGCAGGTATAAATTCTTTTGATTTTTCCTTTGAGAACTTGTTTCATTAATACAAATTCTTAGTTTTGTGTGTAAATATCATAACTAGAGAGATTGATCACCTCTCTCCTTTGATAATCTTACATTCCATTGCAGAAGAAGTATTAGTTTTTTTTGCAGGTTCCAGGAGGAAGGACAAATGACTACAAGGGAATGATGTCTCTCTAAGAGACCAATTTGTTTCATAAGAGGTTGATCCGCAACAAAGAAGAAATATGCTGATGCAAAATCAGATCCAAATACTTGAAAAACTTTCAGATACTATTGTCTCCATCACATCCATCCATCACATCCATACTCCATAATAAACCATTCACCTCATTCCACTCCATATTTTCCATTTTCATTCACATACACTTTCCATCTCTTTTTGTCCATTCATAACCCACCAATAAAAGCAAAAGGCTCATTCACATGCTTATTGCCCATTGTCATTTCTGTTCTCCATTGCCATTTTCCATTTTCACTTTCCATTCCTTGTCATTTTCATTCCGCAAATAAGCCCTGCTTCAATGCAAATTATTGAGTCCATAGTCCTTTGAGTCTAAGTTCTTTGTAAAAACACCTTGAGACTTGCATGCCTTAATGGCAAGTCCTCATGCTGACAAACAATGGGAATACATTAATGTCCCTTGTTCGTTAGATCTTCTAGGTGACTCGACATCAGCAAATTCATTCGTACCTAGCAAGATGTGTTTGGGCATCTTGACTCTCATTGACATCAATGGTGAGAGTACTCGTGTTGACTAGTGGCATCCATTAATGGCCACTAAGCCAACAATTTTCTACTATGTTCGACATCAGAACATCTTTTCACATAGTAGGAATTGTGCCAATGAGTTTTGAAGACATGAAGACTATTATTTTCAGCATTTTGGAGCAGATTCAGCAAGTTTTAGTAGAAGCAATAAAAAGCCATCTTATCTCTCTATCCATGACTCCTCTTGTTCAGCCACTTGAAGAAGAATATGATCAGAAGTTTTCAGCCACCACACACATACAACTCATCCATTCCAAAGGGTAAGTAAAGGTACGGCATTTTCTAACTTTTAACCATAGAATTCCATAAAAAGCTAGAATGATACTTGTTGGAAAAACATTTCTCTTCCTCATTTCATAAAACTGCCAATACCATCAGTTGGGGGGGGGAATACATTCATATTCATATCTTTCCATGTCCATAACATATTCAAGAGCTCACATACTTCCAATATATATTAATTATTACATTGCTATTATGAGCATACAATGGCTTTTGAAAAAGTGCTTAAAGGATAAATTGGATATAAACAAAATCATGGTTGTCACACAAGAACCAACCATCATGCAATCCAATAAAGATATACTTTGCAACAATAATCAAAATATCATTACGCAAAGTTCAAAGATCAAAATAGAAGGCAACAAAAAAAAAAAAAAAAAAAAAAAAAAAAAAAAAAATGGTTGTAACACAAGAACCAACCATGTTGCAATTCAAGTGAAACACTTTGCAGAAATATGAAGTTATCAAATGATATCATGCAAAGTTAAGCCAAAGCTCAAGAATCAAAAGAGTCAATGTAATATATGTTGCATGAGGACATGCAATAGCTTCAGTTGGGGGGTATGTTGAGTCTTGAAAATGTCATTCATTTGCATTACACTTTCGCTATTATGTCCATTATATCACCTCCATTTCACCTCCATTTCACTACTATGTCACCACATTCATCCCACTTTCATTATCATTGGGCTACCTTTATGTTTTTCCAATATTTATTATTTCTAAGCCTTTTAAGTGAATTTGTGGTTAAACATTAGAAAATAATGTGCATATGCTTATACCTAACAAATGGGTTGAGTTTGTTGACATGTGTAGGTTGAAAGGAGACTTCTAGAAGACCCTTATGTGGCACTCTAAGGCCAAATTCGAATTTGGTTGGAAAGAATCATGGGATCATGAGGATATGTGTCACATCTCCTAATTGTATTGTAACTCTAAAAGACATGTGTCTTATCAGTTCCTATTTTGATTAGGACTCTAGAGGTAGAGGGAGATATTCATGGATTATCATTAATGAGATGGCTCTCATCTTTTTGTATAAATAGGAGATCTCTCTCCTTCATTAGTTAGTCTTTTTAGTCTTTTTTTAGTCTCTTTAGTCTCTTTTTAGTCTCTCTTTGGAGAGCTTTGTTGTACTTTGCACTTTTGAAGAAATTGAATAAAGCTTTGATGTTCTCAACATGGAAGGAGATGTGAAGTAGATGTCATGGAGCATATTAGGATGTAAGTAGATTAGATTTCATTTTGTAAATATTGCTTTGTAGAATGTAAGGTAGATTAGATTTTCATTCATGCAATTTTAAGTATGCTTTGATTTCATAGGTAGAAGGGGGCCCCTGCCTTGTATAGTTTGAATTATTGCATTTTATTTTCTCCCGGGATTTGTTTTTATGTTTATGTATTTGCTTTACAAACTAATGGTATTTGAAGTTGACAGGTTCAAGCTGCTGCCTTTGTTTTTATAGCTGATTTTTAATTTTATTTCTCAAAGAGCTGCTAACACATAAATGATCTTCATCATAAATTGTTATATTTTAAGATCAAAATATCACTAACTTGCAGCTGGCTTTGAGTGCTTTTCAGACTGTTCTTTCACTACTTTCTAACCATACTTTGCATAGTACATATGGCTGAAGTAGAGAGTTAGAAAGAGCAAAATATTATTACTAGTCTTTAAAGTAGATTTTTGATTTTAAGTGCTTCTTAGACTAATCTTTCACTACTTTCTAATCATACTTTGCATAGTACATATGGCTGAAGTAGAGAATTAGAAAGAGCAAAATATTATCATTAGTCTTTAAAGCAGATTTTTCTCACTTTTCTAATTCAACTTAAGCTACTTTCTATCCGTGCTTTACACAGTACATGTGCTTAGAAGCATCGAGTTAGAGAGAGATAATCTTTATCTTTGGTTTTAAAAGTGACTTTCTTTTCTTTTATTTGCAGCAGCATGAATGGTGTCTAGTGCCATTGGAAGTGGTCATTTACTTTCAAGTCATTTCAAGTTCTATGCTTTCAGTTTCATTTCAAGTTATTTCTTTCAAGCTCTTTCTTTGCAAGTTTAAAAGTTTGATTACTTTCTAGACTTATTTCTAACTACTTCCTAATCGTGCTTTACACAGCACATGTGTTTGAAGCAGAGTTTTAGGAAGAGTTGAACATTATAACTGGTCTTTAAAGTGGTTTTTCTTACTTGTCACCTTAGAGCTTGACTACTTTTTGGACTTATTTATGACTACTTCTTAATCGTGCTTTACACAGCACATGTGTTTGAAGCAGAGTTTTAGGAAGAGTTGAACATAAACTATAAAACAACGAAGTAAGAGAAAGGTTAACTAAGCACATATAGTGCACCACACTTCATCAGTTTACGATACCCGGATTGATAATTTATGTAGAGAGATTGTAACAGATCAGGGAAGCCAGTTTACATCAAGGATGGTGGAAAAGCTGATGGAGGAATATAAGATTAAGCATAGAACATCTACTCCATACCATCCGCAAGCGAATGGTCAAGTAGAATCTACAAATAAAGTTCTTGAAAGCATCATCACAAAGACTGTTCATCTTCATAGAAGAGATTGGGCAGAAAGGCTTCCTGAAGCCTTATGGGCCTACAGAACTACATGGAGGAACACTACAGGACATTCTCCCTATGAACTTGTTTATGGGAAGGAAGTTCTGTTCCCCATTGAGTTTCAAATCAAGACCTTCAAGACAGCAGTTCAATTGGGGATGAGCTTATCAGAAGCCCAAAAGCACAGAATGGACCAGTTAAATGAACTAGATGAAATGAGACAAGATGCAATTCTAAGAACCGATCTAGTTCAGCACCAAAGAAGTAAATGGCATGATCGACATATCAAGGAAAAGAAGTTTCAAAAGGGTGATTGGACACTCTTGTTTGATTCGAAATTTAAAGACTTCAAAGGGAAATTTCAAACTCATTGGCTTGGCCCATATGAGATTGATGAAGTCTTTAATAACGGAGCAGTTAGAGTGAAGACTATCGATGAACTTCAAACTCCCTTTATTGTGAATGGCCACCGGTTAAAAGTCTACCACAAGCCACTCTCAAAAGAAGAGTTTGTTAAGTTATTTCAAGACGATTCTGGAATGAGGCTGGTGGAGAAGAATTCTTCTCCTCCATCAGCCTAAATCTCTGTTTCTTTCAATTTGAAAAAAAAAAAAGAAAAAAAAAAAGAAAAAAAAAAAAGAAAAAAAAAAAAAAAAGAAGAAAAAAAAAAGGAAAAGAAAAAAATAAGTGTATGAGCCTGAAAACCAATCTCTGATTGGCAGTCTCATACAGAAAACATAAGGTGAAAATCAGGGTCACCTGACACCTCATGATTTCCCAAGAAAAAAAAAAACTCCCTTTCCCTCTTTCATTTCCATTCCATTTATTTCGTTCATCCATTCATACATTCATTTCTTCACTCCACCTCACTGTTTTTCACTCATCCATTCATCCATTCATTTCTTCACTCCATTTCACTTCATTAATAAAGTTTTTTTTTGGCAACTAAAGTGTTTTTCTGCAGCTAAGAAGACTTCACTACAATTCTGCAGCTGTTTGACGATCCTGCAGCTGATTAGCTTTCCTGCAGCCTTCTGTACCTGCACACAAAAAAAAAAAACACAGTGTGTCTGAAGAAAACGTTTACAGCTCAGAAGTATCAAAGACCAGGAGAAAGATCATATGCTAGCAATAAATGTTTACAAAGGTTAATAAATCATCAGAAGCCAAATAAAATATGATTCAAGGTATGCTCAAAAACCTAGACTTATGGTTATTTCATTATGCGACTTTTCTTGGATTATGTTTTATTGGCCACTTAATGTAATGATGACCCACTCTCCTTTCTCCCATGCAACTACAAATCTCCGAATCCTCCACGTCTACCAGTTCATAATCACTACAGGTTTTCAAATTACATATGGCTGTTACGGTGGTGCGTCATTAAGGGCCTGTACCCTAATGACGTAACCTAACGCACTACGTCTCTCTGCTCTCGTTTCATAAGCCATGTGTCACTCCATAATCAGAAAACGAAGAAGGTAGCCGTTCCGTCCATAATTTCAAAACCCTCCATGTTTATCATTCCTTACCATCATCTACCGTGTTTCATTATCTACGGTTACCATCCTCTGTTTTTTTTTCTCCTCTGCCATACAGCCGTAAACCTGAGATACAGTCGTATTGCGACTGTCAGTCACTATTTCTACCATATCCACGCTAACTCCACCGCTCAACTCTCAATTCCATCCGTAAATTCCCGGTATCTAAAGCCGTTTTCGCACCGTATACCCTCTGTTCCATATACCCTCTATTCCACAGAGTCTGAACAGAGACCGAGAAGTTACTGTGTGAAGTTACGGAGTTACTGTGTAAGGTCACCATCAAATTTGTGTTTAAACAAAGTTGAAGAGTCAATGGGAAAGCTTCTGAGGGCTGAACCGGAAGGTTCGAAATTCTTGGAGGCATATCCACAGGTTGAGGAGGCACTACAAAGAGCCAATTGGTTACAATGTATCAGAAAATTTAAGGGCTATCATAAGGAAGTAACCAAAGCTTTTGCTAGATCGTTTAAGGATAAGGAAAGCCAGGCAGAGGTGGGAGATGTAACAATCACAGTCAGCGAAGGAAGTGTAGCAAAGGCTACTTCTCTACCCCAGACCGGTGAACGATGGTTCAAAAACCGGGCAGTCCAAGATCAGCAATGGAAGAGGATTCTCAAAAATCCAGGTATGGACACAAGTGTTTTTACCAAAGGCATTCCAATTTCACATGTTAAAGATGAATGGAAAACTTTATTGCTGTTAGTACAAAAGTTTTTCACTTGTGAAGGAAGATTTGGAGTGATGTATGTCTACCATGGTAAAATTATGATTCAGTTCCAAGGAGAGCATGATATAAACCTTCCTTATTTCCTATTTCAAAGCCTTAGGAAAATGTGTTCCATGGCTCAACGAAATCCACGAAATGTAGAAGCTTACCTCTGTCACCATGGTCTTGTAAAGTTATTGATAGAAGAACAGTTAAAAGAAAAACGAGACACATGGGAAAAATTCCTTGTAAGGAATCATTTTGCAGAGCCTGGAGAGTCTTCTATACCTAGAAAGAGCAGAAAGAAGAGAAGGGAAAGTATCTCTGAGACTGATGTCTTTGAAGGACAAACTGTAGAAGAAATAGAAGTCCATCATCCTGAACCTGAGATTGAACCCACTGAAGACAGTGCTCAAGAGGTCATCTCGGAAACCCTCGCTGAACTTGCTAAGGAAACTGCCAAAAAGAAAAGAGAGGACAAAAAGAAACAAAAACAAGATAAGGGGAAATCCATAGTGCAAGAAACTTACCAGACCACAGAGCATTCTAGTGGTGAAGAAGAGGATAACCAGCCTTTAGCACAGAGGATAACCAAACTTCTTGAGAAAACTGCCCACTCCAAAGAAGTAAAAGTTCAAGAACCAAAGGAGAAAGCACAAAAAGAAATGCAAAGTGATGTCATTCTGAGAAGGAGTAGTAGGTTGCAAGGTAAAACAAAAGCCATGAGGACACTCTTTGTTGACCTTAGCACACCTGAGAAGAGTGCTACACAAGTAAATCTTGAGGATAGTCCATCATCACGTGAGGCAGCCACTCCTCCAAGAGAATACAGCCTATTCCAGCCAGAGATGGAAACTGAAATTGAACAAGAATGTAGCCCAAGAAAATCACCAAGTATTGATCCAATTCAACAGGAGGTATACAATTATTATGAGACATTGGAGCAAAGAACTGCTGGGCCAAGTAATGTTCTGTCTTATGAGAAGCAAATAGATTCACTTAAACAGGAAATCTATGAGCTTGAAGTGTTGAACCGTCACATTAAACAGAGAAATGAAGAAATGAAGCAGCAAGCTGATATTGCCAAGGCAATCCAAGATAATACCTACCTTCATATGAGCATGTGGCAGAAGAAACACAGCAGGTTGAAGAAAAGATGCCAAAGGTTGAACAGAGCCCTAATTAACTTGAAATTCAAATGTATGTTCAAGAAGCCAAAGGTTAATTTTTCTACACAGAGGAAGAGAAGGAGGTTGGATGTCCTGGTTGAGGCATCCCAGCAGATGGACTGAATTGTGTTTTCATTGCATGAGGACATGCAATACCCTCGGAGTGGGGGTATATGTAGAACCTCTATTTTACACCCATTTGTCTACCATTTTCCTTCACTTTTCCTTATCTTTCCTTCACTTTTGCCTCATTTCCACCATAAAACCTCTCAGATCATTACATTCAGTGTCAATAAGCATGATCAAGCAAGTTTGCTAATGGATGATTATTTGTTTAGTTTTTTTGACATACTTACAGGATCCCGCAGCTATCTGATGATCCCGCAGCTATCTGGAGATCCTGCAGCCATTTTGTTAAACACTATGATCCACGTGTCAGATTGCTAGACGGGCCACATGGGCACCTAGATATCATCATGGTCGAGGTTCCTATCCTATTGTTTCAACCATACACGTCACCTTCAGCCATGGTCAAAGCAGGTTTAACCACGGTCAACTCAAAGTGGTTCAACGGTGTTTGAAGGCTGTTCGGTCACGGCATCTCCAATGGCGATTTGTCCAAGTTCTGAAGGCGATAGGGAACGCAATCCAACCAGGATTTATGATCCATGATGACAGGAACCATCAAACTCGTTATGCAACCGTGATGTGTCAAAACAGACCTTTAATACGCATGACTGTCTTTCGTTTTTCTGTTAACTAGTTGTACACGTAGATAGGTTAGAAAAGCCTATAAATTGATGCGTCTGCGTACGCTCAAAAGACTTTTGATTGGTAATATTTTGCTGTACTGTGTTGAATTAAGGAGCGGTTGTAAACTCTGTTTTTTTTTCCAGCACTCTATTTTGTGACCTGTTGCAAATGGAGTAATAAATACAAGCACTGTTTTGAAGTTTCCAGCTATTTGAAGTCTTTTATGGTTGAATGGACAGAGGGCCCCTGCCCATCTCAGCCTTTTGTAGAGTATTTCTTGTGCAGCATTTTATCATTTCCTTATTTGCTTTCTTGAAAATGTATAGTTTTGTTTACTTGTCTTCTTTTATTTTCAGCTGATCAGTGTTATCTTTTGCAGGTTCCTTTTTGCCCGGGATTTATTTTTATATGTGTTGTGTTTGCTTTGCAGCTGATGGTATTTTAAGTTGACAATTCAAGTGTTGTTTTTGCCTTTATAGCTAGTTTTTAAATTTATTTCTCAAAGAGTTGTTTACATATATGCATGATCTTCATCATAAGCTAATATCTTTCAAGATCAAAATATTACTAACTTGCAGCTTGTTTGGGTGCTTTTTGGACTGTTCTTAAGCTACTTTCTTTCCTTACTTTACACAGTACATGTGCTTTGAAGTATTGAGTTAGAAAGAGTAAATCATTACCACTAGTCTTTAAAGTAAAAGTTTTGATTTTAAAGTGTTTCCTAGACTATTTCCTCACTACTTTCTAATCATGCTTCCCATAGTACATATGGCTGAAGTAGAGTATTAGGAATAGCAAATTATTATCATTAGTCTTTCAAGCATATTTTTCTCACTTTTATAATTCCACTTAAGCTACTTTCTTTCCGTGCTTTACACAGTACATGTGCTTTGAGGCATTGAGTTAGGGAGAGATAATCTTCATTCTTGGGTTCTAAAAGTGATTCTTTTTCCTTTTATTAGCAGCAACTTGAACGGTGTCTAGTGCCATTGGTAGTGGTCATTTGCTTTCAAGTTTATTTCAAGTCATTTCAATTTCATTAATTTATTCCAAGCATTTCCTTTCAAGCAAATAGTTAGAAATCACTCAACACACACTTCCACTCATTTAGAATTCACTCTACACACACACCATCACTCACTTGTGTATAAATTCTCATTCCATCTAGGAACATAATTAAACCGCAACAACACCCCCCAACGATAAGAAAAACTCTAAGAGGATACTTAAGTACATATAGTACACCTTCACTTCATCAGCTTACGAGCCCCGGGTTGACAATAAATACTAGCAATTTAGATAACACTAAATTGACTAAACATTTAGGTTCCTAATAGCTGTACAAATGTCTGAAGAGATCATGAATCTAAGCAGAAAACGCTTCAAAGATACATAGGTTCTGTTTTGACATCTACAGCAGTTTCGTAGCGCGCTACGAAACTGCTGTAGAATGCTGTTTTGTGGAAAAACAATGAATTTTGATGATGAGGTCAGTTAATGGTGAAAGAAGGTCTCAAACTCAGGCAGTGAGATCATACATGTGTTTCATAACCACTCAAACAGTGACAGGTGTAGCTCTTGAAGAGAGGATAAAATATTTTGTTTATTTTCATAAAGTTTTCTCAAAGGCAATTTATGACCGAGCTACTAACGTATTGGTGAGGTTACCAGAATCTTCGGTTGATACACCTGTTGGTCCTTGAAGTATCCAGATCATATAACATATGGTGGTTATGCGTTGATTAATTGAAGGTTCAAAGAACTCGGAGTGTGGTCTTTAAATGATAAAGAGGAGTGGAAGACAGGGGACCGTGGATATAGGGTGATTAATTTCATCAATTAATAAGTTGTCTTACAGCTAGCATCTGAGACCAACTTGCTCGGTGATTGTTCCCTTAACATATCTTAGCCATAATGAAAATCATACAGCTGTCCAGCATCCAAGAAAGCATCAAGTCTGCGAGGAGAATGAAATTAGTATTTTAGTTGGATTAGGATTGTGTGTAATTTTAGTTCAGCATGTTTGTAATTAATACAGTAGTTAAGAGCATGTAGGAAGAGTTAATAGCCACCTTCGAGGCTCCCCTCATGCTGGAGGAGGAAGCTCGAGGTGTAAAAGTTTTCTTGCCTATATATGGGCCAAGTTAGGATGTAAAAAGGGTTGGATTGTATATACAAAAAGAGAGTTTTCTAGAGCTTATGAAAAGACTGTTACAGTAATAGCAAACAGAGTTTTTTCTTCCCAAGATTCTCAATGCATCTTTTTGTTCAAATGTGATGGTGGTTTTAGTTTCTTAATGTTCTTTTTACAGCCTTGTTATGGTACAATCCCTCAGAATTCATATTATATGCTCTGACTTCCTGTGTGCTTGACAGGCTGTGGGTTTTGGTGAAGCATGTTTGAACATCACTCAGAAATCATTTTTTAATGCTCTGACTTCCTGTATGTTCAGCAGGCTTTGATTTAGGTAAAATTATGTTTGAACCTTTGATGATGCAAAGAGCCTTGGCTTCTATGAGATGACTGTGATTTGGTTTATTAACTGTGAGAGACTCCATAGCCCAATGAAGACTAATTTGATGTATGTCCAGCCAGCTATATTTTTACAAATGTGTGAAGAGTTAGCCCTCTAGTGTTTGCAGGATTTTGTCAAGAGTCGTGAGAGAGCCCTCTCTGATTAGGAAGGCTAATTCCTAATCTAAAGTATGGTCTGAAACAGTTACATGAGACCTGGCTTGGTTGCAGTCCCTAGTACTGGTTTTGTGACTTAAATTGAAACAAGAAAGGTAAAGAACAAGAGGACTTGTGCAATTATAAATACTTGGTTATCAGTTTTCCTATCTCTTTATGTAGAACTTGTTATCTTCAGTCAATTATACACCAATGGAAAATATGTTGTGTTCGAAGTGAACCTTGGTGAAAACACAACACTTGCACGCTAACTAGTACCACCTACTCTAGTCGTTTGTTTTTGGGTTAACCCTTGTCAACTTAGTCAAGTAGAGTAAGGTGAGGGGGGCAACCTTAAAAAGTATGTCATAGGTATATACAAAATACTTCTTTGAAGTAATAACCTCTTTTTCGCTCAATAAATTGGTATCCCTCTTCCGCTTTTGAAATGAATAAGTGCTATGCACAGTTATGAAAATGAAAAGTGAAAAATGAAAATGTGAAAAATTTTGAAAAAATGAAAAATGAATAAGGCGAAATAAGAGAAAGTATTCATGCATAGAGAGGTGATGCAAGTAACTCCATCAAGGTACTGAAAAGGCTCACTAGCAATGGAGCAATGCTTGTGTTCCTGCGTGAGTCCATTGGGGTACTATTCAGGCCTGCTGGCAGCGGAGCAACACTAGAGATGAAACTTAAACTCTGACTATCATATTGCTTGTGTACCAATATACCCCTCATCCCACTTTGAAACAATTGTGTTGACTTGGATTGGAATGTGTGTTGACCGACCAAGAGCATGGCAGGTGCTACATCTTTCAATCAACCTAGTGTGGAAACCAAGATGATCTAAGAATCGAACAATACTTTCGAAGGAGTTAGACTTGCTTTTCACAAAACAAGGTCCATTCGGAGAGTTGGAGTTCTACTAGTGTGTCACCAAGTGTTGTAGTGGCTACAACCACCATCCAAAATTTTTCCTTAGCTTCGTTTTGCAGCCTCCCTACCAATGATCCTCAGCAACATGTCTTGCATTGTCCAATTACAAATGCTTCAGTTGAGTTTCAGTGGCCTGTCATCCTGTGTTTTCAACTTGTTTGTCTCCCACCCACAAGCTGACATTCTAGACTTAGTCATTTTTCTGGTTGTCTTGCTCACCCAGAAAATTGCACAATTCTGGAGGGGAACCAGCCTTCTCTCCAAAAATTGTGCAATCCATCTGGGCTGCCTACTGGGCTCCAGAAATGTGCAATCCAGTCAGGCAACCTTCCCTCAAAAAACTGCATAATGCAACCAACCACTAGGCTTCAACTCAAAAATTGTGCAATTCTTACTGATAGTTATGGCTTCAGTCCAGAAATTATGAAATGCATGAGGGAAAGCCAAACTTGCTCAGCCCAAAAAATGAACAAATCTCATTCCCAGGCTTGTAAACTTTTGCATGTGCTCCCAGGTTGACCAGTTCCCTTTAGGACTGACAAATTTTGATTTGCATGCATAGTTGCTTTTTCCAAAACAGAAAAAAAAAGCCAAAAAGAAAAAAACATCCTATATTTTAGGGATCCATTTTTAGCAACTGGAAGTTACATGCAAGATTCATTTTAGAAACTTCCCACCAATATTGGAGCTCATTCCTCACATCAATATTCGAGCTCTGACATCGCATATTGCATCTAGGAGAATTAACCACATTTAGCTCAACTTTTTCTCAGTAATTCTTCTTTTCATGTCTTTTGTTGCTTTTCTGTGAATGTTGTTTGCTTTGTGTGAATATTGTTTTCTTGGTTTTGTTGAACGGTTGATTTTGTTTTAATTCATGTTAGCTTGCAGAAGCATTGTTTCAAGTTTTTCATTGTATCTCATTGTTGTCACACGCATGACACTGTTTCTACATTGATAGTCGTCGTTGCAGCGAATCGCTTCACACACATGCTTATTTTCCCATTTTCTAAATCATGCACTCACCATTTGCATGCATGACCATTCACTCTTGTTTGCACTCAGCTTCGCCATACATTCAGAACTTTTCATGTTTTCAGTCGCTCGTCGGTGGGTCTATGCTGCCTTGGCCCGGACCTTGCCTTACCCGACTGGAAATGCACATTTATAAGAGTCAAGGCTCTCCCTTCCTCCCATAAATTGCATAAATTTTCCCCATCACTTGCCTCCAGGCTTGATTTGCGCAATTCTGAGAGGAAGTGCCTTGATAGCCCCAGAAACTACACAAATGAAGTTGCTAGGTTTGCATGTCCTTGCTGACTAAAATTGTGCCACGGGGGCTTCACTAGGGGAGAAATACCATACCACATGCATTTATATTGGGGGATATATATTGAGGAAAAAATGACAAAATATATTGAGCATATAATAGGGGTTAAAGGGTTTTTATATTGGAAAGTATAAAAAATGAGCTCAAATTTAATGAAAAAATATAAAGTGGTACAAAAAATGTTACTGAAAAAATGGATAGCTACAATATCTAGTGAAAGTAGGGGGTTTTTAAATTGGGAAGGTGTATTTGGTTCATATTTGTAGAGGGTTAAATAATGTGATTTTTAGAGGTATTTTCCAATACGTATTCAAATTAATGGTATTGTTTAGTATGCCACGAACGCACGTGCTATGTCAGAGGTTCATGGACTGAAGTCCCTGTGAATTGTGCATTACACAATTTTAGTCTTCAACAGGCCAGGCTGAACTGTGCATTGCACAATTCTAATAGTCTATCAGCCTCCTGACAACCCAAACTATGCCTCACATAGTTATGTCATCTGAAATCACCCGTAAATGACCTCAGGGAATTAATGAAGGTATTATAGACTCATGTGTTGGGGTGTGCCTATGTTATTTTATGCAACAGATCGATAAGATTGCGAAATACACAGACGCTGAAACATTAAGAGAAACACAGTAAGAAAACACATAAGCACAACAAGTTTAATAAGGAGTTCACCCAATCCTCCTGGGCTACGTCTCCTGGTCCAGCCTTCAATGGTGGCCTTTATATTGTGTCTTAAAGTAGAGTTTTTACAATAAGGAGCTCAATTTGAGTCTCACTTAATAGATGATGATCAGTAGGATTGTACTTGGATCCCCCAAGTCTCTAGAATTTAAAGACTCTCCTTACTAAATATTGACCTCAACTAGTCTTAGTGGTATGAGTCTGATCTGGTACTCAATACCTGACAAGTATTCATAGAAGAGTTTTCTTGAACCTCTCAAGCCTTCTCTAGAGTTCACAGACTCTCGAACTCTCTCTGTCTCTGTCTACTCGATGCTACTTTTTCTCTGCAAATCAGCTTGGCTTCTCTGTTCTCTGCAATTTTCTTCTCTCTTTTTCTGCCCCCCCTTCCTTTCTTCCTGTCTATTCGTGGCTTAAAGCCAATCCGCTTCCTGACTATTTGTTTCCGCTTCTTGGCTCTCTGGATCTCCTACCATTTTCTACTTGAATTCCCCTGCTCTACATCATCATCACTATGTACCGCTTCATAGAGAGGTGGCCACCTGTTTCCTCACGAATTAAGTGTCAGTTCTCTTTGAACAGTCATTATTTCCGTTGCTCCAAGATTGCCCGCGAAACTGATTCCTCTGCCAACTCATCGGTCATGCCGAACTTCAAATCTCATATGACTCAGCCTATTTCCCTGTCAAATCTGGTCATCCATTGGATCATTTCTCCACCATTGATCTGGAGCCTCTAGATCCTATGGTCTCCATCCATATCAGCCGGGTA
The DNA here is from genome assembly GCA_031772625.1 of Pinus tabuliformis. Lineage (NCBI taxonomy): Eukaryota > Viridiplantae > Streptophyta > Pinopsida > Pinales > Pinaceae > Pinus > Pinus tabuliformis. Next base: position 825,180,250 of record CM062817.1, read on the forward strand.
AGTAACATGCCCTTTACCCGTCCAATGTGAGTGGTTTTCTCTCTCATCTGCCAGACGTGTGTCACCCAGTGTATGGCATCAAGCGAGACTCAATTGAACTTGCTTACCACTTGAAGCCCTTCCGATATCCTATCAGTTTTAGTGCGGGACCCGCCTTCTGATGGAATCGGCGATTTCCATACAGTTTTATGCTTTCCTCGTGACCGAGCACTTGGGGGCTTTCCTTCACTGAGGGGGATGCCTCGTGATACGTGATTAGGGCTAATCGTGTATTAGAAACAACCTCCATTTTTGGATTTGACCACCAAAAGTTGGTTTTCAAGCATCGACTAAGTGAGGGTATAGTTGTCTCACTTGTCCGATCTCTATCCATTTTTCACTGCTTGGCTTTGAACCCTTTAGTCCAATCCTGAGGCACTCAACATCTCCCCTGCGCGTCGTCCTCACCTTCCAGTCCAGAACTGTGTCTTCCTTAAATTCATTGAGATATTCAGGTAACAGATCATCAATAGAAGGCAATTGACTCTGCTCTATGGGATCTTCAATTAATGAAGGTTCAAATAGTCTCAAGCTGTTTGCATTAATGACTGAGTAGGTGTGCATGTAAGTTGGTAAATCAAGGCGAAAAGCATTCTCACCAATTTTCTCAAGTATCTTGAAAGGTCCATACCTTATTGGCTTTAGCTTTCTATTTTCACCTTGCATTCTGTCTTTGCTGATATACAGCCAAACGTGATCACCAACTTGGAAACTATGCTCCATCCGATGTCTGTCATGCCTTGCCTTGTACTTTGCTTGGCTCGTTTCCAGCTGTTCCTATACTTCCTAGTGAATCTCTTGGATTTGTTCAATGAACTTGGTTGCCTTGTCCACATCACTGTGTCCATCAACTGTTATGTCTTTACCAAAGAAAAAATCCAAGGGAGACCTTGGTGTGAAACCAAAAAAAGTCTCAAAAGGAGATGTCTGTGTAGAAGAATTTTTTTCTCAGTTGTAAGCATGCTGCACATAACACAAATGTTCATCCCAAAGTTTGGGATTCTTGCTGCAATAGCCTCTGAGAAACTGGATCACTATCCTATTGACCACTTCTATCTGGCCATCTGTCTGTGGATGAAAGTCTGTGCTTTTCTTCAGTTTGGTGTCCATCAATTCCAATAGACTCGACCAAAACTTCCCAACAAATAGGGAATCTCGATCAGATACAATGGAAGTCGGTAATCCAAAATGAACCCATACATGCTGAAAGAACAACTTTACAATTTGTTTAGCTATAATTTTCTTATTACAAGGTATCAAAATACACATTTTACTAAACCTATCCACAACAACATATAAATAGTCATGACCTTTCCTAGATTTGGGCAATCCTCCAATAAAATCCATGGAAACATTTTCCCAAGGATGAGAAGGAAATGGTAGTGGAGTGTACAAGCCTAGTTTTCTATTGCTAGGCTTTCTTTTAGCACACATGGTACACCCTCTTACATATCTAGAAACTATCTCATTCATTTTTGGCCAATAACAAAATTTTTGTAGTTGTGCAACCATTTTACTTACACCAAAGTGACCTAATATTAGAGAAGTGTGTGCTTCTATAATTATCTTTACTCTTTCAATTTGTGGAATGCATAGCTTCCCACAATGATACAAGAGTTGGTCCTTAATATGATAATCCAATTCTTCTCCTCATTTTCCTTGACTTAAAGTTGCATATACATCTTTGAAATCTATATCTTGAGCATATTGTTCAATGTAGCTCTTATGCAATACTGAATTATGCTTAAGTATAGTAGATGCATTTATAATTGGTCTAGATAACATATCTGCAACTTTATTGTGTATGCCCTTTTTATATCTGATGACTAAATGAGACTGTTGTAGAAAACCCATCCATCTATAGTGTCTTGATTACTACAACTTAGTTTGGGAGTGTAGATATTGAAGTGGTTGATGATCAGTATGTATAATTGTCTCCTTTCCCATTAAGTAATGTTTCCACTTTTTCACACTCTGTACTAATGCATACAACTCTTTATCATATGTGGGATAGTTAACTACTGAAGAATTAAATGTTTCAGAATGATAACATATGGGTTTTCCGTGCTGTATCGACACTGCTCCCATGGCATAGTCACTGGCATCTGTTTGGATCTCAAATGGTCTTTGAAGATCGGGCAGTGCTAGTACAAGTGTTGTACTAATGTTTTCTTTCAAGGTGTCGAAGGCTTTCTGTTGTTTGCCTCCCCATTGAAACACCTTGTTCAATCCTGTTAAAGCACGTAAGGGAGCTGCAATTAAGGAAAATTTAGAAATGAACTTTCTCCAATATTGTGTTGCTCCTAAGAAGCTTCTAACTTCTGTAGCAGATTTGGGTTTAGGCCAGTTTATAATGACTGCAACCTTAGAGGGATCTATCTTCAATTCACCACCCCCTACTATATGTCCCAAATAATTCAAAGATGTTTTGCCAAATTCACATTTTGAGAGTTTAACATAAAGTTTTTCTCTTTTCAAAACATCTAGTGTCTGCTTAACATGCTTTAAATGTTCTTCCTATGTTTTTCTAAATATAAGAATGTCATCTAGATATACAATAACAAAATCATCAAGAAAAGGTCTGAGTACATCATTCATTACTCTCATGAAAGTAGCAGGAGCATTAGTTAAGCCAAAAAGCATAACTAGCCACTCATACAATCCCTGCTTTGTTTTGAAAGCAATCTTCCATGCATCTTGCTCTGCAACTCTGACCTGATGATATCCACTATGCAAGTCTAACTTGGAAAAATAAACACCTTCTCTCAATTGATCTAATAGATCATATATGCGAGGAAGAGGATAACGATTTTTTATTGTTATCTTATTCAGTGCTCGGTAATCAATGCACATTCTCCACGAGCCATCTTTATTTTTCACCAAAACGATTGGAGACCTAGATGGTGATGTGCTAGGTCTGATGAACCCATTCTTGAGTAGCTCCTGTACCTGCTTCTTGATTTCTGCACTCTCTAATGCGGACAACCTGTACATTTTGATGTTAGGCAATGGAGCATCTTGCTACAAATTAATATTATGCACTATTTCCTTTTTGGGTGGTAGACCTTTAGGTTATTGTAACAAGATATCATATTCTGAAACAACTTTTTCTTAATCAGCTTGCTATTTAGCATCGCAACCCTCAAATACATTGGTTTTATCAAGTCTCTTTTCCTTTACAACCATTAGTAAAAATTGCTTGCATGAATTTACAATTCGTTTCATCTGCCCTAAGTTTATGAGAGTATAATTATTCTTGAGCTTATGAGCTCTGACAATATATTCAATTCCATCTTTAACGAGTAGATACTTGTTCTCAACTCTATAGAAAATGGCTTTTCTATCATACAAGTAAGGACTTCCTAAAACAATTCCACATACATACAAAGGAACTATATCTAACTCAACCTCATCTACAAATGCTGACCCAAAAGAAAACTTAAGTTTACATTGTCTAGTCACTTGTAGTTGTTCTTTATCACATAACCAACCTAATGGATATGGCTTTTTGTGAGGCGTAGTCAGTAATCCCAAGTTCTTTACAATTGATTCAGAAATTAAATTTACATGTGAGCCACTATCAAACAAAGTATCAATCTTTTGATGATTGGAAATAACTTGAATATGAAAAAGCTCATGTCTTTTCTTCTAATTTTCTTCATATTAGTAGATTGTGCAGAATTACTAGTAGATGATTTAGAATTTTTACCTTTTATACTGGTGGCTGCAATGGTTGTTTCATCTCCTGAGTCTGACCCCAAATCTTTCTAAATAGCTACAATAGTCTTCTTCTTCTTGCCCTCGAACTTCTTAGGTCTTAGCTCCAAATGCAAAATCCAACAGTGCTCATCATCATGCCCATCCTTCTTACAATGAGTGAATGAAGACTTGCTTTTCTGTACAATGTTGGCCTTCCTCTCTTTCCATTTCTATTTTATTTTCTCCTTATTCTTGCTTGCAGTGGGTTTGGATGATCCCCCAACTTCTGGGTTCCCATTCTTTCCTCTAGCTTCTAAATGCGTAGCTTGACCATATACCTCATCTATACTAGTGGGATTAAACATGAGGATAGTGTGCCTCATGTAGCTGTGTAGACCACTTATGTACTTCAACAGAGTCTCAGGTGAGTCTAAAGAAATTCTTAGAATCAAAGCTCTTTTCCTAAATTCTTGGTTGTAACCTTGTACACTTTTCCCTTTCAATTGGCGAAGAGTTTACCAGCTCATCATGGCTTGCTGCATGTAAGCTAGTGGATAGAACTGATTTTTGATTGTAGAAAAAAATTCACTCCAGACAGAAATAATTTTACCATGTTTCTTTATGTCAGCTTGTGTCCTGCCTTCCCACCATACCAAGGTAGTACCTCCAAGGCGTAGGCTGGCCTGCTGAATCTTACTTTTGTTTGAGTCAATGCTTTGCACTCTGCAATAAACATCAATCTGTCTAATCCAATTATCCAGCTTCTCTGCATTCAACTCTCAATCCTATATTGGTAAATCAAATTTAACATCTAATTTAATCAAATATGTCTTCTTTTTATGTTCAGGGCTATTAGGAGGCGTGAGGAATTTTTCTTCTTTCCATTTTCCTTTGGAGTGGTCATGGAGGAGAGGCTCTTCTACTCCTTTGTCTTGTTTGGAGCTTGATGCATCTTCATCTCTTTGTTTCTTATAGTCCCTATACATTTCCTCCACCATGGATTTCAGGGTCATAAAACTATCCATGAACTGGGGGTCTGATTCCAAGGGATTTTCTTCTAACATTTTTGTCTTAGAATAGACTCTTCCAATTTCCAGGTTAGTTTCAACCAATTCTCCTTCTCCTAATTTAAGCTTTGATCTAGTTAGCATTCAACAACAAAATCTAGCACAAGCTTGTCTAACCTTAACAACCTAGATGCTCTTATACCACTTGATCTGAAATCACCTGTAAATGACCTCAGAGAATTAATGAAGGTATTACAGACTCAGGTGCTGGGGTGTGCCTATGTTATTTTATGCAATGGATCGATAAGATTGCGAAATACACAGACACTAAAACAGTAAGAGAAACATAGTAAGCAAACACATAAACACAACAAGTTTAATAAGGAGTTCACCCCATCCTCTTGGGCTACATCTCCTGGTCTAGCCTTCAGTGGTGGCCTTTCTATTGTGTCTTAAAGCATATTTTTTACAATAAGGAGCTCAATTTGAGTCCCACTTAACAAATGATGATCAGTAGGATTATACTTGGATCCCCAAAGTCTCTAGAGTTCACAGACTCTCCTTACTGAATCTTGACCTCAACTAGTCTCAGTGGTATGAGTCCGATCTGGTACTCAATCCCTGACAGGTATTCATAGAAGAGTTTGCTTGAACCTCTCAAGCCTTCTCTGGAGTTCACAGACTCTCAAACTCTCTCTATATTTGTCTGCTCGATGTTGTCTTTACTATGCAGGTCAGCTGGGCTTCCATGTTCTCTGTAATTTGCTTCTCTCTCTTTCTACCCCCATTCCTTTCTGCCTGTCTGTTCGTGGCTTAAAGCCAATCCGCTTCCCGACTGTTCGTTTCAGCTTCCTGAATCTCTGGATCTCCTACCTCTGTCTGCTTGAATTCCCCTGCTCTACGTCATCATCACTCTGTAATGCTTCACAAAGAGGTGGCCACCTGTTTCCTCACGAACTGAGTGTCAGTTCTCTTTGAACGGTCGTTACTTCCATTACTCCAAGATTTCCCGCAAAACTGATTCCTCTGCCAACTCATTGGTCATGCCAGACCTCAAATATCATATGACTCAACCTATTTCCCTGTTGAATCTGGTCATCCATCAGATCATTTCTCCACCATTGATCTGGAGCATCCAGATCCTACGGTCTCTGTCCATATCAGGCGAGTAAGTAGCATGCCCTTTACCCATCCGATGTGAGTGGTTTTCTCTCTCATCTGCCGGACGCGTGTCACCTAGTGTATGGCATCAGGCGGGACTCGGTCGAACTCACTTACCGCTTGAAGCCCTTCCGATATCCTGTCGGTTTTAGCGTGGGACCCGCCTTTTGACGGAATCAGTGATTTCCATATGATTTTATGCTTTCCTTGTGACCGAGCGCTTGGGGGCTTTCCTTCACTGAGGGGGACGCCCTGCGATACGCAATTAGTGCTAATCGTGTATTAGAAATTGCCTCTATTTTTTTTATTTGACCTTCCATTTATCAATTTGTGCCAGCGAGTAGTCACCATGGGCCAATGGTCTGCATGCTTTGACTGAGGGTCCTCATTGTTCTGTGCTGACCACAAATTGCCATTGTTTGGAGGTTATTTCTGATAAGCTCGACATCCATAAGAATTTGATACTTTAGCATGAGTTTTTGCAGAGTTCGAGAAACATTAGGAGAGTTTAAGGATCCAATTCAGATCATTTTGGCAGTTAGTCTCCTAGACTCCCAGTGAAAATTACGTAATCTTCCTAGTTAGTCACCCGGGTATGTTGCATGTCAGTCCTCAAAGTTGTTTTGGTTTCCAACTGAAATATTGTTTTCCATGAGTGTTTCTATGTCTCCAAGTATTGTAGGTGTTCGTCTGTCTCTTAGCACTACAGGTACAATGACCTCCAAGAGAGCGGGGTCAAAGGGCACTATCGAGAGTGCAACTAGAGATGTAGTTGAACAAGTGTCTATGAGCTTTCCTATCTATGAAGACACCAAGTTATTCATAGACAAAGATATCAAGATGAAATGGTAGGACATCAATGATAAATTCTCAGGCACATTTGAGGAAAATCTAGAAGACCACAGGGTTTATGTCAACATTCACAAGTCTGGCTTGTACCAGATTTCATACAGGTATACCGTGTTTCCATGCACAGACATGATCCACTAGATTGTCTTGCATATGAATCCCGAGACAATGATGTTGAGTAGTGCCAATGGAACACAACTTGTTACTTTCATGGCGAAGGAATTTTAGGAGATGTATCACTTCCCACAGCCAGTGATCCCAATGGGGAAACCCTTTAGCATACAAAAAAGTAGTGCAAACTCAAGAGATATATTGAAGAGCTTGGTGAAATAGATAGCCAAGTTCAAGACAACATCCAGCTATGTTTACAAGACCAAGATACTTTGGAATTCATATCAATACTTGGTCATATTTTCATACTTCTTATACGGCCAAGAAAGCATAGAGACCTTCTCGTAGATCTGGGTGATCACGTTGGATCAACTGGCGAGCAAAGGAAGACCTTGCAACTAGTCTGACATGTTGGCTCTTAGGTTAAAGGAATAGGTGACAGAAGCCTTACATCTACCCAAAGGTCAACAAGCAAAGATATACATGTTTACTTACATACTGGATGTGATATGTGCCCGTTAGTAGTTCCCAAGCTTGCATTGGCCATGGACACCTTCGGAAACCTCTGTGCACACTTATTGCAAATTGTTCTCCAAATACATCTTCTGTGGGGTTATCATACAGTTACCATACCACTTCATCACCCCGGTGTACAAAATGATATTTGAGTAGGATCCACCTTCAATGCATGTCGCAGGTAGCAATAAAGGCATTGATTGACATAGTAGATTGGTATGCCTCACCCCTTGGCACCTTCATATCGATGTACAGTGTAGAGAAGGATCTGCATGTTTTACCGAAGTTTTCCATGGACAAGCTCGTCATGAAAGAACGTATCACATATCGACATGGTTGTCAGTGACACTACACAAGAAGAAGAAGGCACCTTGGCCCGCTCTTCCTTTGCAGATTGGGTTGTATGAGATATGGAATCTCAAGCATGCTGAGGTCGAGACATAGGAATTCAAAATATTCACCTTCAGCACTAGAAGTTTCAATCCGTATGACCCGCATTGCTTAGTGAAGGACCACTATACGAGAGTGCAACATCCTTGGATCCAGTGGGCATGTCATTGGCTTGTGGAAGACCCTTGGAGATACTACTATCACTTCTCCAAGCTCAATGAACCAGTAAGAATAGTTGTAGAGTGGTTGGAAAAGCATAAGGAAGTAGCCTCATATAGAGAAGCATCATCAGCAGTGGAAGAGGGTAGCGGACCTACGCGTGACAAAGTCATGAGGAAGGTTGTTGACAATGGAGAAGCAGGGAAAAGTTGCAAGGTCAAAGTAGATCCAGTTGTGTTGAAAGAAGCTTTAGAGATTGTGGCTAAGAGGAAACAACATGACAAAAGGATCGTGCAAAGGAAAAGAGAGAAACAGAAGATGGAGGAAACAGAAAAGGAGTTGCATGAGTTGAATTGGAAACTCAAGGAAGAACGAGAGTTGCATAGAAGAGACAAGGAAGCACAGCAGTGATAGGTACAACAGGAGGCGCAACATGCATAGATTGATGAAACACGCCCATACCTGTTATAGACTCATTTGAGCAGCTGACACAGAGTAGAGAGGGTAAGCAGTCGCACGAGGAGGACTTAGCTCAAGAGATTGAACAAATGCTAGAAAAGATGGATAGAGACAGATCACGATATTGACCTCATACCTTATAACCAAGAGGTCACCCCACTAGCTTCACCAGATCTAGAAGCAGAGCAAGTCCCAAGCGATCAAGGAGACACAAAGATCCTTGAAGACAATTGGGAAGCGGAGATGCACAACATATATTTTGACGAGTCACAACATAGAGTTGTGTAGTCGTGTAGAGTGCCCACTCCAGATGTCCATATATCTCCTGTGCAGTTTGAAGAATGAGTGATCATATCCGATGTGCACAAGCATCCACCAACATTTGTCAATGCTAATAGTGCATATCTCGAAGCCACCAGCTCGAGTGTTCGATTCTTGATAGCATAGAATGAGCATATGGCTAAGGAGTTACAAGAAGCCAAGCAGGGAGGAGAATAGGTTATAGCATCCAGAGAGGGATACTGGATGAAGTATAGTCTCTCAAGACAGTCATGTGGACGTTGTATTCCAGATTCATCATTATGCATAAGTCAATTCTCCATCTCAATGGTTGGCAATAGATTTGTGCTAGGAGACCACGCATCTTGTCAAATTTGCACACTAATGTCGATCGCATGTAAACATAGACAATGAGGTACAAAGGAGCCCCATTTCACTAGCCAAAGATGATGAAGCCGAAGGCGGTTGAGTTGAAAGCACGCATCCAGAGTCAGATTCATAACTATGAGGAACTCTCGCATCTCATCACCAGTTTGTAGTCTTCACCTGCATTGGTGTTCATAAGCATGGATGTCATTGTGCACAGGCACGTGATCCCATCCTTTGGCACACTCACCGAGGTGAAGTCAAAGAATCAAGTTCGACTAGAGCTCGATATGTACTTTGATGAGTTGATGCGCATAGTCACTAGTGCAGACACTATGCCTCAGTATGTTGCTAGTCTAGCTGCAATCAATACTATGATGCACATGTTATTAGACGAGTTGGATAGAGGTTCCAAACCAGTGTACACAAATGCAAGGGAGGCAAGAGTTCACTTTCTTAATATAACAGATTCAACACGTTTCATGCATATGTTGTTATTGTAGTTCAGCCATCTTGGTTACTCTAATGATATATGTAGCTATTATTTATGCATGTATGTATGAACTTTTCTATATATGTTTGTATGAATCTTATTGAAATGTGTTGTTGGTATAACCATCACTTTGGATCATCAGCTAACCTGCTTTCCATCTTGTGATGTCTCGCTGCTCGTGTGTTCCCTTTCAAGCTGCAAGCTACCACAGGTTTCTAAGGGGCACACTCATATCGTGTTCCATCTGTTAGATCCTTTCATGCACCTTCCTTGACTTGTTGCACATGTCACACCCTTTCTACCACAAGGACATATTACTCAACTCTGCGTGCAATCGTAGTCAAGGTAATACTGTACTACCCACTGCTGGGACTCCTACACCAATCGGTCCGAGGTCTAGTTGGGACTTCTTACCAGGGAGATACCCTGACATGTTCGTAGGTCTAGCACCATCAATAGGTATCAAATCGAAGACATAGATCTTTGGCAAAATGATACGGTCAACACTTGGCAACTGGTGGAATTGGGCAATAAAGAGAGGCAAAATAGTCACTTATGCAGTTCAATGGATCCCTTCAACCTCACAATGGCTAGAACTGAGGTTGAAGGAAATTAAATCGTGGTTGGTAATCCAGATATATTTAAGGAGGTTCCACTTCAAGCTCACATAAAAACCCTAGATTTTCAACCAAAATTGTTGAAAATGCAACAAGAAAATCCTATTTTTTTTCCTTGAATTAAATTAGGAATAAAATTGTAATTCCACATCACAAGGAAACTTGTACGAGTTAAATAAGATAAATTGACTTATTTGTCTCAGTTAGTTCGATTTGAGGGTCTAACGTGAGTCATGTAGAGTGTCTCCTACATTATAGGAGCCTTGATTCAGTTTATTTTGAGTTGTAATTAATTAATTTAGTTTAACTGAGTTAAAGTCAATTAAACTAGTTCCAACATATTGGAGGAACTAGTAGGAGGTCAGACAGTGGGGTGTTTTTTCATGTGTTCAACCAATTAACTAATGATTCACTCATAAATAACTCATGCATGTCAAATATCAGAGTTACACAGTTGAGATTAGAGTTCAGGGACAGTGTACTATCAGTTGTATAATCATCATAATTGTAAAGGTGTTGCATGCAGTCAGAGGAATTCCTATGAGGATTGCGCAATTCATATTGAGGAATTTCCATAATTCATAGGGGCTAATTCCCAAGGAAACAATGCAAGGAAATAGGGACTTGAGCAAGCGAAATTTTGGTTCAGTATTGGCCTGTTCTTGTCTAGGAAGTTATGAGAAATAGATATAGTGGAGAGGTTTCTCGAGCTTGAGAAAAGCATTGCAATCTTCTCATATTTTCTAACTAATGCAATATACAAATAGCTGGGGTTTTTATTTGTGGATTTCCCCAAGAAATCATTGTGTAATGTGATTATTGAATTCTTTCTCTTGTATGCTTCGTGATTTCACGATCGTTTAATTGATTCCGCTGATGAGTCGAGTAGATTCAAGTCTATTGTTTTAGTAAATTACAATTATCAGTTTGAACCAACAAGGAATTTCTACATGGCATCAGAGTAGGAATCACTCTAGAAGAGGAGAATATGATTTTGTCTTTTGCGGGTGATATTGAATTTGTAGTATCATTCTTCAGAGCTAGCAGGATGTCGTTCTACAGATTGAGAATCAAATATTCCCTTGAGGGTAGTTTGAACTATATTGCTTGGATACGGGATGGAGGCAGTGTTGGAAGAAAACAAGCCAAAGGAATTCATAGACAAAGATATTCCTAAGCCTCTAACAACTGATGCTCAAGATCTGGCAGAGTGGAGGAACTGTGTTGCAAAGGCAAGAAGGATCAGACTAGAAGGAGTTCGAAATAATATTGTCTCAAACCTCCATGGGAAGGAGAATCCATATGCAATTTGGAAGGCCTTGACAAACCTATTTCAGAACAACAGTGACCATAGGAAGTTGGCACTTAACGACAAGCTCAGGAAAATAAATATGGAGAAGGGTGACACAATACCAAATTACTTGACCAAGTTCACCCAATGTCGGGATGAGCTTCGAAGTGTTTGTGTTGCAGTTGTTGAAGATGATTTGGTTAAACTAGCACTTCTAGGCCTTCCCAAGAGCTAACACAACTACTAGGATTTGGTAAATGGGAGGGAGAAGCTACCAAATTAGGCGCATTTGTGGTCCTACTTGGTGCAAGAAGAGATTTGGCGGAACACCAGAGATGGATCCTCATCCAAGCATGATGATGAGGAGAATTGTGCCTTAGATGGAAAGGAAAAGAAAGGGAAAGGGAATTCATCCCATTCCAAATCATATTCCATTCAAGGTGGAAAGAAGGACTTTTCAAAGACTAAATGTTTTCACTGTCATGAGTTGGGACACTAAGCCATGAAGTGTCTGCACAAGAAGTGTTGAGTGTGGAGCATGTTTATCTTCTTTATTCAGAAGTATCGTTGCATTGGACCCCAGTTCATAATGGGGTGGCAATGCCACCTTTTTAATCATTGGTAAGGGGGTCCACAGGGGAGCATCAATGATTTTTATGAGACCCCCTCCCTGCCCTGGTGGGGGTTCAAGGGCAGTGCCCCGAAGCTAAAAATAGATGTAAAATATTGTAATTTTGTAGTCAATCTAAGTCGTTCATTAAGCAGATGATTTGATGGTAGAAGTTATGTTTAATTTAGGTTTTTTTTTCCTAGAAGGAAACCCCTCTCTATATATGAGGGAATTGTATTGCGACTATATGTGTGTGTATTCTAAGAAAGAAAGAGACAGGAGATTGTGTGAGAGCGAAGTGGAAATTACAGTGGATTTGATGTAGGTTGTATCTCTTCATTTTGTTGGATAGTGTAGAAGGAAGGACTGGATATTTCTCCGTGGACGTAGCCCAAATTGGGTGAAACATTTATATATATGTCTCTCTGGTTTTATGTGTTTTCTGTGTTTGTGTTTCTGCAATATTTTATACATTCCATTGCTCTGTAATATATAATTTTCTAACAAGAAAGACAACAAGAATCCCTCAGGAGGAGTGACAGGTGAAGCTCTTGCCTCATAATTCGAATTGGATTTAACCCTCATTGCTTACATGGTGACAAAGGTGATGGGTAGTGTGTGATATCTAGATAGTGGAGCCTCATTCCATATGACCTGCAACAAATAATTCTCCAGTGACTTGGAGGAGAAGGACCTCCATATGCACATCGAAATGGGAGATGATGGAAGATATAGTGCGACTGACATCGGTATTGTTACTTTTAAAGGGAGTTTGGTTCTCCTCTCACATTAAAATATGTCATGTATGTTACGAGTTTGAAGAATAATTTGGTTTCAGTTGTTATGTTGGAGGACCATGGATATGATGCGATATTTAGCAAAAGAAAGTATTAAATTCGTCACATAGCCTCAAGACAAGTGAAGAGGATTGTGGTTTAGGTGAAGAACATCTACAAATTGGATGTAGAATATTGTGCAACATTGAGCACAAAATCAGAGAAGGTGCAGAGTCGAGACATCAATGAATTGTGGCATATAATATTAGTTCACTTGCACCATAGAGCTTTGAATATCATGCAACAGATTTCTACAGGACTTCTTGAGGGTGCACTAGAGCAGAGAGACAAATGCAAAGGGTGAACATTGGGGAAGTACATCAAACCACCTTTCATGATAATGATATTCTATCACAAGCGATCCTTGAAAGAGTTCACTCATATGTGTGTAGACCATTCTCAAAAGCCTCCACAACCAAGCACATGTATTATGTAATATTTTTTAGATGATTTCTCTTGTAAGTGTTGGATTATTTTCATCCAAAAGAAAGATCAAATGCTCTGTAAAGTTTTGTAAATTTAAATCACTTGTTGAGAAAGACATTGGAAGGAAAGTGAAGGCTCTCAAAAATGATAATGGTGGAGAATATGTGTCGAATGAAGTCAAGAAATTTTGTGCATAAAAATGAATTCGATGGGAGTTAATAACACCCCATAACCCACAACAAAATGGGGTGGCTGAAAGGAAGAATAGAATTATTGGGGGAGTTGCATGGGCGATGTTAAATTATCAGGGTCTATCATTACACTTGTGGGTTGAAGCATGCAACAGAGTTGTATATTTGCAAAACAAGAGTCCTAATCATATTCTCGGGATGAGTACACCAGAAGAAGCTTTTTCAGGTAAGAAATTAGATGTGGCAAACTTCAGAATATTTGGTTCATTAGTTTACTATCATGTTAACAAGGATGCAAGGAAAAATCTAGAACCAATGGCTGAGTTGGGCATATTTGTGGGGCACATTGATACACCTCAAAACTATCAGGTGCACATGCCACCTCATAGGATAACAGTGGGTCATAGATATGTGAAGTTTGATCAAGAGAAGGCCATGAGATGTTCCCTTGAGAGGGAGCTTCAGTTGGATGCACATGAGGAGATTTTAGCTCCAAAGTAAGAACTTCAAGATTATGTGGAGCAGCCACATGCAGAGGATCAGTGAGTGGAAGCACCCACTCATGCAGAGGCTTCCAAATATGGAAGAAAGTGCACGAGAGAGGTTGACAGATTAATGCATGATCCTAGAGATAATGTGGGATCACCCACATCATAGCGCAATCAGATGAGGTCACCAGATTGGTAAATTGGCTACATGGCTCTGATGAACAAAAGTGTAGAGATTGATCCATCCTCATTCTAGGAAGAAGTGTAGAAACCAGTATGGGTTGATTCCATGGTAGAGGAGTATGACTCCATTATCAGAAACAGTGTGTGGGAAGTGGTCCCAAGACCTGTAGACAATTCAATGGTGAGTTCCAGATGGATTTAATAAGTAAAGCAAGTAGCAGATTGGATTGTGGAGAAAAACATGGCCAAATTTGTGGCCAGAGGATTCTCTCAAATGGAGGGAATTGATTATGAGGATATCGTTTCTCCAGTAGCAAGGTAATATTCAATTAGATCTATTACATCACTTTCAATGCAGATGGGATGGAAGATACATTAGATGGATGTGAAGACAACATTCCTCAATGGAGTCATTGAGGAAGAGGTGTACATTGAGCAGGCGAAAGGATTTGAGACCTTCAATAGAGAGTCGCATGTGTGAATACCCAAATGAGCATTGTATGGATTGAAACAAGCACCACATGCTTGGTACGCATGGATTGACAGTTATTTCACCAAGTTGGACTTGACCAAAAGTGAAGCAGATCTAAACCTTTACCATATTGTGGTTGAAGGTAAAATATTTATTATAGTATTATATATCGATGATTTAATTCTAGCAGGTAATGAGAAGATGGTGAAATATTACAAAGAGGATCTTGCAAGAGAATTCGAGATGAAGGACCTAGGGCCCATGCATTATTTCCTTGGTATGGAAGTATGGAAAGGAGATGAGGAACTGTTTATCTATTAGGGAAATTATGCCAATGATACACTGAAGAAGTTCCACATGGAGAGAAGCAAACCCATGGAGACTCCTCTAGCAGGGAATTGGAGGAAGGAAAATGATACTTCAGGTGAAGTAGAAGAGGCTACTATTTATAGGCAGCTTGTGGGTTCACATATGTATTTGGTGAACACACGACCAAACATATGTTTTACAGTTAACCATATTATTCGAGCAATGGTTAAGCCAAACAAACCTTATTGGAAGGCAGCGAAACATGTGTTGAGATACCTCAGAGGCACCACTCAGTTTGGTATTTGGTACAGATGGACAGAGGGGGTGAAGCTGAAAGGCTTCACAAAATCATATTGAGTAGGTATTCCATCTAACAAGAAGAGCACATCAGGGGGGATCTTTAGTATTGGGTCAACAAAAGTTTGTTGGTACATCAAGAAGCAGAGATTAGTTGCACTCTATTCGGCAGAAGCAGAGTACATGACTTCTAGTCAACCAGCTTGTGAGGCTATCTAGATGATGAATATCCTTGCTGGGTTATTTAGTCAACAGATGGATCCTACAGTTATTTACTATGAAAATCAAAGTTGTATCAAACTCTTTGAGAATCCATTTTTTCATGATTGGTCCAAGCATTTCGACATCCGGTATCAAAATCTATGAGCTTGTGTGTAGAGGAGAATCATGTTACTGGAGTACATTCCTTCAGAGGAACAAGATGCAAACATCTTGACTAAGGCACTGTCAATAGATAAATTCGAGTTCCATAAAAGTAGGATCAAGGTAGTAGATAATCTTGTTCTTGTTGAGAGGGAGTGTTGAAAATGAAACAAGAAAATCCTAATTTAATTTTGTCCTTAAATTAAATTACGAATAAAATTGTAATTCCACATCACAAGACAACTTGTACTAGTTAACTAAGTTAAATTTACTTAGTTGCCTCAGTTAATGCAAGTTGAGCGTCTAACTTGAGTCATGTAGAGTGTCTCCTACATTATAGGAGCCCTAGTTGAGTTTATTTTTATTTGTAATTAATTAATTAAGTTTAACTGAGTTAATGTCAGTTAAACTCGTTCCAATTGATTGGAGGAACTAGTAGGAGGTCGAATAGTGGGGTGTTGCTTCATGTGTTCAACCAGTTAATTGACGATTCACTCATAAATAAATCATACATGTTAGATTTGATAGTTACCCATTTGAGATTGGAGTTTAGGGACAATGTACTATTGTTGATTTGGGGTAGCATCGGATGTGCTCTAGCCATGAAAATTGGTGCAGAGGCTAAAGCACTTGAGATCTCCAAGACCCATAAATGGTTTGGGTAAATTCTACCCAGTGAGAGAGATATTAAAATAACTAATATTTTTAATGGGTTCCTAAGTCTAAACTTAGGGAAATAAAAATATTAATGGGTATTAATATGAAACTCAGTTAGAAGATTCTAAATGACATGGATCAAACCAAATCTAATCTTAGCTAATGATTAGAGAGATAATCTTGGCCATTGAAGACTCAATAGAAAAAGTATAAGAAGAGGCTTGAGGGTCAGTTGGAGATACACTAGAGTGATCAGTTAGTTCGATTTTCTAGAGCAGGGTTTGCTAAGAGAAATCGAACTAGTGATCAGAGTTACAGTGAGGCCAGTGAGTGCAGAGGCAGAGAGGCAGAAATAGTGTCGGAATACCAACGTAGAGGCAAAGAGGCAGACATAGAGCCGGAGGAAGCCACGCAGAGGCCATCACTGACTGTGCAAAGGGCCAGAAGGCCTACGTGAGTGACGAAGAGGCTGCAAAAGTGACATAGAGGGTGAGAGAGGTTGCGCAGAGCCTTAGAGGGATAACACAGAAGGTTTCAGGCTAACGCAAAGGCCAGGAGGGCTTATGCAATGCCTCAGAGAGGCGCTGGAGAGGGTTTCGTTGAGCAGACTTTCAGAATAACTGCTTCCGAAGAGAGGTATTACTGCTAGATTATGTTCTCTATTGGGTGAGCCAGTTTGGCATCCAGTGTACTCAAGGAAAGATGCTTAATAATAAAACCCTCAGAACTGCTACACTGGTTTTCCCGAGTTGGCTTTTTCCAGGGACAATTGTCCAAAAATAATGGTGTCCCTTATGTGTTTGTCTATTTCTTGGAGTTGTTGATCTGTAGATGGTTGAAACTCTATTGTGTTTATTTCAGTATTTATATGGTTAAATAAATTATTAGTAATTAAACAAGTAGGTGAAATAAACCAGAGAATATAGAAAAATTTCTAATGGTAATACTTATAAATTTCAACATGGTATCAGAGGATTGCAAATCATAGGAGAGTTGAAGGCACGAGCTAAAGTAGAGAATTTGCAGCAGAAACAGTTGCCTCGAGTGATAGAAGTTGTTCCTAAGAAGAAAGAAATGAAGAAGGGTTGGCACAAAGGGCCTGTATCATCAATTTGAGCCAGAGAAGGGGCTAGCGCAGAAGAAGTGAGAGGAAAAGAGGCTCAAAAAAAGCCATGTCATCCTGCTCAGCCAAGTAGGAGTGACACATTTGGCTAGTGGAGAAATTCAGCCACTGTTGGGATTGCGTAGAACTTAGAGGCTCAGTTCTTCATTTGTTGGGGCATAGGAAGTTGTGGGAAAATTATGGAGTGTGAAGCTAGTGGGGTGTTGTTGTTGTTTAGATAGAATAGTACCTAACGAGACAGAACCAAGGTAGAAAGGAGTCTCTGCCTAGGCAGATTTGTAGCCAAGAAATCCAGATCAATGTTGCAGGAGAAAAGGAGATCAGAGAGGTGCAATTCGACTCTTGGCAGGAATATTTCAAGGGGGGAAATCAAGACTCAGATGGATTCGAAGAGAGAAATTCCAGGAGGGAAGTAGGGACTCAAAGGAGTTGAAAAGAAGAGCAGAAATGGCCATGAATGGACTGAGGGATCAGGACAGGCTGGACGGGGTGTCCAACTTTGTGATTTGGAAGGCTAGGATCCTGTCTGTTCTGGATAGACATCGCATCAAGGCCTTTGCCTTGAGAACCATGGTTATCCCAATCGACCCAGCTAATAACGAAAGGTATGAGGATGCGATGGCCAAGGCGAAATGCATAATCCTCTATGAGGTCAAGGATCATGTGGTTTAGTATATTGCTGAGAATAATACGACAAAGGAAATGTGAGATGCCTTGTCAACATTGTATTAGGGCACTTTTGTTCAGAAGAAGATGCTACTGGAGAATCAGCTACAATCGTATCAGATGCAAAAGAGGGAGCAGATAGATCACTTCCTCAACAGGTTGTAGGAGATTCGGGACCAATTGACTTCCATGGGGGCCATGCCGGATCAGGAGTTAATGGTGAGGACTGTTGTTGGGCATGGAATCCCCCCCACAGCACGTTTTGGGGCTCAAAGCCCAAGTTTTGGTCAAATGCTATTGTAAGACTCTGCGAATTGCGGGCGCAGAGCATGAGATGTATGTTGAGTCATAGGGTTGTCCACCCCAAGTTTTGTAGTATAATGTAATGTAATGTCGGCCTACCCATGGTCCGCAGACCATAGGATTGTATAAATAGAGCAAGGCTCTAAGTGTAGAAAATAACGAAAGATAATAGAGAGAAAGCATGAGGAACTGAGTCAGATTTGTAAAGTCTTGGGTCGTAGTAGTAGGAAGAGGCTTTGCAGCTGAGTGCGCAAAGGCCTGGTAGAGTTCGCAGCTGAGTGCGTAGACCCCTGTAGCTGAGCACGTAGGGTAGAGTCAGGTTTGTAACCAAGCAAGAAGAATAATAAAAATACATTTGATTCTAAATATTGTGTATCTGTTTCTATCTTACTTTTTATGCCTTTATACTATTTTGTTTCTCACACGCACTTATATGAATACTGAACACTGTTAAGTATAATTGGGCTCATACAGATAAGTTAATTAATTGGTTAATATCAGATTAATGGTAAGGAATTTGGGTAATAGCACGGATCGTGCCTCGAGCAGGGCTGCACGAAGGCAGCATCGCGGGCTGCAAGGGACTGATAGCTGCGCGTAGCGACATGTGCGCAGGGCCAAACCGCGAACCATCAAAAATCATCAGACATCTCTAGGGTGTGGAAACCTAGTTCTAGCACCCTCCCATACTACCTTGGGTGAGACCTTAGTCCACGCTCTGCAGACTGTTGCCAAAAGGGCCAGTAGTACCAGGATTTGTTTGGCTAAATCACCTCCGAACCTGGGTCAGGCCATACAAGCCAACAACTTCCCTGAACGCAGTCTCCGAGGAGTGGGAGACATTCATCCAAAGAATTTTGGGTAGAGAAAATCTTCTAGATTTGGAAGAACTGTGGGCAGCTCTTCACCAAGAAGAGATCAGACGGCTGACCAAGGCTGGAAGTAGTGGAAAGGAGCTCGAGTCAAGAAAGAGGAGGAAGAGGATGCATCTCTGGCATTTGAGGGACAGAAAGGGAAGAGAAAGAAAAAGGACCTCTCTAAGATTAAGTGCTTCAACTATGGGGAGGTGGGCCATTACGCAATCGAGTGTCTTAGGATGAAGAATAAGGGAGAGGCATCTGACTCCAAGGCAGCGCCAGAAAAGGCACAGAAGGAGGTAGAGGATGATGAATATTGTGCCATGAGTGATCATGTACCTCTAGAGAAAAGGTGGGGAGACATCGAGCTATAGTCAGGAGGACTACAAGAGATGAGTGGCAAGATCCTTGAGGTACCCAAACTCTTGGATCATATCCAACTACGGGAGCCCCAAAGAGACAATAGAAATGGTGAACGTTAGTAGAAGTAGATGCAGATGGAGTGCAGAGAGTGCTAGAGTGCAGTAGTCCTTAGCAGCACAGAGAGGGTTACAGTAGTGAGAGAGGCACATAGGAGGTTGCAGTAGTGTAGGAAGGCACAAAGGTGTTTGCAATGGTACGAAAGGCACAAAGTTGTTGCAGCAGTGCAGAGATAGTAGAGGGAGCACAAGATAGAGGCAGAGAGAGCTTCAGCATCAGGAGGATTTCTAGCCTGACAAGGATGTCAATTATTGGGTAGATTAGTTACTATCGTCTCAGTAACTGAGTTGCAGTGCAACAGTAGCAGTGGTAGTGCTTTTGGCAACACGATGCACCATGCAGAGAGAGAGTTGTAGTGTAGATGCAGAGTTGGGAGGAAGGACCAACAATAGCACAAATGCAGAGGAGTTATAGTACAGATGTTGTAGTGGCAATGGTAGAGCCATGGGCAGCAGTACAAGATGTAGCAGTGGCAGGAAGGCCAAGCATCAGCACAGGTACCGATGTTGGATGATCAGGGTGATGTTCAGTGGTCGAGTATTGCTATAACACATTCCTCGCTAAGAGGGAGTGTTTATTTGGGGTAACATAGGATGAGATCCAACCATGCAAATTGGTGGAAAAGCTAAAGAACATGAGATATCCAAGACCTATAAATGGTTTGGGGAAATTCTAACTACTGAGATACATATTAAAATAATTAATATTTTTAATGGGTTCCTAAGTCTAAACATAAGGAAATAAAAATATTAATGAGAATTAATATAAAACTAGGTTAGAAGGTTCTAAATGACATGGATCAAGCCAAATATAATCTTAGCCAATGATTAGAGATATAATCTCGGTCATTGAAGACTCAACAAAAAAGGTATAAGAGGAGGCTTGAGGGTCAGTTAGAGATACACTAGAGTGATCACTCAGTTCAATTTTCTATAGCAGGGTTTGCTAAGAGAAATCGAACCAGTGATCAGAGTTGCAGTGAGGGGCAGTGAGTCCAAAGGCAAAGAGGCAGATATAGTGTCGGAAGACCAGCGTAGAGGAAGAGAGGCAGATGCAGAGCTAGAGGAAGCCATGAAGAGCCCAGCAATGACTACACAGAGGGCTAGAAGGCCTGCGTGAGTGATGCAAAGGTTGCAGAAGTGATGTAGAGGGCTACAGAGGCTGTGTAGAGCCTTAGAGGAATAATGCAGAAGTTTTCAAGCTAATGCAGAGGCCAGGAGGGTTAACACAGTGTCTGAGAGAGGCGTTGGAGAGGGTTTTGTGGATAAGACTTTCAAAGTATCTGCTTCTGAAGAGAGGTATTACTGCCAAATTATTTTCTCTATTGGGTGAGCTAGTTTGGCACCTAGTGTACTCAAGAAAATATGCTTAATAATAAAAACCTAAGAACTGTTGCACCGATTTTCCCATGTTTGGATTTTCCGCGGATGATTGTCCAAAAATAACGATGTCCCTTGTGTGTTTGTCTATTTCTTTCAGTTGTTGATTTGTAGATGGTTGACACCGTATTATGTTTTTTTCAATATCTATATGGTTAAATAACTTGTTAGTAATTAAACAAGTAGGCAAAATAAACCAGATAATACAGAAAAATTTCTAATGGGTAATAATTAGAAATTTCAACAACTATCAACTGTATAATGATCTAAATTGTACAAGTTGTGCGTGTAGTCAAAGGAAGCCCTATGAGGATTGCACAATTCAAATTGAGGAATTTCCCTAATTAATAGGGACTAATTCCCAAGGAAACAACAAAAGGAAATAGGGATTTGGGAAAGCAAAAATTTGGTTAAGTATTGGCTTATACTTGTCTAAGAAGTTGTGAGATAGATAGAGATAATGGATAGGTTTCTCGGGCTTGAGCAAAGCATTGTAATCTTCTCATATTTTCTGACTAATGCAATATACATATACCAGGGGTTTTTAGATGTGGCTTTCCCCAGGAAATCATTGTGTAATGTTTTTATTAAATTCTTTATCTTGTTTTCTTCATGATTTCACAATCATTTAATTGTTTCCACTAATGCGTACAGTAGATTCAAGTCTATTGTTTTAGTAAATTACAATTAGTAGTTTGAATCTACAAGGAATTTCTACAAAAACTAGATTTGGAGGATCCTCATTTAGATTTGGTCATGAAGAAGACATTTTGTATTTTTCTGAGAACCCTAGAATGGAAATCGACTATTATCAAGGTTTGAGTGGGGGATTAGGTCCGAAATTTGAAGTAGACTATTCAGAATAGATTGGAAATCCTGGTGTTGCTTCAAAGTTTGATTTATACAGGGAGAGCATTGCAAGACATCAACCAGCTTCAAGATTATAGAATCAAATGAGATTCATCCATTTCCTTAAACATAAAGTTGTGAGGTGTATTCCCTAGTTTCAATAATTCAAAGGTTCCAATTTCGTTTAAGTATGGCGTCAGAAGAAAGGCAAAAACTCAAAACAAATACGACCAAATTCCCAGTATTACTGGTCCCTTCATCATGGAAAAAACGAATCAAGTTTTGACTATGAATATAAACCATCCTAAGGTTGAGACACTATATTATGTTCTTGATTCTCAATTAGTTATATGCATATTTAACAAATTTTGGCCCAAGTCAAAGGATCTAGATCAATGGATTTACTCTACTTGGACCAAAAATTGTGATATTCATTTATGCTCCATGGGATTTTTTTTTGTAAAACTTGACACATTGAATGATATGGATTATGATCTAAAAGAAGGTTCATGGTTTTGGGGATGTTCATGCCTCTTTACAACCCCATGCTTTCTAGTCTTTAATGCAAATAGCATGGTTGTTTCCAAAATTCTTGTTTGGGTTAGATTACATAATATCCCCTTACACTTCTAGCATCACAAATTTTTAGAAGGAATTGGAAATATTTTGGGGAATTTTTTAATGATCAATCAAGATAGAGCTCAAAAAGAAATTTTTACTTTTGTAAGGATCTATGTTGAGTTTTATCTTAGCAAAGGTTTACCATACTCCATACTTCTGATTTATAATAGCTTACAGTGGATCCAGTTGCTAGTTTTGAAAACGCAACATTAAGATGTCATATTTGTTTACAAAAAGGACATTTACAAAATAAACTTCCTCATGAAAAGAAAGATCCAAAAACAAAAAATAAATAAGCCCAAAGGCCAAAGGGATGGTAGTTTCCATAACATCACTTGTCGGAAGCAGAGGAGGAAGACATTATAGAGAATGCTACAAATAGTGTTGAGAAGAATCCATAAGAAATATTAGTGGAAGGAGGAGTTGAGTAGGCAGTAATTTTGGTTCAAAGTCCAAGAATCAATAAAGAAATAGAAAATACAATTCAAATGCATCAAAATGGGAAGATTCCCCCTAAAAAAGAGGTGGGAGGCACTAAAACAATTCATGCTCCAAAGAGTTCAGACTATGATAAAGAAGTCTTTGTGAATGTGGAAGAGAATCATATGGCTATTGTAACCTCCACTCCTAACTTTGCTGGTTGGCATAAAGTGGAGAGAAATAAGGGTATAAAAGGGTAACTAAGTGCTTTCACACTTAGTCCATAAGTGCATGTCATATTTCTTGGTTGTGTTTCTCCTTTTTAGTTTTTTTTCTTGGGCACCGATCATTGAATGGTATGATCGAATTATTCTTTTTGAGCATATGCAAAATGAAATTTTTTTCTTTGATTAAAATTGTGATTTTTGAGATTGAGAATTCGGATTATCCACAGTATCGATTTTGGAGTTGATGTTTTGAGTCTGCAACAAGACTCATCATCAGGACGAACTTGTGATTTTTCCTTGGAAAATAAAATCTATAAATATCTATAGAAATTTATTTTCACTATTTGGTTTTTAAAAGAATTATGATTATGTTTTTTCTTTGTTTTACATATACCACTTGATTCATAGAATTCTTTGAAGTTTGTAAGAATTTATCAATTTAATAGATTTCTGTGATATTTTTTTACTAGATTATTGCTTTAACATTTAGGGTTAATTTTGTTCACTAAATTAAAGTGATGTTAAGATATTTTTTTCTAGAAGTTAAATTGAACATGTAATTTGCATCAAGGAATCAATGAAAAAAATCAAAAAAACTCTATCCTTTTGAACTCTTGTGAAGCCATAACAATGTTTATGGGTTTTCGCAAGGCTACACAACCACCCAAACTTTACATAGTTACATTTATTAGGATATTTAGAAAGTTAGGAGCTAGTTAAGTTCAACTTGGTCAAATGTGTCTATTAGGTAAAAGTGTGTTTCTTATTGTGTTTCTTTAGTATCCATCAATATATTGTAATATGATGGTCACAATATGTTCTATACATAGAGGGATGTGATTTCTCATATTCTCCTCGATAGTAATGGATATTGATCCATGGCTTACCATTCAATTGGTGCATGATATCTATTTAAAGAGAATGGAGTGTCAGCATTGATTATCAGTTGTGGTAACTCTCTTATGTAAATAAAATATCCTTTTCATTAGAAAGATTTCCTCAAGTGGCCACATTGGTTGGGGTTCTGGACTATTTCCCTCTTAGAAGTTTTTAACCATGTAAAAATATTGGCATTGTGATATTTTATCTAGTTGTGTGAGTGGTTATTGAAGGTGTTTGTCCTATATGGAATACCATGTTTACTTGAACAAACCCTTGGAAAATGCAATAGTACAATGTTTTCTTCTGGTTGAAATATTCACCAAGGTTCTCACATGTACATAAAAAATATCATGGGATCTCAAGGTTGATCAACAAAACAATTCAATGGAGATATTATAAGTGTAAAAGTATTCATTTTTATTTGTATGAATACTAATTAAAACTACATGGATAAAACAAAAAAACTAAAATAAGTAGATGTGGACATCACATGCATTGCAACTTTAAGAACTTTGTTTCAATAAATTAAATATTCAAACCAAACATAACTCTGGCAAACATTTCATTAACCACTTAGAAATTCTATTTGTGTAATTAGTCTCTTTATTTCCATGTAGTATATCACCTTTTACTTAAGAATTGATTTTACAATACATTTTATGGGATAAAGAGGATTGCAACCAACAAAATTTACTTAAGGTGTTTGTAAACTAGTTTGTAGGAACTGAATCTAAAAACAAACTCTAGATAAAAAAAAATCTTAAACAAGTTTCTAGTTTGAGAAATTACAGTGCTTGATATAATGTAAATATGTCCAATTTTATAAGGGAAAATATGAGTCTTGCACAACTTTTAAAAGGGATGTCACATCCATGGATGTTACCAATCACTACATGGGAAGGAATGAGGTCATTCTCATATGTTTCATAACTAGGATTCTCATTATGTATCAACACATTAGTCATGGAAAACCTAATGTAAAGTTATTTTTGGATATAAGGAATTTAATTTAACTCCTAAAGAAAAGAACAAAAAACATGTAGATTTATGTGATGCTATCATTCATAGAATTGTTACCTTGTTCTTCTTAAATCCATTCCTTAAATTTGTAGTTAGAATATTCTTACATAAAATCATATTCTACTCATTCAAGTTGTCAAGTTTCTTTCTCTACACTATAAAACCATCAACACTAATATAGTTATATATAATATACTACAACATTTGCATCAAATATTTGAGCAAAAAAATACCTTTGTGTCTTTCCACTTTGTCCCTCAAGGAAATAAAATAGTTTATACCTACTTATCAATAATTAATTATGCAAAATTTTTCTTTACTACCATCTTAAGAATATTCTCTCCTTCCACAACCAAGGCTTGCTACTATGGAACTTGTAGAATTTGAAATTGGACTTGGATCTATTTATCCAATTAGAAGTTTTTATGCATTCCTATTGAAAAGAACTGTTGCAGTCTTTTCATTTAACAAATTTACCAACCAATATGTCCATACCACACTATGTAATGAACACTTGATTTATCTCTACCTTATGTAAAAGGACTAAATACTAAAGATATATTCTTATTTTGAGTTCCTTGCATTAATCTATTACAATATTTACAACTTGTTTAGAATACCTCACTTGTACAATACCAAAGAAACTTATCTTCAAATACCTTTACTAGATGCAGTATATTTCCAAAATAAGGGATTTGAAACCCCCCTCAATAATACTTGTTTCCACTTCCTTCATGTCTTCATTTTTTTTACCAGCACACTTTTGTGCATTATCTCATCCATTTAAAGCGAGTACAGTTTCTACTACATTTATGGAAACAATTCAAAAGCTACATGGAAACCCAAAGATTATTGTAAGTGACAGAGATCCCATTTTCACTGGAAAGTTTTGGACAGAATTATCTTCTTGTCTTGGTACTCAGTTAGCTCATAGCTCATCTTATCATCCTCAATTTGATGGGAAAACTGAGATAGTAAACAAATGTTTGGAGGGATATCTTTGTTGCTTTGTATCTGATAAACAGACACAATGGGTCAAATGGTTGCCTCTGGCTGAATGGTGGTATAACACTTCCTTCCATACTGCAACAAAAATGACCCCATTTATGGCACTTTATGGATATCATCCACCATCTATCACATCATATTTAAGAGAAAATTCTAAGGTTCAAGCAGTGGAAGATCATATTGAGCATTAGCAACAAGTTCTCCAATTCTTAAAGGATAACCTCACCTTGGCACAAAATAGAATGAAACAGTAGGCAAATCAACATCACAATGAAAGAAGTTTTGATGTAGGTTATTGGGTATTCCTACGGATACAACCATATAAACAAATGTCCCTCAAGCAAGCTAAAAAGGATAATAAATTATCACCAAAGTATTATGGTCTGTACAAGGTGTTGCAAAAGATAGGTACTATGGCATACAAATTGGAGCTTCCTGCAACTTCTCGAGTGCACCCAGTTTTCCATGTTTCATGCTTAAAGAAGGTTATATGTGACAAGTTTCCAGTTCAAACAATATTGCCAGAACTTGATGAGGAAGGAAAAATCATATTGGAACCTGAAGCAGTCAAAGAAACAAGAACTCGACAGCTACGAAATCGATCAATTTCAGAGTATCTCATCAAGTGGAAGAACTTACTCACTGAAGATTCCACATGGGAGGATGAGAATTTTATACAAAAGCATCCAAAACTACTCAAGTGTTGAGAACAACACTTTTTTGAAGGAGAGGGGCATGTTAGATCCCTATAATACTAGTGATTCTCCCATTACAATTGTCGTTGTATCCCTTATTGTTATTGTTGTGCCCTAATTGTCCCCATATTGTTATTATTGTGCCCCATAGAATCCCTCTATTGTTATTTTTGTGCCTTTATATTATTATTGTTAGGTCGGCTTGGTTATATTGTGACCCCTTAGACTCCTATATATAGAAAGGAGGTTTTTCCATTTAAATCATCCAAGAATTGTTCATTTGCGTAATGTAAAGGAGGTTGTCCCCTCGAAGAGGCTGAATTCTAAGGCGTTGATCTATCTTTTCTATCTTTTTGTGAGCTTGTTTCATAACATAGAAATGTCTTTCTAGTTCCAAAAGTCCAATAAATACTTTAAAGTCACCACCTTTATATATTTTCCCAAAAAATATGTCATTACCCCAAAAAAAAAAGTCCTATTTTTCCATGGACTTACCATCATGAAAATGGCCTTTTATAGATACACGATCCTTCTATTTAATATAAGCCTCTCCTATCATTGGAATAAATACAATGATATCATTGGAATAAATACAATGATGGCATAATAGTTTCTAAATATTTCATTTCAAGCATTTCAAGTCCTAACTATTTCTAAGTCCTAACTATGTCAAACATTTCATGAGGTGCATTATATGTAATTATATTTTTCTTCCATGTCACTCAATATGAATTTCTTTTAGTGAAACTCCAAACTTATTTATCATGCCCAACCAACTTCTACAACATTGTATAGATCTCTTTTATTTGTTGGTGTGAATTTATCGCTTGTGGAGAATACATGTACGTTCCTTATATACACATGTTTCTTTCGTTACTTAAATTAATCATGACACCACAATTATCAACGAATGAATATATGTTCAACTACAGTAGATAATTTCAAATGCATGAAAGTTCGATTTCAAAAAATCGTTCACTTACCATTTTTCTATCTATCTCAGTAGTGGAATAAACTATGCAGATACCAAACAAATATTTCACAAAAAATATCAAATATAACCCATTCTAATAAAATAATCATGGATTTTTTAATTTTTTTTTTATATTGGTTAAATTTCCATGTGCATATAACACATTAACCGTGTTAATTGCATTGGGTTTAATGTCTACAGTTTAATGGAAAACCATTAATTTTGCATTCGAAAAAATATTTTGGGAAAAACCCACGGTCATTGCACTCCATTAAACCATGCCCTTCCAAATATGTTAGATATCCATCCCCATATTTAACACTCAGGCCTACAATAAGGCAATATAAAACACAATATATTCCAAAATTTATGAGCTTAAATTTTAAGCCCTAATTGCAGTATATTGGCATCCATGTGAAAAGAATAAATTCTCCCCAGTTATTAAAAAATATGGTGAACTACCAATGCCAAAAATATTCCTTTGAATAGTACTTTGAATAGTAATTTCCATGGGATAATTTAATAAATTATTTATTTCACAATTATTTAAAATGAACTCATTCTCTTCTAGTTAGAATTCTAGGTTTTCAATTAGTGAACCTAGTACATTCCATTTTCAAGTGGAACCACATACGGATCTAAGGGAACCAAAACAATAGAACAAAAAAGATCAACTAAACTTGTGGATCAACAAGGGAAAAAGGTTATGCTCCCAAATCCTGACAACACACAAACATACATATATGAAATTACAAAAATATACATGGCAATTCATCTGACTAGGGTCATCTATTAATGGTTGGAATCACTCCTGAAGAATGTAGACCTTAGGTAGGAGTCTCAAACAACCATTAATTGATTTTCCCTCAACAACCACAATATATTTTTGGCATTCAATCCAATCAACTAATGGAAACAAAACTTCAAATAAATATAGTAATATCCCAACCATTCACTTTTTCACATATATTTCTCATAGGATAATAATATTAAAGAGCTTGGATTAGTTATAGCCCAAGCTAAATAGTAAACTAGTATTAGAACTGAACTAACATGGGAGATGATAGTAGTTTAGAGTTTACTACAAGTCAAAGTAAGAAACATAGTATTGAAATATAGGACAATTAATGAAATATATATTTGAACAACAGTTAAATGAATTTACATAATCATTTTTAGCTAAAAGTTGAACTGGAATAGAAATAAATTTTTATAACACATTCATTATTTTTTAAGTTTCCAAGATATTATTACTCAGTGGAAGCTAACCAAAGAACACTAGTGATACAATCATTGTATTGCATGATATTCTATTATTAGATGCCTTGTTTAGTGAAATAAACAAATAAAGGATCTTATCCAACTCAACTCAAAGAAGAAAAGTATTTTAAATATGTTGCAACTATGTAAACTATACAAGAGCATAATTAGAACATTGTTAAATCTCGAAGGAAAATATGAATTGTTGGAAGAGTATGGAATGTCTAAAACTCCAATACTATTTCACCCTATAGTAGTGATAAAAGTACTAAAAGGCCAGATGTAGTATTCCAAAGCCTTCAATACTCAAAATAAAATTAAACTAAGAAATCCTACATCTATTTCAAATAAGTTTCATATGCATTAGTAAGAAACTCCATTAAGATCTAAGATGACAGTTTTAATGAAAATAATAATATACAGAAATATTGTAAAAATCCATTAATAATATCATATATAAAACCACATTAATATCAATAAGGTGATGTAGTGGAGAGAAGAAACATCGTATACCTATAATGGATATGCAGGAAAGGCCATCCAACTAATCCTATTTTTGTAGCTCCTTTCTGGTAAATCTCATTCTTCCTAGAGTCAACACATAGAATTTGTTTGTTTCATAACCAAAAATAAAGTCCACGCACAACATGTTAATTCATTTAGTTAATATATTCATACATGAATGATATCTTACATTTGATTAATATGTGAATACATACGAAATATGATACATTTAGTTTCATTGTATTTAGTTTCCATGCATTTCAATGTATAGAATATTGATTTACATTATTCGTTTAAACAATATGAAACATTATTGTATACAAAACAATAATATGTGAATACATACGAAATATGATACATTTAGTTTCATTGTATTTAGTTTCCATGCATTTCAATGTATAGAATATTGATTTACATTATTCGTTTAAACAATATGAAACATTATTGTATACAAAACAATACACAATAGAATTATGAAACATTTTGAATCATTTAAACAAAACATTATCCATTTCAATATTATAGTTTGTATTATGTCTCCTTTGTTGAAACTAGAAGAAGATCATTGCCTATACTTGTGTTTTCCAATCAAAAAATAGTATGGGAGATATCACTTATGAATTTGTATTATGTATTTCTATTATAGCTTGTATTATGTCATCTTTCAACCATCCAACGTGTTTTTCTAGCACATCCATTAATACATTCATAGTTTAATGGTTAGTAAAACATATAATTAAAATAATTTATTGATATCTTAATAGATATTGTTAATATGTATAGGTTAATTGTTACCATTCATATTAATAGAATAAATTGTAATCAATCGATATCATTAATATGAGGCATGGTGAACCCCTATCCCCTTTCTTATTCATTCTCATGGAAAAGGGTTTAGGAAAGACCATGTCAGTGGACAGGGACAATAATTCGCTGACTGGTTTGAAACTTAATTACACCTCTTCGGCCTCTACCCATCAACAATTTGTGGAGGACACCCTGCTCATGGGCATCCCCAATGTGGTTGAGGCTAGAACTCTCAACCATATTCTCAATATTTTTTTTGAAGCCTCTAGAACCTCATTCAACCTGAAAAAAATATAACATCTTCTTCTACAACACCCCTCCCCCTATTCAAAGAAACATCACTAGAATCCTAGGGTTCCAAAATTTCCCCCTCCCTTCTAAGTACCTGGATGTTCCTCTCACGGACAAAGGCCTCAGGAAATCCACCTAGGAATACCTTCTCTCCAAGTTTCAAAATAAACTAAGTAATTGGACATTCAAAACTCTTAATCTAGGTGGAAGGCTAGTCCTAGTCAAATATTTCTTGCAAGTTATGCCCCTATACTTTTCCTTGGCCTTGGCAGATCCAAAAATAGTCCCAAACAATATTCACAACATCTAGAGAATTTTCCTCTAGAGAGGATCTGAGCACAAAAAAAAATGGGTTCTTGTCGGTTAAGACAAATGCTATAGGCCCAAGCATGTCATAGGTCTGGGCCTAAGGGACCCAGAAGTCATAGGAAATGCTCTTGGAGTTAGGACTTGGTGGAAATGGCTTGATTCCCCACAACCCCCTAGGAAAAATTATAGAAAGCTAAATATTCCCCCAATCAGTAGTAGAAGGATCTCATTCAACTAATAAGCCTTGTTAAGGGCTCAACTATTTGGAATCAAGCTTGGAAAAATAAACGAATCATCCAACAACATAGTTTCTGGGAGGTGTGTAACAAAAAACTTTCTCTCTTCTGGGAGGATGTTTGTCAAAAGATCCCAAAATTTAATGAATAAGCCTTGGCATCTACTTCCTTGGATTAAAACCAGGAATGGAAACCCCTCCCAGAGAAATTTAACTAGGAGGTTTTCGGGAAGCACCTCCAGGATTGCCAAATTCTTGTGGACCAAGAAGAAAACAAATTAAGATGAGGAAGGAACTAGAGAGGTATCTTTATCCTCAAGGAGGCTTATGGATACATGCCCAACCACAATCAACTAGAACAACTTCATCAATGGGCCTCTCTATGGCTAAAAAATAAATGGCCAAAGATTATTCTATTCCTATGGCTAGTCCTTCATGGGAAAACCCTAACCTGGGATAACCTCATAAAGCATGGCTTCTCAGACCCCTCCCAGTGCAAATTATGTAGGAACTAGGAGGAAACTATAAACCACCTCTTGAATCCTTGTGAAATTTCTTCTAGCTTATGGGACTGGGGGGTGGAGGTTTACAAAACCTCAGATATCAATAGGGAATCAATTCAGAGCACCCTCGAAATCTGGAGACCTCAAATTACCACTCACCCCATAGTCAACAGAACTTGGAATATATTTGTGGGGGATTTTGATGGGTCATATGGAAAGAAAGAAATGTGAAAATATTTATAAACTTGTAGATAATATGGGAGGTTCTACTTGTTGGCATTCATGTCGTGATGAGGTGATGGTTGGCGTTGATATCAACCTGGTAGTTTGTGAATATTGATTATTGTTGCAATGATTAATGGTTGACATTGGTTTCAACATGACATTGTGTTATAGATGATATGCATATGCTTGGTTGTTTGATGGTATTGGCTTGTGCATGGTTGGTTGGCCAACTAGGTCTCCATATCTATGATTCTTGAGGTATTACCCTTGAGATGTCCTTGATGCTCCTCATGAGTTGTGGTTGGACTCTTGATGAGGTCTAGAGAAGTTGTCATGATGTATCAATTTCCCTTCTATGGATGAACTACATGATTGATGCCACTTGATACAATTTCTGCACTCATGAGTTGGTTCTTGCACTTATGAAGACTACGTCATGTATGATCTCGACAGGAGGTTATAGAGTTTGTTTTGAGAATTTTCATGCCTTGGACAAGACTTACAGATGTTGGAGATGTTGAGAAAGAAGTTGGAGGCAGTTCTGAGTTGGATTTTTCATTATTTCCTTGATCCCCTGCCATAGTTGCTTGGATTTAGGCTTATGGGAGCGGCTAAGAGGATCTAGTCACTAGGAAGGAGGCTTATGCATGTGACTTAAGGGATTGAGTCGAAATCAGCTAGTGTTGTGCCAACGAATGTGGCCTAAAGCATGTTTTTCTCTACATTCCTCACACACCTCAGGTGATTTAATTGTTTTTATGATGTTTCTTGTTCAGGAATTTTCATAGAAGCGTCTAATTGACCAAATCTACATACTAGAATGAATTTTAAGGTGTGAATTCCTTGATGGTGTGAGTAGTGGAGATAATGGATTGGTATGGATAAATAGAGGAGCAAGGGATCAATTTGGTGTTAGATAATGCACTCAGTGAAATGTAGAAGTAATAGAGAAGCTACAGGTCGAGCTCATAGAGGGTGTAAACTTTTATAAGTATATGGAAAAGATCATGGAGTGAGGAGACTCATTGAGAGGGCAGTTATTGTTGTGGTGAAGAAGAGTTTTTTTTTTTTGATTGTGAAGGAGTTTGCATAAGCTTGTAGCAGAGGATACTTAGAGGGAAATTGTTCATTTGATTGTGTTGATGCAACAAAATTTTCAGTCTATAGTTAGAAGTGATAGCCTCCTCTATGTAGTAGCTAACATGATTATGATTACAGGTATCAATGGTGTATTATTGTGGCAGATTCATAAGTGACTGATATTTGTGATTGCAGAGGCAGATTTTCATGTGCATGGTTGTAGCATTTCATCTATACACTACATGTTTGAGTTTTGATTTCATATTTACTATGCTACTGTTGGAGTTGTATTGAGAGTGGATGTTGATGATGTTGTAGGAGTATTTGTATGTGCTTCCAATTACATTATGAATAGAGTTGTATGAGAGAGGACTTGTGTGTTGAGATGATTGATTGTTGCTAGTTTTTGTTGAGAGCTATTTGAGCATGTTGTTATTGATATATATGTTTGTGTAGTTGAGTGAGAGAGCCATAGTTGTTGTATGATGTTGAGAGTGGATATGATTATGTATTGAGGTTTGTATGATTGTGATGATGTTATGTATTGGGCTTTCATTACAATAAAGTTGTTTTATTTTGTATAGGGGTGCAATTTGAAACATTGTGAAATGTGGCCCTAGATGATTAACAGACTAAGACAACTTGGTGAAGAAGGAATGGGTGTTCCTTGCCAATGGTGGTTGGTAGCTTCAGTAGAGAGAGTAAGATTCTCATAGTCCAATGGGTGTTGGGCAAGGCCTGTTGGGGGTAGAGTCTTCTAGTGGTTGGGTGTTCATGAAGTCGATTTAGAGTGAGAAACTTCCTTACTGGACATAGCGAGCTATGATGATGTAAAATGATTTTCTTGATTAATAAAATTTGAAGTAGAGTAGCAATAGTAGGAAAGGGTGGCTTTTTACTTGGAGGGGGTTTTTCACCAAATATCCTTATATCCATTATGCATGAATTTTTTATTATCCTGTTTTGTTGTTGTTGAAGACAAATGTTTATTTACTGATGAATTAATGTGTGCTTGCATGAAGAATCAATACATGACTACATGAGATAAAATTGTGATAAATATTTAAAAATTTATCACTACAGATTCACCCCCCCCAAGCCCCCCTGCTCAGTAGTGATCTGATATCCAACACTACTAACTAGGGTGAAGAAGATTATTCAGGATTTAGTCTCAGTCTCTTGTCTCCCTCCACAACAAGGCCCCCCTCAAGCATCAGATATTCATGTCGTCTTTCTCAACTTCTTAGTCTAGGGCAGATTTTGTCCATTGCCACAAATAAACTTGTTGTCAACCCAGATACCCTAGACACATGGTCTCCCCCAAGTATGAACGTTTTCAAGCTAAAATATGATGGGCCTTCCCAGGGAATTCTAGGATCAACAGGATTTGGAGGATTTTTCTGAAACCATAATGGAGAAATTATTTGGATTTACTATGGTAAATTAGGGATCAACACGAAACATGTGACTAAATTTTAGGATCTAGAGCATGGGCTCAAACTTTCCAAGGCTAACAATTCCATTGTGTTGGTTGTCAAAGGGGATTCACCTATGTCCACTCTAGCTACACGAGAATTACATAATGGCACCTCATTCAGAAAAGTGACTACTTACTAGTAGCTTTCAAAAACTCTTCAATGCATTTGCAACCACATCTCAGATCTCAGTGGGATCCAGTTCTAAGTTGTCAAGCACAAGGTGAACTCCTTGGATGACAGGCTTGGAAATGAGGGGAAAAATGGAAATAACATGATAATCTCACATGCATGGCTAGAATTATCTAATGGAAAGTTGCATTAGGAATGTGAAGATCTTCGTCGAAAGGACATCAACAATATTGATATTAATGATCTACCAGTCCATCCCTTCAATTAACAACCCACTTCATGATGGAAATGCATGCGAAATTTGGATATGGAATTATGAAATCCCTCACACACACATCTCAGCCTGATGCTCTTAATGAGCCCTCAAACCCCGAAAACATGCACAATTGGAGCCATTGCCTACCTCATATATGAATTCTGAAGTAGATTTCATTGTACATGTGATGAATCACTGCATTGAAGTTTCCATTATTATCCTTAGCCTTCTAAAAAATATGGTGCTTGGATTTTTCCCCCATTTGGGCTCTCTTCTTTCCATTCTTCTCATCTCCTACCTGGTTTGTTGATAACTTCCCTTTTCCCATCCTCACTAATACTTTAACCCCCCTTGCCTCATATCCCTCTACTCTCATTCCCTTGGCGGATGCTAGATAGCGTGAACCCCCCACTCTTCTAGAGTCTCCTCCTCGAGCCGCAGACCACGTGGTCCCAGCATAGACTGCTGGAGGTAGGATGAAATGTGCCCAAGAATAAGGGACAAGATT
This sequence comes from Pinus tabuliformis, assembly GCA_031772625.1. Taxonomy (NCBI): domain Eukaryota; kingdom Viridiplantae; phylum Streptophyta; class Pinopsida; order Pinales; family Pinaceae; genus Pinus; species Pinus tabuliformis. The sequence goes on from CM062817.1 coordinate 825,215,606, forward strand.
TTTTCCTACCAAGTGGTCCTCAATTTTCATAACACCTGTTGGCATTATGGCACAAGTTTGGAGCTATGGCACAGGTGTTGTCCTTGATGGCAACTCTCTTTGATAACAGATCTCAGTTCAGGCTTTCAGAATGAAAGAAAAGGCATATACGCAGGTTCATCTAGACGAAGATGCGTATACACGCGGGTTAGACATTACAAAGGTGCGTATGCGTATACACACACTTTCACGCAAGGAAAAGCGGGTATGTGTTGGAAAACTTACCTTTGGTCCGTGGTAGTTAGTCCTTGGTACTTGAACCTATGGTTTTGGACCACGGTATCTCGTCAGAAGTGTTGATCCCAAGTATTGGGCCCGTGGTATTGTGTTATTATGGTTTTGGACCGTGGTATTGAGAAAGGCCTAAGACTATAAAAGAGGAAGGAGATCATTTGGCAAAGCATCTTGGGAATCAATTGAATATCTAACATGTGCTAGATATGAAACTTTTGTGATTGGGGTTATGGTGCAGATCTGGATCTGAATGAAGGAGGAACCTAAGCGCATAAAGAAGGATAAGATCTATTGATGGGTCATAATCTTTAAAGCTTGAATGATAGTATCTTTGTATGATTTTGATCTGTTCTGTGAGGCACACACTTGACCTATAAATCTGATAATCTGGGTTATTTAGCATTTGACTTTTTGAAAGAGTAAATTCTCCTTTATAGATCTGTACGCAGGTTCAGTGAAGCGAAGGCACGTATACACGCAAGTTCAGTAAAGGAAAAATGCATATACGCAGGTTGCTCCACACACAGGAGCATATGCACGCAGGTTTCATGTTGTTTAAGTAGCGTATACATATTTTAATGTGATCTAGCTGCCTCTGTTTGTTGCTGCAGTGTTCTGGGTTCAAAATTTGGTATATGGTTACTGTTGATGTGTTCTGGGTACAGCTATCAGAGAAGTGTTTATTGTGAATCAGTTTTGTTCGGTGGAAAGGAGATTGGTTAAAGCAGAAATATTGATGATTGATTAATGTTCATGGATCCAGTTTGAAAATTTATGAAACGTGGTCCCTGGAAGAAAGAGAAGGTTGTAGCCTTCAGTAGGCCAACACCTACGTACTAGTATCTTGGCTAGTACAAGAGCTAAGGGGGTTGTAGCTCCCTTCCAGGAGAAGCTGGAAAACGAGAGAGGGGTGTAGCTCTCTGTAGGTTGTAGCCTGCATACTGGTAAAGGACTGCACCAGTACATTGTAAATGGAAGTTTCTAATTAAAGAAAGATAGAGACGAGTTGTAGCAGGTGGTTTTCACCCACATTGGGTTTCCACCTTATATCTTGTGTTCTTGTGTGTGACTATCTTTTGTTCCATTTTACTGGTCTAGTTACTGTTTATTTCACTCAAATACACAGATTAATAATCAACATCTGAAAGATAAAGTAAATCATAAGTTTGCATTGTATATGCGGGTTTCCTTCTACATAGTTGTGTATATACGCGGGTTTTACTAACTAAAGTAGCGTATATCCTCTGATTTTTAAAAGGGAATATTTGTCTTGATAATACTGATTCACCCCCCTTCTCAGTATTATTTCCAACAATTGGGATCAGAGCCGATCCTTCTGAAGAAGCTTGATCGCTTGGAGGAAGATCCATCATCATGAGCAACTACGAGAGAGAAGCATCTATCAGGCCACCGATTTTTGATGGGACAAACTTCGTATATTGGAAGGTAAGAGTTACTGCCTATCTTCAATCTCTTGGTACAGAAGTCTGGGATATCATCGATACAGGGTACACTTTTCCTTCGGCAACTCCTACAGATCCGGCTGAGAAGAAGAAATATGAAACAAATGCAAAGGAACACAATACCCCATTAGGATGTCTATCTCAATCAGAATTCGTCAAGGTTATGCAGTATAAATCCGCAAAGGAAATATGGGACAAGATTGTTCTGAGCTATGAAGGAGATGAACAGGTAAAACGAGCAAAACTTCAAACCCTCATAATTCAGTATGAAAATCTCAGAATGCACAATGATGAAAGTGTGGCTAACTATTTCCTTCGTGTAGATGAGATTGTTAATTGTATGAAAAACTTGGGTGAAGAAATAAAAGAGGCTATTGTGGTTGAAAAAGTTCTAAGATCTTTGTCCCCTAGGTTTGAATCTAAAGTTTCTGCAATAGAAGAAAAAGAGAATCTACGAAACCTTACCATGTCACAGCTGCACGGGATTCTAACTGCTTATGAAATGAGGAAAGGAGGACCATCGGACAGGAGAGAAGCTGCTTTCAAGGCTTCAGGCAAAGGAGACTACTATGAGTCAGGACACGTGTCAGAAGAAGAAGAAGAATCAAATTTTGTCAAGAATCTTCAACGGGGTGCTGGAAGATTCTGAGGTAAGTTACCTTTCAAATGCTTTGCTTGTGGAAGAGTCAATCATTATGCTGCCAAGTGTCCTCATAAGGATAAGATTGACAAAGGGAAGGAACCTGTTAGATGGAACAAGAAACAAAATGCAACTAAGAAAAGTTACTACACTCATGAAGGCAGTGATGGCCTATCAAATAGTGACGAAGATGAATGAGGTAATGATTATAAAATTTTAATGGCTTTTGAAGACGATGATTACATGGATGCTATAGATGTAGATGGTTTTTATGAAGAGATTTCTAGACTCAAAACATGTTTAGAAGAAAAAGATATGATCATTGATACTCTGCAATTCCAACTTGATGAAAAGGAAAAATTTCTTGAGAAGTTAGAATGTGAAATTGTTGGCCTTAGAAAAGAAATTGGGAAAACAAAGGCTCTTAATCTTAAATTTGTTAAAGGATCTGAAACTCTTGATGAGATTATCAATGTACAACGTTCTCCACTAATCAAGACAGGTCTGGGGTATAATGGAGAAGCATCTCAAGCATCCACCTCAAAGAGTTATCTTGATGCAGCAAGGAGGAATGAGCAAAAGCCCAATGGATATCACCAGGTAAAATAGGGACGAATTACATCAAGAATAAACAAAGACTACCAGGTAAATCAGGGGCAATCCATCTTAAGAGTGAACAAAAGCTACAACCAGCCATAGGTAAAAACTTCTCAATTTGCTTCAAGAATGGATGACAATAGAAACTACAATCATTTGGGTGGTAGATTTGATAATCGCAGAAGTTTCTTCAATGGCCAATGTTTATCTTGCCATGACTTTGGTCACAAAGCAGCTCAATGTGTTGCCTATAAGACAATCATGACTAGAGAAGCTCAAAACCAAAGAAGTATGACTGGGATTACGATAAGGACCTATAACAACTTTTCGGCCCTTGAAAATGAAATTGAATGTTCTATTTGTAATAACTTCAGTCATGAAGATTCTGAATGCAGGAGCAGGTTTCGGCAGACAAAGGAACAAGCCTCAAGCACTAGAACATGGAGAATAAAGGAACCACAACCAGAAAGATGTGGGATAGCTTTTTATGCAGAAGGATAGGAAAATCTATGGTACATCGACAGTGGATGTTCAAAGCATATGACAGGTGATAAAGAAAAACTTGAATCATATAGTGTTTCAGAAAAGGGAAAGAAAGTTTCTTTTGGAAATGATACCCCTGCAGTCATAAAAGGAAGAGGCACTGCTCAGTTGAAAGAAAAGGTCAAAGCTGGAAATGTTTTGTATGTTGATGGCTTGAAGCATAATCTACTGAGTGTCAGTCAGATGTGTGATCAAGGAACCCAGGTAATATTTCGATCAAATGGATGTAGTGTTCATGATCTTGATACAGGAAAAACAGTGATCAAAGGTAGAATAACTCCAAATAATTTATACATATTTGAAGAAGGACAACAACAATGCTTTTTGAGCAAGGATGATGAACACTAGTTATGGCACCAGAGGTTGGGGCATCTAAGCTTTTCACAAATAAGGAAAGCATGCAAATACCAGGCAGTTCGTGATCTTCCAGATATCAAAATTCCAGACAACACAATATGCAAATCATGTCAGTTTGGTAAGCAAACCAGAACTAACTTCCCTAAGAAGGAAGGATCAGTTAGCAGGCCTCTTGAGCTAGTCCATACAGATGTATGTGGTCCATTTAGGACCAGGTCACCTCGAGGAGAAGAATACTTTATATTATTCATTGACGACTTCTCCAGGATGGTTTGGTTAGGACTTATGAAGCACAAAGACGAAGCATTCGAAAAATTCGAATCCTTCAAAGCCTTGGCTAAAAACGAATCAGATCACAAAATTAAGTGCCTCAGGTCCGACAGAGGTGGGGAGTTTACCTCAAATGAATTTTTCGATTTCTGTGAAGAACATGGAATAAGAAGGGAATTCTCTACAGCTAGGACTCCTCAGCAAAATGGAGTGGTGGAAAGGATGAACAGAACCATCCAACAAATGGCTCGTGGTATGCTTGATGAGTCTGGAACTCCCACAACCTTCTGGGGTGAAGCTGCATTTGCTGTGGTTGTTATTCTCAACAAAAAAAATGTCCGAGTGAATAGCACTCAAACTCCGCATGAGCTCTGGTATGGTGAGACTCCTTCGGTAAAGCATTTCAAAATTTTTGGAAGAAAATGCTATATTAAGAATAATGATGAACAGCTTGGCGAACTTGAACCTAGAGCAGATGAAGGCATTCTCCTTGGTTATTCTCCCCACAACAAAGCATATAAGTGTTACAATAAAAGACTTGGAAGAATTGTTGACAACATTAATGTAGTGGTTGACGAAAAAGGATACATTCCTAGGCAAGTAAATTATGAAAATATCGAAGAGGATGAAGACTACTCTCCAAATCAGATTGATGATGAAGAAGAACCTCAAGAGGCACCAGAAGAATAGATAAGGATATAAGAGAAGACTCCATCCAGGTATGTTCAGAAGAATCATCCAGAATCTCAAATTTTGGGGCAGAAAGAGGCAGGTATACAAACAAGAAGAACAATTGCAGAAGCCTCAAGCTATTTGGATTTGCTCTCCTCCACTGAGCCACAAAATGTAAAAGAGGCATGCAAAGATGAATGCTGGGTCAAGGCAATGGATGAAGAACTTGAGTAGATCGAAAAGAACAACACTTGGGAGCTGGTCCCTAGACCAAAGGATAAGAATGTCATAGGAACAAAATGGATCTTCAAGAACAAGTTGAATGAAAGTGGGGAAGTTATTAGAAATAAGGCCAGACTTGTCTGTAAAGGGTATGCTCAACAAGAAGGAATAGACTTTGAAGAAACTTTTGCTCCTGTTGCTAGACTTGAGGCCATCCGAATGTTCCTTGCTCTCTCAAGCTTTCAAAAATTCAAAGTATTTCAAATGGACGTGAAATCAGCCTTTCTGAATGGAGACTTAGAAGAAGAAGTGTACATTGAGCAACCAGATGGTTTCATTCTTGGGAATGATCCAAATCTTGTATGCAGACTTAAGAAGGCCCTCTATGGTCTTAAACAAGCTCCAAGGGCTTGGTACTATCGTTTGGACAAATACCTTCATCAACAAGGTTTTTCAAAAGGATCAGCAGATAGCAATCTTTATATAAAAATTGAAAATGACAAATTGCTAATACTTGTTGTGTATGTAGATGATATTATCTTTGGCAGCAATGAAGAAGCTATGAGTCAAAGCTTTGCCTTGGTGATGCAAAAAGAATTCGAAATGTCTTTGCTTGGAGAACTGACATATTTTCTTGGATTGCAAATCCAACAAAATGAAGGCGGTATCTTTTTGTCTCAAACCAAGTATCTCAAGCAGATCTTGAAGAAATATGACATGGAAGATGCAAAACCAGTATGTACCCCCATGGTTACAGGATGCAGCCTCACTGCAAATGATGAATCAGCAGTAGTGCATCAACCAACCTATAGATCTATGATTGGAAGTCTACTTTATTTGACAGGTACCCGACCAGACATCATGCATGCAGTGGGAATAGTTGGAAGATTTCAAGCAAATCCTAAGGAAACTCATCTTTAGGCAGTTAAGAGAATCTTCAAGTACCTTCAAGGAACTCAAAACTATGGCTTATGGTATCCTAGAGATACAGATCTCACACTTCATGCTTATACAGATGCAGATTGGGCCGGAAGTGTGGATGACAGGAAGAGCACAAGTGGTGGTGCATTCTTCATGGGTTCCAGATTAGTATCTTGGTTCAGCAAGAAACAGAGTTCGATTGCTTTATCTACAGCTGAAGCAGAATATGTGGCTGCTGCATCTTGCTGCACTCAACTCCTTTGGATGATGCAGACCTTGCAGGATTTTCAAATCACTTGTACACCACCTATCTCCATCTTATGTGATAATACAAGTGCAATCAGCATTTCAAAGAACCCAGTCATGCATTCAAAGACCAAGCACATACCGATCAAGTATCACTTTCTCCAGGAACAAGTGTTGGAACAAAAGGTCAAATTAGAGTATGTTCCTTCTAAGGAACAAGTTGCTAATATTATCACTAAACCACTGCCCAGGGAAACTTTTGAATACCTCAGACAGAAGCTGGGGGTAGTTGATGCATCATCTTGTTGTTAAATCTTGTCTGGTTCAGAGAAAAATGGGTGTACGCGAGTTGCCTGAGGAGGATCCACATACATACGCCGGTTTGTGCAGAGACAGTCGCGTATATAGAGGTTTGATGGATATCAGTAGGGACAGGCTCTGGTTGAAGATATTCTGATATGGGTCTGATAGAGACCATCCGGCACAGGTTCAGGGGGAGCAGATAAACTTCTAATGATGCATTGTTGGCATTATCTTAGAAGCTTTTGGTTCTAAGCTGTTGTTGAGTTCAGGTGGAACAAAGGCAGAGGGAGAACAGAAGGAAATCTTGGTTGTTGATCTGAATGGTGATTGACAGATGCTGCTGCTATCAGTTATTGGTGACTTTCATAAGTATTTCATCTCTATGTCATGTATCTCTTTTGTGGTATCTCTTTTATGGTGTCAAGGTCATGTAACGGCCTATTTTGGTTTCCCCACTATGCCTGGGATGAACATGTAATGAACTTGGTTGTCATATGTAAATTTCTGATGTATCCCCACTTGGTTGGGTGATGGATGTATGTATTGAGTCTTTTGGTGATAGGAAGGTCTTTTATGATGTATAAGTCATGGTTCTTCTTGAAGAACATCTTTTTGCAGATCTTGCCTACAGTCAGGGGGAGCATGGTCAGCACAGCAAGGCAGAGATTTCAGCATGTACTCAGGGGGAGCACAACCCTTTGCCCTTGATGACAAAGGGGGAGAATGACTTTGAGGATCTTGGGGTTGCCATCAAGTCCAAAGGGGGAGATTGTTGGCATTATGGCACAGGTTTGGAGCTATGGCACAGGTGTTGTCCTTGATGGCAACTCTCTTTGATAACAGATCTCAGTTCAGGCTTTCAGAATGAAGGAAAAGACATATACGCAGGTTCATCTAGACGAAGATGCGTATACACGCGGGTTAGACGTTACAAAGGCGCGTATGCGTATACATGCACTTTCACGCAAGGAAAAGTCTGTATGCATTAGAAAACTTACCTTTGGTCCATGGTAGTTAGTCCTTGGTACTTGAATCTATGGTTTTGGACCATGGTATCTCGTCAGAAGTGTTGATCCCAAGTATTGGGCCCATGGTATTGTGTTATTATGGTTTTGGACCGTGGTATTGAGAAAGGCCTAAGACTATAAAAGAGGAAGGAGATCATTTGGCAAAGCATCTTGGGAATCAATTGAATATCTAACATGTGCTAGATCTGAAACTTTTGTGATTGAGGTTATGGTGCAGATTTGGATCTGAATGAAGGAGGAACCTAAGCGCATAAAGAAGGATAAGATCTATTGATGGGTCATAATATTTAAAGCTTGAATGATAGTATCTTTGTATGATTTTGATCCGTTCTATGAGGCACACACTTGATCTATAAATCTGATAATCTGGGTTATTTAGCATTTGACTGTTTGAAAGAGTAAATTCTCCTTTATAGATCTGTTTGTAGGTTCAGTGAAGCGAAGGCACGTATACACGCAGGTTCAGTAAAGGAAAATTGCGTATACGTAGGTTGCTCCACACACAAGAGCGTATGCACGCAGGTTTCAGGTTTTTTAAGTAGTGTATACATATTTTATTGTGATCTAGCTGCCTTTGTTTGTTGCTGCAATGTTCTGGGTTCAGAATTTGGTATATGGTTACTGTTGCTGTGTTCTGGGTACAGCTATCAGAGAAGTGTTTATTGTGAATCAGTTTTGTTCGGTGGAAAGGAGATTGGTTAAAGCAGAAATATTGATGATTGATTGATGTTCATGGATCCAGTCTGAAAATTTATGAAACATGGTCCCTGGAAGAAAGAGAAGGTTGTAGCCTTCAGTATGCCAGCACCTACGTACTAGTATCTTGGCTAGTACAAGAGCTAAGGGGGTTGTAGCTCCCTTCCAGGAGAAGCTGGAAAATGAGAGAGGGGTGTAGCTCTCTGCAGGTTGTAGCCTGCCTACTAGTAAAGGACTTCACCAGTACATTGTAAAAGGAAGTTTCTAATTAAAGAAAGATAGAGACGAATTGTAGTAGGTGGTTTTCACCCACAATGGGTTTCCACCTTATATCTTGTGTTCTTGTGTGTGACTGTCTTTTTTTCTATTTTACTGGTCTGGTTACTGTTTATTTCACTCAGATACACAGATTAATAATCAACATCTGAAAGATAAAGTAAATCATAAGTTTGCATTGTATACGCGGGTTTCCTTCTACATAGTTGCGTATATACGCGGGTTTTACTAACTAAAGTAGCGTATATCCTCTGATTTTTAAGAGGGAATATTTGGCTTGATAATATTGATTCACCCCCCCTCTCAATATTATTTCCAACAACACCATCTCACCTGAGGTTAAAGAAAATATTTGTCAGTTGGAGGAGAAAACAAGATAAATTAGGAGGAACACCAACACTGAGGTGGTGGGTGATTGATTTTAATGCATTGTGGACCTAGGATTGATAGCCACACAATCAATCTCGCTTGGACCATGGAAACTACCATGGGTCTAGCAATCCGGGAAAATAAGTAGGCTAGGAAATCTCTAGAGGAGAAATTAGATCTTCTGGATGTGAATTTCACAATCTATGTGGAATCAGTACACCATAAGAAATTTATCACCAAGGATTCACCGTATTATGAGTGGTTCAAGTGAAGTACCACCAAGAAGCACAAAGGGAATGGAAGTTCCCTCCCTAGCCTCGACAAGATAAAGCAGTATCGTGTTCAAGCAAGAAAGTCACCAGCTGAACCCATCACAATCATCTTAGACTATCCCTCTCATTTAAGTCACATGCTTTGGATTTTTTTCCTCCTTTTTGTAATCTCTACCCATAGGGTGCTAGAATACATGTCCCAAGAGTTTGATCAGGGCCTGGTTTATGCCCAACCTGATTTTTAGTTTCTTAGACATTCCTTGGGAAACTCCTTTAGGGAGTATTTTTCCCCAAATTTTGTATCTAAATATAGTTTTTAGTCTAGAACAAAAGTGAATCTCAGATAGTACAGAGTGTCAAAGGATGAAAACTTTTGTAGATAGTTTGGATTTCAGTTACACTAACCACTAAAAAACAAAGATGTATGCTTTTTTTTATTTGTGAACTAATATAATCTTAGACTTACAAAAAAAAATATATCATTAATACATTAATTAATATATTAATTTTACCATTGATACTATTAATATAGATTCCATTAATGCATTATTTATCAAAAGAGAACAATGGTTAATACGTTAGTTAATAGAGAATAATACAATTAGTTACATATGAGATAGAGAATAATAATGGGTTAAAACAATAGAGAATGAGCTTATATTAGCATGTATATATTAAACTGAAATTAATTAATACACAACATTGATACATTAATATATACAATTTATTTATAACATAATAGATACCATTAATGCATTAGTTATTAGTTAATACAATAGAGAACAATAGTTTTCAATCGAGAATAAGAGAAGTATACAATAGATAATGTGATAAAATAGGAGAAAACAATAGAGAATGTGATAAACTAGTGGGGAAAGAGAGATAACAATAGAATGAGAGAAAAAAAAAACCAAAGAATAATAAAAATGAAGAAAAAAAGAATTAATGACCCACACATTAGTTCAGTTTTAAAAACAAGAGTAACAATTTAGTGAACAATAGTTATTAGAATGAGAAAATAACCATGTATTAACAATAGAGAATAATAGCTTACATAAAGAGAATAAAAGAGAATAATGAGAACAAAAACTTACAATAGACAATGTTTTGCAATAGAATGACAGAATTATACACGAATATACAATAAAGAATAACAAACAAAATTAGAATGAGAAAGAAAAACTATAGACATCAATAGAGAAAATCAGAAAAAACATAGCTAATAAATATTTAATAGAAAAAATAATTAATAAAATATTAATTAATTAAAAATCCCAGTTACTTCTCCATTATTTCCTTATCATTGCGAATAAGAGATGATTGATTAGGGAATAAGTATACTAATAATATAGCTTACTACCTGTTGTCACTGTGACAACAACCCTCCAAAATTTTGTCCTCATTCAATTTTGGAGCCTACCTGAACTGTTGTTTAAAACTATCTTGTGTCATCTTTTTCTTTGTTCATGTTTTCCTAAGTTTTGACCATCCTTGCAACATTCCTAAGTGTCACTTTTCATCCTAGGTCATAGTTTCTTAATTGTAGTCTTCTTATCTTTGGAAGCACTTGTGTCATCTTTCTAAAGATAGGAAAAGCACTAGCTTTATTTGACTTAGTGATTAGCTTTCTTCACTTGGCATGCATATCACACAAAAGAAATAAAGCGCAATATTTTTCCCCTAGAGAAAGTGCACTTTCTATACTTATAGACCACACAGTAATTGTTGAAGGAAACTACGCCCTCTTAGGCTTGAGTGCACTTACAATCTCAGTGGAGTGAACTTCCTTCTCTTAGTCAACCACACTTCTTGTCCACAAGGAGAGCGCATTCCTTGTTAACATAAATTGTTCACTCTTTTCCCTCAATTGCATCGCACTCCTTATCTTCAGGGAGTGCACTCTCTTGTTTTCCCCACATGCGCCCTTCTTTCCTTACATGCTAAGGGCATTACTAGAAAGTAGGGGCCCTCCACACTTAATGTAACTAATTCATTCATCAATCAAGTGGCGATCATGCATTAACTTGCTTTTCATGTGAATTCTTTTATAAGTTTCCAAGTTCACCATTCATTCTCACAATCAATGTTCACTCTAGGTCGAGTGCATTTTCTCACCACAAGGATTTTTTCTTCAATCTTGGTTGAAAGTATGTGGATTCTTGGTAAGTTTTGCAATGTGTCACTTTCATTTTCTTTTCTTTTTTAAGTGGTTCTTTTTTTTCCTTAATGGGGTTTCAATTTTTTTTCACATATGAACTCTTATTTTCATCAATACTTCGTCTTACAAGTGTCGTCTTGTTGTTGCAAGTGGCATTTATAGTGACTCTTCTTATTCCATGAACTTTCACCTTCCAGTCATGATTGTGATAGGACTTATAAATACTTTCAACCCTTCTCTTTCAATTCTAATGTATTCTTGACTTGATGTTGCCCTTCACTTAATATTTTTGAGCTTATTTTTTACTAGAGCACACTTTTGAAAAACAAAGACCCTCTGTCCACCTAAATTGTGCCAAGCAGAAAGGATTTCTTCCAAGAGTGCACAATGCATGTTCAAGAAACATTGTGCCTCTCTATCCCTTCTTAGTGCACTACACACTCCCAAGCAACAATGTTCCCCTCCTTATTCACAGTGACTGCGCTCTGTTCCCAAGAAGTTTCTCTCTCTCTCTCTCTCCATGAGCACATAACACATTACCAGGCCTTATTCAAGCCTTTTTTTCTCACTGTTTTCCTAACTTGTGCCCTCTTATTTGTTTTATCACAATGCACACTCATAGTGGCTAGTTAAGTCCCCCTATCTCACTTGTGATAGGGTTGTGCTTCCAACTTGTTGAGATCTTCCCTTTATCATTGTCTTTTGAATATTTTGCATGTGATAGTTAGGGTATTTTTTGAAACTAATTGTTGTTTTCCATGAGTGAATTTCCACTTACAGGTGTTACAGATACAGGATACATTTGTCTCTCATCATCTGCTGAAAGAATGCCTCCTGCCACTCAATAATCTACTTCAAAGGAGACTTCAGAAGTTAGTATTGAGGAGGAAGTTGAATATACAAGGAAAAGTGCTCCTATATTATCATTCAAAGAATGCTTCATTGACAAATCTATCAAATTATCTTAGGAAGACATCAAATATGATTTCATACAAAAGTAATTCCCATAAAACTTGGAAGACAGGGAAGTGTATATAAATAACAAGAGGTATAGAATGCATAGAGTGCCTTGAAAATTCCTAGTGATGCCTTTTTCATAAGATATCAAATGGATCTTGTTACATATGGGTATCAACAACTTGGTTCTCAGCACTGAAAGAGGGAATGAGATTGCCACCTACCATCCACGTGACATACACTCTTATTATAATATTGTAATACCAAGGGAGTATTTGAACACATAGTTCTATGAAACTTGGAAAAACCTAAATACCAAAGAATTCATCAAGTCTTGGTGCTAAGAGCTTGCAAAATTCATCCAGAGACCAAGAATAGTCTACCCGACCAAATATTTAAGAAAGGTCTACCAGTATCTCATGGTGATTTGTTGTAGACTACATGGACGAAAGGATGTGGAATAATTTGAGGAGAGTTGGGTTTATCTTCTCAACCTATTTTTTTTAAGAGGTAAAGTCTTCAACTAGGCATACATCCTCTCTCACAAACTATATTTTCACTTACATCAATCCAAACAAGCATCAAAGTTATACATGTTCTCTTATCTTCTAGATGGAATTTGTGCCCATTATGAGTTCATATGAATGAAGTGGAACTGGAACCCCTATGAGAATTTTCCTATCTACTTTAATTTTAGAAATTTATAATAAGTTAGTTTTTGAGGATTTTATGAAAAATTGGTTGAGCATTTCTTTATAGTGTTTTATAAGTTGATCTTTGAGATATAGCCTCCTTGCATGATAGATTAGGTGAAGGAGGTGCTTAATCAGATTGCAGATTGCTTTGATTCACTAAAGGGAACATACATCAGATGTTACAAGTGTTAGATAGTCCCTCACCTTATGCCAAGGTATGTGACGAATAAGGTGGTCTTACAAATGGTAGCCTATCAGTTGAACAATAGCTTGTCTACACAACTCCATAAGAAGCAGAAGTCCCCTTGGCCCTCTTTTCCCTTACAAGTTTGAATTTATGAGCTAAGAGTCTTAAGGTAGTTGATGCTAAAATTGAAGAGCTCAAGCGCCTTTACTTTGGAATAATGAGATTTCATAGCTATGATCCTAGAAAATTTTGTAGACAACATTGTACCAAGATACAATACAACTTTCCATATGGATCTATAACCATTATAGATTATGCGAAAATCAAGAATTGGTACAATGCAATGAGGAAGAATTGGCTAGGAGATGTGGCAGGGCCCTCCTGGGTTCCACAGGTACCCAGTGTATAGATGGAGTAGATTCAGTAGGAAGTCACTGACCAAGTGGACACTGTAGCACCCAAAAAGAGGCTAAAACATGATCCAGTGGAAAAAGGTGGTAGAAAGTTCAAGGATGATCCGATATGAAAAAGTGCAATTGAGGTAGAGAAGCAAAGGAAATAAAAGGAGGAAGAGGAGAGAAGGATAGAAGAAGGGAAGCAGAAAGAAGAAGAGTGCAAAAGTGAGAAGGAGTGCTTACAGAAAGAAGAAGAAGCAAGATGAATTACTAAAGTAGAAACAAGAGGAAGAAAGAAAAAGAAGAGTGGAAGAGGAACAACAAAAGCAGTTGGAGGAGGAAGAAGCCACACAGGTAATTGAGGAAGAACAAAGGGACTGTGTGTTATAGACATTTTTGTGCCTAACAGCATGGAGCATGAAATGTCAATAATCTGAGGGATCCAAAGTCCCTAAACATGTTGTTCTTACCCTTAGAGGAACAAGGTCAGCAAACCACAGCACTGAAAATCAGTTCTCCACCTGAAAACACTCAAAAACAGGCTATTTCTGGATCATGTCAGCTGCTCCACTGAGCATCTGCGCTGAATTTCAACTGCTCCACTCTGTACCTGTGCTGAATGTCAAATCCAATGAAGGCTACCTACACTGGGCGAGATTGGCCAAGTGGCACAGTCATTCTGCAAGGTGTCAATTGCCCAGGAAGCTTCCAAACTGACACTTGGGTCAAGGAATTCGCCTTGTGATGAGTAAGAGGGTCTTGATCTCCAAGTGGAAGCAAGAATCTCCAAGTGGACTCAAGAACTGAAGTTTAACTAAAGTGGGAGAGGACACTAGTTAGCTTCATGCCAGCCTCAAGCTGACTCATCCTTTCTCCAAATCTCCTATATATAGAGCTCTCTCATGAGGTCTAAGGGGGCGGGAATTTGGTGCAAGTAAGGAAGTTTTGTTGGTTTGTGTATAGAACTATTGGGTGATTTCTTGAAGGAGGTGAAGAGGAGATTTCTTTCTGCTGGGAGGTGTTGCTGGATTGGGCCTATTGTGGTTGTAACTCTCTCAGAACTTTTCTTCTTCTATTAATAAAGAATTTGAGGTTCTTCTATATGCATGTGTCTTTATGGTGAATTGATGCTTGTATATTTGATTTATGCTAATCCCTGAATCGATTATGGATGTATGCTTCTTGTAGTTCCTTTTCTTGTGCTTTTACAGGATCTTTGTGTAGCTGGGTCGGTGAAAGAGCAAGGAGCTAGGAGCAAGAAGCAAGGAGTGAGGATTAGATCGGCTATTAGCGCAAGATAACGGTTAGTAGATCATTCTTCTCTTCTCTCTCTCATCTCATAAAGAAGTAATCTTGAATAGCTTTGCATTCAGTTGTTGCTGAGGTACTATCACCCTTAGAGTGGGATAGGGTCATTCCGTATTGGATGCTCTTCCCAACAACAAATTGGCGACTCCGCTGGGGATCGTATCTTGTTGGTTGATTGTGTTTTTTTCTATTCATTTCATAAACAAAGGGAGTACCGAATCGAACTGTGTTTGAATCCTTCAAATACAAAGTAGAGGGCAGCTACTCTAGCTCAGTTTCTGGGCAAGTTTATGATTTGAAGAGCTGATCCACAAGGACTCTAATAAGCTCTTAATGATAGCTTTTCATCCTCCTGGTCATCCCTTAGTGTGTCCTTGACTGATAGCTTCTGATTTGAGCAAAAACTGTGAATTTTTGAGCAATCTGTGACCCGGAAACCACCAGAAACGAAAGTTTCATTCTTCAGTGCAGGCTGTACAAAGGCTGTTTGCATTTCAGCGCAGTTCCCGAAGGGGCTACCTGCGCTGAAGGTCAAACATGCAGTGTTCCACCTACGCTGGACCAGTTCTGCCTTGTGCTGCTGGGGTTTCCTGCTGGTTTTTGCCTTGTTTTCACTCTTGTTTTGCTGTTTGTTACCAGTCAGTGGGCCTATCTGAAACCAACTTTACTTGTCACTATTCTGCCTCAGTTGTATAAAGAAACTGTGTTTGTTCTTTGTGTATTTCTTATACATTTACAGTTTCCCATAACGAAAGTAAACTAGTCTTGCTGTGGCCTCTTAGATCTAGACCTGTGATAAAGTGTCATTTTGATCTTAAGAGTTAGTTTATTTGCTGTTCATAGCTGATTGAGCTTTGCTTTCATCATTTGGTTTGAGTTTATATATTTCTAGTGTCGAAACAAGTAAATCTTAAGGTGTCTTTTGATTTTGGACAAGCTTGTTTGCTTTCACTTGAAATTGAATTCAAAGTTATACAACAGCTTTCTTTTTTGCATTTCACCAACATTAAGAAAGAGAAAAGAAATACCTGCATCTTTGCATTTTGCATATAAGTTTGTATGTTGATTTAGGGAAAAAGTGCATTAGCGAGTGCTCTTTGATCTGTGTGAAAAGATTTTGTCTCTCTTTTCCCTCAGTAGTTAAGATTTTCATAAGTCAAAAAGATTGAAAAAGCTTGCTTCTCATCTTAGACTGCATTTAGGAATTTGTATCAATACATCTCGTGGTGAACCTTGAAAGGAAAACTTTAAGAAGATCAACTTAAAATATATTGAATGAACCTAACAACGCTTTGAAACATAACGCAAACATCTAGAGGTCTAAGCTAGAGACGTGTTCCGGCGTCGTTAAACGTAGTGACTGTCGATCTCGACGAAGGTGGGTGATTCCTCCTGAGAGTCGGTGGCACTAATACGGACTTGTGATCCCACGTACCGTCGCGTATATATTGGGAGACCCCTATAGGAATAAAGCCTGTATCCAATAGGAAACCGTGTCGGTCACCCTACTGATCGCAATGCAGTGAACACAGCATTCACGAAGATCGACCACTCGTACCGTAAAACGTATTCTGTGGTTTTGCGAAAGGTTTGGCACACCCTCTGCCTAGATCTCCAGAGCAGTTTCTTTTGGCCTTTTTCAAACTCTATAACTGAAAATGTCCAACCGAGCATTTGTCACTTCGAGCTCGTTAATACATCGAAGGAGACTAGAGTCATCTTTAGCTTTTTCTCGACTCTTAAAAAGTGAAAAAGCAAGTTATGTCTAAAAGCGTCTAATAAAATTCATTCAATTCGGAAACAAATTTCCCCTTTTAATATTTTAGTTGATCGAGTAATCCGCAATCGTGGAAGAAAGTCAATTGAAACCCCGTCGTTCGCGGAGGCTTACGAGTCAACCGTCTTTGTCCCCGGAATCGAAAACAGTACGGGCAAAGCGAACTCGTTTAACCGGTTCAAAATCTCCTTTGAAAGTTAGAACAAGTGTTCCTACTACATCTGAGGTTCCGGTTACTCCTTACATTTCTGGAAACCCTGCCTCTATAGAAGAAGTTCAACAACCACAGAGGGACAGTAATACTGATCCTAGTCTGGGGGCAAATACTTGTGTAACTGAACCAGTTCCATCTGTAACCGGTCCAGAAAGTTTTGTTCCCCAAACAACTGTCGCTGTCGAAACAACCACTTCTTCGGCACCAGAAATTTTTTACGGACCTGACGGTCTTCCTCTTCCACTGGGTTTGATTGCGATAGAAGAAATTGTAGAGGACCCGCAAGCAAGTACTCCAACTCATTTTGGAGTAGGGGTCACTCTCTTTCCTTCGTCAGAGGTTAATCCACCACAAGTGGAAGTCCCTGTAGAATCGCTAGGCAATCTATTGGATAGACTTAAAATGTCTGAACAACCGTCATCGTCTAGGACTGTGTCGAATGACACAACGACAGCAGAAGCCCCTACCGTCACTCTGACGATGTTTGCCGGCATACCAGCTGTCCCAACTAGCTCTCAACAGCTAGAAGGAGTCCACCAAGGGACTATTTCGACAGTATGGTCTGTTCCAGTTTGTTCATCCGGAGTAATACCCGGTAATTCTTATGTTGAAACTCGACAGATTGATCCTCATGGAGGTCAATTTGGGCCATCTAGTCCTCAAGGACTAACAATCCCTCTGAGTTCCGGATTGCTACCATATGGGGGGCAGTATGCCCTTTCATTACCTCCTCCGGGAGGATATCCACATGGCAGTTCTCAACAGTATTCTGGTTATATTGGAATTGCATCAAGTAGTTGGGTACCTATGCTACCTCAACAACCAAGGATTGTATATTCTATGCAACAGTGTGTACCTGTGACGAACATCCCAACCACACCAGCTATTGTAACCGTGTCGCAAGTTCAAGCGATACCTATTACATGTCAACCTCAGATTTCTCAGGTTGTAATGCAACAGTCGCTTGACCATGGGTCACCACCACAATCGCCAACTGGCGGGACGACACAAGTACAAACGGGTACAATTACCCCACACCTTGGTCCAATGGTTAGCATGGCGCAACAAAACATGGCGTCACAACCATGGCTTGTACAATACCAACAACCGCAGTTCCAGCAAGTGTACCAAGGTTCTGAGCAGCAGATCTTTGCGAATAATGGACAGCCGTATATCCAAATCGGTCAAAACCAACCACTTTACAGTGGTCAATTCCACCAACCGTATCAATCATACCAACATCAATTACATTATGCTGGTATGCAAAGACCCACTGCTCAAGCGATTTCATCGTACCCTGGTTACGCTTCGCCTAACCTGAATCAACAGTTACCATTCGTGGCAACTTTAGAGTTACCAGATTTACACCGTTTAACCAACGATCTGATTGCTTATGCCCCTTGGTGGCCAGCGATTCCTCATAAACTTCCATCTGACATTCCTAAATTCAATGGAAATCCAGGTGAAGACCCGTCGAATCACGTGATGACTTTTCATCTGTGGTGTTCGTCGAACACCCTTAACGACGATTCGATAAGACTTCGCCTTTTCCAGAGGACATTGACAGGTCCAGCAGCTAAATGGTATATTGAATTGCCAAGAGCCTCTTTCGACAATTTTAGTTCCCTAGCCACGACTTTCTTAACCCACTTTCAATTACCGATAAGGTATGAAACGGGAACAGAAATATTAACCAACTTCAAACAGACAACTGCTACCCATATATCTGATCATATACATGAGTGTTGTCGTCGTCGTAGGATGGTGAAAACATATGTTCCCGATCAGCTATTAGCTGAATGGTTTATAAAGTCGTTACTTCCGGCTATTACGGAAGATGTGGCCAAGGGGGGAGTCGTAACAGAGGAGCAAGTGATTGCTCGTGCGCAGTATTTGGACTTAGTTTATACTCAGTCCGGCACACTCTATGACAAAATACCTGACGCCCCTAGACCAGAGTTTTCAATTCCTCCCCCTCCTAAATCAAATAGTGACTCTCATGCCGGTGATGGCGTGATTGGCACAGCAAACGCGAAATCGATAAAGGCTTCGTCAAAGAAAGCCCGTAAGAATTCGGATCAAAATGCAAAAGAAGAAATTCTTGCTTCGGAAGTAAATGCCGTATCAGAAGATAAAGGCAAAGAAACCAATCAACCAGGAAGCAAGAAGAAACAAAACAAAGGGAAGAAGAAGAAACAGGGTGAATCATCCGCTGGGAAAAATTCTTCAAACCCTCCTGGCAAAGGGAAACAAAATTATCCATGTCTAATATGTGATGATAAGGATCATAACACAAAGAATTGCCCATTCAAAGCTGAGTTAAAGAGGTTCTTTAAAAGTTCCCAAGCCTCAGCTGTGTTAACTGATCCATTTCCCAACCCAGGTCAAAATCTGGTTGATAGTGGAAATGCTTCCCCGTCACAAGTCCTTATGTTGTCAATTTCGAAACAGCAGAATGATGCTTTGATTTCGACAAGGAACAAAGATTATGGGAATCCTCAGGTGTCGAACGAAAAAGGTAAAGATCAACCAAGTAGTTCGACAACAACTTCGACAGAAGTTGTAACGCCCACCATCCCTGAATTAACAATAAAACCGCCGAAGGGTGTAGTACACAATTTGACATTTAATCCTCGCGCCAGAGCGGCGCAGCATTATAACATAGTAGAAGATTTGGCCCAATCGCCATCCGCTATGTCGACTCTTGAAGTACTACAAAATTGTCCAACCCAAAGGCAGGCATTGTTATCGGCAATTGGTGGGGTTGATCCTAAAGATTCCAATCTTGTATCCTTTGATCACAAGGGATATGATCCTCAGTTACCAGCTTAGCTAGCTTTCCTTATTCAAGTGAAAGCGCTCAACAAAACTGTTCACAGAACGATAATTGATGAGGGAGCCTCGACATGTATTATGTCAATGAGTTGCTGGAAAACTTTAGGATCTCCAACCTTGTCGCGATCTTCGATGACTTTAAAAGCTTTCGACGGAAGGACTTATACCCCTTACGGTATCCTTAATAACTTAAAAGTTGAACTAGGAGGAAAAACAGTAGAAATTGATGTAGAAGTCATTGATGGAAATCTTGACTATAACATCCTACTGGGTAGACCATGGATTTATGCCATGGCAGCTGTTGTGTCGACTTATTTTAGGAAGATCACATTCCCGTTTGAAGGAGGGATTACGATCGTCGACCAACAAAATTTCCTCCCTAATGGTTCACAAGTTACAGGAAGCATTCCAATAATCCATGAGAGCAACCATTCAATTCAAGATATCGGAGTAGGATTATTGAAAGACCCCACATTGATGGGAACTTTCGCGCTACCACCTCCTATTTATATGGGAAATGTACCGTTTGTAGCAACCTGCAACATGATATCTTCCACGAAGGTCAACATGGATCATTCAATGGTTTTGCCCCCAAGCCCTTTAGAAATATTGTAGCAATCAATGTTTCAAGCATGGGAGGCGAGCCCAAATCAACGCTCGTCAAGCGTTTGGGTAGATAGATCTAGAGAATATGGAACCCCATTAGATCCTTGGTCGAAAGTACATGGGACTGACGAAGGAATCTTACAATCAATGATGATTGAGGGGGCACCATGGAATGATCACCACCATCGTTCCCTTCTTCCGGAATATGAAGAAGATACTCAAAATGACCTTTATCACCCTTCAGTATTTGAGTTCCTGACGAATACTGTAAATACGGTGGATTCCGAGCGAAACCTATCCAATATTGAAGAGACTATAGCCATAAATATCTCGACCAAAATAGATGTTGTAGAGAATATTTATGTCGGCAAAGGTTGTTCCCCTTCAGAACTGGAAATATATAACGCTCTTTTTCACGAATTTCGAGATGTCTCTGCGTGGTCATATGATGAAATGCCAGGCATTGACTCGAGTATCGTTGAACATGAAATTAAAATGTATCCTGATGTCAAACCAGTAAGACAACGGCTTCGGCAAGTGCACCCGAAGAAAGCCGCTGCCATTAAGGCGGAAGTTGAAAAACTCCTCCATGCTGGATTCATCTACCCGGTTCCTCTAACCGATTGGGTATCGAATATTGTCCCTGTTATGAAAAAACAAGGGATGATTAGAGTGTGTGTTGATTATAGGGATGTAAACCAAGCTTGTCTGAAGGACAACTACCCTACACCCTTCATCGACCAGATAATTGATGAATGCGCCGGATGTGAAATCTTTTCATTTATGGATGGATTTTCCGGGTATAATCAAATAAATATCCGCCCACAGGACCAGTCAAAGACTGCATTTATTTGTCCGTGGGGCACATTCGCTTATCGAAAATTACCCTTTGGTTTAAAGAACGCAGGGGCGACGTTTCAGAGGGCGATGAATTATGCCTTCCATGACATCAAGAACATTGTTCAACCTTATCTCGACGATCTTCCGGCTCATTCGCGAAAGCGGACTGATCATCCGCAGCATTTAAGAGCAATATTTCTACGCTGCCGACACTACAAAATAAGACTCAATCCGCACAAATGTGTGTTTTGCGTCGGTTCTGGTCATTTACTTGGCTTTGTAGTCTCTAAAGATGGGATTCGTCTCGACCCCTGTAAGGTTCAGGCAATCATTAATTTGCCTCCACCTTCAAATTTGCTTCAAATTCAGAAACTCCAAGGGAAAGCAAACTTTCTGAGGAGGTTCATTCCAAATTACGTAGATCTTGCTAAGGGTTATACTCGTCTATTGAAAAAGGATGTACCTTTTGTCTGGGACCAAGTGGCGCAAGCTTCCTTTGATGCTCTGAAAGAATGTCTAGTAAAAGCATCATTAATGTACGCCCCGGACTATCAAAGAGATTTTAACCTGTATCTGGCTGCAGCGGATACGACCATCGCGATGGTTTTAGTTCAAGAAGTCGATGGAATTGAACACCCTATCTATTATTTAAGTAAAAACTTAAATGATACAGAAAGTAAATATTCTTATGTTGAAAAACTAGCGCTTGCAGCTGATTCAAGCAATTCAAAGGTTTCGACATTATGTCCTCTTTCGGAAAACTACCATCCTGTCAGATTACAACCCCATGACTTATATACTGTCGCGACAGTTGCTGGGGGGCAAATATTCAAAATGGATAGCGATTCTTCAAGAGTTTGATCTGGAATTTGTGAAATCCAAATCAAAGAAAGCTCTAGTTTTCGCAGAATTATTATGCGACCTCCCATCATCGTCCAACGATGAAACATCGGAAGAATCAATCGTGGACGAAAGTTTGTTTCTGATATCTGTAAGCGATGAGTGGTATGGAGATATCATAATTTATCTCCAAACCCAAAAATTCAGGCCTAACACCTCTCATTCCGAACAAAAACGTATACGATACCAAGCAAAAGACTACATGATCGTCGGTGATACACTCTATCGTCGTGGTGTCGATACAGTTCTGAGGAGGTGCCTTACCCATGAGGAGGCCGAAAAAGCCCTGAATGATTGTCATTCAGGCGCGTGTGGGGGGCATCAGTCTGGATATGCAACAGCACAAAGAATTTTACGAGCAGGATACTTCTGGCCAACCATGTTCAAAGATTGCATAACCGCATTCAGAAGTTGCCATGCTTGTCAAATCTTTGATAGCAAAACCAGACGACCACCCGCACCTTTACAGCCAATAGTTGCTATTGGGCCCTTCGCCAAGTGGGGCATCGATTTCATGCAATGTAACCCCACCTCAACCGGGGGGCATGGGTATATTATAGTCGTTGTTGACTATTTTACCAAATGGGCCGAGGCGATGCCTACATTGGATAACACTGGTGAAACAGCTGCCCTTTTCTTTTTCAATCATGTAGTCGCCAGGTTCGGCGTACCGCAGGCTATAGTCATAGATCATGGGTCGCATTTTCGCAATCACATGATGGTCGAATTAGCTGCCAAGCTAGGGCTATCTCACGACAGCTCTACCCCATATTATCCGCAAGCAAACGGACAAGTTGAGGCAATCAACAAAGTCCTGAAGCGTATGTTGCAAAGGATGATCGGGGTTCATAAAAGAAGATGGTACCTAATCCTGTACTCAGCTTTGTGGGCTTACCGGACCTCGGTAAAGAACGCAACCGGGTTCACACCTTTTCAACTGGTGTATGGCCTGGAAGCAGTCTTACCAATCCAGTGCGAAATTTCGTCGCTTAAACTCGCAATCGACCTCCTCCCCGGAACTTCAGAAGAAGAGGCTCGTTTCTTGGAATTAATCCAGTTGGATGAAACCCGTCGTGACGCCGCTTTGGCTAACGAAGCTCATAAGAGACGAGTCAAGGCTCAGTTTGACAAAAATGTCAAACCCCGTGTCTTCTCAGAAGGAGATTTGGTCTTGCTTTATGACCAAGAATCCGATAAATTGGGAGCAGGTAAATTCAAGTCCTTATGGATGGGCCCCTATATTGTTAAAAGGGTGTTAGCAAAAGGAGCCTACGAGTTAATGGATTACGATGGAATTCCACTGGCGCAGCCCCGCAACGGGTTGTACCTCAAGCGTTACTATGCCTAAATAGTAACCTGCATGCTTTTGTTGTATTTTGTTTTCGCTAAAGTGTTTGTTCTGGTCGAGTGATCCACCTTTTTTCGTTGCAGATGTCGAACCTTCTGGAGACATGTGTTGGG
Organism: Pinus tabuliformis; assembly: GCA_031772625.1. Lineage (NCBI taxonomy): Eukaryota > Viridiplantae > Streptophyta > Pinopsida > Pinales > Pinaceae > Pinus > Pinus tabuliformis. The sequence continues at coordinate 825,239,087 of CM062817.1, forward strand.
TATGCTGACGGAGCGAGTCGTAGTTCGCGGAACCTGTCCTCCGCAGCCTGGGCCATTTTTGATCCAAGCGGTGAGTTAGTAAGTTTCAGAGGTGTATGTATTGGGCAATCAACGAATAATATCGCTGAGTATAGCGCGTTGATAGAACTACTCTCTGATGCCATCACACGTGGCATATGCCGACTAATTGTCAGGCTAGACTCACAGCTCGTAATACTACAACTCAATGGTATATATTCTGTTCGCAATCCAGCTATTTATCGCATGTTCCTAAGGGTTAAGATCTTGGAAAGACGATTTGATTCAATTCAATATCAACATATTTCCATGAACTTAAACACATTAACTAACTCATTAGCAAACTATGTGTTAGATAGACATTTGCAACATTTATAAAAAGGACACATCATCAAAAAATTGTACATATGGATCACATTAATCAACCAGAATAAAACCCGAAAATCAAAATATATAAGCTGTTTATATAAGTTCATACATAATGTTCTGTAACCAAGACAAAATTGGTCATATGACCTAAGAACTCAAAAAATGCTAGGGGGCACCCTAGCCTAGTGGTGCTCATGATAGTACGTCACGGCCTGTGCAATCATGCGTAAGAGACGAGTCCATCGTCTAGGCACACCAATAGTATGCCGCTGCATCTGTAAAGGTAACTCGTCAATCTGTACATCCGGAAGGCCACGAGTAAGGCTCTCAACCTGCTCCTGCACAGCTGTAAGGGTCTCAGTGTCGTCAAGATCACGAATAACAACTCTCCTAGCAGGCTCCCCTGCCGGGGCAGCGGCTGGCGATCTCGGACGAACTGCTGGACGAACAGGACCAATATCTGCATGCACCCAAGAGTACAATTAAAAGTCTTGATAGAATAAAGCACAGCAACATTATGAATAAGAACAATAAACAGTAATATGGTCAAAGAGTTTACCAATGGCACCCCACTGTTCGCCGTCCGGTAACACCAAATCCGGATCACCTCGGAAATCCATACCCACATATGGATACTCAAAAAACGCCATCTCCTGGCGCTCGAACCACCTAAAGAAGGCCTCAGTAAAAGTAATCTGAGGTTGACCTGCATGCCTAGACATGTGGTCAACCCACCTCTGCATGCGTGGCTCAATCGGAGAAGGCAAGTCAAGTATGATGTACTGAGGCTGCATCAGTGGGATTTTCTCCAAGGTGAAGGCAGTCAGAATAGAACCAAATCCAAAGTTCTTCAGCTTCCCGTCCTTTACCTTGGTCAATTGACTTTTCATCTGAACAAGTACTGCATCACACCAGTTGAATACTTTCGGTTGGAGACACTCCAAGGCGTGCTGCATATAAGACCTGTTGGCAACATGTAGAGCTGCGCTACCGGCCATCCTACCAATAGTAAACAGAATGGACCTGAGAGCCCAATCAGTAATCTCACGGATAACAATCTTACCGTCTCTGCTGGGCTGAGAACCTTCCCTACAATACTGGCGGACATAATCTCTGGTGGAATCAGTCCCCCGGGCCGTACCTGATAAGGAAATGGGGGCACCTCGTCTTGACAACCCAGTCAAGAAGTACATGTCCTCTATGGTCAAGGGGATGGTCTTCCCCCTAATCTGGAACACTTGGTTAACAGGATCCCAAGCGTCGAGCATATACTGCAGTAAAGAAATCTGTGCTCTCATGCTAGAGATACGGAAGAACTTCAGCAGGCCACAGTTCCGCAGCGCGTTCACCGTGACCGGGTCATGGAGGGCAATCATGTCCTCCTCTTCATGTTCTCGTTCTCGCCATGTAAGGGACATTTTGCTCAAAGTTCCCTGCAAAACAAACAAGAGAAAGAGTGAATTCCTGATTTGATGAAAAACTAGCGAAAAATTCATCAAAAATACCCTTAAAGCTCAGTCCTTTGAGCCCAGCGCAGGCAGGAAGTCTCCCACTTGCGCTGAGGGTCAGGCTGCCTTAAGGCAGCTTGACCTTCAGCGCAGGTTTCGAAAGGGAAACCTGCGCTGATCCTAGGGCGCCCTGGCAAAACCCCAGGGGCTCAGAAAGACCGGAAAACAAGCAAAAAACAGGAAAAGGAAACCATGAAAAGAAAGAGCTAGGGTTTAGCTCCTACCTGGTCCAAATGGCGCTGAAAATCGTCTGCAGAATCTCCCGGAATCAGCTGGTGAAAATCAAGGGGGAAGAGGCACCTCCAGAGCTCCAACAAACCAAATGCAAATGAAATGGTAAATGAGAGGTAAAAACACCTTTTAAATGGCTTTTTACACAGTTTAAAGTGAAATATTAGGGTTATAATCTCATTTTCATGCAAATATTATTCATTTCTAACAAAGTTTGTTGCAGCAATTGAAAAAGCAGTACTATATTTGAAGAGAGAAAAGCTAGTAACGGTAAAAATCAAAATTTGACCATAAGATCGAGCAGTTTTACCGCGGAATTTATGCTCGTTAAAAAATAGAAAAGCGAGATCCGAGCAGTTTTAGCGTCATAGTTCATGCTTGTTAAAAAATAAACATAAGCTTTTGAGCAGTGTTTTGGCGCATTCAAGCTCGTTAAAAAATGAACCCAGTACCGGTAAATAACCATTGTGATCGTAAATTTGTTAGCCATAAAAACCTTGGTCGTGTTTGCACCCGCCACCTCCATCTCATTTGGCCAATCGTTCACCTCCATATGATTGTTTACCCATTTTGAGGAACAGCTGCGAAGAGTGATTTCACTTAGCCATCCTTGTGACATTGCCGTGATTGGAAAATTCCAACCTGTACCTGGAATCTGCTGCTATCCATGTTTATCACTCGTTCCTCAAAAGATGAGTCTTCTTTGAGCTCTTTTCTCATGACTCGTAAAATATGAAAAGTTTGCCGAGTTTTGGCCTTCCAGCTCGTTAAAGTGACCGGAAGAGCTATCCCTCCTCTAGATTTTAATCTTTTTGGACTTGAGGGATCATTGCACAAAAAGGTCGAGCGCTTGTTTTATTCGGCTCGTTAAAATTATCGAAAACTCATCCCTTCTGTATTGTTTTATACTTTTTCGGACTTAAGGGATTAGATGACGAAAAAGGAATTTTGGAGTTAACTTTCTGTACCTTTTTAGACTCTCTAAAAATGAAAAGGACCGAGTTTTCCTTGTCGTTAGACTTCTTAAAATGATTAAATAGCGACAAACTTGTCTTTAGACGAGAACGAGTTTCCCTATCGCTAGGCTCGTTAAAACATAGCGATGGGCTTGCCCGAAGGGCAGGTTATAGAACAAGCATATGTTATCCTCCTCAAGCTTGACAAAAATAAAGAGGTACTGGTCAGAAATGACTGGGGAAAAATTGGGAGAACCTCAAAGCTTTAATGGTAGCAAGTCGCTCTTGAACATGAGACTTTGTCCTCCGTATCACATCGGGTTGGGTTGTTTCATTCACCGGTCTCATCACCATGGTCCTCGCCAAACCATCCACATTTGGGGTAATGCTACCGATCCATCACATCAGTGTCGTTACATGTTCAAGAGATGTTGTTCAGAAAGAGTCAACCGTGTCCCATCCACTGCCATACATTAGCCTTCATCCACCCATGATCGCCACCCTGAATCATATTTCACAGATTGTTTTCACCTCCATTAAAATCATTAGCTCCGTTCCGTGTCATTGATGTGGGATTCATTAAGGCCCTCCTTTGACGGATCGCTTCTTGTCGACTTCAGCTCATTATCCAGGAAGTTGATCTAGGAACAACCCCCCCAGTACTTTGAAGCTTGCATGCCTCAATGGCAAGTTTCTCACTTCCGGCGACAGGTATACATCAATGACCTTCGACCAGAAGATTTTGCATGGTGTTCGATGCCAAGTCCTTTATTCACCCCACGTGAATTGTACTGCAGTACCTTGAGGGTCATTGTCATTATTGGTGATTCCTCTCGCGCTTGTTAACGGTTTACATTATTGACCGGTAATCAAGCGATGTCTTTCCATGTTCGACTTCAGCGCAATTCCCACATGGATCGACTTGTACTTAGAGTGAAGATCGAGCAAGTTTGAAGACCCCGGATCTAGTTTCATCCATCCGGGCTGCGATATATATTCATGATATAAAGACATTTGTTATGTACATCATTGCAGCAGATGATCATCCTACTCAAAGGATGATAATTTCAGCAGAGAATTATCAGTCTACCATCAGACGATCATCTGTTCTATGTACCAAAATGAATTTATAAAGCTGAGCATGGGAATACCCGCCTCAGCTAGATCATGAAAGCAGAATGAAAAATAATGTATTGTATTGTATTTTATTACAGGGCACCTCTCAGCGATTGAATGAACTTCGGATCCTCTTGATAAAGCATTTCACCCGATAAACGACCTCATACTTTAGGGGGCAACTGTTATAGACATTTTTGTGCCTAACAGCATGGAGCATGAAATGTCAATAATCTGAGGGATCCAAAGTCCCTAAACATGTTGTTCTTACCCTTAGAGGAACAAGGTCAGCAAACCACAGCACTGAAAATCAGTTCTCCACCTGAAAACACTAAAAAACAGGCTATTTCTGGATCATGTCAGCTGCTCCACTGAGCATCTGCGCTGAATGTCAATTGCTCCACTCTGTACCTACGCTGAATGTCAAATCCAATGAAGGCTACCTGCGCTGGGCGAGATTGGCCAAGTGGCACAGTCATTCTGCAAGGTGTCAATTGCCCAGGAAGCTTCCAAACTGACACTTGGGTCAAGGAATTCGCCTTGTGATGAGTAAGAGGGTCTTGATCTCCAAGTGGACTCAAGAACTGAAGTTTAACTAAAGTGGGAGAGGACACTAGTCAGCTTCATGCCAGCCTCAAGCTGACTCATCCTTTCTCCAAATCTCTTATATATAGAGCTCTCTCATGAGGTCTAAGGGGGCGGGAATTTGGTGCAAGTAAGGAAGTGCTATTGGTTTGTGTATAGAACTATTGGGTGATTGCTTGAAGGAGGTGAAGAGGAGATTTCTTTCTGCTGGGAGGTGTTGCTGGATTGGGCCTATTGTGGTTGTAACTCTCTCAGAACTTTGCTTCTTCTATTAATAAAGCATTTGAGGTTCTTCTATATGCATGTGTCTTTATGGTGAATTGATGCTTGTATATTTGATTTATGCTAATCCCTGAATCGATTATGGATGTATGCTTCTTGTAGTTCCTTTTCTTGTGCTTTTACAGGATCTTTGTGTAGCTGGGCCGGTGAAAGAGAAAGGAGCTAGGAGCAAGCAACAAGGAGTGAGGATTAGATCGGCTATTAGCGCAAGATAACGGTTAGTAGATCATTCTTCTCTTCTCTCTCTCATCTCATAAAGAAGTAATCTTGAAAAGCTTTGCATTCAGTTGTTGCTGAGGTACTATCACCCTTAGAGTGAGATAGGGTCATTCCGTATTGGATACTTTTCCCAACAACACTGTGAAATGGAAGCAAAGTTGGGGGAGGAGGATTCCATTGAACCAATAGCTGATGCGCCCAACACTCAGCTAGAACCTCCTCCCACTAGTGGTTATTTCCCATTCAACGAGATGGGAATTTTTCCTCCACATAATGGTAGCGTTATGGATATATCTAGTTTTACCTTCGACCAGCTAAAGAAAATGATTGTAAAAGAAAGGTGAAGGTACTTTCCCAATGATCCTATTCATCCAGTTTCCATATCCATAGAGAAGGTAATAACATACAATACCCGAAGGAATCCCTGAGTAGTCATGGTATAAAATGTAGCTTTTTTTACAACAACACAAGATAATACAGAGTATCTTATGAGTGAGAATGCATCATTGTGGAAAGAGCTAGTTGTCACAAAACAATAGGCTGATCATCTCATCGCAAAGAATGAATGGTTGTCTTCCACTAGTATCAACACAACGAAGCTACATTCATCCATATTTGAAGAATTGAAGCCGATGGAAGACACCATGAAGCAACTATACAGTGAGATGATTCTCTTGCATGAGGTGGTGACGCCCCTAGTACAAATTTAGAAGAAATCTCAAGAGATCCTGAAGGTTTTAAAGGTCACACGAAGAGCTATATATTTGATACAGGATTGGGGCATCAAATATCCTAACATTCCTGAGTGGTTGGTTAGGAACAAGCGACCAACATTATATTTGCTTATGTTCAATTTCATAGTGGTTTAGAATCCCTGACACATAAACATAAAATTCCTTATGTGGGTTCACTTGGAGAAATAAGGAGAAAGGATGTCATCATGCAGGAGATAAAGGAGTACACTGAACAAATCAAGGAAGCAACTAATCAAGAAGGCTTGGAAGACACCAAGAATATTATTCTATAGTTTGCAATTGGTCCATCCAAAGTTCACATGAAGTTATCTTGGCTATGGAATAGTATACATTCAAGCTCCAAATCCATATTATCAGATGCATTAGAGGTAAATATGTGGTATATTGTAGAGCTATCAGTCAGATTTAAAGTTATCACGACAAAGTTGAGAGCATGGAACTCATACATCACAAATGAACGCCTTTCACAAACAACTAATTTGTCTTTTCCTCCTTCATGAGGATCTTTTGTATTATTCTAGTTTTGTCTTATGTAGCCACCATTTTGATGTATTTTGTCTTTTATGAATAAAGAGTTTAAAGTAAAATAATTCCAAGAGACATATGTGGAATAATAAGATTCACAGAGAAGTCCATAGGCTGTGAAAGTCAAAGACTCATGAGGAAAATCAAGAGTCATTATCATTTGCTATAAATAAGCCCTCATTACTCAAGCAAAGGGTTTGGACTTTTAGAGATTTGGCCTTGGCTTCTCTAGTTGTGCATAAGGGAGAAGATCATTATTTTGGAGAAGCAAGTTGTAGCTTCATGTTCCACTATTGAAGCTAGTGTTTCATCAATGTAACAATGTACATGGATCTTTCATTAATTATCAAAATCTCTCAGAGCCGACATTCTTTCATGCATGTATTGAAAATGTTGTAAGGTTATTCTTTAGATGATTGCGGTATATGTTGTGTTATGCATACTATAGGAAATGAACTATTTTTTTCATTTAGATATGAATATTGTTGAATGGGTTTTGTTTGTGTTTACATGATCATTGTTATCTTGTGAACTAATTTGAAGGTTAATCAACGATTATTTTCGGCTTTCTCTCATGTGACTCTTTAGGATAGTACTAATACTTTTGTATCAAAGTTTTTTCTTTATTTCCCTTCCATGGAAGCTCCTTTTACACCTTACACTTGATGCCTCACAAATATTACATACTTTCTACCCCAAATTTATGTGCATGATCTCTTGTGTATGTTTTGTAGCCAAGGCATTCCTTTAAAATCACTTGCAATGGTGGTCGGAGCTTATATCTAGATGGGGCTCCTACACTAAATGATGTGAGGTCTAATTAGGAATTCACATTGGGGATACCCACTTCATGTTGGTGGCATCCATCACCATCAACACTACCTATATACATCCTCAAAATTGAAAGGAATAGAAAGATAGGCTAAGTATAGATGACATGTAGCTTCATTCAAAACTATTTTCTTCTATGTGCATTTGTAATGAAATATTTCCATGAATGCAGAAGTCTTTTTACCTATATATCAGTCCAATGATTGAATGGAAATATTTTACCCTATAAATTAAGGTAATTAGACAATTGATAACAAGAGGATGTCAAAATAATAGAGAAAATAATGGAGAAATAGAACAACAACAAAAATAGACAAAATAAGAAAAAAACAAATTATTAACAATAAAGAGAAATGGAGAATGAGAAAAATATTTTAGACAACAATAGTCAATTGTTATTAGAAGTAGAAAAAAACCAGTTATTAGAGAAAAATAATTTACATAAAGAGAACAACAGATAAAAATATTAATAGAACAATAGTTAATAATCGAGAATGTAAAATTATAAAATAAAGAATGAGAGGAAATGGGAGAAAACAATAGAGAAAGAGATAAAACCATGGAGAACAATAGAACGACGATATATAACTAGAAAAAATCATGGAGAATAAGAAAAATAGGGAAAATAGTAGAGAACAATAAAGAACAAGAAAATTATATGATAGTTTGCAATAGAGAATGAGATTAAAAAAAATGGTGTTAATGAGAAAACAATGCAATTATTATAAATACAGAGTAACAATGAATGTGAACAATAGATAACAATATTTTAGATGATAATAGTTAGAGAATGAGAACAATAATTTAGAGAACAATACTTGTTAGAATGAAAAAACTAGTTACTAGAGAACATTAGTTTAAAAAGAGAAGAATGAAAATGAGAACAAAAATAAATGAGAACAATAGTTTACATAATGAGAATAGTAGAGAAAAAGAACAATTATCCTTAGATATTAATGAGAAAATATAGTTAAGAGAATGATAAAAATAGTTCAAATTAGTTTCGCATTAGTTTTAAAAATCCTTTTGATTAATTATACATTACTTTCGGTACTTCCTCATTGATTTCAATAAAATTAGTTCTACATTTGTTTCCAAACAAATTATAAATATTTATATAATATTAGTATTATTAAAATAAGTATAATATTTTTTTTGTGAATTGAAATTATATTAACAAAAAATCGATAGAAGAGTCAATGAGAGAAAATTCATCATTCGATGGGTGTACTCGGTGTTGAAAATTGTAGTTGCGGTTAGTATTTTCATTGTCAAAGTTAAAATAAAAATGATTTGTTTTTTAGTTGTCCAAGTCAGCCTCAAATGGACAAGCCAGCCCCACAACTTGAAGGGTTTGATCACAAGGTCAAAACCCACCTCTTGACACTCATATATATTGGCATTTGTTGGATTTAATTTGGCATCACTCTAACTCATCAATTTGACCTAGTCAAAGGAGTTATGTTCACACGTGAGAAGGAGGAAGAAGACAAAAATTTTGAACAATTTTTAACCTCTCTTATCTTTATTTTTACTAGTATTGACTTGGCTCTTTTCTCTTTTATTTAACCAAATCTTTGACTATGATTGGAGGTCGTGTTAGAAATAAGGAAAATATTGAGAGGGGGGTGAATCAGTACTGTAGGAATTTTAAAACTTCCTTTCACTTGTAATAATAATAGGACACCAATAAAATTTCCAACAATTAATTTATATAAGCATGGAAATAAATAATATAAGTATCACAATGAGAACACACAAATTCTTCAAATCTTTCTTTCAATTTCTTGATAAGGAAAGATACAACTTGCGGTTACAAAGTTCTCTAGCTAAAACCAGTAGGAAACAACTACTCCCTGATTTATGAGCTACAATTGAATGGAGATACAACCCCTAGTATTATAAATTACTATTGAAAAGAACTTCCACCCCTATGTATTTACCAACAACTATTGGAAGGAGCTACAACCCCTAACTTTCAAGCCACAACTTGGATGACCTCAATTGTTCGTTGTTCATTAAATTTTCATGCTCAAATAATGAATCCATTACCTTTTCCAACATAAATCAGGTTGTCTCTCAAACACTCATCAAAACCACCATTACGAACACCTTCAACAATCTCACCATACTCACCACAATTCCACACCTTTGTTCTCCTTCACTTTGCAAATTTGACTCTAGTTATCAAGAAATTTGGAATTGAAAATATAACTCTCTTGAACTTGGAAACTTGCATGATTTTTGTATATTTTCCTTTGTCCTGCTTATATAAAGTCATCTCAATGTGTTCTTCAAGTCTTCAAACACTGCTCTATTGCCCCTTTGAGAAAAACTGAATTAAACTGATAATTTTTGCATTTTTTTAATTTTTACAGGACTTAGCTAAGATTTTCTAAATTTGGTGAATCTCCAAACTTAGCATTTTAGCCAAAGTTTCCTCCAAACATATCCATGCCACCATCAAAGTTTCCAACTTGTTCATTCTTGTGCTTTTAAACTTTAGCGCTCCTTTTTATATTTGGAATAACTATCAAATTCAATTTGTCAACTCAGCCATGCAAATATGGTGAATAACACCAAAATTATAAGTTGTTGACTCATTTACTATGGCCCCTCTTTATTCTATATCCCCAAGGATTTATTTTTCATTGCAGAAAACCCATGACTTTGGTCATAGTGTTGCAATAGAACCAAGTCTTCGGGCTAAATATTTCTGTTACTTATCGGAATGCCACTTGTCAGCAAACTTTCTATTTTTCGGGCTTGTCTTCCCGAATAATTTCCTTTTTGCACCTTTGTTTTTCCTCCAGAGATTTTCCTTCCGGGATTTTTTCTTTGGAGTTTTTTTCTTCTAGTTTCCTTCTGGGATTTACTTCCAAGGTTTTTTCTTCCATGAAAAACTTCATCCCTCGGCTCCATTATCCTAGCTAAAACTCTCAATGTGCTTATCTTATTTCTTCTTGGCAAGACTTTTATTTTCATCTAGGGTAGACCTTCTAGGATTCATGATCATATCATTAACCACACCTGGCGCCACCTAAGTGGTGACATGTGTCACCCAGATTTTTCCCATTAGGCCACCTAAAAATATGGAATCTACGTGCCACATATTCTCTATACTAACATCATGTTGATATCATCACGATCCAGTAGAATGTTGCATGCGTCATATAGGGAGGAGAGACAAAGAGTTCAAGCCTCCAAGTAAACACCTCTAGGTTCAATTTATTTTATACCTTTCTGACTACCATGGCTTCTAAGCTACCCAGCTTATTATTTCTTAATTACCCAGGGCATTATAATTGTGCTACATATTTTTCTTCTAGGTAAGCACCTTCTAATCAATGACTGCCCTTACTTCACGGCTCTTAATCATCTATGTGCATCTGTGTTTCTTCCAAGTTATCCCTGTCAACTAGCATCATCATATTTTCATGACATGTCTTCCTGGTCCTTGGATTTGGATACTTCACCAAAGCTCCATCGCATTTGGCAATGTGTCAAACATAATATGCTCCAAAGGTCCTCTAACTAATAATATATTTGCAATCTTTGACTTTGGGGTCCCCAACTTTTGTTGGATCTAACTTGTGATCTAAGAGGCCATTTTTGAACTCCCATATACCAATGGAAATCTCTTTCAAATATTTATCCATTTGAGTGGGTCCCAAATGTGTTTGAAGAGATCTTATGAGCTATAAATGGCTTCAAATATCCTGCATCATCTCCACCTTTTCCTTCTATATACCTTGAGTTTATCTTCATTCATCTTGGATTCTTCTCTATTTTTGTCTTCATCCTAATTTCCTTTCCCATCAATGACGACACATTTCTAACATTCTCCCCCTTTGGCATTTATGGTAGAATCTTGATCAAACATAATTAACACCATAAAGAAATAAAGAGTGCATTATCATCTTCTCTTCTTCTGGACTCCTTTGGATGTTTCTCCCGCCTTAAATGCACTTCTATCTTGTTATGTAGTACTACACCTTTCCTTTCTATTCACCAAGACATCTCCCCTTAGTATGAAGTTCTTCTTCATCTTTTGTTTGATCACCAATAGTAATCCCCCTTTGAAATCAATGTCAAAGACACTAACATGCTCCCCATGTTATCAACCTCCCCCTCTCATGTGGATCATCTAGACTTGAAAGCTTCATATTGATCTGTTGAGTTCTTGTTTTCTACCTTTCTTCCTCTTGATGAAGATTTAGTGGAGGGATACAAGAGTAACTACTCCTAGTCTTTGCCTTAAATTCTAAAACGGATCTCTAGGGAGATGGTTCGTGAAAATATCAGCTACATGTTCTTTAATGGTAGATACATACTCCAACTTGACTATCTAATATGCAACTTGCTCTCTCAAGTAGTGGTACTTGATTGGAATATGATATGTCTTAGAGTAAAAAACAAGATTCTTTGACATGTTGATGGAACTTGTATTTTCACAAATAATAGGAATCATAGGTTGATCATGAAACAATTTTTATAGTTTACTTCATCCATAAGAGTTCAGTGGAACAGGAATATGCTACTATATATTCTGCTTCAGTGGTAGATAATGAGATTGAAGCTTGCTTCTTGCTCAACCATGAAACTAGACATTCTCCAAGAAAGAATGCACCACCACTCGTTCTCTTTCGATCATCTACATCACCTTCCCAATCAAAATTAGTATAAATAATTAATGAAAATATTTAACTCTTAGGTACAAAAGTCCATAATCCATTGGGGCTTTGAGATATCTGAGAATTCTCTTGGATGTTAGAACATGGCTCTATCTAGGGGTTTCTTAAAATATTCCAAATATACCAACTTCCAGCATGATGTCTAGTCTTGAGGTTATCAAATATAAGAGACTGCCAATAATATACTTGTATAAATTCTAGTCCACTTATGGTGATTCATCAATCTTTCAAAACTTGCCCCATGTCACCATTGGTGTGCTTACCAAAGAACACTCCATGCCAAATTTCTTCAATACTTCCTTGAGATACTTGCTTTGTGAGATAAAAATTCCTTTGGAAGTCTATGCAATCTGCAATCGAAGGAAATAGTTGATTTCTCCAAGAATATGCATCTAAATTTTTTCTTTAATATCAGCTGCAAACTAGCATGTTAGTTTATTTGAATTGTTGGCAAAAATAATATCATCAAAATAGACAAAAACTACTATTAATTTTTCGTCAATAGTTTTAACATATAAATTACTATCAATTTCACCTCTTTTGAAACCACACTTGAGCAAGTAATATTCCAACTTGGAATACCAAGCTCATGGGGCTTTCTTGAGACCATACAAGGCCTTATTTAACGTGCAAACCTAATCTGGTTGATCTGACAGCTGAAACCATTTGTTTTTTCTATGTAAACTTCTTCTTGCAATTATACATTTATAAAATAATTTTTGGAATCCATGTGATATATCTTAAACTTCTTGAAACAAGCAAATGTTAGAAACATTCTAATATCTTCTAATCGAGAAACAATATAAAAGTTTCATCAAAGTCTAGAAATTTAATTTGAGCATAGCCTTTGCACACAAATATTTCCTTATTTCTAACCACTTCTCTATGCTCATTCAACTTATTCCTAAAGACCCACTTTGTTCCATTGACATTCTTATTTTCCAACCTATTAACAAACTGCCAAGTTTGAATTTTCTCTATTTGGTATAGTTCTTCATGCATGCCTTTTAACCAATTTTCATCCTGGCTAGCCTATGCAACATCCTTTGGTTCCTCCATGGATAACAGAGCTACATGCACTTGAGTAATGGAATTAAGTAGCTTACTTCTTTTATTTACACCTATGTTTAAATCACAACCAATTTGATCACCTAGGTGTTGTTTTTACACATACCTTGAAGGAACTTTGGCTTGAGGACTGGTGGGCTCTTCACTATCTTCATCTGAAAGTGGCTTTTTGACCTTATCATCATTGATGACTAGATCATATGAGTTTTTATTAATTAAACATTGACTTCATATCCAACATATTAATCCACTTTAACATCAATACAATCAACAATATTCTTTGTATTCTTATTGTAGCATCTATATCCCTTGCTATTATGAGAATATCCAAGAAAAATACCTTCATCGGCCCTTGCATCAAACTTCCCAATATTTTCATTGTTCCTCTTGATATAGCACTTGCTACCAAAAACTTTGAAATGCTTGATTGTTGTTGTTCTACCATACCAAATCTCATAGGGATTCTTTTCATTGTTTGGTCTAAAGTGGGATTTGTTGAGTATCACTACTATTGTTTGAATGGCTTCTTCCCAAAATCTATGTTGAACATTCCTTTCATCCATCATATCTCTAGCTATTTGTTGTACATATCTATTTGTTCTTTCTGCAACACCATTTTGTTGTGGAGTATTTGTTGTTGTGAACTTCCTTTTGATGTCATGCTTCTTGCAAAAGTCATCAATTTTTTTTGAAGTAAATTCACCTCCATTATCAGATGGTATACTCTTGATTTACAATCATTCACATTCTCAACCATGGATTTAAAGTAATTAAACTTCTCAAAAGCTTCATATTTTTCTCTAGGAAAAGAAACCCACATCATTTTATTGAAATAATCAATGCTAAGCATGAAATACAATTTACCTATGGGTGTTTACATTCTTCATGGTCCACACAAGTTCATGTGTAGTACATGCAATGGCTTAATTGACGAGATCTATTTGAACTTGAATGATACTGGAGCTTGCTTACCTATCTGACCAGACTTGCAAGTAGTATTCTCAGGCTTTGATAACTTTGGAAGATCCTTGACTACATTTTTTTTTCCCAATATGGCTATCTAATCAAAATTCATATTTCCAATTCTTTCATGCCACAACCATCTATAATCAATCTTATAAAATCAACATTTCTCTATTTTATCTTTCAAAACATATACATTAATATCTATTCTCACAGCTTTAGCTACTACATCACGAGTGTCTGCAAACTTTATTTGACAATTATTAGCCTTGAAAACCACATAATAGCCTTGGTATCACATCTGAGACACACTGATTAGATTATGCTTCAACCCATCAGCAAATAAGACATTCTTTGCTTTACCTCTTCCATTTAACAGACTGACAATTCATTTTCCAACAATATTATCAGGTGCATTATTAACAAAGGTCATGTTGCCTTTCTCAACTAGTTTCCATGTCAAAAACTTACTCTTGTCTCCTTGTTATAGCTCGAAATCTCACTCTCATGGTTTGTGATGCTGTATTCATGGCCTAGGGCAACCCCTCCTTCCAGACCTGGTCCTAAAATTTAAAAAACAGTGTTTTATCCCTTATACGTGACATTGCCCTGAGTTAAACGCGTGTATACGGGGTATTTGTATAACCAACCCGCGTGTATGTATTAAAACACTTAAAAAAATATAACACTCCTTATTTTCGGGCGGAGATCACGGGTTTTACCTACTGATCACCTGTTAGTGCCCGTGGCCCAACTGTTCCCAACCAACTCCTAACTAAAAAACTACTTTGGAGTTGGTATAAAAAGACCTCAAAGGGAAGGCCTAAAAGAGGAGAGAAAGGAGAGAAAGGTTATTATGCTGAGCTTTTTCCCTTGACCAGGTCTGAAGTCCCTTGTGCCTTCTGCACTTCCCCCATTTTGTACAGGAAACCTTTATTTCCTTGTGTGTTGATGTTCATCCACCATTTATGACATCATGGAGAGAGTCATGGAAGGAGTTTGTTAGAGGCTTAAGGCTGGAACGGATCCGGAAGGAAGCTTTGCTTGGAGCCTGCTGAAGGTGACTCAGGTGAAAATATTCCTTTTTATGTACTTTATTTGTCTATAATAAAAGAAACACATGTCTTGGTTCCCGAAATGAATCTTCTTTATGTTAATGATATTCATGTTTAGAATTCATATACAAAAGGTTGTTTGGATTTCATAACTAACTACCTTTCTTTATAACATGAAGATGGTTTCTTTATAAGTTTTTGTCCATATACTGTTGTGTTCTTTGAATTGGTTGTTTTGCAGGACAAAAGAGAAGAAGGGAACTCCAAGAAGGGTTTGGACCCTAAAGGCCTTCTCAAACGTAGGACCAAAGGTACGTACCCTTATCATAGAATTTGCTTATAATAGCATAATGGCTGTATGAATGCATGTTTCTTTGAATAGATAACTTTCAGTCTGCTAGGGTTTCAACCCAAAAAGCCCTAGGGGAGTAATTCCCTCTATCAGAATTGGCGACTCCACTGGGGACAACACTCTTGTTGTTCCTAGTTTGGGTGTTTTTCAAGCCAATCAGGGCTCAGTTGCCTTGTCTGCTTGCTGTTACTGTCTGGTCTGTTCTTGAACTTTAAGCTTTGCCAGTTTCTTCAGTTTTTTTTTTTATTTTTCTTGAAGCTTTTCATATACGCTGTTTTTCTTAGATACAGAGGCGTATATACGCTTGTTTCTTTGAGTAAACCCGCGTATACGCAGGTTTCCTCAAACACAGTCGCGTATACACGCAATCTGTACTTCAGTATAGTCGCGTATACATTGCAATTTTCAAGATTTATAAATCTTTTTAGTCTCTGAAGGTTTGTTTGGTGGTTTGAGTCAGTCTGAAATAGTCATTTTCCAGTATCAATTATTTGTTTTACAGCGAGCATCTCGTTCTGAATTCTCTCTGATTATAAGGAGTATTGGTCTTGTTTTTGTTGATTGCAAGCGTCATCATTTTTGGCTAAAGCACGCAAGATTTCTTGCTAGGAATCTTGGCTGCTCTGTTTCATCAGGGTAGGAAGATTGAATTCAATCTTTGTGTTAATCTTGCTTTTGGTGACTTTTTGTTTGCTTGACAAAACCGCTTTTTGTGACCATCCACTTCTTTGTTTCATGAAAGTTGTTGATTGACACTTTCTTGGAATTTGTCTTTTTGGATCTTTTGGTTTTCATTGCCAAAGCTTTCATTGCTGCTTTTGATTGTTAAGAGCGATTTCAAGCACATTTATTTTTGTTGAGTTTTCATCCATTGAGTGGTGTTGATTCGCAAAAGTGTTTAAATTTCCTATTCTTCAATCACAAGTTTCAGTGTTGTTGAGAGCATTTTTGAAAAGACTTTTTTGCTTGTTGCTTTGAAGAAAATCTTTTGAAAATCCTAGTTTTGCTTTCTTGAACTTGCTTTTCATTTGATTTCCTTTTAGTGAAGTGAAAGTGCTTTATGTTTGTCTTAGAACTTGTTTTTAGTGTTTAGACGAAATGAATGGTAGCATCTCACATTCCATCTAGACATTGTAATTGGCAAGATAAAGATTGATAAGCAAGCAACTTTCATTTTTGTTTTTAGAGTAGTTTTAAATCTTGCATCCACATATAGTTGTTGCATTAGGATAGATTTGCATCCCTTTTTTAGGCATATATAGCTTTGTTAGCTTTTGTGAGTGTGAAGTATGAATTAACGAAAAGAAAAGAAAATTTTGTTTTATTAGAAGTACCTCTGAACCCTATAGAAATTGCTCTTCATCAAAAAACGAAAAAGTGCATGTGCATGTAGTTAAGTTTTTATTAATTTCTTTTGCGTCAAAAAACACCACTAGTTTCACTTTCGTTACCTTGTGACTTAAAGAACAGCCCAATAAAATCAAGCGCTAACTAAAATTCACTAGAACTTTTTGTTTTAGTCAATTACACCAACAAGATTAGGATTTTAGGGCCTTGGATAAGGCGAGTGGAGAGTTAACTCTCCAAGGCCATATAAACGTCAAACGTAGGAGTCTGAATAACGAGAGAAAATCCAATAGCGTTAGGAAGACCAGGAAAGCTCTGGATCTGGGAGTTAAGCACGAGGGTCTGTGAAGACAGGGAAGAGAGATACCCCCTCTCCTACTTGTCCAAACTTACCTCACGACTGTTCCGCCTGGTTTCTGTGACGAGTTGGTATCCATAGTTGCTACTCCTAGGGAACTACACAGGTGGCTGCGGAGGGGAATCCCGTGGCACCTGAGGTTGACGTTGCATCACTCTCGACAGTACAACTGGAGGGCACCCTTGCGAAGCTTGGGGGCTTGCACTGGCACAGGCTGTTGTTAGGAGGTCAGCGTAACTTCCTCTGATACCTTTGCTGATAGGACTAGGCCCTCATTATCCCAGACTATCTTCGGAAGGCCCCTTACTCCACTTTCTTGTATTTTGGTGTCCGGTCCTCATCACCCGGAGCGGAAATACTTGGAAGTTGTTTGACTGGCTGATATCTTTAGGGACTTTATAGTGTGTGCTCTTTGTTCCTTGTATATAGTTGGATTTAGGTATTTTTGTCTAGTCACGTTTGGACTTTGTGTTCTGAGTGACCAGCTTACCACTCTACCAATCTTGAAAGGCTTTTGGTCGTTCTTTCAGAAGTTGTGGAGTTGCCTCCTCAAGGGCAAAGGTTTTGATTGCTTATTCATATTCCTTGAAAAGTTATTTCTATATTCCCGTAGGGGAAGGGTCTTTGGATCAGTTAGATATGGCCAATATTCCTGTGGAAACCAACCAAGGTGCCCTCCCAAAAGGGGATCCTTGTGCTTTTCCTTTCTTTGGAAACGTTGGTACTCCCTTGATGGCCACTTTGAATATTCCTGGGTTGAATGTTGGACTACCCGTTTGGCTGTGGTCCACTCCGAATATTCCAAATTCTCTTGAAGCTTCTCAGTTGAATGCTTTATTTCAAGGGCATCACATGGATGCTAATTGTTCATCTTCTCTCAAAGAGAAATCTGGGGTTCCTTCTTCTCCTCCTTCTTGTCACAAGAAATCTAAAAAGAGGAGAAAGAGGAAGTCAAAGAAGAAGAATAATTCTATCCTTTCATCTTCAACCTCTGCAAGTCATGTTGGAGATGAGCCTTCAGCCACTGCTAGTCATGCTGGGGGCACAAGTCTAGTCACTGCGAGTCACACTAGCACTTCATCATCAACCTCTGCGAGTCATGTTGAAGATGAGTCTTCAGCCGCTGCAAGTCATGCTGGGGGCACAGGTCTAGTCACTACGAGTTATACTAGCAAAGAGTCACCGACCTCTGCAAGTCATGTTCAGGACTCTCTGCAAACCACTGCTAGTCATGTTGGTGGAATGGAGGTTGATAAGAAACCTAGACGTAGAAGTTTTAAACCTAAGTTCCCTTGTAAGATATGTAAGGGAGACCATCTTACTCATTTATGCCCTAGTATTCCAGAGGTTCAAAGGATATGGTCCGAGTCTGAAAGTACTTCTACTCCTAAACTTGATATGGTTTCTCATCAATCCCCTCAACCATTGGTTGATAATATGGTAGAGCCAGTGCAATCGCTGGCTGATTACACTCCTCTTTTGGGTGGTGAAGTGCCTAACAAAAGAGTCTATTTAATCTCTAGTACAGAGTCTTCTAGTATAGGGGGCATTCCGGTTTCTTCGAATGTTCCCCCTCCAAGTTCTAAGAGTGTTTCCTTTAATTGGGATAGTCTTATTGAGCCTCGTCTTCCTTCCGCCGCACCTTTCCAAATAAAGGTCAAGGTTAATTCCACAAATGTCTATCGATGTATGGTGGATGAAGGATCCTCTACAAGTATTATATCCTCTTTGACTTGGAAAGCTTTGGGTTCCCCAAAGTTGTTGACAGCTCAGAGTCGGTTGTTAGCCTATGATAGAAGACCTGGTGAATCTATGGGTGTTCTTCCTCAATTGCCTATCACTTTAGGTGGGAAGACTGTCTTAATCGATATGATGGTGGTTGATAGCCCTTTAGACTTTAATATGCTACTTGGGCATGATTATGTCTATGCTATGAATGCTGTGGTGTCTTCACTCTTTCGAGTAATGTGCTTTCCTCATAACGGGAATATTGTCACTATTGATCAGCTTGCATCTGATAATCACCACCCTAATTCGACTTTACTGCAGAATGCCCCTTGGTTTGTTCCAAGTGTTCAAGTAGACTCTACCCCGCCACGGGTGAATTATGTGGCATTGAGTCCTCAATGTTCAATTGCTTCTAAGAAGGATCCTTTGACTTATTATTCTCCTTCTTGGGACTTGGTCCCGGCAGTTGACCAAGAGATTCATCCTATAGGGACATGGGACCCTTTAATTCCCTCTTTTGATCCTTGTAGTTCTCATGATTTCTTAGAACTTGTTTTTCCTTCACAGGAGGAACTCTTTGAAGCCATGAGTTATGACTACCAAAGGAGTCCTTGGTCCGATCCCTGCAAGGGGTTTGTCCAGAAGAGCTATTATAAATAAGCCGCAAGGCTATGTGGTTCCCTGTACCATATTGTATATATGAGGTATGCATTTTCAAGTTTTGTATTCTATAACACAAAAATTTTATATGAAGTTTATATGTGGGATGTATTAACTTCGTGTCTAGTGTTCCTATTTATGTTTACAGAACTTGGAAGATGTCTCCTTTAGAAGTTTATGGTTGGTCCGTTCTGACAGGTATTGGTTCTCGAAACTGGCATATAGGTTAGGTTTTTCGCCTGCATTGTGCACTTATCAGTTTCCTTTCCCATTTGGCCCTAGGATCGACCCCACCAAGTTATAATGCGGAACCTTCTCATTGCTTAGAAGTATCATGACTTGTGTGGTAGAGCCTACCTTATCATGGGTGCCCTAGTTAGTACCTTTTTATCACTTGGAACTCATGCTGATTTTTCATCCCTAGGCTCGGGAGTCCTCTTTAGTCCCGCCATGACTTATGCGTTGAAGACTCATTCCTCTTAGCTTCTCCGCTTTGTTCTGGCCTTATACCCTAGAGGCTCCTTTGTGTTGAGTTGTACTACTGCATTGCATGTTGACCACTTGCACCTTTTGGCCTAGAGCCGGCTTCACTTGGACTCATGTTTAAGCCAACTTTTGACCATGACGTCTGCAAAATCAACCTTGCATACCTTTGACTTCTGCAGCTTGAAACACCTTGACCCATGGAAGGAACATACCTTTGAGTGTCACTGACTAGTTTTCACCTCCCTATATTGAGCATAGGTGTTGGAAATAATACTGAGGGGGGGGGGAATCAGTATTATCTAGCAATTTACCAAATCTTCCTTATTTGATCTTTTGAAATTTTCTTGCATATCAGTACCATAAAACAATGAGTATGAATAAAGAAAATAGACAGTCACACCAAAGAACACAAGATGTAAGGTGGAAACCCAATGCGGGAGAAAAACCACCTGCTGCAATAATGTCTCTATCTTCTTTCAAGAAATTCTTTTTACAATGATTTTGTACTGGTGCAGTCCTTTACCAGCACGCAGGCTGCAACCTGCAAAGAGCTACAACTCTTTCTAGTTTTCCAGACTTCTCCTGGAAGGGAGCTACAACCCCCTACTTCTTTTCAAAAATGATCAACAAGTATACAACAGATACAGTCTACTACAGATATCAGATCAGTAATTACAGAAACAACCCAGAACACCTTATGAACAGAAATATACAGTTAACAGATCATCTTGAGACAGGGACGCATTTTTTCTTTCTGTGGCCTGCGACTGGACGCAGTATACCTTATGCTGTTCTGCGTGCAGACGCACTGTTCCTTTTGCTTGTCTGCGACTGACGCACACATCAACACTATCGCGCCGCGTCTTTCGCTTCAGAGACGCACCCAATACCACAGTCGCGCCGCGTCCTTCGCTTCAGAGACGCACCTGATCCTTTACTGTACTGCGTCCCGGCGCACTTTCCCTTCACTGAATCTGCGTCCCTTTAGATATAGAAGATAAGAGGACTTCAGAACCAACCCAAACACTCAGATCCACAGATCTGATCATGCGCCATATAGATCGTAGTCCATTAGAAGATTTACCCTTAAAGATATGGACTAGATCACACCAAGAGATGATCAACCAAGATGATGCATAATCCAAATGAACTCCTTTGCTTTATATAGGCAAGCTTCTCCCCAAAGCGTGGAACAATACCACGAGCCGACACCATAGAAACATACAACCGTCGGCTAGATACCACACAAGAAGCCCCCACGAGCTTTTCTCTACCTTGAAATGTGTGCACTGGGCGGACGCACCTTCTGAACGGCTGGCCGGCGTCCCTGGACGCGGGTTCTGAATGGAATACCTGCGGGGACGCGCTTGCTGAACAAAATTTCCTGCGTCCTTCTTGATTTACCACCTGAAAGCGTTTGCCATCAAGTACAACACCTGAATCATAATGCCAACAAACTCCCCCTTTGGACTTGATGGCAACCACATAATCTTCAGCTTCATCATTCTCCCCCTTTGACATCAAGAGCAAAGGGTATGCTCCCCCTATGCTCATGCTTCTCCAGAATTGTAACCAGAAATCCATCATGAAGAAGACAGAGACATATTGCAGCTATTTCCAAGATCTCCTTCTCCATAATGCCAACAATGCATTATGTGCTCCCCCTGAGCCTATATCATCAATAGGAAGATGGTCAACAGTGAGATGATGCATCAACAACCCCCAGCTTTTGCCTGAGGTATTCAAAAGTGTCCCTGGGCAACGGTTTGGTGAAAATATCAGCAACTTGTTCCTTAGAAGGAACATACTCCAACTTGACCTTCTGTTCAAGTACTTGTTCCCGGAGAAAATGGTACTTGATTGGTATGTGCTTGGTTTTTGAATGCATAACCGGATTCTTTGAGATGCTGATTGCACTTGTGTTGTCACATAAGATAGGAATAGGAGGTGTACAAGTGATTTGATAATCCTGCAAAGTCTGCATCATCCAAAGAAGTTGGGTGCAACAAGATGCAGCCGCAACATATTCCGCTTCAGCTGTAGACAAGGCAATTGAACTCTGTTTCTTGCTGAACCAAGATACCAGTCTAGAACCCATAAAGAATGCACCACCACTTGTGCTTTTCCTGTCATCCACGCTTCCGGCCCAATCTGCATCTGTATAAGCATGAAGAGTGAGATCTGTATCTCTAGGATACCATAGGCCATAATTTTGAGTCCCTTGAAGATATTTGAAGATTCTCTTTACTGCTTGAAGATGAGTCTCCTTTGGGTTTGCCTGAAACCTTCCAACTATTCCAACTGCATGCATGATGTCTGGTCGGGTACCTGTCAAATATAGTAGACTTCCAATCATAGATCTGTAGGTTGGTTGATGAACTGCTGCAGATTCGTCATTTGCACTGAGACTACATCCTGTAACCATGGGTGTACATACTGGTTTTGCATCTTCCATGCCATATTTCTTCAAAATCTGCTTGAGATACTTGGTTTGAGATAAAAGGATTCCTCCTTTCTTTTGTTGGATTTGCAAACCAAGAAAGTATGTCAGTTCTCCTAGCAAGGACATCTCAAATTCTTTCTGCATGACTGAGGCAAAGCTTTGACTCATAGCTTCTTCATTACTGCCAAAAATAATGTCATCTACATACACAACAAGTATTAGTAATTTGTCATTTTCAACTTTTATATAAAGATTGCTATCTGCTGAACCTTTTGAGAAACCTTGTTGATGAAGATATTTGTCCAACCAGTAGTACCAAGCCCTTGGAGCTTGTTTGAGACCATAGAGAGCCTTTTTTAATCGGCATACAAGATTTGGATCGTTTCCAAGAATGAAACCATCTGGCTGTTCAATGTACACTTCTTCATCCAAGTCTCCATTCAGAAAAGCTGATTTCACATCCATTTGAAATACTTTGAAGTTCTGACAACTTGAGAGAGCAAGAAACATTCGGATGGCCTCAAGTCTTGCAACAGGAGCAAAAGTTTCTTCAAAGTCTATTCCTTCTTGCTGTGCATACCCTTTACAAACAAGTCTGGCTTTGTTTCTAATTACTTCTCCATTTTCATTCAATTTATTTTTGAAAACCCATTTTGTTCCGATAACATTCTTATCCTTTGGTCTAGGAACCAGCTCCCAAGTATTGTTCTTTTCGATTTGCTCAAGTTCTTCATCCATTGCTTTCACCCAACATTCATCTTTGCATGCTTCTTTCACATTTTGTGGTTCAGTAGAGGAGAGTAATGCCAAATAACTTGAAGCTTCTGCAACTGTTCTTCTAGTTTGTATACCTGCTTCCTTTTGTCCCATGATCTGAGATTCTGGATGGTTCTTTTGAACATATCTGGATGGAGTCTTTTCTTCTATTCTTGTTCTTTCTTCTGCTTCTTCGTGAGGTCCGTCTTGAAATTGTTCTTGTGGTTCTTCTTCTTCATCATTCTGTCTTTGAGGGTAGCTTTCATCTTCTTCAATGTCTTCACGATGTATTTGCCTAGGAATGTATCCTTTCTCATCAACCACTACATCAATGCTTTCAACAATTCTGCCAAGTCTTTTATTGTAGCATTTGTATGCTTTGCTATGTGGAGAGTAGCCAAGAAGAATTCCTTCATCTGCTCTAGGATCAAGTTTGCCAAGCTGCTCCTCAGTATTTTTGATATAGCATTTGCTCCCAAAGATTTTGAAGTGCTTTACTGAAGGAGTTTTACCACTCCAGAGCTCATGAGGAGTTTGAGTGCTGTTCACTCGGACATTTGTCTTGTTGAGAATAATAACTGCCGCATGTGCAGCTTCACCCCAGAAGGTTGCAGGAGTTCCTGATTCATCAAGCATAGCACGAGCCATTTGCTGGACTGTTCTGTTCATTCTTTCCACTACTCCATTTTGCTGAGGAGTTCTAGCTGTAGAAAATTCTCTCCTTATTCCATGTTCATCACAGAAATCGAAAAATTCATTTGAAGTAAATTCTCCACCTCTGTCGGATCTGAGGCACTTAATCTTGTGACCTGATTCATTTTCAGCCAAGGCTTTGAAGGATTTGAATTTTTCGAAAGCTTCATCTTTGTGCTTCATAAGTCCCAACCAAACAAACCTGGAGAAATCGTCAATAAATAATATCAAGTATTCCTCTCCTCTAGGTGTTCTTTTTCTGAATGGTCCACATACATCTGTATGTACTAGCTCCAGAGGCATACTGGCTGATCCTTCTTTCTCTGGAAAGTTAGTTCTAGTCTGTTTTCCAAACTGACATGATCTGCACATGGTGTTGTCAGGAATTTTGATATCTGGAAGATCGCGAACTGCCTGATATTTGCAAGCTTTCCTTATTTGTGAGAAACTTAGATGTCCCAATCTTCGATGCCATAACCAGTGCTCTTCATCCTTGCTTAAATAGCATTGTTGTTGTTCTTCATCAAAAATGTATAGATTATTTGAAGTTCTTTTTCCTTTGAGAACTGTTTTACCTGTATCAAGATCACGAACAAGACATCCATTTGATCTGAATATAACCTCGGTTCTTTGATCACACATCTGGCTTACACTTAGAAGATTATGCTTTAGTCCATCAACAAACAAAACATTTCCAGCCTTAACATCTTCTTTTAAAGGAGCAATACCTTTTCCTTTTATAGTTGCAGGAGTATCATTTCCAAAAGAGACTTTCTTTCCCTTTTCTAAATTAGAATAAGATTCAAGTTTTTCTTTATCACCTGTCATGTGCTTTGAACATCCACTGTCAATGTACCATAGATTTTCTTGTCCTTCTGCATAGAATGCTATCCCACATCTTTCTGTTTGAGGTTCCTTTATTTTCCATGTTTTGGTGCCTGAGGTTTGTTCCCTTTTTTGTTCTTGTACCTTTCTTTCCGGAAACCTGCTTCTGCATTCAAAATCTTCATGTCCAAAATTATTGCAAATAGAGCATTCAACTTCATTTTCAAGAGCTGAAAAATTGTTATAGGTCCTTTTTGTATTCCCTGTCATGCTTCTTTGTTTTTGAGCTTCCCTAGTCATGATTGTTTTATACGCAACACATTGGGCTGCTTTGTGACCAAAGTTATGGCAAGAAAAGCATTGTCCATTGAAGAAGTTTCTGCGATTATTGAATCTACCAGCCGACTGATTGTAATTTCTATTTTCATCTATTCTTGAACCAAATTGAGAAGGTTTTACCTGTGGCTGGTTGTGACTTTTGTTCACCCTTAAGCTGGATTGCCCCTGATAGTTTGAAGTTTGTCCCTGCTTTACCTGATGATCTTCCTTGTGTTCTTGCTCATTTCTTCTTGCGGCATCAAGATAACTTTTTGAAGTGGAAGCTTGAGAAGTTTCTCCATTGTAGCCCAGACCTGTCTTATTTAGAGGAGATCGCTGCACACTGATAATCTCATTCAACGTTTCAGATCCTTTGACAAACTTGAGATTAATAGTTTTTGTTTTCTCAATTTCTTTTCTAAGACCAACAATTTCACCTTCTAATTTTTCAAGATGTTTTTCCTTTTCATCAATCTGAAATTGTAGAGTATCAATAATCATGTTCTTTTCTTCTATACATCTCTTGAGTCTAGTAATTTCATCATAAAGGTTATCCACATCTATAGCATCCTCATAATTATCATCTTCAAATGCCATTAACAATCTATATTTGTTACCTTGTTCATCTTCATCACTGTTTGATAAGCCATCGCTATCTTCATGGGTGTAGTAGCTTTTCTTATTTGTACCCTGTTTCTTGTTCCATCTAACTGGTTCCTTTCCTTTATCCTTATAAGAGCATTTTGCAGCATAATGACCTACTCTTCCACAAGCAAAACATTTGAAAGGTAGCTTACCTCTGAACCTTCCAGAACCCCTTTGAAGATTTCTGACAAAGTTTGATTCTTCTTCCTCTTCTTCTGGAACATGACATGCTTCATAGTGATCTTCTTTGCCTGATGCTTTAAAAGCAGCTTCCCTTCTGTCTGATGGACCTCCCTTTCTCATTTCATAAGCAGTTAGAATTCCATGCAGCTGAGACATAGTGAGAACACGGAGATTTTCCTTTTCTTCTACTGCAGATACTTTAGATTCAAACTTGGGGGATAAAGATCTTAGAATCTTTTGAACTACTATAGTCTCTTTTATTTCTTCACCCAAATTTTTCATACAATTAACAATCTCATCTACTCGAAGAAAATAATTAGCCACACTTTCATCATTATACATCTTGAGAGTCTCATATTGAATCCTGAGAGTTTGAAGTTTAGCTTCTTTTACCTGTTCATCTCCTTCATAGCTAGTGATCATTTTGTCCCATATCTCTTTTGCTGATTTGAAGTGCATGACCTTCATGAACTCTGTTTGAGATATACTTCCTAATAGAGTACTGACTGCTTTTGCATTTGTTTCATACTGCTTTTTCTCAGCTGGATCTGTAGGAGTAACTGAAGGAAAGGCATAGCCTGATTCTACAATGTTCCAAACTTCTGTACCAAGAGATTGAAGATATGCAGTAACTCTTACCTTCCAATAATTGAAGTTTGTTCCATCGAAGACGGGTGGCCTGATTGATGCTTCTCTCTCGTAGTTGCTCATGATGAACGATCTACCTTCAAGCGATCAAGCTGTTCTGAAGGACCTGCTCTGATACCAATTGTTGGAAATAATACTGAGGGGGGGGGGAATCAGTATTATCTAGCAATTTACCAAATCTTCCTTATTTGATCTTTTGAAATTTTCTTGCATATCAGTACCATAAAACAATGAGTATGAATAAAGAAAATAGACAGTCACACCAAAGAACACAAGATGTAAGGTGGAAACCCAATGCGGGAGAAAAACCACCTGCTGCAATAATGTCTCTATCTTCTTTCAAGAAATTCTTTTTACAATGATTTTGTACTGGTGCAGTCCTTTACCAGCACGCAGGCTGCAACCTGCAAAGAGCTACAACTCTTTCTAGTTTTCCAGACTTCTCCTGGAAGGGAGCTACAACCCCCTACTTCTTTTCAAAAATGATCAACAAGTATACAACAGATACAGTCTACTACAGAAATCAGATCAGTAATTACAGAAACAACCCAGAACACCTTATGAACAGAAATATACAGTTAACAGATCATCTTGAGATAGGGACGCATTTTTTCTTTCTGTGGCCTGCGACTGGACGCAGTATACCTTATGCTGTTCTGCGTGCAGACGCACTGTTCCTTTTGCTTGTCTGCGACTGACGCACACATCAACACTATCGCGCCGCGTCTTTCGCTTCAGAGACGCACCCAATACCACAGTCGCGCCGCGTCCTTCGCTTCAGAGACGCACCTGATCCTTTACTGTACTGCGTCCCGGCGCACTTTCCCTTCACTGAATCTGCGTCCCTTTAGATATAGAAGATAAGAGGACTTCAGAACCAACCCAAACACTCAGATCCACAGATCTGATCATGCGCCATATAGATCGTAGTCCATTAGAAGATTTACCCTTAAAGATATGGACTAGATCACACCAAGAGATGATCAACCAAGATGATGCATAATCCAAATGAACTCCTTTGCTTTATATAGGCAAGCTTCTCCCCAAAGCGTGGAACAATACCACGAGCCGACACCATAAAAACATACAACCGTCGGCTAGATACCACACAAGAAGCCCCCACGAGCTTTTCTCTACCTTGAAATGTGTGCACTGGGCAGACGCACCTTCTGAACGGCTGGCCGGCGTCCCTGGACGCGGGTTCTGAATGGAATACCTGCGGGGACGCGCTTGCTGAACAAAATTTCCTGCGTCCTTCTTGATTTACCACCTGAAAGCGTTTGCCATCAAGTACAACACCTGAATCATAATGCCAACAATAGGAACGTTCCTTTCCCAGGAACTAGATCATCTGTTTCACCGACACTCGTTCTTTCCACTGTACCATAGCATTCTTTTATTCTTTTTCCGGCTTAACAAAAAAAGACAAAAAAAATAAATATTCCAAAAGGAGCGGGAACAGGACATTATTACCATTTATTGTTGGCAGCTAGAGTCAGTCGTGTCACCCTTGAACAAAGCACTCAAAACAAAGTCTCCTCCGCATGGGTGGGATTTAGTTTGACTTAGGTACGCCATAACCTTGTTATTGAGTCAGTTCTCCACCGATTGGTTATCTCTTCCAATCATATGGAGGGTTCGTTGGTGCCTCCTACATGGCGAACTTATACAGAGTCATCATATGCTGCCACATAGTCACATTGAGTCGTGCTTTTGTTCAAGGGAAGTTAGCCTGAGTCGGCCTCTCTGCGGTGTCTCTTGACTCATTTTTCAGTCGGCCATCCCTGGTTGTCAGTGTCATGTCTATCATCACATCAGTTATATTGGTCCTTTACTCATGCCGGTTTGATAAGGTCCCCATTGACTTCTTCCTGGCAGGTCTTGTCCTTATCGACGACGACATCTTGCTCTGAGGACAGGTCTAGAGCTGCACCCTGGCCCTATTTTCATTATTGATAGGTTACCTTGTGCTCAGCATCGATCAGTATCATGGGTCTTTGACTGAGTGGTTTCCCTTGTGTTCGACATCAGCTTACATTATCACACATTGGGATTCGTGCAGTACCTTGGTTTCCATTTGACCCTATTGGTGGATACTTCGCCTCTGTGTCAGCTTTCATTATTGGTTGGTTCAGAGGGTTTCTGTCGTGCGCTAGCCACATCTTGTGTACGCCGGAAACGTACTTCGGTTGGGTTACTACATCTTTTTTGTTCGATTCCTTCCACATTATTGTCCTACGGGTTACACTCGCACTAGATTGATGAAGGATGCCTTAATTCCTTCCTTCTAGCGGATCTTTCCCTATCGACTCCGACTCATTGCTCTGGGGCAAAGATCTAGAGTCCATTTGGCAGTACCTTGGGGTTTGCAGTCATTAGTGGCAGATCCTTCGCTATCGATAGTGGGAAACCATCATTGTCTCCTGATCGATAGATTCTTATAGGTGTTCGACTCCAACTCATCTATTCACACTTGTTAGATTGTACTGGGTACCTTGACACTCATTATCATTATCGGTGAGTAGTCTCACGTTTGTTAACGGTATACATCAATGACCGATAATCAAACGATTTCTCACATGGTCGACTTCAGATCATTTATTCCCATGGTGTAGAAATGTACCACGGCGGTCGGTGAAGACCTCCGGTTGTATCAGCATTCATTGGTTCACTTGACAGTTGCTCCTGTTGCTGCTAGTTAATACCACTACACTTTATATGTTGCAGTCAGTCATGGCGACATTCTATATGCTGGCACCTGAGTTTGCAGTGTAGTACCTATTGGCATTATGATGCATGTGTTGTACTTGATGGCAACCCACTCATAGAAGATCATCTCACTTGCATACATTCAGATGAATCCACAGAAGAGATATCAAATATGACAGAATACATGGATGTAGGACAGTTCAAAGGGATCAGATGACAATTCACAAGTAAGCTTTGCCATCAAGTCCAAAGGGGGAGATTTTTGGCATTATGGCTAAAGTGTTGTCCTTGATGGCAACTCATATAGGTGATGGATCACTGTACAACAGGTCAGTAGCAGAGATTGATGATTAGCTCACAAATAATGAAGAAAACAAGAGGTACATAGGTACACCGTACAAAAGCTGCGGACCCGCAGGCATGTCATAGATAAAGTGCGTACATACCCGCAGGTACACCATGTAAAAGGTGCGGACCCCAGTTCACTCACTTCAAGGCAGAGAAGCGCGCTCACGTGGGGTTTCTTATGTTTGGCCCGTGGTATTTAGCCCGCCGTTCTTGATTCTATGGTTTTGGCCCGTGGTATAGGATCTAATTTAGCCCCGGTTTGGATCCCTTGTATTGGTTATCTATGGTATTGATCCATGATTTTAGGAAGAGCCTGCCTATATAAAGCAAAGGAGATCATTTGGCTAGACACTTGTGAAAGAAGAAGATCTTAAGAGAAGCTAGATCTGAAATTCTAGTGATGGGTTTGTGAGAGATAGCTGAATCTAAATCAAGGAGAAACATGAGGGTTACAAGTCGGATCTACTAATGGGTTGAGATCCCTTCAGCGCATGATCAGATCTGTAGATCTGATAGTCTGGGTTATCCTTGAAGTCTGAAGTGCAGCGAAAGAAAAGTGCGGAGATACGCAGGCGCAGAAGCGTTGCAGGTGCGCAGATACGCAGGCACAGAAGCGCTGCAGGTGCACAGATACGCAGGCCCAAAAGCGATGCAGATGCGGAGGTACGCAGGAAGTCCGTGAGGCACAATGCGTGGGTGCGCAAGAAAGCAGTTGGTAACAGTGCGGATGTACGCAGGTGTTCTATGGGTGAAGCTGCAGACTTTTCATGAAATCGATTTAGCTGCCCCTGTTTATTATTGTTGTGTTCTGGGTTTTGAAGTGATGTATGGTATTATGTTCTGATAACAGCAGTGATTGATTGAATTACTATGATTAGCTTCAATATTTATAGATGAATGGATCAGGTTCATAATGAATTATCCTTATATGATCTGGTGGACTAGATCTGGTTGATAACTCTCATTGTATATGTATTGATCTGGTGATTGGGTGATTCAGAAGGTTGTTTGATTATGAGCTTCAATGTTGTTGTTGGGTCTAGTATGAAAATTGGATGAAATGTGGCCTTTCAGATTATGTGTTGTGCTTCAGTGTATCCAGTATGAAAATTGATGAAACGTGGTACCTGGAGGAGAGAAGATTGTAGGCCAGCACCTACGTACTAGTATTTAAGCTAGTACAAGAGCTAAAGGAAATCTTTGGAGCATTGTAGTAGGTAGCAGCCTGCGTACTAGTAAATGGATCGGCTAGTACAAGAGAAAAGGGGGTTGTAGCTCCCGTACTGGTATAAGACTGCACCAGTACAAATTATTGTAAAAGGATTTTCTTATTAAGAAGAAGATTGAGATGACTTGCAGCAGATGGTTTTCTCCCGCATTGGGTTTCCACCTTATATCATGGTGTTCATGTGCATGCCTTATGTGTGATGATCTATTCTATGTTACTGCATCTGTTAATTGTTAATAAGGTTGATAATGTTCTAATGCACTCATTGAAGATCAATTAACTTAATCATAAGAAGTTGTGGAAGTAGAATATATGAATCAGAGTTTGGAAATGAAAAAGTTTCATTGACTTGATAATACTGATTCACCCCCCCTCTCAGTATTATTTCCAACAATTGGTATCAGAGCAGGTCCTTTGGTAGAAGCTTGATTGCTTGAAGGAGATCCGTGGAACTATGGGAAAGAAGCTTAAAAAGAAAGCTTTTGGAAATAATACTGAGAGGGGGGGGTGAATCAGTTTTATCAAGTCAATAAAACTTTTTCATTTCCAAACTCTGATTCATATATTCTACTTCCACAACTTCTTATGATTAAGTTAATTGATCTTCAATGAGTGCATTAGAACATTATCAACCTTATTAACAGTTAACAGATGCAGTAACATAGAATAGATCATCACACATAAGGCACACACATGAACACCATGATATAAGGTGGAAACCCAATGCGGGAGAAAACCACCTGCTGCAAGTCATCTCAATCTTCTTCTTAATAAGAAAATCCTTTTACAATATTTTGTACTAGTGCAGTCTTATACCAGTACGAGAGCTACAACCCCCTTTGCTCTTGTACTAGCCGATCCATTTACTAGTACGCAGGCTGCTACCTGCTACAATGCTCCAAAGATTTCCTTTAGCTCTTGTACTAGCTTAAATACTAGTACGTAGGTGCTGGCCTACAATCTTCTCTCCTCCAGGTACCACGTTTCATCAATTTTCATACTGGATACACTGAAGCACAACACATAATCTGAAAGGCCACATTTCATCCAATTTTCATACTGGACCCAACAACAACATTGAAGCTCATAATCAAACAACCTTCTGAATCACCCAATCACCAGATCAATACATATACAATGAGAGTTATCAACCAGATCTAGTCCACCAGATCATATAAGGATAAGTCATTATGAACCTGATCCATTCATCTATAAATACTGAAGCTAATCATAATCATTCAATCAGTCACTGTTGTTATCAGAACATAATACCAGACATCACTTCAAAACCCAGAACACAACAATAATAAATAGGGGCAGCTAAATAGATTTCATGAAAAGTCCGCAGCTTCACCCATAGAACACCTGCGTACATCCGCACTGTTTCCAACTGCTTTCCTGCGCACCCACGCACTGTGCCTCATGGACTTCCTGCGTACCTCCGCAACTGCATCGCTTCTGGGCCTACGTATCTACGCACCTGCAGTGCTTCAGCGCCTGCGTATCTGCGCACCTGCAACGCTTTTGCGCCTGCGTATCTCCGCACTTTTCTTTCGCTGCACTTGCGGTCCTGCGGGTATAGACAATTTTCAGACTTCAAGGATAACCCAGACTATCAAATCTACATATCTGATCATGCGCCGAAGGGATCTCAACCCATTAGTAGATCCGACTTGTAACCCTCATGTTTCTCCTTGATTTAGATTCAGCTATCTCTCACAAACCCATCACTAGAATTTCAGACCTAGCTTCTCTTAAGATCTTCTTCTTTCACAAGTGTCTAGCCAAATGATCTCCTTTGCTTTATATAGGCAGGCTCTTCCTAAAATCATGGATCAATACCATAGATAACCAATACAAGGGATCCAAACCGGGGCTAAATTAGATCCTATACCACGGGCCAAAACCATAGAATCAAGAACAGCGGGCTAAATACCACGGGCCAAACATAAGAAACCCCACGTGAGCGCGCTTCTCTGCCTTGAAGTGAGTGAACTGGGGTCCGCACCTTTTACATGGTGTACCTGCAGGTATGTACGCACTTTATCTATGACATGCCTGCGGGTCCGCAGCTTTTGTATGGTGTACCTGTGTACCTCTTGTTTTCTTCATTATTTGTGAGCTAATCATCAATCTCTGCTACTGACCTGTTGTACAGTGATCCATCACCTGTATGAGTTGCCATCAAGGACAACACTTTAGCCATAATGCCAACAATCTCCCCCTTTGGACTTGATGGCAAAGCTTACTTGTGAATTGTCATCTGATCCCTTTGAACTGTCCTACATCCATGTATTCTGTCATATCTGATATCTCTTCTGTGGATTCATCTGAATGTATACAAGTGAGATGATCTTCTATGAGAGGGTTGCCATCAAGTACAACACATGCATCATAATGCCAACAATCTCCCCCTTTGTACTTGATGGAAACAACACCAAATCACTCTCCCCCTTTGACATCAAGGGCAAAGGTTTTTGCTCCCCCTAAGAACATGCTCCCCTTGACTATAAACCAGATCTGCTGAAGTCTCTGAATGAGCTCCCCCTATTTATATGCCATGGTGCACCAATCTGATAATGCTCTTTCTTGAGAACAAGCTGAAATATCTGCTCTGCTATATAGTGTTGTTCATGCTCAAGCTCCCCTTGGCTGCAAGCAAGGTCTGCAAAAAGATGTTCTACAAGAAGAACATGAAAATGACCTTCCTATCACCAAAAGACTCAATACATACATCCATCACCCAACCAAGTGGGGATACATCAGGAACTAAATACATTACATCTTCATCCCAAGCATAGTGGGGAAACCAACATAGGTCGTTACATGACCTGAAGAGATGACTACAATAGATAGAGACATACTATTACATCATGAGTCGTGATATGACATTTATAACAGAGACCAATCACCTAAGATAAACATCAGCAACAACATTGTATGATCTGCTCCATAGTATCTGTCAACAGCAACTAGATCAGCAACTTGCATTAGTGCATGAATCATCAAGGTATGTCCGCATCAACAGAATTTCACATTCTATGTGAGAAACACCATAGCCATCATGAACTAAGTATCAACAATCTGCATTAATCATCATATGTATGAAACAATCCTATCATCATAAGAGCTCATTATCATCATGTCTCCAAATCATCCCTGTATCCAGCCAACAATCCTCATCCATATGAGCCAAGAATAAAAGGAATCATGCATCATAACTGTAATATATGATCTTTATGCATATGACAACAGCAGCATATGAGTGACTCATCATCAAGAAGATGTGAATTCAAGCTAAGTGCTCCTCCTTATCCTCATGAAAGTTACCATGTAAGCACCATTTGAGAATCATCCACAAATCTGATCCAAGAACCATATAAGCATCATCACCAAGGACTATTAACCATAATGCCAACAATGCATTAAAAACATATGCTCCCCCTAAACTGGTGGCATCTGTCAGATCTTATCAGTAAGAAAATTCAGCCAATAAATGCCTCAAGACAGATCCGCAGTTTCTCATTATATGGCCTACGTGGCTCCGCACTCCACCCTCCGCTCTTCTGCGTATCCCCGCACTTGACTTTCTGTGTTTCTACGTATTCACGTAGAGAGCCTTCTACTACAGCGCGTACCCACGCACCTGTGCCATCAATTGTGCCGCGTATCTACGCACCTGCGGCTTCTGTAGCGTCGCGTACTTTCACTGTGCCTCCGCACCTGAGCCTCTGTCACGTCGCGTACCTTTACTATTCTTCCGCACCTGAACCTCTATCGCACTGCGTATCTCTGCACTGTCACTTTTGCTTCGTTGCGTAC
Source organism: Pinus tabuliformis (assembly GCA_031772625.1). Lineage (NCBI taxonomy): Eukaryota > Viridiplantae > Streptophyta > Pinopsida > Pinales > Pinaceae > Pinus > Pinus tabuliformis. The sequence goes on from CM062817.1 coordinate 825,273,811, forward strand.
CCTCGCACATTCTCTGTGTATCACCTGCGTTCCTCCGCACCGGAACTTCCGCTTTGCTGCGTACGCCCGCACTTTCACAGTGAATGGTCTGTGTACCTCTGATTAGAACCCAATTAACATTCCTCCTCTGTGCCACTAACAGTCAGATTCCCAGATCTGATCTTGTGCTTGAGAGATCATACTTCATAGATTCACTTCCAACTTCACTTTCCCTACTGCCTTTCTTCAAACAATCATATACGTGATTGTACAGTATCCAACTCGCGTATATACGCGACTTCTCTTTATCGAGTTTGCATATGAGATTCAGGACACTGAAGTTTTGTACTTTCAGCTCCCTCTGATTCTGGTATGTCTGTACATTGTGTTGTGCCGCCTTTTTCTGACTGTACTTCTTTTTTCCTCCATATCTTCAAGCGTGATGATGTTTTCTCCTTTTGGTGTGATGTCCGTGCTTTGTTCCTGCATTCCTTTGCTATATGTCCAAGCTTGTTACATGCATAACATCTTACATGTTTCATATTCCTCCTGTAACAGTCAGCAGCTTTATGACCATACATATTGCAAGCAAAGCAATATCCATTAAAGTACCTTGAATGTGATGATCTTTCTGCATAATGGTCTTGAACCCTTCTTCTTCTACATCTAGCTGCAACATGTCCAAGATTATGACATACATAACATTCAACGTTATTCATAGGAGTAAAGGATTTTCTTTGAGGAATCTCTTTCCTTGGTTGATGATGAGATTGATCTTTCATTTCTTTGTTGATCACTTTATATTTCTCTTTAGAGTTCATTGCCTCACCTTGTGAACTAGATTCACCTTCAACAGATTCATGGAAACCAAGACTAGTCTTTATAGCAGGAGACCTTTGACTACTAAGAATATCATCCAAGACTTTAGAACTATCTTGAAATCGTAAAAGCTTATCCTTTTCTTCTAATTTACCTTTCAAGATATTTACCTCAACCTGAAGTTGTTCTTCCCTTTTTAGACATTGCTTCTTCATGTCTTCTTCAGCTTTTCTTCCTTCTTCCATTTGTTGCCTTAGTTTGAGTATCTCCTTTTCTTGTTCTTCATTCAGATCCTGCTGCATTTGACGAACTCTGAAGGCACATTCCAACTGTGATTTTAAGCTGATGACTTCGTTGTCTTGTTTTTCAATTGCTTGGTGTAGATCTTCATTCTGCTTCTTTGATTCTTCAAGATCTTCCTTTAGTGAGAGGATCATGGCTTCAAGACTTTCATAATAACTAGATCGATCTCTGAGCTCCTTGATTGTTGTGTTCTTTTCAATGACTTCATTTCTTAGAGATGTTGCTTCAACCTGCAACTTTTGATACTTTTCCTTGCATAACTTTTGATGAGCCTTTTGTCTAGTAACAGCTTCTTTGAGGGCACCACTCTTTATGTTCAGAAGTCTTTCTTGTTCATTAATTTTGTTTGTCAGCCTGTTAAATTCTGCCTCTATTTGATATCTTTCTTGCTCACCCATAAGAGAAAATTCAGTAGTCTCACTATCACTTTCATCTTTTCCAAAAGGAAAGATAGCTGGAACATCAGAGGATAGCAAATTCATACCTGAATGGTCATCTTCATTCTGAACTGATTCTAAATCTGATTCTGAATCTGAAGAGCTTCTTATACCTAATCCCCAATCGATTCTCCTACTGTCATAGTTCTTCTGAGATGTCTTCTTCTTCTTATGAGCTTTCTTCTTAAGCTTCTTTCCCATAGTTCCACGGATCTCCTTCAAGCAATCAAGCTTCTACCAAAGGACCTGCTCTGATACCAATTGTTGGAAATAATACTGAGAGGGGGGGGGTGAATCAGTATTATCAAGTCAATAAAACTTTTTCATTTCCAAACTCTGATTCATATATTCTACTTCCACAACTTCTTATGATTAAGTTAATTGATCTTCAATGAGTGCATTAGAACATTATCAACCTTATTAACAGTTAACAGATGCTGTAACATAGAATAGATCCTCACACATAAGGCACGCACATGAACACCATGATATAAGGTGGAAACCCAATGCGGGAGAAAACCACCTGCTGCAAGTCATCTCAATCTTCTTCTTAATAAGAAAATCCTTTTACAATATTTTGTACTGGTGCAGCCTTATACCAGTACGGGAGCTACAACCCCCTTTGCTCTTGTACTAGTCGATCCATTTACTAGTACGCAGGCTGCTACCTGCTACAATTCTCCAAAGATTTCCTTTAGCTCTTGTACTAGCTTAAATACTAGTACGTAGGTGCTGGCCTACAATCTTCTCTCCTCCAGGTACCACGTTTCATCAATTTTCATACTGGATACACTGAAGCACAACACATAATCTGAAAGGCCACATTTCATCCAATTTTCATACTGGACCCAACAACAACATTGAAGCTCATAATCAAACAACCTTCTGAATCACCCAATCACCAGATCAATACATATACAATGAGAGTTATCAACCAGATCTAGTCCACCAGATCATATAAGGATAAGTCATTATGAACCTGATCCATTCATCTATCAATACTGAAGCTAATCATAATCATTCAATCAATCACTGCTGTTATCAGAACATAATACCAGACATCACTTCAAAACCCAGAACACAACAATAATAAACAGGGGCAGCTAAATAGATTTCATGAAAAGTCCGCAGCTTCACCCATAGAACACCTGGGTACATCCGCACTGTTACCAACTGCTTTCCTGCGCACCCACGCACTGTGCCTCACGGACTTCCTGTGTACCTCCGCATCTGCATCGCTTCTGGGCCTGCGTATCTGCGCACCTGCAGCGCTTCTGCGCCTGCGTATTTGCGCACCTGCAACGCTTCTGCGCCTGCATATCTCCGCACTTTTCTTTCGCTGCACTTGCGGTCCTGCGGGTATAGACAATTTTCAGACTTCAAGGATAACCCAGACTATCAGATCTACAGATCTGATCATGCGCCGAAGGGATCTCAACCCATTAGTAGATCCGACTTGTAACCCTCATGTTTCTCCTTGATTTAGATTCAGCTATCTCTCACAAACCCATCACTAGAATTTCAAATCTAGCTTCTCTTAAGATCTTCTTCTTTCACAAGTGTCTAGCCAAATGATCTCCTTTGCTTTATATAGGCAGGCTCTTCCTAAAATCATGGATCAATACCATAGATAACCAATACAAGGGATCCAAACCGGGGCTAAATTAGATCCTATACCACGGGCCAAAACCATAGAATCAAGAATGGCGGGCTAAATAACACGGGCCAAACATAAGAAACCCCACGTGAGCGCGCTTCTCTGCCTTGAAGTGAGTGAACTGGGGTCCACACCTTTTACATGGTGTACCTGCGGGTATGTACGCACTTTATCTATGACATGCCTGCGGGTCCGCAGCTTTTGTACGGTGTACCTGCGTACCTCTTGTTTTCTTCATTATTTGTGAGCTAATCATCAATCTCTACTACTGACCTGTTGTACAGTGATCCATCACCTGTATGAGTTGCCATCAAGGACAACACTTTAGCCATAATGCCAACAGTACCATCCTATTCCATCATGTTCAATTGGTACCTTTTGGGGATCAGTCTTTGATATCAGTGATTCGTTGCATCTTTCAACATCATTGACAGTCTTATATGTGATATTCAGACATGTACTTGTTCATTATGATCAGATGATCCATTATGTATCTTTCAGTCATTTATACTTGTATACTTAGTGGATCCGCTTGTACTTGATATGCGGACATGCTTTACTTTTTCTGAGCATGGGTATGCCCGCCTCAGACAGTGTTTCTTTCTGATCTCCTTTGGTGGCTTGGCAAGCTGAATTTTGGTGAAGTCCTCCTCAGTTTTTGACAGACTTCCTTTCCATGTACTCGCATAATATATTTCGGCCATCATGTACCCCTTCTGACCTCATATATTAGGGGGCATCTGTTATAGCTCCAAATCTCACTCTCATGGTTTGTGGTGCTGTATTCATGGCCTAGGGCAACCCCTCCTTCAAGACCTGGTCCTAAGATTTAAAAAACAGTGTTCTATCCCTTATACGCGACATTGCCCTGAGTTAAACGCGTGTATACGCGGGTATGTGTATAACCAACCCGCGTGTATGTATTAAAAAACTTTAAAAAATATAACACTCCTTATTTTCGGGCAGAGATCGTGGGTTTTACCTGCTGATCACCTGTTAGTGCCCGTGGCCCAACTGTTCCAAACCAACTCCTAACTAAAAAACTACTTTGGAGTTGGTATAAAAAGACCTCAAAGGGAAGGCCTAAAAGAGGAGAGAAGGGAGAGAAAGGTTATTATGCTGAGATTTTTCCCTTGACCAGGTCTGAAGTCCCTTGTGCCTTCTGCACTTCCCCCATTGTGTATAGGAAACCTTTGTTTCCTTGTGTGTTGATGTTCATCCACCATTTATGACATCATGGAGAGAGTCATGGAAGGAGTTTGTTAGAGGCTTGAGGCTGGAACGGATCTGGAAGGAAGCTTTGCTTGGAGCCTGCTGAAGGTGACTCAGGTGAAAATATTCCTTTTTATGTACTTTATTTGTCTATAATAAAAGAAACACGTGTCTTGGTTCCTGAAATGAATCTTCTTTATGTTAATGATATTCATGTTTAGAATTCATATACAAAAGGTTGTTTGGATTTCATAACTAACTACCTTTCTTTATAACGTGAAGATGGTTTCTTTATAAGTTTTTGTCCATATACTGTTGTGTTCTTTGAATTGGTTGTTTTGCAGGACAAAAGAGAAGAAGGGAACTCCAAGAAGGGTTTGGACCCTAAAGGCCTTCTCAAACGTAGGACCAAAGGTACGTACCCTTATCATAGAATTTGCTTATAATAGCATAATGGTTGTATGAATGCATGTTTCTTTGAATAGATAACTTTCAGTCTGCTAGGGTTTCAACCCAAAAATCCCTAGGGGAGTAATTCCCTCTACCACTCCTGACATGTGTTTGGAACAACCACTGTCCATGTACCAATGACTACCTTCATTCTGAGCATAGAAGACAATGTTGCACTACCCGGAATTCTCCTTTTCTTTCCAAACTTTGGGCTCTTGGTTGGTTTTCTCAATAACTAGATCAAACATTTTATTCTTGAATTTGCACTGAGCTTCTCTATGCCCAAAATTTTGACAATTAAATTATTGGATTAGATTATTCAAAGGAGCAAAGAATTTTTATACTTGGGTCTCCTCATCCGCTATCTGATTTGTTGATCTTGCCGATATTTTCTTCTTCTTGATCTAAGTTGTTTGTATGATAGATTTACCCTACAGTTCATTACTTTGTGTCCATAATTTGTGTATGTAAATTAATATCCTAGATATATGTCTGCATACCTAGAAGCAAATTTATTTCTAAACATTCATTGGGTTGCTCTTTTTGTATTTCAATTTTCCTCTCCAATGTTCCTCTTTTGTTGGGAAAAATTTCTCTTCATATTGTGTTGTTATTGTTGGATATTGGGTTGTGCACTAGATTTGTCTTTTTTCTACTGTGTTTACCCTTCTTTTGTTGTTACACTTTCACCATCTTTTGATTCTTGCACAAATTTAATTGACTTCATCCCCTTTGAATCTATTGTTGAGACCCTTTGTGCTTCCAAAAGCTCATTTAATTTTTTTCTCCCCATTCCAAACTTTTGGTTAAAACTCAACTAAGTCCTTACCTTTTCTAACTCCTTTATTAGCAAAACAACCTCTTTCTCAAGCCTTTCACATGCTTGATTCTTTTCACTAAGCAGTGCTTCAAAGTCTCTTTTTTTCTCTTATGTTTTTCAATTTGCAAGAGTAGCAGTTCAATAGCTTCAGCTTTTTCTTTAATAAACAACTCTTTTGAGATTTATTTTCTCAACCTTTCAATCTCTTCAAGTGCACTAGTCATCTCTCCTTCTAATTATACCCCGACCTCTTCACCATCAGAATTAATGACTTCAACTTCCACATTGTCTCTAGCCATAAGCATGAACTCGTGTGTGCTTTCATCATTGCTATTGTTATCCAAGGATTGATTACCTTCACTTGCAGATGGTCTAGCATATTGAGTGTAGAAACTTTTCTTTTTGGCCTTCTTCCTATCCTTTTTCACCTTCCTGAAATTTTCTCTAGGACCATATTCCTTTTTCTTATTTTCGGGACACTTGGAAGCATAATGACCAACTTAACCACAATTAAATAATTTAAGGTAACTTACCTTTGTACTTTCCTGAGCCTCTCTTGAGTTTCCTGATGAACTTGGCTTCCTCTTCATCTGATTCACAATAAGAATCATCATTATCTTCCTTAGGTTTTTATCTACTTTGAAATATTACTCCTTTGTTGTAGACTTCACATTTGAAATTTTCATCTCATAAGCAGTAAGTACACCAAGTAGTTGGTCCAAAGTGAAAGTCTTCAAACCTACCATCTTCTCAATGGCTGATACCTTGGGATTAAATATCTCAGGGAGAGATCGCAACACCTTTTGAGCTACTACAGTTTCTTATAATTTCTCATCAAGGCCTCGTATAGTATTCACAACCTCATCAACTCTCAATAAATACTTTTCAATATCTTCATCTTCATGCATCTTTAAAGACTCAAATTTCATTATAAAGCCTTGAAGTTGAGCTTTCTTTACCTTAATATCTCCTTCATAGAAGTTTCTCATCCTGTCCCAAATAGCCTTTGTTGTTGAGCAGTCCATAATCTTAAAACATTTTTATTTAGGTAGGCTAACAAGCAGTGCAATCATGGCTTTTCCATTTCATGTGAACTTAATATTCTAATATTCTAATATTCATTATTGGAGGCTTTTGATATTATTCCTCTACAACGTCCCACATATCATCTCCAAGTGATTGAATGTAGGACTTTATCCTCACTTTCCAAAACATATAATTTACTCCATTGAACATAGGTACCCTATTGGTGAATCCTCCTTCCTAGTTTGACATGGCCTTAATCTTTCTTCCAGCTATTAAACTAATCTGAACTAGCATGGATGCTTTGATAACAATTGTTATAAATCAACAAAATATTGAGAGGGGATTTGAACTAGTATTGTAGGAATTGTAAAACCTTCTTTCACTTTCAATAATACTAGGATACCAATAAATTCCAACAATTAATTTATATAAGCATGGAAAAAAATAACATAAGTATCACAAAGAGAACATTCCAATTCTTCAAATATTTCTTTCAATTTCTTCACAAGGAAAGCTACAACTCGTTGTTAGAAAGTTCTCTGGCTACAACCAACATGAAGCACTTGCTTCCTGATTTATCGGTTACAACTAAAAGGGGCCAAAACCTTTACTTTTATCATCTACTTCGAAAAGGATATTCAACCCCTAAGTATTTACCAACAAATACTAGAAGGAGCTACAACCCGTGACCTGCAAGCCACAACTTGCATTACCTCAATGATTCATCTTTCATACAATTTTCATATTCAAATCATGAAGTCATTCCTTTTTTCAACATAAATCAATTTGTCTCTCAAAAACTTATCAAAACTACCATTACAAACAACTTCAGCGATATCACCATACTTACCACAATTCCACACCTTTGTTCTCCTCTGTTTGCAAATTCGACTCTACTTATAAAGAAATTTGGACAGATATTTTTGGAATTGAAACTATAGCTCTCTTGAACTTGGAAACTTGCATGGATATATCATTTTTCCTTTTTCCTTGTTCTGTCATGTCATCTCAATGTGTTCTTAAAGTATTCAAACACTTCTTTGTTGTTCCTCTGAGAAAAACTAAGTTAAACTGATAATTTTTGAAATTCTATAATTTTTACAGGACTTAGTTGAGCTTTCCTAAATTTGATGAATCTAAAAGCCTAGCATTTTGGACCAATTTGCCTCCAAAATTATCCATCTCGCCATCAAAGTTTTCAACTTGTTCATGCCTATGTTTTTAAACTTTAGCACTCCTTTTTATATTTGGCATAGTTGCTAAATTCAAGTTGCTAACTAATCCATGCAAATATAGTGTGTAACACCAAAATTATAAGTTTCTGACTCATCCATTATGGGTCCTCTTTATGTGATATCCCCAAGGGCTTATTTTTGAATTGCAAACAACCGATGCCTTTGGTCACAATGCTACAATAGAACCAAGTTCTTGTTCCAAAAGCATTTTGTTTCTTATTGAAATGTCACTTGTTGGCAAGCTTTCCATCTTTTGGCCTCGTCTTCCTGGCTAATTTCCTTTTTGCATCTTTTTCTTTTCCTCAAGGGATTTTCCTTCCGAGATCATTTCTTCCATTTTTTTTCCTTTGCTTTCCTTCCGTGATTTACTTTTGATTTTTTACTTCTAGGTTTTTTCTTCTGAGAAATTAATTGTCTCCCAGATCTAATATCCCAACTAAAACTCTTGGTGTGCTTACCTTGTTTCTTCTAGGCAAGCCTTTCCTTTTCCTTTTCTATGAAACTTCCATAATTCATGCTCAAATCATCAACCACATGTGGCATCTCTTGAGTGGTGACACATGACACCTAGATTTGACCCATTAGGCCACCTAAAAACACTTAATATTCCTGCCACATGCCTTTGTACCAATGTCATGTTGACTTTATCATGAGCCAATAGAATTTTTCCATGCGTCATCCAAGGAGGAGAGAGAAATGGTTCAATCCTCTGGGTAAAAAACTTCGAGTTCAAGCCCTTTTATACGTTTGCAGCTACCCCAACTCCTTGGACTCCCACCTCTTAATTACTCGACCCATTATAATGGCGCTACACATTTTTCTTCTAGGGAAGTACCTTTTGGTCTGAGACTTCCCCATCTTCCTGACTTCCCGGGTTACTGTCTCTTAATCCTCTATGCACATATTTGTTTCTTCTAGGTTAGACCTCCAGGATAGCATCATCATGTTGTCAGGCCACGCCTACCTAATCCTTGGATTTTACCACTTTACTAAAGCTCCATCACATTTGGTAATGCTCCAGACTTAACATGCTCCAAATGCCCTCTAATTAATAATAGCTTTGAAATATTTGACTTTTGGGTCCCCAAATTTGACTAGCTCTAACTTGTGATCGATGAGGTCATTTTTTATCTTCGATATACCGTTAGAAATCTATTTCAGGGCTTTATCCATCTAAATGGGTCCCAACTATGTTTGAAGAGATATTATGAGCTAGAAATGGCTTCAAATATCATACACCATCTCCACCTTGGCCTTCTACATACATTGAGTTGATCTTCATTCTTCTTGCATTCTTCTTTGTTGTTGCCTTCATCCTATTCAACTTTTCCATCAATGATAACACATTTCTAACAAGATGGATAATATTAGGATCGTTGGATATTCGTTGACCAGATTTTATGTCTGTGTTCTAGGCATTGACTAAAGTTTGACTGCAGGTCAGACTCTGAGGTTTGACCGAACTTTTCTGTGGAAATTGTAAGATCTAATTTTAGCCATTTGACCAGCAACCTTAGGCTTAATTTCATCCCCTTGTGTAGACTTTGACTATGAGAAGTATCTCTCTTTTGATTGGTTTTAACTTGGAATTTATTGAAGTCAAATGTTGACATTTTTACTGGAATATTTTAACGTACAATTTGATGAATTGAACTCTCTTTCATAAGGAAAGATTATTGTATTTTCCCCCTTCTAGGATTTTGTCCCAAGAAATTTTGGTGCCTCTTATTTCATTGTTATTATTGTGATCTCTATTACTGTAATGAAGTTAATGGTTGAAATTTTCTAGTGTAACTACTTAATGATTGGAATTCTCTAAAGAAATCAAAATCATATCATTGGAAGTTGTTATTAGTTTGAAAATTGTTCTAGTCTTGTTTGCTACTAGAAAATAAACATGTTGCCACAAATTTGGTGAATGAGAAGAGAATTTATATCACTTTGAAGATACCCTATCCTACATAGTGTTGCTTATTTAATCATCTTAGCATGAATACCTTCATGAATATAGAGAACAAGCTTAAAGGAGCTACAAAATTTAGGGCATGGAAGACTAGAATTGACCTTCTTCTTGCAAGGAATGAGTTATCGGATATTGTGAAAGGAAAATTTACTTAACCAATTGATCAAGCACAAAAGTACAAGTTCAAATAGTATAACATCTTGGACATGAGCATCATTGTGGAATCTATTAGAGAACATCTAATTTCTTATATTGTTGATCATGAATCTTCTAAGAAAATTCATGATTCTCTCATTCGATTATACACCATCAATAACATTGGACAACCTGTAAGTCTAAGGAATCATCTTCGTGATGTTAAAATTTCAAGGAATTATATAGTGGCATCATATTTTGTAATAATATCTCAATTAAGAGATCAACTCAAAGTGATTGATGAAGTTGTACCAGATAAAGAACTAGTAGTTGTAGCACTCAATGGTCTACCTGACACTTGGGATTATTTTTCATCAAGAATTAATGGCAGATAGACTTCTCTTACCTTTGATAAATTATGTATTTCTTTCACTCAAGAAGAATCTAGGCTCATGTATAAAGGCAAGATCCAAATCTAGGTGAATGTTCTAAAGCTTTTTCAGTCCACTCAAACAATAGCAATGGAAGAAGAAATTTTGCAATATTTCAAAGAAGTACAGGAAGAAGACTTGGTCCAAGACATCACTAGGAAAAGGACTTTCTCCACAAAGAAAACCTCCTCCTCCCTCTCAAGAAAGAAGGGACATGTAAATTGTTCAATATTTTTGTTTCCAAGCTTATTTTCACTATTAAAATAGGTGTCCTCAAAATAATGACGACCAAAAAATGAAAGGGCAACAATGTGCTTCTATAGTTGATCTTAATGAACTTCATACAAGAGGAGGCCTAGGAATAAATATACTGATGATGATGAATATTCCTTTTATTTTTAATTCATAGGTTCTATTGTAGGTCATGGTGAAATTTGTTTGGAGGATAGTGGTGCCTCTAGGCACATGATTGGAAGTGGTGATAATCCCTTTGAATTATTTGAAAATGATATATCTCAAAAGGTGGATCTTGGAGACAATGGAAAGTACAAAGTTAAAGGCATTGGTTCATCATCCTTCCAATTGGAATCAAGAGGTAATGTCTCTATTAACAATATTTTATATGTTCCTAGTTTGAAGAAGAATTTGTTATCCATTTCATCTCTTAAATACAAAGGATATAAAATTGTCTTCATTCATGGTTAAGTTATATTATGAAACAAATACTCATCCCTTGAATCTACCCAGTTCATTGGTGTATGAATAGGAGTCCTATATTGTCTCCCTCGATGTTCAATTTGATCTTGGATACACAACACCTTTGATATTTGTGAACTATGCTAGCAAAGGCATGCTCATGTCTAATACAAATATTTGACTAGAATGAATGATTTTGTTAAATGTGTACCTGAAATCAAGATTGAATATGATGGATTTTACAAAAGATGTGCTCTTGGGAAAAATGTCAAAGGATGATTTACTAGCAGTGATAGTAAGTCTAAAGGAATTTTGGACCTTCTACATTCTAATTTTTATGGACCTATGTCTAAAACATCCCCAGCTGGTTATTTGTACTATGTCACTTTTTGTTATGCAACCAACTCAAAAAATAGAAGAAAAGATAGATCAACAACTTCAAATTAGCCTCTTCGAGGGGGAAACCTCCTTTACATTACACAAATGAACAATCCTTTGATGATTCAAATGAAAAAACCTCCTTTCTATATATAGGAGTTTAAGGGGTCACAATATAATGAGAGCTGACATAACAATAATAATGTAAGGGCACAACAATAACAGTAATGTGCTTATATGGGGCAAAATAATAACAATATGGGGACTACATGGGAACATAAATAAAAATAAGGGGGCTACATTAACAATAACAATGAGAGAATACACTAGTATTATAGGGAACTAACATGCCACTCTCCTTAAAAAAAAGTGTTGTCCTCAATGCTTGAGTAGTTCTATATGCTTCTGTATAAAATTTTCATCCTCCCATGTGGAATCTTTTGAGTGTAAGTTCTTCCACTTGATGAGATACTTTGAAATTGATCAATTCCGTAGCTATCAAGTTCTTGTTTCTGTGACTACTTCAGGTTCCAATATGATTTTTCCTTCCTCATCGCGTTTTGGAAATATTGTTTCAACTGGGAGCTTGACATTTATAACCTTCTTTAAGCATGAAACATGGAAAACTGGGTGCACTCAAGAAGATGCAGGAAGCTCCAATTTGTATTCCATAGAACTAATCTTTTGTAACACCTTGTAAGGACCATAATACTTTGGTGATCATTTATAATCCTTCTTAGCTTGCTTGAAGGACATTTGTTTGTATGGTTGTAGCCGTAAAAATACCTAGTCGCCCACATCAAAACTTCTTTCGCTGCGATTTTGATATGCATGTTGTTTCATTCTATTCAACGCTAAAGTGAGGTTAGCCTTTAAGAGTTGGAGAACTTGTTTTTGATTCTCGATGTGATATTCCACTGCTTGAACCTTAGAATTATTGTCCAAGACTTTTTGGAGATCTGGAGAAATAAATAATTTCAATGTTTGAACCTCTAGTGAACATAATTGTGCAATTATGCCCCGTTTTTATTTTTTAGAAGCTTTTTAATGCCATTAGAGTTGATTATCTTTCATGATTTCCCTGCGATACCCCTTAATTCAACTTCCTTTCCTTCCCAAAAAAAAATTCAAGAAAAGTTCTTGAAAATTAAAAGTTATCATACCCAAAGATTGTAACCATTGGACTCCTAGTACAACATTAGCACCACCCATTTGAATGGAAAGAATTGGACTATTCAATACATATTCTACCATGGATAGCTTGATATTATGGAACTTTCCAGAGCAATTTATGGTTCCTCCATTTGCAACCATTACTTGACACTCAGGTGCTGCATATAGGAAGAAATTCAATTCCTTGGCTATCTTACAATGAATAAATTATGGGTACTACCTAAACCAATCAAAACTATTACCTTTTTCTTCTTGATATGTCCTTCTATCTTGAGAGTTTGAAGAGTGGTAATTCCTACCAATGCATTACAAGATATGGTCGGATTCATTTCTTCTTTCTCTAGGGTTGGTTCCTAGTGTATATCCTCTTCTTTTGACATTTCTTGTTCCTTTTCTTCCTCCTTTTCATAATCTATGTAAATTAATTTCTTCTCAGCATGCTTATGACATTTAGTGTATTTTCTATGGAAAATGTAACAAAGCCCTTTTTCTCTTTTTTCTTCCAATTTTTGTGGTTTCAACCTTGTAGGTTGTGGAAGGCTAGGAGCAACAACACTTCCATCTTTATAGTTGCGAGTGGTAGGTTTCCTTGTTGCAATAATTTTTCTTTCAATTTTTCTTGCCAACCTGAATGCCTTCTCCAATGAATCAGGTTCCCAAAGTCGAACCTCATGTTGGATGTTATCCTTTAAATTCCCTATGAAAACATCAATCCTATGTTCCTTTGGAATATCATTTAACCTTATATTCAATTTTTGGAATTCTTCAATGTGCTCCGCCATTGAACCCTTTTGTTTGAGATTTATCAATTGGATAGATAAGGTGTTTCTCTTTGTATCCTAATAATGTGCTATCATTTCCTCCGTAAAAATTGACCAAGTGACAATTTGTTTATGAGAGCAAATCCATCGATACCATACAAACTGATTGGGTTATAAATATAAAGTAGGAAAATGTACCTTTTGTGTGTTTTGCACATTATGAATATCAAAATATTGCTCCATATGTAGTATCCATGTTACGGTATCCTAACTTCCTCATATCGATTTTTTGAATATGTTGGGTCTTCAATCCAACGTTAGAGTCTATGAAATCATGATTAACATTTCTTTTGTTCTCATCTTGAGTTTCCTCTACTTCCCTTTTTCCATTAGGAACAATTTATTGTAGCAACTTTTTCAAGTCTTTCTTCAAATCTTTCATGTTCCCTTTCGTTTTTTCTTCTATAGCATCAATCTTAGCTTCTTTAATTTTTGTGAGACCGAAATTTGTTTCACTTGGTCTCAAAATTTTGATATATCATGTTGCATTTCTTCCTCTTCTGCATGTGTCAAAGTAGATATTTTGGGTTTCTTACTAGGTGTTTCCATTTTATTTCTTCAGGGCATCAATTAATGATAATTATGTTTCACTATTCCCTTTGAATTACTTCAAACTATTTTTTCAAACAAAACTTATGCAAATTTTAAGAACTACACACCTTTTTTTTCGCTTTCTAGTAGCTCGATATTGAATATATTGTAACTCTGTAATTTTGGATCTACAAGGCCTTAAATTGTGTCATATGGTAGAAATTTGAGTCCTCTTTCTAACCCCACAATTACGATCAATATTGGATTCTTCAAGAAATATTTATGCCCAATCTCCCACGATGGTCAAATTATAGACTAGTTCAGTAAAGCGAATGTGTACAGAGTTCCACATGTCACAATTTCAACCTTCAGCCCTGAAAATAATACTCAACAAACTACATTCCGTCCTATTTCTATCACTTTTTATGAAATTTAAATCTAGTTCTCAGAGAGAAAGTTATGACAATTTTCCCAGGGTCACCTGTTTGAGATGAAATTTTGGAGCCTGCAAAAACCATAAATTCCTTGGATCATATCTCTAAAAATGTAGCGAGAAAATATTAGAAATTTGTGCGCGAGGTTCACCAAGATTTTGGCTCCATGTGGTTTCAATTTTAGCTTCTGAAGATTTGTATGAAAAATGTTATAATGAAAATTCCATGATGGCCTATTTGAAGCAGCGAAACCCTAGAATCCAGAGCTCTGATACCAAATGTTATGCAACCAGCTCACAAAATAGAAGAAGATGTAGATCAATGACTTCTAAATTAGCCTCTTCGAGGGGGAAACCTCGTTTACATGACACAAATGAACAATTCTTCGATGATTCAAATGAAAAAATATCCTTTTTATATATGTGAGTCTAAGGGGTCACAATATAATTAGAGTCGACATAGCAATAATAATGTAAGGTCACAACAATAATAATAGTGGGCTTCTATGGGGTACAATAATAAAAATATGGGGACTACATGGGCACAAAAATAACAACAAGGGCTATATGGACAATAACAATGATGGAATATACTAGTATTATAGGGACCTAAAAGATGTGCTCTTGGGAAAAATGTCAAAGGACGATTTACTATCAGTGATAGTAAGTCCAACGGAATCTTGGATCTTATACATTCTGATGTTTATGGACCTATGCCTAACAAATCCTTGGGTGGTTATTTGTACTATGTCACTTTCATTGATGATTACTCTCATAAAACATGATTTATTTCTTAAATTCCAAGGATGAAGTGTTTGAAAAGTATTGGGAATTCAAGGCACAGGTTGAAAATGTGACAGGAAGAAGGATCAAGACTTTAAAGATATGACAATGGAGGAGAATATGTATCCAAGGAGCTCATTTATTTATGCAAGGATGTTAGAATATAGAGGGAGATGATAGTTCCCTACAATCCTCAACAAAATGGTATTGTTGAAAGGAAAATCAAGCTATTATGGAAGCTACCAAATCCATGCTTCATGATCAAGAGTTTCCTATATTTCTATGGGGATAGGCTTCAAAGATAGTTGTTTATGTTTGAAATAGATGTCGACACCAAATCTTGCAATATAGGAATCTACAAGAAATCTTCACAAGCGAGAAGCCCAATGTTGAACTTTTAAGATTTTTTGGTTGTCCTGTTTATATTCATGTGCCCAAGGAGAAAAGGACAAAGTTGGAACCTTCTAGGAAGAAGACAACTTTTTTTGGCTACAGTGAAAATTCAAAAGATTTTAAGATATATATACTAGGACGACAGTCAAGTAAAACTAGAAGGATGTCATTTTGAATGAGGATGCTACTTTCTAGATGTCCAAAGGATCACTCTTGGACTTTGGTGATGAGATGCAAGTGGCTCCTAAGAATTAGGCATCAAAACTTAAAGAGCCGAAACCTATGGAACAATATCCTCTAGAAGAGTCATATGAACCACATGAATTTTTTGATTCACCAAGAGTCATTGTACTTGATATTAGAAAAATACCATCCTGTCTTGAAAGAACTGTAAAAGAAGTAGAAGGACATGCGACACCTCATGGCACCTTTACAAAAAGAAAGAGGCCAAGGAAGTTTTCAAGTTATGCAACATGGATATGTAAGATCATTGAATCTAATCCATTCACCTATGAAGAGGCATGTGAACATGAATTTTGGAAATATTCTATGATTGAAGAGTACCAATCCATATTTAAGAATGATGTATGGGAAATTGTGCCAAGACCTTGAGGAAAATCTATTGTGTCATCGAAATGGATATATAAAATCAAGCATGCAACTGATGGAAGCATTGTGAAGTACAAAGCAATATTTGTGGCTTGTGGATTCTCCTAGAAAGATGGATAATATTATGAAGACACATTTTCTCTTGTTGCTAGGTACTCTTCTAGTAGATCTATTATTTTTATTGCTTCTATTACAGGTTGCAAACTACATCATATGGAAGTGAAAAAAAAATTTCTTAATGGATTCATTGAAGAGGAAGTATATATTGTACAAACTCAAGGCTTTAAGATTCATAACAGAGATACACATGTTTGTAAATTGAAGAAAGCCTTGTATGGGCCTAAGTAGGCTCATCATTCATGGTACTCTTGAATTTATGGTTATTTGTTGAGACTTGGTTTCACAAAGCGTAATGTTGATCCAAATTTGTAATTCAAAGTTGTTGAAGATGATCCCTTGATTTTTCTATTGTATGTCGATGATCTAGTTTGACAGGGGATAATGATCTCATTGTCTAGTGTAAGAGGGAGCTGATTTTTGAATTTGATATGAAAGATCTTGGTATTATGCATTACTATTTGAGATTGGAAATATGGAAAAATCCTGGTGAAATATTTGTTAGCCAAGGAAAGTAAATCATTAATATCCTTCAAAAATTTTGCATGATGGATTATAAGCCCATGGATACTCACATGGTGACAAAATTGAATAAGTTGTGGTACTGTGATTCTAATATGCTTGATCATTCTATGTAACATAAATTGATTGGCTCATTAAACCATCAAGTTAACACCAAACCTTATATATGTTATGTTGTGAATATGTTAAGCCAATTCTTGGTTGAGCCCTGACATGTGCATTGGGTTGCAGCAAAGCACATAATGAGATATCTATGCAGCACCATTGATTATGGTTTGAGATATGTTTCTAGTGGAGAATGGTAGAAACATGGTTTTATAGATGTTGATTGGGTTGAATGCACTGAAGATAGAAAGAGAAATTATGGTTTCTATTTTAGTCTTGGTTTTGTTATGATATCATTGACAAGTAAGAAGCATAATTTTGTTCCTCTGTGTATGGCTAAAATTGAGTATATAGCTATCTTTTCAGCCTATTATGAAGCAGTTTTTCTTCAAAAAGTGTTTGTTGATTTGTTTGATCAAGTGTTGGAATCAACCGTCGTATATTGTGACAATCAAAGTTGTGTAAATCTTTCTGAGAATCTAGTTTTTCATGACAGGTCAAAGCACATTGAGATCAAGTATCATTACATCTAGAATATTGTCCAAAGAGGATATGTGAGGATTGAATACATCCCTATTGATGATTAGGTTGTCGATGTTTTGACAAATCCACTGTCCCCAATGAAGTTTTATTATTTTAGAGAAAATCTTGGAGTGGTTGAGAATCCCTCTCTTGGAGAGAGGGAGCATTGATTATATATCATCATGAGATTGATAATCTTTCTTGGGCTTAGTTGAGATACCATGGTTTATGGTTGAGAATATTTTCCTAGTTACTCCCTTGGGTCATTGATATTGATTGAGAAACCAATATGGTTACAAAGTTTAGTTCTAAGGCTTCGAGTGATGCATTGAGTCATTGTGTTTGGCTGAGAGACCAATGCCTTTGGTCAAGGACATTGATTTTTATTTCTCTTCCTTGATTCATTGTGTTTTTCTGAGATACCAAGTGTACTTAGTCAGCAAGATTGATTTTTAGTATTCTCTTTGGTAACTATGCTTGGCTAAGAAACCATTTCATATGGTTGGATAGTTTGGCCTCATTGATTGATCCCATGGTCAGTTGGGTTTGAGAACTTGATGCCATTAGTTTTTGTTTTTGGGATGAGCTCAATGCTACATATCTTTATTTACGATGATATCTTTACATATGTTGAGAGAGAGAATGAAAATTACCTCCCTAGCTAAGAGGGAGTGTTGAAAATTGTAGTTGTGGTCGATATTTTCATTGTCCAAGTTTAAAAAAAAATGATTTGTTTTCTAGTTATCCAAGTCAACCTCAACTACACATGTCAACCCCACCACTTGAAGTGGTTTGACCCCGAGTTCAAAACCCATCTGTTGATACTCATATATATTGGAATTCATTGGAATTCATTTGGCATCACTTCAACTCATCAATTTGACCTAGTCAAAGGAGTTATGTTAACACGTGTGAAGGAGGATGAAGACAAATATTTCCAGTGAATTTTGACCTCTCTTATCTATGTGTTGACCTTCGTAGACTTGGATATTTTCTCTAATCTTTGAACAAATCTTTGACTGTGATTGGAGGCTAAATATTCTCAGGATCGTTGACTATTCGTTGACCAAAGTTTTTGTCTCTATTTTGGGCATTAACTAAAGTTAGACTGTAGGTAAAACTTTGAGGTTTGACTGAATCTTTTTGTGGAAATTGCAAGACCAAATTTCAGTCCTTTGACCAGCATCCTCAGGCTGAAATTTGACCCTTTGTGTAGACTTCAACTGTGAGCATATTTTTTACTTTTTCTCTGTCTTTTGACTAGTTTTGACTAGGCATTTTTTGAAGTCAAAGGTTGAAATTTGGACTATAATATTATGATGTACAATTTGATGAATTGAACTCTCTCTCATAAGGAAATTATTGGAAATAATACTGAGAGGGGGGTGAATCAGTATTATCATATCAATAATTTAATTTCCCAAACAAATTTGTATACGCTACTTCAGCTAAGTGAACTAGCGTGTATATGCGACTGTACTTAAAGCAACCAGCGTATATGCAAAGAACTTTTGATTTACCCAATTTATCATCCATTGAACTTTAACCAGTATATCAAAGATTTATTAGACAGTGCAGTAAAAGCATAATAAAGCATCACACATAAGCAACACACATGAACACCAAGATATAAGGTGGAAACCCAATGTGGGTGAAAACCACCTGCTACTGTCATCTCTGTCTTCTTTTAATAATAAGAAAATCTGTTTACAATCTTGTACTGGTGTAGACTTATACCAGTACACAGGCTTCTACCTGCAGAAGGTTACAACCTTCTCTCATTCTCCAGCTTCTACTCGAAGGGAGCTACAACCCCAAACTCTTGTACTAGCCGATATGATTACTAGTACGTAGGCGGTGACCTATAGAAGGCTATGACCTTCTTTCTTCCTCCAAGGACCATGTTTCATAAATTTTCAGACTGGATATATCAACAACATCATAACTGCAATTCAATCATCAAATACATTTTATAAGGTATACACTACTTCCATGTGTCAAACCTGCGTGTATACGCGCTTTTCTCAAAGCCAACCAGCTTAAACATCTGCAAATATTAATTCATAATTCTGCAGCTATTCCAGACTTCAATTATACTCAGATCATAATATTTACAGAATAACACATGCGTCAGTATTGAGATCTAGACTATACATGATCAAACCACATAATGATGATTCATTTCAAGCCTTAAGATCCTGTTCCATCATTAGATCTTATCCCTCATCAACTGCTAAGGTTCATCCTTGTTTTAGATCAAGCATAGCATCATAAGCCAATAACCGGCATACTAGATCTCACACTTCATCAGATATTCGATACTTGCACACCTGGCCTAATGATCTTCTCCTCCTTTTATAGTTTTAGGCCTTTCTCAATACCATGGACCAAAACCACTTCGGACCAATACCTTGGACCAAATACCTAGGGTCAATACCTTGGACCAAATACCTTGGACCAATACCATGGATTAAAATACCATGGACCAAATATCTTGGACCAAAAACTTATTTTTCCAAGGTATACACGCTTTTCCTTCTCTGAAAGTGTGTGTGTACGTATACGCTACTTGTGGTCAGTGAACCTGCATGTATACGCAACTTGGTAAAGGTAAACCTGCGTATACCTCTCTTTCTTCATTCTGTGTAGTCTGATCTGTAATTCTTTGTTGTTAACCTGTTGTACTATGATCTTTCATCTGAGTGAGTTGCCATCAAGGACAACACCTATATCCTAATGCCAACAATCTCCCCCTTTGGACTTGATGGCAACAACAACACCAAGTCACTCTCCCCCTTTGACATTAAGGGCAAAGGGTCATGCTCCCCCTTTGACATACATTATGTTGGTCATGCTCCCCCTGAGTACATGCTGAATTCTCTAATATGTTGAAATGTACTTATTGAGCTCCCATGATTGAGTCCATGCTCCCCCTGAGCACAAGCAAAGTCTGCAAAAAGATTTTCTAAAAGAATAACATGACTCTATACATACATCACTAATGGCTCATACATACATCCATCTCCCAACCAAGTGGGGATATACCAAATTTCACTCATCCACCCAACCAAGTGGGTATATACCAATTGTTTATACATGACAAAAACAAGAAATATTACATCATCTATCCCATGTAAAGTGGGGATATAAATTACATCATTTGTCTAAGTAGACCCATTCAAATGTATGAGAAGACATATCACACCCTAGACTATGACTTGAGTAGTCAATGGTATAAATATCTGAAGCTGTGGCTGGACTCAACAACCATAATGCCAACAATGCGAAATGTACGAGAAAGTTAATGCTCCTCCTGAACCGGTGCTACATGTGCATTGTTAACAAGTCAAAGATCAAGGCATCTTTGTTAGTCAGATAAAATTAATGAATAGAACATATCATCAATATCAGTCAGAGCACCCATATCAAAGCCTGCCCCACTGTTTTTCTTGCCTGAAAAACATATACGCTCCTTGACCCACAGAAACCCGCACGTGTACGCGACTTCACTTTAGGAAACACGCGTATAATCACCTTTCTCTAAAAAGTTTGATTTAACAGTAGGATGATGCAGCAACTACTCCCAACTTTTGTCTGAGATATTCAAATGTCTCTCTGGGCAGTGGTTTAGTGAATATATTAGCAACCTGTTCTTTGGAGGGAACATATTCCAATTTGACCTTTTGTTCAAGCACTTGTTCACGTAAAAAATGGTATTTGATGGGTATGTGCTTGGTCTTGGAGTGCATGACTGGATTCTTTAAAATACTAATGGCACTTGTATTATCACATAGAATGGAGATGGGTGGACTGCATGTGATCTGAATGTCTTGGAATGTTTTCATCATCCAAAGTAGTTGTGTGCAGTAAGATGCAGCAACCACATATTCTGCTTCAGCTGTAGATAACGCAATTGAACTTTGTTTCTTGCTGAACCAAGACACTAACTTGGAACCCATATAGAATGCACCACCACTAGTGCTTTTTCTATCATCAACACTTCCTACCCAATCTGCATCTGTATATGCATGAAGACTAAGATCTGTATCTCTAGGATACCATAAACCAAAGTTCTATGTTCCTTGAAGATATTTGAAAATCATTTTGACCACCTGAAGGTGTGATTCCTTTGAATTTGCTTGGAATCTTCCAACTATTCCTACTACATGCATGATGTCAGGTCAGGTACCTGTTAGATAAAGTAGACTACCAATCATGGATCTGTAACTTGGTTGATGTACTGTTGCTGATTCATCATTTGAGATGAGACTGCATCCTGTTACCATTGGGGTGCATATAGGTTTAGAATCTTCCATGCCGTATTTTTTCAAGATCTATTTGAGATATTTGGTTTGTGAAAGAAAAATACCATCTTTATTTTGTTGAACTTGTAGACCAAGAAAATAGGTAAGTTCACCAAGCAAGGACATTTCAAATTCTTGCTACATTACTGAAGCAAAATTATGACTCATGGATTCTTCATTGCTACCAAAAATGATCATCAACATAAACAACAATTATTAGCAATTTATCAGTGTCAATATTTGTATATAAATTGCTATCTGCTGACCCTTTTGAAAAACCCTGTTGGTGTAGATATTTGTCAAGGTAGTAATACCAGGCCCTTGGAGCCTGTTTTAGACCATAGATAGCCTTTCTGAGTCTACATACAAGTTTTGCATCATTTACAAGAATGAATCCTTCTGGTTGTTCATGATGGGTGTGAGATTTTGGGGTTTAATCAAAATCCCTTTCCCTAAAAATATCGATCTTAAGGCCTGTGGGTTATGGCCCACAAAGCCTATCGGAAGCGTACATAAGGCAAATAGCCTTTTAAACCGTCGACTTACATATATCGGAGTCAATATAACTATCGGAATTTTCACATCTATCATGGGCTTTAAACTATCGACGTTCAAGCCTTAAACTCCTTGGTCACACATATATCAGGTTACATCGATTTCAAAATACACGGGGTACATATCCCGCTCTGGAACACATGCTAGACTTCAAATTATATACACCCACTTTAATAACTATCGGTGGGTCCGCAGCATTATTCTATCGCAAGTCCGCCACACCACTCCATCCTCTGATCTCTGATAGCGATCACTCCGATCGCTGATAAGTCAGAGCTCCAATCGCCGATTAGTTTATCGGCGATATCGCCGTCGGTGTATCGGCCTTCCACTGCGCCACTGTCCAAGTCCTCTGCCGCTCCGATATGCGATCGCCGATCACACTTAAGCCGTCAATCTGGACCCTCGATCCATCGATCGCGATTTAAATCGCATTTCGCTATCGCTCTGTTACAAAGGCCAGTTCCAATATCCCCGAGGGACTTCCGCCGATGCGATATAAAGGTTTCTGCCCCAAGCGACTTGATCTGGACTATTGATCCATATGATCAACGACTCCTGTGCATTCTTGCCGCTTCCTCTTTAACTTAGTCTAATTTTGCTCACCGACAAAGGATTTCTGTGTTAAACACAATTCTCTGCCACAGTCTCTCAAACATGCATAGTTCCATTAATATCATCTGGATCACCTTCGATCCATTCAGTGATCTATGGTCAATCAACCTGCATCCTTTGAACACATATAGACACTAGATTTCAAGCCATTAACACATATCTATAACATAGCTGAAATATATATGCACACAGAAACCCACAGACACATAAACACACTTTTTTAACAATTAACACATTTGTATATTATTATATACAGAACTATTATAAGCTAAGGCATTTCAGCCTTAGCACGACTCTCCTCTTGACTACATTGCAACACTCTGAATTCACAATTTATATCTATATCACTCTATGTCTCTCCCTTCTGTTCTGAACACGCAAGTTCAACACACACACACACACACACATATATATATATATATAAGGAAGCATTGTTGGATCGGATCACGGAAGGATCTGATCACATCCTTTAACAAAAAGCCCTTAAATCATTAATAATGCATGCATATGTGGCAGGATATATCTATATAAGTAACCACTAGATCGGATCACTGGGAAGGATCTGATCATATCCCTTCCTTGATTTACTCAACAAACCCGTATACATGGAAGATTACATTTTTAGATAAGTCTTGGGGAGACTTATCGCTTTCATCTTTTTCTCTCTTTAAATCTATTTTAAAGTAGATTTTCTCCTTGTTTTGATCCCCTGGTCCACGCTCACTTTCTCTTTCCACTTTGGATTCCTCCCTTTGTCTAAGGGTGTTGGATGCTCCTGCATCAGACTCCCGAGGCACAAAAATTTATGACCTCCTAGTCATATGCTTCTCCTTGTCCTTATCAATTCTACCCACTGCATTCTTCAGTGGAACTTCTTTCATGATCTTCTCTGAGCTACAACCAAACCTCTACAGTAACAGTGTCCTTCTGCTACATGATACCTCACCAAGCTCTCCTCACTCAGTCTTTTGGCATCCTTCAGGTTCTCTCCTTTGGAATCATATGAGCACTTCATGCTCTAGGTTTGCTGCAAATCATCTCACCTTCTGCTGCTGCTATTTGCACGACAGTAAGACCACAAACTCTCCAGCTTAAACAATTATACCTCCTCCTTCTTCTTCTTTCTCTCTAGAATCCTTCTCCTCGCAGGAAACTTCCCCTGCTCTGATACCAAATGATGTGTGTGACACTTTGGGGTTTAATCAAAATCCCTTTCCCTAAAAATATCGATCTTGAGGCCTATGGGTTATGGCCCACAAAGCCTATCGGAAGCATACCTAAGGTAAATAGCCTTTTAAACTGTGGACTTACATATTTCGAAGTCAATATAACTATCGGCATTTTCACATCTATCGGGGGCTTTAAATTATCGGCGTTCAAGCCTTAAACTCCTTGGTCACACATATATCGAGTTACACCAATTTCAAAATACACCGGGTACATATCACACTCCGGAACACATACCGGACTTCAAATTATATACACCCGCTTTAATAACTATTGATGGGCCCACTGGGTTATTCTATCGCAAGTCCACCACGCCACTCCATCCTCCAATCTCTGATAGCGATCGCTGATAAGTCAGAGCTCCGATCACCAATTATTTTATCGGCGATATCAACGTCGGTGTATCGGCCTTCCACTGCGCCACTGTCCAAGTCCTCTACCGCTCTGATATGCGATCGCCAATCGTACTTAAGCCATCAACCTGGACCCTCGATCCGTCGATCGCGATTTAAATCGCATTTCTCTATCGCTCTGTTACAAAGGTCGATTCTGATATCCCTGAGGGACTTCCGCTAATGCGATATAAAGGTTTCTTCCCCAAGCAAGTTGATCTGGACCGTTGATCCATATGATCAATGGCTCCTATGCATTCTTGTCGTTTCCTCTTTAACTTAGTCTAATTTTTCTCGCCGACGAAGGATTTCTATGTTAAACACAGTTCTCTGCCATAGTCTCTCAAACATGCATAGTTCCATTAATATCATCTGGATCGCCATCGATCCATTCAGTGATCGATGGTCGATCAACCTGCATCCTTTGAACACATATATAGACACTAGATTTCAAGCCATTAACACATATCTACAACATAGTTGAAATATATATGCACACGGAAACCCACAGACACCACAGACACATAAACGCATTGTTTCAACACTTAACACATTTATATATTATTATATACAGAATGGTTATAAGCTAAGGCATTTCAGCCTTAGCACGACTCTCCTCTTCACTACATTGCAACACTCTGAATTCACAATTTATATTTATATCACTTTGTGTCCCTCCCTTCTCTTTTGAACACGTAGGTTCAACACACACACACACATATATATAAGGAATCATTGTTGGATCAGATCACGGAAGGATCTGATCACATCCTTTAACAAAAAGCCCTTAAAGCATTGATAATGCATGCATATGTGGCAGGATATATCTATCTAAAGAACCACTGGATCGAATCACTGGGAAGGATCCGATCATATCCCTTCCTTGATTTACTCAACAAACCCATATACATGGCAGATTACATTTTTAGATAAGTCTTGGAAAGACTTATCACTTTCATCTTTTTCTCTTTTTAAATCTATTTTAAAGCTGATTTTCTCCTTTTTTTTCTCCCCTGGTGCACGCTCACTTTCTTTTTCCACTTTGGATTCCTCCCTTTGTCTAAGGGTTCTCGATGCTCCTACATCAGTTCAATATAGAATTCTTCTTCTAAATATCCATTAAGGAAAGCAGATTTTACATCCATTTGGTATACTTTGAATTTCTGAAAGCTAGAAAGAGCAAGAAACATCCTTATGGCTTCAAGTCTAGCAACAGGTACAAAAGTTTCTTCAAAATCTATACCTTCTTGTTGAGCATACCCTTTACAAACAAGTCTGGCCTTGTTTCTAATAACTTCTCCATTTTCATTCAGCTTGTTTTTGAATATCCATTTAGTTCCTATGATATTTTTATCATGAGGTCTAGGAACTAATTCCCAAGTATTATTCTTTTCAATTTGCTCAAGTTCTTCATTCATGGCCTTGACCCAACATTCATCTTTGCATGCTTCATTTACATTTTGAGGTTCAATGGAGGATAGTAATGCTAGATAGCTTGAGGTTTCTGTAATAGTTCTTCTTGTCTATACACCTGCCTCTTTTTCCCCTAAAATTTGAGTTTTTGGATGATTTTTCTAAACATACCTGGATGGAGTCTTTTATTCTACCGTTATATCTTCTTCTAGTGCTTCATTTGTTTCTTCTTCAGAATCATTGTGATTTGATGTGGGAAAATAATCCCCGTCTTCTTCATTGTCATAATCTTTGGCTTTTATCTGTTTTGGATTTTTTCATGCTTCATCAACTACGACACCAATACTTTCAACAATTTTCCCAAGTCTTTCATTATAACATTTATATCCTTTACTTCGGGAAGAGTAACCAAGAAGAATACCTTCATCTGCTCTAGGCTCAAACTTACCAAGTTTTTCATCAGTCCTTTTGATATAACATTTGCTTCCAAAAACTTTATAATATTTTATAGTAGGAGTCTTATGATACCAAAGTTCATGTGGAGTTTGAGTGTTGTTTACCCAAACATTTGCTTGGTTGAGAATAGTTACGGTGGTGAATGTAGCTTCACCCCAGAAGGTTGCAGGAGTTCCAGATTCATCTAGCATAGCTCGAGCCATTTGTTGAATAGTTTTGTTCATTCTTTCTACCACTCCATTTTTCTGTGGAGTCCTTGCGGTGGAGAACTGCCTTTTTATTCCATGTTGTTTACAAAAGTAAAAGAATTCATCCGAGGTAAATTCTCCTCCTCGATTAGATCTGAGGCATTTGATTTTACGATCTGATTCATTTTCAACCAAGGATTTGAAGGCTTTGTACTTTTCAAATGCTTCATCTTTATGCTTTAGAAGACCTATCCAACACATTCTAGAAAAATCATCAATGAACAAAATAAAGTATTCTTCTCCACGAGGTGACTTTTTCCTTGATGATTCACATAAATCAGTATGAACAAGTTCAAAAGGCTTACTAGCTGACCCTTCTTTTTCAATGAAGTGAGATCTGGTTTGCTTACCGAATTGACATGGTTTGCATATTGTATTTTCAGGAATGCTGATATTTGGAAGATCACGAACAGCCTGGAATCTACATGCTTTTCTTATTTGAGAAAAGCTTAGATGTCCCAATCTTCTATGTCATAGCCAGTTTTCATCATTTTTTCTTAGATAGAACTGTTGTTGTCCTCTCTTGAGTATGTATAAGCTGTTTGGAGTTCTTGTGCCTTTGATCACAGTTTCTCCTGTATCAAGCTCACGAAAAACACATCCTTTTGATCGAAACACCACTTCATTTCCTTGATCACACATTTGACTAACACTCAACAGGTTATGCTTTAGACTATCTACATAAATAACATTCCCAGCTTTAAGCTTTTCTTTCAAGAAGACAGAGCCTTTACCTTTTATGACAGCAGGAGTGTCGTTTCCGAATGAGACATTCTTTTCCTTTTCTAAGGCATTATATGAGTGAAGTTTTTCTTTGTCACCTGTCATGTGTTTTGAGCATCCACTATCGATGTACCACTAATTTTCTTGTCCTTTTGCATACAAGGCTATACCACATCTTTCTGTTTGATGTTCTTTCCTTCTCCATATCTTGGGATTTAATGGAGTTTGCTCCTTTTGAGATGTTTGCCAAAATTTTCTCCTGCATTCAGATTATTCATGGCCAAAGTTGTTACAGATTCAGCATTCTATTTCATTTTCAAGACGAGAAAAGTTATTATAAGAACTTTTCTTGATCCCTATCACATTCCTTTGATTTTGTGCTTCTCTAGTCATGATGGTTTTGTAAGAAACACATTGAACAGCCTTGTGTCCAAAATTATGACATGAGAAACATTGACCATTAAAGAAGTTCCTGCAATTATCAAATCTATTGACCTGGTGATTGTAGTTTCTATTGATATTCATCTTTGAAGCAAATTGAGTATAATTTACCTAAGGTTGGTTGTAGCTTTTGTTCATCCTTGAAGAAAATTGAGCCTAATTTACCTGGTGATCTGCTTTATGCCTTTGCTGACAATTGTCATACTGTTCACTATTCTTTGCTGCATCAAGATAGCTTTTAGTGGAGGTTGATGGCTTCTGTGATTGAGATTCTTCTTTAGTATATCCAAGACATGTCTTTATCAGAGGAAAATGCTGCGCTTTGATAATTTCGTTTAAGGTTTCTGATCCTTTAGCAAATCTAAGATTGAGAGATTTTTCTTTCTCAATATCCTTTCTTAGACCCACAATTTCACATTCTAGTTTTTTATTGTGTTTTTCTTTTTCGGCAAGTTGGTATGTCAAGGTATCTATAATCATATTCTTTTCTTCTAAACGGATTTTGAATTTAGAGATTTCTTCATGAAGTTCATCTTCTTCTAAAGCATCCCAAAAATTATCATCATCATAAGCCATTAGAAGTCTATAGTCATTACTACTTTCATATTCATCACTATTTGATAAACCATCGCTATCTTCATGAGTATAGTAACTCTTTTTACTTACACTTTGCTTTCTACTCCATTTTGTAGATTCCTTCCCTTTATCTTATTTATCTTTATGAGGACATTTGCCAGCATAATGACCGACTCTACCACAAGAAAAACATTTTAAGGGTAGTTTACCTCTAAATCTTTCGGAACCCTCTTGAAGCTTCTTGACAAAGTTTACTTCATCTTCTTCTTCTGAAATATGTCCTGGTTCATTGAGTTCTTCCTTTCCTTTTGTTGAAGCTTTAAATGTGGCTTCTCTCATATCTGATGGGCCTCATTTTCTCATCTCAAAGGCAGTTAAGATTCCGTGAAGCTGTGTCATAGTGATAGTCTGTAGATCCTGTTTTTCTTATATGGCAAATACTTTTGACTCAAATTTAGCAGATAAGGATCTTAAAACTTTCTCAACTAAGGTAACTTCCTTTATCTCTTCACCCAGATTCTTCATACAATTAACAACCTCATAAATACGTAAGAAGTAACTAGCTATACTTTCGTAGCTAATTAGAAGGATTTTGTCCCATATTTCTTTGGCTGATTTGAGCTGCATAACTTTGACAAACTCTGATTGTGACAGACTTCCCAATAATGTATTGATAGCCCTGGCATTGGTTTCATATTGTTTTTTACTTGTCGTATCTATAGGAATTGCTGATGGAAATGTATATCCTCCTTCCACGATTTCCCAGACATCTGTTCCAAGTGATTGTAGATAGGCTATGGTTCTTATCTTCCAATAAACAAATTTTCTCCCATCAAAGATTGGCGGTCTGATGGATCCCATGCTTTCTTGATTACTCATGATGATGGATCTCCCTTCAAGCGATCAAGCTTCTTCTGAAGGACCTGCTCTGATACCAATTGTTGGAAATAATACTAAGAGGGGGGTGAATCAGTATTATCAGATCAATAATTTAATTTCCCAAACAGATTTGTATACGCTACTTCAGCTAAGTGAACTAGCGTGTATACACGACTGTACTTAAAGCAACCAACGTATATGCAAAGAAATTTTTATTTACCCAATTTATCATGCATTGAACTTTAACCAGTGTATCAGAGATTTATTAAATAGTGTAGTAAAAGCAAAATAAAGCATCACACATAAGCAACACACATGAACACTAAGATATAAGGTGGAAACCCAATGTGGGTGAAAACCACCTGCTACTGTCGTCTCTGTCTTCTTTTAATAATAATAAAATATGTTTACAATCTTGTACTGGTGCAGACTTATACCAATATGCAGGCTTCTACCTGCCAATGGTTACAACCTTCTCTCGTTCTCCAGCTTCTACTGGAAGGGAGCTACAACCCCCTAACTCTTGTACTATCCGATATGATTACTAGTACGTAGGCGGTGACCTACAGAAGGCTACGACATTCTTTCTTCCTCCAAGGACCACGTTTCATAAATTTTCGGACTGGATCCATCAACAACATCATAACTACAATTCAATCATCAAATACATTTTATAAGGTACACACTACTTCCATGTGTTGAACCTACGTGTAGACGCGCTTTCTCAAAGCCAACCAACGTATACATCTGCAAATATTAATTCATAATTCTGCAGATATTCCAAACTTCAGTTATACCCAGATCATAATATTTACAGAATAACACATGTGTTAGTATTTAGATCTAGACTATACATGATCAAACCACATAATGATGATTCATTTCAAGCCTTAAGATCTCGATCCATCATTAGATCTTATCCCTCATCAACCGCTAAGGTTCATCCTTGGTTCAAATCAAGCACAACACCATAAGCCAATAACTTGCATACTAGATCTCACGCTTCATCAGATATTCGATACTTGCACACCTGGCCTAATGATCTTCTCCTCCATTTATAGTTTTAGGCCTTTCTCAATACCATGGACCAAAACCACTTAGGACCAATACCTTGGACCAAATACCTAGGGTCAATAGCTCAAACTAGATACCTCAGACCAAATACCTCGGACCAATACAATGGACCAAATACCTCGGACCAAAAACTTAGTTTTCCAAGGTATACACACTTTTCCTTCTGTGAAAGTGCATGTGTACGTATATGCTACTTGTGGTCAGTGAACCTACGTGTATACACAGCTTGGTCAAGGTGAACCTGCGTATACCTCTCTTTCTTCATTCTATGAAGTCTGATCTCTAATTCTTTGTTGTTAACCTGTTGTACCGTGATCTTTCATCTAATTGAGTTGCCATCAAGGACAACACCTATATCCTAATGCATATTACTGAGTTTTATCTCATGTGGGGTTTTTTCCCAAGAAATTTTGGTGTCTCTTGTTTCATTGTTCTTATTGTGATCTTTATTTCTCTGTTTAAGTTAATGGTTGAAATTTTCAAGTGTAACTACTTAATCATTGCAACACTCTAAAGAAGTGAAAATTGTATCAATGGAAGTAGTTATGAGTTTTAAAATTGTTCTAGTCTTACCTTCTACTAGAAAATCAACACTCAGAAATAGAAACAACAACTAGAAGAGTTATTATAGGTATACAAGGGTGTTTTCCAAGAGCCTAAAGGGATATCACCCAAGAGGGAAGTGGAGTGTGAGATCTATATATTTCCAGACTCCCCATTACCAAATATTGGGTTCGATAAGAATTCCATTATAGAAGCAAGTGAGGTGAATAAATAATTGCAACGACTACTGAAACAAGGTATCATTCGACTAAGTAATTCACCATGTGTGTCACCCATCCTCATTATGTCAAAGATGGGACTTGGCATATGTGTATCGATAACAAGGCAGTAAACAAAATTACACTTAATGACAGGTACCTATTTCCTAAAATAGATGATCTGTTGGATCAGTTGCAGCAAGCCAAATACTTCGCAAGTATAACTTCTTCTAGAATCTAGATATCACCAAATTTGAGTTAGAGAATAAGATGCCTGGAAGAACACCATCAAAACTAGGCAAGGTTTGTATGAGTGCTTAGTCATGTTGTTTGGCCTATGTAGTGCACTAGCTATGTTTATAAGGTTAATGAATGATATATTTCATCTTTTATAAATTCATTTGTTATTGTCTAGTTGGATGATATACTCGTATATAATGCTACCTGGGCAGAGCACATCTCACATTTGACACAAGTGCCAAAGACATTAAAGAAGCACCAAATGTTGTAAAATCTCAATAAATGTGAGTTTTCACAACAACCTTTGGTGTATCTGGGGTATGTGATAAGTGGAGGAGAGATGAGGATATATCTTGCCAAAATGGAGACATCATAAAGTGTCTAGTGCCTACTAATGTTTCTGAGGTCAGGAGTTTCGTTGGGGAAGTATAGTACCTAAGTAAATTCATAGCCTCATTTTCAAAAATAGTAACACCACTCCATGTCATAACAAGTGGTAAGAGTTTCCAGCAGGGAAAGGGTCGACAAAGGGCCTTTAAGGAGTTAAAGAAGAAGATAAATCAAGCACACATTCTAACATTACCAAAATTGTAGTGGCCCTTCAAAGTGGATACAAATGTAAGTGGTATGTTATGGGAGTCATCTTAATGCATGGAGGAAGGCCTATATGCTACAATTTTGAATTATTTCATGGGTTAGTTCTCAATTACCCTACCGATGACAAGGAGATCTATGCCCTGATGCAAGATATGAAGAATTGGAAACACTCTCTGATGGGAAAGGATACAGTAATACACATATATCACCATCCACTACAATATGTGCATGCTCATAGTAAGCAATAACAAACAAGGCATTACAAGTGGATGGGGTTTCTACAATAGTTTCATTTAATGAATAAGTGCAATAAAGGAAACACAAAAAAATTAGTTGAGAAGCTTTTAATACCACCCACATCAAATATCATAGCTCTAGTACAACTTATGCACATGAAGCCTTTCACCCGTGATGTATATAGAGAGGAATACACATGGAATGAGGATTTTAGGGAGGTGTTTTAGTAGTTGTAGAACTAAAGACATGTGAAATATAGTGACAACATAGTTGAATATAATATCCAGGATGGGTTACTTTAGGATAATTTATGTGTTCCTAAAGGTGATTGAATACAACTAATTAGAGAGACTCACACCACCAAGGTTGCAAGGCACTTTGGTGTAGGGAAGATAGTGGACAACTTCTAGAGGTATGTGTATTGGCCCAATATGCAAGAAAATATAGCTAGGCTCATAATAGGATGCATCTTTATCATACCAATTAGCCTAGTAATAGGAAACATGGTCCATATTATCCCTTGCATGTAATCATTCATCCTTGGGAAAGAATTTCCATGGAATTTGTGGGAAGTCTACCAACAGCCAAGAAGGAACATGACTACCTATTCATGGTAGTTGACAGGTATAGCATGATTCGTGTTCCAATTCCCTATAAAAAATGACCAACAATTGGAAAGAAGTAGCTAACTTGTTCTTTGGACATGTCTCGATGCACCAAGGAGAATCATTTCAAATAGGGACACAAGATTTCTCAATGCATTTTGGATTACACTGTGGCAAAAGATGGACATGAATTTAATGAGTTCTACAACATCCCATCCACATACAAACGGGAAGAAAGAAGTAGTCAACACGAATTTGGTGCAACTTTTGAGGGGTTACAATCAAAAGCATCTAAATATTTGGGACAAAAATATGGTATATCTACAAAACTCTTAGAACATAGCAGGGCACACTTCTACTAGTAAGTTCCCATTTAGAACTTATTTTGGATATTTTCCACCTTCACCTTTAGATATTTCATATGGGTGGTAGGGAGTAGTGAGTGAGGATCGTAAAGGGGATTCCTTAAGGGAAGAAAAATGTGTTGAGAAGATCAGGCAGATCCATCTATAGGTACAAGAGACACTACAAACATCACAAGAAAAATAAAAAGCTAGTCATTATCAACTCAAAATAGATAGATCATTCAAGGTGGGAATCGAAGTATGTTTACAGTTGAACAAGGAAAGGCTAGAGTGTCTCGGTAAGAAAATCATGGCTCTATGATATAGCGGTGGGCATAACATTGTCATTGATGACAACCAATTTCATGGCATTGATGTTAAAGGATGTAAGATATCTTAATGTCAAAGGAGCTATGATGGCATGAATATTATTGAGTATTTGTTGAATTTATGACAATAAAATGAGTATTTATATGGTTTGGATGGGTATTTGCCTCCAAGATATTTCTAGTAGTATACTACACTTGGTTAAACTCCTCTAGAATGAGAAGATAATCCAATTTAAAAGTAACATTTGTGAAAATGGATCAAAACACTAAATTTGTTAAATTTCATGCATGTTTAACGTAGATTTATGCACTAATGAACAATTGGTGGTTCTTGGCATGTGAATTGGCTTAATCATCATGCATCTCAAGGAAGGTCCAATGGTTATGGACATGATGTATGGTAGATGTTAGGTCCCTACAATACTAATGTATTCCCTCATTATTATTGTCAGTGTAGCCCCCTTATTTTTATTGTTGTGCCCATGTAGTCCCCATATTTTTATTATTGTGACCCATAGAAGCCCACTATTGTTATTGTTTTGCCCTTACATTATTATTGTTATGTTGGCTCTGATTATATTGTGACCCCTTAGACTCCTATATATAGAAAGGAGGTTTTTTCATTTGAATCATCCAAGAATTGTTCATTTATGTAATGTAAAGTGGGTTTTCCCCTCGAAGAGGATAAGTTTTAAGCCGTTGATCTAACTATTTGTGAGTTGGTTGCATAACATTTGGTATCAGAGCTTTGGATTCTAGGGTTTCACTTCTAAAAATAGGTCATCTTGGCATTTTCACTATAGAAAATAAATCTACGAGGATTAAAAAGCTAAATTTTTTATCACATGGATCCGTAATATTAGAGAACATCATGTAAAAATTTCAGATCTTGGTTTGCTATATTTTCAGAGATAAAATCTGAGGAAGTTAGGGTTTTTGCAGGCTCCATAATTCTGTCTCAAACAGGTGACCTAGGAAAATCATCATAACTTTCGTTTAGGCATTGGATTTGAATTCTATAAAATGTGGTTGAAATTGAATGTACTGTAGGTTTTCTTATAGTAATTTTGGGGTTGAAGGTTGAAATAGTGACACGAGGTGTTCCTTACAACTTTGTTCTAGTGAACCAGCCCATAATCAGGTCTTCGTGGGAGATTTCGCATAACTCTTTCTTGAAGAATCCAATCTTGATCAGGATTATTCAGTTAGAAATAAGTCTCAAGTAGATACCACAAGAAGAAATTTCAGAACTTGAAGATCCTAAATTACAGAGTTAAAATCGTTTCACAATTGAGCTCCTAAAAGAAAGAAAAATGTGTCTATTTGTTTTTTAAATTGCATAACTTTTGTTTGAAAAATTAGTTTGAAGTGATCCAAAGGGAATAGTGAAGCATAGATATCATTGTTTGATTTCAAAATTCCCTGAGGCAAGAAAATGGAAACACCTAGTAAGCAACCAGAAATCTCTACTATGACGGATGATGAAGAGGAATAAATGCAACATGATATATCAAAATTACGAGACTAAGTGCAACAAATTTCTCTATCACAAAGAGTAACGAAAAATGAAATGGAAGCTAAGATGGATGGTTTGAATAATAGTTTAAAATCAAACATGGAATTTTTCAAGGATGGCATAGAAGAAAAAAATTAAAGGCAACATGGAAGATTTGAAGAATGTTTTAAAAGCAGACATGGAAGGTTTAAAGGAAGGTTTGACAAAATTGCTACAAGAAATGATTCCTAATGGCGAAAAGGTATCATATGAAACTCATTATGAGAATAAAATAATTTTTTATCATGATTTCATAGACTCTAATGTTGTATTGAAGACCCACCATATTCCAAAGATCGATGTGAGAAAATTTGATGGCAAGGATCCAGTAACACGGATACTACAAATGGAGCAATATTTTGATCTTCATAATCTGAAACACACACAAAAGGTACACATTGCAACTTTATATTTAGAACCCAATTATTTTATATGGCATCGATGGCTTTGTTCTCATAAACCACTTGTCACTTGGTAATTTTTAACGGAGGAAATGATAGCACGTTATGAGGATATAAATAGAAACACCTTCTTTAGCCAATTGATAAATCTCAAACAAAAGGGTTCAATGGCAGAGCACATTGAGGACTTCCAAATATTGAATATCAGAGTAAATGATATTCTAGAGGAACATAGGATTGATGCCTTCATAGGGACTTTAAAGGATAACATCCAACATGGGGTTCATCTTTGGGAATCTGATTCATTGGAGAAGGAATTCAGGTTGGCAAGAAAAATTGAAAGAAAAATTATGGTAACAAGGAAGCCTACCACTCACAACTATAAAGATGGAAGTGTTGTTTCTCCTAGCCTTCCACAACCTACAAGGTTGACACCACAATAATTGGAAGAAAAAAGAGCAAAAGGGCTTTCCTACAGTTGTGATAGAAAATACACTAAAGGTCATAAGTGTGTTGAGAATAAATTATTTTACATAGATTGTGAAGAGGAGGAAGAAAAGGAACAATAAACTTCAAAACAAGAGGATATACACTAGGAACCAACCCTAGAGAAAGAAGAAATGAATCTGACCATATCTTGTAATGCATTGGAAGGAATTACCACTCCTGAAACTCTTAAGATCGAAGGACATATCAATAATAAAAAGGTGATAGTGTTTATTGATTCGAGTAGTACCCATAATTTTATTCATTGTCAGATAGCCAAGGAATTGAATTGCTTCCTATACCTAGCACCAGAGTGTCATGTGATGGTTGCAAATGGAGGAACTATAAATTTCTCTGGAAAGTGCCATAATATCAAGCTAACTATGGGGGAATATGTATTGAATATTCCAATGATCTCCATTCCAATGGGTGGTGTTGATGTTGTACTAGGAGTCCAATGGTAAAAATCTTTAGGTGTGATAGATTTTAATTTTCAATAACTTTTCTTGAAAAATTTTTGGGAAGGAAATGAAGTAGAATTAAGAGGTATCGCAGGGAAACCAGGAAATATAATCAACTCTAATGTCATGATAAAGCTTCTAAATAAATAAAAATGGCGCATAATTGCACAATTATGTTCACTAGAGGTTTAAACATCGAAATCATCTATTTCTCCAGATCTCCAAAAAGTCTTGGACAATCATTCCAAGGTATTTGAGACTCCCAAAGGCCTCCTACCTATTCATGATCATGATCATGCTATTCATTTGATTCCATGAAGTGTTCCTCCAAACATCAGGCCTTACAAATATCCCTATGCCCAAAAGAGTGAAATTGAACGTATGTTTGTAGAAATGCTAGAGGCTAGTATAATTCAACCCATTCAAAGTTCTTTCTCTACTCTAGTAGTATTGGTGCACAAGAAGGATGGATA
This sequence comes from Pinus tabuliformis, assembly GCA_031772625.1. Lineage (NCBI taxonomy): Eukaryota > Viridiplantae > Streptophyta > Pinopsida > Pinales > Pinaceae > Pinus > Pinus tabuliformis. The sequence continues at coordinate 825,310,753 of CM062817.1, forward strand.
ATGGCGCATGTTTCCAAATTATAGGGAACTCAACAAGCTCACTATTAAAGATAAATTTCCCATTCTTGTCATTAATGAATTATTAGATGAATTACATGGAAAAATTTACTTCACCAAGTTGGATCTTCATTCAGGATATCATCAAATAAGAATGAAGACTGAAGACATTCCAAAACAGCATTTAGAACTCATGAGGGCCATTATAAATTTTTGGTCATGCCTTTTGGCCTTACCAATGCACCTTCTACATTTCAAGGTTTAATGAATTCCATTTTCAAACCCTTCCTTAGAAAATTTGTGTTATTATTTTTTGATGATATACTAATCTACATCAAGTCTTGGAAGGATCATGTTCAACATGTTGACAGGGTCCTCAAACTATTGGAGGAGAAACAATTATATGCAAAAACCTCCAAATGTTTCTTTGGAGTACCGGAGGTGGAATATCTGGGTCATATTGTGTCTCATAAGGGTGTTAAGGTAGACCCTAACAAAATTAAATCCATTAAGGAATGAAAAATCCCCACATCCATAAAGCATCTGTGAGGATTTCTCGACTTAACCGGGTATTATCACAAGTTTGTTAAGAATTATGGGAGAATAGTAGCACCTCTAACAACATTACTAAAGAAATATGCATTTTTTTGGACTCCAAAAGTAGCTAAGGCCTTTGAACATCTTAAAAAGGCAATGTTCCAAGCACCAGTCTTAGCTACGCCAAACTTCACAAAAAACTTTATTGTGGAATTTGATGCCTCAAGAAATGGAATTGGTGTTGTTTTAATGCAAGAGGGAAGACCCATTGCTTTTGAAATTCATCCAATCAAAGGAAAGTATTTACACAAATATATTTATGAGAAGGAAATGTTGGTAATACTACATGGACTTAATAAATGGCGACCTTACCTAATGGGAATACACTTGAAGATAAAAACAAATCATGATAGTCTTAAATACCTTTTAGAACAAAAATTATCTTCAGAAGAGAAGAAAAAATGGGTCACAAATATGTTGGGTTATGACTTTGAAGTCATCTACTAAAAAGGGAAGAAAAATGTTGTTGTAGATGCACTCTCAAGAAAGGATGAGGATGTGGAAGAATTGCTTTGTGGGATTTCTATTATCCAACCAGATTGGATAACCGAAGTAGGGGATGAATGGAAGAATGATGAATAAGTGTGGGCACTCATTCAAAAGTTGCAGCAAGATCCCAGTACATCTGATACATTTAGCTGCAAAAATGATTTAGTATGGTACAAAGATCTCTTATACCTTTGTAAGAATTCCCAACTCAAACAAAATATTCTTCTAGAATTGCACACCTCTCCCTTAGGAGGGCACTCAAGATTTTTAAAAACTTACCACAGGGTTAAGAATGATTTTTTTGAGATGGCCTTAAATCTGATATTCAAAAGTTTGTGGTGAAATGTTTGGTTTGGCAAACAAATAAAGTTGAGACAATTAATACCATGAGTCTGTTACAACCTTTGTCCATTCCAAGTCAACGTTGGATCTTTCAATGGATTTTATCACAGGTTTACCCAAGTTTGAAGGAAAGAGTGTCAACATGGTGGTAGTTGTTAGACTTACCAAGTATGCACACTTTTGTACATTATCTCATCCATTTAAAGAAAGTAAAGTTGCTACTAGATTTATGGAAAGAATTCAAAAAATACATGGAAACCCAAAGATTATTGTAAGCGACAGAGATCCCATTTTCACTGGAAATTTTTGGACGGAATTATTTTTTTCTCTGGGTACTCAATTAGCTCATAGCTCATCTTATCACCCTGAATCTGATGGAAAAACTGAGATAGTGAAAAAATGTTTGGAAGGATATATTTGTTGCTTTGTATCTGATAAACAAACAAAATGGATCAAGTGGTTACCTCTAGATGAATGGTTTTATAACACTCCCTTCCATACTACAACAAAAATGACCCCATTTATGGCACTTTATGGATATCATCCACTGTCCATCACATCATATTTAAGAGAAAATTATAAGGTTCAAGCAATGGAATATTACATCGAGCATCAATAATAAGTTCTCCAACTCTTAAAGGATAACCTCACTTTGGCGTATAATAAAATGAAACAACAGGCAGATCAACATCATAGCGAAAGAAGTTTTTATGTAGGTGAATGGGTATTTTTACAGCTACAACCATAGAAAAAATTGTCCCTCAAGCAAGCTAAGAAGGATAATAAATTATCGCCAAAGTATTATGGTCCTTACAAGGTGTTGTAAAATATTGGTACTATGGCATACAAATTGGAGCTTCCTGCATCTTCCCGAGTGCACCGAGTTTTCCAAGTTTCATGCTTAAAGAAGGTTATAGGTGACAAACTCCTAGTTCAAACAATATTGCCAGAACTTGACGAGGATGGAAAAATCATATCAAAACCTGAAGAAGTCATGGAAACAAGAACTCGACATCTACGAAATCGATCATTTCTAGAGTATTTCATCAAGTGGAAGAACTTACCCTCTGAAGATTCCACATGGGAGGATGATAATTTTATATAGAAGCATCCATAACTGCTCAAGTGTTGAGAACAAGAATTTTTTGAAGGAGATGGGCATGTTAGATGTCAATAATACTAGTGTATTCCCTCATTATTATTATTAGTGTATCCCCCTTATTGTTATTGGTGTGCCCATGTAGTCCCCATATTGTTATTATTGTGCCCCATAGAAAACACAATATTGTTATTATTGTGCACTTACATTATTATTGTTATGTCGACACTGATTATATTGTGACCCATTAGGCTCCTATATATATAAATGAGGCTTTCTCATTTGAATCATCCAAGAATTTCTCATTTATGTAATGTAAAGGAGGTTTCCTCCTCGAAGAGGATAATTTTTAAGTCGTCAATCTATCTATTTGTGAGTTGGTTGCATAACAATAGATGGAGCATAAAATTGCATGACAGTTAATAGAGGTCACACCCTCCTATGTATTTAGACCTCCACCACATGGACCCAATATAAAGACGACATGTTGTCAATAGTTGAATGACATGGACCTAATAAAAATATAACATGTTTCTTGACACGGAACCTTCAGTGGCAGGACATGTGGCAGATGGAGCCAATGGCAGTGTGACACATTAGTAGGATGATATGTGTGACATGGATGATGTAGCCAGCTCATACAATGGAAATTTGAGAGGTTGTAGCGTGAGATGAAATGGAGGATGACCTAGCAGTACATTTCCAATGACATGGTAGTATGATGGATGACATGGCAGCATAAAAAGGTGCTACGTCGCATGTCCAGTCCGCATTTTTTGGTAGCTAATCACGCCAAATCTAAGTGACACATGTCACCACTCAAAGAGCACCATGTGGCATGATGACATCATGCTAACCTCATCATGCAATTTAACATGGAAAACTAAGGACCAAGTCACATGGCACGATCATATGGAGGAAAAGGATGTGCCTAAGGGGCTACCCTAGCCACAACTTGAGCACTCATACAGGTCATATGGAAGCTTCTCATTAACCACGAATTTAATTCATGTCAGACAATAACCAAAAATTAGTGTCATCTCTAATAATGGGTCAATGGAATCCACACATATTTATATGTGTGTTGGTGCAGTGCAATACGCTGAAGTATCCAGTCTAAAACATAATATTATGTGGTTCTATTATTTAAGCACAAGTTATTTGGCACAGTCAGTTCTCAACTCATCGTTGGCATATGGTATGACTCTATGGTTCAAGCATGGATTTTTTGGCGCAGGAAAGTCGCAGCTCATCTTGGCATATGGTGTCACTCTGTGGTTTAAACACAATGGTTTTTGGCTATGTCACAAAGTCAAGTCTTGGCTCATTGGTGGCATATTGTGTGACCTTGTTGTTAAACACAAAGGTTTTGGCTTGGTCTCAAGGCCGAGTCTCATCTTATTGTTGGTATATGAGAAAAATTTATGGTGCAACAGTTTAAGTGCATATTGTTTTCATCTATGTGGTTAGGTTGAGTCTTGACTTCTTATTGGCATAGTTGATCATTTCAACCAAAACATGTAGTGTGGCACAATGGTGAAGTGTGAAATTTTTTCGACTATCTCATAAGGACAATTCTTTGCTTATAATTAGCATTTAGTCTCAATATCAACCTATTTTTTGACTCATATCAAACGAATTTTATGATCCCATGCATAAACAAATGACACGACAATAAAGTTGGTATTTGGTTTTATTACGCTGAGATTGCTAATGCATTCGAGCACTTTCAAGTTTGCTGATTTATTGTTTTTTGGGTCAATTATGATCGGGTGCATTCTGTCAAATGCACAAAAAAAGAGTGCATTCTATAGACTGCATATCATAAATGTGCATTTGTTTATCAATTAGTTTTTATAATGTTTTATGGAACAGTTTGAGGTCCAAATTGATTTTTGAAAAGAAGGAAAATGGTTAGAACCTTTTTGTACTCTAAAAGGGGGACATGAAAAGTCATGAAGTTAAGTTTTTGAGGGAAAAAGGCTATTTTTTTTTAATGTTCTAGGCATTATGAATAGGGACAAGAAAAGGAGAAGATATAACTACTAAATATTGAAGAAAAAGTTGAAATGAAATGAACAATTTTTTCTCAAGCTTGTGGATCCAGTTTGAAATATCGTGAAAAGTGGTCCACTATGTTTTGGTGAAGGAGTTGGGTGCCTCTATCTTAGGTTGATGCCTAAATTAGGATGGATCCTATATATTTTAGATGTTGGAGCCTATCAACTTCGAAGGTTGATGCCTCAATTAGCTTTGCGCCTATAGCAATCTGGTGCTTATAGATTTCATAGGTTGGTGGCTCAAGAAGGTCGGTGCTTGCAAATTTATTTTGAGGGCTGGTGCCTCTAACAAGTTGGTCCTTGTAATTTTATTTTTGGGAATGGTGCCTCTAGCAAGTTGGTTCCTACAAATTTATGTCCTTAAATATTGTTCAAAAGATAAAATATTTTATTTTTCTCCCATAAGAGTTTCCATGTAAATCTAGTGTTCTCATATGTTGATATTATGGTTGTATTTATTAATGCACTGTTTTTTTTCAAATATGATAAATTGTGAAAATATTTAAATTGGTTAAATTATCCATTACACTGATTCACCTCCCCCCCACTCTCATTGTAACCAATATTACAACAATTGGTATAAGAGAAGAGTTCCCTTAAGGAACAATTAATCACTAGAAGGTGCACAAGGAACAAGGCCAATCTCAAGGGGATCTTTAGGCAAGTCTCCTCAATTTGATGGAATAAGAAAATTAAAAGAGATTTCACTCATATCTTTCAGTGAACCTGAAGAATAAATTAAAGAAAAAGTATATCTTGAAGGAGAACTCATAAGTTCCTTAGAAGAACTAATACCATTAACAAAAAAGGTAAATCAATTAGAACATCGATTGCAAGGATATATGGATAGATAAAGTGATGCAAATTATGTCATTCTTCTAAGAATTGAACTAGAAGAAATCAAAAGGATAAAGGAGATTATGTTAAATCGGTTGCAAGAAAAGAAAGAACATTGTGAAAATTTGGAAGAAGAAATTGCTCTCTTAAGAAAGAACTAAAAAAGACCTCATATCAACTTGATTAAAACTTGAAGCTCATTAAAGGCTATGAGTTATTAAATCACATCCTTGGATTTCAGAGATCACCATTATTGAAGGAATGCCTTAGATATGAAGAAATTCCAAACAACAGTGATGGAGAGTCAATCTCGTCAGCAACAAGAAAAGAAAACAAGGAATCCATCAGCTGTGTTGATGCAATTAACAACAATTTAAGCCATGAATCTACTTTCATAAAAATATGGTTGAATAATCCTAAAAAAATCAAGGAAGAATGAATAAATCAACAACTACCAATTTGTCAGGTTATGGAAAAGAAGGAAAGAAAAATAGAATCAACAATGTTATCCCTTTCAGAAAATAATATTCATCCAAGTACAAAATTTTATTTTATCGACATTGTTACTCATGCAATAAGTTTTGTCATAAGGAAGTTGAATGTAGAGCCTACGCTAAAATAAATTATGAAAGAAGATAATCTCTAAAGAATAATTATTTAAGAATTGAATATAGAGGTATGTGTGAATATGGTATTAGAAGAGGGTATTATTTTTCTCCTCTATTGAATTATGTTGAATGCTTCACATGCAACAAATTTGGGAACAAGGCACAAGATTGTAGGATCAATCTAGTCAAATCTCACAACCAAGAGAAGGAAGAATGTCCCCCTAGAAATACAATTGTATGGAAGAAAGAAGAAAAGGAGGGAAAATGTAAGGTATGTTGATGGTGGTCATCCAAGACACATGACATGAGATCAGAGTAAGTTCATCAAACTTAAAGAGGTATATGGAGGAAAAGTAATTATTGATAATAATGCATCTAAAAAAATTGTTGGGAAAGGGACAATTAGCATTGATAATGTAAGAACTAAGGCTCAAAATATTTTATATGTGCAAGGTTTAAAACACAATCTCTTAAGTGTTAGTCAAATGTGTGATAAAGGATATGGTCTCATGTTTAATTCTAAGAGACGTGAAATCAAAAACTCTGATATGGTGAAATTGGTAGTATAAGCTAATAGGACTGAAGCTAATTTATAATTTTTTTATGGATCTGAAATTGAAAAGTGTTGCATTGGAAATAAGACAAAATTTAGCTATGGCACAATAGACTAGGACAAATCAATTTTGATAATTTGGTAAAAGTTACAAGAGCATGGGCCATTAACGACATGTGTAAAATACCAAAGCCTCACAATGCCATCTGTAAAGCATGTCAATTTGGAAAGAAAACTATAGTCTTTTTAAAAACAAAAGAATACTCAAAATATAGGCCATTGTAAAGCATCCACACTGACCTTTGTGGACCAATAAGAACTCAAAATTTGAAAGGAGAACAGTACTTTATGATGTCCATAGATGATTATACATGAATTACTTGGGTTACTTTTCTTGAAGAGAAATATAAATCTTTTGAAAATTTTAAATCCTTCAAGGCTCCAGTGGAAAATCAAATAGATTTAGAGATCAATATCTGAGAAACGATAAAGGAGGAGAGTTCACCTCACATGAATTCAATGAATTTTGTGAACATCATGGATAGAAAAAATTTCATTATTACAAGAACACCACAACAAAATGGTGTGGCTGAAAGAAAATTTTGAACATTTCAAGATATGAAAAGATCTATGCTTTTTAAAGCTCAACTACCAGACCAATTTTAGGGAGAACCAGTGAACACGATAGTCCAAATAGAGCTAAAATATGTACAAATAATATCAAAACAACTTATAAAGTATGGAAGGGAAGACCAACCACAATCAAACATTTCATAATTTTTGGAAGCAAATGCTACATTAAGTTAAATGAAGAAAATATTTGGAAATTTGATTCCAAATCTGATGAAGGAACCTTCCTAAGATATGTCTATGGAGGCAAAGAATAAATATGTTATAAAAAGGACTTGAAAACTTGTTGAATGCATTGATGTAAAAGTAGACAAAGCATTGTCCCAAGCCCAGCCATAGTCAATTATCTACAATAATCACAATTAGATGGAAATAAGGATGAAAAGCGCAATGAATATAAAAGAGAATAAGATGAGTCATTGCACACAAAAACATTATCTAGATATGTTCAAAAGAATCATCGAGATAATCAAATTTTGGGAGATAAGGAATTAAGATTTCAAACAAGAAGAAAGCTTGTCATTACATAAAACCAAGAGAACCTAGCCTTCTTTTCCTTAATGGAGCCTCAAATTTTTTCTTAGGCCATTCAAGATGAATATTGGGTCAAAGCTATGAATGAAGAGATATATCAAATTTATAAAAATGACACCTAGGAACATTTTCCAAGACCAAAAGGTAAAAGTGTGATTTGAATAGAAATAAATTCAATGAGTATGGACATATAATAAGGAACAAGGCAAGGCTCATATGAAAATGATATGCCCAAGTTGAAGGTGTAGAATTTGAAGAAACATTTTCTATAGTAGCCAAACTTGAAGCAATCATGATGTTTTTGGATTTTTCGTGTTTTAAAGGGTTCAAGGTTTAGAAAATGGATGTGAAATTAGAAATTTTTAATGGGGAACCCCAAGAAGAAGTTTATGTTGAGTAGCTAGAAGGATTTCAACTATCAAAAGACAAGACTTATGTATGAAGGATGAATAAATACTTATATGGTTTGAAATAAGCTCTTAGGGCCTAGTGTTACAAATTGGATAAATATCCGCAGTAGAAAGGTTTCAAAAGAGGTACAGTAGACAACAATATTCACATTATGACTAAAAAAATATAACATGCTGATTATTATTGCCTATGTGGATGACATAATATTTGGAAGTGGTGATGAATCTATGAGAAAGATTTTTGAAACCAAAATGAAGAAGGATTGGAGATGTTTATAATAGGGGAATTGTCTTTGTTTCTAGATTGTAGGTTAATCAATTAGAAAAAGGTATTTACATCTCTCAGACCAAGTATATTAAGGAAATCTTGAAGAATTTTGGCATCGAAAATTGTGCATCTGTGAGTACCCTTATGATGATAGATTGAAAACTTAGCTAGGATGATGAGACTCCATAAGTAAACTAGACCATGTAGATATCCTTTATCAACAACCTTCTTTATTTGACAGCATCAAGAGTAGATATCATGCAAGTAATGGGATTGGTGGGAATATTTCAGTCATGCCCAAAGGAGTCTCATGTGAATGCAATTAAAGTAATATTGACATATCTATAGGAAATTATGGATTATGGTTTATGGTACCCAAGGGAAACATATCTTACACTCAAATCTTATACATATGTATATTGGTTCCTAATTATTGACAATAAAAATAACACTAGTTGAGGAGACTTGTTTCTAGGAAATTATGGTTTCTTGGCTCAACGAGAAACAAACTTCAATATCTGTATCCACCACTGAAGCATAATATATTGCAACAAACTCTTGTTATAATCAAGCTTTGTGGATGAAATAGAATCTCAAGGATCTACAAGAAAATTGTGATCAACCCTTCCCACTATATGTAATAATATTAGTGATATCAACATCTCAAAAAATCCTATCACACACTCTAAAATGAAGCACATTTCTATAAAGTACCATTTTCTTCGAGAAAAAGTTTTTGATCAAATTTTCAAGTTGGAATACATTCTGACAAAAGAAATTTTTTTAAATATATTTACTAAAACTTTACCAAGAGAAAGCTTTGAATATCTTAGATAGAAAATGGGAGTAATTTCTTCCTTGCATGAAGGAATGGCTCACTAATATTAGATAAAGATTATAAGTATTATTGATAGCCTACCAATAGGGCGAGTATGACTATCGTGTGACAGAATAAATTTATAGGAGGAGAGTTTATCAATAGGGGGAGAGCTCATTCACAGGGGGAGAAATTCCACAAGTACATACAAACATGTTCAATTACTCTCCTTGCAATTAATGTCAAATGGGGAGAGAAGGAAGACATTGACTAATGAAAGAGAGTCGATTCTGGACTAGTAGTCTGACAGTAGGAGTTAGTCCATTGCCATCTATTGTAACATGCATTTTTTGTTACCTTTAACATTCATGTTTCATTCAAGAATTACTTGAAAATATCTTAAAAAAGGATAAGGCAAGAAGGAAATGTAATAAATTATATATCGGAATCAAAACACAAAAGAAACAAGTATAAAAGAATTGGCCCATGCGATTAAGTTAAATCACAATATAAATAGTTATATGAAGCCATAATCAATATATATGTGTGTGTGTGTGTGTGTGTGTGTGTGACTGCAATGCTATTAGATCGCAATCGCGAAACGCAGCGGGAATCACCGATTGCCGATTGTGATAAGCAGTTAATAAAACGTTGAACAGGTCAGACCCGAAGCATATATATATTATGTTTTATAAGCCCCAGCAGGTCCGCGATCATCACATAATGTTTATATATGTATATGATTTACGCCGATTGTGATATGCAATGGTCAGACCCGATAGTTTATATATGATGTGCTTTATAAGTCCGGTGGGTCTGCAATATCGCAAGGTTTGAGTTCAAGCACCAATTGAAAGCGCCGATTGCGATTGTGATTGGTTTCAGACCCGATAATTTATAAGCTATGTTTATAACTCTGGCGCGTCCATCTTGTCACAATTTATTAAGGATTGGGTTGATATAACAATGGAAAGCTCTGATTGCAATTTGCGATGGGAAGTTAATGCAACACTGAACGAGCAAACCCAATGGAGTTATTAAACTGGGTTAATTCTTTTTCAGTTCCGCTTTTGCGTGCTTTGTGTTAATTTTTCCATGTAAAGGAAAAAAAATTAATGTTAAAACTGAATTTAAAGAAAAGGCAGTTGGTCGAGTTTCTTGGTGTTTTGGCCAATTGAAATGTGCTCAATACATGCGTAAGCCTAGGTTTACACAAGTCTAATGCAATTAGTTATGGTTAAGGCGGATTAAGAATTATTAAAGCATATACAGAAGAACTCAGCGGCCGATTAACAAAGCAAGCTAGCAGTTATCCTCATCTTCTAGTTCAGTTATTTCTTGTTATTTGATGTTCTTGGAGGTGTCTTTTACACTCTGTGTAATTTTTCGTAATAGTTTTTGCTTCAGATAGTTAGTGAAGTAGTTTAGTAGTTAGACAATTTCAAAGATCAGTAACTGTTTCACAAATATATTAAAGGAGGAAAACTTATAGAGAAGGGGTTCGAATTTTGGAGAATCCGGAGACTAGACCACTGTATTCCTGATACAATTGTTGAGTAATGAAAGAATTAGAAGTTTCCATGAATTGTTGGGTATAATTTTGTAGCCTTCTCTGTCATGTGTCATCTTATGTTTTCTTCTTTCAAGCATAGTAATGAAGCTGCAAGCCCTTATTTGCTTATGTAGATAAAGTTAAAATTCCTTAAAAGAGTGATCCTATACTTGAAGTTTTCACCTTCCTTTCTAAGTAATAGATAATATTTTCTGTGTAAGGAAGCATATTATCTTTAACTTCTCCAAGGGTCACAGATAGTAGTTTCTGTGTTAACCAGCATATTATCTATGATTCAGTTCTCATTTTCATAATTATTCTAAGTGACGGATAGTAGGTTCCGTGTTAAGTAGCATATTATATTTAACTTCTCCTTCAAGTTTTCTTCATTCATCATTTATATCTAGCAACAAATGGCATTCTGAGATGTTCTGGTCATACATGTATTAAGGGCTAAAGTCCAAGTTTTTAGGTCCTTCATTTGAGAATACAACAAACAATAAACTGACAAATAAGTGACAACAAACAATAATCATTAATGTCTTAAGCACAATTTCTCCACAGCCGGCAAATTGGTTTCTTAAGGTACAACATTAATTGGCGTCGTTACTAGGGAGAGAAGATAATAATAATTTTCCCTAGGTTTTCAATATTTTCCTCTGGTTGTTTAGTGAGGAGGAAATATTTGGCTATTTTGAATCAAAGTAATAACTCTGCCTTTAAGGAGACCCCATACAATATCAGACACTTCACAACAGAAGGTTCAAGCTCTTTCAGATCCTAAAAAGCTAGTTTCTAGGAAGGCTAGAAAGTCTAAGATCCCAATTACACCCATCCCTACATTGTCTGCATCAGGCAGTAACTTATCCGAACATTCATTTGATAAAGAGTCATCTTTTTCATCATCTTCATTTCAGGAACCTAACTGTCAAGAGAAATCTCTAGAGTCCGTTATTTTTCATTTACCTACTATAATTATTCAACCTGAACCAATATCCACATTACCACCTCTGCACACTCCATTTACTTCTAAGTCAGGTTCTGCATTTGTTGGTAATCAAGGTTCAATAAACATGGCAGTACCTGCATTCTTGATGAATAGGTATGCACCTCTTCAATTGCCACAACCGTTAAATCAAATGCCACAGGAATACCTCAAGATTCTTCCTCGTTTTACAGGGGAAGATGAAAAAACTGCAGAGAATCATGTGTCAGTATTTTGCAATTTTGCAAAAAACAAAAATGTTGAACATGTAGATGTTGTTCTAAGACTTTTTGTTCAGTCCTTGGATGGAGAAGCAAGGAAATGATTTAAAGGACTTCCCAATAATTCTATTCCTTCTTGGGAAGAGATGGAACATTTATTCATCCAGAAATGGGGAGAAAAAAGAGACAATGGGTATTCATTAACAGAGTTTTATGCCATAAAGAATAAGTTTGATGAAAGTGTGGTCGAATTTGTTAGAAGGTTTAACAAATTGTACAATATTCTTCTAGTGGAGATTAAGCCTCCTCCTACTGGTGCAAAAATAACTTTTGCAGGGGCTTTTGAATCAAATTTTGGATTTAGATTAAGGGAAATAAGATCTCCAACCCTTGATCAGATCCAAACAAATGCATTAGAGATAGAAGCAAATCTAATGGCTGCAGGAAAAGCACCAGAGACACATCCTATCCAAGACAAGGGAAAGGTAAATATGGAATCCTCTCAAAGTCAAGCATTAGAGGACATGTGTAATATAATTAAAACTTTCTCAGATAAGTTAAATAAATCAGAGTTAGAAAATAAGAATTTTCAGAAGCAAACACGGTATAATAAGAACTTTAATCCCCAATACAGAAGACAACCTTTGCAAATCTTGTAGAAGGGAAGAAAAGATCAAAATCAGATTCAAGCACCATTATATATAGGAGGAGATCCTAGTGAAGAACAAGAGCAACCTGAAGATCAAATTTCTACATTATATTCAGTAGATGAAGATGAACTTGATATCGAAGAAGAAGGCTATGAATATGATGAAACATATGCCATTAATGATGAAAATAAAATTGATGGACATTGGAAGCAATTCTATGATTTTATGCAGGTTGAACTACATAAGAAATATGACTTGAGATCGAGGAAAAGATCAAGAAATCAAGAAAATGAAAGTGAGTAGCAAGTTTCAACTTCCTCACCAAAGGTGACTCCGCAAGAATATCAGCCTGCGAAACAAGTAAATAAAGGAAAGCAATAGCAGAATGCAAATGGAAAGACACAGATACTTCAAGGTGAGTCTTATCAAGATCAAACTGAAAAAATTCCTTCGGATAAACTTTTTTCAATTCCTCAAGTAATTCCAGTCATGAAGAAAGGTGAAGATGAGAACGAAAGGACTGTTAAACAAGGTCACTTGTTTAGTCTTACTAAGGGCTTGGAAAAGGTAAGAATACAAGTTCCCCTTACAAAATTGGCAAAAACACCTATTTATCAAAACAATATTGTTGAGTTTATTAATTTAAAAGAAAATGAGAGTATAAATGACACTGTAAATCTGCAAGAGGATAAACTAGTAGTGGTTTTTGGTCCACATGTAGAGGAAGTAGATTCTTCAATACCTCCTTTTTATATTTCCTTATTGGTTCATGATTTCCTCCTACATAATTGTATGTTTGATTCAGGAGCTTCACACAATCTTATGCCTTTGTCAGTAATGAAGCAACTAAATCTACAAGTTACCAAACCTTATAGGGACTTGTATTCTTTTGATTCGAACAAAGTCGAGTGTCTGGGGGTCATTAAGGATCTGGCAGTGTCACTAGCCCAAATTACAGCTAGAAGCTTGGTCATGGATGTAGTAGTAGCAGATATCCCTGCTAGATTTGGAATGCTTCTATCTAGGTCCTAGGGGGCTAAATTGGGTGGTGTTTTGAAACTAGATTTTACATATGCTGTTATACTGATTTTTGGTGGGGAAGAGAGGAGATTGTACAGAGAAACTAGATTTGTAAAAACAATTACAAAAAATGGAGCAAGTAATTCACCTGTATATAGCCAGGAGAAGGATGATTTTGCTTGTTTCACACTGCATGATAATGCAGAGATGGCTAAATATAATCAAAAGCAGCTTGCTTCAGCCAATGTAATTATAGAGCTGCAAACTGAAGGAGTGTGGAAATGTTTCTTTGATGGAGCTTATTCCAAGGAAGGAACAGGTGTTGGTTTTCTTCTAATTGCACCTAGAGGTAATATGTTCCCTTTTTCCTTTAAATTAGAGTTTGAGGCAACAAACAATGTGGCAGAATATGAGTCCTTGATTATTTCTCTACAAACAACTAAACAGATGGGAGTTAAGTCAATTTCTTCTTTTGGAGATTCGGAGCTGATTATTAAGCAAATAAAATATCACTGCCAAAGAGATCACCCTAGGCTTAGGGCATACATAAATGAGGTATGGGATTTGATTGAGAATTTTTTTGAAGCTTTTAACATTCAATTCATTCCAAGAGATGAGAATAGATTAGCAGATTCATTGGCTATGGATGCTAGTACTTTCAAGCCTCCTATTAATCAGAAGTTTCCATGAATTGTTGGGTATAATTTTGTAACCTTCTTTGTCATGTGCCATCTTATGTTTTCTTCTTTCAAGTATAGTAATGAAGCTGCAGGTCTTTATTTTCTTATGTAGATAAAGTTAAAATTCCTTAAAAGGGCACCCCTATACTTGAAGTCTTCACCTTCCTTTCTAAGCTATAGATAATAGTTTCTGTGTAAGGCAGCATATTATCTTTAACTTCTCCAAGGGTCGCAGATAGTAGTTTCTGTGTTAAGCAGCATATTGTCTATGATTCAGTTCTCATTTTCATAATTCTTCTAAGTGATGGATAGTAGGTTCTGTGTTATGTAGCATATTATCTTTAACTTCTCCTTCAAGTTTTCTTCATTCATCATTTATATCTAGAAACAAATAGCATTTTGAGATGTTTTGGTCATACATGTACTATTGGCTAAAGACCAAGTTTTCCAGGTCCTTCATTTTAGAATACAACAAACAATAAAGTGACAAATAAGTGACAACAAACAATAATCATTAATGTCTTAAGCACAATTTATCCACAGCCAGGAAATTGGTTTCTCAAGGTACAACACCATCAACGACCATTAATGTCTAGTGTGATTCCATCAATGGAAAAGTGGGATATTGTTGGGCATAATGTTGTCATTGATGGCAACCAATGTTAAGTCATTGACGTCAAAGGAAGTAAGATGTCTTAATTTCAAAGGAAGTATTATGGCTTGAATGTTATTGAATATTTGTTGAATTTATGATGATCAAATGAGTATTTAGATGGTCTAGATGGATATTCCTTTCTAAGAGCTTTCCAATGCTATACTACACTTGGTCAAACTCCTATTCAATGAGAAGATAAGCCAATTGTTGGCATTATGAGATAAGTGTTGTCCTTGATGGCAAACCACACTGATGACAAATCATAGTGCAGAAGGTCAGCAGCAAGGAATTGATGATCAGACTATAAGAAGAAGAGAAAATTCATATACGCAGGTTCATTAAGCCCAAGTCGCATATACACGCTGGTTCGCTATATACCAAGTCGCGTATACGCAGGTTCGCTATATACCAAGTAGGGTATACACGCAGGTGCATGAACGGAAAAGAGCGTACGTGTCAGAAAGCTTACTTTTGGCCCGTGGTAGTTAGTCCTCGGTGCTTGAGCCTATGTTTTTGGACCAAAGTATCTCGACAGACGTGTTGATCCCTAGTATTGAGTTGATGGTATTGTTTTACAATGGTTTTGGACCATGGTATTATGAAAGGCCTAAACCTATATAAGGAGAAGATCATTAGGCCAAAGGTAAGGGTGAGTAATGAATATCTGATGAAGTGTGAGATCCAAATGCTGGTTATGGGTTGGTGATCTGAACCATGGTTTTATCCATGTGGAGGATGATGAACTATGGAACGGGATCTCAAGGCTTGGAATGATTATTCTTCATATGGTTTGACTGTGGACAGACTAGATCTATTGACGCATGTTTATTGTTATGATCTGGGTATGTTTTGATGTCTGATATAGCTGCGGAATTATAAGTTAGGATTTGCAGATTTGTACGCAGGTTGTCTTTGGCAAAAGAGCGTATACACGCAGGTTGGGTTTGTCCAAGTAGCGTATACAATGTGAAGTATGATATTTGAAGATGAAACTGGATCTGGTTATTGTTATGTTGTCTATACTGTTGACAGGGTTTCAGTGATTCAGTATTGGGTGATTCAGAGATTGATGATGCAGGTTGTTATATGGATCCAGTATGAAAATGTATGAAACGTGGTCCTGGGAAGATCGTAGAGTTCAGTAGGCTGGTGCCTACGTATTGGTAAACATATCAGCCAGTACAAGAGCCAGGGGGTTGTAGCTCCCTTCCAGGAGCAGCTGGAGAACGAGTAAAGGTTGGAGCATTCTGTAGGCAGGCACCTACGTACTAGTAAATGGATCGGCTAGTACAAGAGCTAAGAGGGTTGTAGCCCTCTGCAGGTTGTAGCCTGCGTGCTGGTAAAGGACTACACCAGTACATTGTAAAAGAAGTTTCTTATTAAAGGAAGATAGAAACAAATTGCAGCAGGTGGTTTTCACCCACATTGGGTTTCCACCTTATATCATGGTGTTCATGTGTGTGCCTTATGTGTGATGATCTGTTCTGTTATACTGCACCTGTTTACTGTTAATATGGTTAAATAATGTTCTGATGCATTTACTGAAGATAAGCTAACTGAATTATAAGATTATTGCATGTACGCTAGTTTCCCTTAACGAAGTCGAGTATATATGCTGATATCCTTAACTAAAGCTGCATGTATGAATCTGAGTATGAAATAGAAAAGTTTTATCTGATCTGATAATACTGATTCACCCCCCCCCCTCTCAGTATTATTTCCAACAATTGGTATCAGAGCCGGTCCTTTGATAGAAGCTTGATCGCTTGAAGGAGATGCGTGGAACAATGGGAAAGAAGCTTAAGAAGAAAGCTCATAAGAAGAAGAAAACATCTCAGAAGGACTATGACAGTGGGAGAATCGATTGGGGATTAGGTATAAGAAGCTCTTCAGATTCAGAATCAGATTCAGAATCATTATCAGGTATGAATGTGTTATCCTCTGATGTTCCAACTATATTTCCTTGTGAAAGAGATGGAAGTGATAGTGAAACTACTGAACTTGCTCTTATGGGCGAACAAGAAAGATATCAAATAGAGGCAGAATTTAAAAGGCTGACAGACAAAATTAGAGATCAACAAGATCTATTGAACAAAAGGGAATGTGACTTCAAAGAAGAAGCTACCAAACTAAAGGCCCAACTTGAAGAAGGAAACAAGGTAAGAAAACTTCTCAAGGACAAGGAAGCCCAATGTCAAAAATTGCAGCATGAAGTGACATCATTAAGAAAAGAAGTCAACGAAAGAAGCACAACCATCAAGAAACTCAAAGATAGATCCAGCTACGATGAAAATCTTGAAGCTACAATCCTCTCACTAAAGGGAGATCTTGAAGAATCAAGGAAGCAGAATGAAGATCTACATCAAGCAATTGAAAAACAAGACAATGAAGTCATCAGCTTAAAATCCCAACTGGAATGTGCCTTCCAAGTTCGTCAAATGCAGCAGTATCTGAATGAAGAACAAGAAAAGGAGATTCTCAAACTAAGGGAACAAATGGAAGAAGGAAGAAAAGCTGAAGAAGATTTGAAAAAGCAATATCTTGAAAAAGAAGAACAACTTCAGGATGAGGTAAATATCTTGAAATGTAAAATAGAAGAAAAGGATAAGCTTTTACGATTTCAAGATAGCTCTAAAGTCTTGGATGATATTCTTAGTAGTCAAAGATCTCCTGCTATAAAGACTGGTCTTGGTTTCCATGAATCTATTGAAGGTGAATCTAGTTCACAAGGTGAGGCAAGGAACTCTAAAGAGAAATCTAAAGTGATCAATGAAGAAATGAAAGATCCGTCTCATCATCAACCAAGGAAAGAGATCCTTCAAAGAAAATCTTTTACTCCTCCTATGAATAATGTTGAATGTTATGTATGTCATAATTTTGGACATGTTGCAGCCAGATGTGGAAGAAGAAGAGTTCAAGACCATCATGCAGAAAGATCATCACATTCAAGGTACTTTAATGGATATTGCTTTTCTTGCAATAAGTTTGGTCACAAAGCTGCTGATTGCTACAGGAGGAATATGAAACATGTAAGATGTTATGCATGTAACAAATTTGGACATATAGCAAAGGAATGCAGGAACAAAGGACGGACATCACACCAAAAGAAGAAAACATCATCACACTTGAAGATATGGAAGAAGAAGGAAGTTCAGCCAGAAAGATGTGGCAGAGCACAAAATTCTCAGGCTCAGCACAACACAGACATAATAAACTCAGAGGGAGCTGAAGGTGTAAAACTTCAGTGTCCTGAAACTCATACGCAAGTTTCATAAACTGAAGTCGCGTACATATGCGAGTTATACACTGCAAAGTCGCGTATATGTCAGTCTATGAAAATGCAGTGGGGACAGGCTCAGAAAAGGGGTCTGATATGATTCAATCCAGTATCTGCTCTATTGGTTAACAGTTACAGTCTGCTGAGAATGTCTAGAAATGACTTGATACTTGTAAGATGCTAGAAGTGTTTTAATCCTAACTTGATGATGATGATGTCTTGATGCTTACTACTGATGTATGCATGTTCAGATCTAACAGCAAACAGATGGCATAGGTTGAGGGGGAGAATATGCCTTTAATATTGCATTGTTGGCATTATGGATTAATAGTCCTTGGTGATGTTACTTATATGGCTAAATGATATATCTTGCTATGATGTGGTTGTGAGTAGTCCATGATAAAATCTCATATGATTCTTGGGGTTTCATAGTTGATGTTCAGATCAGATTTATGGTTGACTCATTGATGATGCATATATGGTGCTTACATGGTGATCTTCATAAGGATAAGGAGAAGTACAAAGCTTGAATACACATCTTCCTCACTTGATGATGAGTCACTCATATGCTGCTGTCATCATATGCATAAAGATCATACAGTTATGATGCAGGCACCCTTGTGGATAAGGATTGTTGCTGTTGATGATATCAAGAAGCTTTGTCAAATGAGCTTGAGCTCAAGATACATAATGCTGATACATGGATGACTACTCAAAGTTGCTTTGTTGGAGACATGGTGATGAGTTCTTATCTATATGATGATAGGTTGATACTTACATATGTTGATTGATGCAGATGTTCCCAAGTAATGATACTTGGATCATGTAGATCTTGACGTTGATGTAATGGCTATGGTGGTTTCACACATAATGTGAATGATTTCAGGATGATGTTTAAAAAGGAGGAGTTGACATCTATGTCCAGACATACCTTGTTGCAGGACATTTTACAGGTTGCTGATATGGAAATGGTTGTACGCGAGTTTCATAAGGCCTATCCGCGTATATACGCTTGTTTATGTGGATGCAGACGCGTATATGGAGTTTTGAAGGAAATCAGCAGGGAGAGATGTTGGTTACAGAGAGTCTGATATGGGTCTGACAGAGACCATCTGGCACAGGTTCAGGGGGAACAGATAATCTTCCAATGATGCATTGTTGGCATTATCTTAGAAGCTTTTGGTTCTAGTTCACATTCATTGTTGGTTTCAGGTGGAACAAAGGGCGAAAGGAGAACAGAAGGATCTCTTGGTTGTTGATCTGAATGGTGATTGACAAATGCTACCAATATCAGTTATTGGTGACATTCATAAGTCTTACTCTAGATATTTCGTCTCTATGTCATATATCTCTTTTGTGGTATCTCTTTCATGGTGTCAAGGTCATGTAACGGCCTATTTTGGTTTCCCCACTATGCCTGGGATGATTGATGCAATGTGATTGGTTGTCATATGTAAACTTTTGATGTATCCCCACTTGGTTGGGTGGATGAGTCAACTTTTGTATATCCTCACTTAGTTGAGAGATGGATGTATGTATGAGTCTTTGGTGATAGGAAGGTCTTTTATGATGTATAGAGTCATGTTCTTCTTGAAGAACATCTTTTGCAGATCTTGCCTACAGTCAGGAAGAGCATGAACAGCACACTTCAGCAGTACAGAGACTCTGCATGTACTCAGGGGGAGTATGGACAGCGAAATGTTCAGCAAAGGAAGAGAACATCTTGGTCCACCCTTTGCCCTTGATGTCAAAGGGGGAGAGTGATTTGGTGTTGTTGCCATCAAGTCCAAAGGGGGAGATTGTTGGCATTATGATGCATGTGTTGTACTTGATGGCAACCCTCTCATAGAAGAATATCTCACTTATGTATAACTGGATGAATCTTCAGAAGAGATATCAGATGTGACTGATGGAGGACAGCCCAAAGGAATCAGATGATAGTTCTAAGTGTGACAAGTTAGCTTTGCCATCAAGTCCAAAGGGGGAGATTGTTGGCATTATGAGATAAGTGTTGTCCTTGATGGCAAACCACACTGATGACAAATCATAGTGCAGAAGATCAGCAGCAAGGAATTGATGATCAGACTATAAGAAGAAGAGAAAATTCATATACGCAGGTTCATTAAGCCCAAGTCGCGTATACATGCTGGTTCGCTATATACCAAGTCGCGTATACGCAGGTTCGCTATATACCAAGTAGGGTATACACGCAGGTGCATGAACGGAAAAGAGCGTACGTGTCAGAAAGCTTACTTTTGGTCCGTCGTAGTTAGTCCTCGGTACTTGAGCCTATGTTTTTGGACCAAAGTATCTCGACAGACGTGTTGATCCCTAGTATTGAGTTGATGGTATTGTTTTACTATGGTTTTGGACCGTGGTATTATGAAAGGCCTAAACCTATATAAGGAGAAGATCATTAGGCCAAAGGTAAGGGTGAGTAATGAATATCTGATGAAGTGTGAGATCCAAATGCTGGTTATGGGTTGGTGATCTGAACCATGGTTTTATCCATGTGGAGGATGATGAACTATGGAACGGGATCTCAAGGCTTGGAATGATTATTCTTCATATGGTTTGACTGTGGACAGACTAGATCTATTGACGCATGTTTATTGTTATGATCTGGGTATGTTTTGATGTCTGATATAGCTGCGGAATTATAAGTTAGGATTTGCAGATCTGTACGCAGGTTGTCTTTGGCAAAAGAGCGTATACACACAGGTTGGGTTTGTCCAAGTAGCGTATACAATGTGAAGTATGATATTTGAAGATGAAGCTGGATCTGGTTATTGTTATGTTGTCTATACTGTTGACAAGGTTTCAGTGATTCAGTATTGGGTGATTCAGAGATTGATGATGCAGGTTGTTTTATGGATCCAGTATGAAAATGTATGAAACGTGGTCCCGGGAAGATCGTAGAGTTCAGTAGGCTGGTGCCTACGTACTGGTAAACATATCAGCCAGTACAAGAGCCAGGGGGTTGTAGCTCCCTTCCAGGAGCAGCTGGAGAATGAGTAAAGGTTGGAGCATTCTGTAGGCAGGCACCTACGTACTAGTAAATGGATCGGCTAGTACAAGAGCTAAGAGGGTTGTAGCCCTCTGCAGGTTGTAGCCTGCGTGTTGGTAAAGGACTGCACCAGTACATTGTAAAAGAAGTTTCTTATTAAAGGAAGATAGAAACAAATTGCAGCAGGTGGTTTTCACCCACATTGGGTTTCCACCTTATATCATGGTGTTCATGTGTGTGCCTTATGTGTGATGATCTGTTCTGTTATACTGCACCTGTTTACTGTTAATATGGTTAAATAATGTTCTGATGCATTTACTGAAGATAAGCTAACTGAATCATAAGATTACTGGATGTACGCTAGTTGCCCTTAACGAAGTCGAGTATATACGCTGATATCCTTAACTAAAGCTGCGTGTATGAATCCGAGTATGAAATAGAAAAGTTTTATCTGATCTGATAATACTGATTCACCCCCCCGCTCTCAGTATTATTTCCAACACCAATTTGAAGGTAACATTTGTGAAAACGGATAAAAACATAATTTTTTTCAAAAAAACACCAAAAATTTTAAAGTTCATGTATGTTCAATGCATATCTATGCACCCATGTGCAATCGATGGTTGTTGGCACATGAACATGTTTGTTGTTGAATGGTATTAACCATTATGCATGTAAAGGCGAATCTAATGGTTATGGATATCATGTATGGAAGATGGAGTGCAAATTTACGCAACAGTTAGCAAAGCTTGTCCTCCAACATCTTCCACATGGGCCCAACTAAAACACAACAATTTTCCAACAACTGGATGATGTGGACCCAATAGAAACACAACATGTTACTTGACCTAGACCCCTCAACGGTAGGACACATGATAGATAGAGATAATGGCAATTTGACACATAAATGAGATGAATGTGACATGGATGACATAACCAACTCATCCAATGGTAGGTTAACAGGTGCCAACATGAGATGATGTGGAGGATGGCACAATAATATAGTTGTAATGATGTGGCAGTATGATGGATGATGTGTCAACACGGCATGGTACCACGTGGCATGTCCAGTCAACATTTTTGGGTAGCTAAGTGAGCCAAATCTAAGTGACACATGGCACCACTCAGAGAGTTCCATATGGCATGATGACAATATGTTGACATTATATATAACTGACCATGGACCCCCAAGCACTAGGTTACATGGCACAGTCATATGGAGGAAAAGGGTGAGCCCAAGGGGCTACCTTGGTTATGTCTTGAGCACTCAAACAGGTCATATGGATTAGGATTCTCATTAGGCCAAATTTAATTCACATTGGTCCATAACCAAAAATTAACGTTGGCCCCAATAATGGCTCTATGGAATCCACACATATTTATATCTATGTTGGTGTGATGAAATGCAATGAAGTATCAGGTATAAACATAATATTGTGTGGTTATGTGGTTTAAACATGAAGGTTTTGATGCAGTCAAGTCTCATCTTGTTGTTGGCATATGGTGTGACTCTATCATCTAAGCATGAATGTTTTGGTGTAGTCAAGTCTCTACTCGTCATTGGTAGATGGTGTGACTATATTTTTTAAGCAAAAAGGTTTTTATTATATATTAAATGGAACACATAAAATTCTATGGAAAACAAACATAGAAAATCATAAAACAAGATAGACATAGATAACATACATGGTTCATCCAATTTGGGCTACATCCATGGAGAAACAATCAGTCCTTCCTTTTATATTATCCATCAAAATGGAGGGATACAACCTACAACAAATCCCCTGTAACTTCTTCTTCGCTCTCACACAATCTCCTATGTTTTTCTCACACATAATAATACACAACTACAATACAATTCCCTCATATAATCTGAGTGTTTCCTTCTAGGGAAATA
The DNA here is from genome assembly GCA_031772625.1 of Pinus tabuliformis. Classification (NCBI taxonomy): domain Eukaryota; kingdom Viridiplantae; phylum Streptophyta; class Pinopsida; order Pinales; family Pinaceae; genus Pinus; species Pinus tabuliformis. Next base: position 825,333,938 of record CM062817.1, read on the forward strand.
AAAATTAAATTAACATTGCTTCTACCACCAAATCTTCTGCCTGATGAATGACCCATATTGGCTACAAAATCACAATATTTTACAAGGCAATTTTTTCTCTAATTTTTGCTTCAGGGGCGCTACCACCAAAACCCCACCCGGAGGGGGGATAAAATCATTCTCCCCCCCACCCTCACTCAGGAGGGCCTAAAATAATGTTCCCCCTCACCCCCCCCCCCCCCCCCCCCCCCCCCCCCCCCCCCCCCCCCCCCCTCCTCCCCACCCCACCTTCAAGGAATGGGATCCAAATGCGGTTGAAACCAGGCCTCTGAATTAGGAAGATAATCAGGCTCTACACCAAACAATCTCCCACTTGGAGACTAATTATATCAACTCCATTGTTGCTTCACTTATTGGAAAATGCTTCCACTTGGAATTATTTGTTTCTAATATTTGTCATCATACTTGAAGACCAATTGAAACTGGGAAAAAAATCAATTTCTCCCTGGTTACCACCTTTGTTAACATATCTGCAGGATTCTAGCTAGTGTGTATCTTTTCCAGCTTCAACTATCCATCTTCCAAAATTGACCATATGAAATGGTACCTGGGCTATATATGTTTAGTATTAGAATGAAATGTTGAGTTCTTTGCAAGATGAATGATACTTTGGTTTTCACTATATAACATGCTAATGTTCTGCTTCTTTCCCAATTCATCATAAACCTTTGTAATGAATTCATTTCTTTACTAGCCTTTGTAGCAAAAACATACTCCCCTTTTGTTGTTGAAAGTGCAACAATGTTTTGAATTTTTTAAACCCAACTGACAATTATTCCATCTACGGTAAAAACATACCCTGTGGTGTTCCTCCTGTTATCTTTATCACCTGCCATATCTGCATCTACATATCTTGTAGAATAATATTTGAACCTCCAAAGAATAATGCTTAATTAGTGGTCCCTCTCAAATACCTGAGAATCCACTTCACTTCCATCCAATGCTCTTTTCTTGGATTGTTCATATACCTACTCACAACTCCCATTACATGTGCAATATCAAGTCTTGTGTACACCATTGCATACATTAAGCTTCCAACTACTAGTGCATATGGAACTTTAGACATATAATTTGTCTCTTCCTGAGTCTTGGGACACATCTCCTTACTTAGTTTGAAATTGTTATTCAGAGGTGTACTAATTGGTTTTTCATTTTGCATACTAAATCTTTCCAACACCTTTTCTATGTACTCACTCTACAACAATGTTAATTTTTTATTTTTCATGTCTCTAGTTATTCTCTTAGCAAGGATTTGCTTTGTAGCACCCAAAACCTTCATTTCAAATGAATTAGCCAATTTTCCTTTAAACACATTCATTTCTTGCATGTTAGACCATGAAACAAGAATGGCATCTACATACAATAGAAATATAATATAGTTTCCATCATTTTGTTTCTTAAGATAGACATTGTGGTCATAGTGACATCTAGTGTAACATTGTTCAGACATAAACCTATAAAATTTTAGATACCACTGCCTTGGAGCTTTTTTTAAGCCATACAAGCTCTTCTTCAACTTGCACACTAATTTCTCCTTCCATTTGATCTCATACCCTCATGGTTCTTGCATATAGATATCTTCCTCCAAATCCCCATGGAGAAAAGTTATCTTTACATCCAACTGTTCAAGATGAAAATCTTCTTCTACCACTAGATTTAAAATAGTTCTGATTGAAGTCAATTTAAAAACAGGGGAAAATATTTCATCAAAGTCTATACCTTTCTTTTGTGAAAACCCGTTCACAACAATTCCATCCTTGTACCTCTTTTTACCACCATATTCTTCCTTCAACTTGTAAACCCATTTATTCTACAATGATGTTTTACCTACAAGCAACCTGACTAAGTCCCATGTTTGGTTATGAACCAAGGAGTGCATCTCTTCTTTCATGCCCTGCTCCCACTTATTTCTTGTTTCCACCTGCATTGCTTCTTCATATCTTTCTAGTTCACCATAATGAGTCAACAATACATAATATAATGAAGGAGATTATCATTCAAGGGGTCTACTAAACCTGATAGATCTTCTAACATCACTAGCAGGAGTTTGAGGTGCCTACTATTGTTGTTGTTGTTTTTGTTGTTTTTGTTGATCATTATTATTTCCTAGCACCTTTGGATTTACTTTTTCTATGATCTCATTAAGCATTGTGTATTCTATGTTTTCTTTTTCTTATTTCTCTTTCTACAACTGATTTGTGTACAAAACTCTTTCATTGAATACCACATCTCTATTCCTAATGATTTTATGGTTTTCACAATCATATAAGGAATAAGCAAAAGCATTAACGCCATATCCAATAAAGCTACACTTCTTTTATTTTACCTCAAGCTTTATTCTTTTTTATTTATTAATGTGGACAAATTCTTCACAACAAAAAGTCTTTAGAAATGAGTAGTTTACCTTCTTACCTATCCATGCCTCCTGTGGAATACCACCATCCAAGGAACTTGAAGGCCCTATATTTATTAGATAAACAACAATATCTATAACATCTACCCAAAATTGTAAGGGTAGCCCTGCATGCAATCCCATACACCTTATACGCTCAATGATTGTCGTGTTCATCCTTTCTGACACGCCATTTTCTTGTGGTTTTCCTCGAACTATCTTCTCTCTAAAAATTTCATGCTCTAAATAGTAAATATCAAACTCCTTGCTGCAATATTCACCTCCATCATCTGATTTGAGACATTTCAACTTCTTTCCTGTCTCATTCTCAGCCAAAGATTTCCATTTCTTAGAAGTATCAAAGACATCAAATTTATTTCAAATATAGTAAACCCAAGTTCTCCTAGTTGCATCATCAATAAAATTAACATAATAGTGAGAGCCACAAAGAGATGATACCTAAGCAGGTCCCCATACATATGTATGAAAAAGCTCTAATTTTTCACTCTTCTTTTCTTTTCCAACTCTGAGAAATCTTACTCTGTTCTATTTTCCATAAACACAATTTTCACAGAAATCCAAATCAACATGCTTCAAAGCTGGCAATAAATTTCTTGAGTGAAGAATCTGCATCCCCTTCTCACTCATGTGCCCAAGCCTATGATGTCACAGCGTTGTATCAATACAATGTACCAACATGTTCTTCTTTTTCTATTTCCAAGGCTCCATTAGTGACCTTCTAGGTTTTTTTTGTAAATGTAGTTACACAACCTTAACCCCCTATTGTAGCAGCTACAACCACCCTCCAAAATTTTTCCTTCGCTTTGTTTTGGAGCCTCCACATTAAAATTAAGCTTGCACTGCCCAAGTACTTGTACTTTCATCAAGTTTATATTTTGTTGTACAACTTGTGTTCACTTACTTTCTTTGTTTTCTAGCCATAGGCTGACCTCCCCGTGACTTGGTTACAATCTGGTTCTTACATTGTGTCAGTCCAATTTATTGGGATAAGCTAGATCATGTATTTTAATATCAATCTGGGTTGGCAAACTTAGAAACACACCAAAGTATATGGATCTTAGATCTATCTAATTTAGAAAGCAATTTCTTAGATGCTAAAAAATGAATACATGCTACAATCTAAGAAAATAACAAGATTTTTTCTACTAAAGCAAGAAAGCTATTCTAAGAGAGCATATAAGGAAAACATTCAAATCTAACCTATGAAAGAATATGGAAGAGTGATCAATGATATTATTCTGATTTAGAAGACAAGGAAGAGGCTCTTGTCTCAAAGGTCCTGGTTGTCCTTCTTTATTGCTTCTATTCATTCAACAAAACCATTTTCACTTATCTAAACTATCAAAGCATAACAATAAAGCATGTAAATTTATTCTAAGAAAGAATGGAAAGAGTGAAAATTGATTCAATTCAATCTTAGCTCACAAAGAAGAGGCTCTAACTGAGAGACCTAGGTTGTCCTTCCTTATTCAAACTAATCACTGAAAATAAATCAATTCGAATATATGAATGGCCATTACAGAATAATGATTTTATACAAAAAATATTCACAAGAGATTACAATAGAAATATACAAAAATATAAGATATTAACATATTCACAATTATGAACATCAATCAACAATACAGTGTACTTAGCTCATTATGGAGGCCATCCACCTTTACCTGGTACACCTTAAGATAATCAGCCACAGTAAATCACCATTCACATCACACAAGAATGTATGCACAAGAAAGCATAAAGCAAGTCTTTGTCTCAAATTATATTCAGGAAATAGTAATCATAATGTGCTTAGTCATAGTTGTTGGTAGCCTTATTAAATAGAATAAAAGAGTAACAAGAGTAGGTATAATTGCTATAAAAATTAATAAGACTCCTATTCCATCTCATAAGGTCAAACTCGTCCTTTTTGTTACACAAAATATGGAAAAATCCCACAAAATCCCAAAATTACCCCTTGAATGAGGGGATTTCCTGTGTAACTGGTCAAGTTTGACTAGCTTTGACCGAGCTTATCTTTAGTGATTCTGGGTGAACCAATAGGTATTTCTCCATCCTTGGTCACTGTAGTTTCCAAATATGCCTTTATTTCATGCCCAGGTACCCTACACATAGGACTTTGAACGATCTATTACAGGAAATTTTGTTTCTGCCAAAAATGAATTTTAATGCTAAATTTTTACTAAAAACTCTAAAAATCAAAAGACATAATTAATTTAAATCGTTATGCATTAAAAGAGGTATAATATGGTAAATATGATAGAAAATGGATGATAATGATGGAAAAAGTGATGTAGTAGGTGTGGTAAAGATAGTCAAAATTGAGAGCTAACACACTGCCTTAGCAATCTGTGCAGTCCTAGAGGGCAACCATCCTTCCTCTCATGAAATGCATAGTGAAACCTAGAAGTAAGCTTCAGCTCCATAAATGTGCAGACCCAACTGGCAGCTTGTCTTCATCCAGGAAACTATGCAGAGCATGAGAGGCAGACAAAACCACTCAGCCCAAGAATTTCACAAAAGCATTCCTTCAGCTATTGTATGATGCATGTGTCAGTAAGTTTACCGGTTCCCTCTAGAATTACGCAATTTCTCCAATGCATGCATGGTATCTCTTCCCCAAAAATAAAATAAAATAAAATAAAAAAGAAAAAATTGAAAAAGCACCCCTAAAAACTAGGGATCTATTTTTAGTAGTGGGAGTTACACTTGAGTTAATTTTAGAAACTGCAACCACTTGTAGCTTTTTCCTAAATTTTTGGCCTTTGTGTCATAAACCCTAAAATCGATCAAATATATTTATTGGATGCAACTAGAGAACATTTTCACATTCGATCTTAGAGATCTAGCACTCCTGAGCAATCTAGGAACCTTCGAAACAACCAGAAAAACTTTTATGGGTAAGGTTTTATTTTCTTGTCTTTTGCAACTTTTTCAATCGTTTTTGTTTCCTTGGCTTGTGTGAGTGTTGTTTTGCCTGTTTTATTGAATGACCACTGGAATTTTGGTTTTTTCTAACTTGTAGAAGTGTTTTTTTTTAGTTTTTCATTGCCTTTCCTTAGTGTCGCATGCATAACCCATTTTTTGCACTAACGGTAGTCATTGCGGCGACTCTCCCCACAAGCTTCGTTGTTCTTCCGTTTGACTGATTCCTGCATTGTTTTATTGTATGAATTATCATTCACTCATATCTGCACCATCATTCGCTCATTCATTCAAATCTACTCATTTTCAAGTTTCCCTTAGGCAAATTTGGGTTACCTTAGCCCAGATCTAGCTCTTCCCGGAATGCACTGCACATTTTTGGATCTCAAGGATCTACCTTGGCTCTAGGAATTGTGAAGAGGCTCCCAGTCACTAGATCTAAATATGCTTTGTGTAGTTCCAGGAGACAATCCTGGATTCTTTCCACTAGGATTGCACAATGCACAGTCCTAGCTAGCATCAAGCCATCCTGAACTACGCATTGCATAGTTCTAGTACTCACCAAGCCACACTAGACTGCGCTCTACGCAGTTCCAGCCATCAGTACCTCTCACTTACAACTGGGACTATGCAATGCACAGATCTAGCTGACAGTCCCTCACCTCTAAAAGTCATGATTACACAATATTGCCCAGCCATTATCTGGTTTGTTACATGATTGGTCCTTGAAGTGCTTTGGATTTTACGCTAACAATTGCTTGCTGTGAGTGTCTGCTTTATCTCCAGGTACATAAGTTGTTGAGTAGTTTCTCAGCAGTACAGGAAACATGGTTTCCAAGAGATCTGGTTCAAAGGATATTGTAGAGAGAAGCATTAGATATGTGGTTGAATAGGTGTCAATGAACTTTCTTGTCTATGCAAACACACAGTTGTTCATAGAAAAGGACATATTTGCAGGCAATTTCAAGGAAGATCTGGAAGTTCAACGGGTCTATGTCAACATTCACAAGTCAGGCTTGTAAAGGGTTTCATGTAGGTATCCCTCCTTCCTGTGCACAAATATTATTCACTAGATTGTCTCATACCGATCATGAGACAATGACATTGAGCATTGCTAGTGGAACTCAGCTTGCCACCTTTAGGATAGAAAACTAACATTAGATGTATCACTTGCCACAGCTGGTGAACCACATGGATGCACTCTTCTATACTCCCAACAACAATGTCAACACTAGAGACATCATGAAGCATTGGGTAAAAGAGCCATCAAAGTTTAGGGATACACCCAACCAAGCCTACAAGACTAAGTCACTCAGGAAGGCCTACGAACTCTTGTTCGTCTTTTCATGTCGCGTGTATGGTCAAGAGAGAACGAAGACCGTTTTTCAAAGTTGGGTGGTTATGTTGGATCAGTTGGAAAATGAAGGAAGGCCATTCAACTAGTTGGACATGTTGGCTTTTCAGCCAAAAGTGCATGTGTCTAATGCTCATAATCAGCCTAAGGAAGAGCAAGGAAGGTTCTAAATGTCCACGTACCTACTTGATGCAATTTGTGCCTATCAGTAGTTTCCTGGCATGGGTTGGACATGGAAAGAATCATATGATGTTGTGAACATATATTGCAATTTTCTCTCTAAGCGCAACTACCGAGGAGTCATGGCGAGGTTGTCTAGCTACTTCATCACCCTATTTTACAAGATGATATTTCAATAGGACCCACCTTGCATGTCCCAGGAAGTGATGCAGGCATTGTTTATCATTGCAGATTGGTATGCATCACCTGGTGGCACCTTCATTAGGATGTTTTGTAGAGAGAAGCCTCTGCATGTGCTACCAAGGTCTACCATAGATAAGTTGGTCATGCAATAGGTTGTGTATCACATCTCATAAGGGTTATCGATAGGACTGCACAAGTGGAAGAAAGCACCATGGCCTGCTCTTCCTTTGCAGATTGGATTGTACGAGATCCATACCTTGAAGGATGCATATGCCAAGGTTGAGGAATTAAAGAAGTTTGAGTTTGGCACCAAGAGTTTAAATCCGTATGATCCCCATTGCATATGCAAGAACCATTGTGCAAATATGTATTATCCATGGATCTGCGAGACATGTCATTGGCCAAAGGAAGACCCTTGGAGGTATTTCTACAACTCCTCTAGGCTTAATAAACCCGTTAGCATGGTTGTAGAATGGAAAGCAGCATTGCAGGCAGCAACACCACAGGAAGAAACAACAACAGTAGCAGTGAGCATAGAATCGGCGCAAGATAAAGGAAAGAGGAAGATTTTGAAGAGTGCAAAGGCTGAGAAAATCTACAAGTTTAGATAATATCCTCTTATTAGGAAAGTAGCTTTAGAGATAGAAGTGAAGAGGTGATAGTACGAAAGGAGAGTAGAATAGAGGAAGAGAGAGAAGAAAAGGTTGGAAGATGCAAAGATTAAGTTGTAAGAAATGGAGAAGAATCTTAAAGAAGAGAAAGATCTAAGGATGAGAGAAAGGGATGAAAATCAAAAATAGGAATAGGAGGAAAGTCAAGGTGCAATGATAGAGAAAACTATGCCTATACAAGTTGAGGAGTCAGAGTAGCCAGTAGATGAAGAAGAGGTTGAGCAGGTGAAATTTTAGGAACTTTCTCATTAGATTGAGTAAATGGTTGAAGTAACAGATATGGAGTTGGAATAGGAGCCATGTCGAGAACATATCAGGTCGCCCCATAGTCTTCACCACCTCCACAATCAGAACATTCCCAAAAAAGCAAGGATAAATTGTCCTCCTTGATCATGATCCAAAGATGGATGTGTGCAATATGTCATTTGATGAGTCACGACAAAGGATTGTATAGGTACGAAGAACGTAGCTCCTGGATGATCATGCATCACCTGCACACATAGAGGAAAGGTTGATTATTGTAGATGTTAGAAGACATCCAGTTGCCATGATCGATGCTTCTAAGGCTTATGCAGACGCCAAGAGTTCAACAGTCAAGTTCTTGATAACAGAGAATGATCAAATGGCAAAGGACTTGTAAGAGGCTAGGCAGAGAATAGAACAGTCCACAAGATCTGCTATGGAAAAAATGAAGAAAGTGATACTTGCTAAAGTATCAACTCTTGATACCACCAAGCGAACACAGTACAGCAAGTTTTTCACTCTGCACAAGGCAGTTTTCCATCTATACGGTTTTCAGCAGCATTGTGTGAAGACAACCCAAACTCTTAAAGACATCCACACTGCTATCACACATGTATAGGAATGGACAATGAGGTATAAGGGAGCCCTACTTTACTTGCAAAAGATAATGAAGTTGCAAGCAGATCTAGACAAAGCATGGATTTAGATGTTGATCCAGAATTATGAGCAGCTCCCTCCGCTCATCACCAGCATTGAGGCTTCCTATGCATGGTTGTTCAAGAGTTTGGATGTCATAGTGAGGACACACAAGATCCCTTTAATTGGAACCCTCACTCAACTCATGAAGAAGAACAAAGTCCTTTTTGAGTTCGACAAGTACATAGGGTAGTTTATGCGAGAGGCCACGAGAAATGACTTGCAGTTGAGCATGGAGAACATGCAGAAGTACATCATCCAACCACACTTAGGACAACGTTGTGCATGCTTCAGGATGAGCCAGACAAAGGTTTCATAACCATATACCTGAAAGCCATGGAGGCAAGAGTCTGGTTCTGGAAAGACATCACCAAACAATACGAGGACACAATAGTGCAGTACCAAGCTTAGTATTAGTTCTTCACAGAAGACCATCAAGAGGATGTTGCTGAGTTGGTCTTTCCCCAATACCCCAAGTGATGTTTTTTGTCTTGTTAGGCTAACTCAAGCCTATTTTGTCCAACATGGATATATGTGGAAATTGTATGATTATTTGCAAATATATTGTAAGTGAAATTCCAAGTGTCATTAGTGGAATGTGAACAGTCACTATGTAATATGAAGAGTCATGAGGGTAGTTCAAGAGTCAAAGGTGAATGTCAAGGGTCACCCCACCCTTTTTTATATATAGAAACTCATAACTCATAGTATAGGCTTTTGTGGATCCAAGCTTTTGGCTAGGCATTTCTTACAGAAGGCTTGGAGAGTATTGTGACAAGCCTTGGCTTCTCCACAACAAGAGCGAGTACATATCTTTGGAGGAGCAAGTGGTGTTGACTATAGTGTTCCATTATTGGGCTAGTGGTTGTCAATGGTGTATATATGTATAGAACTTTCACTTAATAATATAACTGAGCCAGCACGTTTTCAGGAATATGTTGTTACTATAGTTTGATTATTCTAGTTACTTTAGCAATGTATGTTATTTCACTTACGTATTTATGTATGAACTATTTTGTATGAGATTGTATGTATGAAACTTGTTGAAGATGTGTTGTTGTGTTAACGCGTCACTTTGTCTTATGGACTACTCCGCTTCCAGCCCGTGATTTCATTTCACTCGTGTGTTCCTTTCAGGTTGCATACTATTACAGGCTTCTAAGGGATACACTTCCTTTTCTCGTTTATGTGTTAGAACCCCCATGCATCTCAATTGACTCACTGCAACGTCACACACTTTCTTCTAACAAAGTTATCATACTTACCCCTACGCGCTACCGCAGTCAAGGGAGTATTGTACTACCCACTGTTGGGGCTCCTACTCCAAATGGTCTGAGGTCTAGTTGGGACTTCCTACTGGGTAGATCACCTGACATGTTGGCGGGTCTAGTACTGTCAACATTTCTGGTGCTAGAAGGAGGGCCAAATGACAAGTTGAGCCCTCAAAGTCTATTTTGAATCTCTGCACATCATTCACGACTTACATTATAATCTCAACTCCGACATGTTTTTCTCATGCACATGACTTCTAAGTGTCGAAGGATGTCATAAATGACTTGTCATGAACCAATTATGATGGTGAAGGTGGATCATCCTTATTAAGACATGGAGTTTCATTCTTAGGCTTCTTTGAAAGGAATGAAGTCCCTTCAGATGACATTTCCTGTGGCTTGTTCACTTATAGGTTCGATGGGCATGTTGAACAATGGTGTCGCACATTTACCACACCCTCTATTCACTCTTATGATCACATGATTGGAGAGTTAATATATGCTTTCTATCATTATGACCGTAAAGAACTCAATAAAAAAAATCTAAAAATACGGAAAGCACATGATGAATATATTACGCAATTTTGGGATCACTTTTGTAATCTTGCTTTTCAAATACCTAATGATGAAATTGATTGGAAATCTCTCAAAGAAATATTTCAGTATCTCCTTCACGTATCTAAAAATCCACATGAGTTGGAATCATTCAAACCCCTCCCAGCATACCTCAATGTTAGAGCTTCCAAATCTAAGACGAACAAGGTTGTTGTCACAAGTGACCTACCATCACCCTCTCATCAAACATCTCTAGCTCCACGGGACGAGGTGGGAGAAGTTAGGAACCCATATGTTGAACTGTCACCTCCTCCCACCCCAACTGCTTTGAACATCTGCGCAGATTTGCACTGAAATCCTAATGGTTGTCATGAGGTCTTGTCTTCTCAACCTCCATCCTCTGGTTCCGTTGATCCTCTGGATTGTACTGTGTAGTGTTCAACCATTCTGGACTCTACATCTATTGTTTGCAAGGATCAAGTTGTCGACGGAGTCGGTCTTGAGAAGCCAACATGCATTGCCATTATTTATGAGTATGTGTGGGAATATTAAGAAGAACCTGTGGTGAAGGATGATGTCCTTCCGTTCGCACCTCATTAACTTTTTCTTGACATCTTTTGTGATTCTACCATTTATGATTTCTCTTGTGAAAAATCATTCCTAGATGTTTCTACTTCCGATCATTCACAGGACACACCAAATGTCAGTATCTCATTTGATTGTGGTGAGGACAAATATTTGTGTCTGAATCCACCCAATCTATCATCTTTTCTTTCTAGAAATTCAGAGGGTGAAAATTTTTGTTTCTCATCAACCCCTCTATATGATTCATCATATCACGAGGATGTTGATGTACATCTTGAATTTTCTAATCATGGTTGTGATGATCTATTCACTCCTCCATTCAATCATAATGTTCATTCGCTCATTGTGGATCTTTCTAAGCCATCGATCTTTGATGATCTACCTGCTGATGAAGTGGAAACCCCTCAAGATGTCAAGACACTTCATCCTGAGATGATGGTTATGTCAGGTTCTTGTTGTCTTGAGGTCAATTCTGCTGTCGATTAGAAATATTTTGAATCATCCCAGGCTCCTCATCACTCTCTTGTTTGCATTGAAGATCAATCTTATCCACAAGTTTCACATCCTCCACCAGAATCACACGATCCTATCACTCATGCATTGGAGGAGTCATACGTAGCAAGTCATGTTGTTAAGCAAATTTTTTCTTCTTTCTACATGTTTTTTGTTTTGTCCATTTCAAAAGATTGTGCAGGTTTGTCATTTGCACATAGTGCAATGCAACACCATCCACATACACAATATGTGTATGTGGTTTATCTTTCTTGCTTTCTAGTTTACCTAAATATATTTCTTGTCGAACATGCCTTCACCAACATGAGCCAACCAATGCATTGGTGGTTCCATTGGAAATATCACTTCATGTGAGAATGCCCATGCACTATTTAGCTTAGGAGTAGGAATAGTGTTTTCTTTCTTGTTTTCTTTGCTCTCTTAGCTTTCATGTTTTGCTTTTCTTTCTTAGCTTTCATGTTTTTCTTTCCTTACTCGCTTTTCTTTACTTTTACTTATGTCTTTTTCTTGTGTGTTGTTTTCCTGTTTATGCACCCATAGGATTAGTTTCACATGAAACCGTGCTTGGCTCTTGAGACAAGCAAGGTGAAGTACGAGAAGACTTATACAACTATCAACATTTGGTTATTTTCCTATCCCCTCTCTTTATGAAGATCTTGCGTTCTTCAGTCGATGATACCCTGATGGAAAATATGTTTTTTTCAGAGTGAGTCTTGGTGAAAACACAATGCTTGCACTTTTAACTAGTACTGCCTACTCTAATCAGTGTTTCTATATTTGGTTAACCCTTGTCGACTCATTCAAGTAGAGTAAGGTGAGGGGAAAACATTAACAAGTATGCCATAGGTATATATAACATACTTCTCTGAAGGGACAACCTCTTCTTCTCTCAATAAGTCAGGATCCATCTTTTGCCTCATGAAAAAATAAGTGCCTATGCATAGTTCTTTGAAAAATGAAAAAAATGAAAAAATAAAATAAAGGCAAAAGAAGAGAAATCCTTCCTACGTAGAGAGGTGAAGCAAGAAACTCTGCCGAGGTACTATCCAAGCTTGCTAGCAGTGGAGCAATGCTTGTGTTCCTAAAGTGACTCTGTCGGGGTATTGTCCAGGCCTGCAGGCAGTAGAGAAACACTGGAGATAAAACATAAACTCTAAAATTCTATATTACTTGTGCATCAATATACCCCACATCCCCAATCGAAACAACTTATTTGACTTGGCTTGGTATGTGTGTTGACCGATCAGAAGAATGGTAGGGACTATATCTTTAACACAATCTAGTGAAGGAACCATGACGATCAAAGAATCGAACAATACTTCCGGACGAGTTAGGCTCACTTTACATTAGACAAGTTCCATATAGAGAGATGGAGTTCTACTAGTGTGTCGCCAATGTTGTAGCACCTACAACCACCCTCCAAAATTTTTCGTTCACTTTGTTTTGGAGCCTCCCTAATAAAATCTCAGCAGAATGTCTTGCACTGCCTAGGTACTTTTGCTTTCATAAAGTTTATCTTTTGTTGTATAGCTTGTGTTCGCTTACTTGCTTTGTTTCCTAACCACAAGATGACCTCCCCGTGACTTGGTTACAATCTAGTTCTTGCACTACCTTGGTAATTTGTACAGTCCTAGAGGGAAACCAACCTTGCTCTCAGGAGATGCATAGTGCATCCCAACAGTAAGCTCTAGATCTAGAAATGCACAGTCCCAAATGGCAGCTTGTCTTAAGCTGGGAAACTATGCAGAGCATGAGAGACATCTAGAGCCACTCATCCTAGGAATTGCACAGAAGCATTCCTTCATCTGTTGTCTGATGCATGTGCTAGTAAGTTGCCCGGTTCCCTTCAGAACTATGCAATTTCTCCATGCATGCATGGCAACCATTCCCGAAAAAAGAAAAAAAAAAAAGTGAGAAATTATCCCTAAAAAATAGGGATCTATTTTTAACAGTGGGAGTTACACTTGAGTTAATTTTAGAAACTGTCACCACTTGTTACTTTTTCCTAGATTTTTGGCCTTCGTGTCATAAACCCTAAAATAAATCAAATATATTTAATGGATGCCACCAGAGTTCATTTTCACATTCAATCTTGGAGCTCTGGCATTCTCGAGGCATCTAGGAGCCTTCGACAAAGTCAACACAACGTTTCCAACTAAGTTTTGATTTTCTTGTCTTTTGCATCTTTTTCTGTTGCTTTTGTTTCCTTGGCTTGTGTGAGTGTTGTTTTTCATGTTTTATTCAATGACCACTGGTGTTTTGGTTTGTCTTAACTTGTAGAAGTTTTTTTTAAGTTTTTCATTTCCTTTCCTTAGCATCGCATGCATAACCCAGTTTTCGCACTAACAGTCGTCGTTGCAGCGACTCTCCCCACAACCTTCTTTATTCTTCTGTTTGACTAATTCCTACATTTCTTTTGATTGCATGCATTACCATTCAATCATATCTACACAATATTTCTCTCATGTATTCAGATCTACTCATTTTCAAGTTTCCCTTGGGAAGATTGGGGTTGCCTTAGCTTGGATCTACCTCTTTCTGGCATGCACTGCGCATTTCGAGATCTCAAGGCTCTGCCTTGGCTCCAGTAATTCCATAGAGGCTACCAATCATTGGCTCCAATTGTGATATGCGCAGTTCGAGGACACAGTCCCAGAGACTTGCCACTAGGATTGCACAATGCGCAGTCCCAGCCAACATCAAGCCAGACTAAACTGTGCATTGCCGAGTTCCAGTCATCAGTACCTCTCACTAGTAGCTAGGATTTCATAATGCATAGATCTAGTTGACAGTCCCTCACCTCTGAAAGTCAGAATTACGCAATATTTCCCAGAAGTTTCCCTATTTGTTTCATGATTGGTCCTTGAAGTGATTTTGGAATTTAAGCTGACATTCGCTTGTCATGAGTGTTCGCTCTGATTCCATGTACATCAGTTGTTGAGAAGCTTCTCAGTAATACAGGTATATTAGTTTCCAAGAGAGTTGGTTCAAAGGATACTGTAGAGAGAAGCACTAGAGATGTGGATGAACATGTCTTAATGAACTTGTCGATCTATGCCCACACACAACATTTCATAGAAAAGGACATGAAAATTACATGGCAGGAAATAAAGGACATATTTGCAGGCAGTTTCAAGGAAGATCTAGAAGATCGACAGGTCTATGTCAATATTCACAAGTTAGGCTTGTACAAGGTTTCATGCGGGTATCTTGCCTTCCCATGCATGGACATTATTCACAGGATTGTCTCACATACCGATCCAGGGATGATGACATTGAGCAGTGCCAGTGGAACTCATCTTGCCACCTTTAAGGTGGAAAACTACCATCATATGTATCACTTTCCATAGTTGGTGAACCATATGGATGCACTCTTCTATACTCCCAAAAATAATGTCAACACTATCGGCATCATGAAGCGTTGGGTAAAAGATACATCAAAGTTTAGGGAAACACCCAACCAGGTCTACAAGACTAAGTCACTCAAGAAGGCCTACCAACTCGTGGTCGTCTTTGCATGCCACTTGTATGGTCAAGAGAGCACGGAGACATTTCCAAAGAGTTGGGTGGTTATGCTAGATAGTTGGAAAATGAAGGAAGGTCATTCAACTAGTCAGACATGTTGGCTCTTCAGCTAAAAGTGCATGTGTCTAATGCCCAGAATCCACCTAAGGACAAGCAAGCGAGATTCTATATGTCTATGTACCTGCTTGATGCAACCTATGCCCAGCAGTAGGTTCCTAGCATGGGTTGCACATGGACACCATATGATGATGTTTTGAACATCTATTGCAAGTTTCTCTCTGATTGCAGTTGCCGAGGAGTCATGGTGACATTGTCTTACCACTTCATCACCCCAATTTACAAGATGATATTCGAATAGGATCCACCTTGCATGTCCCAATAAGAGATGCAGGAATTGCTTAAAATTGCAGATTGGTATGCCTCACTTGGTGGCACCTTCATCAGGATGTTTGGTGGAGAGAAGCCTTTGCATGTGCTACCAAGGTTTTCCATGAATAAGTTGGTCATGTAAGAGGTTTCGTATCACATCTACACAGGGTTATTAGAAAGACAACATAGGAGGAAGAAAGCACCATGGCCTACTCTACCTTTGCAGATTGGATTGTACGATATTCGTACCTTGAAGGATGTGAATGTTGAGGCTGAGGACTTGAAGAATTTTGAGTTCGGCACCAAGAGTTTCAATCTGTATGATCCCCATTTCATATGCAAGAACCACTGTGCGAAGGTGTATTATCCATGGATCCACGGGGCATGTCATTGGCTAGAGGAAGACCCTTGGAGGTATTGCTACAACTCCTCTAGGCTTAATGAACAGATAAGCATGGTTGTATAATGGAAAGGATTACTAGAGGCAACAACCCCATAGGAATAAACAACAACAAAAACAGTGAGCAGCAAATCGGCACAAGACAAAGGCAAGGGGAAGGTTGTCGAGAGCGCAGAGGCTGAGAAAATCTACAAGTTCAAAGAAGATCCTCTTGTTGAGAAGGTAGCTTCAAAGATAGAGGCAAAGAGGCAATAGCGCGAAAGGAGAGTAGAATGGAGGAAGAGAGAGAAGCAAAGGTTGGAAGGTGTAGAGAGGAAGTTACAGGAAATAGAGAAGAAGTTCAAAAAAAAGTAGGAGCTAAGGAGGAGAGAAAGGTAAGAGAAGCAGAAAGAGGAATAGAAGGAAAGGAAAGGTGCAATGATAGAGAAAATTATGCCTATATAGGTTGAGGAGTTAGAGTAGTCAGCAGATGAAGAAGAGGGTGAGTAGGTGAAGGTTAAGGAACTTGCTCAGTAGATTGAACAAATGGTTGAAGAAATGGATATGGAGTTGGAACAGGAGCCACTAAACAAAGACACCGACCTCATGCCAAAAGAATATGAGGTCACCCCACAGTTTCTACCACCTCCAAAATTAGAACCAGTCCTGAATGAGCAAGGATAATTTTTCCTCCTTGATGATGATCTAGATATGGATGCATACAATTTGTCATTTGATGAGTCACGACAAAGGATTGTACTAGCATGAATAAAGTAGCTCCCATAAGATCACGCATCACCTGCACACATAAAGGAAAGGGTGATTGTTGTAGATGTTAGAAGACATCTAATTGCAATGGCTGATGCTTTTAAGGCTTATGCATAAGCCACGAGTTCAACAGTCAAGTTCTTGATACAAGAGAATGATCGAATGGCAAAGGACTTGCAAGAGGCCAGCCAGAGAATAGAGCAGTCCGTAGGATCCTCTATGGTAGAAATGAAGTAAGTGATACTTGTTGAAGTATCAACTCTTGAGACCACCATGTGGACATTGTATAGTAGGTTTTTCACCTTGCACAAGGTGGTTGTCCATCTATATGATTTTCAGTAGCAGTGCGCGAAGACAACCCAAACTCTCAAAGACATCCATGATGCTATCATGCATGTACAGGAATGGACAATGAGGTACAAGGGAGCCCCACTTTACTTGCAGAAGATAATGAAGCTGCGTGTAGAGCTAGACAAAGAACGGATTCAAATTTTGATCCGGAATTATGAGCAGCTCCCTCCACTCATCACCAGCAATGAGGCTCCCTATGCATGGTTGTTCAAGAGTCTAGATTTCATAGTGAGGACACGCATGATTCCTTCAATCGAAACCCTCACTCAAGCCATGAAGGAAAAACAAGTCTTGTTGGAGGTCCACAGGTACATAGAGTAGTTGATGTGACAGGCCACCAGCAATGACTTGTAGCTAAGCGTGGAGAACATACAAAAGTACATCAGCAGTCCAGCCACACTCAAGACAATGCTATTCATGCTTCAGGATGAGATGCATATAGGTTTCATAACCATATACCCGAAAGCCATGGAGGCAAGAGTTTGGTTCAAGAACGACATCACCAAATAGTACAGGGACACAATAACGCAATACTAAGCTTGGTATCAGTTCGTCACCGAAGAACATCAAGAGTATGTTGCTGAGTTGGTCTTTCCCCAAGACCCTGAGTGATAGTTTTTTTATTGTTAGGCTGACTCAAGCCTATTTTGTCCCACATGGGCATATGTGGAAATTGTATGATTATTTGTAAATATATTGTAAGTGAAATTCCAAGTGTCATTAGTGGAATGTAAATAGTCACTATGTAATGTGAAGAGTCATGAGGGTAGTCCAAGAGTCAAAGGGGAATGTCAAGGGACACCCCACCCTTTTTTTTATATAGAACCTCATAACTCGTAGTATAAGATTTTGGGGAGCCAAGCATTTCGCTAGGCATTGCTTAGATAAGGCTTGGAGAGTATTGTGACGAGCCTTGGATTCTCCACAACGTATTGTGAGTACATATCTTTAGAGGAGCAGGCGGTGTTAACTGTAATGTTCCACTATTGGGGCTAGTAGCTATCAATGGTGTATGTATGGATGGAACTGTCACTTAATAATATAACTTATCCAGCATGTTTTCATGCATATGTTGTTATTTTAGTTCAACTATTCCAGTTACTTTAGAAAAGTATATTATTTCACTTACGCATTTGTGTATGAACTATTTTGTATGTGATTGTATGAATCTTGCTAAAGATGTGTTGTTGAGTCAACCCGTCACTTTGGATTGTGGACTACTCTGCTTCTAGCTTATGATGTCATTCCACTCGTGTGTTCCTTTTAGGTTGTGTGCTATTACAGGCTTCTAAGGGAAGCACTTCATTTTCCCCTCCGTGTGTTAGAACCCCCATGCATCTCACTTGACTCGCTACAAGGTTACACACTTGCTTCCGACAAAGTTATCATACTTACCTCTGTGCGCTACTACAGTCAAGGCACTACTGTACTACCCACTGCTGGGACACATACTCTAAACAGTCTGAGGTCTAGTTGGGACTTCTTACCAGGGAGATCCCCTAATATATTAACGGGTCTGGCACCATCAACACCCCCCAACTTCCATGTTGAAATTATATTTTTCTTTAGATATAGAACATGACTTACATCCTTTAGCAACCAACGGTTTCCATTTTGTTGTTTTATAATTACCTTACCCATTCTATTAATTTTACAGGGTTTATCATCACCCAAGAGAACTTGTCCAAAATCTCCTTGAACATAATCATGAAAATGTTTCTTATCAAGTGTAGCATGGAATGAAGTCCCTGAATCTACCACCTAAGAATCAATAATATTTTCTAATGTAAGAATCAGAGCATATTACAACACGTCACTATTACATTCGCTTCTTGATTGTTCTCGTGATGTCCATGTCCTTCCTTCCCCTTCTTAGATTCATAGTCTTTCTTCATTTTTTTCTCTCTTCCCACATTTATGGCATCCCTTATCTGGATTTTGATCTTCCTTTCCTTAACTTACTATGATGTCCTGGGATTTTTCCTCTCTCTAGTTTTCTTCCCCTAGTCTATGTAGTCAAAGCATTACCTATTGCCTCTCCTGAGCCTTTTCATTGCATTTTCTCACTAAGGATAGTACCAAAAACATCAACAAACTTTAAATTACTAGATCCAGAGACAATTACTAATGGCCATAACTAAGCCATTCCAACTTTCTGGCAATGAGCACAAAAACAAAAGATCCCTAACTTCACCATAAAAATTTACCCCTACATAATTTAACCAAGTGGTAACCATGTTAAATTCATTTAAATGGTCAGCAAAAAATCCTCCTAACTTCTTCATATTGAATAAATGCTTCATAAGAAATACCCTGTTTGAGGTCATTGGTTTTTCATATAGTTTGGTCAATGTTGTCATTAGCCATTCTGTTTTTGTTTCCTTTGAAATATTGAAGACCACCAACAGTTATACACACAGTTGTATTGTCACTAGTGCCTCTCTGTTGAGAATATCCCATTCTTCATTTTTCATACTTATTGGCTTCTTTTCTTTTTTTCTCAATGGTAGATAAAGATATTTCTTATACAAATAATCCATCATTTTCATCTTCCATATATCATATTTTTGGCCATTGAATTTCTCAACCCTAAACCTACCATATTCCTCCATTGCTCCATCTCAAACGAGGAACCCTTCTTTCCTGCAAGTTTATCATCCAAATAGAACTTCGGCTTTGATACCAGTTGTTAGAAATTGAATATCAGTGCAATGAAACACACAAAATATTGTGGAAAAACAAACATAGAAAAGCATAAAACAAGAGAGCCAGATATATGTGGTTCACCCAATTTGGCCTATGTCCATGGAGAAACAGCCAATCCTTCCTTTTATATTATCCAACAAAATGAAGGGATACAACCTACAGAAAATCCATTGTAACTTCCTCTTCACCCTCACACAGTCTCCTCTATTTTTCTCACATATAATAATACATAGTAAAAAAAAATTATCTCATATAAGCCAAAGGTTTCCTTCTAGGGAAAGCAACCCTAAATTAGCATAACTTCTACCCTTATATATCCCACATAATGAATGACCCAAATTGACTACGAAATTACAAATTTTACAAGGAATTTTTTTCTCTAATTTTTTATTTGATTGTGTTTTCCCTGAACCCCCACTGGGGGGGATAAAATCATGTTGTTGCCACCCTTGGAAGAAATAATTGGGGGCAGAAAATCCCCTACAGACCCCCCCGTTAGGGACTAGGATCCAAACACGACTAAAACAATACATTTGAATCAAGAAGATAATCAAGCTCCACACCCAATATTTTTTGGCTCTGTCACAAAGTAAAGTCTTGGCTCATTCGTGGCATATGGTGTGACTTTTTGGGTAAGCATAAAGGTTATGGCTTATTCATGAGATCGAGTCTCAGCTCATGATTGGAATATGTGAAAAAAGTATGCGATAGTGGTTGAAGTGCATATTTTTTTTTGTCTCTGTCATGAGGTCGAGGCTTGACTTATCATCAACATGGTTTATCATTTCAGCCACAATATGTAGTGTGGCACAATGGTGTCATGTGAAATTATTTTGGCTTTCGTGAGGTCAAGTCTTGGCTTATCATTAGAATTGGTCTCAGACTCAGCCTATGTTTTAACTCATATCAAAATAATTTTGTCATCCTAGGCATAAACGAAGGACACAACAATGGAGTTGATATTTGGTTTGGTTAAACTGTAATTGGTCACGAGTTCGACTCTTATCATGTTTTCCCAAAAAAAATAAGGGAATTCTATCAAATCATTAGTCAAATCAACCAGGTTCATTATGTTGAATGCAAATTGGAAAACTGCATTTTGTAGATTGTGGATCATAAAGTGAATTTTTTTTCCCAATTAACTTTTATAATGTTTTATGAATCAATTAAGGTACAAATTGATTTTTGAAAAGGGGAAAATGAATAAAACCCTTTCGTAATCTGAAAGGGGTACATGAAAAGTCACGAAAATAATTTTTTGAGGGAAAGAGGGTATTTTTTTCAATGTGTTTTGGGGCTTATGAATAACTACAAGAAAAGGAGGATATGTCACTTTTGAAGATTAAATAATAGATTGAATTGAAATATACTGATTTCTTTTAAGCTTGTGGATCCAATTTGAAAGAATGTGAAAATTCATCCACTATGTCTTAGTGAAGGAGGTGGGCACCTCTGTCAGAGGTTGGTGCATCAATTAGGTTCGATCATATAGATTTTAGAGGTTGGTGCCTCAATATGTTCGGAACCTACAAATTTCATAGGTTGGTGCCTCATTTAGGTTGGTTCCTCAATTAGGTTTGAGCTTATAACAAGTTGGTGCTTGTAGATTTTAAGTTGGTGCTTGTAGGTTGGTTCATCAAGTAGGTTGGTGCATGAGAATTGATTTTCGGGGTTGGTACGTCCAACAGGTTGGTGTTTGTATTGATCTAATTAAAGATTAAAGAAGATAAAATATTTGTGGTTTTCTCCCACAAGAGTTTCCACATGCATCTGGTGTTTTCATATGTTGATGTGATTGTTGTATTTATTACTATTTTGTTTTTAGTTATGATCAATTGTGAAATTGTTTAAATTGGTTAAATTGGTAATTACATTGATTCACCCCCCCCCCCCCCCCCCCCCCCCGCAATGTAATCATTATTCCAAAATAGGTTCCTTTAAGACACCAGAAAAGGTGAGAGATAATTCCTATAGACTCAGTCTACCCCCATACATGCACATTTACTCAGTGGTGAATGTAGAGAATATGAACCTCCATGAGCATTCTAAGCTAAAATGGGAAGAGGAACAAGTCCTACCTTCTGTAGAGGATTTAGCACCAGATGCTTAGGCGAAATTGATAGAAGATATAATTTTTTAGAATAGGTCCAGAAATTCAAGACAGGGGTAGCATTACCATTGGTATATTGGGTTGAAATGACATCTTTTAGGCAAGGCTAACATGTATATCGGAGAGAATGTCAAGAAAAAATTTCCTCACCTCATTTAGTAGAATATTTTGGGGGCTAAAATCATATCAAAATGGGGAGGTATGATATGGACTGGATAATTATGTTATGCTTCATCCATATTGATACTTTAAGAGTGGAAAAAATGGAATCATCTCACAAGATCATTTTATCAACGGGTCCTAGTTTGGAAAATTGGGGTATAAAACCTTCCTGAAGTAGTTTGAGGCATCAAATGGTATTTTGGGGGGTAAATATTTTTTTCTTAATCTTTCATCCTCTTACTATTCTACACATAGATACCTTTTCAATAGTGCAAGAATTTCCTCAATTGGAGTTTGTATGCAAACACTATGCCACCTAGAAGGTGACCTTCCTGTTTTGAACAACATGATTCGAGTGGATGCCATGTCAACCCGATTATTCATGGAAAATGGGTTATCCATGTGATCATGATGAATAATACTCTAAAAGAGTCAATATTATAACTCTAGTTAAGAGTTTAAGGATTCAAGCTTAACCACTAGTTGGCCATCGGGTTGTGTTATAACTGGGCCACTAGGTAGAAAAGGGATTCAATTTTATTTGAGTGCAATTTTTTCCATAGATGAATAGAGTAGCCAAGAATGGATAGGGATAGATAAAATAGAGAGGGTTTTATATTGTAGTAACCCACAATCCACAACTCTCACTTCTTTGTACTTTCATCCATTTTCCATTCAAGGAAAGAGAGCAAGCAGCCTCACTGTCCAAGTGGGTTTTCTCCTAAAAGTGTTTCCCAGGTTATATCTCGTGTCAATTGTGATTTATGATTTTTATTTCCCTGCTCTCTTTTTTTTACATATTTTATCTATTGTGCGATAGTAATTAACAATCCATAAATCTATATCCATAGCAATTTACGAATCAATATACAAATAATACAAAGAGTCAATTTATTTATAAATCATTATAAATCCCATCCCATAGTCCATTTTGGATTAGAAAAACATATTTATAAGTCAAAAGGCCAAAATTTATGTGGATTAAATCAATGGTTGTTGAGTCACTTCATGAAAATCAATAGTGGTTGAGTTTTGAACTTCCATAGGCCATAACATGAGTTCTCGATGTCTATTTTGGGAAAATGAGAGTTTGTCGGAAAGATAGATGAATGTGAACAAGTTGGGAGTGTTTATCAAGGTTAACATTATATATATATATATAGACACACACACATTAGTTGATAAAAATTAAAACAAGAATTGTTGCCAATTTCAGGCCTATCACCAAATTATTTTTTCTAATTATTTATAAGAAAAAGGAAAATTCAGAATATATGAAGCATGACCTAGCTTAGAGGATGAATTGCTAACTTCATATATATTTATTCAGTCAATACAAATATCCAAACCCTAAACATCTAGTAGTTCCAAAGATGAAAAAAATATTACAAATGGAAAAAATCATAATCAGAAGAGGTGGTTGTTGAGAATTAGTTCATTCCACTCACTGTCCTTCTACCATTTTGTGAATGTTCTTTATTTATTTTTTTAATCAATTCCCCACTTTCTTCCTAGTATTTGATCATCCATCTTTATGAATTGTCTTATATGTTTCTAAAGTTGATCCCTCACTATAATTTCTTTATCTCTTCAAGGTACCCTCATTTTTACTGGTCCATATGGGCCCAATCCTAGTCCCTTAAGGATCCACACCTTCACTTTTTATGTTAAGTATCAATATTTTGTGAATTGATTTAAGAACTTGGGTTTATTCAAAGCTTAAAATATATAAAATTATTTTTTGACTCTCACACAGAGTATTTTTTAGAAGGGCATATCATTTGTAGTTCTAAGACTTTTTAATAAGTGATGGGAATATCATGAATGATTTCCTATTCTATTATGAATTTAAATGCACGAATTTAGGACACACTCTCTTTATTTTTTTATTGAATTTTCTTCAAGTAAGTATCCCAATGGTGTGTGAATAAATGAATACATGAATGAATCTTGAAAGTATATATTTTATATTATCATTATTTCACTTTTATTTTGAAAACATCTAGTCCACTCGCAGATGCATGTGTTGAATGTTCATATTTGGTACTTGAGTTATTTGAATATCTGAGTGTGTTTGAAAAAAGAAGTACCACCTCTATAAAAACATAGATGGAACCTAAAAAATCCTTGGGAGCAATCTTTTCCCTAACATGAAAAGAACAACATTTTTGGAGAACACACTAGGAAGATGATCAATTTTCAAGGAATATAATACTTTCTTTTAAGGATCAGAAATTATTGAGAAACTAGAAGATTTTTGGGTCTAGTTCAAATTTTTTTTATTTTTTAAAATTAGGATTTCATTAATTTCTATCCAAATAGTTGAAGATGAATGAGGTTTCTAAAAATATCATTCAAATAACACTACATGGCCTTCAATACTATGGAAATTCAAGTAATTATATGCTATGTTGATTTCTTGAAGACTAATAACCATCTAAGATTTGGGAGTAAAAGGTCCCTAGTCACTCCATTATTGAAGACTCTGATTTTGAAGAAATATGCCCCAACAACTCAACTAAAAATATCCCATAATTTCATGAAATATTTGTATGGTTACTTCAAGGAAATTTTTCTTCCATGATGTGATGATGGTCTATATTCCCCACCAAGATCACAAAGAATTGTCCAAGCTATGGAAAAAAAGATAAGGCTCTCAAAGAAAGAAACTAGTGTACAAAAGTCCCCTCAACCTACAAGGAAAAAGTCATCTCTTGCCAAATATTTCCATATACAAGTTTCCCATATTCCCTAAAGATGATTTATACTATGTCACTGACTGAAGATGATGTTGTTTGCAGATTTTTTGTCTTGACTCTATAAGAAAATACTCATGAATGATTTTATCCATTGCTACCTAGCACCATCACAACCTAGGAAGTATGAGAAGATTTATTTGATGAGATATTTTTCTCAAAGAAATACCCATGTTCACTTTTCTTAAAGATGGATGAAATATAGATAAATGAAGAAGAGACAATTAAAGATTTCACTATTAGATTTATGAAATTTATTGCTGATATTCCTAAATAAATGTTTCCATATGATTTCATCATTTTTAGATATCATGAAAATGATTCTCTTAAAAACTTGAGATTTTTATTCGAGCAAGAAAGAAATTGTGATTAGAAAGAGCTAATGTAGCAAGCTCGAGTCATTGAAGAAAATATTCAATAAAGCAGTGTTGATCTCTTAAACTTTTCATTATCACTCTAAGAAAATAAAAAGGGGAATTTAGAAGGGAAATATATGAAAATATATGAAAATTTCCTTACATCAGATTATGTTCCTCAAGTTAATAATTAGAATGTTTTAGATGGATACCATCAGTCACATTCTGACAATGAGTTCAAAGATGGATTGAATGAAACTCTACTAGATACACATGAAGACTTCATTTAATATCATTGTGGTGAAAATATTGCAATGAGTTCTCAAAGGCCACAACTAGTTGATATAGAGATGGAAGAGGTCAGCGTGAGATGAGAAAGTGTTGTCACTTTAAATCTAATTTCAAGCTATTTATTTCTCATATCAAGTAGAGTATAATGAAAATTGGTCCTTACAATATCAATAGAAAAGGGACATCTATAACAAGATGGGTGGATCATATGTTTTATTTTAAAATATAGCAATATGTTGGTAAAAAACAAAAATCAACCCTCCAATTCTCCATGGATTTGCAATGTAATTTCATTTTTGTGGCTTCATAAGGGTAGAATTGTTATTGCTATATGGGTGAGTATCTTCATAACATTCCAATAAAGCAAAATTTTCAAACATAGTATAGAGAAAGCACATAAAATTATTATGCACATGGCTCCTTTGGAAGTATACTTATACTTGAGAGCTCCCATTTTCTCCAAGTATGTTAGGGTAGGCATATTTTCTCCATAGCCCAATAAATAAGGAAATTGGTTAGACTCTAATGTTCTTAGCACACCATAGAGGGTCATTGTCTCATAGTTGGAGCCTAATGTTGATGTGTTTCCATGTCACACGTTAAATAGAATGATTCATAAAACAACAAGCTTTCAGTCAATTTAAATGTTGCAAATCTTCTTGACTCAAGGCAAAGAAAGGATGGTTTTTCTTTTGAAAATAAATAAGGAAAGAAAATATACTATAAATAAATAAATCACGCATGTTAATCTTCTGATTGGATAGCCCTATGCCTCAACCTTGTTGGGAATTTTATAGAATAAAAAAGGAATGTCATATGCCAAATATGTCACTATTTTCCCCACATGTATCCATTTTTTCCTTTTTTATCATTATCTCCATTATTTATGTCATTTATCCATTTTCCTAAAGTGTTATTTTCATGAATTTCCTTACCTCCTCTTCTATTTTTACTTAGTCATTTACTTGAATACACTCCATTTTCTATTGCTTAGTTATTTTTGCCTTCATTCCTATTCTCCACACACTTGTTTTATTACTTAGTCAATTTTACCCTTATTTACTTTTACATTTCACACTTAGCTTATTTTCCATTTTGTTACACAATCCTTTCATTTCTTCACACACTTCTCACACTCCATGTTGGCATATCTTCTTCTAACACATGAAAGCCAGTTTGGGATATCATAACCAACCTTTTCTGGCATATCATTTCAATTTGGGAATTTTACCAAATAAAAAAGGAATGTCATATGCCAAAGATATCACTATTTTCCCCACATATCTCCATTTTTTCCTTTTTTATCATTATCTCCATTATTTATGTCATTTATCCATTTTTCTAAAGTATTATTTTCCTGAATTGCCTTACCTCCTCTTCTATTTTTCCATGGTCATAACCAACCCTTTCTAATGCATGGCTTTCTAATGCATGAAAGCCAGTTTGGCATATCATAACCCAACCCCAGTTTGGAATATCATAACCAACCCTTTCAAATGCATGGTTTTATAATGCATGAAATCCAATTTGGCATATCATAACCTATCATAACCAACCCCCAGTTTGGAATATCATAACCAACCCTTTCTAAATGCATGAAAGCCAGTTTGGGATATCATAACCAACCCTTTCTGGCATATCATTTCAATTTTACCCTTCAAATTATTGATATTTCTCATATAATTTGTATCTTAGGTTCATTTGGCATATCTTCTTTTGACACATAGAAGCTAGTTGGGCATATCCCAAGCTGACATTTGGAGGGCATTAGTTGAATAGATATGATTGGGCAATGAGATAGTAACAAAAAACTATATTATGTATATTCTATGAAAGGTTTTGTGTCTTTTTCTACTTCATATACAAATAATATAAAGAGCCCACTTGTTTATAAAGAACTATAAATCCCTTCCCATAATGCATGTGGGATGAGTGAAATAGATTTATAAATCAAAAGGTCGAGATTCATGTGGAGTAAATCGACAGTTGTTGAGTCACTTCATGAAATTCAATGGTGGTTATGTCATGAATTTAAAAAGGACATAGCTTAAGTTCCCTATGTCTATTTTGCGAATTTGAGAACACTTTGGAAATCTATAAGAGTGAAGAAAACATTATGAGTGGTCTCTAGTGCTACAATTTCGAACCTTTTTTTTTAAATGATTTACAAATAGACAAATATAGAATATATGAAGTGCGACCCATCTTCAAGGATAAATTCCTAACTTCATGGACCTTTATTCAATTAACACAAATATGGAAAAACCAATTGTCAAGAAGTTGGAAAGATGAATAAAATATTATAAAGGAACAAAATCACAATCAAAAGACATGGTTGAATAAAAATTAAAGAACAATCATGACCAATTTCAAGCCTATTTTTAAAATGATTTATGAAAAGAGAAATCTAGAATATCTGAAGTGGGACCCAGCTTGAAGGATGAATTCCTAACTTCATGGACCTTTATTCAAATAACACAAAGATGAAAAAATTAATTGTCAAGTAGTTGCAAAGATGAATAAAATATTATAAAGGAACAAAATCACAATCAAAAGAGGTGGTTGTTAAGAGATTTCATTCCACTCATCGTCCTTCTGCAATTTTGTGAGTGTTCTTTATTTTTTTTTAAGCAATTCCCCACTTTATTCCCAATATTTGGTCATATATTTGTATGGAATGTCTTATATGTTTATAAATCTCATCCTTGGCTACAATTTATTTTTGTCTTCTAGGTACCCTCATATTTACTATACCTTGGGAGCCTGATCCCAATCCCTTAGGGATGAAATCCTTCACATTTTATGTTAATTATTAGGATTTTGTGAGGTGATTTAGGCACATGACTTTATTTGAACTTAAATTTGCAAACTTAATTTTTTACTCTCGTGGAGAGTTATTTTCAAGAGAGAATTTATTTTATGGTCCTAACACCTTTTAATTAGTAGGAATATCATGAATGTTTTCCTATGCTCTTATAAATTTAAATGAATGAAAAAAAATTATAGATTTCCAAATATCTAAGCCTCATTCTCTTTATTATATCTATTGAGTTTGCTTCAAATAAGTATCCTCATGATGTGTGAATGGATAAGTGCAATGGATTGAATATTTAAGATACATATTTTGTGCTATCATTGTTTCATTTTTATTTTGAAAACATGTGGTCCACTCAGAGGTGCATGTGTTGAATGTTCAAATTTTGATACTTGAGTTATTTGAATATCTAAGTTTCCATGAACAGAGGAGTAACATCTCTATACAAACCCAGAGGGAACTTGAAAATAGGCCCAAGGAGGTTGACTTATTTCCCTAAGAAGAAAATACATAAGCAACTTCATTACATTAATTAATGATTTCATATACCAAAAAAGTAGTGGGCCTTTGTTGGTGGACGAATTTGCATGTTTTTACTCACTTTTTTACTCTGTTTCCTGTATCCATTTTACACCATGGTTAGTCAATTTACATTCTAAACTGCACAGGTATACCTCTTGTCATGTCGTTATGAACCATTATTCAATGAAGCATAGTCATAGGGGATTGTTGCCTAAGTGGATTGCTAATTCAATTGTTCTTGCAAATTTGGAGGAAGAATGATCAGGACCGTGGTTTAACAGATGGTGACCATCGAAATAACAGTGCTATCGTGAGACAATAGTTGCAATGGTGGATCAACCTGTCAATCTGTTAGCGCTTGAAATTTCACCTCAGGCTGAGAAAGGTAAACTTTAAGGCAACATCAAACCACTTAGCCTCGTAGCTAGCCCTACGGGGCAGGAGAGGGCTCTCTCCGATCTATCTCGGTAAAGATTTTCAACGGGTGAGATAACCAATAAGGAAACATTGATTTTAGGCTAGTAAACTGATAAAAAGGTTTGATTTGGGATTTTTAGGGTTTTGGTGGAAAATTGGGGAAAGGCAATTTTGGGTGCGGGGATTGGACACAGTTTTTGCAGGGGTTTCTTTGGGGCAAGGTAGGAGACTGTATTGATGCCTTTAAATTAAGTGAATGGGTAGGAATGACCGGTGAGGAGCTAAGGAGAGCAAGCAATCACCTTGATTTCTCCTTAAACAGATGAAAACATTGATATTAAGCAAATTTAAAAGCAGAGCATGGAAATCATGAATTCTACTTTAACACTTCATTTGCCTAATTTCAGAAGAAAAAGAAAGAGGATGATTTCACATAACACACTTACAAGTACAAAGAGAAGCACACCATCAATACATGTAACCATAGGCATCCCAGAAAGGACTGCAAAACCCTGGTCTTTCTTCCTTTGCCAAAATTGCAGAGATACAATGAATAATACAATAGAGCTTTCTCCCTCAAGAGTCCAACCCTGAAAATGACCAAGAAAGTACATAATATAGGCAATCTAACATCTTTCCTTGCCTCTAGGGGTCGAGCTCATCCTTCTAGGAGCTGTTTCAACCAATTCTAAACTAAGCACTAAAATCTAGGCAGTCAAAACAACTTGCCTCTATAAGCTAGGAAACCAATTCATTCATTAAATGTTTGCTATTTCATGAATGAATATTCTAGAATAGGTAAATAAGTGTCATATCAACATGAAAATACATTAATTACATCAAAGAGGGTGAAAAATCCCATCCCAAGTCAAAACTGGCCAAAGCTGGGCGAATTCCTGAGCTGTAGGTGAAAAATTATGAAAATTGCCTGATAGGTCGCGCCCTAATCCTAATAGGTCGTGCTTATTTGGAGCTCCGTTTGAGGCACTTCCAGGTGTCCAAATGAGGCAAAAGTGGGCTTGTTGGAAAGGTCTGGATGTCTACTTTCCAACCCAACTAGAATCTCTGAATTTGGTGGCCATTTGCCCCTCCAAAGTTGCAATCTCCCAAGACTGCTCCCTGTTTGTCAAAAAGGTGGCAGAAAGTCAATTTTTGCATGTTTTTTGACCTTCTAGAGGCTCAAAACTTGATGAAATCTCTTGGTAATTGTTGAGCAGGTGTATCTTTGCATGACAAATCCAGAAATGCTGAGTTTTCCCAAAATGAAGGTGCCCATCGAATAGGTCGCGCGCGGCGCGCGACCTATCAGGGAGAAAAACCTGTCTTTTGCCCAAAAATTCATAAGTGACCAAAAATGCTCAAATTTTTTTGAAATTTGTGCTGTAGTGAGGTCATTTAATATCATGCTCCTTCAAGGAAGCCTCAGCCAAGATGTGGAGGGGATCGAGCCTTTTTCGTCGTTTTAGTGCCTTGGCCAACCGCCCTTGAATCACCTTCATTTTCGCCTTGCATACGTGCATTCGGGCCCAATAGTGGTTTTTCATATTTCGGAGCAAGTCCTTATCTTTGTTGGCCTTGGTAGCAAGCAATAAACCTTGATGATTAGAGGCCTACCTGCAACCTTGAAGAGATTTGGGGTCAATTTGCAGTTTATAAGCAATTTTTTGTGGATGAATTCCCAACAGGTCGCGCCAGTGTATTTTCTCAACTGGTAAGACCCCCCTGACAGGTCGCGCGCACCCAACAGGTCGCGCGCTTTTGCAGGAGGCTTTTGGAGGCCTTCCCAGTGTCAGAATTGGGTGCAGGATAGCTCGTTGGAAAGGTCTTTGAGTCTACTTTCCAACCCAACTAGAATTTTTTAATTTGGAGTTCATTTTCCCTATCAAAAATCAAATCTCCCAAGACTGGTCAAAAAGTGCCAAATGAGGCTGCCTCAAGGAAGAGTGTTGTTGCAGTCAACTTTTGAATGCCTTCCTCAACCCCAAATTGAGCTCATGATAGCTCATTGGAAAGATATTTGTGTCTAGTTATCATTTTACCCATCAAGTAAATCATTTGGCCAACCAAGCTAGGAGAAAACTTGACTTTCCCAAGGTCACTTCAGAGGTTTCTTTGATTCTCCTGAGGCAACGGTATTCTTGACATTTCTCTCAAACCATGACACCTGTGAAAAACGTGAAGGAGGTTTTTATTCTTTGGAATTTTGTGGACAAAAACCTCTCTCAGTTTCCCAAAATTCATCTTTTATTTCTCTAAAACATCTTTTGAGTGAAACTTATCCCGATGTGTGAAACAAGGAATTTTGTCGAAATGAAGCGAAATGAAGGGGATAAGGGGCTTCTAAATTCTTGGGGAAATTTTTGGAAGTAGGGAGGGATGTTAGGAAGCAAGGGAAAGTGGAATCGTGGAGATCGAGTGAAGGGAAGGGGTCCAAAAGGTCACAACACAGGTCAAACCTAGAAAATTGCCAGGTTGTAGCTAGAAACTAGGGTTTGTGCAAAAATGAGGATTTTGGGGGATCTCAATGATGGGAAGTGTTTGATAAGGTACATGAAATATAGGGGAAGGTGTATGAACATCTGGATACAAGTTTTGTCGATGATTTGACCGTCCAGGAGAAATTGCCTTCAAAACCCTAGGAGAGGGAAATGAACCTTGCCTAGGTGCAACTGAAGCATGAACAAGGTGTAAAATGACTCATTAGACACTGACATGATAGTGACAACCCTATGAGTGATGATAGACTCGGCTGAATAGTAACATAGATTGGCGTTTGGGCAATTTTGAAAGGAGTGAAAGTAAACCCTAGACCTAATGCCTAGTGACCAAATTTTGCTTGAAGACTCACTGAAATGACAAAATTTGACCTTGACACTCTGAGACCACTTTGTAAGAGCACGTTTGATCACTGGAGGAAGGCTGGAAAGACTGACACTAACATTGGCTCCAATGGGGATGGTAGCTCCTTGGAGGTGCCAAGAACGACAGATCTCTAGAAGAGCTAGATCAGTGCTTTCAACCATTGGGCGATGGAGTCATTATTTTGAACGGAAAACACAAAACCTTTGACACATTTATTGAATGAAACCTGACTCAATCCGACACTATTATGAAACCTACATGACTGAAAACTAACTCACAAATGACTCATGACTGACTTAACTAAAACAAGAACTTACAAAGCTTATTGAAGGGCAGCAGTCCATCAAGATTTGAAATCATGATGACAACCACCTGTGTTTCTTACAAGACAATATACATCAAACTATATCAAAATGCCAATGCAACCAATCAAGCAGATGCCTTCTTGATTGATTCTCCTGTTCAGATCTTCTGGTCAACAATGAATACTGGTAACTAAGCATCCAAAAATATAGTCGACCATATTCTCCTTCAACACTGAATACTGCAATAACCATCTTCACTATTGATTGCAACAAGGCTGCCATTGGATCTTGAAAAACATGAAGTTTTTCCACTGCCACCTCCTGCTGAAAGAACAAGGTGTCCTTTGTTTCAAATTCTGATCTGCCTTCATCATGTGCTTCAGAAAGAATATGTTCCTGGTCCTCAAAAAATTCTGAACAAGTAGATGAGCAGATCTCCTCTTGAAATAACATTTCAAATCATGAGACATATGAGGAAGAATCTGAAATGGAATCCTGAATGGTCTGATCTTTTGTAGTTTGAATATATGGTAAGTCATCCTCATATGATATGATAGCCAGATTCTCATTACATTCATCAATATTATCATTTACATCGTCTGCCACAAATTCACTCAAAGAAACTTTTTCACTTGCTTGAGCAAAGATCTCACCTTGCTGTTCATGAGCTGACTGAATGACCTCCTCATGAAGACTCGATTCTAAAGACAGACTGGCAACACGACTGAGAACATTTGAATCCATACCGCTGTATATGATCTCAACAACAAAATTCTCCTTTTCAGGATTCAGCACAAGGTATTCTTGGTCATCATGATCTGAATGTTGATCTGAAATAGCTGACTTGACTGCATCACATTCTATAATCAACACTGGACTTACATGCATGTTGCTTTCTTCTGTGGGCAGATCTGAAATGTCATTCTCCCTTTCATCATTTTCAGCCATATTATTTTCAACCTGCTGATCTTGACAAGTATCCTCTAAGATTTCTGTGTGCTGCTGAAATGGATTCTCATACAGAGCCTCCATAATCTCAACGTCCATAAAATTATCATCTTCATAATATTTCTCAAGGCTTTCAATAAAACTATAAGCATGCTTGCAACAGTCATGAACTAAATTTAATGATGGATAAGATGCTTGATATCTTTCAATGAACATAGCATGAAAATCCTTTAAACAGTAAATACAAGCAGGCGGCAAACTTTCATACCATGATTGGGCTTCACCTTCCAGAGTGGCCAGGAATATCTTCATCAAGCAATCTTCAGGAAAATCCACCTTCAACTTGCGAATATGCATATGAAATCTAACTAGATGTAAAGCAGCATCCTTCTTACCATCATCATTAAATATAGGCAAATTCCTTGACCAATCTACCTTTGGAATTTTATTTGGAAAACCAGGGATTTGATCTTGGCTCAAGGGAGCATATCTTCTTGTGATTTGGTCCATCTTGAAAAGCTCAAAGCTACTAATCTCTCTGCAGTGAAGTCACCATGAAGCATTGATCTCTGGAGTTTTCAGTGAAGGAGTCGCCAGTGAATGATTTCAGCCTTGTCAATGTCTGATCGTTGTCCACTATCAACAATCAGATCTAAATTTGATACATGTACTGGGGTAAAATGCAAATGAAGTGCTGTATTCACAAGCTCACGGAGATTTACTGAAGCAGCGTTTATCTACTTCCGCTTATGCAAAGCAAAAGCGTTTCGAAGGCTAATTGGCGTAACTTCAGGCTCCGTCTAAGACTTATGAAGCAAACACATCAATCAATAGACAAGTTTTTCTCCCCAGTATGGTCACCAATATGTTAGCGCTTGAAATTTCACCTCAGGCTGAGAAAGGTAAACTCCAAGGCAACATCAAACCACTTAGCCTCGTAGCTAGCCCTACGGGGCAGGAGAGGGCTCTCTCCGATCTATCTCGGTAAAGATCTTCAACGGGCGAGATAACCAATAAGGAAACACTAATTTTAGGCTAGTAAACTGATAAAAAGGTTTGATTTGGGATTTTTAGGGTTTTGGTGGAAAGTTGGGGAAAGGCAATTTTGGGTGCGGGGATTGGACACAGTTTTTGCAGGGGTTTCTTTGGGGCAAGGTAGGAGACTGTATTGATGCCTTTAAATTAAGTGAATGGGTAGGAATGACCGGTGAGGAGCTAAGGAGAGCAAGCAATCACCTTGAGTTCTCCTTAAACAGATGAAAACATTGATATTAAGCAAATTTAAAAGCAGAGCATGGAAATCATGAATTCTACTTTAACACTTCATTTGCCTAATTTCAGAAGAAAAAGAAAGAGGATGATTTCACATAACACACTTACAAGTACAAAGAGAAGCACACCATCAATACATGTAACCACAGGAATCCCAAAAAGGACTGCAAAACCCTGGTCTTTCTTCCTTTGCCAAAATTGCAGAGATACAATGAATAATACAATAGAGCTTTCTCCCTCAAGAGTCCAACCCTGAAAATGACCAAGAAAGTACATAATATAGGCAATCTAACATCTTTCCTTGCCTCTAGGGGTCGAGCTCATCCTTCTAGGAGCTGTTTCAACCAATTCTAAACTAAGCACTAAAATCTAGGCAGTCAAAACAACTTGCCTCTATAAGCTAGGAAACCAATTCATTCATTAAATGTTTGCTATTTCATGAATGGATTTTCTAGAATAGGTAAATAAGTGTCATATCAACATGAAAATACATTAATTACATAAAAGAGGGTGAAAAATCCCATCCCAAGTCAAAACTGGCCAAAGCTGGGCGAATTCCTGAGCTGTAGGTGAAAAATTATGAAAATTGCCTGATAGGTCGCACCCTAATCCTAATAGGTCGTGCTTCTTTGGAGCTTCGTTTGAGGCACTTCCAGGTGTCCAAATGAGGCAAAAGTGGGCTTGTTGGAAAGTTCTGGATGTCTACTTTCCAACCCAACTAGAATCTCTGAATTTGGTGGCCATTTTCCCCTCCAAAGTTGCAATCTCCCAAGACTGCTCCCTGTTTGTCAAAAAGGTGGCAGAAAGTCAATTTTTGCATGTTTTTTGACCTTCTGGAGGTTCAAAACTTGATGAAATCTCTTGGTAATTGTTGAGCAGGTGTATCTTTGCATGAAAAATCCAGAAATGCTGAGTTTTCCCAAAATGAAGATGCCCATCGAATAGGTCGCGCACGGCGCGCGACCTATCAGGGAGAAAAACCTGTTTTTTGCCCAAAAATTCATAAGTGACCAAAAATGCTCAAAATTTTTTGAAATTTGTGCTGTAGTGAGGTCATTTAATATCATGCTCCTTCAAGGAAGCCTCAGCCAAGATGTGGAGGGGATCGAGCCTTTTTCGTCGTTTTAGTGCCTTGGCCAACCGCCCTTGAATCACCTTCATTTTTGCCTTGCATACGTGCATTCGGGCCCAATAGTGGTTTTTCATATTTCGGAGCAAGTCCTTATCTTTATTGGCCTTGGTAGCAAGAAATAAACCTTGATGATTAGAGGCCTACCTGCAACCTTGAAGAGATTTGGGGTCAATTTGCAGTTTATAAGCAATTTTTTGTGGATGAATTCCCAACAGGTCGCGCGCGCCCAACAGGTCGCGCCAGTGTATTTTCTCAACTGGTAAGACCCCCCTGACAGGTCACACACACCCAACAGGTCGCGCGCTTTTGCAGGAGGCTTTTGGAGGCCTTCCCAGTGTCGGAATCGGGTGCAGGATAGCGCGTTGGAAAGTTCTTTGAGTCTAATTTCCAACCCAGCTAAAATTTTTCAATTTGGAGTTCATTTTCCCTATCAAAAATCAAATCTCCCAAGACTGGTCAAAAAGTGCCAAATGAGGCTGCCTCAAGGAAGAGTGCTGTTGCAGTCAACGTTTGAATGCCTTCCTCAACCCCAAATTGAGCTCATGATGGCTCATTGGAAATTTATTTGTGTCTAGTTATCATTTTACCCATCAAGCAAATCATTTTGCCAACCAAGCTAGGAGAAAACTTGACTTTCCCAAGGTCACTTCAGAGGTGTCTTTGATTCTCCTGAGGCAACGGTATTCTTGACATTTCTCTCAAACCATGACACCTGTGCAAAAAGTGAAGGAGGATTTTATTCTTTGGCATGTTTTGGACAAAAACCTCTATCAGTTTCCCAAAATTCATCTTTCATTTCTCTAAAACATCTTTTGAGTGAAACTTATCTCGATGTGTGAAACAAGGAATTTTGTCGAAATGAAGCGAAATGAAGGGGATAAGGGGCTTCTAAATTCTTGGGGAAATTTTTGGAAGTAGGGAGGGATGTTAGGAAGCAAGGGAAAGTGGAATCGTGGAGATCGAGTGAAGGGAAGGGGTCCAAAAGGGCACAACACAGGTCAAACCTAGAAAATTGCCAGGTTGTAGCTAGAAACTAGGGTTTGTGCAAAAATGAGGATTTTGGGGGATCTCAGTGATGGGAAGTGTTTGATAAGGTACATGAAAGATAGGGGAAGGTGTATGAACATCTGGATACAAGTTTCGTCGATGATTTGACCGTCCAGGAGAAATTGCCTTCAAAACCCTAGGAGAGGGAAATGAACCTTGCCTAGGTGAAACTGAAGCATGAACAAGGTGTAAAATGACTCATTAGACACTGACATGATAGTGACAACCCTATGAATGATGATAGACTCGGCTGAATAGTAACATAGATTGGCGTTTGGGCAATTTTGAAAGGAGTGAAAGTAAACCCTAGACCTAATGCCTAGTGACCAAATTTTGCTTGAAGACTCACTGAAATGACAAAATTTGACCTTGACACTCTGAGACCACTTTGTAAGAGCACGTTTGATCACTGGAGGAAGGCTGGAAAGACTGACACTAACACAATCAACACATTGCTATATTTATATTTTGTTTTGCTTTGTGAACTACTATGTAATTGTAAGCAGATAGTTGTTGTAATTATAGGAGTTGTTAGTATTAACAAATTATATAATTAGAGATACAAGGCTGTGAAAGCCGAAATTTAAGATCGCAGAGAATTACGTTAACTTTGAGTATGTAATAGCATACCTTGTAATACCCTTTTGATTAATGAAATTCTAATATTTTGAGCATTTCGTGACTTCTTGATCTTTCCATATCCCTGATCAAGGAGTTGGGCCCACTATCCTGACTAGGTGTAGTTGGATAGATGTGTGCATAGGTTTATTTTGGTTACATTATTTATTGTTGTGAATGATTATCAATGTGTTTTTTTAAGTCTTACTTTGTTGTTACTCTTATCGTTTTTACAGTCATTACTTGCTATTACTCTTATTTGTTGTTATAGTTATTGCTTGTTGTTGCATATTGTTAAGTTTATAATTGAATGTTCAATACTAGGCACGGAAATTGTGGCCTGCATACACTTTGCATGATAGCCTTGAAATAACTCGTAAAGCCCCTGGTTGAAAATTAATGTGGAATTGGGTGAATTTCACTATTCATACCTGAATGCCAACATTTTGGCATCATTTTCGGGGAGGCTATCGAAGGCATGAAAATACGACCAATATTGACCATAGGACTGATCTCTCATCTTAGGGAGGGAATTTTTCACCCTACTCCAGGTCCTGAGCATTAGATCGTTTTGGTTGCCCTCATTTATTTTTGTTTTTTAGGACCACTCTCTCTTCCTAGTGAAGGAATTTTTCACCCTGCTCCAGATCTAGAGAACTAGATTGTCTTGTTTTCTTTTTCATAGGAACCACTCTCTCATCCTAGGAAGGGAATTTTTTATGTCACCCTATTTCAGTGCCTGAGCTTAAATTTGTGATTTCTTTATTTTCTTCTTTTTCTTTCCTTTTAGGGGCCACTCTCTCGTCTTGGGGAGGGAATTTCTCACCCTGCTCTAGGTCCTAAACTTTCAATTTTCTTGAATGTTTTCCTTTTATTATCTGATTGCATGAACAGGGATATAAAGAAAAGGGGCAGAGGAAGACCCCTGAAAAGAATTAGGAGAGATATCTGCATAAATACCTACATCCAAGAGATCATTTCAAGATCTGAGTCAAGAGCGTCATCATGAGATGTTGTTAGGGTGATATCTCATACGAGATCTGGAGGACAATCAATGTCATAACCAGAACCTCCCCCAATAATAGAAGTGCAATTCAGGGAAGAAGAAGTAGCAAGTGAGTATCCGAGGAACTTCATACTGCAAGTTTAGAGGAATAAGATTTGAGGGAATTCTCTGGACCATTTAATCGAGGGAGTGTTGTCAAACAGTCTCAACCGCCTGTTATAGAAAAATCAGAACCAGAACCTATTGAGATTCCAAGCGAATATTGGAAGATATTCATGGCTCCTGCCACTTCTTTGATCGAATTCCCAATTGGCTATATCATAGGTGATGCACCTATGTAGCATATTACTTTAACAACATTACCTAATTTCCATGGTCTTTCTTCTGAGGATATGGACACATTCCTTTTTGAATTCAACGTTGTTTGTCAGGGGTATGATTATATTTCTGATGCTTAGATATTGAATATATTCCCTAGTACTTTGAAGGGAACAACTTTGAGATGGTTTATGGGTTTAGGGGGAAAATCTATTACTACATAAGACAATCTGAAGATGATTTTCCTTGAGAAATATTAAGACTACTGCAAATCCCGAGATGTGAAGGAAAAAATATTTAAGATTATGCAAAAAGAGGATGAGAACATGGAGAACTTTATGGAGTGTTTTCAATATACTTTGTGGAGATGAGGCCATCGTGATCTGGATAATAATATCTTGAAAATAATCTTTCTTCGGGAACTAAGGGATGAATCTTTGGAACTATTGAATGTAATAGGAAAAGGAGACATATCACAAGAGGAATTTGATTCCATCTGTGAATTATGCATCAAGTGTTCATGAGGAGCTGTGAGGCATAAGCATGGGATCCGAACTCTCAAGACATCCAGCAGTGGAGTTACAAAAGAAGAAATTGGGAACTTGCTGGTCAACTTGAGAACCGATATCTTGAGCACATTATCATCACAGCCAGATGTTTTGCAGGAAAAACAAAAGCAGATAGACACAGAGAATGCTATGTCCATTTTCTGCCCTCAATGTATGGAGAAGCACTCGCTGAAGGAATTCTCATTAAATTTAATCGATACTTGTGCGATATGTGAACAGAGTCATTCCACTTGAACCTGTCCATCTCTTCCTGGGCTGAAGGCAGTTTTTCAGGGAACAAATGAAGAATTAGATCAGTTTTATTTCATGGGATCCAAGAAACCATGGAAACCATGGCCATAGAACATGAATCAAGGTATGCCTCAAGACCCTTCTCAATATTTTAATAATTTGAATTTTGGGCCTCATTATGTACCTTTTTCACCTTCATGGCCGCAGTATTATCAATATCCAATGCCCTGGAAACCATGGTACCCTCAATCTGGTCCAAACCCTTCATGGTCCCAGAATTGGCATGGACCTCCTCCTCCTTCAGGACAATTCTCCCATCCTATGCCACAAAAATAGCTACAGTTGTATTCTAATGCGTCCACTAATAATCCTCCTCTTCGTCCACAACTTCCTGTTCAGTCCAATCCAAATCCAAATAATATAGGGGCTCATCAAGTTGAGACACTCAACCTCCCTCAATATAGTATTGCCACCGCGGAATGTAACGAATTGAATCTCTGATCCGATCGAGTGGTGAATACTCAGACTTCACCAATAATTGTTGAACATATGGATGATGAAGTCTCAGAACTAGAACTTAGAGATTCTAATAGAATAACTGGGGATGAGTCAATACAAATTCCTATGAAACAACAAACCCCTTCACAAATAATTGTTACTAGAGGATGTCAGATTGGTCCACCTTATCCTGATAGATTATCATTGAGAAAATAGATTCCTTGTTTTGAATTTGAATTTTTAGGGGAATTGCAGAATTTATTTGTCAAGATCCCATTACTTCAGGTTATGAAGGATGTACCGATTTATGCCAAAACAATTAAAGAATATTTCTCTAAGAAACCTAGCAGAAAATCAAAGGATCCACTCACCATTCACGTTATGGGAAAACTAACAGACATAATGTTGGGGAAGCCTATACTTGTTAAATACGGGGATCCATGGAACCCGATTTTGATAGTACAGATTAATGGGGTTGATATCCCAATTGTACTGGTAATTTGGGTGTAGAAATTAATGTCATAACCTCTGCAACTATGATTACCTTGGGTCTGCGAAACCTTAAACCAACTCCCACAGTCCTAGAATTAGCAGACCGGTCTACTATAAGACCGGTAGGGAATTTGGAAGATATAACTATTTCAGTAGACTCATGGAAATACCCTATCGACCTTTTGGTTTTACATAATCAATTCCCAGCTGGTGGAAATCCTTTGATTTTAGGAAGACCTTGGCTTGCGACTACGGATGCTTACATTGGGTGTCGGTCTGGAAATATGGTAATATCCAATGGGGAAGTTACAAAGAATCCTATCCTCTACCCCTTGCGAAACCAAGTTCTTCATATAAACCAGGATTTACCTTGATGCAAAAAATCTCTACCTATGAAAGTGCCTGAATCTGAGAATGAAGAATTTAGACCTATC
This sequence comes from Pinus tabuliformis, assembly GCA_031772625.1. Taxonomy (NCBI): domain Eukaryota; kingdom Viridiplantae; phylum Streptophyta; class Pinopsida; order Pinales; family Pinaceae; genus Pinus; species Pinus tabuliformis. The sequence goes on from CM062817.1 coordinate 825,374,825, forward strand.
CTTACCATTAGTAAGGCTCTTTGTTTCAAGGATGAAACAGAGGATGATTCCATTAACACTTTTCTTAGCAGTCCCAACTCCATTTCTGACCCAACCCACTAGCTATTTGAATATGTCATGAGTTACAGTGTTCAGGAAGATATGGAACTAGAAAAAGAAGTTGGAAATATTCCTATAATTATACCTCGTGACAGTATTTATGTAGAAATTGAGCCAGGAAAAATGTTTAATATTAATCCTGACCTTTCCCCTCCCAAACCAAACGGTTACTGAAGGTCCTTCGGGAACATAAAGAAGCCTTTTCTTTGGAGTATACAGATATGAAAGGAATCTTTGTTGATTTATGCACTCATCACATATACATTAAATAATAATGTAGACATGTTAGGAAACCATAGATAAGAATGAATCCTGCCTTAAAAAACATTGTCAAATATGAATTATAGAAGCTATTATATGTGGTTTTTATTTATCTAATATCATACGTTCAATGGGTTTCCCCACTGGTATTCCTAAGAAGAATGGCAAGTGGCAGATTTGTGTGGATTATAGGGAATTAAATAAACCGAATTTAAAAGATCATTTTCCCTTACCCTTTATTGAATAGGTCCTTGATACATTAACTGGAAGGAAGTTTTTCTCCTTTATGGATGGATTCAACGGATACAACTAGATACAAATAGCTCCCATGGATCAAGATAAAACTACCTTCACATGCCCTTGGGGAACCTTTTCTTACTGAATCCTCCCATTTGGTCTCTATAACGCACCCGCTAGCTTTCAAAGGGAAATATTACGAAATTTTCTTGATCTAATCAATGATAGTGTTGAAATCTACATGGATGACTTCACCCCATATGGGGATTATTTTGAAGAAGGTCTAGAAAACTTAGATAAAGTACTTAAAAGACGTAAGCAAACACATGTTTCTCTTAGTACAATAAAATGTCACATGATGATGAAGGAAGGAATAGTAATGAGACACTTGCTTTCAGCTGTAGGAATTCGAGTTGATCATGCTAAGGTAGAGGTAATATTGAATTTCCCTACACCTACGACACCGACACAAGTACGTAGCTTCATCAGTTATGACGGTTATTATAGGCATATTATAGAAAAAAAATTCTAAGACAACATTCCCACTTTTTCAACTATTACCTAAAGATGCAGAGTTTGTGTGGATAGATGAATGTGAAGTAGTCTTTAAGGAAATCAAAGAACTAGTTTGTAAAGCTCTGATATTATGTGGTATTGACTGAAATCTCCCATTTCATATCTCTACAGGTGCTTCTGAAATAGCAGTAGGGGTAGTCCTGTGACAATAGGAGGATAAAAAATCGTATGTGATCTATTATGTTAGCAAGAAATTGACTCCTCCTGAATTGAACTACACGGTAACTGAAAAGGAGTTCTTCGTTGTTATTTATGCTATTAATAAGTTTCAGCATTACATTATAGGGTATCCTACTTTCGTGCACACTGATCATACAGCTATCAGGTATCTAATGAATAAACCGATAACCCCTAGTCGTATTACAAGATGGTTGTTGTTAATTCAAGAATTTGGTATTACCATTGTAGATAAGCCAGGGAAAGATAATGCAGTTGCAAATTTCTTATCTAGGATGGATACTAGTGATGAAGGTACACCTGTAGAGGATAGTTTTCCAGATGAACATCTCTTTTCAATTTCTACTCACACTCCATGGTATGCAGATATTGCTAACTATCTTGCTATAGGAAAAGTGCCTCAACACCTACCATATAAAGAAAAACGAAATATTATCCTTCATAGTGCCTGACATTCATGGATACAAAAATATCTCTTTTATACAGGACTCGACCAACAAATCTGACACTACATAAGTGAGGATGACATCTATGATGTCCTGAAAGCTACTCATGATGGCCCGTGTGGGAGACGTTTTGCAAGTAAGCGGACAGGTCATAAGGTGTTGCAAATGGGGTACTATTGGCCTTCTATTTTTCATGATGCAAGGAAATATGTTTGAGTATGTGATAGTTTCCAACAGATGGGTTAGCTTGGTTGGGTAGATGAGATGTTGTTTTAGCCTCAACTAGCTCTTGAGCCCTTTGAAAAATGGGCTATTGAATTCATTGGGCCATTCAATCCACCTTCACATCAAAAAGTTCACATTCTAGTTTCCACGGATTATGTGACAAAGTGGGTAGAGGCCAAGGCTATTGTGAAAGAAACAAAACAAGTTGTCTCAGAATTTTTATTTGAAGAAATTTTTGCTCGGTATGGAGCTCCGAGGGAGATAGTTTCATATAGAGGGGCATAGTTTACATCACATTTGATAGCATTAATTATGAAGAAAAATGGAATCAAGCATAGGGTAACATCTCCATATCACCCTCAGGTGAATGTTTAAGTCGAGAGCACAAACAAGGTACTGGAAAATATTCTTACAAATACCGTAGCAAACCATCACCGAAATTGGGCTGAAAAACTTCCTAAGGCACTGTGGGCATATATAACAACATGGCAAAACACAACAGGATTTTCACCATACGATCTTGTCTATGGGAAATCCACTTTGTTTCCAGTGGAATTCAAAATTAAGATGCTCAGGACAACCCTTGAAGTAGGTTTGAATATTTCAGAAGCCCAGAAACACTGACTGGAACAGTTAAATGAGTTCGATGAAATTTATTTGGTAGTTGTCTAGAATACTTCTGCAATTCAGCAACAGCGAAATAAATGGCACGACAGATTTATTAAGAAAAAGGTTTTTCAAAGAGGAGATTGGGCATTTCTCTATGATTCTCGGTTCAAAGATTTTAAAGGAAAACTCTGCTCTAAATGGATGGCACCATATGAAGTTGACACAGTGTTTGATAACGGGACTATTAGACTTATACCAATTTATGAGGCACACACTCCTCTTCTTGTAAATGGACACTGCCTCAGACTGTATCACTGTACAGTTTCTAAAGACTCCTAAAGACTCCTTTATTAAACATTTCTCTGATAGTTCTAGATTTGAAATTTCTAGTGCAGAGAACTCTTCCTTTGCACCTCTGATCTAAAAAAGGAAACAATAATATATATCTATATCTATAAATATATATATATATATATATATATATATATATATATAATAAAATGTTGTTACTACTCTATCATTCTTTTTCTTGCAGGTACTTCAATAGTGTTGTTACTCCTCTAGTGTTGTTACTTTGTTCGTGACGATTTCATCTAAGTAATTCACTGGTCTTGTTACTCCTCCAATGTTATTACTTTGTTCGTGACGATTTCGTTTAAATACTTCACTAGTGTTGTTACTCCTCTGGTGTTGTTACTCTATGGCGATTTCATCTAAGTACTCTAGGGTTGTTACTCCTTCAGTGTTGTTACTCCTTTGGTGTTTTTACTCCTCAGTTGTTGTTACTCTGTGGCAATTTCGTCTAATTACTCTGGTGTTGTTACTCCTCCAGTGTTGTTACTCCATTCGTGGAAATTCTGGCTAAGTGTTCAAGCGGTGTTGTTACTCCTCGGGGGTTGTTACTCCCCCCGATGTTGTTACTCCTCGGGTGTTGTTCCTCCCTCCGATGTTGTTACTCCTCTGTTGTTGTTACTCCATCAAGCTAAGTCTCCAGGTATGTCCCCGATCGACTTTGTGGATTTGATCGATAATTCATTTGACATGACTCGACATGATTGTGGACGGTGATCCCTTAGTTGCGGGGCGGGTATTATAATAAATACAAAGATGCCATAGTTAAAATGTCGCAATGACTTGTCATTATCACCATTGAACTTTGTGCTAGTGCATACACTCCACGACCCCCGCCATATTTCGCCCAGTTATCTATATGTATCGGCACTTGAAATAAGTACGACTATGTTAATGGATGGTCCTTTCCAATACTGTGAAACTATTAACATAGTTACTGTTAGAGCTCAAATCTACCTCAGGGTGAAAGAAGGCAGAATTCAAGGTAACATCAAACCACGCTCAGCCTCGTAGCTAGCCCTACGAGGACAGGAGAGGGCTCTCTCCAGGTCAATCTCAGCAAAAGATAATCTATGGGGCTTGAGATGACTGAAATACAAACTAATTTTAGGCTAGGTATGAAGTGCAAGGATTTGATTTGAGTTTTTGAGGGTTTTGTTGGAAAAAGGGAAAGGAAAATTTGGGTCCGGGGATGAGGCTAAATTTTTGCAGAGTTCTGGTTGGGGCAAGGTGGGCAGTAGTTTTGATGCTTTAGATTAAATGAATGGATAGAAAATACCATTGAGGAGCTGAAGAGGGCAAGAGGGTACCAAGAATCCTCTTCAAATTGAAGAAAACTTTGAAAATTAAACAAACTAACAGGCAGAGCACAACAAACTCATGGATTCTACCTGTGTCACTTAATTTGTTTAATTCAGAAGCAAAGAGAAGGGAAATGGAATACATAAAATATCAATGAACTTACAATTACATGAAGAAACACACCATCAAAACACAAAGCCACAAGGATCCCAACAAGTGCTGCAAAACCCTGGTCTTTCCTTAGCCAAAAATGCAAAAATGAAATGTACAATGGAGTGCCAAGCAATCCCAATTATCCAACCATGAAAATGATTGAGAAATTACATGATATAGACAAGCCTAACTCCTTCCCATGCCTCTAGGGGTCGAGCTCATCATTCTAGGAGTTGTTTCAACCATATCTAAATAAGGAACTGAAAAATACGCAATGAAACAACTTGTCTCTATATGCTAGGAAACTGATTCATTCATTTAATTTTCACATTTTAGTGAATGAATCATCTAGAACAAGTAAAAATGTGCCAATATTACATCATGGTCATCAAATTACATCATGGTAGATCAATAGTTACATCAAAAAGTAAAACTAGTAAAAACTGGGTGAATTTTTGAGCTGAAGAGTGAAAATGAGGCCAAATTTCTCTATGCGCCGCGCCCAAATTCTCTATGCGTCATGACACTTTGGAGCTGATTTTGAGGCACTTCCTGATGTCCAAATTGAGCCCAAGATAGCTCGTTGGAAATCCCTGCCTGTCTACTTTCCAACCCAAGTGGAATTTTTCAATTTGGCCTCCATTTGCCCCTCCAGAAGTCAGTTCTCCCAACACTACTTCCTGTGTGTTAAAATAGGGGCAGTGACGTCATTTTTTGAGTGTTTTTTGACCTTTTGAGGGCTCAAAACTTGCCCAAATTTCTTGGCTATAGGTAAGAAAACATAATTTATCATGAAAAATCCAAAAATGCAATGTTTTTTTGATTTGGAGCCCTCTAGCAAAAGCGAGGGCCACGTGGCGCGGCGCATAGGGAGGAAAACTCTGTTTTTTGTGCAAAAAATTTCCAAAATGAAAAAATTGCTCCAAATTTCTTGAAATTTGGGCCGAGTCATCTCTATCAAGTGCTGTGATGGGCCAAGGAAGCCTCAGCCAAGATTTGAAGTCCTTCATCCTCTTTTTCGACGTTTTGGTGTCCTCCTGGTGCATGCAGTTTCAGTGGTGGAAATCACTATCTTGTTCATATGATATGTCGGTGTCCATCTCCATGGTGCTGCAAGGTGTATGTAAAGTGTATGTTTGGTTTATTGAAAATGAGAAATGAAGACTTGATGTCTTTGTCTCCAAGTGGCAAATATGCCAAAGAGAAATGAGGGACTGTGAGAAATATGGAACAGTAGGTATAATGGAGTGAGGGAAAGGATATGTTTCAATCAAGTGAAGCCTTCAATGTGAGGACAGTCACTTGATTGTATTTTAGGAGTGTGATGTTTGGGGATTTAGGAATTTTGCAAATGGTATGGGAAAGAGAGAGTAATAGGGTATGGTATGGTTTAGGGATAGGAAAATAGGACTTTAGAAATAAGTGATTTGGGATGTAGAGGAACAGGGGATTTAATAGGGATGATGGGTTTAAGGTGAGGGAAAGATAGTGGAGAATTAATGGACTAAGGGACTATTTTGGATAGATTTTAGTTTAATGAAATGTGGGATGTTTTTGGATTTTCGCATAAGATTAGGGTTTGGGGATTTACAATTGGGATTTTGGGAAAGGAAACTTGGGATAGAGGATTAGTGAATTTAGGGGGTAGGGGAACTTAGGGATGAAATCAAGGGACAAATGGGAGAAGGGAGTGATGGAGGAATGATAAACTTGGTAGAAAATAGTTAATCAAACCCTAGGCAACAAGTTTCTTGGAATTTCAAATGGTAGGGTTTGATTTTTGTTGAACAATTACCATTCATTAACCACCATGATATAGCACCAAACTTGGATAAAAAACAATGATGGAGGGTCTACCTACTTGTCACAAAGCAAAGCCGTGTGATTTTTGGCGATTTGGGCGAATCCTGGAAGTTTTTGGGCTCTTTGGTTGTATGCGCTGTGCATCAAGCCCAACGCGTTTCTCCTTCTCTATGTGCCGCGCCAGTGTATTTTTACACTGGAAATTTGAGCCCAATGCGCCGCGCCACCTGCCCTATGCGTAGCGCTTTTTACAACAGATTTTTGGAAGCCTTCCCGATGTCCAAATTGGGTACATGATAGCTTTTTAGAAAGGTCTTTGAGTCTACTTTCCAACCCAACTAGAAGTTTTCAATTTTGACTTAATTTTCCCTATAAAAAATCAAATCTCCCAAGGCTGGTCAAAATGTGCCAAATGAGGCTGCCTCAAGGCAGAGGGCTGTTGCAGTCAACTTTTGAAGGTGTTCCTCAACTCCAAATTGAGCTCATGATAACGCATTAGAAATATATTTGTGTCTAGTTATCATTTGACTCATCATGCAAGTCATTTGGCCAACCAAGCTAGGAGAAAGCTTGATTTTCCCAAGGTCACTTTAGAGGTGCATCAATTCTCCCGAGGCAACTGTATCTTTGACATTTCTATAAAACCATGACACCTGTGTAAAAAGTGAAAGAGATTTTTCTTCCTTGGCCTATTTTGGACAAAAACCTCTCTCATTTTTCCCAAATTCATCTTTTCTTGCTCAAAAACATCATTGGAGTAAAACCTATCCCGATGTGTGGAACAGGGGATTTGTCGAAATGAAGCGAAATGAAGGGGATAAGGGGCTTCTAAATTCTTGGGAAAATTTTTGGAAGTAGGGAGGGATGTTAGGAAGTATGGGAAAGTGGAATCTCAGAAATTGAGTGAGGGGAAGGGGTCCAAAATGGCTAAACACAGGCCTAGCCTCGAAAATTGTCAAGTTGTAGCAAAAAACTAGGGTTTGTGGAAAAATGAGGAATTTGGGGGATCTGAGTGATGGGAAGTGTTTGATAAGGTACTTTGAGGATAGGGGAAGGTGTATGAACATCAAGATACAAGTTTTGTTGATGATTTGACCATCCAAGAGAAATTGCCTTCAAAACCGTAGGAGAGGGAAACGAACTTTACCTAGGCGCAACTGAAGCATGAACAAGGTGTAAAATGACCCATTGGAACCTAACATGATGATGACAACCCTTTGAATGATGGTACACTCAGCTGAATGGTTAAATGGACTGACATTTGGACAACTTTGGAAGGAGTAAAATCAAAGCCTAGACCCAATACCTAGTGACCAAATTTTGCTTGAAAACTCACTAAAATGACAAAATTTGACCTTTACACCTTAAAATCACTTTGTAAGAGCATGTTTGATCACTGGAGGAAGGCTACAAAGACTGACACTAACATTGGATCCAATGGGGATGGTAGCTCCTTGGAGGTGCCAAGAATGCCAGATCTTTGGGAGAGCAGACCAGTGCCTTATCCATTGGGCAATGGAGTCAAAACTCAAGCTGAAATGCATGACTGAAAACTAACGACTTGACGACACAAACAAACTCTCACTCAGCTAAAAACTGACTCGATACTTAAACACAACCAACAAACTGGAAATGATGCTCAAAGTAGAGCTTATTCATCAAAACCTACTCTAACAGTTCTTTTCACCACCCGATCAAGTGAAATGGAACAGCCAATGCAACCATGTAAGAATCATGGCTGATATTTGATTTCTTCCCAAATGCTTTGTGATGCGCAGGAAAAGGGAAGAATCGAAAGGCAACTCCCATGGAAACTTGGAATCAAGTTGACTGCTGATAAACTTGCAAAGCATGAATTGACTGGATGACTTCAAGAATACTGTGAAAGGATCTTCATAAACATCGCTACTGATTTCCATTAACACATTACTGCTCTAGTCCAAGTAATCTTCATAGCTGGATATTAAAATTTTCCTCACATCTGCACTGTCTTTCTCTGATGATTGCAGCAAGCTGTCAAAAGGATCCTAAATTTCGTGAATAACCAAACTCTGTTGTTGTTTCCAAATAGAACAAAAATATCCTTTATCAATCTCCTCATATGACTGTAAATCTTGGTATGGGGTATGCAATGAAAAATCTATTAAACAAGACAATGAAGGCGGATTTTGAATAAGATTATTATCAACATTCTTATCTAGCACATGGTTATCCAATCGGGAAGAACTTTTACAGCAAACATCATCCAACACACGAGCAATAGGATCATCAAAAATTTGAGAAGACTGTTGCGATGTATCCATTAAAATTGTCTGACATCCTACTGGCTGTTCATCTTTTTCTTTAGAGATATTACGAAGATTCTACCTTATAAACTAAAATGCTTCGAAACAAAAGGGTACAAAATCCTCTTGCATCATTAGATCATGTATTTCAAATTCCACGCCTTCATCTATAATCTGATCTTCAATTACTTTTGGTGGCTGCAAATCTTGTGCTAGGGAGGGTTTTGTATCCAAAATGATTTCATCAATAATTTCACGGGAAGATTTCTCATTAACAACTTGCTCAATAATTTCGCTATCTGTCCTTCCTACAAGCTGTTCATTTGAAGATTTACTATGCAATTTACCCTTCAAAAACTGAAATTATTCAAAACAGAAAGGTAGGGAATCTTCTTGTATTATTTGATCATATGTGCCAGCATCCATGTCTTCATGTGCAACTTGACAATCAATGGCATTTGGGGGCTAGATATCTGAATATGAGAAGTCTTGAACAAGGTTTTCATTTCCCTCACGAGGGTCCAAATCAAGACTTATTGACAGCTGATTTCTGATTGCATGAATGTTGTCTCTGATGAACTGAAACGAAGCAAAACAAAAAGGCAAAGATCCTTCACTTACTTCAAAATTTGTTGCACTTTCCTCATCATTGTCATAGCTGATATGCATCGGTTGATCACTGTACTCAAGCTGCTGAAAGTGAACTTCTTCCTCCCACAAACTAGCTGTTGATTTGTTTGCAAGATTAGCTTCTGTTTGGAGAACATAATCATCATCATACTGATCAAACTGAGGCAAATCATCAGTATAAAACACATCATCAAGCATACATGTCATATCAACAGATCTCTCTTCTCCAAGATGATCTATAAGACAATCATTATCAGATCTATGACAACTGGGATAAGAAAGAAGATGTTTTGGATCAGCAACTTGTTCTTCTTCAATCAGCAAGCCATGGGCTTGAACATCATAATCATTCCTTGCGGTGATCTTTTGCATCATCTCTTCCACTGCACTTACCAAAACATCAAGCTTTACCTCTAGAGATGTTGATTCCTTCGGATCTATGTTTTTCGTCTCTTCTTCTTTCAACCTTGCCCTTCGGATCAGCAGATGAGCCTCTACATTTACTGCACTGTTTTGCATCTCTTCAAGTGTTGCAACATTCCTTTCTCTCAGCTGAAACTCCATTTCCGGATCAAAGGCACCCAGATAGTGCAAGAGAGCAGATCTAGGAGGAGGTCTTATATCAATCGGCATTGAATAATAAACTTGATTAAATCTGGCAAAAAATTGTTGTACTTTCTCCCCTGGCATTCTTTTCAGCTGGTTATACTCTTCTATAATCAAGAAAGGGTTTTGTCTTACCACCCACCTGTCGAGGAAAACTTTGACGAACTGCTGGAAATCTAAGATGCTCGCATCAGGCAGGGCTTTGAACCAACTCTTCACTTTTCCTTGCAAAGAAAGAGCAAAAATCCTTATACTGACATCTTCTTCATCAACTTCAAAGAGGTCTAGAAAAGTCTCAACATTCTGCACATGTTGCTCAGCGTTGACATTCTTACATTCATCATTAAATCTTGGCAAATATAGATAATAATTTGCAGGGAAAGCATGGAGTACAAAAGGTAAAACAAGAGGTTTATACCTATCTAGGACTATAAAAGGTGTAGGAGTATATACAAGAGCTATGGGATCAGTTTTGTTTTCTTTAGGCTCATCACTCTGAAGAGAGTCATCATAAGATGTGGGAAAAGTAAGGAGGCCAGGATCAAAGGGAAACTCAGTATTTACACTTTTTGAATAGGTCGATTGAAGATTTTGATCACCTTTATCATACAACAAATTCTGAAAAAACTTTCAGGACAGCTTCAAGAATAGCAAAGAAGTAATTTACAAGAAAGCAGACTAGATCCTAAATACCATTCCACTTTGGATACCCGGACTTTGTGTAAGATCCTTCCATTTTCTCAGAGAAAGAGTTAGTCCTCCAGTGGAGTCTTTACAGGAGTCACGAGGTGAATGATTTCAACCTTCTTATGTCTAATCATTGTCCACCATCAACCATCAGATCTAACTTGATACATGTACTGGGGTGATCGTTTAGATCAGATGTTCAGTTTATAAACTAGACCGAAGATTGACTGAAGCAGCATTCATCTACTTGCGCTAATGCAAAGCAAAAGAGTTTCGAAGGCTACCTGGCTAACTTCAGGCTCCGTCTGTAGTCTACAAAGCCAAACAATGAAAATAAACTTTCTTCCCCAGTATGGTCGCCACTATGTTAGAGCTCAAATCTACCTCAGGCTGAAAGAAGGCAGAATTCAAGGTAACATCAAACCACGCTCAGCCTCGTAGCTAGCCCTACGAGGATAGGAGAGGGCTCTCTTCGGGTCAATCTCAGCAAAAGATAATCAATGGGGCTTGATATGACTGAAATACAAACTAATTTTAGGCTAGGTATGAAGTGCAAGGATTTGATTTGAGTTTTTGAGCGTTTTGCTAGAAAAAGGGAAAGGCAAATTTGGGTCCGGGGATGAGGCCAAATTTTTGCAGAGTTCTGGTTGGGGCAAGGTAGGCAGTAGTTTTGATGCTTTAGATTAAATGAATGGATAGAAAAGACCACTAAGGAGCTGAATAGGTCAAGAGGGTACCAAGAATCCTCTTCAAATTGAAGAAAACATTGAAAATTAAACAAACTAACAGGCAGAGCACAACAAACTCATGGATTCTACCTTTGTCACTTAATTTGTTTAATTCAGAAGCAAAGAGAAGGGAAATGGCATACATAAAATATCAATGAACTTACAATTACATGAAGAAACACACCATCAAAACACAGAGCCACAAGGATCCCAACAAGTGCTGCAAAACCCTGGTCTTTCCTTAGCCAAAAATGCAGAAATGAAATGTACAATGGAGTGCCAAGCAATCCCAAGTATCCAACCATGAAAATGTTTGAGAAATTACATGATATAGACAAGAATAACTCCTTCCCATGCCTCTAGGGGTCGAGCTCATCATTCTAGGAGCTATTTCAACCATATCTAAACAAGGAACTGAAAAATAGGTAATGAAACAACTTGCCTCTATATGCTAGGAAACTGATTCATTCATTTAATTTTCACTTTTTAGTGAATGAATCCTCTAGATCAAGTAAAAATGTGCCAATATTACATCATGGTCATCAGATTACATCATGGTAGATCAATAGTTACATAAAAAAGTAAAACTAGTCAAAACTGGGTGAATTTCTGAGCTGAAGAGTGAAAATGAGGCCAAATTTCTCTATGCGCCGTGCCCAAATTCTCTATGTGTCACGCCACTTTGGATCTGATTCTTAGGCACTTCCCGAAGTCCAAATTAAGACCAAGATAGCTCGTTGGAAAGCCCTACCTGTATACTTTCCAACCCAAGTGGAATCTTTCAATTTGGCCTCCATTTTCCCCTCCAAAAGTTAGTTCGCCCAACACTGCTTCATGTGTGTCAAAATAGGGGCAGTGAGGTCATTTTTTGAGTGTTTTTTTACCTTTTGAAGGCTCAAAACTTGCCCAAATTTCTTGGCCATAGGTAGGAAAACATAATTTATCATGAAAAATCCAGAAATGCAAAGTTTTTGTGATTTGGAGCCCTCTAGCAAAAGCGAGGGCCACGTGACGCAGCGCATAGGGAGGAAAACTCTGTTTTTTGTGCAAAAAATTTCCAAAATGCAAAAATTGCTCCAAATTTCTTGAATTTTGGGCTGAGTCATCTATATCAAGTGTTGTGATGGGCCAAGGAAGCCTCAACCAAGATTTTAAGTCCTTCATCCTCTTTTTCGATGTTTTAGTGTCCTCCTGGTGCATGCAGTTTCAGTGGTGGAAATCATTGTCTTGTTCATATGATATGTCGATGTCCATCCCCATGGTGTTGCAAGGTGTATGTAAAGTGTATGTTTGGTTTGTTGAAAATGAGAAATGAAGACTTTATGTCTTTGTCTCCAAGTGCCAAATATGCCAAAGGGAAATGAGGGACTGTGAGAAATATGGAACAGTAGGTATAATGAAGTGAGGGAAAGGATATGTTTCAATCAAGTGAAGTCTGCAATGTGAGGACAGTCACTTGATCGTATTTTAGGAGTGTGAGGTTTCGGGATTTAGGAATTTTGAAAATGGTATGGGAAAGAGAGATTAATAGGATATGGTATGGTTTAGGGATAGGAAAATAGGACTTTAGAAATAAGTGATTTGGGATATAGAGGAACAGGGGATTTAATAGGGATGATGGGTTTAAGGTGAGGGAAAGATAGTGGCGAATTAAGGGACTAAGGGACTGTTTGGGATAGATTTTAGTTTAGGGAAATGTGGGATGTTTTGAGATTTTTGTATAAGATTAGGGTTTTGGGATTTACAATTGGGATTTGGGAAAGGAAACTTGGGATAGAGGATTAGTGAATTTAGGGGGTATGGGAACTTAGGGATGAAATCAAGGGACAAATGGGAGAAGGGAGTGATGGAGGAATGATAAACTTGGTAGCAAATAGTTAATCAAACCCTAGGCAACAAGTTTCTTGGAATTTCAAATGGTAGAGTTTGATTTTTGTTGAACAATTACCATTCATTAACCACCATGATATAGCACCAAACTTGGATAAAAAACAATGATGGAGGGTCTACCTACTTGTCACAAAGCAAAGCCGTGTGATTTCTGGCGATTTGGGAAAATCCTAGAAGTTTTTGGGCTCTCTAGCTGTATGTTCCGCGGATCAATCCCAATGCATTGTGCCTTCTCTATGCGCCCCCAGTGTATTTTTACACTGGAAATTTGAGCCCAATGCGTCGCGCCGGTTATGTGCATCGCGCCACCTGCCCTGTACATAGTGCTTTTTTCAGGAGAATTTTTGAAGCCTTCCTGGTGTCAAAATTGGGTGAAGGATAGCTCGTTGGAAATTTATTTGAGTCTAATTTCCAACCCATTTGGAATTTTTCAATTTGGAGTTCATTTGCCCTGTAAAAAATCAAATCTCCCAAGACTGGTCAAAATGTGCCAAATGAGGCTTCCTCAAGGGAGAGGGCTGTTGCAGTCAACTTTTGAAGGTGTTCCTCAACTCAAAATTGAGCTCATGATAGCTCATTGGAAATATCTTTGTGTCTAGTTATCATTTGACTCATAAAGAAAGTCATTTGGCCAACCAAGCTAGGAGAAAACTTGATTTTCCAAAAGTCACTTCAAAGGTGCACCAATTCTCCCGAGGCAACTGTATCTTTGACATTTATCTAAAACCATGAAACCTGTGTAAAAAGTGAAGGAGGTTTTTCTTCCATGGCCTATTTTGGACAAAAACCTCTCTCATTTTTCTCAAATTCATCTTTTCTTGCTCAGAAACATCATTGGAGTAAAACCTATCCCGATGTGTGGAACAGGGGATTTGTCAAAATGAAGCGAAATGAAGGGGATAAGGGGCTTCTAAATTCTTGAGAAAATTTTTGGAAGTAGGGAGGGATGTTAGGAAGTAGGGGAAAGTGGAATCTTAGAAATTGAGTGATGGGAAGGGGTCCAAAAGGGCTAAACACAGGCCTAGCCTCGAAAATTGTCAAGTTGTAGCAAAAAACTAGGGTTTGTGGAACAATGAGGAATTTGGGGGATCTGAGTGATGGGAAGTGTTTGATAAGGTACTTTAAGGATAGGGGAAGGTGTATGAACATCAAGATACAATTTTTTCTGATGATTTGACCATCCAAGAGAAATTGCCTTCAAAACCCTAGGAGAGGGAAATGAACTTTACCTAGGCGCAACTGAAGCATGAACAAGGTGTAAAATGACCCATTGGAACCTGACATGATGATGACAACCCTTTGAATGATGGTACACTTAGCTGAATGGTGACATGGACTGACATTTGGACAACTTTGGAAGGAGTAAAAGCAAACCCTAGACCTAATACCTAGTGACCAAATTTTGCTTGAAAACTCACTGAAATGACAAAATTTGACCTTGACACCTTAAAATCACTTTGTAAGAGCATGTTTGATCACTGGAGGAAGGCTGAAAAGACTGAAACTAACAATTTCCACTTGTTATTACCATAATCTGTTATGATTTTTTCCATATTTCACCATTATCTTCCCAGATTTCACTATCACCGCAAGTCGTCGCCACCACAACCCTGTCACCACAAATTTACCTACTGACACTCCTCCTCAACGATATTTCTATTACTCCAATTGTTGCTACTAAGCAACTGCATAATGGGTAGGCAAGCTATTAGGCACAAACCAAAAAACATAGTGCAGGTTCGACGCAATCCAGATGTATGGAAGGTCTTTTTAGATCCAGGATGGCATGTGTATTTTGAGAGGTTGTAGGGATTTGAAGAAGCTATCATAGTTGAATTCGCATTGAACTTAAATGAAAATCATTTCAGAGTTCGTGGGTTGGATATATCCGTCCCATAGGAATAATTTCGACTATTAGCAGATTGTCGCAAGTAAGCAGAAATGGTTTCCTTGGAAATCTCCTTTGCCATAATTCCTGGAATTGTTTTTGCAAGTTGGAGAAATAGCAGTCCAAAAGGGTAGGGGGTATGATCAAAAGTCTTTTTCGCACCCACGGAATGAGGTTGCATATTTTTTCATGAGGTATATTACTTGCAAAGATTGGTTTGCTACCCTATTTAAGTATTATTTCAAGCTTCTTGCATGCCTTCAGTTTCGGCGTGCACGAATTCATTCTTTAGATATGCCATATTTTCTATGGCATAGTCTTCATCTAATGGCACAATCTTCTCTTTGATCTCAACAAGAATTAGGGGTCCTTACAAATCATGGGTTTCTCACACTATTGGTGGTGCATGCTCTGTCTTGAACTTCTATGGCTTGGCCACAATTCACCGAGCTAGCAGAGGAATAACTTACAACTATGATGCCTGCAAGGGAGGAGGAGGAAGAATTGATGATATAAGAAGAAGAGGCCACAGACGATGCTACTCCACAAGAACCAGCATCGCCTACTGACCCAATGGGAATAGAAGCAATGAGACAGAAGAGGCCACAAATGACGTTGCTCCATAAGAACCAGCATCGCATGTTGGCCCAATGGGAGTAGAAGCAATGGAGATAGAAGACAATGTACTCGATGTTGTTCTGCAGGAACCAATGTCGACTGCCAATCTGAGAAGAGAATTGGCTCCCTTGGATGAAATTGTAGGTGGTGCTGACACACAAGAACCAACATCACCTGTCCAAGAAAATGAAGAACCTTGAGATGAAGTTGCAAGTGGTGTTGATACACAAGAACCGACATCACCTGCTCGAGTGATTAAAGAAAATAAAAAAATAAAAAATAAGATATATATCTATATATATATATATATATATATATATATATATATATATTGTTACTATTCTATCATTCTTTTTCTTGCAGTTGCTTCACTGGTATTGTTACTCCTCCGGTGTTGTTACTCTAATAATGACAATTTCATCTAAGTACTCTGATGTTGTTACTCCTCCGTTGTTGTTACTCCTCCAGTGTTGTTACTCCTATGGTGTTGTTACTCCGTGGCAATTTCATCTAAGTACTCTAGTGTTGTCACTCCTCTGGTGTTGTTACTTTGTTCATGGCGATTCTGGCTAAGTGTTCAAGTGGTGTTGTTACTCCTTGGGTGTTATTACTCCCCCCGTTGTTGTTACTCCTTGGTTGTTATTACTCCCCCCGTTGTTGTTACTCCTCGGATTTTGTTACTCCCTCCAATGTTTTAACTCCTCCAATATTGTTACTCCATCAAGGTAAGTCGCTAGGTACGTCCCCAATCGACTTTGTGGATTTGATTGATAATTCATTTGACATGACTCGACATGATCGTGGAAGGTCATCCCTTAGTTGGGGAGAGGTATTATAATAAATAAAAAGATGCCATAACTCAAATGTAGTAATGACTTGTCATTATCACCATTGAACCATGTGCTAGTGCGTACACTCCACGAACCCCACCATACTTTGCATAGTTATCTATATGTATCGAGACTTGAAATAAGTATGATTGTGTTAATGGATGTTCCTTTCCAATGCTGTAAAATGATTACCATAATTACCACTCATTATTACCATAATCCACTATAGATTTTTCCATATTTCACCATTATCTTCCCGGATTTCACTATCACCACACCACATCGCCACCATAACCCTGTCACCACAAATTTACTTGTCGAAACTCCTCCTCAATAATCTTATTGTTACTCCAATTGTTACAACTGGGAAACTGCAGAATGGGCAAGCAAGCCATTATGCGCGAACCAAAAAACACAGTGCAGGTTCGATGTAATCCAAACGTATGGTAGGTCTTTTAGATGCGGGATGGAATGTGTATTTTGAGAGGCTACAGGGATTTGACAAAGCTATCATGGTTTAATTCACATTGAACTTGGATGGAAATCATTCCAGAGTTCGTGGATTGGATATTTCCATCACTGAGGAAGTAATTTCGACTGTCAGCAAATTGCCACAAGGATGGCAGAAATGGTTTTCTCAGAAATCTCCTTTGCCAGAATTCCTGGAATTGTTTTTGCAGGCTAGAGAACCAGCAGTCCAGAAGGGTAGGGCGTATGATCAAAAGTCTTTGCTTCACCAATAGGCCGAGGTTTCATATTTCGTCATGAGGTATATTACTTACGAAGGTCAGTTTTCTAACCTATTTAAGTATCATTTCAAGCTTCTTGCATGCCTTCCATTTCGACATGCATGGATTCATTCTTTAGATATGCCATATTTTCTATGGAACAGTCTTCAGCTAATGGTGCAGTCTGCTCGTCGGTCTCAACAAGCATTAGTGGTCCTTACAAATCATGGGTTGGTCAGACTATTGGTGGTGCATGCTCTGTCCTGAACTTCTGTGGCTTGGCCACAATTCACCGAGCTACCAGAGGAAGAAATTGCGTCTATGATGCCTACAAGGGAGGATGAGGAAGAAAATATGGCATAAGAAGAAGAGGTCACAGACGACACTGCTCCACAAGAACCAACATCACCTGCTGGCCCAATGGGAATAGAAGCAATGGAGATAGAAGAGGCCACAGACGACGCCGCTCCACAAGAACCAGCGTCGCCTGCTGGCCTAATGGGAGTAGAAGTAATGGAGACAGAATAGAATGCAGTCGGCGTTTTTCCACAGGAACCAATGTCAAATGCCAATTTGAGAAGAGAATCACCACCCTTGGATGAAATTGCAGGTGGTGCTGACACACAAGAACCTGCATCACCTTTCCAAGAAAATGAAGAACCTTGGGATGAAGCTACAAGTGGTGTTGATACATAAGAACCAACATCAACTGCTCGAGTGATTAAGGGAATCTTGGAAGAAATAGGGGCCCCAATCGACACTGCTCCACAAGAAGCAATGTCGACTGTTAAGTAGGAGGATAAATTGGAAGAAGCACAGGAAGAAAAATAAAAAGGGAGCATAGACCAGCCAGTGAACATAAGGAAAGGAGGGTCTAAGGCACCAGGCACTGAGATAATGGACATTGAAGAAAACATTTTTCTTTCTCTGCTTCTTGCATATTTTCCAAGAGGGGCAAGGAATTTTCATTCCCCTAGGCACCCGGTGAAGGAAAAAGCCTCTCCCCCGATCTTAAAATTTGTCGGGGCAGTTAAAGGCACCATCATCGACACTGTTACACAAGAACCAGTGTTGACTGGTGAAAAAATTGCACAAATTGAGGGATTGTTGGTTAACACTGCCACACAAGAACCAGTGCTGACCAAAGAACAAACTGGAGAAATTATGGCCGATATTGTCTCCACAGGGCCATTAGAGGAGAATGTTGTTGTTGAAACTAACCTACAGGGGCTAGAAACAAATTTTGAGTAGATGAAAGAAGATGGTTGGGTGGCGGAGACGTCACAAGAAAAGGGTGTCGAAGACACTACCCCACAAAGGCCTATAGTGACTACAAAGCCACCAAGGGAAGATGTGGAGGTCTCAAGACCCGAAGGAGAAGGCAGTCAGGAAGTGGAGCAGTCGCAAGAAAAGGGTGTTGAAGACACTACCATGCAAAGGCTTGAAGTGACTCCAGAGCCACCAAGGGAATATGTGGAGGCCCTAAGACCCAAAGGAGAAGGTATTGGGACTATTCCCTGAGTTGAGGAACAAATAGATGGAGTCAGGGTAAAGCAAGAGGTGGTTGACAAATTTGTCGATGTTAATCCGCCAAACCCCACACCAACTGCAAGACCAGTGGAGGAGGTCATTGTCAAACAAGAATTTATCGAGCAATGTGCAAAACTAATGCCTCCTCTTAAAGAAATGTACCATTCATAGTTCAAAGAAAACATGTAGCTAAAAATGGAAATCGTCAAGCTAAGGAGGCAGGTACTATGCTTACAAAGGAAAGTGAGGAGACATAAGAATAATGTTGTGAAACCTGGGGCCGAAACCATTTCAGCAATAGGACAAACTGAAGACATACCCATAACCTCCACAGCTACATAGACTGAGTTGTTTTTTCATTTGATTGAGGCACAAGAATTTTTTATGACTGCAGAGATTTAGAAGTGGCAAGTTGTTACATCTTGCCTTCAATGAGGGACCATTCCTTTAGAAGCCCACTAGGAAGGAGTGAGGGGAGTTCATGAGCAAGCCACAAAAATAGTTACTGATTACATGGAGCAAATAGAGAAAGAGAAATGAAATCAGGAGAAGCAGCAGAAGAAAATCGAGGAACTGGAAGAGCAGGTGCAACTACTGAAGGCTAATAAGGAAGAAATGTTCGCTCTAGCACAATAGGTAATGACTTGCTAACCCCCTGCCGACAGCTATGCTTTGTCCCTCCATGAACAATATTTATTCTTTTGTTTAGAAAGCATTCATCAAGAAATCAGCAATGTAATAGATGACCCGATACAGTTTTTGTGTATCTTGATGAGTCACAATACCCTGAACTAGCACCTGATGTGTGAACTCCTTATGCATGATTAATTTATCGGTGATTATTAATCATTCAACCTGGTGACATACATGGGAGATATTAAATTTAGATCCTTTGCCTCCTACACAGTTAATCAAGTTAAGTGGAAGAAGGCCTTCAACAGAATCGAAGAGAATCAAGCAAACAAACCTCTTGTCCTTCGGATGGAGAATTGTCAGTCTGTGAATGTTTATAACAGACACCAAACCTTCTTGGAGATCGAAGGACGGAAAGTACGGATGCTAAAAACCTGGAAATGGTGCATTGACATGTGCACAAAAAAAAAAATTACTTATCAGGAGGAGGCCCGAGACAGCTGCCAGAAATAGTGGACGTTATCATCGTCATCTGTCAGGATACGTGAACCTTTTTAGGCCCCCAACTTTGCTTGGGCTTTAAACATAGTACCTCTGTATATTGCATGAATGCAGCTTCTTGGGGTTTGATGGATGGGTTTGAGATTTCGGTTCCCCATTATCTGGCTACCAGCCGATCAATATACCCCATCTTACGTGGTAGGTGAGGATTGGTGGAAGGAAGTCCTCCAGATAGATGGATATAAGCCTCTAGTAACAAAAATGGCTGCAAAATATGATCTCACACAACTTCATGTTGATCACCGCAACTCCAACCCAGATCTGCATAGGCGACGAGCTGCATGAGGACATGTAGAAAGACTGAATGGGGGGCGATGTTGGTGACTGAATTTTCATGTTTTTACCCACCTTTTTACGCTATTTCATGTATCCATTTTACACCATTGTTGGTCAATTTACATTCTAAACCACACAGGTATACATCTTGTCATGTCACTATGAATAATTAATCAATGAAGCATAGTCATAGGGGATTGTTGCCTAAGTGGCTTACTAATTCGATTATTTTTGCAGATTTGGAGGAAGAATGATCAGGATCATGGTTTAACGAATGTTGACCATCGAGCTGACAGTGCTATCCTAAGACAGCAACTGCAACGATGGATCAACCTATCAATCAATGCACTGCTATCTTTATATTAGATTTTTCTTTGGGAATGACTGTAATTGTAGGCAGACAGTTGTCGTAATTCTAAGAGTTGTTAGTATTGACAAATTGTATAAGTAGAGTTATAGGGCTATGAAAGCCAGAAGTTAAGATCACAAAGAATTACGTTAACTTTGAGTCTGTAACAACATACATTGTAATACCCTTTTGATTAATGAAATTCTGATCTTCTGAGCATTTTGTGACTTCTTGATCTTGCCACAGCCCTGATCAGGGAGTTGGGCCCACTCTCATGACCAGGTGTTGTTGGATAGATGTGTGCATAGGTTTATTTCGGTTAAGTTATTTATTGTTGTGAATGATTATTAGTGTGTTGATGTGAGTCTTACTTTAATGTTACTCTTATTGTTGTTACAGTCATTACTTGTTGTTACTCTTATTTGATGTTACAATTATTTCTTATAATTGAATGTTCAATACTGGGTAGGGAAACTGTGGCCTACATATACTTTGCATGATATCCTTGAAATAAATCGTAGAGCCTTGGGTTGATAATTAATGTGGAATTGGGTGAATTGCACGATTCATATCTGAACGCCAACAACCTTGTTCCATGAGAAAAGCCAAATTACATTAATTATCCTCCTTAGATATCTTCCCAACTACCTAACATTACTTTAATCACCCCAGCCCCCCCCCCCCCCCCCCCCCCCCCCCCCCTTCGTACATTACATTATTCTTAAAAATAAAATTATAAACCAAATTTTATCTAAGAAAAGTGGCACCTAAGATGGAAGTGCATACAAAATAAAATTTGCTAGGGGACATTTTAAAGGAATGAGACATAATCAGCCCATATAATATATGGATTATAGAGTAGACATGTATTTGTATTAGGTAAGAATGCATTAAAAAAAATCTTATGGAAAAAATGAATTGTTGTTTATTTTTCCTAAGATGATGATAATAACCTATTTGGACCAGCACAAATTTGTAAGTCATGTAATGATGATATAAATCAAGGATTTAACATTTATTGTTAAACCAAACAAAATATGGATAAAAATTGTGATGATCCTAATCACATAAAAATGTTTAGAAACTATATCTTCAGGAAACACTTACACTTCATTAATAAAAAACCATCAAGGTAGGGTAACACCATTATATGTTCCTTTTATGCAAGTATCAACTCTTTTTTTTTAGAGAAAACATTTCAATGAGCTAAGCTCCAATACAATAATATTTCCATGCATAATTCATAAGGAGGATTCCATCCTTAGCACTACTTAGATATAAATCTCTAAGCATAACTATATGTTAGCTACCTAATGGGACTTATTTAATAATATCTAACATTGTTAACCCATTCCATGTTACCTTAAATGATCATAAAACTTATCCCATTCTTAACTCTAATGGTCCCATATGCCGCTATCACACCCCTATGGAGGAGCCCACCATTTCATCCTTTTATAATAATTATCATCAAGGCTTATATAGATGATGTACAATTATAAACAATGATCCCGTTTATAGGAGTATCCCATGACTAAAGAAATATATGAGTATAAGTTTTGCGTTCAACGCTAAAATTCTCACAGAAGTTCATCCATAAATTTGAGTCCCATATCTAAGTGCTCATGTTGACTCCTACATAATTATGACACTTGAGCTCAAAACTTGGCTAAGTATTGTGCTTCAAATGCTCCCCATGTGCATGTGGATCTAAATAAATATAACCATACATAACAATAATAATAACCATGTAGTTGTAAAATGGTGGTTGTGGAAGGCACACTACCACTATAGAATAATCATATTGAAACTAATAGACACGCATTGCTAATGTCTTCCCTTAATTATATTCTCACCATATGGTGGTGTAGAATCATCAAAGAGAAGTTTGAAGTAGTTGTCTCCCTAGAAATGGTGACACTCCATATAAAATTCATCAAAAGGATTCTCATATAAATTACATTAGGCATATATGTCTCTTGTATACTCTCCTTTAATGAAATAATATGTCTTCTCATTGATAATTCCTCCTTAATTTGTCACAAAGTTTCCATCACTTAGGTCACTACATCCAGTATACGTTTACACTATTGGATCATGTTCGTTATGTTTTCTAACATCCCCATTTTTTTGTTTTTTGTTTTCAAGCTATTACTTTTAAATGGCCATCACTTCCTTGTATTGCTCATAAATAAGGACCCTAATCTAGAAATTACATGGTCACTTTGTTTCTAATGGCATTGGATTACTACAATGGGGTTCATAAATAGAGAGATAATCACACCACACAAATTTCCCATGATAGTTTGAGGCCCAAACTTGAAATGGGTATAACTTCCATGATACTTCTATAAATCCTATTATAACCCCGATTTTAAAATTTCATTTGCACTCTACTTCTAATGGCACTTTCCTAACTACAATTCAGTGAATAGGTGAAAAGAAAACATGCCACAAAAAATTGATTTGTTTTCCTACTCTTGTCTCAAGAAAATTATACAACACCACTTCTAATAATAATTAGCACATGAAATTTCCAAAAAAGAGATATTCAAGAAAAAATTTATACTTCATTGACAAAAAACCCTTAAGGTTGGGAAACACCACACAATGAACCTTTTATGGAATGATTAGTAACTCCTGGTAACTTGCCTTTTCAATGGAGAAACCTCCTAATTAATTAAAATTAAATACATTGATATAGTCATCATTATTTAATCTAGTTTGCATCAAACCATGTCCCTAACCCTAACCAATCACTAACTATCTAATGAGCCATATAATGAGCATTACATTTATATAATGCTCATTATTTAATGGGAATAATTTAATAACAACTAACATTGTGGTCCTATGGATCTAATCCACATTATATTAAAATTCCACCATACTTATTATATTCTTAACTTTAACGGTCCCATAGGTGCCTATTACAACCCTAGGGGGATCTCACTAAGCATTATAAAAGAAATTGGAGAGATAAGAACAAACAAGAGAATGATAAGTTTTTATAATTGTTATCCACATTTCATTAAATAGCCTTGTACTTCTTTAAAAAAATTCCATAACAGTATAAGATTTGAAAATATGGGCTTTAAGTTCATACCAATAACATAATCCAACTGGTAACCCATAACATGGTAATTATCATCCTCTACAACTAACAAACTTTATAATTAAATATGGTAAATATAAAAGTACCAAGACTATTATAGTTCTAATAATAGAGAAGACCCTCAATAGTAATTAACTTATGAATCTAGATAAATTTATGTCATATATTATTAACGGCATCATAAACTACAAAAATTTGTTACTATTTTTGTGTTATTCTAACCATTCTTTTCACTATGAAGATCATGGGAATTCAAGTAATTTTAAAAATATTCATTTTGTTTTGTAAGATCATAATTTGGAAAAATAGTTTTGATCACTCAAATTAGTATTGATAAAATATTTATTTTTCAACTTCCTCTTATTAATAATATATTATTTCCAAGATGCAATATTGAATAGTGTCAGGCCAGGCAGTAACTCCTCAAGGCAAAAAGTGATTCGTATGTGTTATTCCATCAGGTAAGTCTTTATTATATACATGAGGGAGAGATTGTTCAGTTCATCTCTCGATGATTGTTCATCTTTCTTATTTATCTATTTACATATATTCACCCAATCACAAGGATTAGGTGTCAACATTCCCCCCCTTAATCTGAAGGGATGTTGGTGAGTCCAAGCATCATTCTGAATTGTTCAAGCTTTTCTCTTCCAAGTGCTTTGGTGAAGATGTCTGCAATTTGCTCATTTGTGGAACAATGATGAAGATGGATTGTTTTGGCCTCAACATGATGTTGAATCAGATGATATTTAGTATTGATGTGCTTCGTTCGATCATGAAACTTTGGGTTCTTGGCCAACTTTATTGCAGAGGTATTGTCAATCATGAGTGGAGTTGATTGTACTTGTTTTACCTGCAAATCTTCAAGAATTTTCCTGAGCCACACAATTTCTTTTGTTGCTTCAGTTGCTGCCACGTATTCTGCTTCTGTTGTGGAATCTGCTAGAACTGATTGTTTGCATGATCTCCAGGAGAAAGCTCCTGATCCAAGACTCATAGCATATCCTGAAGTAGATACCCCAGTTTCTTTGTCTCCATCAAAGTCTGAATCAGAGTATCCAATTAAGTTGAAGTCGTCCACCTGTGTATACTTGATTCCAAAGTCTTGAGTTCCCTTCAAGTACCTTAGAACTCTTTTTGTAGCAGACCAATGTCCCTCACAAGGCTTTTGCATAAACCTGGAGAGGATTCCAACAGTAAACGAAATGTCTGGTCTAGTAGTAGTTAGGTAGTTGAGATTTCCTACAAGCTGTCTATACTTTGTTGCATCCTCAAATTCTTTTCATTCAATAGATGTGAGCTTTAAGTTTTGTTCCATTGGAGTAGTAAGAGGATTGCACTCTGTCATGCCAAACCTATTCAACAAATCTCCAATGTATTTCTTTTGAGAAAGAAATATGGACTTCGGATGTTGGGTTACTTCAATGCCAAGATAGTAATGAACATAGCCCAAATCAGTCATTTCAAAACTTTTCCCCAATTCCTTCTTTATGGATGCAATGTAGCTTTCATTGTTCCCTGTCATCAAAAGATCATCTACATATACCACAAGATATACAACTGTTTTTCCAACTTTCTTGACAAATAAAGTTGCATCATCAAGATCATAATGTTTGAAATTGAGTTTCAGAAGATGCTCAGTTATTTTTTCATACCAGGCTCGCAGTGCTTGTTTGAGGCCATACAAGGACTTCACCATTTTGCGTACTTTATGTTCATGTCCTTTCATAGAAAATCCTTTAGGCTGGGACATAAAAACATTCTCTTTTAGATCTCCATTTAAGAAAGCAGTTTTTACATCCATTTGGTGGACTTTCCAACCGTTCTGAGCTGCTAGTGCAAAGAGTGTCCAGATGGTAGCCCATTTTGTTGTGGGGGCAAAGGTCTCCTCATAATTGACCCCTTCCTTCTGTGTAAAACCTTTTGCCACAAGCCTAGCTTTGTGCTTGTCAAGTGAGCCATCAGCTTTATACTTTTTCTTGTAGACCCACTTGCAATCAATTGGTTTGGTTCCTAATGGAGGATCAACCAGCTTCCAAGCGTCGTTCTTTATGAGGGCATCATACTCCTTTTGCATTGCTTCTTTCCATTCATCATGAGAAGCAGCTTCTTTGAAGGAAGTTGGTTCAAAATCTGTAGACAAGTTCAATTCACAGTCATAAGAAACATCCATATCAACAGGTGAATTAGAGTCATCCACATCACCTCCATTTTGTCGGTTTGAATTTCTAGTTCCTGTTTTTCCAACCTCATCAGGATGAACACTTTCAAGTGTCCTTGTCAACCACTTTGGGGGACCTTTTTCAAATGGTACAGGCTGCTCCATTGATTGAGTTGGGACTGAATCAGGATTGAGTCTCCCAATTCTATCAATCACATCACTTAAAGCATCATCCGTTGTTGGAGTTTCATGTGGGGGAGAGTGTTCTTCAGAAGAAGATTCCACATGTTGATCTAGTATAGGAATCCCCCCTTCAAGATGTGGAATCTGATTATCAAATTCTTGAAATGATTTTGCTTTTGCGAATCTATCCAAGAGATCAAGTTGCCGCTCAACAACATTGTCAGTTTTGGATGATTCAAGAAAAATTACATCTCTAGATACAACAAGCTTCTTATTTACTTCATCATAGAGGCGGTATGCTTTGGAGGTGTTTGAATACCCCAGAAAGATACACTTATGACTTCTAGCACCAAGTTTGTTTCTATGTACCTTTGGTATCAAGGCATAACAGGTAGAACCAAAGACCCTGAGATGCTTTACCGAAGGAACATGTCCATACCACATTTCATATGGAGTCTTGTTTCTTATAGCATTAGATGGACATCTATTCTTTATATGTGCAGCACATAGAACAACATCAGCCCAAAACATTATCTTTACATATTTTAAGAAGAGCATGGATCGTACCATATTTAAGATTGTCCTATTCATTCTTTCAGCTACACCATTCTGTTGGGGATTATAAGGCACGGTTGTTTGATGTTTGATCCCATGTTGGCAAAGATAGTTTTCAAATTCATTTGATGTGTATTATTTTCCATTATCAGTGCAAATAGACCCAATATGAGATTGTGCATCATTTTCAATCCATTTATGAAAATTCTTGAATGTTTGAAAAGCATCAGAATTGTTCTTCAATAAATAAACCCAACACATTCTGGTGTAGTCATCAATAAATGTCATGATATATTTATTTCCGTTTGTAGAAGGAATAGGCATTGGACCACATAAATATGAATGAATGAGTTCAAGTTTTCTATGTGCTCTTGAATGTGAATCATGAAAAGACTGTTTGCTATGCTTTCCTAGAATGCAAGCATCACATTGCTTAAGTTTCCTAGGAATTGTAGGCAAACCAGCAACACCATTTTTCTTCAACAAGTGGAGACTGTCATAGTTCAAATCTTCAAATCTAGCATGCCATAATAAACTTGATGGTAGTGTACCTTCTTCATGATGATAATTGTATGAGAAATGTTGTGCATGCGCAGAGGTTCCTTGCAGCTTGAGAAGCCTTTCTTCTTCTATTCCCCTAAGAAAAAGTGAGTGGTCAGATGCTTTTCTTACCTCAAGCTTGCCATCAAACATATGAATGGAGTGACCTTGTTGGCGGATGTGGACCAAGGACAGCAAGTTTCTCTTGAGTTGTGGGAGATATAGAACATGATGCAGAAGAAAGTCTGGAAGACCAGGCAGTTTAAGCCTGATTGTGCCAAGCCCTGATGGCTTGATTTTTGATTGATCTGCAAAGTATACTGCTCCATCAACATTGTCAGTGAAATCTTCAAAAAAATCTTTTCTATGAGTCATGTGGCAGGTTGCTCCTGAATCAAGCAACCAATCATTTTTCCAAGAAGCAAGTGAAGCATTAAATAAATCTTCATTTACTCCAATGTTACATTGTGCCACAACATAGTGAGCGGATTCAGGTGCTTTACCTTTGTCTGTATCATCAGTTTTACCTTTCTGTTGGTTTCTTTTTTGCTCAATTTTGTCCCATGGCAGCTTGCATGTAGAGGCATCATGTGATCCATTTCTTTTGCAGCGTATGCAGTGCAAATCTACCTTTTCTCCTTGAGAATGTCTGCCCCCCTGCCTCTGAAATATCTTCCTCTTCCTCTTCGACCACCTCTTCCTCTTGTAGAATATTGAGTAGGATGCTTTTCTTTATGAGCAAGGCACACAGCCTCTTCAGAAGTTTCAGGGGCTGTCTTCTTTCCAAAAGCTTTCTCTCTTTCAACAAACTTTTTCACAAGAGAGTCAAAGGTGATATCTTTGAGATTTCCATTTGCTTGCAATGACTCAAGATAATTGAAGTAAGTAAGATAAAGTGCCTTGAGAAAAGTGATAAGAGGAATATCCAATTCAACCTTAGTGGATTTGATATCATGCATTATATACTTTACTTCAGATGCAAGAACAAGAGGATCATTATTTTGCAGTTCAAGAGTGAAGAGTTTAATCATGAGTTGAACAACTTCAAGTGCAGAATGTGAGTCATAGAGTTCTTTTAGCTTTTGTAAGGCTTCAAAGGCAGTTGAATATGACGAAAAATGGCGACTCACCTCTTCATTTATAGATGTTGCGATTAATGCATAAGCTTTGTTGTTCTTATTTTCCCAAATGACGAGCTCTTTGTCTAAGGTAGGCTATACTGGTTCATTTTCTCTGTCTCCGACACACACTCCTTTCCACAACTCATTGAAAATGAGGGTGTGTTTTATCATCCAGGACCATTCAGGATAGTTCTCCTTGCCAGTGAGAACTATTCCCACCATGGATATGATTGAATGCATTATGTAACAAAAACTTCTGCTGCAAAATTTTACTCTTAATGGGAAAAAATATACATCTGATATGATGCGTTAAAGTATGGAATATGGCAGTGTTTAAACAGCACATATATGACAGCCTTAAACAAGATCACTCCATTGATACATGGGAGAGCGTACATTCAATGTACAACACAAATATCAATCTTCACTTATTACAGACCATAGTATTGCCAACAAAAGCAGCAAAAAATATATTCACTGTGTATACATCCAGAAAATCTTAAAAAAATACTGTTGTCAGAACACTGCATTACAACAACAACTATATATCATGGAGCAATACCAGATCTCTGCTTCTCACTGGTCTGACCTGCTCGCTAGAATGGCTGGAAATTTAGTGAGCTCAATGTGTAGCAGAGTCGGTTCACAAAGGCAAAGTCATTCGGTCTTTTCTACGGAAATCAATGCACAGACTAGCTTATGCACAGTCTCACAGTGAGCAACAATGCATAAAATCCAATGCACCAGCGTACAGCCCTTCAAAAATTCTCAATACGCACCAGCGTACAGCCCATAGCAAAGGAACAAAACCCATCAGTGTACAGTAGTTCAAAAAATTCTCAATACGCACCAGCGTACATACCATGTCATGCCAGTGTTAATTTAATATAGCGCCATTGTTTTCCTTTTGACTAGTGTTGGAATTTCAACTAGATTTATCTAAGAGTCTATGCAATATTCACAAACAACATAATCGTGGATATGCTCACTTCATTGCACTGTAATTATGAATCAATGCCTAGAGATGCTTCATTCCAATGCAATAATTTTAATCAGAGAATTAACAATCCAAGTTTCACAGAGGGACAAAGGACGGAGCAAGGACAACTCTGAGTGGGAGTATAAAAATAGTAGAATACAAGAATTACAGGGTCAGACCAGTGTTAAAAATACTAGGAGCAGCATATATGTGACAAATATGAGACAGCTTTTATATGGAGCAGCGTAATAACCAGACAGCGTATTAATGAACAACATATTAACCAGAGGCAGAGCCTCACAATATCCATTCCTTGCTGCTGCACTTTTCCCTCAATGTAAAAATTGGAAGTGTTAGAGCCGCACAGGGTGAAAGGTGTGCATTCATATCCCACAACTGTCACTGCGATTGGAGCAGGCGACTGTTAAGGGGAATATAAAAACGCATATGACACTGAATGGAGGGCGGACAGTTCAAAAACGTATATAACACTTGAGTTCTGCAAAAATAGGCAGAACATAGGCAGGAAATGGAGTTACAAGGGTAGGAGTACTAAAATTAGGACTGGCTCTGATACCATGTCAGGCCAGGCAGTAACTCCTCAAGGCAAAAAATGATTCGTATGTGTTATTCCATCAGGTAAGTCTTTATTATATACATGAGGGAGAGACTGTTCAGTTCATCTCCTGATGACTGTTCATATTTCTTATTTATCTATTTACATATATTCAACCAATCACAAGGATTAGGTGTCAACAAATAGCTTGAGTCGATCTAATGTTTAATAATATGTGTTTCCTCTTAAGAGGTCATGGGTTCAAATCCAGAAGGGGGTAGAGTATGTAAAAATTCATAGACTTTAGTAGTCAAATCATTACATGGAAGGGAGTCCCTTGTCCCCCAAACAAAAATGTCTCATACACCAATTCAATGTCTAGCTTAGTTGTAGCCTTAAAATTAGATCATTATTATCATTACTATTGTTATTTAATCTTATAATTCATGATAAAATTTTACATTTATATTGAAATAGTATCCCCATGATGGGTGTCGGATCCTACATCATGGCGTGATCATAATGAGGATAATTGACATGTACCCACAAGCACTCTCTTCTATGTCCTAGCATAGCTCGTTAAATTCTCACGTGAGGGGAGATTTAACGCATCTTAGGTGGAAGTACACCTTAGTGCGTTCATCTCGTTGGGTAATGATTTCAATTAATTATTATATGGAAAGGTTCCTTGCATGTATAGCAGGGGGTGGTGGGGACCATATTTAGATGTGCCCTCATTCCCGGTAAGAAATAATGAATTTCTATCATCGTGGTTAGTTATGCCTACCCCTGGAAGCCATGCCTATGATTCTCATAGATGCCATGCATCCCTTAGTTGGTCTGACTCATGAAGTCTATTGCTTCTTGCAGAGATGGAAATTTTTCATTTCCCTGCATCTCTCAATGGGTTCTCATCTTCTTAGTGTTGGTGTGGTCTCTTTGGGGTTTCATTTGGCCCGCATGGATAACTGTAATGGATCATCTTTCTCACAAAGTTGTATTCCTCCTTTCAGTCGACAAAGCTTCAAGCTCAAACTTCCCTATGGATGGTAGCCTCCAAAGGTTGGTTTGCGAGAATTATTCGTGTTGATCAGCGTATGTTTTAGCTTCAGTGTCCCATTCGAAAGCCAGCTTCTCCTAATAGTTGTTTGGTTTTCTCTTTGATGGCTACGAGCACTACAATAGTCGCATACTACGCTTGGAGGTCAGAGGTTCAAGTTGTCAAGTGTTGCTTTAAAGACTCAGGCAGGCAGGTCTTTGTAGGTCATGGCTCAAGATTTGATGGTTAGTTATTTAATATTCTAGGTGTTGCAAAGAAGCTCAAGTACTTCAATTGGCATTGGTATGCAGCTCGAGATTCATGGCTCCCGGTGCCTCGCAACTTGTCGAAGGGAACACCCAATGTTGTCAATTGTCATTCCAAGACGCAATATGGTGACTCTTAAAGCTAAGCATTATTTATAAATAGTTTATTTCTTCATAATAGCATATGAAATTTCTCTATTTTAGTTTGGATAGCTCGGTAGAACAGGACCTCTCAACACTCTTTGTAAATTTTGGCAACACTTTCTTTCTGTTTGATGATGTAGTTAGGCAGGGTTTAATTAAATTACAAACCTTCACACACACAAAAAAAAAAAAAAAACGTTTTCGTATGGTATTTTTTATAGGGTAGATGTCAGCATGAAGTAAATTCCCAACCTCTATATTTTATGCGTTATATAATAAATGACCTATAGGTTGAGGTGGTTTGATGGAATGGTTAGGAGGTAGGTATCATTTTCTCTCCAATGAAATTGAATTTTTTTCTCTATTTTGAACGTTTTTATGTTGGGAAAAATATTGGGGTGTTAATCAATATTTTTAACTCAATTAAACTTTTCAATTCTTATTCTTAATTTTTAATGCTACTATTAGTTATGCAACCCACGTATGTATTTTATTTCTATGAAATAACTTAACCATTACATTAGTCATTCATTTACTATCCAAAATGCAACAAGGAACAAATAAACCACAATACATAATCAATTACACATAGAACACTAGTATTTTTAGGTGGAAACCCTATGTGGGAGAAAACCATCATTTTTTTTGTTTCTATCTTATTTCTTTTTATATAAAGAAAATATTCATTACATTTTTGTATTGATGTAGAATCTTACCAGTACACAAGCACCCACCTGTAAGAGGATAAAACCTCCACTCATTCTCATACACCCACTAGAAGGGTTCCCCACCCCCTAAACTCGTTTATTGTCTTCTACTGGAAGGGAGCTCCTACCCCCTTTCTGAAGGCTACAACCCTCATCTCCTTGTGGAGCACTTTTCGTAATGTTTCAAATTGGATCCACCTCCCAAACAATCATCAAACAACTTGTAGGACACCTTTCATCATATTTTCAAACTAGACCCATATCAATAATAAACCCAAACTGACATAACAAACTGAAATATTGAATCTGAGCCACAGAGGCACTGTAAATCAACTAAATTTCTGAAGGATCAACCCACTGAATGTAGAACACAACCAAAACAAACAAATATCAGAATGTGTATGTGAATGTACTGAATAAAAATCATATATGTACGTGTTTCCTCTGAATAAAACCTGTGTACAGATATTAAACTACTAAAAGTTGATCATGAATAATTGTAATACTGAATCAATCACTAGACCATACATAGATCAATCATAGATTACTGAACCAATCACAAATTCCCACATTATAGCATCATTACCAATCAATCAACCCAATCATCATTGTCAGACACAGATCATCAAGATAGAAACATCATTGGTAGACAGCAAAAAACAAAGAAGAACTCATCAAGTGCCATCATTAAGGTGCACTGTAAACCCTAACATATATACACAACATCCATAGAAAAAATCAACGTATGTACACAACTACCATGTCCTACACCCGTGTATATATTTCAGTATATAGAGTAAATTATCGCAGAATTTATGTACACACTAACCAAGTGTATATATTTCAGTATATAGAGTAAATTATCGCAGAATTTATGTATACACTAACCAAAAGAAAACCACAGATCTTGAGTTATTTAATCAAACCTTCACTACAATTCTCAACATCTGTTAAACCTAGATCTCGACATACATCACTATATTTAGATCAAACCATCATCATAACAACATATCTAACATTAAAATCATAAATATATCAAACAAGTATTTTCATTAGCCTTCACAACACTTTCAAATCTATCAGATCCAAACTATCTCCTTGCTCCCCGGTGCACACTTGTTCCAAATAAAATCACACATAGATAGATCATTTACTTTGCACACCTAAAACCTTGATCTCCATCTCCTTATATAATTTTAGCCTTAGCCAATACCTTAGGTAAATCCCTTGGTAATGTCGTTAGTGTTCTTTGATGGGATCAAATAATCGTTGTCACTGCAATTACTATGGGCCAATACCATGGTAAACACCTCGATATCCATATTACCATGGTTTAGATTATGTATGCATCTTTTCCTTACAATGCATGTGTATGTACGTGACCCTTCTTCACAAGAACCGCATATACTTTCTCAAACTTTTACTTTTGTCATCCAACTTTCACTGAACTATCATTCCTCTGTCCATGTCCTATGTAGTATCTATACCAAACTGCATGAGATCATGTTAATACATCTTTATCAATAAGGTTTCCATCAAGGATAAAACATTAGCCACAAAGCCAACATTTTATATTTTTTTAGAGAGGAGATGTCAGCATGGAGTAAATCCCCAACCCATGGATTTTATGGGTTGAAAAATAAATGACCCAGCAATTGAGGTGGTTTGATTTAATGGTTGTTATTTAGGTGTCACACTCTATACATGGTGGTTAAAATCCCTAATGAGACATTGGCATCTTTTGATAAGGATATAAGGGTAGACACCTCCAAGGATAGAGACCCTTGAGGTGTCTTAGGAAGTATCAACCCTTCCTAAGTCGTAAGTTTCTTAATGGGAACCAACTTGCAATTTGTTGACACTAGACTAGGGGTTTTAGTGGCAGTTAATCACATATGGACTTAAGTCTATCTTAGGTAATCATGACGAGTTATTGAGTCCTCTATATTTAAAAAGGAAAAATAAATGACCTATCATTTTTAATTTACAAGGATACTATAATTTAAGGAAAAATAAATGACCTACCATTTTCACTGTAAAAGGATAATATAATCTAATATTTTTCACCCTGAGGTGGTATCAAGTGGTTTTATTTGTCATATTAAAGCCTCAGTAACCAAGGAGGTCACTAGGCCAAATTCTTTTGGGTGTTATAAATGGAATTTGAGCAAGCACCTAGAGGGTGGTAAATTTAAAATGATATGATGTATAAGCAAGGTTTGTCATAATGCTAATTGGTTTTATTTTCTGTGGTTGGGATGAATGATTGGGATCCTCCCCACCTAGGGTTCAATTTCCATGAGTGACATGATGGGATTTGATGTAATGGTTTCAAGCCTTGTTACTGAGAATGAATAGTCCCTTGAATACATAAACATGTATATTCCTAATATGGAATGTAAAGGTATTTTCCGAGGGGGGCAACATAAAAAATGTTTATCATAAATTTTTCATTTGATGAACATCTCAAATTTCAGTGATTATCATAATATTCTAAAAATAATTTTGATAATTTAAATCAGGATTGACAAAATTCTTGTAATATTTCATCTTGAAAATGTAAAATTGTATACTATCAATATTGCGTTTAATTATTATGGAAGTAATTTTTTTGGAATGCTTTTGATTGGACTCTTCATCCGTCATTTGGGTATAAAAAACTATCATAGTGATAAAACAAGAGCTAGAAAAAAGAATTTAGAGAAAAAAGTAAAGGATAACAATTGGAAAAAGAATATTATTAAGTAAATAGAGGTTGGAAAATAATAATTATGAAAAATTACACATTCAAATTATTAATATTATTAATTTGATAACTTTCTTTTGTATTTCAATTAACTTAAACTTATATATATATATATATATATATATATATATATATATATATATATATATATATATATATATATATAATATATATATATATATATATATATATATATATATATATATATATATATATATATATATATATATATATATATATATATATATATATATATATATATTAATACTATATTAAAATTTCATCGTTTTAATTTAAATTGAATAAAAAAAATTAATATTAAATAATAATAATCTAATTTTAAGGTCACAGCCAAGCTAGACACTAAATTGGTGTATGAGTCCCCCTTGTTTATGGGATAATGAACCCACCTCCATACAACAATTATTCAATCTACACATTTATCTATAACATTCCAATAGTTTATTACCCTAGATAGGGTAACTAGGGATTCATGAGGGGATGAATGGGGTGTGGTTTCCATCAACTCAAATTAAAACTGAGGGAGACATGCCCACCAGCATTCATAATGTATCTACTACATGGGATGACTATTGTTTAGGGGTTAATGAAATTTAAATCAGGTTCATCGATTCCCACACAAAATTGTAGATATGATGGATTGGCATCCATTAATGCGCAAATTCCCAATGTAAATAGGTTTTTGTTCATTATGGCACTATTTGTACTTTGAATTTTCTATGTTAATGCTAATACTCTCCTTCTAGGCCAGTTTCGCTTCTAAATTTATCCGAGTGAAATAGGGGAGGTTTTCTTTCTTTCTGCATTGTGGTTTGATCCTTGGTTTATTAGGGTTGGGTTTAAGCCCTCATGGCCTCAATAATTCCTCATAATTGGAAATTCCAACTCTTATCTTTGGTTTCATATTGCTAATCAGTGGTTTATGTTAAGTTGGTAAAAGGTCCCCTTTGTATGGAATAATTTTTTGGAGGATGTTGGGGCTAATTCTCTCATTCTTGAGGTGGGGCTCTTGGTCTTCCTTACTAGCATCCTCTCCCCCAATAGTGGTTCTTTCTTATAGGTACTTAATATCAACTAGTTTTGTTTCTTTCTCAATAAGTTGTGAATATGATGAGACATAGGGCTTGTTTTTGTCATGGTGATAGTAGGAGACTCTCCCCTAGTGGCTCTCAAGCCTGAGCTCATGCCTAGTCTTCCACTCAATTCTTCCACTTGCAAACACCAATGGAGGTGAAATAGGAATTGTAGGAGGCGGAGGAGGGAATAATACCAAAGAGGGATTGTCACTCAAATTCATAGAGTATTACTATAATCTCAAATTAGGTGCCTAATTCAAATCATATCAATATTTTCACACTATTGATCTTCTATTACATCTTAAATCATTCTCATGGAGGTCCTTCTAGATAAAAATGGTGTGAAGAATGTAATGGTGTTGATGTTAGACAATCTCCAATTACAATTCAAAGGTATGGGCAACCACTTGGCTTGGGTGGAGGTTATTATCACCCATGCAAAGGCACCTGTTCCACGCAGTCTAGTTGTTCTGACACCAATTGATTTGGATGCTTCCACCTCTTCTTAATCCATTTAATGTTTGGTGTTCCTATGTCTGTTTGGTATTTTAATATGTTGCACCTTTTGAAGGTTGTTGATTTTTGTTTTTATAATCACTATGGACTCTCTAGTTGGTATGCATCGACCTTGCTTTATTTTAGTTATTTTATAGTATTTATTTCTTTACTCAATAAAAGATGTTATGTTTTCCAAGAATCTAGTTTCCTCAATGGTAGATCAAAATCCTTCATAAATTTAGACATTATGTAATTTATTTTGGATAATCAATAAATTTTAACTATATATAACATTTTTATTAATAATAATAACTAAAGTCGTCTTTAAATTTTTAAATTCCACATTTCCAAATTTTATTGATGAAAAAAGTTAAATTTCACTCTAATGTTTTAGCTAAAAATGTCCCCAATTTGGATCCATAAAAATGGCCACAATTCTTGGATCCATAAAAATGGCCACAATTCTTTTTCAAACTTTAACTTGTGGTGTTCCAAAATTTCAATAATGGAAATGGTAAGTCCCCTATAAAGTTTTAACAAAAACAATTCCTTTAGGATTAACTTTATGGGATTTACTTGTAATTAATATATTTGCAAATCCTTTAGACTTCTCTTTATGGGATTTACTTTTAATTAATATATTTGCAAAGCAAATTCCCACCACCCTATAGAATTTATTTTTATTTAATATATTCGCAAACAAAATGCCCACCTACCTTAATGCATTTATTGAGTCAATGTTTAGGTATAGCATATATTTTTTTATTATTATTATCAGAGGAGATAGCATGAAAGATTCATATTAAAAATAAAATAAAATAAACTTTGAAAATGTATTTTAAATTAGGTTAAACAAGAGTCACACATAGTGAAGTGAATTTTGGGTATTAATCCATAAGCAAAGATATGTTTACTTTTCTTGAGAACATACCAATATAAATCTTCTAAATAATTTTCTAGTTATATGTAGTTTCTTAAATTATGAGATTTTATATAACTTGTGGTTAAGTGCATTTTTTCAATTTACAATTTTTTAATTTTATGGAATTTAATCCAAGTTTGATACTTATTATTTAGTCTTTCCATGTAGTAAGTTTACTTGAGAAAAATCATTGATTTTACTTGAATAAATAGTTTTATTTTTAATTAGGTTTTTACTTATAAATCTCATTATTATTAATTATGTAATTTTTTCCATCAATTCAAAATAATCTTCATTGAATTCAAAAGATTAATAATCTGGTCCTATGTTTTTATTCTTTTGAATGAAATCTATAACCCCCTTCTAATTTATCCATTTTGATCTCATTCATAAGATTCATATTATGATCATATTTCACAAAGCTAGAAATATAAGTTTCCATCTGATCTATCTCAAATAGATTTGTTGTAGAAGGTTCCTTAAAGAGCTTATTTGACTTATTAGTACCAACCTATGCCATATAATTGAAATCTATTTGATAAGATATGGCTCAAATTTCATAAGAAGGTATAGAAAGAGGACGGACTGTAGTTTCTTGTATATCTTTTTCAGATCCAAAGGTAGAAAGAGTGACTCGTGGCACTTCATACAAGTTCGCTCTACTGAACTAGTCTATAATCAGGTCATCTTGGGAGATTATGCATAACTCTTCCTTGGAGAATCCAACATGGATCAGACTGGTGGCATTGGAAAGAGGACATAGAGGGCTACTACAGGTAGCAATTTTAGAATTGGATGATCTGAAATTGCAGAGAGACATCAGATTCATTATCAAGCTTCTACAAAGTGAAAAAAGGTGTGTAGTTTTTTTAAATTTTTGCATAAGCTTGGTTTGAAAAATTAGTTTGAATCGGTAATTGATGCCCCGAGGAAAGAAAATGCAAACACCTAGTAAGCAACCTGAAATATCTAGCATGACTTATGAAGAAGAGGAAGAAATGCAACATGATATATCAAAATTACGAGACCAAATGCAACAAGTGTCACTTGCACAAAAAGCAACAGAATCTAAGATGGATGGTTTAAGGAAAGATGTAGAAGCTAAGATGGATGGTTTAAAGAAAGGTGTAGAAGCTAAGATTGATTTTTTAAAGAAAGGTGTAGAAGCTAAGATGGATGGCATGGAAGCTAAGATGAATGGCATGGATGCTAAAATTGATGGCATGGATGATAAGATGGAAGAACTGAAGATAAATATGAATAAGTTGCTACAAGAAATGGTCACTAATGGTGAAAGGGTAGTAAAGAAAACTCATGATGAGAACAAAAGAAATGTTAATCATGATTCCATAGACTCTAATGTTGGATCAAAGACCCACCATATTCCAAAAATCGATATGAGGAAGTTTGATGGCAAGGATCCCGCAACATGGATATTACAAATGGAGCAATTTTCAATCTCAATAATGTGCAAAACACACAAAAGGTATGTATTGTAACTTTATATTTGGAACCAAATCATTTTGTATGGTATCAATGGCTTTGCTCTCGTAAACAAATTATCACTTGGGCAATTTTTATGGAAGAATTGACAGCACATTATGAGGATACAAAAAGAAACATTTTTTTTAGCCAATTGATAAGTCTCAAACAAAATGGTTCAATAATGGAGCACATTGAGGAGTTCCAAAAATTGAACATAAGGGTAAAAAATATTCCAGAGGAGCATAGGATTGATGTGTTCATAGGGACTTTAAAGGATAATATCCAACATGATGTTCACCTTTGGGAACCTAATTCATTAGAGAAGGCCTTCAGGTTAGCAAGAAAAATGGAAAGCAAAATTATGGCAACCAGGAAGCATACCACTCACAACTATAAAGATGGAAGTGTTGTTGCCCCTAGTCTTCCACAACCTATAAGGTTGACACCACAACAATTGGAAGAAAAAAGAGCAAAAGGGTTTTGTTACAGTTGTGATAGCAAATACACTAAAGGCCATAAGTGTGCTGAGAAGAAATTATTCTACATAGATTGTGAAGAGGAAGAAGAAAAGGAGCAAGAAAGGTCAAAAGAAGAGGATATACTCCAAGAACTAAGCCCAGATAAAGAAGAAATGAATCCGACCATATCTTGTAATGCATTGGCGGGAATTACCACTCCTCAAACCATCAAGATAGAAGGACAAATCAAGAAGAAAAAGGTAATAGTGTTGATTGATTTAGGAAGTACCCACAATTTTATTCATTGTAAGGTAGCAAAAGAATTGAATTGCTTCTTATATCCAGCACCAGAGTGTCAAGTGATGGTTGCAAATGGAGGAACAATAAATTGCTCTGGAAAGTGCCATAATATCAAGCTATCCATGGGAGAATATGTATTGACTAGCCCAATGCTTTCCATTCCAATGGGAGGTGCTGATGTTGTACTAGGAGTCCAATGGCTATAATCCTTGGGTACAATAGCTTTTAATTTTCAAGAAATTTTCATGAAATTTTCTGTGGAAGGAAAGGAAGTTGAATTAAGGGGTATTGCAGGGAAACCGGGAAAGATAATCAGCTCTAACGGTATGAAAAAGCTTCTAAAAAAGGAACAAAGAGGTGTAATTGCACAATTATGTTCACTAGATGTTTCCACATTGGAATCATCTATTTCTCCAGATCTCCAAAAAGTCTTGGACAATCATTCCAAGGTATTTGAGACTCCCAAAGGTCTCCCACCTATTCATGATCATGATCATGCTATTCATTTGATTCCAGGAAGTGTTCCTCCAAACATCTAGCCGTACAGATATCCCTATGCCAAAAAGAGTGAAATTGAACGTATGGTTGCAGAAATGCTAGAGGCTGGTATAATTCAACCGAGTCAAAGTTCTTTCTCTGCTCCAGTAGTATTGGTGCACAAGAAGGATGGATCATGGTGCATGTGCTCGGATTATAGAGAGCTCAATAAGCTCA
Source organism: Pinus tabuliformis (assembly GCA_031772625.1). NCBI lineage: Eukaryota > Viridiplantae > Streptophyta > Pinopsida > Pinales > Pinaceae > Pinus > Pinus tabuliformis. Next base: position 825,414,889 of record CM062817.1, read on the forward strand.
CTATTAAAGATACGTTTCCCATTCCTGTAATTGATGAATTACTGGATGAATTGCATGGATCAATTTACTTCACCAAGTTGGATCTTCGTTCAGGATATCATCAAATCAGAATGAAGACTGAAGACATTCCAAAAACAGCATTTAGAACTCATGAGGGTCATTATGAATTTTTGGTCATGCCTTTTGGCCTTACCAATGCACCTTCAACATTTCAAGGTTTGATGAATTCCATTTTCAAACCATTCCTTAGAAAATTTGTGTTAGTATTTTTTGATGATATACTAATCTACAGCAAGTCTTGGAAGGATCATGTTGAACATTTTGACAGGGTGCTACAACTATTGGAGGAGAAACAATTATATGCAAAAAGATCCAAATGTTTCTTTGGAGTACAAGAGGTGGAATATCTAGGTCATATTGTATCTCATGAAGGAGTTAAGGTAGACCCTAGCAAAATTAAAGCCATTAAGGAATGGAAAATCCCCACATCCATAAAGCATCTGTGAGGATTTCTCAGTTTGACAGGGTATTATTGCAAGTTTGTTAAGAATTATGGGAGAATAGCAACACCTCTAACAACATTATTGAAGAAAGATGCATTTTCATGGACTCCAGAAGCAACAAAGGCCTTCGAGCATCTTAAAGGGGCAATGTGCCAAGCACCGGTCTTAGCTACACCAGACTTCACAAAAACCTTTATTGTGGAATGTGATGCTTCAGGAAATGGAATTGGTGCTGTTTTAATGCAAGATGAAAGACCCATTGCTTTCGAAAGTCGTCCAATCAAGGGAAAGTTTTTACACAAAGAAATTTATGAGAAGGAAATGTTGGCAATACTCCATGCACTTAAGAAATGGCGACCCTACCTAATGGGAAGACACTTCAAGGTAAAAACGGATCATGATAGCCTTAAATACTTTTTAGAACAAAGATTATCCTCTGAAGAGCAACAAAAGTGGGTCACAAAGATGTTGGGTTATGACTTTAAAATCATCTACAAAAAAGGGAAGCAAAATGTGGTGGGAGATGCACTCTCAAGAAATGATGAGGATGTGGAAGCATTGTTGTGCGCCATTTCTATTATCCAACCAGATTGGATAAACGAAGCAAGGGAGGAATGGAAGAATGACGAAGAAGTGTGGGCACTTATTCGAAAGTTACAACAAGACTCTAGTACGTCTGATACATTTAGCTAGCAAAATGATTCATTATGGTACAAAGATCGCTTATACCTCTGTAAGAATTCCCAGCTAAAACAAAATATTCTTATGGAATTGCACACTTCTCCCTTAGGAGGGCACTCAGGATTTTTAAAAACTTACCACAGGGTTAAGAAGGAATTTTTTTGGGAGGGCCTTAAATCAGATATTCAAAAGTTTGTGGTGGAATTTTTGGTTTGCCAACAAAATAAATGTGAAACAATTAAGACACCGGGTCTATTACAACCTTTATCCATTCCAAGCCAACGTTGGGAGGAGGTTTCAATGGATTTTATCACAGGTTTACCCAAGTCTGAGGGAAAGAGTCTCATCATGGTGGTAATTGATAGACTTACCAAGTATGCACACTTTTGTGCATTATCACATCCATTTAAAGCCAGTATAGTTTCTACTGCATTTATGGAAACAATTCAAAAGCTACATGGAAACCCAAAGATTATGGTAAGTGACAGAGATCCCATTTTCACTGGAAATTTTTGGACAGAATTATTTTCTTGTCTTGGTACTCAGTTAGCTCATAGCTCATCTTATCATCCTCAATCTGATGGGAAAACTAAGATAGTAAACAAATGTTTGGAAGGATATCTTCATTGCTTTGTATCTGATAAACAGACACAATGGGTCAAATGGTTGCCTTTGGCTGAATGGTGGTATAACACTTCCTTCCATACAGCAACAAAAATGACCCCATTTATGGCACTTTATGGATATCAGCCACCATCCATCACATCATATTTAAGAGAAAATTCTAAGGTTCAAGCAGTGGAACATCACATCGAACATCAACAACATGTCCTCCAACTCTTAAAGGATAACCTCGTGTTGGCACAAAATAGAATGAAACAACAAGTAGATCAACATCGCAGTGAAAGAATTTTTGATGTAGGTGATTGGGTATTCCTACGGCTACAACCATATAAGCAAATGTCCCTCAAGCAAGCTAAGAAGGATAATAAATTATCACCAAAGTGTTATGGTCCGTACAAGGTGTTGCAAAAGATTGGTACTATGGCATACAAATTGGAGCTTCCTGCAGCTTCTCGATTGCAGCCATTTTTCCATGTTTCATGTTTAAATAAGGTTATAGGTGACAAGCTCCCAGTTCAAACAATATTGCCAGAACTTAACGAGGAAGGAAAAATTATATTGGAACTAGAAGCAGTCACAGAAACAAGAACTCGACAGTTACAAAATCGATCAATTTCGGAGTATCTTATCAAGTGGAGGAACTTATCCACTGAAGATTCCACATGGGAGGATGAGAATTTTATACAAAAGCATCCAGAACTATTGAAGCGTTGAGGACAACACTTTTTTGAAGGAGAGGGGCATGTTGGGTCCCTATAATACTAGTGATTACCCCATTACTATTATAGTTGTATCACTTATTAATATTGTTGTGCCCCTATTGTCCCCATATTTTTATTACGGTGCCCCATAGAATCCCTCTATTGTTATTTTTGTGGCTTTATATTATTATTGTTAGGTCAGCTAGGTTATATTGTGACTCCTTAGACTCCTATATATATAAAGGAGGTTTTGTCATTTGAATCATCGAAGAATTGCTCATTTATGTAATGTAAAGGAGGTTGCCCCCTCGAAGAGGCTAAATTCTAAGGCCTGGATCTCTCTTTTCTATCTTTTTGTGAGCTGGTTTCATAACACATACCAATTATATTATGAGGAACAAAATGGTGTTAGCTCTTGTTTGAATAAATATCAAATATTTAAAGAGAAAACCACTTTATAATGTGAGTTTTAATTGATGGAAATAGACAAATTGATAAATGAGTCAAAAAGCTACGAATTGAGAAAAAAGAAATTATGATTTATCAAAGTTTTTAAATATGAATGACAAAATATTATTAGGATTGATATGAATAAATTACATACAGCTAGTTTGACCCTCTATTTCAAATTTATTAAAAATAGTCAATGTTAATCCCATCTAGAATCTGATATTGAAAGCAACAAACTTTATTTATGTGACGTGAAACAAAATATTTAGGACAAGGGAAGTTCTAGTGAGGGAACCTAACTTGATTATTTTTATGATGACTCAACCCAATATTACAATTGTCTTATTTTTATGTAAGTTCTTATCTAATTTGTTAGTATTTTATAAATGAATAGGAAGATGTATTCCCTACCAAAAAATGGATTGAATGAGATTCTCATAACTTTATGCCAATTTGACATTATTGGAATGATAGGTTGTGTAAATTGACATGCTATACAGTTATATTGCACATCACTATTTATGGCTAAATTCATCATTACAATATGTTTCCATTAACCCTTCAATTATGAGAGTTATGTTAGGGTATTTCCGAAATTTTCTTATTTCATAATATTATTCATAGAAATACCCATGTATACCCAAATCTATATTGATATTTTCCTTTGAAATGTCCTCGTGTAAGACTGCAATGATAAATTCGCATATAACAAGTAAATTGTAATAAAAAAAGGTATATTACATATAACATCAAAAAAATTAATAGTGGCAATATTTATTCAATACATAAAACATTGGTTATAAATATCTCTCCAATGTAAATAATTTGATTAGAAAAAAATTCCTAACAACTTCTTTCAATAAGAAATTATTTACAGAGTTGATATACTTTCCCGTGAAAAATTGATGATGTGTTTATCATATAATGGACATTGAATACCATATTTCCCTCTCTTTATAAAATCTATGATAAATATCATGTTAACCATTTTATAAGCCCAATGTAACCTTAAAACCCCTTATCAAGCTCTATATATTGAGCGATTACAATTCTATTGTTATATTATTATGTAGGCTATAACCTCTCATGGTCCCATTTTATTATAATCTTGCCCTTTGTCTCCCAAATATACACTAAGAAGACCTAGTTGTAGGATCATAAAATATCGTCTTTTACATAGTATGCATTGTAAAAGGAGGTTTTTATCTTGAAGAGTATTTTAATTATTGGTTTCTTATCATTTTTAAGGCACAAGATTCATAACATTTGGTTTCAAATCTCATGATCCTAAGGATTTTCTACTTTAAACACGTCATTTTGGAATTTTTCCTATAACTCTTATTATAGGAAGTTTCAAATAGTGAAATGTCAATCATATTGAAATAAAATATCAAGGAACATATTCTTCAAATTTCAGATCTTGATTGTTATATTCTCATATACATGCTCTAAGGAAGTTAGGGTTCCTGAATGCTCCTGAAATTAGTTTCAAACGGGTGAATTTGGAATTTTTGCTATAAAATTTTGTCTGGGACATTTTAGATGATGAAACTTTTATTATATTGAGGTGAAATATTGGTGAACATCCAATTCAAATTGTATATCTTGGTTCACTATATTTTCGAAGATATGCTCTAAAAACGTTAGGGTTCTTGAATGCTCCTAAAATTAGTTTCAAACATGTCAATTTTGAATTTTCACTATAACCGTTTTTGGAGGTTTCAAATGGTGAAAACTAAACCATATTGAGGAGAAATCATGGGGAATATCTATTTCGTATTTCATATTTTTTTTACTATACTTTCCTAGTTATACTCTATGGAAGTTATGGTTTATAAAGGATCTTGAAATTGACTTCAAATAGGTGAGTTTGTTATTTTTTTATAATTTCTTTCTCGGGACTTTCCAAACTACGAAATATTTATGGATCTCAGTATACATAGAGAAGTACCTTAGGTACAAATTTAATATTATATTAGAATAATTAGATACATGGCATGCTATACAAATTTGCTCATGGGAAGAGGAAAAGAATCAACAAGTTTTGGGAAAGTTACCATAACTTTGACTTAGCACGTCAAGTTATAGTTACACACGTGTAATTGTAGAGAAGACATATTAGAGTATTATAGACCAAAGTTTCATAATCATAAGGGCTCAAATCTTAGAGATGTATCAAGAAAAATTTTAGTCATTCAAATATTCTCCAAATTAATTTTATAAAGTTATGCAACTTACAAGAAACCTAACTTTTGATTATAATATCCATTTTTTTGGTGACTAGAAGTTATTATAAAGAGGATTATTATTATTATTTTATTACATGGCTCCAAAGAAACATCTAAAATCTACTAAACCAATTAATCTTCTTGAAGGATTATCTTGGACTTATAAAGAAAGAGAAGACTTCACATTTACGTTCTCCCAATTAAAGAAGAAAGTTAATGAAATGGATGGTTGTTTGTTAAAAAATATGTATTTATCATGTTTTCAAGAAAATATGAAAGAAATATAAAATTACATGAATACCATGGAAAATCTTCTCTTGGAGAGGCTTCCTTAAAGGGATATTGAAATCCAAGGAAATCATGGAAATAATGATAATCATTGTGTTCGAACTTAATCACTTATGGGAAATATTTTATCACAATTAGAGAACACAAGTATATCGAATCACAGAATCATAGTGAGGAATTTTCAATCCAAGGTCCATGTCATCGTGGATTCAAATTAGCACCAAAGAACTACTACATTCTGAAGATTGATATGATGAAGTTTGATGGTAATGATCCTATAACATGGATATTATAGATGGAGTAATGCTTTGATCTACACCATGTGGCATCATCACAAAAGGTAAATATTGCATCCATGTTTTTAGAACAAGACCAACATGCATTGTATCAGTGGATTTGTGAAAGGAAAAGGGTTTCTATTATATCTTGGTCCATTTTTACATAGAAATTGATAGTACATTCTGTGGATATTAAGAGAAATAATTTTTTAGCCAATTGGAAAATCTTCAACAAAAAGGTCAAGTTATATAACACATTGAAAATTTCCAAAAATTGATTCTTGGGGTAAAGAATATTTTATTTATAGGGATTTTAAAGGAAAGAATCCAACACAAGGTGCATCTATTTAAATATAAATCTTTGTAGCATGATTTTAGTCTAGCAAGGAATTTTGAAAGTAGAAATATGGCAACTAGAAAATTAGTCACTAATAACTATGGAGAACATCATGCTTCCTCTCTTAAACCAACAAGGTTGACTCCTCGGTAGAGTGACTATATTTCGACTATTATAGAAAGTATAGTAAGGGGCGTAAGTGCGACGAGAAGAAATTATTATCCATATATTTTGAAGATGAAGAAAATCAAGAAGTGGAACTGTCAAAAGATTTACAGGTAAAAAGGACTACTCCAACAATCTATTGTCATCCACTGTATGGCATTAGTGCTCCACAAACCCTCAAGTTATAAGGATATATTAAAAATAAAAAGGTAATGGTATTGATTGATTTATAAAGTACCATAAATTCATCAATTAAAAATTGGCAAAACTTCTTAATTTCTTTATATAGCCTGTACCATAATTTCAAGTAATGACTGTAGATGGAGGTACCATAAATTGTTTAGGGAAGTTCCATAGTATTAAGTTGAATATGAGTGAGTATTTCTTGTATAGTCCCATGATTGTGATCCAAATGGGTGATGTTGATGTTGTATTAGAGGTTCAATGGTTACAATCATTAGGAACAATGGCCCTTAATTTTCAAGATCTTTTAATAAAATTTCCCCCATAAGTAAAGGAAATTGATATTATAGGTATTGAAAGGAAACCTAGTAAAGTGATAAGTTCTAATAGCATAACAAAATTGCTAAAAAGGGACACCAATATCTAATTGCATAATTGTGTTCATTAGATGTTCAAGCATTTATATCCTCTGCTCTAGTGGATCTCTAAAAGTTTATAAACAATCATTATAAGGTATTTAGAGAGATTCCTAAGGGTGTTCCACCTTCCCAATATCATGACTATGTTATTCATTTGTAACCTAGAAGTGAACCACCTAACATTAGGCTTTACAATTATCCATATGCATAGAAGAGTGAGATTGACGTATGGTTTAAGAAATCTTAGAGACATGCATAATTCAACCTATCCAAAGATATTTCTCTTCACCAATGATGATGGTTATAAAAAAGGATGGTTCATGGTGTATGTGTCCATATTATAAACAACTCAACAAAATGACAATCAAAGTTGAGTTTCCTTTTCCTATCATTGATGAATTATTAAACGAATTGTATTGAGCAATTTTCTTTAATAAATTGGATCTTCATTTAGGATATCATCAAATCAAAATGAGGAAAGAATGAAATCCCAAAATGACCTTTAGAACACTTGAAGGTCATTATGATTTTTTGGTTATGACATTTGGACTTACAAATGCACCTTAAACATTTCAAAGCTTGAAGAATTATATTTTCAAACCTTCCTTGGAAAATGTGTATTAGTGATTTTTTTGACATGATATTCTACAATAAATATTGGGAAGAGAATTACGACATGTCAACAAGGTATTAACATTATTGGAAGAGACAAATATATGCAAATCCTTCCAGGTGTGTCTTTGGGGTTCAAGAAGTGGAACATTTAGGTGATATTGTATCACATGAGGGTGTCAAGGTGGATCCTAACAAAATAAAAGTTATGAGGGAATTACCAATCCACAATATTTTGAAGAAACTCGGAAGTCTCCTGGGATTGATAGGATACTACCAAAAGTTTGTCAATAATTATGGTTAAATAGAAACACCTCTAGCAAAATTATTGAAGAAGGAAGCATTTTATTGAACGAAAGAAGAAACCAGAGAATTTCAAGAACTTAAATATGTTATGTTCACAACTTTCACAAAAACCTTCATTGTGGATTATGATATCTTATACCATGGCATTGATGTAGTTTTTATGCAATAAGGAAGGCATGCTTCCTATGAAAGTAGCAAACTTAAAGGAAAGATCTTAGTCAAACTCATCTATGAAAAATAAATGTTGTTTATACTACATGTAGTTGAGAAATGGCATCCATACCTAATAGGAAGACACCCGAAATTAAAAATAGATCATGATAGTTTGAAGTACTTCTTGGAGCAAAGAATATCCTCATAAGAGAAAAAAATAGGGTCACAAATATTTTGGGTTATGAGTTTGAAATTATCCACAAAGGGAAAATAAAATATTGTGGTAGATCCACCATCAAGGAAAGAGGAAGGCACATAGGATTTACTATGTGTTATTTCCATTCCGCAATCTAACTAGGTGGAACAAGCAAGGATAGAATGGAAGCAAGATAATTCAACAACTATAGGAGGACCCTGATATAGTAGAAAAAATTGTTTGGAAGAATGATGTGTTGTGGTATCAATATGGTTTACAATTATGTAAGAATTTTCAATTCAAATAAAATATCCTTTTGGAATTACACATTTCTCATGTAGGAGTACATTTGGGGTTCTTAAATATAGACCATAGGATCAAGAAAGATATTTTTTGAAAGGTCTTAAAGAATGTGTGCAAAATTTTGTGGTGGAATGTGTTGCATGACAACAAAATAAGAGAGAGACAATCAAGAACCTAGGGCTCCTTCATCTATTATACATACCAAGCTAGCATTGGGAAAAATTTTGAATGAATTTTATTACAAGATTACCCAAATATAAAGGAAATAATTTCATTATGGTATTGGTAGATTCAATGAAAAATTATGTTCATTTTTTCTCTCTTTATCATCGCTTTAAAGCAAGTATAGTGGCAAAATAATGTGTAGAATCAATCCAAAAGCTACATGGAATACCAAATATTATTGCAAGTGACATAGATCCAATTTTCACTATAAATTTTTGGACTGAATTATTTTTTTATGTGGGTACTCAATTAGCTTACAACTCATCTTACCATCCTCAATTTGATGGGAAAACTAAGATCATAAATAAATCTACATTGTTTTGCATTTAATAAATAGACACAATGAGTCAAATAGGTTCCCTTGGCAAAAATGGCACAATACAACACATCCTTCCATTCTTCATCAAAAATGTCATTGTTTATGCAACTTTATGGATATCATCCTCCATCAATCACATCACCCTTGAAAGGGACTATAAAGGCTCAAGCATTAGTTGGACCAAATATAACACCAATAATAGGTTCTCAAACATTTGAAGGAAAATTTGGTTATGGAACAAAATAGGATAAAACAACAAGCAAATCAGCATCATAGTGAAAGGGAATTTGATGTGGGGATTGGGTATTTTTTAGACTAAAACCATATAAACATATGTTCCTCAAACAATGAAAGAAGAATAAGAAATTAGCATCAAGGTATTATGACCCTTATAAGGTGTTGCATAGGATTGAAAGTAAGGCCTACAAATTGGAGTTGCCTCCATCTTCATGTGCACATTCATTCTTCCATGTTTCTTGCTTAAAGAAGCTAATCAATGAGAAGATCTCAGTCCAAACTATTCTACCAAAGATTAATGAAGAAGGGAAAGTAATACTAGAACCATAAACAAGCTTGGAAACGTGGACTAAGAAACTAAGAAATCAATCTATTATTAGATACATCATCAAATGGAAGAACCTACCAATGGAAGAAGGGACAAGGTAAGATGACTTGCTCATGTAGAAACACCCACATAGAGTCTAGTATTGAGGACAATAATTATTTGAAGGGAAGGGACACATTAAGCCTCATGTAACCCTAAAACCCCTTACTAAGCCCTAAGTATTGAGTGATTACAATTCTATTGTTATATTTAGTGTAAAATGAGGTTTCCCCCTCAAAGAGGACCATAAATTTTAGCGTTTTTATCATTTTTAAGGCATAAGTTTCATAAAATATCATATCCTTAAAGCTTTCCCTAGGATTAAGTCAACTCACATAGAAGTAATATGGGTAAATATAAACAAGTAGGTGAAACAATCCACATGAATAACAAAAAGGCTAAGTAAAATTGGTTAAATCATTAAGTAAAAATGGATAAGTAATGAGAGGAGAAGGAGAAAGAGTAATTTCACATGGAAATAATCACTTAGTCAAAATTTTAAAAATGGATGGAAATTTTGATAATGAAAATAATAATGATAAATGGAAAATAGATGAAAATGAAAAAAAAAAGGATAAATGGATAATTGAGAAATATAGAATGAGAAGGATGTAGATAAGTTTAATATTATGATTCTTGGACCAAATTGAAAATATCTTGGGCACATGGCCTCTATTTTTTATTTTGTAAAGTGATGGATGAAGCTGACACATAGGCTATGTAATGACATGATCATTACAACAAATTTCATTATTTTTTATTATCCTTTTAAAAGGATAAACTATCCACATTGGCCATGTGAGAGGAAGCAATGCAACATTGAAATTGACTTTAGATTATTAAGGACTTGCTAGGCCTTCATGATCAATAAGTGAAGTTGATCTTCACTTTCAACATTTCAAAGCTTTGTCTCCACCTAGAGGGATGTAGGTTCATGAAAAAATTGAAATACCCTAGTTCATGTGTGACATGAAAACAAATCAACGTGAGGGAAGTACATTGTTTCCCAAACAAGGGGGTATCATACACCAATTTGGTGATTAGCTAAGTTGTGACCTTAAAAATAGATTATTATTATTATTATTATTATTATTATTATTATTATTATTATTATTATTATTATTATTATTATTATTATGTAGTCTTATACATAATACTTAAATTTTATATTTAAATTAATTTTTTTCCCTAGTTTGAACATTTTGTATAGTTTTTTCTAGAGATGAGATGTCAACATAGAGTAAATCTCCATCCTGTGGATTTTGTGGGTTGAATAATAATTGATCTATCATTTGAGATGGTTTGATCAAATGGTTGGGAGGTAGGTCTCACACTTTCTCCATTGGGTTCAAATCTCTGATGAGATTTTGACCTATTTTGATAAGGCTAGAAGGGTATATGCCCCCTAGGATACATGCCCTTGAGATGCCTTAGGACATCTCAACCCTTGCTAAGTCATAAATTTCTTAATAGGCGTTGGCTTATGAGTCATTAACATTAAAAGGTGTTTCAAAGAGGAGGTTGGGCATTTCTCCATGATTCTCGGTTGAAAGATTTTAAAGAAAAACTTTGCTTCAGATGGATGGGACCATATGAAGTTGACACAATGTTTGATAACGGGACTATTAGACTTATAACAATTGATGAGGCACACACTCCTCTAGTTGTAAATGAACACCGCCTCAGACTGTATCACCATCCAACTTCTAAAGACTCCTTTATTAAACATTACTCTGATAATTCTAGTTTTGAAATTGCTAGTGCAGAGAACTCTTCCTCTCCACCTCTAATCTTAAAAAAAAATAAAAAATAAAATTAATGTATACAGATATCTATATATATATGTGTGTGTGTGTGTGTGTGTTGTTACTACTCTATCATTCTTTTTCTTGCAGGTACTTCACTAGTGTTGTTACTCCTCCAGTGTTGTTACTTTGTTCGTGACGATTTCATCTAAGTACTTCACTGGTGTTGTTACTCCTCCATTGTTATTACTCTGTTCATGACGATTTTGTCTAGGTACTTCACTAGTGTTGTTACTCCTTTGGTGTTTTTACTCTGTGGTGATTTAATCTAAGTACTCTAGTGTTGTTACTCCTTCAGTGTTGTCACTCTTCTGCTATTGTTACTCCTCAGTTGTTGTTACTCCATGGCGATTTCATCTAATTACTCTAGTGGTTTTACTCCATTCATTTCAATTCTGGCTAAGTGTTCAAGTGGTGTTGTTACTCCTCGAGTGTTTTTACTCCCCCCGATGTTGCTACTCCTTGGGTGTTGTTACTCCCTCCGCTGTTGTTACTCCGTCAAGGTACATCGCCAGGTATGTCCCTGATCGACTTTGTGGATTTGATCGATAATTCATTTGACATGACTCGACATGACTGTGGATGGTCATCCCTTAGTTGGGGGGGGGTATTATAATAAATACAAATATGCCATAATTAAAATGTCGCAATGACTTGTCATTATCACCATTGAACTTTGTGCTAGTGCGTAAACTCCACGACCCCCACCATACTTCGTACGATTATATATATGTATCAAGACTTGAAATAGGTACGATTGTGTTAATGGACAGTCCTTTCCAATGCTGTGAAACAATTACCATAATTACCACTTATTATTACCATAATCCGCTATGGATTTTTCCATATTTCACCATTATATTCCCAGATTTCACTATCACTGCACTCGTCACCACCATAACCCTGTCACCACAAATTTACCTGTCGACACTCCTCCTCAACGATCTTTCTATTACTTCAATTTCTGCTACTGAGCAACTGTAGAATGGACTAGCAAGTTGTTAGGCACGAACCAAAAAGCATAGTTCAGGTTCGATGCAATCCAGACGTATGGCAAGTCTTTTTAGATGCATGATGGCATGTGTATTTTGAGAGGCTACAAGGAGTTGAAGAACCTATCATAGTCGAATTCGCATTGAACTTGGATGGGAATCATTCCAAAGTTCATGGGTTGGATATTTCCGTCACAGAGGAAGTAATTTTGACTGTTAGCAGATTGTCGCAAGGAGGGCGGAAATGGTTTTCTTGGAAATCTCCTTTTCCATAATTCTCAAAAAAAAATTGCAAGCTATAGAAATAGCAATCCAAGGGTAGGGGGTATGATCGAAAGTATTTGCCACACCCATGGGATGAGGTTGCATATTTTTTCATGAGGTATATTACTTGCGAAGGCTGGTTTTCTACCATGTTTAATTATTATTTCAAGCTTCTTGCATGCCTTCGATTTCAGCATGCACGGATTCATTCTTTAGATATGCCATATTTTCTATGGAACAGTCTTCAGCTAATGGCGCAGTTTGGTCATTGATCTCAACAAGCATTAGGGGTCCTTACAAATCATGGGTTGGTTAGACTATTAGTGGTGCATGCTCTGTCTCGAACTTCTATGGATTGGCCAAAATTCACCAAGCTAGCAGAGGAAGAACTTACGGCTATGATGCCTGCAAGGGAGGATGAGGAAGAATTGATGGCAGAAGAAGAAGACGTCGCAGATGACACTACTCCACAAGAACCAGCATCTCCTATTGGCCCAATGTGAATATAAGCAATGAGACAAAAGAGGCCACAGATGACACTGCTCCACAAGAACCAACATCGCCTGTTGGCCTAATGGGAGTAGAAGAAATGGAGATAGAAGAGAATGCAGTCAACGTTGTTCCGCAGGAACCAGTGTCGACTGCCAATTTGAGAAGAGAATTGCCTCCCTTGGATGAAATTGTAGGTGGTGCTGACACACAAGAACAAGCATCCCCTATCCAAGAAAATTAATAACCTTGGGATGAAGTTGCAAGTGGTGTTGATACACGAGAACCAACATCACCTGCTCGAGTGATTAAAGAAAATTAAAAATAAAAAATAAAAAAATCAATAATTTATATATATATAAATTTTGTTACTATTCTATCATTATTTTTCTTGCAGTTACTTCACTAGTGTTGTTACTCTACCGGTGTTGTTACTCTGTTTGTGACAATTTTGTCTAAGTACTTCACTGGTGTTGTTACTCCTCCAATGTTATTACTCTGTTCGTGACGATTCCGTCTAAGTACTTCATTAGTGTTGTTAATCCTTTGGTGTTGTTACTCCTCTCGTGTTGTTACTCCTCCAGTGTTGCTACTCCTCCAGTGTTGTTACCATGTGGCGATTTTTTCTAAGTACTCTGGTGTTGTTACTCCTCTGGTGTTATTACTCCTATAGTTTTTTTACTCTATGGTGATTTCATCTAAGTACTCTAGTGCTGTCACTCCTCTACTGTTGTTACTCATCTAGTGTTGTTACTCCATTCGTGGTGGATTTCACTAAGTGTTCAAGTGGTTTTGTTACTCCTCGGGTGTTATTACTCCCCCCGATGTTGTTACTCCTCGAGTATTGTTACTCCCTCTAATGTCTTAAGTCCTCCGATATTGTTACTCCATCAAGGTAAGTCACCTAGTACATCCCCAATCGACTTTGTGGATTTGATCGATAATTCATTCGACATGACCATGGACAGTCATCCCTTAGTTGTGGGGAGGTATTATAATAAATACAAATATGCCATAATTAAAATGTAGTAATGACTTGTCATTATCACCATTGAACCCTATGTTAGTGCGTACACTCCACGACCCCCACCATACTTCATATGGTTATCTATATTTATCGGGACTTGCAATAAGTATGACTGTGTTAATGGATGGTCCTTTCCAATGTTGTGAAATGATTACCATAATTACCACTCATTATTACCACTCAGTCTCGACAAGCATTAGCGGTCCTTACAAATCATGGGTTGGTTAGACTATTGGTGGTGCATGCTCTATCTCGAACTTCTTTGACTTGGCCACAACTCACTAAGCTAGTAGAGGAAGAACTTGCGTCTATGATGCCTGCAAGGGAGGATGAGGAAGAATTGATGGCAGAAGAAGAAGAGGTTGCAGACAACGTTGCTCCACAAGAACCAACATCACCTGTTAGCCCAATGGGAATAGAATAAATGGAGACAGAAGAGGCCACAAACGATGTTGCTCCACAAGAACCAGTGTCGCCTATTGGCCCAATGGGAGTAGAAGTAATGGAGATAGAATAGAATGCAGTCGATGTTGTTCTGTAGGAACTAGTGTCGACTACTAAGTTGAGAAGAGAATCACCGCCCTTGGATGAAATTGTAGGTGGTGTTGAGACACAAGAACCAGCATCACCTGTCCAAGAAAATGAAGAACCTTGGGATGAAGTTGCAAGTGGTGCTGATACACAAGAACCAACATCACCTGCTCGAGTGATTAAGGAAACCTTGGAAGAAATAGGGGCCACAATCGACACTGCTCCACAAGAACCAGTGTCGACTGTTGAGTAGGAGGACAAATTGGAAGAAGCACAGGCATAAAAAGAAAAAGGGAGCATAGACCAGCCAGTGAACACAAGGGAAGGAGGGCCTGAGGTAGCAAGCACTAAGAGAATGGACATTGAAGAAAACATTTTTCATTCTCCACTTCTTGTGTCTTTTCCAAGAGGGGCAAGGAATTTTTGTTCCCCTAGGCACCTAGTGAAGGAAAATCCTCTCCCCTGATCTTAAAATTTATCGGCGTAGTTACCATCATCGACACTGTTACACAAGAACCAGTGTCGACTAGTGAACAAATTGCACAAATTGAGGGATTGGTGGTCGACACTGCCACACAAGAACCAGTGCCAACTGAAGAACAAACTTGAGAAATTATGGCTATATTGTCTCCACAGGGCCATTAGAGGAGAATGTTGTTGTTGAAACTAACCTGTAGGGGCTAAAAACAACTTTTGAGCGGAGGAAAGAAGATGGTCAGTTGGCGGAGAAGTCACAAGAAAAGGGTGTTGAAGACACTACCCCACAAAGGCCTATAGTGACTACAGAGCCACCAAGGGAAGATGTGGAGGTATCGAGACCTGAAGGAGAAGGCAGTCACGAAGCAGAGTAGTCGCAAGAAAAGGGTGTCGAAGGCACTACCCTGCAAAGGCCTGAAGTGACTCCAGAGCCACCAAGGGAATATGTGGAGGTCCCGAGACCTGAAGGAAAAGGTGTTGGGACTATTCCCCAAGTTGAGGAACAAACAAAGAGAGTCAGGGTAAAGCAAGAGGTGGTTGACGAATTTGTTGACGTTAATCTGCCAAACCCCACACCAGTTGTGAGACCAGTGGAGGAGGTCGTTGTCAAACAAGAATTTATTGAGCAATGTGCAAAAATAATGCCTCTTCTTAAAGAAAGGTACCACTCACAGTTCAAAGAAAACATGCAGCTAAAAATGGAAATTGTCAAGCTAAGGAGACAGGTACTACGCTTACGAAGGAAAGTGAGGAGGCATAAGAATAATGCTGTGAAACTTGGGGCCGAAACCATTTCAGCAGTAGTGTAGAATGAAGACATACCCATAACCTCCACAGCTACACAGACCGAGTTGTTTTTTCATTTGACTAAGGCACGAGAATTTTTTATTATTGCAAAGGTTTAGAAGTGGCAAGATGTTACATCTCACCTTCAACGAGGGACCATTCCTTTAGAAGCCCACTAGGAAGGAGTGAGGGGAGTTCGTGAGCAAGCCGAAAAAATAGTTACAAATTACATGGAGCATATAAAGAATGATAAATGAAAGTAGGAGAAGCAGCAGAAGAAAATCAAGGAACTGGAAGAGCAGGTGCAGCTACTAAAGGCTGATAAGGAATAAATGTTCACTCTAGCACAGCAGGTAATGACTTGCTGACCCCTGCTGATAGTTATGCTTTGTTCCTCCATGAAAAGTATTTATTCTTTTGTTTAGAAAGCATTCATCAGGAAATCAGCAATGTAATAGATGACCCAAAACAACTTTTGTGTATCTTGATGAGTCACAATACCCTGAACCAGCACCTGATGTGCAAACACTTTATGCATGATTACTTTCTAGGTGATTATTAATCATTCAACCCGGTTACATATGTGGGATATATTCAATTGAGAGCCTTTACCTCCTACGCAGTTAATCAGGTTAAGTGGAAGAAGGCCTTCGACACATTCGGAGAGAATCAAGAAAACAGACCACTTGTCCTTCGAATGGAGAATTGTTAGTCTGTGAATGTCTATAACAGACACCAAACCTTCTTGGAGATCGAAGGACGAAAAGGACAGATGATGGAAACCCAGAAATGGTGCATTGACATGTGCACAAAATAATTTTTTACTCGTCAGGAGGAGGCCCAGGATAGCTGCCAGAAATAGTGGATGTTATCGTCATTAACCATCAAAATATGTGAACCTTTTTGGGCCGCTAACTTTGCTCGGGCTTTAAACAGAGTGCGTCAGTATATTGCATGCATGCAGCTTCGTGGGGTTTGATGGATGGGTTTGAGATTTTGGTTCCCCATTATCTAGCTGCCAACTGATCATTATACCCCAGCTTACATGGTAGGCAAGGATTGGTGGAAGGAAGTCCTCGAGACAAATGGATATAAGCCTATGGGAACCAAAATGGCTGCAAATTATGATCTCACACAGCTTCATGTTGATCACTACAACTTCAACCCAGATCTGCGTAGGTAATGAACTGCATGAGGACATGCAGAAAGACTAATTGGGGGGCGATGTTGGTGACTAAATTTGCATGTTTTTACCCACCTTTTTACCTTATTTCCTGTATCCATTTTACACCATTGTTGGTCAATTTACATTCTAAACCACACACGTATACCTCTTCTCATGTCATTATGAATCATTAATCAATGAAGCATAGTCATAGGGGATTGTTTCCTAAGTGGCTTGCTAATTTGATTATTCTTGCATATTTGAAGGAAGAATGATCAGGATCGTGGTTTAATGAATGGTGACCATCGAGATAGTAGCACTATCCTGAGACAGCAACTGCAATGGTGGATCAACCTCTCAATCAATGCACTGTTATCTTTATATTTTGTTTTTCTTTGGGAACCACTATGTAATTCTAGGGAGACAGTTGTCGTAATTCTAAGAGTTGTTAGTATTGACAAATTGTATAAGTAGAGTTATGGGGATGTGAAATCCAGAAGTTAATATCGTAGAGAATTACATTAACTTTGAGTCTGTAATAGCATACATTTTAATACCCTTTTGATTAATTAAATTCTGATCTTCTGAGCATTCTGTGACTTCTTGATCTTTCCACGGCCCTGATCAGGGAGTTGGGCCCACTCTCCTGACCAGGTGTTGTTGAATAGATGTGTGCATAGGTTTATTTTGGTTAAGTTATTTATTGTTGTGAATGATTATCAGTGTTTGATGTGAGTCTTACTTTAATGTTACTCTTATTGTTGTTACAATCATTACTTGTTGTTACTCTTATTTGATGTTACAGTTATTTCTTATTGTTATACATTGTTAAGTTTATAATTTAATGTTCAATATTGGGTAGGGAAACTGTGGCCTGCATATACTTTGCATGATAGCCTTGAAATAACTTGTAGAGCCTTGGGTTGAGAATTAATGTGGAAATGGGTGAATTGCACGATTAATATCTGAACACCAACAACCTTGTTCTATGAGAAAAGGAAAATTACATTAATTATCCTCCTTAGATATCTTCCCAACTACCTAACATTACTTTAATGACCCCCCTTGTTACATTACATTATTCTTAAAAATAACATTACAAACCAAATTTTATCTCGGAAAAGTGGCACCTAGGATGGAAGTGCATACAAAATAAAATTTGCTACGGGACATTTTAAAGGAATGAGACATAATCAGCCCATACAATATAGGGATTTTAGATTAGACATGTGTTTGTATTAGGTAGGAATGCATTAAAAACAAATCTTAGGTAAGAATGAATTAAAAACAAATCTTATGGAAAAAATGAATTGTAATTTTATTTTTCCTAAGATGATGACAATAACCTATTTGGACCACCACAAATTTGTAAGACATGTAATGATGATATAAATCAAGCATTTAACATTTATTGTTAAACCAAACAATAGGTGGATAAAAATTGTAATGATCCTAATCACATAAAAATGTTTAGAAACTATACCTTCAGGAAACACTTACACTTCGTTAATAAAAAACCGTCAAGGTAGGGTAACACCATTATATGTTCCTTTTATGCAAGTATCAACTCCTTTTTTTAGAGAAAACATTTCAATGAACTAAGCTCCAATACAATAATATTTACATGCATGATTCATAAGGAGGATTCCATCCTTATCACTACTTAGATATAAATCTCTAAGCATAACTAGATGTTAGCTACCTAATTGGACTTATTTAATAATATCTAACATTGTAAACCCATTCCATGTTACATTAAATGATCACAAAACTTATCCCATTCTTAACTCTAATTGTCCCATATGCCGCTATCACACCCCTATGGAGGAGCCCACCATTTCAACTTCCTTTTATAAGAATTATCCTCAATGCTTATATAGATGATGTACAATTATGAACAATGATCCCATTTATAGGAGTATCCCACGACTAAAGAAATATATGAATATAAGTGTTGCCTTCAACGCTAAAATGCTCACGAAAGTTCATCCATAAATCTGAGTCCCATATCTAAGTTCTCATGTTGACTCCTACATAATTATGACACTTGAGCTCAAAAATTGGCTACATAATGTGCTTCAAATGCTCCCCATGTGCATGTGGATCTAAATAAATATAACCATACATAAAAAGAATAATAACCATGTAGTTGTGAAATGGTGTTTGTGGAAGGCACACTACCACTATAGAATAATCATATTGGAAACTAATAGACATACATTGCTAATGTCTTCCCTTAATTATATTCTCACCATATGGTGGTGTGGAATCATCAAAGAGAAGATAGAAGTAGTTGTCTCCCTATAAATGGTGACTCTCCATATAGAATTCATCAAAAGGATCCTCATATAAATCACACTAGGCATATATGTCTCTTGTATACTCTCCTTTAATGAAATAATATTTCTTGTCATTGATAATTCCTCCTTAATTTGTCACAAAGTTTCCATCACTCAGGTCACTACATCCAGTATACTTTTACACTATTGGATCATGTTCATTATGTTTTCTAACATCCCCATTTTTTGATTTTTTGTTTTCAAGATATTACTTTTAAATGGCCATCACTTCCTTATATTTCTCATAAATAAGGACCCTAATCTAGAAATTACATGGCCACTTTGTTTCTAATGGCAGTGGACCTATTACAACGGGGTTCGTATATATAGAGATAATCACACCACACAAATTTCCCATGATGGTTTGAGGCCCAAACTTGAAATGGGTATAACTGCCATGATACTTCTATAAATCTATATTATAACCCCAATTTTAAATTTTCATTTCCACTGTACTTCTAATGGCACTTTCCTAGCTACAATTCAGTGAATAGGTGAAAAGAAAGCATGCCACAAAAAAAATGATATGTTTTCCTACTCTTGGCTCAAGAAAATTATACAACGCCACTTCTAATAATAATTAGCACATGAACTTTCCAAAAAAATAGATATTCAAGAAAACTTTTATACTTCATTAACAAAAAACCCTTAAGGTTGGGCAACACCACACAATGAACCTCTTATGGAATGATTAGTAACTCTTGTTAACTTTCCTTTTCAATGGGGAAACCTCCTAATTAATTAAAATTCAATACATTGATATAGTCATCATTATTTAAGCTAGTTAGCATCAAACCATGTCCATAACCCTAACAAATCACTAACTATCTAGTGAGCCATATCTAACATTGAGGTCAAATTACATTTATATAATGCTCATTATTTAATGGGAATACTTTAATAACAACCAACATTGTGGTCCTATGGATCTAGTCCACATTATATTAAAATTCCACCATACTTATTATATTCTTAACTTTAATGGTCCCATAGGTGCCTATTACAACCCTAGGGGGATCTCACTAAGCATTATAAAAGAAATTGGAGAGATAAGAACAAACAAGAGAGTGATAAGTTTTTATAATTGTTATCCACATTTCATTAAATAGCCTTGTACTTCTCTAAAAAAATTTCATAATAGTATAAGATTTGAAAATATGGGCTTTAAGTTCATACCAATAGCCTATTCCAACTGGTAACCCATGACATGGTAATTATCATCCTCTACAACTAACAAACTCTATAATTAAATATGGTAAATATAAAAGTACTAAGATTATTATAGTTTTAATAACAGAGGAGACCCTCAATAGTAATTAACTTATGAATCTAGATAAATTTATGTCATATATTAAGGGTATCATAAACTACAAAAATTTGTTACTATTTTTGTGTTAGTTTAACCACTATTTTCACTATGAAGATCATGGGAATTCAAGTAATTTTAAAAATATTCATTTTGTTTTGTAAGATCATACTTTGGAAAATTAGTTTTGATCACTCAAATTAGTATTCCCAAAATATTTATATTTCAAATACCTCTTATTACTAATATATTATTTCCAAGATGCAATATTGAATAGCTTGAGTGGATCTAATGTTTAATAACGTTTTTCCTCCTACGAGGTCATGGGTTCAAATCCAGAAGGGGGTAAAGTATGTACACATTCATAGACTTTATTAGTCAAATCATTTGCATGGACCCCAAAACAAGGGGGTCTCATACACCAATTCAATGTCTAGCTTGGTTGTGGCCTTAAAATTATATTATTATTATTACTATTATTATTTAATCTTATAATTCATGATAATTATTTAATCTTATAATTCATAATAAAATTTTACATTTATATTGAAAGTTTTTTTTTTTGAACATTTTCGTATAGTATCCCCATGATGGATGTCGGATCATGCATCATGGCATGATCATAACGAGGATAATTTACATGTCCGCACAAGCACTCTCTTATATGTCCTAGAATAGCTCGTTAAATTCTGATGTGAGGGGAGATTTAACACATCTTAGGTGGAAGTACACCTTAGCGCCTTCAGCTCGTTGGGTAATGATTTCAATTAATTATTATATGGAGAGGTTCCTTGCATGTATAGCAGGGGTGGTGGAAACCATATTTAGGTTACCCTCATTCCTGATAAGAAATACTGAATTTCTATCATCGTGGTTAGTTATGCCTATGCCCAGAAGCCATGCCTATGATTCTCATAGACGCCATGCATCCCTTAGTTCGAAGTGTATTTCTTCTTGCAGAGATGGAAAATTCTCATTTCCCTACATCTCTCAATGGGTTCTCATCTTCTTAGTGTTGGTGTGGTCTCTTTGGGGTTTCATTTGGCCCGCATGGTTAACTGTAATGGATCATCTCTCTCACAAAGTTGTATTCCTCTTTTCAATCGGAAAAACTACTCTAGTTAGGCTTCAAGCTCAAACTTCCCTATGGATGGCAACCTCCAAAGGTTGGTTTGCGAGAATTATTCGTGTTGATCAACCTATGTTTTAGTTCTAGCTTCAGTGTCCCATTCGGAAGCTAGGTTATCCCAATAGTTGTTTGGTTTTCTCTTTGATGGCTACAAGCACTAAAATAGTCGCATACTACGCTTGGAGGTGAGAGGTTCAAGTTGTGAGGTTTAAAGACTTAGGCAGGCAGGTCTTTGTAGGTCATGGCTCAAGAGTTCATGGTTAGTTATTTAGGCTTCTAGGTGTTGCAAAGAAGCTCAAGCACTTCAATTAGCATTGGTATGCAGCTCGGAATTCATGGATCCTGGTGCCTCGCAACTTGTCGAAGGGAACACCCAATGTTGTCAACTGTCATTCCAAGAGGCAATATGGTGACTCTTAAAGCTAAGAATTATTTATAAATAGTTTATTTCTTCATAATAGCATATGAAATCTCTTTATTTTAGTTTGTATAGCTCAGTAGAACAAGACCTCTCAACACTCTTTGTAAATTTTGGCAACACTTTCTTTTTGTCTAATGACCTAGTTAAGCAGGGCCTATTTAACTTAAGATTCTCAATTTGTGCTATTGAGTTGGTTTCCCTTTAGGAAAGCTAGTAGTACAAATCACTCTATCTTGTAATGCTTCATTCGGTTAATTAAATTACAAACCTTCACACACAAAAAAGAAGATTTTTGTATAGTATTTTGTATAGGGTAGATGTCGACATGGAGTAAATTCCCAACCTCTATATTTTATGGGTTATATAATAAATGACCTATAGGTTGAGGTGGTTCGATTGAATGGTTAGGAGGTAAGTATCACTTTCTCTCCAATGAAATTGAATTTGTTTTCTCTATTCTGAACGTTTTTATGTTGGGAAAAATATTGGGGGTGTTAATCAATATTTCTAACTCAATTAAACTTTTCAATTCTTATTCTTAATTTTTTATGCTATTGTTAGTTATGAAACCCATGTATTTATTTTATTTTAGTGAATGAAAACATCGTATACTCAGTTTACTTATTTTTTCATTAATTCCATCAGTGAAATCATTATTCATTCATTTACTATCCAAAATGCAGTAATGAACAGATAAATCACAGTACATAAGAAATTACACATAGAACACTAGGATTTTTAGGTGGAAACCCTATGTGGGAGAAAATAATTGTTGTTTTTGTCTCTATCTTATTTCTTTTTATATAAAGAAAATATTCATTACATTTTTGTATTGATGCAAAATCTTACCAGTACACAAGCACCCACCCGCAGGAGGATAAAACCTCCACTCATTCTCCAACACCCACTAGAAGGTAGCCCCAACCCCCTAAACTCATTTATTGTCTTCAATTGGAAGGCTCCTACCCCCTTTTCTGAAGGCTGCAACCCTCATCTCCTTGTGGACCACTTTTCGTAATGTTTCAAATTGGATCCACCTCCCAAACAATCATCAAACAACTTGTAGGACACCTTTCATCATATTTTCAAACTATATCCATATCAACAATAAACCCAAACCGACATATATAACAAACTGAAATATTGAATCTGAGCCACAGAGGCACTGTAAATCAACTAAATTTTTGAAGGATCAAACCACTGAATGTACAACACAACCAAAACAAACAAATATCAGAATGTGTATGCGAATGTACTGAATAAAATCGTGTATGTACGTGTTTCCTCTGAATAAAAATTGTGTACACATATTAAACTACTAAAAGTTGATCATGAATAATTATAATATTGAATCAATCACTAGATCATACATAGATCAATCATATATTACTGAACCAATCACAGATTCCCACGCTATAGCATCATTACCAATCAATCAAACCAATCATCATTGTGAGACACGGATCATCAAGATAGAGACATCATTGATAGACAGCAAAAAACAAAGAAGAACTCATCAAGTGCCATCATTAAGGCGCACTGTAAACCCTAACATATATACACAACATCCATAGAACAAATCAATGTATGTACGCAACTACCATGCCTGACACCCGTGTATATATTTCAGTATATAGAGTAAATTATCGCAGAATTTATACATTAATTTATTGAACCTCATCTATGTATGTACACACTAACAAAAAGAAAACCACGAATCTTGAGTTATTAAATCAAACATTTGCTACAATTCTCAACATCTGTTAAACCTATATCTCGACATACATCACTATATTTAGATCAAACCATCATCATAACAACAGATCTAATATTACAATCATAAATAGATCAAACAAGTATTTTCATTAGCCTTCACAACACTTTCAAATCTATCAGATCTAAGCTATCTCCTTGCTCCCCAGTGCACACTTGTTCCAAATAAAATCACACATAGATAGATCATTTACTTTGCACACCTAAAACCTTGATCTCCATCTCCTTATATAATTTTAGCCTTAGCCAATACCTTAGGTAAATCCCTTGGTAATCTCGTTAGTATTCTTTGATGGGATCAAATAATCGTTGTCACTCCAATTACTGTGGGCCAATACCATGGTAAAGACCCTGATATCCATATTACCATGGTTCAGATTATGTACACGGCTTTTCCTTACAATACATGTGTATGTATTCGACCCTTCTTCACAGGAACCACATATACTTTCTCAAAATTTTACTTTTGCCATCCAACTGTCACTTAACTATCATTCCTCTATCCATGTCCTATGTAGTATTTATACCAAACTGCATGAGATCATGTTAAGTACATCTTTATCAATAAGGTTTCCATCAAGGATAAAACACTAGCCATAATGCCGACATTTTATATTTTTTTAGAGAGTAGATGTTAGCATGGAGTAAATCCCAAACCCATGGATTTTATGGGTTGAACAATAAATGAACCAGCAATTGAGGTGGTTTGATTTAATGGTTGGTATTTAGGTATCACACTCTATACATGGTAGTTAAAATCCCTAATGAGACATTGGCATCTTTTGATAAGGATATAAGGGTAGATACCTCCGAGGATAGATACCCTTGAGGTGTCTTAGGAAGTATCAACCCTTCCTAAGTCATAAGTTTCTTAATGGGAACCAACTTATAGGTTGTTGACACTAGACTATGGGTTTTAGTGGTAGTTAATCACATATGGACTTAATTCAAGCTTAGGTAACCATGACGAGTTATTGAGTCCTCTATATTTAAAAAGGAAAATTAAATGACCTATCATTTTTAATTTAAAAGGATACTATAATTTAAGGAAAACTAAATGACCTATCATTTTCACTGTAAAAGGATAATATAATCTAATATTTTTCACCCTGAGGTGGTATCAAGTGGTTTGATTTTTCATATTAAAGCCTCAATAACCAAGGAGGTCACTAGGCCAAATTCTTTTGGGTGTTATTCATGGAATTTGAGGAAGCACCTAGAGCGTTGTAAATTTAAAATGTTATGATGTACAAGCAATGTTTGTCGTAATGCTAATTGGTTTTATTTTGGGTGGTTGGGATGAATGATTGGGATCCTCCCCACCTAGGGTTCAATTTCCATGAATGACATGATGGGCTTTGATGTAATGGTTTCAAGCCTTGTTACTGAGAATGAATAGTCCCTTGAAGACATAAACATGTATATTCCTAATATGGAATATAAAGGTATTTTCCGAGGGGGCGGACATAAAAAATGTTTGTCATAAAATTTTCATTTGATGAACATCTCAAATTTCAGTGATTATCATAATATTGTAAAAATAATTTTGATAATTTAAATCAGGATTGACAAAATTCTTGTAATGTTTCATCTTGAAAATACAAAATTGTATACTATCAATATTCTGTTTAATTATTATGGAAGTAATTTGTTTGGAATGCTTTTGAGTGGACTCTTCATCCATCATTTGGGTATAAAAAACTATCATAGTGATAAAACAAGAGTTGGAAAAAAGAATTTAGAGAAAAAAGTAAAGGACAACCATTGGAAAAAGAATATTATTAAGTAAATAAAGGCTGGAAAATAATAATTATGAAAACTTAATATTATATTAAAATTTCATCATTTTAATTTAAATTGAATAAAAAAATTAATATTAAATAATAATAATCTAATTTTAAGGTCACAGCCAAGCTAGACACTAAATTGGTGTATGAGTCCCCCTTGTTTATGGGACAATGAACCCACCTCCATACAAAAATTATTCAATCTACACATTTATCTATAACATTCCAATATTTTATTACCCTAGATAGGGTAACTAGGGATTCATGAGAGGATGAATGGGGTGTGGTTTCCATCACCTCAAATTAAAACTAAGGGAGACATGCCCACCACCATTCATAACGTATCTACTACATGGGATGACTGTTGTTCAGGGGTTAATGAAATTTAAATCAGGTTCATTGATTCCCACATGCAATTGTAGATATGATGGATTGGCATCCATTAATGTGAAAATTCCCAACGCAATTAGGTTTTTGTTCATTATGGCGCTAGTTATACTTTGGATTTTCAATGTTAATGCTAATACTCTCCTTCTAGGCCAATTTCACTTCTAAATTTATCTGAGTCAAATAGGGGAGGTTTTCTTTCTTTCTGCATTGTGGTTTGATCCTTGGTTTATTAGGGTTGGGTCTAAGCCCTCATGGCCTCAATAATTCCTCACAATTGGAAATTCCAACTCTTGTCTTTGGTTTCATATTGCTAATCAGTGATTTATGTCAAGTTGGGAAAAGGTCCTCTTTGTATGCAAGAATTTTTTGGAGGATGTTGGGGGTAATTCTCTCATTCTTGAGGTGGGGCTCTTGGCCTTCCTTACTAGCATCCTCTCCCCCAATAGTGGTTCTTTCTTGTAGGTAATTAATGTCAACTAGTTTTGTTTCTTTCTCAACAAGTTGTGAATATGATGGGACAAAGGGCTTGTTTTTGTCATGGTGATAGTAGGAGACTCTCCCCTAGTGGCTCTCAAGCCTGAGCTCATGCCCAGTCTTCCGCTCAACTCTTCCACTTGCAAACTCCAATGGAGGTGAAATAGGAACTGTAGGAGGCAGAGGGGGGAATAATACCAAAGAGGGATTGTCACTCAAATTCAAAGAGTATTGCTAAATCTCAAATTGGGCTCCTAATGCAAATCATATCAATATTTTCACACTATTTATCTTCTCTTACATCTTAAATCATTCTCAAGGGAGGTCCTTCTAGATAAAAATGATGTGAAGAATCTAATGGTGTTGATGTTAGACAGTCTCCAATTACAATTCAAAGGTATGGGAAAAAACTTGGCTTGGGTGGAGGCTATTATCACCCATGGAAAGGGACTTGTTCTACACAATCTAGTTGATCGAACACCAATTGATTTGGATGCTTCCACCTCTTCTTAATCCATTTAATGTTTGGTGTTTCTATGTCTGTTTGGTATTTTAATATGTTGCACCTTTTGAAGGTTGTTGATTTATGTTTTTATAATCACTATGGCTAGTTGGTATGCATCGACCTTGCTTTATTTTAGTTATTTTATAGTATTTATTTCTTTACTCAATAAAAGATGTTATGTTTTCCAATAATCTAGTTCCCTCAATGGTAGATCAAAAGCCTTCATAATTTTAGACATTGTGTAATTTTTTTTGGATAATCAAGAAATTTTAACTATATATAACATTTTTATTAATAATAGTAACTAAAGTAGTCTTTAAATTTTTAAATTCCACATTTCCAAGAAATTTTATTGATGAAAAAAGTTAAATTACACTCTAATGTTTTAGCTAAAAATGTCCCCAAATTAGATCCATAAAAATGGCCACAATTCCTTTTCAAACTTTAACTTGTGGTGTTCCAAAATTTCAATAATGGAAATGGTAAGTCCCCTATAAAGTTTTAACAAAAAAATTCATTTAGGCTTATCTTTATGGGATTTACTTGTAATTAATATATTTGCAAATCCTTTAGGCTTCTCTTTATGGGATTTACTTTTAATTAATATATTTGCAAAGCAAATGCCCACCACCCTATAGAATTTATTTTTATTTAATATATTTGCAAACAAAATGCCCACCTACCTTAATGCATTTATTGAGTCAATGTTTAGGTATAGGTTATATATTTTTATTATTATTATGAGAGGAGATAGCATGAAAGATTCATATTAAAAATAAAATAAAATAAACTTTGAAAATGTATTTTAAATTAGGTTAAACAAGAGTCACACATAGTGAAGTGAATTTTGGGTATTAATCCATAAGCAAAGATATGTTTACTTTTCTTGAGAACATACCAATATATATCTTCTAAATCATTTTTCTAGTTATATGTAGTTTCTTAAATTATGAGATTTTATATAACTTGTGTTAAGTGCATTTTTTCAATTTACATTTTTTTAATTTTATGGAATTTAATCCAAGTTTGATACTTATTATTTAGTCTTGCAATGTATTGAGTTTACTTGAGAAACATCATTGATTTTACTTGAATAAATAGCTTTATTTTTAATTAGGTATCTATTGATAAATCTCATTATTATTAATTAGGTAATTTTTTTCCCACCAATTCAAAATAATCTTCATTGAGTTCAAAAGATTAATAATTTGGTCCTAGGTTTTTATCCTTTTGAATGAAATCTATAACCCCTTCTAATTTATCAATTTTGATCTCATTCATAAGATTCATATTATGATCATATTTCACAAAGCTAGAAATATAAGTTTCCATTTGTCCCATCTCAAATGGATTTATTGTAGAAGGTTCCTTAAAGAGCTTATTTGACTTATTAGTACCAACCTATGCCATATAATTGAAATATATTTGATAAGATATCTATGTCAAGTAATATTAATGCTCAAATTATCAATGACTTGATGACATTTCCTAAATTTAGGGACTCCAATTTGTATCAAAATATACAAAGAGATATGAGTGTTGTAAGGTTATTAAACCACAATCTCTTAAGTTTTAGAGTTTTTGGAACTTTAGTAACCCTTTCATTTTCTCTTTTCATCCATACCAATTATATTATGAGGAACAAAATGGTGTTAGCTCTTGTTTGAATAAATATAAAATATTTAAAGAGAAAACCACTTTATAATGTGAGTTTTAATTGATGGAAATAGACAAACTGAAAAATGAGTCAGAAAGCTACGAAATGAGAAAAAAATATGATTTATCGAAGTTTTTAAATATGAATGACAAAATATTATTATGATTGATATCAATAAATTATATACAACTAGTTTGACCCTCTATTTCAAATTTATTAAAAATAGTCAATGTTAATCCCATCTAGAATCTGCTATTGAAAGTAACAAACTTTCCTTATGTGACATGAAACAAAATATTTAAGACAAGCCAAGTTCTATTGAGAGAAACTAACTTGATTATTTTTATGATGACTCAACCCAATATTACAATTGTCTTATTTTATGTAAGTTCTTATCTAATTTGTTAGTATTTTATAAATGAATAGGAAGATGTATTCCCTACCAAAAAATGGATTGAATGAGATTCTCGTAACTTTATGCCAATTTGACATTATTGGAATGATAGGTTATGTAAATTAACATGCTATAAAGTTATATTGTGCATCTCTATTTATGGGTAAATTCATCATTACAATATGTTTCCATTAACCCTTCAATTATGAGAGTTATGTTGGGTAACTTTTGAAATTTTCTTATTTCATAATATTATTCATAGAAATACCCATGTATGCCCAAATCTATATTGATATTTTCCATTGAAATGTCCTCATGTAATACTACAATGATATATTCTCATATAACAAGTAAATTGCAATAAAAAAGGCATATTACATATAACATCAAGAAAATTAATAGTGGCAATATTTAATACAAAAAACATTGGTTATAAATATCCCTCCAATGTAAATAATTTAATTAGAAAAAATTTCCTAATAACTTTTTTCAATAAGAAATTATTTACAGAGTTGATATACTTTCCCGTGAAAAATTGATGATGTGTTTATCATATAATAGACATTGAATACCATATTTCCCTGTCTTTATAAACTCTATGATAAATATCATGTTACCCATTTTATAAGCCCAATGTAACCCTAAAACCCCTTATTAAGCTCTATATATTGAGTGATTACATTGCTATTGTTACATTATTATGTAGGCTAGAACCTCTCATGGTCCCATTTTATTATAATTTTACCCTTTGTCTCCCAAATATACACTAAGAAGACCTAGTTGTAGGATCGTCAAATATTGTCTTTTACATAGTACGCATTGTAAAAGGAGGTTTTTGTGTTGAAGAGTATTTTAATTATTGGTTTCTTATCATTTTTAAGGCACAATCTTCATAACATTTGGTATCAAATCTCATGATCCTAGGGATTTTCTACTTTAAACATGTCATTTTGGAATTTTTTCTATAACTCTTATTATAAGAAGTTTCAAATAGTGAAATGTGAATCATATTGAAAAGAAATATCAAGGAACATATTCTTAAAATTTCAGATCTTTATTTGTTATATTCTCGGATATATGCTCTAACGAAGCTAGGGTTCCTGAATGTTCCTGAAATTAGTTTCAAACGGGCCAATTTGGAATTCTTGCTATAAAATTTTGTCTCAAACATTTTAGATGATGAAACTTTTATTA
Source organism: Pinus tabuliformis (assembly GCA_031772625.1). Classification (NCBI taxonomy): domain Eukaryota; kingdom Viridiplantae; phylum Streptophyta; class Pinopsida; order Pinales; family Pinaceae; genus Pinus; species Pinus tabuliformis. Next base: position 825,445,369 of record CM062817.1, read on the forward strand.
TATTGAGGTGAAATATTGGTGAACATCCAATTCAAATTGTATATATTGGTTCACTATATTTTCGAAGATATGCTCTAAAAAGGTTAGGGTTCTTGAATGCTCCTAAAATTAGTTTCAAACAGGTCAATTTTGAATTTTCACTATAACCGTTTTTGGAGGTTTCAAATGGTGAAAACTAAACCATATTGAGGAGAAATCATGGGGAATATCTATTTCGTATTTCATATTTTTTTTACTATACTTTCCTAGTTATACTCTATGGAAGTTATGGTTTATAAAGGATCTTGAAATTGACTTCAAATAGGTGAGTTTGTTATTTTTTTATAATTTCTTTCTCGGGACTTTCCAAACTACGAAATATTTATGGATCTCAGTATACATAGAGAAGTACCTTAGGTAGAAATTTATTATTATATTAGAATAATTAGATACATGGCATGCTATACAAATTTTCTCATGGGAAGAGGAAAAAAATCTACAAGTTTTGGGAAAGTTACCATAACTTTCACTTAGCACGTCAAGTTATAGTTACACACATGTAATTGTAGAGAAGACATATTAGAGTATTATAGACCAAAGTTTCATAATCATAAGGGCTCAAATCTTAGAGATGTATCAAGAAAAAATTTAGTCATTCAAATATTCTCCAAATTAAGTTTATAAAGTTATGCAACTTACAAGAGACCTAACTTTTGATTATAATATCCATTTTTTTGGTGACTAAAAGTTGTTATAAAGAGGAGTATTATTATTATTTTATCACATGGCTCCAAAGAAACATCTAAAATCTACTGCACCAATTAATCTTCTTGAAGGATTATCTTGGACTTATAAATAAAGGGAAGACTTCACATTTAGGTTCTCCCAATTAAAGAAGAAATTTAATGAAATGGATGGTTGTTTGTTAAAAAATATGTATTTATCATGTTTTCAAGAAAATATGAAAGAAATATAAAAATACATGAATACCATGGAAAAGCTTCTCTTGGAGAGGCTTCCTTAAAGGGATATTGAAATCCAAGGAAATCATGGAAATAATGATTATCATTGTGTTCGAACTTAATCACTTATGGGAAATATTTTATCACAATTAAAGAACACAAGTATATCGAATCACATAATCATAATGAAGAATTTTCAATCCAAGATCCATGTCATCATGGATTCAAATTAGCACCAAAGAACTACTACATTTTGAAGATTGATATGAGGAAGTTTGATGGTAATGATCCTATAACATGGATATTATAGATGGCGTAATGCTTTGATCTACACCATGTGGCACCCTCACAAAAGGTAAATATTGCATCCATGTTTTTAAAACAAGACCAACATGCATTGTATCAGTGTATTTGTGAAAGGAAAAAGGATTCTATTATATCTTGGTCCATTTTTACGTAGAAATTGATAGTACATTCCGTGGATATTAAGAGAAATAATTTTTTTAGCCAATTGGAAAATCTTCGAGTTATATAACACATTGAAAAATCCAAAAGTTGACTCTTGGGGTAAAGAATATTTTATAGGATAATTTCTTAGACCTATTTATAGGAATTTTAAAGGAAAGCATCCAACACAAGGTACATATATTTAAATATAAATCTTTGTAGCATGCTTTTAGTCTGGCAAGGAAATTTGAAACTAGAAATATGGTGACTAGAAAATTAGTCACTAATAACTATGGAGAACATCATGCTTCCTCTCTTAAACCAACAAGGTTGACTCCTCGGTAGAGGTACTATCTTTCGACTATTATAGAAAGTATAGTAAGGGGTGTAAGTGTGACGAGAAGAAATTGTTATACATATATTGTGAAGATGAAGAAAATCAAGAAGTAGAACTATCACAAGATTTACAGGTAAAAAGGACTACTCCAACAATCTATTGTCATGCATTATGTGGCATTAGTGCTCCACAAACCCTCAAGATATAAGGATATATTAAAAATAAAAAGGTAATGGTATTGATTGATTTATGAAGTACCATAAATTTATCAATTAAAAATTGGCAAAACTTCTTAATTTCTTTGTATAACCAATACCATAATTTAAAGTAATGACTGTATATGGAGGTACCATAAAATTTTTAGGGAAGTTCCATAGCATTAAGTTGAATATGAGGGAGTATTTGTTGGATAGTCTCATGATTGTGATCCAAATGGGTGATGTTTACGTCGTATTAGAGGTTCAATGGTTCCAATCATTAGGAATAGTGGCCCTTAATTTTCAATATCTTTTCATAAAATTTCCCCCATAAGTAAAGGAAATTGAGATTAGAGGTATTGAATGGAAACCTAGTAAAGTGATAAGTCCTAATAGAATAACAAAATTGCTAAAAAGGGACACCAATATCTAATTGCATAATTGTGTTCTTTAGATGTTCAAACATTTATATCCTCTTCTCTAGTGGATCTCTAAAAGTTTATCAACAATCATTATAAGGTATTTAGAGAGATTCTTAAGGGTGTTCCACCTTCTCAATATCATGACTATGGTATTCATTTGTAACCTAGAAGTGAACCACCTAACATTAGGCCTTACAATTATCCATATGCACAGAAGAGGGAGATTGAGCATATGGTTTAAGAAATCTTAGAGACATGCATAATTCGACCTATCCAAAGATATTTCTCTTCAACAATGATGATGGTTATCAAAAAGGATGGTTCATGGTGTATGTGGCCATATTATAATGATCCGGATTTAAACAGGAACGCAATAAAATACGGAGATAACCATAAAGATAGATATGCAGCGGAAATAATACCTCAATTCATTACTGTAAAATACTGAAATATGCTTACAAACAGAAATGGAAATAAACCAGCTAGGGCGATGGTAGCTTATCTCTAAGAAGAGATGTGGTGGCTACATGCCTCTGAACTGTCTTACAATGAGGCTCGGAGGCCTATTTATTGTTGGAAAACCCTTCACATTCCAAAACCTAACCCTAGAAGATGAAACGCCAAATTGTGGGCCCCGTTTTTGGGTAAGTTGGTACATCAACTTCCCGGGGTCGCGAATTGGTCGTACTATCTCCGTTTGACGTGCATGATAGCCCGTTGGAAAGATCTCTCCGAGGACTACGACGGAAAAGATGACTTTTATCAAAAAAATCGCTGGCGGTAGATTTCCCAAAAAACGTCGTTTAGGGCCTCAAAACGGCTCCGGAAGTTTAGGACCCGAAAAACTGCTAAAAATAGTAAATTGTGCTATAATTAAGGAAACTGAAAAAACTGTAAGAAGCACTAGAGGATATCCAAGTGGAATTAGCGGGTGGCCACCAATATCCACCTGGATCATTCCTCCCCGCTTAGGAAGCAATGGTCCCCATTGCGTTGAGTTCCTCCATGAGATGAGGAAACTTCCGCTGCACTTGGTCCCTGGTGAGCCACTTGCCCTGGTGAAGGAGTTGTCCTGCTTTGACAACTCGATACAGTTGGATATTCTACTTACGAGTGTGCTTGATCTGTGTGTCCATGATCCGATCAGTTGCAACTTGTTCCATGCAAGCTGGATTTAACTCTGTGGGTGTGAGTTGTTCTGCAATGTCGGACGTGTCTAGTAATGGTGGAAAGTATGGCCGAAGGCGGTCGACATTGAACACCGGGTGCAGGCCAAGGAATGGGGGAATGTTGAGCTCAAATGCATTGTCTCCCACAGCCTTGGTAATGGTGTAAGGGCCATATCGGAGTGGTCTGAGTTTCTGATAGGCTCCGGTAAGACGTTCCTTTTGCAAATGCAACCAGACTTTGTCGTCCACTTGAAACTTGTGTGGTACCTGATGTTGATCATGTCGCTGCTTGTACTTGGCATTTGATTTCTCCAGAATGTCATGGACCTACTGGCGAATATGTTGGATGTGCTCAATGAAGTTGTTTGCCTTATCTGTTTCGGACTGGACATGAGCAGAATTTGCGTGAGTAGCTGCAAATGGCATGGCCACATCGATGGGACATAGTGGCTGGAATCCCAATCCCACCTGGAAAGGGTTGTGGCCAGTCGAGCTGTGGAGAGCCCGGTTGTAGCTGTGCTGAACATAGGGGAGGCTCTCGTCCCATGTGCGTGGATGCTTTGAGTTGTACATGCGCAGAATGTGTACGATCATCCTGTTGACGACCTCAGTCTGGCCATCAGTTTGAGGATGGAAGGCTGTGGACTTAGTGAGTTTGGTGTCCAGCATCGACCAGAGGCTAGACCAAAATGTACTGAGGAACCTGTTGTCCCGATCTGAAATGATAGACTGTGGGATCCCAAAGTGTACCCATACTCGTTCCAAGAAGAGTTTAGAAGTGGCTTCTGCTCTGATATTCTTCTTGCAGGCCGCCATAATGGCCATCTTTGAGAACCTGTCGACGACCACAAAAACACAGTCATTTCCATGCCTAGTGGAAGGGAGGCCTGACATGTAATCCATGGAGATGGATTCCCAAGGTCGACTAGGGGTAGGCAACGGGGTATAGAGGCCTTGCTTCTTGATGGTCGGTTTTGCAATGGCACAAGCTGTGCATGATCTGATGTACTTCCTAACATCCTGTCGAAGATTCGGCCAATAGAAATATTTCTGCAGTACTGCCATGGTTTTTTCGACCCCAAAATGCCCAACGGCCCGACTGTAGTGTGCTTCCCAGATCATCTTGGCACGCTCGCTTGAAGGAACACAAAGGTGACCCAGGTGGCATAGTAGGTCGTCCTGGAGGTGAAAATTTGGAACATGCTGACCCTCCAAGAGTGTCTGGTATGTGTGGCTGAATTCCGGGTCGCTTTTGTAGAGCAGTGACCAATCAGAAGTCTCGTGCCCACAAGAGTTGAGCACGGTGGTTAACGCCATGATCGGTGGTCGACTGAGGCAATCTGCAACATTATTGGTGCTACCCTTCTTATACTTGATATTCAAATGGAACTGTTGCAGGTATGTGGACCACTTCTGATGGCGATGATTCTGCAATTTCCCTTGGGTCTGTATGAACTGCAAGGGTCGGTGGTCCGTGTGGATGACCGTTTCCTTCCCCAAAATGTAATGCTTCCATTGTCGGCAGGCCTGCACAATGGAATACATCTCTTTGTCATAAGTGGGATACTTCTGGACTGTGTCTGAAAGTGTCTCACTGTGATATGCCACTGGATGCCCGTGTTGAGTAAGGACTGCCCCAATAGCATAGTCAGAGGCATATGTCTCGACCTCAAATGGTTGTTGCAAGTCTGGTAATGCAAGAACTGGTGCTGTGCAGAGTCGATCTTTCAACTCTGTGAATGCCTTCTATTGAGATTCAGACCAAAAAAATTTTGCTTTCGCTCCTCCCTTGGTGACCTGACTCAAGGGCCAAGTGATATGAGAAAATCCCAACACGAACATGCGGTAGAAGTTGGCAAGGCCTAGAAAGCTGCGAAGCTCTGTCAGAGTGGTTGGAGATGGCCAATCCCGAATGACTTGGATCTTGGCTGGATCCACATGCACCCCCCGTTCATCAATAATGTATCCCAGATACTAAACCTGGGTCATGCCAAAAGTGCATTTCTCCAAATTGGCACATAACTTGTGTTGTCGCAGTGTTTGGAGAACTTGTCGGATGTGGTGGAGGTGCTCTTCCCAAGTCTTGCTAAAGATCAAGATGTCATCGAAGTATACCACTACAAATGAGTTGGTGAATGGCCGCAAGATGTCGTCCATTAGCCTCATGAAGGTTGCAGGAGCATTCGTCAATCCAAAAGGCATAACCAACCATTCGAAAAGGCCCTCCTTGGCTTTGAAGGCAGTCTTCCACACATCGGAGGGTTCGATTGGTACCTGGTGATATCCTGACTTCAAATCGATCTTGCTGAAATATTTTTCCCCCTTTAGTTGGTCCAGGAGGTCATCAATCCGTGGGATTGGGTACCTATTATGGACAGTGATCTTGTTCAGCACCCGATAGTCAATACAGAGTCTCCAAGTCCCATCCTTCTTTTGTACCAGCACGATCGGGCTCCCACAGGGCGATGAACTCGGACGGATGTGACCTTTTTGCAATAGCTCCTGAATCTGCCTCTTGATTTCATCGTTCTCCAGAACAGAGCGCCGATAGATTGGTCCATTAGGTAGCGGCAAACCTGGGGTCAGATCAATGGAGTGCTTGACCTGACAGTGCAGAGGAACCGCTGCGGGGGAGGTGAAGATGTCCTCATACTCCTCCACGACCTTGTCCATCTGTAGTTGTCGTGCGGAGGGGCCCTGTCTGGAGGTCGTGGCCACCGTCTTCTTCTTTTCTTGACGGCGTATCATCAGGAAAACAAACTTCCCGGTTTTGGAAATGAGCTTACTGCATTGTTTTGCGGTAACCAAAGAGATGGCGGTAGGCGGTGCTACCTCTGGTATCATGTACAACTTATTTCCCAAAGTAACAATAACAGCACGGGGCCTTGACTCATACACAGCATGTCGCTTCCACAAGTATGGTTGTCCTAATAACACATCACAAACTTCAAGGGGAGCAATGTCGCACAATACCTCATCCGTGAAGGGCTTGATGTTGTATGGAAGGCGACACTGTTGGCTCACGCGAAGATCCCATCCTTGGTGCAGCCACCCAATGGTGTATGGTTGTGGATGTGCTGTGGTCGGTAAGCCCAGCCGTTTCACGACCTCTGCCGAAATGAGGTTCTTTTGGCTCCCGCTGTCGACAATGAACTGTAGCGGGGAGCCCTTTACCCACATCTGGGAGTGGAAGAGACGCTCCTCCTCCTCTGGATCTTCAGGTTCCTCCTTCTGGATCTTTGTGGTGGCAACGGTGGCGTTGGGCTCCGCATCGATAATCTGCTTCCCTTTGTCATTCCCCTTATCGGGTTCTGACTCAGAGTCAGAACATGCATCTGATTCTAAAACCTTTAGCTCGGCCACCAATGACTGCTTGGCCCGACACTCACTTGTGTTGTGAGTGGAGCTCTTATGGAACTCACACCACTTTCCGGTGTCCTTTTTCGGCTTCGCGGCACTGTTCTTTGCTTGCAGCTTTGGTGGGTTGTCTTGGGCCGCCCCGCCTTGGCTTTGTCCTTTGTTCTGCGGTTTGGGGGCACCTTTCCCTTGTTTCGGATTCGCAGACCCAAAGTCTCGCTTCTTCTGTTTAAACTTTTGCTCGACCTTGACGGCATATCGGTATGCCGTGCCGAGCGAGGAGATGTTCAGGAATTCTATTTCTTCTTGGATGTACTTGTGCAGGCAGCCACGGTATTTGAGTACCAAATGCTGCTCTGTATCCTTGATACCCAACTTTGTGCGAAGGGTATGGAAAATATTGGTAAACTCTGGTACATCTTGGTCCCTTCCCTGCCGTAGCGTGGTCCACTTTATGTATTGATCCTCATAGCTTCCGACAGGGTAGTACTGCTCCTTGATGGCATCTCGGAATGAATCCCAAGTCGGTGCAACTGAAAATAGTGAGCCTGTACTTTCATCCTTCTGCTCGCAGTAGGTTTCCCACCAATCCTTGACGTGGGGGGCTGCTTTGAGAAGAGCGAAAATAATCTTTTCCCGACTGGAAAAATCATGAACAGAAAAATAACCCTCTAGCACATTTAACCATTTATCGACAGCATCTGCGTCTATCTGACCCTCGAATATGGGGATTTCAAAATTAACTTGTACCTTAAATGGTGTGGCGTTTCTAGAGTTGCTGTTGGAAGCCGACACGTCGCCCCTGGGTAGCCGCTGAAGGATTTGGGCAAAGTTGTCCATCATCGCGTTCCTTTGTCGCTCGAGGGCTTCTTCGAGCAAGATTTTTATAGGATCTCCTGCCCCCTCGTCTTTCTTTTCATCCGCCATGGGAGGCCGTCGGGATTTGCGAGGCTTGTCTTGCAAAGGTTCGACCAGTTCAAGCCCTAACTCCTTATATCCCGACCTCGTTGGTGACATGCAAAGAAAAACAGAGAAGAAAAGCAGACCGATCTGATACCACTGATCTAGATTTAAATAGGAACGCAATAAAATACAGAGATAACCATAAAGATAGATATGCAGCGGAAATAATACCTCAATTCATTACTGTAAAATACTGAAATATGCTTACAAACAGAAATGGAAATAAACCAGCTAGGGCGATGGTAGCTTATCTCTGAGAAGAGATGTGGTGGCTACATGCCTCTGAACTGTCTTACAATGAGGCTCGGAGGCCTATTTATTGTTGGAAAACCCTTCACATTCCAAAACCTAACCCTAGAAGATGAAACGCCAAATTGTGGGCCCCGTTTTTGGGTAAGTTGGTACATCAACTTCCCGGGGTCGTGAATTGGTCGTACTATCTCCGTTTGACGTGCATGATAGCCCGTTGGAAAGATCTCTCCGAGGACTACGACGGAAAAGATGATTTTTATCAAAAAAATCGCTGGCGGTATATTTCCCAAAAAACGTCGTTTAGGGCCTCAAAACGGCTCCGGAAGTTTAAGACCCGAAAAACTGCTAAAAATAGTAAACTGTGCTATAATTAAGGAAACTGAAAAAACTGTAAGAAGCACTAGAGGGTATCCAAGTGGAATTAGCAGGTGGCCACCAATATCCACCTGGATCATATAAACAGCTCAACAAAATAATAATCAAAGTTAAGTTTCCTTTTCCTATCATTGATGAATTATTAAACGAATTGTATTGAGCAATTTTCTTTAATAAATTGGATCTTCATTTAGGATATCATCAAATCAAAATGAGGAAAGAATGAGTTCCCAAAATGGCCTTTAGGACACATGAAGGTCATTTTGAGTTTTTGGTTATGCAATTTGGACTTACAAATGCACCTTAAACATTTCAAATCTTGAAGAATTATATTTTCAAACCTTCCTTGGAAAATGTGTATTAGTGATTTTTTATGACATAATAATCTACAATAAATATTGGGAAGAGAATTACAACATGTTAACAAGGTCAAAACATTATTGGAAGAGAAACAAATATATGCAAATCCTTCCAAGTGTCTCTTTGGGGTTTAAGAAGTGGAATATTTGGGCGATAGTGTATCACATGAGGGTGTCAAGGTGGATCCTAACAAAATAAAATTTATGAGGGAATGACCAATCCATAATATTTTGAAGAAACTCAAAGGTTTCTCAGGGTTGATAGGATACTACCAGAAGTTTGTCAATAATTATGGTTAAATAGAAACACCTCTAGCAACATTATTGAAGAAGGAAGCATTTTATTGAACGAAAGAAGAAACCAAATAATTTCAAGAACTTAAATATGTTATGTGCACAAATTTCACAAAAGCCTTCATTGTGGAGTATGATATCTTATACCATGGCATTGATGTAGTTTTTATGCAATAAGGATGGCATGCTTGCTACGAAAATAGCAAACTTAAAGGAAAGATATTAGTCAAACCCATCTATGAAAAATAAATGTTGTTTATACTACATGTAGTTGAGAAATGGCATTCATACCTAATAGAAGACACTTGAAAGTAAAAATAGATCATGATAGTTTGAAGTACTTCTTCGAGCAAATAATATCCTCATAAGAGAAAAAAAATAGGGTCACAAAGATTTTGGGTTATGAGTTTGAAATTATCCGCAAAGGGAAAATAAAATATTGTGGTGGATCCACCATCAAGGAAAGAGGAAGGCACATAGGATTTACTATGAATTATTTCCATTCCACAATCTAACTAGGTGGAACAAGCAAGGATAGAATGGAAGCAAGATAATTCAGCAACTACAGGAGTACCCTAATATAGTAGAAAAAATTATGTGGAAGAATGATGTGTTGTGGTATCAAGATGGTTTATAATTATGTAAGAATTATCAACTCAAATAAAATATCCTTTTGGAATTACACATTTCTCATGTAGGAGTACATTCGGGTTTCATAAATATAAACCATAGGATCAAGAAAGATTTTTTTGGAAGGTCTTAAAGAATATGTGCAAAATTTTGTGGTGGAATGTGTGGCATGACAACAAAATTAGGGAGAGACAATCAAGAACCCAGGGCTCCTTCATCTATTATCCATACCAAGCTAGCATTGGGAAAAAATCTGAATGAATTTTATTACAAGATTACCCAAATCTAAAGGAAATAATTTCATTATGGTATTGGTAGATCGAATGAAAAAGTATGTCCATTTTTTCTCTCTTTATAATTGCTTTAAAGCAAGTACAGTGGAAAAATAATTTGTAGAAACAATCCAAAAGCTACATGGAATACCAAAGATTATTGTAAGTGACATAGATCCAATTTTCACTATAAATTTTTGGACTGAATTATTTTTTTATGTGGGTACTCAATTAGCTTACAACTCATCTTACCATCCTCAATCTGATGGGAGAACTAAGATCATAAATAAATCTACATCGTTTTGCACTTAATAAACAGACACAATGAGTCAAATAGTTTCCCTTGGAAAAATGGCACAATACAATGCATCCTTCCATTCTTCATCAAAAATGTCATTGTTTATGCAACTTTATGGATATCATCGTCCATAAATCACATCACCCTTGAAAGGGACTATAAAGGCTCAAGTAGTAGTTGGACCACATATAACACCAATAAGAGGTTCTCAAACTTTTGAAGGAAAATTTGGTTATGGAACAAAATAGGATAAAACAACAAGCAAAGCAGCAACATAGTGAAATGGAATTTGATGTGGGGATTGGGTATTTTTTAGACTACAACCATATAAACAGATGTTCCTCAAATAATGAAATAAGGATAAGAAATTAGCATCAAGGTATTATTACCCTTATAAGGTGTTTCATAGGATTGAAAGTATGGCCTACGAATTGGAGTTGCCTCCATCTTCATGTGCACATTCATTCTTCCATGTTTCTTGCTTAAAGAAGGTAATCAATGACAAGATATCAATCCAAAATATTATGCCAAAGATTAATGAAGAAGAGAAAGTAATACTAGATCCAAAAACAATCTTGGAAACATGGACTAAGCAACTAAGAAATCAATCTATTATTAGATACATCATCAAATGGAAGAACCCACCAATGGAAGAAGGGACAAGGGAAGATGACTTGCTCGTGTAGAAACACCCACATATAGTCTAGTATTGAAGACAATGATTATTTGAAGGGAAGGGACACATTAAGCCCCATGTAACCCTAAAACCCCTTACTAAGCCCTAAGTATTGAGTGATTACATTTATATTGTTATATTTAGTGTAAAATGAGGTTTCCCCCTCAAAAAGGACCATAAATGTTAGCGTTTGTATCATTTTTAAGGCATAAGGTTCATAACATATCATATCCTTAAGTAATCATGACAATTTATTGAGTTCTCTATATTTAAAAAGGAAAAATAAATGACCCATCATTTTCACTTTACAAGAATGCTATAATTTAATATTTTTCACCCTAAGGTAATATTTTGATTTTCCATGTTGAATCCTTAATAACTAAAGAGCTAATCATGTCAAATCTAGAGGGCTATAAATTTAAAAAATTACATATATTATACCATGTTTGTCTGAAATGTTTTGTTTGATAAAGCTTTCAAGTTTCAACAATGCTCATAATATTGGAAAATTCATTTTGGTAACTTAAATGAGGATTGAAAAATCTTTCTATTATTTTAACTTGAAAATATAAAATTGTGTATTGTCAATATTTTGTATAATTATTATGGAAGTTGTTTGAAACATTTTGGAGTGGATACTTTATCCATCATTATAAATATAAAATGTTATTATAGATATAAAAATTTATTATAGTAATAAATGATAGATAGAAAAAAAGAATTTAAAGAAACTAAGTAAAGAATAATCAACCATTGGTGTGTGTATGTGTGGAAATAATAGCTATACAAATTTACATATTATATTAAATATTTTAATTCTATTAAATTTTAAAATCTTTAAACTTAATTACATATTTGCAAAAAATTAATAATCAATATTATAATAAAATTTTAATCATTTTAATTTAAATTGAATAAAAAATCATTTAATAAAATTTTAATTATTTTAATTTAAATTGAATAAAAAACCATTTAATATTAATAAACAATTATTTTTTCTACCATGATGAATAGGTAATACATTAGATTAAATATTTTAATTAAATTAAATTTCAAAATCTTGAATCCTAAATATATAAATTTTATTTTTTTAATTTAAATTGAAATATTTTCCATTTTTTTTTACCATATATACATAGTTGAGTAGAGATTGAAACATTTTACTTAATATAGGCATTGAAATATTTTATTTATGGAAGTTATCCATATTAATTATTTTTTGTTATTAATATATTTTAAGTACACTTCAATATTACTTAATTTTTCATATTAAAATATTTTATTTATAACTCAGATTGAATTATTTTATAATTTATATTACTTATTTTACATATTAAAATATTTTATTTATAATCCATATGGAATTTTATTACAATTCATAATTTTAAATGTGACATATTAATTTTATATTAACATTTGAATGAATTACACATCTCTCTTATTACTCTTCTTAAAAAATAATTGGTTTTTGTTACTTTCAATTACTTTTTCTCTAAATATTTTATTATTATTAATACGCACAAAATCAAGAGCATGGATATTCAAATAGTTTATATAATTTCTAGTGATATATATGTGTGTGTGTGTGTGAAGTTAAATTATTTCACATGGACATTGAAAAAGTGAAATATTTTTACCATTTATTATCTTATAATACTTTTAGTTAAAATTATCTAAACATGTATATTACTTTTTTTAAGATAATATTCTATTTTTATTTTAAGAGGGACATGTGCTAAATCTAGGTTGAGCATGAATAAAATCACACATCTCACTCATACTAAGTTATAAAATGCACTTATTCATGCAACAAAGAACCCATCTCTACATTTATTCAGTGTATATACTTATCTATAACAATCCAAAATTTTATTAATAATAACAACTAAAATCTTCTTTAAATTTTTAATTCCCCCTTTTCTTTACATTTATTCAATCTATATATTTATCTATAACAATCCAAAATTTTATTAATAACCAGCCTAAATCCATCTTAAGCATGGATCTAATATGAACCAAGAGGGATCAAATTTCTTTGGGTGCAAACTTGTTTTAGAGTGCAAAAAACAATGTGTAATATTTTATTATTTAAATTGTATTTTTAAATGTTATACAAATTGCAGAACATATGTATTGAGTCATATTATCAGCTTACATTAAATTGGTTTTTTTGTTATTAATATATTTTTAATTATATGAATTCATATTAAATTATTTTACTTTAAATTATTTCATTCTATTTAGAAAATATTTTATTTTTATTTTACTAAACACAGACATACTTACACATCACCTTCACACTAAACTTCAAGACAAGTCTCTCACCTTAATAATAACTAAACTCTTTAAAATTTAACTTGCACTTTTCCAAAAATCCAAATTTAATTCATGAAACAAAAACTAAACTCTTTAAAATTTTAATTCTCACTCTTCAAAAAAATCCAAATTTAATTGATGAGACATATTTAATTGATGAAAATATCTTAACTCCATTCTCAACTTTTTAACTTACGAGATGACAAAATTTAATTGGTAGAAATAGTCACAATTCCCTCTCTATTCCCACAATTCAGACCTCTGAAATTTTGATATTTAGAATTGATTTACAGTAATCTCACAGCTGTTATCAAATTTTAACTTAAAGTGCTCTAAAAAATTTCATTAATAAAAAGAACAAGTCCCTGTAAAGTTTTAGCAAAAACGATTTCTTTAAGCTTACCTATGTAGTATATTTGCAACACAAATGCCCACCACCCTATAAAATTAATATATTTGCAAACAAAATGCTCGCTTCCCTGAATACATGTGCTAAGTCAATGTCCTTTAGATAGAACTTATATATGTTTATTATTATTATGATAGGGAAAAATCATATAAAATTTTAAAAACGCTGAAAATGCATTTTAAATTAGTTTAAACAAGAGTCACGCGTACACACATGCATCAACAACCACTAATTGAATGGTAGTTAAAGGGTCTCTCTTCTGTGAAGAGACCCATCTCCTCGGTATGCAGAAAAGTGCTACGATACCTCTCGCCCTCTGATCAAATATAAATATCATTTGACTTTCTGAATTTTGATAGTTTCAGAATCGAGACAATTAATGCTTGCCGTGAATTTCTCACGTGAAGTGAATTGCTGACACTGGGTCTCCATGCTTTAATTTAATCAGCCTCTGTATCCCTATGTTCTGAATAGGAAGGTGTTTCTTAATCAGTATAGGGTTTGAAAGTAGATAAATTTGTTTAGTTAGATTGGTGGGTAGTTGTGCTAACTTCAGAAGTACAGTAACAATCTTATTATGCGACTTCAATTCTTCTAGGTAACTTGTAAGTATATCAATTTTTCTGATTAAAAAGGTCTGAAAGTATTAATTTTTCTGATTAAAAAGGTTTAAAAGTAGATTTATTTGTTTAGTTAGATTTTTGTGGGTAGTTGAGTTATTTTTATGAATACAGTAACAATTTCATTGATGTGATTTTTTTTCCAGTAAGTATATAAATTTTCTTGATAAAAAAAGTTTGAATGTAGATTTATTGTTTAGTTAGATTTGAGTGGGTAGTTGGGTTAGGTTTAAAAGAACAATAACAATTTCACTGATGTTATCTTAATTCTATATCAATTTTCCTGATTAAAAATATTTGAAAGTAGATTCATTTGTTGAGTCTAGAGGTTTATTCTACAACTCAGTATGATGTATAATGATGTCAGTGTGTCATCAAAGTTCAAATTTTTCTCATGTCCTTCAAAATAAAAAATTTAAAACATTTAAAAATTAAAAAAATTAAATAACTATACAAAACATTTAAATAATGCCAGCTCATAAAAAAATTTGCACTCTTGGCTCATGTTAGATCAGTATTTGAGACAGGTTTTTAGTTAGATTTGTAGATAATTGCCCTAGGTTCAGAAATATAGTAACAATTTCATTGAAGTATAGTACAAACTCATTGATTGGATCTCAATTCTTCTCAGTGAGTATACCAAATTTCTTGATTGAAAAATAAATCCTTTGTGAACAAAAATCTAACTAATAGCACTAGGTTCAATAGTATAGTAACAATTAGGTTAGCTTTAAATTCAAAAATTTAGTCTTGAGAATATGGTTCAATGGTTAGGGGAGGAGGTTTGTCATTATAGTATGATGTATAATGATGTCAGTGTGTCATCAAAGTTCAAATTTTGCTCATGTCCTTCAAAATAAAAAATTTAAAACAGTTAAAAATTAAATAACTATACAAAACATTTAAATAATGCCAGCTCATAAAAAAAATTGCACTCTTGGGTTATGTTAGATCAGTATTTAAGATGGATTTTTAGTTAGATTTGTAGATAATTGCTGTAGGTTCAGAAGTATAGTAACAATTTCATTGAAGTATAGTACAATCTCATTGATAGGATCTCAATTCTTCTCAGTGAGTATACCAAATTTCTTGATTGAAAAATAAATCCTTTGTGAACAAAAACCTAACTAATAACACTAAGTTTAATAGTATAGTAACAATTCAGTTAGCCTTAAATTCAAAAATTTAGTCCTGAGAATATGGTTCAATGGTTAGGTGAGAAAGTTTGTCTAATCCTGGACAAGACTATATATGTCCCAGAGCAGCTCTTGTTTTCCAATCTCACACAAGACTCTCTATATGTCTGAAAGCGACTCCAAGTTGAAAAAAAAGAACAAGCACATTGATTCGATCTCAATTCCTGATTAAAGGACAAAAACGTGGGAAAGACAGGACGCGTCTGGGCGAAGATAACATGTGAAAGGTGGGCGAGCACGTTTCGTTTGGTCTGGTAGCCGGTCCGGTGCCCGAGGAACCATCCCTCGTTGACTGCTGTTTGCCAGAATAGTGAATATTCAAGATGTGCACAGTGGAATGCTTCCCAGTTCTGATTTTAAATTGGCAAATTTAAAGAAATATAGAAAAATGATGACGATTATCTGATGAAAATGATGGAATGGAATCCAATGAATGACAAAAGTTGTTGACTTCTATCCTTAAAATCGAGATGACCAGGTAGGTAACAGGTAACTTCGATGCCGAGCCGCAGTAGGCAGGGAGTTGGGAAATTCGAATAGCGCGTTTCGAGCCGGTGGCCATTAACGCTGCTTCTCGATTTTGTCAGTTCACTTGTTTGGCGTTTTGTTATTGTCAAAGCCTTCTCATTATTAAAAAGCGCAGCGTGCGCAGCATTATTTAAATAAGAAGGCAATTTGCCCATAAATTCCGTGAGATGGAATCTCAAATCTCTTCGTGAGATTCTTGTTTTAACACGGTTGTTTATATATTCAATTTGCTATATGTCGACATTCCAGAACTCGTCTCCAATTTTTATTTTTTCTCTCAGTCGCATTGCCCATCTGGTCACAACTGGAAATCAATGCATAATTCAGAGATCAAAACATACGTGCACCTGCTAGTCAAATTACTGGAGTGTAGCATTCAATGTCATATTTTATTTGTTTGAACTGGGATCCAATTATAAAGCATCGGCGGTGTTTAAAGTCAAAATATGATTTCTTCTATATGCAGACATAAACTTCCATTATGGGTTAAACCCCAATAGCTACAAAACCCTACTAGAGGTTATCTCTCCTCCAGTTATAGATTGTAGCGTTGATAATAGAAAGGTCTAGATATTTTTGTTTGTTTTTGGTACACGGGTGGAATGGGCTGTGTTCTTACCGGTAGAATGGGATGTGGTAGAATGGGATGTGCTCCTAGTAGATTAATTTTGACAGCTATCATTATAATTTATATATATATATGGCTAATTAGAATTTAAATCAACAATTTTTGGAGTGTTTTTATGGTTAACTAATTTACACCCAGTGTTAATTAAAATTTTAATCAAAAAATTTTGGAGTTTTTTAATAGTATATTTTATGATTAGCTAATTTATATTCCGAGATGATGACATAAAATCAATTCTAACAGCTATCACTATAACCTCAAAGCATACAAACTCTACTCCTCTTACATATAAAACTAATTAGTATTTAAACCAAGGATTTCCCAGAAAGTGTCTTAACAATACATTCTATGATCAACTAATCTACACAACTTACTAGAAGTTATCTATCTTCATGTTATAGATTGCCTAGTTGAGAATAGAAATGTCTAGATATTTTTGTTTTTAGTACACTAGTGGGAATGGGTTGTGCTCTTACTGGATTAATTTAGACAACTACAACTATACCCTGCCTGCCTGCATATTAATGATGCTCCTCCATACACCCTGCGGGCATATTAATGTTGCTCCTCCATACATAAGGCTAATTAAAATTTGAAACAACAACTCCTAGAAATGTCTTAACAATACATTCTATGGTTAACTAAAGTACACAACTTACTAGAAGTTATCTATCTTCATGTTATAGATTGCCTAGTTGAGAATAGAAATGTCTAGATATTTTTGTTTTTAGTACACTAGTGGGAATGGGTTGTGCTCTTACTGGATTAATTTAGACAACTACAACTATACCCTGCGTGCCTGCATATTAATGATGCTCCTCCATACACCCTGCGGGCATATTAATGTTGCTCCTCCATACATAAGGCTAATTAGAATTTGAACCAACAACTCCTAGAAATGTCTTAACAATACATTCTATGGTTAACTAAAGTACACTCAAAGTCAAGTTATCTATCTTCGTGTTATAGATTGCCTAGTTGAGAATAGAAATGTCTAGATATTTTTGTTTTTAGTACACTGGTGGGAATGGGTTGTGCTCTCACTGGATTAATTTAGACAACTACAACTATAACCTGCCTACATATTAATGCTGCTCCTCAATACACCCTGCTGGCATATTAATGTTGTTCCTCTATACATAGGGCTAATTAGAATTTGAACCAACAACTCCCAGTAATATCTTAGCAATACATTTCATGGTTAACTAATCTACACTCAAAGTTAACGAATTTACACTTAAAAATAGATGACAAAGAATCAATTCAGTCAACTACCACTATAATCTCAAAACATACCAATCCTATTTCTCTCACATACAAAATTAATTAGTATTTGAATCAACAACTTCTCACAAAAATATCTTAACAATATATTTTATGATTAACTAATCTACACAATATAATTAATATTAAAGTAAATATAATTTATTAAAAATAAATTAATACTCACTCTTTTTTTAATAATTTGTTCAATTAATTTCAATAATTAAATATTATAAATTATGAATTAAAAAATATTAAGTGATGTTTCCAAACTGGCTATCAATCCAATAAAAATTATAAATAAAAACTTCTCAAGATTGTATTGAAATTCAATCCAATATAGATTATAAATAAAAACTTCTCAAGTCAAACTTGAGAACCGGTTATCTTTCGTTGAATTTCATCAAATGTCCCCACCATATCGCCAACGTAACATTTCTTATTCACTTGATAAGAAAACTTACCGAATTAAATTGATAAAATAAAAAATAAATAAATCCAATAAAATAGATTGATTGGGGTTTGATTGATTGCGACCCCAATAAGAAAAAACTACCAAATTAATCTTCTGATATAGAGCCAGAAAATAATAACAAATAAATATATAAAATTTCATAAATTCAATAAAATAAGTTGAGCGGCAACCCCAAATCCCTTCTAACCCAAAGCATCACTTCCAGGTGAGACTAAATAAGGATTTTATGCACTCACATCGGTACTGATCTACAACTATTATAATCATATTATTATGATATAAGAACCCAAATGACAAAGACACCTCCTTGGCTTTGACTTGGCCCTCGCTAAATATTGCAACACATTCAAGAAAACTTGATGGCAATGTGAAACTGATAAAGAGTTTCTGACAGACAATCTATGGTCAAAATACAGGGATTAGTTTGGATCTTGTGGATCAAGGACGGTATGGATTACTCAAGATGAGTTACAGTCTCAGCCTACCTTTGACAAACAGAAGGGATGGCCTAGTATTCACACTGTAGCATGACATCACCGCCATATATGATCCATTTTTTTTAATATTCTTTAATAAAAACCTAACCAAGTATTAGGGTTGAAAATCTGCGTTCACATGGTGATTCCATTGGTTTGAAATTGACAGAAGGAGCAGCTGCTCATGTGTTTCCGGTTTTTTCGAGCAATTCCCACTCGCATGTCAACGCACAAAAATTTTGCAAAGAAGACAAAGGAACAGTATTTTGGACGGCCTGAAAAAGAGCCCTCCCTCCTTCCACCCATTACCCTTCTCACTCTGCTAGATTTCGGTGTCTCTGATCTGGATTTCGGCATCCCTGATCTGGATTTTGGACGAAGTCAAGCATTAAAACACCTCCTACCATACTATACTTGTATTGTTCCTCCACCCTTATGATATAAGGGAGGAATGATAACAGAACGATGGCTTTGATTGCTTCCAGTGAAGATTGATTGAATAAGGTATGTCTCCATACACATATTTCACATTATTGATGAAGATCTCGCTTAAATATCGCATCTCATAGCTGGATATCAATGTTTACTTTGCATTCGCTTGATTACAGGCTCTTGATTTGATGAGTTTATATGTTTTTGGTGTCTTCATATGAGCAGAGGTCCAGGAAGTAGAATGACCATATTAGACAAGTTTATATGCTAGTTCCATCCGGGAGATTCAGTATCTAGGGTTTATACTCAGGAGGTTTTTTTTCATACCAAAATAGGTTTTCTCAAAAACTGATTACTAGATTATTTATGTAAATGAATATTAAATAATAGTAACAATAATCTAATTTTAAAATCAACACCAAATAACCAGACACCAAAGACAGGACTTGTTTTAATTTATGGATCTTTGCAGTGTGATCTTTTCATAGATTATTCTTATGATAGTACTTATTGTTTGAACAAATATGCCAGGATTATCTTGTCTTTTACTTTATGAATCTTTGCATTGTATCTTTTATTAGATTATTATTATGATAGTGCTTATTGTTTGAACAAATAAGCCAGGATTATCTTGTCTTGTTTTACTTTATGGATCTTTGCAGTGTGGTCTTTTAATAGATTGATCTTGTACCTTCTATATACAGAAGTGGAGTTGGTAGTTATAAGATTTCATTGATTGCCACTACGTTGCCCAATATATTTTGCATTTCTAGTTTTGGTAGTTATAAGATTTCATTGATTGCCACTACGTTGCCCAATATATTTTGCATTTCTAGTTTTGAAACATCAGAAAATTTATTGCAGTGTTTAATACTAGATGATATATGAAGTCATCTGTACTAGATGATATATGAAGTCATATGTAGAGTTGGTAGTTATAAGATTTCATTGATTGCCACTACGTTGCCCAACATATTTTGCATTTCTAGTTTTGAAACATCAGAAAATTTATTGCAGTGTTTAATACTAGATGATATATGAAGTCATATTTATAGTCACATATGTTAAAAGATATTTATCGATCTTTTGGATTGCAGAAACCTGAACTAAGAACGGCATTAGTAAACCTTTTGGTTGAAATATAATTGTAACTAGTTGCCTTTTATATGTTACAGAATTTGTTCAAGGTTGTGCTTACCTATATAATATCAATGCTTATTTGAAGTTCTACAACATGTTTTAATAAACTATCTGGGTAAACTCCACAAACTATGTAAATTATTCAAATCCTTCTTTGTATTTTTCTTCTTTGTTGCAGGTATTACAACAAATTTTATAGAAGCTTTTGACCATTTATATTTTTTCCATCTTCATGGAAATGAGAACTCTGAAATAAAGTACTCCCTTTCATGTCTGCTAAGGACAGGTAAATCTTGTAAATGCTGCGAAATAAATAGGTGTTTAGTTAAAGGAACATGAGGGGTGTTTTGAAAGAATTATGATAATAACGTGTTGGATTCGACTCTCTTGTACAGGAAAACAGTTGAGCAGACAGTCATTTGTGAGATGACCCGTAGGCCAACAGTGGGGTCACCAGCTGCCTTAAACACCATAACACCATGTGCTGCCTGCAAGCTTTTAAGAAGACGTTGTGCTCAAGAATGCCCATTCGCTCCCTACTTTTCGCCCCTTGAGCCTCAGAAATTTGCATCTGTACACAAGGTTTTTGGTGCAAGCAATGTGTCCAAAATGCTCATGGTAAGGCTTCTTAGAACATTCTTTTAGATTTTTAGACTAATTGTACTGAGAGGATTTAGATGCAAACAAGGTTTCTAAAATGTTTATGGTAAGTTTTTTTAAACTAATGGTTACTATATTACCTTCTCATTATATTATATTTTAGAGTATTTCTAAAATCGGCAATAAAAGATTTTTCACTAATTGTATATGAACATATAAAATATTTTACAATTTACTATTTTTGTCTACTTATCTAATACAAAAAAACATGAATTTTCTTACAAAAACTATAGCTTTTATGCAAATATTTTGGGTAAAGAGCCATGGCTCCTGTATATTTTGACGATCAAAGAGTGATTCATGAGGTCTAATTCATTTTTCTTTATGTTTGGATTGGTAGGAAGTTCCTGAAAACCAACGAGCAGATGCAGCAAATAGCCTAGTCTATGAGGCCAACGCACGTCTCCGAGACCCTGTATATGGAAGCACAGGAACCATCTATTCATTACAACATCAGGCACAAGTTCTGAGGGTAGAACTCAATGCAATGAAAGCAGAGATACTGAAATACAAATGCACGGATCCAATGTCACAACCTCCAATGCTTGGTGTTTATAATGTTAATTCTGATGATTGCAAGGTCAACAACCCAACGGCCAGTACTGTTAATGCAGCTGACTATACCATAAAACAACGTTATTATTCTATTATAAATCACAACCGATGAGGATCAGCTGATAATCTCCCAGTTTGTTACAGCATATTCTCCAACAAAAGGACCAAAGTATTGTGAGCTTATATACCGTGATTGCCCAATCATAGTTGTGAAGTCAGATTTCATGAGCTTTGTGATTTTTTATTTATAAAATAGATTTATTAATTTGCTTCGCTTTAATATTTTTAAGGTTAAAATCATATGTTTTTTTTAAATGGTATATAAGTTATTAAAGGTTAAAATCATATGTTTTTTTTAAATGGTATATAAGTTCAAAGAATAATAGGTTACAACTCATAAAGTTTTCCCACTGTTTAAAAAAATACCTATAACTTGCCCTCAATCACCAGCTTGATGTACGTATATTTATTCTTTTCTAAACTTTCTGATTATGTTGAATTCTTGTGTGTACAACACACTTCAAATATAAGGTCTCATACAACTTATGATAGATCGTTCTATTCTTGACTGTCTGTTAGGAGGCAATGTGGGCAAGGGATAACTATTTCCATAATTGCATGGAACTCTAGTCAGAAATTTTCTTTAAACCACTCAAAATATGTGTATGCTTGATGTGTTAAATGTTAGCCTAGTGGGGTTAACAATGTTCCTATTTCGAAGGCCACATTTTGTGTTAGCATTCATTAATGTGTTGTATAGCTTCTTTTATTTCCTAGTTCAAAGGCCACCTTCAATGTTAGCATTCATTAATGTGTTGTATAGCTTCTTTTATTAATGAATTTAATATCTTTCTCAATATGTTTGGTATGTATTATTTTTTTATTATTTTATTTAAATAAATAAATAAATATATTATAAATATTTGGATCATTGAAAAATAAATTGGAATTACAATAATAAAAAGTAGGTCTACTATGTTTTTTTTGAAGAAGTCACATGTTTAAATGGAGAAGGGGTGTGTTTTTTTTAAGAAGGCACATGTTTAAATGGAGAAAGGGTAGAGCATGTACAGCTTCATAGACTTTATAATGAAATTGGTAAACCTTAGACTTTAATAGTGAAATGGTTAAGCCTTAGACTTTAGTAGTGAAATGGTTAAGCCTTATTAGAAAACTAATGTGGGAAGACACAATGAGAATATGAAAGGCTTCACATTTTTTACTTGAACAAATAAGAGTAAAAATACAAAGGCAATTAAACTTATTATGGAACTATGAGACATGCATTATGGTCTATGACATTATTATGGTATATTTTTCTCTCTCTACTCCTTTTGATGATTCCTCCAATGTGAAACATGAAATCACTAAATATATGAGTTAAACCATTTTCCTTCCTTTCCATCATGGTTTTAACACCTTCTCTTAATAGTTGTGGTTAGTTTTTTTAATTCTTTATTGTTTCTATATGTAACTAGTGGATTCCCATACTTTGCTACTATGTGGATGAATCAAGGTGAAATTAAGTGGCTACAACTTGGACCTATGGGGAATAGTTGCAATTTTACCTTGATAGTGTCATACATTTTTCATACAAACTTTGTTGAAGAAAAAAATCATCATTGAAAATTCATTAACTTGTAGTATGTAGTGAGGACTCCAAAATTCAATTTCTTGATCTTTGAACTAGAGGATTTTCAATTATAGTCTATTAGTGGTATTTTCAAGATCAACTACAAATTGGCTTTTTTAGGTCCCAAATTGTATATTCCCTATTCTAAAGCATCAATAAATTCATATAGAAATTATATAGATTCACTTTATATCATCCTCCCCACTTTGGGAGAATTTTTGCCATCTCCAAAAGTTTTTGTTGTGAAAGATATAAGGAAACAATTCCTCATCTTTCTCCATGAGTACAATTTGACCTTAATTGGTAGTTATCCCATTAATCCCACATAGAAAATCCATTTTGACCACTTCTATTAATTCTTATCTTCTTCTACAAAATGATATTTCTTCTCTACATCTTGTGCCAAATCTTGTATGGAAGGTATGAATAAGATATTTTCATCCTCATAAGTGTGGATAGCTTTTAGAGTTTCTAGTAAATCTATATTATTGGCTATCTCAAGGTGTTGATTTTCTTTCATAATCCCTATAACATTTCTTATTAAAGTGGGACTAGAATCTATATCTTACTTTCAATATTTTTTCAATGTTGATTATGTAGCCCTTCTACCTTTCTTGAGATTTATTTAGCTTCTCATAAACTTGCAGATACTATATCTTACTTTCAATATTTTTTCAACGTTGATCATGCATATCCTTCTACTTTTCCTGATATTTATTTATCTTCTCCTAAACCTGTAGGTGTCTCAATGTAATCTAATATATGAATTTTTATTCAATTTTTTGCATCACTTGATGCCCTTACTTCAAGGTGGTCCATATAATATACAATAATGATGATTGGAAAGATTCAAAACAAAATTCAAAAGGAAACTTAATTACACAAGTATGAACAACCATATCATAGGATTAATGATGTATATAAATCAAATGTTCATCCCAAGTCCTTGTATGCTTTTCAATGCATCCTCTCAAATGTTGAACTAAAATCTTATTCACCACCGATGTCTTCACATCTATCTAAGTCATTATGTTTCTTAAATTTAATATCCAAGTTTTATCCCATAATAAATTATAAAATGGACCAATAATTTTCTTTTCTTTTTTTGATAATAAATCATTTTCCTTCGTCCTCTTGGGGTAGCTCAAGTGGCGATGGCCATGGAATGAAGTCTCACTGAACCGGAGATCTTGAGTTCGAATCTTGTGCTACCCTTCCCTCGTAGTGGGGTGAATAATGGACATGTAAACTCAAAAATCGAAGAGTCCTACCAAGCTTACAAAAAAAATCATTTTCCTTGGAATCTTCAAGTGCACCCATGTTTTTTTCAAAAAATAAGCTTACAACTTGATTATCTATTTAATTATCTCATTTTTTACAGGAAAAATAATCAAATATATTATCATTAAATTGTTAACCTAGGTTCCAAATTCTTGTGATATTTTATGTTGTGTATGTGTGACACCAATTTTCTCATTTACTAGTAGTTTGTTTATCTTGCTACTAATAAATTGAAAATTCACACTTGCTAAAATAAACATGTTTAAATTGAAACACACATGCATAAATGTAAAGGTTGATCTATTGTTAGAACAATCTGAAGCACTCAACATGTTATTCTAATGGAGTAAGATCTACTTCCTTTTTGGATAGTGAACAATCTGCTAAGGCGTTCATGTAGTTGTGCAAATCACGGGTTCAAACCTCGCTTTACCTGTGTTGTGTTCTTTGGGGGTGGGAGGTTGCACATGGGGGTTATAGTGGCAGCCGATGGGTATCGTCCCTGCGTCACATGAGTACAAGAATCGTCGTGATACCAATTCCTCCATATACAAAAAAAAAAGAATAAAACACTATATTTAAAGTAAATTGCATCAATTAAATCAACTCACAGACTATACAAAAAAATTGTAAAACTAATATTTACATTAGAAAATGATCTCCATGAATTTGCACACTATCCCATTATGGTTAAAAATGTTTTCTCTGAGTGCCCTCTCCCTTGGAAAAAGAAATGGTTCCTCATACACATGAAATGTTTAACAGATTATTAAAGAGGAATATCTAAATTTGTAATAGATTTCACATTGTTAAAACATAATACTAAAATAAATAATTACATATTGATATTTTGCCACAAAGATATAAAAGTATATTTTGGGTACTAGATCTTTGAAAAGTGATACAGTAATTGTTTTCTAAGCGGCAAAGGATGAATTTGGAAGTCATAGTAATTTGTTATTGACCAGCCTTCATGAGTTGTAGCTATCCAAAAAATTTAGAACTCATAGGTATATGGAAAAATAGAAAAAATAGAATTAAACGTATAGGCATGTATAAATTGATATTTTAATAATTAAAATAGAAAAATGATCTTTTATTATCTTCTACAAGTAGCTATGTGGTTGGTAATGTCTAATTTATGCATCTATGGCATGCTAAATCTGGATCTCAAACCCATGGATCTGTAGAAAACATATTTGAAATATTAATTTGTGTTTGTGTACAGCAAATGGTTATGCACTCATTAACTCAAAGCCTCTTTAACTTGTACCTTGTGAACATGTGGCATAAGATAGGTAGAAACTATAGTTTATGGATCCATAGCATAAGAACTTGTTTCATTTCTCATGGGAATTTGAAGCAATATCTACAACATCTTGTCCACAAATGAGTCATTACTCAAAAATAAATAAAAAAATATGTACTTCTCCTAATGTTAATTATATATTCAAATGAAATTATAAAGAAATGCAATGGAAAATGCCTTAATCCTAAATCAAGCATTTAGACATTAAAAAGGGCTATTATAGAGTTATGATAGGAAAAAGGGATTTATAAATAAGGGAAATAGAAGGAAAAATATGATATAATCATGTCAAAATAATGTCTCATCATCTCCCCAACATAAATTGTTTCATGACCTCATGTAACACTATACCCCTATATCTATCTTCCAAAGTTGAATGAGCCAAGTTGTAAGGACTCATTTTGAATGATGCTTCCTTTTTTCTACCAATGCATTTGTCAATAGTTTTCATTTACATTGACTATCCAATAGAAAATTATGTTGATAAAATATATCAATATTTTTCCCAACATCTTGAAATTACTTAAACTAATGGTTGATCCATTTTTAAACTCTATAATAGATCTATAATAACATGATGGATCCATAGAAAACATTACAAGTAAGTTGCAACAAACATTGATGGTGATTTGAAATAAACATTACTAGAAAGTTGCAGTAAATATTAATACCTAACGAGTTACAATAAACATTAATTATGAGCTACAATAAACATTATTGGTGATTTGCAACAAACATTACTCGTGAGATGCAACAACTCCTATAGGTCTAATAAATAGTCAATTTCTCTTAAAGTATGAACTTCAAAAATCTCCTTACCTTGTCCCTATGTTTTAGTTATTGGTTTTCCTTCATTGTTAGTTCTTATGTAGTAGAAACTATGTCTTCTTCTCGTTGTTATGTCTTGTGGAGTAGTATCTATGTCTATTTATTCTATTATTGTTGGTTCTTCTGGAGTAGCAACATGGCCTCTTTATGTTTATTTTTATGTTGCAATAATGATTCTTCTTAATTTTGATTTTTTTGTAGCAACATCAATGATTTTTTATGTCGTATCTTATGTAGTGACATCAGTATCCTTCTTTAATCTAGTTGTCTTAATAGGTTTTGTAACATTAGTCAATCTAATCTTTCCCTTTTTCAAATATTCAAAGGCAAATGTTGGAATAGATTTAAATTATGGAAATAGAGTAACATGATGTCACAATCCAAATGTAGCGAAATTTTTATATTGAATCATAGTAATGATTGTGTGGTCATATAAGAATAAACATAGTCTGTGTCTCCCCCCCCCCTTCCCAACCCTCTCCAAATGAAGACGTTTCTCGTCCCTAGAAAAATGACAAATGGGAAGGAAGTAGGATGGAAGTAAAAACTAAAGAAGGCTTAAGTGACTTTTCCAAATACAAACCCATAGCATCCAATGATTCTAATAAATAATTAGAAAGAATAAATGTGCATGCACATACCTAAGAAGTTTGTGACATTAACAACAAGTATATGATATCCTAGGTATCTTTCTCTTTGTTGTCTTGACTAGTTATATAATGAATTCTTCACAGGCTTCCATAGCAAGAGTTTTTGTAGTGAACACCAATACAAAACTATGTAAAGGATTTTTAGTAATAATTCCACCTAGTTATAAGATCTCTTCATTGAAGCTTTTATGGGAGACTACTCATACAGTAGCTTTTCTTACTATAATTTCTTATGGGGAAGTAGTCTTTTACTCCTAGGGAGTTTCTTCAACTTCTCCCTCTCTTGTTGGTTCTTGTATAGTAGTAGTAGGGCCTTTTAATGTTGGTTCTTATGTAGCAATATTTGGGCTTGTAGGTTTTTTTCTTGTGTGGTAGCACCTATTTATTCTCCCTTTCTAATTGTGCCAACTTTTATAGCAATAGAATCCCTTATAGCTGGTTCTTGTGTGGTAACAACATGGCTTATCAATGTTAGTTCTTCTATATTAGAACTAATATTTTCCTATAAGCTTGTTATTTGTATTGTTTCTGTAGAAATAATGATCTATGAAGTGATACTAAAAATAAAAGAATAATATAGAAATTATAGCACATTGTTATATGTTGATCATGAAGGAAGTGTGTCTAACAAGATCAGTGGCAAGTAAGCATCAATAACAATTCTAGTCGTTTGATAGCAGCAAGCTCTTTGAAATCTTTATTTGACAACTATTAAAATTAGAAAGGTATCTCAACATTGTAAGTGAGTTGAGTTGCTTTATTGTATGGTTTAGGAACAAGTGGAGTAAGAAGTTGAGGAAAAATGTTGAGGAATAAGGATGATGGATCATTAACTCTTTGGCTTTTGTCGCACTTTTTTCTTATTTTTGTAGAACTTTTATTTAATTGTGTAGCATTAGATATTTACCTTTGTAGTACTTGTATTCACTTTATCTCTCTTCAATTGTCTTGTACTTTGTTCGGTATCTGCAAATTTATAAAAAATCTTCGCGGTTTTGGTCAACAACTTGAAATTTTCTATAACCAGTTCCTAAGAACTTGAACTTCAAACTCAGCATCACATTATATTTCATTTGTGTTTTCTTATATGTCTTGGTGACATACTATTTTCATAAAAAATTAGTCACCAAAGGCCACTCCTTCATGGATTGACCTTGATTCTTTTATGACCTAAAAAATAACACTTCTTCGCAATAAAAGGTGAGATTATGCTATAAGATACATGTAAGGAATTTATTCTTTTAACAAGAATAAAACATAACTGCAAAAAGGTACATATAAAACAAACCTAAAAATAATACATTAAACAATTTTCATTTTCAACATGCTGAGAAGTGGCCATCCTAGACTACCTAGTAGTGTTTTGATGATAAAATTTTTGTTTGATGTCCAATTATAGTACTTCAAAGAACTATTAAAGTAGATTTTGTTCAGACAAAAAATGTAGGACACAGGACAAGAGGTACAAACATTGTTAAAAAACCTGTAACACCCCCCCCCCCCCCCCCGTTATAGACATTTTTGTGCCTTACAGCTCTAAGCATGAAATGTCCATAAACCAAGGGATCCTAAGTCCCTAAAAGTGTTGTTCTGGCCCCTAAAGGAACAAGGTCAACAAATTACAGCTTCTCCCAGAAGTTCTCCACCAGAAACTGCTCAGAATCAGTCAAATCAGGATCATTTCAGCTGCTTCACTAGCTAGCTGTGTTGCATAGCACCCAAGTACACTAGCTAGGTGCGTTGCAACGCACCTAAATGCACTACCAGGGTGCGTTGAGCGGGAAATGACAAATGGAAGTGTCATTCCGTGAGGTGGACAGACAATGGAAGCTTCCAAAATCTTCCCCAATGACACTTGCCTCACTGAGTTCGACCAAGGATGAGTAAGAGGCTCTCAGTCTCCAAGTGGAAGCAAGAACTGACAGAGAGAAGCCACTAGTCAAATCATAAGCTGACTCATCCTCTTTGCATACATCTATATATGGATCCCTCATCCCAGAGATCCAGGGGCTGGAATTTTGTACATTGCAGAGAATTGTTGTTGGTTTTGAGATAGAGATCAAAGTATTGGGTGATTTATGCTTTGTTGGAGGTGAAGAGGGGATTCCTTTGCTGGGGGGTTGATGCTGGATCAGGAATCATCGGTTGTAACTCCTCCTGGACCTTCTTGTTATATCAATAAAACTATTTGAGTTTCTCCTACATGCTTGTGTATCAATGATGTTTGTTATATTTGCATGTTTAGCTTAAATCTGATCCTAAGCTATTTATGAATATAAATCCATGTCTTTGTGTAGTTTTCTTCTTCTGTGATCTTGCAGGAACTTGGTGAAGCTAGGCAAGTAAGGGAGCAGGTAGCTGGAAGCTGTCAAAGAGGAGAGAGATTGGATCAAAGGACTAGCGCAAGACACAGGTTGGTTCATCCTATTCCTCTTCATTTATAGTTCATAAAGAATAATACAAAATTAGTTTTCTCTGTTTGTTTCTAAGGTACTGTCACACCTTAGTGGGATAGGGTCGTTCTGAATAGACACTTTTCCCGTTAACAAAATGGCGACCATACTGGGGATCGTGTCTAGTTAGTTTGTTTGTGTTTCTCTTGTTGTTTGTTTCATAAACACAGAAGTAGCAATCGAACTGCATTTGCCATTATCAAATGCAAAGTAGACATCTGTTGCTTCAATCCATTCACTGGATTTGTTTATGATTTGAACAGATGATTCACAAATGATCTGATTACCCTTTGTCATAGCTCTTAAACCTCCTTTAAATCCACCCTCTGATTTTGCATTACTGATTGCTTTTACTCGGCCAGGAACCATAGATTAAACTGCAAACCGTGACCCAGAACCCGGATAGAATTCTCGTTTCTGCCCCAACGCAGGCTCTGTGAAGAGATTCTGAATTTCAACGCAGTTCCCGAGAGGGCTACCTGCGCTGCAATCAAGTTTCTCTGTGTAACAGGTGCGCTGATCAGCCTAGCCCTGTGCAGCTGAGGTTCTTTGCTTCATTTTTTCAGTTTTGTCTCTGATTTTGCAGCCTGTGATCAATGTGTGTCTGTTTAAAAACCCCTTTTCTTTGCCTTAATTCCGCCTCCTTTGTACAAAAAGACTTTAGATGTTCTTTGTGTGTTTGTTACATCATTTACAATTTTCCATTGAAAGAGTAGAATAGTCATACTGTCATCCTTTGGTTTAGATCTATCGTAAGTGTCGATTTTGATCTTAGGAGAAAGTTTATTTGCTGTTGACAGTCGATTATGCTTTTACTTTTGCCTTTGGTTTGAATTTGTGACTTTCTAGTGTCGAAACGAGTATTTATTTCAAAATCATAAAGTGTCGTAATCTTCTCTACCTTTTGATTTCGAAAAGAAGCTTGTTTATGTTTGTCACTTGAAAGCAAATTCAGATTTGTACATCAACTTTCTTTTTAGGCATCAATATTAAGAAAGTGAAAACAAATACATGCATATGTGCATTTGCATATTGATAGTCTGCTTGGCTTGATTTAGGAAAAGTGCATTTACAGTGTGCTCTTTGCTCTTTGAGAAAAGATTGTGTCTTTCTTTTCCCTTGTAGCTAGGATTTTCATTGCTGAAAAGAGATAAAAGTTTGCTTATCATCTTTAGATTGCATTTTAGGAATTACATCTACATCTCGTGGTGATCCAAAAAGGCAAACTTCTAAGAAAGATCAACTTAAAATAAATTCAATGAATCTAACAACGCTTTGGAACTTAATGCACAACATTTAGAGGTCTAGGCTAGAGACGTATTCCAGCGTCGTAAAGCCTGGTAACTGTTGTCCTCACTGATGGTTGGGTGATTCCTCCACTTTGAGACGATAAGTGCCAATACGGACTTGTGCTCCCATGTACCGTCGAGTATATATTGGGAGACCCCTATAGGCTTAAAACCTTTTATCCATAGGAAGTTGTGTCGGCCGCCCTACTGATCGCAATGCACCGAACACAGCATTCGGGAAGATTGACTGCCGTACCGTAAAAAGTATTCTGCAGTTTTGCGATTGGTTTGGTACTCCCTCTACCTAGATCTCCAGAGCAGTCCCTTTCGTTCCTTTCATACTCCTTAATAGAAAAGGTCCATCTGAGCACTTGTCACTTCAGGCTCATTAAAAATCGAAGGAGACTAGAGTCATCTTTTGTTTTTTCTCGACTCTTTAAAATTGAAAAAACAAGTTGTGTCAAAGCGTCTAAAAATTTATTTTAAACGGAATATTCATACCCTTTTCCTACGTTGATCTTAGGTTGAGAAAATGGGGTCTACCAACCAAGGAATTCCCCTTAGTGGAAATCCTAGTCCCTTCTCCTCTTGGGGAGATGTTGGTGCACCCCATATGGCCACATTGTCGCTTCCAGGACTGGAAATTGGCTTGCCAGTATGGCTCTTCTCAACCAATGTCGTTCAGAACACCACTATTCCTGAACAATCGAACCAGCAACCAGACGAGTCCAGAGTTGCCCAGCAACCTTCTACTTCCTCTAGTTCTTCCTCTCCCCCTTCCTCTTCACTTGATGGGGCCGGCAAAACCAAAATTCAAGTTCCTAAGAAGAAGAAGGAGAAGAAGAAGAAAGAGAAGAAGAAGAAGGAGCCAAAGGCGAATGGGGGAAAATGAGTGTTGTCTAACGAAAATCCACACACTGCACCGACCAGGCCTAAATCGCCATGTGTCATTTGCAAAGGAGACCACTTTCACAGAGATTGTCCTTGCATCCCTCGGATACTAAGGGACTGGTCTCCTCGTTTGCACAATCTGGTGTCATCAACCTCTGATGATCATGTTGAAAGCACACCGTCAACTAGCGAAAGTGAAGCCCCAGGACAAAAAGGGAAAGCTAGATTTCCCTGTAAACTGTGCGAAGGCAATCATGCCGTCCACCGTTGTCCCTTCTTAGACGAAGCGAAAAGAGTTTTGGATGATCGTTCGGTTTCACCGTTACGACTTCCTCCTGGATATAAAAAACTCTTGCCGAGTCCGTCGCTAGTTGAGAATCCAGCTGGCCCGCTCAAGTGGTCGGCTGAAGCGCCTATCATCGAAGATAAACCATCTGAATCCATACCAGACGAAAGTCAAAAGGTCGAGGCGGCAGTTGACCCGGTCTTGCCTTCAGAGGTTTTATCTTCAGATGATACAGTCACTGAAGAGAACAAGGATGACACCGTCCAAATTCTCTTCATCAACACAGACTCCGACGAACATGGGGGCAATCTACCCATTCCCTTACCGCAGGAGGGAAGTTCGTCAGAGCCATACCCGGCCGTCTACTCGGTCCCACCTCCAAGCAACCTAGTTGTCTCCTTCGACTGGAATCAACTAGGCAGACCCCGTTTACCAGCAAGCATACCATTCTGAATTATCGTTCAAATATATAGAATGGTCATGGCTGGTACCATCATAGATGAGGGGGCTTCTGTGAGTATCCTTTCCTCTATTGCTTGGAAAGCGCTTGGTTCGCCATCGCTTTTGCCTGAGATGAGAAATCTGACAGGCTTTGATAAAGGAACCAGTCGACCTTTAGGGATCCTTCCCGATGTGCCCATAACATTGAGAAGGAAGACAGTTCAAATGAACGTAATGGTTGTTCAAGGACCCTTAGATTATAACCTACTCCTTGGACGAGACTATATTTATTGCATGGGAGCCATCGTCTCCTCACTCTTTAGAGTAATGTCTTTTCCGCACGAAGGAAGAGTGGTCAAGCTCGTGGACCAGCTTTCATTTCCCAGATCACGCATAGCAAATAGTCATATACCATCCCTAAATGGTCTCTTCACGCAAGAAATGTCTCAATCTCCAGTCCGTCCTCCCGATGAGCACGAGTAATTCGGAGGGATATGACTGAAACCCAGGGGGCATGCATCCTGGTCTGCTTCGGCAGGAGAACTTCAGGTATAGGGTAGGTTTCCGCGGGAGAATATGACTAGTCTGTACCCCGTCCGTCGGTGGAAGAGGGGTTATTCTAGAATAAGATTCTCTTGTCAAAGTTATGTGAGTTGGCAGAACTGAGTCACTCACCCTTGTTTATCTCGGTAGACACCGCCGAAGAAGTGTTTTGTTTGCACCGCGAATCGAGCAATCTTTGGGTAACCTGTAAGAGGTAGGCCTTTCCTGATAGAACAAATGTTTTGTCTGCAAATTGAGAGGTAACCTTGAAACCATATTTTATACCTGGGGGCATGCAAACCTTTTGGAATGCAAGCAAGGGGCGGCTATTTATTTTTTAAATTTTTAGGACCTCTAACCCTTTAAACTCGTAGGATTAGTCGTCACCTAACTTGCATGAAGAAAGGATGTGGGGCAAAACTCTAAAAATTGCCAATTTTATATGAGACATTCTTATCATATGACTGGATTAATCGAGTAGTTTTAGCACATAGTTCAAGCTCGTTAAAAATAAACATAAGACATGAGCAAATGTTTCCACCCGCGTTTAAGCTCGTTAAAAAATGAACTATTCCCTGGTAAATAACCACCGTGAATGAAGCATTTCAGCCATTAAAGCCTTGGTCGTGTTTGCACCGTCACCTCCACTTTTCCATTGGCCGATCATTCACCTCCATTTGATTGTTTACCCATTTTGAGGAACAGCTGCGAAGAGTGATTTCACTAGCCATCCTTGTGACACTGCCGTGATTGGAAAATTCCAACCCTTACCTGGAATCAGCTGCTACCCATTTTATCACTCGTTCCTCAAAAGACGAGTCTTCTTTAAGCTCTTTTCAACTGACTCGTAAAATATGAAAAGATTGCCGAGTTTTGGCCTTCCAGCTCGTTAAAGCGACCGGAAGTGCTATCCCTCCTCTAGATTTTAATCTTTTTGGACCTGAGGGATTATTGCACAAAAAGATCGAGCGCTTGTTTTGTTCGGCTCGTTAAAACTATCGAAAATTCATCCCTTCTGTATTGTTTTATAATTTTTCGGACTTAAGGGATTAGATGACGAAAAAGGAATTTCGGAGTTACCTTTACGTACCTTTTTAGACTCTCTAAAAATGAAAAGGACCGAGTTATCTTTGTCGTTAAACTCGTTAAAAAGATTAATAGCGACAAACTTGTCTTTAGATGAGAACGAGTTTCACTATCGCTAGGCTCGTTAAAACATAGCGATGGGCTTGCCCGAAGGGGAAATTATAGAACAAGCATATGTTATCCTCCTCAAGCTTGACAAAAATAAAGAGGTACTGGTCAGCAATGACTCGGGAAAAATTGGGAAGAAACTCAAAGAATCTTTATTGGTAGCAAGTCGCTCTTGAACATGACACTTCCACTCCGTGCCTGAGTCGGGTTGGGTTGTTTCATTCACCGGTCACATCACCATGGTCACGCCATACCATCCACATTTGGGGTAAATGCTACCAATCCATCACATAAGTGTCACCGACATGTTCAAGAGAAGTTATCCAGAGAAGTCACCCGTGTCCCATCCACTACCATACATTATACTTCATTCTTTCATGACCACCATCCTGAACCATATATCATCAGATCGTTTTCACCTCCATCAAAATCATTTGCTCCGTTCCATGTCATTGATGTGGGATTCATCAAGGCCCTCCTTTGATGGATCGCTTCTTGTCGACATCAGCTCATTATCCAAGAAGTTGATCTAGGATCACCCCTTCAGTAATTTGAAGCTTGCATGCCTCAATGGCAAGTTTCTCACTTCCGGCGACAGGTATACATCAATGACCTTCGACCGAAAGATTTTGCGTGGTGTTCGACACCAAGTCATTTATTCACACCATGTGAATTGTACTGCAGTACCTTGAGGGTCATCATCATTATCGGTGATTCCTCTCGCGCTTGTTAACAGTTTACATCATTGACTGGTAATCAAGCGATGTCTTTCCATGTTCGACTTCAAAACATTTCTCACATGGATCGACTTGTACTTCGAGTGAAGATCGGACGAGATTGAAGACCCCGGATCTAGTTTCATCCATCCGGGCTGCGATATATATTCAAGAAAATAAAGACATGGAAATGTACAGCATTGTAGCACAGATAATCATCCTACCAAAAGGATGATGACTCTATCAGAATCATCAGTCTACCATCAGACGATTGTCTGTCCTATGTACATGAAAATGAATTTATAAAGCTGAGCATGGGAATGCCCGCCTCAGCTAGATCATGAAAACAGTATGAAGATAATGTATTGTATTGTATCTTATTACAGGTCTCCTCCCAGCATTGAAAGAACTTCGGATCCTCCTAATAAAGCATTTCACCCGATAAACGGCCTCATACTTTAGGGGGCAACTGTTATAGACATTTTTGTGCCTTACAGCTCTAAGCATGAAATGTCCATAAACCAAGGGATCATAAGTCCCTAAAAGTGTTGTTCCGGCCCCTAAAGGAACAAGGTCAACAAATTACAGCTTCTCCCAGAATTTCTCCACCAGAAACTGCTCAGAATCAGTCAAATCAGGATCATTTCAGCTGCTCCACTAGCTAGCTGCGTTGCATAGCACCCAAGTACACTAGCTAGGTGCGTTGCAACGCACCTAAATGCACTACCAGGGTGCGTTGAGCGGGAAATGACAAATGGCAGTGTCATTCCGCGAGGTGGACAGACAATGGAAGCTTCCAGAATCTTCCCCAATGACACTTGCCTCACTGAGTTCGACCAAGGATGAGTAAGAGGCTCTCAGTCTCCAAGTGGAAGCAAGAACTGACAGAGAGAAGCCACTAGTCAAATCATAAGCTGACTCATCCTCTTTGCATACATCTATATATGGATCCCTCATCCCAGAGATCCAGGGGCTGGAATTTTGTACATTGCAGAGAATTGTTGTTGGTTTTGAGATAGAGATCAGAGTATTGGGTGATTTATGCTTTGTTGGAGGTGAAGAGGGGATTCCTTTGCTGGGGGGTTGATGCTGGATCAGGAATCATCGGTTGTAACTCCTCCTGGACCTTCTTTTTATATCAATAAAACTATTTGAGTTTCTCCTACATGCTTGTGTATCAATGATGTTTGTTATATTTGCATGTTTAGCTTAAATCTGATCCTAAGCTATTTATGAATATAAATCCATGTCTTTGTGTAGTTTTCTTCTTCTGTGATCTTGCAGGAACTTGGTGAAGCTGGGCAAGTAAGGGAGCAGGTAGCTGGAAGCTGTCAAAGAGGAGAGAGATTGGATCAAAGGACTAGCGCAAGACACAGGTTGGTTCATCCTATTCCTCTTCGTTTATAGTTCATAAAGAAGAATACAAAAGTAGTTTTCTCTGTTTGTTTCTAAGGTACTGTCACACCTTAGTGGGATAGGGTTGTTTTGAATAGACACTTTTCCCGTTAACACCCCCACATTTACCAAATTTCACTAGCCTACCAGGGTAAATATGAGACGAAGAGCTATGACCTGACCCAACCTCCAGGCTTCAGTTATGAAAGTGGGGCCGAAAAATGACAACTCACAGACATTCCTCAAGGATTACAAGACACTTAGGGGCCAAAGAACCACCCCAGTTGACCAAACCCTAAGTTGGGGCTCATATTCTCTTACTTAACAGGCATGCACAATCTTGCAAGGGTGTGGTTATAGGGATCCAATCTCATGCATGACACTGCTTCCATGTAGTTATAGCTCAAAATTTCCAGTTCAAAGGGTGCGGTCCCGAGATATGAACCTAAATTCTAGGTCAGCCTCCAAACCACTTCCCATAACTTCTTGAAACTTCTCAGAATCATTAATGACATGAAAACAAGGATAAACATGCAAAATTTAAGGCATAACTTGACTTACACTACCTAGAACATAATAGAAATTTTGTCAAATACATGACAAACATGTAAGCTACAGATCATGAATGCATATCTGATGATAAAAGTATGAGATTCATTTGAGAATCATTGATAATTCCCTATGCCCTCTTCACATAGCTATAATAACACTTATTAGTCCATATATTCATCAATTGATCAATAGCTAAATAATTCATGACAATATTCATTGAAGATACACATCATATGAATAGCATATAACCAGAAAACAACCAACATATAAACCATGGAAACCTAGCCATAATATCACCAACACATTGCCAACAAATATGCATGAATCACAATAGAAGAATAGCTCTTATTAACATATGAATATACCAACCAAGTCATGGAATTCCATGTATGACCCAACCATATATTGGATTGAACCAAATACCACTTTCACCTAATCACCCCCATGCTATATTCCAAGGGTGAATGTGGAATATCATGGAATAGGCCAAGAAAAACCAAACCATGGCTTCTAGAGGCAAAACCACCTCAACCCTCTTCCAGTTATTCCACCTCATGGTCGGACATCCTTAACACCAACTAGATCGGTCTCTACCCAAGTTTTCCAGTTCTTCGGGAACTAGTAACTCAACCCACAGCCTTCTATGGCTCAAGAGCATTTTTCCAACCCAACTTCATGGACTACTATCTCAACCCACCAAGGGCTCTAGAATGTTTATCTAAACCTAGGCTCCAATACTAGTAACTCAACCCAAGTTGTTCCGAGGCTTCTAGAGCATTTGTTCTAACCCACAACCATAAGGAATTATGAGCACCAACAAAAAAAAAATTAAGTGGAAAAAATCCACAACACCATGGCTATCTAGGAAATGGCAAGGCAAGGCAAAAACCACTATCAATCCAGGAAATCCTCCATGCCATTGACAACATATAACCAAAAACCACATGCATATACCATGCATCCATAAATTAACAAGGAGATCATACATGCAACCTGTTACCTGCAAAGAAATCTAGTTGTAGCTACTAATCTCATTGTCCCCTTGGGATTTCCTACTTTCCCTTGCCTTTTTTCTCCAAATACAATGTATGCCAAAGTGCTCCAAGAATACTCTAAGTGTGAAAAAGTATGAGAGAGTGAGAGAATAGAATCAGAGAGCCAAAGACTAAACTAAAAGAAAACTATGAATTGATCCTCAGAAGCCTTTTTATCATTGAGGCCTTTATTTTCTTCGTTTTCCTTCATTCTTCCTTCAATTTCCCTCTCATGCAAATTTGTCACTCTTCACTTTCATTTTCTCCTATTTTCCTTTATTTCATAAATAAATGCCAATTTTTGTCTCTTTTCCTTTACAAATGCCTTTGCTAATTTCCTTAGCCATAATAAACCGAAAGTGACACCCACTAGGTTTTTTTTTCCACCATTCATCTTGGATTACGTGTTCCATGTCCTTGGTCTTATATTTTTTTACATGGAAAATCAACCATGGGTTGTTACAAACCCCTCCCCCTTGGGGGGACACTGTCCCCAGTGTTCTATGACACCTATGATCAACAAATCATTGAAATCAAACATACTACCTATAGAGCTTTACAACACAACTCATTGCAAGATTTACAGTGAACACTATTGAAAACATAACAAACATATCGTTTATTGGAGCTTTATAACACAACTCATTAGGGTATTTACAATAGAAACCACATATACCTATACCTATGCACACTTGCTTCAACTAGAAAATAATCATACTTTCCGTGGAGCTTTATAAATCCAACTCGATACAATATTTACAATAATATACACATATACATATGCACATTTTCTCTAACGAGAAAATAAAAGGATACAGTTCTTGTATCAATCAACAAAGGAATCCAAAGGCTCGCACCTCCAACCTCAAAAGTAGTACCAGGATTCAACTCCTTCCCAGGAATTTTAGAATCCACTACCAAAGTCAAACATGCTTCCAATGTCCAACACTATGATCCTTGTGCTACTTGTTTTCTCAGTGAACAGTTATCATCTTATTGTTCCAGGGCACACTCCCAATGTGCTTCTGATTCCATGTGGAAATTATAATGACAAAAAAAACCATTCCTCAACCTTCCCTTCTCTGCTACACAGTCCTTCGGGAAATCCGGTCACCCTCTTTCATGCAGTCACACACCCAAGTTTTTTTGGTATCCCCTTCTCTGATGCACAGTCCCTCAAGTGATCCATCCTTTGGTAAGGTTTCCTCGCATCAAAAGGTCCAAAAACCAAGGCATATCCTTGCCTCAAAACCATTATACCAATCATAGCATGATCATGGCAATCATTTGACATTATTGGGTACCAGTGTCCCACATTGGCCCTACTCCTAAAGTGATCTACCAACATATTGATGCATTTGCCAATTCCTTGGTGTTGTTGCTGCTAATTGTTGTAGTCAATTTCAACCACCCAAACCTGGGCATTTTCATGCTTTCCTATACCAAGCACATAATTTCCGTTAGACTTAAAATAAATTCAAATAAATTTAAATCATACCTTATTGGTAGCTCGTTAATAAGGTAAACCTACGATTTTATTTACTTCCTGTCACAACACGTCAAAATAGCTCTTTGATCAAATCATCATATATAAACATATCACATCCGATTAGCTCAAAACGCAAAAATCATAATCAAAATCATTGATCATGTGTAACCATCATAGATCAGAATCATAGATCACATGCATAATTAAAATTTGAAATAAAGTATTTATACTTATCTTTCAATCAGTCCTTTTCTTCTACCTTTTTTCTTGTCCCTTCCGTATACGCACTGAATCAGTTTCCAAACCTAGAAAGCATTAAGTGCCTTCTCTTCTCTTCAATCACATATGCACACACACAATGTACATCACATGCATACCCCACACACAATGTACCAAACAATAC
This sequence comes from Pinus tabuliformis, assembly GCA_031772625.1. Lineage (NCBI taxonomy): Eukaryota > Viridiplantae > Streptophyta > Pinopsida > Pinales > Pinaceae > Pinus > Pinus tabuliformis. The sequence goes on from CM062817.1 coordinate 825,485,443, forward strand.
ATACACCTACACCTGGTGTACAACACAACACATACACCTATGCTCGATGTACAACACAACACATACACCTATACCTGGTGTACAACACAATACATACACCTACACCTGGTGTACAACACAATACATACACCTATACCTAGTGTACAACACAACAAATACACATGTCACGATACGATGACTACATAATACATATAACATAGTACCACACGTGCACAACACAATGTGTATGACGTGTACATGATACCACATGTACACAATGCCACATATACATAGAACCACCTGCATGACATGTACACAACACCACCTACACAACGTGTACACGGCACCACATGTACACAGTACCACTTGCACAATATGTACACAACACCACCTACACAACGTGTACATAGCAGCACATGCACACAACACCACATGTACCACATGTACATAGCACCACATGCACACAACACCACATTTGCAACATGCACACAACACCATATGTACATAGTACCACATATACAAGATGCACACAACACCATATGTACACAACACTGTATATGCAAAATTTGCACAACACCATATGTACACAGCATCGTTTATACAATATGTACACAACACCACATATACAACATGTACACAGTACCATATGTACATATCATTACATATATAACATGTACACAACACTACATATACAACATGTACACAACATTAGTACTACACATCCAAAGGTCACATTGGCTCTACCAAGCAACCTTTGTTCTAGTGCCTTTCCACTATCCATGTTTGTTCCATCATACCACATATTACACTACTTTCATTCCACTGATGTATCCCTCAACATTACCTGTCCATAACATAAACATAGGTATATTTGTAAGCACATAATATCAAATATTATCCACACAATAATAACCTCATAAATTTGTCAAGACTACTCTTCCCACTTGATTTCTCATAAACTGGGAACCTCTTCATGCCATTCCCCTACATAAGCAATCATTTCTCAACAAGCATGATCCATGATGATCATGTCGGAAAACGGCATATATACATACATATATACATATAAATATTAGTGTAAATCAAACATGATTCTTGACGACCTTGTCAAACAATGACATACATACTTACATGTATACATATATAGACATCAACATAATCATGATCACTACATAATTACTAGTTATCATAAGGTCAAGGTTAAGAGAATTCCTTTTATCTGCATCACATGCACAACATCGAGAACAATAGTTCCCAACATAGCCAAGGAATTTGTTACCTTAAGCCCATTTACTTTACCTTTCCTGTTACCTTTCTCATGATTGTCCTCCCATTTTCCATTTACCCCAATGGACCTAACGACCCAACTGGTTTTCATGTTCTTGCCTTCGGCTACCCTTATACATGCATCAGGCTTCATTTAGGTCTTACATTACCTGTTGGGTTTCATTCAGCTACCCCTGAGCTCCATTAAATCTCCTCTTCCATAACCAATTCCCAATACCCTCAAAACATAAAAGGAAAGAACAAGAAATGAATAAGAATAAAACCATGAAAAACCAATAACAATATGACACCACAAACAAAGTGGCATGGTCATGCACCAGACATAAACAAAATTGCAAATCAAGTGCAAACAAATCAAAAAACTAGCAATAAACACCATGACTCAATCCTCATGGGTTCCTAATGCTGCCAAGGGAAATCTCAACTCGGGCCTTCTTCAAGATTTCATGGCAGACTCTTTTGCTATGCAATCCCCTGCATCATATCGACATAAACACATAAAAATCAGTGCATAAATAAACATAATAATATATTGGTTACCTTACCTTGTTGTACCCAACACGTTGCCTTGTAGTTAAACACGTGCATATATCGTCTCTCAAGGGATTCCAATTCTCAGACAAATCCAGCCATAATTGAAAACCAATTGTCATAGCTATCAAATACATGTTCATGAATCTAGCACATATCCACATAATGTCATATGAAATCAAGTTAAGGAGACTTCTGGTATTCATGCAAAGCACTCATTCATTTGGAATTGTGGTTTCCAAACATAGCCAAAGGAATTCTCACCCAATTCCTTTCCTTTTCCTTGTTGTAATTGAGTCTTATTATGTGTTATCACACCACCCAGCTATTAGTTATATAAACAAATCAACTATTACCTTGTCATGCTAATACCAAGAATGTTTCCCTACAACTCATGTCAATCACATGTTCCAAAGATCAAGACATCATGTCTATCAATTTGAAATCAGTCTTTACCAAGACTAGCATTCATGCCACAATATGCAATTAACTCACAGTCATTAATCATAATACTACAACTAGCACCCACTTTCACTCAAATTCACATTAGTTGTCTCAACACATATTGTGTTAGTACAATTGCCTTAAAACAAGATCATTTCTTCGTGCAATTTTATAGACACATACTCATACCATGTTAAATAAACCAAATAGATGACATAATGAAACTTATACCTCAATGTATCTCAAGGGAGGCTATCACATTTGCACAAGTCAATCCAGATTAGTACGACATAATATCACAAGTATATTGATTCATAATTTAATATCATAACCATAACCATTTGCACAGGTTAATCCAGATTATCACGATACATAACACATCAATATCTTACATGAAATAACCATAATCATCATGCATATGACCACAATGCATATATCAACAAGTTATTATCATTTATGACTATTGATGCACATGCATATGACCGCACTGATTGACTAACATCTATCATGCATGTAACCATAATAAAAATAGAATGATAAGTATGTACATAACCATAATGCTTATAATAACCATTAACTGACATACCTACATTGCCAACATACAAACTTGCTTAACAATCTGCTCCTACCTTGAGGTCCAGTTTTGCAACCTCGCTCTAATAATCTACATCTCCTGCTCCATCTCATCAAACATATCAACATCATGATGACGCAAATTGCATAATGACCACCACAATGCATGTATAACCTACTATGCATGCATAGCCATAACCATAACAATGCATGCATGACATCATACATCTATCCCATATATTCCAAGTATTTGAACCATGCTCTGATACCACTCTGTAACACCCCCATCCCACATTTACCCAATTTCATTGCCTTGCTAGAATAAATATGAGATGAACAATTACTATGACCTGACCCAACCTCCAAGCTTTAGTTATGAAATTGGGGTCGACAACTAACAACTCACATACATTCCTTAAGGCTTACAAGACACTCAGTGGCTAAAGAACCACCCTAGGTGACCAAACCCTGAGTTAAGGATGTGATTCTCTAACTCAATAGCCCAAATACATGCACAAGCCTGCAAGGGTGTGGTTATAAGGCTCCAAACGCATGAATGACACTGCTTCCATGCGGTTATAGCCCAAAATTTCCAGTTCAAAGGGTGCGGTCTTGATGTCTAAGCCTAAATTCCAGGTTAGCCTCCATACCACTACCCAAAACTTTATGAAACTTCTCAGAATCATTAATGACATGACAACAAGGCTAAACATGCAAAATTGAAGACAAAACTTGACCTAGACTGCCTAGAACATAACAGAATTTTCATCAAACACATGACAAACATGTAAGCTATAGTTCGTGAATGCATATCTAATCATAAAAGTATGAGATTTATCTGAGAATCATCAAGAAGGCCATATGCCCTCTCCACATAGTTGTAGTAACACTTATTAGTCCATACATTCATCTAATGATCAATAGCTAAACAATTCATGAAAAGATCCATAGAAGATACACATCATATGAACAACATAACCAGAAAATAACCAGCATATAAACCATGGCAACCTAGACATAATATCACCAACACATTGCCAACAAATATACATGAATCATAATAGAAGAATGGCTCATATTAACATATGAAGATATCAACCAAGTGAGGGACTTCCACATACCACCCGACCATAGATTGGGTTGAGCCAAATCTATCTTTCATCCAATCACTCCCATGACATATTCCAAGCAGGAATGTGGTATCTCATGGAATAAATCAAGCAAAGCCAAACCAAGGCTTCCAGAGGCCAAACTGCCTCAACCTTCATCCAGTGATTCCACCTCACAATCGAACATCACTAACACCAACTAGATCAGTCTCTACCCAAGATGTCTAGGGATCTAGGAACTAGTAACTCAACCCATAGCTTTCCAAGGCTCGAGAGTGTTTGTCAAACCTGGTTCCAGGGACTAGTAACTTAACCCTCCAATGGCTCTAGATTTTTTGTCCCAACCTAGGATCCAGGACTAGTAACTCAATCCAAGTTGTTCCAGGGATTCCAGAGTGTTTGTTTCAACCCACATCCATAATGAATTATGAACACCAACCAGAAAACAATCGAGTGGAAAAAATCCACACGACCATGGCTATCCAGGAAATGTAAATGAAAGGAAATAACTATTGTCAATCCAAGAAATCCCCCATGCCAATGACATCACATAACAAAATAAACACATTCATATACCATGTGTTCATAAATCAACAAGGAGATTATACATGCAACATGTTACCTACAAAGAAATCCAATTATAGTCAGTGATCCCATTTTCCCCTTGGGCTTTCCTTCTTTCCCTTTCGTTCTTTCTCCAAATCCAATGTATGCTAAAGTACTCCAATAATACTCTAAGTGTGCAAGAGTATGAGAGAGATATAATAAACTGAGAGAGCCAAAGATTGGAATAAAAAAATCTATGAACTGGTCCTTAGAAGCCTTTTTATCATTGAGGCCTCTATTTTCTTCATTTTCCTTCATTTTTCCTTCAATCTCCCTCTCATGCAATTTTGTGACTCTTCATCTTCCTTTTCTCTTATTTTCCTTTATTTCATAAATAAATGCCAATTATTATCTCTTTTCCTTTGCCAATTTCCTTAGTCATAATAAATTGAAAGTGACACCCACTATGGTGTTTTACCCACCATTGAGCTTGGAATACATTTCCCATTACCTTGATCTTATATTTTTTTACATGGAAAATATACCAGGGGCTGTTACAAATCCTTCAAGCCATATTCTCTCAATTGTATTAATTCAATGATACAATTATATAGCACATAAGTGAAACCACCTCAATTTCTCTCATATTGACATTTCATAGAGATAAAGTAAGAGGAGGAAGAATATTAATCTAGAAACATACTTAGGATAATAATTATACCATAGAATGTAAAATTCATTAGTTAGTATACTAGAACTTCGTGATTGTATAAGAGTTGAGGCTAACATCCCTCTCCCAACTCCCCAAATTTCCCTAATTATAATTCTGAACAATAATACCAATGAAGTAGGAACGTACATTGGTTTCACCTCCAAGTCTTCAAGTTGAAACTCCTGAACCAAGCCTTGATGAATAACCAACTAAAAAACTGCCAAAAATTGGAAGTTAAACTCAAATATGATGAGAGAGAAATAAGATAAGGGAATAAACTATAAGTATGAAACATCCCTAAAAGTGCTTGAAAACTCAATCAATTCCAAGCTACAATGCAAAAGGATCCATCTATTCTCTGCTAGGTCAAATAACCATACAGGTGAACATAATTCTCACAATGTTACTCTCAAAATCAGCATTGGAATCATGTATCCCATGTATGATTTATTGTAAGACATTGAACCATTATTCTTAAGTGGTAAAATAGGTGTCCCTCTAAAACTACCTGAATATTGAATCTCAAAGTCTACCATCTATAGACTATCGATGCCCATCTAGTGATTTGTGCCCATCTGGAGACTTGTTTGTTTCCCATTTGTTAATTTCTTTGTGTTGTCAAACCTTTCATTTTGACATGCATATTTCCCATTTGACAATTTTGTTGGCCCATTTGGTGATTTTGATTCCCATGTCACATATTGTTTGTTGCTCATTTCGTGATTTGTTTACCCATCTGACAATTTCATTTTCCCATCTAGCAATTTTTATTGTTGTTGTTGAAACTTTTAGTTTGATAACCATATTTCCCATCTTGCAATTTAGATTGTTGTTGTTAAAACCTTTAATCCAATAATATTCATCAATTCCCCCTTTTTTCAACTAAAAGAAGAGAGAACAAGTGGTTTTGGTTGACCATGAACCATATTCACTTGATTTTTGAACACCCCAACCCCCCCCCCCAAGGTATAGGAGAGTTTCATCATTGTACTCCCTCTTTCAAGCATAGGAGAGTACCATTTTCATTTCACTACCCACTATGAGAATTTTCTTTATACAAGATATAATTATTTAATAATGTTGATATAAGTTCTTCATTATTGATGGTACCACTGCCAAGAATCACACATTCACAGTGAATCTTTAATCTTGCAATTTTAATTATTTTGGATAATTTTGCATGATTCCTCTTCCCATAGTGATGACAAGGATGGAGATAAAAAAAAAAAAAATGAACTTACATATGACCTTTGTGATTTTGATGTTTGCACTTCAATTTTTCTTCATTGATGTTTTATGTCTCTTTATCCAGAAATCTTCCACTCACAAACTTAAGTGATTTTCAGTTATCTAGGATATGCAAACTACTATCATCACTATATGCTAGACCATGTTATTTTTTGTCACACTAGATTTCTTCCCATAGCCTTACTATGTTACAAAAAAAATCATAATGAATTTGATTGTGTACAACTTCATCTTCACCTTACAATTGAATTTGTCTCACTTAGTTTCTCATGAGTGGATATTTTATCTAAAGCATCATTTTTTTCATCATCATCATAGATAGAGGTATTTTGAAAAAGAAATGGTTCAAAATTATTCATGGAATTATGATTTTTGAGATCCATCAACTCATTATTCAAGATTTGGGATTGATATTGCAAAAGATGATCGTTTTGTTTGCATGACTTGCAAACATGAGATAACATTTTTCATTATTTTCTTGGTCAGTATGATTGAACTACTCTCAGTTGTTTCCAGTAAGGAAACTAACTCCATGATTCCATCTATCATTGTTATTCACTTATATCTTCTCACTTGAACTCACTCACTTGAAATAACGATCACTTGATTTTGTTTCAACAAGTTGAGGGTGTCAGACACGGCCAAAAAATGCACCTAAAATCATGACTTATACAATGGTTTTTATTTTCAACCACTAAACCTTGTCAATTTTGATATACAATGACTCAAATGGGTTTTGGGTTCAATCAAGAATGCACTCTAAAATTATAGTGAAATTCAACTTGAATTTTATTTCACACTTACAAAAAAAATTATTGGAAGTATATTTGATTTAGAAGTAGAATGAATGTTGATTTGGTTGAGAACTTGTAGGATTGAATATGCATGATTACAACATGATTATATATGCTTGATTTTAAAAGGTATTAATTGTTTTTAACTCCATTTTTTTTTAAATGCTAAATTGTAAATGATTATGTCAAAACTAAACATAAAACATCACATAAGGAATCCACGAAAAAAACATCATTACACACAACAAAAAGTGCACCTAAAACCCCCCTAAGGACTTTAAAGGATAACATTCAACATGAGGTTCGTCTTTGGGAACCTGATTCATTAGAGAAGGCATTCATGTTGGCAAGAAAAGTGGAAAGAAAAATTATGGCAACAACGAATTCTACCCCTCACAACTATAAATATGGAAGTGTTGTTTCTCCTAGCCTTCCACAACCTACAAGGTTGACACCACAACAATTGGAAGAAAAAAGAGCAAAAGGACTTTGTTAAAATTGTGATAACAAATACATTAAAGGTCATAAGTGCGCTGAGAAGAAATTATTTTACATTGATTATGAAGAGGAGGAATAAAAGGATCAAGAAACATCAAAAGAAGAGGATATACACCAGGAACCAACCCCAGAGAAAGAAGAAATGAATCTGACCATATCTTGTAAAGCATTGGCAAGAATTACCACTCCTCAAACTCTCAAGATATAAGGACATATCAAGAAGAAAAAGGTTCAAGAAATGAAAGATCACATCGAGAAAGAAGAAATGAATCTAACCATATCTTGTAATGCATTGGACGGAATTACCACTCCTCAAACTATCAAGATAGAAGGACATATCAAGAAGAAAAATGTTCAAGAAGTGAAAGATCACATCGAGCATCAAGAAATGAATCTGAAAATATCTTGTAATGCATTGGAAGAAATTACCACTCCTCAAATGCTCAATATAGAAGGGCATATCAAGAAGAAAAAGATTCAAATAATGAAAGATCACATCGAGCATCAACAACAAGTTCTCCAACTTTTAAAGGATAATGCCACTTTGGTGCAGAATCGAATGAAACAACAAGACGATCAACATCACAGTGAAAGAAGTTTTGATGTAGGCAATTGTGTATTTTTACGACTGCATCTCAAGCAATCTATTTATGAGAAGGAAATGTTGGCAATACTACATGCACTTAAGAAATGGCGACCTTACCTAATGGGAAGATACTTCAAGGTAAAAATGGATCATGATAGCCTTAAATACCTTTTAGAACAAAGATTGTTGTTGAATTGAGGCTTTTGTGATCCAAATCAAGTTTACGAGAGATTTTTCGACATAGATCACATGATATTTCATTTGTTGATGCGTTTTGAACCAACCAGTGTGGTTCATCATCAAGACAAGTTGAAGAATCAAATCCAGCTTTGTTATTTAACATGCAAAGCTGGATCTGATTCTTCAACTTGTCTTGACGATGAACCACACTATTTGGTTCGAAACGCGTCGACAAATGAAATATCATGTGATTTACACCAAAAAATCTCTCGTAAACAAAGATTATGTTTAGAAGAACAGAAAAAATGGGTCACAAATATGTTGGGTTATGACTTTGAAATCATCTACAAAAAATGGAAGAAAAATGTTGTTGCAGATGCACTCTCAAGAAAGGATGAGGATGTGAAAGCATTGTTTTGTGTTATTCCTATTATTCAACCAGATTGGATAAAGGAAGCAAGGGATGAATGGAAGAAGGACAAAGAAGTGTGGCCACTCATTCAAAAGTTGTAGAAGATCCCAGTTCAAACAATATTTCCAGAACTTGACGAGGAAGGAAAAATCATATTGGAGCCTGGATCAGTCACATAAACAAGAACCCAAAAGCTACGAAATCGATCAATTTCAGTATCTCATCAAGTGGAATAACTTACCCGTTGAAGATTCCACATGGGAGGACAAGAATTTTATACAAAAGCATCAAGAACTACTCAAGCATTGAGGACAACACTTCTTGAAGGAGAGGGGCATGTTAGGTCCCTATACTACTAGTGTAACCCCTTAGTGTTATTAGTACAACCCCCTTATTATATTGTTGTGCCCATGTAGTCCCCATATTGTTATTATTGTGCCCCATAGAACCCACTATTGTTATTATTGTGCCCTTACATTATTATTCTTATGTCAGCTCTGATTATATTATGACCCCTTAGACTCCTATATATAGAAAGGAGGTCTTGTCATTTTTATCATCGAAGAATTGTTAATTTGAGTAATGTAAAGGAGGTTTCCCCCTCAAAGAGGCTTATATCAAAGGCGTTTATCTATCTTTTCTATCTTTTTGTGAGTTGGTTTCATATTAATTTCAAGTGGATCTAGATTCTAGAATATAAAACAAAAGAAAAATATTTTATTATGAGTATTATATATGAAACTTTCAACTAAAGTTTCAAATTTTATATTTCAATGATAAATATATAACCCTTCTAATCCTTCTTACCAAGTAAGTTGGTCTTCCTTTTTACCATAACCACATGAATTATTTATAAGTCGTTTTCAAATTTTGTTATAAAATCTCATTCACATTCACCAAAACCTTACCATATGCACCATTATACTTACCACTTTCTCATTACCATATTCACTCTTATACATCCCCCTTTCTCATGAAGAAATTATATTTTGAATATGGATTTCCAAAACCAGTTTTACACCAAGGAGTATAAGATGTTGTATTACTTTTTATGAAAAGTAATTAAATTGATTTTAAAATCTATGTCATTAAAAACTCTGAATAAAATTTTAATAAAGTGCCAACAATCACTTCATTTGGAATATTTATGAAAAAAACCACCAATATACCTTGAAGGAAACACATGCATATTTTTTGTTGGGATTCCTCTCCACATTTATATACATTGGCTCCATCCATTTCTAAGCATTTAAAAGTTCACATGAAATGGGTGCATGAGAAAATGGCTTCTATTGAACTTTGGAGCAACCATTGAGTTATGCGCAGATTTATGTGGTTAAAATATTGGATGCTTAAATGCTCAAAATATTAATCTACATAACATTTCATCCATCCAACTATGTGTGCATGTGGTCAATATTATTGCATTATAATCAAGGAGATAGACTATGTGTTGATCATTGCTAGTGAGAGACATAAACATTGAATCTAAATAATTCATAATTCTCCTACTCCTCAAGCCAAAATATGTGACAACAAAACACCAATGAGATTGTAGGAACATAATTTCAATCTAGCAATTGGTGTACTTACTCTTCCTCATATGTCAATTTTCATTCCATTGCATTAGGAGCAAGCTGATTATTTTCATGTACTAGAGTGATCAAGCTCTCATCTCTATGTTTCTGACTTACTATCTTGGATGAGAGTAATGGTCAGTATCAATCTTTGTGAATCAATTTGAGGCTAAGGAGGTCACACTTCATGCATTCATCTTTCTGGTAGAATGTTGTTTTTATTGTTATATATTTAGGGGCTTTTTATTATTCCTTTGAGTTGGCCTAGTTTCAATGTGCTATAGTCATTTTTTTTTCTAACTGAATGGGTACTTTTCATTATATAATGTGGTTTGCATGGCCAGAACCATTTACATCAAAAGGAACCAGTCTGGATTCAATTACATCTACAGATTCTATGTGCCAATATATCCAGAGCATAGCTTATTTTATTCTATGATTTCTACGAGTTATAATCCTACATTGATATCTTCCATAATCCCTACAAAATTTCCCAAGAAAAAATAGTAGTTTTTAGTACATGGAAAAATATTTGTATTCATTACAAGATGGTTTAGCTTCTTCATGCGAGGCCTTTTCCCTTTTCTTTTTTCTATCTCCTCTACACTTTTTTTTGGGCTCTTGTTCTGATCTGTGGGCCCTGTGAATGGTAACCCCTCCAGTACTTTGTTTACCTTCTTAAACATATTTTCGCACACCAGCTCTAAGCCACTATTCATCTAATCCATCTTCATCTTAATTATCTTCCTCTCTATTGTCGCCTCCACGACTTTCAAGTGATCCTCCATGCGCTCTGCTTTAGCCACCTTATCTTCCTCCACCAACTCGATTCTTTGCATCAATAAGTCAAGTCTGCCTATGAGGAGTTTAAACAAGAACTCCACTACTCTCTAACATCTCTCCTTCTCTGAATCTGGAGGTTTTTTGTGTTAGGTTCCTATACCAATAGGAGCCATAATTTTGAATGACTAAGGTTAAGCCCTGTAATATTGTACATACCTTTGCTTTCTGCAAATATTTTCCATATTAAAAAAAAATGTAAAGAGGGTATGTCCTAAAAGAAAAATCAAAGGACAAAAAGAATGAGAAAAGGTCAAAAAATGAAAATATATGAACCCAAAAGAAAAACAAAAATAGACCATGAAAGTGAGCAAGTCTAAATGCCACTACTATTTACTTTTATGCATAATAATGATTGTGTGCAGCTTGTTATTCATGCCACAATCCATGGTAATCAAAACTGTTTAATCTTGATTATATCATGCTTTGAATTTTATGTTTATGGTTAGAGAATAAAATTTGACCAAACAGTTTAATCTTGGCAGATCATTAGATAGGTAGAGAAAATAGAAGGAGCTCAGCAGTTTAATCTGAGCCCTTGGATGATATAAGGTTAGAAATAGATAGTTTGCTTTATTAAAGAAAAGATAGAATAAGGGTTTGCTAGCTTAAATTCACCCAAATAAATGAAGAAAAAAAGTTAGAATAGGTAAATGGGTAAGTAGAAGAAAGGTTGTTGAACTGCAAAGTTGATTGGATCAAAATACATGCATCATGCTTAGACTCATATTTCAATATGTATGATTACTTATGGAAGCAAAAACAAAGGTTTGCAAGTTAATGTGATTAACTCCCTGTCATTCATTCTTCCCCTTACTTAATAATTTCCTATCCACAAGTATGATCTAGAACTTTAAATCCTTCAAGTCAAAGAGGCTCAGAGCATTTCTTTGACTTTTGGTGGGACGGACCCTCGGCTTAATGACTTAGGGACATCAAGTGCTAGAATCCCCTTCAAAAAATCCATTCCTGCCTCATTACCCTGATAAAACCCCTTTTCCTAAGGTTAAACTTCATTTTTCCTTGGAAAAGTAAAAACCCCTATGTAAATCCTATTTCACTCAAAAAACCCACAAAAGACATCTTATCCTTAGTATTAAGTGTATGTAAATAAAGTGTGCAAATATTACATTGACATTTATACTTAAGGGTATATTCACTCCGCCAACTTCATATTAATTTTTAACTTTATTATATAATTCCTCGATAAAACATTTTCTCGTATGTAATTAAATCCCATAAGTAAATGCCCCCAACCCTTAGTTTTAATAAAAACTATACATTTACCCCTTATCCTGACAAAATAAATAAAACCCATCATTTAACCCTGCTCGGTCGACTAAACCCGTGATTAAGTCTTAATTAATCACAAACTGCTAGGGATTAAAGCTCTAGATCCCCCCGAAACCCATGCTCTTATCACTGCGCACCTCCCTCATCCGACTATCATCCAATCATCTTCCCATTCATCCAACGGTCCACAGCAATATTGGTCGCGCCCGAAGGGTGACCGTTACCCACCCGATAAAGCGGTTTTCTCTAACCCCCCGACTACTATGTGTCATGCTTTGGAGTAGATCGGATGACCCCTCGAAAATACCACCCAACCTTCATAAGTGGTGTGATGGCCTGGGAAACCGCCTCCCCGCTCAACTCGCCAAACCACCTGTTGTTCATTCATGAAATTTGTTGCCAAAAATAATTGTTGCTCCATAAAAAGGTTGAGAAGCCCTTTTTCACCTTTTTTCGCTCATTTTCTCTGTGAACCTCTGTAAACCAATGTGATTCTTACAAACATCAAATTCACCATTTGAACTCTAAATTCACTCCTGAAGAAAGTTGCAGAGACCCCAATTGACCTCTCAATCCGTACCAAATCCATTCAAACCTCTGCAGCTGCCGTGAACTCCAAATTTGCAAATAATTCACCTAATTCCAAGTATTTCACCGTGAATTACCACTCACCCTTTCAAATTTGGAAAAAGTTCAGCCTGTGAAGTATTTTAATTAAGTAAAATTAATTTAAAATACTTTAAATTTGAAAACCCGCGACCAAACCCTCTGAAAAATCCTAATTTCCGTGAAAAACCTCTAAATTAAACCTTTAAAGCCAAATTTAAATCCACAAGAACTAAATTATGGCTTCCCTGTTTCCTTGGATGTTATACCTGTCACAACTCCCCATTTGGACCTCGACCTCCTTCCCTTGGCTGACAGGGATTTCCAAATTAAGGATACATCTACCCAAACCCTCCGGCTTCAAATCCATTATTTAAGTAGGGACAGATACCTCAAACATGCTGATGATATTAGCCTTTGGGAGTCAAATTTTCCCAGATACCAATTCACAGATCTACATGTTTTCCCTGAAATTGTCCACCAGTGCCAATCCTGTTACATTCCTAGCCTCAGAGCTATTATGTCCCCTGACCAAAAGATTTTGTTCACCATTACAGCTAATTCCATTAATAAAATGTTGCAAATCCAACCAGGTCAAAACCTAACCCCACTCTCCATTGGGGATTTTCTAGACCAGTACTCCAAGCTGAGTCAGTCCAAGTTAGCCCAAATATTCCAAACATTCTTTGTAGAAGAGTGGTATATTCCCAAAGATCCCCCTCCATATGTTTCTACCATGTTTTCCGATAGGGGAAAACAAATTATCACCATGATATCATGTGTTCTTGGTTGCACCACTAATGAATTTGTCGATGGACTTGTCCTGGCCTTCATGTCAATTTATACCCCAGGACAGCCTCCTACTGTTGTGTACAATTATGCTCAGTTCAAGCTGTGAGAATGCATGAAAAATTCACCACGATGCATAATGAGAGAGTGTTTAAATACTCACCTGTCCTCTACCATATGTTCTTATACTATCAACCAGACAGATTTCCTTTTGCCCTTTAGAAGCTGGATACCAAAGGCCAGCCTAGGTCTATCATTTTTTCGACCCCACTATTCCATAAGTTTTAGTCACCATATATCTATTCAGATTTCATATATTCTTTCGTTCATCCAGTCATGACTATGCTGACAGGAAACTATCCACCCAGGATAAGTCTAGAGATCAAAAGGGTCCTTCAGTTATCTAAACAAAGAAAAGTGGGAGATTTGTACCTTTACCAAAACCACACAGAGATAAGAATTTATGGTTGCTAGCTTGCACCATATAAACTACCCAAATACCTCCCCATGAGGTTATTTTCTCTAGAGTACAATAGACAAATGATGAACTTTGATGAGATAAATTTTGTCTTAGCCAAGAAAAAAACACAATTCAAAGTAAAAAACCAGTTAGGCCCCTTCATCTGCAATTCTAGAGAGGCAGGGGAGGAGGTAGACCAAATTTTGTAGCAAATGAAGTTCCAAAAGAGTTTCATGTCGAGGTATGACCCTCAAGAATTTATGACCAGATTGAGAAAGAAGGCCAAGTTGGGACCTTATATTCACCACCCCATACCATAGATAGAAAGATATGCCAATCAATCTAAGTGGGTGGAAAACACTCTTGTAGACAGAGACAGTACAAAGGTAGATGTAGAGAATACCTTATGTGACTTAGAAAGATAGTTTGATGAGAGCTCATTTCTGTAGGTACCTGAATAGCAAGAAATATCCATGAGCACCCCTCCTATCATGCAGACTCCTCAGAATGAAGAAAAGAACCCCAAAAGGACCAGGGATGAACCCTCAATTTTAGGAATGGGCACATCAAATATACAATATGAGACCAGTCAGAGCAAAATACCTAGGCTAAATCCTATTTTAGAGCAGGAAGACACAGAAGGCTTAGTAGAAATAATTGATGCTGAGTTGGATAGAAGTAAAGGCACAGCTCCATCCGAGGAAACACAGGGGCCATTCACATCACAGACCCAGATTTTGGAAAGGCAACTAAGTGTAGAAGTATCCTCATTTAGTAGGCCTGCTGATAAGGATAAGGATATAAAAGATAGATATAAAGAGATCAAGATGAGAAATGAGAAACTAAAGGCCCAAACCTATGCTTAGTATCTCAAACTCACACCTACTGATCAGACCAGGTTGATGTCTTCTTTCGACATCAAAGAGGGAAAACTACAGATCTCCTTCATAAAACCAATTGCACAACATCCAAGGACATCAGCAAATTACAAGAGAATTTATTTTGAAGTGATGACAAGGGATATTCATCCCATATACCAAATTGAGTTTCATAAATAGGCTGGAGAAATGATTTACTCCACCCTCACAGGTGAAGCCATAGCTACTCATCAGTTACAGAATTCATTGACTAATATCTCAACTCAATATCAATTAGAGAAGACCTCCTCATAGGCCAAGGATACTAGAATCAAGTCTTTGGAATACATAGTGATTGAATTGGGACATGATCCCAAAGACATCAAAGCCACTAAACAGTTGATAAAGAAGAAAAATGATGAAATTGTTGCACTGAAAAAACAATTGAATATACCTCAGCTGCAACATCCCCAAACATGGGAGGTCTTAGAGAGCCAAACCAGACATGAAGAGTTGATGGACTTGGTCCTAAAACTTAATGATCAGTTAAAGTAGAAAGAGAAAGAATTGGACACTTTAATCCAATTAAAGCAAAGTGATATTGCCACTACATCTGAAAATGTCATCCTAACGGTCTCAACAATAGTCCCTTCAATGCTGGAAACCTCATTAGCTCCCATGCCTACAGCACAACCAGTTTTAACAAAATCTACATCAACAACAGGTGCATCAGGAGAAAAAGCAACAGATTTGGTTAGAGCCATGGAAGAAATGCCTATTAAGGCTTCAGAAATGAACAAACTGAAAGAAAAGGTGACAAGCTTGGAAACAGATTGCAAGCTTTCCAAAATTATGCACAAGGAAGAAGTGCAAAAAGCTGCCAAAATGAATGAAAGATTAAAGGCTATGGAAAAAGATCTAACGCTAAAGGAACCCCTTGGGCAAGCCAAGGAACTATTATGGGCCAATATCATTGACTCTATCAATGGTATTTGGCCATCCATTCAAGTGATTTTTGAACAGATAGATTTGATAAAAATAGCTACATAAGCTATCCAAAAAGTTAAGGAAGAACTAGGATGCATTCCTGAAGATGCTACCAGATTTATCCACTTCCTCAACAATAAAAACAAGTATGAACTTTAGGAATTGGATATAAAGGATAGGACAGAAACAATTTTGGAGGTAAGAAATGTCCTTTCCAAGAGAAACTTAATGTTAAACTTGGAGGACAAGTGTCAAAATATGTAGGTAACAGTTGATAGATTTAAGGCCAAGTTTCAAATTTTGAGAGAGAAAGGGTTACTGAGTCCCTTGGTCATAAATGACAAGCTCATGACACAATAGGGTTATGATAAAAAAAATCAGAGAGCTAACCAAAGAATAGGCCAGTACATCATTGATAAAGACATTGCCAATAGGCAAAGTTCTTTACCAGACATTTGAAAACCTGTTTTTTCTCCAGCATGAGGTGAAACACTTATTCATCACTAGGCCTACTTTTGCTAAGTACACTGAGGCAGATGATATATATAGGAGGATGTTGAAAATCAAGTTACCTGATGCTGAATTATGGGAAAATTTGACTGATTTACTATAGTAAAATGTAGTAAAAAGGTTAATGTACAGTCAGCAGGGTAAAAGGTAAAGGCAGGTCAGCATGATTAAAGAGTATCAGTGTCAAAGTGTATTAGATGAAAGCCAAAAGTGAATGTATCTTCCAACGTAAAAAACCAAACAGCAAGGCAACATAAAAGGCTAGAAACCCAACTATAAAGGCCAGCAGCACCAAAATACTAGGGATAGCATGAAGCAATTCAATAGTTGTCTCTACCTTCT
Source organism: Pinus tabuliformis (assembly GCA_031772625.1). Lineage (NCBI taxonomy): Eukaryota > Viridiplantae > Streptophyta > Pinopsida > Pinales > Pinaceae > Pinus > Pinus tabuliformis. The sequence continues at coordinate 825,502,603 of CM062817.1, forward strand.
AGCAAGAAGATACTTTTATTTTCTAGATTAAATCCCAAGTTAGTTTGGGATATTTTTTAAAAACTTTTGTATAAATACTTCAAAATTTGAAGTATGTAGGGTGGATTCTTAGACATTTTTATAGACTTCTTGATCAAAAGAATGTAAAGCTATTGTATCACTAACTGGGCCAACAAGCTGGATTGATGAATAAAGACAAGATATTTCACAGGATTCATGTGTTGAGCGAAGTGCAAACAAATATTTTGTCACGTTGTTGTTATCTTTCTTAAATTTTTTCCACAATGTACATCTAAATCTAAATGCTATAACTGGAGTATTATCTCAGAATTTGTTTAATTACACTCTGTTTTAACAGTTAGGCATATAAATGTTTTCTACTGATATCTAAGTTAAGAAATTCTTAATTGCTCCTTAGTTTAGGTCGTCTCTTTATAATCTATAGCAAATGATTCTTAATTTCCCTTTATTTCCGATTACCCTCTATTCCTCGTTTAAGTCCCGGTCTGAGAATTCTTAATTTCTCTCTCACCATGATTCAAACCATTTCACTCCTATGGCCCAAATACCTGCACTTTACTCTACTAGCTTTCCCTCTGAACATTCCCTTTAGTGATTTGATCCAGTCCGGCTACCCTTCTGTTGACTCCATAGCCCAATGGTCTAAAGACATCATTACATCCATCTGTTTTAAGGATCCCACCATCCAATCTTCAATACAAATCAAAAAACCCCTGAACATTCAGAACTAGCCTAAAATCCTAGCAAACAAAGCTAAATCATATAGAGAGAGCCCTCTCTAAGCTTAGGTTGGCTAGAGCCTATGCCCAAAAGTTGGTTTGTGGTTACCTCGGTCATTTTCTTTCTTCTAATAACTTGTAGAGAAAATTTTGAGTGATAACATAGTGGCGATAATACTAGGGACCATCGAATCCTCAATCCTAATAAATCTTTAAGAAAATTCTAAATCTACATTCTGAGCCTCTTAAAGTTATTTGTTAGAAGTTATCCTGAAAAAATCTCACAAAAACAATTAAAAATTTTGAAATTATGGCTTCTAGGAAGACTTATTTTACTAGGGCTAATCTAGATCCAAACCCTGCCCCAGTAGTTGATAATCCTAACCTAATTTCAAGAAAATCCAAAAAAGAAGAAAGTTCAATTAGCCAGATACCATTAGTTAAAGCTAACTCATGTCCTGATGAGTGGTTATTTTTGGAAGAACTTCCCTTTGATGTGCCATTTGAACATTCATTATTTAGAACAAAATCTGAAAATGCACTCAATGAAACCATTCTAGATCCTGATTTTATTGCAGACCTTGAAGTTCAATAGGCCAACAAATCCATTGATGAATACATTCTGAAATCTCCACAATCATCCATTAATACTACCACAACCCTTGAGCTTTCTGAACAATTGTCCATTACTTTGAGTTCACCATTGTTCCCTTCAACTTTGACAATAATACCTTCTAAAGTCCATTCTTCACCACCATTTATACCTACACTCCCTCACCAACCTATCATTACCCATTCATCATCTACTAGTCTTGGTTCTTCATCCACTACTGCATCATCTCCAAGTACCTCAACCCCACATCATAGTCCCTCCCAGCTTATAGCCATGGCAAATAGATATGCTACTCTTGTTTTACCTGCCCAACTTGGTGCTATGCCAGCAGACTACCAAAGTAAAATTGTTCAATTTGATGGAACTAGACATTACACTTCACAACAACATATCAATAAGATAACAGATTACTTTGAGTTGCACGAGATTGACACAGATAATGTTCAAATGAGACTCTTTGCCCAGACTTTAGCTGGTGATGTTAGGAAATGGTTTAGAGCATTGCCTGCTAATAATATTAATAGTTTAGATGCATTTCACCAGTAACTTTTGAACGGATGGGAAAAGAAAAAGAATCCCTTACAAATCCTTTCAGAATATGAGAATATTAGAAGAGGACCTAATGAAATTGTTCAAGGTTACTGCACTAGATTCAATAATATATATAACTCCATCCCAGTTAATCTTAGACCCCCACCTGACTTAGCATTAATAAAGTTCCATGATGGTTTTGACACAGATATGGCATACCAACTTAGGGAAAGAAACCCCCCAACATTAGAAGAAATGCAAAGTGTAGTTGTTAGTGTAGAAGCTAAGAGGGCTAGAGTTAGAAATGAAAAAAGAGGAACTAATAAGGATGAAACTTCACCATATGACATTAAAATAGATAGTTTAGCCAAAATTATGGAAAGACTAATGGACAGAATAGAGAAGAGAGGAAACCTCAATGGGATAACCAACAAGCACCTCCAGTCAGAAACCCAAATTTTAGAAAAAACCAAAACCAAAACATTAGGAAAAATGGACCGGATCAGAACATCAGGCCTCCTTTTCAAGAAAATTATGCAGAGATATCCCATCTAGAAGATCCAGAACAAGATACACAAATTAACCTAACGGGAATAAATGATGAGGACACTATTTTTCTAACCCAAGATGAGTAGGAACTACATATGCTGCAGAAATTACAAATACAGTATGGAGAATCATTTTATTACAAACAAGGATATGATTCTTCCATATTTGAATTACATAAACAGTATAATATAAGAAGCAAAAAGAATGTTGATTTCCCTGACCAAACCAAGAAAACAGTACCAAATCAACCCGAGAAAATAAAAGAAGCCCCTGTTTCAAAAATCCTAAAAATTCTCCCTATGCAAAACCCAAAACCTTCTGGCCCCACAATTGTAGACATAACCTCTGACCAACCTTTTGTTGATCCACCATCCACTTCAATTCCACATAAGGAACCAATGGAAAAAGCTCAAAATATTAGATTAGAAAATCCACATAAGGAGGGCCCCAAAAAAAGGAAAAGAAGACAAGCCTACTCAAGTCCCTACTACAAAAATTCAAAACCTTCAAGCAGAAAGTCCCTTTTCCATTCAATCTGGGAGCGGAGATAGCAAAGCTAAAGATTTCAGTTCCTTTAACATAACTAATCAAGAATGAAACTTACAAATCACAAATAACTAGACCCTAAACATTGTTGAAAATGAGGATTCAGTCAACTTGTTTGATGACTAACCAAAACTCATATTTGGTCCAAATGTTAATGGAAAACCATTAGAAGGAGGGGTTCCACCTTTTTACATCAGCCTTAGTATCCATGAAAAAATTATACATAATAAAATGTTGGATTCTGGGGCCTCTCACAACTTAATGCCCAAATCAGTGATGGAGAAATTAAACCTATACATTACAAGGCCTTAGAAAGACTTATTCTCATTTGACTCCAGTCAGGTACAGTGTCTAGGATTGATCAAAGACGTGTGTCACTTTAGTCCAATATCCTGCCAAAAGCATCCTTATGGATATTGTAGTTGCTAACATCCCACCAAAGTATGGTATGATGTTATCCAGATCATGGGGAGCCAAACTTCAGGGATCCTTACAACTAGATATGTCATATGTAACAATCTCTATTTTTGGACAACCTAAGAAACTATGCCGTGAAACCTTAATGAAATATATGTTAAGTAGCCAGATCGACCTCAAAACTTTCTCATCTACTCCATACACTCAGATATATATTCTTTTATCCTGTATAATGCTGATCAAACGCAAGAAGAAACTTCAAACAGTATTAATACAAAACCAAAAGAAATTTCAGTTTCTACACAAAATGAAACTAACCAAACTATAGAACTTTTCAATGAAAAAGATGGTCAAATTGCTATAAACGATGAAAAGTTTGTTGTGCTAGATAGTGAAAATTATGATCATGAGATATTATGGCATCTAGAATTTGATGGATCAATCAATAGGTTAGGAGTAGGAGCAGGAGTGTGGATATATAATTTGGAAAATAATCACTCAGAAGGCCATGCATATAGATTGAATTTTAAATGTACCAATAATATGGCTAAGTATGAAGCATTAATTTTAGGTCTTAAGTTAGTTAGGAATCTAGGAGCTAAAAGAGTTTCTATCACGGGAGAATTTGAACTAATTATAAAACAGATTGATGTTGTATATATGACAAATGACCCTAGATTAAGTTGTTATAGAGGAACTATCATAGAAATACATAACACTTTCCTAGAAACAAAGCTTGCAGTAATCCCTAGAAAACACAATATGCAATCCCATAGTTTAGCAATGTTTTCCAAATGCAAATACCCTTCCAACCTAACCATCAGTACACTGTTGAAGTTAGGCAAAGACCTGCGATTCCAGATAATTTGAAGAATTGGAAAATATTTTCTAATGATAAACAAATGAATAATTTTTTGATTTCAGAAGAAGAGTTTGTAAATAACAATATAGATATTGATTCGTCCATAAATCTTGACACTAAGGGTGAGATTGAAATAAATGAGATAGAAGGTGATGAACTAGATAGAGTCAACCCAACTAAATTTACTAAATTAGATGTAGATAACCTAGAGCAATTTGAGATTGATGAAATAATCAATGAAGAAACTGAAGTAATTAATCTCAAGGATAACTTCTTACCAAAGGGAATAACCCCTATGGAAGATTTATTTGATTCAAATGGTGTTCCTAGGAAACCTAAAATGGAACCATTAAGGTATGATATAGAGGAATGTAATATAGGCACCAATGAAAATCCCAAACTAATCAAACTTTCAAAATCATTATCTCCAACTAAAAAAGTGAAATACATTGACTTGTTGAAATAATTTTAGGATGTCTTTGCTTGGAGTTATGAGGACCTCGAATCCTATGACACCAACATCATCCAACACACAATTCCTATTAAAGAAAATCAAAAAAATTTCAAACAAAAACTTAGAAGGATTAATCATCTCTTATTACCTGCAATTGAAAAAGAAATTCAGAGGATGTGTGATGCCAAAATAATTGCACCAATCCGATTTTCTGATTGGGTCTCAAACTTGGTGCCAACTAGAAAGAAAACTGGTGAGATCAGACTCTGTGTGGATCTCAGAAACCTCAACAAAGTGTCACTAAAATACAATTACCCTCTCCCCAAAATGGACCACATTTACAGAGAGTAGTTGGATCAACAAAAATCTCATTGTTGGATGGGTTTTCTGGTTACAATCAAATCTTGGTTCATCTTGATGACCAACCCAAAACTGTCTTTACTACTCCTTGGGGCACATTTATATATGTGAAAATGCCTTTTGGGCTAATGAATGCAGGAGCCACTTTCTAGAGGGCTATGGATATAGCCTTTGCAAAAGAAATTCATGATTTCCTTGTGATATATCTAGATGATATTATTGTATTTTCAAAATTTGACAATCAATATTTGGATCATCTAAGACAAGTTTTTATTAAATGCAGGAAGTTTGGAATCTCCTTGAACCCCAAAAAGTCCTTGTTTGGGTTAGAAGAAGGAAAGTTGTTAGGTCACATAATTTCAAAAGATGGTATAAGAATAGACCCTGCAAGAATAGAAGCCATCTTGCAAATACAACACCTTAGGAACATTAAAGAGTTACAAGCTTTCTTAGGAAAAATTAATTTTCTTAGAAGATTTATATCTAATCTAGCAAAATTAATCAGATCACTAAACAACATGCTGAAAAAGGACTCCACCATAAAATGGACTATTGAGGCTAAAGAATCCTCTGAAGACATTAAACTAGCCTTGACTAAAACACCTGTGTTATTCAGTCCTAAATTTGACAGAGATTTCATCTTGTTTTCCTTTGCTTCTGAGCACACAATTGTTGCAGTTCTATTACAGAAAAATGACCAGGGCTATGAAGAACCCATTGCTTTCTTTAGCAAAGCCATAAGAGATTCCCCCTTGAAATATAATATAATGGAAAAACAAGCATTGGCTTTAGTCAAAACCATTAAGGACTTTAGGGTATACATCTTATATTCTCATATAGTAGCCTATGTTCCAAATTCAGTTGTCAAAGACATCCTAACTCGGGATGGTCTTGATGGAAAGAGGGGAAATTGGATTGCTACTATGTTAGAGAATGATATAGAAATCAAACCTACTAAGTTAATCAAGGGCCAAGGTTTAGCTAAGCTCATGGCTAAATCGAACTGTCAGGCCTTAGATATAAACTTTTTTGCAACAATAGAAAATGAAGAGGAGATGGCAACTCCACTAATCAGCCAGGCCTTTATTGAATCACCTTGGTATGCTGATATTATTTATGTTTTACTGAACTTACAAGCTCTTCCTGAACTATCTAGGACTAAAAGTAGGTTTTTGAAGATGAAATCCTTGAAATTTTGTATATTAGACAATGCTCTGTTTTGGAGAGATCATGAAGGTATTCTTCTCAATTGTTTATTAAAAGAATAATCTGACAAAGTTTTGAAAGAGTTTCATGCAAGTGACTGTGGAGGACACCTTTACTAGAAGACCACTGTAGATAAAATCCTTAGAGTTGGTTTCTACTAGCCTACCTTGTTTGTTGATGTCAAAAAATACATGACCTCCTATCACAAATGTAAAATTTTTGAGGGGAAGAAAAAGCTCTTACCTTTACCCCTCAAGCAAATCTCTATAGAAATACCTTTTCAACAATGGGGTTTAGACTTCATTGGTGAAATTCACCCACCCTCATCTTCCCAGCACAAATGGATCTTCACAGCCACAAACTACTTCACAAAATGGATAGAGGCCATACCTTCAAGGCAAGCCACAAACACTGTTGTCATAGCCTTCCTTGAAATCAATATTATATCAAGATTTGGATGTCCAACTAAGCTCATTACTGATAATGCAACAGCCTTTAAATCCAAAAGAATGATAGATTTCTGCAATAAGTATCATATCACCCTGGGCCATTCTACAGCCTATTACCCTCAAGGTAATGGACTGGAAAAATCCTCAAACAAAAGACTGGTAAACATCATCAATAAGTTACTAGAGGAAAAAAAGGAAAACTTGGAATAAAAATATAGTCAATGCCTTATGGGCAGATAGATTGACTACTAAGAAATCAATTGGTACTTCTCCCTATCAACTAGTTTATGGGATGGAAGTTGTCTTTCCATCCTCTTTGGGAGTACCAGTAATGAAGATACTTCAAGAATTGCAGGTTGAACCAAATAGTGTCCAAAGAAGAATAAACCAAGCTATTCATCTACAACAAACCAAAGAAGAGGTCTATATCAGGTATCAAGTTGTGCAGGAAAGGGTTAAAAATATTTTTGATAAGAGAACCAAGCTGAAGATTTCTACCTTGGTGACAAGGTTCTCAAGTGGGATTCAAGGAGGGAAGACAAAGGTAAACATGGGAAATTTGATTTCCTATGGAAAGGTCCCTATGTCATTTATTCTTACAGAAGAAATAATACTTTCTTCCTAAGAGAAATTAATGGTACAGATGCAGAAGCTGGGCCAGTGAATGGACGAATGCTAAAACATTACTTTGAATCAAGTTACTAATTTTCATTTCCCATGTTGTACATCCTTCATTTACAAAGCCTAGTTTGGATTGGGTGGTAATATTTGAAGTTGAAGCCTAAAGAGAAGGCCCTAAGCATTAAAAGATTTACTGTCATAAGTATCAATAATGCAGATGCATAGAAGAACACTTTGCAAGGTAGCATCAGCAACATTTCAAAGGCTACTGATCTTCATTAGTTCTTGACATCTTTTCAAAAGATGCCATCCCCAAGTGGAGCCACTGTTAAGTTCTTATACTAAAGGAGTCATAATTTTAATGACTAAGGTTAAGCCTTGTAAGATTGTACATACCTTTGCTTTATACAAATGTTTTCCGTATTAAAAAAAATTAAAGAGGGTATGTCCTAAAAGAAAAATCAAAGGACAAAAAGAATGAGAAAAGATCAAAAAATGAAAATATATGAACCCCAAAAAAACAAAAAGAGACCATGAAAGTGAGCAAGTCTAAATGCCACTACTATTTACTTTTGTGCATAATAATGATTGTGTGCAGCTTGTTATTCATGCCACGATCCATGGTAATAAAAACTGTTTAATCTTGATTATATCATGTTTTGAATTTTATGTTTATAGTTAGAGAATAAAATCTGACCAAATAGTTTAATCTTGGCATATCATTAGATAGGTAGAGAAAATAAAAGGAGCTCATCAGTTTGATCTGAGCCCTTTGATGATATAAGGTTAGAAATGTATAGTTTGTTTTATTAAAGAAAAGATAGAATAAGGGTTTGCTAGCCTAAATGCACCCAAATAAATGAAGAAAAAATGTTAGAATAGGTAAATGGGTAAGTATAAGAAAGGTTGTTGAACTACAAAGTTGATTGGATCAAAATACATGCATCATGCTAGACTCATATTTTAATACGTATGATCAATTATCAAAGCAAAAACAAAGGTTTGTAAGTTAATGTGATTAACTCCCCGTCATTCATTCTTCCCCTTACTTACTAATTTTCTATCCACAAGTATGATCTAGGACTTTAAATCCTTCAAGTCAAAGAAGCTCAGAGCATTTCTCTAAATTTTGGTGGGCCCGGATCCTCATCTTAATGACTTAAGGACATCAAGTGCTAGAATCCTCTTCACAAAATCCATTCCCCTCTCATTACCCTAATAAAACCCCTTTTCCTAAGGGTAAACTTTATTTTGCCTAGGAAAATTGAAAACCCCTATGTAAATCCTATTTCACTCAAAAAACCCACAAAAGACATCTTATCCTAAGTATTAAGTATATGTAAATAAAGTGTGAATATATTACATTGACATTTATACTTAAGGGTATATTCACTCCACTAACTTCATATTAATTTTTAACTTTATTATATAATTCCCCGATAAAACCTTTTCCCGTATATTAATTAAATCCCATAAGTAAATACCCCCAACCCTTAGTTTTAATAAAAAATATGCATTTACCCCTTATCCTGACAAAATAAATAAAACCCATCATTTAACCCTGCCCGATCGACTAAACCTATGATTAAGTCTTAATTAATCACGAATCGTCGGGGATCAAAGCTCTAGGCCCCCCTGAAACCCATGCTATTATCACCCACGCACCTCCCTCACCCGACTGTCATCCAATCATCTTCCCCTTCATTCAATGGTCCACAGCCATATCAGCCACGCCCGATGGTCGGCCGTTACCCACTCGATAAAGCGATTTTCTCTGACCCCCGACTACTATGTGTCATGCTCTGGAGTAAATTGGGTGACCCCTCTAAAATACCTCCCAACCTTCATAAGCAGTGTGATGACCTGGGAAACCGCCTCCCCACTGAACTCGCCAAACCACCTGTTGTTCATTTCAACCACCTGCTATTCATTCATAAAATTTTCCACCAAAAATAACTATTGCTCCATAAAAAGGCCGAGAAGCCCTTTTTCAGCTTTTTTCGCTCATTTTCTCCATGAACCTATATGAACTAGTGAGATTCCTGCAAACGTCGAATTCACCATTTGAACTCTGAATTCACTCCTGAAGAAAGTTGCAGAGACCCCAATTGACCTCTCAGTCCATACCAGATCCATTCGAACCTTTGCAGCTGTCATGAACTCCAAATTTGCAAATAATTCACCCAATTCCAGGTATTTCACCACAAATTACCACTCACCCTTTCAAATTTGGAAAACATTCAGCCTGTGAAGTATTTTAATTAAGTAAAATTAATTGAAAAATACTTTAAATTTGAAAACCCGCAGCCAAACCCTCTAAAAAATCCTAGTTGTCGTGAAAAACCTCTAAATTAAACCTTTAAAGCCAAATTTAAATCCACAAGAACTAAATTATGGCTTCCCCTGTTGCCTTGGATGTTAGACCTATCACAACTCCCCATTTGGACCTCAACCACCTTCCCTTGGCTGATAGGTATTTCCAAATTAAGGATACATCTACCCAGACCCTCCGATTTCAAATCCATTATTTAAGTAGGGACAGATACCTTAACCATCCTGATGATATTGGCCTTTGGCAGTCAAATTTTCCCAAATACCATCTCCCAGAGGTACATGTTTTCCCTGAAATTGTCCACCAATGCCATTCATGTTACATTCCCAGCCTCAGAGCTATTATGTCCCCTGACCAAAAGATTTTGTTCACCATTACCGCTGATTCCATTAATAAAATGTTGCAAAACCAACCAGGTCAAAACCTAACCCCACTCTCCATTGGGGATTTGCTAGACCAGTACTCCAAGTTGAGTCAGTCTAGGTTAGCCCAAATATTCCAGACATTCATTGTAGAAGAGTGGTATATTCCCAAAGATCCCCCTACATATGTTTCTACCATGTTTTCCGAAAGGGGCAAACAAAGCATCACCATGATATCATGTTTTCTTGACTGCACGACTGATGAATTTGTCAATGAACTTGTCCTACCCTTCATGTCAATTTATACCCCAGGATAGCCTCCTACTGTTTTGTACAATTATGCTCAGTTCATAGCTAAGAGAATGCATGAACAGTTCACCAGGATGCACAATGAGATAGTGTTTAAATACTCATTTGTCCTCTACCATATGTTCCTATACTATTAACGAGACAGATTTCCTTTTGCCCTTCAGAAGGTGGATACCAAAGGCTAGTCCAGGTCTATCATTTTTTGGACCCCACTATTCCATAAGTTTTAGTCACCATATACCTATTCAGATTGCATAGATTCTTTTTTTCATCCAATCATGACTATGTTGACAGGAAGCCCTCCACCCAGGATAAGTCTAGAGATCAAAAGGGTCCTTCAATTGTCTAAACAAAGCAAAGTCGGAGATTGGTACCTTTACCAAAACCACACAGAGATAAGAATTTATGGTTGCCAACTTGCACCATATAAACTACCCAAATACCCCCCCATGAGGTTATTTTCTCTAGAGTACTATAGACAAATAATGAACTCTAATGAGATAAATTTTGTCTCAGCCAAGAAAAAATCACAATTCAAAGTAAAAAACTAGTTAGGCCCCTTCATCTGCAATTCTAAAGAGGCAGGGGAGGAGGCAGACCAAATATTGCAGCAAATGAAGTTCCAAACAAGTTTCATGTGGAGGTATGACCCTCAAGAATTTATGACCAGATTGAGAAAGAAGGCCAAGTTGGGACCTTATATTCATGATCTCATTCCAAAGATAGAAAGATATGCCAACCAATCTGAGTGGGTGGAAAATACTCTTGTAGAAAGAGACAATACAAAGGTAGATGTAGAGTATACCGTATGTGACTTAGAAAGACAGTTTGATGAGAGCTCATTTTTGCAAATAACTGAACATCAAGAAATAGCCATGAGCACCCCTCCTATCATGCAGACTGCTCAAAATGAGGAAAATAACCCCAAAAGGACCAGGGAGGAACCCTCAAGTTTAGGAATGGGCACATCAAATATACAATATGAGACCAGTCAGAGCAAAATACCTAGGCTAAATCATGTTTCAGAGCAGGAAGACACATAAGGCTCAATAAAAATAACTAATATTGAGCTGGACAGAAGTAAAGGCACAGCTCCATCTGAGGAAACACAGGGGCCATCCACATCACAGACCCAGATTTTGGAAAGGCAGTTAAGTGTAGAAGTATCCTCATTCAGTAGGCCTGCTGATAAGGATAAGGATATAAAATATAGATATAAAGAGATCAAGATGAGAAATGAGAAACTAAATGCCCAACTTATGCTTAGTATATCAAACTCACACCTACTAATCAAACTAGGTTGATGTCTTCTTTCGACATCAAAGAGGTAAAACTATCGATGTCCTTCATAAAACCAACTGCACAACAACCAAGGACATCAGTAGATTACAAGAGAATTGATTTTAAAGTGATGGCAAGGGATATTCATCCCATAGACAAAATTTAGTTTCATAAACAGGCTGGAGAAATGATTTACTCCACCCTCATAGGTAAAGCCATAGTTGCTCGTCAGTTACAAAATTCATTGAGCAATATCTCAGCACAATATCAATTAGATAAGGCCTCCTCACAGGCCAAGGATACTAGAATCAAGTATTTAGAAGACTTAGTGATTGAATTGAGACATGATCCCAAAGACATCAAATCCATTGAACAGCTGATAAAGAAGAAAAATGATGGCATTGCTACAATGAAAAAACAATTGAAGATACCTCAGCTACAACATCCCCAAACACAGGAGGTCTTAGAGAGTCCTAAAACTTAATGATCAATTAAAGGATACAAACAAAGAATTGGACACTTTAATCTAATTAAAACAAAGTGATATTGCCACTACATCTGCAAATGTCATCCCAACGGTCTCAACAGTAGTCCCTTCAACGTTGGCAACCTCATTGGCTCCCACAGCTCCCATGCCTATAGCACAACCAATTTCAATGGAATCTACATCAACAACGGGTGCATTAGGATAAAAAGCAGTAGATTTGGTTAGAGCCATGGAGGAAATGTCGATTAAGGCTACAGAAATGAACAATCGGAAAGAAAAGGTGACAAGCTTGGAAACAGATTGCAAGGTTGCCAAAATTATGCACAAGGAAGAAGTGCAAAAAGCTGCCAGAATGAATGAAAGATTAAAGGCAATGGAGAAAGATCTAACACTAAAGGAACCCCTTGGGCAAGCCAAGGAAGTATTATGGGCCAATATCATTGACTCTATCAATGATATTTGGCCATCCATTCAACTGATTTTTGAACAGATAGATCTGATAAAGATAGCTACAGAAGCTATCCAAAAGGTCAAGGAAGAACTAGGAGAGATTCCTGAAGATGTTACCAGACTTATCCACTTCCTCAACAGTAAAAATAAGTATGAACTTTAGGAATTGGATATAGATGATAGGACAGAAACAATTTTGGAGGTAAGAAAGGTCCTTTCTAAGAGAAACTTAATGTTAAACTTGGAGGACAAGTGTCAAAATATGCAAGTAACAATTGATAGATTTATGGACAAGTTTCAAATTTTGAGAGAGAAAGGGTTACCTAGTCCCATGGTCATAAATGACAAGCTCATGACACAACAGGATTATGATAACGAAATCCGAGAGCTAGCTAAAGAACAGGCCGGTACATCATTGATAAAGGCATTGCCAACAGGAAAAGTTCTTTACCAGACATTTGAAAACTTGTTTTTCCTCCAGCATGAGGTGAAACACCTATTCCTCACTGGGCCTACTTTTTCTAAGTACACCGAGGTAGATGAGATGTATAGGAGGATGTTGAAAATCAAGTTACCTGATGCTGAAATTGTGGGAAAAATTAACTAATTTACTATAGTAAAATGTAGTAAAAAGGTTAATGTACAGTCAGAAGGGTAAAAGGTAAAGGCAAGTCAGCATGATTAAAGAGTATTAGTGTCAAAATGTATCAAATGAAAGCCAAAACCCAACTATAAAGGCCAGCAGCACCAAAATACTAGGGACAGCATGAAGCAATTCAATAGTTGTCTCTACCTTCTAGCAAGAAGATATTTTTATTTTCTAGATTAAATCTCAAGTTAGTTCGGCATATTTTGTAAAGACTTTTGTGTAAATACTTCACAACAACAAGGTAGCATAAAAGGCTAGAAACCCAACTATAAAGGCCAGCAGCACCAAAATACTAGGGACAGCATGAACCAGTTCAATAGTTGTCTCTACCTTCTAGCAAGAAGATATTTTTGTTTAAAGATTAAATTTAAAATTAGTTTGGCATATTTTGTAAAAACTTTTGTATAAATACTTCACAATTCGAAGTATGTAGGGAGGATTCTTAGAAATTTCTATAGACTTCTTGATCAAAATATTGTAAAGCTATTGTATCACTGACTAGGCCAACAAGCTGGATTGATGAATAAAGACAAGATATTTCACAGGATTCATGTGTTGAGCGTAGCGCAGACAAGTATTTTCTCACGTTGTTGCTATCTTTCTTAAAGTTTTTCCACAATGTACATCTAAATTTGAATGCAATAACTGGAGTATTATCTCAAAATTTGTTTAATTACACTCTGTTTTAACAGTTAGGCATATAAAAATTTTCTACTGATATCTAAGTTAAGGAATTCTTAATTGCTCCTTAGTTTAGGTCGTCTCTTTACAATCTATAGCAAAGGATTCTTAATTTCCCTTTGTTTCTGATTACCCTATGTTCCTCATTTAAGTCCTGGTCTGAGAATTCTTAATTTCTCTCTCACCCTAATTCAAACCATTTCACTCCTCTTGCCCAAAGACCTGCACTTTACTATGCTAGCTTGCCCTCTGAACATTCCCTTTAGTGAGTTGATCCAGTTCGGCTGCCCTTATGTTGACTCCATAGCCCAATGGTCTAAAGACATCATTCTATCCATCTGTTTTAAGGATCCCACCATCCAATCTTCAATACAAATCCAAAACCCCCTGAACATTAAGAACTAGCCTAAAATCCCAACAAACAAAGCTAAAGCTAAATCATATAGAGGAAGCCCTCTCTGAGCTTAGGTTGGCTAGAGCCTATGCCCAAAAGTTGGTTTGTGGTTACCGCGGTCATTTTCTTTCTTCTAATAACTTCTAGAGAAAATTCTGAGAGATAACAGCCCGCATGGAAGATTCATTATCACACTCTTTAATAGGGATCTAGAGCATAAATATTTCTCAAAATATAGGAGGGATACTCGAAATCTCAGCAGAGGAAGATTAAATAGAAATTCCTTCATCAATCCTTGCCATTTTCTTTCATTTCTCCCCATTATATTATCCTCCTTACCGTCGATTATGTTCTTCATGCCACTATCCTTCCAAAGATGGCACTTTAATTCTCTCTGCATACTATCAGCGAACATTCATTGAATGAGATGGAGACTGGCTCTTTTCAATTGAACCGCTAAGATTTTGTAGTGCACCTTTTGATTACCTGTCAATCTAAACTCAGTACACTTGATCACTGAGCTTAATAGTCTCTGAGTGCCATTCTTCAAATTAGTTGCACCGTTTATTTTATTCCTTGATAGATCATCCCACATGTACCCCATGCACTGGATTATTCACCTTGGATTGGGATTGATGCCAGTGTTTTTAATTTTGGCTCCTTTCATCTTGGTTGAGTGAATTCATTTACAGAAGTGGGGCATATCCTACATGAACTCCATTTAATTCAATGGTTCTAGCCCCCAGTTCCAACCCTCAGTTTGCCAAAATGTCTTGCACTTTGTTGAGGTGCTATCGGACATGAAAAAAGGATACAGATGGAAAATTTTTAATTATGACGATATTATTTTGGCAACATGAGGGCTTGCCTAATTGTGGCTTTACTACATTTTAATGACCAATATTGTAACTATCATTGAATCTCTAAGGATGATGAGATTCCTGACGCCTTTTCTAATTGTGATATCCAATCCTTTCCAGAGTACCAGGAATTTTTCTTTACTATTAGTGGCTTCTCCTAATCCCCATGCAAACTTAAAATTCTCTTGTTCGTTGGGTAGTGAATTTCCCCTCCTACTCCTTCCATCCCTTGCTATAGTCATTGTTGTGCATAATTAGTGTGAAATACCTCTACTTCCAAGCTATGTGGGATATTTAATATCACTTGTTAAATATTTTAATTGATATATACATCACTATATTTGGTGAGACTATCACGATGATCAATATATGTTAAACCATAAAATGCAAGACACATGATAAGAGGCACAAAACTTAGGAGAAAATGTCTCCAGCCATAATATCTCAATGGCATTCATTTCAATGATATAATTATATAATACATAAGTGAAACAACTTTAGTT
Source organism: Pinus tabuliformis (assembly GCA_031772625.1). Lineage (NCBI taxonomy): Eukaryota > Viridiplantae > Streptophyta > Pinopsida > Pinales > Pinaceae > Pinus > Pinus tabuliformis. The sequence continues at coordinate 825,518,259 of CM062817.1, forward strand.
TCTCTTACCTTGATTCCTCGTCAAGATATAATATAGGAGGAGGTAAAATAAGAATCTAGATAACAATTATATCCTAAAATGTAAAGTACATTAGGTGATATACTAGGAATTCATGATTGTATCAGAGTTGAGGAATGAAATATTCATAGGGATATCTCGAGCATAAACAAATGTTAGGTCCATATAATACTAGTGATCCCCCCATTACTACTGTCATTGTAGCCCTTATTTTTATTGTTGTGCCCCTGTTGTCCCATATTGTTATTATTGTGCCCCATAAAAGCCCACTTTTGTTACTTTTGTGCCCTTATATTATTATTGTTATGTCGGCTTTGATTATATTGTGACCCCTTAGACTCGTATATAGAGAAATGAGGTTTTGTCTTTTGTATCATCCAAGAATTGGTCTTTTATGTAATGTAAATGAGTTTGTCCCCTTGAAGAGGCTGATTTCTAAGTCGATGATCTATAGTTTCTATCCTTTTGTGAGCTGGTTTCATAACATTTGGTATCAGAGGTTTGGATTTCAAGGTTTCGCTACTCCGAAACAGGTTATCATGGCATTTTCGCTATAAATTTTTTTCTCCAACGTTTTAGAAGCTAAAAAAACCCATTTGATTCGAATTCTCAATGATCCTAGGGTCTGAATTGCAGATCTTGTCTCGCTATATTTTTGGAGATATGATCCAAGGAAGTTATGGTTTTTGCAGGCTCTTGAATTACATCCCAAATAGATGACCTTGAGAAAATCATCATAACTTTCTCTCTGAGTATCAGATTGAAATTCCATAAGAAGTTACAAAACAAGGACAGACTGTAGTTTTATGTGCATTGTTTTTAGGTCTGAAGGTTGAAATAGTGACATGTGGCACTTCATACAAATTCTCTCTACTAAAAAAGTGTATAATTAGGCCATCTTGGGAGATTGTGCATAACTCTTTCTTGGAGAATCCAATTTTGATCAGATTTGTGGCGTTAGAAAGAGGACTCAGAGGGCTACTAAAATTCATAATGGAGATTCGAAATTTCAGAGATACATCAAATACAATATCAAGCTCCTACAAAGTGAAAAAAGGTGTGTAATTTTCTTTTAAATTTTGCATAACTTTGGTTTGAAAAACTAGTTTGAAGGAATTCAAAGGTCATAGTGAAGCATAATTATCATTAATTGATGCCCCGAAGAAAGAAAATGGAAACACATAGTAAGAAACCTGAAACATCTAGCATGAATCATGAAGAAGAGGGAGAAATGCAACATGATATATCAAAATTACGAGACCAAGTGCAACAAAATTCACTCTCACAAAAAATAACAGAAGCTAAGATGGATGGTTTAAAGAAAGACATGGAAGCTAGGATGGATGGCGTGGAAGCTAATATGGATGGTTTAAATAAAGGTGTGGAAGCTAAGATGGGTGGTTTATGTAGGTTTTAACCCCGTACAAAAGTTACCTACATACGAATTCTAAAACACAGAAAATAAACAATGCGATAGCATAACACATCAAACACATATAAACAGAGATTTCCCCTGGATCCCAAAACCGGGGCTACCACCTTGATTTTTCATTATGTTCCTTTCAATGTTACAATACATATTTATACATATCGAAGCATCCAATACCATGGACCAAAAACCATCGCGTCGAAAAGCATGGACTGAAAACCATCGTGCCCAAAACCATGTGCAAAAAACTTGCACAAAACCATAGGTAGGACCGCCCAACCTAATATAGGGTCCAAAAAACAAAATTTTCCAGGGCGTTGCCCCGGACCCCATAGAGAGGGTTTACCTGCACCCCTCAAACCCCCTGTGACCCCCCGCTATGCAATTGGTGAAACGAAGGGGGGGCTCCACCCCCCCTCTAACCCCTCAATTAACTACGTGGGCTAGTCATGGAAAGAATATAACACAACCCAACAGTTTAGAAGAAAAACTTAAAGGCAACATGGAAGATTGAAGACAGATTTGACAAATTTTCTACAAGAAATGGTTACTAATGGCGAAAGGGTAGTAAAGGAAACTCATGATGAGAACAAAATAAATTTTAATCATGATTTCATGGACTCTAATGTTGGATCAAAGACCCACCATGTTCCAAAGATCGATATGAGGAATTTTGATGGTAAGGATCCCATAACATAGATACTACAGATGGAGAAACATTTCGATCTCCATAATGTGCAAAACACACAAAAGGTACGCATTGCAACTTTGCATTTGGAACCAAATCAGTTTGTATGGTATCGATGGTTTTTCTCTCATAAACAAATTGTCACTTGGGAAATTTTTACGGATGAAATGATAGCACATTATGAGGATACAAAAAGCAACGCTTTTTTTAGCTAATTGATAAATCTCAAACAAAATGGTTCATTTATGGAGCACGTTTAGGACTTCCAAAAATTGAATGTAAGGGTAAAAGACATTCCAGAGGAGCATAGGATTCATAGGGACTTTAAAGGATAACATCCAACATGAGTTTCGCCTTTGGGAACCTAATTCATTGGAGAAGGCATTCAGGTTGGCAAGAAAAATGGAAAGCAAAATCATGGCAACAAGGAAGCCTACCACTCACAATTATAAAGATGGAAGTGTTGTTTCCCCTAGCCTTCCACGACCTACAAGGTTTACACCACAACAATTGGAAGAAAAAGGAGCAAAAGGGCTTTGTTACTGTTGTGATAGAAAATACACTAAAGGTCATAAGTGTGCTGAGAAGAAATTATTTTACATATATTATGAAGAGGAGGAAGAAAAGAAACAAGAAACAACAAAAGAAGAGGATATACAATAGGAACAAACCATATATAAAGAAGAAATGAATCTGACCTTATCTTGTAATGCATTGGCCGGAATTACCACTCCTCAAACTATCAAGATAGAAGGACATATCAAGAAAAAAATTTAATAGTGTTGATTGATTCGGGTAGTACCCATAATTTTATTCATTGTAAGATAGCCAAGGAATTGAATTGCTTCCTATATCCAACACCAGAGTGTCAAGTGATGGTTGCAAGTGGAGGAAGCATAAATTTCTCTAGAAAGTGCCATAATTTCAAGCTATCCATGGGAGAACATGTATTGAATAGCTAATGCTTTCTATTCCAATGGGTGGTGTTGATGTTGTACTATGAGTCTAATGGCTACAATCCTTGGGTACAATATCTTTTAATTTTCAAGAACTTTTCATGAAATTTTCTTCAGAAGGAAAGGAAATTGAATTAAGGAGTATCGCAAGGAAACAAGGAAATATAATCAACTCTAATGGAATGAAAAAGCTTCTAAATAAATAACAACGAGGCGCAATTGCACAATTATGTTCACCAGAGGCTCCCACATCGAAATCATCTATTTCTCTAGATCTCCAAAAAGCCTTGGACAATAATTCCACGGTATTTGAGACTCCCAAAGGCCTCCCATCTATTCATGATCATGATCATGCTATTCATTTGATTCCAGGAAGTGTTCCTCCAAACATCAAGCCTTACAAATATCCCTATGCCCAAAAGAGTGAAATTGAATGTATGGTTGTAGAAATGCTAGAGTCTGGTATAATTCAACCTAGTCAAAGTTATTTCTCTGCTCCAGTAGTATTGGTTCACAAGAAGGATGGATCATGGAGCATGTGTCTGGATTATAAGGAGCTCAACAAGCTCACTATTAAAGAAGAAATGAATCTGACCATATCTTTTAAAGCATTGGCAAGAATTACCAATCCTCAAACTCTCAAGATAGAAGGACATATCAAGAAGAAAAAGGTTCAAGAAGTGAAAGATCACATCGAGAAAGAAGAAATGAATCCAACCATATCTTGTAATGCATTGGTTGGAATTACCACTCCTCAAGCTATCAAGATAGAAGGACATATCAAGAAGAAAAATGTTCAAGAAGTGAAAGATCACATCGAGCATCAAGAAATGAATCTGACCATATCTTGTAATGCATTGGAAGAAATTACCACTCCTCAAACACTCAAGATAGAAGGACATATCAAGAAGAAAAAGATTCAAGCAGTGAAATATCACATCGAGAATCAACAACAAGTTCTCCAACTTTTAAAGGATAATGCCACTTTGGTGCAGAATCAAATGAAACAATAGGAAGATCAACATCGCAGTGAAAGAAGTTTTGATGTAGGCGATTGGGTATTTTTACGACTACATCTCAAGAAAGATATTTATGAAAATGAAATGTTGGCAATACTACATGCACTTAAGAAATGGTGACCTTACCTAATGGGAAGATACTTCAAGGAAAAAATGGATCATGATAGTCTTAAATACTTTTTAGAACAAAGATTATGTTTAGAAGAACAGAAAAAATGGGCCACAATTATGTTGGGTTATGACTTTGAAATCATCTACAAAAAAGGGAAGAAAAATGTTGTTGCATATGCACTCTCAAGAAAGGATGAGGATGTGAAAGCATTGTTTTGTGCTATTTCTATTATCCAACCAGATTAGATAAATGAAGCAAAGGATGAATGGAAGAAGGACAAAGAAGTGTGGCCACTCATTCAAAAGTTGCAAAAGATCCCAGTTCAAACAATATTGCCAGAACTTGATGAGGAAGAAAAAATCATATTGGAGCCTGGAGTAGTCATAGAAACAAGAACCCAAAATCTATGAAATCGATCAATTTCAGAGTATCTCATTAAGTGGAAGAACTTACCCGTTGAAGATTCCACATGGGAGGACAAGAATTTTATACAGAAGCATCAAGAACTACTCAAGCGTTGAGGACAACACTTCTTGAAGAAGGGGCATGTTAGGTCCCTATACTACTAGTGTAACCCCTTATTGTTATTAATAAAACCCCATTATTATATTGTTGTGCCCGTGTAGTCCCCATATTGTTATTATTGTGCCCCATAGAAGCCCACTATTGTTATTATTGTGCCCTTACATTATTATTGTTATGTTGGCTCTGATTATATTATGACCCCTTAGACTCCTATATATAGAAAGGAGGTCTCATCATTTGTATCATCGTAGAATTGTTCATTTGTGTAATGTAAAGGAGGTTTCCCCCTCAAAAAGGCTTATTTCAAAGGCATTTATCTATCTTTTCTATCTTTTTGTAAGCTAGTTTCATAACATATTTAATTTCAAGTGGATCTAGATTCTAGAATATAAACCAAAAGAAAAATATTTTATTATGAGTATTATATATGAAACTTTCAACTAAAGTTTCAAATTTTATATTTCAATGATAAATATACAACCCTTCTAATCCTTCTTACCAAGTAAGTTGGTCTTCCTTTTTACCATAACCACATGAATTATTTATAAGTCATTTTCAAATTTTGTTATAAAATCTCATTCACAATCACCAAAACCTTACCATATGCACTATTATACTTACCACTTTCTCATTACCATATTCACTCTTATACATCCCCCTTTCTCATGAAGCAATTATATTTTGAATATGGATTTCCAAAAATAGTTTTACACCAAGGAGTATAAGATTTTTTATTACCTTTTATGAAAAGTAGTTAAATTGATTTAAAAAGATATGTCATTAAAAGCTCTGCATAAAATTTTAATAAAGTGCCAACGATCACTTCATTTGGAATATTTATGAAAAAAAACCACCAATATACCTTGAAGGAAACACATGCATCTTTTTTGTTGGGATTCCTTTCCACATTTATATCCATTGGCTCCATCCATTTCTAAGCATTTAAAAGTTCACATGAAATGGGTGCATGAGAAAATGGCTTCTATTGAACATAGGTTATTCATATTAATGTCCATCAGGTATGCATTTAGAGCAACCATTGAGTTATGCGCAGATTTATGTGGTTAAAATATTGGAGGCTTAAATTCTCAAAATATTAATATACATAACATTTCATCCATCTAACTATGTGTGCATGTGGTCAATATTATTGCATTATGATCAAGGAGATAGACTATGTGTTGATCGTTGCTAGTGAGAGATACAAACATTGAATCTAAATAATTCATGATTCCCTAATCCTCAAGCCAAAATATTGGAGAAAAAAAACCAATGAGAATGTAGGAACATGATTTGAATCTAGCAATTGGTGTACTTACTCTTCCTCATATGTCAATTTTTCATTCCATTGCATGAGGAGCAAGCTGATGATTTTCATGTACCAGAGTGATCAAGCTCTCATCTCTTTGTTTCTGACTTACTATCTTGGATGAGAGTAATGGTCAGTATCAATCTTTGTGAGTCAATTTGAGGCTAAGGAGGTCACACTTCATGCATTCATCTTTCTAGTAGAATGTTGTTTTTATTGTTATATATGTAGGGGATTTTTATTATTCCTTTGATTTGGCCTAGTTTCAATGTGCTATAGTCATTTATTTTTTAACTAAATGGGTACTTTTCATTATATAATGTGGTTTGCATAGCCAGAACCATTTACATCAAAAGGAACCAGTTTGGCTTCAATTACATCTACAGATTCTATGTGCCAATATATCCAGAGCATAGCTTGTTTTATTCTATGATTTCTACAAGTTATAATCCTACATTGATATCTTCCATAATCCCTACAAAATTTCCCAAGCAAAAACAGGAATTTTCAGTACATGGAAAAATATTTTTATTCATTACAAGATGGTTCAGCTTCTTCATGGTGAGGCCTTTTCCCTTTTCTTTTTTCTATCTCCTCTACACCTTTTTTTGGGCTCTTGTTTTGATCTGTGGGGCCTGTGGATGGTAACCCCTCCAGTACTTTGTTTACCTTCTTAAATAGATTGTTGCACACCAGCTCTAGGCCACTATTCATCTAATCCATTTTCATCTTAATTATATTTCTCTCTACTGTCGCCTCCATGATTTTCAAGCAATCCTCCATGCACTCTGCTTTAGCCACCTTATCTTCCTCCACCAACTCGATTCTTTGTGTCAATAAGTCAAGTTTGCCTATGAGGAGTTTAAACAAGAACTCCACTACTCTTTGACATCTCTCCTCCTCTGAATATGGTGGGTTCCCTCATGGAGGATTCATTATCACACTCTTTAATAGGGATCAAGAGCATAAAGATTGCTCAAAATATAGGAGGGATACTCAAAATCTCAGCAGAGGAAGATTAAATAGAAATTCCTTCATCAATCCTTGCCATTTTCTCTCATTTCTCCCCATTAAATTATCTTCCTTACTGTCGATTATGCTCTTCATGCCACTATCCTTCCAAAGATGGTGCTTTAATTCTCGCTGCATACAATCAGCTAACATTCGTTGAATGAGATGGAGACTGGCTCTTTTCAACTGAACCGCTAAGATTTTGTAGTGCACCTTCTGATTACCTTTCAATCTAAACTCAATACACTTGATCACTAAGCTTAATCGTCTATGAGTGCCATGCTTCAAATTAGTCACACCAGTTATTTTATTCCTTGATAGATCATCCCACATGTACACCATGCACTGGATTATTCAACTTGGATTGGGATTGATGTCAGTGTTTTTAATTTTGGCTCCTTTCATCTTGATCGAGCGAATTCATATATATAAGTGGGGAATATCCTACGTCAACTCTATTTAATTCAATGGTCCCAGCCCCTAGTTCCAACCCTCAGTTTGCCAAAATGTCTGCCACTTTGTTGAGGTGTCGCCAGACATGAAAAAAGGATACATATGGCAAATTTTTAATTATCACGATATTATTTTGGCAACATGAGGGCTCGGCTGATCATGGCTTTACTACATTTTAGCGACCAATATTATAACTATCATTGAATCTCTAAGGATGATGAGATTCTTGATTCCTCTTCTAATTGTGATATCCAATCCTTTCCAGAGTGCTAGGAATTTTTCTTTACTATTAGTGGCTTCTCCTAATCCCCATGCAAACTTAAATTTATCTTGTTCATTGGGTAGTGATTTCCACCCCTTGTTATAGTCATTGTTGTGCATAATTAGTGTGAAGTGCCTCTACTTCCAAGCTATGTGGGATATTTAATATCACTTGTTAAATATTTTAAGTGATATATACATCACTATATTTGGTGAGACTATCATGATGATCACTATATGTTAAGACATAAAATGCAAGACACATTATATGAGGCACAAAACTTAGGAGAAAATGCCTCCAGCCATAATATCTCAATTGCATTCATTTCAATAATATAATTATATAATACATAAGTGAAACAACCTCAATTTCTCTTACCTTGATTCCTCATCAAGATATAATATAGGAGGAGGTAAAATAAGAATCTAGATAAAAATTATATCCTAAAATGTAAAATACATTAGGTGATATACTAGGAATTCATGATTGTATCAGAGTTGAGGAATGAAATATTCATAGGGATATCTCGAGCATAAACAAATGTTAGGTCCATATAATGCTAGTGATTCCCCCATTACTATTGTCATTGTAGCCCTTATTTTTATTATTGTGCCCCTATTGTCCCCATATTGTTATTATTGTGCCCCATAGAAGCCCACTTTTGTTATTTTTGTACCCTCATATTATTATTGTTACGTCGACTTTGATTATATTGTGACCCCTTGACTCCTATATATAGAAATGAGGTTTTGTCTTTTGTATCATCCAAGAATTGTTCTTTTGTGTAATGTAAATGAGGTTTCCCCCTCGAAGAGGCTGATTTCTAAGTCGGTGATCTATATTTTCTATCCTTTTGTGAGCTGGTTTCATAAAATTTGGTATCAGAGGCTTGGATTCCAGGGTTTCGCTGCTCAAAACAGGTCATTGTGGCATTTTTGCTAAAACGTTTTTCTACAACGTTTCAGAAGCTAAAAAAACCCACTTGAGCCAAAATCTCAATTATCCTAGGGTCTGAATTGTAGATATTGTCTTGCTATATTTTCAGAGATATGATCCAAGGAAGTTATGGTTTTTGCAGGCTCTTGAATTACATCCCAAATAGGTGACCTTGGGAAAATCATCATAACTTTCTCTCGTAGTATCAGATTGAAATTTCCTATGAAGTTACATAACGAGGACAAATTGTAGTTTTATGTGAATTGTTTTTAGGTCTGAAGGTTGAAATAGTGACACGTGGCACTTGATACAAATTCTCTCTACTGAAAAAGTGTATAATCAAGCCATGTTGGGAGATTGGGCATAATGCTTTCTTGGAGAATCCAATTTTGATCAGATTTGTGGAGTTGGAAAGAGGACTCATAGGGATACCGCAATTCATAATTTCAGACCTTGGAGATTCACAATTTCAGAGATACATCAAATACAATATCGAGCTCCTACAAAGTGAAAAAAGGTGTTTAATTTTCTTTTAAATTTTTCATAATTTTGGTTTGAAAAATTAGTTTGAAGGAATTCAAAGGGCATAGTGAAGCTTAATTATCATTAATTGATACCCTGAAGAAAGAAAATAGAAACACATAGTAAGGAACCTGAAATATCTAGCATGACTCATGAAGAAGAGGGAGAAATGCAACATGATATATCAAAATTACGAGACCAAGTGCAACAAACTTCACTCTCACAAAAAATAACAAAAGCTAAGATGTATGGTTTAAAGAAAGACGTGGAAGCTAAGATGGATGGCATGGAAGCTAAGATGGATGGTTTAAATAAAGGCGTCGAAGCTAAGATGGGTGGTTTAGAAGAAAAACTTAAAGGCAACATGGAAGATTTGAAGACAGATTTGACAAAATTTCTACAAGAAATGCTTACTAATGGCAAAAGGGTAGTAAAGGAAACTCATGATGAGAACAAATAAATTTTAATCATGGTTTCACAGACTCTAACGTTGGATCAAAGACCCACCATGTTCCAAAGATCGATATGAGGAAGTTTGATGGCAAGGATCCCATAACATGGATACTACAGATGTAGAAATATTTCGATCTCCATAATGTGAAAAACACACAAAAGGTACGCATTGTAACTTTATATTTGGAACCAAATCAGTTTGTATGGTATCGATGGTTTTTCTCTCATAAAAAAATTGTCACTTGGGAAATTTTTACGGATGAAATGATAGCACATTATGAGGATACAAAAAGCAACACTTTTTTTAGCCAATTGATAAATCTCAAACAAAATGGTTCATTTATGGAGCACATTGAGGACTTCCAAAAATTGAATGTAAGGGTAAAAGACATTCCAGAGGAGCATAGGATTCATAGGGACTTTAAAAGGATAACATCCAACATGAGTTTCACCTTTAGGAACCTGATTCATTGGAGAAGGCATTCAGCTTGCCAAGAAAAATGGAAAACAAAATCATGGCAACAAGGAAGCCTACCACTCACAATTATAAAGATGGAAGTGTTGTTTCCCCTAGCCTTCCACGACCTACAAGGTTTACACCACAACAATTGGAAGAAAAAATAGCAAAAGGGCTTTGTTACTGTTGTGATAGAAAATATACTAAAGGTCATAAGTGTGCTGAGAAGAAATTATTTTACATAGATTGTGAAGAGGAGGAAGAAAAGGAACAAGAAACAACAAAAGAAGAGGATATACAATAGGAACAAACCCTATAGAAAGAAGAAATGGATCCGACCATATCTTGTAATGCATTGGCCGAAATTAGCACCCCTCAAACTATCAAGATAGAAGGACATATCAAGAAGAAAAAGGTAATAGTGTTGATTGATTCGGGCAATACCCATAATTTTATTCATTGTAAGATAGCCAAGGAATTGAATTTATTCCTATATCCAGCACCAAAGTGTCAAGTGATGGTTGCAAGTGGAGGAAGCATAAATTTCTCTGGAAAGTGCCATAATTTCAAGCTATACATGGGATAATATGTATTGAATAGCCGAATGCTTTCTATTCCAATGGGTGGTGTTGATGTTGTACTAGGAGTCCAATGGCTACAATCCTTGGGTACAATATCTTTTAATTTTCAAGAACTTTTCATGAAATTTTCTTCAGAAGGAAAGGAAATTGAATTAAGGAGTATCACAGGAAAAACGGGAAATATAATTAGCTCTAATGGAATGACAAAGCTTCTAAAGAAAGAACAACGAGGCATAATTGCACAATTATGTTCGCTAGAGGCTCCCACATCGAAATCATCTATTTCTCTAGATCTCCAAAAAGCCTTGGACAATCATTCCATGGTATTTGAGACTCCCAAAGGCCTCCCATCTATTCGTGATCATGATCATGCTATTAATTTGATTCTAGGAACTGTTCCTCCAAAAATCAAGCCTTACAAATATCCCTATGCCCAAAAGAGTGAATTGAACGTACGGTTGGCAGAAATACTAGAGGTTGGTATAATTCAACCTAGTCAATGTTTTTTCTCTGCTCCAGTAGTATTGGTTCACAAGAAGGATGGATCATGGCACATGTGTCCGGATTATAAGGAGCTCAACAAGCTCACTATTAAAGATCAAATTCCCATTCCTGTCATTGATGAATTATTGGATGAATTGCATGGATCAATTTACTTCACCAAGTTGGATCTTCATTCAGGATATCATCAAATAAGAATGAAGATTGAAGACATTCCAAAAACAGCATTTAGAACTCATGAGGGTCATTATGAATTTTTGGTCATGCCTTCTGGCCTTACCAATGCACCTTCTACATTTCAAGGTTTGATGAATTCCATTTTCAAACCCTTCCTTAGAAAATTTGTGTTAGTATTTTTTGATGATATACTAATCTACAGCAAGTGTTGGAAGGATCATGTTCAACATGTTGACTGGGTTCTCAAACTATTGAAGGAGAAACAATTATATACAAAAAGCTCCAAATGTTTCTTTGGAGTACAAGTGGTGGAATATCTGGGTCATATTGTATCTCATGAAGGTGTTAAGGTAGACCCTAGAAAAATTAAAACCATTAAGGAATTGAAAATCCCCACATCCCTAAAGCATTTGCGAGGATTTCTCAGGTTGATAGGGTATTATCGCAAGTTTGTTAAGAATTATGGGAGAATAACATCACCTCTAACAACATTATTGAAGAAAGATGCATTTTCATGGACTCCAGAAGCAACGAAGGCCTTTGAACATCTTAAAGAGGCAATGTGCCAAGCACCGGTCTTAGCTACGCCAAACTTCGCAAAAACCTTTATTATGGAGTGCGATGCCTCAGGAAATGGAATTAGTGTTGTTTTAATGCAAGAAGAAAGACCCATTTCTTTTGAAAGTCGTCCAATCAAAGGAAAGTATTTACACAAAGCTATTTATGAGAAGGAAATGTTAGCAATACTACATGCACTTAAGAAATGGTGACCCTACCTAATGGGAAGACACTTCAAGGTAAAAACTGATCATGATAGTCTTAAATACTTCTTAGAACAAAGATTATCTTTAGAAGAGTAGCAAAAATGGGTCACAAAGATGTTGGATTATGACTTTGAAATCATCTACAAAAAATGGAAGCAAAATGTTGTGGAAAATGCACTCTCAATAAAGGATGAGGATGTGGAATCATTTCTTTGCGCCATTTATAGTATCCAACCAGATTGGATAAATGAAGCAAGGGATGAATGGAAGAATGACGAAGAAGTGTGGGCACTCATTCAAAATTTATAACAAGATCCCAATACATCTGATACATTTAGCTGGAAAAATGATTCGTTATGGTACAAAGATCGCTTATACCTATGTAATAAGTCCCAACTCAAACAAAATATTCTTATGGAATTACACACCTCTCCCTTAGTAGGGCACTCAGGATTTCTAAAAACATACCACAGGGTTAAGAAGGAATTTTTTTGGGATGGCCTTAAATCAGATATTCAAAATTTTGTGGTCGAATGTTTAGTTTGACAACAAAATAAAGTTGAAACAATTGAGACCCAAGGTCTATTACAACCTTTATCGATTCCAAGCCAACATTGGGAGGAGGTTCCAATGGATTTTATCACAAGTTTACCCAAGTTCAAAGGAAAGAGTGTTATCGTGGTGGTAGTTGACAGACTTACCAAGTATGCACACTTTTGTGCATTATCTCATCCATTTAAAGTGAGTACAATTTCTACTGCATTTATGGAAACAATTCAAAAGCTACATGGAAACCCAAAGATTATTGTAAGCCAAAGAGATCCCATTTTCACTGGAAATTTTTGGACAGAATTATTTTCTTGTCTTGGTACTTAGTTAGCTCGTAGCTCATCTTATCATCCTCAATCTGATGGGAAAACTGAGATAGTAAACAAATTTTTGGAAGGATATCTTTGTTGCTTTGTATCTGATAAATAGACACCACGGGTCAAATGGTTGCCTCTAACTGAATGGTAGGATAACACTTCCTTCCATACTGCAGCAAAAATGACCCCATTTATGGCACTTTATGGATATCATCCACCATCCATCACATCATATTTAAGAGAAAATTCTAAGGTTCAAGCAGTGGAAGATCACATCGAGCATCAACAACAAGTTCTACAACTCTTAAAGGATAACCTCACTTTGGTGCAGAATAGAATGAAACAACAGGCAGATCAGTGTCGCAGCGAAAGAAGTTTTGATGTAGGATATTGGGTATTCCTACGACTACAACCATATAAACAAATGTCCCTCAAGCAAGTTAAGAAAGATAATAAATTATCACCAAAGTATTATGGTCTGTACAAGGTGTTGCAAAAGATAAGTACTATGGCATATAAATTGGAGCTTCCTGCAGCTTCCCGAGTGCACCCAATTTTCCATGTTTCATGCTTAAATAATGTTATAGGTGACAAGCTCCCAATTCAAATAATATTGTCAGAACTTGATGAGGAAGGAAAATCCATATTGGAATATTAAGCAGTCACAAAAACAAGAACTCGACAGCTATGAAATTGATCAATTTCAAAGTATCTCATCAAGTGGAAGAACTTACCCACTAAGTTCCACATGAGAGGATGAGAATTTTATACATAAGCATATAGAACTACTCAAGCATTGAGGACAACACTTTTTTGAAGGAGAGGGGCATGTTAGGTCCCTATAATACTAGTGATTCCCCATTACTATTGTCATTGTAGCCCTTATTGTTATTGTTGTGCCCCTATTGTCCGCATATTGTTATTATTGTGCCCTATAGAATCCCAAGCTATTTTTATTATTGTGCCCTTATATTATTATTGTTATGTAGGATTTGATTATATTGTGACCCCTTAAACTTCTATATATATAGAAATGAGGTTTCTTCATTTGTATCATCCAAGAATTGTTCATTTTTGTAATGTAAAGGAGGTTGCCCCCTCGAAGAGGCTGATTTCTATGTCGTTGATATATCTTTTCTATCTTTTTGTGAGCTCATTTCATAACAAAAAAAAATAAAATTTCTTGGGAATGATATGTCAAATTTTCCAAGAAACAACATACATGGTAGACCTATATTTTGGTCCTGAACTAGAGCAACAGTCATTATTTTAAGCATAACCTTTTCACTTGATGTAATATTGATATAATTCTATTAGAAGATGAAATTAGATTTATGTATACTATCCAATATAAACTGTTTTTGAAATTTTCTTGAAATAATATCTAAAATCTACTCAAGAACTGGCTACACGACAAAATTCTTTCTTATTTCAGCTTGGACCAATGATAATTTTGGGCAAAATATTCTTGTCTAAGGTCGCATGGTCATGATTCCAATGAAATATTAAATTAAATTCATGTATGTATGTATGTATATATATATATATATATATATATATATATATATATATATATATATATATATATATATATATATAATAGATATATATATATATATCCAATAGAAACAGGTTTGGAATATATGAAGAATTGATTTGTCAAATAGGCTAATGAACGCTCTAGGAGGAAAATTGTTAGTAGTGCTGAATTTAAGACACGCAATTACTAATTTGTGCAAAAAAAATTCATATGATATCAAAATGAAGTGATTCAAATTGTTCTAGAAAATAAAAATATATTTCAAGGACCACATACCTTAGAAATAAGTTTTGAAAATTCCTTCATTTAGTCCCTCAAAATAAAATTTCCCTAACTTTGTTTTTAGTAAGTTCATCAATTCAACTTACTTCATGAATCAGATAAACAACCTATTCCTCCTAAACTATCTTTTAGGAATGCGATTTTTGTTGTCATGGTATATTAATTGATGTAATTCTTCTCTATACCAAAAATTAAAAAGACCCAGTTCCTATATTTTGTGATATGAGTTATATAAGATCTATAGCAAATGTAAGCAACACAAACTGGCAATTTGTAGCAACTTGCTATAGATAAGAATAAAATACTACATCTCCTAAAGTATGATCTTGATATTTTATGTTTTTTGTGTGTGTGTGCCAGCCCTAATGTAATATTATATTGTACCAAAAATCTCATTTACCCATATCACAAGTTGTGAGATATGAATAAAACTTTGTAAGCCATTTACATTGTTCGGGGTGGATGATTTCCACATCTATGGCATCTTAAATATAAAACATGTGGATCTACAACCTATGGATTCACAACATATTCATGTGGATCTATAGTAAATGGTTATGCACCCATTAACTCAAACCCTCTTTAACCTATATCTTGGGGTCCTGTAGCATAAGATAGGTAGAAATTGTAGTTTATGAATCTATAGCATAAGAATTTGTTCCATAGTAGTTGTGTATTTTAAATAATCTCCTATAATGCTTTATCCACAAATGAGTCATTACTCAGAAGGAAATACAAAAAATACACTTCTCCTAATGTTAATCATATTCAAATAAAATACTAAGGAAATACAATGGACAATATCTTAAGACTAAATCTAGTGTTTGGACATTAAAAAGGACTCATACATGGGTATGACTAAGCAAAAAGGATTTATAAATAATGGAAATGTAAGGAAATATTTATTATATTCGTGCTAAAATAAATACCATCACAACTTATTTTCCATTAATGGTCTTTCTACAAGCCATCAAAATGCACATCTTATTGGACATGTTGACTACCACAAACATGTAATCATTCCCTCTTATTTTCTTAAAAAAACCACAACAAATTCCATAGATATACTTCCCCACGGTCCTATAGGGATTATATGTGGATTGTATAGTCCTTTGTTCATTTATAGGGCACTTGATAGTAAATCCCCATATACAACCTTTGACAATTCTAGCCACTTTTCGTACATCTTATGTCAATAAGCACACCTATGCAAATTAGTCATATTCTCCCATGCACCTAAATGTTCCACAAATTTAGAGGTATGAAGCTCCGTTTTTAGTTATACTCTTCTCCTTTGGTAATAAATATTTTCCTTCTCATAGCATAACCCATCTTAAAGGCGGTATCAAATTTTTTGTCTATGTTTATTGATTCTTCTTGACATTATAACTACCGATAGATCCACTTGAATTTTTCATATTTTCCATACTCCTCTTTGTATGCTTTATAGGTGAAGTGCCCCATGTACATAATGCCTCCTAGGGTTATGATTTTTGTGTTCAAGGTCTTAATAACAGATAAACAAAGTTTTTTATAGTTCCCTTCTTATATATAATCACTAGGTGAATTTGTTGTAGAAATCACATGCATTTAAAATGTCTTTCTTACTAGAGCATACCTGAAGTATGAAATTATTAGATAGACTAGTGACTAGTGTGGATATTAATCTCCTTGCCCAATAGAAATTGCTTCCATTTATTCACTTCCTACAACAAAGCATAGAGTTCCTTGCATATGTAAACCAATTCAAAAATACTCCATGAAATACAGGAGTATTATAATATGGTTATTTTGTGTCCTCTTACTTTGTTAATTTATTTTGTTTTATTATGAAATTGAGACACTATAAGAAGTGTTGTTTTTGTATCCTTCTTCTACATCCTCTTGTGCCCCAACAATGCCCTATCAGTTTTCCTTTCTATGTCTTTGTGCCCCAACATCCTCTTTTTGTTTCAATGTCTTTTTTCACATTTCAATTGCTTTGTTTTTTATAATTAGCATCCTATTTTGTCTCTTAGCGTATTTTTTAGTGTCTTGATTGCACCCTTTTTTTAATATCAATTACTAATTATTATCTTTCTAGTGTCTTTATTTTCTAATTAGTGTCCTTATGTTTAAAATAAATACCACATTGGCAACTTTAAATGTGTTCCATAAAAAAAAATTGTATATCGATCATTGCATTATATGCCATCAATCCATTTATATATTTACATTATATAACATTAATAAATTTATGTATTCAATCAATATTTACCTTTAACATTATCAATATTTAAATGATGTAACCATAGTCAATACATCTCAATATAATGAATAAAGACAAAATAAAAGTCATTTAAAAATTCAAAAATATATAATAAAAGTCATTTAGAAATTCAAAATATTTATATGTAATAGTCAATTTTTCTACGTAATATGCGATCTACTATGGCCCATGTGAAATGTAAACTTTAAGCATACAATAAAATATGTTATCCTTATAAACAGGGTATCTATTACCATCCCATGGAAATATGAATATTAAACATATGAGTCAAACCATATCAACAATCACAAGAGGATCATATGTCATCCTTTTCGTCATTATAAGAATACAAAAGAGTAATTAACACTCTTGTGATTAAAAATAAGGTTGTCCATACTTTTATGAGGACAAAATTAATCATAATTTATCTCAACCACCACATATTTGTATAGCTAATATCTAGGGTATATTTTATTTCAACCGTGGTGACTTTCACACATACTCCTTCCACTATGTTTTCATAGGAAAATTACCAAGGTAATATATGATCATTTACGAAAAATTAACATTGTTGTTAATATATGATCATTTACGAAAAATTAACATTGTTGTTAATATATGATCATTTACGAAAAATTAACATTGTTGTTGTGAGAATAATGACAACATGAGAGCATCCTCTTAGATTATTTAAGAATACTATGATTATTTAAAAATATTATTTTTTATAAGAATATTAAAGTTGTATAAAAATAAATTTTAGATACAAAAATAAATAAATAAATCTAAAAATGTTAGTATCAATATTTATCTTTAATATTATTTTTATATAATATTATAAAATTTGGTATAAAAAATAATATATAAAATTTATATTATTTAATATAAAAAAATTAATTTAATTTAATCATAGTTAAAAAATCATTTAATTAATTTAATTTTAATTAAAAAATCATTTATTTTGATAAAAATAAGAATAAAAATTAATATATATTAATTAAATATTTAAAAAGACATTATATTCAAAGTTAATTATTTAAGTTTAATATTCATTTGTGTTATTTTATATTCTCAAAATTATATGTTTTTCTTAAAAAAAAATTATAAAAAAAACATTTATATCTTTTAAATTATTTAACACTTAATCTAATTTTCATACCCAATCAAAATGAAAGTGGAAAATATATATATTAATAATCCAAATTTGCTAATATTATGTTAATTCTTATTCTTTTAAAATAATATAATATATTTTAAATAATTACAATTACAATTACAATTACAATTACAATTACAATTATTTTTTCCTCCGCTTCTCCTATCCTTTTCTCCTCTTCTCATACAGCCCTTTCCTAATTTGCTACCTCATCATTAGAAAACAATGGGCGTCAACCACCTATGAGAATACCTTGCTCTTTTTAAGAGCCATGTGGTCATGGAGCTATATGATTGGGAGGGGAGAAAGTAAGAAAGAAGTAAAGGACTGGCATATAAGTGGGAGGGAAGCAAGTAAGGAAGAAGTACAAGGGTTGGTAAAGGGAAAGCAGATCAAGGAATTAAGGAACTTGTGAGCTAAAGAAGGATTGGAGAAAGGGTTCTACGTGGAAAAGGGAGTTGGGGAAGGAAGTTATCATAAAAGAGGTGGTGGGAAGGGATTTATTTTGTTTTTATTCTTATAAAAAAAATAGTATGTTTTAATTTTATTTGTTTTTATTTTTTATATGTTGGTTTTTTTGGAAAGTTTTTATTTAAATTATTTTTTTTATATAGTTTTTAAATTATTTTTTTATTTTTAATTTAATATTTTTATTTATTTTATAAATTATTTTTTATATATTTGTTTTTAAAATTTATTTTCAAAATTTAAATGTTTTATTTAAAGTATAAAATTGAATAAATATGAAATAAATTAAGAAAGAAAAAAAAAAAGGAAATAATGACATGAAAATAAGTATATTTTAGTGAGGTTCCTCACATTAATGACTTTATCCTTATCAAAAGAGTAAAGGGTGAATGCCATGACAAACTCACAAAGGGGATGGTTGTTTTCCATTGAGGTATGGTTAGATGGAGGCTCTTCATACAAGGTTTTTGTGTTTTTATTGTCATACAAATAAAAACATAACTAATGATTCTATCCTTATCAAAAGAGTAAAGGGTGAATGTCATGACAAGGACACAGAGGGGATGATTATTTTCCATTAAGGTATGGTTAGATTGAGGCTATTTAGACAAGGTTTTATCGTTTCATTGGCATACAAATAAAAAGATAAATATTGGTCATTATAGTAAGTAGTGAAAGGATAGATATTTTTTAATAAGTGATTATTAATGATAATTGTTTTCTGTTTTTTAATGGTAACTGGTGAATCAGAAATTTCAGAGGATTGTTTTGGGTAAGACTCAAGATCAAATCATAATAGTTGCTACTATTCACCCTCAATATCAAGATATTCAAGCTTATATGAATTACTTTCAACATGTTCAATTTTTTTCCACACATGCTAATATGTCTCTAGTGAATAGAACTCGAACGGAGGGAGAATTAAACCCACAAGCTACCACTAGCTATTGTCCCTTGACATAATCACTCTATTAGCAATTATGGGACATTAATACTTTTATTTTTATTTTAAAAGAAAATAAAAATAAATATATTTTTTAATAATATTTTAAGATACTTAAGTGTGGATTTTTTTCACGAGAAATGGAGCTCTGCGAGCATTCTCCGTTATGGCTAGGGTTCCCATAGCTACCTTAATTGTTGGTTTTTGAGTGTTGTGTCAATAAATACACCTATAGATTGTTGTTTGTTGGGTTTCTGTTATAGGGGTAAGACCTAGGCTTTTGCCTACTATGGGTTCAGACTCTGCAAGCCTTGTCCAGCATGGTGCGTCCTCGCTCTAGACACCCTTAGATTGTAGTTGGTTGGTTTTTCATGTTTTCTTGTGGACAGTGTTTGAGGAATATCAAGCGGGTGTTGTGTTTGGTGTGTGGCTCAATCCATGCATAATGAGTGCCCCCAAACAAATTTGTGAAGAAGACAAAATCAATTCCTTCTTTGGACCTAGGATTTTCCTCCCCAATGAAAAAGAATGTGACACTTTTGAAGGAAAAAGGGTTTTTGGGAAATTTTACTAACCTGTGGCCAAGTTATGAAGTTGTTGAAGATTGGGTTTCTATCAAATGGGAAAATCATGAACCCAAGAGCATTTTCTATTGCAAAAATGGGTATTACGCAATTCTTTTTTAGAACCAAGAAGATAGAGACCGAATCTATAAGTAATTTAAGCATCAAGCTTATTTCTATTCTCCTTCAAAATATGTGCAAAGTTTTTACACCCAAATACCCTCAAATGATGAATTACTGGTTTAAAACTATACAAGGCTTTGAATGGGGTCTTGAGATCAAGATACTTTGTTGGACTTCTTTTTTTAAAATAAATAGCAGTGTTAATGGCCTCAGACCAAAAAACATTTGAGAGATTCTTACCTTTAATAATACTTCAAGCACACTGCACCAACGTTTTGTTTTTCCTTTTTGCAACATTATTCTCCTATGGAGTGTAAGGTACTATAAATTATTGCACTATTATGTGATCCTTGTAGTGCTTGATGAAGTTCCCCAACCTGTACTCTCCCCTTGATATGAACAAAGGATGTTTATGAACTTCCATGTTTTCTTCTCTACCATGTTTTTGAATTCTTTGAAATACTCAAAAACATCACTATTTTTCCTAAGTACACCCAAGTGTATCTTGTGCAATCATTAATAAATATTAGAAAATAATAAACACCTCCTCAGGACCTGATCTACATGGGTCCACAAACATCAATATTCACAATTTCTAATATATTTATTCCTCTCCTATTAGAATTAGAGGGAAATTCATCTCTTTCTATGTTTCCTAAAACAAAGCCCTCACAAGCAACATACTCATTCTTTAACATAGGGAGTCCTTAAACTATTCTTTGTTTCTGCAACAATAAAAAATCATGATAATTGATATGATCATACCTCTGGTACCAAAGACATTTTTTTGACATAGTTGTATCAGTCAATGCTTGATGACTCTTATTGGTGACATAAATTTTGTACAGGCCTCCAACTTTGACTCTTGAAGCAATGGGTTTGCAGTCATGCAGTAGGTCCTTTACAATGCAGTGTGTTTTGAAAAATTCAACCTTCATATTCTAATTGTGGACATGGAGATCATATTTTTCTTGATTCCATGCACATACATAACATTATGAATGTGACCGACACTGCCATTTGGAAATGTTACTAGAATTTCTCCATATCCCTTGATCAGATGTGCACAGTCATCACCAAGATAAATGTTGGCACCATTGCTTGTTTCCTTGAAGTTCTCATACGAGCCCCTATTACACGTCATGTGAATCGAAGCTCTAGAATCCATAAACCATGATTGAACATCATCAGTTTCAGTAAACAATGCAGCGTTAGACACAAACAACTTAAGATTCTTGAGATCAAAATTTAGGGCTTCTCCTACAAATGTCTTGAATGTCTTATGTGTTTATGCCTCGCCTTGTCACTTTTCTTCTTATCAATATTTGGCAAGATGCCCACTTTTACCACAATAAAAAAAATTCCATATGGAATCATTTCTAGCATATGACATACCTTGATTTGACTTTGGATATGGCCTTCTCTGAGCTGTACTTACACCTTTAATTCCTTCTCCCTATTTAACTTTAAAAAAATTCTTATTCTCCAAAAGTTCTAAGTCTAGATTTTGAGGCTTCAAATTCTTGTGTCTCTCTTCTTCTTGCATTAGTATACCTGTCAGTTCATCAAAGGTGGGAGCTTTCTCCCTTGTTTAAAGACTTGTAATGGACATCGAATAGTCCTCTAAGATTCTATTTTAAATTAATTGTAACAAGATCATTACTAGGTATTGATTCTCTTATGTCTCCCCCCTTATCTTTCAAGTCTTTGATTCTTGAAACAAAAGTACTAGAAAATTCATTTTATTCCATTATAATGTAAAGGAACTTACTTTTCAAGAAGAGGGTCTGACTTGTATTTTTTGTCTCATATAGATCCTTAAGTGTAGTCCACGTTTCATTAGAGGTCTTGGAATCATGAATGTGAGGGATTATACTAGCTTTCACAGACATCCTTAATAATACCTTTGCTTCATTCTCTCACTTCTTCCAGTCTTGGATCGATGTAGTTGTCATGCCTCCAGCAGCACTTGGCTTTACTTCTTCTCCATTTGTAATTGTCCATACACCATAGCCTTCCATCAGCATTTGCAGCTTAAATTTCCAATTAACATAATTGGAACCATCCAATTTGTTAGATTCATTTGGATATGTTTATGCAAGAGGATATGTCATTTTGACACCAAAAAATTTCACTATAAATAAATATGCAGGGTCAAGGAATTCCAAAGAAAAACCTTTTTATGACCTACCAATATTGTTCTAAAAAAATTCAAAGGAAACTAATTTTTACATACAATTTAACTGTTCATCGCACTTTTGTAGTGTGGCTTGTGCACTGCATTACATAACTTTTCAATTTCGTAAGTTTTCCCTGATCAACGCACTTCTCGCTTAGTGGAGACTATGTTGGTCCAGTGAACTTTCTCTTAATTTAGAGTGTGTTTGGGCATAAACCTCCAAGATGCCTCTTAATGCTAAGTGCATTGGGCATAATCCTCCAAGACACTTACAAGTTTATGCTGAAACCTTTGACTTTAACTTCGATCTCCAAGGAAATTATCACATTCTTTGACAACACTTTTGTACAATTCAACGTAGAACTAAGCCACTTTTCCAATGCAAAGAAGGCATATTACTAGTCAACGATTCTCAAAAGAACAACTCTTGTTTCTCAAGCTTGACCATGTGTTGTCACAATAAATTATTGGTTTGCAATCAACTAGAGTGGTGTGTTTCTCCTAACGCATTTACTTCGATGCACCAAGAAACATTGTTGCAATCCCAACTCAACAAGGGTGGGTATATTATATCATTGTTTTCATCAAGTTTAGTACCATGAAGTTAGTAAGGATCCACCATGCACAGTCAGGTATCGGCTCTTTACACACTACTCCACATGGCTTCTTTAAACTGAGGCAATCCACTCCAATGATAGGTCGATTCTCTTGACTCCAGTGTGGTGAGCCACACACAGGCTTCAACTTGTTCAGCTTCTTAAATCTCTTTTATGACACCAAATCCAAATTCGAATGGGTTTGTATCCATGCAACAACACTCCAGAAAGTAAAAGATGACATGCTCTTCCAAGTGAATATGAAAACAACTCTTCCAATCAATGTGGCTTCACAAATCTTCTTTCTCCATAGTCAGACAATGCTCAGATTTGCAGCCTTGATCTCCAACAGCACCCACATAGAGCATACACAAGCCACACAAATTTTTCACAGGCTGGTTGGCTCCACGCTCACCACAGCGCTTGCAGATGAACACATCCTTAGCTCCACATAGGCAAATTGTCCAAAAACAACATAGGCTTTATGCATCCTCCACAAAATCTCTAGATCTTATTGTTATGATCATCCTCAGCACATCAGGGGCACAACCCACATTCCAGGTTGTGACTCACAGTAGACAGGCTTCGATGGATCGTTTTGACTGCACGAAATTCCACACCAAAGTGACTGACTAACAAAGTTTGGACAAGGCTCTTGCAATAGCTTCTTCCAATAACAATTAAAACCACAACAGACTCAACCACCTCAAAAACTTAATCAATGCCTAAAGCTCTGATACCAAATTAAAAATAGGAAGGTAAAATTTGATGAATGAATCTGTCGCTCACAAGTGAGACGAGCTACACCTGGAGGTTGCCCAATAGCGTTGCCAAATCCTCATTAATCAAATAAAAATAAGATTACACATATCTTATAACAGTACATTTAGTTAGGGAGATGAAACAACTTCCTAGGAAATATGTTCTAAATCCTAAATACAAACACGGTCTAAACAATACAACAACCTCCATTATTTCCAAGTAGACATGTGACCATACATTATGACTATATAAGAAATACATTTTGCAATAAATAATTTGTGTTTTAATTTTAAAAAATTACAAAAATCATTTAATAAGACAAATATTAATTTTCTTTGTGATTAGTGGAATGGCAATTAGGACAGTCTTGTACTCACCTTATATAGGGTCGACTACATTCACTACTACTATAACCATTAGGTGTATCATGCTTGTTATGTCCACTGTTACTATAACCATTAGGCATATCATACTTGTTCCTAATGTAAACATAGGTTAATTTGAGGATCAAACCAAAGTCCACATAATGTTTTACCTAACACATTATATGCTTTACCAATACCAAATGAACTACTTTGGCCTGAGCTAAGATAGAAATTACCTTGATAGATAATGACATTAAAATGATTTAATGTTTCTTCATCTATAATGATAAAATCTTGATTTCCAAAAATTCTCTTATATTAAAAATTTTCATTCTTTTCTTAAACCAATTCAATATTAAATTTTACAACAAATTAAAATAATAATAATAATAATAATAAATAATTATTATATTATTTTTATAATAAATAAATAAAAAAGACAAAATATAATGATATTGTATTCTATCCCCGCATATATATAGATATTCTATTGTAATCATAATCATATCTTCTCCTTCCTCTTATACAGCTTGAGTGGGCCTAATGGTTAAGAGCATGTCTTTCCTTCTAAGAGGTCACAGGTTCAAAACCAGAGGGGGGTAGAGTATGTATGCCTTCATAGACTTAGCATTCAAATTGATGCGCAGAGGTGACCTTAAAAATGGATATTATTATTATTATTATTATTATTATTATTATATTATCATAATAATTTCTTCTCATTATAGATCCACCATAACTAATTATGTTGTAAGGCGTTTCCCTTTGAAATGAATTGCCCCAGCCGCCGCCGTGTCCTATTGTTCACCGTGGATTTGTGGTGTTAGACGATTGAATGAATTTTGATCGTTGATCGAAAACTGAAATAAAACTGAAATAAGTTATGAATAACAGAAAAACGGTTAATGAAGAAGTGTGTGAAATAAGTTATGAATAATAGAAAAAATGGGGAGAAAAGGAGCAGGTAAAGCTGTTAGGTATGACTCTGAGTCCCTTCATTGTGCGGGTTCGCATAGCACTTTCTCTTAAAGGTATTGATTACCAGTTCACATAAGAGAATCTCAGAGCTAAGAGCGAGCTACTACTGAAATCAAACCCTGTTCGCAAAAATTCCCAAAGATCCATATGACCAAGCCATTTCTCGTTTTTGGGCTGCCTTTGTAGACGATAAGGTAATTTAATTCATTCATTAGTAATCGCCTGCATTCATATCTCATCGATCCTTTCCTTGTCTGCTATTTGTGTCTTCGAAAGTTAAAAATATTATTTTTCTATTCAATAACCAATATACTCATGGTTTTAATGTGTGCCCCTCAGTTCTATCCATGTCTGCGAGGAGTTTTCACTGGCCATGGCGAGCAGCTACAAAAAGCAGTGGAAGATAGCGTTACAAACTTTCTTTTGATAGAGGAAGCGCTGCGAACCAACCAGTGCTTCGCAGGAAAACCGTATTTTGGAGGGGATCAGATCGGCTTGATTGACATCGCATTGGGTGGTTTTTCGGCGATTATCAAAGGCCTCGAGAAGGCTACCAATAGCGTTTTAATAGATCCAGAGAAAATGCCATTGTTGAGCGCATGGATGGATCGATTCTGTAAATCCGATGGAGTGAAAGAAGTGATGCCTGATTTTGCCAAGCAGGCGGAATTTATGTCCACTAGGAGAGCCAGTATGATCTCATCGCCTACAGCTAAATAGGGCAAACTTAGCACAGACAGAGGTTATATTTGTTAAAATACGTTAAATTTAGGTAGTCGAGTCAAGTTAAATTTAGGTAGTAGACCAATCCAGCCAAGCAGGCAGAATCTATATCCATTAGGAGAGCGAATATTTTGGGTATGATATCACCACCTACTGCAAATTAGGGCGAACTATGCCGGCCTTATAAACGGAGGACAAGCAGAGAGATTATATTTAAGATGAGTGTTATTCATAGTCTTTGTCTTTTTATTCATCTGGTCAAATTCAACTTTTGAAGTCTAGCTGTTTTATGTTAATTAGTTTGAATAATGTTTTGGTGAATCTCGCCGGTACTATAGAGAGCTTTCCTGTCTTCAATGTGTATTTTTTTATTCTGAACAAGTTTTTAATGAATCTCTCTGGTATTGTAGCTGTCATTCCATTATTCAATGTGCATTGATTACGGATGTAACAGAAACCATAATGAAAAGGAAGAATTGATATAGAATGTAATAGAAACCAAAATGAAATGCAATTAATTTTTTGGAAAGATCCTTTATAGCTAGCATAAAGTGTTGCATAGAATACAAAACTTGTGAAGAGTAATTTTATATGGGACCTTGCTGCATTTTGGAAACAATCCGGAATGTGAATGGTTCTCAGGACCATTTTTGGGCTTCAAATTCTGTTGTTGGTTCAATATTATGAGTTATCTCGGAACCATTTTTTAAAATAAAAAAATGCTTCTGTATTAATAAAAATTTAAAAAACAGATAGTAAATATAACATATTTCTTGATTACATGTGGCTTCCACAACATTCATTACTTCAAAAAAAAAAGTGAGGTCTTTTTCCTCCTAGTCTTAACGTCTAGTTTTATAATCTTAATCTCTTTAGTTCACTATCCAACATACTTAGTTCAGAAATTTTTTATGATAAAAAGAAAACTCAAAATGTGTTCATCTTCTTACAGTATTTATAATCCCTTTTGTCCTTCTTATCCGAGCAGTGGCATTAGCATCTAACTCTTTGAGAAGTTGATACTTCCAGCATTTACCTTAACTCCATGTTCAAGTGCGATAAAAAAAAAAAAAAACTTACCAGGATTTTTCCCAATACCTCTTTTGGACACTAAATGTGTAGTCCAGTGAAAAGGGGATGAAACCCCCAAAATATATATATATATATATATACACACACATTACAAAAATGTTGAGCAAATACATAACCAACCTACAACGTTGCAAAGGTATAACTATAGTTTATGTCAACTTAGAACCCTCTGTGAAAAGTAAAAAATCGTAACTGTTGGGTAAGGAAAACCTGGAAAAATGGTAGATTAATTATTAACAAGTGCAGAGTAGCCGAGACCCCAATCCATCAAAAGAAAAAAGGTGTGGTTGAAAACCTAACCTCTGACAAAAAAAACAAGGCACTGAATTAACAGAGCTCCGGTGAGGGTAGCAATGAAATAATGAAGGGTTCGGGGACAAAACCACTAATTGAGTGGAGCCTTTAGGTTGTGCCATGCCGACGCACCTCCCAAATGAGGGTCCTGAGTAAAATACCTGATATCAATGTCTTCTACCCAATGTGTGCAATGGGGTAGGAGTTACCTGAGCACACAAGCTGAATATGTCTCTCCCTCGCCGTGATTCAGGAAGAGTCACCTGCACAGACAGGGTAATTAACCAAGTAAATGCATAAACTCTCAAACAAATCGCCATTAAACTCTTAAAATGTCAAACAGGGGAGTTGTGCACTTTGAATACCTGCTAAAAGAAGCAATTCCTGTTGTTGAAACCCTCTATCGCCATGAAGTTGCAGAGCATCCAGCAAGGCAGAGCCACTTGCTCAGTTCATATCTCAAGAAAATTGTCATAAACCACTGAACGGTTTTGTCCAGTGAAAAGGGGATGAAACCCCAAAATACACACACACACCATATATATACACACATTACAAAAATGTTGAGCAAATACATAACCAACCTAAAGCATTGCAAACTTCGTTCTGCAAGGTATAACTATAGTTTATGCCAACTTAGAACCCTCTGTGAAAGGTAAGCAATCGTAACTGTAGGGTAAGGAAAACCTGGAAAAATGGTAGAATAATTATTAACAAGTGCAGAGTAGCCGAAAACCTAACCTCTGACAAAAAAAAAACAAGGGACTGAATTAACAGAGCTTCGATGAGGGTAGAAATGAAATAATGGAGGGTTCGGGGACAAAACAACTAATTGAGTGGAGCCTTTAGGTTGTGCCATGCCGACGCACCTCCCAAACGAGGGTCCTGAGTAAAATACCTGATATCAATGTCTTCTACCCAATGTGTGCAATGGGGTAGGAGTTACCTGAGCACACAAGCTGAATATGTCTCTCCCTCACCGTGATTCAGGAAGAGTCACCTGCACAGACAGGGTAATTAACCAAGTAAATGCATAAACTCTCAAACAAATCGCCATTAAACTCTCAAAATGTCAAACAGGGAGGTTGTGCACTTTGAATACCTGCAAAAGGAAGCAATTCTAGTTGTTGAAACCCTCTATCGCCATGAAGTTGCAGAGTGTCCTAACACTAAAGCACACGACAGAATGAGGCACAACTCCAGTACCAGGAAAGGAATTCGTTACACAACCTACTTATGTTTGCTCATGACCGTCAGATCTAGATTGATTGATCGCATGACTAATGGGAGCCCAAGTGTCCAAGCTTGGAGAACTTTCCAGATCGTGGCATAAAAGTTTAATAAAAGTTCAATGGAAATGTTTCCAAATCATATGATCGATATATTACAATTATAATGAGAATTCCAATGTAAATTTATGTTTCTAGTTCAAGCTCACATGCTTGGGAAAATGGACATTAATAATGTGGGCCATGTGGAGAACCTACATTAACTTAGTACATTGGAACTTAATTATTTAGATCCTCCTGGTGGCAATCTAATTATCATATGTATCGTTTCCATGGATAAATCATGTGATTGATGTGATGTTATTAATTCTAAATGTAACTAAAGTGAACTGTAATGCACTCATGTGTATTTAAGTCAAGATTGAGTATATGAAAAATTTAAGGGTCATGTATTAAATACTAATAAAAGAATTCGTTGTGGAACAAAGTATTTAATCTTTGTTACCAGAGGATTAAGTAAAATTCAAGATCATGTTTGTTTTGGGTTTTACAATGCACACTACCCGCATAAAGTCTTATAGTTTTACAATGCTCACTCGCAGGATGAAGTTTTATGGTTTTAGAATGCTCAATTTCCGCATAAAGATATGGTTTCCACATGTTATTGTGAGAGATTCTCAATGATACTTCAATCTCTTTTTCAATGAAGATAAGTTATTGTAGCATGTACCGCTAATCAATGCCAACGGCATGTCCGTGTTTATTTCAAAATGCTTTAATGTATCTAACATTATCTTACAATATAATCTGAAAGATGACCCGTTGATCATAACAAACCATAGCAGCTAGATTCTTTTAATGTCTTAAAAAAAACAATGAATGCAACTTTGTGAGAGAAAAATGGCATTGCCACAGTAATATAAATCATAGCAGGATCGTCATTCATATATATATGGATATAACAAGTATGTACTATAGAGATTTATTTATTTCAATGATAACTTGAGATTCTTCTATATGTAAATGAAAAATTAATAGATCAATTTAATCTTAATTTTGACGGATTTGATTATTTTTAATAATGAAATATTTTTATTATTTTTAATAATGAAATATTTTTTAATGATATTATTTTAAATTTAAATTTAAATAAAATTTATATTTTCATAATATATTTTAATTAAAATAGGAATTAAAATAATTTTTATTAATATTTATAGATATTCTATTTAAATTTCATATTAACATTAAAATAATTATACATGTTTAATTATTTTATTATTTATATAGAATTATGAAGGAATTATATATTTCTTTTATATTAGGTTATAAAAAATAGATTTCAATACAATAAATAGTTAAAAGAATTAATTAATCTATTTCTCTCTTATCAAATAATGTAAAGTTAGTTAAAAAATTAATTAATCATTCTCAATAAAATATCTACTTCTCTCCTATCAAATAGTGTAAAGTAAAGTTGCTAAGTGGCTAAGTAGCTTTATTGATATATCTATTTTGTAGCTTTACTTTAAAATAATGTACAAAAACATGTTCACATAAACAAAAACAACTACATGACATTACTATTATTTACAAAATAGCCATATTTGAATACACATAACTAATCGTTTCAAGTATAACTCATTATCATCCACCCTAGCTTTCAACAATGTCCATTCACATGTTGCTAATTTTCCACACACTACTATTATTTACAAAATATCCATATTCAAAATACACATAACTAATACTTTCAACTGTAACTCATTATCATCCACCCTTTCTTTCAACAATGTCCATTCACATGTCGTTATTCTTCCACAAACTATTATTATTTACAAAATATCCATTTTCAGAATACACATAACTAACTATTACAATTGTAACTCATTATCATCCACCCTTGCTTTCAAAAATGTCCATTCACATGTCCCTATTCTTCCCCACTCTATACTATTCTTCCCACTCTATGCTTTATTGTGTTTCTTTTGCAACATAAATTACAAATGCTAGTTATATGTATAAATAAATTATATTAATAATATTACGAGATAAATTAGTTATTATATAACTAAATGTTCAAACAACGATATATGATATATAACTATAGGTATGTGCCCATCATAAAATATTAAATTATATTTTAACAATTAAATTGGATGGGATGGAATCAAATAATTGTAAGAAAATATTACAATTTCATCTCTATAAAGAGAGAATATAACTGTGTTTATTTATAAACAGTTAGAGGGAATATAAATGTGTTCATAAACAATTTGAGATCTATATTACAGGTTTTACTATATAATTTCAAAAATATAGAAAGTAGATTACGAAAAGTTATATTTATGTTTTTATTAAAAAAGATGGATAGTTAATTAAATAAAAAAAACATATTAATACAAACAACAATTATTGTAGTATATTTATATAACGGTTGGTTTCTTTAAAAAATTATATAACTTAGGTTCACTAATTTTTATTAGAAATTTCAGCTTTCACCAAATGATTAATATTTATCATAAAAAAAACATATCATTTGAGATTTCATCAAATAATTAATATTCATCATATTATAATGTATTCTAAATTATAATAATTTATAATAAAAGATCTATCCTTATGACACAATAGTATTATATTTATGATTTTGTTATTACAAACCCATGTAATATGGTAAATAACGAATTGAAAATATCTAAAAATAAAATTTGTATCAACATCCTGCTTTATAACCACTTATATCCCTGTAATGGTGATGATGCAGTAGAAATAAAATTTGTATCAACACCATGCTTTATAACCAGTTATATCCCCATAATGGTGATGATGCAGTAGACTTCATTGTTCAGGGTGGTAATTTTTTTCATTCTTTAATGGTTATATATTTTGTAATTTAATGATACACATGAAAATTTCCATATTAGAATTGGTATTTACATTATTTTGATGTAAATTAATGCATGTATTATTATATAGGTCATTAACTTCAATAAACTAAACATAATTTTCCAATATTATTAAATAGTATTTCTAAATCTTAATACTGCAAACGGTTATATTAAATCTACACACTTACTGTTATATTAAATCCACACACTTATTAGATGTAAACATTCATTATAAAAATAATAATTTATATCTAAACATTCATTATAACAACAATAATTTACAAATAGATAACATTAAAATCAATATTTTTTATAATATAGATAAGAGTAACAAACAAATTAAAAAATATTGACAAATAAAACTAATTAAAAAATTGCAATACACTCCCATACAAGTATTTATTAAAATGTGTATGATGTTTCATATGTCTATACATGTATAGATAAACTCGATGTGTAATTTTATTTAAATGAATTTAGTAGGAAAAATAGGATGTTATTTTTTTCAAATGAGTCATGCACCTTATCATATGTGATTGTAGTACATTGAAAGTTAGTTATTAATTTGTGTTTAGGTCAGATTTTAGCAATCAATTTATCTGTTAACTATTATTAATTTTATATTGACCATAACAAGTTATAAGGTTTAACTTTATAAATAATTAAGGTATTTTTTTCTTTAATTTAAACAAATAAGTTAGCATTTCATTGGCTTCAAAATTTGATTGGCTTCAAAATTTGTATGTTTGTCTTATTTCAAGGTTTTTGACATAGGTACCATGTTGCCCATGAAATTTGCTCACACTGAGAACTCGTTGGTTTTCAATGAGATTACCAATTTTCACAGGATCTTGTAATCTAATTAAACAAATTGATAAAAGTTAATACATATATGAACATATTAATGTAACTGAAAGCCTATTTCTTTCATGTCAGCCAAGTGTTTTAATCGACGCTCTGAGATAAAGGATGAGGTTGTTCTAGTTGGGTATCTTGTGCTCAAAGCTCTTACTTTGCCCATGTTCTGATGATGTATGTAAATGTGAATGTTAGGAAGATACATGCCAAGGAAGATGCAATGCTTATAAATTTTACTATTTTCTACTACATTTTTGTAAGTAATAAATTCATTTTAAACTCCAATTATATGTTTCTTGCATTCAATTTTTGTAAAATTTACATAAATTTATTGTGAAGAGAAAAAAAATTATATTACTAAACAATGTTTTATATATATATATATATATATGAATACATCTAATCATGGTTATGGTTGTTCTATTATGTATGAATCCAAAATATCATAATACATGGTGACAGTAACACCAGATAAACTAGCATTAGATTTATAATTTTTTGTAATCCACTAGAAAGGAGGGATCTTTTGATGTTGTTTTGGAATTTGAAGTAGTGAAAGAAATAGTGTTTCCTTAGACATTAAGTAATTGAATAGATATTTTCATTATTGAGAATAGTAGGATATATCTACATTGCAACGTTTGAAGTTTGTTTCTATGATATGAGATTCAAAATACAAGCCTTTAAATAATTATTAAGTAATCAAATAAGTCTTATTTTCTTAATTAAATTAAAATTTTGTTGGTGCATACTCAAGATATTTGTTAATTGTAGTTAAAAAAAGGTATTTACATATTACAACAGTTTCATCTTAAACAAACTTTTCATGTTAATTCTTTTTTAATAATCATATAATTTTATTTTTCAATAAATTTTATAAATGTAACTAAATATTCAGTGATTTTTTAAATTAAATTTATAATAATAATAATAAATTTGTAAATAAAATTAACTGAATATTATTTTAAATAATTTACTAAAATAGGCATTATGATTTTAATTTTTGTTTTTAAATTTGCTATGTGAAAAATTTATATCTATATTTTAAATTAATTTCAAATATTTCATTTTATATTTTATTATATAATAATTTATTATATGTATATATATATATATATATATATATATATATATATTTAAAAATTCATCAAAATAGTTAAACACTTCTATCATTATCCAAATTTGTAGATTGTTATTTTCACGATCGTGTAGCATATATATATATATATATATATATATATATATAGCGAGAGAGAGAGAGAGAGAGAGAGAGAGAGAGAGAGTGGGGGGATTGCGCTGCATTCAGTAGCACTTGTTTACATCAGGAAATCACCTTTAAGAAATTATGAGTAAATATAAGTTATTTTCAATTTTTTATTATAAACTACATATGTGTAGATAAGAAATCAAGATGCCTAATAATTTATCATAATTCAATATAATTCAATCATATATATTTCAAGTAAATATAGAAATCTAATCCAAATACATTTGTTTAAATTAGATAAAAGAATGGCATTGCCTCATATTATAACCTAAATAAGAGGAATAGTTGCAATGCAACATAGTCTCTGCATCTACCACTAATTAAGTGGGGTCCACATTTCACTTGCATTTACATCTCCACGCATGCTTGCTTTGCATAGCTTCCTTCGCATAACCACCTTCGCATAGCTTCCTCCACACTTTCTTCCTCTGTATAGCTTCCTCCACACACGCTTCCTCCGCACAGCTTTCTTCACACACACTTACCCTCACAACTTCCTCTGCACACGTTCTGGACTAGACTCCACCAGTGTGAGTAACTATTATACATCCTACTCTTTTTTCTCACCCTACTTGTTGTGAATGATTCTAAAATTAGCATTGTTCCACATTGAAAGCCCTGCCACCATACATGTATGATATTTAGTATTAACTTATTAAATATTGAAGATATTCCATGCATGGCAATGAAATATTTTCAGTTTCTTTGTTCTATGAACAGAGTTCCCTTATTATAATTTTCTAGATTACAAAAATCATGGTAGAAAAGTTATCTAAGAGCTCGATTTTTACATCTAGAATATACAATAAGTAGTGATGCATCTAGGTAGACATTCTGATAGCCCCAACAATGGTGCTCTTATGAAAATGCATTTTAAATATTTTTACAGAAAAATAAAAATTAAAAAGGGGATTGTGTCAAGGGATATGGATTCTGAGTTGAGGAGGAGGTTGCTTGCTTGGGATCAATGAGGTTTCTTGTGTAGAAAAATTAACTATTTTTGGAAAACCATTAACGGTTGGTTGGTGATCTTTAATGAGTTGATCAGGAAAAATTAGGTTGCAAAATAATAAGTACACAAGACAATGTTGCCTTGGAGAACACTCACAAGGAAGAAAAGGCATATTTTTTAAGGATGACAGTGCTGACAATAAGGACAAGAAGTCAATTATTTTGTAGAAAAGTAAACAATAGAAGAAAATAGGGCATTTAAACTCATCTAGATGCAATTATAGAGAGCAGGGAGCTTGAATTCAAGTAAGAATTCCCACAGATAGAGAACTGCACAGGAAGAGGAGGAACAACAAGGAAGGTTGCACATGAGAAGAGAAGAGAAGACAGTGAACTGAATTCAGTTAGAAAGATGGGTATATAGATGGTTTCTTCTTGGTGAGGAGAAATGGCTCTAGAGTCTTTGTAAAGCTAGAGGGTGGAAATGGGCTTTCTCTAGATTCCCTTAGTGGTGTGGGTGGAGGATTGTGTCCTTGGATTCCTAGAGGGAGAATCTCTAAAAGCTTCTTAATGTTGGATTTACAGTGGGTTCTAGATTCCCCTAAGTGGGTGGAACCACTGTGTTTTTATTTAAAGGGTCGAGATTTACTCTTTGGATTCCCTTGGAATTTTTCGGGTGGAGGCAGCTAGCCTCTGGATTCCCTATGTTTTTACTTGACTGTTGATGGGTTGGTGGGTGGAGGAAGGAGATCCTCTAGAGTCCCTATTTTAGCCAGAAGTTTATGTTTTGATCCCTAAAGTAATCCCCTCAGTCTTTGGAATCTGGTTCAGGGGTGACAGCCACAAGTGATATTGGTAGCAATTGTCTACAGTTGGGTGGAGATTCCTTCTTCCACACTCGGTTGCCCAAATCTTTCAAGATAAATATCCTTGTGTATTTGCAATGCCATTGAATATTTATTGCATTTACAGGATTGAATTTGTATTTATATCTGTAATGAACACAAATGTTGCATTTCTAACTAGACCTGGTGTTACATAAAAATATTTCTTGCTACATTTTTTCTTATGATTTTGAATGGTATCATTTGTGATGCCTTTGCATAATAATTAGGATCGTGTTGCATTTCTAGTTGAAATGGTGTGTTTATGGAATATATGAATATATCTCTGATATGACAGAATTAAAACATACATAGTAAAGCCTTGAAGGCATTAAAAAGGGTCCATAAGGATCTGAACCAATCCATGACAGTATTCAACACAAGAATCTCTTGTATTTATGAATAATGGTTATAATGGAGATGCCTAGTTGATAGGGTTTGTATACATATGTTGGCTATAAGCCTTTTATAGTTTACAGGGAATTGTGTTAATGTTGGGGATAATTTTCTCTCTTAACCATAATAACCCTTGATTCAGCAGCAAAGGCTACTCCAACGTTCCATTTTTAACAATCGTGGAGGTCTTGAACAAGCTCCATAGGGTAGCTAGTGAAGGCACTGCAATCTATAGGGCTGCTAAGAATCATTGGGGGTTCTTTGACATGTGGTAGGAGAGGCGGTAGTCCCTCAGTAATTCATTTCTTGTCCAAAGGAGAGGATGGGCAAAAATTTTCCAACACTTGTCATGCATGGAATTCCTTGTCCAATAACGGGGAGTACCAAGGGGCTAGAAGCTTTTTGGAGTGACTCAGTCGCAAGCTCAGGAGGATAGCATCAATGGGTTCTTAGCAAGCCATGATGGCCATGGTGGAACGTTGGCATAGGTCCAGTCAATCACAGAACCATCACAACCAAGTCATGGATGAATCCATGTTAAAAGGGTTAAGTTATGATCAGAGCATGTTACAACGAGATCAAGTGGGCCTTAGTCTATAAGTTTATTTATATAATTATATAAGACAAGTCAGATTGGAAAACCTAGACATGGAAGCCATATATTAGCTGTCGATACTCCTTTCTTATCGTTATTGGCCAAAGAAAGGGTGACATGGTTAGAGTCTCTATCTCGGAAGTTTAATTTGCATATCGAAGGGGAATGGAAGGGATAACATTAGCTGAGATGCGATGGAAGCCACATTGGCCCAAAGGTTATGAAATTGAATGAGAGGAGGGCCACTTAATAAGTTGGTTTAGAAAGCTAATTCCGATCATTCAGGAGGATGCATGAGGAAAGGGCGTCAAGATGACAGGGCACTGGGCTAGCTATGCCTCCAAATCAAAAGCGTAGGGACATCCCATTGGTTAGGAGTAGGGCCCTCATAAAAGTCTCCATGTGTCACGATGGTCCCTGCTTAGAGGTGTAAAGGATTGCAATGAAAGAAAGTGTTGGGACCAAGGTTTCAGGATGGTGTTTCTGAGGGGGTCTTGCCCGGCTAGTTAAAGAGTGGAGCTTAATGAGAGCTCTGAGATAAAAGCATTGAGATGACATGTCCTAGTGGTCCCCACCCAAAGGTATAAGGGAGTGCAACGAGGGAAAGTGTTGGTACCAAGGTTTCAGGGTGATGTGTCCCAGAATGTCTTGCCTGATTAGTTAAAGAGTAGATTTTAACAAGAGTGTCAAGATAAAATCATCGGGATGATGTGGAGGCCCACGACTAGAGAGGCTTGAACAAGGATTAAAGGTCTGGGACCCTACACCAAATGGACGGTTAAGATCCCATTTAGTGATCGGATGATATATTTGGTGTTGCAAAACCCTTCCCCGGTGTCATCTGAGTGGAGGTAAATGGTTTGGCGCAAATAATGCTAGCGATCGAATGAGTGGAACTGCCATGGATCGTCTGATGGAGGTAGAACCCGGGGCTAGAACCATGATTACATCAGGGTACCTGCCTAGTAACCATTGGTTATGTTGACCCAGTGTAATCCAACCTCATCCATAGTTCTCCCCACTCAATTTATGGTTGTTGGATTTGGTCGTGAACGAAGGGACCTGCCAGGGTATTTATGACGGGATGTATCTATATATATAAAATAAGAAAGATGAATAATAATAATAATAATAACAAAAAGAAAATAGCTAATCCGATTTCTCTAACAGCATAAGAGAAGTTGTATTATCCATAGCAACCAACCCCATAGGGTAAGTTGGGTGTGGTGGTTACAGGTGGTATCAAAGCATCCAAGTTTAGAACTTGGACTGGATGGGCTCTATCATGGGCAAGTAAATAATTTTTAGAAATTAGCTAAAAAAATTATTTAGGTGTTAAAAGTCGATATAATATTTAATTGTAGGCTTAATATGTGGAATTAACCTTGTACCTTATTTAACTTGGAGGAAAACCAAATAGTGATGTTTTCCATTTCCATAAAGCAATTAACAATTGTGATAATTTGTGAATTTTGCATACCTATGCATTACAATTAATGATTTGTTGTTTTTCTATAAGCATGCACTAAATTCGATTGTTTTTTGTAGATGGCCATTACAGTGGCTTTGTAAGTGTGGGAACATGGGCATAATTGTGTTGTTTAATTTATAATTATGCACTAATAATTGATTTTGCTTGAAAATATGATAAAATTTTGAGTATCATGGGTATATTAATATGTTGATTTTATCATAGCAGAAACATCCATGACAACTCCATGAATGCAAGGTTCATGGTCATTATTATGTTTATTTGTTTATCACATGGAAAATATAATAGTGTGTGTGATTGGAAGAACATCACAAGCACCATAAGATAGAGGCAAAGCAGGGATGAGGACTAGAATGTTGTAGTACAACTCAAATCAGTTATACAATGGAAGTGATGAGGTCAGGGCTAATGAAGAAGAGAGATCAGTTAACCAAGGGGGAGGGAATCACTCTCTAGATTGGTTATATACTCCGAGAAGCCTAAGGGCTGAAGTTAGAATATTAAAAACAAATAATGAAAGGTTGGTAAGAGTTCAAGGGATACAAGTTGATATCATGCAGTCATTCTCCAAAGTTTCTTAGATTTGTAGAGGTAAAGACAACCTGATATGAGGGATATTCATAGATACAAGAAGAGTGCTAATGAGTCAGAGGAAAATGCAAATGGGCAAGATGGTAGTAGGTCCAAGAAGAAATATAAGCTTTAAATTGAGGATAATGTGAAGGGAGATTCACCATTGAGCACCCCAAGAGGAGAAACTAGCACGCATGTGCATCATTTTGGTAGAACATCTAGTTCTGCTACCAAGAGGCTCCACCATCACTCTTTTCATAACCATCACCATCATTTAGGAAGCAAGGAAAAGGATTACATGCCTGGTGAATTCAAGAAAGCCAAGCCACCCATATTTGATGGGGACATGAAGAAATCCAAAGAAGAAGAAGCTTGGTTTTTGGGCATGAAGAAAATTTTTAGAATTTATGAATATTCTGAAAGCATAAAAACTAGGATTTCCATCTATTACTTAAAAGGAAAGGAAGATATATTGTAACACCCTCCTCCCACATTTACCTAAGCTAACCGGTCCACTGGGGTAAACATGTGATAAAGAGTTACTATGATATGATTCGACTCCCCAAGTACAGTTAAGGAAGTGGAATCGACAAACCAAAACCAAATTGACCTTGCTTGGGAGCTACAGGACCACCAGAGGCTAAAACCACTCCAGGTGCCCAACCTTTGATTTTTACTTTTGACTAAATTGGACCCCCATTCACTCCCATAACAATCCCTCCAAGTGGTTTTAACCCTCTATTCTCTCCCACAATAAGGAATCCATGCGACTACGACCTTTTTCAGGCAATTTTGTGCCAATGACCCCAAATTCTGAGCAAATTTTTCAAGGCTAGGACTCAGTCCTCTACCTAGAACTTGATGAAACTCTCAAAGATTATAATTAACAATAAGACAATGCCTCTAATGCAAAACTTGAACAAGGACCTAGCCTCACTCATCCTAACCATGACAGACATTTCGTCAAACATATCATAAACATGTAATATATAGGTCATAACAACATATCTAAACATAGGGATCGCATAGTTATTTGAGAATCGTCAAGGAGGATTGATGCCCTCTCATGTTAGTTTCATTATCATCTGTTAGGTCATTCATTCATTAACATTTCATCTACTAACCAACACATGATGAGAGCCATAACTCAATATTATCATAAAACCATACTTATAACCAACATATAGCCAAATAAATAACAACAATAGAAAAACCATCAAATCCATATAATAACAAGTACATTTACACACAAAACCTAAAACCAAGGAGCTCTTATTAACATATGAAAATCGAACCAAGTCAGGGACTTCCACATACCACCTAACCATAGATTAGGTTGAACCAAATCTCTCTTTCAGCCATTCACCCCCGCGTCATATTCCAAGCATGAATGTGGGATCTCA
Source organism: Pinus tabuliformis (assembly GCA_031772625.1). Classification (NCBI taxonomy): domain Eukaryota; kingdom Viridiplantae; phylum Streptophyta; class Pinopsida; order Pinales; family Pinaceae; genus Pinus; species Pinus tabuliformis. Next base: position 825,558,149 of record CM062817.1, read on the forward strand.
TGGAATAAACCAAGAAAAGTAAACTAGGGCTTCAAGAGGCCAAACCACCTCAACCCTCAACCAGTGATTCCACCTCATGGTTGAACATCACTAACCATCACTAGATCGGTCTCTATCCAAGTTGTCCAGGGCTCCAGAGCATTTTTTCCAACCAAAGCTTCTAGGACTAGTAAATCAATCCAAAGTTGTCGCCAAGCTCCAGATTGTTCATCTAACCAAATCTTCCAGGTTTAGTAACTCAACCCACTTATGGCTTCAGAGCATTTTTCCAACCAATATTTCTAGAACTAGTTACTCAACCCAAGTTGTTATAGGACTTCCAGAGCATTAGTCTAACCAAGGGTCCAGGAACTAGTAACTCAACCAACAACCAAAGGAACATGAACACTAACTTGAAAACAAAGATAAAACCCACAACACCATGGATATCTGAGAAATGGAAAGGCTATGCAAAACCACTTCCAATCCAAGCAATCCTACATGTCAATGATAGATCATAACCAATAAACTACATGCATGCCAAAACTAGCAAGGAAATCATACATGCAATTTGGTACCTGCAAGAAAAACCCATTGTAGTTGTTGATCTCGTTGTCCTCTTATGCTCTACTTCTTTTCCTTTACCTCCTTGCTCCAAATCCCAAGTATTCCACACTCCTCCAACGATGCTCCAAGAAGACTTTATGTCTAAGAGTATGAGAGAGAAAGAATAGAAGAGAGAGCTCCAAGCTAAAATTGACAAAAGGTTGAACAAACAAAAAGCCATGAACTAATCCTCAGAAGCCTTTTTATCATTGATGCCTCTATTTTCTTCATTTTCCATTATGTTTTCCTTCATTTTCCTCCTCTCATGCAACCTATGAACTTTCACCTTTATTTTCTCCTATTTTCTATTATTTTCATAAATAAAATGCCAATTAATTCCTCATGCTTTTCTAAATCCTTTTCCATTACCTTTGCCAATTTCGATAGCCTTTAATAAATCACAAGTGATCCCCGTCACTATGTTTCTTTCCCAACATTCAGCTTGTAATACATGTCCCATGACCTTGGTTATTGTTTTTCCTTTATTAACTATATTACATGGATTTTTAACCCGGGGTTGTTACATACCCCTCCCCCTTAGGGAAACACCATCCTTGGTGTTCAATGAAACCTAAAACCAATAAGACTGTTGAAAAGAAAAACATACTACCCATCAAATCAATGTGACAAACATAACAACATGACACCCATACTACTTATTGGGGCTTTATAACACAGCTCGCTGTGGTATTTACAATGATAACCATATATAAATATGTACATATACCAAAACTGCTTTGCCTCAACTAGAAAACTATGAAGGATACATAGCCTGCATATGATCATTCATCTCCTATGTAGCTTCATTGGGCCCAAAGTGCTTCCACTGCAATTTAACCTACTCGAATGCTTAGTTCTGGAGCATGAACATGTCTCTCTATAAAATGCATTGAGGCTCCAGCTGAAATTCTCCTTCTGCTTTCACCTACAATATAGACTAATCAATAACATGATCAAAATCTTTCACATATCCTTGAAGAAATGAAACATGGAATTTCATTGTTGGAGGCAATGCATGTCGATAGGCTACTTATCCAATCCTCTCAAGAATCTTGAAAGGCCCGCAATACCAAGGTGTCAGCTTTGCAAATCACCCAATCCTCAAGGAGATCTTATTGGGCTTTATGCACAAGTGCACATGTTCCCCAACCTGAAACTCCTTAAACAACCTGTGCTTATATGGATAAATTTTCTTCATGTCCTAAGCTACCTTTGGATTCTTCTTGATTACCTGCATTTCTTATTCCATCTTTGCCAACATGGTTGGTCCTATCAATATCCTGTTCACTGGATAACTCCAACTAATCAGAGTATTACAACTCCTCCCATAGAGTGCCTCAAATTAACTCATCCTCAGTGACTCCTGATACTTGTTATATGAAAACTCAGCTAGTGGAAGATACTCTTCCCACTTCTGTTGTTAATGCATCACATACATCCTCAATATGTCCTCCAAGATCCTATTGACCCTCTTTGTCTATCCATTTGTCTGCAGATGATAAGTTGTATTGAAGGCCAACTCCAGGGAAAATTTTAAGAACGCCCCGAAATTTATATGTAATAAATGGGTGAATCCCCATGATACATAGGAAAAATGGAAGGCAATTTTATTAATAATATAATATGTAAATATAATTTTTTTAGCGAATCTCTCAACAAATTATATTATCTTGTAAAATCACGGTGAATCACTAGTGAAAAATGGCGAATCACTAGTACAAAATGGTGAATCGCTAAGAAATACAAGTGTTGTTATAGTATCTTGTCACCAAGAGGGTATTCAAGAAGAAACTGTAAAAGAACTTGACAACATTGTTGGTGAATTAGACGATCTTGACTATCTACCATCAAGCACGTCACTCTAGTGACTAAATCATACAGATCTGGAACTAATTGTTAAAGTCAGTTGATGTGTAATTATTTTTTCTTGTATTGTTTCATTGATTGCAAACAATTAATCATTAGCATACTTAACACCTTTTAGGTGGCCACCATTGATCTGCTATTTTGTATTTGTGACACATATAGCTTGATTATAGAGATGAGTATTCTTGTTTTATTTGCATCTTCATATAAAAGTCGTGAACTTTTTTCTTCACCATGCATATTCCATGTCCTACACTTGAGGCACTCGGTATGAGGTCATCTACTGCAGATGGCATAGTGATCATCAATCCTTCCTAGTTTTCTCATATACTTCTTCTGACTTTTGACAATAATATTTCAATAGCCAGTTAAATGCAGAAGTTGTTGGAAAGTTTGAAAACTCCATTAGTGTGTAGATTTATTGTGAAACAAAAAGGTCAGCAAAATCTTACTTGTCACTAATACTTGTGATTTTGTCAGACTTTGTACAATATTAATGACATTTTGCTGGGTAGAATGGGTTATTCTTTGAATTTGGATAGAAGTTTTCCCTTCTGGTGGAATTTAAATGCCTTCTCTTAGTAAAATTCATACCACTTGTTGGCACCCTATTTTTCCTCTATATTTCTGTCACTCAAAAGATCAAATCTTGTTGGACAAGTTTCTTCATGCTAGCCTACACTACTAGAGATTCCTTTCAAACTTTTGCTATTACATGAGCCCAGTCATTTCTTTCCACATACTTATCTCTGGAATAGGCTCTCTTCGAGGTTCTCCAAGCTAATGGCTCTAATGTCCATTTTATAATTTTTCTTGAAACTTTATGAAAATTTAAACTGACCTTTCATTAATGTCCTTTCTTGCAACAACCATTGATGCATTTTTTAAACTATCAATATATAATATTTGAACTCGAGAAAGCTTCCATCTTTGTCAATCCTGATCATTATGTCTTCCATGGACATAAAAATTTGAAATTCTAGTGCCCATTGTTATGCAAATCTGACAAGGAATTATTGTTGGTGTTCTTCTGAAAGCCTTGATACCTAGTCAATCTCATAATCAATTATCCTGGATGGGATATGAAATTCCACTTTCTCCATATAAGTCCAATGAGGTTGGAAACACTCTCAAACACCTAGAAAAAATTAATGGTAATGTTAAAAAAGTGACATTATTTGGACATTCTCCAAACAATCATAAATGAGACTGTTTGGATAGAAAAGTAGAAATAAATGAGAATGTCTCATTTATGACTGTTTGGAGAATGTCCAGAGAATGTCACTTTTATTTTAAGAATTTGATATTGCCCTTAATTTCCAAGGTCACAAACTACTCAAATTTCTATCCCATACTTTTATTTTGTCTTAAAGGGTTGTTGAACAAAAAAAATGGGGGACATGGCACCCAGGCATCCCCTCCTAGAGTTGGTGGGGAGACGGGGAGGGGGTGCCTAGATACACCCCTTTTGGGGAAATGTGTACCCCACATTGGGAAATGTTTCCCTTGGTCCCACGCATAGCATGAGATACATGGGGGGCATGTCCCCGTGGCACATTAGAGATAATATGCAACAATAAAAAATCCAAGGTGGTTAAAATGTCGAAGCAGGCATCTTTATAGATACGAAAACATGCATTCCCCAAATTTTTAGAAAATTAAAAATATACATAAACCATCCAAAATTTTAAACTAACAGTCTTTCTTCATTGAAAATAAAGTTGAAATATAACATACCACATACCAATGTGACATATATGATCTCATCATCTTGATTCCCTCACTAATCTTAGGAGAATTCTTAGTGTAAAAAAAAAAAAATTCAACACACAAGTTTTTAACACGAAAGAACAAATGAAGCAACATGATATCAATTAGAGACATTTGAAATCATAAATTAAAAGTATAGGCTCATGGTCTCAATATATTTATGTAATTTCATGTCCACCTTCATCGCTGACATGAGTATATTCACGTTGGCTTCAAGATAATTTCTCAAATCCTCTATCAAAGGATCATCTATGTCAGAGAATGAAGCCTTAGGATCCCCTTAGTTTTATATCATGAAATTTACATTGATAGAACTATCTGTGTCCTTTTCCACATCATCAATGTAAGCATATGTCAAAGATGATTTATCATTTTGCTTCCAATCATTGAACATGACAGTAGAGTTATGTTTAGTGCACATGATATTCTCACTAGATTCATTTGAACGGTTTTCTAATTTTCTCTTTTTATTTGTAGCATGCATATGTGAGTTGCTGAGGAGTCGCCTTGCATTAATATTCCTATTGTTAGATGGAAGGGTATTCTTATTCTCAATATATTTTCCACGCATAGGACACTGAAATTGCAGCCTGTTGGTTTTCCCATATGGGTTTCCAGGTTCAAAATATATCGTCTATGATGCATTTGAGTATATTCAGGTTGGGTTCAAGAGAATTTCTCAAATACTCTATCAAAGGATCATCTATGTCAGAGAATGAAGCCTTAGGATCCCCTTTGTTTTCTACCATAAAATTCACATTGACAAAACTATCTATGTCATTGTCCACATCATCACTGTAAGCATATGTCAAAGATGATTTATCATTTTGCTTCCAATCATCAAACAGGATAGTAGAGTCATGTTTAGTGCATATGACATTCTCACCATATTCATTTGAATGGTTATCTAATTTTCTCTTTGTATTTTAATCATGCATATGTGAGTTTCTTAGACACTATTTTTCCTTAATCTTCCTATTGTTAGATGGAAGGGACTTCTTATTATCAATATATTTTCCACGCATAGGACACTGAAATTGCAACTTGTGAAAGGACATAAGAGATCTCTGAATACATTCCAATAGGAAAGCAATCTTTTGATCCATGCAAATTTTCAACTTCAATGTCTTCAAAATTTTATAGTCCCTTGCTATCGAGTTGGTGAATGGAGAATGTAAATATACTCCTTAAAACAACTAAAAAAATGCTTCTAGCAACTAATTGATATGAATTCATTAAAGTGACAGCACATGAGATATCCACCAACCCAAAAAAGGCACGTCATTGTTGTATAAAAACCTATGACATCTTTTTCTTCCCCCCTGCAGTGCTACAAGGGAGTTCTAGTTACCAGTTCACATTGTTACTCTGCAAGCGGCTTCAAGGGCATAATATTATGAATGGCATTGTACTAGACTGAATATTTTTGTTATATGTATTAGTACGCTACATTTGGAAACTTGTATTGACCACTAAAGGATAAATATTGTTAGCTTTTTGCTTTCCTCGGTATTAAAGGGCAAGACATAGACATCCCCAATCAGAATAATTAAAATTGTGTTCAGATTTTAATATTCTAGGCCAGCCCAACTTGTGTATATATAGACAATTCAAGTCCCCTTGTGTGGATCACTAATTTGAGGTTTGTATTTGCCTTCTTATAGGTTAATGGACAAGACAATCTTAGCTTCTCATCTGCCTCATTCTCTATGTATGTTCTTCTACTACACCGATAAAGATCTCTGGTATCATCATCAGTAATATTTCATTATTCATCAACACTTGCTAGGATAAGTTCCTAAAACTTTATAGTTTAATTGGGGGATATAATTTTAAATAGAATTATGGAATCAAAAGACTTCGTAACAATAAGTCTTGTATTGTTGAAGGGATTTGAGAGTCCTTTGGTCTAGTCCCTTAACGAATAAAATTGAACTTACTCCAATTCCCGCATTCCAACCTTTTTCACTATATAATTAAGCAACACTTTTCTCCCCTTGCTATAATTTCATCATCCCTCCAAGTATGTTATCATTTGCATCCTAGTATAAGGAACAATATGACTAAGCAAAACTATTTTCCCCTTGTTGTAATTTTATCATCCCTCTAGAGATGCTACCATATGCAACCTAGAATGAGAAACTAATAGTGTTCCAAGATGGCCCCATACAGTCTCTTTAGATGCAGTCGATATTTCTACACACACAAAAACATAGAGACAAGATTTAGTACATCCTTGGAATTTTCTCTTTTAGAGACATGGAAATTATTCTTGCTTAACTTTGTAAAAAAAAGAAATACATGATATAATAGACTCTACAATTAGATTGATAGAAAGCATGCTCATTTATGTTATTGATATTGAAAAGGTTAACACTCTAATTCTACATCACATTGACTTAAATTTGTATTATTTTTGGATATCCTGCTAATATAAATTTAAATTTAAATAACCATATGATTTTTGTAACTTTGAAAATTGTAGAAATATCTCTATAGGTAAAATAGCTTTGATACCATGTAGAAATTCTCACTGTAGATCACCTGATAATGCAATATACTAAAGCAAAATACTCGATCTACTTCTACAAACAAACTTGTGAAAGCTTAATCGATTTTGAGCAAGATCAAATAGAACACATATAACAGAGAAGAAGAAATCATAGACATGAAACACAGAAGAATAATCTGGGGAAAGCCTCAGCTAAAAACCCCGTTATCTGTATTATCATACAAGTGGAAATATCTCAGGATTACACAAAGCTTTAGCTCACAAGCTATCCAGCTCTCAGTACAATCCCTCACTGCTGCTCATAGACAGTCAAAGGCTTCTCACAAACCTTCTCCTCTGCCCTCCAAGCCTCCTATTTCCTTGCGCAGTTTCTCTTGGGTCCTCAAGTTGCCACCTGTGTGTAATTACTTCACACACTGCTCACTAACCTCTGAAATAACTGCGCAATCCTGAAGGAGATAAGTCCTTCTACATGGATGAGTTTTCTTTATAGGAAAATTCCTCCAACTAATAGTACAATTTCCCTGTCTTTAATCTCAATTGGGTCTTTGTCTAAATTGACATGCATGAGTTATTTATGAGAGAATCATCAATTATCTAGAGTACACTAGTTTCATGCATGCATGCATTAACTAACTGAACTCGCAATTAGTTCCTCCAACTGTTTGGAACTAATTTAACTAGACTTAACTTAGTTAACTGAGCTAACTGATTACAACTCAAATACAACTCATCCTTACCTCCTTAATTAAGGGATAACTTCCTCAATCAAAGGGATAATTGTTGCATGTCTTCATAAAGACTTCATGTTTAAATTTTACCAACTAATTAACTCAAGATGAATTAATTAATTATTTTTCAAACAACTAGTGAAACTAAATTCGAATTTTAATTCTCAATTTTGATTCAAGGACAAATCAAAATTGGAATATATCGCGAAATGCTATTTTTAGCATTTCTATTTTTTGCTATTTCCAACAGAGTTGGAGTATATCCTGAAATGCTATTTATAGCAATGCTATTTTTAGCATTTCTATTTTTAGCATTTCTTGTTGCTATTTTCAACACTCCCTCTCAACAAGAAAGGCATTCAACTCAAACTTGATCCTGAACCTTGGGAATGTTTTGCATGCAACACTTCTCTCTAATGTTGTTGCTCCAACAACTCCAGAAACAATAAAACATCCAACCTAAATCAATATGATGCATCTGTCATCAAAGTCTTTGACTGCTATTGCCTCTGTCAATTGAAAACTATGCGCTTCTGCTAACTCTACCTTTCTATACTATTTTCAATCCTTCTCTGTGCTCTTCAGTATCTGGCTGCTCTAGCCTCTGTCACTTTGATCTCTGACTGCATCAATCCCATTGATTCCTCCCGTTACTCTGTACTTTGGGCTCTCTTAGCAAGGTACGGTCCATGAGATAAAACCTCTCAATGGAACATGCCCAATTTTAGTCTTCTTGAGACTATCACTTCACATCACCCCACCTCACACCTAGAGGTATGGCTGCATGTGATCCCTCTGCCTTCTCCAATTGTGGCTCCTCCATAATTGTCTGAGACTTCTTCTAGGACTGCATGTTGAGAGGTAATTTACTCTCCCTCTCAACCACCAAGTATATAACATTTTCCTTGCTCCTCAAGGCTTTGCATGCATCTTGTACCTCAAGTGCATACAGGTTCTTGACTAGCACACCAATATGTTTCATCTTTCCCGCCGTCACGAACGTTTCTGGAAAAAAGAGCTGATTTTAAATCAGCGATATTTCCCTCATCCGAACTCCGATTCAACCAATTTTTTTTTTGAAATTGGGTTTTTTTTTGCAAGCAATCCAAATCTGCTATTTGTTTCTGAAAATTTTGCACAAAAAAATTCATATCTACTTTGCAAACTCGCGGCCCATTTTTTTTTTTTTTTGAATCCTCTTCTCAGTATATTGTCCACAGTGCTGATAAACTTAGCTCTAATACCATGTAGAAATTTCTCTATAGATCAACTAACTTTGATACCATGTAGAAATTCTCACTGTAGATCACCTAATAATGCAATATACTAAAGCAAAATACTTGATCTACTTCTACAAACAAACTTGCGGAAGCTTAATCGATTTTGAGCAAGATAAAATAGAACACATATAACAGAGAAGAAGAAATCATATACATGAAACACAGAAGAATACTTTGGGGAAAGCCTCAGCTAAAAACCCTGCTATCTGTATTATCATACAAGTGGAAATATCTCAGGATTACACAAAGCTTTAGCTCACAAGCTATCCAGCTCTCAGTACAATCCCTCACTACTGCTCATAGACAGTGAAAGGCTTCTCACAAACCTTCTCCTCTGCCCTCCAAGCCTCCTATTTCCTTGTGTAGTTTCTCCTGGGCCCTCAAGCTACCACCTGTGTGTAATTACCTCACACACTGCTCACTAGCCTCTAAAATAACTGCGCAATCCTGAAGGAGATAATTCCTTCTACATGGATGAGTTTCCTTTATAGGAAAATTCCTCCAACTGATAGTACAATGTCCCTGTCTTTAATCTCAAATGGGTCTTTGTCTGAACTAACATGCATGAGTTATTTATGAGAGAATCATCAGTTATTTGGAGTACACTAGTTTCATGCATGCATGCATTAACTGACTGAACTCACAATTAGTTCCTCCAATTGTTTGGAACTAGTTTAACTGGACTTAACTTAGTTAACTGAGATAACTAATTACAAGTCAAATACAACTCATCCTTATCTCCTTAATTAAGGGATAACTTCCTCAATCAAAGGGATCACTATTGCATGTCTTCACAAAAACTTCATGTTTGAATTTTACCAACTAATTAACTCAAGATGAATTAATTAATTATTTTTCAAACTAGTGAGATTAAATTCGAATTTTAATTCTCAATTTTGATTCAAGGACAAATCAAAATTGGAATATATCCCAAAATTCTATTTATAGCAATTCTATTTTTAGCATTTCTATTTTTTGTTATTTCCAACAGAGTTGGAGTATATCCTGAAATGTTATTTTTAGCATTTCTATTTTTAGCAATTCTTGTTGCTATTTTCAACAAAAATATAGTCTCTTTTCTAATGGATAATTGCAAATGACTTGTAACATTCTCCAGTGAAAGTCCCTCGAATTTCATAACCTTTATGATTTTCTTTGGAATTGCTCTTGTAAAAAACTTCAAAAAAAAATGTTTCAAGAATTGGAAAATTTTCACCTACAGAACCTCTCACTACTAGGTTGAGGCATGTGAAGGAATTTCAAACTTACTATCTATTCCCAACCGATCCACTGTAGAAACAAATTTTTGAAGAAGTTGCATGATCCAGTGAACTCAAATGGGACATCTCTCCCATAGGAGCCCATCCTCTGTGTCATCCACCAGAGCTTGAAGAAGAATAAAGACATAAATCGAAGGCCTCTATAAAAATACATATTTAATCATCCATCATAACCCATAGAAAAGAATTGTGATCAGAATAGCCAAAAAACTCCCCCAAAAGTGCACTTCTTGCAGCTGTCATAATGCATTGTAGTCCTGCACATTCAAGTTGACATTTTTTTAATACAAGATGTTGGTAATAAGGATTTCATACACTTAAGCATGCACTTTCAGTAAATTAATGAAACCATGTCTTGAAAATAAAGCTATTTGAGCTCATGTCTTTGTTTTCATGTTCAGTCATTCAGGCAAGCGTCCCAAAGATGAACTTGGATGAATTTTTTTAGCAAAAGAATGACATTGCTAAAGCAGTTGAAGTGGAACTTGAAAAGGTAAAAATAAGAAAAGAGTAAAGATAGTTCATGTTCAGTCTGTTTTTAAATAAGGATGAATACAAAATTAAAAAATCTTAGATGTTTCTTGTTTGATTTTCAGTGGGGAAAATACCTTCACGTTATTTGCATATTGAAGGGCGGCTATTGAATTGCCTATTATGATTTTTGAATGGTTCTTATGGTTTTGTAATAGAAGCTTTGAGCATTATTTCCAATCTTATCTTCTTTTTGGATACAGGCTATGTCAAGCTATGGATTTCAGATAGTGCAAACTCTCATCATTGATGTAGTACCCACTACAATTGTGAAGAAGGTAATGAATGAAATAAACGCAAGCAAGCATTATCTAGCATATTGAAGTTAGAATGGAATTATGTATACACAACTACACCCTGACGTTGATTTCTTTCTCTTTACAATATTTTAAGTAAAGGAGTAGGTACCCTTTGTAGAACATCCCTGTTTTATAATGAGAGATTCTTTGGTATAAAATTATATTTTGTGGATAGCATCCCTAATGTAGATTTTCTTTTAAAATCCAATATCTTCTCATGGTTAACCTTGCAAAAACAATGCATGAACTTGCAATTATTGCTCAAGTTTTTCATATTTTTTGTTTAGTTGTCTTTTCTTTTCTTCACATTTCTTTTATAGTGTTTTCCATTTTATTCCTATAACTTGTCTATTGAATCTCAATTTCAACTGCAAGGTGGAGGGTGGTAACACAACACAAAGCTGAGGTAGAGAAAATATTACAAATTAAAAAAGCAGAAGCTAGAGTAGAAGAAAAATATTTGTTTGGTTTGGCTATTGCTCGTCAATGGCAAGCAATTGTGGATAGCCTTAGGGATATTGTACTTTCTTTCTCAGCCAATGTGCCCGAGACAACTGCAAAAGATTTGATGGACATGATCTTGGTGACACAGTGTTTTGACATAATGAAAGAGATAGGGGCATCTTCAAAATCATCTTCAGTATTCATCCCTCATGGACCTGGTGCAGTTTGTGATGTTGCTGAGCATATCAGAGATGGATTGCTTCAAGCATAGGCTCATTAAACATTATAATGCTTTCTTTCTACAAAATAAAAATCTACAAGATCACTCAGTTTCATGAAGGCCAGGGTAGTAATGATATGTGAATTTCCCATCCCGGCTTGATATATTATACAGACCAAAAACAAGTTATTGTGCAGATATTCCTATTTTCAATGTCAATGTGCATTTTTGATAGCCATTTTCCTATGTGCGATATTCTGATAGACCCAAAGAAGTTTTCATGACATGTTGAACTTAAGAATAAAATTACATCATGTGCAACAACGTTTATAGTTTACCTCTAGAAGGATTCCTACATATTTTTCAATTTTGGTATTGTTTTTTGAAATGCTTAGTTAGAAATCAAGAAAATATGCATAAATATATTGTCTTACCTTTTTTTCCAGCATATCGAGTCTACATATGTGTGAGTGAATATAAAATTAGGCAGGGAAATATAGGAATTAGAAGACTGTGTCAAAAGGATTATATATGTGCATTGCTATCAAATCTTTGGTAATGCTTTGCTTACAGCACCCTCGTATCAATAAAAATTGTGCTTCTTTTTTTTTGTGTTTATGAACTTTTGTGCAATTGTTGTTAGGAATAGAAATATCATTAAACCTAATGGAATATGGAAAGTGTTTGATAATGAAACCGGAACTTTCTTGTAATGGAACAAAATTGGTGTTGTAATAGTGCTATTATTGCATGGGCTTGACTTGTTAAATCAGTTAGAGAGTGTGTCAAAGGAAGGAAGATGGGTTCCATTCCATGTGATATCGAATGAGATGGGATGTTCCTTGAGAGCTGCTCTATTCTTTGTGACTACAAGGAGGATTGTTGTAATGAATTGTCCTAGTGTTTTTCTTGATACCTATGTTTTCTTATATAAATGTGTGTTTCTTTTTTGTTGATTAATTTCTACATACTATGTATTATGTTTGCAAATCAGTAATTAACATCGCAAAATATGCATTAAAAATAATGAACAAATCAGTGAGATAACCATAGACTATCTAACCATGTCATTGACAGATTCCTCTTTGTTCGGGCTAGTGCTTTTCCATCCATAGGGGAATGTCCCTAAAACGTCTGTATGCAGTTTTTCTTGTGTGTGGATCTACCTTTAAACTCGAAATGAATCAGGACACTAAGATTCCCTCAAGCACCCAAAAAGCACCTAACGACACGGAAAAACTTGTAAATAAAATTGTAGAGAGTGGGACTAGTTTCTCTAATTAAGTTACAACAGCAAAATGGAAAGGACGAGAGATAATATGTGCGTTGAGTGAAAGAGGGATTAAAAACAAGTGCATAAAAATGACAACACAAGCCCTCTTACACGAGTTCCTTGAGAAGCAAGACGAAATTCAAAGAACTATGAAAATCATGTTGAATCCATATGATATATTAATATAGAGGCAGAAATTAATCAGAGATACAATAAACCAGCAGATGCCATGCCAATCTCCAGCAAGAAATAATGGAAGTGCCATCAAGTCTGGAAGGATGTAAGACTGTGGTGAAGGTGAAGTTCCATTGAAATGTAAGAATGAATCTCACCTCATGCACTTTTATCTCCACTTCTTTGTAGAATCCAAGAGAGAGCAGTGTGCCCTGGGCTTTTGTGTGTGAGAGAGAAAGGGATCAAACTGAAGTAGAATATTCTCTACATGGCAAACTAACTTCCTTTCTGCATGATTGTAACTCACCCATCTCTGGATATGCCCTTAAACTCGAAATGAATCAGGAAACTAAGCTTCCCTCAAGCACGCAGAAAGCACCTAAGGACACGGAAAAACTTGTAAATAAAATTGCAGAGAGTGGGACTAGTTTCTCTAATTAAGTTACAACAGCAAAATGGAAAAGGATGAGAGATAATATGTGCGTTGAGTGAAAGAGGGATTTTAAAAAAGTGCATAAAAATGACAACACAAGCCCTGCTGCATGAGTTCCTTGAGAAGCAAGATGAAATTCAAAGAACTATGAAAAAGCATGTTGAATCCATATGATATATTAATATAGAGGTAGAAATTAATCAGAGATCCAATAAACCAACAGATTCCATGCCAATATCCCGCAAGAAATAATGGAAGTGCCATCAAGTCTGGAAGGATGTAAGACTGTGGCGAAGGTGAAGCACCACTTAAATGTAAGAATGAATCTCACCTCATGCACATTTGTCTCCACTTCTTTGTAGAATCCAAGAGAGAGCAATGTGTCCTGGGCATTTGTGTTTGAGAGAGAAAGGGATCAAACTGAAGTAGAATCTTCTCTGCATGGCGAACTAACTGCCTTTCTACATGATTTTAACTCACCCATCACCTCCCTCACCCCCTTGATACTCTTCCTTTCTCCAAGATAAATAAACTTAATTGCATGCTAGAAGTATGAAATTTGTTCAAAATACCCTCATGTGGAGTGCACCTCTTCTCACATTGTTGTTTTTATCTTGCATGTGTTAACCGTGGTCCAAGTCGATTTTACAATGACAGTATCGTTCTATGCATTCTATAAACCAATTGTCAGTAAACTGAAACAACCTTTATTAGAGCGCAACCTTTCTAAAGTATCAGATTCTTTCTAGTTAAGATCACAAACATGTTGGCAATTACCTACACTGATTTCCAATAATAATTACAACCATAGGCTGAAAGTACGCTCTTCTAAAGCACATCCCTCCCTCATAATTGTCGTTTTCCTTTAATAACCAGAGAAATCTGCTGATAAACATCTTGATTAGAGGGTAGAGCACTAATCCTCCATGGATGTCACTCATTTCCCTTTTTAATAAACTGAATAGATGCATAAGATAAACAACGAAATCTCATGGGAAGACAGGTTGCACTCATGCTGATTTTACTTGAGTAGGAGGGTGAACTCCAATATTATGATACATGCAATATACTTAACGGAAACCTCCAATATTAGGATATACATGCAATGAAATATATGTGGGAGATTCTTGTTTGAATTAGAATGGCAGCTCGGGTTGAAAATAACATGAGGTAAGTGTGTAAAACTAGAAAGAAACCTATTCTAGATACAGTGTTCCACCCTAGCCTAGGAATGACATTTTTAAGGGTTCACATGTGTGCATAAAAAGCACCTCACCTCACCTCAAGCCTCGCATTCCACTATCTAAGCAGATCTTCCATGAGGTCAAGTAGTAGGGGGGAATTAGCTCTAGGGAAAATTATAATTCTCCCTACAGAACTCAACTGAAGTTGTAGAGGTATAAAGTCACAGGTAAGCACTATCCATAACAACATATCACAAGGTTCCATAGGGATTTTGAGTCGTCATTTTTGAGTGAGATGTGTGTCCAATCATTTCTTTGCAATTCTTCAATCTAGCTTTTATAGGACTTTAACCATTGAATCTAGCTCCTGCTCCTACGATGGTTCACCCTATCTGCCTAATGCCAGTTATTCTGATGAGTCTACTATCTGTACAGTCATGGTTTCATCTGTATGCACAAGTTGCACCCCATGTTTTACATGTTCCTGCTGTGCTTCCTTCTCCTATCTACGTAGCTCTTATTCCTTCCGGAGTTGCTCCTTCAACTCATGCAACTCCTTCTCTGTTTCCTCCATTCTTCATTTCTCTCTCTTCCTTTGTGCGTTTCTCTTGTCATGTTGTTGCCTTTTTGCTTCTATTGCCAAAGTTGCTTTATGCACAAGTGGGTCTACTCAGAACTTGTATCTTTTCTCTTCCTCCATGCGGTTGACAATCGTCCTCTTGCCCTTGTCGTGCACTGGTATGTTCACCTCTGCTGTTGTTGCTGCTTCTGGTGCTCTCCAAGATGTTGCGTCACGTTGCTTCACTATCCATTCCATAGTGAGGCCAACCGGTTCATTGAGTCTGGAGGAGTAGTATCAATATCTTCATGGGCCTTCCTCTACCCAATAACATGCCCTATGGATCCAGTTAAACTGTACTCTCACGTAGTGATATTTCACAAGAAAATGTGGGTCATACGGATTGTAACTTTGGAGGTGAATGGATATTTCTTCATCTTCTTTGCTTCGACATCCACATGCTTGAAACTCTGTATCTCGTATAACCTGATCTACAATAAAAGAGCGGGCCAAGGTGCCTTCTTCTTCCGTTGCAGCCTAGTTGTCAATCCTGCCGAGATGTGATATGATACTTCTTGCATGACGAGCTTGTCCAAGACAAACTTCGGTAGAACATCCAGAGGCTTCTCTACACTGTACATCTATATGAAGGTGTCGGAAGGTGAGACATACCAATCAACCATGTTGATCAGTGCTTCCATTACTTCCTTCAACATGCATGGTGGATCCTGTTCAAATATCACATTTTAAATCAGGCTGACAAAATGATAGGGAAATTGTGTGATAACTCCTTTGAAGCTACATTCAGAAAACATCTTACAATAAGTGTTCACAGAGGTATCCGCTAGTGTCCATACCCACTTCAAGCCTGGGAACTCTTGACAGGCACATATTGCATCCAAAATGTAGGCAGACATGTAGATTCCTGCTTGCATACCTTTGGGCGGCTGTCGAGCCCTTGATACCTATTCCTTTAGCTGGTGAGCCAACATGTCAGACCAGTTGCATGCTTTTCCTTCTCTTTCCAGTTGGTCTAACACAATCACCCAACTCTGTGGGAACGTTTCCATGCTTTCTTGGCCATATATTCTACATGAAAAGATGACCAAGTATTGATACGTCTTCCACGGTATCTTTCTCGTATAGACCTAGTTGGGTGTCATCCTAAATTTAGCTAGTTCCTTCACCCAGTTCTTCAAAATGTCTCTGGAGTTGGCATTGTTGTTGGGTATGCTGAGGGTGTCTCCAGGGTGATCACAGGATTCGACATCTGATAAATCTCATCATAATCATGTTCCCTAAAAGTAGAAATATTCGTCCCACTGAGACTTCTCAATGTCATCGTCTCGGGATCAGTGTGCGAGACGATCCAATGTATCATGTCCATGCATGGCAGCATGGGATACCTGCATGCAATCCAGTACAAGCCAGAATTGTGGATGTTCACATAGACTTGGCGGTCTTCGAGGTATTCCCTAAATGTGTCAGCAAATGCATCATTGACCTCTTCTCATTTCAGCTTGATGTCCTTGTCTACTATCATCTTGGTGTCATCATAGATTGGCAAACTTGTAGACACTCACTCAATTGTTGCTCCAGTTTCACTTCCATCAGTGTCCTTTGATCCTTCTCTCTTAGAGGCCATTGTGCTTGTGTTTCTGAGAGACAGACGAACACCTGTGATGCCTGGAGACATAGCAACACTCATGGAAAGGAATCTGTCAGTCTAAAACCAAAACAAACTTGAGGACTGACTTGCAACATACCTGTGTGATTGATCGTGAAGGTTACGCAACTTCCGTCGAGAGGTCGGGAGACTGACTATCAAAATTGTGCAAGGCACATTCCGGGCTGTCAGGAGGTTGACTGACTACTGGAACTACGCAATGCATAATCCAACCTGGCCTATTGAGGGCTGAAACTACGCAATGCGCAATTTCAATCAATAGTGACATGCAACCAGCAAACTACATTATGTAGTTGATGGGACTAGCAAGACACTGCCTTTGAGAATCGTGCAATGTAAGCCTGGAGGTCAATGCTGGGCTAGAATTGCACAATTTCTGGAGGGAAGGCAGAGCCTTCACTTCTGGAAATGTGCAGTTCTAGCTGGGTAAGGCACGGTCCGCTCCAAGGCAGCCTAGGTCAGCCGACAGGCGACCAAAAACATGAGAAGTTTGAATGCATGATGAGATGAGTGCAAACAAGAGTGAATGATCATACATGCAAACAACAAGTGTAGGATTCAGAAAATGGGAAAGCATGCATGTGTGTGAAGCGAGTCACCACAATGGCAATCATTCATGCAAAAAAAGTGTCATGCATGTGACAGTAATGAGATGCGAATGAAAACTGAAACGGTGCTTCTACAAGCTAACATACATCAAAATTACAACAAGCTCTCATTGAAATCAAGCAGACAGCACTCATACAAAGAGAAACGCAAAAAGCGATAGAAACACATCGCAAGACATGAAAAGCGGGCTTACCTCGAAACAGCTGAGCTGAACGTGCCGACAACTCCTAGATGCAATGTGGGATGTCAGAGTTGTAAGGTCGACGTGAGAAATGAGCTTTGCAGCATCCGGTTGATGAGTTTTGATCAAATATAGGTTGTGACGTGCATGACACAAATCTAGGAAAAGCGACACTTAGTGAGAGGTTTCTAAAACGATCCTTGCATGTAACCTCCAACTGCTAAAAATAGATCCCTGAATCAAGTGATGCCTTTGCATGCTACCTTGGGAGGAGTAGTCCATGCATGCAAATAATTTTTTCTCAAACCCGAAGGGGACCGGTCAACCTAAAGGCACATACATCGGTCTACAAGCCTGGGATGAAAATCTATGTAGTTTCTGGGTGGCACAGAGATGGCTATCCTAGAGGGATTGTGTAATTTCTGTGAGGAACAGGTGATTGTCTCCTAGGATTGCACAATTTCTTGGGTGAGTAGTTGTCCTGGGTCAGACTGCGCAATTTTCTCAAGGAAGCATGTCTAACAGTATTGCGCAATTTTGAAGCCTAGTAAGCTACTTGGCTGGATTTGCGCAATTTATGCTAGCTACTGGGTTGGCTGTCCCAGAGGGATTGCGCAATTTCTGGGCTGAGCAGCTAACTGCTACCCAGAATTGTGCAATTTCTGGGCTGAGCAGTCCTGCTAGGCTGGATTGCGCAGTTTTTCCAGTGAAGTTTGATAGGCAGGATTGTGCAATTTTGGAGCCCAGCAGGCTGCCAGTCATGAATATGAAATTTATGGAGGGAAAGGATGGTTCCCCTTTAGAATTGCACAATTTATTGAGGGATTTTCTCAGCCTACAGCTGGACCAAGTCTGAAGGAATATCCTATGAGGGGGATGCAACAAGCTATCGTGCACAGGCTTGCAGTCTGCTAGAAAACCACTGAAGCTTGCGTACTTGACAGTGCAATACATGCTACTGAGGATGGTTGGTAGGGAGGCTCCAAAACAAAGCTAATGCAAAATTTTGGAGGGTGCTTGTAGCTACTACAACACTTGGTGACACACTGGTAGAACTCCAACTCTTGGATGGACCTTGTTTGTGAAAAGCAAGTCTAACACCTCCGAAAGTATTGTTCAGTTCTCAGTTCCTCTTAATTTCAATACTTGCTTGATTATAAGATGTAGCATCTGCCAAGCTCTTGGTCAATTGATACACATTCCAAGCCAATCCAACACAGTTGTTTCAATTAGGGTTGAGGGGTATATTGGATTACAAGCAGTATAGTCGTCAGAGTCTTAGTTTCATCTCTGGTGTTGCTTCGCTGCCAGCAAGCCTGGACAGTACCCCCGCGAGTCACGCGGGAACACAAGCATAGCTCCGCTAGCAGCGAGCCTAGTCAGTACCCCAGCAGAGTTACTTGCATCACCTCTCTGCACAAGAAGCCTTTCTCTTCTTTTGCCTTCTTTATTTTCATTTTTTCGAAATTTTTCACTTTTCATTTTTTCATTTTTTGTTTTCATACCTGTGCATAACACTTATTCATTTCAAAGGCAGAAGAGGGATCCCAACTTATTGAGAGAAGAAGGGGTTGTTCCTTCAGAGAAGTAGTTTATTATATATCTCTGACGTGTCCATTAAGGTTTTCACCCTCACCTCACTCTACTTGACTGAGCTACCAAGGGTTAACCCAAAAACAACCAACTAGAGTAGGTGACACTAGTTAGTGTGCAAGCGTTGTGTTTTCACCAAGGTTCACTTCAAATAGTATGTGTTTTCCATCGATGTATCATGGACAAAAAGTAACAAGTTCTTCACACAGAGGCAGGATGACAAATAACCAAGTAGTGATAGTTGCACAAGGCCTATTGTACTTTACCTAGCTTATTTCAGGAGTCACGCACGGTTTCATGCGGAACTAACCTACGAACAAAAACAAGAAAACAAAAAACAAAGCAAAGTTGAAGCAGAAGTGAAACAAAAGTGAGTAAGCAAACAAACAAGAAGACAAACAAACATGCATGGGCCTGATCATGTGAAGTGATATTTCCAATGCAGCCACCGACGCATTGGTTGACCCATGTTGGTGAAGGCTTGGTCCGCGAGCAACCTGGTTGTGTGAACCGGCAAACAAGAAAGATATAACAATGAAGACAAACACACTTCATGTTTAAAAGTGTCCACAGGACATAAGTGGGTGCAAGTTCATGACATGTAGTCCGTGGACTTGTCACAGTGTTGTGTGATATTATGTGCAGCTGTGAAGCATATGGATACTCTTAACTGTGACATGCAAGCAAGCGAAAGAAACAAAGACAACTTGAATCATGCACGTGTGAATGCAATGTAAGATTCCTCCAATGCATCAGTGATGGGATCATACAATTCGAGTGGATGAAGCACGATATGTGTGTGAGGTTGATATTCAATGCATACAGATGAGTAATGAGGAGCCTTGGTTTTTTGAAAAAATTCTTGATCGGAAGTGAAACCAACCTTAGGATAGCGAGGGCTTGACCTAACCATTAGCTCAGGCTGAAGTGCCTTGACAGTCTGTGGGGTTTCAACTTCTTCGTCGGATAGATCATCATAAATAGATGGCTTCGAAAAGTTAACTACGGTAGAATCATGATCGTGATCGAATATGGGAGTAAATAGATCACAACAGCTACGATAAAAAAAAAAAAAAAAAAATGATTTCATCAGCATCCTCATGATCTGATAAATCAAACAGAGGGGTAGATGAAAAATGGACAAATTCGTCCTCTATGTTTCCAGAAAAGGCAGATGAAAGGTCAAGTGGATTTTCAATGAATAATTTATCCTCTCTGTTGTCAAAAGATGGACTGACATCCGATGTGTCGTGCGAGTGATCAAAAATGGGTGCATCCGTAGATGAAGGTACACATGTGAAATCAATGATGGCAGGTTCACCAAAGATGTCAAGAAATAATGGAGGGGGCTCAAACATAAGGGAGTCATCCTTCACCGAGTATTGATACTCAAGCTCCCAGTCATACTCTTCATGAATGACAACACATGTTGGTTGTGCAACACCAACTCCGTCAATGGCTTGGTCCTTGTTCACAACAAGTGTAGAGTCTGGAATGGAAGAACACAAGATAGTATCATCCGGAGGATCATCCAAGTATGAAGACGGAGGTTGTGGTACAGAATGAATATGAAAAATCAATGGACTCACTTCCAAATCTGTGAAAAAATTAAGTGAAGTGATGTTGGGAAGATGTGACAGTTGAACTGATGTGTGTGCCTATTCTCCTACATCACTTTGCAGAGGTGGAGCTGTTTGATGAGGGGATGGTGGACAGTCACTTGTGACAGTGACCATATCGGTCTGTGATTGAGTAGCTCTATCACTGAAGTATGCTAAGCGAGGCTTGGGCTCATATTTCTTCTTGGGATTGACACGTTTGCTAAGGTAATACTTGAATATATCAATGAGATATTGAAACTTCATTTGGCTTCTCGAAGCTTGAAACTGTAAAACATGGAAGCGCTGCCAAAAATCATCAGGCAATTTATTTGGAGCCTTCTGTTGTTGCAACGGTTTGTGGTCAAGATGTTATGGATCAAAATGATGGAAAGTATCTTTAATGAGATCACAGAAGTACTCAAGTGAGTGCACGTTGTCAGCTGGTAGGTTGCACAGCAACCGATGTGGGAATTCGCGAAGTGTGTATGAAAGTAGCAAACTAGCCTGTTCGTCAGAAAGTCCTTCTTCCTCATCAAGCATGGCAAGGAAGTCATGTAAGAAGACATGCTAGGCAAATTCGCCTTCACCATCATACATGTATGTAGACAAGAGATCAGAAAACTCCCTCATGATGTGGACAGGTTCGGCATGCGAAAAACATTGTGGAGGGTTGAGTGTGAAAGACTCCATGATAGATGTGCAAAGGTTCAAAACAGGAGGAGAGGACACATATTGTCATCTATCCCTCCTTCTAGAACCAGAAATGTTGACAGTGCTTGACCCGCCAACATGTCAAGGGATCTCCCCAGTAAGAAGTCCCAATTAGACCTTAGACCATTTGGTGTAGGAGTCCCAGCAGTGGGTCATACGGTAATGCCTTGACCACGGTATCACACAAAGGCAAGTAAGATGTCCCTGTTGGTAGAAAGGGTGTGACATATGCAGTAAGTCAGGGAAGGTGCATGAGCAATTCTAACACACGGAGGGTGAGGTGAGTGCGCCCCTTGGAAACCTGTTATAGCATAGAGTTAAGAAGGGAACACACAAGTAAAGATGCATCTCAACATGGAAGGCAAGTAAGCTAGCAATCCAAGGTGATGGTTAAACCAATAGCACATTTCAGAAAGATTAATACATACATATACAGAAATAGCTACACATGCATGCGTAAGCAAACAAATACATATTGTTGGCATTATGATACATATGTTGTACTTGATGGCAACCCACTCATCTCAGATGATAAATTATAGTGCAGAAAATTTCACGCACTTTTATGCATAGAAACGTTTATTTAATGTAGAGAAAAATTCACGCACTTTTATGCAGATAAAAGTTTCTTTCATGTAGGGAAAAGTTCACGCACTTTTATGTAGAGAAAAGTTTATTTCATGTAGAGAAAAGTTCACGCACTTTTATGCAGAGAAAATTTTATTTCATGTAGAGAAAAGTTCACGCACTTTTATGCAGAGAAAAGTTTATTTCATGTAGAGAAAAGTTCACGCACTTTCATGCAGAGAAAAGTTCCTTTCATGAAGAGAAAAGTTCACGCACTTTCATGGTTGGCTCATGGTATTAGTCCGACAGTTTATGATGCTATGGTTTTGGTCCGTGGTATTGCATCCAAAAGTGTTGATCTCACGCACTTTCATGGTTGGTTCATGGTATTAGTCCGATAGTTCTTGATCTTATGGTTTTGGTCCGTGGTATTGCATCCAAAAGTGTTGATCTCACGCACTTTCATGGTTGGTTCATGGTATTAGTCCGACAGATTTTGATCCTATGGTTTTGGTCTGTGGTATTGCATCCAAAAGTGTTGATCCCAAGTATTGGGTCCGTGGTATTGTGTTATTATGGTTTTGGACCGTGGTATTGTGAAAGGCATAAGACTATATAAGAGGAAGAAGATCATTTGGCAAAGAATCATCGAATGAATTGAATATCTAATAAGTGCTAGATCTAAAATATTTGTGATTGGGTTATGGTGCAGATCTGGATCTGAATGAAGGAGGAACCTTAGCGCATAAAGAAGGATAAGTTCTATTGATGGGTCATAATCATTATGCTTGAATAATAATATCTTTATATGATTTTGATCTGTTATATGAGGCGCATGCTTGATCTATAAATCTGACAATCTGGGTTAATTAGTGTCTGAATATTTGAAAGAAGGAATTATCCTTTATAGATCTGCATGCAGGTTTCAAGTTGTTGAAGTAGCGTATATCTTTAAATTATGATCTAGCTGCCTCTGTCTATTGCTGCAGTATTCTGGGTTCAAAATTTGGTGTGTGGTTACTGTTACTGTGTTCTGGGTACAGTTGTCAGAGAAGTGTTTACTTGATTCAGTGCTAATTGGGAAAAGGAGCTTATTTGATGCAGATATACTTGATGATTGATTGATGTTCATGGATCCAGTCTGAAAATTTATGAAAAGTGGTCCTTGAAAGAAAAGAAGTAGGGGGTTGTAACTCCCTTCCAGGAGAGAGAGTTGTAGCTCTCTGCAGGTTGCAGCCTGCGTACTGGTAAAGGACTGCACCAGTACAAAATCATTGTAAAAGGAGTTTCTAATTGAAAGAATATAGAGACATATTGCAGCAGGTGGTTTTTACCCACATTGGGTTTCCACCTTATATCTGGTGTTCTTTGGTGTGACTATCTGTTTTTCTTGTTCATGCTCATTATTTTATGGTACTGACATACAATAATTCAAAGTATAAATATATTGAAAAAGAATTAGATAATACTGATTCACCCCCCCTCTCAGTATTATTTCCAACAATTGGTATCAGAGCAGGTCCTTCGGAAGGAGCTTGATCGCTTGAAGGAAGATCTATCATCATGAGCAACTACGAGAGGGAAGCATCAATCAGGCCACCGATTTTTGATGGGACAAACTTCGTGTATTGGAAGGTAAGAGTTACTGCCTATCTTCAATCTTTGGGTACAGAAGTCTGGGACATCGTAGATACAGGGTATACTTTTCCATCAGCTACTCCTACAGATCCAGCTAAGAAGAAGAAATATGAAACAAATGCAAAGGCAGTCAATACTCTTCTAGGATGTCTATCTCAATCAGAATTTGTGAAAGTTATGCGGTATAAATCCGCAAAATAAATATGGGACAAGATTGTTCTGAGCTATGAAGGAGATGATCAGGTAAAACGTGCAAAACTTCAAACCCTCAGGATTCAATATGAAAATCTCAAGATGTATAATGATGAAAGTGTGGCTAACTATTTTCTCCGTGTGGATGAGATTGTTAATTGTATGAAAAATTTGGGTGAAGAAATAAAAGAGGTTGTTTTGGTTGAAAAAGTTCTAAGATCTTTGTCACCTAGGTTTGAATCTAAAGTTTCTGCTATAGAAGAAAAGGAGAATCTACAACATCTTAAAATGTCACAACTACATGGAATTCTAACTGCTTATGAAATGAGAAAAGGAGGTCCATCTGACAGGAAAGAAGCTGCCTTCAAGGCTTCAGGTAAAGGAGAGTACTATGAATCAGGACATGGGTCAGAAGAAGAAGAAGAATCAAATTTTGTCATAAATCTTCAACGGGGTGTTGGACGGTTCAGAGGTAAGTTACCCTTCAAATGCTTTTCTTGTGGAAGAGTAGGTCACTATGCTGCCAAATGTCCTCATAAGGATAAGATCAACAAGGGAAAGGAACCTATTAGATGGAACAAGAAACAGAATGCAAATAAGAAAAGCTACTACACTCATGAAGACAGTGATGGTCTATCAAATAGTGATGAAGATGAACGAGGTAATTACTATAAACTTTTAATGGCATTTGAATATGATGATTACATGGATGCTATAGATGTGGCTAGTTTTTATGAAGAGATTTCTAGACTCAAGACATGTATAGAAGAAAAGAATGTGATCATTGATACTCTACAATTTCAAATTGATGAAAAAGAAAAATTTCTTGAAAAGTTAGAATGTGAAATTGTTGGCCTTAGAAAAGAAATTGAGAAAGCAAAGACTATTAATCTTAAGTTTGTCAAAGGATCTGAAACTCTGGATGAGATCATCAATGTACAACGTTCTCCGCTAAACAAGACAGGTCTGGGGTATAATGGAGAAACATCTCAAGCATCCACCTCAAAGAGTTATCTTGATGCAGCAAGAAGGAATGAGCAAAAGCACAATGGAGATCACCAGGGAAAGAAGGGACGAATTACATCAAGAACTAACAAATACTACCAGGTAAACCAGAGGCAATCTGTCTTAAGGGTGAACAAAAGCTACAACCAGCCACAGGTAAAATCTTCTCAATTTGCTTCAAGAATGGATGACAATAAGAATTACAATCATTTGGGCGGTAGATTTGATAACCGCAGAAGTTTCTTCAATGGCCAATGTTTCTCTTGCCATAACTTTGGTCACAAAGCAGTTCAATGTGTTGCATATAAAACAATCATGACTAGAGAAGCTCAAAAACAAAGAAGTATGACTGGGATTACAAAAAGGACCTATAACAACTTTTCGGCTCTTGAAAATGAAATTGAATGTTCTATTTGTAATAACTTCGGTCATGAAGATTCTGAATGCAGAAGCAGATTTCAGCAAACAAAGGAACAAGCCTCAAGCACCAGAACATGGAGAATAAAGGAACCACAATCAGAAAGATGTGGGATAGCCTTTTATGCAGAGGGACAGGAAAATCTATGGTACATCGACAGTGGATGTTCGAAGCATATGACAGGTGATAAAGAAAAACTTGAATCATATTCTGCTTTAGAAAAGGGAAAGAAAGTTTCTTTTGGAAATGATACTCCAGCAGCTATAAAAGGAAAAGGCACAGCTCAGTTAAAAGAAAAGGTCAAAGCTGGAAATGTTTTGTATGTTGATGGCTTGAAGCATAACCTTCTGAGTGTCAGTCAGATGTGCGATCAAGGAACCGAGGTAATATTTCGATCAAATGGATGTAGCGTTCGTGATCTTGATACAGGGAAAACAGTGATCAAAGGTAGAAGAACTCCAAATAATCTATACACATTTGAAGAAGGACAACAACAATGCTATTTGAGCAAGGATGATGAACATTGGTTATGGCACCGGAGGTTGGGGCATCTAAGCTTTTCACAAATAAGGAAGGCATGCAAATATTAGGCAGTTCGTGGTCTTCCAGATATCAAAATTCCAGACAACACTATATGCAAATCATGTCAGTTTGGTAAGCAAACCAGAACCAACTTCCCGGAGAAGGAAGGATCAGCCAGCAAGCCTCTTGAAATAGTCCACACAGATGTATGTGGTCCTTTCAGGACGAGGTCACCTCGAGGAGAAGAATACTTGATATTATTTATTGACTATTTCTCCAGGTTTGTTTGGTTAGGACTTTTGAAGCACAAAGACGAAGCATTCGAAAAATTCAAATCCTTCAAAGCCTTGGTTGAAAATGAATCAGGTTACAAAATTAAGTGCCTAAGGTCCGACAGAGGTGGGGAGTTTACCTCAAATGAATTTTTCGATTTCTGTGAAGAACATGGGATAAGAAGGGAATTCTCTACAGCTAGAACTCCTCAGCAAAATGGAGTGGTGGAAAGGATGAACAGAACAGTCCAACAAATGGCCCGTGCTATGCTTGATGAGTCTGGAACTCCCGCAACTTTCTGGGGTGAAGCTGCATATGCTGCGGTTGTTATTCTCAATAAAACAAATGTCCAAGTGAACAGCACTCAAACTCCTCATGAACTCTGGTATGGTGAGACTCCTTCAGTAAAACACTTCAAAATCTTTGGGAGCAAATGCTATATTAAGAATACTGATGAGCAACTTGGCAAACTTGAACCTAGAGCAGATGAAGGCATTCTTCTTGGTTATTCTCCACACAGCAAAGCATATAAGTGCTACAATAAAAGACTTGGAAGAATTGTTGACAGCATTGATGTAGTGGTTGATGAAAAAGGATACATTCCTAGGCAAGTAAATCATGAAAATATCGAAGAAGATGAAGACTACCCTCAAAGACAGAATGATGAAGAAGAAGAACCTCAAGAAGCACCAGAGGAACAGATAAGGGTAGAAGAGAAGACTCCATCCAGGTACGTTCATAAGAATCATCCAGAATCTCAAATTTTGGGGCAAAAAGAAGCAGGTGTACAAACAAGAAGAACAATTGCAGAAGCTTCAAGCTATTTGGCATTACTCTCATCCACTGAACCACAAAATGTAAAAGAGGCATGCAAAGATGAATGTTGGGTCAAAGCAATGGATGAAGAACTTGAGCAGATCGAAAATAACAACACTTGGGAGTTGGTTCCTAGACCAAAGGATAAGAATGTTATAGGGACAAAATGGGTCTTCAAAAATAAGTTGAATGAAAATGGGGAAGTAATTAGAAACAAGGCCAGACTTTTTTGTAAAGGGTATGTGCAGCAAGAAGGAATAGATTTTGAAGAAACTTTTGCTCCTGTTGCAATACTTGAGGCCATCCGAATGTTCCTTGCTCTCTCAAGCTTTCAAAAGTTAAAAGTATTTCAAATGGACGTGAAATCAGCCTTTCTGAATGGAGACTTAGAAGAAGAAGTATACATTGAGCAGCCAGATGGTTTCATTCTTGGAAATGATCCAAATCTTGTATGCAGATTGAAAAAGGCTCTCTATGGTCTTAAACAAGCTCCAAGGGCTTGGTACTATCGTTTGGACAAATATCTTCATCAACAAGGTTTTTCAAAAGGATCAGCAGATAGCAATCTTTATATAAAAATTGAAAATGACAAATTGCTAATACTTGTTGTGTATGTAGATGACATTATCTTTGGCAGCAATGAAGAATCTATGAGTCAAAGCTTTGCCTTGGTGATGCAGAAAGAATTCGAAATGTCCTTGCTTGGAGAATTGACATATTTTCTTGGTTTGCAAATCCAACAAAATGAAGGAGGGATCTTCTTGTCTCAAACCAAGTATCTCAAGCAGATTTTGAAGAAATATGGTATGGAAGAAGCAAAACCAGTATGTACACCCATGGTCACAGGATGTAACCTCAGTGCAAATGATGAATCAGCAACAGTGCATCAACCAACTTACAGATCTATGATTGGAAGTCTACTTTATTTGACAGGTACCCGACCAGACATCATGCATGCAGTGGGAATAGTTGGAAGATTTCAGGAAAATCCAAAGGAAACTCATCTTCAGGCAGTGAAGAGAATCTTCAAATATCTTCAAGGGACTCAAAACTATGGCTTATGGTATCCTAGAGATACAGATCTCACACTTCATGCTTATACAGATGCAGATTGGGCCGGAAGCATGGATGACAGGAAGAGCACAAGTGGTGGTGCATTCTTTATGGGTTCCCGATTAGTATCTTGGTTCAGCAAGAAACAGAGTTCAATTGCTTTGTCTACAGCTGAAGCGGAATATGTGGTTGTTGCATCTTGCTGCACTCAACTCCTTTGGATGATGCAGACCTTGCAAGATTTTCAAATCACTTGTACACCACCTATCTCCATCTTATATGATAATATAAGTGCAATCAGAATTTCAAAGAACCCAATCATGCATTCAAAGACCAAGCACATACCAATCAAATATCACTTTCTCCGAGAACAAGTGCTTGAACAAAAGGTCAAGTTGGAGTATGTTCCTTCTAAGGAACAAGTTGCTGATATACTCACCAAACCATTGCCCAGGGAGACCTTTGAATACCTCAGGCAAAAGTTGGGGGTTGTTGATGCATCATCTTGTTGTTGACTCTCTTCTGATTGTTGGTTGTACGCAAGGTTCATCTGGGGTATATGCGTACATTTGCTGAGTTGCGGATTGGTCAAAGATCGAATGGCACAAGTTCAGGGGGAGCATATAATGCATTGTTGGCATTATGGAGGAAGGACAGAAGGAATATTGCTGCAATATGTCTCTATCTCTTTCATGGTCATTTATGGTGATTATCAGATGCTGCTGCTATCAGTTATTGACCTTGCTTATAGTTAGGGGGAGCATGAACAGCACACTTCAGTAGAGCAGAGACTTCATCATGTACTCAGAGGAAGCATGGACAGAGTGGTACACCTTGGCATATACAAAGGGGGAGCTCTTTCAGAGATGTCAATAGATACTCAAGGGGAGTATGGGTAGCAGAAGGTTTCTCTAGGAAAGAGATTATCTTGGTTAGCCCTTTGCTCTTGATGTCAAAGGGGGAGAGTGATTGGTTGTTGTTGCCATCAAGTCCAAAGGGGGAGATTGTTGGCATTATGATACATATGTTGTACTTGATGGCAACCCACTCATCTCAGATGATAAATTATAGTGCAGAAAAGTTCACGCACTTTTATGCAGAGAAAAGTTTATTTCATGTAGAGAAAAGTTCACGCACTTTTATGCAGATAAAAGTTTCTTTCATGTAGAGAAAAGTTCACGCACTTTTATGTAGAGAAAAGTTTATTTCATGTAGAGAAAATTTCACGCACTTTTATGCAGAGAAAAGTTTATTTCATGTAGAGAAAAGTTCACGCACTTTTATGCAGAGAAAAGTTTATTTCATGTAGAGAAAAGTTCACGCACTTTCATGCAGAGAAAAGTTCCTTTCATGAAGAGAAAAGTTCACGCACTTTCATGGTTGGCTCATGGTATTAGTCCGACAGTTTTTGATGCTATGGTTTTGGTCCGTGGTATTGCATCCAAAAGTGTTGATCTCATGCACTTTCATGGTTGGTTCATGGTATTAGTCTGATAGTTTTTTATCCTATGGTTTTGGTCCGTGGTATTGCATCCAAAAGTGTTGATCTCACGCACTTTCATGGTTGGTTCATGGTATTAGTCCGACAGTTTTTGATCCTATGGTTTTGGTCCATGGTATTGCATCCAAAAGTGTTGATCCCAAGTATTGGGTCCGTGGTATTGTGTTATTATGGTTTTGGACCGTGGTATTGTGAAAGGCCTAAGACTATATAAGAGGAAGAAGATCATTTCGCAAAGAATCATCGAATGAATTGAATATCTAATAAGTGCTAGATCTGAAATATTTGTGATTGAGTTATGGTGCAGATCTGGATCTGAATGAAGGAGGAACCTTAGCGCATAAAGAAGGATAAGTTCTATTGATGGGTCATAATCTTTATGCTTGAATAATAATATCTTTGTATGATTTTGATCTGTTATATGAGGCGCATGCTTGATCTATAAATCTGACAATCTGGGTTAATTAGTGTCTGAATATTTGAAAGAAGGAATTATCCTTTATAGATCTGCACGCAGGTTTCAGGTTGTTGAAGTAGCGTATATCTTTAAATTATGATCTAGTTGCCTCTGTCTATTGTTGCAGTATTTTGGGTTCAGAATTTGGTGTGTGGTTACTGTTACTGTGTTCTGGGTACAGCTGTCAGAGAAGTGTTTACTTGATTCAGTGCTAATTGGGAAAAGGAGATTGTTTGATGCAGATATACTTGATGATTGATTGATGTTCATGGATCCAGTCTGAAAATTTATGAAAAGTGGTCCTTGAAAGAAAAGAAGTAGGGGGTTGTAACTCCCTTCCAGGAGAGAGAGTTGTAGCTCTCCGCAGGTTGCAGCCTGCGTACTGGTAAAGGACTGCACCAGTACAAAATCATTGTAAAAGGAGTTTCTAATTGAAAGAATATAGAGACATATTGCAGCAGGTGGTTTTTACCCACATTGGGTTTCCACCTTATATCTGGTGTTCTTTGGTGTGACTATCTGTTTTTCTTGTTCATGCTCATTATTTTATGGTACTGACATACAATAATTCAAAGTATAAATATATTGAAAAAGAATTAGATAATACTGATTCACCCCCCCTCTCAGTATTATTTCCAACACATATATCATTTAGAGTACTCAATATAGTTGAAATACAATATAACATATGCATGAAATGTGTTGGCTATGTTATATTAAGAAGAGTAAGTTCCATTCATACAATACATCCATGTCCAACCACTAGTTCCGATAGTAGAACCTTACAGCCACAACCACCTGCTCCTCCAAAGAGATATCCTAGCTCTGCGTAGTGGAGAAACCAAGGCTCATTATTATACTATCCAAGCTCTCTCTAAGATAGTCTTATAGGAAACTTGGTTGACCAAAAACCTCTACAATGAGTTATGAGGAACTATTTATAGCAAAGGGTGGGGTGGCCCTTGACATTCCCTTTGTGACAGTTCATCTACCCTCATGACTCTTCATCTACTCTATAATTGTTACATCCAACTATCGACACTTGAACTTACACTTGACAAGACATTACATTGCAATTCACATGTACCCATGTGAGACAAAATGGCTTGAGCAAGCCATGCAAGACATCACTATGACTCGGAAAACTGTTGGAAGACCATCTCTTTGACATCCTCAAGGTGGTCGATAGTAGTGAACTGATGCCAAGCTTGGTAGTTAGCGATGGTGTCCGTGTACTTTGAGGTGACATCCTTCTGGAAACAAACTCTTTCCTCCAGAGCATCTGGGTACACTGCTCGGGCTCCTCTGTCCAACTCGCCTGATAGCATGCGCATCATTGTCTTAAGTGTGGTCACACCAGCAACATACTTGTGCATGGCGTCTGCACATCAACTCGTAAAAGTACAACTCAAGCTCTAGTCGAACCTGTGCCTTTGTCTTCACCTGGGTGAGTGTCCAAATACATGAGATCGCATGTGCGTTCACAACAACATCCATACTCTTGAACACATACGCATGGGAAACATGTAGACTAGTGATGAGCTATGGGAGATCTTCATAGTTCTAGATCTGACTCTGGATTCATGCCTTCATCTCTACCACTCTGGGCTTCATCATCTTATGCAAGTGAAGTGGGGCTCCCTTGTACCTCATCATCCATGTTTGCATGTAATCAGTAGCAGCATGCATGTTTGACAGGATACGTGCTCTTCTAGCACGTCGTTGTTGCCAACCATTGAGATGGACGACTGCCTTATGCATGTACCAAACTTGGAATACAATGCCTGCATAACTATGTCAAGAGACAATACTTCATATAGTATTTCCTTCTTTAATTCTACTTGGGTGGATGTTGTAACCAATTCTCCTCCCTACTTGTCCGTTTGTAGCTCCTTCGCCATTCTCTCGTTCTCAGCTATCAAGAAGTGAACACTCGAGTTAGTGGCTTCGGCATATGCTCTGGTAGCATTGGCCAATGCTACTATATGTTTTCACATGTCATACACGATCACTTGTTCCTCAAAAAATGTAGGAGATGTATGATCCTCCGAAGTTGACACTCAGCGAGATTGCGCAACTCTATGTTGGGACTCATCGAATGAGATGTTATGCATCTCCTCTTCCAAATTGTCTCCAAGGATTTCAGTTTCTCCTTGGTCATTTTGGACTTGCTCTTCTTCTGGATGCGGTGAAGCTAGTGGGTCAACCTCTTGGTGGTGAGGCATGAGGTCAATATCTTACTCTAACTCCTATTGCTCCATATCTATATCCATCTATTCAAGTGCTTGCTCTATCTCCTTAGTGAAGTCCTGCTCTTGTGATGGTTCACCTTGTCTGCCTGATGCCAGTTGTTCTAATGAGTCTACTATCTGTACAGGCGTGGTTTCATCTTTCTACACAAGTTGTGCCCCCTACTGTACATGTTCTTATTGTGCTTCCTTCTCATGTCTGCATAGCTCCTATTCCTTTCGGAGTTGCTCCTTCAACTCATGCAACTCCTTCTTTGTTTCCTCCATTCTTCGTTTCTCTCTCTACATTTGCATGTTTCTCCTGTTGCGTTGTTTCCTCTTTTGCCTCTATTGCTAAAGTTGTTTTATGCACAAGTGGATCTGCTCGGAACTTGCAGCTTTTCTCTTCCTCCATGCGGTCGACAACCTTCCTCTTTTCCTTGTCACGCATTGGTATGTTCACCTCTACTGCTTCTAATACTCTCTGGGATGTTTCTTCGCTATCCATTCCACAACGAGGCTGACCAATTCATTAAATCTAGAGGAGTAGTAACAATATCTCTATGGGTCTTCCTCCACCCAATGACATTCCATGTGGATCTAGTTAAACTGTACTCTCACACAATGAACTTTCACAAGACAATGCAGGTTATACAGATTGTAACTTCAAAGGTCGAATGGATATTTCTTCATCTTCTCTACTTCGACATCCACATGATTGAAACTCCATATCTTGTATAACCCAATCCGCAATGGAAGAGCGGGCCAAGGTGCCTTCTTCTTTCGGTGCAACCTAGTTGTCAATCCTGCCGAGATGTGATATGATACTTCCTGCATGATGAGCTTGTCCAAGGAAAAATTCGGTAGAACATGTGGAGGCTTCTCTGCACTGTACATTTGTATGAAGGTGTTGGACGGTGAGGCATACCAATCAATTATGTCGATCAGTGCCTCCATTATTTCCTTCGACATGCAGGGTGGATCTTGTTCGAATATCATCTTGTAAACCGGGGTGACAAAATGATCAGACAGTTGTGTGATAACTCCTCTGAAGCTTCATTCAGACAACATCTTACAATAAGTGTTCACAAAGGTCTTCGTCGGTGTCCATGCCCACTTCAAGCTCGGGAACTCCTGACGGGCATAGATTGCATCCAAGATGTAGGCATACATGTAGATTCCTTCTTGGATACCTTTGGGTGGCTGTCGACCCCTTGTCACCTATTCCTTCATCTAGTGAGGCAACATGTCAGACCAGTTTCATGCTTTTCCTTCTCTGGCCAATTGTTCCAACACGATCACCCAACTCTGTGGGAAGGTTTCCATGATTTCTTGTCCATACAGTCAACATGAAAATATGACCAAGTATTGATACGCCTTCCGCAGTATCTTTGTCTTGTAGACCTGGTTGGGTGTCATCCTGAATTTAGCTGGCTCCTTCACCTAGTTCTTCAAAATGTCCCTTGAGTTGGCATTGTTGATGGTATGCTGAAGGGTGTCTCCATGGTAATCACTGGATTCAACATCTAATACATCTCATCATAATCATGTGCCTTGAAGGTAGTAATATTTGTCCCGCTAACACTACTCAATTTCGTCGTCTCAGAATCAATGTGCAAGACGATCCAATGTATCATGTCCGCGCATGGGTACAAGCTAGACTTGTAGATGTTCACATAGACTTTGCGGTCATCAAGGTCTTCCCCAAATGTATCAGCAAATGCATCATCGACCTCTTCCCATTTCAGCTTGATGTCCTTGTCTACAATCAGCCTGGCGTCTTCATAGATCGGCAGACTTGTAGTTACTCGCTCAACTATTGCTCCAGTTGCACTTCCATCAGTGTCCTTTGATCTTGCTCTCTTGAAGGCCATTGTACTTGTGTTGCTAAGAGGTAGACAAATGCCTATGATGCCTGGAGACATAGAAACACTCATGGCAAGGAATCTGTCAGTCTAAAACCAAAACAAACTTGAGGACTGACTTGCAACATACCTATGTGATTAATCGTGAAGGTTGCACAATTTCCGTAGGGAGGCCGGGATACTAACTGCCAAAACTACGCAAGGCACATTCCGAGCTATCATTAGGCTAACTGACTACTGAAACTGCGCAATTCATAGTCCATCTTGGCCTGCTGAGGACTGAAACTATGCAATGCACAATTTCAATCAGTGGTGACATGCAACCAGCAAACTGCATTGTGCAGTTTCTGGGGCCAGTTGGACACTGCCTCCAAGAATCACACAATGCAAGCCTAGAGGTTAGTGCTAGGCTAGAATTGCACAATTTCTAGAGGGAAGGCAGAGCCTTCGCTTCCGGAAATGCACAGTGCTAGTTGAGCAAGGCACGGTCTGCACCAAGGCAGCCTAGATCAGTCGACTGGCGACCGAAAACATGAGAACTATGAATGCATGATGAGATGAGTGAAAACAAGAGTGAATGATCGTACATGAAAATAGAAAGTGCATGGTTAAGAAAACGGGAAAGCATGCATGCGTGTGAAGTGAGTCGCCGCAACAGAAACTGTTCATGCAAAAATAGTGTCATGCATGTGATAGCAATGAGATGCAAATGCAAACTGAAATGGTGCTTCTACAAGCTAACATACATCAAAATGACAGAAAGCACTCACTAAAATCAAGAAAACAGCACTCACACAAAGCGAAACTCAAAAAGAGACAGAAACACAGTGCAAGACATGAAAAGCAGGCTTACCCCGGAACAGCTAAGTTGAATGTGCTAACGAATCCTAGATGCAATGTGGGATGTCAAAGCTATAAGTTCGATGTGAGGAATGAGCTCTGCAGCATGCGATTGATGAGTTTTGATAAAATCGAGGTTGTGACGCGCATGCCACAAATCTAGGAAAAGTGACACTTGGCAGGAGGTTTCTGAAATGATCCTTGCATGTGACCTCCAGCTACTAAAAATAGATCCCTGAATCAATGGATGCCTTTGAATGCTGCCTTGGGAGAAGCATTCCGTGCATGCAAATCATTTTTTCTCAATCCCGTCGGGGACCGGTCAACCTGAAGGCACATGCATCAGTCTGCGAGCCTAGGATGAAAATCTGCGTAGTTTCTGGGTTGAGCAGAGATGGTTGTCCTAGAGGGATTGCACAAATTTTGGGAGGAACAGGTGACTATCTCCTAGGATTATGCAATTTCTGGGCTGAGCAACTGTCCTTGGTCAAACTGCGCAATTTTCTCACGCAAGTATGTTTGACATTATTGGGTGATTTCTGAGCCCAGCATGCTGCCTAGCTGGATTTACACAATTTCTGCTAGCTGCTGGGTTGGCAAGGCACTGATTGGGCCAAGGCAACCCAGGTTAGCCAACAGGTGACCGAAAACATGAGAAGTCTGAATGCATGATGAGATGAGTGCAAACAAGTGTGAATGATCATACATGCAAACAGCAAGTGCATGATTCAGAAAATGGGAAAGCATGCATGTGTGTGAATTGAGTCGCTGCAACGACGATCGTTCGTGCAAAAATATTGTCATGCATGCGATAGCAGTGAGATGCGAATGAAAACTAAAACAGTGCTTCTACAAGCTAAGATACATCAAAACGACAACAAGTGCTCATTGAAATCAAGCAGACAACACTCGCATGAAGCGAAACTTAAAAAGCGAAAAAAATGCAGCGCAAGACATGAAAAGTGGGCTTACCCCGAAATAATTGATTTAAATATGCCAATGAATCCTAGATGAAATGTGGGATGTTAGAGTTGCAAGGTCGATGTGAGGAATGAGCTCTGCAGTGTCTGGTTGATGAGTTTTGATAAATTCGAGGTTGTGATGCACATGCCACAAATCTAGGAAAAGCGACACTTGGCAGGAGGTTTCTGAAATGATCCTTGCATGTAACCTCCATCTGCTAAAAATAGATCCCTGAATCAAGGGATTCCTTTGCATGTTGCCTTTGGAGAAGCAGTCCATGCAAGAAAATCAGTTTTGCTCGATCCCGGAGGGGATCGATCAACGGCACATACATCGGTTTGCCAGCCTGGGATGAAAATTTGCGTAGTTTTTGGGTTGAGTAGAGATGGATGTCATAGATGGATTGCAAAAATTCTAGGAGGAATAGGTGAGTGTCTCCCAGGATTGTGCAATTCCTAGGCTGAGCAGCTGTCCTTCGTCAGACTGCATAATTTTCTCAAGGAAGCATGTCTGATAGTATTGCACAATTTCTGAGTCCAGCAAGCTTCCTAGATGGATTTGCGCAATTTCTGCTAGCTGTTGGGTTGGCTGTCTCAAAGGGATTGTGCAATTTATGGGCTGGGTAGTTGACTGTTGCCCAGAATTTCATAATTTCTATGCTTAGCAGTCCTACTATGCTAGATTGAGTAGTTTTTCAATGAAGGTTGATACGTAGGATTGAGCAATTTTGCAGCCCAACAAGCTGCCAGTCAGGATTACACAATTTCTGGAGGGAAGGTTCGTTCCCCTTCATAATTGCACAATTTATTAAGGGATTTGCTCATCCTGCAGCTAGACCAAGTCAGGAGGAACAGCTTGTGAGGGGGATGCAACAAGCTATCATGCACAGGCTAGCAGTCTGTTAGAAAACCATTGAAGCTTGCGTACTTGACATTGCAAGACATGCTACTGAGGATGGTTGGTAGGGAGGCTCCAAAACAAAGCTAAAGAAAAAATTTGGAGGGTGATTGAAGCCGCTACAACATACTCCTAATCGGTCATGGATCTCATTTTCAACTCATATAATTCTTGTTCCCTGTCATCATGGTATCTCTCAGATAGATACTTCTTCTTGAAAAGTCTTTCAAACTCACTCCAAGTCAACTCTTTTGTTGGGATGGGGTCCCCTAGGTCATTTTTGGGGCAAAAGCCCAAGTTTTGATGTAAAAATATGTAAAGTCTCCGCAAATTGTGGTCATGGAGCACGTAGCTAGTTAAGAGTCAAAAAGGGTTTTACTCTTCTTTTATGTAACTAGAGTCATCTTTTGAAGATCTACCCATGGTCCGCGAACCATGGGATTATATAAATAGGTGTGTCTTAGAGAGTCTAAACAAGGTAATTGAAGTTTTCTATGGTACAGCGAAGAAGTCTAGCGTAGATGTAGAAGTCTTAGAGGAGAGAAAGGCTCTACAGCTGAATGCACATATGCCTAGAGCAGTGTCCACATCTGAGTTCGCGAACCGCTACAGCTTAGTACACAGGGAAGTTTTGAGTCTGTAAACCTTTGCTAAATATCAATAAAGAAGTTTCTCACAGAAATTCCTATGTTTAGTCCCTTTACTTATGTTATGTATGAATGCGCTATGTGCTCTGATGAATGATGGTTTTATAAAATAATGATGTATTGATGTGTGACTTTACTTAATCTATATTGTTATCTAAACACGATTAATTTTAATTGATTACGTGAAGATCATAATGTTTTTTGTTAAAGTTATCGCACACTTAGGTATTTCTGAGTAACTACTAATCTAAGGGTAATCTAAAGCACATGTAAGTAGTTAACTGACCTGTTCAGGGTTCGTGAAAGCCAATTATAGACCTTCACGGAGGTCTAGAGGCTGATTGAAGGAAGTTACAGCAATTAGCCGCAAGAGCATAGAGGTCTGCACAAAGGCAGATCTAGGTCGCCAAAAGGACATCACACTGATCTCTGGGTGTTGAAACTTGGTTCCAACACCCCCCCCATACTGCTTTGGGTGATACTTCAAGCCGCGCAACATGGATTGATGCCGAAAGGGCCATTAGTATAGGGATTTGTTTGGCACAACTAACTCTGAACATGGGTCAAGACCCCCTAAGCCAACAACTGGTTCTGTTGCTGGGACTGGGATCTTCATAAAGAGATGTGTGATGTCACATCACTGGAATCCGACCAAGAAGGAAATTGAGAAGTGGTTGGATAGAAAGATCCATGAATTCACAGCATAAGAAAACAGGAATTCGTGACTAACAAAAGAACAGTGGTTGGACAAATATTTGTACATAGAAATACACGAAATCTTCTTCTGCACCTTCCTGATCAAACTATATGATTGGATCGCTAAATTGGTAGACGGCCAAGGAAGGTGGAAGCCTAACAGTCTGATAGTGTGGACCCCGGAGCTTGTGTGGAGGTTGGAATCTTCTGAAGATAACGTTGCACACGCAATTGATCAACGGCTTGATCGATTCATCGGAGGATTTGTTACAGAGTACGCAGTTGATAAGTCAGTCAGTTACAGTGAAGCAGAGTGACGCTTCTTCAAGGGACCGTGAGGTAATTATTTGAGATCCTTGAATACTTGGATAACAATGCTCTTGTGTGAAAAGTGGGTTATGCCATTACCTTGATGTTTGGATCTACACGAAGTGGACGAAGCTTTATAAATTAAGGAAACAGGTCCTGAATATAGTCCATTGATTGGATCTCCTTCAAGTGATGACAAGGGAGCAGCACAGGATTCACCACAGAGTGTTGTCCAATTGATAAGGTAGGGTTTTCTGCAGATACCTCATCTATCCACACCACCTCCACATTTACCTCCACAACATACACCCTCACCCACACCACCACCACCACCATCGCTAGAGAACAGGTCAAATACGATGAAGTTGACAGTTTTCAAGGGCTTAGGAAGTGAGGAATTAGATCAGTTTTGGTTTGTTGTGAAGGTTGTGTGGACAACACAAAAAGTTACAGATGATAATATAAAGAAGGCACAGTTAGTCACCACTCTGTAGGATAGCGCATTAACATGGTATGTTAAGTATTGCACTGACAATCCGTTGGCATCGTTGGCAGATACTCAGATCGCTTTGAACAAGGAATTCGGTAAGCCTAAATCTTCCTCATAGTCGGTAATTGGATTTAAGGAAATCATGATGAGGCCTGGTGAAACGCCATGGGAGCTAGATAAAATATTGAAGTGTGAGATTCTCGAAGCTAATATGAATCTCACAAATAGCTAGCACCGTGATTGGTTTATAGTTGTGCTCCTGCCCCATTTAAGGATTGCTTTATCACAACAAAAGATAGGAACTTAGGCGAAAGCCCTAGAAATCACAATGAGATTGCATGACACCTATCTAGGACAATTCTTTGGGAGTTCAACAGATTCATGCAGAGTTGCAGAACCTCTCGTTGGAGTTGTAGAGCTTGAAAAAGGAAAAAGTGGCTCGGTCGGAGGTGTGCGAAGAAGTTTGGTGTCTCAAGTGTAAAAACCAGGGGCATGATAAATATCGCTGCCCTGTCTTCACAAATTACATCACCAGAGGGGGGCCTATGCCCCTAAGGAAAGAAGCTCTAGTAGGACTGCGAGTGGGGCCCCCTCTATGGTGTGTTATTTTACAAGTAGCTGAAAAACAAGTAACAGACAATTGTCATTTGCTGCAAAAGTTTGTACAGACACCACAACAATTGTTCTGCTATTTTTGCAAATCGGTGGGCCACAATGAGTGCAACTGTCGAAGCTAGGAATTAATGATGGATAGGACGCCTACATATCGAATGCAAGAAGAAACTTGGCCTCCGAATTAGGGCACTGGGGGAACTCGCGAAGGATATCAGGGTTGCAGAAGAGACCGAGGTGGAGGAGTACCTAGTCGGGGTCAGGGGCAGGCCATTTGTTACAAATGCGAAATGCCATGACACTACGCGCGAGAGTGTACGAATCAGACACGCCCGTCGTGTCAATACTGCACTCAGTTTGACCACACCATAGAAGAATGTCATGTGTTGATGGCCAAGATGTAGAAGGTGCAGCCTCATCATCCTACCCAAAACTTATAGATGATGAGGGCCAAGCCCCATGAAGAGGACCCGAATGTGAATATCATACTGCGAAGCAGGATCGCAACTGGTGATGATAAGGGAAGGCTGCCTGAAGAAGGTGGATGGGTCCACAAGGCTCCAAAAAAGGAGTTTGGGATTGATCTGGAGCATGCGAAGGAAACTTTCATGGAAGCAAAGAAAATCTCCGTTAATGCCTCTACTTGAGGAAGTCAGGACAAACTACCTATAGAGGTTGACTCCTCTGTGCTTACCACCTCCTTGAAGACTTGTATGAAACTACTGTGTGATAGAAAGGCTGTGAAAGGGCTATATGAGTTGATTAAAAAAAAAATCAGTAAGGATAATACTTATGATGTACCCCGCATAGTCAGAAAGATCGGTTAGCATAAGGCAAGAAAAGGGCACGAGATGAGGCTTACCGCACAAATAGGAGACTATGAGATAGACCAGGTTATTTTGAATTTGGGGTCTGACGCAAATGTATTGCCTAAACAAACCTAGGAGAGAATGTGGAGACTTGCGCTACAGTGGTCTCTGATTCAACTGAGGATGGCGAACTGGCAGAAGATTATCCCTATGGGACAATTATAGGGAGTTACCGTAGATACAGAAGGTGCGAACGCACTGGTTGATTTTGAAGTAATAGAGATTATTGATGATAACAATCCATACCCCGTGCTCCTAGGAATTGATTGGGCTATCGACATGAATGGGGTCATCAATTTGAAGAAGCGGACAATGTCTTTTGAAAGAAAATCGCTCCGCGTTGTAGTACCATTGGACCCTTCAGAAGGAACGTGCTTTACTGAACCGTTCCGCGACTATGAGGAGAGTGATGATGATTTTGATCAGATATATAAAATCATAGTGCGACACCAAGACTAGTTTAATCTAATAGCTGATGGACGAATTACATGGGACCACAAAATTTCTTGTACCTTGGATTAAGACGAAGAGTTGGAACATTGGAAAAATAGGCTCCATGAAGTATCCACACTGCACTGCAACATAATGACCAAATCGTTGTGCTATGTGTCGTCGAAGGTAAGAAATTTACCTTATTACAATGGTTTAACTAACATAGATAAATTTTTGGATACTTTTGAAGGATAAGTTCCAGAGGATTACCACTCTCAAGCATTGGACTAGGCACTGTGCGCTACACCTGTTCGGTGGTGGGGTACGCACAAAGACAGCTTTGATGAGTGGTGCTATTACATAAGGATGATGAGAACGTGATTTGGTCATCCTAAAGTACGTGTAACTAAGAAGTATGATGGGAGGAATGATATGTGTGATCATTTGGCCGAATGGACTAAGGTATATGGAACGGAGCCATAGCTAGAATGGGTGCATTTACTCTGTCACACTCTGGACATAATCCCTATGAATTGGTATTTGGAAACGAAGCTCTGCCACAGCACCGCATAGTGGGATGTCTTAAGAGAAGGGTTCATGAGGACATTCATCTTTGAAGATGGGTTTGAAAGTATTGATGAGGCGCTGCAGGAGGTTAAGGCAGTGATCTTCAGAATACGCAAGATCCTTTGGAATTGGTTCAACCATATTGGAGCACCCAGCTGCACCATGCACTGGAATGCTATAATGTGACTACTAAGGGAGAGGATGAGGATCCAAGGAATATTAACATCCTATAAGAAGAAGGCCACCACGAGGTTGAGGGACCATAGATAGAGAATCCAGACATCATTGCGCTATTGAAAATTAGGAAACAACAGCAAAGTTTTTGTTTGAATATGTGTTGACCAAGTTCAGTTGCCCGAAAATGAGTAACCGCGGTACACATTTTCTCAATGAAACGATCAATGCACTGATAGACACTACATTCTGTTGGGATGAAGAATGTCAGCGCAGTCTAGATGTCTTGAAGGAAAAAATGGTCACCACACCAATATTGGTCTTCCCGAATTGGAATAAGGAATTCCATGTGCATGTTGATGCCTCGTGTATTATGTTGGGAGCAGTGCTGACAGAGGTTGGTGAAGGGGAAATGGATCATCCTATAGGACTTGTGAGCAAGAAGTTGTCAAAGGCTAAAAAAAATTATTCGACGATAGAGCACAA
Organism: Pinus tabuliformis; assembly: GCA_031772625.1. Lineage (NCBI taxonomy): Eukaryota > Viridiplantae > Streptophyta > Pinopsida > Pinales > Pinaceae > Pinus > Pinus tabuliformis. The sequence goes on from CM062817.1 coordinate 825,600,189, forward strand.
AGGATTGGCGATGGTGTACGCGCTCCAAAAATTCAGGCATTACCTATTGGGCAGACATTTCAAGATGTACACAGACCATTCTACATTGAAGTATCTAATTAATATGCCTATGTTGGGGGGGGGGAATACGTAGATGACTGATGTTATTTCAAGAATATTATTTTGAGGTAATTATGAAGCCATGAAGGTTGAATGCAGGACCTGACCCTCTGTTGCGCATTGAGACAGGAGAAGAACCTACTAATTTGGAGGAAGGGCTTCCCGACACGCAACTCTTTGCGGTGTGCTTAGTGGATAACCACTTCGTGGATATTATCCACTTCTTGACTACAAGGAAGACTCTAGAAGGATACACTAGTCAGCAGAAGAAAGAGTTGGTGGTGCACGCAGCCGATTTCTCAGTAATTGTAGGCCACTTTTATAAGATGGGATCGGACGAGATATTTCGATGATATGTGCCCAATTTTGAACGAAATAGTATCCTCACTGAAGCTCATGCAGGCGCTGTGGGAGGACATTATGCAGGGAAAGAAACAGCGCAAAAGGTTTTGCACACTGAGTTGTGGTGGTTGACGCTGCATAAAGATTCTAAAGCATATTGCGGGGCATGTGATGCATGTCAAAGAATAGGCAGACCATCACGAAGGGATGAGCTGCCCCTAAACCTGCAGGTGTCATTGTAGCCATTTGAGAAATGGGCAATTGATTTTTTAGGACCAATTAAGCCCCCAAGCAAGAAAACAGGTGCGCGTTATATCATCACTGTGACTGAATATCTGACCAGATGGGCAGAGGCACATCTTATGAAGGACTGTATAGGGGAAACAGTGGAAAAAATTTTGTTTTAATATGTGTTGACCAGGTTCGATTGCCTGAAGGTATTTATGAGCGATCACAGTACACATTTTCTCAGTGAAACAATTAGCACGCTGACAGAAGAGTTTTAGGTTTACCATCAAAAAAGTACACCATATCATCCCTAGGCCAATGGAATAGTTGAGGCTTTCAATGAGATATTGGAAAATGCGGTGACAAGGATTTGCAACGCACAACAGAATGATTTGGATGTGCGCGTAACAGCGGTATTATGGGCATACAAGACTACTTGCAAAAAGCTAACAGGTCAAACACCTTTCTGATTGGTTTATGGTGTAGAGGTTGTAATTCCTATGGAATATATTGTGCCTAGTCTACGCATAGTGGCTTTCACAGGAAAGGTGGACCGCAAAGCCTTAGAAGAATGACTCATGCAACTAATGGAGCTCGAAGAAAATAGGTTTTTGGTCGGATTCCATCAGCAGGTTCAGAAGGAACACGAAAAATCTTGGCATGATCCGCACATCAAATTGCGCACCTTCAAGGTAAATAACTTGGTTTTATTATATGATAGAAAGTTCGATAAGTTTCTAGGAAAGTTTCAGATGCACTAGCTAGGGCCATATGTCGTCAACAAAATTACAGATGGTGGTGCAATTCAGATCACAAAGTTGAATGGAGAACCATTTCCGGGAAGGGTAAATGGAAGCTGGTTTAAGCCATACACAGGGGATCTGGCTCAATGACTACATGGTGCTAGGACAGTCTTAGCGGTCCAGGCAGCTGCAAGGGAGTGTAAGACTATAAACTACACTGCCCGGTTGGTGGAACTACGTGAGAGAGGGGTTGCGCGAAAAGGGTGATGTCACAGTATTAGAAGGTGTGCGAAGGGAGTTGTGCTATGAGGGAAGATGCCACATAGCACAGCCAGAAAATGACCATTCCAGTCACTATTCATGATTTGACAGCTAGGAGACAATTAAGAGGAGTGGGGGTAGCATTTAAGGCTGAAATCTTTGAAGATCTGCCACCAAATCAAAATTTATGAACAGATTTTGGGGGGAATGGTCGGATTTGAATTCAAATTCACCTATAAATTATGTGTGGTCGTCTAGTAGAGAACACTTTGCATCCTTATAATTTTTGAGTTTTGTTGTCCGTCGTTTATGAATCCTTAGTTTTTCGCATATTTGGTCGCAAGCTCTGTGTTTGATACTTTACCTAAGGATACCCAACAGTTTATTCTCAGCACTATGTCTGGACCAGGTGAGACTGCAAGCACCAAAGGAACTGTTGCCTCTGAAGGAGCGACTCCAGAAGTTGTAAACATGGAGGCTCCAGCTCTTGTGCCTACGGCATCAAGGTTGCCTAGGCCGAAGCCTACACCAGTGCATGAAAATCCCAAGCTCAAGAAATACAAGTAGAAGAGGCCATTGTTGGTGTGTGAGTCATTGAAGAAGCACTCTGCTACCTAGGCCCAGAAGAAAGATAAACAACTGGCGAAGGATAAGGAGAAAGTTGTAGATTTGGAGGTCGAAGAGGGTGCAGAGGATATATATGTCGAGGGCATGGAGCCCATCTCCAAATTTCTAGATTACATCCCTCCGTATAAGGGAAAGGTGAAGGTCACTAAGGACCCAGATGCGGCGAAATTCCTCATAAATACACCCTACTACCAGAAAGAATCACCTTTGAAGGCTCGTGCCTGGTGCGGATTCCCCATTTAAAAATGGAAGACTGGGATTTTGCGGACCATGAGAGGTTCCCTCACCTCGCGATGGAGAACTACATGAAGCGAGTGTACTATAAATAATCTGGTGTCATCATGTTGGAGCCAATCGAGTGGATTCATGGAGTGAATCAGTCGGGGTTGTTGAACCTGTTGTGTGTGCCCCACTACCACCACTCCAACATGAATATAATCTATATCAATCAATTACTGACCCTGGTACATGATGGATGTTTCTGGCTGAGCGCACTGATCCCAATCACAGACATGTTGATCCATCGGATCACACTCTTTCCACATGCAGGCTTGAATTCGGCCAAGGATTTTGGCGGAAAAACCAGTGAGCGTGACCTAGCAGAAAATATGAAGAAGAAGTTAGATCTAGTTAAGAAGCCACACGGGTACTCCATCATGTCTATCACCGACCCCGCGGTGAAAATTTCCACGTAGATCCTCACTGGTAAATTCATGAGGAAATGTCACACGAACGAGGTTCCAGCACCAGTAATCTCGTTAGTTGCACAGTGTGCGGAAGGCGTGTATTTTAACTGGTCGTGCTACCTCTACAGCGAGTTCCTTGTAAATTTTCGCGAGGCTCAAGACAAGATCAAAACCTTCCACTATGCATGGTTGTTTCTCTCCATTGTGCTAGTAGCTTGGGAGCTACCAGAGGACAGCCATTTTCCTCCCTTGGAGAAAGGATTGCCAAAGGCTACACAATTTTCTTTCCTTTGGGTCACAAAGGACTCTGTGCGGGTCACGGAGACAAAAAAAAATTGGGTGTTGATGGAGGGGATCCCTCGCATGGCCATCAACCAGAAGCCATTGTTGTCCCCGACTGTGTTTGAGCAGTTATCAGAGTACACGGAATCTAAGGCAGTCCACCGCGTGTATATCAAGGTGCGGAAGGATCCATAGTAGAAGTGGTTTGATCTACCTTATCATTCCACAGACGATGTCATTCAGGAGGTTATCAAGCACTGGCTAAAAAATTGGCATTCTCCATCCCATCTGGTCACAGGCACTAGCAAAGGCGTGGGGAATTCTGCGGAAAAGAAGAAGGAGAAGGCAACGAAGTAGGCAGTCCAAAAGTTGGCCACACAACGGAGGAAAGAGGCCAAGGAGAAGGCCTGACTATAAAAGAAGTGCGCTACAAAGTAGCAAGTTGAACATGAATAGCGTAACTCTAAGCAGAGCGATAAATCCCCTTCACCCCAAACCAAGGAAAAGGAAAAGTCAGAGCAGGGAGGTGGCGGAGATGAAGAACAGAGCACTCCATTCTGGGTGAAGAGGTATAGGGAATAGCAAAAGGAGGGGCGTCAGAAGAAGTTGAAAGCGACGAAGCCACCACTGGATCCCATCACGCTCACGGAAGGTGATCTCAACGAGATCAGAGATAAAGTGCACGATACCATAGTGGAGATGTTGCAGCAGTTCCAACAATAGAACTTGCAGTCGCTGGGCACTACTCAAAAGGATATGCGAGAGCTGTAGATCCAAACCAGAAAGATATAGGTGGGCACACGGTAGGTGAGCATTGCACAGATGAGCTTAGTACTAGGGACAAGTCAGGCTGCACAGATGGTTAGATTAGTCGATCTCTGGGCAGTCACACTACCCGAAGAGTCTTTGAGCATGGAACCAACCGATGAAAATCTCATCGCGAGTACTCTGAAGAACACCGGCCTCAACCTCGTATCCCTCCCCAACGAGCATATTCACACACTGTAGAGAGGTGTGACAGCAAAGCTAAGAGTGCGGGAGAAACACACTCTCAGCTTAATTAACGAATATCGGGTGAACAATGAGAAAATGTTCGCTAAGAAGATAGAGGCCTTGAAGGTAAAGGAAAAAATCCAAGCGCAGAGTGCCCAGATCGTGGGCACGGTGGTAAAGGCTTCTAGGACAGTGCCAAAGTTGCACATACCTGAGGAGGCGTCGCTTGAGGCCAAGATCACGAAACTTGTGGCAGGTGTTCGCGATGCTAAGATAGAGGTGGCCTAAGTTCAATTTGAGCTCAACCTGAAAATCACAGAACTAGAGCTCAAGTCACAACCTTTTACCCCGCCAGAAGTTATGGAACAACGCGAAGCCACTATTAAGGATGTCATAGCCACTATGGATGTTGTGGTTGTGGACTGTACAGCGTTGTTTGAGTAGGCCATGGAAGTAGTGACGACCCTACAGGAAGATCCCAACCTACAGAGATTAAAAATAGAGACCCGTGAGCTTTAGCCGGAATATGACGAAGTGTGGGTGACAACGCGCTCAATGGCTATAGCGCAGTGCCTCACCAAGTTACAGGAGGGGAAGCAACTCCTTATACAAGTGGAGGAAGCACAAAAGTCCTTAAGGCACTTTTGGATCCTTGGTTAGAAGAAACTTACCAAATCTCCACCAACATATAGGAAAAGTTGGCGAACTTGGAGCTTACACAACAGAAGATCAAGCAGGACAGCGAAGGACCAGCCACATAACAACTGGTCGAACAGGTGAAGCAGGCAACCACACAGAGCGCAGCTGAAGTAGCAGTGGTACAAGTGAAGCTAGGGGATCTTCACAGCAAGATCTTTGTGCCAGATGAGTGACTCGAGGTCGAGTCATGATCTTTGTGTTGGGGGCCTGTTGGGATGGGGTCCCCTGGTCATTTTTGGGGCCAAAGTCCAAGTTTTGATGTAAAAGGATGTAAAGTATCCGCAAATTGTGGTCACCAAACATGTAGCTAGTTAAGAATCAAAAAGGGTTTTACCCTTCTTTTATGTAACTAGAGTCGACTTTTGGAGATCTACCCATGGTCCGTGGACCATGGGATTGTATAAATAGGTGTGTCTTAGAGAGTCTAAAGGAGGTAATTGAAGTTGTCTATCGGTACAAGCGAAGAATTCTAGAACAGAAGTAAAATTCTTAGAGGAGGAAAAGGCTCTGCAACTAAGTGCGCAGATGCCTAGAGTAGTGTCCGCAGCTGAGTGCGTGGACCCCTGCAGCTGAGCACACAGGGAAGTTTTGAGTCTGTAAACCTTTGCTGAATATCAATAAAGAAGTTGGTTACATAAATTCATGTGTTTAGTCCCTTTACTTATGTTATGTATGAATGCGCTATATGCTGTGATGAATGATGGCTTTATAAAATAATGATGTATTGATGCGCAACTTTACTTAATTTGTATTGTTATCTGAACACAATTAATGTTAAGTGATTACGCGAAGATCATAACACTTTATGTTAAAGTTATCGCACACTTAGGTATTTCCGAGTAACCACTGATCTAAGGGTAATCTAAAGCGCATGTAAGTAGTTAATTGACATGTTCAGAGTCTGTGAAAGCCAATCGTAGACCTTCACAGAGGTCTAGAGGCTGATTGAAGGCAGTTATAGCAATAGGCTACAGGAGCATAGAGGTCTGCGTGAAGGCAGATCTAGGTCGCCAAAAGGACATCACACTGATCTCTGGGTGCAGAAACTTGGTTCCAGCATCCCCCCATACTACTTTGGGTGAGACTTCAGTCTGCGCACCACAGGTTGATGTCGAAAGGGCCAGTAGTGTAGGGATTTGTTTGGTGCAACTAACTCTAAAACTAGGTCAGGACCCCCTAACCCAACATCCTTTTCATGAATACCTTTGACATTCTTTACATCTTCCCACCAAATGTTTTTTTTACCTTTAATATTGAACGCAGTTATTCTGGCCTTCATGTTTTCTGAGTAATCATGAAATCTAAAGAACTTATTCATCTTGAGAAACCATGCTTTGGCATCTTATGACTTCTTCATTTCTCCATCAAATGTGGGTGGTTCTACTTTCTTGAAATCATCCGACATATAACCCTTATCACTCTTCCTATAATTCTTGATAATGATGATGACCATGGTAACTATCTGAACCAGAACTAGAGAAAAGCCCATGTCCACTGCCTTGTCTATCAGGTGTATCTAAGAACCTACCTTCTCTAACTGTGTCATCTATATCCAAATTTTGCCCACCATGAGACATGCTACCATATGCTCAATTAGTCTTATCCTCATGTCTATGACTAATCTTAAGTGTTCCATGTATCTGCAAGTTTGATAAGCTCTGAAGGATTACTGTATTAACCTCTTCTTGTTTCTCTTATGCCCTGAAAATTCTCTCTTGTGACTTAATGATTCTATCATTATCTTCTTTACAGCTTATTATTTCTACCTTCAAACTTCTCAAAGTGTCTGTTATGTCAGGAGATTACCCATCACCATGATGCTCATCTAATCTATAGGGAAAGTCTCACGAACTATAGTCTACCATTTTTCTAGTCATATTTGATCTTCATCTCCCTGCAAGTATATCATGTTAGCTAAACCAAAACATAAACATAAACAACATACCTTAGTATAGTTTAGGGGAGGATATCTCGTCTGCAAGATCAACCAAATTAACCCAATACATGTATAAACATATTCATAGTAGTATATAGACATCATCTCAATCAGCATCCCAATTACCATGCATGACCATACCAACCACATATCATGACCTCATGCACCACAACTATAACCATGAAAATGCATGCATACATCCACATAGACAATAGTCATACCTAGCAAATGCATATTCAACCGACATGCATTCACGACAAACACATCCCAACAACAACACCTACAACTTCTACATGACAACACAACTCCAACAATGACCACCACCATGCATACATGTCAAGCACATATACAACCTACATGCATGCATGACAACCATATTCTTCCCATCTAGTCCAAGGGTTGAACCATGCTCTAATACCACTTTGTAACACCCTCCTCCCACATTTACCCAAGATAACTAGTACACCAAGGTAAACATGTGATGAAGAGTTACTATGATATGATTTGACTCCCCAAGTCTAGTTAAGGAATTGGAACCAACAAACCAAAACCAAAATGACCTTTCTCAGGAGCTACAGAACCCCTAGAGGCTAATAAACCAGTCCAGGTGCCCAACCCCTAAGTTAACTTTCCTTTTGATTGAACTATACTGCCATCCACTCCCATGACAAGCCGTCCAAGCGATTGTAACCCTCTATTCACTCCCACAGTAAGTAATTCATGTGACTATAGCCTTTTTCAGGTAGTTTTGTGCTAGGGACCCCAAATTCTGAGCCACTTTTTCACTGCTAGGACTTTCTCGCACCTTCAAAAATTGATGATTGGGTGATTCAGTTATATCAGAGGTTTCAGTAATTGATTGATTCAGTTGTGGTTAATTTAGATATTGATTATTGGGGTTTAGTTATATCAAAGATTGATGATTAGGTTTCAGTGATTGGTTGATGCAGTTGTATTTGATGGTTGTATTGCAGTGGTGATTGATTTTGAGCTTCAATGTTATTGATGGGTCCAGTATGAAAATTTGATGAAACGTGGCCTACATATTGTGTTGTTGTGTACCAGGAGTATCCAGTTTGAAAATTTATGAAACGTGGTCCCTGGAGGAAGAGTGAAGGTAGTAGCCTTCTATAGGTCGGCGCCTATGTACTGGTAAACCTCTCAGCCAATACAAGAGCTAGGGGGTTGGAGCTCCCTTCCAGTAGCAACTGGAGAATGAGCGAAGGTAGTAGCCTTCTGTAGGCCGGTGCCTACATACTGGTAAACATATCATCTAGTACAAGAGCTAGGGGGTTGTAGCTCCCTTCCAGTAGAAGCTGGAGAACGAGAGAAGGTTGTAGCCTTCTGCAGGTGGGTGCCTATGTACTGGTATGAGTCTGCACTAGTACAAGATTGTAAACAGCTTATTCTTTGTATTAAAAAGAAGACAGAGACAACATCAGCAGGTGGTTTTCTCCTACATTGGGTTTCCACCTTAAATCTTGGTGTTCACGTGTGTTTCTTATGTGTGATGATTTATTTATTACAGCACATGGTTAATGTTTATCTAATGGTTATTAAATTGCTAATGCACTAGCTGAAGACAAACATATGATGGATTAACTAAATTGTAAGTTCATTGGATATACACTAATTGTCTTAAGAATAGTCGTGTGCACACGCAGGTTCGATTCAGTAAAGTCGCGTATATAAATATGAATATGAAATGCGAAAATTTATTGATTTGATAATACTGATTCAACCACACCCCCTCTTAGTATTATTCCCAACAATTGGCGTCAGAGAAGGTCCTTTGGCAGAAGCTTGATCACTTGAAGAAGATTCGTCGAGACAATGGGAAAGAAGAAAAAGAAGAAAGCACCTCAGAAGAAGAAGACATCTCAAAGGAATAGTGAACAGGAGAGACAATTGGCTATTATATGGAAGCAAGAATTTAGATTTAGAATCACCTCATATTGAAGATGAACAAGCAAAAGAAGTATCAAGTACTAATTTTTGGTGTTCTAGTGATACATTTCTTTGTTCATGCAATATTGAAGAAAATGAAGTGATAGTGAAACAACTGAATTTGCTCTTATGGGTGAAAGTGAAAGAAATCTAATAGAGACAGAAGTTAAAAGGCTCACAGATAAAATGAGAGATCAACAATATCTATTTGACAAAGGGGAGCATACCTTCAAAGAAGAAGTTACCAAGTTAGAAGCTCAGTTGGAGGAAGGAAACAAAGTAAGGAAGCAGTACAAGGAAAAGGAAGATCAATGTCAAAGGTTGCAAGATGAAGTGACATCATTGAGAAATGAAGTAAATGAAAAGGATACAACAATCAAGAAACTTAAAGACAGATCCAATTACTATGAAATACTTGAAGTTGAGATTGTCTCTCTAAAAGAAGATCTTGAAAATTCAAATAAGCAGAATGAAGAACTACCTCAAGCAGATGAAGAACAAGAAAATGAGATTCTCAAATTAAAACAACAAGTGGAAGAAGGAAGAAAAGTTGAAGAAATCATGAAGAAGCAGTATCTGGAAAAGGAAGAGCAATATCAGGTTGAGGTAAATATCCTAAAAGGTAAATTAGAAGAAAAGGATAAACTTTTACAATTTCAAGATAGTACTAATATTTTGGATAATATTCTTAGTAGTCAAAGGTCTCCTACCATCAAATCTGGTCTTGGTTTTCATGAAACTGTTAAAGGTGAATCTAGCTCACAAACTGAGGCAAGGAACTCTAATGCAAAATCTGAAATGCTCAACAAGGAGATAAGAGGTCAACCCCATCAACAACCAAGGAAAGAAAATCTTCAAAGAAAATCATTTACTCCTAACTATGGAAGTGTTAATTGATTCTTTCCTCTAATGAATAATGTTGAATGTTTTAGATTTCATAATTTGGACATGTTGCAGCCAGATGCAGAAGTAGAATGTTTCAAGCTAATAACCATCTCACAAAAAGATCATCATCTTCCAAGTACCTTAAGGGACATTGTTTTTCTTGCAATATGTTTGGTCACAAAACCATTGATTTCTATAGAAGGAATATGAAACATATAATATGTTATGCTTGTAACAAGTTTGGGCATATAGAAAAAGAATGCAGGGACAAGTCTATGGATCGTCATAGACAATATGGTAAGCAATCAAATAAGTAGATTTATATCAAAAAATCTGAAAAAGATGAATCCACCAAGAATCAAGAAAAGGAAGATCATATAAGGTGTGATCTTGCTCTCTTCTCATTTGAAGACAAAGATGATAGTGGACGTGCTCATCACATGACTGGAGACAAGAGAAAAATGTAGTCTCTAGTAAAGAACCATCATGATAATGATATTTTTGGAACTGATGCTTCAACAAAAGTTCTAGGACTAGGTATAATCATAACAGAATCAGGGGAAACTGAAAGTATGAAATTTCAATGTTCCAATTTTCATATGCAAATATTATGAAGACAAGTCACATATATACGTGAGTTAGAAATTGCACAATTGCGTATATGTTGGTTTGATGAAGAAGCAGTGGGACAGACTCAGAAAAAGGGTCTGATGTGGTTCAGATAATTATCAATTGTCTTTGTATGTCTTCATGATTATTGATTACAGTCTGTGGATGTTATTTAGAAGTGCTCTTGACCCTCATAAGTTGTTGATGACTTGATGTATAACTAGTTGATGATGATGCCTTGATGACTCTTACTGATATATGCAATGATCAGATCTGACAGTGAACAGTTGGCACAGGTTCAAGGGCAGAATATGCTATAATAATGCATTGTTGGCATTATGCTTAGAAGTCTTTGGTACATAATGATGCTTATCAATGGTGATGATGCTTATGTTTTCGTAGTGCTTAAATGATACATCATGCTATTTTGTAGTGATGGATGAAGTCTTAAATGATACTTATATTTCTTGGGCCACATATTTGTTATTCATATCAAATTTATGGATGATTTGTATGATGCATATAGTACATGTGTTATGTTGCCTACATGGTGATCTTCATAAGTTCAAGGAGAAGAACAAATATTGAGTACACAACTTCATTATTTGATGATGATAAGTGTCACTCATTTCTTTTATGTTGTTGTCATCATGCCTTCAAATATGCATAAATTTCATATGGTGCAGGATTCCTATAATTCTTGGCTCTCACATGGTATATTGGTTGAGGATTACTGCTCTTGATGGTATCAAGAAAGTTTGGCAAATGACTATGAGCTCATGGTTTTCTTTTCACATCAATGAGAAGCTAGATACATATTGCTATCTCTATGATGGATATATATTATGTTGGATACATGGATATTGGTAAATAATGTTGGTTGGCCAAGAGAATGGTGTTATTGCAGGTTTCATGAAGACATAGCTATTGAAGACATATCTATTTGATGACATAACTATTTGGAGACATGGCGTAATTAGTCACATAATGATGACTTCTTACTTTATGATGATAGGTTTGATACTCACATATGTTGATTATCATGGTTGATGTTTATCAGATGTGGGATGTTCCCTAGTGATGATACATGGTTGATATATTGAGGGTTCTTGTGGAAAGATCTGGTAGTTCTTACTATGATGACGATGTTATGGTCATGGATGATGGCTATGGTACTTTCACACATATATTATATGATGTGAATGGTTTTGTATTACTACTTGGAGATATGGCATATGCTTCGTTGATTCATGGAAGGCTACAGATAAAGGATTTTTCTAACAAAGAAAAAGAGAAATTTAATTTTGATAAGATCAAGAGAATGAGTTGATATCTATATGTGGCATACTTTGTCACAAGTTGATGATATTAAAGGTACATTGTATTATCATGCGAACTAATGATGGAAACATACATGTTGCTATTATGGACGCTGCTGATAGATCCTTATGGTGTAGATCATATATGGTGTATGATATTTGTTGATAACTATCATGGCCTTGTTTAGATTTTTGGTATTTGTTATAAATGTCATGTATATCATTTGATATAAAGGTCATGTAAAGACCTATGATGTAATAATTTTTATATTCAGTCATGTATGGATGTTGCGAACGAGTTCCCCCAAGGAGAGTTTTGGGGCTAAAAGCCCATGTTTTGGGACAATTTTGTAATAAAGTAGTAAAGTCTCCGCATTTTGTGGTCGCAGAGCACCAAGGTGTCAAGATTCATAAAGGGTTGTCTGCCCTTATTTTGTAAAATTTAAAGTCGGCTGTAAAGATCCACCCATGGTCTGCGGACCATGGGATTGTATAAAAATGATCCAGGTGGATATTGGTGGCCACCCACCAATTCCACTTAGACCCCCACCATTACTTCTTTCAATTTTTCAGTTTCCTTAATTGTAGCACAGTTTTCTGTCTAAAATCATCTTTTCCATCGTAGTCCTCGAAGAGATCTTTCCAACGGGTTATCATGCGCATCAAACGGAGATAATATGACCAAGTCACAACCCCTAGAAGTTAGTTATCCAACTAACCCCAATGGGGCCCATAAACTCCTGGTGTTACATCTCCTCGGGTTAGGGTTTTGGTTGTTTAGGGTTTGCTCTTATTGTTCAATAATAAAAATTCCCTTGAGCCTCATTGTAAGGTAGTTCAAAGGCATGTAGCTGCCACATCTCTTCTTAGAGATAAGCTACCATCGCCCTAGCTATTTTATTTCCATTTTTGTTTGTGAGCATATTTCAGTATTTTACATTAATGAAATGAAGTATTATTTCCATTGCATCTCTGTGTTTATGGTTATCTCTGTAACTTGTTGTGTTCCTATTTAAATCCAGATTAGTGGTATCAAAGCAGTCTGCTTTTCTTTTCTGTTTTTCTTTGCATGTCCCCAATGAGGTTGGGATATAAGGAGTTAGGGCTTGAACTAGTTGAACCTTTGCAGGACCAACCTCACAAATCCCGACGGCCTCCCATGGTAGATGAAAATAAAGACGAGGGGGCAAGAGATCCTATCAAAATCTTGCTCGAAGAAGCCCTCGAGCGACAAAGGAATGCAATGATGGACAACTTTGCCCAGATCCTTCAACGGCTACCCAGGGGCGACGAATCGGCTTCCAACAACTACTCTGGAAATGCCACACCGTTTAAGGTACAAGTTAATTCTGAAATCCCCATATTAGAGGGTTAGATATATGCAAATGTTGTTGATAAATGGTTAAATCTACTAGAGGGTTATTTTTATGTTCATGATTTTTCCAGTCAGGAAAAGATTATTTTCGCTCTTCTCAAAGTAGCTCCCCACGTCAAGAACTGGTGGGAAACCTACTGCAAGCAGAAGGATGAAAGTACAAGCTCACTATTTTCAGCCGCACCCACTTGGAATTCATTCTGGGATGCCATCAAGGAGCAGTACTACCCTATCGGAAGCTATGAGGATCAATACATAAAGTGGACCACGCTGCAGCAGGGAAGGGACCAAGACATGTCGGAGTTTACCAATATTTTCCATACCCTTCGCACAAGGTTTGGTATCAAGGATACAGAGCATCAGTTGGTACTCAAATACCATGACTGCCTACATAAGTACATCCAGGAAGAAATAGAATTCCTGAACATCTCCTCGCTCGACACGGCATATAGATATGATGTCAAGGTCGAGCAAAAGTTTAAACAGAAGAAGCGAGACTTTGGATCTACGAATCTGAAGTAAGGGAAAGGTGCCCCCAAACCGCAGAACAAAGGACAAAACCAAGGCAGGGTGGCCCAAGACAACCCGCCAAAGCTGCAAGCAAAGAACAGTGTCGCGAAGCCAAAAAAGGACACAGTAAAGTGTTGTGAGTTCCATAAGAGCTCCACTCACAACACAATTGAGTGTCGGGCCAAGCAGTCACTAGTGGCCAAGCTAAAGGTTTCAGAATTAGATGCATGTTCCGACTCTGAGTTAGAACCCGACAAGGGGAATGAAAAAGGGAAGCAGATTATCGATGCGGATCCCAATGCCACCGTTGCCACCACGAAGATCCAGAAGGAGGAACCCAAAGATTCAGAGGAGGAGGAGCATCTCTTCCACTCCTAGATGTGGGTAAAGGGCTCCCCGCTACAGTTCATTGTCGACAACGGGAGCCAAAAGAACCTCATTTTGGCAAAGGTTGTGAAGCGGCTAGGCTTACCAACCACAGCACATCCACAACCGTACACCATCGGGTGGCTTCACCAAGGACGGGATCTTCGCATGAGCCAGCAGTGTCGCCTTCCATACAACATCAAGCCCTTCATGAATGAGTTATTGTGTGACATTGCTCCCCTTGAATTTTGTGATGCATTATTAGGACAACCATACTTGTGGAAGCGACATGTTGTGTATGAATCAAGGCCCCGTGTTGTTATTGTTACTTTGGGAAATAAGTTGTACAAGATTCCGGAGGTAGCACCGCCTATCGCCATCTCTTTGGTTACTGCAAAACAATGCAGTAAGCTCATTTCCAAAACCAGGAAAAAAAATTTCCTGATGATACGCCCTCAAAGAAAGAAGAAGACAGTGGCCACGACCTCCAGACAAGGCCCCTTCACATGACAACTACATATGGACAAGGTCGTGGAGGAGTATGAGGACATCTTCACCTCCCCCGTAGGGGTTCCTCTGCACTGTCACATCAAGCACTCCATCGATCTGACCCCAGGTGAACCGCTGCCCAATGGACTAATCTATCGGTGCTCTGTTCTGGAGAACGATGAAATCAAGAGGTAGATTCAGGAATTGTTGCAGAAAGGTCACATCCATCTGAGTTCATCGCCCTGTGGGAGCCCGATCGTGTTGGTACAGAAGAAGGATGGGACTTGGAGACTCTGTATTGACTATCGGGCGTTGAACAAGATCATTGTCCGTAATAGGTACCGGATTCCACAGATTGATGACCTCCTGGACCAACTAAAGAGGGGAAAAATATTTCAGCACGATCGATTTGAAGTCAGGATATCACCAGGTACCAATCGAACCCTCCGATGTGTGGAAGACTACCTTCAAAGCCAAGGAGGGCCTTTTCGAATGGTTGGTTATGCCTTTCATATTGATGAATGCTCCTGCAACCTTCATGAGGTTAATGGATGACATCTTGCGACCATTCACCAACTCATTTGTAGTGGTATACTTGGATGACATCCTGATCTTCAGCCAGAGTTGGGAAGAGCACCTTCACCACATCCGATAGGTTCTCCAAACACTGCGACAACACAAGTTATGTGCCAATTTGAAGAAATTCACTTTTGGCATGACCCAGGTTCAGTATTTGGGATACATTATTGATGAACATGGGGTGCATGTGGATCCACCCAAGATCCAAGTCATTCAGGATTGGCCATCTCCAACCACTCTAACAGAGCTTCGCATCTTTCTGGGTCTTGCCAACTTCTACCGCAGGTTCGTGTTGGGATTTTCTCATATCACTTGGTCCTTGAGTCAAGTCACCAAGGGAGGAGTGAATGAAAAATTCTTTTGGTCTGAATTTCAATAGAAGGAATTCAAAGAGCTGAAATATCGCCTCTGCTCGGCACCAATTCTCGCATTACCATACTTGCAACAACCATTTGAGGTCGAGACATATGCCTTTGACTATGCTATTGGGGTAGTCCTTACACAACACGGGCATCTAGTGGCATATCATAGTGAGACACTTTCAAACACAGTCCGAAAGTATCCCACTTATGAAAAAGAGATGTATTCCATTGTGCAGGCCTACCAACAATGGAAGCATTACATTTTGGGGAAGGAAACGGTCATCCACACAGACCACTGACCCCTACAGTTCATACATACCCAAGGGTAATTGCAGAATGATCACCATCAGAAGTGGTCCACATACCTACAACAATTCCATTTGAATATCAAGTATAAGAAGGGCAGCACCAATAATGTTGCAGATTGCCTTAGTCAACCACCGATCATGGCGTTAACCACCATGCTCAACTCTTGTGGGCACGATACTTTTGATTGGTCACTTCTCTACAAAAGCGACCCAGAATTCGGCCATACATACTAGACAATCTTAGAGGGTCAGCATGTTCCAGATTTTAACCTCCAGGATGCCCTGTTATGCCACCTGGGTCACCTTTGTGTTCCTTCAAGTGAGCGTGCTAAGATGATTTGGGAAGCACACTACAGTCAGGCTACTGGGCATTTTGGGGTTGAGAAAATGGTGGCAGTGCTGCAGAAGTATTTCTATTAGCCGAATCTTAGATAGGATGTTGGGAAGCACATCAGATCATGCACTGCCTGCTCCATTACCAAATTGACCATCAAGAAGCAAGGCCTCAATACCTCGCTGCCTACCCCTAGTCCACCCTGGGAAGCCATCTCCATGGATTACATGTCAGGCCTTCCTTCCACTAAGCATGGAAATGATTGTGTTTTTGTGGTCGTCGACATGTTCTCGAAGATGGCCATTATGGCGGCCTGCAAGAATAATATCACAACAGAAGTCGCTGCTAAACTCTTCTTTGGATGATTGTGGGTACACTTTGGGATCCCACAGTCTATCATCTCAGATCAGGACGTCAGATTCCTCAGTACATTTTGGTCCAGTCTCTGGTCGATGTTGGACACCAAACTCATTAAGTCCATAACCTTCCATCCTCAAACTGATGGCCAAACAGAGGTTGTCAACAGGATGATCATACACATTCTGCACATGTACAACTCAAATCATCCACGCACATGGGACAAGAGCCTCCCCTATGTTCAGCATAGCTACAACCGGGCTCTCCACAACTCGACTGGCCACAGCCCTTTTCAAGTGGGCTTGGGATTCCAACCACCATGTCCCGTTGATGTGGCCATGTAATTTGCAGCTACTCATGCATATTTGGCTCATGTCCAGTCTGAAACAGATAAGGCAAACAGCTTCATTGAGCACATCCAACATATTCACTAGCAAGTCCATGAAATTTTGGAGAAATCAAATGCCAAGTACAAGCAGCGACATGATCAACATCGGGTGCCACACAAGTTTCAGGTGGGTGACAAAGTCTGGTTGCATTTGCAAAAGGAACACCTTACCAAATCCTACTGGAAACTCTGACCACTTTGATATGGTCCTTACACCATTAACAAGGTTGTGGGAGAAAATGCATTTGAGCTCAGCATTCCCTCATTCCTTGGCATGCACCTAGTGTTCAATGTGGACTGCCTTTAGCCATATTTTCCACCATTACTAGACACATCCGACATTGCAGAACAGCTCATACCCACAGAGTTAAATCTAGATTGCATGGAACTAGCTGCAACTGATCGGACCATGGACACACAGATCAAGCACACTCACCAATAGAATATGAAATTGTATAGAGTTTTCAAAGTAGGCCAACTCCTTCACCAAGGCAAGTGGCTCACCAGGGACCAAGTTCAACAAAAGTTTCCTCATCTAATGGAGGAACTCAACATAATGGGGGCCATTGCTTCCTAAGGGGGGAGGAATGATCCAGGTGGATATTGGTGGCCACCCGCCAATTCCACTTGGACCCCCACCATTGCTTCTTTCAGTTTTTTAGTTTCCTTAATTGTAGTACATTTTTCTGTCTAAAATCATCTTTTCCATCATAGTCTCGAAGAGATCTTTCCAACGGGTTATCATGCACGTCAAACGGAGATAATATGACCAAGTCGCGACCCCAGGAAGTTGGTTGTCCAACTGACCCCAACGGGGCCCATAAACTCGTGGTGTTACATCTCCTCGGGTTAGGGTTTTGGTTGTTTAGGGTTTGCTTTTATTGTTCAATAATAAAAAGGCCCTTAAGCCTCATTGTAAGGCAGTTTAGAGGCATGTAGGTGCCACATCTCTTCTCAGAGATAATCTATGATCGCCCTAGTTGGTTTATTTCCATTTTCGTTTGTAAGCATATTTCAGTATTTTACATTAATGAAATGAAGTATTATTTCCATTGCATCTCTGTGTTTATGGTTATCTCTGTAATTTGTTGCGTTCCTGTTTAAATCCGGATCAGAAAAGGAGCTAAGTAATAAGCTCTAAGTAGTTAATTTTGGAGTAACAAAGAATTAATAAGGAGTTAAGCATTGAGTCTAAGTGTTCTCGAGCCGTAGCGTAGGTAGAGGCTCTGCAGCTGAGTGCACAGAGGCCTAGGGTGGAAGTCCGCAACTGAATGCCTGGACCCCTACAGCTGTGTGCATAGGGTGGATAAAGTCTGTATTAATCTGAGGATATCAATAAAGGGAAGTATTCTACAAATTCTGTGTATTTATTTCTTGTTAATGCATCTGGTTATATTGCGTTTTGGGTTTAATTTACAATTTTCATGTGATGCACGAATGTATGTGACTGTATTGGTTAATTAAACACAAGTATGGGTATCAGTTTACGTGGCGCTAACTGTGGTTAATTAGTAAGATAAGTAAAACACTTAAGATAACTTGGGAACTTATACAATACGTTGTCATAGCAGCACGGAAGTACCTGGATCGCAGGTTAAGGCTGCGCGAAGGTCAATCGTACACCTTCGCAGAGGTACTGAAGGGTGGAATAAAGGGTAGACTGACAGAGCCCTAAAGCTTAGTGACCTGCACGAAAGTAGGAACAGAGGGTATAAACCGACATCACGACCATCTCAGGGTGTGGAAACTTGGTTCCAGCATCCCCCCATACTACTTCGGGTGAGACTTTGGTCCGCTCTCTGCGAGCTGATGCCGAAAGGGCCAATAGTGTAGGGATTTGTTTGGCTAACTAATGTTGAACCTAGATCAGGCCCCACGAAGCCAACAAATGGTTTCGCTGCCAGAACTGGAATCTGCATGAGAGATGTGTGGTGTCATATCACTAGAATCCAACTACAGAAAGAGGTCAAAGACTGGTTAGATAGGAAGATCCATGAATTCGCGGCGCAGGAGAACAGAAATCCACAGCTAAAAAAGGAATAGTGGCTAGACAGGTACCTGTATAACGAAATCCACGAGATCTTTTTCTGTTCCTTTCCAATTGAGTTATACAAGTGGATTGTGAAGCTGGTGGATAGCCAAGGAAGGTGGAGATGTGACGGTCCTATTGTCTGGACCCTGGAGCTAGTACAGAGACTAGAAGCCTCTAAGGATAAGATTGCCTGTTTTTTCCATCATTGGCTCGATCGCATCATAGGAGGATTCATGATTGAATTCACGGTCGATACCTCGGTTAGTTACAATGAGGCAGAGCGACGCTTTTTCAAAGGTCTGTGAGGTAAGTACTTGAAGTCTTTAAATACCTGGATTAAGATGTTATTGTGTGAAAAATAGGTTATGCAGCTATCTTGATGTTCAGAGCGATGTGAAGTGGAAAGGCTTACAGGAATAAAGGAAGAAAGGGTCTTGAATATAGCCCACTAATTTCAGCCCCGTTGGGTGATGAAGAGGGAGTACCGCAGGCTTCTCCGCGAAGTGCAGTTCAGTTAATAAGATAGGGATTTCCGTGACTGCCACCTCCACCTACACCACCTCCAACTTCACCACTGTCACCTACGACTTCGCCCATACCACCACCACTTCCACCGCAGTTCAACATGGCAAATTCAGTGAAGCTGCCTTTGCTTAAGTGCTTGGGAAATGAGGACCCAGACTAGTTTTGGTTCCTCGTGAAAGCTGTATGGGAAGCTCAGGGCATCATAGATGATCACATGAAGAAGGAAACATTGGTTAGCACTTTACAGGATGGCGTGCTAACTTGGTACATTAAGTACTCTAATGATAACCCAAATGCTGGATTGGCAGAAATCCAGACGCACTGAATAAAGAGTTCAGTAGGCCTAAATCTGAGGCATAGTTGATTATGGGGTTCAAGGAAATCATGATGAAACTTGGTGAGACACCTTGGGAATTGGATCAGAGATTGAAGGGTAAAATCCATGAAGCTAATATGAACCTAACAGATGGACACCACCGAGAGTGGTTCGTCGCTTCGCTCCTGCCTCACCTAGGGGTTGCACTGTCACAACAGAATATTACGACTCAGGCAAAGGCCTTGGAGATTACCATAAGAATGCATGAAACACCGATGCAAGATCTGAATCTCAGGGTTCAGCAGATCCATGCGCAGTTGCAAAATCGTTTCCTTGAAATGCAAAGTTTGAAGCAGGACAGAAAAATTAGACCGAAGGCGCATGAAGAAATATGGTGCCTGAAATTTATAGGTCAGGGGCATGACAAAGACCACTACTTGGTCTTTGTGAACTATATTGCAGGAGGAGGATTGATGCCTTTGAGGCCAGATGCCAAAGTAGGACCGAGCGCGGGGCCTACGTTGTGGTGCGCTATATGTCAGGTAACAAGGAAACATACAACTGATAATTGCCATTTGTTGCAAAAGTTTGTACAAACACCGCAACAACTGTTCTGCAACTTCTACAGGTCAGTAGGGCATGATGAGCACAACTGCCAAAGTTACAAATTGATGATGGAAAGAACACCCACCTATAGAGTTTAGACAGAAACGCGGCCCCCTGACCAGAGTGTTGAGATGACGCGAATAGGCTTTTAGGGGCGCAGACGAGGCCGAGGAAGAGGAGGACCTGGCAGAGGTTGGGGACAGCTAATATTCTACAACTGTGGAGGACCAGGACACTATGCCTGTGAATGCACTAACCTGACATGTCCATCGTGCAAATATTGTGCTCAGTTTGACCATGAGACAGAAGACTGTCCTACACTGATAGCAAGAATACGCGATAAAGGGGTGATGCCACCGCAGCTGACTCAGAACCTACAGATGATGAGGTATGAGCCTCGCGAGGAGGATCCAAATGTGATTATAGTGCTCCATAGTGCAATTGCAAAGGGCGACAATAAGTGGAAACAGCCCAAAGACAGTGCATGGGTTCACAAAGCTCTGGCAAAGGAGGCTGAATTTGATTTGGAGCATGCATGCAAAACGCTCATGGAAGCAAAGAAGAGCTTCGCTGAGGCCTATACCTCAGGGAGCAAGGATAATCTTGATCAAGAAATGGACCCTTCTATGCTTACAACCTTTCTAGAGACCTGCATGAAGCTGCTGCGTGATAGAAAGGTTGTGAAGGTGTTACAAGAACCTATAAATAGATGCATCGGAAACACTCCGGTGAACCGCGCATGGTACTGAAGATTGGTAAGCATAAAACAAGAACAAGGCGTGAGATAAGACTAACCACACAGATAGGAGAATATGAAATGGATCAGGTTATTTTGGATATGGGGTCAAATGCGAACATTTTACCAAAGCAGACTTGGGAGCGAATGGGGAGATCCGTGCTATAGTGGTCTCCGATTCAGTTAAGGATGGAAAATCAACAGAAGATCATCCCCATGGGATAGCTGCAAGGAGTAACTGTAGTTATTGAAGGCATGAGCGCAATGGCTGACTTTGAAGTGATATAAATTGTGGATGACAGCAACCCCTAGCCTACACTCCTTGGCATTGATTAGGCTCCTGACATGAACGGGGTAATCAACCTAAATAAGTGAAAGATGATATTCAAAAAGAAATAGCTTCATTTAATATCCCCCCTTGATCCTGCTGAAGGATCTCGCTATACTGAACCAGTCCGTGATTATGAGAGCGATGACAATTTGGACTGCATATATAAGATAACAGCGCGAGACCAATATTGGGTGAATCCAACAGTGGATGGATGAATTACATGGGATCACGAGAGTTCCTGTACCTTAGACTCTGATGAAGAATTAGAGCATTGACACAATCGACTACATGAAGTAACCACGCTGAGCTGTAACATGATGACCTGGTCGTTGCACTGTGTATCGTCAGAGGTAAGAAATTTGCCCACTTACGATGGCTTGAATGATGTAGATGTATTTTTGGATGCATTTGAGAGGGAAGTACCAGAGAAGCAACACTTCCAGGCTTTGGACTGGGCACTGCGCACTACGCCCGCAAGATGGTGGGGTACGCACAAGGGTAGTTTTGATGATTGGCGTGAGTGTAGGAGGATGATGAGAACACGCTTTGGGAAGCCGAAAATATGAATGACAAACACATTTGACGGGAAGGATGATCCGTGCGCACACTTGGCCAAATGGGCTAAGGCTTATGGAGCGAAGCCCCAACCTGAATGGGTGCACTTGTTTTGTCACACCTTGGATGTCATCCCGATGAACTGGTACTTGGAGATAGAGCTCCACCATGGCACAGGCGAATGGGATATTTTGCATGAAGGGTTCATAATGACATTCAGCTTTGAAGATAGGTTTGGCTGTATCGATGAAGCGCTACAAGAAGGAAATCTTTAGGATACCTCAGGATCCTTTGGATCTGGTTCAACCCGATTGGACCACTCAGCTGAGCCACACGCTGGAATTCTATAACGTGACTGCTGAAGAAGAAGACGAGGACCCACGAAAGATTAATATCCCTGAAACTGAGGATCACCACGAGGTTGAAGGACCGCAAATCGAGAATCCTAATATAACCACGCCACTGAAAACGAAACAGGTAAATATTGGTACAGAGGTGGAGCCCAAATTCACAAATATTGGATATTACTAGGATGACGCGGCGGTAGATAAGGTCGCTGAATTGCTCCGCGAATACCAAGATTTGTTCCCTACCAAGTTTACGAAGCTAAAGGGGATAATAGGAGACCTGGGCATTATGAAGATCACGTTAAAACCCGATGTGAAGCCGGTTAAGCAAAGACCTTACTGTCTCAATCCGAAGTATAAGGAGAAGGTCCGCTTAGAGCTAGACAAGATGCTCATGGCAGGCATCATTGAGCCCGTAGAAGAGTCTGATTGGGTGAGCCCAATGGTGGTACAGGAAAATAAACAGAAGGATGAAATAAGGATATGTGTAGTTCTCTAGAAGTTGAATGATGCTTGCATACATGATCCTTTCCCGACTCTGTTCACTGATGAGGTATTGGATAATGTAGGTGGCCAGGAAGCGTACTCCTTCACTGATGGGTTCTCTGGGTACCATCAGATCAAAATCGTGCCTGAGGATAGAAGCAAGATGACCTTCACAACTGAGTGGGGATGTTTTCAGTACACTGTAATGCCTTTCGGATTGAAGAATGCGCCTGCGATTTTTTTGCACGTAGTCATTGTTGCATTCAAAGAATTCATTCATAAGTTTCTAGAGGTGTAATTTGATGACTAGACTGTGTTTGGGTTGGTAAAATGCCATGTGGAAAGTTTGCGCTTAATGCTAGATACTTGTCAAAGGTACCAGAACACACTCAATCTAAAGAAATGCCTATTTGGCGTGCATTTTAGGACTCTGTTGGGTCATGTGGTTTGTAGACAGGGACTGATGGTAGATCCCACAAAGATCGCAGTGATACTTAACTTGGAGGCACCAAGGAGTGTAAAACAGTTGCGCACAACCTTAGGACATACTGGGTATTATAGGAAGTTTATCAAGGGCTATGCCCAGATCACCGCGCCTATGGAGAAGTTGTTGAAAAAGGATGTCACATTCTGTTGGAACGAGGACTGTCAGAAGAGATTGGATGTATTGAAAGGAAAAATGGTCACCACGCTGATTTTAGTCTTCCCGGATTGGAAGAAGGAGTTTCATGTACATGTAGATGCGTCATGTATAGCATTGGGAGCAGTACTGACACAGGCTGGTGGAGAATTGGACCATCCTATAGCATTCGTAAGCAGGAGGTTATCCAAGGCTAAGAAGAAATATTCCACCATTGAGCGCGAAGGGTTAGCCATGGTATATGTGCTCCAGAAGTTCAGACACTATTTCCTTGGTGGACATTTTAAGATGTATACAGATCATTCTGCATTGAAATACCTGGTCAATAAGCCTGTGTTAGGGGGGAGAATCTATAAGTGGTTGTTATTGTTCCAGGAGTATGATTTTGAGGTTATTGTGAAGCCTGGATGACTAAACGCGGGACGAGACAATTTGTCGGGCATCGAAACAAGGGAAGATCCCATTAATTTGGAGGAAGGATTGCCTGACGCGTAGATATTTGCAATACGTGTCACAAATGGTCACTTTGAAGACATCATACACTTCCTAACGACAGGAACTGCCCCAAAAGATTACACCATCCAGCAGAAAAAGGAGTTAGTGGTACGTGCGGCAGACTTTTATGTCATTGCCAAACATCTGTACAAAATGGGATCTGATGAAGTATTACGACAATATGTATCGGAGTTTGAAAGGAGCAGTATCCTCACGGACGCTCATGGGGGTGCCGCAGGAGGCCATTATGCAGGGAGAGCGACCACACAGAATATTCTATGCGCAGGGTTATGGTGGCCAACCCTCCATCAAGATTCAAAATCTTACTGCAAGGTGTGTGATGTGTGTCAATGGGCTAGCAGGCCATCGAGAAGATATGAGTTGCCTCTGAACCCACAAATAACTTTACAACCTATTGAGAAATGGGTGATAGATTTTGTGGGACCCATTCAGCCCCAAGGAAAGAAGATGGGAGTGTGGTACATTATCACTGCGATTAAGTATTTGACTCGATCGACGGAGGCACATCATGTAAAGGACTGCACAGGTGCGACCACTGTGAAGTTTCTCTTTGAGTATGTACTGACACGATTTGGGTGTCCAAAGATTTTGATGAGTGATCATGGTACACACTTTCTGAACAAGACGATCAGCACGTTGATGAATGAATTTCAGGTATATCACCAAAAAAGCACACCTTATCATCCACAGGCTAAGGTTTTCAACGCTCAGCAAAGTGATTGGGACCTACGCATACCCGCAGTACTATGGGCCTATCAGACGACATGCAAAAAGTTGACTGGACAAACACCCTTTAGGCTTGTATATGGTGTTGAAGTCGTGCTTCCCATGGAATGCATTGTGCCTAGCCTACGCATAGCGAAACTCAAGGGTATGACGGATCGCGGAGCCCTAGAAGAGAGGCTTGCATAGCTGGCTGAGCTTAAGGAAGAGAGATTTCTAGCTGGATTTCACCAACAAGTCCAAAAGCATCGCGAAAAAGCATGGCGTGATCGCCACATTAAGCTACGCACATTTAAGGTAAATGATTTTGTTTTTCATATGACAATAAGTTTGATAAATTTCCAGGGAAGTTCAGAATTCACTGGCTAGGGCCCTATGTCATTAAGGAGATTATCGACGGCGGAGTAGTTCAGTTGGTTAAATTAAATGGAGATCCCTTCCCAGGAAAGGTGAATGGCAGGCAATTGAAGCCATACACCAGTGATCCATCCAAGTGACTATATGAGGGTAGCATAGTCTTAGCACTCCAAGCAGCTGAAAGGAGGCACAGGGCTATAAACTACACTACCTGGGTTGGGGAACTGCGTGATTGGAGGATTGTGCAGGATGAGGAAATGTCACAGGGTTCGCGACAACGCGAAGATAGTTGCGCTACCCAGGGCAAAATCACGCAAGTCAGCTGGAAAGTGATCGTTAAAGTCATTGTGACTTGATTTGATGGTAAGAATGCGGCCAAATGGAGTGGGTGGCCGGCATTTAAGACAAACTTTATGGGTAAGATCCTTGGAAATCTGCCACCATTCCAGCATTAATGAACTGAATGTGGGGGCAACGGTCAGATTTGAATTCAAAATGGCCTATAAATTACAGGTGGCTTGCCAACGAAGAACACTTGGCATTTTGAGAATTGAGTTGTTGAGCTCTCAGACAGACATGAACCACGAAAACTTTGAAGCTTTGCTAGCAAGTTCAGTATTTGAGACGTTGCCAAAGGAGACACAGGAGTTATTGCATAGCATCATGTCGACACCCGCAAAAGCTGTGGACACCAAAGCTGTGACAGCAAAGGGGGTTGTGCCGGAGGTTGTTAGGTAGGTAGATGGAGCTGCTCAGAGGTTACAGAGGTCTTAATCAAAGTCCCCAAGTCACCACGGATGCCTAGGCCGAAGCCCACCCTAACCAAGGAGAGTATGAAGGACAAAAGGCGCAAGCAGGCTGCGATAACGGTGCACGTGTCGCCTAGAAGAAACCCACAGAAGGACAAGCCCACCGCACAAGAAAAGGGAAAAACCATTAACCTGGAACCAGAGGAGGAAGAAATTGAGGACATCCCAATGGATGATGAGGATTTGGGGGTAGAAGTGGAGGAAGTTGAAGTCTAGGGTTCTAACCCTATCACTAAGTTGCCCGAGTACGTCCCTCCGTGCAAGGGCAAGACCAAGGTGCTAAAGGACATTGATGAGATCAAGGTGACCTTGCACACCCCACTGCTGCCAGACGAGATTGTCTTTGAAGGACTGCACTTGGGTCAGGTTCCTCTGTTAAAACTGGAAGATTGGGACTTAGCTGACCATGAGAAGTTCCCGCATTTGGTGACAGAGCAGCTAATGCACCGCATTGTTGACACAACCACCGGGATGATTGCATTAGAACCGTGGAAGTGACTCAGGGGAGTTTACAAGTTAGGTCTTCTCAACCTTCTATGGGTGCCGCACTACAATCGCACCCCCACTATAGTATTGATCATCAAGCAATTGTTGTGCTTGGTGCACGATGGGTGTCTGTGGTTGGAGGAGCCGATACCCATCACTGATAGATTGATCTGTAGGATCATGCGACTACCCTACATAGGGAAAATCCGGCCATGATGTTTGGCGGAAAAGGTGGAAAACAGGCCCTCATGGAGGCCATGAAGGAGAAATTCAAGCTCGTGAATAAGCCGCGAGGCTATGCCATCTCGAGTATCTGTGACCCTGTGGTCAAGGTGGCTACATAGATTTTGGCAGGAAAGGTTATGAGGAAGTGTCGTGCAGATGAAGTGTCAGCACCAATCATCACTCTTGCAGCCCAATGTGCCGAAGGAGTCCATTTTAATTGGGCGCGTTATCTCTGCAGTGAGTTCCTTGTGAATTTTCGCGAGGCATAGGAGCTCAGCAAGACCTTCCACTATCCGTGGCTCTTGCTGTCTATTGTGCTGATAGCCTGGGATCTGTCAGAAGATAGTCAATTCCCCTTGGTCACGTTGTACCTGCCAGAGGCAGCGAAGTATGCTTCGATGTGGGAGACCAAGGGTACTCAACGCATCAAGGATAGCAAGATCTTCTGGATCTTGATGGAAATGAACATCTGCAGGGCTATCAATCGCAACTGCAATTGTCACCTACTATGTTTGCCAACCTGCAGGGGTATGCGGAGTTCAAGGTAGACTTTTACCATGTGTCGATCAGGGCACAGAAGGACTTTGAGTAGACATGGTATGACTTGCCTTACTTGGAAACGGATGACGCAATTGATGCAGTACTTGATCGTTGGCTAGAAGAGTGCCACACTACCTAAGACTTGGCAGTGGGGTCTAGCAAGTCCACCGCGCAACGCAAAAAGGAGGAGGCCAAGCTCAAGATGGCATAGCTGGCCGAGAATAGGAAGAAGGAGGCCACTGACAAGGACCAAGCAGAGCACGATGTTGCCCAGTAGATGAGAAAGCAGACAGGCGAAACAAAGTGTGGCTCTCACAAAGGTGCGAGGTCGCCTTCACCCGAAACAAAAGAAGAAATAGACGAACAAATAGAGCAGCATGGCGCGGACCCACAGACGACGTCAGACCACATCAAGCATCCAAGGGAACAAGAAAAAGTGGGGTCTGTTAGTGTCAGTATCTTCGTCCCTCCATCAGAGATCAAATTCTTTTTTTGCATTGCATATTAGGTGTCTCGCTCAGTCAGCTGCATTCCATTAGGAGCATGGATCATCTGACGGTAGTGGCTTGTTGTACATTTTCCCTCATGTCCTTTACTTGCTAGCCCATTTCCATTCATCAAGATCATCTGCAGTCACTTTTGTATTTAAATTTGCAAAAGTCACTTCTAGGGTTTCAGTTTCATTAGGTCTAGGGTTTCATCAAAGAGGTCTTAAAAATGTCCAATAACAGCCAGTAGGCACTTGAGGAGGTTGAATAAATTTCCAGTAACAAGAAATTTCATAATAAATTGCTCAGAAATGTATTTTTCCTCAAAACTCTGTTTTGAGGAAAAACAGAGTATTTTAGGTTTTCATTGTATAAATTCATGCATTTTCAGTTCTCTTGTATGTAATTCACTTCAGTGGCAGCCCTGGTCACCTTGCCAAGCTTCAATAGCTCCATCCCCTGCAAGGCAAACAAAAATCAAGTCATTCAGTTCATCAAAAGGCTCAAATAAAGTAAATTGCTCAAAAAACAGAGGTGAAAAGCAAAGTCACATGGCAAACATTATAAAAATGGGTTTTATGAATCAAAAATTAAAAAACTCTTGTATATAAACCATTTTTTACAATTCAAAAGCTCATTGGCATTCCAAGAAGAAAGATTGATCAAGGTGAAAGCCGTGTTGGCAAAATCGCAGCAAAAGCACTCAGTTTTGGAGGCGCGGCGCACTGGGTGAGAGGCGCGACGCATAGAGCCATCCTCCTCAGTGTTGAATTTGAACTGGCGCGGTGCACACAGGAGGCACAGCGCGTTGGGTTTGAGGTGCGGCGCATAGAGCTGCCAAGCACGATTTCTTCAAAAACTCCCTCGCATTGCCAAAATCACTCAAGTCTTCTAGTGTGCAAGTAAGTTAAGATCTTTTCCTTGCTAGTGAAGGAGTTTGTCTTAAAAATTTATGGTGGTTGTGTGAAGAAAATCAAACCCTATTTCCTTGCAATTTCTCAAAAGCCATTGCCTAGGGTTTGTATTTGTCATTTTGTTGCCAAGTTCATTCTACCACTCCTTCACTTTTTTCATTCCTCCATTTATTTTCCCAGCTTATCCACCCATTCCCTAAACTCCCATATTCCTAAAAATCATTTACCCCTATCCCCAAATCCCATTTTCCCAAATCTTAATTACCAACCCCCAAACCCTAATTGTTGTCCCTAAAACTTCTATATTGTTCCCTAATTCCCTATTTCCCACAAAACCCTATCATAATAGTCCCAAAACCCCTCATATCCTCTCCCTCCACAATCCCTCACATATCCTTACCCTTGGTGGGAGAAAACATCAAAATCACCATAAATCTATTCAGACTCATCAAGAAAACTCACACATTAGCAAGCATGGAATCTGATCCTTCATATGACCGAGAAATGTCAGAGAGAAGTGGAAAAAAAGGCAGTAGATTGACAGGGAACACTGTGAACCATACATCAAGCTCGGTTATTTGAGACAACGCAGCAGAGTGTTTCCCTTTCGGTACCTGAAAGACTCATATGCTCCCTTCATGAAACTCATAATGAAATATTTCAGCTGTGAGGGCCGGTTTTCTTGCCTATATGCTTATCATATTAGATTGTTGATGCACTTTACGAGGGTGAGAATGATGAATCTCCCCTACTTCATGTGCCGAAATATTAAGAAGATGACCACACTAGTACAACAGAAGACTCCTCAGCAGCAGTTTAACAGTATATACCATTTTGCACTCATCAAAATTGTGGTCATGCATCAGCTTGGTTTGCAGGGCATTTCATGAGAGGATTTCATTTCTCATGAGTTCTTCACAGCTCCTTAGGTACCTCTAGAGACTTTTCATGAGATAGGTAGACCTTCTCATCAGCAAGAGGGTCATGAGACACAGACCGCTAGTGTGCCAGTGTTTGTCACATATCAAAAGGGCACTAGACAGTTGTTTGCAGCATCAAAGAGAGTATTATCTCCGCCCGAGGTGGAAGGGGTCTCGCTTCCTTCATCATCATAGTAGGTTCAGGACAAGTGCAAGAGGCCATTACATGATGAGGGGCCTTCATGTGAGCAGGAGACCAACTTCATTCTCATTCAGGATGATGACACAAATTTGGGCCCACAAAGCTCAAAGCTCAAGGAAGTCATCCAAGAGAAAAAGGCAGACATCAATGCTTTGTCCCTCAACTTGGAAAGAGCTGAGTGGATAATAAAGTACCTAGAACAAAGAAACAAGCAACTAGAGTATCAGCAAACCATAATGGAGCTTAGAAACATACGAGAAAACCGGCAAGCTGCCAAACGGAGGAGAGTCAAGTTCACAACACTTGAGCAAGAAATCAATGTTGATCGTGAGTCTTGGTTGGAGAGGACTAATATCCACTTGGAGAGGATGTTGGAGAAAGCCATCAATGAGAATAATATGTTGAGAAACATGGCATATCATTATTTGTCAAGGAATATGGTGTGCCAAGCTAGAATCAGGAGCTTGAAGGCAAAGTTGAAGAAGAGATCAAGGAGGCAAAAAGTGCAAGATAAACTTCAGATCATGGCTGAGGCTTCCTTGGCCCAAAACAACACTTGATGGAGAGCACTCAGCCCAAATTTCAAAAAAATTGGGACATTTTTTGCATTTTTTAAATTTTTGGGCTAAAACACAGAATTTTCTGCCCAATGCGTCGTGCCACCTAGCGCTCGCTTTTGATGGAGGCCTCCAAATGACAAAAACTTAGCATATTTGGATTTTTCTTGGAAAAATATGCATGCCTACCAATGGCCAAGAAATTTTTACAGGTTTTGATCCCCCAAAAAGGTCAAAAACACCCAAAAAATGACCTTACTGCCCCTATTTTGACACACACGAAGCAGTGTTGGGATAACTCAGTTTTGGAGGAGAAATGGAGGCCAAATTCAATAATTTCACTTGATCTGGAAAGTAGACAGGTATACCTTTCCAAAAAGCACACTTGGAGAAAATTTGGACACTAGGAAGGCCTCCAAAAGTGGCTACAAATAGGTGCTACGCATAGAGAAATCAGTGCGGTGCATAGGGGAAATTTTGCTCAGTTTGACCAAGTATACTTTGTTTTTCGCCTAGTTCCTTGACAGTTTGAATTTTCTCTTTCTTAATTTCAAACTTATGATGTAATTTAATGTAAATTGATGGATCTTGATGTAATTATGTCAAATTTTCACCCATGGAGGTAGATTCATCCATGAAAAGTTAGTTTGCAACTGAATGAATCAGTTCCCTAGTTTTTAGAGGCATGCTGTTCCACTGCCTGATTTGTAGTTCTCAGTTTAGAATTAGTTGGAACAGCTCCTAAACTCATGAGCTCGACCCCTAGAGGCTAGGATAAGTTTTTTTTCCCTATATCTTATGTTTTTTCAATCATTAGCATGGTTGGACTTTTGGGAAAGCTTGGAGCTTATTGTATACTCATTTCAGCAGTTTTGGCTAAGGAATAAACCAGTGGTTTGCAGCACTCTATGGGATTCATGTGGCATGTTGCTTTGATATTGTGTTTCCTTATGTAAATGTAAGTTTATATGAGTTTTATGTATGCCATTATATCTCTTGTTTATTCTTAACTAAAACAAACAAGGATAAAGGTAGAATCCATTGAAATTCCAGTGCTCTACCTAGGGTTTGCTTAGTTATTGAAGTTTTCAGCTATTTGAAGAGGATCCTTGAGGTTTTCTTGCCCTCTTCAGCTCCTAACTTGTCTAAATCTTTCCATATCATTCAATTTGAAGTATCAAATCACTTTCCTACCTTGCCCCATTGAGACCTCTGCAAAACTGAGCCTCATTCCCAAGACCCAAAAACTGCCTTTCCATTTGAGCCAACAAAACATCATAAAATGCAAACAAGCCCTTTTGCACAAATACCTAGCCTAAAATCAATCGTCATTCAAGTCATCTCAAGCCTCATTGATCATTTTTGCTAAGATTGACAGGAGAGAGCCCTCTCCCAACCTGGTAGGGCTAGCTACCAGGTTAAGCTTAGTTTGATGTTACCCTAGATCCTACCTTTCTTAGCCTGAGGTAGATTTAGGCCCTAACATAGTGGCGACCATACTGGGGAAGAGATTGTTTGTTTGTTAGTGTTCTCCATTTTCTAAACTATAGACGGAGTCTGAAGATTAGCCAGGTAGCCTTCGAAACGCTTTTGCTTTGCATTAGTGCAAGTAGATAAACACTACTTCAGTCAATCTCCGGTCTAGTCTTATAAATGGAATATCTAACTTGCAAATTGCCCCAGTACATCTGAGAATTCTAAACTTTTGGATGATAAGTTTAGAGTTTGATAGGCTGAACAAGTTGGTAATGTCCATTTGATTTCTGGGAAATAATAACACACTGGATTCTAGAAGATATACCAGAGCAAATCTGGATCCTGATCCACCTCCTGTGTACGACAGTCCCAATCTTATTCCGAGAATCCCTCACCAAGAAATTTTTGTGATTCCTGTGTTCAAATCTCATTCATGTCCTGTTGTTTTTTAGTATCTTGAATATCTTGAGTTTAACGAGCAGTTTGAGTTGTCTTTGTTTGAAACCAAATCTGAAAGTGTTGTTGGTTCTACTGCCTTAAATCCAAAGTTTGTTAAAGATCTTGAAACTGAAAGGGCCAATAAATCAATTGACGATTATATCTTGAATCAACTCCAAACTTCAATTTTGGCTTCAAATATCGTTGATTTCTTAGAGTCTGCATCTGCAACCCTTGGGTCTTCTGCAATTGCATCTAGCTCCAGAATTCCTACTGAAACTCCCTTCATTCCCACCATTCCCATGCAGCCTTCTATCTCCGATCAAAAATCTACATTGGTGTCACCTCCATCCACTCCTTCTACCCCTCAAACATCCAAAATTTCTTCACCACCATCCCCACCTCATACACCCCATACACCAGTTGCACCCACTCCCCCAACATCCCCAAGACCGATTGCAAATCCACTGAGAGCAATGGCTGCTCGTTTTGCACCCCTTGTGCTGCCTCAAAATTTGGATGATATGCCTGCCGATTATCAAAGCAAAATTCCATTGTTTGATGGCACTCCTCACGGTGTTACAGCCCAGCGAAATGTGGACAGGATGACAAATTTCTTTGACCTTCATGAGATTGATGCCGAAAATGTGACAATGAGACTGTTTGTACAAACCTTTGGTGGTGAAGTGAGGAAGTGGTTCAGAGCTTTGCCGACTGCAAGTATCACTACATTGACTAATCTTCAGAGACAATTCTTGGATTGCTGGGAAGTGAAGAAAAATCCTCTTCAGATCCTTTTCGAATATGAGAACATCAAGCAGAATGTTGGTGAGTCTGTTCAAGATTATTGTATTAGATTCAATTCACTTTACAATGCAATTCCTGATCATATAAATCCACCTATGGGACTGGCTTTGATTAAGTTTCTAGATGATTTTGATCCTGATATGGCCTATCAATTAAGAGAAAGAGATCCAGCCACTTTGGAAGATATGCAGAAAATTGCAGTCAGCGTTGAAGCTAATCCGATTTCCAAGAGAGCTAGGACAAACACTGAAAAGAAGGTAACAATAAAGGAAGAGGTTTCCACTTCAGATCAAGTGCTCGGGAAGATGGAGAAGATGTTTGAAAGATTGACAATTGAAAATTCTAAACCACAAGTCAGAAATCCCAACTTCCGTGGTCAGCAAAAACCACAATTTAGAATCAAGCAAAGAGAGCAGCAAGCATAAGACCAAACAGCGCAGCAGCAGGTAAAGACACCCTTACAGCAGAATTTTGTACATGGCCCGGAATCAGACGATGAGGAGAACATAATTGGAGAAGAGAATCATTTCTTTACACTCGATGATATGCCAATTTTTATTACTGAAGATGAGGAGTATTCCGAGAATTCAGCTGTACAAAGGGACGAAAATTTCATCTTGGCAAATGAAATAGTTCTTGAGGAGGAGTCCGATGAATATCAAAGAGGATACATGAATGCTTTGTCAGCCCAGCAGTGACAATATTCACTCAGAAGTAGAGATGTGCCCATAAATCCAATTCAGAAAAGGAAGTAGATAATAGCACCGAAGAATGATCCTCCCATTGTGCAGAAAAAGGGAAAAGAGATAGCTAATCCTACCACCAACAAAACGCCATCAGCAAATGAAAGATCTAATCAGCCAAGTGTGTCAAAGGAGAAAACTGAAAAGAAGGATGTTTCAGCGAAAGAGGTAGAAAAGATTTCAGTTTTTAACTTAGAAAATGAAATTTCTAAGTTAGAAGTATCTATTCCTTTGACTGAGTTGATGTAAAACATCAGCTACAAAGGTCAGGTGTCCAATATTTTGAATTTGGATCCATCATCTGATATGGTGAATGTGGAGGGTGATAGACCTGAGTTGATTTTTGGTCCAGCATTGGAAGGTCGGTCTCAAGATAGTGATGTATCTCCTTTTTACATCAGCCTTAGGGTGCATGACTATGTATTACACAATGCTATGTTTGATTCGGGAGCCTCTCATAATCTCATGCCTAAGGCCATCATGGAGAAATTGGGGTTGGATATCGCTAGAAAGTATCATGACTTCTACTCCTTTGATTCTGGTAGAGTAAGGTGCATTGGTCTTATCAAAGATTCGGTGGTCAGTTTGGATCAGATTCCGGCTAAAAATGTTTTGATGGATGTGGTCATGGTGGATATACCTCCTAGATTTGGCATGCTTCTTTCCAGATCTTGGGGAGCAAAGATCAAAGGGACAATGCAGCTTGATTTCCCATATGCTACCATTCCCGTCTTCGGTCAAATGAGAAAATTATACCAGCAGAAAAAGATGAATTACATGATTACTGGCAAGGAGAAACCGGTAAATCATCCAATCAACTATGTACATACTGATTTAGAATCGTTTGTTTTGTATTCAGATAGCTTTAAATATGTAAATAGCCAAGTAGTAGAAGTAGAAGACATTCCCGAGATCACTGAAAATTTTAGAGAGGTCTTAAAGCAAGAAAGACAAAGATTTGATAGTGCCGCTGAGCAATCAGCCTTCCCACAGCAGCAACATATTGATGGGCAGCAAGGAAGAGTAACACAGCAAACAGAATTTCAGCATTTGGAAGAGGATGAAGCAGGCCTGTGGAGCATGGATTTTGATGGTGTGGTAGGAAGGGAAGGTGTTGGAATTGGCATTTGGATACGCAGCCCTGTTTTCGCCCCAAACAAAGTGCCAAGCAATGTAAGGGTCTGTTCTTATAAACTAGCTTTTGACTGTTCAAATAATGAGGCTGAATATGAGGCTTTAATTGCTGGTTTGAAAATTCTTAGAAAGTTGAATGCTAAAAGGATTTCAGTGTATGGCGACTCCGAGTTAGTTATCAAGCAAGTGAAAGGGGAATACCAAGCTAAGCATCCTCGAATGCGGGCCTACCGCAATGCGGTATTAGACATCTTGAGAGTATTTTCAGATTATACTTTGACATGTGTCCCTCGTGTTCAGAATGTCATTGCAGATTCACTTGCAACAGCAACAAGTAATTTGAAAATTCCGATGAATTCAAACAACAAGTTTGAGATTCATGTGAAACATCGCCCAGCTATTCCCGACAATCAAAGGTATTGGCAAGTGTTTCAAGATGATGAAGAGATTGATGAATTTCTGCAAAATGAAGGTAAATTCAAAGACACTTCTATTGATGTGGAGTATGATGATGGTGAGGTGGATATAGAAGTCAATCAGATGGAAGTTTTGCAGCTGAAGGACAACGTCATTCCTAAAGGTCTAATACCTTTAGAGGAGCTGTTGTAGGTTTTAACCCTATACAGAAATTACCTGCATACGAATTCTTAAACAAAGAAAATAAACAATGCGAGAGCATAACCCATAAAACACATATGCACAGAGATTTTTCCCTGGATCCCAAAACTGGGACTACTAACTTGATTTTTCATTATGTTCCTTTCAATGTTACAATACATATTTATACATGCCGAAGCATCCAATACCATGGACCGAAAACCATCACGTCCAATACCATGGACCGAAAACCATCGCGTCCAAAAAACATGTGCGAAAATCATGCACAAAACCATAGGCGAGTCCGCCCAACCTAACATATGGTCCAAAACCAAAATTTTCCGGGGCACTGCCTCGGACCCCATAAAGTGGGGTTACGGGTGCCCTTCAAACCCCCTATTAACTACGTGGAAAGAATATAACACAACCCAACAATCTCCCACTTGTTGTTTTCTTTCCACAGGGGGCCATAGGAGAGCTTAGTCATTTTTTTAGCCCTGAGATTCCCATTGCTTCTCAACACCAAGAGAACTTCTCAGAGCTCACAGATTTTGTCAATGCATCTGCAGTATTCTTCAAAGTGTCCACCTTTACCAGCAACACCTTTCTATCTTCTATCATATCCCTCACAAAGTGATACTGAACATCAATGTGCTTTGTCTTTGAATGATAAGCAGGGTTCTTTGCCAAGAAAATTGCACTTTGGCTGTCACAGTCTATTCTTATAGCTCCCTGTACTAACCCCATACTTGAACACAATCTCTGCAACCAAACTGCTTCCTTGCTTGCATGAGTGGCTGCCATGTATTCTGCCTCTGTAGTTGATAGTGCCACTACAGATTGTTTCTTACTCATCCAACTGACTGCACCTCCAAATAGGTTAAACACATACCCACTTGTAGATCTTCTCTGATCCAGATCTCCAGCCCAGTCTGCATCAACAAAGCCATGAATATCCAACACTCTGTCCAATCCTTGTCTTCCTTGGTAGCACAAACCATAATCACTAGTGCCACGCAAATACCTGAAAACCCGCTTCACTGCTGTCCAGTGCTCCTTCCCAGGTTTTGACATAAACCTGCTCAATACTC
The DNA here is from genome assembly GCA_031772625.1 of Pinus tabuliformis. Lineage (NCBI taxonomy): Eukaryota > Viridiplantae > Streptophyta > Pinopsida > Pinales > Pinaceae > Pinus > Pinus tabuliformis. The sequence continues at coordinate 825,636,510 of CM062817.1, forward strand.
CCACTGCATGTGCAATGTCTGGTCTAGTACAGACCATTGCATACATCAGGCTACCCACTGCACTTGCATATGGAACACGGGACATGTCCTCTTCCTCTTCTTGTGTCTTGGGACACTGTTCAGCAGATAACCTCACACCTACACGAATAGGAACCTTCACCGGTTTACTATCCTGCATATTAAACCTCTGGAGTATTGTCTCGACATACTTCCTCTGGTTTAACCAGAGCTTCCTCTTTGACCGATCTCTTTTAATTTCCATGCCCAAAATATAGTTTGCAGCACCAAGATCTTTCATGTCGAATTTGGAGGACAATTGGGTCTTCAAATCCTGGATAATTTCTTTGTCATTTCCAACCAGCAACATATCATCCACATACAAGACCAGATAAATAATACGATCACCAATTATTTTAAAATACACACAATGATCTGCTTTGCTTCTAGTGAAGCCAAGTCCCCGTATAAATGTATCAAATTTATGATACCACATCCTTGGTGACTGTTTTAATCCATACAGAGACTTCTTTAACTTGCATACCAGTTCTTTCTTACCCTTCACCGCAAAGCCTTCAGGTTGCTTCATGTAGATTTCCTCTTCCAAATCCCCGTGAAGAAATGTTGTCTTCACATCCATCTGTTCTACCTCAAAATCAAAAGAAGCAGCAACAGATAAAAGTAATCTAATAGAAGTTACCTTGGCAACAGGAGAAAAAATATCACCAAAATAAATTCCCGGCACCTGGGAATAACCTTTTGCTACCAACTGAGCTTTGTATTTCTCCATCTTTCCTTCTGCAATTGTCTTCTTCTTGAACACCCATTTGCTGCCAATGGGTTTCCTTCCAGCCAGCAACTCCACCAGATCCCAAGCCTCATTTTTGTGCAAAGATGCCATTTCATCGACCATGGCCTCTTTCCATAGTTTTCCATCCTCTGAATCCACTGCTTCCTTCACAGTTCTGGGATCATTATCAGTAACAGACAAAGCAAAATTTGAACTGAAAGCAGATGGACTATACCTTTCTGGATGCCTTCTTTCTTGAACTGATCTTCTCACAGCCGGAGTTTGTGGCTCTTCATCTTCTGATTCCTCCTCTGCTGCAGAATCTGATTCTTCCTCCTTTGGCTCAAACTCTATCTTCTCAGGTTCCTTTGGTTGGACTTCATGTTGAATAACACCTTTTACCTCTCTGAACAACACATCTCGGCTATACAAAACCTTCCGTGTGACTGGGTTCCAAAACTTATAACCCTTTAAACCATCCTTATACCCAATAAAGATGCACTTTTCAGATTTACTATCCAACTTGGTTCGTTTCTCCTTTGGAACATGTGCATATGCATCACATCCAAATACCCTTAGATGTGAAAGAGAGGGTTTCTTACCAGTCCATACTTCTTGTGGAGTCTTATCCTCCAACGCTGATGAAGGTGATATGTTGATCAGGTAACATGCAGTATCCACCGCCTCTGCCCAGAATTCCTGTCCTAACCCAGCACCACTGAGCATGCTTCTTGCCCTTTACATCAACGTCTTGTTCATTCTTTCTGCGACTCCATTTTGCTGAGGTGTATATGGAGTAGTCTTCTGTCGTGCTATACCACACTTCTTACAAAATTCTTCAAATTCCTTGTTGGAAAATTCTCCAAATTCCTTGTTGCAAAATTCTCCACCATTATCTGTCCTCAGCACCTTTATCTTCTTCTCTGTCTGATTTTCCACCAGAGCCTTAAATTCTTTAAACCTGTCAAAGACTTCAGATTTCTTCTTAAGAAAATATATCCATGTATTCCTTGAGAAGTCATCTATGAATGATACATAGTACACAGACTTACCCAGTGATGGAACCTTCACAGGTCCAAACACATCACTGTGCACAAGCTCTAATATCTGTTTCGTCCTCTTACCACCAGAGGGGAAACTCACTCGATTCTGCTTCCCATATACACAATTTTCACAGAAATCAAAATCCAGAGAGCTATTATTCATACCTTCTACCATACCTTTACCATGAAGTATTCGAAGGCCCTTCTCTCCAATATGTCCAAGCCTTTGATGCCACAACATGGTCTTCTCTCCAGAGACCACTAGATTCTCTACTCCATTTTCAGGAACCATAGAACTATTGCACCCATCAACAACAGTGCTACCTTGCAGCTTGTACAGAGTTCCAATCCGAACTCCCCGCATTAATATCAATGCTCCTCGAACCATCTTGCAGGTATCTTTCTCGAACACCATCTTTACACCTGCATCATCCAACTTGCTTACAGAAATCAGATTTCTGGCCAATGCAGGAATATGTAGAACACCCGGAAGTGTTCTAACCCTTCCACCTTGCAACTTCAACTTTACTTTTCCCCGACCAATGATTCTAGCCTTCCTATCATCTCCTAAGAAGACATCACCACCATCGTATTTCTCATACTCGCAGAACCACTCTCTGTGGGGAGTGAAGTGAAAGGATGCACCTGAGTCAATCAACCATGCCTCATGATCTACATGTGTACTTGAAGAAGCCAGGTACACATCCCCACCTTCATCTGAGGTGGTTTTCGCCTCTGCAAAAGGAGCATCATCAGATCCCTTTCCTTTATCAGGAGCTTTAGATTTACAATCCCTTCTGAAGTGCCCTTCCTTTCCGCATTTCCAGCACACCACCTTTGTAGGTTTTCCTGGAGATTTAGATCTCCCTCTAGATTTAGATCTCCCACTCGATGACTTATTTTTGTTTCTGTTCTGGGACCGTCCTCGTACAGACAAGGCATCACCATTCTGGTTGTCCATATTTTTCCGTCTCATCTCCTCCGTCAGCAAGGCTGAGACTATTTCATCAAACTGCAAAGCAGTTGCATTGCTACCTATTGCAATAACCAGACTATCCCACGAATCTGGTAGAGAACACAACAGACTAATGCACTTATCTTCATCTGAAATTTTAATATCAACAGATAATAACTGACTTACCACGGTATTAAACGCATTCATATGCTCTGTCACTGAGTCTCCATCTTTCATCCTCAGGTTATACAGCTTTTTCTGCAGGAACAGTTTATTCACCAGAGACTTAGATTGGTACAAAGTCCCTAACTTGACCCACAAAGCCTTTGTCGTAGCTTCCCCTGATACATTCAGCAATACTGAATCTGAGACACACAATCGTATTGTGCTCTTTGCCTTCCGATCCAACTTCTTCCATTCTTCATCGGTCACTCCCGATGGTTTAGTACCCGGATCTACCGCGATCCACTGATCTTTATCCACCAACAGATCCTCCATCTTGAGTTTCCACAACTCAAAATTCTGACCATTGAACTTCTCAATCTCTATCTTTCCACTGCTCGCCATCTTCTTTCACCACCAGAATCGATCTCGCAGATCTCCCACTGAACAGGGTCTACCACAGGCCCGAGCGAAACCCCTCAGCAACAAAGGCATCCCCTTGAAGCCAAAACAGCTCTGATACCAAATGTAGGTTTTAACCCTATACAGAAATTACCTGCATACGAATTCTTAAACAAAGAAAATAAACAATGCGAGAGCATAACCCATAAAACACATATGTACAGATATTTTTCCCTGGATCCCAAAACCGGGACTACCAGCTTGATTTTTCATTATGTTCCTTTCAATGTTACAATACATATTTATACATGCCGAAGCATCCAATACCATGGACCGAAAACCATCGCATCCAAAAACATGTGCGAAAATCATGCACAAAACCATAGGCGGGTCCGCCCAACCTAACATATGGTCCAAAACCAAAATTTTCCGGGGCGCTGCCCCGGATCCCATAAAGTGGGGTTACGAGTGCCCTTTAAACCCCCTATTAACTACGTGGAAAGAATATAACACAACCCAACAGTTGTTCGATCAAGATGATGTGGCCCGGAAACCGAGCTTGCTGCCAACCGAGAAAGGATTTGAGGATGTGAACATTGGATCAGCTGAAAATCCTAAAATGGTGAAGTTATCAAAGGCATTGCCTCCACAGGTAAAATCAAAGTATATCAGCTTACTATCTTCTTTTACTGATGTATTTGCTTGGGATTATTCAGATTTGAAGGCATATGACACAAGCATCATTCAGCATATCATCCCGATCAAGCCAAATCAGAAGCCTTTTCATCAGAAGCTAAGAAGAATAAATCCAAAGCTGCTACCCTCAATTGAGAAGGAATTCAATTGGCTGTACAAAGCAGTTACATTGTTCCCATATGGTTTTCCAATTGGATTTCTAATTTGGTGCCCGTGCGCAAGAAAATAGGTGAGATTCAGTTATGTATTGATTTTAGAAATCTGAATAAAGTATCTTTGAAAGATAATTATCCATTACCCAAGATGGATCACATACTTCAGCGGGTAGTTGGGGCTTCCCGCATGTCGCTACTTGACGGGTATTCCGGGTATAACCAAATTCTGGTCCATGAGGATGATAGAGACAGAACAGCATTCACCACTCCGTGGGGAACTTTTCACTATGCAAAGATGCCTTTCAGATTTAAAAATGCTGGTGCAACCTTTCAGTGGGCAATGGATATTGCATTCACTAATGAAAAAGATGTTTTTCTAGTTGTTTATCTTGATGATTTAATAGTTTTCTCTAACTCAGATGAAGAGCACCTCTATCATCTGAAAATTTTATTTCAGCGTTGTAGAAAGTATGTTATTTCTCTCAATCCAAAGAAGAGTCTGTTTGCCATGGATGAAGGCAAGCTTCTCGGTCATACCATATCAAAGGTGGGCATCCGCATTGATCCAGCTCGGGTGGAAGCCATTCAAAAGATTGATTTTCCACGAAGTAAGAAAGAAATCCAATCATTCAATGGCAAGATGAATTTCTTATGTCGCTTTGTGCCTAATCTTGCAGAACATTTAAGAGAAATCACAAACATGCTCAAAAAAGATAGTTTAGTGAAATGGACCGAGGAAGCGATTAAGTCTTTCAATTTGGTGAAATTGGCCCTTTCTTCCGCTTCGATTTTGATCAGCCCAGACTATACTCAGGATTTCATTTTGTTTTCATTTGCCTCGGATCACACTATGGCAGCAGTTTTGATGCAGAAAAGAGACCAGCTTGAGAAACCAATTGCATTTTTCAGCAGGACCATAGGGACGTGGCATTAAAGTACAATATTATTGAAAAACAGGCTCTTGCTTTGGTAAAGGCATTGAAATATTTTCGAGTTTATATTCTGCATTCTCACATCCTTGCTTATGTCCCTAACGTTGTTGTTAAAGATGTCTTGGTGCAAACAGATCAAAAAGGAAAAGGAGGCAAATGGATTGGTGCCTTGTTGGAATATGACGTGGAGATCAAACTGACAAAGTTCATCAAAGGACAGGGGTTGGCTAAGCTAATGTCTGAGTCAAATTTGCACGCCTTGGACATCAATCTCATTGCTGCTATGTCCGAGGAAGATGAAGAAAGTCTGCCCACTCAAGTATCAGAAATTTTTCTTCTGTCTCCTTGGTATACGGACATTGTTTATGTACTCCAAAATCTGTCATCGCCACCTAGAATGACTAAGAACAAAAGTAGGACACTAAAATTGAAGGCTACCAAATTTTGTATCATGAATAATGCACTCTATTGGAAAGATCCTGGTGGTGTCTTGCTCAATTGTTTTGTTGAAGAAGAGGCAAAACAGGTTATGGAAGACTTTCACAAGGGAGATTGCGGAGGCCATCTTTTCTAGAAGACAACAGCCAATAAAATTTTGAGGGCGGGGTATTATTGGCCAACTATTTTTGCTGATGTGTACAAAATAGTAGCAAGCTACCACGAATGTCAAATTTTTCAAGGTAGAAGGAAGTTGCAGCCTTTACCACTCAAGCTCATTGAAGTAAGTGCTCCATTTCAATAGTGGGGTTTGGATTTCATTGGCGAGATCCATCCTTCTTCTTCAGTGCAGCACAAATGGATCCTCACAGCGATGGATTATTTCACCAAATGGATTGAGGTGATCCCCACGAGGCAGGCAACTGATCCCCACGAGGCAACAAAAGCACTCAGTTTTGGAGGCGCGGCGCACTGGGTGAGAGGCATGGCGCACAGGGCCATCCTCCTCAGTGTTGAATTTGAACTGGTGCGGCGCACACAGGAGGCGCGGCGCGTTGGGTTTGAGGTGCGGCGCATAGAGCTGCCAAGCCCAATTTCTTCAAAAACTCCCTCGCATTCCCAAAATCACTCAAGTCTTCTAGTGTGCAAGTAAGTTAAGATCTTTTCCTTGCTAGTGAAGGAGTTTGTCTTAAAAATTTATGGTGGTTGTGTGAAGAAAATCAAACCCTATTTCCTTGCAATTTCTCAAAAGCCATTGCCTAGGGTTTGTATTTGTCATTTTGTTGCCAAGTTCATTCTACCACTCCTTCACTCTTTCATTCCTCCATTTATTTTCCCAGCTTATCCACCCATTCCCTAAACTCCCATATTCCTAAAAATCATTTACCCCTATCCCCAAATCCCATTTTCCCAAATCTTAATTACCAACCCCCAAACCCTAATTGTTGTCCCTAAAACTTATATATTGTTCCCTAATTCCATATTTCCCACAAAACCCTATCATAATAGTCCCAAAACCCCTCATATCCTCTCCCTCCACAGTCCCTCACATATTCTTACCCTTGGTGATAGAAAACATCAAAATCACCATAAATATCTTCAGACTCATCAAGAAAACTCACACATTAGCAAGCATGGAATATGATCCTTCATATGACCGAGAAATGTCGGAGAGCAGTGGAATAAAAGGCAACAGATTGATAGGGAACACTATGAACCATACATCAAGCCCAGCTATTTGAGACAATTCAGCAAAGTGTTTCCTTTTCGGTACCTAAAAGACTCATATGCTCCCTTGATGAAACTCATAATGAAATATTTCAACTGTGAGGGCCGGTTTTCTTGCCTATATGCTTATCATATTAGATTGTTGATGCACTTTACCAGGGTGAGAATGATGAATCTCCCCTACTTCATGTGCCGAAATATTGAGAAAATGACCACACTAGTACAACAGAAGACTCCTCAGTAGCAGTTTAACAGTATATACCATTTTGCACTCATCAAAATTGTGGTCATGCATCAGCTTGGTTTGCAGGGAATTTCATGGGAGGATTTCATTTCTCATGAGTTTTTCACAGCTCCTCAGGTACCTCTAGAGACTTTTCATGAGACAGGTAGACCTGCTCATCAGCAGGAGGGTCATGAGACACAGACCGCTAGTGTACTGGTGTTTGTCACATATCAAAAGGGCACTAGACAGTTGTTTGCAACATCAAAGCGAGTATTATCTCCGCCCGGGCTGGAAGGGGTCTCACTTCCTTCATTAGCATAGCAAGTTCAGGACAAGGGCAAGAGGCCATTACATGATGAGGGGCCTTCAGGTGAGCAAGAGACCGACTTCATTCTCATTCAGGACGATGACACGGATTTGGGCCCACAAAGCTCAAGGAAGTCATCCAAGAGCAACAGGTGGACATCAATGCTTTTTCCCTTAACTTGGAAAGAGCCGAGTGGATAATAAAGTACCTAGAACAAAGAAACAAGCAACTAGAGGATCAGCAAACTATAATGGAGCTTAGAAACATACGATAAAATCGGCAAGCTGCCAAACGGAGGAGAGTCAGGTTCACAACACTTGAGCAAGAAATCAATGTTGATCATGAGTATTGGTTGGAGAGAACTAATATCCACTTGGAGAGGATGTTGGAGAGAGCCATCAATGAGAAGAATGTGTTGAGAAACATGGCATATCATTATTTGTCAAGGAATATGGTGTGCCAAGCTAGAATCGAGAGCTTGAAGGCAAAGTTGAAAAAGAGATCGAGGAGGCAAAAATCGCAAGATAAACTGTAGATCTTGGCTGAGGCTTCCTTGGCCCAACACAGAACTTGATGGAGAGCACTCAGCCCAAATTTCAAAAAATTTGGGACATTTTTTGCATTTTTGAAATTTTTGGGCTAAAACACAGAATTTTCTGCCCAATGTGCCACGCCACCTGGTGCTCGCTTTTAATAGAGGCCTCCAAATGACAAAAAATAAGCATCTTTGGATTTTTCTTGGAAAAATATGCATGCCTACCAATGGCCAAGAAACTTTGACTGGATTTGAGCCCCCAAAAAGGTCAAAAACACCTTACTGCCCCTATTTTGACACACAAGAAGCAGTGTTGGGAGAACTCAGCTTTGGAGGGGAAAATGGAGGCCAAATTCAAAAATTATACTTGATTTGGAAAATAGACAAGCAAACCTTTCCAACAAGCACACTTGGAGAAAATTTGGACACCAGGAAGGCCTCCAAAAGTGGCTGCAAACAGGCACTACGCATAGAGAAATCAGCGCGGCGCATAGGGGAAATTTTGCTCAGTTTGACCAAGTATACTCTATTTTTCACCTAGTTCCTTGACAGTTTGACTTTTCTCTTTCTTAATGTCAAACTTATGATGTAATTTAATGTAAATTGATGGATCTTGATGTAATTATGTCAAATTTTCACCCATGGAGGTAGATTCATCCATGAAAAGTTAGTTTGCAACTGAATGAATCAGTTCCCTAGTTTTTAGAGGCATGTTGTTCCACTACCTGATTTGTAGTTCTCAGTTTAGAATTAGTTGGAACAGCTCCTAAACTCATGAGCTCGACCCCTAGAGGCTAGGATGAGTTTTTGTTTGCCTATATCTTATGTTTTTTCAGTCATTAGCATGGTTGGACTTTTGGGAAAGCTTGGAGCTTATTGTATACTCATTTCAGCAGTTTTGGCTAAGGAATAAACCAGTGGTTTGCAGCACTCTGTGGGATTCATGTGGCATGTTTCTTTGATATTGTGTTCCATTATGTAAATGTAAGTTTATATGAGTTTTATGTATGCCATTATCTCTCTTGTTTCTTCTTAACTAAAACAAACAAGGATAAAGGTAGAATCCATTGAAATTCCAGTGCTCTACCTAGGGTTTGCTTAGTTATTGATGTTTTTAGTTGTTTGAAGAGGATCCTTGAGGTTTTCTTGCCCTCTTCAACTCCTCACCTGTCTAAATCTTTCCATTTCATTCAATTTGAAGTATCAAATCACTTGCCTACCTTGCCCCATTGAGACCTCTACAAAACTGAGCCTCATTCCCAAGACCCAAAAACTGCCTTTCCATTTGAGCCAACAAAACATCATCAAATGCAGTCAAGCCCTTTTGAAAAAATACCTAGCCTAAAATTAGTCTTCATTCAAGTCATCTCAAGCCTCATTGATCATTTTTGCTGATATTGACAGGAGAGAGCCCTCTCTCGACTTGGTAGGGCTAGCTACCAGGTTAAGCTTCATTTGATGTTACCCTAGATCCTACCTTTCTCAGCCTGAGGTAGATTTAGGCCCTAACAGGGTCAAGGAAGAAATCCAAGGCCAGTAAGGAGTCATTGGACCCAATCACCCTCATAAAGGGAGATTTGCATGACATTGAAGACATAGTGTGGGATGTCACTGCAGAGGAACTACAGTAGTTTGAGCAGCAGCAATAGCTACTATTGGGGGCCATCCAGATGGGTCTGTAGAAGATGCAGACCCATGCATCACAATATGGCACGGTGTCCACCATCCTCGCTATTGGTACTTCAGAAGCTGCCGAGATGCTGCGTGCAAAGGTCTCCTGCGCGATAGTGCTACCGGATGGAGCACTGACCATAGAAAATGAAGCTGACATGCCCACTATCAGTTCCCTCAAGGGAGTGGGGCTAAATTTGGTTGCACTCTATGGCGAGGTGCTCCACCTATTACGGGATGGAGTGATCGTGGAGCTGAGGGCCCGCTAACACTGCGCTTTGGAGGTGATCAGTGAGAAGAAGATTAATAATGAACAGATGGCCCTACAATGAGACTCTGCCATCGTCACCGTGACTGAGGTAACTAACTGAAACAAGTGCATAGTTCAAGTCATGGAGGAGGCATGTCGAATGGTCCCGGAGTTGGCCATTCCTAAGGAAGAACCGGTTGAGGTGCGCATTCGCAAGCTTGCTATAGGGGTGCGTGATGCTCGCATAGAGTTGGCTAAGGTTCAGCTGGAGTTGAACCTATAGATTGTAGATTTACAGTTGAAGGCCTAGCCTTCAACTCTGCCAAAAGTAAAGGAGTAGCGTGCAACCGCTGTCACAGAGGCGATAGCGGTGATAGATAGTGCAGTAGCAGAACCATGCTCGCATAGAGTTGGCTAAGGTTCAGCTGGAGCTGAACCTATAGATTGCAGATTTACAGTTGACGGCCTAGCCTTCAACTCTGCCAAAAGTAAAGGAGTAGCGTGCAACCGTTGTCACAGAGGCGATAGCGGTGATAGACAGTGCAGTAGCAGACTGCACACAACTTTTTGAATAGTCGTTTGAGGTCCTGACGAGCCTATAGGAGGACCCTAATGTACAGCAGCTAGAGACAGAAGCATGAGAACTGCAGAATTTCCATGATGAAGTAAAAGGTACAGTGTGAACCATCACTCTCACACAGAGACTGGCGAAGCTGCAGGATGCCAAAAAATTGAAAGAACAGGTAGATGTAGCGCATCACAAGGAGGTAGTGCTGAAGGCATGCTTGAAGCCCTGGTTGGATGAGGCTTATTTAGTTACAGCCTCTATTGAAGGCAAGCTTGCTAATATGCAAGCAACTCAGCAGAAGCTTTAGGCTAACAGTTCAAGACCAGTGACCGAGCAGTTGGTTGAAGAAGCGAAGCAGGTAGCTGCAAAGTGCATTGTCGAGGTTGTCATCATACAGGTCAAGCTGGGAGGTATTCGCGCCAAGATCTCCGCACCCGTTGAGTGACTCGAGGGCAAGTCACCATGTTTGTGTTGGGGGCCTGTTGGGAACGGGTTCCCCCAAGGACAGTTTTGGGGCTAAAAGCCCATGTTTTTGGGAAATTTTGTAATAAAGTTGTAAAGTCTTTACATTTTGTGGTCGTGGAGCACGAAGGTGTCACGAGTCATAAAGGATTGTCCGCCTTTATTTTGTAAAATGTAAAGTCGGCTGTAAAGATCCACCCATGGTCCACAGGCCATGGGATTGTATAAAAATGAGCTAAGTAAGTAAGCTCTAATAGTTAAGTTTGGAGTAAGGAAGAATGAAGTAAGGAGTTAAGCATTGAGTCTAAGTGTTCTCAGGTCGTAGTGTAGGTAGAGGCTCTGCAACTAAGTGCACAGAGGCCGAGGGTGGAAGACCACAGCTGAGTGCATAGAGGCCTAGGGTGGAAGTCTGCAACTGAGTGCGCAGACCCCTGCAGCTGTGTGCGCAGGGCGGATAGAGTCTGTATTAATATGAAGATATCAATAAAGAGAAGTATTATGCAAATTCTATGTATTTATTTCTTGTTAATGCATCTAGTTATATTTTGTTTTGGGTTTAATTTACAATGTTCATGTGATGCACTAATGTATGTGACTATATTGGTTAATTAAACACAAGGATATCAGTTTACGTGGCACTAACTATGGTTGATTAGTAAGATAAGTAAAACACTTAAGATAACTTGGGAACCTATACAATACGTTGTCATAGCAACGCGGAAGTACCTGGATCGCAGGTTAAGGCTGCGCAAAGGTCAATCGTACACCTTCGCGGAGGTACTGAAGGGTAGAATAAAGGGTAGACTGATAGAGCCCTAAAGCTTAGTGACCTGCACGAAAGTAGGAACAGAAGGTATAAACGACATCACGACCATCTCAAGGTGCGGAAACTTGGTTCCAGGATCCCCCCATACTGCTTCGGGTGAGACTTTGGTCCATGCTCTGTGGGCTGTTGCCATAAGGGCCAGTAGTGTAGGGATATTTTTGGATAACTAACACTGAACCTAGGTCAGGCCCCATGAAGTCAACAATGGACTTTTGAGATCATGTCAAATATGTAATCCCACTTGGTTGAGTGGTTGAGTCATTTGGTGTATCCCCACTTGGTTGCGTGATTGATGTATGTATGAGTCATTGGTAATAGGAAGGTCATACTCACATAGTTGAGTTACCAAGTCATGTTATTCTTTTGAAAAATATTTCTACAGACTCTGCATGTGCTCAGGGGGAGCATGGAAAGTATAGTGCATCTCAGCATGTACAAAAGGGGAGTTTGATTAGAGAATGTAGACTGCCCCTAGGGGGAGCATGATCAGCGTTCATATTTAGCAGCAGATATGGAAGTCTTCATTTACCATTGGTCAACCTATTTCCCTTGATGTTAAAGGGGGAGAGTAGCTTGGTGTTTGGAGAGTAGCTTGATGTTTTGAGTGCTTGTCTTGATGTTATTTAAAGGTTGTGGTGACCAAACACCAAAGTGGTTGCCATCAAGTCCAAAGCGAGAGATTGTTGGAATTATGATGCATGTGTTGTCCTTGATGCCAACTCACTTGTATATTGTAACTAGATGAATCTACAGGATAGATCAGAGGTGATAGAATGATGGAACACAGAGATATCAGAGGTGACGGAATGATGGAACATAGATATATTAGAGGTAATAGAATGATGGAATAGAATAATGGTTAAAGGTTTGATACAGGAAGATTGTGTTAGTGTTGTCCTTGATAGACAATCTATTTGATGAATGGACTAATTGATAAAGATACAAAGAGGATGTGACAGAATGCATCATAGTTGTGTTTACAGATGTGACAAAATGCAGGGCAGTTCAAAGGAATTAATTCAGAAATGATGTATGATGGAAACTCACATTGTAATAGGTCTATTCAGAGGTAACAGAGTAATGACACAGAAGAACAAGATGATGGGACAAAGGATTTCAGATCATAATCAATAAATTGAAGAAAAAGAATGATTTAAGTTGTATTAAGTTGTATACGATTTTTCACCTAGTCCAAGTAGCATATACAGCAGGTTCACAGAACAAAAGGAGCGTATACGTACGCATGCACTTTCACAAAAGGAAAAGCATGTATGGGATGTAAAATTAAGGTTAAAGAATTCCAAGGGTCAATGCCATGGTATTAGCCCACAATATTGAGTGGAATAATGATTACTTGATCCCATCTAAGAATACCACAGGTTCTAAGTGTTGTTTTGGTCCGAGGTATTGAAAAAGGCTCTAAGTATATAAGGAGGTGAAGATCAAAGTGTGAAGGTGTGCAAGTAATGAATATCTTATGAAGAGTTAGATCAAAAGAAAATATGCATGTTATGGGTTTCTAATGCTTTGCTTGATCTGAACTAAGTATGCACCTGAGTGTTTGATGATGGATGAGATCTAATGATGGATCAAGATCATGAGACCTGAAATGACTTATCATTATGTGATCTGATAATGGATATGCTAGATCTGAGTGCTAACAAATGTTTTGTCATTTAAATGCTATGACATGGGTATATCTGAACTCTGGAATACTTGTGAAGTTATAAGTTATTATTTTCAAATCTATACGCTGGTTCACCTTGGTGAAGGTGCGTATACACGCTGGTTTAGCACTTCCAAGTAGTGTATGTAGAAGAAAAGTCTGTTGTTCAAAGATGATTGATCTATCTTATTAGTGTTGTTGTTTTATTGTTGTTTTTCAATGATGTCTTCTTTGGATCTGAAAGTAAAACTGATTGTTTAAGGAGATTGAGTCTGGTTGATTGATTGATTGAGTTAGAATGGTGATCTTTGCTACTATATGTTTAGAACTCTGTAATATGACAGTAGATCTTCAGAATGTCTTTAGGAAGTACAGTTTTGGTTCAAAAGTTTTATGATTCGGTATATTTAGAGGTATATGCAGGTTGGGTTACAGAAAGTATCATATACATGCAGGTTGGCTTCATTGAAGTAGCGTATACATTCTGACATATGATTTTTGAGGTTACAGTTATTTCTAGTTGTTGATGCAGTGTTTTGGATTCAGATCTTTGTACTGGTTACAGTGATCTGTCTATTTGAGTTGATTACTTGAATTTTGATTAAGTGTTGGTTGATTGAGTTTTCAATGATTGATTGATTCAGTTGTGGTTGATTCAGAAATTGGTGATTGGGTGATTTAATTATGTCAGAGGTTTCATTAATTGATTGATTTAGTTGTGATTAGTTTGGAGATTGATGATTGGGTTTCAGTGATTGGTTGATGCAGTTGTATTTGATGGTTGTATTGCAGTGGTGATTGATTTTGAGCTTCAATTTTATTGATGGGTCCAATATGAAAATTTGATTAAACATGGCCTACATATTGTGTTGTTGTGTACCAGGAGTATCCAGTCTGAAAATTTATGAAATGTGGTCCCTAGAGGAAGCGTGGAGGTAGTAGCCTTCTGTAGGCCAGCGCCTACATACTGATAAACCTATCAGCTAGTACAAGAGCTAGGGAGTTGGAGCTCCCTTCCACTAGCAGGTGGATAACGAGCGAAGGTAGTAGCCTTCTGTAGGCCGGCTCCTACGTACTGGTAAACATATTAGCAAGTACAAGAGCTAGGGGGTTGTTGATCCCTTCCAGTAGAAGTTTGAGAATGAGAGAAGGTTGTAGCCTTCTGCAAGTGGGTGCCTAAAACTGGTATGAGCCTGCACCAATACAAGATTGTAAACATCTTATTCTTTATATTAAAAAGAAGATAGAGACAACAACAATAGGAGGTTTTCTCCCGCATTGGGTTTCCACCTTAAATCTTGGTGTTCATGTGTGATGGTTTATTTATTTCAGCACATGGTTAATGTTTATCTAATGGTTAATAAAGTACTAATGCACTAGCTGAAGACAAACATATGATGGATTAACTAAATTGTAAGTTCACTGGATATACGTTAATTGTCTTAAGAATAGTCGCATGCACACACAGGTTTGATTCAGTGAAGTTGCGTATAGAAATCTGAATATGAAATGTGAAAAGTTATTGATTTGATAATATTGATTCATCCTCCCCCCCCTCCCCCTCTCAGTATTATTCCCAATAGAGGATCTCCCTTCATCCTCAAGGTCTCTATGTGTTTTTCCCACTAGGTTATGGCTTTGCCCTCTAATTTCAGCTAAGAAGACATAATATTTTGTTCTTCCTCTATGTGATGACATAAAATAAAATTCTAACTATTAACACTAGTGATTTAACTTTAGAGAATCAATATCACCTTGATATAGCTTGATGTCAACCTTCACTTCCATTTTGAATATGGATGTGAATGGTGCATCACACTTGAACTAGGTTTATCCTTTTTGGATTCTTTCTTAGATTCCCTCTCTAGTTATTCTTGATCAGTCGACATCCCCATTATAACGTCCATCTTCTCTAAATAGTTAGAGCTTATTGGTCAGGGTTGCTACGAGGAGTTTCACATTATATTTTATATATGCAACTTATGCTTCCAACCACGTAAACCTCTCCTTTGTGGGATATTTAGTGTTATTAATAGATTCATTGGTTGTGACTGGGGTTTTATGACTTCAGCTTAGCCAATATGGATCCCTTGAAACTCCCTACAATATACCCAAAGAAACCTACTTATATACCAATATGATTCATAAACTACTATGGATATTCCAATTTAAATTTCATCACAAAAGATCTAATAAAATATTATGAGAAAATACAAAATCTACACTATGAGGGTTAATTTCTCCTAGATTTATGGATATGTTAATTGTTGTTTATTACGTATGCATGCAAATTATAATTATGTAGAAAATAGAGAATAAATATAATAATCACTCACAAACTACAATAGCACAAGATACGACCTAGGAAACTATTTTGGAAGAAAACTCAACTAGAAGGTGAGGTTGCTTTGCTCTCTCTTTATCTGAATGGAAATGGATTCACTTACAAAGGAGTCGGACCTATCACACATGGGATGCTACAGTGCACAAACCCTCTCTGTTTTCTCTCTCCCTATCCACTCTCGACTACTCTATTCATCTATAGAACAAAATGCACCTGAATCGAGTTGGACCCCTTTTCCTCCTAGTGGCTCAATTATAACACAACTTGATAGCCTACTAGTGATTAAGTTTGACTCCTTCAACTCTTAACTATAGTTACAATATGGGCTCTTCTAAAGTATTATTCATTGTGATCATGTGGCTAGCCCCTTTTCCACTAATAATGGTGGTTGATTTGGCATTCTCATCAATCATGGTGATCAAAATAGGAATGTTAACTTTTGGGTGGCATAAATTTTGTATAAATACTCTAATTGAAGTGATTCTTGAGTCATTGGAAAGGTATATTTTTGTAGAATAATGTTAGAAGTTGCATGCTTAAGTGGAAAAATTTTACTCCCAAAAAATATTTTGATGTGCCAAAATTCTTTTGGGAGGTTTCGAACACAAATTTACCAAATTGGGAACTATTAGTAAAAATAGTCCTGTGAACTTATTCCTCCACTTTTTCCACTTTGAAAATATTAATACTGATTAAAAATAATATAATTATCCATTCCAAATTATTTATGGAAACTTTAAAGGAAATCACACAACATATGGCGCATATCTTTGATCCTAAATCCATAGAGAATGCTTTAAATCTAGAAAGGAAAGTTAAAAGTAAAAATATGGCTACCAGAAGAGTGATCACTAACAACTATAGGGAACACCTTGCTCCCTCTCCCTACCTCACTAAGGGTGACACGCTAGAAAATGGATGAAATAAGAGAAAAGGGTATATGTTTCAATTGTGATAGCAAGTACAGTAAGGGGCATAAATGTCATGAGAATAAATTATTCTGCATAGAAATGAAGAGGAAGAAGATCAAGAACTACAACCATCATAAGATATAGAGCTAGAGGAGACTATTCCAACAATATATTGTCATGCAATTTTTGGTACCATAAATCCACAAACCCTTAAGGTAGAATGATATATCAAAAAGAAAAACATAACAATGTTGATTGATTTGGGTGGTACCCATAACTTCATCAAATACAAATTGGAAAAACTTCCCAATTGCTTTGTATATCTAACATTAGAAATTCAATTAGTGATTGGATATGGAAGCACCATAAATTATTTAGGGGAGTTCCATATCATTAAGCTAAACATGGTAGAGTATTTATTAGATAGTCCTATGGTTGCAATCCAAATGATATATCAAAAAGAAAAAGGTAACGATGTTGATTTATTTAGTATTACCCATAACCTCATCAATTTCAAATTGGTAAAACTTTTTAATTTCTTTCTATATCTAGCATCAAATTTTCAAGTATTCATTGGGGATCGAGGTACCATAAATTGTTCAGGGACGTGCCATAATATTGAGGTGAACATGGAGGAGTATTTATTAGATAGTCTCATGATTGCAATCTAATGGGTGGTGAAAATGTTGTATAAGGGGTCCAATGGATATAATCATTAGGAAGTGGTCCTTAATTTTCAAGATATTTTCATGATATTTTCCTCGAAAGTTAAGGAAATTGAGTTTAGAGGTATACAGAGGAAACCCTATAAAGTGATAATCTCTAGTAGCATGACAAAATCACTAAAAAGGGGAAACCATGGTGTAATTGCACAAATGTGTTCATTAGATGTTCAAATATCTATATCCTCTGTTCTAGTGGATCTCCACAAGGTTACCAATAATTACTCCAATTTATTTGGAGAGATGGTTAGGAGTCTTCCACATGCTCAAGATCATGGCAATGCTACTTATTTTCATATTGGATGTGTACCACCTAACATTAGGCCTTACAACTCTCTATATGCATAAAAGAGTGAGATTGAGTGCATGGTTCAAGATATGTTAGAGGGTGGCATGATTCAATCTAGATAAAGTTATTTCTCCTCACTAGTGGTGATGGTTATAAAAAGGATGGTTCATGGTGTATGTGTCCATATCACAAACTCGCCTCAACAAAATGACAATCAAAGATAAGTTTCCTATTTATATCATTGATGAATTATTAGATGAATTGCATGGAGAAATTTTCGTCACCACGTTTGGTGTTCCAATTTCTTTGGTCTTTGATAATGATTCATATATCTCATCTTTAAAATTAACTGAATATGCATTAGACAAAAGCATTGTGTTGGGGAACTTGAAAAACTATTACCCACAAGGAAATGGATTGGATGAGTCTAACAATAAAAACTTAATTTAAATCTTGAAGTGAACCATAGAGATCAACAAAGGAATTGGCAGAAGGTCCTATCTAACATGCTTTCAGCAGATCGAGTAACCCCAAAGCTACTTTAGGGACCTACCCTTATTTCCATGTATATGATAAAGAAGCCATACTACCACCCAATATACCCATACCTTCCTTACAGTTATCTCAAGATTCCCCAAGGTCAATCATGTTTAGTAATGCAAAGGAGAATCAATAAACTCAAAGAAGAGGAAACAAAAGCAGAGAATATGTTTTCCACCCACCAATAGACTATCAAGAAATGGTTTGATGATAAATATTCTAGAGAGAAAATCCAAGTAGGATACCCTCAAATGGGATAGAACACACGAAGTTAAAAGGAAGCACACAAAATTTTGACCCTTATGGCTCAGTCCCTATCTAGTCACAACAAAACTTGTCCTAAGAACATACGAACTTCAGAATCTAGAAGGAGAGACTAAAATTCTCCCAGTAAATGGCCATTCTAAAAAAATACTTCATGTAATTCCCTTTGTTGTCGTCATTTGTACATAAATAAATTTTCTTTCTTAGTCAGTTTTCCTAGTTTTTATTTCTTTCTCCTTTTATAGTTTTCAGTTAACCTTAGATTTTATTTTGTACATAAATATATATTGACTTTTCAATTGGATTCCCAAAAATTTTATATAGTAGAGACTCTCCTCACCAAGTTCAACCTTCTAGGCACAACCCAGGTCGGTTCATGAAACTGTGTTTGACATCCGAGACTAGTTTGTGATAATCATATTCCCAAATTTTGCGTATGAAAAATACAATAAATACCATGTGGGGAACTCTAAGAACAATTAGAATGTTGAATGGACTCTAACCAAATTACTAAGTTGATTTAAGGGTCTTAAAACATTTGGTGAAATTTTAACTCAAGCTTCATTCCAAATTAACTGATAAAGCTTGAGAAGCGATATCAAGGAGACATATATATTACAAGCAATCTATAAAGTTTCAAGCACAATAATCATCCTATATGTCTTGCAAAAACAAGAATACGATCCCTCATCCACCTTATTGATTAATTAAGCCAAAAAAAATAAATAACTATGAATATAAGAAAAAGTAAGCTTGAGACAGTTGGGACACTCGGGTATCTTCATCAAGGCTTTCGACACTCATTGGCAATGAAGCAAGGCTTGTGATTTTAGGGTGTCTCCATAAAGAGTATGAACACTCGTTGGAAAAAAATAAAACTAGAAACTCATACTAAATGCTTGATCTCTCTATCTCCAGAAGTGTCACTGTCTTTGTAGCATTAAAATACAAGTTGAAGAGATATGCCTATGTTGTATAGGCTTCAACCAAGATCAATAAAGGGAAGGTTATGTAGCTTAGAATTCCACATTTCTAAGTAGTGGTACCCTCGTGGAAAGATACATACACCCAACAAAAACACTTATCATAGGTTATTTATAACTTATATGTGGGAAACACTTAAAGATTCAAAGGTTATGCCAATGCATCGCCAATTGTTGTAACAACTACAACAACCCCCTCATTTTATCTAAGTGTCACCTATTCCTAGAGAAAAGTGAGGGTCCCACCTACTCAAGAGTCTCATCATACCCCTACTAGACTTGATTGATCTGTCCTCAACTAATTCACTCGTCTATTGGCTTTAACACCTTTTAAGATGAATTTCAAGCAAGATTTTGAGAAGTTGCTCAACCCAACAATATAGGGCTAGAATTTGCCCTACCAAGTGATATAAGGCTATGATGGTGGCCATTGGAATGATGCAATTCTAGGAACTTGGTCATCACAGTGATACAGTACTCCAATAGTTTATTTTTCCTAGTGAGATGACAGTCTGTGAAATGGCTTTAACTTAGTTTTTGTCTTGTAATATTGCTTTTTTAACCATTGTATCACACTAAGGATGATTATTCCATTGTTATAACACCTTGACAAGGTTTATATTAGCCCTGTATCATTGGAATGTCAACCAACCCAGCAACACCACACTCAAAATTCACTTGAGCTAACAAGATTTCCTTGAAAACCTCCTTGAATCAACACTATATCACTCTATTAGCGGTTATATCAATTTTATATTATTGGGATGATGGTCAACCTATGAGACATTCCTTGTCTTTTACCTCCCCCAAACCTATTGCACTAGGTCTCATCTTCTAAAAGTGTATTGTTGGCTTAAGTGAAAGTTAATTCAAACATTAACGAGCATTTACTACTTATCTTTTCATGCCCAAACTCAAGAGAAAAACTTTGTAAAGGCCCTATATTAATCTCATTTTTCACATTGCTTGGTTCTTCTTCCTCTTATGAGAATTGAAATTATATCATGGACAAAACACTTCCTCACTCCTCATCAGAACCATGTGTCAACCAACTTAGCTTAGGTATGGGTCAAATTATTTCCACTTAGCTTTAGATTTTTTCTTATTTCATTTATTTTATGAATGAAATTTCCCGTCTCTTTATCTTTCTCACCTTAAAATACTCTCTTTGTAATGCCCTCCTCCCACATTTACCTAAGTTAATCGTTCCACTAGGGTAAACATGTGACAAGAAGCTACTATGATGTGATTCAACTTCCCATGTATAGTTAAGGAAATGGAACTGATAAAACAAAACCATTCTGACCTTCCACACATACTACAAAACCATCAGGAGCCAACCAACCCTTCCAAGTGAACAACCCCTGAGACAACTTGACATTTTACTAATCTGGACCCTCATCCGCTCCCATGACAAGCCATGCATGTGACTGAGGCCTTCTAGTTGCTCCCACAACAAGGCATGCTAGCGACTGTGGAATTTTTCATGCAGTTTTGTACCAGCGACCCCAAATTCTGAGCCACTTTTCAGGGCTAGGTCTCAGGCCATTTCCCAAAACTTCATGAAACTTTTAGAAATGATAAATAATAAAGGAATAAGGCTACTAATGCAATCACTGGTAGAAGTACTTGATCTGACCCCTACTAGCCATGATAGACATTTCGTTAAACATGTCACAAATATGTAATCTATAAGTCATAACAATAAATTTGAGCATAAGGGTATCATACCTATCTGAGATTCGTAAAGAAGCATTGTTGCCTTATCAAAATAGCTTCATTATCATCTATTAGGTCATATATTCATTGTACATTCATTTGCTAATCAAAACATGATAAGATCCATACATCAAGCCTGTCATAAAATGTAATCATAACCAACATATAACCAATAGAAATAACAAGGATACAACTACCATAAAAAAACACATATGAATTAGTAGATTTACACAGGAAATACCAAGGAGAGGGAGCTCTTATTAATGAATGCATAATCTAACCAGGTCTAGGACTTCCATGAAGTACCGCCCAATCGTAGATTGGGATGAACCAAATATTTCTTTCAACCAATCACCCTCGTGCCATATTCCAAGCATGAATGTGGGCCTCACAACAAAACCAATCCAAGTTTCCTCGGGCTTTATCGAAATCCCCACCAATTCACTAGGCCCTAAACAAACATGGATGCCTTTGTATCTCTCCACCTACACTATGAGGAATTCATTTGTCTCCAAGTCTCTAAGCTTTACCGTATATCCCTCCATTCATTGGTCAAGGATTCCTGGGCTAATCAAGGTTCCACCCTCTAGGCTTTACTATATATCCCGCCATTCATCGGTCAAGGATTCCTATGCATGATCAAGGGCACACACCTCTAGGATTTACCATATATCCCACCATTCACCGATTGAGGATTCCTAGGCCCACTGAGGTACACAAAATATGGCTTTACCACAATCCCACCTTCTCCGGTCTAGGGATTCCTAGGCCTTGTGTTCTTCTTTAGAGACCACCTCACTCAGTTTTGAAACCATCCGGCAATCCAGCTTAACCAAATAAAAGAGAACCCATCACACCATGGTTATCCAGAAATGGCAAGGCAAGGCTGAAAATCACTATCACACCTGGCAAAACCCATGCCAATGACAGAAAGAGAACTAAATACACACATGCATGCTAAATCTAATAAGGAAATCACACATGAAAATTGATACGTGTGAGTAATCTTGCTTTAGCCGCTTGATCATGCCCTTCTTTGCTTGATCTTTGCTTCCCTTTGCCTTCTTTGTCCTTCCTTTGCTTTCCTTTATCCAATGATAGAGTTCTCCAAGAATGCTCTAAGTGTCCAAGAGTTTGAGAGAGAGAGAATAGAGAGAGAGCTCCAAAACTGAACTGACAAAAAGGTACCAACTAATTCTCATAAGCCCTTTTATAATGAGGCCTCTATTTTCTTCAATTTTCCATTATTTTCCTTCATTTTCCTCCTCACGTACAACCTGTGACCTTTCACCTTCCTTTTCTCCTAATTTCCATTATTTCCATAAATAAAATGTCAATTAATGCCTCATGCCTTTCCAAAGCCTTTGCCTTTGCCTTTACCAATTTCCTTAGCCATAATAAACCAAATGAACACCCACACTAGGATGTTTTGCCCAACATTCAACTTGGAATATGTGTCCCATGACCTTGGTTATTTTTTTCCTTTATTAACTTTATAAAATTTAATTTTAACCAAGGTTGTTACACTCTCACTACTTTATCTCCATTGACTAAGCAAATATAACACTTCTTTCCAAAAAATGGTAGCGCTATCACACTTCCATCGAGCCCTAACCTTTTCTTTCTCTTCAACTTGCTAATACAACCAAATTTCTCCTCAATTAAGCCCCAAGGTTTCACCCTAACAACCGTGAATTTGGTTTTGGTCCCTTTGTCTATTTTTACATTCCGTTAAAACCCTAAAATATCTTAAACCCCATAATCTCTACCAATGTTCCCTTCATTATTTCTTCTTCTTTATTAAACTCATCCAAGTACCTAGGTTTTTTTGTCCTAGGCATCATATATACACCCTAGTCCATATATTTCATTAATGCTTGGACCCAGTTTTAATCCTCAACACCATTATTCACTTCTCCTTAGGTAAAATGACAACATGAATCTATCTTATAGAAATCATAGCCTCACCCTCCCTAACATAGAGAAGCAACTCTATGGTGCGATATGGAACCATATTGGTAAATATTGTGATTCCATAAGCTACTAGGTCATTCATAGTCATGCCCCATGTCACTTTTATCATTTTTCTTTCCCCTCTCCATAGAGACCTAAAACCTTTGTCTTGGTTTAAAAAACAGAAGAATAAGATAGTAGAAAAACACAAGTAGCCTCAGGCCCAGACCTTAAATTCCCTTGGATTTAATATTTTTGAGCTAATCTATATATTGGGTGTTCTTGTTTTAATGGGTTATGTGTGGAAACTAGATATGCGCGGAAATTATGTACATGTCAAGGAAAGGACCCATAAATCCCCCATGATTGAGAACCCAGATGAAGCATTGCGCACTACCTCACTTGGTCCTAAGTTTATGGACACTCCATGCTTCATTGACAAATATACAACATATGCATTTCCAAACATGTACCAGATGTTTCATAGAGATAACCTATGTCCAAATGACCCAAACTCAAATATATAAAGGTTTGTTAGAAAGTCTTGGCCACACAAGGTGGCTACCCATCCCCTTGTCTTTCCATGTGTAGAGATAGTTGAGTGTATGTAAAACATTTTGATCCTGAAGAATCCATGGTTAGATATAGTCATAGAAATCCCATTGCTTCATTCAATTCCTCAAACATTAAGATGTATTACAAGCTTCCTAAAGAAGAAATAACATTGGATGAGGAATGGATAACATATTTTAAGATCCTTCCTTAAGAGCTATTGAATACCTAGTGGATCAACAAAGGAAGCTTAAGGTCCCAACCAAATAAGGAGTATCCTACAAATCTGTTGAGGGCTCCCTTTCAACTGGTGGCTGCCATGTTATGAAAATTTTATGGTTGATCCAACTTAGACACCTTCTATGACGGATGGGTTCCATTAATTTACTCTATAGTGACTAAAGGAAAAAATTTCAATTGGTTTGACATCCTCTCTCTGTCCATGAAGACCAACATCATTGATCCGGATTTAAACATGAACGCAACAAATTACAGAGATAACCATAAATACAGAGATGAGATAACCATAAATACTGAGATGCAGCAGAAATAATACTTCATTTCATTAATGGAAAATACTGAAATCTGCTTACAAACAGAAATGGAAAGAAACCAGCTAGGGCGATGGTAGCTTATCTCTGAGAAGAGATGTGGCGGCTACATGCCTCTGAACTGTTCCCAAAACTGTGTTACAATGAGGCTCGAAGGCCTATTTATTGTTGAGAAACAATGGAAAACCCTTCACATCCCGAAACCTAACCCTAGAAGATGAAACGCCAAATTGTGGGCCCCGTTTGGGTAAATTGGTACATCAATTTCCCGGGGTCGTAACTTTGGCATACGATCTCCGTTTGACGCGTACGATAGCTCGTTAGAAAGATCTATCCGAGTACTACCACTTTGGGAGGCAACATGGGTCCATGGACCCATGTTGCCCCAGAATCCCAAAAAAAACGTCGTTTAGGGCCTCAAAACGGCTCCGAAAGTTCAGGACCCGAAAAACTGCTAAAAATAGTAAACTGTGCTGCAATTTAGGAAACTGAAAAGACTGAAATAGACAGTTGTGGGGGTCCAAATGGGATAGGTGGGTGGCCACCAACATCCACCTGGATCATTCCTCCCCCCTTAGGAAGCAATGGTCCCCATTGCGTTGAGTTCCTCCCTCAGATGAGGAAGCTTCTGCTGAGTTGGTTCTCTGGTGAGCTGTTCTGCAATCTCTGATGTGTCCAGAAATGGTGGAAAGCATGGTCGACGATGGTCCACATTGAATACTCGGTGCAAGCGAAGGAATGGAGGAATGTTGTGCTTCGAAGCATTGTTTCCCGTAGCCTTGGTACTGGTGTAAGGGCCATGTCGGAGTTGCCTGAGTTTCTGATGGGTTCTGGTAAGGCGTTCTCTTTGCAGATGTAACCAAACTTTGTCGCCCACCTGAAACTTGTGTGGTACCCCTGTGGGTGAGGAGAAGTTGTTCCTGTGTTCTGTCATGACCATATCCCTTTGCTGCTGCTGCTGCGTGGAGGAACCCTTTGCAGGGGTCATGGATGTAGCAACGATCTTCCCCTTACTTTGGGAGTGAACCAGACAGATGAATTTCCTGGTCTGTGATATGAGCTTGCTGCCTTTCTTGGTAGTGATCAAAGATGTGGCGGTAGGTGGGGCTACCTCCGGTATCCTGTATAATGAATTATTTAAAGAAATAATGACAGCACGAGGCCTTGACTCATACACAGCATGTCGCCTCCACAAGTATGGTTGGCCTAATAATACATCGCAAACATCCAGAGGTGTAACATCACACAATACCTCGTCTGTGAAGGGCTTGATGCTGTAGGGAAGGCGGCACTGCTGGCGAACTTTGAGATCTCGTCCTTCATGAAGCCACCCGATACTGTACGGCTGTGGGTGTGGTGTAGTCGGTAGGCCCAACCGCTTCACGACCTCTGCTGAAACCAGGTTCTTTTGGCTGCCACTGTCAACAATGAATTGTAGCGGCGAACCCTTCACCCACATCTGTGAGTGGAAAAGACGCTCCCCTTCCTCTGGATTTTCGGGCTCATCTTTCTGGATCTTGGCGGTGGCAACAGTGGCGCTGGGATCCGCATCAATGATCTGCTTCCCTTTGCCATTCCCCTTGTCGGGTTCTGGCTCAGGATCGGAACATGCATCTGATTCGGAAGCCTTCAACTCGGCCACCAGCGACTGCTTGGTCCGACACTCACTTGTGTTATGAGTGGGACTCTTGTGGAACTCACACCACTTTCCTGTGTCCTTCTTCGGCTTCGTGGTGTTGTTCTTTTCTTGCGGCTTCGACGGGTTGTCTTGGGTCACCCCGCCTTGGCTTTGTCCTTTGGGCTTCGGATTTGCAGATCCAAAGTCTCGCTTCTTCTGTTTGAACTTTTGCTCGATTTTGACAGCGTATCGATATGCTGTGCTGAGTGAGGAGATGTTCAAGAACCCCATCTCTTCCTGGATGTATCTGTGTAGGCAGCCACGATATTTGAGTACCAGATGCAGCTCAGAATCTTTGATACCCAACTGTGTGCGAAGGGTATGAAAAATGTTTGTGAACTCCGGCACATCTTGGTCTCGTCCCTGCCGCAGTGTGGTCCATTTGATGTATTTGTCCTCATAGCTTCCGACAAGGTAGTACTGCTCCTTGATGGCATCCCGGAAGTCATTCCAAGTGGGTGCGGCTGAAAATAGTGAGCCTGTACTTTCATCCTTCTGCTCGCAGTAGGTTTCCCACCAGTCCTTGACGTGGGGGGCTGCTTTGAGAAGAGCAAAAACAATCTTTTCCCGATTTGAAAATTCATGAACAGAAAAATACCCATCTAGCAGATTTAAACATTTATCTACGGCATCTGCGTCTATTTGACCCTCAAAGATGGGGATTTCAAAATTAACTTGTACCTTGAAGGGTGTGGCATTTCCAGAGTCGTTGTTGGAAGCCGATGCGTCGCCTCTGGGTAGCCGCTGAAGGATCTGCGCAAAGCTATCCATCATCGCGTTCCTTTGCCGCTCGAGCGCTTCTTCGAGCAAGATTTTGATAGGATCTCCTGCCCCCTCGTCTTTCTTCTCATCCGCCATCGGAGGCCGTCGAGATTTGCGAGGCTGGTCTTGCAAAGGTTCGACCAATTCAAGCCCTAACTCCTTATATCCCGACCTCGTTGGGGACATGCAAAGAAAAACAAAGAAAAAGCAGACCGCTCTGATACCACTGATCCGGATTTAAACAGGAACACAACAAATTACAGAGATAACCATAAATACAGAGATGAGATAACCATAAATACTTAGATGCAGCGGAAATAATACTTCATTTCATTAATGGAAAATACTGAAATCTGCTTACAAACAGAAATGGAAAGAAACCAGCTAGGGCGATGGTAGCTTATCTCTGAGAAGAGATGTGGCGGCTACATGCCTCTGAACTGTTCCCATAACTGTGTTACAATGAGGCTCGAAGGCCTATTTATTGTTGAGAAACAATGGAAAACCCTTCACATCCCGAAACCTAACCCTAGAAGATGAAACGCCAAATTGTGGGCCCCGTTTTGGTAAATTGGTACATCAATTTCCCGGGGTCGTAACTTTGGCATACGATCTCCGTTTGACGCGTACGATAGCTCGTTAGAAAGATCTATCCGAGTACTACCACTTTGGGAGGCAACATGGGTCCATGGACCCATGTTGCCCCAGAATCCCAAAAAAACGTCGTTTAGGGCCTCAAAACGGCTCCGGAAGTTCAGGACCCGAAAACTGCTAAAAATAGTAAACTGTGCTGCAATTTAGGAAACTGAAAAGACTGAAATAGACAGTTGTGGGGGTCCAAATGGGATAGGTGGGTGGCCACCAACATCCACCTGGATCAATCATGGAAGCTCAGAATCTAAAGGAAGGCTAGTAGCCTTAGTTCATCATGGCCTCCTATGTCTTGGATATTTTTTGTGTAAAGCATGCATTCCATGAAAAGGACTTGAAATGGATGATTTAGGAGGAGCTAGTCCACATATACTACAAAGTCCTATGGGAGTCTCACTATATTCAGTTGTTGGCTCACTAATTTGTCATCGTTCCCACTTTCTTTTTCACTCATTAAACAATTACTTCCAACCATTCATTGCACCATTCCATTCAGTTACCACCATTCATACCGTAATTCTTCACAAAATACCATGATGTGCCTTTATATTCCTAAATGGTTAATTAACATCAGTTTTGTTATAGCTCCAAATATCACCCTTGGTATTTGTGATGCTTAGTTTATGGCCTAGGGCAACCCCTCCTTCCAGACTTGGTCCAAATATTTTAAAAACAGTGTTTTACTCCTTGTACGCTACTTTGCCCTGTGTTAAAAGCGTGTACACATGGGTCAGTCTATACCCAACCCGCGTATATGTGTTAAAACACTTAAAAAAAATAAATTTCCTTAACTATGGGCAGAGATCACAGGTTTTACCTGTTGATTACCTATTAGTGCTTGTGGCCCAACTGTTCCCAACTAAAAAACTAATTTGGGAGAAGTATAAAAAGACTTCAATGGGAAGGCCTTAAGGAGGAGAGAAGAGATAGAATTACTATACTGAGATTATCCCCTGATCAAGTCTGAAGAATCCCTGTGCTTCAAGCACTTCCCCAAGTTCAGGAAACCCTTGTTTCCTTGAGTTTTGATGTTCTCTCATATGCTTGGAGATATCATGGTATTGGTTATGGAAGGAGGCTGTTGAAGACTGGGACTAGACGGACTTGGAGGACAGTTCCGCTTGGACCCAGAAGAGAAAGACTCAGGTGAACTCTTTCCATGTTTCTATTATAGTTTTCTACAATAAAAGAAACATTGTCTTGTTCTCGATATCAACTTTGTCTATGCATCTGATTTTATTGTTATGATTTATATCTGAATGACTATTTCGATGTATAACTAACCATCTATATATATGATATAAAGTTGATTTCACTATAATGTTTTATCTATATGCTGTTGTGTGTATTCGAATTGGCTGATTTGTAGGTTCGAAGATCAATAGGAGTTGCAGAGGGTTTGAACCCTGGCTGGAACTACCCAAACGAAGGACATATGGGTATGTTCATCCTCGCATAGTTAGTTTGTTTAAGCATGTTCCTTGAGTTTAATGCTTGTTTATTGTTGTAGAATACTCCTTCTCTGCTAGGGTTCTGACCCAAAGCCCTAGGGGACTTATTCCCTTAACAAAATTGGTGACTCCACTGGGGATAACAATATTATTATTCCTAGTTTGGGTTATTTAGTGCCAATCAGGGCTCAGTTCTTAGCTTGCTTACTGTCACTGTACTGCCTACTCCTGTAGGAACTCAGACTCCAAGTCTAATCTTTTTCATCAGGCCTCATTTTTTATTTTTCTTGTAAAGCTTCATATATGCACCTTTGTCTGTTTACAGGAGCGTACACATGCCTGTTTCTCTGAACTGACACTGCGTATACGTGAGTTTCTTTTTGCAGAAGCACGTTGGTGAGCTCCAGTATTGTAGCAATAATGCTACAACTCCTGGAGCTTCCTTCTCTAATTTTATCAACCCGGTAGTTCGTAACAAACTTGGAAGCGACGGTGCTGTATGCACAAGTACTAGCTCTTGTCGCAGCTATCACTTAGTCAGCTGGCACAAGTCCACTAGGGCTCAAGCCAACTTCTATATGTTCTCAGAAGAAGCTTTTTAAGTGATGAACGAAAGCTATCTCAAAGGAAATTAACCTACCTTGCAAGAATGAACTGAAAACCAACAAAACATGGAAACCCTAGTAAACCCTAACCTGACCAGCTTAATCCTTACGATGCAATGGTGGAAATGCAACTTCTAAAAATGATGCCATTAATCTTAGTGAGATGAGATGCATGAGTTTAAACTACTTTCATCTGAAGAGAACATGTTTTTGTATTTTTGCTCAAGTGGTTGGAGTTATTATGACTGTGCTTCTTACTGGGTCTTGACTGTGCAGGGGTAGTTCAAGGGGAGGAAGGCTTGGGAAAGGTCAGGAGGACTCTGAGAGGTTCCAGGGGATCCCTAACATCATTCCACAGAAGTTCACAACGTTCAGGTGCCTGGCAACCATGTCTGCAAGCTTCTACAGGATGTCTGCAGGGGATCCTACAGGAAGCTCGGGATTTCTACAGGAAGTCTGCTAACTTCTACAGGATGTTCTACAGTCGGAGTTTTGGGTGATGGAGGAGTGAATGAGTTGTATGGGTGGATAGGTAGGATGAGAGGGGAGCTTGTGATGGCTTATGGACAGAGAAATGAGATGGAGAGGGGGTGTGTAAAGCTGGTTGGTCGATAGAAGGGTAGAGGCAATGGAAGGCCGAAAAGATGAAACAACGTGGATAATAGAAGAGTTGGTGGGCAAAGGATCTAGCTGGGAGGTAAGGAGATGGCTTAGGCACGGCTGAGAAGGATAAGGAAGTGATAGAGTGGTGTTGCGCAGTGTAAATGAAACAAATCACCTCTGTCTTACACAAAACCGAGAATTCATCAACCTATTCTAACTGTTTTATTAAAAACCAAAGAGCAGCGATGTAAGTTAAGAGAGAAATCGTGCATGGGGCTGAAACAAAGAGTTATTGCTCAAGATCTAAATGCATGGACACTTCTACCAATGGAAATATTACTTTAAAGCTTGCATGAACATGTAAAACTGCGTTTTTTGGTGGTTGGCACCATCTACACTCCCAATCTCTAAACAGAGGTGGAAGTGAGTGTACGAGCAACCTTTTCTTGGAACTCTGATGAATTCTAATCCTCCTACTCTAATCTAAACTGTTGAAATCACTTTATCCATAAAACTAACCTACTTGATCACATCAAGAAATTTGAATCAGCAGACTGTGTTTTCCAAATGCATGTCAAGGCAAAGAAATGAAATGCTGAAAGGAAAGACAAGTAACAATACAAAGAAAGGAGGCCTATTGCTCTCAGGTTGGGCCCAAACCTGAGAGCTATAGCTCCTCTAAGAACTCAGAATTGAACTCAAATATGCCTGCCTTTTATTAAAAGATCATAATCATAAGTCTAACAACATGCCAGAAATGGCTTACAAAGAGCAAAACAGAGCTATAGCTCGTGATTCAAAATCTGCAACAAAGGTTCAAAAGTCCCCATCGAAGGCTACAACCTCAATATTTATACATTATGAGGGCCAAGCTGGCCTCCTAAATTAGTGGGGCTTGGCTGTCCAACTAAAAGTAAACTGATGTTCCTGTAGAATCCGTTGGCTGCCTTCTAGCTCGGTGGTGATAGCTGTTGGAGCTCGGAGTTGGAGTGGAGATCATGAGGAAGGTCATTCAAGGCTGTGGACAACCTTCCTACAAACCCGTAATGCCACCTTGGTTGTCTCCTTGCCTCCAGCTACATGGTTTTTGCTCCATTTAATGTCAAGAACCTGAAATAAACATGTATTAGCCACATAGGCATAATGACTGCCCCCCTTCCTACAAATAACATGAATATACTAAGAAATGATGCGTAAGTGATAAAAAATGAAGGGTTGAGCAAGGTAAGTAGGCCAAATGAGCCCAAAATGTTACCAAAATTTGGGGCTCATCATCACCCCCCAGCTAAAATATTTGCTCATCCTTGAGCAACTAGTCCAACTCTTCATCCTTCATTGCCTTTACTGCCACCCTTACATCCCAAGCCTCTGTAGTAGTGTCCTCCTTGCTGATATGAAACCCAGCCCTTCTGTTTACCTCTTCCCACTGTTCATTATCATCTTTCTCTGTGCTGCCTTCCATCAATCCTAGCAGCAGTGGTGGGCTTAGCTTAAGGCCAATCCAGCTGGCCTGGAGGTTTTGCATGGATTTCTTATAGAGGGCTACCCGTACCAGAGCTTCCCTCATCCGAGTTGGGGTATGGTACTCTCGAATTTTCAGACTGTGGGCCAATGTATTCCATCTGCGGGTGCATGCTTGGACAGCGTTGTCTCCTAACAGTCTCTCCATGTCCTCAAAATGAGCTATGGCTTGGGCCTGTTGATCCATATATCTTAATGAAGCTTGAGGGTCAGTGGACAAATGTTGGTGTGTCGAGATTAGTGCAACTGGATCCCCTGGTTCTGGTCTGATGAGCAATGGCTCGTTCAGCTCTCGGCTCATTACCGCTTTGGCTTCTGCTGCTCTCTTATCCTCATGGTTCATCCATGAGGCAAATGCCATTAATTGCATATCTCCCAAGGCCATATTGGGATCCCATGAAACTACATTAGGTAGGGCCAGATTATGGAGGTAGAACTCCGCTAATTTGGCCTTATCCTCTGATGAACTAGTACTGCATACTTCAGTGAATTGCTGCGGGTCTTGGAGCTGAGAGATACCTCTTTGTGCCAAGGTATTGATTTGAAATTGCAGCCATTGGTCTTTCAAGTACAGGCCATAGGATTTGGCCAGCTGTCTACATTGGATAGCATCCATGGCCCAGCTGGCCATGCAGGCCAATTGTGCCTCTTTCTGCTGCAGCTGTTGTCTGAGAGCTTGCACCTCAATTTGTGCTTGTTGTTCTGCTTCCTGTAGATGTGTGGTTGGCTCCCCAAGACCGGTGTTCAGTTCCTTTTTGCCTTGCTGTTCTATTGTGGTGTCCTTGGAGGATGTACCTGTCCCTGCCCTCAGCTCCTGTAGCTGCAATCTCAGCTTTTGGTTTTCTTCCTGTAGGAACACTCGTTGGCAATTTGCCACGTGTTTGGGCATGGACAATTCACTTCTGGCCTCCTTGAGCTGCTCCTGCAAGGGACCTATGTCCGCCACACCCTTTGACTTGGCTATTTTCATCCACGTGTGTGTACGGACTCTTTTTTCCTCCAATGCAAAAAACAGTGGCACAGTAAATTTCTGAGGTATAATTTTGCCAGCCTCTAAAAAGTTGTAATATGAACTCAGACTTGGTTGAGGGCTGGGCTCTAGTATATGCTCTTTCTCCACTTCTTTTGGTGGTTCTACTTCACCCTCCCTCGGTGGTGATAAGGGTGCTTCTCCTTCCATTCTCTCAGTTTCTTTAAGCCTGGCTAAGGTTTCCTGTAGAGCATCTTCCGCATCCTGTAGCCGAGATTTTGTAGTCAATTGGTCTAACCTTTCTTTCCAAGTAGTTTTCTTCGGGCTCCCCCTCTCATAGGTGACTGATATCCTCGAGGGGGACCTTTCCTTGGGCGAAGTAGGGGCATCTTCGATAATGATTGGGCTGCTGGACGGAGGCTGTGGCTTGCCCGTCTTTATTCTCGCACTTCTTCTAGCTTTAAAATATAGAGGGGTTTCCCTCTTTCTCTTCTCCTTTGGCTTAGGAGGTGTGCTGAGGGCAGCCAGCACAGCTGCTGCCTCCCTTGCAAGAATGTCAGCTTTCTTCTCCTTGGGTTTCACTTTTTCAGGGCTTCCTGTAGAAGACCCTGTTTTAGTTAATTTCGGGCTTCCTGTAGAAGACCCTTTTTCAGTTAATTTCGGGCTTCCTGTAGAAGCCGGTTTCGGTTTTCCTGTAGAAACAGGTGTCACCGCTTTGGTTTGTTTTGCTGCATGAGTTTTACTTTTTGACTTGGTTGCGGCTGCCGACGTGGTGCCTTTGCTGATGTGGACCTGCTCAGCCTTGTCCACTCTGCTTTGTAATCTTTTCTCCCTGGCTGTCAAAATGGGTGTGTCATCCTTCTCTTTGGCACCCTTTTTCTCTTGTTTCTTCTCTTGCTTTTTCTTCTGCTCCGTGGTCGTGGTCTTCTGGCCTTTTTCTTTCTTCCCTGCGGGCACTGACTCTTTCTCCTCACTGCTAGATGAACCGAGCTCTTCGGTCAGCATCTTTATATCCCCATCCTTGGTCAAATTTCTGAAGGCTTCCCATGAGAGAGGAACCTTGTATGTGTGGAGCGCATCCTCCACGAGGAGTTTGATGAGTCCATGGTGGGCTACCTGGTCTGGTGTGCCTTCTTTCAACTTGGTGGCACACTCAATCAGAGACTGTAGTAGAAAGTAGGGGAGACTGAGTTTGTTTTCTACAGGTAGATCCATCTGGTGCCTTAATTCCGTGAGTAACCGAAAATGGTACCCATATACAATGCTAAAACGGCCTTCGCAGGTGATGTACTTCATAATCTGCAGGCTAACTTCACTCCACGGTGGCAGTAAACTGGTTCTACGAACCCCATTTTTATCTTCTGAGAATTCCTCCTCTGGTGGAAAGAATTCTTTCTTAGCCTGTTGGCCCAATTTCCTTTCTTCTTTATCCCATGGTAATCCCATTGGGAGCTCAGTAACTCGGCTGATGAATTGTGGGGTGAGTCTGAGACTCAAACCCCTGAAGTTAACGGTGGCCAATGTTTTGGATTTCGGCCTCAGAGCTTGCAAAAACTCCTCTGCCACCTCGTCGTCATAGCCCTGCAATTTGTCACAGAAGGATATCCATTGCGCTCGTGTGAAGAGCTCCACCACCTCAGGGTTTTCTCTTAACTTCGTTGAATCAGTTGGTTCCCTTCTGATGAACCCACCCAGCATGGTGAAAAACTGCTGCGTTAGCTGGAGGTGGCGAATGCGGAAGAAATTTGGCCTACTGGGACAGAGCATAGAATTACGCCTCTGTCATGCATACAATTCACGAAGCTTATCTCTCGAGGACCTTAACACAGCTCAATTATACTGACATCCTGTAGGATGACAATTCATGCAACGGCAGACAATATTTGCAAAAATTTTCTACAACCAGACTGTAGACGTCGATTCTGCCACCCTCAAAACCAATTGCATGGAGAGTTCAGGCTTACCTTTTTAATCCGCCACCTTTTGACGTGAGGAACCCGATTTCCTGTAGAAACAGCTTTCCTGTAGAAGCAGCGCCTAAATTTTGGAGGATACTGTAGTGGGTCTGCGCTCTTGGTGTTGCTTAACAGGCGTTCGAACGGCCAAAGACTTGGAGTGTCGAGCTGCAAAGGGATCCGGATGATCACTCGAGTTTCGAACGGTGAATGATAAATGCGTGGGGTGGCAATCTAGCCGATTAGATTTGAATTCGGCGGAATCCGTGGCACGGGGGTGAGCTGTCCCTGCCGGACCGTTGGACGACGTCACTCCATCATTCATCTGCAAGTTCCCTTACTGCCGCATCATTCCCCGCAGATCTGCCGCCGTCTCTTCTGTTAAAACTCGTTTTTCCCGACGGGATGTCTCTCACGTGTGCACTGCCCGTTCCTTTTGCCACGACCACCACCCAAACATCCGACTAGACCACTAACTGGTCGACGTGGCCAGTCGGATGGCCATACGACCGCTCAACCCATTCACTTTACACTTCGCAAACATTTTCAAAGTAAAATTCATGCGATTCGACGGAAGAAAGGGTCGAGGCACTTACCTGTGCGGCCGCAACACGATTTTTCAGGCTCTTGGATGACGATGAGTGGATTTATTTGCTGCTGGTGGATTTGCACAGGCCCGGAGGTTCATATTCACAGGCCGCTGACGATGAATTTGATGCTTCGGCTGCATGCGCCTGCGTTTTCATTGCATGTGGCAAGCGCTTTGAATGGTGTACACTCTAGCGGGCTTAACTGTTACGGGACTCCTGCAGGATGTCCTGTAGCAGTTTTTCCTCCTCGGGTGCATGCTGCACGACGAAGGCAGTGGCCTCACGATCACGCTCACAGAGCTCATGGATGGCTGGGATGGATATGGTATGACATCTCAGCGTTTTTTTCATTTTAAAAATTGCTTTCCCTTGATAACTCAATGATCTGCTTTGATGGTGCAGGTAACTTTATTGCATGTCGACAGGGGTGGTAGAAAGAGGTGACAGCAGTGTGTAAGGGTGACAATAGTAGCTTGCATGCGTCCAAACCGATCCTTGGTCGTTAGATCTCCTCATACAATGAATTCTGGGCCGTCCCGAACTTCTACAGGAAGTTTCCTGTAGAAATACAGAACTTCCTGTAGAAAGTTTGCATTTCCTGTAGAAAGTCTGCACCTTCCTGTAGAAAGTCTGCATCTTCCTGTAGAAGACTTAAGCTGTGATGAAATCGTGCCCATACCTTGGAGAAGATGAGTATTCTTGGAGGAGGTGCTGGTGAGGTCTCCTGGCAGCATGATAAGGATCCTTGGCTTTGAGTTGAGAGACCTCCTCTCCTTCATAGAACACCTGCAACCTGCATGCATTTTCACATTATAAACTTGTTGTCCCTGTCTTTTTTGCTTATTGTTTTCTCTTTTTTCTTTTCTTTTCTTTTTTTTTGAAAGATAGCAGGGGCGCCTCAATGAGGTTTTCACCCTTGCCATCTGCCTTAAGCGCCTCAGAGAGGTTTTCACTCAAGGATCTTTTTTCCAAATCCCTTTTTTTTTTTTTTTTTTTTGAAAGACAATAGGGGCGCCTCAATGAGGTTTTCACCCCTACCACCTGCCTTGGGAGCCTCAGAAAGGTTTTCACCCAAGGATCTTTATTTTTATTTTTATTTTTTTTTTAGATCATTCAGGGTATGCCCAAAGCAGAGGCAGAACCCTTCTCTATGACCAACACTGATTTCTCCATAGTTTTGATGAACTCTTGTCTTGAGAGAGGTTTCCTGTAGATCTTCAGTCGATGCCCATTGACAAGCATGGGGATGGCTTCCTCATCAATGGTCCGAATAAGAACAGATCCATTGTCATGACATTTTTCCACTGCATATGGTCCCAGCCATCTGGTTCTCAGCTTCCCCTTGAAATCTTTGTGCCTGGATTCATACAACAGTGCCCAATCTCCTGGCTGGAATTGCTTGTCATTGAGGTGTTGGTCATGCCACACCTTTCTCTGAAGTTGAACCACTTTTGAGTGAAGGAGGGCCTGCATCCGGTGCTCGTCCAGTCCATTCAGCTGCAATAACCTTTCTTGTTGTGCATGGCTGAGATCCAGGTCTAGCTGAGCTGCCATCCTCAAAGTGTTGTATTCAAATTCAATGGACAGCAAAGCTTTCTTCCCATAGACCAGCTCATAAGGTGTGAAGCCGGTGGTGGTCTTCCAGGTGGTGTTGTAAGCCCATGTGGCCTCAACCAGGCGATCTACCCAATCTTTCCTACTGTTGCTCACCACCTTAGTCAAAATCCATTCCAATGCTCTGTTGGTGACTTCCACTTGCCCATTTGCCTGTGGATGATAGGGGGTGGAAGTCCTATGCTTGATTTTGTGATGAGCTAGTATGTCTTCAATTAAGTTGGACGTGAACTGGCTCCCTTGATCGGTGACCAGCTCTCTTGGGTAGCCAAATTTGTAGAAGATGTTCTCCCTTAAGAACTCATCCACCTTTTCTTCTGTTTCTGCCTTGATTGCTTTAGTCTCTGCCCACTTTGTCAGGTAGTCAGTGCACACAATGATGTAAGACCTTTGCCTCGAACAAGGGTTGATTGGACCCACAAAGTCCATACCCCACTTCTCAAATGGCTCAAGAGTCACTTGAGGTTGGAGAGGCATCTCATCCCTTTGAGTCGGTTTCCCCATTCTTTGGCATTGGTCACATTGGCTGATATACCTTCTGACATCTTGATGAAGTGTGGGCCAATAGTAGCCTGCCTGCAGGATTTTGAAGGCAGTCCTCTTTGCTGCAAAATGTCCTCCACAAGGCCCATCATGACAGGTGAGGAGGATATCAAAGACTTCCTCCTCCCTTACACAATGCCTTAAGATCTGATCAGGGCCAAGCTTGAACAGATTGCCCCCGATCCAAGTAAATGAGGCACTTTTTCTGATGATTCTGCTCTTCTCTCTTGAAGATAGGTGCGGAGGGAACTGTGCTGAAACAAGGTAGTTTGCTATATCAGCAAACCATGGAGAGAGTACTGAGATAGCAAACAGATGTTCATCGGGCATCTGGTCATCCACTGTTCCATCCTCATCTGCAGACAAATCCAATCTAAATAAAAAAGTCAGCAACAACATTTTCTTTACCTGGTTTGTCAACAATGGTCAAATCAAACTGCTACAACAAAAGTAACCATCTAATAATAC
Organism: Pinus tabuliformis; assembly: GCA_031772625.1. NCBI lineage: Eukaryota > Viridiplantae > Streptophyta > Pinopsida > Pinales > Pinaceae > Pinus > Pinus tabuliformis. The sequence continues at coordinate 825,674,057 of CM062817.1, forward strand.
GAGCATTCACATCTGGTTTATTCATTAAATATCTAATTGCAGCATGATCTGTATGTACAAAGGTTTGATAGCCAGTAATATAATGTCGGAACTTGTTCAGTGCATGGACCACAGCCAAGAATTCTTTCTCGGTTACAGTGTAATTCAGTTCAGCTTTGGATAAGTTTTTGCTAACAAAGTAAATGGCATATGGAAGTTTTTGTTCAACTTGTCCTAAAGCTGCCCCTATGGCTTTGTTCGAGGCATCAGTGTGGATGTGGAAAGGTAGGGCCCAGTTTGGACCTCTTAAGATTGGGGCTGACACCAACTTGTCCTTTACTTCATTCAAAGCCCTCTGACAATCGTCAGTCCATTTAAACTCCACATCTTTTGCCAACAGGCCAAACAATGGCGAGGCTAGCTTGTTGAAGTCTTTAATGAATCTCCTGTAATACCCTGCTAATCCTAAGAAACTCCGCACATCCCTTACCTTTTGGGGAGGTGGAACCTTCTTGATGAGAGCAATTTTGTTAGGATCCACTTGTAACCCTTGGCAAGAAACGGTATGGCCTAGCACGGTCCCTTCAGTCATCAGGAATTCACATTTTTCAGGACTAAGGGACAGGTTCATCTCAATGCATTTGGTTAGGAATTTTCCTAGATTGGACAATGCTTCCTGGAAATTGGACCCATAAGGAGTGAAGTCATCCATAGAGATTTCCACCGCATCATGGACCAGCTCCGAGAAGATGCTCAAGACAGCTCTCTGGAAGGTAGCAGGAGCATTGCATAGCCCAAAGGGAAGAACTCGGTAGGCAAAGGTACCCCAAGGACAAGTGAAGGTGGTCTTATCTTGGTCTTCCAGGCTGATTTGGATTTGGTTGTACCCGCTAAACCCATCCAGGAAAGAGAAGAACTTCTTTCCTGCCAGTCCATCCAACACTTGATCTATGAAAGGTAGAGGGAAATGGTCTTTCTTGGTAGCTTTGTTTAGTTCTCGGTAGTCCACACAGATTCTCCACTTCCCATTTTTCTTGGGAACCAACACCAGAGGGGACACCCATTCACTATCTGAGATGGGGTAAATGAATCTGACATCCAACAGTTTTTTCAATTCTTCCTTGACAATGTCCTTAAGGGCTGGATTCATTCTCCTCTGAGGTTGCCTAACCGGTTTGCAATCCTCTTTGATGTATATGTGATGGGTACAGATCGAAGGATGGACTCCTTTCATCTCCTTATAGCTCCAAGCAAAAGCATCTAGATGACTGGCCAACATGCTACACAGCTCCCTTTCCTGGGAAGGAGATAGGGAGGAGCTGATCTTTAACGTTCTCTCAGGGCCGAACTCCACATTCTTGACTCTGGGAGTGACAGGGTTGGTTGCACAAAGGTCCACTAAGGTGCTGGCTTGGGCATCCTCCACCAATTTCTCTAAAGATAGTGCACTGGGAGGTGGATTCTGGATCAAGGTCTCAATCAAGTCATCCTCGGTTGGAGGATCTCTTCTAGTGGTGTCTAGGGTGCACAAAGGTGCTGAGTACACCTCATCCTCTTCTCCTTCCTCCAACCACAGTGGTAAGTCATGCTCTAAGGAGGGTTGGGCAGGAGGGTATAGGACTAGCTGCTTGGACATAGGACCATTTTTTATGGTCATGTTTCCTGCACGGCAACTTATGTAAGCATCTGCAGTGGCTAACCAAGGCCTTCCAAAAATAAGAGGATATCTAGTAAGCTTTGCCTTGGGTTGCAGAACCAAGAAACCTGCAGGGTATTCCCAAGAGTCGACAGAGACCAAGACATCCTCCACAATCCCTTCGGGAGTCACGGTGGAGCGATCTGCTAGTTGCAGGACTGTCGAGGTCTTCCTCAAGGAACCCTGAAGATTGAGTTTGAGCATGGTATCCCTGGTCATCACATTAATGGCAGCCCCCAGATCAATCAAGGTGTGAGGTATGATGCTGCCACTGATGTGGACATCTACTACAGGACTCCCAGGATCTAGGTACTTTGGGCAGATGACTTGTCCTAACATAAGGTCAGACAGTTGTCCTAAGACATTGATGGTTGAAGCATCTCTCTTTCGCCTGCCTGGGTGTTTGAAACACTTTTCCTTAACCAGTTTGTTGTATATTGGCACATCCTTGATGGCTTGAAGAAGTGGTATTTTCACACACAACTGCTTGAGCTCTCCCAGAAGCTCATCCTCCTCTGGGTTGGGTTGGGTGGTGGTTGTTAGTCTCTCAGGAAAGGGTGGAATAGCCTTTGGTTCACTTTCCTGTTTGTCTTCCTCGTCCTCTGGGGGAGGAGGTTGGCGATCTGGAAGAGTCTTTCCAGATCGAAGATTGAGCTCCTGGATCTCCACAGCATAGGTAGGGCATGATGTTTCCCCAGTGTATACCTGCTGGGCCTGTCTATTGTTGGGGTTCAGGTTCAGTTGAGCAGGCATTTGAGGTTGCCTTGGAGGAGCAGGAGGTAATGGTTGAGGTTGAACTGGTGGTGGAGGCAAAATGGCGGGAGGAGTGTTGTACTGGGGCCTCCACCCGGACTGAGGTGCATTCCACTGAGGCTGTGGCTGGGCATGTGAGTGATATGAATGAGTAGTGGGCTGAGTAGGGTACTGAGGTGGATAAGACCATGGAGGAGGCATAGACCAGGAAGGATGAGCAGGGGGACCCCAGGAAGGCATAGGAGTAGATTGGTTGGGGCTGTAATAAGCTTGGGGTGCCCCTTGCATCCCCTGCTGGTAAGGTCTAGGTCCTTGTGGCCTCCTTTGGTTGAGGAAATAGAGAGGTTCAGTGGGGGCTTCTGTCCCTTGGTACATGGCTTTAAGCCCAGGTAAGGTTGGACATTGATTTGTGGGATGGTCCTCCTCACAAACGAAGCACACTTCAACCGAATGCAATGGGCACTCGTTCTTAGGGTGTCTCCTTGTACATCTAGGGCAGAAGATAGCCAAGGCCCTCTCAGCTTCTTCCTTCTTCTGCTGGATCCTGAATGTGTCAAGTTGCATGGCAATGGTCTGTCTCACCTCACTCTTAAGATCTTCTAATTGATTTGCAAACTCATGCTTGGAGAAAGGAATACCAGCTGAGAGGATGTTTCCTCTACTTCGTTTCCGGGCTGCCCTAGAGTGGTTCCTAAACACAGCCTTGATGTCCTCATAAGGCAGTTGGTAAATATCTCCTCTAGCTAACATGTGAAGGGTATCTAAGAGGTCTTCAGGGACTCCTCGGAGCAGGACCAACTTGAGGGATTCAGGGTCAAGTGTGCACCTGGCCCGTTTATAGCTAAGTTGGAACCTCTCCTCATAATCCTCTAAGGACTCATCATTTCCCATGGTCATCCGAAAGATTTCTCCCTTGGTTTCCTTGGACCTACAGTAGTCTCGGTACTTGGTATTGAAAGCTTGTTGCATCTGAGCCCAAGTGGTGATACTATTCCCAGGTAAGCCCATGAACCAGCGTAATGCTGCATCCTTAAGAGTTGAAGGGAAGAGTTTCAGCTTCTGCTCATCTTCAGTATAGTCATAGGTTCGACAAAGGACAACAAACTCAAACAGGAAGGTATCAGGATCTTCAGTAGTCAGTCCATGGAAGTGAGGTAAAGCGGAGGGGCTAATGTTCTTCATTTTCATGTCTCCATTGGTTTCTCGGATGGGGAAGGCACCTTCTATTCTCTCATCTTCTCCTCTATTGTCAGCCATAGCTTCAGATGGGATGGTCTCTAATTCTTCTTCTGCTATAGGATCTTCGTATATCTCCGGAGGTTCACCTATAGGTTCTTCTGGATCACTGTCACCGAAGAAGAGAGAAGGGTGACTCAGTGATGTGGTGGGGGTGTTGGGTAAGAATTTGCCTGTTTTATCTCGATTCCTACGAGGCATGAAATGGAAAGACTTTTTTGATTGCTTTTGTTTTTTCTTTGGTACCTGCAAAACTGAAACAGATTGATCTACAACTAACTATCTTGCTGAAATAAGAATGCAGAATTGAAATGAAAGCAGGAAAGAACTAATATACTTTGCTCAAATGGAATTGCAGGAATTGAAATGCTAATCTATGCTTGCAAAATTGAAATGCTAATCTATGAAAGCAGGAAATGTCTATGCTACTTTTGCAGAATGGAAATGAAATAAACTACTTGGCAGAAGGCGAGAGTAGGAAAATAGAAGAAAAGCAACAATTACTAATACTCTGACGCTTCCCCGGCAACGGCGCAAAAAAGATGGTGAGCTCCAGTATTGTAGCAATAATGCTACAACTCCTGGAGCTTCCTTCTCTAATTTTATCAACCCGGTAGTTCGTAACAAACTTGGAAGCGACGGTGCTGTATGCACAAGTACTAGCTCTTGTCGCAGCTGTCACTTGGTCAGCTGGCACAAGTCCGCTAGGGCTCAAGCCAACTTCTATATGTTCTCAGAAGAAGCTTTTTAAGTGATGAACAAAAGCTATCTCAAAGGAAATTAACCTACCTTGCAAGAATGAACTGAAAACCAACAAAACATGGAAACCCTAGTAAACCCTAATCTGACCAGCTTAATCCTTACGATGCAATGGTGGAAATGCAACTTCTAAAAATGATGCCATTACTCCTAGTGAGATGAGATGCATGAGTTTAAACTACTTTTATCTGAAGAGAACATGTTTTTGTATTTTTGCTCAAGTGGTTGGAGTTATTATGACTGTGCTTCTTACTGGGTCTTGACTGTGCAGGGGTAGTTCAAGGGGAGGAAGGCTTGGGAAAGGTCAGGAGGACTCTGAGAGGTTCCAGGGGATCCCTAACATCATTCCACAGAAGTTCACAACGTTCAGGTGCCTGGCAACCGTGTCTGCAAGCTTCTACAGGATGTCTGCAGGGGATCCTACAGGAAGCTCGGGATTTCTACAGGAAGTCTGCTAACTTCTACAGGATGTTCTACAGTCGGAGTTTTGGATGATGGAGGAGTGAATGAGCTGTATGGGTGGATAGGTAGGATGAGAGGGGAGCTTGTGATGGCTTATGGACAGAGAGATGAGATGGAGAGGGGGTGTGTAAAGCTGGTTGGTCGATAGAAGGGTAGAGGCAATGGAAGGCCGAAAAGATGAAACAACGTGGATAATAGAAGAGTTGGTGGGCAAAGGATCTAGCTGGGAGGTAAGGAGATGGCTTAGGCATGGCTGAGAAGGATAAGGAAGTGATAGAGTGGTGCTGCGTAGTGTAAATGAAACAAATCACCTCTGTCTTGCACAAAACCGAGAATTCATCAACCTATTCTAACTGTTTTATTAAAAACCAAAGAGCAGCGATGTAAGTTAAGAGAGAAATCGTGCATGGGGATGAAACAAAGAGTTATTTCTCAATATCTAAATGCATGGACACTTCTACCAATGGAAATATTACTTTAAAGCTTGCATGAACATGTAAAACTGCGTTTTTTGGTGGTTGGCACGGTCTACACTCCCAATCTCTAAACAGAGGTGGAAGTGAGTGTACGAGCAACCTTTTCTTGGAACTCTGATGAATTCTAATCCTCCTACTCTAATCTAAACTGCTAAAAGCACTTTATCCATAAAACTAACCTACTTGATCACATCAAGAAATTTGAATCAGCAGACTGTGTTTTCCAAATGCATGTCAAGGCAAAGAAATGAAATGTTGAAAGGAAAGACAAGTAACAATACAAAGAAAGGAGGCCTATTGCTCTCAGGTTGGGCCCAAACCTGAGAGCTATAGCTCCTCTAAGAACTCAGAATTGAACTCAAATCTGCCTGCCTTTTATTAAAAGATCATAATCATAAGTCTAACAACATGCCAGAAATGGCTTACAAAGAGCAAAACAGAGCTATAGCTCGTGATTCAAAATCTGCAACAAAGGTTCAAAAGTCCCCATCGAAGGCTACAGCCTCAATATTTATACATTATGAGGGCCAAGCTAGCCTCCTAAATTAGTGGGGCTTGGCTGTCCAACTAAAAGTAAACTGATGTTCCTGTAGAATCCGTTGGCTGCCTTCTAGCTCGGTGGTGATAGTTGTTGGAGCTCGGAGTTGGAGTGGAGATCACGAGGAAGGTCATTCAAGGCTATGGACAACCTTCCTACAAACCCGCAATGCCACCTTGGCTGTCGCCTTGCCTCCATCTGCGTGGTTTTTGCTCCATTTAATGTCAAGAACCTGAAATAAACATGTATTAGCCACATAGGCATAATGACTGCCCTCCTTCCTACAAATAACATGAATATACTAAGAAATGATGCATAAGTGATAAAAAATGAAGGGTTGAGCAAGGTAAGTAGGCCAAATGAGCCCAAAATGTTACCAAAATTTGGGGCTCATCACACGTGTACACACAGCTGTGTAGGGACACAGTCGCTTATACATTTTTTTGCATGAATTTTTCAAATCTTTCTTGCTGGAAAGATTTGTTTCTTGGTCTGTGTGGTTTCTGAGTAATCAATTTCTATTTTCAAAATTTAATTTTACAGTGAGCTTACTGTTGTGAATTCTCTCCTGCTTTGAAAAGTTTTTTGGTCTCGGTTTGCTTTACAGTGAGTTTTATGATTTGTGTTTAAACACACAAGGCTTCTTATAGAGGTTCTTAGTTGTTCTGGTCTTTCGGAATAGAAGATTTTTTGCAATCTTTGTGTCAAACTTCATTTTTATGGTTTGCTTGTTTTGATTCCCGTCAATTTTTGTGTCCATTCACTTTTTCTTGCTTTCCGAAAGTTTCTTGTTTGTGAATTTGAAAGTGTGTCTTTCTTGATTTCTTGGTCAGTTTTCTCAAAGCTCTTTTTGTTGCTTTTGGATCGTTTAGTGCAAGTTGAAACACTTATTTTGTTCAAGTTTTCATTCATATCAATTTGATAACTTACAAAGTTTCCTTATGATTTGCTTTCGGTTTTTGAGTCTTTGGTAGCATTTTGAGTACTTTTGAAAAGTTGTTTTTATTGTTTTGTGAAAAAAGAAAAGTCCTTCAAAAACATTGTTTTGCTTTCTTTTCCAAATTTGAGTTTGGTTTCTTTTGGTTTTTTAGAGTGATTTGGGATCTTTTTGATTAGTCCTTCTTGTTTGGGAAAGATTTTATATTCGAAATTCATATTCCTTTCAAACATTTAAGTTGGCTTATAAACAAATTACTTTCATTTCTTGTTAGAGTAATTTAGAATTTTTGTGTTATCATGTACACCTTGCATTAGGGTAGTTTTGCATCATTAGAGCATCAATAGTATTTTAGTTTTTGTGAGTGTGAAGTCTGCTATAAGAAAAGAAAAGGAAAAAAAATTGCTTTGAGGAAGTTTCTTAGAACCCAAGTAGAAGTTGCTTTTCATCGAAGAACAAACAAGTGCATTGCATATAAGTTAGTTTTTCATTAATTTCTTTTGCGTCATAATGAACACCATCAGTTTCACTTCCATATTGTCCCTTTGACTTAAAAAGAACAGCCACTTAAAATCAAGCATTTCAAAAAATAAACTATAACTTTTTATATTGTCAATCAGATACACCAACAAGTTTTAGGTTATTTAGGGCCTTGGATTAGGTGAGAGGAGAGTAAACTCTCCAAGGCCACTCTAAATTGTGAAACATAGAAGTCTGAATAAAGAGTGAAATCCAATAGCATTAGGGAGACCAGGAAAGCTCCGTGACTGGGAGTTAAGCACGAGGGTTTGTGAAGATAAGGACGAGAGATACCCCCTCTCTTACTTGTCAGATCTTACCTCACGACTGTTCCGCCCGGCTTCTGATACGAGTTGGTGTCTTTAGTTGCCAATCCTAGGGATCTACACAGGTGGCTGCAGAGGGGAATCCCATGGCACCTGAGGTTGATGTTGCATCACGTTCAACGGTACTTCTGGAGGGCACCCTTGTGAAGCTTGGGGGCTTGCACCGGCAAAGGCTGTTGTCTGGAGGTTAGCGTAACTACCTCTAATACCTTCGCTAGTAGACCTGGGGCATAATTACCCTAGTCTGTTTTTGGAAGGCCATTTTTATTCACTTTCTTGTATTTGGTGTCTAGTCCTAATCACCCAAAGCGGAAATACTTGGAAGTTGTTTGACTGTTGAACTCTTTAGGGACATTTTTAGTGTGTGTTATGTGCTCCTAGTCGGCCTAGCTTTCAATTCTCTTGAGTCTTTAAGTAGATCTTATTAAAATAATTCAAAGTGGCTGCCCGATCACTTAGACAGTCTCGTAGACTTCGTGAGCTTTCACCTGCAAGTCCAGAGCCTTCTCCTAGAAGGCGCAGGAGCGATTCTACCAGTGGTTTTCAACCAGTGGCAGCTGGCGCATCAGAGATTGATCCTTCGCTTGGGGCCATCAGTGTGCAAGGTAGACCTAGTACTACCACAGAGTTATAGAGGAACACACTAGTTCTTTCTCGGGTACTCTTCCAATCAGAAGATAATATTGAGGTAGAAGAGCTCTCAGAGTCGGTTTCGGCTCTGAATTCTCCTCTCCCTTCAAATCATCCAGACGTATTGTTATATGTCGGAACTCCGACACACAGGCCCTCAAGCCCAGGTCCACACACAAACATCCCTTCGATGACCACTACTGGAAGCATGGCATCCACCACAAGTGTTATGAGTATGCAGACTCCTATATCAATACAAGGGGGAGGAACTATTTCCATCCCTTCTACATATTTATTTGGATCTACTGCCAGCACATCCTTGTTTGGGTCTACTTCCATTCCATCGACAAGTGGAAGTTCCCAAGCGCATGCATCCAGTTTTGGATTTTTCCCTTTTAGAATGCCCTCTCAAGGTATTCCTTCAGTTTCATTAAGTGTACCATTAACTGCCTCCACTTCCATGATGAGTGGATTGGCGTCTTTTTAGGGTTTTCCTTTTGGAAGTAGTCATATACCACATTCCACTCCAACGATAGGGTCTATGCCTTTTCCTTTCACAGGTCATGGTACTAATCCTTTTCAGAGTTGGACTTACCCTGCGGTTAGTGGGATCAGAACTGGGAATCCGTCTTTCGACCAACAAGGGAATGTTTCGTACTCCTCAGTTAATTCATTTCGAAGTTTTACACCCTTAGCTAATGCTTGGAACCCTTACCCAGGGTTGTCCACTCCTTATAATAATTCGTTAGGGGGAAAATTTCCTGGTTACGCAGGTTTTTCGGCTAGAGTTGGTCAAACTCCAAGTTTTGCTGGACCACAAGGTTCACCTTTTGGTTCAACAGTTTCTACCAGTTACTTTAGGCAACCTGGTGCCTTTCAAATCTAGGTCATTCTTTTCAGACTTTCTAGAACCCTGCTCAATCTGGGTGGAATCCCCAAGGTTCTTAGAGACTTCCTTTTCTGGCCACGCTCAATCTGCCAGACTTGACTTGGTTGACGAACGATCCAATCAGATACAATCTGGCTTGGCATCTAGTCCCAACCAAACTTCCATCAGAAATTCCAAAATTTGAATGGAAGAGTGGTGAAGACCCAGGCGACCATGTAACCACGTTCCATTTATGGTGCTCATCTAACTCCCTAATCGATGATTCGATTAGGTTGAGACTATTTCAACACACCTTAACTAGGAATGTGGCTAAGTGGTATATAGATTTTCCATGGGTCACCTTTACGTCTTTCGCCGATTTGGCTAACATTTTCTTAAACCATTTTCAGTTGCATATCCATTATGAAGCCGGAAATGAACTTCTGGCCAATTTTCATTAGGACACAGCTACTCACATTTTGAATCATATCCAGGAATGGAGATGGAGAAAGAGGCTCATTAAAGTTGAAATTCCACCTGAATTCCGTCTCGAATGGTTTTTAAAATCATTACAACCCAAGATCTCTAAGGATGTTTCTATGTCTGGAGTTTATTCTGAAGAGCAGGCTATCTTTCGCGCCCAATAGTTAGAACTGATATATTCTCAGTCTGGGACTCTTCAGAAAATCTTTCCTAATGCTCCTAGATCTACGGTTGATATAGCCAAACCGAAGCCAGGCCCGCATGCTGATGGTATTGTTGGATCGATTGATGCGAATGCGGTGAACCTTCTGAGCCAATTGCAGCAGTTGTCTATACAAACTGCTTCTTCCAATCAGGCTGCACCATCTACTACTCCACCTTCTCAACCTTCTTCCGTAAATGCCATTCAAGCTTCTAACCCCAAAGGAAATCAAAATTTCGATGGGAAGAAGAAGGGATGAGGTAAAAAGAAGAATCAAGATGGGAAGGGTAATGCGAATAAGCCCAGCAATAATGCTGGTGAGGGTAGAAAAGAGTCTAAGAAGAAAGTTAAGTTTCCATGCAAGTTATGCAGTGGAGACCATTTGACTCATCTCTGCCCAAAAATTCAAGATGCTCAGTGCTTATTAGTGCAGCAAGGGTCTTCTAGTTCCCAAGTTGTCTTAACTAACCCTTTCCCCCAAGGGCAGCAGTTGCTTTCTAGTGCAAATTCAAACCCTGGTACCTCTGCTAGGGGTAACCAGGAGGCGGGAAATTCCTCAAATGTTTTCATGATGGGTTCTCACGTCAATGTGGCCACAGGGTCACGTGATTATGTTGAAGCTAAAACATCCAAGGATAAATCTGTTCCCGGAAATACGGATCCACTTCATATTGAGTGACCTTTGTCGAGTCTATACATCGAATACCGAAAGGTTCTGCCAAACGCGCGACTATCAATCCTAATGCTAGGGCAGCCTAGAATTACTCCATTGTAGAAGATCTGGCTCAAAGTCCATGTGCTATGTCTACTTTAGAGGTACTCCAGTCGTGTCCAGCTCAACAAAATGCTTTGCTTTCAGCAATAGGGGCATTTGATCCAAACAATTCTTTAGTGCTCACTTTTGACATGCTCAATGTCAAAAAGAGACTCCCTCATCATATGGCTTTTCAAATAAAGTCTACTTACTAGAAAACTAACATTTTTCAAACAGTTATAGATGAGGGAGCTTCCACATGCATAATGTCTATGTCATGTTGGAAGGCCATTGGATCGCCTTCGGCTATTCCTTCACCCACACTCTTGACAGCATTTGATGGACATTCTCATAGGCCACACGGGATTATCCCGACCTTTCCTATATGTGTTGGAGGAAAGGTCGTTAATATCGAAGTAGAAATCGTTGATGCCAACCTAGATTACAATCTCCTCTTAGGACGGAATTGGATTTATGAAATGGATGTCGTCGTTTCGACTCTGTTTCGAGTCCTTTGTTTTCCTCATGAGGGGAAAATTGTTAAGGTTGATCAATTGGATTATTCTCCAGTTGACCCTCATACAACTTTGGATTCTACTATTCCGTTGGTGGATAACCCCTGTCAACCTATCGAGAATCTAGGAGTTGGGATGTATTCTTCATTGATGGGTACATTTTATCTTCCCACTCCTATAGCTAGAATCAATGCCATTTCATCCTCCAAAGAGTCTTCATGGGAAGAGTTCTTGCAGACTCGTTATTTTTCAGACCCTTGGACCTTGCCTTCGCCTACAACCACATTAGATGAAGGACAAGTTGGTGGAATGGCATTTCCTATGTCTGCAGCAGAGCTTAGATATCAGTCTATCATTAATTTTGCAAACGACCATCTTACTCCTTTTTTCGAAGGAAGAGTTAGATGGTGATGTGGCCCCAGCTTGGACCCTTGACTCTACTTCTACTATGGATTGCTTAGATATGATTTTACCATCTGAGGAAGCAATCTTAGAAGCAATGATGGGTGTAGATCGACCTTGGGAATACTTACACCATCATTCATATTTTCTTCCCCCATTACAAGAAGACGAATCTAGGTTCTCCAATCTGCTTACTAGCGATGTTTGTACGGTTTCAAACCCTTTGGCTCTAGCACACATCCGTGCCAAAGTTAACATGTCAGTCATTTCAAAAAATGTACCAATAAACATCTCTAGGAACCCTAATATCATAGAAAATGTCTTCATCAGAGCCGAGTGTTCCCCTGAAGAGATTCAAATTTACACCTACCTACTTAAAGAGTTTTGGGATGTATTTGCTTGGTCTTATGAAGAAATGCTTGGTATTGATCCATCCATCGTTGAACATGAGATCAAGATGTATGAAAACGCTAAGCCAATTTGTCAGAAGCTTCGACCGGTCAATCCTAGGAAAGCAGCAGCGATTAAAGCTGAAGTAGAAAAGTTTCTCAAGGCGGGTTTCATATACCCCGTTCCTCTAATGGATTGGGTTTCTAATCCAGTCCCGGTTGATAAAAAACAAGGAATGATCTGAGTGTGCATTGACTTTAGGGATTTGAACAAAGCTTGTCTGAAAGATAATTACCCCACACTGTTTATTGATCAGATAGTTGATGAATGTGCGGGTAATGAGATTTTTTCCTTCATGGATGGATTCTCCGGTTATAATCAGATATCTATCCGTCCAGAAGACTAGCATAAGATAGCTTTCATATGTCCCTGGGGTACCTTTGCATACAAAAATATGCCTTTTGGTCTTAAAAATGTTGGAGCCACGTTTCAGCGGGCCATGTCATACGCTTTCCATGACATCAAGCATGTCATCGAAGCATACTTGGATGATTTAGCTACTCGTTCTCGAAAGAGAATTGATCATCCTGGTCACCTTCGGTTGGTTTTTGAGAGATGTCGATTTTACAAGATCCGGTTGAATCCAAATAAATTCGTTTTCGCGGTTACATCTGGTCGGTTGTTAGGGTTCATTGTGTCAAATGAAGGGATTTGAGTTGATCCCTTCTAGGTGGAGGCAATAGTTCAGTTGCATCCCCTGTCTTCCATCCGACAACTTCAAAGTCTTTAGGGGAAGGAAAATTTCTTGATATGGTTTATAGTGCACTATGCTGAGATAACTAAAGGATTTATGCGTTTGATTACGAAAGGAGTTCCATTTTTATGGGACGACTTTGCACAATGATCTTTTGATGCCCTGAAGCAGGCGTTAATCTCTGCCTCGCTTTTGAGTCCACCAGATTATGGTAGAGATTTCCTTTTATATCTTACAGGCGCAGAATCAACCATAGGTATGGTTTTGGTTCAGGAAGATGATGCTCTCACGGAGCATGTGATTTACTACTTGAGTCAAGGCTTGGTAGGCCCTAAACTACACTATTCCCTGGTTGAGAAATTAGCCTTGGCAGTTGTCCATGCTGTCCAGCGGCTTCGCCATTATATTCTGCTACGCAAAACATTTGTCTTAGTGGCAGTCAATCCTTTCCAATTTGTACTTAGTAGGTGAGTGGTTGGGGGCAAATACAATCGATGGATTTTTATTTTACAAGAATTCGATCTCGAGTTCTTGTCGGCCAAGTCTAAGAAATCTTTGGTTTTCATGGAATTAATTTATGAACTGCCTTATGGAGAAAATACTGTTTATGAGGAATGTTTCCCCGACGAACATCTATTCCTCATCTCTTCACAAGATCCCTGGTATGGATATATCATAATCTATCTCCATACTTCGAAGTTCCCTCCTACTTCCTCCAAGGACGAACATCAAAAATTATGTCACCTGGATAAGAACTATGTCATCATTGGTGATACATTATATCGCCGAGGGGTTGATTCAATCCTTAGGCATTGTTTAACCTTAGAGGAAGCAGAGTCTGTGCTTAATGATTTCCACAGTGGAGCTTGTGGTGGTCATCTTTTAGGGCTTGCTACAACCCAGAAAATCTTGCGTGCCGGCTACTTTTGGCCTTCGCTTTTCAAAGATTGTATTGAAGCGGTCAAACATTGCCACCCTTGTCAAGTCTATACTCGGAAGATGCGCGTGCATCCAGCTCCTCTTTTCCCTATTATCACTATCGGTCCTTTTACAAAGTGGGGTATTGACTTTACTACTTGTAATCCACCTTCAACAGTGAATCACAAGTACATTATTGTGGTCGTAGACTACTTCACAAAGTGGGCTAAGGCCATGCCCACTTATAAAAGCGATAGTGAAATAGCGGCATTGTTCCTGTTCAATTAGATTATTTCATGGTTCGGTATCCTGAGAGAGATTGTCACTGACCATGGCAGTCATTTCCAGAACCAACTGATGTCTGAATGAGTTCTTAAATTGGGCTTCTGGTAGGAGCATTCATCTCCGTATTATCCTCAGGCCAATGGGCAAGTTGAAGCCGTGAATAAGTCCCTCAATACAATCCTGCAAAGGACAATTGATAAAAATCGCTCCAATTGGCATCTCATGTTGTATCTGGCTCTTTGGGCGTACCGAACCTCGGTAAAGACTGCCAACGGTTTTACACCTTTTCAGTTAGTTTATGGGCTGGAATCTATCTTTCCTGTTGAATGCGAAATTCCATCTCTTAAACTAGCTGTTGAGCTCCTTCCAGAGACCTATAGTCTCGAAGAGAACCTCCTCCATTTGGAACATCTCGATGAGCAGCGTCGAGATGCCGCCACAATCAATGAGGCTCATAAGAAAAGGGTTAAAACTTAGTACAATAGAGCTATTTGTCCTTGAGTCTTTTCTGAAGGCAACCTTGTCTTGGTCTATGACCAAGATAAAGATGCCTTGGGGGCAGGAAAATTCAAGTCTATGTGGTATGGTCCCTTTATAGTAAAATGAGTTTTAGAAAAAGGGGCTTATGAATTAGTCGATTTTGAAGGGAACAAGTTGGCGGAGCCCCGAAATGGGCTCTACCTCAAGAATTACTTTGCTTAGGTTACAGCTGAGCAAATGGCTTCTCTGTATATTTTGTATTTTTGTACATATCTTATCGGGATTTTTTGTGATATCGACACTTTTTTGATCCGCTTTGGCAGGTGTTGATGGATGATTTGGTCTATTTCGGATTCGCCGATGGTGCTAGTCGGCACACTCGAAATCTTTCTTCCACAGCTTAGATAATTTATTATCCAACTAGTCAGTTGATGGTGTCAAGGGGAGTATGTATTGGTTCTCTGTCAAATAATATTGCCGAATATACTGCCGTCATTAATTTACTATCCGAAGCTATTTCTTGTGGAATTGATTCGTTGGTAGTGTATCTTGACTCACAGTTAGTGGTGTCACAATTGAATAACATTTATCGGGTTCGGGATCCTTATTTATATCGCCAATTTTTTAGAGTGAGGGTGTTGCAAAGATCAGTTGTTTTTATTACTTATTTGCACATTCCATGATCTAACAATTCATTAGAAAATTCTATCGCTCATCAAGCATTAGATTGGCATATCATTCATTCATCAAGATAAAATCAAACATCAAAAATCTGAAATTGTATATATATATCATAAAATCGCCCGTGTGTACATAAAGTGTTTCAAAAATAATATACAAAATCGGGACTAAAATGCTCATAATCATGTCCAGTACATCCAATGACCCAGCTCAGGATGAGCGGCTAAGTAGGTGACTACTGCTTTGGCCACATGCCAAAAAAGGCAAATCCAGTCGCGTGGCACTCCTACCACGCAGTGTTGTATATCCTCAGGAAGATATTCTATGGCCTCCATCGGTACTCGGTGAGTCAATCTCACCAAGTTTTGTTGGACCGCATATAGTACCCTCTCTGTCTCTGCAGCCGCCTCTTCAGCACCTCTTCTGCGACGCTTGTGCCGTGAAAATCTGTCTGGTCATACCGAACCCACATCTAGAACATGATCATTATATCAGTATTTTAATCCCATCAAAAATATCTTTAAGTTCATTTTCATATTTAAAAAACACAAAAAAAAAAAATCTTAAAAATTGATAAAATTTAAAAAATGGTTACCTATCTCTCCCCATGCTGCGTTTGGTGGCAGCACCAGATCTGGATCTCCTCTGAAATCCATGCCAGCATAGGGATAGTCATCCACAGCAATGATTTGTTGTTCCCACCAGGAGAAGAACTCATCATCGAAAGCAGTCTATGGCACGTCTCCACCTCCCAGGCGTTTCATCAGGTCAGCCCACTTGCCCATCCGAGGATCTCGTGGGGTACTGATAGAAACTGATACTCTGGGACGTAGCCCTGGAACCTTCTCGAAGAAGAAGGAGCACAAAATGGTCCCGTATCCAAAATTCTTGGTCTGTCCTTTCTGAATGGAGGACAACTGGCTCTTCATGTTAGTGAGAAGAGGTGTACACCAATCAAAAACTGTAGTGAGACACTCCACGGCCAAGCTCATGGATAGTCGTGACGCTTGGTGCAATGAGGCTGATCCATTTATCCTAGCTATGGTGAACAGTAAGATCCTCAAGGACAAACTCTCTACATGTTTGATTGGAATCTGGCTTCCAATCTTCTCCGGATGCCCCAGACAGTATATATGCACGTAGTCTTCCACTGTAAGACTACCTCGTGTTCGGCCAATCAAATGTACCACTTCTCCTCTCCAGGAGAGACCAGTGATAAAGTAAATATCTTCTACCTCTATCCTCAAAGGCATTTGATCAATCATAAAAGCATCATCTTCGATACTCCAGTAGTGGATCAACATTTCAAGCAAGCAGGTGTTGGCCTTCATATTTGGCATTTTGAAAAATTTTAATAAACCGCATCCCCTCAATGCATCTAAGGCCTGCTGATCATTCATAACTTCATTATCAATGGTAGTATGCATCCTCTCTCTCCAGGTGATTGTCATCCTGAAAGAAAATTTATTTCCAACCATTAGTTTTTTGTGTTTAAATTTCAAACCGCATATACGAGGGTCCCTTTCATACACAGTGGCGTGTAGGGCCTGCATATATGCAAGTTCATAATATCGAACCCGCGTATACGCCACGTTGAAATTTTTAACATAAATTCCTACGGTAAAATCCCAATTAAAATTTCTAAAAACAATCATAAATCAATGCAAGCTAGAATTGGGGGTTACCTGATGATTTTGATGCAAATTGAGCGGTCCAATTCTTTGGGGGGCAAGTTTGCTCCTTTTTTCTTCACAGCTTTTGCTCTCAACACAAATGGTACAAATGGTGAGTCAAAAAGTCATTTTATAGCTTTGAAAATGTCAAATTTTTTTTCAAAACTTGATTTTTTCTGTCTCATGAATCTTTTAACTTGTGAGCTTGGATTGTCGAGAATAGGTTGTTTTTTCAGGGCATTTTGGATGCTTCTTTGGAAATTTCACATCAGTTCCATGACTACTGACCAGTCATGGCAGGTATCGTTTAATCACTGGCATATAGGTTAGGGAAACCATTTTTCCGTTGCATTTTGCATACTAGCCTCCATTTGTCGATACACTTTCCATAGGGTCAATCCCATCGTGTTATGGTTAGTAAACCATGTTCACTCACCGATTTTTAAATCATGACATGATGGTAGAGCCATCCTTTACATGGGCATCATAGTTAGCACCTCACTAATGTTGGTTGCCCATGTTGTTTCATTGAGTAGGCTCGGGAGTCCTCTCTAGTCCCGCCATGACTTGTGCATTGAAGACTCATTCCTCTTTGCTTCTTCGCTTTGTTCTAGCCTTGTACCCTAGAGGCTCCTTTGTGTTGAGTTGTACTACTACATTGCATTTTGACCATTTGCACCCTTTTGGCCTTGAGTCGGCTTCACTTGGACTCGTGTTTAAGCCACTTTTTGACCATGTCTTCTGCAAAAATCAAACTTGCAATCCCTTAGCTTCTGCAACTTGACACACCCTCAGACCCGTGGAAGGAACATCCCTTTGAGTGTCCTTGACCAATGTCGCCTCCCTGCATTGAGCATAGGAATGTTCCTATCCCGGGAACTAGATCATCTGTTTCACTGGCACTCGTTCTTTCCACTGTACTATAGCATTCTTTTATTCTTTTTCTAGCTTAAAGAAAAGGAAAAAAAAAATACATATTCCAAAAAAGAGCGGGAACGGGACAACATTTCCATATATTGTTCACAACTAGAGTCAGTTGTGTCGCCCTTGAACAAAGCACTCAAAAGAAAGTCTCTCCTCCATTTGGACGGGATTTAGTTTGACTTAGGTACGCCTTAACCTTGTTATTGAGTCAGTTCTCCTCCGGTTGGTTATCTCTTCCAATCATATGGAGAGTTCGTTCGTGCCTCTTGCATGACGAGCTTATACAGAGTCATCATATGCTGCCACATGGTCATCATTGAGTCGTGCTTTTGTTCAAGGGAAGTAAGCCTGAGTCGGCCTCTCTGCGGTGTCTCTTGACCTATTTTTCAGTCGGCCATCCTTGGTTGTCAGTGTCTTGTCTATCATCACATCAGTTATATTGGTCCTTTACTCGTGCCAGTTTGAGAACGTCTCCATTGACTTCTTGCTAACAGGTCTTGTTCTTATCAATGATGACATATTGCTCTAAGGATAAGCCTAGAGCTGCACCTTGGCCCTATTTTCATTATTGATAGGTCACCTTGTACTCAACATTGATCAATATCGTGGGTCTTTGACTGAGTGGTTTCCCTTGTGTTCGACATCAGCTTTCATTATCACACATTGGGATTCGTGTAACGCCTTGATTTCCATTTGAACCTATTGGTGGATTCCTCACCTCTGTGTTAGCTTCCATTATTGGTTGGTTCAGAGGGTTTCTATCGTGCGCTAGCTACATCTTGTGTATGTCGAAAACGTGCTTTAGTCGAGTTACTACATCTTTTTTCATCTGATTCCTTCCACATCATTTGCCTACGGGTTACACTCGCGCTAGATTAATGAAGGATGCCTTAATTCCTTCCTTCTAGCGGATCTTTCCCTATCGACTACAACTCATTGCTGTGGGGAAAAGGTCTAGAGTCCATTCGGCAGTACCTTGGGTTTTGCAGTCATCAATGGCAGATCCTTCACTATCGACAGTGGGAAACCATCATTATCTCCTGATTGATAGATTCTTCCAGGTGTTCGACTTCAGTTCATCTATTCGCACTTGTTAGATTGTATTGGGTACCTTGACTCTCATTATCATTATCGGTGAGTAGTCTCGCGTTTGTTAACGGTATACATCAATGACCGATAATCAAATGACTTCTCACATGGTCGACTTCAAATCATTTATTCCCATTGTGTAGAAATGTACCGTGGCGGTCGGTGAAGACCTCAGGTTACATCAGCATTCTTTGGTTCACTTATCAGTTTCTCCTATTGCTACTAGTTGACACCATTCCACATTATATGTTGCAGTCCTTCACAACGACATCCTATATGCTGGCATCTGAGTTGCGATGTAGTATCATCTTATTCCATCATGTTCATTTGGTACTATTGGGATCAGTTTTTGACATCAATGATTAGCTTCATCTTTCATATTCATTGATCATCTTCTTATATGTGATATTCAGACATGTACTTGTTTGATCATGATCAGATGATCCGTTATGTACTTTCAGTTCCTTATACTTGTATACATAGTGGATCCACTTGTACTTGATATGCAGACATGCTTTACTTTCTTTGAGCATGGGTATGCCCACCTTAGACAATTGTTTCTTTCTGATCTTCTTTTGATGGCTTGGCAGGCTGAAATCTGGTGAAGTCCATCTCAGTTTTTGACAGGTTTCCTTTCCATATACTTAATACATTTCGGCCGTCATGTTCCCCTTCTAACCTCATATATTAGGGGGCATCTGTTATAGCTCCAAATATCACCCTTGGTATTTGTGATGCTTGGTTTATGGCCTAGGGAATCCCCTCCTTCCAGACTTGGTCCAAATATTTTAAATACAGTGTTTTACTCCCTGTACGCTACTTTTCCCTGTGTTAAAAGCATGTACACGTGGGTCAGTCTATACCCAACACACGTATATGTGTTAAACACTTTAAAAAATTAAATTTCCTTAACTATGGGTCGATATCACGGGTTTTACCTGTTGATTACCAATTAGTGCACGTGGCCCAACTGTTCCCAACTGTTTCCCAACTAAAAAACTAATTTCGGAGAAGTATAAAAAGACTTCAATGGGAAGGCCTTAAGGAGGAGAGAAGAGATAGAATTACTACACTGATATTATTCCCTGATCAAGTCTGAAGAATCCCTATGCTTCAAGCACGTCCTCAAGTTTAGGAAACCCTTGTTTCCTTGAGTGTTGATGTTATCTCATATGCTTGGAGATATCATGGTATTGGTTATGGAAGGAGGTTGTTGAAGACTGGGACTAGACGGACCTGGAGTACGGTTCCACTTGGAGCCGGAAGAGAAAGACTCATGTGAACTCTTTCCATGTTTTTATTATAGTTTTCTACAATAAAAGAAACGTTGTCTTGTTCCCAATATCAACTTTGTTTATGCATCTGATGTTATTGTTATGCTTTATATCTGAATGACTATTTCGATGTATAACTAACCATCTATATATATGAGTTGATTTCACTATAATGCTTTATCTATAAGCTACTATGTGTATTCGAATTGGCTGATATGCAGGTTCGAAGATCATTACGAGTTGCAGAGGGTTTGAACCCTGGCTGGAACCACCCAAACGAAGGACATCCGGGTATGTTCATCCTCGCATAGTTAGTTTGTTTAAGCATGTTTCCTGAGTTTAATGCTTGTTTCTTGCTCTAGAATACTCCTACTCTGCTAGGGTTCTGACCCAAAGCCCTAGGGGACTTATTCCCTTAACAAATTTTCCTTTATTTTTAATAGATTAAGAAGAATTATGCATGGTTTACTAATGACGGTTTGGCCAATTCAAGTTTTTGCAACTTAGTCATTTCTGTAGTTATCTCCATGGCTAAGGTAGTAGCACCATTCTAGAAGGAAATATAACACTTAGACTTTGTTTCTAGAAGCTCCAATATGGATTTGTATTGGTCAAATTCCACCCAGCTCACACGTGTGGACCTCCAGCAAGAGATCAAAGGAAAAACGCAGTAGTTTTGACTAGTCAACTTCAAATGTGTTTTTTTAGCAAATTCAAATGAATTTTGGAAAATGAAAACATGGGTTTTTTCAGCACAAGCCCAATTAGGTTCCTATCAAGTAGTTTCCTCAAATTCATTACTGTTTGAGATATTTTCATGGTTATTTGGAGCCCTATTTTGTAGATTATGTGAGCAAACAATTTGGTAATTTCATAGTCAACGCTCAGTCACTAAAAAGATTGGAACGAGATGTTCTTTAGAAAATTCGTGGCAAGGAGATAAGTGTGATCAGATTTGGACTGATATTTGATCCTAAAATCCTTCAAAATATATTTGATTTTATTTTCAAACTGATTTACTGAGATCTCATGGCCAGAATTCATGCAATGAAATTCTGAGTTTCTTGTTGCTTCAAAGCTCTATAAATTGCAATATCTTTGATGAGAGGAGGGATCAAATGCCAAGGATGAATCTTAATTTGTAATTGTTGTTGCTGATTGAAGGAGAAAAATCTTTGCTTTTTTTTTAATGCAATCTTTGTTGTGGCGCAATTCTGAATGTGATTGGCGATTCCAGCCTTGTGATCCAAGTTTCTAATAACTCGCACTCATTGGGAGGGTCCCTGAGGAGTGAGAGATAGTATAGATGTTATTTGATTCTTTGAATTAATTTGTTTACACTCTACAATCCAAGTTTCTAATAACTCGCACTCATCGAGAGCGTCCCTAAGGAGTGAGAGATAGTATAGATTTTATTTGATTCTTTGAATTAATTTGTTTACACTCTACAATTAGATTATAGTTTTTTTCTTTTTTTCTTTTTTTTTCTTTTTATTTTTTCAGTTAGTTCTTTAGTTTATTTACATGCTTTGTTTCCAATTCATTTCATGCTATGTTTTCAATTAAGAACTTTTCTCATTGCTTTTGTTTCTTGGCAGAACAAACGCTTGATAGAAATATAAAAACACCAAAAATATTTACCTCGAATGCCACATGTTTTGAATGTTTTAGCTTAGTCTCAAATTCATGATCAATTCTAGTTTTGTAGGTGCACATTAGTAATCTTTGAAGGCTTCCAACACTTTACTTGCTCTTTGATTCCTATAAAATCTTAGATTAATGTTGCTTTCACAAGTTCGATAGTTTAGACTGCCTTTCAAGTTTTATAGATTAAATTTACTTCCATTTTTGTAGAATACATTTCCATTTCAAATCAAATAGATTAAATTTCCTTTCAAACCATAATAGAGTAATTTGTCTTTCAATTTCATAGAATAAGATTTCATTTTCTTGTTTGATAAAATATGATTTTGAAGCTTTCACATTAATGTAGAATTCATTTAAATTTCAATGTCTTGAATTTTGTTATTTGTTAAATTTTGGTCTTTGAGAAAGAACATATGCATGTGCTTACCAAAATCACATAAATAGATTGCAAATTTCATTTTGAAATCAATTCATTAGGATAATCTCTTCTCTTTATAATTTAGATTGAAAGCCAACTGTGTAGCACATATAGTGCAAGTATGCTTCACAAGTTCACGAACCCTAGGTTTGACAATTTAATGACAAGTAATTTAACTAACATTTAAATTACCAAACACCATTCATACACCAAAATCTACCATGATTTATTTATTCCACCCTATGAAATCATGTTTAATGTACTGACTTTGTGCATGTATAAAAGGGCTAGGCAGGTGATGTCCAAAGTTGGTGATTGGTTTGTTGATTAGGATGGGACATATCTAAGGATATTTAGAGTGACCAATCCTCCTCAATTATTGTCCACATTTCTAACTGACTAAGTAATATTGTAGGAGATAACATATCATGTATACAAAAGGGTAGGTGGATCCTTGTCATGGGAGAAGAAGAATCCATGGCCACACATGCCATTACATGTAAGTTCCTATTAGTTGAAGGACATGAAAGAATCCAAAGTAGAATCTAACACCCTATCACTCTTTTGTTTTTGGGATTTGATGTTCCATATATATGATCCTACCTCATTAGTGAAAACACATTTCAATGCACACAAGTACAGGTGGTAATACCAATCAAATACATGGGCTAAGGAAGAGATACAAAAAAATCCTTAAATATATCAAATTTAAATTTTAGAATAGGCCATAACACTTCCTAAATGAAAAAGGAGAAAGCTCAAGTTGGTAGAGAATCCCTTGCTGGGAGGCATACTACCTAGCAGGAAGTAGCAGAAGTTGCATAGGAGAAGAAGCTAAAATAGGAGCAATAAGTGGCCTAGATAGCTCGAGAAATTGAGCTCAAGGAAAAATAAGAGGAAAGGATGAGGAGGGAGAAATAATGAAAGAGAAAGAAGAGGAAGAAAGGAGAAAACAAGAATAAGAATAGAAGAAACAACAACAAGAAGTTGAGGCCAAAGCTAAAGAAGAAGCTTTCAAATCCTAGCAAGAAGCCACAAGAATAAGATTCCAACTAAAGAATAGTTTCAATACATTGAACCAACTCAACTGGCATCCCCTATCATCACATGTATTCACTTACTAATTACAAATATGAGAATCACACCAAATAAGAAGAAGAAATTGGTTAACCTAGGCAAATTCATATATGATCACACTCTGAATAGGATAGTGGGCCATAAGGAGAAGGCCTTGTAAACTCCTCATCTGCCTCCAGTTTTAGTCACCACAGAAGGTCCCATTATGCTAAACACTATGAAATATCCACTTATTATGGCATCATCATGCATAACATTCTGTCAAGCCACCGAGAGAAATGTGAAAGACCTACGAACAATTGAATATGAAAGACAACCATATAGTATAACTAGAGCATCATGTCAAGATATTGAAGGATGAAAATAAAATGTTAAAGAAAGAAAGCACTAACATGGAGGATTACAGTTCTTGTGCTTTTGAAGTGCATGAGTCTTACAATTCCATGGGAAAACATGTTTACCCATGCCTCCAAAAACTCCAAAATATCTCTACCAAGATATTGCCAAAATTGGCTAAGGAAAGAGGTACTCAACTCTAAAAGGTAAGGAACATTGTGAATAAAATGGAGCAATATCCCAAGGAATATACCTAGGCCCCACAAAAAGTCCCTAGGATCGGTGAAGCATAACTGACATATGACTTCCCTACAGATTCGAGAAAATCACATAAATGTATTAATTGTTAATGTGTTTTGAACCAAGTAATTGTTAGAAAAACAAAAAGGAGGAAAGATTTTCTTATGTATATAATTACTTGTGATATTATTATGTTCTTATTAAAAAAAAAGTTCTTTACATAGCTTCTTCTCATCAAGAAATCATCAAATAAAAAACATGAAGATCAGGGACACCAAAAGTAGGCATTCAACTAAGTTTAAAACCCCTTTATAGGGGAAAACCCAATGAGAACTCTTCCTTCAATAAATTCAAATTGAGACAGACTAAGACACTAGACCCAAAGACCTTCCTTCTCCACCAAGTCATCTCTCAAACTATTCTTCCAACCTTCAAAGATTGATTGCAACGATATTGCATCAACACTGCTTCAATACTACATCAATATTGCATCAAGGACGGATTTTTGACCCTACTGTATCAAAATTTCAGCCCAACTTCAAGACTGCAATTTCAACCCTCGAGTAGCTTTAGTTCCTTCACATGTTTGAGACAAGATAGAAAGAATTTCAAATTCCTTAGCTAGATAACGACCTCCTTCTCCTTCGCTAGCCCTTTCCTTCTTCCTCCTTGAATTTCACACTTTTTCTTCTTCTAGCTACTGCAATTCAGAATTGTTGAGTGTGTGTCACCAAATGAGTTGAGTTGGTTTAATATATAGTGATTATGTGAGGTCAAATTTCTTTGTTGAGGCTGAATCCTCCTTTCTTGAGGCCGACTCGTCCTTTGTTGAGTCTGACTTGGTGGAGGAGGCCTAATTGACCTATTTTACATTAAAATAAATTTCTTTCTTGAAAACGAAATCCCAAGAAGGGTCTTTTACAATATGAAATGGACAAGGACACTTGACATAAACCCTAGAAGCCTGCAATGGAGGCTTTGACCTAAAAAAAATTGACCCAAGCATGAAAACCATACTTTAATAAGTCAATTTCTTTAATAATAAAATTTCTTCTTATTTTCTTTTGAAAAATGCATTACATGATGACTCAAATATAATTATGAAGACTGGCACTAGTTACATCCTTCAACACTCCCTCTTAACTAGGGAGGTATTCATAATTACATATATACAGAGGTACATGGAAGATGTCAAAATGAACTACGAAGAGTTCTAGCACACTCAATGTTGCAGACTAGATGCCTGACTAGGGTATTCTATCCAGGTGGGACTAAGGGGACTCAAGCATTTAGCCAACTCTAGTTACCATAAAGATTTTAATCTCTACCACCAACCTAGGAATCTAGGTGTGTATCCACAGTCCAAGCTCCATGACCAATGCCACCCTCCCTCTTTAAGATCTAGACATCAACACATAGATCAGTTGGATGTCCTCCCAAGCATCTTGCCATTAGATGCTTCATCTCACCCTAATAAACTAAATCAAATATATCCATTTGTCCAAACATGATTCCAAAGTCTTCAACCTTTTTATGGAGAGATTTACCTATAAAAACACAACCCCAATCAATAATAAACTTTAAAATATATATACAAGTAAACACAAAACTTTGGGGTTCTCATTCTGATGCTACTTTCATCATCAAGTTACAATTTTCCGGAAGCTTTCTTCTTCCTTCATTTCTTCAACAACACCAAATACATCTTCAGATATTCTTAAGTCTTTTTTTTTCAACTTCATGAACATTTATCGATAACACTTTTGCTTACTTCAAAGTATTCATTGTCATAATATTCCCTTCCTCTCAACTCGGAAGATATACCGTTTCTTATATCCAGAATCCCTCTCAACTTAGGGAGATCAACCACTTCCTTCTTCTATAACATCAAAGAACCTTTCATGTCTCTATTCCTTCTTACGACATCAAGGTCATCCTTATCATCATCATTCATATGACTTCCTTCATCATGCTTTACCAATATCATTCGAGTATATTCATTATCTTGAAGATTATGTACTTGCAAAACTTTGACAACAAGTACAACCAAATAGAAATATACAGAAGCATGAAGTTAGTTATATAAAAAACATGGAAGCACTTAGACTTTAGTCATAAAATACTCAAACCTAGTTAGGTTCATAATCAACAAGAGACATATCTTTTTACATATTAGACTTCAACTTCTTGCTAGGGTTTTGTCATAGACCCTAGACTCCATCTTCGAGTAACAAAACCTTAGATATCATTAAATCAAGAATTATACTATACATATAAGGTTTCAACAATATACTTTTATAATTTCATGTCATACTCTATTAGGGTTTGTTGCAAACCCTAGATTTTATCATCAAAACTAAATCATATCGCAAGACAATATCATCATATCCTAAAATATCAATCTTTACTAGGGCTTTGTTAAAAACCATAGAATTCACAAACTAAAACATGAGTATCAAAAATTTGGTTAGAATACTCGCATATACATATCTAGGATTTCATACACTATCATCTCATATCAATATTCATACGTACTAGATAAACCCAGGCCACAAACATCAATACATCAAAGTTAGATATACAACAATTTTTCTTCACGATAGGGTTTCATTCCTAGGATCTTACTATAGATATTGCAGGGATTTTTCTCATACACCCTAGTTCACCCTAAATATATAGGGTTTTAATACATAACTTAGACATTAACAACAAACCTTAAAGAACTAGGATTTCTATCATAACAATTCCAAAACCCTAAACATGAAAAGAATAGAATTTCTAGATTTCATCAACAACCTTAATAGAACTAGGGTTTCATAATCAATATTGACATGCCCTTAGCAACAAGAGGCTAGGGTTTATAGTGAACCCTAAACGTTAGGGTTACACAAGAATGATCAAATAATATCATGAGGGTAAATTCAATCTAATGATTAATCACCCTAACAAGAATCTTTGTGATTCAAAACCCTAGACACAGTGTTTTTAAAACCAGAACCGGTGACCGGACTGGTCCACCTAATGAACCAGTTTACCGACCGGAACCAGTCTAACCGGGACTGGTTTGGTCTAAATGAACCGGTTTTAGAAAAATACATTAAATAATTATTTTTTAATGAAAAAAACTATTTTTAAGATTTAAAACCATGATTCCAAGCCAATAGAGACAAAATATGCAAAAATTGCTCATTTATATACCATGTAAAGGTGAATATATCAAAATGGCACCGAGTGCAATACATATAATCGACAAAATACATAAGAAATGAGGCTCTAAATGGCCTCTAGAGTGCAAAAACAAAGCCTACAAACTATGGGGCCAGTGGCCTACTACAAGACTCAAGTCTACATATATGATAATACTATAATAGTGATCAACATTATCACTTGAAATTTCTCATGAGTCATCATGATCAAACTCAGTTGGTTGAGTCTCGACTCCCAAACTTTGAAGTCACAAACTTCTCTATTGGTTCAGTGACTTGAGTCTCAAACTTCTAAAGGTATTCTGCCCTAATATGCCCTATTATTTCATTTGGTGCTCCACATGGCTTTACATGGCCTCCTATCCCAGCCAAGTGTTGCTTGAACTTGTTAATACCCCCTCCTTGAATGGCTTTTTGGCAATATTTGCAGATCATTTTTCCATCAATCATATCACAATGAGCCCATGCAGTATCTCTGGCTTTTAGAGGCATAATGACTGCTACTTAGCTTAAACTTTGTTGTTCCACTACTCCAGCAAAAACTCAACACTCTCCAAGCTCCCAAGCAAACTCACCAACACTCCAAATGAGATGTGTGAGGCAAATGAGAGGGAGAGGGGCCTCTTAAAGGCTTGGAGAGGGTGTTTTTGGAGGGAAATCACCCTTAGTTTCCCTCCAAAACCCCTAAAACACTGTCAAAAAGTTTCTTTTTTAGTTGACGATGGGCATGCCTCCTAACTGGCCGGTTAGGACTGGTTTTTTGCAAAAAAGGAGAAATGCCCCCCCTGACCAGGTTTTTTGGCCGGTTTCAACCGGTGGGCCTGCCAACTGGCCGGTTAGACCAGTAATCGGTTAGCAAGGCCGGCTTTGAAAACTATGCCTAGACATAACGATGTCAGTAATGCAAAGAAAAATTTCAAAAGAGAATGAACATGCCTTTTACATGAAGAGAACTTAATAACATACATTTAAATTGTTTCTTAACAAACCTTGTAGGACATCAATTCTTGAATGGCTTCCTCTGCAAAAAAAAGTCTATCCTTTGAAGTCTCCTCCATAACCTTGAGCATTCAATAACCATTCCTAACCAAGGAAAATATAAATAGAAGGTTATTTGCATATAATGTAAACAAATCTTGATATGAAAGTGAAACCAAACACAAAAGAGGAGACGAATAAGAAGATACTTATCTTTGGTAAAATCGTGAGGGATCCCTCTTAATCCAATCTCAAGGGATACCTATAACTTAACAAAATAATTCAAAAATGTTTTAACAAGACATGATAGAACTACAAATTCTAGAAATCAAAATATAAAGGAAGACAATACAAGACTAAGAAGGATATGTAATACAGGACTTGGTAGTATAAGTTCTTGACTTCCTATTCTTTAGTCTTGTTCTTCGTAGGTGGAGCTTCATCGGTAACATATTCTTGATTCCTATCTTTCTTCTTATTCCTTGGATTTTCCAGACGCTAATTTTTGTAATGATCCATCTTGTGACAGTTGTAACATTCAATTTTGGATAGGTCCGCTTTCTTCTTTAGTCCTTTTGAACATCTTGAAAGTTCCTTTCTTCTTATGTTGAGCAAAATAATTATTGGAGGTGTTTTATTCTTCATCCTCCTTTTTTTTATTACCAATGATATTCGAGCTTCTTTTTTACTACATGCATTCCACAGTTGTTCAAATGTTGGAGTATCCTTCGAACTGTTAAGTCCTGATGCAAAAGGACTCCAAGATTTTGGTAGTCCTAGAAGAGCAATAATTAAAAGCTCTTTTTTTGGGACAACTTCATCTATTGCTTGGAGTCCATCTCTAATTCTAGATATCCTTATAAAGTAGGATGATATAATATTGTTTTTTGTCATCTTAATAGTCCTTAATTCACTCTTGAGGCTTGCTATTTGACCAATGTTCTTGATGGTGAATAATTTGGAGAAAGGTTCATACATTTCTTGAGAAGAATCTATTTTGGATATGTATGGAATTAGAATCTCCTTAACTCCATCCACTATTAGGTTCATAGTGAGGATTTCGATTTCTCTAAACTTTTCTTCCTCTGTTTCATTTTTCGACTTCTTGATTTTTCCTTGAACAAAACCCAAAACTTTGTTCTTTTCGAGGATGAGATCTATCCTCTGTTTCGAGACCCTGTATTTGGAGGCTCCTTCTAGTTTGTTTTCTCCCTTCATTGAGTTTGACATAGTTCCTATAGATAGTAGGCTTATCTCTTTATATGCTTCTTTTTCTTTAATGACCTTCCTTTGATCTCATTTTCCTCAATAGATATTCAACCTATCTTTTCTTCCTTTTCACCTTAGCTATGATACCATGTTAGAAAATCAGAAAGGAAGAAAGTTTTTCTTATGTAGATAATTACTTGTGATATTATTATGTTCTTATTAACTTATTTTTCTCTTTCTTTAGCTTCTTATCATCAAGCAATCCTCAAAGCAAAAACATGAATATCGAGGACACCAGTAGTAGGCACTCAGCCAGGGCTAAAACCCCTTTATAGGGGAGAACCCAGTCAAAACTCTTCCTTCAGTAAATTCAAATTAAGACAGACCAAGACCCTAGACCCAAAGACCTTCCTCCTCCACCAAGTCATGTCTAAAACTATTCTTCCAACCTTCAAAGATCGATTGCAACTATACTGCATCTAGGATAAATTTTCGACCCTACTACATCATAATTTCAGCCCAACTTCAAGATTGCAATTTCGGCCCTCCAATAGCTTCAATTCCTTTTCATGTGTGAGACAAGATAGAGATAATTTCAACTTCCTTAGCTAGATAATGAACTCCTCCTTCGCTAGCCCTTTCCTTCTTCCTTCTTGAATTTCACACTTTTTCTTCTTCCAACTATTGCAATTCGAACTTGTTGAGTGTGTGTCACCAAATGAGTTGAGTGGCTCCAATATATAGTGATTCTGTGAGGTCGAATTCTCTTGTTGAGGCCGACTTGTCCTTTCTTGAGGTTGACTTGGTGGAGGAGGCATAATTGACTTATTTTACATTAAAATAAATTTCTTTCTTGACCAACAAATCCCAAGAAGGGCCTTTTACAATACGACATGGATAAGGACACTTGGAATAAACCCTATAAGCCTGCAATGGAGGGTTTGACCTAAAAACAATTGACCCAAGCATGAAACTCATGCTTTAATAGTCAATTTCTTTAATAATAAAATTTATTTTTCTTTTCTTTTGACAAATACATTACATGATGACTCAAATATAATTATAAAGACTCACACTAGTTACATTCTTCAACACTAATGTTGTTCACGAACAAGACAATTAGATGAAAAGAATATAATCCAACATGGATATAAAAATAATTAAAAGAGAAAATCAAGAGTCAAATAAATTAACTCAAAAAAAAACGGTCTAAAAAATAATATATTTAATACAAAATTTTATAATAATTACCTTAAGAGAATTTATTGTTCTAATAATAATTCAATATAAATAATTATAATTAAGTGTCGAAAATTAATTCTAAATATTTTATAATTAAATACTAATACTTTAAAATAAATAAATATATAAATATTTATATAACTATTATATTTATAAGTATTTATTTAGTTAATATAAATAAAGTTAATAAGAGTAAAATAAAATTAGAATTAAATATCCAGTATATAAAAATGCTATTAATAAATAAAAATTATAAAGCAAACTAAAAATAATAACTAAATAAAGATAAAGAAATAATATTATTTAACCTTAAATAAAGAAAATTACATCAAATGAAATATAAATTTAATGATAATAATAAATATTAATATATAATAAAATTAATAGAAAAATTAACCTGGTGTAAATTAAATTAATTTTATTTAAATATTTATTTTAGTTTATCTTATGTTTTTTATTTATTAATAACATTTTTATGTATTAGATATTTAGTCTTAGTTTTGTTTCAACTTTATAAATTTTATTTTTATTATAATAGGTAAATAAATATGTTGACACCTAATCTTCATGATTGGGGGAATTTGTAAATAAATAAATAAATTAGGAATGTGAACAGTCATTGGGAGATGAACTGAACAATCACTCCTATTGTATATAACAATAGCCTACCTATGGAATAATAGACGAATCAGTTTTACTGCATTTGGAGAGTTACTGCCTGGCCTGACATGGTATCAGAGCCAGTTCTCAAAATAGTTGTAACTCCCTTCAGTTTTGTTACTGTGGGATATACGCTGGCCTGAGCTCTGTCCTCAAACGCCTCTGTCGTTCTGTCCACTGAGCATTGCTCTGCCTCTGTCCTGAAATAATTTGCCACTGCCATATTCCCTTCTGTCCTGATGATGGCCTGTCCGAGCTCATTTCGCTCTCTGCGCTTCTATGCTAAAATCTTTGTCGAAACTCTGCAAATCTCGTTCATTCTTGAATACATCCGTTGAAGCGTGTCATTGCATGCTGTGCTGAAGGGGTCGAAGAATTAGTGTGAGAGCCTGGTCAAAACTTGGAGGTGTTGCGGTGTTTAGATGATCGGATGGGCAGACCTGAATACTCCCTCTATCTGTTCTCGCTATCCTCGTAGGCGAACTATTGCGAGCAACAAGAGATCTTGAAGATGACTGCGAACTATTAGGTGAGCAAGGATGAAGGGCTTCGAGGGGAGACGAAAAGACATCGGCCTGCTGCATTGTTCAATTCTAAGCGGCATTAATGCTCTTGCTTCAGGGGTTGCCTCATCCATTTCTGCAGTCATTTGCTCCTGCATACCCGAAGATAATATAGCCGTTGGTTTCTGTAGGTTAAATTTTTCACCAGAACTTGCGCTTTGCCCTTGCTCTGAATTCAAACTGTCATGAATCCCTGAAGTATTGGGTTCTGAGCTTGCAGTTAAAACCTGTTCTACTCTAAGCGGATTCCAAAACTGGCTGTCTGGGCTGGACAGTGTTTCTGCAAAGAGGACAAGTGGATTGCGAAAGAACCCACCTGTCAATACAGTGTACATGAAAAATATGCTCATAGTTGGGTAGAAGCCGGACTTCCTCATCCTTCGGTCGCACTGTATTAAACTGGACTTACTTAAATACGTTGTTCCATATTACCTAAATACATTGTTCTATACATATATAATGCTGATATACATTAGTTAGTTGTTGCTTTTGGCTCCGGCGTTTGGCTCCCACGTTGTATATGAATGTTATTAACGTTGAACGATTGGAATGTTGTTGTCGTATTGGAATGTTATTAACGCTCTTGCATTTGGCTCTCACGTTGTCCCCCATATACCACGACAAAATAATACCTCTGTTTTTTAATATATTTGAGTACAATTTCACTGTACATCAGTAGAAGTTTTTTTATCAGCAGAAGTTTTTTTATCAGCAGAAGTTTTTTATCAGCAGAAGTTTTTTTTTATCAGCAGAAGTATTTTTTACAGAATGCATTCAATCATCTCTATGGTAGGAATAGTTCTCACTGGCAAGGAGAACTATCCTGAATGGTCCCGGATGATAAAACACACTCTCATCTTCAATGAGTTGTGGAAAGGAGTGTGTGTTGGAGAAGCAGACAATGACCCAGTGCAGCCTACATCAGACAAAGAGCTCGTCATTTGGGAAAACAAGAACAGCAAAGCCTATGCATTAATCGCAGCATCTGTAAATGAAGAAGTAAGTCGCCATATTTCATCATATTCAACTGCCTTTGAAGCTTTACAAAAGCTGAAAGAACTCTATGACTCACATTCTGCACTTGAAGTTGTTCAGCTCATGATTAAACTCTTCACTCTTGAACTGAAAAATAATGATCCTCTTGCTCTTGCATCTGAAGTAAAATCTATAATGCATGATATCAAATCCACTAAGGTTGAGCTGGATATCCCTCTTATTGCTTTTCTCAAGGCACTCTATCCTACTTACTCCAATTATCTTGAGTCTTTACAAGCAAATGGAAATCTTAAAGATATAACCTTTGACTCTCTTGTGAAAAAGTTTGCTGAAAGAGAGAAAGCCTTTGGAAAGAAGATAGTCCCTGAATCTTCTGAAGAGATTGTATGCCTTGCTCATAAAGAAAAGCATCTTGCTCAAGATTCTACAAGAGGAAGAGGTGGACGAAGAGGAAGAGGAAGATACTTCAGAGGCAGGGGGGGCAGACATTCTCAAGGAGAAAAGGCAGATCTGCATTACATTCGCTGCAAACGAAATGGATCACATGATGCTTCTACATGCAAGCTACCATGGGACAAAATTGAGCAGAAAAGAAACCAGCAGAAAGGTAAAACTGATGATACAGACAAAGGTAAAGCACCTGAATCCGCTCACTATATTGAGGCACAATGTAACATTAGAGTAAATGAAGATTTGTTTAATGCTTCACTTGCTTCTTCAAAAAATGATTGGTTGCTTGATTCAGGAGCAACCTGTCATATGACTCATAGAAAAGATTTTTTTGAAGATTTCATTGACAATGTTGATGGAGCAGTATACTTTGCAGATCAATCAAAAATCAAGCCATCAGGGCTTGGCACAATCAAGCTTAAACTGCCTGGTCTTCCAGACTTTCTTCTGGATCATGTTCTATATCTCCCACAGCTCAAGAGAAACTTGTTGTCCTTGGTCCACATCCGCCAGCAAGGTCACTCCATTCATATGTTTGATGGCAAGCTTGAGTAAGAAAAGCTTCTGACCACTCACTTGTCATGAGGGGAATAGAAGAAGAAAGGCTTCTCAAACTGCAAGGAACCTCTGCTCATGCACAACATTTCTCATATATTTCTCATCATGAAGAAGGTACACTTCCATCAAGTTTATTATGGCATGCTAGATTTGGACATTTAAACTATGACAGTCTCTGTCCGCTTATTGAAGAAAAATGGTGTTGCTGGTTTGCCTACAATTCCTAGGAAACATAAGCAATGTGATGCTTGCATTCTAGGAAAGCATAGCAAACAGTCTTTTCATGATTCACATTCAAGAGCACATAGGAAGCTTGAACTCATTCATTCAGATTTATGTGGTCCAATGCCTATTCCTTCTGCAAATGGAAATAAATATATCATGACATTTGTTAATGATTACACCAGAATGTGTTGGGTTTATTTATTGAAGAACAAATCTGATGCCTTTCAAACTGTTATCTCAAAATCAGGCCCTGGAAGGCTGCTGACCAGGAAGACTTTAAGTAACTATTTCATACCTACTTTAGGCTGAGGCTTAGCCTCCTCAACCTGAGAGGGCTCTCTCTAGAGGGGTTTATGATTTTGATTAAGATAAGATGACTAACTCTTTGTGAAATAACTGTGACAAAAATGAATGCTGGAAATATATTAAACAAGTTTCCATTGGGCCTATGGAGTCACTAACATTTCAAGGTAACAGTGAACTTAATCTTACATGGCAGTCAGGGCATTCTGCATTTGAAGTTCAGAACATAACACATATGGAACCACAGTTTATAGATGCATACAGGAAATCAGAGCACAATCAGTGAATTCTGAGTGATTATACATCTACACAACTGCAAAAAACATTAAGGGAAGGATAAAATCACACATTCTGAACATAGAAATCCTTCATGAATCCTGAGAAGTAAAATTGAAATTATATTACTGAAATGAGTGTTTACATAAGCCAAATACAAGCTGTATCATAAAATTTTCCAACCCTTATTACATTTTTGTTTCAGCTATATATAGAGCTCTTATTCTAATTGATCGAGATTCCTCCTCCAGTAAGAGGGGAATTCGATAACTACCTCTAATGACACCTATCAACTATTTAACTAACTAATAAATACAATAAAGTGATGACTGGAGATTTTCTAAGAGTTCTAAATTAACTATGACTCTAACTCCATTTTCCATGCATACTGGCTTCTCCTTGTTCTTTGACACCTGGTCTTCTTTCGATTTGGGTGAGCTGGATGTTTAATGCTCCATATTGACCTTGAACGCTGAATCTTTTAACTGCTCAGAAGTATTAGGAGATTTCCCTTGCTTCTCGGCTTCAGTTTTCCCCAAAATATTCGAATGCACAGAAACATGCTCTTTATCCTTTAATTACCCAAAATAGAGCAGACTGCCACGTCCTTGATGTGTTGTCCACCGTTTCATGTGTGAAGACAACACCTTTCAAAAAGATTTGTTGATTTGTCAATCATAATTGATCGGCTCAATTGTAACATGCAGCTACAGCAGTTTCGTAGCACGCTACGAAACTGCTGTATAATTTCAAAAACACAGTCTTAGACTCTACTCTGTTTGTATACCTTATCTTCAATTTCATTTCCTGAAAAAAGGAGCACCAGATTTCTCTTGTCTTTTAATATCTGAATCAGGATTGAGACAGTTACCATTGCCAAAAACCTGTTCAAGTATGCCAAAAAGCTCCTGCTGATTTTTTATTTATGAATTTTCCACAAAGATCCACCTCTGACTTATCCTTCAAACTATTCTGAAGCATCATCTTGCCCATATTTTCATCATTTCTAACACCAATGTCTGAAGCAAATTTCTCTGTCAACTGTCCAATTCGAAAATCCTTCCCCTCAGGCTTTTCTGCATCATTAAATTTCCTTCCCTTTTCATTTTCTATCAATAATTCCTCTGGCCCAATAACGTTAATGCTACTCACTGGACTTTGATCATATACTGGAGGACCAGTGGAGTTTAGGTTATTGCTTCTTGGATGTGAAGAAGATAACGCAGATGATAAGACTTGAAGTGATGTTGAAAGAGTAAGGCTATCGGGTAAGAAGAGCCTTGATGTGGTTCTAGGATGAGAACAAGCATTGTTAGACATAGTCTCATTCTTTTCCAAATTAACAAATGGATCAGGAGCCTGTTCCGTAAGGATTCTGGACTGCCTAGGCATCTGATGATGAGATGGAACAGTGATGTTTGAGCTCAAATCTTGATTAAATTCTTTCTAAACGCCTTGTTTTTTTTCCTCTCTTTCTTCTCTGGCATTGCGGAGTTTTTATCACCGTCAACCTTTGCTAACGACTTAGTCAAAGACATCATCTCTTCTTCACCAAACTCTTCTCCTACATCATCTGAGTAAGCATATCTAGTGGAGTTTTGAGATGGAGCCCAAAGTGCACAGATGACACAAAGCAAAGAAAATGAAAGAACATGCCAAAATGCCCTTATAACCCATGCACTCTGCCAACGCTCACTGAACGGATCAGTTGCCTTGAAATACAGCTTATATCCAATCCATGCCACGGAAACAAATACAGCAACTGCCAATGCATTAGTGAACTTCCTGTAAATGTCTAGCTTAGCAAGCGACCTCCTTGCCTGAAGTTTCTCCAATGTTTTAGACAAAGAAGTAAAAATCCAAATAACGATGAAAGCATCCACAATTGCAACTGGCAGAACAAGAAACAATCTGGTTTTTCCTGATAGATCATTGATGGACCCCACATTCTCCACAAGATCAAGCAACTCAGATGCCAGGAAGAATGTTGCTCCCAGAAGAAACACCTTCGAAGTAAGACCTCCTAGAGTGGGCCTTACTACACCATAGCCCATTGAAACAACCAAGATAATGAGTCGGGATATGGTTCTCTTGACAGCACCAAATGTAACAGCCCAAATAGTAATACCTGTGGACCTGATTCCAGTTGCATTGAAATTTGCGTATTCAAAGTACAACAGTGTCATTTCAAAAATACCCAAAGAAATAACAAGAGTAATACAGTTCTGAAGCTGTAAAATTTCTCTCCAAAATCTGGCATACTGGGAAAACCAAACAATCCCAAGGAGAAGGTATGCAAGGGACATTAGACCATAAAAGGTCATTAGTGGTGCCATCCTCCCAGGTAGATAACCTGTGGGATTTTTCCATATCGTCTTTCCAGTAATTACCAGCCCTTTAAGTTTAGGTTCACAGAATATAAAATACAAGTTATACATTCCTGTCATGGTAATTGGCACATTTATAGTTTCCACGGTGACTTCTGTAGCATCTCCATGAAAGCGGACGCTTGTCACATAAGGCCAGGTGGCATCTTTCGCTGAAGGCCGCCAAATGACTTCACCCTGTTTGCAACTTTCTAGCTTTGAAAGATCTGGAGTACAGCAAATAGCCTTCTGACCACCACAATTAAGGTAAATCACACATTCTCCAGTACATCCCTTATTGCCCGAGAATTGTCTTTGGTTTTGGATTGAAATCTCGGTTTGAATAGTACAGGCAAGAATCAAATTTGAAGGCTACAGAACACGTGTCAAGACCGACATGTAAGACTTTGCACATGTTATCCCAGTAAAATTCTTGTAGAAATTATGACAGCTGGGGTGAGATGTGCTGTGGATCAGCACGAATTCCCCATTTTGTAGCGCAGTTAGTGCAAAATCGGTGTTTTCAACTACGAAATCACCTAAAACGAGGTTTATGCGCTATGAACTTTGAAATAGGATTGGCATATGGAGCTTAGGTGCGGTGTGATACCAGTGATGGACTACAACAGAGAATTGACCCCATTTGACATACTAACAAGACTCTTAACAAGACACTAAAACAAGATGAAAAGACTAGGCCCAAAACTGACACCAACCTTTTGACAAATTTAAAAAATTGATGTTCAGAATTTAAACTATTTTTTCTTGAGTGATAACACAAACATTCAAGAATTTTCATAAATGGATTGAAAATGATGCACAATCTCATATTGGGTCTATTCGCACTGATAATGGAAAAGAATATACATCAAATGAATTTGAAAACTATCTTCGCCAACATGGGATCAAACATCAAACAACTGTGCCTTATAATCCCCAACAGAATGGTGTAGCTGAAAGAATGAATAGAACAATCTTGAATATGGTACGATCCATGCTTTTCTTCAAAAATGTAAAGATAATGTTTTGGGCTGATGTTGTTCTATGTGCTGCATATATAAAGAATAGATGTCCATCTAATGCTATAAGAAACAAGACTCCTTATGAATTGTGGTATGGACATGTTCCTTCGATAAAACATCTCAGGGTCTTTGGTTCCACCTGTTATGCTTTGATACCAAAGGTACATAGAAACAAACTTGGTGCTAGAAGTCATAAGTGTATCTTCCTGGGGTATTCAAACACCTCCAAAGCATACCGCCTCTATGATGAAGTAAATAAAAAGTTTGTTGTATCCAGAGATGTAATTTTTCTTGAATCATCCAAATCTGACAATGTTGTTGAGCGGCAACTTGATCGCTTGGATAGATTCGCAAAAACAAAATCATTTCAAGAGTTTGATAATCAGATTCCACATATTGAAGGGGGGATTCCTATACCAGATCAACATGTGGAATCTTCTTCTGAAGAACAATCTCCCCTGCATGAAACTCCAACAATGGATGCTGCTTTAAGTGGTGTAATTGATAGAATTGGGAGACTCAATCTTGATTCAGTCCCAACTCAATCAACAGATCAGCCTGGACCATCTCAGAAAGGTCCCCCGAAGTGGCTGACAAAGACACTTGAAAGTGTTCATCCTGATGAAATTGGAAAAACGGGAACCAGAAACTCAAACCAACAAAATGGAGGTGATATAGATGACTCTAATTTTCCTGTTGATATGGATGTTACTTATGATTGTGAATTGAACTTGTCTACAGATTTTGAACCAACTTCCTTCAAAGAAGCTGCTTCTCATGATGAATGGAAAGAAGCAATGCAAAAGGAGTATGATGCCCTCATAAAGAACGGCACTTGGAAGCTGGTTGATCCTCCATTTGGAACCAAACCAATTGGCTGCAAGTGGGTCTACAAGAACAAGTAAAAAGCTGATGGCTCACTTGACAAGAACAAAGCTAGGCTTGTGGAAAAAGGTTTTGCACAAAGGAAGGGGTCGATTATGAGGAAACTTTTGCCCCCACAGCAAAATGGGCCACCATCCGGACACTCTTTGCACTAGCAGCTCAGAACGGTTGGAAAGTCCATCAAATGGATGTAAAAACTGCATTCTTGAATGGAGATCTAAAAGAGAATGTTTTTATGTCCCAGCCTGAAGGATTTGTTGTGAAAGGACATGAACATAAAGTATGCAAACTTGTGAAGTCCTTGTATGGCCTCAAACAAGCACCGCGAGCCTGGTATGAAAAACTAACTAAGCATCTTCTGAAACTCAACTTCAATCATTTTGATCTTGATGATGCAACTTTATTTGTCAAGAAAGTTGGCAAAATAGTTGTGTATCTTGTGGTATATGTAGATGATCTTTTAATGACAGGGAACAATGAAAGCTACATTGCATCCATAAAGAAGGAATTGGGGAAAAGTTTTGAAATGACTTATTTGGGCTATGTTCATTACTATCTTGGCATTGAAGTAACCCAACATCCAAAATCCATATTTCTTTCTCAAAAGAAATACATTGGAGATTTGTTAAACAGATTTGGCATGACAGAGTGCAATCCTCTTTCTACTCCAATGGAACAAAACTTAAAGCTCACATCTGTTGAAGGAAAGGAATTTGAGGATGCAACAAAGTATAGACAGCTTGTAGGAAGTCTCATCTACCTCACTACTACCAGACCAGACATTTCATTTACTGTTGGAATCCTCTCCAGGTTCATGCAAAAGCCTTGTGAGGGACATTGGTCTGCTGCAAAAAGAGTTCTAAGGTACTTGAAGGGAACTCAAGACCTTGGAATCAAGTATACACAGGTGGACGACTTCAGCTTGATTGGATACTCTGATTCAGACTTCAATGGAGACAAAGAAACTGGGGTATCTACTTCAGGATATGCTATGAGTCTTGGATCAGGAGCTGTCTCCTGGAGATCACGTAAACAATCAGTTCCAGCAGATTCCACAACAGAAGCAGAATACATGGCAGCAGATGAAGCAACGAAAGAAATTGTGTGGCTCAGGAAAATTCTTGAAGATTTGCAGGTAAAACAAGTACAATCAACTCCACTCATGATTGATAACACCTCTGCAATAAAGTTGGCCAAGAACCCAAAGTTCCATGATCGAACAAAGCATATCAATACTAAATATCATCTGATTCGACATCATGTTGAGGCCAAAACAATCCATCTCCGTCATTGTTCCACAAATGAGCAAATTGCAGACATCTTCACCAAAGCACTTGGAAAGGAAAAGCTTGAACGATTCAGAATGATGCTTGGACTCACCAACATCCCTTCAGATTAAGGGGGGGAATGTTGACACCTATTCTTCATGATTGGCGGAATTTGTAAATAAATAAATAAATTAGGAATGTGAACAGTCATCGGGAGATGAACTGAACAATCACTCCTATTGTATATAACAATAGCCTGCCTACCTATGGAATAATAGACGAATCAGTTTTACTGCCTTTGGAGAGTTACTGCCTAGCCTGAAAAAACATTTATAAATATAATAAATACTTATATATTTATAATATTTATTTATTTTAAAGTATTAATATTCAATTTTAATTCGTTTAATTCTAATATTTTATTTTTAATTATTTTCAAATTTAAGCTTTTGTGATCTATATTTTGATTTGAAAATAATTTCAGAAGAAATCACATTGGTAGATTTAGACCGACGCATTTCAAACCAATTCATCGTCAAGACAAGATGAAAAATCAGATCATAGCGATAAGTTAAATAGGGAGTTAAGACCTTCTAACAACTATAGGGAAAACGACTATTTTTTACTTAATGGGAAAAAATGGACAAAAGATATATATATATATATATATATATATATATTAATTTATTATTTATGATTTATTTATTTATTATTATTATTATAAACTAAATTAAATAATAAATATATTATATAATTATATATAACTAACATGACCCTTAATATAAGAATAATAAGATAAAGGACTATAGCCTAATCCAAACTAATAACAGTGATCTTCAAATAAAAACAACAATTAAGTCAAAGGGAAAAAAATCAATTAGAAGGAAATAATATTGAAATATTATTAATTAGTTATAAAAAAAAAAAGAGAGAAAAATTAATTAAATTGGTTAAACATTAAATTTAAATGAAATATGTATAATAAAATTTTATTTTAATTTTAATTGTTTATTATTATATTATTTTTTAGTTTATAGTTATTCAAGAAGAAGAAAAAAAGAGGGATAAATAAACAAACCTCACCGGGGAAATTAAGAATAAAATAAAAGCCTAAAGGAGGACTCCCTATTTAACTTCCCAGTAGGTGTTAGAAGGTCTTGACTCCCTATTTAACTTACCGTTATGATTTGATTTTTCATCTTGTCCTGATGATGAACCATAGGTTGGTTCGAAACGCATTGGCCTAAATCTACGCATGTGATTTCTTCTCAAATTGTTTTCAAATATTAATTATCTTATTATAATTAGTTATATTTATTAATATTGAATTATTATTATAACATTAATTCCCTTAATGTAATTATTACAAAATATTGTATTAAATTTATTTTCTTTCTTTACGGTTAACTGGTTAAATTTATTATTTTTCCTAAAATTTAATTTATTAGACTCTTGACCTTATCTTTTAGTTTTTTTTTGTTGAAAATGCAGCAATAAAATCTAGTTTTGACTTTGTCTCGGTAAAACTAGATTAAAAATTGACTTTATATTTCAGTAGAATTATTGAAGGTAGTTAACTGAGGTGACATGGTTCTTGTCACTTAGTTAACTCAATAAATTCAAGTTGGAGACACTTTAGTTCAGTTCTACATGATTGATTGCTAATTTGTAGCAATCTATTTCAGTTAATTTGAGTTATTGTTAGTTTAACTAGTTCTAACTGTTAGAAAAACTAGTGGAGGTCAAGTTGTGGATGTGTAACTTCAACCACACTCAGTGATCAACTAGTTAACTGATCAATCAGCCCAAAATAATTGTTTCATGCAGAGAATTCGAGTTACCCAGTTGAGATGGAGATTCCAAGGCAGTGTACTATCAGTTGTAGCATATTCCCATGTGTATAGGTGGTGCATGCAGTCAAAGATTGACCTAAGGCTATTT
This sequence comes from Pinus tabuliformis, assembly GCA_031772625.1. Classification (NCBI taxonomy): domain Eukaryota; kingdom Viridiplantae; phylum Streptophyta; class Pinopsida; order Pinales; family Pinaceae; genus Pinus; species Pinus tabuliformis. The sequence continues at coordinate 825,715,926 of CM062817.1, forward strand.
CACAATTCCTTGGTGTGAAATTCCTAAAAAATAGAGGCAATTTCCCACGGGAACAACGCAATGAAATAGGAGCTTGGGAAGGCTTGAAATTGGCTAAGTAACAACGCAAGGAAATAGGAGCTTGGGAAGGCTTGAAATTGGCTAAGTGTTGGGCCAAATTCAGATAGTCTGGCAGAGGGATAGACTATACACTTGCAAGGTGTGCTCAGGTTTGAGTAAGCATTTGTATTTCTTCTCTATTCTCTGATTAATGCAATATAGATAGTAAGGGGTTTTGAGCAGTTTCTTTCCCCTAGATAAATCTCTATGCATGTGTGATGTTTTCTTTTGCATGTTTATGATTCTTGTTTTAGATGGTGAATTAACTTCCGCAGATGAGTAGAGTCGCTTCAAGTCTTGTGATTTAGTCAATTTCATGAGAAGTATTGAATCTACACACTAATTTTTACATGGTATCATAGCTAGAATCACTATAGAGAATAGATTTTGAAGTTTTCGTTGCAGGAGATTCAAATTTGAAGATCAGTGTTACAGGTTTTCTTTAGGACTGAGAAGATGGATTTCAATGGACTCAAGCTTGAGTATGCCTTGGAAGGAACCTCAAAATTTGTTGCATGGAAGGACAAGATGGAGGCAGTATTCAATAATAATGGGTTTCTAGAATACATCAAGACAGATGTAGCAAAACCCCAAGCATCTGATGCCCAAAATCTTGCTCAGTGGAAGAAGGATGTGGCCAAAGCGAGGAGAATCATATTGGAGGGAGTTCAAGATCATATTGTCTCGAATATCCATGGAAAAGAGACTTCGTTCGCGATGTGGAAAGCACTGACCGAATTGTTCGAGAAAAATAGTGACCACAGGAAGCTGGCACTCAAGGACAAGCTTCGAAGTATCAAGATGCAAAAGAACGACACAATTTTGTAGTACTTGATAAAGTTTACACAGTGTCATGATGAACTTGATGGGGTCGGTGTTACTATCCCTAAAGAAGACTTGGTAGCTCTAGCCCTTTTGGGCCTTCCCAAGAGTTGGCATAGCTATCAAGATTCGATAAATGGTAGAGAGAAACTACCAAGTTGGGAGTAGTTATGGTCTGATCTAGTGCAGGAAGAAATAAGGTGGAACACCAGAGATGGGACCTCATCCAAGGGCGAGGATGAGGAGAATTGTGCCTTGGTTGGAAAGGCAAAGAAGGGAAATGGAATAAATCCCAATCCAAAGTAGATTCGAGTCAAGGGGGAAAGAAGAAAGACTTGTCTAGAATCAAGTGCTTTCATTGTCATGAATTCGGGAACTATGCAACGAAGTGTCCACACAAGAAGGCAAGCAAGAAGACCGCAGGAGGATCCGTGAGTGGAGCCTTGGATTCACAATTCAAACTTAATTTTACCCTCATTGCATGCATGGCAAGCAAAGTGATGGGTAGTGTGTGGTATCTCGACAAAGGTGCCTTGTTCCACATGAAAGGGAATAAGAAATTTTCAGTGACTTGGAGGAGAAGTACCTACAGATGCACATCGATATGGGAGATGATGGAAGGTATAGCATGATTGATATTGGTACAATTACTTTTTAGAGGGAGTATGGCTCCCATCTCAGGCTCAAGGATGTGATGTTTGTACCGATTCTAAAGAAGAATCTAGTTTTCATAACTGTGTTGGAAGATCATGGATACAATGTGATATTCAAGAAAGGGAAGGATTTCCTTAGACACATTGCCACGAGACAAGTGAAGCAGATCAGGGTTCAAGTGAAGAACCTCTACAAATTAGATGTGGAAGATTGTGCAACATTGAGCACAAAAGTAGAGAAGGTGTAGAGTCGAGATGTCAGCGAATTATGGCATAGAAGACTTGGCCATTTTCATCATCAAGCTTTGAATATCATGTAGCATATTTCTACAGGCATCCCCAAAGGAGCACTAGAGTAGCATGATACATGCAAAGGGTGTATGTTGGGGAAGTACACAAAATCCACCTTCAATGATCAGGACAACAAGGCACATGCAGTCCTTGAAAGGATCCACTTCAATGTCTGTGGACCTTTCTTGACAACCTCCACTACCAAGCATAGGTATTATGTTATATTTGTAGATGATTTCTCATGGAAGTGTTGGATCTACTTCATGCAGAAAAAGACCAAACATTCTCCAAATTAGTTAAGTTTAAGGCACTTGTTGAGAAATAAACTGGTAGGAAAGTGAAGGTTCTCGGGAGCGATAACGATGGTGTTTACATGTGGAATGAATTTAAAAAATTATGTCAAAAGGAAGGCATTCGACGAGAGTTGATAACACCCCATAACCCACAATAGAATAGGGTGCTTGAGAAGACGAATAGAAGTATTGAGGGAGCACCAAGGGTGATGTTGCATGACCAAAGCCTACCTAACACAATGCTCTATTTGCAAAACAGGAGTCCTCGCAGGATTCTTGCCATTAGTACACCATAAGAAGCTTTTTCAGGGAAGAAACCAAATGCGTCACACTTCAGGATGTTTGGATCATTAGTTTACTATCATGTTTCCAAGGAAGCAAGGAAAAAGCTAGAATTGACAACAGAGTTGGGCATATTTGTGGGGTACACAAACATACCTCGCAACAATAGTGTGTACTTTCCATCTCTTAAGATGGTAGTGATCAAGAGGGATGTGAAATCTAATTAGGAGAAGGAAATGAAGTGTTCTCTTGAGAGGGAGCTTTAGTTGCAACCTGATCAGGAGCTTTTGGCTCCAAAGGAAGAACCTCAGGAAGCTGTGGAGTATCCACAAGCAAAGGAGTAGAGAGTGGAGATAGCCACTCAAGAAGAGACATCTAGAGATGGAAGGAAGCAAACCAGGGAAGCTGAAAGGTTATTGTAAGATGCCAGAGAGAATGTGGGAGCACCCACATCACAACGCAATCATAAGAGGTCATTGTATTGGTACACTGGATACATGGCTATGATGAGTGAGCTTGTAGAGATTGAGCCATCCTCATTTGATAAATTTGTAGAGAAACTAGTATGGATTGATGATATGGTAGAGGAATATGATTCCATTGTCAGAAACAATGTTTGGGAAGTGATCCTGAGACCAATAGATAAATTAGTGGTTGGTTCGAGATGGATTTGCAAGGTAAAACATGCAGCAAATGGTAGCATAGAGAAACACAAGACCAGATTTGTGGCCAAGGGGTTCTCTTAGGTTGGGGGAATTGAATATGAGGAGACCTTTTCTCCAGTAGTAAGGTACTCATCCATCAGGTCAATTCTAGCATTGTCAGCACAAATGGGGTGGAAGATCCACCAAATGGATGTGAAGACAACATTCCTCAATGGAGTTATTGAGGAGGAGGTGTATATTGAGTAGCTAGAGGGGTTTGAGACCTTTGACAGAGAGTCGCATGTGTGCAAACTCAAGCGAGCATTGTATGGACTCAAGCAAGCACCCCGTGCTTGGTATACCAGGATCAATAACTATCTCACCGGTTTGGGATTCACCAAAAGTGAAGCAGATGCAAACCTTTATCACATTGTGGTAGAAGGTAAATTATTGATTATTGTGTTATATGTTTATGACTTGATCCTCACTGGTGGTGAGTGTCTTATCAGATCTAGCAAGGAGGACCTTGCAAGAGAGTTCAAGATGAAGGACATGGGCCTCATGCACTACTTCCTTAGTTTGGAAGTATGGCAAGATGATGGGGAACTATTTGTCTCTGATGGAAAGTATGCTAATAAGATACTTTAGAGTTTCCACATGGATAGGTGCAAACCCATGGATACTCCTCTAGCAGGTAAATTGAGGAAAGAGGATGTTACTTTAGGTGAAGTAGTGGAGGCCACCATTTACAGAAAGCTTGTGGGTTCACTCATGTATTTGGTGAACACATGACTTGACATGTGTTGTGCAGTTAATCAACTTAGTCAAGCAATGGTTAAACCAACCAAACTGTATTAGAAGGCAACAAAGCATGTGTTGAGATACCTCATACACACTAATCAGTTTGGTCTTTGGTACAGATAGATAGAGGGAGTGAAGTTGCAAGGCTTCATAGATGCAAATTGGACGGGGAGTCCATTAGACAGGAAGAGCACACCAGGAGAAATTTTCAGTGTTGGGTAAGCAACGGTTTCTCGGTACAACATGAAGGAGAGATTTGTGGCGCTCAGCTCCGCAGAAGTAAAGTACATGGTTGCAAGTCAAGCAACATGTGAGGCTATTCGGATGAGAAATATTCTTGTTGGGTTATTTGGTCAGAAGATGGATCCTACCGTGATTTATTGTGACAATCATAGTTGTATCAAACTCTCTGAGAATCTAGTATTTCATGATCGATCCAAGCATATTGACATCCGATATCACCATCTACGAGATTGTGTGCAGAGGAAGATTATGTTATTGCAGTACATTCTGATAGAGGAACAAGATGCATATATTTTGACAAAGGCCTTGTCAAGAGGAAAATTTGAGTTCCATAGAAGAAGTATTGGGGTATCTAATAATCCCTTTCTTGCTGAGAGGGAGTGTTGAAAATGTAGCAAGAAAATATAGTTTTTACTTTTCCTTGGTCAAACTAGATTAAAATTCGAATTTTTATTTCAACGGAATACTTGGAGGCAATTAACTGAGGTGACATGGCTCTTGTCACTTAGTTAACTTAGTAAATTCAACTCCAACTTGAGTTTTGTTCTACATGATTGATTGCTAATTTGTAGCAATCTATTTCAGCTAATTTGAATTATTGTCAGTTTAACTAGTTCTAAAATGTTAGGAGAACTAGTGGAGGTCAACTTGTGGATGTGTAAATTCAACCACACTCAGTGATCAACCATTTTATTGATCAACCTGTTAGTGCCTAAATCTATCTCAGGCTGAAGGAACGCAGGTCTAGGGTAACATCAAACCACGCCTAACCTGGTAGCTAGCCCTACCAAGTTGGGAGAGGGCTCTCTCCTTGTCAATCTCAATTAGGATATTAGCAACTAGGGCTTGAGATGACTGAAATGAATGTTGATTTTAGGCTAGGTATAGTAGATTAGGGTTTCTGGTTTGATTTTAAGTTTTGGTTGCTGGATCAATTGGAGAAGGCAGATTGGGTCCGGGAAATCAACTCAGGGATACAGTCATGTCCTGTGGGGCAAGGTAGACAAGAGTTTATGTACTAGCAATGGATTGAGATGGTAGAGTAAGATAGCTGAGGAGTTGAGGAGGGCATAAGAAACTATGAATCCTCTTCAAACAGTGAAAACATTGAAAACCAAATGCATTCCCAAGACAAAGCATTGTAAATTTAGTGTATTTTTTCTATTCACCTTGATTCATTTAGTTTAGAAGAAAGAGAGAGATGTGGATACATATAAAACATCAGGAAAAAAAAAAAAACTCACTGTCACAAGAATCCCACAAAAATAGTTGTGAAACCTGGTTTTATTCCTTGCCAAACTACTGATACAAAATGTTTAGTGAGTCCAACACTTCTGCCAAAGTCCAACCTTTACAAATGAATCAAAAAGTACATGATATAGGCAAGGAAACTACTCAAGCTAGCTATCAAGGTCGAATCCATGAGAAAAGGGGTGGTTTCAACCATATCTAAACTAAGAACAGGAATATAGGTAGTGGAACAGCTTGCCTCTAAAACCAAGGAAACCAATTCATTCAGTTCAAAACCACCTTTGACTTGATGTATCTACCCTATTAAGTGTTTTACATCCATAATTACATCAAATTACACCATTTACCATGATAATCTCACCAATAGAGCAAGAAAAAGTCAACTACAAAGAAAACTAGGGGAGATCTGGAAAATCGGGCAAAACTGGCAAATTTCCTCCTATGTGCAGCGCTTTTTCTAGGCCAATTTCGGAAGGCTTCCCGGAGTCCAAATCAGGTGCAGGATAGCTCGTTGGAAATCTTGATGAGTCTACTTTCTGGAACAACTTGAATTTCTGAATTTGGAGTCCATTTGCCACTCCAAAAATTGATTCTCCCAAGACTTCTTCCTGTGTGGCAAAAAAGTGGCAGAGAGGGCACTTTTTGGGTGTTTTTTTCCCTTTTGGAGACCTAGAACTTGTCCAAAATTCTCAGCCATTTTTGAGCTTTCATATTTTTCCATGCTGATTCCAAAAATGTAAACCATTTTGCAAGAAGATGTCCCCAACAAAAGCGCAGCGCCGGTGGCATTGCGCACCTATTGGAAAAGCCTGTTTTTCAATTTCAAAAATTCAAAAATGACAAAAATTTCTCCAAATTTCTTGAAATTTGACATGAATGATCCTTGTTATGTGCTTTTCTGGGCCAATGATGCTTCAACCAAGATCTTGAGTTTGTCTTGCTTTTTCTTGTTCCTCAAACTCTTCTTAGCTTGGCCTTTAGCCTCTTTGTCCTTGCATTACAAATATTTTTCCTTGATGATCAAATCTTTGACACTCCTTGGATTTTGAGCATCCAAGTCCATGACACTCACCTCTTGTGCCACCTCATGGTCCACAAGGACAAATCTCCATAATCATTGTCCATTGGCTTGATTGACTGTAAATGTTAGTGAGGAAAGAAAGGTAGTGTGGGTGAATGATGAGTATGAAGAGATTTTCAAAAGAAAGGGAATGAGTGGGATGAGACAGGGATATGAGTGAGATTTGATGTGATGTAGGGTTTGAGGGAATAGGGTATGAAGGAGATGACTAGGGTTTTAGGAATTTAGGGAATAGGATTTCAGGGATAGTGTAAAGTTTGTGTATGTGAGGTAGGGTTTGGGAGTTTTATGTGTGGGAAGAGGGTATATGTAGGATAGGGTTTATATGGGGGTAGGGTTAGGGATAGTGTTGATGATGTAGGGAGAGGGAATGGGATTTGACAAGTTCAATATGGATGGAGTGAGAAAGAAGAGCAAATGACTTTCAATAACTTGCAAGAGATGATTTAGCAACTAGCTAGGGTTTGGGTTAACCATTTAGCTAGGGTTTGCTCTTCAAGAAACCCAAACACATCCAAGCCACCAAACATAAATTTCCTGAGCAAGGAGGAGTGATCTACTTACTTGGAACAGGCATCAATTTGTTTTATAGGAAGTTTGGAGGTGTTTTGAGGCAATTCTGCTTCTTGTAACAGGTGCGCAACGCCTTTTTGCAGACCGATTTTTGAGGTCTTCTCGGTGTCCAAATTAGGTGTAGGATAGCTCGTTGGAAATATATTCGAGTTGAATTTCTAGAAAATCTTGAATTTTCCAATTTGGAGGGAATTTTCCCTGTCAAAAGTCCAATCTCCCAAGACTGGTCAAAATGTGCAAAACGAGGCTGCCTAAATGCATAGTGTTGTTGCAGTCAACTTTTGAAGGTCTTACTCAACTCCAAATTGAGCTCATGATAGCTCATTGGAAAAATTTGTGTCTAATTATCATTTGACTCATCAATCAAGTCATTTTTCCAACCAAGCTAGGAGAAATCTTGATTTTCCCAAGGCCACTATAGAGGTGCAGCAATCCTCCTGAGGCAACTGTATTTTTGACATTTCTCTAAAACCATTACACCTGTGTAAAAAGTGAAGGAGATTTTTCTTCCTTGGCCTAGTATGGACAAAAACCCCTCTCACTTTTTCAAAATTCATTTTTTCATGCTCAGAAACATCATTTGAGTAAAACCTATCCCGATGTGTGGAACGGGGGATTTGTCGAAATGAGGTGAGATGAAAGGGACAAGGGGCTTCTAAATTCTTGAGAAAATTTTGGGAAGTAGGGAGGGATGTTTGGAAACAGGGGAAAGTGGAATTTCAAATATTGAGTGAGGGGAAGGGGTCCAAAAGGGAAAAACACAGGCTTAGCCTAGAAAATTGTCAAATTGTAGCAAGAAGCTAGGGTTTGTGGGAAAATAATGAATTTGAGGGATATCAGTGATGGGAAGTGTTTAATAAGGTACATTAAGGATAGGGGAAGGTGTATGAGCATCAGGATGCAAGCTTTGTTGATGATTTGACCATACAAGAGAAATTACCTTCAAAACCCTAGGAGAGGGAAATGAGTCTTACTCAAGCACAACTAAAACACGAACAAGGTATAAAATGACCCATTGGAACCTGAAATGATGATGACAACTCTCTAAATGATGGTATACTCATCTGAATGGTGACATGGACCAACATTTGGACAACTTTGAAAGAATTGAAAACAAATCCTAAACCTAATACCTAATGACCAAATTTTACTTGAAGATTCACTGAAATGACAAAATTTGACTTTGACACCTTAAAATCATTTTGTAAGAGCATGTTTGATCACTGGAGGAAGGCTTCAAAGACTGACACTAACACAACCAACCCAAAATAGTTTTTGCATGTAGAGAATTCGAGTTACCCAGTTGAGATGGAGATTCCAAGGCAGTGTACTATCAGTTGTACCATATTCTCGTGTGTACAAGTGGTGCATGCAGTCAGAGATTGAACTAAGGCTATTACGCAATTCCTTGGTGTGAAATTTCTAAAAAAATAGGGTTAATTTTCCAAGGGAACAGTGCAAGGAACTAGGAGCTTGGGAAGGCTTGAAATTGGCTAAGCGTTGGGCCAAGTTCAGGCATTCAGGCAGAGGGATAGACTATACACTTCCAGGGTGTGCTCAGGCTTGAGAAAGCATTTGTATTTCTTCTCTATTATCTAATTAATGAAATACATATAGTAAGGGGGTTTTTTTAACAGGAGCGGTTAGATTTTATTAAGTGTTGAAAGGTTGGGACGAAGCCAAAACAACCTCTGTTACATAGAGATTCCGCAGAATGCTTCCAGTCGACACAACGTCAACAGAAACCGATGTTCCATTGTCCATGCGATGAGAATCCCTCTTCATCATTAGTTTCTGATGTAGTTACAAAGGGTACCTTGAGGACGATGCACAGGGAGCAGCTTGTGGTGCATTTCCGATTCTCGTTGATAGGAAGAGTTGAAGACTAGAGGTGCCCAGGAACGAATCCTTCAATATATCAGCTCTGATTTCATCTACCTTCATGGATGTATTAAGTTGATCTGTTATTTTTACACTTGCTTGATTTTTGAATGCATAGATGCTACCTTTGGCGCTCAGGAGCATTGGCTGAGACAAGAGGGACAAGAAGGGAATGAGATCCTGGCTATAATGTTGAAACATAGATCTTGCCTGTGATGCTAAAACAGAAGTTCAGAAGAGATGAGATCATTTGATTGTTTCCTGCGAGGATTGTTTGAAAAACGTGGAGATAGATACTTTGTCGGATGGAGGGCGAAACTATGATCTCTTTGCCACCATTGCCCTGATCTTGAACAACTTGGTTACTTCTCACTTATGGAATGGGTTTCCATATAGATTCTTCATCATTCTTTAAAAATTCTCCTTGGGCTAAGAGGCAACCCATGTTTTCCCTTATGTCAGCTTCCTTATTTAGATTTCGAAGGATGCGGTAGAATGAACTGACGGTGAAACTTTGTAGCGCTTTCCTGAGTCTCTGCAAGGTCCTGTTGAACGCTGGATTGTTGAGTTGATCTCTTGTGTTTAAGATTTTTATCAGTATTTCCAAGTCCCCGAAGACTTAGGTTTTCCCCTCTGTTCCCCTAGGCAAGCTGGCATGCTTTGAGAAATCCTAAGATTTCTGCCTGGTTGTTAGTGCTCTGTCCTAGGCCCCAACTGAAACTGTCTTTGTTGTGCCCATCTGGGGAGTAGATTACCCCCCCTACTCCTAATTTCCCCGGGTTTCCTTTGGTGGCTCTGTCAAAGAATATTGTGACTTTGCCCTGTTTCTTCCACCACTTTTGAAAATCCAATTCAGAGATCTGGAGCCACCACTCTGGGTTGGAGCATGGTCAAGAGGGGTTCTTTTTTTTGTTGGCACACCTTCGAGAATCACTGAGCCAGCTGATCTCTTCAGGGAGGAGTGCATTATCTGGCTTATGAGGTCGGTTCTCGATAGTTTCCAACAGCAATGCTTTGGCTTTGGCAGCCACTACAGTGGGAGAGCATAGATTATTTTTAAAAATGGCTTCATTTCTTGCTAACCACACTTCCCAGCAAATGAATTTTGGTATTGCATACTAGATTTTGGTGCACGTGGATTTTCTCTTCAGTGCGTGAGGGGATCGTCCTTTCTAGGAGGTGAATAGATTAACTACTGAGAGCTGCGATGATATTTGAGTATTAAGTCTGTGCATAGCCTGCATCCATACTTCTTGAGTAAATGTGCAGTTAATAAACAGATGATCAAGCATTTCCTGAGCCAAACAACAGAGAGGGCATATATGGGGTCTGATGATTCCACGTTTCGTTAGGATGTCTCCTGTGAAGACCCTTATGTGCATGAGAATCCAGCAGAAGAAGTTTATCTTTGGGAGGTCAAAGGGGTCCCAAACATGCTGCCAGAGCGAAGGAGAATGGATATGTGAATGATGTTCTTAGAGAGCTTCAAAGCCCTGCGATGTTGTATAAGCATCGTTCTTCCCCCAACCCCATTTGTCCTTTGAACAAAGATGCACAGGAGCCAGTCCTGAGATCACAGCTAGGAAGAGGTGGTGTTGAGGGTTCAACCTATCTGGGAGGCATTGGAAAGCCCAGACAATCCAATTCCCACCAGCGTCCCAAGAAGAAATATATGCTAGCTTGTGGATGTCTTGTTGGATTATCTAGTCATGCAGATCTGCAAATTCAGGGGCGAATTTAAGGGGTTGGAAGCCCATGATCTTGTCTTCCCACAACCCGATTCTTTTACCATTTCTAGGGATTCTTTTAAAGAACTCCCAGCCTTGGCTACATAGCTTCCAAAGAGTGGTTCCTTTGTAGGAGACCCCTTCATCCATAGTGTTTATTGATAGCCCATGAAAATACTTTTTAATGAGAACTTGACTGACTGGATGTCGATGATTTGAGAAGATTTTCCAAAGAATCTTTCCTCCCAAAGCCAGATTGGCCAACCCAGGGTCTCTTACCTGAAGACCACCTTCTAATAATGGCCTTTTCTTAATGTCCCAGCTTACTAGGTGAATTTTTTTTTTATTCCCCTTTCCTCCTTGCCACAGGAAATTTCGAATCAGCTTAGAGAGTTGCTTGATGATCATTTTTGGAGCCAAGACAAACGAGGCCTGATAAATTAGAAGGGAGGAGAGAACAGATTTTACAAGGATGAGCTTCCCAGTTGTGGTAAGCCACTGGCCGCCCCAAGCAGTCATTTTCCTCTTTACTTTGCTGATAATTTCGTGCCAATGAGGGGCCTTGCTGGTTCCCAGAGTTAAAGGTAGTCCTAAGTACTTGACTTTGTCCCAAGAGGCAAAGCCCATGAAGCCCAGGGCTTGAGCAATCCGAAGAATAGTTTGTTGGTCTACCGCCTAGCCATACACTACACTTTTCCTCTTGTTGACCAAAGCTCCAGGTACTCTATAGAAGCTTTGAATAACATCGTTAAAATCCCTTGCAATCTTAATGGAGGCACCTCCCATAAGAAGAGAGTCATCGGCGAACAAGGCGTGGTTGATTGGGTCTGTACCTTTTATCGCCCTAATGCTGGGAGTGTCCCTTTTAATTTCTCTACTATCAGCTTTCGGCTTAGGGAATCTGCCATCAAAATGTACAGGAAAGGGGACAGTGAGTAGTCTTGCCTTATGCCCCTTGAGGCTTGAAATAGTTGGTTGGCCTACCATTTACTAAAGGGGCTACCCATGGCTCTCCTATACAAGCTTTAATCAATTTTATAAAATCAAGGATGAAACCAAAAGCGGAAATAACTTGGAGAAGGAAATAATGCCTTACTCAATCAAAGTCGTTCGCTATGTCCAGCTTAATGAGCATCCCTTGCTCTTGGCATTGGTGGCTGGAATGAATGATTTCCTGCACCAGGATCATATTGTCCAGGATATGCCTTCCTTTAACAAACCCCCCTTGGTTGGGAGAGATGATTTTTTCCAGCAAAGGCTTTATTCTATTTGCCAAGAGTTTGGAGAGAATTTCGTAGGATGCATTAGAAAGCGAGATTGGCCTAAAACAATCAAAAACCACCAGATTCGATTCTTTTGGGATTAGCACTAAGAAAGTGGAGTTTGTTCTTCCTCCCACTTTGGTTATTTGGAGAAAGCCTTTGATCATACGAAACAGATCAGCATTGATGATGTCCCAGTAAATTCTATAAAAATGAATGGATAACCCATCGGGTCCTAGAGCTTTGTCTGGTTCCATCATCCAGATGACATTTCTGATTTCATCTTCAGTTAAGGGCTTCAGGAGTGTTGATTTATCCTCCTCGCTTACCAATCTTGGAACATGTGTGAGGAAGTCTGATGATTCCTCAACATCGTCCATGCCTTCTTCTTTGTACAGCTGTTGTTAATGAGAGGTTGTAGCCTCTTTTAACAGAGTTGTGCCTTTGAGGATAGACCCATTTGAAGAGGTAATTTCAGCAATGTGGTTTCTAGAAAGATGAGTTCTAATTTACTTATGGAAGAAGGCAGAATTTTTGTCTCTAGAATTGAGCCATAAATTACGTGATTTGAGCCTCACAGATTCTTCCTCCACTCTGAATGACCAAAGAGTGTTGAGTTGAACTTCTTGATCATTCTGAATTTATGAACATGTAATGTTTTGTTGCTCCATGCCCAGTTGCAAATCAAGCAGCTGCTTGATGTTCTTCTCTCTGAGCATAGTTGGGGAGTCTGCAGTATTTTTTATTCATTCTTTCAAGGTTGTTTTGGTGGCCTTTATTTTTTGTTCCCACACATAGCTAGGCAATCCGAGAACAAGGATGGACCAAGCCTTCATGACTGTGTCCATAAACCCTTCCCTGTCAGACCAAAGAGGGATGAACCGGAAGGGGATGGGCTCCAGTTTTTCCTCTTCTTCAAACAGCAAAAGAATGGGTTTATGATCAGATGTCAACTTTGGCAGAATTTCAGTGGAGATAATCAAATAGGAAGGTGCTCTAAAGTAAAAATATGTCCAAACGGGCTGATATATTCTCCGCCCCTGCTCTGTCGTTTGACCAAGTGTAGAGCCCTTTTTTTGGCTTAAAATCCAGTAAGTCCCATTGTTGAATCATGTCTTCCATGAAGGGAAGTAAATGGTCCCTGGTGTTGACTCCTCCTCTATTTTCCTTTGGGTCGAAGATTAGATTGTAGTCTCCCGCTAGAATTATGTTCTTGGGGGAGTAAGTGTCCAAAAAATCTAACAAGGTTTGCCAGCAATCTTTCTTTTCTGCATAGAGGAAAGGGAAATAAAGGTTAAAGAGTGCGAAGGTGATCTTACTTGCATGGTGTCGGAGTTCAGTATAGATCCAGTGTTACGTTTGGAAGGAGCTCTCGAGTTGATATTTTTCTTCCTCCCAGAGAGTAGCAAGCCCACCACATGTACCCTTGCACTTATTGCTTTTCTAGCTTTTGTTTTCCATTTTACTTTGCTGAGATCAAGAAGGGCATCCCTTTCTATTTTAGTCTCTTGGAGCATGAGGATCTCGGGGGTCTCTGATTTCAATAGGTTATTCATCGCTTCAGCTTTTAAGGGATTCCCCAGGCCTTTGCAATTCCAAGAGACTAATCGCATTATTTACTAGTAGAGGGAGGAGCAGGCCCTCCCTTCGGAGGCCTAGTTCTAGTATTTCTGCCTATGGACATCTCAATCGTGGCCTGGCTACCTTGCATTTTTTGTCTCTCAGCCTCTTATTCCCTTGAATCTTTGTGTGATTTCCTCCCAACTCTTTTCAAGGGCCTCTGGTTGTCTCATCTTCGAGGATCCAAAAATCTCAAGAGACTTCTTCCTTGTCATCTCTGCATAGGATGGGGGGCCAGAGGCACTTTTTGGAAATCTGTCTTGATGGGGGCTTGTTTCCTCCCGTCTTTTATCTTCTTCCATATTAATGGGTTGATGTTCAGCCTCTTCAACTGCTGGAGCTAGGGGTTCTTCTAGTGTGTTGAGTATTTCAAAGGGGTTGTTGTATATCTCTACTCTTGGAGGACCTATGCTCCCTTCCCCTTGTACCATTGGAGGTGCTTTGCTCCCCGTTAGCACACCTTTCCCTTTGGTTCTCTGTTCTATTTAGCTACTGCTAATTTCTGGCCCCGAGTCCATTGTTACCCTTTCAAGTTCTCAGCCTCCTCCTCTGATTTCTTTTTACAATGCCTAGCAAAGTGCCCGTAGCCATGGCAATGCCGACATTTAAACGGGAGTTGCTCGTAGTCTAACACTTGAATGTGAGACCAATCAGCCACTGTAAGCTTTATAGCTTTAGGGAGGCCTTCCTCCAGGTCGACTTCTACACAAATTCTCGTGCAGGAGTACTGATCCCTCCTTTCAGCACGATCTATGTATTTTCCAAGCTTATTGCCTATGGTTTCTAGAGATTTGGGGTTCCAACAGTGCAGAGGTAAATGAGGCAGATGTACCCATACGGGGATAGCCGAGGGAACATCCTGTGTTAGATTGAAATCCATAGTCCATTGGTTCAAATACAAACCCTGAGGGCCCATGAAATACAGGCCATTTCTGAATATGAGATTCATATCCTCTATCGACTCAAAAACGAGCACGAAGAAGCCCTTACCAACTAAATGACTTTTGATTCCTTCTTTGACCAAAGGTCTCCAATTCCTTTGCACCCAGGCATCAACAGCTTTGGGCAAGGGCCATAGACTGGTGAACTGCCCAATGAGCCCTTGTTATGCCAGATTCATAGCCGATCTACAGGGTTCTTCAGTCGGCAGGGAAACCGTGGGGATGGTTTCCATTCTTTTGACAAATTTATGTTGGTTTTCATTTACTAGGCATTTGTTGCATGCATCTACAAGCCTTCAGAACGTCTTCAGCTCGAGAGGCAGAGAAGAATCGACCTCGAGGCCCCCTCCTGGGGCCATTGCGATGGAGCAGCACATAGGTGCTCGCTATGATAGTCTTTGTTGCTCCGCGTGCGCTAATTTTTGTAAGGGGTTTTGAGAAGTTGCTTTCCCATAGATAAATATTTGTGCATGTGTGATGTTTTATTTTTCATGTCAATGATTCTTGTTTTAGATGGTGAATTAACTTCCACAGATGAGTAGAGTAGCTTTAAGTCTTGTGATTTAGTAAATTTCATGAGAAGTATTGAATCTACACACTAATTTCTACACTTTTTATATCCATATTGGATTAGATTATCTTCATATAATCATCCTGATGATGAACCACATTAGTTGGTTCAAAACATGTTGACAATTAATAAATTTATGTGATGGATCTAGAAGACATATATCTAAATAAATCTACTCATAAAAGCCTAAATTCAGATAGATTTGAGAAAAAATGGAAAGGGATATCTCCAAGTATTTGGATTAGTACTAGTAGATTTATTCCTTAGTTGATATGTTAATCAAGATGAAGATGTTGCCAAATATTAGGGTCTAGTGAGAAGCCAGACCAGAAACAAAAGTGAACAAAGAAATGGAAGAGATGCTAAATGCTAGAGAATTATCTTTTAGTGTCTTCACCAACAAACTCATCAAAGACAATCTCAAGCAACACATTGTGGAACACTACAAGAAAAAGCCAATTTTGAATTCTTTCATGGTCTCATTTACGAAGGATGTACAAGCTTTGTCCAAGCACACATCAAAATTCCATGTCATCATGGAAGAATTGTTGCCTGATAGGATTAACATGATTTCATCATATTATGAGATTTGGGTAGCCTATCTTCATGAAGTTCTGGGATCGTAATTGAGGATCCAATCTTATTGTAGCAGTTATCAATTTCGTTTTCTAGGTGTTTACACATTATTTTCCTTAATTATACCTTAAAATAATGAGAATCTAAAGAGATTTTAATTTCCCAAGGGAAGCCAAAATATCCTAAGAGGGAGTTACTGGTGTAACCTATAAATATTGTAAAACTCCTAGCAATTGGGGAACTTTATATCGTTAGTAAAATTTTGCATATTTATAAGACAAGATCTAGGAAGCTAGTGAATTTTTCATCTATTCATAAATAATATTGAGAATCCTAAGAAGGAAACTACAATAATTGTGACTTAGCATACATTGTGATTCTGTGTTAGACTAAACTCAAGTAGTTTCATTCAATTGTGCATTATGTGAGATTTATTACAGTTATCTAACGAACTATTATGTGAACTAGATAGTTCATTATCACATTATTTTCATTTCTTTACCATATCTTTCTTCAATGAGTATTGATTAGATCAAAGCCTAACTATTCTTTATTTGCTCTAATGGGATAAACATCCATGTGCGAAGAGAACAACTAACATTTTTGTTGATTCATCAATTGTTGTGTTTATTTGCTTATCTCTTCTTGTCCTCATCTCTCTTTCAATATTTTATTAGTTTATAGCAGTTTCATTTTTGCAATTATTACGTTGTTAGTTTAGTTTTCACATTTATGATGCGGTGATCATTCAATATCTCACAACATTCAAAATCAAGCATGGCTATTGGGCCAAAATATGGATAGGTCTCTTACCCCAAACAATGTGAGGTCTAATTGGGACCTCATACTAGAGAGAACCCTTATAACTATTGTTGGATCAATTATCCCTATCAATAGGATGTTAAGAAAACCTCAATAAGATATTGAGACAATAATTACTTGTTAGATTTGAAATACAATTTTTGTTATATCCAATTCTAATATGCATAAACATGCAAATTACTATACTTGCTAAAATTTATATTGAAATGTGAATGAAACAAACATGGAAACTACACATTGAAACATAAACATGTGTCATATGCCAAAACACATTTCCAAGTTGAGATTGTTGTATGCTTTGCTTATGCTACCGCATGTGCACTCTCTAGCAATGACTTATACACTATTAACATGGGGAAAAAACGAACAAACATTCACTTCCCCTCCTTTTTTCATAGCCTCACTTCATGCCTAGTGAAATGGTTCGATTTCTAATCCTTCTTTTCCCGAAAGCCAATAAAATCAACTATAATTTTCCATTTTGGAGAGAAAACAATTAATCCTCTTTCTAAAATTTTGTGGGAATATTAGTGCAATTCTTGTGTCAAAATTTTGATTCTCAATGGATACCTCATGGACAAATTATGTGAAAAATACTTTTTTGTGTGTGTTTTTCAATTTTTAACAATCAAATGAATATTTGGTTGAATTTTGTTGGGAAACTACTAATATGTGTCAACTCATCATATTCCAAATTTCATCCAAGTATCACTTCAAATGACCATGATATGTCCAAGATAAAATTTCCCTCCACTTTAAGATCTTATAATAAAATCTAACCTTGATAATGGTTGTATACGTTTGAAATATATGTTAGAAATACCCATGTTTAACTTTAGATGTAGATCTTGCATGAAGATCATATTTTTCAAATCATTTTAGACCATACCTCCCTAATTAAAAGGGTTTTGGTCCCAAAAATCTTATAGATGAGCCTATTTATATTTTATGGCCATTCCTTAGTAGTATTCTTCACATAGAAACATAACATGATTCCCAAAATGAGTATGGGAATGCTAGCACTAAAGTTGCCTTAGAAGTGTTGAGGTCTTAACACGCCCCAAGTTTACTAAAACTTGGGGGCCCTCTTTTCTATGTTTTGAATGGTAAATCCTTGAGTTCTATCTTCATTTGATTTTTGTTTCTGATTCGTAATAGGGAAGAGAAATCTCTTTATATATTTGGCCACAAATTTTTCTTACATGGCCTCTTAACTAGTTTTAATTTAGTCACTTAAAATACTTATAGAAAGTGTCTTTTAAAAGAGAGAGTATTTTATCTCTCTATTTTCTAATTGGGATTTTATTTACTTTAAGCATTTGATTCATTTTCTTGACTTGGAAAGTGAGCCCAATTGGATAATTGGACCTTATTTTCTTTTGAATAACTACACCTTTCATAATAGACCCCAATTCTGAAATCATGTTAATTTTTCAAATCATTTGATTTTTTAATCTCAAATATATGTCTAATTCTTGGATCAATCACATTCTCTTGATCAAGATCCTTTCTATATTCCAGACACAAATCTTGATAATTGGCAAGTTAGCCCCAATTTTGAGATTACCTTTCACTTTTCCCCCTTGATTTCCCAATTGAGTCCACTTGAATGATAGAACCCCTTCATATAACTGAGCATTCAAATGATGTGTTTTACCAATTCCAAAATTAGGGTTGATCAATTGATCGTGCCATATCCTTCGGAGACATTTGTTTGCATTTACGCTTGATTTTTAGAATATTTTGAATTTTGGTTTGACATGTGATTAGCTTAATTAAAAGATTAAGCTCTTTTGTTTGATTTTTTAATTAAAATCAAGCTTGATTCCTTTATCATCCTTCTTTACATTTCTTCCAAGGATGATTGAGTGTCAATTTATCCATTAGGGTCAATTTCCTTATTATTTCCCCTTTTACTTCACATTTCAAAGCCTTATTATTTCCCCTTTTACTTCACATTTCAAAGCCTTTTGCCTTTGATTTTTCAATTGAAATTGGTTTCCCAATTCATCCTCGTGTTTAAGAATTTGAAGGACATTGGTTTGGCCCCTTACTTCTCTGATCAAACATAATTATCTAATCATATACGTTTTCTATTTCATCACATTTTTCAATGCTAAAGAAAAATGCCAAGTGACCATAGTTTTTTGAAAAGACATTAATCATATACATTTTCTATTTCATCACATTTTTCAATGCTAAAAAAAATTCCAAGTGACCATAGCTTTTTTGAAAAGACATGTGAATGTGTGCAGTAATGAAATATACAAACACCTTTCTAGTCATAATTCCATTGCGTATCCACCAATTCAAATGGAGCATGACATCATTGAGCCTTCAAATTAAATAACAACTTTTGAAACAAATTTCTCATTGCTACAAATGTTGAGTTACCAGTGGTCATTTAGAATCCTTTTCCCATTCCTGTAATGTTTCAAGAGCATAGGATGCCGATTAAATTGTTAACCACGTCTCTTATTTTCTTCCTGCACGTTAAAGTAGTTAATTACATCCTTCATAATGAATCTTCTACTCATAATTTTTAGATTGATATACTACCAGTGTTACTCTTCACAGTGCTTATAATATTTTTAATTTGAAATTTCTTACCATTCGAGGTGATATATTTTGAATTATTGAACAAGTCTCACATTTATTCAAAGGATAGGGATTCTATTAAGATAATTTCAAATCACATTTTCATTATTTTATGTTTGAATATCGGTATTCAACTTTAGCCATTGATTCTATTATGTAACTTTCAAATGTTGGTTTGCATGGGGCTACTCTTAGAGAAGCTTATGTTTATGTTTCAAATGAAGGAGTGGCTAAATATATGAAGGCATGTGGAGTTGCTCTTTTCCCATTAGAATGTGAATTTGTTTAACATTCAATGGTTTTAATCTAACTCAAGTTTAGAGTCAATGTTTCTTCATGTTGATTAATACTTTGCTATTCTGAGAATAATCTCATTATGCACAATTATTTCATTTTGAAATGAGCTATAATACTTTTGAAATAAATCAAGGTAGGCCCCATGTTATTTGAATGGGTGAAATGCAAACTCATTTATATGGCACCCAAATGACAAGGTAGTAGAAAAAATCAAGTGAAAAAAAAGTCAAATAAACAAGAGAAATTGGCCAAAGAGAAACTACTAGCCATTGAAGTAATAGCCAAGGATTTTAAAAGTCCAATATATGTAGATACCTCACACCAAACTAGAATTAGTAATGTTCATCATTATGGGGAACTATTATTGCTTATCAAATATGGGGTAATATTATGCACCACCTCTTATCCAAATTAAAGTTAATGAGACATCATTGATGGGGTAAGAACCTTGTGGAAGTCTTATATCATTAAATTTCTACTAGACCAAGAGTTGTGCCATGTGCATAAATGACTCGGTGGCTATTTGATCATATTGTTGTTAAAAAGAAGCAAATGTATAATGGACAAGTCAAATTGAGAACATCCCTCTTGCCTATAAATTTAGAGGAGCATTATAATTTTGCAAAGGTTGAAGCATATTTGATGAATGAATGAGTGTTATAATTCACTCACACACATGATTATCATAACATCCTAGCTAACTGGTATGAAGATGGTAGGAAATTTTGAAGCCATGAATACTTGAGCATTTCCCACAATCAATTTCAAAGGCACCTACATGTTGTTGCTAAGGTGGTCAATAGATTGTATGGATAAAATTCATTTGCACATTCAAAAGTATTTGGGGTTCCATTTATCCATGATATCATAGAACAAGGAACTATTTTCAACTAGGCAACTATTCTATCCTATTCACTTGGGGGAGATATCAATAAGTCCAAGCCTAATGCATCCACCAATTCCCTAGATTTTTATATGTCATCCTATCTATTGGATTTGGTGTGTGCCTCTAATTTATTTGTAGGCATGGGTTGGTACTAGACACCTAGTAAACCTCATATTCATGTCTATTATAAATACCCCTAGGAGAATAAGTACATGCATAACTATGCTCATATTTTTTATCACTTTTTTACATCATTGTATGAGCCAATATTTTGCAACTCATGCCCAATACTATCTAAATAAGTTATAGAAATTTTACAAAAGTTTGGATATTGGTACATATATGAATGATCATTTTATACTAGGATTTATGGGTTAATAGAACCTCCTCATACATTACCATCCCATGTGTCGAACAGGGTAGTAATTAAAGACATTAGTCATAAAAAACTATATATGGTTTCAACACCTATCTCTCAAAGCATTAAGAGAAAAATGATCCATTGGGAAACTGAAAAACATATGTTTGATGCTTTCACCTATTCTTATGAAAATAATGATTTTGAAGAGCCAAATAGGGGCACTCTTACATATGATGAGGTGTAAACAAAGTTGCAAGCAATAACACAAGAAATGAAGAAGTAGAGAGGATTTCTATAGAAGACCAAGCATTACAAGTGAAAAGAAGAGACTTGAAGCTTAGGAAAAATCCAAAGTAGAAGTTGAAGCTAAGAAAAGGAAAAATGCACAAGAAAAAACAATAACAAAAGAATAAGTATCAAGGAAAAAGTATAAAGCAAATGTCGAAGGAAAGAAGAAAGCAAAAGCTCAAGTAAAGACGAAAGAAGAAGTAGAAGAAAAACATAAGGTAGATAAAAATGATTGGAGACTTGTAGAGGAAGAAGAATTAAAGAAGAGAGTTTAAGCTATAGTTGAAGTATAAAAGAAAAAGGGAGAAGGAGAATTAAAAAAGAAAGTTGAAGCCAAGAAGAAAATGAAAGAGGAAATGGGAAAGAACATGGAGAAATGGAGAATGGTACTCTATAAATAATGGGGATAGATCCAACAGGGAAAGTATATCATCCTTGGAGCTTTACTAGTGCGACTATCATAAGAATGGTCATTGTAGGGGAAATATTTTTCCCATCACCAACTAATGAAGTGACCAACTTAGATGTCTACCTTTAATGGAGAAGTAAATTGTGAGGTAGACTTACAAGAGAAGAAAAAACATTATTCATTAAGAAATTGTAATCACCATTGAGTTTTTTTGTGATGGACACCCATCAATTTAACCCAATATTAATTGATTTTATAGGACTTGCATTTGCTCATAGCAATTTTGACAAATTAGCAAATGTAGACAAGTGAATGAAATCATATGAAGCTAAGATAACATTGTTAGAAAGTAAAATAAACTATTATAAGTCTAATCAATATGATGTTTCAAATTCCATTGTCTTGTTATTAGCCATCTTTATTGGGCATATATTAGAATATTTTGCTATATATGATCTTAGCAAATTGAAAACTTTTTACAAACTAATGGAGATCCAATGGTACATTCAGTCAAAATTTGCGATACATGTATTAGTTGTACCCAGTGCATACGAGCTTGTCCCACAAATGTATTGGAAATGATATCTTGGGAAGGATGTAGAGATAGGTGAATTGTTTCTACTCCAAGAACATAAGACTGCGCAGGTTGTAAGCAGTGTGAATATGCTTGTCCAAATGATTTCTCAAGTGTACATGTTTATTTATGGCATGAGACAACGCACAATATGGGTCTAACTTACTGATAAAAATGCACAATAAAAATGGTTAAATCTATCTCATTTTTTTTCTCCACTAATAAAAACCCATACTTGATATCTTGGATAAAGTGTGGTTTTTTATAGAGATATGGAAAGTATCTTCTATAATGGGAAAATAATGAGCAAATTACCTTTGGCTCAATCAACAATATTTGTTGCTTTTCATATGTCCACAGGTTCCTTAATCCCATTAATTCCCCACCCATAGGAGGGAATGAGCTTATTCAATGGTATACTCCAAGTATTTGCTTTTTAGAACTCCTTTTCATTACCTATACATTTTGTCCATTACCATTTCCAATTCGATTTCCAATTTGATAATTCATTGATCCAATTGAAAGAAGAAAGGGTTTAACTCGATATATCTTATTGATTTTCAATGGAGATTGGGAATTGAAGAACTTTCCATTAGACCCATTTGATGGGATTTGTTACAACTTTGGAAATTTTAGTTGCTTGGTTGGTGACTCAAAATCCTCGATTTTTCCATTTACTGATGTTATTAATATATAGTGGTTAATAAGGATCATTTGATCCTTGAGATATTATAATTTCCTTTCCTATGCTAGAATTGGAATCAATTTCCACTCGCGCACTTATATCCTTACATAGGGAGGTGGGGGGGAAGACGTTTCCATTTGGCCACAATACACTGTGAGTGATTCTATCTTTCCATTAATTGGAGCTTTAAGCATAGGTCTCTAGGGATTTGATAGACCAACATTAGGTTCAGGAATATTGGATAAGAAACATTATTATGTAATACTTGAAATAATATTCTATTTAGGGTTCTTCATTGCTTATATGATAAAATCACCATTTTTTTCCTTTACCTAATACTCATGGGTAAACGTATTATAGTACATATATGATTTAGTAAGAAAATTTCCATTAAAAAATGGGAATGGGTTAATTCAAACATGGAATTTTTACCTCATGCTCATTTTATATTTCTTTTCATTGTGGTTGGTAATAATAAGAGTGGTTTAGATTGTTTATGCAGCTCCAACTTCTTTGGGTCAACAAAAAGTGGAAAAGGAGGATAGTATTCACTATCATATGGGTTTTGCAATTATTGGTTCCACGATAGATACAAGTCTCAATGGATCCATTTGAAAATGATCTTTCATGAATCAATTGATGCAACATTTTTATTCTTAACGGGAACAGTAATGATAAGTACTCTTCTTCTTGATGAAATAAATGGTAAGGCTATACTAACTATGTCCAATAATTTTGAGATGGCTTATCTTGCATTATTAGAAATCAATGGTTTTGTGGCAAAATCTATGATATTTTCTTCCCAAGAGAAAAAATATATTGAATATTCTTCAACCTTTCAAATTGAATCATTGTTACTGCAATAGAGACAATTAAAAC
This sequence comes from Pinus tabuliformis, assembly GCA_031772625.1. Lineage (NCBI taxonomy): Eukaryota > Viridiplantae > Streptophyta > Pinopsida > Pinales > Pinaceae > Pinus > Pinus tabuliformis. The sequence goes on from CM062817.1 coordinate 825,739,336, forward strand.
AATATGAACTCACATCCACTTGTTGTCTGTGTTACATCAAATGTTCTATATAAGTTGAAAATATGACGAATCCTTAATTAACATATTATGGACTAAGAGAGATCTTCATCCTGATTTGTCTCTTTCTTCCCATAATAGGTGGTTATTAGTGATTATCTCAATCTGATTCTCTTTCTATCGGGTGATGGGGTAAAAGTTAGCTCATCTTGATCCTTCCATCCATATATTGAATGAAAAAAGTTTGTTTTTTTGTACTTTCTAACTATTATCTATATAATCTAATCAATTCTCTTTCTTCACTTTTGAAAATTTAATGAAATGGACCAAATCGACAATTATTTTTCTTTTATTTTTATTTTTTTAAATGAAACAGATAGGAGATTATATTAAAATTGTCTAGATGAAAGGCCATAACCTTTTACAATGTGTTGACTTGTTGACTTTGAGTCTAGTTGTAGACTCCATTCTAAGATTACTTTGACCTTCCTCCTTTTACAAAAGAAATGTCCATACAGATTATACTTATATATCTGTCAAAAGGCACCTTGAACTTTGACAAAACGACACTGCATAAAAATTAATTAACTTAAATGACCTCTGCCACCTGTCAATTTGCATTATTCTTCATAATTGCTTATTGGCATAAACATGTACTTCATATTTAGAACCAAACTCTTCATGGGATTGGACTATATATGGGACCTTCCTCATTAATCACTATTAATCCTTGTGCCATAGTTGTTCCTTTATTTTCCAATTGGTCAGCACAGGAATTGAGATGAATTTTGACATGAATAAATTCAATATGATTATCATAATTTAAATATTATTTTTCAAAACCTAACCGTTTAATATAGTCGTTACTTAATAATATTTGTTTTTAATATATTAATAAATTAATATCATAATTTAAATATTATTTTTCAAAAACTAGCCATTTAATATAGTCATTACTTAATAATATTTGTTTTTAATATATTAATAAATTAATATCATAATTTAAATATTATTGCTCAAATATAGTCGTTACTTGAAATTATGGTCTCTACATTGTTCTCTATTTAAGCCTTTGCCATGGTCTGCCTCTTCATCTAGTGCTCATGATGAACCACACTTGTTGGTTCGAAACATGTCAGCCAAAAATTTTTCTTATGTGATTTCTACCGAAAGACTTTTCTTAATTCATTATGGATCACAAAAGCCTGAATTCAGAAATGATATGTTTGTTCAATTAGGAGATTTAGTATTAATTGCATTGCATAAAGGTTCTGAGAACATTCATTTCGAATTTTACCAACTTGGTAAATAACAAGCATGAAGTCAACCATTAGATGTCGAATTGACTTAGATATGGTTCAGTGAAGTCCTTGCCACAAGGCTGCTTGGTTGTTAGTCGATGTGCCTATTCCCTAGAAAATTTAAGCTATGTTTCTTGATCAGGTCGAAGAATTAGCCCTCCTGCTCCAGCCTCGTCAGGGTTACCCTTTGACGCTCCATTAAAGAACAATAAATATTGATTTTGGTCTCCAATCCACTATTGAAAGTTGTTCAATTCCATTATGAGAAGACAAGGCTTGGATTTAGAAATTAAGTATTTGACGCTGATAGCATGCGCTGGAACTAGACTTAGCTCGAGTTATTCTTTCTCTTGCTAGGCTCTAAAACCATATTCGTTCAAACAGGCCGATGTGTCCCGAATCCGGTGAATCGGACACGATTGCGCCAATTTGTGCCCATAAATCGGGACACGTCATGTCCGATTTGGACATGATCGAATCTGGATTGTGTCCCAATCAGACACATCGTGTCTCGATTTCTGGACACGAATCTAGAAAAAAGAGACCCGCACGGACATAAAAAGGCGAAAATTCATGTTCTTTTCATCATTTTCACTCATCTCTTTTGCAATAGGTGGTTATGGGTTTGCTGTGAGGAGTTTGGAGCAAGGAGGAAAGGGTATGGGAGTGTTTTCAAGGAGATTTAAGCAACAAGTATGTGCATTTCTTCTTATTTTTTTGCATTTGTATTACAACAATTTGCATATGAATTTCTTTTACAAATTTGTACATTTTTTGTTTATTTTTTTTACAGTATTCATGGCTTAATCAAGGGCAGCAGGTAAGGGGCAAAGGAAGGGGAAGAATATCCCCATTGGAGATGCGCCTCCTCCCCCAATTTCGTCAAATTTTGCTGCAAGTATTCCCTCTATTGCAAGTAATGTTGAGGGAAGACTTCCTCCTAAAGGTAACATTGAGAAATATCCCTTGTGGAAATATGTCACAAGAGAGGAAGGCCAAGCAGCAAGGTGAAGGGAGGAGGTAATGTGAATTGGAGATGCAACTTTTACCACAATACTTTCACAAGCACATATTTCTGTGTGAAAGGCCATTTGTTGGCTTTACCATGTTATGGAGTTGGAGCTTGTATAAAAGTTCCTTTACACAAGAGGAAAGAAATGGAAAAAGAATTCAATGTTGGTATGGAAAACGTGGCTACAAAATAAATAAAAAACCAAGAATGATGACCCCCTTCCATATTTTTAGGAAAGGCAGCAACAAATTCCCATTTGAGAGTTCTAGTGGGGGACAAGCAGCAAAAAGAAAGACAATTTCACTTGGTCCAATGGACAAGATTTTTCAAAGGAAGAAACGTGAAGAGCTTGATCTCACCATTGCCTTTTTCTTCTATCAAAACTTCATATCCTTTAATTTTGCACACTCACCTCTATTTATTGAGATCTGTCGAGCTCTAACTCAAGGGGCTCCATCATGGTATGTGCCTCCTGGTCCAGAGAAGCTTAGAACCACATTGCTGACGAAGGCAAAAAAATAGGTGCAAAAAATGCTTGAGCCTATTAAAGAATCATGGCCAACATCTGGGGTTAGCATTGTTTCTGATGGATGGACAGATCCATAACGAAACCCACTCATCAACTTCATGGTTTCTTCCTTGAATGGTCCAATTTTCTTGAAAGAAGTGGATACACTTGGAGAATACAAGGATGCACGATATATGGGTGAGTTGTTTATTAAAGTTATTGAAGATGTTGGTGTTGGTTCTTGTGTGCAAATAATTACAGATAATGCACATGTTTGCAGGATGTTGGCATGATTGTGGAAGCTAAATATCCACAATTGTTTTGGACACCTTGCATTGTCCATTAATTGAACTTAGCACTGAAATCCATTGCTTTTGATGCGCTTTCGATTGGTAACATTATTGAGGATGCACGACATATCCATAACTTTGTACAAAATCATACAAATGCCCTCACTGTCTACAAGGAGTACATCAATCTATCATTGTTGAAGATTGCAGATACACGGTTTGCCTCTTCATTCATCATGTTGAAGAGGTTGAAGGAGGTCAAGACCGCTCTTGGGGCCATGGTTATTTTAGAGTTTTGGTCTTTTTGGAGAAAGACAGATCAAGTAGCCTCTAAAAGAGTGAAGGACACAGTGCTAGATGATGATTGGTGGGAGAGGGTAGATCTACTTATTCAAATCATGGAACCTATCATTTATTTGCTTCGATTTATAGATACAGACCAACTCATCCTAGGAGAGGTTTATGAGGGATGGGATTCTATTATTGATTCTGTGAAGAGCCTTATTTTACAGAGTGAGTGCCCCAAGTATGAGACATCATGAGAGGCTTTCTGTGGTACTATATAGGATATTCTCGTCAGCAGATGGGACAAGAATTGCACACCTTTACATTGTTTGGCTCACTCATTGAACCCAAAATACTACAACCATGAGTGGCCGAATGGTGGACCTTCCCACAGATTCCCTCCTCACGTGGATGGTGAAATCTCACAAGGGAGAAAAGGTGCATTCAGGCGGGATTTTCAGGATAGAGCATTGCTTGATGACGTGGAGGATGCCTTTGCGGATTTTCCCACTGGCACTGGTCGATTTGCAGGATATGATGTGATTAGAGACATGAGGGCTAAGAAGTTCTATTCTTGGTGGAAAATCATGGGGCAAAAAGCCCTCCTCTACAGCAGTTAGCCATGAGGCTTATCTCTCAGGTGACTTCATCCTCTTATTGCGAGAGGAATTTGATCACATGTGGGAATTTGTATAATGTTAAGAAGAGCAGTCTTGAGCAGTCCAGGGCAGAGACAATCGTGTATGTGCACACCAACCTTCGTCTTATTTATAGGTAGAGGGAATACTGGTTGAAGGGAAAGACAATGATGTGAGATGTCTTCCTTGATGATATGGGTCTGGACAACAATATTGAGTTGGCATTGGCCAACATGGATCTCAATGATCCAGTGCTAGAGCCTGTTAGATTTTATGATGGTGATACTGTAGAGGGGTCATCCTCCACACCAGCAGATGCAGAGGCGACTTTGGATACAAGGGAGGAGGATGCACCAGAGGAGAGCACTGGTGACCATGATGATGAGGACAATGATGTTGGTTTTGATGATGACTATGAGGATTGATGACTCATAAGTCATGAGCTACCTACTACCTTGAGACTTGTATACTTGAACATGGTATACTTGAACATAGACCTGTACCTTGCTTGAACATGGTATACATTACTCTTACATCTATTCCAAATTCGTCGATCCAACTTTGACGTGGATACTGGAGCATATCCTTTCAACGCATTGACCGGCGAAGGCCAATGAGATTGGAGATTGGATGGGATATCAAGACAAAGCCATCCAATACAGGCCTTGTTTGCATTCCAAATGGATATATCCGTGAGCCTCTTAATCTTGTTAGCTTACATCAACGATACAAGGGATTCCATCTCCGCGTTGCCTGATGCTATCCCATGGACGAGATTTTGTCCTTCCATAAATAAGTGCGAGCACCATTACCATATTTCCACTCGAGCTTCTCCAAAATAATCGGGGCAACCTTTTGACATGGCTTCTAGATTTTTGAACCATAATCGGGCCAAGATTCCTCTTCAGGTCTTATCAACTGATTTTTATGGAAATATTTCCTGAGGAAGGCCAATTTCCACCATTCTGAGGAATCTGAGAGTAGTTGCCATATGATCTTTGCTCCCGAAGCTTTGTTCATTAACTCTGGATATTTGACTGTGAGACCACCATTTTCTTTGGGAAAGCACACAATCTTCCAATTAACCAAATGAAATTTGTTGTCGTAATTCCTCCGTGCATGCTAGAGAAATTTTCTGAGGAGGCTTCCAATTTGACTCAGTATTCCTTTGGGGGCCAGGAGACCCAAGAAAATGTAGATGGGTAAGGTTGATAATATAGAATTGATTAGAAATTCCTTACCTGCGATGTTTAATCATTGCATTCCCCACGATTGAATCCTATTTAGGATTTTACCCAACACATCTTCCTAGTCTTCCGCATTGGTTTCTCCCATAGAGATTGGGACACTGAGGTATTTGAAGGATCTGCACTCCCAGGTTGAGGAGAATCCCAAAAGCCTCTTAATCTCTGACAGCGTTACAACCAAGCAGTTCCATCCATAAACCTGAGACTTTTTCTCATTAATATTTCCTCTAGATAGGTCGAGATAAGTGCTTAATATCCGTTGGAACCTAATTGCAATGATATTTGACACTCCCCCAAGCAGCAGAGTGTCATCAACAAATTGAAAATGGTTGATGTTTTTGACATTGCAAGCGATGTTTAGTCCCACAATTTTCCCTCTTGCTTATCTTTTTCCAAATTTTGACTGAAGCTTTCCGCCAGTAAAATAAAGAGGAGTGGAGACGGAGGGCATCCTTGTTGTAGACCTATAGAAATGGAAAAAAAAGGAACTTGTCTCCCATTGACCAATGGAGCAATCCATGGATAACCTATGCAAACTTTGATCCAGCTTATAAAGCTTGTACTAAATCCCAATTTTTCCAACATTTAAAAGAGAAAGGAGTGCCTCACTTGATCGAAAGCATTTTCCATGTTGAGCTTGATGACCAACCCCACTTCACTAGTGTTCTTGCTCGAATGGATAGCTAATTGCACTAAAATGATATTAGCCAAAATATTCATGCTTCTCATAAACCCCCCTTGATTTTCATATAATCCTTGAGACAATGAATTTAATCTGGAGGTTATTATTTTCGTTAGAATCTAATAGGTTGAGTTACACAAAAATATGGGACGAAATCTTGAGAAATTGACTGGATTTGAATCTTTGGGGATGAGAGCAAGAAAAGTTGAGTCGGTGCCACCCCCAAATTTTTCTTTCCTCCAAGAATTGTTCATCATCCGCAATAGATATTTTTTAACCATGTTCCAAAACATCTTGTAGAAGCTAATGGAGAATATGTCTAGTCCACGGGATTTATCTGGCTCTAGAATCCAGATCGCTTCAAGGACCTCCTCCTCCTCTATATCTTGGATCAATGACTAATTATGGGCTTCAGAGTCTAGGGTGGGAAAAAACGATAGGAACTCTTGCACTTTGTCCATGCTGATCTTCAGTTTCCTAATGGAGAGACCGATAATGGTGATGGTCTTCCTATTTGATATCTTCATAATTATCAATTTATGGTTGCCCTTCAAGAGCAATTTTTACAGCCTTGTTTCTTAATTCCCTGAGTTTAGCTTTCTTGTGAAAGAATGATTAGTTTAGGTCACCCGCTTTAAGCCACAGGCTTCGGGATCTCAATTTCCATTGGGCCTCCTCCTACTGATTCAATATAAATATTTTCTTAGAAATCTCCTCTTTTTCGATGTGTGATGTCTCCACTATGAAATTTTCTATCGCTTGTTGGTGTTGCTCCAGCTGCTTTATTATTTCATCTCGTTTTTGGCCCGGAGGGCGATAAGACTCCCTCAACCATTTCTTTAATGCATGCTTGACATTTTTCAATTTAGTTTCCCAAACATAAAATGGGGATCCCACGGCAGGTATCCTCCAAGCATTTTGAATTATATCAATAACCCTGTCTTCTTGTGTCTAGACTAGGTTAAATCTAAAGGGAAAGAGGCCCAGGTCTCGCTTGATATCAATTAGATGGGCCTATGGTCTGAGATTCTGCTGAAAAGAATACATGAGGAGCATTCTAAGCTAGATGTTAGCTAATTTCTATGGATTAAAAACTCATCAATCCTCGCTACAATCATTACAACAAAACCTTGTGATCAACATCCAATTTTGCTTCCTTTTTTGCGCCTAGAGCCCATTTTTGGTGCTATTTGCGTCCATTTATTAAATATGGTGCAAAACGTGATGCAAAAATTGCATCGAGTTTTGCACCAAGTCTTACACCAGGTTTTGTACAAAGTTTTGCGCCATCCTTTGCACCAAGATTTGTACTAGATTTTGCTTCAAGTTTGGCACCTAATTTTGTTTCACCTACTTTTGCATCTCTATTGTATCCACTTTTTTGCACCTATGTTTGCATCTTCTTTTGCTTTGTTTTTTGCATCCATTTTTGCATCCCCCTTTGCGTCAAGGTTTGTGCCTAGTTTTGCATCTATTTTTTCATCTACTTTTGTTGCATCCACTTTTGCATCTTGTTATGCATCCACATTTGCATCTTCTATTGCATCCATTATTGTGTCCACTCTTGCACCCACTTTTGTTGTGCCACAATTTACGCCTAGTTTGGCACCTACCTTTGCACCCACTTTTGCTTCTAATTTTGCATCCACGTTCACATCCCCATTTGCGTCTAAGTTTTCATTTAATTTTGCATCTATTTTTGCATCCTTTTTTTTTATCCAATTTTGCATCAAATTTTGCATCTTGTTTTGTATCTACTTTTGCATCAAATTATGTTTCATCCATTTTTATATCAAATTTTGCATCCACTGTTGCACCCATGTTTACATCCACTTTTGCATCCTTTTTTCATCTCCTTCTGCATCAAACTTTGCTTTATTTTCGCATCTATATTTACATCCACTTTTGTTGTGCCACAATTTGCGCCATGTTTTGCATCTATTATTGTACCCACATTTTCTTCCACTCTTGCATCCACATTTCCATCCTCTTTTGCATCAAATATTGCATCTTTTTTTTGCATCCACTTTCGTGTCAGGTTTATGCATCAAGTTTCGTGTCTTGTTTTGTATCTACTTTTGCATTTGCTTCTGTTGCATCCATTTTTTCATCCAATTTTGCGTCCACATTTGCACCCATGTTTACGTCCACTTTTTCATCCTTTTTTGCATCTTGTTTTGCATCCTTTTTTTCTCTACTATTTCATCCACTTTTGCATCTAATTTTGTTGTGCCACAATTTGTGCCATGTTTTGAACCTACCATTGCACCCACATTTGGTTCTATGTTTGCATCCACATTTGCATCATATTTTGTGTCCAAGTTTGCATCGAATATTGTGTATGTTTTTCATCCCATTTTGCATCCACTTTTACGTCAAGTTTTGCATCAGGTTTTGCATCTCATTTTACATCTACTTTTGCACCTACTTCTATTGCATCCACTTTTGCATCTAATTTTGTGTCCATTACTACACTCATGTTTGCGTCCATGTTTATATCCTTTTTTGTATCTTATTTTGCATCCAATTTTGCCTCCTTTTTGCATCCAAGTTTATGTCCTTTTCTACATCCTTTGTTGCATCCATTTTTGTTTCACCACAATTTGCGTCAAGTTTTGCACCTACTATTGTACCCATGTTTGATTCCACTTTTTCACTCGCGTTTGCATCATATTTTGTGTCCAAGTTTGTATTGACTATTGCATATTTTTTTTGCATGCACTTTTGTGTCAGGTTTTGCATCTTGTTTTGCATCTACTTCTATTGAATCCACTTTTGCAACCAATTTTACATCCATTGTTTGCACATGCACAGTCTATTGTTATGGTCATTGCTATTTTTTTCTTAGGGTTTGATCTGAAGTGTGTATATCTCCTTTCTTTGTAGAGTTTTAAAGGGCACAGATAGGAGCATACATGAGAAGAAAAACAATGGAACAAGTTGGGGTGGTTCTATTAACCAGGTTTATGTTGTAGCTGATCATCGCGGTAGGTAGGGTTCTGCAACCAATCTACAACAAGGTTTTGAAGACAAGGTATTCTCCTTCTCAGCCACCTTAGTATTCTCCTCCTTTCCAACATGATCTTGGATTAGCTGCTAATTAGGACCGTGGTTCAAACCTAGCCTCCCATCATCAAACACCATTTGGTCACCAGTTTATTGCCCCATTGTTGCAAATAGTGAAACTAGTGTCAAGTTCAGGATGGGTCATGGCAGCTCAACAATATGTAGTTAGTATATCTAATGGGCATGCCTTTTTATATGCTATGATAGCTTCAAATGCCTAGGATACTCCCCGAGAAACAAATTCATCAAGAGATGAATTGGCTAGAAATGATAATGTATTGGATCCACCTTTGTTTGCATAGATAATTCCGTCAAGATTCTCTCAGGCTAGTGCATTTGACAAAATAGTGCATTTGACAAAATTTCATCTTGCAGATGGAGGTCTAAATGACCTTCAGGTGTTGAACATAATTCTGAGCAATTTAGAAACTATCATCAACGTTTAGATTCATTGCACAAAACTAGAAAAGTTGGATTGGATTCTGGAAATTTTACCTATGGGATTAGTGAGCGTAATAACATTCACTAATGAGCTAAAACCCCAACTAATGTAGAGAAAAAATTCTAAAATGAAAAAGAGAAGTATATTTTTGATGATTGCAGAATAAATCATTACAAGGACACTTTTCCAGATACTGTCAGAGATTTGTCAACTAGTCTGGCATGGAATAATGCAGCTGAACCTTGTCTTAGAAATAAAGACGACGACAGATTTGTCTTTGCAGAAACTAGTAGAGAAAATTATGGAGAGTTTGCACATGAAAAGATTGGTCATAATGTAGAATACTCTGGCTATGGGGATGTTAGCAGGAATAATGTTGAAGGGCTTGCAGACATGGATAAGAATGAAAAAACCTTTCTTACAAACATATTCACAAGAAAATGTCTCTTGTATCTGACATTATGGAAGGTAATCATGTTAAAAATCACCTCAAAGGGAGGACCTCACTATCCCCTCAAGATGAAAATGGTTTTGAAGCTACTTGGTATTACTATAATCACTGCAACAACAAAAAGTCATTGGTGAGGGTCATGCCTGTGATGGACCTTTAAGGTCCGTCACCAATATCACATATGGTGACAGTCCTTTAAAAAGTGTTATTGTAAGTGCATATAGTGATGTTCCTTTGAGGTTTGTCACCAAAGCCATTTTCAATGACACTTTTGGTGAGGGTCATTAAAGGCCCATCACTAATTCTCTCTTTGGTGACACTTCTAGTGATGATATTTTATTGACCCTCACCAATGCTCTTTTCGGGTACTTTTAACAACGGTCAAAAAATGTTTGTCATCATTGAATTCAAACCTATTAAAACTTTCAAGCAACAGTTCTGCCTCTTTCACTTTCAGTTCAAGGAATTGCTTGGATGATCAATTTGAGTCCTTTTTTTGTTTTTCTTAATTCCCATATTTAATCTAACCTTGAAATTAGAAACTGAAGATCAAATGGTCCCCTTCTGTTTTATTTATTTTCCACATTTATGCTAACCTTCAAAGTTTAAATTGAAGATCAAAGCTTCTATTCAAGCTTCATTTGATTTTGCCTCCACTAAGCCAATCTATTAGTTTTGAAGGTCATGCTAATTTTCATTCATGATAGCTCCTATTTTCTTAATAATTTTGGATTTCCCTTTGTCAATAATCAATTGTAGCTCACCTACCAAAACCCAATTGATTATGGGGTTCCAAGCTTCCCCTTCCTTTGAACTTTGGTGTATCCTTTGTGTTATACATGTGTCTACTCTTTGTAGGTGGAAGTCTTATCCTAGCACAAAGGGGGTCCAATTTGGTTTGTTTTTGTGCTTTTTAAACCAATGGTTTCTCGACCTATTAAGTATTTAAACAAAAATATTGATGTAAGGAACGGAATTGTGCATTTTTTAATGGCTCTTGAGATTATCTTTTTTGGGGTAGTTTAAATGATAGACTTGACTTATTTGGAAAATTACAGTTTGGAATATGTACTTGTTTTTTGACATGTAGGGAAGGTTAGTTATAGTGAAACTTGCAGTTGAGGGCCAGAAGGAGAAGGCTGATTCACAACCTATACCATCCTCTCAAGTACAATTGGGACCACGGGTACAATTAGGTTATGCAACAATGAACCCAAACTTTCCATCATATCCAAGGTCACAACTACCTCCTCTTACTCCACAAACATATCCTACATGACTACCTTCATATGCTCCACAATCTTCTTATGTTACACAACCTTTATATGGACCTACAATTGTAGGACAACCTACATATACAGAGCTATGTGTTGGTCATGGAGTTGTAGCACCAACGCAGTACAACCCCCACTATAACTAATATACAACCTTTCAACTTCCACAATCTAACCAACCTGGATTGCCTAGAATAGGTACCACAACTGCACCTATCCCTCCATACTATGGTACCTCATGAAGTGATTCTTGAAGACATGACGATCAAAGATTTTCCTCCTTATCGAGGATTAAGAAAGTTAATTATGGTCTTAGTACTTGAAGTTCCCATTTTACTAGAGAAATAATTGAAGCTCTATTTTAATTTTTGGCGCTTTAGAAGTGTCATTTTTTGGAGGTATGTATATTTGGGAAGCCCATGCTAGTCCCATGCACAAGATCTCGTCTACTCCATATGTTCAATTTTTAATACCGAATTTACTTGTCCTCTAGGATTTTGAATCTTTATAGTTAAGTTATAATGTCCATTTTTTTCCTTTATATATTGGAATTCTATATTAATTTTTGGGGGATTATGAATAGTTACATTCCAAAGGTATGTATATTCATGGAGCTCATGTGAGAACTGTGCACTGAATTTCGTGTTGGCATCGTGTATAACTCAAAATTGAACGTAACATTAGACACAAAATGGGATGCAAAGGTGAATACAACACAGGCTCAACATAGGATGAAAATCTAGATGAAAATTTGGATGCTCAAAAAGATGCACACCTTGATGTGATAAATGGTGTTAATAACGATGCAAAATTGGATACAACTAATGATGCAAAATATGGTGCAAAAAAGGGAGAAAAATCAAAAGCAAAAGTGGATGTAAAAATTGGTGCAAAACAAGATTAAAAAATGGGCACAAAATTGGATGCAAAAAAAGGTTCAAAAAAATGTACAAAATTAGAAGAAAAATTTGGCGTAACACTAGATGCAAAAAATGGTGCTAAATTGAATGCAAAAGGTGGTGTAAAACCTTATGCAAATGATTACGCAAAACTAGAAGAAAAGAATGGCACAAAATTGGAAGCAAAAAAACGACACAAAAACATATGCAAAAATTGGCGCAAAACTAGAAGCAAAACCTATCATAAAACTAGATGTAAATCCTGGTGCAAAATTGGAAGTAAAAGTTTTCGTAAAACAAGGTGAAAAACTAGATGCAGAAAGTGGTGCAAAATTAAACAAAAAAAACATGATGCAAAAAAGGATGCAAAACTTGGTGTAAAAAAAGATGCAAAATATGGCACCAAAAAAGGACGCTTTAAAAATTGTACAATAGAGTCACATTTAGCGTCAAGATTCCCATCCCAATTGGAAAAAAAATGCACTAAAATCTGGCACTAAATCTAGTGCAAATTGCCTGTTTTGTTGTAATGAATATGACTATCTCTAGAGTGCATATTGCACCATGTGAATTTTCCAAACTTAGGGAAAATATCCACAATTTCCCATTGTGAGATTAAATCCTCCATCTGCTCTCGATATGGGTCATGTACTAATCCACCTCCCCTCTTTTCTAACGATCTAAGCATTGTATTTAAATGCCCTCTAAAATCTTATTGAGTGCTAGTCTCAGGCCTTAAAAATTTGAAGAATTTCCAAAAATTTTATTTCTCCATGTATTGCACTACCCCCTACACACATATTACAGGAACTCAATCTCTAGTATCCCTCCTCTCCAAGAGAGTCACTATCTAAAAAGGAGTTTGCATACTATCAACTAAGGAAAAATAAGAATCGGACCAAAATATACCTATTCCTCCTGAGGCTCCATTTGAATCTTGCGCAATCCCTGAGCTTTGTCTCTAGAATGATCTCGCAACTTGGAGTACTTATTTACCTTCTTTCTTCATTTATATGATGAAAAATATCCATGGTTTTTCAAGAACTACCATATATTTTATGGCTAGGGATTACCGGGGTTATCCATACCCCTTATATTCCATGATAATGCTTTCACTGATTCTTAGAGGGGATTTGTTGAGATTCACCTCCCACTTATGGGTTTTCTGAACCTTTACTATATTTGGATTTCATAACTTCTGATATAATGGGTTGGTTACCAAGTTTTTTATTTTGCTTTGCTTCACACTCTCTTACTATTTTTTTAATGACCTCCCTTTCTTTTTATTGGTTTCAGTTTCCTGGCTTCTTCCTTCATCTACCCATATTAGATTATGTGCCATATTATGAGTTTTCATGCTTGTCACTACTTGACTTCCTCCTGTAGAAATTACCGCACCCTGAGAGGGTCCCTCATTTTGTTCAGATTTATCCTATTTTTGAATCCCCTTATCTTCAAGGTTCAAATTTCCTTTGTTTTCTTGTTTTTCACCAACCCCTGCTCGGAGGTTTTGTAGATTCATCCCTAAATTACCTTGATCTAGAGACTAGTTCTCTAGCTCATGTTCAGTCTCTTCTAGATCTTACAAAGCTTCATAAGGATTTAAGGAGGAAGACGGACCTGCGTTATTTCTAGGATTCTGATGTTTCCCTCCTGCCAATTTCCCTTTATTCCCACCACACCTTTGAGTTTGCCATTGTTCTTCATGCTCCACATCGGGGTCAGGTCCTTTACTGATGGGGGATTTTTCACAACTTGAGCAAAATTACCATATTCATGGTAATGTCTGCACTAAAAGGGAATTTTCTCATAAAATAGGGTTTGACAGTGGGTCCAATCCCCTAGGGTAAGATTGTTCTTTGAGGGCAAGCCCTTCTCCAAATCCACTTTGACATATATCTTCACGCAGCAAACTGATATCCCTTTGGCTCAACCCGATCAAGATAATGCTTGACCCCATTACCTACGACATAGAGGCAATCGTCACTCTAACAGGAGAGAGGAAAGCGGGGGAGTTTTACCCAAACTAGGATTTTTCGTCAAAATGTCTTCATCTATATTAGAGTCTAAAGTCCACTTATTGAGATACATACCTTTGGATCCAAAGAAATAGGGCCCGTTTCGAAATATCGTGTCTCTATATTCTTTGATTTCAAACAAGAATTCAAAGAAACCATTCTCACAGGCATACAATCAGATTTGGCCCTTTATCTTGTCTCTCCAAGTTTTTTCGATCCAGACCTCTATTGATCGAGGGGAAGACCATATACCAGTAAAATTTCCAACCAACGTTCACTCTGAAAAATCCAAAGAGGTTTTTTTAACTCCATTCGGCAAGGCTATAAATGGTATCACTTCAGCTTGCTTGACAAATTTTGTCTGAGAAGATTTTTTTTCCGGTCGATTCGCAATATCAACTACCAACGCTTTGAATGTTACAGTCTCTTCTTCGATAGTAGGAGAAGGAGGGGAAGTAACCCCTTCCGTGGCGACAATGGAGAGTTTGCAGATCAGTTATGGTTGCAGCACCACCAATCTCCTCAGAGCTAGAAAAAATCTCTTTTACTTTGATCTAATATAGTTCAAGTTATTTCAAGTAGTGATTCCATCATTCTATAATCAATATTTGAAATAACTTGGACTAGTTATTGAAGCCACTTATCAATTACATAAAGGAACTGGATTGAATCTATCCTTCCTTTTCTCTCTAGGGATTCAGTCCATTTATGGCTCCAACCATCCATAGTTGTGTAACCCTATTCCTAATAGATTAACCCCCAAATAACAGTCCCAAACTACAAAAAATCCTAAATAACCCAAAATTGTTGATTTCTCACCCTATGAAGACTTATTCATTCCAATATGCAAATATATTGCAAATATGGTCCAACTAACTAATACCCAAGTTTCTTTTGGATCCCAACACGAATAATATTCACATGCTTCATTGGCCCATATTACTTCAGAAAGAGTACCTATGGTTGAAAGAGAAAAATCGAGACCAATCACACAATAACTTTGATGATCTAATTGTTTAACTAATTGTCATTTACGATAATTCATTGATGAAAAATCAAGTGTATTGCAAATCACCTTTTTTTATGCTAGTTTATGTGAGCCTTGAGATGACTGACATGACTAGCCTTGAGTAGTTGTGACCTAGGGGCATCTAAACCGTCAAAATCACCTGGGGATCACACCTAGCTTTGGCCACATTGACCCTTAGCATGGTTGGATTTTTTCCCATAGAGTTCTGAATTGGTGACCTTTACACCATGGAGTGCCTTAATAGATCACCTTGTCACTATCTTTTCTACGCCCTGTGGGTGTATTGCAAATCATTTTTTTGCTTTTCATTGAATAAAAAAATTTCATCGGGGAGGATGGATGAGGAAAATAAATTGTCCATCACATCGGAAAAAACATGTCTATTTACTCTATACATAATCATTAGAAGAGCTATTGATGCTAGGGATCCATATAAAAGGGTTATAGCTAAACAATAGCATACTTACATGCATCATTGACCAATGGGATTGTGGTGTGGGTGCTACCATTCTAGATCTTTGCATTTTGATTATTCCTTGGAAATTTAAAATGAATTGAATAATGTACAAAGAGAATTCTACAAAAAACCCAATAATTGCAACGAAAAAGCCAAGATATATCCAACATCAAAAATCACATATATGCCTAGAATATATCTTATGAATAAGCACATTTGTAGCTTAACTCCATCAAAACATGGCATATCTATCTATCTTTAGAAATCCCATAATTGAATTAAAAGGATATGCTTGATATTGAAATTGGCCTTAGATATTGGAGAGATTAGAGGAATTCTATTCAAAATGCATTACAGAGTCTTCAACATGACATTGTGCCACAATGTGGCAAGTAACAAAAAAACTTGCAAAACACCATCACCTACCCTCATTTGGTCCACAATATGTTTTTTTTTCCCTCTAGAGGATGTATTGAAGTCCCTTGAAGATGAAATTCAAAAGAAGATACAAGAGCTTCCCTTAATTCTAAGAATCAACCAAGCATGTGTGCAAAGTTATGTTGAATACCTAACAAGGGATGTTACATTAATTAAGACCTACTTGTCAAAGTTGGATAAGTTTGAAAGACTAATAGATTAAATATAGTTTCTTTCAAGGCTCATTTTTAATTACATCATTTTTCTCAAAATGATATTGTTGAGAAAACTTTTGTGGCGTGGAAAGTTTATATTGAGAAATATAGAAAAGAAATGAAGCAAAGGTCCACAAGTTGCATGGAGGATATCAATAGTTGGGGGAGATAAATTGTTTCAAACCCCATACTCTTTATATAAGTAAAATGAATTCTCAAGAGAAAAGATTTTTTTTTCTTCACACTATAAACTAATTTCAATATAATTGAGAAACCAAAATTGCCTAATTTTTGAAGATTTGTTTTGGCATTTGTTATTGTATGGGACCATTCCTTTACTTTCTCATGTTGGAATGATTGTAAGAAAGTGTACTTATGTCGTAGAGTTTTCTTGTGCATCTATAATTTATTCTTAATGTTTTTATTTAGTGGTTTCTAACATATGAATGTGAAACTATGATTTGTAATGAAATACATGCTTATCTTATTTCATTATTGGTTATTCAAATATTTCTATCATTAACATCCAATAAACTATCTTCTATTTGAATGGAAATCATAACTATTGGTTTCATATCCATTCATTTCTCTTAAAATATTAGCTAAATGTTTTTATCCTTAAGGTAGCATCTTGTTTTATATTTAGAATTGCATATAGAACCGAAAATTTAATAGCTTAATGCAAAACCTAGTATTGGTAGTTGGGACATTAAACCAAAGGATTTTACTAGCTCACATAGAGAGAAGGATAATTGTACCTTAGCTTTGGTGCACTCCCTTAGTTTGATGATAGAAATTTGTTTCTGTAATATGAAGTTGATCCTCTTTAAGTTACTTCCTTATTGAAATTCTCTACAACTCTTATTGTAACACCTTTGCTTACTAGTACAATTAATGCTCCAATTCCCTTTATCTTGGGCACCTATATCCTCTTAGATATGGCCTTGTGCTTATTAGGGAGAAGCTCAATATGGATCTTTTAAAACATCATCCCAATGTCCAATAATCTAGAAATGATTTGATTAATTCTTTTGGTTTGAAGAGGAAAAATTCTTCACATACCTCCTTGACATGCCCTTGTGCTTATTATCTTCATTGATTATATTCCAATTATTGGGAAATGCTTAAATTCTTATGTAAACTCCTTATTTTCCTCCTCAAATCTTGCATAGATTTACAACATCAGTTATTTGTTATCTTCTATTTGTTCATATTTTGTGGCATGCTCTTTGATTGGATTCAATTGGCATCCTCCTTAACCTCTTAGGAACTAATCTTGGTGGTGTTGATACCTATCTTAGCTATATTTTGTTATGAGATAACATACATTCTCTAACCATGGGAAGTAAATCAACATCGGGTTTCACTTAATCATTCACCCATTGTTACCTTTCCACCTAAATACCATATACCTACTTGTAATGGCATGGGTTCTAACTTAATTAGATACCTTATTCCTTGACCATTTTTGCTAAGGCCTCGAACATTAAAAACCAATTATGAACCAAATCCTTTCGAGTGTATCTCAAAACTAAAATATTCATTCATTGATTCAAATTGAATAAAGGCCTAAGCAGAAGTGCTTACCATGCTACATTTGTAGTGGATACAAACCTATCGAGAATTTGATATTTGTTTTCCTTGTTCTTCATCTCTTCAATTTCTTATTGCAACTTAGCCAAGGTTTCTTCTTTGTTTGTCACTTTGTGGCACATCCATCGATGGGCTCTCTTTCCTTCCAATTGATTTATGTTTTAGATGTTGATCCTCTTTAAGTTACTTCCTTATTGAAATTCTCTACAACTCTTATTGTAACACCTTTGCTTACTAGTACAATTAATGCTCCAATTCCCTTTATCTTGGGCACCTATATCCTCTTAGATATGGCCTTGTGCTTATTAGGGAGAAGCTCAATATGGATCTTTTAAAACATCATCCCAATGTCCAATAATCTAGAAATGATTTGATTAATTCTTTTGGTTTGAAGAGGAAAAATTCTTCACATACCTCCTTGACATGCCCTTGTGCTTATTATCTTCATTGATTATATTCCAATTATTGGGAAATGCTTAAATTCTTATGTAAACTCCTTATTTTCCTCCTCAAATCTTGCATAGATTTACAACATCAGTTATTTGTTATCTTCTATTTGTTCATATTTTGTGGCATGCTCTTTGATTGGATTCAATTGGCATCCTCCTTAACCTCTTAGGAACTAATCTTGGCGGTGTTGATACCTATCTTAGCTATATTTTGTTATGAGATAACATACATTCTCTAACCATGGGAAGTAAATCAACATCGGGTTTCACTTAATCATTCACCCATTGTTACCTTTCCACCTAAATACCATATACCTACTTGTAATGGCATGGGTTCTAACTTAATTAGATACCTTATTCCTTGACCATTTTTGCTAAGGCCTCGAACATTAAAAACCAATTATGAACCAAATCCTTTCGAGTGTATCTCAAAACTAAAATATTCATTCATTGATTCAAATTGAATAAAGGCCTAAGCAGAAGTGCTTACCATGCTACATTTGTAGTGGATACAAACCTATCGAGAATTTGATATTTGTTTTCCTTGTTCTTCATCTCTTCAATTTCTTATTGCAACTTAGCCAAGGTTTCTTCTTTGTTTGTCACTTTGTGGCACATCCATCGATGGGCTCTCTTTCCTTCCAATTGATTTATGTTTTAGATGTAGACTTATCCATATTTTTGGAGGTGATATATAGGTTCCCTCAACTACTCCGTGGGTTTATGAAGGAGTTTATGTTGGTTACTTCATTTGAAAATATTTGTTCTCCTCTTTTGTGGGTTGCAACATTGTTCACATTATTTGGTTATTTTCATGAATCTATTGATTAAAAACTTTAGCTTCTTGAAGTCTTTGTCTTTTCAATGCTTTACCCATGGTTGAAGTAAGACAACTATTCTAGTTCTAAAGAAAACAACTTTAGATTTTGTGCGTTCAACCCATGCTACTACATGCACACTATCCAACAAGGACTTAAATAGTTTTAACATGAAAAGGGTCCCAAAATTAATTGCCCCTTGTCTTTTCATAGCCTCGCGTTCATGCCTTTTAGGATGGTCAAGCTTTCAAACCACCTTTTTTCATATAAACCAAAAGAAAGGACTATAGGTTTCCATTTTGTAACACTACATGATAAAATATCCCTCTAAAATTTGGTGGGAAGATGAGGACATGTTACATATAGATGTGGTCAAAATCTCACCACCAATGGACATAGTATGGCCAACTTATGGCCAAACTACATTTTAAAAGTTTTGCCAATTTATTTGGTAAATGGAGGAATCTTTGGGTGATTTTTTGTGGGGACCTATGTACATGTATTAGCCCAACACAACCAAAATTTCATCTAAGTATGACTTCAAATGACAAATATATGTTAAAAATAAAATTGTTTTATTGTATTTCTTCAATGGTTACTAGCTTGTCATTCAAAATTTTAGTAGTTTTATTTACTAGGTTCTTTTTAGACTAGTTGAGTCCCTCTATTCATACATCACTTTTCTATTTTAATGTCCATGGCATCATTTCTATGTTTCTTTCTTTCCAATTCCATCGCTTCTATGTTTGGTTCAATATCTAAACATTCACTTGGTGATCAAGATTGTGACCATTTACATATATAACAATATTACTTCTTGTATTGGACAATCTCTCATAAAATATTCCCATACATTATAAATTTTGCACCATAATATTAGTGTACCTCTACTATCGTATTTATTTATGGTCTTTGAACACCTAGTTTTATTTGGATTAATCTTAAATTCTCATATCCTTCATTGTTTGGCTATGTTTACATTATTACATGTATTGGTTGATCTACAACACATCTATTTAAACCCCAAGTTTTAAAATATGTAATTAAGGCTAATAATGTTAGATTGGCCAACATGGGTATTTTGACAGACTTCATTTGATGTAAATATTGATTCAATATATTGCTAAAGATGAAGAAGAGAGACACCAATGTGGATCTCTATAACCAAGGCAAGAAGTTGTAAGGGGGATTCAAAAAAAATTCTATCTTACCTAAATTAAATGTACTAATTTTTCATTTTTTATTTGAACCACCCAACTACCAGCATGTATGGGGAAAGAATGGGAGTGGTATTGATTTGGTCTAGGAGTATGGGCCACTTACCCATTTTGGGGACTTCCGATTAACCATGCAACCAGAGGAGGGACCCAAAAAATTCTCATGTTGGGAGTGTGTGTGGGGTAGAGAAAAGGATAGAAACAAGTAGTGGAGGGGAGAATGTGTGAGAGAGACAGATAAGTGCATGGTAGTGAACTACAAGAAAATGTGAGTAGAAACTAGAGCCACATGCAGGGCTGAAAATGTGACTTTGATTGAGGGTGATAGAGAACCTTATAAGTCACAACATACCTATATGGAGTTTGTGAACTTACTTAATTAGACAAGGAAAATAATGTGGAAGCCTTGAGGCTAAGCTAGAGGCCAGAAGATTTGTCCAGATAGTTGGTCTTAATTTAGAAAGTAAGGCACCGAGAAAAGGAAAGGACGACACTGTGAGATCAATGAAGGTCTCCCTTTATGCCATGCAGGCCCATAGCGGCCATATTATGAATGTTAACATGACTAGGCTCAACAGTTGGAAGGTTGAGTGTTGATTTCTTATATGTAGAACCCCGAGAGAAGCTTCCTATTAAGACATCAAATGTGGGTCAAGGGTGGTCAGTTGAGAGAAATATGCAATGAGGATGTGCCTATGGTTGGGTGCAGAGTTGATATCACTTCTCCATTTTCCAACAAGCTACTATGAATTAGATAAGTGTATAGACCGCTTTACATTATAAAATGAGATTGGTGTTTAGTGTTTTATGAGTAGTGTTGAGCTCGACTTTGATCTCAAGTGTGAATGGTGAAATGTTGCCTCTAGAAGGGGATCAAATATAAATATGTAAATGAAATTTATTCTTTTAACATGATTAATGCTTGGAATATTAATGTTTTATGGTGAAGACTCAATTGGGAAAGTCTTCATTGAATATCTGAAACAACTAATTAACTTTCAATCACCAATGAACCCATGAAGC
Source organism: Pinus tabuliformis (assembly GCA_031772625.1). Taxonomy (NCBI): domain Eukaryota; kingdom Viridiplantae; phylum Streptophyta; class Pinopsida; order Pinales; family Pinaceae; genus Pinus; species Pinus tabuliformis. Next base: position 825,760,665 of record CM062817.1, read on the forward strand.
CTATAAAATTTGTTATAAAACTGAATTGGGGTCTTTAGAGCCTTTTAAATTAATTTATTATAAATATGTTTGTTTGGATAGCCATGGAACATAGCTCTTGATCATACTAGTTATTCTAAATTCCTTGGGTTGTCATAAAGTTTAAGAGCCCTTTTTGGATTGTCTTTAGACATTTTGGATGGTTTATTTTGTGTTCTCTTTCACCTAGATATAATCCTAAATATCGCTAGTTTGAAATGTCTTAAGGCCTCTCAAAAATATTGGGAGAAGTTAGTGTCTATTATGGTTTGTGTCAAGGATTAATAATTCTCATTGTCGTATGATTTCTCTTTACTTCTATTTTCCTTTCTGGCTATGTGGTCAAGAATGGAGAAACAAATTTACACATGTATGAATGCAAGACAAATCTAAAGCCTAAAGTAGATAATTAGGCTTAAACTCACATCAAATATCTAATTGGAAGAATTTATCAAATTTGATGTATTCTACATATAAATATTTTAAGTTGTAATTATACCAATTTAAGCATAAAGACACGATAATTAGGCTTAAACTCACATGAACTATATAATTGAAAGAGTTTATCAATTTTGATGCATTCCTCATGGAAATATTTGAAGTGGTAATTATACCAATTTAAGCATAAAAAATGTTAATACATTCTCCCTCATTTGGTGGAAATCTTGTCTTTTTCCCCTATATTTTGGGTGGGAAAGAGTTACTCATTGTGGGAAAGAAGGTAGTATGACCAAATGTAATTTTAATGTTTTTTCTTAGTAAAGATTAGTATGGAATTTCCACTTACAAAATAAACTTTTGTTTTCTCCTTTACTTGAAACAAGATTTAATTACTTTGCCCAGCTAGGTTGGATACAATGGTGTAAAGTGAGGATTTTTTCACCATTGGGCAAGGTTCAATTCCCATGAGGGATTCCTTGGAGCGATGGGGGCAACTTGAGTTAGTGGTAGAAGGTGTGGTTGCACCTAGAGAGACCATATTAAAATATTTTGTGACTCAAGCACACATAAGTGGATCAAATCCCTTTCCCATGTCCTCCTTAAAAACAATCCCAAAGGGGTTGGATCCAATGGTAGAAAGCAAGGATTTTTTCACAATTGGGCAAGGTTTAATTTCCACGAGGGATTTCCCTGGAGCCATGGAAGAACCTTGACATAGTGGTAAAATGTGTGGTTACACCCAAAGAAACCATATTAAATGGTTTTGTGACCAATGCACACATAAGTGGATCAAATCCACCCTTGTGTACTCCTTTATTTATGCCCAAAGGTGTTGGATCCAATGGTGGAAAGTGAGGAGTTTTCATCATTGGGGAAGGTTCAATTCCCATGAGGGATTCCCTATTGGAGCAACTTTAGGTAGTGGTTGAACATGTGGTTGAACCCAGTGAGACCATAATAAATGGTTTCATGACCCAAGCACACACAAGTGGATCAAATCCCATCCCCATATCCTGCTTTTTAAAGTGAAATTCCAAAATGGTTCTATCCAATGGTGGAAAGCGAGGATACTTTCACCATTGGGAAAGGTTCAGTTCCCATGAGGGATTTCCTCGAGCCATGGGGGCACCTTGAGGTAGTGGTCGAACATGTGGTTACACTAAGAGAGACCATATTAAATGGTTTCGTGACCCGTGCACACATAAGTGGATCAAATCGCACCCCCATGTCCTCCTTTTGAAATCCTAAAGCGATTGGATCCAATGGTGGAAAGTGAGGATTTTTTCACCATTGGGCAAGTTTCAATTCCCATGAAGGCTTCCCTGTTTTGAAATTTGGTAGCTATGAAGGTATTTATGGTTGGAAAATCCCTTAGGGCTTTCTAATTTGGTTATTGGGCTTTGCACTTAAGGTGTGGGTGTTTGTTGGGGTTTTCCCCCAAGGAAAAACATTTAATATTTTTTATATTGAACTTAAATGAGTCAATTTAAGAAATGGAAGGTTGGATCAGGAATATGAAGGGTTAGATGGGATCTAAAGAGTCGTGACAGTTCAGGAGTCGTACCCCTCCGCATGGCCTTGCAACAACTATAAATACACCACTGTGTTGGACAAATTTGGGACCAAATTCAGGGTTTTGATTCTAAAGAGGCCACAAGCATAAAGAGGAGTTCGAGCTCCAATTTCAGGGTTGTTTGGTCTAGCCACAACTAAGAAAGGTGAACCTAGGAAGGAGGTCGTAACAGGAGAGGTTGGTTGCAGGCCTATAACATAACCACATGCAAAAAGAAAATGTTGTAGGACCTAAGCGTTGGCCCTTAGCCTAAGGAGAACTTTGTAGACTAAAGGTGGCCTAGAAAAGGAAAACTGAGGGCTTAAGGAGTTGGTTGTATGCATGTCCAAGCTGTGCACAACTAGAGAATCCTGACTGAAGGTGAAACATGAGCCTGCATAAAGAAGGAAAGGAACGTGGCCTGTGGAGTGCTACACCAAGGTGGTATATGGTTGTTTGGGTGCAACAAGGACTGTTATGTGAGAAGGGCATGACAGGAGGGATACCAAGTCACCAGGGAGCAGTCCAAAGATGGTTGAAGGTTGTTAAGGGCACAACATCTAGTGCATGAGTGAAAAACAACCTAAACATAACTAGGCAACTGAGGAAGGAGGGCCATTGGGCCTAGGAAAGGTGCCAAAGTAACCTAGCAAAAGGGATGACCTGCGCAAGGTGTGCAATGTCGTAAGCCTAAATAGTTTGAAGAGACAAAACAACTGTAATTTATTATTGATGTATTTGGTCTTTACAAAGGATTTTAAAGGGACACTTTCCTTGGTACAAGAGCCCTAAGTTTTCTCATTAAAGGAGTAATAAGACATAAGTTTTTGGAATTAAATTATGTGTACAGTGCATGATTTAATTGTTGGTATATTTCCACTGTGCAAAAGTTTTTAAAGTTAGGAATTTCAATGTGTTTGTGTTTTCTAGCTAAATTATATACCATACCTGGGGTGCATGGAATTTTTAACATGGTATCAAAGCTAATTTGAAGACCAATTGGATATAAGATGTTCATAGATGCTAGCTCTAAGAGGGAGCTATGAGACCGCTGTAGGAAGCAACAATGTTCCCTAGTGAGTTGGCTAAGTATGCCTTGTGAGACATGGAGCAAAATGTTCAGAGAAGGAGTTGTGTATTATTGCAACTAGGGGTGGTAGGATGCGAATTTTGATGGATTGGTGGAGAACTCGGTGCACAATAGTATGTTGAGTGGCGGGTTGTCGATATCGTTGGTGGACTTTTGTTTACCTTTTAAAGTAAGTTGCAACAACTCAGGTTCCTTGGTAAGGAATGAGTTGGCATGGAAGAGGTAGCTTCATATGGATCGTAATTTGATGAGTTTCATGAGACAGTATCTTCATAGGGTCGCAGAGTTGCGCATCCGGTAGTGGAGCCATGTGCATATGAGGTGCTTGACCCAAGAGGATGAGGGAACTTGCAAAGTTGAGTTGTGGTGGTTTAGAGTGTACTAGGCCAAATTTTCAACTACAACTCGAGACTGACCTTGAAAGGACAGTTGCAGTGTGTGCATAGGTTTTCATGAAGTTACTTTCTGAGAGGGAAAGCATAGTGAACTAGGGGAAGGTTGTGTAGCTTCAGGGGGAGAATGTGGGCTTAGAGGGAGAGTCGACTACCCAGGGGAATTCTAACCTTCAAGTTCAAGCGAAAGAGTGGAGTCTTCCAGGCCATTCAAGGAAAGTCACTAACCATGCAAGGAAGTTGTGGTGCATGCAAAGAAAGTCATGGACCATTCAAGGAAGTCATGGTTCATGCAAGGAAATTCATGTTAGATGCAAAGAATTCATGGATTGTGTAAGGAAATTCATGACCATGTAAGAAAATTCATGGCACATGCAAGGAAGTCATGGCCATCCAAGGAAAAGTCATGGAGTTAGAGATTTCTAGGAACAAGGAAAGTCATGGTTTGGATGGGCACGTAGGATTCTCTGAAGCGGGAGACTTCTAGGAGCATGGTGTCTTCGAAGATCTAGGTCTTCCAAAAAAATTTGGTTGCAAATTAGATTTTGAGGCATGGCCACTTCTAGGTGGTGGTGGAAATACCTTCCTCACTAAGAGGGAGTGTTGAAATTTGGTAGCTTAGAAGGTATTTCTAGTTAGAAAATCCCTTGGGGCTTTCTAGTTTGGTTAATGGGATTTTCACCCAAGGTGTGGGTGTTTTCTGAGGTTTTGCACTCAGGGAAAAACATTTAATATTTTTTATACTAAGGGAAGATGAGTTGGCTTAAGAAATGGAAGATCGACTTAGGAATATGAAAGGATGGCTGGGAGCCGAAGAGTCGTGACTGTTCATGTGTCAAACCCCTTCACATGGCCTTGAAACAACTATAAATACACCATCGTGTTAGAAATATTTAGGAGCAGATTCAAGGCTCTGCTTTTAAGAGGTCTGAGCTCTAGTTTGAGGGCTGGCTAGTCTAGCCGCAATTGAGAAAGGTGAACCTAGGCAACACAGTAAGGACAACTGAGTATGGAGGTCACATAAGAGGTTGTAGCTGGAGATGTTGGTTGCAGACCTGTAGCATAATTGTAGGTCAACAAAGAAGGATGCAACCTATCACAGGAAGGCCTCAAGCCTTAAGGGCTGGTTGTTGGCCTACAGAGAAGTTTGTAGACTAAAGGTGGCTTAGAAAAGACAGGCTAAGGGTTTAAGGAGTTGACCATAGCTAGAGAATCCTGGCCGAAGGTGAGACAAGAGGCTACCACAAAAAGGAAAGGGTTGTGGCCCTGTGGATTGCTACAATAGGTTGAGAGAGGGTTGTTCAGGTGAAACAAGGATTGTTGTGTGAGAAGGGTGTGCTAAGAGGCCTGCCAAGTCACCACGATGTGGTCCAAAGATGGTTGAAGACTGCTAAAGGAGAAATAACTAGTGCAGGAGTGAAAAATGACCTAAAAGGAGGTCAGAAGTTGAGGAAGAAGGGCCATTGGACCCCAAAAATGTGCCAAAGTGACATGGGAGAAGGGCTAACTTGTGAAAGGTGCGCATGGTGCCATAAGACAACAATTTGTTGAAAAATGCGGCAAGAAATCCTCAATTTGTTTTTGCCTTGATTAAATTGAGAAAATTCAAATTTCCACATCAACAAACAACTTGGATGATGTTAACTTATGTGACATGGCTTGTGTCACCCAATTTACTCAGTAAATTTGAGTTGGAGGAGTTATAGTTTGGTTCAACATGTGTGATTGCTAATTTGTAGCAATCAAGGTTAGTTATCTCAGGTTGGTTTTAGTTAAACTAGTTCCAACTTTTGGAGGAACTAGTGGAAGGTTATTTCACTAGTGGGACTTCAGTGAAACTCATTGAACATCTAATCAATTGGCTAATCAACCGAAAACAACTAGCGCATGCAGAGAATTCGAGTTACCCAGTTGAGGTGGAGATTCCAAGGTAATGTAACATCAATTGTCGACTAACCTTGAGTGTACACGTGTTGCATGTAGTCAGATGATAAACCTAAGGAATCACGCAATTCAATTTGAGGATTTCCCTAAATAATAGGGGCCTAATTCCTCAAGTAACAACGCAAGGAAATAGGAGCTCAACCAGAGACAAAATTTGACTAAGTCTAGGTCAAAGGCCTTCAGTGAGAAAAGAGATAGGTTGTGCACTTGCAGGGTGTGCTTAGTTGAGCAAAGCAATTGTAATACATCTCTATTCATTTGATTAATGCAAGCATGCATTGGGGTTTTTAGCATATTGCTTTCCCTAGATAAAAATACTTGTTGCATGTGTTATTTCTTCTTGCATGTCTGATATTTTTATTCTAAATTGTGAATTAATGTTCGCAGAGAAGTAGAGTAGGTTTGTGTCTTGTGATTTTTATTAAAACTTCATGAGAAGTTGCAAATCTACAACCTAATTGCTACATGGTATCAGAGTTGGACTCACATTAGAGCAAGAAAATCGAAGTTATTTCTCAGAGGTTTGAATTTGAATTTGAAGATCAATGTAGCAAGATTTCTTCAGAGTTGAGAAGATGGCCTTCAATGGAATAAGGCTAGAGTATGCATTGGAAGGCACCTCAAATTTTGTTGCATGGAAGGACAGTTTTGGATGAAAATGGATTTCTTGAATATGTCAAGAAAAATATTCCAAGACCACCAACAATTGATGTCTAGGACCTTGCACAATGGAAGGAAGATGTAGCCAAGGCGAGGAGAAGAATCTTAGAGGAATTACAGGATCATATTGTCTCAAATCTCCATGGAAAATAAACTTCGTTCACGATGTGGAAATCACTTACAAAATTGTTTGAGAATAATAGTGACCATAGGAAGCTGACACTCAAGGATAAACTTTGAAGCATCAAGATGTAGAAGAATGACACTATACCGTAGTATCTTAGTAGGTTCACACAATGTCGTGATGAACTGGGAGGGGTCGGTGTTACCGTCCCTGAAGATGAATTGGTAATATTAGCTCTTATGGCCCTTCCCAAGAGCTGGCATAGCTATCAAGATTCGGTGAGCGAGAGAAAGGAAACATCGAATTGGGAGTGCTTATGGTCCAATTTGGTACAAGAGGAAATAAGGCAGAATACTAGAGATGGGACTTCATCCAAGGGCAAGGATGAAGAAAACTTTACATTGGCTAGAAAGGCAAAAGAGAAAAGGGAAGAAATCCCAATCCAAACCAGAATCCACTCAAGGGGGTAAGAAATATTTGTTAAAAATTAAATGCTTTCATTGTCATGAATTTGGGCACTATGCCACAAAGTGTTCACACAAGAAGACAAGCAAGAAGACCTTAGGAGGAGTAGCAGGTGAAGCTTTGGCTTCATAGATCAAGCTTGAATTTAATCTCATTGCATGTGTGGCTAGCACAATGATGGGGAGCGTGTGGTACTTGGACTCAGGTGCATCGTTCCACATGACAGGGTGTAGAAATTTTTTTAGTGAACTGGAAGAAAAAGATTTGCAGATGCACATTGAGATGGGGGACGATGAAAGGTATAGTACAATCGAGATTGGTACAATCACCTTTCAGAGGGAGTCAGGCTCACCCCTCAGGCTCAAGGATGTCATGTTCGTTCCGAGCCTAAAGAAAAATATCATCTTTGTTGCAGTTTTGGAAGATCATGGTTATGACGTGATATTCAGTGAAGGAAAGGCATTCCTGAGACACATAGCCACGGGAAAGGCGAAGCAGATCGAAGTTCGTGTGAAGAACCTGTAAAATCTAGATGTGGAGGATTGTTCTACATTGAGCATAAAGGAGGACAAGGTGCAGAGCCGTGATGTCCGTGAACTTTGGCATAGAAGACTTGGCCATTTGCATCATGGCACTTTGAAGATCATGCAACTGATAACCATAGGCCTCCCTAAAGGAGCACTTGAGCAACAGGATGTATGCAAAGGATATACTTTGGGGAAGCACACAAAATCCACATTCCATGATCGGGACAACAAAGCACATGCATTGTTGGAAAGGATCCACTTGATGTCTATGGACCTTTCTCGACAACCTCCATTGCTAGGAACAAATATTTTGTCATTTTTATTGATGACTTCTCACGGAAGTGTTGGATCTTCTTTGTCTGGAAGAAAGATGAGACATTCTCCAAGTTCGTAGAAATCAAGGCACTAGTTGAGAAAGAAATGGGCAAGAAGGTGAAGGTTCTCAGGAGCGATAATGGAGGTGAGTACATGTCGAATGAATTTAAAAATTTTTGTGCAAAAGAAGGCATTCAACGAGAGTTGAAAACACCCTACAACCCATAATAGAATGGGGTGGCTGAGATAAATGATTGTAGCATTGTGGGAGCAACGAGGGCGATGGTGCATAACCAAGGCCTACCTCTACACTTGTGGGCCGAGGCATGCAACACAACAATCTATTTGCAGAACTAGAGTCCAAATCAGATTCTGGGCATGATTACACCGAAGGATGTTTTCTCAGGGAGAAAGTTGGATGTGTCACACTTCAGGATCTTTGGATCCTCTATTTACTTCTCCAAAGAATCAAGGAAGAAGCTAGATTTGACAACAAAATTGGGGGTATTTGTGGGTTACACGAAAACTCCCCACAAATACCGTGTGTACTTACCATCCCTCAGAATGATAGTTGTACGAAGGGGTGTAAAATTTGATGAAGATAAAGCGATGCAGTGCTCTCTTGAGAGGGAGCTTCAAATCCCACCATAAGAGAAAGGAGGAGCCTCAGGAAGTTGTGGGGTAGCCACAAATTGAGGAGCAGAGAGTGGAGACAACCATTCAAGCAGAACCATCTAGAGAAGGCAGGAAAAGGACCAGGGAAGTTGAGATACTTGTGTAGGATGCGAGGGAGAATGTGGGTGCTCCTTCAAATCAACACAGGTAGAGAAGGTCACCAGATCGGTACACTAGCTACATTGCTCTAATGACTGTGCTTTTAGAGACCGAGCCATCCTATTTTGAGGAAGAAGTAGAGCAACCTGTATGGGTTGATGCAATGGTGGAGGAATATGAATCCATTATAAAGAATAGTGTTTGGGGAGTGGTCCCAAGACCAACAAACAGGTCAGTTGTGGCCTCGAGATGGATCTTCAAGGTAAAGCTTGCAGCAGACAGAACATAGAAAAGTACAAGGCCATATTTGTGGCCAAGGAGTACTCTCAAGTTGAGGTGATTGACTATGAGGAGACCTTTGCTCCTATATCAAGGTACTCATCCATTAGATTAATTGTTGCTCTGGATGCACAAATGGGGTGGAAGATCCACTAGATGGATTTAAAAACAACATTCCTCAATGGAGTTATTAAGGAGGAGGAATAAATCAAGCAACCAAAAGGCTTAGAGACTTTTGATCGGGAGTCTCATGTGTGTAGATTCAAGTGAGCATTGCACGGTCTCGAGCAAGTACCTTGTGCATGGTACACTAGGATCGATAGCTATCTCATTGGTTTGGGCTTCACCAAAAGTGAAGCAGATGCAAACCTCTATCATATCTTGGTAGAAGGTAAATTGTTGGTTATTATCTTATATGTTGATGATTTGATTTTAACTGGTGATGAGTAGCTAATCAGATCTTGCAAGGAGGACATGGGTCTCATGCACTACTTCCTCGAATTGGAAGTATGGCAAGGTGATGGGGAATTGTTTGTCTCTAAGGGAAAGTATGCCAACGAGATACTTCAAAGGTTCTGCATCGACAATTACAAACCCATGGAGACACCTCTAGCGACCAACTGGAGAAAAGAGGATGCCACTTTGGGTGAGGAAGTGGATGCTACTATTTATCGACAGTTGGTGGGTTCACTAATGTATCTTGTGAACACATTACCATATATGTGCTATGTAGTAAACTAACTGACCAAGCTATAGTTAGGCCAACCAAATTATTTTGGAAGGCAACTATGCATGTTCTACGGTACCTCAGAGGCACTACCCAATTTGGAATATGGTATAGATGGACAAAGGGAGTGAAGCTATGTGGCTTCACAGATGCAGAATGGGTGGGGAGTCCATTAGACTGAAAGAGTACATAAGGTGGAATTTTCAGTGTTGGGTCTACAATGGTTTCTTGGTATAGCAGAAAGCAAAGATCTGTGGCACACAACTTGGCAGAAGCATAATACATGGCTGCCAGTCAAGTAACATGTGAGGCAATTTGGATGAGAAAGATACTTATTGGATTGTTTGGTCAAATGATGGATCCAACTATGATAAAAAGAGTTGCATTAAGCTCTCCAAGAATCCTATTTTTTACGATCGATCCAAGCATATAGATATCTGGTATCACCATTTGTGGGATTGTGTGCAGACATGAATAATGTTGTTGCAGTACATTCTGATAAAGGTACAATATGATGACATTTTGACAAAGGCCTTGTCAAGAGGGAAGTTCAAGTTCCACATGTGCAGGGTAGGGGTGGTTGATAATCCCTTTCTTGCTGAGAGGGAGTGTTGAAAAATTGAGCAAGAAATTTTCAATTTGATTTTGCCTTGATTACATTGAGAAAATTAAAATTTTTACATCAACAGACCTTGGATGATGTTAACTTGTGTGACTTGTCTTGTGTCACCCAATTTACTCAGCAAATTCAAGTTGGAGTAGTTACAATTCAGTTCAACATGTGTGATTGCTAATTTGTAGCAATCAAGGTTAGTTATCTCAGGTTGTTTTTAGTTAAACTAGTTCCAACTTTTGGAGGAACTAGTGGAAGGTCAGTTAAGTAGTGGGACTTTAGTCAAACTCAGTGACCATCTAGTTAACTGATCAATCAACCAATTATAGCTAATGCATGCAGAGAATTTGAGTTACCCAGTTGAGGCAATGTAACATCAATTGTAGACTAGCCTTGAGTGTACAGGTGTTGCATGCAGTCATATGATCAAACTAAGGAATTACGCAATTCAATTTGAGGAATTTCCTAAATAATAGGGGCCTAATTCCTCAAGGAACAATGCAAGGAAATAAGAGCTCAATTAGAGGCAAAATTTGACTAAGTCCGGGTCAGAAGCCTTCAACGAGCAAAGAGATAGGTTATGCACTTGTAGGGTGTTCTTAGTTGAGCATAGTAATTGTAATACATCTCTATTCATTTGATTAATGCAAGCAGACATTGGGGTTTTTTAGAATATTGCTTTCCCCAAATGAAAATACTTGGTGCGTGTGTGTTATTTCTTCTTTCATGTATGGGATTTTTGCTCTAAATTGTGAATTAATGTTCGCAGAGCAGTAGAGTAGGTTTGTGTCTTGTGATTTTGATTAAAACTTCATGAGAAGTTGCAAACCTACAACCTAATTTCTACATAGTTTGAAGAGATAAAAAAACAATAGGTTCTTATTTGTGTATTTCGTATATATGAAGGATTGTAGAGGGTCGCTTTCCTTGGTATGGGAGCCCTAAGTTTTCTTATTGAAAGAATAATATGAAATAAGTTTTGGATATTAAATTCTTCATATTGTGCATATCTAATTATCGGTATATTCCGTTGTGCAAAAGTTTCTAAAGTTAGGCATTTCAGTACTATATGTTTTCTAGATAAAACATAGACCAGACCTGATGTGCTTGGAATTCTAACACCCTTGAACCATGGGGGCACCTTGAGGTATTGGTCAAACATGTGGTTGCACCCAAGGAGACCATATTAAATGGTTTTGTGCCCATGCACACATAAGTGGATCAAAGTCCATCCCCATATTCTATTTTTAAAAGTATCGAAGGATCTTAGCTTGAGTGGTTTGGTGAACAATTTGTTTCCCCCGCTGTGTGGGTTCAAATTTCTGGAGACATGTTGTAACTAGCATGTTTGTGACATTTATGAAATGGTTGTATTTGGTTTAATAATGGCAGCTAATCTTTCAAAGTTACTGATTCTCCAAAAAATATCGTTGCAATTAAAATACAAGAAATAATATTTACTTACTTCATTATACCAAGTCTAAAGCTTGCAGGAGTATGCCTTTGTAGGAGAGTTTTTCCACACAAGCAACCCACAACCCTCATAGTTAGAAAATGGACTAAATATGGGTAATGCAATTTGCATAATGTAGAGGGTGAAAATTGGTTAATGCAGGAATGCAATTGCCTACATGAAACTCCTCTGAAGTTCCCACTTTTGGAAGCAAGAGCTCACATCACTAGAAAACCGATTAAGTAAAAGTCCATGCTAGCTAGGCAATGCAGGTGAAAAGTGTCATGGGAGAGTTCTCCCACCAACATTAGAAAAATAAAACTAAAGGAAAAGATATATTAAAATATTATTTGTTTTGGGAAGTGATCTAAATATTTTGAGGGATGAGCTCAAATTTTATTATGTAAATAAGTGTGCCTAGTTCAAAATAGGGCTTCCAAATTTTAATTGAGTTTTCAATAATTATTAAGTGGATTTTAGGGATTTAACTTCCTTTGGATATTTTTAGTAGTAGGTAGCGACAAAGGGTTGAGATTTATCTCAAAGGTAGTTATGCCATTTTTTCTTTTTAATTTAAATTAAAAGAACTTCATATGTATACTATGTTTTTCTTGTTACATTTTTTTAAAATGAATATATACTTAACTCATGTATTAACTATTTTTCTAATTAATAATAATATTAATAATTTAAAATAAAGTTATAATTTAGTTAATTTTTATGATTTGTTTTTAATCCTGGTAATGTGAGACGTATCATGAGGTAAGTGTTTACCAGCGATTTAATTTATATGTTTGCATTAATTTATTTTTAACCATGGTGAATTGGTAATAGGTTGGAGTAATATGGGCGAGGCCTAAGATCAAATCTTCTCACTGCCACTACAATAAAAGAGTATATCCAACAACCCACAACCTATATATACCAATAACTTATGACTTAGCAAGGGCCAAGACGTTTAGAGACACATCTATGAGGGGGGTCCCACTCCAATGTGGGCATTTATCCTTCTAGTCTTATCACAATGGGTTAACATGTCCCTTAGTAGGAATTGAACTTGTGTGGAGAGGAGAACAAACCATGCTCCTCGTAACTATAAAACTAATTTATGTGGGGATTGGAGAAATGGAGTGGCATGGTTAGGAGGCCTTGGTGTCAGCAAGTCACACCCTTAAGGTGACATGTGACACTAGTTTCCAATCATCTTCCATGTGTCAAATGTATGGATACGCTGATGTGGTGTTGGTATAAGAAGCCTTTTAGGGCCATAAATTGGTGTCTCGAATTCAAAATGGGGCAAACCTTACATTGTTGGAAAGCTCTCAATGAGCAAAGACAATGGAGGCCTTAGAAATGGGATATGAAGTGAGTAAAAGAAATTGAAAACTTATAACCTTGCCTCCTTAAGGTAACTCAGGGGTTGGGTGCATTACATGATCCTCCTTTACTTTTGCTAAGTTCTTGTTCTTTATGTTAAACAAACAATCATTTGTATACTATTTTTTTTTTACGTTGCTAGAAAATTATAGGATTCTTCCTTCTTCTCTAAAATGTCCATATGATTCAAAGTTTGTGTACCAAAAATTTTGTCTTCCTTTCAACCTTTTGAGTATTTTCATAATTTTTCATCATTTCTTTTTCCACGAAACTTTTAGTTATGCCTTAGTCATTACTTCTATTCAATTTGTGATCCAATTCAAGTATTTTATGTCTTTTTAGTTCAAAGATTCAAGGATAGTTTTATTGCTTCCTCAAGTGTCTATAAATAAATAAATTCAATTTGTTTTCGTATTGCAAAAGTGAACTTTAATACATAGGCATAACATCATTTCCTTTAGTATGTAATATTATAATTAATATTACTATTTTTCATGGAGATTCTATCGTTAATCCATGTTTTAATTATATTGTATGTGTTTTTTAGTCTATTCCTAAGAGTTCAATTTAACATTGCGTGCTTTATATAATCTACTAGCACACATCTATTTTAATTATATTGTATGTGTTTTTAAGTCTATTCCTAAGTGTTCAATTTAACACTGTGTGTTTTATATAATCTACTAGCACACATCTTGATATAGTTAGAATGGAAGTAAGTAGTCATTATGATTTATCAAATAATGTATTTTTCCCATATATATTTACATGGATTGCATTGTCTACTAAGATTATCATGCATTGTCTAGCACATTTATATGATGGAAGAAGATAGATCCACCCGCAATGGGATGATGCCTATTTATTTGATGGAAGAAGACCGATCCACCCACAATGGGATGGTTATCACTAGGAGCGACAGATCCACCCATAATGGGATGGTGCTCATTTATTGGATGGAAGAAGACTGATCCACCCACAATAGGATGGTTATCACTAAGAGTGACAGATCCACCCATAATGAGATGGTGCTCGTTTATTGGATGGAAGAAGACTGATCCACCCACAATAGGATGGTTATCACTAGGAGTGACAGATCCACCCATAATGAGATTGTGTAAAACTCGCTCCATATTGGACGCCCCTTAAGAAATTTAATTCTCCCACAGTGACTTAGATCCTCACCAATGAGATTTAAACTCACAAATGAAATTTAAACTTATAACAAAGAACTAATCCACAAACAAACCAAGCAATCTACAACCGCTAATAAATACTTTCTTAAATCCAACCTCATACCAAAATTCTTTGCCATATACTTCCAAAATCTTATATTAAATTAGCTCTTTGTACCTGCACTTCAAAAAACCATAAGATATCCTTCCCTCAAAGTCCCATGTGTCACATACACGGTCCAAAACTATCCTTATCATTTTGCAATTTCTGCAATAAGTCGTTGCCATTGTAACTCAGCATTTGGGATTGTAAAATTGAAAGTTGCATCAATATCTTAAATCCTTTGTCAAAACTCTGAAAGATTGTAGATAAGTTCCATTCAGCACAATCGAATCACACCTTACTGCGCCTTCCACAGGGGTGCGAGAGCCACACACAAAAAAGGGATGCGAACGATTGTTTCCAGGTCGGTATTCAATTTTCCTTTTTAACTTGTATTTTGTACAAAAAAATGGGCGCATTTCGTCTTCACTAGACTTGACTCTAGACAGAATTTTGGGTGAAAACTGATCTTACATGACTACAACTGTCGTTACACGCTTTCACATCCCCTCACGGTTTCTACTCCCGCGGCCTTTAGCATCCATTCGTTATTTTTCATTTTTATAAACAGCTTCCTTTGTAAATTCTGTATAGTTTCATGAAATCGTTAGTTTGGCAGTTGCTGGTAATGACCACTGAGGATTTCTTGTACTGTAATTGTGGAGAAGTAGATTAATGGAGTCGTTTTACGACACAATGATTCCTTGTTCAGGTTTGCATGGATTCCACCTGCTGACTGGCCACAGGGAACTGGATTATATAACACATCTAATGGTAATTATTTATCTGGTTTATATTTGTATTTTTTATGTGTGCTTGTTTGTGTGGGCTTATTCTCAGTACAATGCGAAAATTGCAGCTGGCCTGCAAATATTTTTTGCTGTTTACTGTTTTCTCAGTAGATGATTTTATATTGCAGTTGTAGTTGAGATGCATGTTTTTGTTGGGTTTCTGCTCACGGACAATTATGTGTGTGTGTTTTCCGGGTTTTAGAATTCTTTAATTTGCAAAGTCCGCTTTATACATTTGGATTTTGAATTTTGGGAATTCGGGTTCTAAAGCTATCAGGGTCTTGAAAACAAGAAGTTAGTCCAGCTGCGAGGAGCTGAGCCCTTCACAAGCCCCTGGGAATGTCATGAGACACAGAGGGGAGCTGGAGCTCCTCGTCTCACTAAGGCATGAGAAGGAAGAAAACACCTGTCCCATGGACACGTCCCCCTATCTTCACGGATGGTTCTCTTTGTCTGGGCAGACGCATGCCAGGTCCTGGGTGTGGGACACCATCCCTGATGAAACTAGAGGGACATCAACTTGCAACGATATAAAATATATAAAATTCTGATAATGGCCGTTTCATCTCATTTTCAGTATTTTTATTTTTCAAGGTCTGATTTGTGCACTCCATGCCCAAATTTTGATTAAGGCCTGATTTGCATTTTCTGAGGTGATATGTTTTAACTTTTTTTATTATCAGTAGAATTGGTAGACCTATTGCCTGTTACTAAGGAGGCCCGAGGTCGAGTACGAAGGACTGCCCCTATACTCCTGAGCCTAATGCAACCACCCCACAAGGGCCCCCATATTGGTCGACAAACAGTTTTTGATATGGGACGTCCACCATTCAGCTTAGGTCCACCATTCAGCTTAGCCTGATGGGCTGAAGTGATATGTCTTTTTTAATCAGGAGAATCAGTAGACCTGCCACATGTCACCAAGGAGGTCTGGGATTGAGTCGATGGGACTGCCACTATACTCCTGAACCTAACACAGTTTCAAACCTGGGCAGGGCCCCAATATTGGTTGGCAAACGCATTCCAGTGTGGGACGACCACCATTCGGCCTAGCCTGATGGGCTGGACTTAATTGATATGTTAGTTGATATGTAAGAATCTGACCTACATAGTTCATGCCCAACTATAGATGATATGGAGGCTTAATCTATATATTTTATGTTTAGTTGTACAAATTTTGGATGTGTGTTTTCTGTTGCCTGGCAACCTGTTACAGAGATCCAACCATTATGTCTGTGTCAAAATATTGACTATGTAGTAAGTACACCTACTAACTTTCCTCAAGATTTATATTTTCCACAACTTTGTAGTTGTAACTTGTACCTTTCCTATGAAATTTTGTCACAACTTTGTAGTTGTAACTTGTACCTTTCCTATGAAATTTTGGCACAACTTTGTAGTTGTACCTTTCCTCTGAAATTTTGGCAGAGCCATATAAATTGCAGAGTGGAGAGTTTGTTTTTCACAGGTTTTACGTTGTCTTTCGCTTCTTCTTTTGATTCACAATGAAACAATAAAAGTCATGCCAAAACCCTAGATCTATTCTAGGAATGCATAAACAAGTAATATAAATCTAGGTAGCTCCATGAACAAGCCAAATAAATGATAAAATAGACTGGCCATGCCACATGTACAAATCTCCATCTATTTGAACCCAAGAAAGTGGGATGAACCCGCCAAGGCTCCAAGCATGTGAGGAACAACCACCGAAGTTCCAATGTCCACCTTTTGCTTCCTTGATAAGAGTTAGACCTATGGAAATATGTGCTAGTCCAACTTGTTACCTCTCAGGTTTTCTCTTGGTGCAAAAAGCCCCTAAGCACAAGTCATGGAACCCCAGGGGAAACTTAGGCAAACTACCCACCATCACCTCTGTAGTCATGCCTTTCTCTCTTTAGGCTAGAAGCGTTCTACTAGTCAAGGGTGGAATCCCTGTGGAAAACTAAGTTCAAGCCATTGTAGAGTTGAAGGGAAAATGAACTCAGTTTTGTTTCTGATCTAGCGTTTATGATTAACAATTTGATTTCCAGATTTAAATCAGATTTCAATAAACCATTTCCAGATTTATAAATCAGCATTAAACTAAGGCTATAATCAGAGTTGCGGGGAGTGCTCCCCCCACCTGAACCCGCTCCCAATCCGCGCTCCCGATAAAAAAATTTGCGCTCCCTGCCAAAATCGGGAGCGATATCGGGAGTGTCGCTCCCATCGCTCCCGGAGCGAAAATTACAGCTCGGGAGCGATCGCTCCCGAGTGTTTAATTTTCGCTCTGGGAGCGATTCGAGCGACGCCGGGAGCGATCTGGGCGGAAAAAAAAAAGTGGACGCGAAAAAAATTAATTAAAAAAAAAAATTATGTTTTAAAATGACTTGGGGGCAAAAAAAAATTCATTGTCACTTGAATGAGTTGAGGAGAAGCTCGAGAGCAAGAGAAAAGGAGCGAGGAGAAGCGAGGAGCAAGGAGCAAGCCTGCAAAGAGGTTAGTTACGTTAGTAATTTAGTATTTTAAACCTTAGTTAGGTAGTAATTTAGTATAGTTTAGTTAGTTTAATTTAGTTTAGTTTAATTTATTTAGTAAAAAAATCTTGAATCTAAATAAAATTAATAAATTAAATTAATTAATCTAAGTAAATTAAATTAATTTTCTCATTCATATCCCCATTCCCATTCCCATTAAATTTTGCAGATTCAAAAGCTTACAAATATCAAACATCATGGACCTGGCTATATTTCTTGGCATTTTCCTCTTCTTGGTCCCTTTTCTGGTTATTATGGTGCTGGAGAGTAGGAAATGGAGGGGCCAAAATGAAGAGGGGGATGAAGAAGCTGGAGAAAATGGATTTGATGAAAACCCCGGTGAGGAGGAGCTGGAGGAGGGTGAACATGACTCTCAAAAAACTAAACAAGACCAAACCCCCTTGTGGAAATATGTTAACAGGCCTGAAGCAGGGAAAGGGGGTGGAACCACTAAATTTCATTGCCCCCATTGCAACAATAATTACACAGGTTCGTACACCCATGCTAGAAAACACCTCTGCGGGAAAAGGCCATGGGATGGAGATAAACAAATAGGAATCAAAACTTGTGCAGTTGTGTCAGCAGCAGATAGAGCCAAATACATAAGGGAAGAGGAGGAAGCCCAATACAAATCTAAAAAATCAAGGGGTTTCTTTGAACCAAGCTCACAATCACAAGCACAAAGAACTCCTTCAGCATCCTCCCAAGGCAGTGGATATGGAGGCACAGGGTCACTAGCTTTAAGGCGTAGAACCATATCAGATTTCCTTGATGAGGGGTGTAGGAATGATGTGGATTCAAAGGTTTACAGGTTTCTCTATGCATGTGGGATACCATTCAATGTTCTTCGCTCACCTTATTGGCACGAAATGGTTTCTGCCATAAATGATGCCCCTAAAGGATACAAGAGCCCTGGGTATGACAAGGCAAGAACCGTTGGACTTGATCATGAAAAAGCAAAAATATCACATTCTTTGAATAGAATGACAAGTTCTTGGACTGACCATGGGGTGTCCATTGTATCTGATGGATGGACAAATGTAAAAGGCAAACCATTGATAAGTGTTCTTGCTGTGTCTGTTAGTGGTGCCATCTTTCTAACTGCATATGATTACTCAGACAAGTTCAAGACTGCCATCAACATTGCAGAAGCATTACTTGAAACAATTGAGCGTATTAGGCCATACAATGTCATCCAAGTCATCATTGATAATGCTCCTAATTGTAAGGCAGCGGGAGCAATTATTGAGGATAAATACCCCAACATATTTTGGTCTGGATGTTTGGTTCACACATTGAACCTTCTGATGCATGATGTTGTCAAGAACAAAAATGCACAATACAAATGGATTGGTGATTTGTACAAGAAAGGCAAACAAATGGTAAAATTTATTACAAATCATAGCAATACTCATGGCCTTTTCCGCAGTCACTCGAGATTGGAGTTGTTGAAGATTGCGAAGACCAGATTTGGTAGCTATTACCTCACCTTCAGGCGCCTTTTGAAGGTAAGAGAGTCATTGGCTAGCATGGTATCAAGTCCACATTGGTAGGTATTAAAGGAAAGGGCTACAAATGCAGCTGATAGGCGAGGTTTTGAAATGGTGGAGGAGGCCGCTCTTGATGGTCAGTTTTGGTCAAGTGTGAGGCAAGTATTGGATTTCACCAAGCCCATTTATCACATGATTCGGTTTGCAGATACAGATAAACCAGTGATTGGCGAGGTGTATGAGCAGATGGATACCATGTTGGGGCAAATAAAGTATATTGTTCATAACAGAGATCCCGACTTGTACAAAATGATTCACGATTTTGTGTGTGTACGGTGGAGTAAACTTAATCTTCCACTACATTGCTTGGCGTATATCCTTATGCCAAAATACTACTCTACATCTTGGTTGGGCCAACCTGCACCAGGGGGTGGGATTAGGACCAAACCCCATTTAGATGCAGAGGTAACTATTGGATATTTGCAAGCATTGGAAAATTTGATACATGACAGGGAGGAATGTGCAGCTGTGCGCCTTGAAATAGGCAAATACTTCAGTGGCACTGGTTTGTTTGGTACCTTCCATGCAATGGAAGACAGAGACAGATTTGATGCTCTCACATGGTGGGAAACATATGGCGGCCATGGACCTTTGCCAAAATTGGCAAAAAAGTTCTATCACAGGTTGTAAATACTTCTTCTACAGAGAGGTGTTGGAGCACCTACAGCTTCATACATAATGTGAAAAGAAATAGACTCAATGAAAACTGGGCAGAAAGCTTGGTTTATGTGCACTACAACTTGAGGTTATTGAGTCATTACTGTGATCGGGGTTATGAGGATCCCACATATAAAATTTGGGACAACCACCCAGAGGAAGACAATTTGGAGGATGGCACTATACATCTTGAAGAACTGGAAGAGGAACTTATAAGGGATGAAGATGAAGCAATTGCAGCAGCCATGCCACCTCCACCATCCAGTAGCAGTGCTCGAGTTCCGAGTCTTGTTCCTTTGCTGTCGCCCGTCCATCTACACCTCACGTGGAGGGCATGTGCCTTCTAGTTCTGGTCGTCCGTCTGTGCGGGAGACTCCTAGAAGACCACCACGACCTGCTTATACTCCTGGAGACTCTCGTGGCAAGGGCCACATGTAGATTTATAGTTTACTTGTCTTTTCTAGTTTCTATTAGTTTTCATAACTGTTGAGTCTTGAGTCCTTGACTCTTGACTCTTTCATATCATAATGATATTTTTTGTAAACAATATATGACTATGACAATGAAAATTTGAAGTTTGAAGTTGGCAATTATAACTCATTGGTAATGATTGTGAATTATGAATATGATGCTTCGTGAAAGACTAAAGTTGTTTCATTTCATTTCATTATTCGTGTTTCATTTTATAACATTTCATTTCATGTTAATAGTTAGAAGTTAGAACTTAGAAATATCTAAGATATTATTTCTTGTAATGGTTAAACTTAGCTTACAAGTATAACTTTGGTGATCAATGATGATAAATGTTATATATTGAATTTTCAATTTTGAGAGCTTGAAGATGAAACTTTAAGATTGAATTTGATGAATTATGATTCACGAGACTTAATATGTTGCAGTTGTAATATGTATGTTACTAACTTGCGGACATGGTTGATGAAGATTATAACTTCTAGATGATTGATGTGATATGGTTCAATGATCAATCTATGTTTTTTTTTTATGTTTTTTATATCTAATTCATCATTCTACATGTTTCTGTTGAGATATATGTATCAAAAATTAAAAAATATAAAAAATATATATATTTTTAAAAAATCGCTCCGGGATTCGCTCCCAAACCGGGAGCTTCTGAAAATGTTGCTCCCGCTCCCGTTTTCGCTCCTGCTCCCCACTTTCGCTCCTGCTCCCAAGTAACATTGGCTAGAATTAACAAATCACTTAGGATTTTAGGGCTAAAAATCAACAATTTGCTTTCGAATTTATGAGTCAAACATAAGATGTAAAATTTAGATGCAAATGACTCCTAAATGCAACCTGTTTTAAAGTTATTTACTGCTGTGATTTTCATATTACTTGAAACAAAAAATTAAAATGGAAATATTAATTTTTTTTTGGTTGGTTTGGAGCTAAGAGTAGTGCCTAATTCTGTTTGGGTTAATGGGGTCAAGTTGGTCTCTTAAGAGGGTTGTTCTTGATGAAGATCAGGTGTTATAGGCCACCAAGTGATGCGCATAACATCAGATCTCTAATTTGGTCACTAAAAACCACAGATTTGATGGGGAAAGGGTCTATGAAAGATCCACTTTCAAGACAACACTAGGTTAGCCCTTGCCTAAAGATTGTCTACAATGCAATAAACCAAGTGATGTTAAAGCATACTATTTTCCTCTTTAAAGCAAGCAACACAAAAAGAAATAAGGAATATAGAAAAGTCTATCGCTCCTAATCTTTACCAATGTAACAATTTTTCTCCTTAATGGCCCTTAAGTTGACTTTGTCATCCACAAATCTGTAATGTTAGCTTCCAATATTGCTCCAAGAACAAGATTCACCTCAAAAAAGACAACCGTTTCCATAAAACTTGAACAAGAGAATGGACAATTTTATTCCAAGGCTTTCCGACAATAATTACAATATAGAGGAGCGTTTTTCTTATAGATCTATGGCTTACAAGTACAACTACATCAATAAAACAACAATAGATCCATAACTAACCCTAGATCTAAGCTCAAAAAGGTAATATACTCCAACTAACTTGAGAGGACAATGTTAACCAAAATATTTTATGGTAGACTAATGCCACAGGTACAACTTCAATAGTATAGATAGCCCAACGAGGTGGATTCCCTTCTCAAAATAATACAATAGATGTGGTCAAAGCATAACTAATTCCCTCATTAAGGAGGTCAACCCAGTCAAGATGTAACAATATGCCTCAAATAGCTCAAATAGACCCCACACATATGGTTCCAAGTCATAGAGAGAGGGCCACCCCTTCAAAATGCTCCAAGGTAGCCTCAACAAACTCACACGTGTGGATAGATGCCATGGAATGAGGGCTGCTCCCTCAAAGTACTCCAATGTCCCCTCCAAAGATGCGAGTGAAATAGGGAGACATGTGGCTCCAATGCATGTTTCCATGGCCCAAGAAGCAAGCCAACCCTTCCAAATGAGGAAAGGATGGCATGTGTGGCTCAAGATGACGTGGAAGGCATCCATCGCAACTCCCAATGCATAGTCACAACACCCTAGTTAGAATGATGCAACACTCTAGGTAGCCACACAACGTCCAGTGGAGTGGTGCCACTTCAAATTGTTGAGTCATGCCTCAAAATATGTGCCATTAGGTGGTGAAACAAGTAGTGACATCCTTTAACTTCTTACTAACTCAGTTAATTTTTATCCTTTTATAAGTTTACCCATGGTGGGAATGTTATTAACCACTATTACATGTGACAAGCCCTAAGACAAGAAGCATTTTCTAGGACTCTAAGTTAGGAGTATGCGATGTGATGGATGAGATGTTAGGGAAAAGGGTATTTTCACGAGTTGACTATAATAGCCACATAGGATGAGTGTATAGGTCTTCTCCCTTTTTCTAGCTTTCAAGAGCTAGGGGCTATGATTTCATTCCACGTGTCTTTAGAGAGGCAACACTTAGCATTGAGTTACCATTCCTTGAGCCTCTTTTTCTTACAACCCTTTATTGCCTTTTTCTTTTATTTACTTGGTCATTTTCTTTAGATTTTCCTTTTTGACTACAAGACTTGGGAAATTGGTTTTTTTGCAAGGTGTCATAGCTCAAGCTTTAGAATTTGACTTTCGCTTTTGGCTCCATTGACCTTGATCATTTTAACTCTTTTGACTTTGTTTAGGATTTTCATAGATGGGAATTTCTTTTCTTTATTTTGGGCTTGGCTACATGACATATGATAAGTCAACCATGGAAGGGAACATGATAAATGTGCGTGGAAATAATGGGAAGATGACATGGTGTGAAAGATGGTTAAGAAAGATGACATACTACGCTTACCGAGGTCTCTCATAGTACAACTTGACTCAAAAAGTGACAACTTATTGGAAGGAAAAATATGACCTACCATGGTATAATAAAGAAAAAGACAAGAATTGAGAGCTTTATGATTCATTATCAAATTAAACCAATGTTTACCATGCTCATCAAATTAAACCAATGTTTACCTCATTATATAACACGTCTAATGGTAATTATTTATCTGGTTTATATTTGTATTTTTTATGCGTGCTTGTTTATGTGGGCTTATTCTCAGTACAATGCAAAAATTGTAGCTGGCCTGCAAATATTTTTTGTTGTCTACTGTTTTCTCAGTAGATGATTTTATATTGCAGTTGTAGTTGAGATGCATGTTTTTGTTGGGTTTCTGCTCATGGATAATTATGTATGTGTGTTTTCCGGATTTTAGAATTCTTTAATTTGCAAAGTCCACTTTATACATTTGGATTTTGAATTTTGGGAATTCGGGTTCGAAAGCTATGAGGGTCTTAAAAACAAGAAGTTAGTCTAGCTGCGAGGAGATGAGCCCTTCACAAGCCCCTGGCAATGTCACTGAGGGGAGCGGGAGCTCCCCCTCTCACTGAGGCATGTGAAGGAAGAAAACACCTGTCCCATGGACACGTCCCCCTATCTTCACGGATGGTTCTTTTTGTTTGGGCAGACGCATGCGACGTCTTGGGTGTGGGTGATCCAGGTGGATATTGGTGGCCACCTGCCAAGTCCACTTGGACCCCCACCATTGTTTCTTTTAGCTTTTCAGTTTCCTTAATTGTAGCACAATTTACTATTTTTAGCAGTTTTCGCGTCTTGAACTTCTGGAGCCGTTTTGAGGCCCTAAACAACGTTTTTTGGGAAAATTGGGAGCAACATGGGTCCATGGACCGATGTTGCTCTTCCCAAAGTTGTAGTTCTTGGATAGATCTTTCTAACGAGATATTGTGCGCGTCAAACGGAGATTGTATGCCAAAGTTACGACCCCGGGAAGTTGATGTACCAATTTACCCAAACGGGGCCCACAATTTGGCGTTTCATCTTCTAGGGTTAGGTTTTTGGATGTTTAGGGTTTTTCATTGTTTCTCAACAATAAATAGGCTTTCGAGCCTCATTGTAACATAGTTTAGAGGCATGTAGCCACCACATCTCTTCTTAGAGATAAACTACCATCGCCCTAGCTAGTTTATTTCCATTTCTGTTTGTAAGCATATTTCAGTATTTTACAGTAATGAAATGAAGTATTATTTCTGTTGCATCTTTATATGTATTGTTATATCTGTAATTTGTTGCGTTCCTGTTTAAATTCGGATCAGTGGTATCAGAGCGGTCTGTTTTTTCTCTGTTTTTCTTTGCATGTCCCCAACGAGGTCGGGATATAAGGAGTTAGGGCTTGAACTGGTCGAAACTTTGCAAAACTAGCCTCGCAAATCTTGACGGCCTCCCATGGCGGATGAAAAGAAAGACGAGGGGGCAGGAGATTCTATCAAAATCTTGCTTGAAGAGGCCCTTGAGCAACAAAGGAATGCGATGATGGACAACTTTGCCCAGATCCTTCAGCGGCTACCCAGGGGCGACACATCTACTTCCAGCAACGACTTTGGAAGTGCCACACCCTTTAAGGTACAAGTTAACTTTGACATTCCCATATTTGAGGGTCAGATAGATGCAGACACCGTAGATAAATGGTTAAATCTGCTAGAAGAGTATTTTTCTGTTCATGATTTTTCTGACCGGGAAAAGATTACTTTCGCTCTTCTCAAAGCCGTCCCCCACGTCAAGGACTGGTGGGAAATCTCCTGCAAGCAGAAGGATGAAAGTACGACCTCACTGTTTTCAGCTGCACCCACTTGGAATTCATTCCGGACTGCCATCAAGGAGCAGTACTACCCTGTCGGAAGCTATGAGGATCGATACATAAAGTGGACCACGCTGCGGCAGGGAAGGGACCAAGACATGCCAGAGTTTACTAATATTTTCCATACCCTTCGCACAAAGTTGGGTATCAAGCATTCGGAGCAGCATTTGGTACTCAAATACCGCGGCTGCCTGCACAAGTACATTTAGGAAGAAATAGAATTCCTGAACATCTCCTTGCTCGGCACGACATATTGATATGCCGTCAAGGTTGAGCAAAAGTTTAAACAGAAGAAGCAAGACTTTGAATCTGCGAATCCGAAGCAAGGGAAAGGTGCCCCCAAACCATAGAATAAAGGACAAAGCCAAAGCGGGGCGGCCCAAGACAACCCGCCAAAGCTGCAAGCAAAGAACAACGCTGTGAAGCCGAAAAAGGACACAGGAGAGTGGTGTGAGTTCCATAAGAGCTCTACTCACAACACAAGTGAGTGTCGGGTCAAGCAGTCACTGGTGGTTGAGCTAAGGGTTTCAGAATCGGATGCATGTTCTGACTTTGAGTCAGAACTCGACAAGGGGAATGACAAAGGGAAGCAGATTATCGATGCGGAGCCCAATGCCACTGTTGCCACCACAAAGATCCAGAAGGAGGAACTCGAAGATCCAGAGGAGGAGGAGCGTCTCTTCCGCTCCCAGATGTGGGTAAAGGGCTCCCCGCCACAGTTCATTATCGACAGCGGGAGCCAAAAGAACCTCATTTCGGCAGAGGTCGTGAAGCGGCTGGGCTTATCGACCACAGCACATCCACAACCGTACACCATCGAGTGGCTTCACCAAGGACAAGATCTTCGTGTAAACTAACAGTGTCGCCTTCCATACAACATCAAGCTCTTCACGGATGAGGTATTGTGTGACGTTGCTCCCCTTGATATTTGTGATGTATTATTAGGACAACCATACTTGTGGAAGCGAAATGCTGTGTATGAATGAAGGCCCCGTGCTGTTATTGTTACTGTGGGAAATAAGTTGTACAGGATACCGGAGGTAGCATTACCTATCGCCATCTCTTTGGTTACTGCAAAACAATGCAGTAAGCTCATTTCCAAAACCAGGAAATTTGTTTTTCTGATGATATGCCCTCAAGGAAAGAAGAAGACGGTGGCCACGACCTCTAGACAGAGCCCCTCCGCACGACAACTACAGATGGACAAGGTCGTGGAGGAGTATGAGAACATCTTCACCTCCCCCGCAGGGGTTCCTCTGCACTGTCAGGTCAAGCACTCCATCGATCTGACCCCAGGTGCGTCGCTGCCCAATGGACCAATCTATCGTCGCTGCGTTCTGGAGAACGATGAAATCAAGAGGCAGATTTAGCCTTTAGGAGCTGTTGCAGAAAGGTCACATCTGTCCGAGTTCATCGCCTTGTGGGAGCCCTATCATGTTGGTATAGAAGAAGGATGGGACTTGGAGACTCTGTATTGACTATCGGGCGCTGAACAAGATCACTATGCATAATAGGTACCTGATCCCACGAATTGATGACCTCTTGGATCAACTGAAGGGGGCAAAATATTTCAGCAAGATTGATTTGAAGTTAGGATATCACCAGGTACCAATTGAACCCTCTGATGTGTGGAAAACTGCCTTCAAAGCCAAGGAGGGCCTTTTCGAATGGTTGGTTATGCCTTTTGGATTGATGAATGCTCCTGCAACTTTCATGAGGCTAATGGATGGCATCTTGTGGTCATTCACCAACTCATTTGTAGTGGTATACTTGGATGACATCCTGATCTTTAGCCAGAGTTGGGAAGAGCACCTCCACCACATTCGATAGGTTCTCCAAACACTGTGGCAACACAAGTTATGTGCCAATTTGGAGAAATGCACTCTTGGCATGACCCAGGTTCAGTATCTGGGATACATTATTGATGAATGGGGGGTGCATGTGGAGCCAGCCAAGATCCAAGTCATTCGGGATTGGCCATCTCCAACCACTCTGATAGAGCTTCGCAACTTTCTAGGTCTTGCCAACTTCTACCGCAGGTTCGTGTTCGGATTTTCTCATATCACTTGGCCCTTGAGTCAAGTCACCAAGGGAGGAGCGAAAGCAAAATTCTTTTGGTTTGAATCTCAACAGAAGGCATTCACAGAGTTGAAAGATCACCTCTTTTCAGCACTAGTGCTTGCATTACCAGACTTGCAACAACCATTTGAGGTCAAGACAAATGCCTCTGACTATGCTATTGGGGCAGTCCTTACTCAACACGGGCATCCAATGGCATATCACAGTGAGACACTTTTAGACACAGTCCGGAAGTATCCCACTTATGACAAAGAGATGTATTCCATTGTGCAGGCCTGCCAACAATAGAAGCATTACATTTTGGGGAAGGAAACGGTCATCCACACAGGCCCAAGGGAAATTGCAGAATGATCGCCATCAGAAGTGGTCCACATACCTGCAACAGTTCCATTTGAATATCAAGTATAAGAAGGGCAGCACCAATAATGTTGCAGATTGCCATAGTCGACCACCGATCATGGCGTTAAACATCGTGCTCAATTCTTGTGGGCACGAGACTTTTGATTGGCCACTTATCTACAAAAGCAACCCAAAATTTGGCCACACATACCAGACACTCTTGGAGGGTCAGCATGTTCTAGATTTCCACCTCTAGGATGCCCTGTTATGCCACCTGGGTCACCTTTGTGTTCCTTCAAGCAAGCGTGCCAAGATGATTTGGGAAGCACACTACAGTCGGGTTGCTGGGCATTTCGGGGTTGAGAAAACGGTGGCAGTACTGCAGAAGTATTTCTATTGGCCGAATCTTCGATAGGATGTCAGGAAGTACATTAGATCATGAACTGCCTGCGCCATTGCCAAACCGACCTTCAAGAAGCAAGGCCTCTATACTTCACTGCCTACCCCTAGTCGACCTTGGGAATCCATCTCCATGGATTACATGTCGGGCCTTCCTTCTACTAAGCATGGAAACGAATGTGTTTTTGTGGTCATCGACAGGTTCTCGAAGATGGCCATTATGGCGTCCTGCAAGAAGAATATCACAGCAGAAGCCACTGCTAAACTATTCTTTGAACGAGTGCGGGTACACTTTGGGATTCCACAGTCTATCATTTCAGATCGGGACAGCAGGTTCCTCAGTACATTTTGGTCTAGTGTCTAGTCGATGTTGGACACCAAACTCACTAAGTCCACCGCCTTCCATCCTCAAACTAATGGCCAGACAAAGTTTGTGAACAGGATGATCGTACACATTCTGCGCATGTACAACTCAAAGCATCCACGCACATGGGATGAGAGCCTCCCCTATGTTCAACACAGCTACAACCGAGCTCTCCACAACTCCACTGGCCACAGACCTTTTCAGGTGGACTTGGGATTCCAACCACTATGTCCCATTGATGTGGCCATGCCATTTGTAGCTACTCACGCAGATTCGGCTCATGTCTAGTCCGAAATAGATAAGGCAACCAACTCCATTGAGCACATCCAACATCACCAACAGGTCCACGACATTCTGGAGAAATCAAATGCCAAGTACAAGCGGCGACATGATCAACATTGGGTACCACACAAGTTTCAGGTGGGCGACAAAGTCTAGTTGCATTTGCAAAAGGAATGCCTTACCGGCGCCTATCGGAAACTCAGACCACTCCGATATGGTCCTTACACCATTCCCAAGGCTGTGGGAGACAATGCATTTGAGCTCAACATTCCTCCATTCCTTGGCCTACACCCAGTGTTCAATGTGGACCGCCTTCGGCCATACTTTCCACCATTACTAGACACACCCGAAATTGCAGAACAACTCACACCCACAGAGTTAAATCCAGATTGCATGGAACAAGCTACAACTGATCGGATCATGGACACACAGATCAAGCACACTCGCTATCCAACTGTATCGAATTGTCAAAGCAGGCGAACTCCTTCACCAGGGCAAGTGGCTCACCAGGGGCCAAGTTCAGTAGAAGCTTCCTCATCTCATGGAGGAACTCAATGCAATGGGGACCATTGCTTCCTAGGGGGGGGGGGAATGATCCAGGTGGATATTGGTGGTCATCTGCCAAGTCCACTTGGACCCCCACCATTGTTTCTTTTAGCTTTACAGTTTCCTTAATTGTAGCACAATTTACTATTTTTAGCAGTTTTTCGGGTCTTGAACTTCCGGAGCCGTTTTGAGGCCCTGAATGACGTTTTTTGGGAAAACTGGGAGCAACATCGGCTCTTCCCAAAGTTGTAGTTCTTAGATAGATCTTTCTAATGAGATATTGTGCGCGTCAAATGGAGATTGTATGCCAAAGTTACGACCCCGGGAAGTTGATGTACCAATTTACCCAAACGGGGCCCACAGTTTTGCGTTTCATCTTCTAGGGTTAGGTTTTTGGATGTTTAGGGTTTTCCATTGTTTCTCAACAATAAATAGGCCTTCGAGCCTCATTGTAACACAGTTCAGAGGAATGTAGCCGCCGCATCTCTTCTCAGAGATAAGCTACCATTGCCCTAGCTAGTTTATTTCCATTTCTGTTTGTAAGCATATTTCGGTGTTTTACAGTAATGAAATGAAGTATTATTTTTGTTGCATCTCTATATGTATGGTTATATCTGTAATTTGTTGCGTTCCTATTTAAATTCGGATCAGTGGGACACCGTACCTGATGAAACTATAGGGGCATCAACTTGCAACGATATAAAATATATAAAATTATGATATGTGTCGTTTCATCTCATTTTCAGTATTTTTATTTTTTAAGGTCTGATTTGTGCACTCCATGCCCAAATTTTGATTAAGGCCTGATTTGCATTTTCCGAGGTCATATGTTTTTTTATTATCGAGAGAATTGGTAGATCTATTGCCTGTCACTGCGCTGCTTTGCGTGACAACTGATAGGGACTGCGTCACTCCCTCTCGCTGATCGATCTGCTGGCTGGATGCTTTATCCTCTGGCCCTTCGGTCTCACACCCCGGTTCCTGGCACTGGATCTGATCTGCTCCTCAACAAATTTGCGAATCTCCTCAAGGCCTCTGCGCTGCCTCAGCGTGGCTCTACGCTGCCTCTTCTGGATCTCTCTCTGCCTCCTCTGAAATGTATCCCTGGATCAGGAAACTCTCCAACCGGAAAACTATCCCTACCCCTCATTGCAAGAAATCTCCTCGATGACTTCTCTTGCAATTGCTGCACTGCTCTCTTGATCTCACTCGATGTGTCTTCCAAATGCCCATCAAGCCTCTTCTTATAATCTTCTCGTTGATCAATCAACGACCCAAATTAGATTCTAATCAATGGCTCAAATCATCTTGGCTTGATCCTCGTCTTCTTCTAGAAGATTCACACCCAGCTTAATTAATATACTTTCATTATTTTAATTTCCTAATTTTAGACTTGGGCATCCATTAAAAATAATTAATAATTTTAATGAAACCTCTTCCGGGTGGAATTTCCCAAAATGATTTATGGGTATCGTGGAATGCATGTGTCCTAGCCTCCCTGCAAAATCTTGAGGCTAGAGCTCATCTGATGCTACTAGAAATCAACAAGCTCTAGAAATGAAATTATGAATTTTTGAAGTTGACAAATAATTATGGACAATCAAGTCATGTAGGCTTGAAGTGAATTTGTCCAAGAGACATGTCTCTTCATCAATTCGTGGAGCCCCTCATTTGTGTATAAATAGAGGGTGAGTTGATGTCATTTTCTCATCCATCTTGTGCAACAGAATCTCTAGGAAAGGACTCATTGAGGAGAAGGACATCTCTTGCCCTAGCCACAACATAAGGAGGCAGAAACAACGAGGTGACAAGGGACTGTTTCAGGGCTAAAACAAGGGTCTAAGTTGTTGTCATTAAGGGCGAGGTTGTTGGCTGTTAGGCCGAGCCCTTGAGGTCTAAACGCTGCTGGTTTGGACACTTGTTTGGGCACTGTTTTGGGGAGCTGAAGGCTACAGGATTGCTGTGTGCTAGGCTGCAGGCCATAACACCATAGCAAGGCTTGCATAGGGGCAGTTCAAGGGTTGATATCCATCGTAGGCAACAACATAGCTAAGGAGCTGTCCTTCAAGGGTGTGCCGCAACTATTTAGGTGGCTGTTTGTGCACTGTTGGAGGAGTTTAGGGCTGCAACAATTGCCCTGACCAAAACATTCACGAATAGCAATGCGCAAACTGATTTGGAGCAGTCTTTTGGAGGAGCGTTGGGTCAAAGAAGTTGACTAGAATTGGATTAGATTTGGAGCAGCCTGTGGGAGCCAATTTGGAGCAGTGTAGTATTTGGTGCCATTGATTTGGTGGAGGGCAGTGTGTTGACTACCCAAAGTAGCCCTAGACAAGCTATCTTGAAGTGACGAAGAGGGGCTGAAGGTTGGGTGAAGTCTGGTGTCGAAGTGCAGCACCTTGATGGACAAAGGTGACTACTAGCCTAGCAGATTGGAGCTCGGGATTAGGCCTACCCAGAGAGTAGATTGGATTAGCTCGTGTACATGCTATAGAAGTGACGTGCAACAGTGTTAGGTGGCATCCCTCTTGGAGTCTCGATGTGTTGTCCTTTGAAGGACTAAGGGGTAGCTAGTGAGCAGTACAAAAGCGAAGGACCGACAAGACAAGATACGACATAGAAGCTGTAACGATGTTTGTCATTGTATCTTGTATACCATAGACTGTTGTATTATTCAGATTTGGTTTAATATAACGAAGATTGGTTTGTACATTATTGTACAATATTTGTTAAAAATTGTGTATACTTGTGCATATGTGATTTACTGCTTTATATTTTCTGTTGTGCAAAGTAGTTCTGGTTGAGATTCTTGGTTTGGTAGCGCCAGAGATTTTAAGAATCTAACCTAGACCCAAGAGCGTGGAAATTCAATAGGGGCATGTGCTTTTTGAAGAAGAGTACATAAAAACTCCAAAGTCTCAATCAAACCTGCAGTTTGTATCCATCATGAAAGCTTGCTATTACTCAGCGTTACAAATATTTATCCACAAAAACAAGGTCAGATATCACCGTTGTCCACCATAAATATAGTCAAAGCGAATGTAAGTACATGAAAGCAACTACACAAAATCAAACTACTCTAAACACAACTTGATCAAACCAATGCATGAAAATCAGCAACTACTCTAAACTATTGCTTGAATGAGCTTATTTATTCATAGTCCTACGAAATTACTATGGCACTAATTGCCACCAATATAGGAGTACTTCAAAATCTACCCCTTCACGAGTAGTAGCGGCATTACTCCATCCAAGTGACTAAGGTGGAAAGAATTTGTGCATGCTACATCTTCAATCCTATAAGGTCCACGTCATAATGAATCGAATTTCAGTGCTTTCCAGGATTTTGATTCTTCTTATTCCACATCAAAACCAAGTCTCGTTTCTAGAAATTCCTTCGAGTAACCCTTTTATTGTAGGAATTTACAGGGTAAGTTCCTCAGAAAGCATACCAAAAGGACACCGCTCACAACCAGATCACAGATCAATACACCAGTATTTTTGACGTGGTTAAAACCCTCAAAGAGGGAAACAGTCCACGACCTGTCCCAACGTGGGTACTACAGGCAATTTATTAATCAAAGAATGAAAATTTACATAAGCTTCTCTCATGCACGGATTACCCGAACAATGACCCTCCATGCGCTTTAAATAGAACTCATGGACCAATCGGGTGTCAAGCCACGGATCAAGTGTCGGTAATACCGAGGAGAGAATGAACCGTCGGATCACTACATATCGTGACCGTCGGATTGTAAGTTACAAAATGTACAACGGTAAAGAAACACACTTTACCTAACTCTATACCTAACTCTACACTAGACCAAGTTGAACTTAACTATATCCTATGTGTCGGAATATCCTAACATCCCCCCTTAAGAACAACTTGGGATAGGATTGAAGGATTTACAAATATGACACAATAGGAGAAGGAAGGAGGCACTAGAGCCTATCCCCCCTTAGTGACAACTTCCTGAACTCCAAGCATATATCGAAGTTTAGTGAACTTCGCCTCTGTGAGAGCCTTTGTGAAGATGTCTGCAACCTGATCATCTGTTGAACAATATTGCACTTCAAGAACATGGTCATGAATGAGCTTTCTGATGAAGTGCATGTGTAGTTCAATGTGTTGGCTGCGCTGATGCTGGACTGGATCTTTGCATAGCTGAATGGCACTTTGATTATCACACCAAAGTGTGGTTGGATGCTGCTGCTCAAAGCCAAACTCTGATAGGATCTGACGAAGCCACAAGGCTTCCTTACTAGCTTCCACGGCACCACGATACTCTGCTTCTGTTGACGAAAGAGAAATGGCGGCCTGTTTCTTACAAGCCCATGTAATAGGTCCTGAACCAAGAGTGAAGACATAACCGGCAGTAGACTTCCGATCATCAGGGTCACCAGCCCAATCAGAATCAGTGAAACCAACTAACAGAGGAGCTGCTTTGGCACTGTAATGAATCCCAAACTGTACTGTACCTCGAACATAACGAAGTATTCTTTTAGCTGCTTTCCAATGACTTTCACGGGGGTTTTGCATAAAACGAGCAACAAGGCCAACAACAAAGGAAAGATCAGGACGAGTATGGGTTAAATACAAGAGTTTTCCTACAAGTTGACGGTATAAGGTAGCATCAACTTCAAGAGAAGTACAAGAGACTGAAAGTTTGACTCCAGACTGAAAGGGAGAAGGGGCTGGCTTACAGTCTTCCATGTGAAAATGACGAAGAATATCACAAGCATACTTGGACTGGGAAAGGAAAATACCCTCTTTGGATTGCAAGACTTGAAGACCGAGAAAATAGTGTAAGTGTCCTAAGTCTGTCATTTCAAATTTCTTTTTAAGGCTGGACTTCACATGGTTTATAAGGTTGGGATCACTACCAGTAAGAATAAGATCATCAACATAAAGAACAAGGATGATAAGAGAGTTGCCCACTTTCTTGGTGTAGACAGTATTGTCAGAATGACACCTAGAAAAGCCAGATTCTAAAAGAAAGCTATCCATTTTGGCATACCAAGCCTGAGGAGCTTGCTTGAGGCCATAAAGGGATTTCTTAAGTCGACAAACAAGGCTGGAGTCTGTTTGTATGAAGCCAATGGGTTGTTCCATATAGATTTCTTCCTGCAAGTCCCCATGCAAGAAGGCAGATTTAACATCCATCTGATGGACTTCCCATTTTAAAGAGGCAGCAAGGGAAAGAACAAGGCGGATAGAGTTCATTTTGGCAACAGGGGAGAAGGTTTCAGTGTAGTCAATGCCTTCAACCTGTGAAAAGCCCTTAGCAACGAGACGAGCTTTATACCATGTAGGAATTTACAGGGTAAGTTCCTCAGAAAGAATACCAAAAGGACACCGTTCACAACCAGATCACAGATCAATACACCAGTATTTTTGACGTGGTTAAAACCCTCAAAGAGGGAAACAGTCCACGGCCTGTCCCAACGTGGGTACTACAGGCAATTTATTAATCAAAGAATGAAAATTTACATAAGCTTCTCTCATGCACGGATTACCCGAACAATGACCCTCCATGCGCTTTAAATAGAACTCATGGACCAATCAGGTGTCAAGCCACGGATCAAGTGTCGGTAATACCGAGGAGAGAATGAACCGTCAGATCACTACATATCGTGACCGTCGGATTGTAAGTTACAAAATGTACAATGGTAAAGAAACACACTTTACCTAACTCTATACCTAACTCTACACTAGACCAAGTTGAACTTAACTATATCCTATGTGTCGGAATATCCTAACATTTATCAAATATTTTCTTAATTTTTCTTTGGTTCTGAATGAGATGATCTAATGTTGTTCGTGGATTTTCATTTAATTCCACGCGCTAAGTCAACCTTGCTTGGATTGCCCACCTATCAGTGGTGAAATGTTGCAATAAATAGTATACAAAGATATTTAGATGGTCTGGCAATGTGAGCTCCATCCCATAGACCAACTCAAACATGCTTCTTCTTGTAGATTGTTCTTTGTGATTCAATCTGCCCATAAAGCATACTTAATTTTATCTTAGCTTCTTTTCTTATATCCTACTATCTTTTTAATGATAGCCATTAAAATTTTGTTGTTTGACTCTGCTTGGCCATTTCCTTGTGGGTAATTGTTAGATGAATGAGACAACACAATGCCATAATTAAAACAAAATGACAATAACTCTATTGAATTCATGTCCTTGGCATTGTTAATTGTGATCTTGGATGGGACACCAAGCCTAATAATAATTCTTTCTTCAAGGGACTTTTTCACTACACTATATATTGTCCTTTTCGTGGGTATAGCTTCAACCCACATGGTGAAGTAATCAGTGGCTATGAGGTTCCATTTGAATCCATTACTTGAGTTTTCTTTGAATTCTCTAGTGAAATATAGGCTTCATTGTTGGATGGGTGCATCCACTACAACTAGATATAAAGGTAAGGCTGCGAGATGTTGTTTCCCCATGAGTAATTGGCATTTCTGGCATGCTCAGACAAATTTGCAGACATCAACAAATATGGTCAACCAATAATATCTCGCCCTTAAAATTTATGCGTTGTGGTTCAAGTAGCATGATGTGCACCACAAAGTCTTGTATGTAATTCTTCCATTAATCTATAGGCTTTTGCATTATCCGCACTTTTTTAGAACTAGTCCATCTGGATTCTTCCAACCAAGGTTGCCTTGGATCATACAATATTTCGATGCCTTTAACCTCAAGGCCCTTCTCTTATAGTCAACAAGGTGGTTCATAAATGTTAAGTTCTTCAAGTAGTAAAAGATCCATGCATACCACTCATGTCTCTCCAACTCGTCTAGAAGTACATCTACCATTTCAAGGGTTTCTTCTTTATCCATATTCAATGCTTTCTCATTCTCCTTAGCAAGTATCTTAGAATTCCTTGCCCTTTTACCAACTCTGTAGGCTTAAATTTGATATCATACTCTTGAATTCTACATACCATTTGCCACAAATGCACAGGGATTTTTTCTAAGTCAGTATATCACTCATTGTGGCATGAGGGACATATTAAATAATATTTGAATATCCCACATAAGGGTTGAAGTATTTTAAATTTTGCATAAGAGCATAAGCTTGTTTTTCCATCGTGATGTACTTTAACTCTAAGCCCCTAATCCCTTTGTTCATGAGTTCTATAGAGTGTTCCATATATTGAGCATTCTTCTATAATAGTACATCAGCTATCATTTCTTTCGAGGTGAAAGAAAAGATTTGAAATTCCCTCAAGTGGTTTGGACTCACCAAGATCAGTGCCATAGCTATAGCATTTTTAATTGTCCTAAAGGCTTCCCTACTGTTATCATCCCACTTGAAATCCTAATATTTCTTTAGTAGGTTAGAGATAGGCATGGTAATCTTAACAAAGTTTGTGATGAATCTTTTGATAAATTTTTTTTTTCAAATAAAGATTGCACTACCTTCTTATTTGGGGCTAAGATAATCTGTTGGATGTATCCAATTCTTGATGGATATATCTTACTCCACCCTTTAGAAATAATTTGTCCAAGCAATTTTCCTTCTTATACTTTGAAAACTGTCTTCTTTGGTTGTAGGGATATTGTACTTTCTACAACTCTTGAATATTTGTTTAAATGGCGCACATGATCTGTTAGGCCCCTACAATAATAATGTATGCCCCATATTGTTATTGTTGTACCCCATAGAAGGCCACTATTGTTATTTTTGTTCCTTTACATTATTATTGTTATGTAGGCCCTAATTATATTTTGACCCCTTAGACTCCTATATATACCAAGGAGGTCTTGTCATTTGAATAATCCAAGAATTGTTCATTTATGTGATGTAAAAGGAGGTTACCCCCTCGAAGAGGCTTATTTTCAAGTCGTTGAATTATATTTTCTTCTGTTTTTGTGATCTGGTTACATAACATTTGGAATAAGAGCTTTGGATCCTAGGGTTTTTCTGCTTCAAACAGGTCATCATGGAATTTTTAGTATAATTTTGTTTCTGCTAGGCTTCATAAGCTGAAAATTCTACCATGTAGAGTTGAAATCTTGGTGAACTTCATGTAAAAATTTCAGATATTGGTTCGCTATATTTTTGTAGATATGGTCCAAGGAATTTAGGGTTTTTGCATGCTCCAGAATTCAGTCTCAAATAGGTGACCTAGGGAAAATCGTCATAACTTTCTCTTCGAGCATCGGATTTGAATTCTGTAAAAAGTTGCTGAAATTGTATGGAATGTAGTTTCTTGGAGACAAATTTCAGCGCTGAAAGGTGAAATAGTGACATGGGGCAGTCCTTACAAGTTCGCTATATTGAACCAGTCCATAATCAGGGCATCGTGGGAGATTTGGTATAACTTTCTCTTGAAGAATCCAATTTCAGTGTAACTTGTGGGGTTGGAAAGAAGACACAAAATGCTACCCCAAGACGAAGTTTCAAACCTTGGGAGGTTGAAATCACAGAGATACAACAATTTCAAGATCAAGCTACAAAAAGCAAGAAAAAAGGTGTGTATTTTTTAAAATTTTCTTAATTTTTGTTTGAAAAATCAATTTGAAGTGATCAAAAGGGCATAGTGAAGCATAGATATTAATATTTGGTTCCAGTATGTCTCGCAACAAAAAAATGGATACACCCAACAAGCCAACAAAAAGCTCTACTATGATGCCTGAAGAAGAGGAAAAAATGCAACATGATATATCAAAATTACGGGACCAAGTGCAACAAATTTCACTCTCACAAAGAGCAACCAAAAATGAATTAGATGGTTTAAAAGCAACAATAAAAGGGGACATGGGAGTTTTGAAGGATGGTTTAAAAGTAGACATGGAAGCGATGATGAATGTCAAGATGGAAGGGTTGAAGGAAGGTTTGACAAAGTTGTTGCAAGAAAGGCTTCCTAGTGGTGACAAGGTATTCCATGAAAATAAGGATGAGGACAAAAGGAATATGAATTATGATTTTAGAGACTCCAACAGTGGGTTGAAGACTAACCACATTCTAAAGATTGATATGAGGAAGTTTGATGTCAAGGATTTGGTAACATGGATCAATGTTGCACGAAGCGGGGACGCAAAAGCGTCATTTCCCAAAAATCTAGGAAGCGAAGCGTCTACTATATATATATTTATATTATTTAAAAAAAAATCCAAAATACCAAATTAATTGTAGAAGATATGGAAGCATGCATATTTGTACATAAATCAAGATAGATATGGCATCCATTGTACATTAATGATTAATTATTCGAGCATCAACCCTTTAGAATCTAGATTCTTCTCTTTTTGTCTAGCCTTTGCCTCTACCTCAATTGTCTAGGGATATTAGTCAACATTTCCCAATTTTGATCAAACTACCTAATCCAAGCCTTAAAATATGGTAGAAAAAGCTTAACATGCTTGATCAATGATTTTGACTTGATTGAAAGGTAATTTTTTGCTAAGGGCATGACAAAGGATAGGGTTTGGTGGTCTTGATTATATGCTAATCACATACCCTCATACATGATATAATCTAATGAAATGCCACAATCCCATTGATCCTGAATTCTTGAAACTGTTAAGTCTGCTAAATTTTGAATAGGATATGAAATTCTATTTTCTCCATATGAAGTCCGATGACGCTGGAACCACTCTCAAAGATCCTGAGTCATTTCATGGTAATGTTAAAAATTTAAGAGAAAAGGTCACTTTTACTTTAAGAATTTAACAATACCACGAGAAAGCATCTAGGAAGCATCTAAGGAGCATCAAGGGAGCACCTTTGGAGCGTTCGAGAAGCCCCAACCCAACTTAAGTAAAAAAAAAAAATATTTAGAACCCTATGGAACCACCCGTCTCCCTTCGAATCCGTGCCCAATCCACCACGGATCTGCGGATCAGGCTGACACGATTCCTAATTTCCAAGAATTGTCTTTGTCGGCACGATCTGCAATTTCGAAATTCCGAACCGCGAATCTGATGGTAGATCCCTCACGGAACTATACGAGATGCGATTCCTGGTTTGGATCCTTGGGGGGGGGGGTGTTTCATGCAACACTGAGATGGATAATATAGATGGAGCAATTCTTTGATCTACACGATGTGCAACACACACAAAAGGTACACATTGCATCTTTATATTTAGAACCCAATCAATTTGTATGGTATCGATGGATTTGTTCTCGTAAAGCACTAGTCACTTGGACAATTTTTATGGAGGAATTGATAACACATTATGAGGATACAAAGAGCAATACCTTCTTTAGCCAAATGATAAATCTCAAACAAAAGGGTTCAGTTGGGGAGCACATTGAGGACTTCCAAAGATTGAATATCAAGGTAACTGATATTCCAGAGGAGCATCTGATTAATGTCTTCATAGGGACTTTAAAGGATAACATCCAACATGAGGTTCGCCTTTGGGAACCTAAGTCATTGGAGAATGCATTCAGGGTGGCAAGAAAAGTTGAAAGAAAAATTATGGCAACAAGGAGGTCTACCACTCACAACTATAAAGATGGAAGTGTTGTCACTCCTAGCTTCCCATAACCTACAAGGTTGACACCACAACAATTGGAGGAAAAAAGAGTAAAAGGGCTTTGTTACAGTTGTGATAAAAAATACACTAAAGGTCATAAGTGTGTTGAGAAGAAATTATTTTACATAGATTGTGAAGAGGAGGAAGAAAAAGAACAAGAAACATCAAAAGAAGAAGATATACACCAAGAACCAACTTCAGGGGATGAAAAAGAAGAAATGAATCCAACCATATCTTGTAATGCATTGGCGGGAATTATCACTCCTCAAACTCTCAAGATAGAAGGATATATCAAGAAAAAAAGGTTATAGTGCTAATTGATTAAGATAGTACTCATAATTTTATTCATTGTAAGAAAGCCAAGGATTTGAATTGCTTTCTATACCCAACACTATAGTGTCAACTGATGGTTGCAAATGGAGGAACTATAAATTGCTTAGGGAAGTGCCATAATATTTATCTAATCATAGGCGAATATGTATTGAACAGTCCAATGCTTGCCATTCGAATGGGTGGTGCTGTTGTATTAGAAGTCCAATGGTTACAATCTTTGGGGACGATAACTTTTAATTTTCAAGAACTTTCCTTGAAGTTTTTCTTAGAAGGAAATGAAATTGAATTAAGGGGTATCACAGGGAAACCTGGGAAGATAATTAGCTCTAATGGCATGACCAAGCTTTTGAAGAAGGATCAATGGGGGGTAATTGCACAATTATGTTCACTAGATGTTCAAACATCCAAGTCATCCATTTGTCTAGATCTCCAAACAACCCTTGACAATCATTCCAAGGTATCTGAGATTCCCAAAGGTCTCCCATCTATTCACGATCATGACCATGCTCTTCACTTGATTCTAGGAAGTGTTCCTCGAAACATTAGACCTTGCAAATATCCTTATTCCCAAAATATTGAAATTGAACGAATGGTTGCAGAAATGCTAGAGGCAGGTATAATTCAACCTAGCCAAAGTTCTTTCTATTCTCTAGTAGTATTGGTGCACAAGAAAGATGGATCATGGTGTATGTGTCTGGATTATAGAGGGCTCAACAAGCTCACTATTAAAGCTAAGTTTCCCATTCCTGTCACTGATGAATTGTTGGATGAACTACATGGATAAATTTACTTCACGAAGCTGGATCTTCGTTCAGGATATCATCAAATTAGAATGAAGATAGAAAACATTATTGAAACAACATTTAGAACTCATGAAGGTCATTATGAATTTTTGGTCATGCCTTTTGGCCTTACTAATACACCTTCCACATTTCAAGGTTTGATGAATTCCACTTTTAAACCCTTCCTTAGAAAAGTCATGTTAGTATTTTTTGATGATATACTAATCTATAGCAAGTCTTGGAAAGATCATGTTCAACATGTTGACAGGGTGTTCAAACTATTGGAGGAGAAACAATTGTATGCAAAATTCTCCAAATGTTTCTTTGGACTATAGGAAGTGGAATATTTGGGTCATATTGTATCCCACGACGGTGTTAAGGCAGACCCTAACAAAATTAAAGCCATCAAGGAATGGAAAATGCCCACAACCTTAAGGCATCTTTGAGGATTTCTCAAGTTGACAAAGTATTATTGCAAATTTGATAAGAATTATGGGAAGATAATGACACCTCTAACAACATTACTGAAGAAAGATGCATTTTTTTGGAATCCATAAGCAACTAAGGCCTTTGAACATCTTAAAGAGGTAATGTGCCGAGCTACGATATTAGCTACACCAGACTCTACAAAAACATTTATTGTGGAATGCGATGCCTTAGCAAATGGCAATAGTGTTGGTCTAATGCAAAAAGAAAGACCCATTGCTTTTGAAAGTCATCCACTTAAGGGAAAGTATTTACAAAAACCTATTTATGAGAATGAGATGTTGGCAATACTACATGCGCTGAAGCAATGTCGCCCTTACTTGATGGGAAAACACTTCAAGGTAAAAACAAATCGCGATAGTCTTAAGTACTTCTTGGAACAAAGATTATCTTCGAAGAGCAACAAAAATGGGTCACAAAGATGTTGGGTTATGACTTTGAAATCATCTTCAAAAAAGGGAAGCAAAATGTTGTTGCAGATGCACTCTCAAGAAGGGATGAGGATGTGGAAGCATTGCTCTGTGCCATTTATATTATCTAACCTGATTGGATAACTGAAGCAAGGGATGAATGAAAGAATGATGAAGAGGTATGGACACTCATTCAAAAGTTGCAGCAAGATCCCAGTGCATCTAATTCATTTATTTGGAAAAATGATTCACTATGGTACAAAGATCGCTTATGTTTATGTAAAAACTCCCAACTTAAACAAAAGGCTATTTTGGAATTGCACAACTCTCGTATAGGAGGGCACTCAGGATTTTAAAAAACGTACCATAGGGTCAAAAAGTAATTTTTTTGGGATGGACTTAAATCTGATATTCAGAAGTTTGTGGCAGAATGTTTGGTTTGCCAACAAAATAAAGTTGAGACAATTAAGAGCCTAGGTCTTTTACAACCATTAGCCATTCCAAGTCAATGTTGGGATAAGGTCTCAATGGATTTTATCACAGGTTTACCCATGTCTAAAGGAAAGAGCATCATCATGGTGGTAGTTGATAGACCTATCAAGTATGCACATTTTTGTGCACTATCTCATCCTTTTAAAGCCAGTACAATTACTATTGCATTTGTGAAAACAATTCAAAAGCTACATGGAAACCCAAAGATTATTGTAAGTGATAGAGATCCCATTTTCACTGGAAATTTTTGGACAAAATTATTTTCTTGTCCTGGTACTCAATGAGTTCATAGCTCATCTTATCATCCTCAATCTGATGGGAAAACTGAGATAGTGAACAAATGTTTGGAAGGATATCTTTGTTGCTTTGTATCTGGTAAGCAAACACAATGGATCAAGTTTTTTCCCCTAGCAGAACAGTGGTATAACACTTCTTTCCATATTACATAAAAATGACCCCATTTATGGTGCTTTATGTATATCATCCACCGTCCATCACATCGTCTTTAAGAGACAATTCTAAGGTTCAAGTAGTGGAAGATCACATCGAGCTTCAACAAGAAGTTCTCCAACTCTTAAAGGATAACCTGACTCTGGCGTAGAAGCGAATGAAATAACAAAAAGATCAACATCGTAGTGAAATTTTTTTTGATGTGGGCGATTGGGTATTTTTACGACTATAGCCATACAAACAAATGTCCCTCAAGCAAGCTAAGAAGGATAATAAATTATCACCCAAGTACTATGGCCCTTACAAGGTGTTGCAAAAGATTGGTACTATGGCATACAAATTGAAGCTACCTGTATCTTCGCGAGTACACCCAGTTTTCCATGTTTCATGCTTAAAGAAGGTTATAGGTGACAAGCTTCCAGTTAAAACTATATTGCCAGAACTTCACAAGGAAGGAAAAATCATATTGGATCCTGAAGCAATCACAAAAACAAGAATTCAACAACTATGGAACAAATCAATTTCAGAGTATCTCATTAAGTGGAAGAACTTACTTGTTGAAGACTCCACATGGGAGGATGAGTATTTTATTCAGAAGCATCTAGAACTACTCAAGCATTGAGGACAACACTTTTTTGAAGGAGAGGGGCATGTTAGGTCCCTATAATACTAGTGTAGCCCCCATATTGTTATTGTTGTGCCCCATAGAAGCCCACTATTGTTATTGTTGTGCCCTTACATTATTATTGTTATGTAGGCCCTAATTATATTTTGACCCCTTAGACTCCTATATATACCAAGGAGGTCTTGTCATTTGAATCATCCAAGAATTGTTCATTTATGTGATGTATGATCCAGGTGGATATTGGTGGCCACCCGCCAATTCCACGTGGATCCCCACCATTGTTCTTTTAGTTTTTCAGTTTCCTTAATTGTAGCACAATTTACTATTTTTAGCAGTCTTTCGGGTCCTAAACTTCCGGAGCCGTTTTGAGGCCGTAAATGACATTTTTTTGGAAATCTATCGCCAGCGACTTTTGATAAGTCGTTTTTTCCGTCGTAGTCCATGATAGGTAGCACCCCCTTAACTCCTCTCTATAAACATTCCAAGTACCCACCAGCAGCTTTATCCCCGCCAGCCCTCAATCAATCCATAACTCGATCCATTGCTCGATCAATCAATCGGGGGAACAATGGGAAAGACAGCTGGATAATACTGGGAAATCCCGCCATCTGAGTCACAATGGGCAGAACCACCATCCGATTCACAGTGGGAAGGCCCGGTATCTAGGGAGCGTTGGGAC
Source organism: Pinus tabuliformis (assembly GCA_031772625.1). Lineage (NCBI taxonomy): Eukaryota > Viridiplantae > Streptophyta > Pinopsida > Pinales > Pinaceae > Pinus > Pinus tabuliformis. Next base: position 825,804,141 of record CM062817.1, read on the forward strand.
GTCGAGGTGTATCATGCAATTTATCTCCATGATCAGAAGGTGGAATTAGGTAAAAAATCATCCATTCTTTCACACCTTTTGAACTCAATGGGCAGGTCGAGAGTTCGACAGGCTCACCCTCTCCTTGGCAGTCAAGCCCCTCTTCTTAACAGTCGAGCGTGCTTACGCACGACATCTTTCCAACGGGGTATCATGCGCGTCAAACAGAGATAATATGACCAAGTCACAACCCCGGGCAGTTGGTTGCCCAACTAACCCCAACGGGGCCCATAAACTCTTGGTGTTACATCTTCTCAGGTTAGGGTTTTGGTTGTTTAGGGTTTGCTCTTATTGTTCAATAATAAAAAGGCCCTTGAGCCTCATTATAACACAGTTCAAAGGCATGTAGCCACCACATCTCTTTTCAGAGATAAGCTACCATCTCCGAGCTAGTATCATTTCCATACTGTTTGTAAGCATATTTCATTATTTGATATTAATCAAAGGATGTGTTATTTCTGTTGCATCTCTGTATTTATGGTTATATTTGTAATTTGTTGCGTTCCTATTTAAATCCAGATTAGTGGTATCAGAGGGGTCTGCTCTTTCTTTGTTTTTTTTGCATGTCCCCAACGAGGTCGGGATATAAGGAGTTAGGGCTCGAACTGGTCAAACCTTTGCAAGACTAGCCTCGTAAATCTTGACGACCTCCCATGGAGGAAGAAAAGAAAGATGAGGGAGCAGGAGATCCTATCAAAATATTGCTCAAGGAGGCCCTCGAGAAACAAAGGAACGCGATGATGGATAACTTTGCCCAGATCCTTCAACGGTTGCCCACCGGCGGCGCATCCACATCCAATAGCCACTTTGGAGGCTCCACACCTTTTAAGGTACAAGTAAACTTTGACATTCCCATATTTGAGGGCCAAATAGATGCAGACGCCGTAGATAAATGGTTGAATCTGTTAGAAGGATATTTTTCTGTTCATGATTTTTCCAGCCGAGAAAAGATTACTTTTGCTCTTCTCAAAGCCGCCCCCCACGTCAAGGACTGGTGGGAAACCTATTGTGAGCAGAAGGATGAAAGTATGAACTCATTGTTTTCAGCCGCTCCCACTTGGAATTCATTCCGGGACGCCATCAAGGAGCAGTACTACCCTGTCGGGAGCTATGAGGACAAATACATAAAGTGGACCACGCTGCGGTAGGGAAGGGACCAAGATGTGCCGAAGTTTACCAATGTTTTTCATACCCTGCGCACGAAGTTGGGCATCAAGGATTCTGAGAAACATTTGGTACTCAAGTACTGCGACTGCCTACATAGATACATCCAGGATGAGATGGAGTTCCTGGACATCTCCTTGCTCGGCACGACGTACCGATACGCTGTCAAGATCGAGTAGAAGTTTAAATAGAAGAAGTGAGACTTTGGATCTGTGAATTCGAAGCAAGGGAAAGGTGCCCCCCAAACCGCAAAACAAAGGACAAAGCCAAGGCGAGGTGACCCAGGACAACCCGCTAAGGCCACAAGCAAAGGACAACACTGCAAAGCCGAAGAAGGACACGGGAAAGTGGTGTGAGTTCCATAAGAGCTCCACCCACAACACAAGCGAGTGTCGGGCCAAGCAATCATTGGTGGCCGAGTTGAAGGCTTCAGGATCAGATGCATGTTTCGACTCTGAGTCAGAACCTGACAAGGGGAATGACAAACGGAAGTAGATTATTAATGCGGAGCCCAACGCCACCGTAGCCACCACAAAGATCCAGAAGGAGGAACCCAAGATCGAGAGGAGGAGGAGCGTCTCTTCCACTCCCAGATGTGGGTGAAGGGTTTCCCGCTACAATTCATTGTCGACAGCGGGAGCCAAAAGAACCTCATTGCAACAGAGGTCGTGAAGTGGCTGGGTTTACTGACTACAACACACCCACAAACGTACACCATTGGGTGGCTTCACCAAGGACGGGATCTGCGCGAGACAACAATGCCGCCTTCCATACAACATCAAGCCCTTCACGAATGAGGTATTATGTGACGTTGCTCCCCTTGATGTTTGTGATGTATTATCAAGCCAACCATACATGTGGAAGTGACATGCTGTGTATGAGTCAAGGCCTCGCGCTGTTATTGTTACGTTAGGAAATAAGTTGTACAGGATACCGGAAGTAGTCCCGCCTACCGCCATCTCTCTGGTTATTGCAAAACAATGAAGTAAGCTAATTTCAAAAACTGGGAAATTTGTTTTCCTGATGATACGCCCTCAAGGAAAGAAGAAGACAGTGGCCACGACCTCCATACAAGGCCCCCCCACACGACAACAACAAATGGACAAGGTCATGGAGGAGTACGAGGACATCTTCACCTCCCCCATAGGGGTGCCTTTGCACTGTCAGGTCAAGCACTCCATTGATCTGACCCCAGGTGCGTCATTACCCAATGGACCAATCTATCGATGCTCCGTTCTGGAGAACGATGAAATCAAGAGGCAAATTTAGGAGCTGCTGCAGAAAGGTCACATTCGGCCGAGTTCATCGCCTTGTGGGAGCCCGATCGTGTTGGTACAAAAGAAGGATGGGACTTGGAGACTTTGTATTGACTATCAGGTGCTGAACAAGATCACTGTCTGGAATAGGTACCCGATCCCATGGATTGATGACCTTCTGGACCAACTCAAGGGAGCAAAATATTTCAGCAAGATCGACTTGAAGTCCGGATATCACCAGGTACCAATCGAACCCTCCGATGTGTGGAAGACTGCCTTCAAAGCCAAGGAGGGCCTTTTCGAATGGTTGGTTATGCCTTTTGGGTTGACGAATTCTCTTGCAACCTTCATGAGGCTCATGGATGACATCTTACAGGCATTCACCAACTCTTTTGTTGTGGTATACTTGGATGAAATCCTGAGCTCCAGCCAGAGTTGGGAAGAGAACTTCCACCACATCCGACCGGTTCTCGAAACACTGCGGCAACACAAGCTGTGTGCCAATTTGGAGAAATGTACTTTTGGCATGACCCAGGTTTAGTATTTGGGTTACATTATTGATGAACGGGGGTGCATGTGGATCCAACCAAGATCCAAGTCATTTGGGATTGGCTAGCCTCAACCACTTTGACATAGCCCCGCAACTTTCTGGGTCTTGCCAATTTCTACCGCAGGTTTGTGTTGGGGTTCTCTCATATCATTTGGCCCTTGAGTCAAGTCACCAAAGGAGGAGCGAAAGCAAAATTCTTTTGGTTTGAATCTCAATAGAAGGCATTCGTAGAATTGAAACATCGCCTCTGCTCTGCACCAGTGCTCACATTACCAGACTTGCAATAACCATTTGAGATTGAGACAGATGCCTCTGACTATGCTATTGGGGTAGTCCTTACTCAACAGGGGCATCCAGTGGCATATCACAGTGAGACACTTTCAGACACGGTCTAGAAGTATCCCACTTATGATAAAGAGATGTATTTCATTGTGCAGGCCTGCCGACAATGGAAGCATTTACATTTTGGGGAAGGAAACGGTCATCCCATAGTTGCGGGGGAGCGCCCCCCCCCCCCCCCGAACCCGCTCTCGAATCGCGCTCCGGGCGGGTGCGGCTCCGGAGCGCGCTCTCAAAAAAAAAATTGCGCTCCCTACCATTTTCGAGAGCGCTGTAGGGAGCGGTCGCTCCGTCGCTCCTGGAGCGATTTTTTAAGCCTGGGAGCGATCGCTCCTGGGCATTAAAAAATCGCTCCGGGAGCGTTTCGAGCGGCGTCGGGAGCGATTCGGCGGAAAAAAATTCCGCGGACTTGAAAAAAAATTAAATTTTAAATTTTTTGTTTTGTTTTAAAAGCCCAATGGGCCTAAAAAAATTTCATTATCACTTCATTGAGTTGAGTTTGTTGGAGAGCAAGAGCAAAGGAGCAAGGAGAAGCGAGGAGCAAGTGCTGAGGAGCGAGGAGCAAGTGCCAAGGAGCGAGGAGCAAGCCTGCAGAGGTAAGTAACTTAGTAATTTAGTTAGTTTAATTTAGTTAAATAGTAATTTAGTTAATTTAATTTAGTTTATTGAGTTTAAAAATCATGAATTTAAATTAAATTAATTAATCCCAATAAATTAAATTAATTTGCAGATTCAAGAATCAAAACCCTACAAACATCAAACACCATGGACTTGGCTATATTTCTTGGCATTTTCCTCTTCCTGGTCCCTTTTATGGTTATTATGGTGCTGGAGAGTAGGAAACGGAGGGGCCAAACTGAAGAGGGGGATGAAGAAGCTGGAGAAAGTCAAATTGGTGAAAACCCCGGTGAGGAGGAGCTGGAGGAGGGTGAACATGACCCTCAAAAAACTAAACAAGACCAAACCCCATTGTGGAAATATGTTAACAGGGCTGAAACAGGGAGAGGGGGTGGAACCACTAAATTTCATTGCCCCCATTGCAACACTGATTACATAGGTTCATACACCCGTGCTAGAAGACACCTCTGCGGGAAAACGCCATGGGATGGAGACAAACAAATAGGAATCAAAACTTGTACAGCGGTGTCAGCAGCGGATAGAGCCAAATACATAAGGAAGAGGAGGAAGCCCAATACAAATCAAAAAAATCAAGGGGTTTCTTTGAACCAAGCTCACAATCACAAAGAACTCCTTCAGCATCCTCCCAAGCCAGTGGATATGGAGGCACAGGGTCATCATCTTTAAGGCGTAGAACCATATCAGATTTCCTTGATGAGGGGTGTAGGAATGATGTGGATTTAAAGGTTTACAGGTTTCTCTATGCATGTGGGATACCATTCAATGTTCTTCGCTCACCTTATTGGCACGAAATGGTTTCTGCCATAAATGATGCCCCTAAAGGATACAAGAACCCTGGGTATGACAAGGCAAGAACCATTGGCCTTGATCATGAAAAAGCAAAAATATCACATTCTTTGAATAGAATGACAAGTTCTTGGACTGACCATGGGGTGTCCATTGTATCTGATGGATGGACAAATGTAAATGGCAAGCCATTGATAAGTGTTCTTGCTGTGTCTGTTAGTGGTCCCATCTTTCTAACTGCACATGATTACTCAGACAAGTTCAAGACCGCCATCAACATTGCAGAAGCATTACTTGAAACAATTGAGCGTATTGGGCCATACAATGTCATCCAAGTCATCACTGATAATGCTCCTAATTGTAAGGCAGCGGGAGCAATTATTGAGGATAAATACCCCAACATATTTTGGTCTGGATGTTTGGTTCACATATTGAACCTTCTATTGCATGATATTGTCAAGAACAAAAATGAACAATACCAATGGATTGGTGATTTGTACAAGAAAGGCAAACAAATGATAAAATTTATTACAAATCATAGCAATACCCATGGCCTTTTCCGCAGTCACTCGAGGTTGGAGTTGTTGAAGATTGCGAAGACCAGATTTGGTAGATATTACCTCACCTTCAGGCACCTTTTGAAGGTAAGAGAGGCATTGGCTAGCATGGTATCAAGTCCACATTGGTAGGTATTAAAGGAAAGGGCTACAAATGCAGCTGACAGGGGAGGTTTTGAAATGGTGGAGGAGGCCGCTCTTGATGGTCAGTTTTGGACAAGTGTGAGGCAAGTATTGGATTTCACCAAGCCCATTTATCACATGATTTGGTTTGCAGATACAGACAAACCAGTGATTGGCGAGGTGTATGAGCAGATGGATACCATGTTGGGGGAAATAAAAGATATTGTTCATAACAGAACAATATCTTTAAGATTGAATTTGACGAATCATGATTCATGAGACTCAATATGTTGCAGTTGTAATATGTATTTTACTAACTTGTGGACATGGTTGATGACGATTATAATTTCTAGATGATTGATGTGACATGGTTCAATGATCAATCTATGTTTTTTTTATGTTTTTTATGTCTAATTCATCATTCTACATGTTTTTGTTGACATATATGTATCAAAAATTAAAAAATATAATATATATATATATATATTTTTTTTTTTAAAAAAATCGCTCCCGGATTCGCTCCCAAACTGGGAGCTTCTGAAAATGGTCACTCCCGCTCCCGTTTTCGCTCCCACTCCCCACTCCCGCTCCTGCTCCCAAGCAACATGGGGTCATCCACATAGACCACCGACCCCTGCAATTCATACAAACACAAGGGAAGTTGCAGAATGATTGCCATCAGAAGTGGTCCACATACCTGCAACAGTTCCATTTGAATATCAAGTACAAGAAGGGCAACACAAATAATGTTGCAGACTGCCTCAGCCGACCACCGATCATGGTGTTAACTACCGTGCTCAACTCTTGTGGGCACGAGACTTCTGATTGGCCACTTCTCTACAAAAGTGACCCTCTTGGAGGGTTAGCAAGTTCCAGGTTTTCACCTCTAGGATGCTCTGTTATGCCATATGGGACACCTTTGTGTTCCTTCAAGTGAGTGTGCGAAGATGATTTGGGAAGCGCACTACAGTCGGGCCGCTGGGCATTTTGGGGTCGAGAAAACCGTGGCAATACTGCAGAAGTATTTCTATTGGCCGAATCTTCGACAGGATTTCGGGAAGTACATCAGATCCTGCACTGCCTGCGCCATCGCCAAACTGACCATCAAGAAGTAAGGTCTCTATACTTCGCTACCTACCCCTAGTCGACCTTGGGAATCCATATCCATGGATTACATGTCAGGCCTTCCTTCTACTAAGCATGGCAACGACTGTGTTTTTGTGGTTGTCGACCAATTCTTGAAGATGGCCATTATGGCGGCCTGCAAGAAGAGTATCACAGCAGAAGCCACTGCTAAAATCTTCTTTGAACGAGTGTGGGTACACTTTGGGGTCCCACAGTCTATCATCTTAGATCGGGACAGCAGGTTCCTCAGTACATTTTGGTCCAGTCTCTGGTCGATGCTGGACACCAAGCTCACTAAGTCCACAACTTTCCATTCCCAAACTGATGGCCAGACACAGGTCGTCAACAGGATGATCGTGCACATTCTGCGCATGTACAACTCAAAGCATCCACACACATGGGATGAGGGCCTCCCCTATGTCCAACATAGCTACAATCGTGTTCTCCACAGCTTGACTGGCCATAGCCCTTTTCAGGTGGGCTTGGGATTCTAGCCACTATGTCCCATTGATGTGGCCATACCAGTTGCAGCGACTCAGGGAGATTCAGCTCATGTCCAGTCCGAAGCCGACAAGGCAAATAGCTTCATTGATCATATTCAACACATCCGCCAACAGGTCCATGACATATTGGACAAAACCAATGCCAAGTACAAGCAGCGACATGATCAACATCGGGTGCCACACAAGTTCTAGGTGGGCGACAAAGTTTGGCTACATTTGCAGAAGGAGCGCCTTGCTGGGCCCCATCGCAAGATTCGCCCGCTTCGATATGGGCCATACACCATCACCAAGGCTATGGGAGATAATGCTTTTGAGCTCAACATTCCCCCATTCCTTGGCCTGCACCTAGTGTTTAATGTGGATCGCCTTTGGCCCAGTGTTTTACGAAACGGCCGTACCGGTACGGAAACGGCTGTTTCGTTCCGTTTCGTTGCAAAAAACCTTGACCCGGTGGCTGACCCGGTCCGGCTGGCCGAGTCAGCTATGACTCGGCCGAGTCAGCCAATGACTCGGCCGAGTCATAGCTGACCCGGTCAACCCGGCCGGGTCCCGTCATGACTCGGCCGTACCAATAAAAACCGGCTGTGGCAGCGTATTTACCCAAAAAAAATGACTTTTTTGCTGTTTTTTAATAAAGTTAGTTAGGGTTTGTGGAGCTGAAAGGGTTATTGTGATTTGTTTAATGCTTTTGGGGTCCATTTCCCCTCCCAAACTCTATTTAAGACAGCCAAATGCTCTCATTTCACTCACAGCAGTCTTATGCATTTGAGTGAGAGTCTTCTTTGAGAGTTAGTGAGCAGTTCTTGAGCTTGTTTTGGAGCAGCAGTGAGGAGTCTTGGAGGAGCATTGTAGCTGGAGTGAGGAGCTTCTTGGGCAGCCATTTGGAGCAGCATTGAGGAGCTGATTTTTGGAGCAAGCTTGAGGAGGCAGTTTGTGCCTGGAGGTATTTTTTTCCACCTCTATAAATCTGTTTTTACTTAGTAAATTTTAGGTGCATATCAAGATAGCTTAGAGAGTGTTTTTAGTCAAATAAATGAACATTGAATCAATTTTATTTTATTTTTTTCATTTTCAGATTGTTTTCCTAGTCAAAAAATGGCACCTAGAGCAAAGGATCCTGCTTGGGCATATGTTGAAATGGTTGATGATGAGATGTGTTGCAAGTTTTGCCATAGGAAAATTAAGTCAGGTCCTGGGGGGATTAATAGGCTGAAACAACACTTGGCAGGGATTAAAGGCAATATTACTGCATGTAAATCTGAGGAAATTGGGGAGATTAGAAAGAATTTGTTGGAAAGCTTTGAAAAATTTAATGCAGAAAAGACTAGGCAAAAAGAGATACAGGCTGAAATTGGGAGGAAGAGGGAGATACAAAGAATGATGGCTGCCAACCCCCACTATGAGTTTGAGGGTTCTTCCTCTATCCCTCAAACTGATGCATCAAACCCTTTCCGTTATGTTCCTCCCTCTTTTGCTTCTGTTCAAGATAAGGGAAAGGGTAGAATGAAGGGTGATGGGACTATCAAAAGTTTTTTCACTCACTCAGGCTCCTCTCCATCAGATGCACATGGTCCTGAAGTTAGTAAAGGTCTTGCTCAGCCCACTTTAGATGACCATTGGAAGAAAGAATTGAGGGAGACTGCTTGTGACTACATAGCTAGATGGTGGTATGATGCTGATATCCCCTTTAATGCTGCTCGTTCACCATATTATGAGCCTATGTTTGAGGCCATACATGCTGCTGGAAAAGGCTTCAAAGGCCCTACTATGCAAGAGCTAAGGGGGTTTCGTTTGCAGAAAGAAATTAAATCAATTAATGAGTATTTGCATGATTTCAAGGAATCATGGGCAAGAACAGGGTGTACCATCATGTCAGATGGATGGACTGATCAAAGAAACCGTACCATCATAAACTTTCTTGTCTTCTGCCCACAGGGAACCATGTTTTTAAAATCAGTTGATGCATCTGATAAGGTAAAAGATGGCCACTTGTTGTTTCAGCTATTGGATGAGGTTATTCAGGATGTGGGGGTGGCTAATGTTGTTCAAATCATCACAGACAATGCCTCTAACTATGTTCTTGCTGGTAGACTGTTAGAGGAAAAACACAAGACCATCTTTTGGACCCCATGCGCTGCACATTGCATAGACCTCATGCTTGAGGATATTGGAAAATTAGATTGGGTCAGAAACACTGTAGATAATGCCAAAAGCATAACAAAATTTATCTACAATCATACACTGGTTTTGAGTCTCATGAGGAAACACACTGGAGGCAAGGATATTATTAGGCCTGCCATCACTAGATTTGCTACACATTTTTTGACATTGCAATCTATGCTTTCCCAACATAGAAACTTGCAAAAGATGTTTTCCAGTGATGATTGGAATCAAAGCAGTTGGTCTAACAAACCAGAAGGCAGAGAATTGAAAAGGAAAGTCCATGATGAAACTTTTTGGAGAAAGGCAGCAGAGATTGTGAAGCTTGCTGAGCCACTAGTTAAGGTGTTGCGGTTGGTGGATGGGGAAAGGTTGGCTATGGGCTTCATTTATGAGGCTATGGATCAAGCAAAGGAGCAAATAAAGACAGCATACAAGGATAGAGTGGCAAAGTATGGGCCCATTTGGGCAATCATTGATGAAAGATGGAACAATCAACTCCATCGCCCTATACATGCAGCTGGGTATTTTTTGAACCCACGGTATCATTATAAAGCTAAGGAGTCAGGAGCTTTGAGGGGGGAGGTCAGAGATGGACTGGTTGATTGCATTGAGCGCATGGTCCCATCGGAGTCTGATCAGCTGCTGATACATCAGCAGGTCACATCCTTCAGCAATGCAACAGGTACCTTTGGGAAGAACCTAGCAAAGATTGCAAGAGAAGCAGATGAGCCAGGTAAACAAAAATTTCAATTTTCAATTTCTTAATGGTTTTACTTTTTTTATTAAAGTTTGTTAAATCATTTATAATTTGAAAGTTAGATATAATTTGTAATTTTGTTGAGCTTCAGCCTTCATCTAACTCATAATTCATTACACTCCTATGTTTTTTGCAGCACAATGGTGGGAGGCCTTTGGTGGCCAGTGCCCTGAATTGCAAAGGTTTGCAATTCGTATTTTGAGTCAAACTTGCAGTGCATCTGGGTGTGAGCGCAATTGGTCTGTCTTTGAGAGGATTCACACAAAGAAGAGAAACCGTTTGGAGCAAAAACGGTTGAATGATCTAGTTTTTGTCCAATACAACCTTCGGCTCAGACGGAACCAATTGCTGAACAAAAGACCTGATTCAGATCCCATTGTGTTGGAAGACATTGATCCAACATCAGATTGGGTAGTGGAGAGTCGTCTACCAGAGTTTGATCCTGATGAGGATCTTGATGAACTTGATGTTGGAGATCCACTGCAGCATGTTCAGTTGAATGCAGATCCCAATCCACCAGCCTCAGTCTCACAGCCAGCTAGTAGGACTCCAGTTGTAGGTGCTTCGCCTTCCTCTGCTCAGCCACGACAGAAGCGCAGCCGCATTTGTACTCTATCTCAGCTTGCATCTGCTGCACAGCCTAGTGGTACTGACACCACTTCTACAGTTGCAGTTGGAGACGATGATGATGAGGAGGAGCCATGGGGCCCCTTGTCTGACTCTGATGATGATGATCCAGAGATTGGTCGAGATGATCTTGGCTCCTCTGGCAGTAGCTACTAGCCTCCTTGGTTATTTGTATTTTGTTTTGACTCTTGAGTCTTTGATCATGTATGACAGACTACAGTTGACTATGTATTTACTATTGCCATTGGGTACCACCGTACCATTTTGATATAATGGATTGGTTCATGAGCCTACTTTGATCATATGTTGTCTTCCATGTATATTATAATGTTGTGTGTTTGGAAACTTGAATGAAAATCTTTAAAATTATGTTTAAAATATTTAAAATTATGTTTTTTTATAAAAAAAATAAATATTTAATGTATTTTTTACAACGACCGAGTCATTGAAATCGAGCTGGCCGAGTCATTACCGAGTCCGAGTCCGAGTCCGAGTCGATCCTCGGCCGAGTCCGAATCCGAGTCCGAGTCCGAGTCGATCCTCGGCCGAGTCCGAATCCGAGTCCGAGTTGTAAAACATTGCTTTGGCCATACTTTCCACCATTACTAAACACATTCGACATTGCAGAACAACTCACACCAATAGAGTTAATCTAGATTGCATGGAACAAGTTGCAACTGATCGGATCATGGACACGCAGATCAAGAACACTCGCCAGCAGAAGATCCAACTGTATCGAGTTGTCAAAGCAGGCCAACTCCTTCACCAGGGTAAGTGGCTCACCAGGGACCAAGTTCAGCAGAAGTTTCCTCATCTCATGGAGGAACTCAATGCAATGGGGACCATTGCTTCCTAAGGGGGGAGGAATGATCCAAGTGGATATTGGTGGCCACCCGCCGATTCCACGTGGACACCCACCATTGTTTTTTTAGTTTTTCAATTTCCTTAATTGTAGCACAACTTACTATTTTTAGCAGTCTTTTGGGTCCTAAACTTCCGGAGCCGTTTTGAGGCCGTAATCGACATTTTTTTGGCAATCTACCGGCAACGACTTTTGATAAGCCATTTTTTTTGTCGTAGTCCTCGGAGAGATCTTTCCAACGGGGTATCATGTGCGTTAAACGGAGATAATATGACCAAGTCACGATCCCGGGAATTTGGCTGCCCAACTAACCCCAATGGGGCCCATAAACTCTTGGTGTTACATCTCCTCGGGTTAGGGTTTTGGTTGTTTAGGGTTTGCTCTTATTGTTCAATAATAAAAAGGCCCTTGAACCTCATTGTAACGCAGTTCAGAGGCATGTAGCCACCACATCTCTTCTCAGAGATAAGCTACTATTGCCGAGCTAGTATCATTTCCATACTATTTGTAAGCATATTTCATTATTTGATATTAATTAAAGGAAGTGTTATTTCTGTTGCATCTCTGTATTTATGGTTATATTTGTAATTTGTTGCGTTCCTTTTTAAATCCAGATCAATGTAGAAGGAGGTTAACCCCTTGAAGAGGCTTATTTTCAAGTCGTTGAACTATCTTTTCTTCTGTTTTTGTGATCTAGTTACATTACATGATCTCCTTTTTCCTTGAAAAACACAATCAGATCATCCTGATAGATTTGTACGATATTTCCAACTAGGTCCCTAAAAGCAAAGGGTGTGGTCTAATGTGGTGACCTTTTGGCTTTTTTACTGTAATCCAATCACAATGACACAATTCTTGGTGAGATCATAATGTTATGTTGTTTAAATTGCATTTTTGAATGAGAATGGATTCAATGCCCTAAAAGACCTATCGAGTAGTCTGATTGTGCAGAATCAACAAATTAAAATTATGATTTTTTCAATATCTAGTCGAATTTCGAACAAAATTGACTAGAAAATATGCTCGAAAAGGGCCAAAAGGTCACCTCGTTAGACTACTGCAAAGCAAAGTTCATGGCCCTCTAGAAAGTTGACCCTATGTTCATCAATACATATGGCATCCTAAGATATTCATAAGTTTCCTATCTGTTTGTGAGCAACATCTTATGTATATCTTCTCCTTTACAAAAATTTAATTGTGTTGAGAAATATAGGGCATCAAGTTTAAGTGATTTCTCTTCTATTGATAACTGCTTGTGAATGCTTTTTACTTCTTAGATTAGGATCTTCTTTACTTATGTTAGCATAGTGTTATTCTTCATCAAACAACTACCAGTGCATAAACCATAAAGAGACTAGAGACACAGAATATATGCTATCAGCCACGGCCAAAACCTGTCCCACTTGAGAGGAAAACCCGAACAAATTCTTCTTCTTATAGAGACTTCAATTGACGAATATCAAGACCAAGACCCTTGACCTATTTGCCACTCCAAGACGAAGACACAAGTTCCCTTTCACTGCTTCTCTTTCATGCCCAATACAACACTTGATCCAACTGCTTCCTTCTTTTTACTTCGGCTATACTTCAGATTTTCGTTCCTTGGTTCAACACTGCACTCCTTGTCTCTATTTCAGAAACCCTAGCACATGTGTTTGACCAACTTTGATCCTTTATCTTCCTCGCTCTAGAAGGAGACTTTCTTCTTTCAACTCGGCTACTTGTTGGCTTGACTTCTTCTTGAATTCAGTTTCCTTAGAGGTTTGCAATATTTTCGGTCTTCTTCCCGCAATCTTCAAGTCTGTAATCTCGCACGGGTGGAGGTTATTTGGCCCAAAAACAGTTCCAAAACAAAGTTAAAAGACCTTGCTGCTCCTTCCTTTCTCCTCGCTGGTTATAAGGCTTCTACTTGATGACCTTCTCACTCCTTACTAGCTTCAGGCCTTGATTGAAATTCGTTCTCTGAATTGAGGCTGAGTTGCCTATTTATAGTTGTTGGAGCCTCCATAATAAGCCGACTTGAGAGAGGGTGAGCCGATGTGTCCTTTTGAGAAGATTATTTATTACTTCTTGTAACCGACTTGTAGGAGGAGCTTTTGCTTGGTCTTGGAGGGCCTTCTTATACATTTAATGACTCATACAAAAAATGTAACATGCCCAAGAAGGGTCCTTCATACATGACATTGAATCTCTTTGATTTTATGACTGATCCTAAGGGCTCTCAGTGGGAGCCATTACTAAAAAATAAAATTCCTTGCTCATGAAACCCATGAGACAAGCATTACAAAAATAATTTTATTTTTCTTCTTTACATCAATTACATAAAATCACAATTACACATGTAATTATGAAGACTGAACCTAGTTACACTTTTCAACACTCCCTCTTAACTAGGGAGGTATTCATGATGGTACTTGGTCATTTTTAATCTGAAGAATTTCTCAGAAGAAGAGTCGGATTAGTAACCCATTTGTTTAGCATCATATCAACCAACATTGTAACATAGCAAGGCCTTGACTAACAACTCTATCTCTCCATGAGATCTGAGCTCAATGCTGACGAGATCAATGATGTATAGACACCCTCATCATTGTCTCTCTTGGAACATACCCCCCCCGGGTTCTCAGGGTGTGTTCCACCAGGACTATTCTTATCTTGGATTCCCAGACCTCAGAGAATATTGGTTCTCTACGACTACTCTTATCTTGGATTCCCTAACTCATCCTCAAAGTGTTGGCATTATGGCACAGGTTTGGAGCTATGGCACAGGTGTTGTCCTTGATGGCAACTCACTTTGGTGACAGATCTCAGTTCAGGCTCTCAGAATGAAGGAAAAGATATATACGCGGGTTCACTTAGGCGAAGGCGCGTATACACGCGGGTTAGACGTTACAAAGGCGCGTATGCGTATACACGCACTTTCACGCAAGGAAAAGCGCGTACATGTTGGAGAACTTACTTTTGGTCCGTGGTATTTAGTCCTTGGTAATTGAACCTATGGTTTTGGGCCATGGTATCTCGTCAAGAGTGTTGATCCCAAGTATTGGGTCCATGGTATTGTTTTGTTATGGTTTTGGATCGTGGTATTGTGGAAGGCCTAAGACTATAAAAGAGGAAGGAGATCATTTGGCAAAGCATGATCTGAATTATTGAATATCTGATAAAGTGCTAGATCTGAAATATTGATTGGGTTATGGTGCAGATCTGGATCTGAATGAAGGAGGAACCTTAGCGCAAAGAGAAGGATAAGTTCTATTGATGGGTCATAATCTTAAGGCTTGAATAATAATATCTTTGTATGATTTTGATCCGTTATATGTGGCGCATGCTTGATCTATAAATCTGGTAATCTGGGTTAATTAAGGTCTGAATATTTGAAATTATCCTTTATAGATCTGTACGCAGGTTCAGTGAAGCGAAGGCGCGTATACACACTGGTTCTGTGAGTAAAAACAGCGTATACGCAGGTTGGTCCAAACACAGAAGCGTATGCACGCAGGTTTCTGGTTACTGAAGTAGCGTACATCTCTTGAGTTGTGTTCTAGCTGCTTCTGTTTATTGCTGCAGTGTTCTGGGTTCAGAATTTGGTGTGTGGTTACTGTTACTGTGCTCTGGGTACAACTGTCAGAGAAGTGTCTACTTGATTCAGTTCTAATTGGTGAAAAGGAGATTGTTTGATTGTTGATGATTGATTAATGTTCATGGATCCTCTGAAAATTTATGAAACGTGGTCCCTGGAAGAAAGTGAAGGTTGTAGCCTTCTGTAAGCCAGCACCTACGTACTAGTATCTTGGCTAGTGCAAGAGCTAAGGGGGTTGTAGCTCCCTTCCAGGAGAAGCTGGAGAACGAGAAAGGGTTGTAGCCCTCTGCAGGTAGAAGCCTGTGTACTGGTAAAAGACTGCACCAGTACAGAATCATTGTAAAAAGAAGTTTCTAATTAAAAGGAAGATAGAGACGAATTGCAGCAAGTGGTTTTCACCCACATTGGGTTTCCACCTTATATCTTGTGTTCTTGTGTGTGATTGTCTTCTGCTCTGTTTCACTGTTTCTGGTTACTGTTTATTTGATTCAGATACACAGATTAATAATCAACATCTGTAAGATAAAGTAAATTATAAGTTTGCATGGTATACGCGGGTTTCCTTATACGTAGTTGCGTATATATGCGGTTTTAACTAACTGAAGTAGCGTATATGATCTGGATTTGAAAAGGGAATAATTGACTTAATAATACTGATTCACCCCCCTCTCAGTATTATTTCCAACAATTGGTATCAGAGCAGGTCCTTCTGAAGAAGCTTGATTGCTTGAAGGAAGATCCATCATCATGAGCAACTACGAGAGAGAAGCATCTATCAGGCCACCAATTTTTGATGGGACCAACTTCGTCTATTGGAAGGTAAGAGTTACAGCCTATCTTCAATCTCTTGGTACAGAAGTATGGGATATCATAGATACAGGGTACACTTGTCCATCCACAACTCCTACAGATTCGACTGGTAAGAAGCAATATGAAACAAATGCAAACACTGTGAATACATTTTTAGGATGTCTATCCCAATCAGAATTCGTCAAGGTTATGCAGTATAAATCCGCAAAAGAAATATGGGACAAGATTGTTCTGAGCTATGAAGGAGATGAACAGGTAAAATGAGCAAAACTTCAAACCCTCAGAATTCAGTATGAAAATCTCAGAATGCACAATGATGAAAGTGTGGCTAACTATTTCCTTCGTGTAGATGAGATTGTTAATTGTATGAAAAACTTGGGTGAAGAAATAAAAGAGGCTGTTATAGTTGAAAAGGTTCTAAGATCTTTGTCCTCTAAGTTTGAATCTAAAGTTTCTGCAATAGAAGAAAAGGAGAATCTACGGAACCTTACCATGTCACAACTGCACGGAATTCTGACTGCTTACGAAATGAGGAAGGGAGGACCATCAGACAGGAGAGAAGCTGCTTTCAAGGCTTCAGGCAAAGGAGATTACTATGAGTCAGAAGAAGAGGAAGAATCAAATTTTGTCAAGAACCTTCAACGAGGTGCTGGAAGATTCAGAGGTAAGTTACCTTTCAAATGCTTTGCTTGTGGAAGAGTCGGTCACTATGCTGCCAAATGTCCTCATAAAGATAAGCTTGACAAGGGTAAGGAACCTGTTAGATGGAACAAGAAACAGAATGTAAATAAGAAAAGCTATTACACTCATGAAGATAGTGATGGACTTTCAAATAGTGATGAAGATGAACAAGGTTGTAATTATAAACTTTTAATGGCTTTTGAAGATGATGATTTTGTGGATGCTATAGATGAAGAAGGTCTTTATGAAGAGATTTCTAGACTCAAAATTTGTTTAGAAGAGAAAAATGTGATCATAGATACTCTTCAATTCCAACTTGCTGAAAAGGAAAAACATCATGAAAAGTTAGAATGTGAAATAGTGGGACTTAGAAAAGAGATGGAGAAAACAAAAGCTCTTAATCTTAGATTTGTTAAAGGATCTGACACTTTAGATGAGATTATCAAAGTGCAGCGTTCTCCACTAATCAAGACAGGTCTAGGATATAATGAAGAAACAACTCAAGCACAGAAACCATCTACCTCCAAAAGTTATCTTGATGCAGCAAGGAGAAGTGAACAAAGACCCAATGGAAATCACCAGGTAAATCAGGGACAATCTACCTCAAGAATGAACAAAGACTACCAGGTAAATCGGGGCCAATCTAATTTAAGGACAAACAGAAGCTACAACCAGCCACAGGTAAAACCTTCTCAATTTGCCTCAAGAATGGATGTCAATAGAAACTACAATCATTTGGCTGGTAGATTTGATAATCACAGGAGTTTCTTCAATGGCCAATGTTTCTCTTGTCATAACTTTGGTCACAAAGCAGCTCAATGTGTTGCCTATAAGACAATCATGACTAGAGAAGCTCAAAAACAGAGGAGTATGACTGGGATCATGAAAAGAACCTACAATAACTTTTCTGCTCTTGAAAATGAGATAGAATGTTCTATTTGTAACAATTTCGGTCATGAATATTCTGAATGCAGGAGCAGGTTTCGGCAGACAACTCAGAAGGAGCAAGCCTCAAGTGCCAAAACATGGAGAATGAAGGAACCACAACCAGAGAGATGTGGTATAGCTTTATATGCGGAAGGGCAGGAAAATCAATGGTACATCGACAGTGGATGTTCAAAACATATGACGGGTGATAAAGAAAAACTTCAGTCATATTGTGCCTTAGAGAAGGAGAAGAAGGTATCATTTGGAAATGACACCCCTGCGTTCATAAAAGGTAAAGGTTCTGTTCAGTTGAAAGAAAGGGTCAAAGCTGGAAATGTTATGTATGTTGATGGCTTAAAGCATAATCTACTGAGTGTCAGTCAGATGTGTGATCAAGGAACTGAGGTTATATTTCGATCAAATGGATGTAGTGTTCGTGATCTTGATATAGGAAAAACAGTGATCAAAGGCGTAAGAACTCCAAATAATTTATACATATTCAAAGAAGGACAACATCAATGCTATCTAAGCAAGAATGATGAACACTGGCTATGGCACAGAAGATTGGGGCATCTTAGTTTCTCACAGATAAGGAAAGCATGCAAATACCAGGCAGTTCGTGGTCTTCCAGACATCAAAATTCCAGACAATACAATATGCAAATCGTGTCAGTTTGGTAAGAAAACCAGAACTAACTTCCCTGAGAAGGAAGGATCAGCTAGTAGGCCACTTGAACTTGTCCATACTGATGTATGTGGTCCATCTAGGAAAAGGTCACCCCGAGGAGAAGAATACTTTATATTATTCATTGATGATTTTTCCAGGATGTGTTGGATAGGACTTATGAAGCACAAAGACGAAGCCTTTGAAAAATTCAAATCATTCAAAGCCTTGGTGGAGAACGAATCAGATCACAGAATCAAATGCCTCAGGTCTGATCGAGGAGGAGAATTTACCTCGAACGAATTTTTCGATTTTTGTGAAGAACATGGAATAAGAAGGGAATTCTCTACAGCTAGGACTCCTCAGCAAAATGGAGTAGTGGAAAGGATGAACAGAACGGTTCAACAAATGGCTCGTGCTATGCTTGATGAGTCTGGAACTCTCGCAACCTTCTGGGGTGAAGCCGCATTTGCTGCAGTTGTTATTCTCAACAAGACAAATGTCCGGGTGAACAACACTCAAACTCCTCATGAGCTCTGGTATGGTGAGACTCCTTCGGTAAAATATTTCAAAATTTTTGGAAGCAAATGCTATATCAAAAATACTGATGAAAATCTTGGCAAGTTTGAACCTAGAGCAGATGAAGGCATTCTCCTTGGTTACTCTCCCCACAGCAAAGCTTACAAGTGTTACAATAAAAGGCTTGGAAAAATTGTTGAAAGCATTGATGTAGTGGTTGATGAAGAAGGAAACATTCCTAGGCAAGTGAATTCCGAAGATTTCGAAGATGATGAAGACTATCCTTCAACATCAAATCAGACTTATGATGAAGAAGAAGCTCAAGAGGCACCAGAAGAACAGATAAGGATAGAAGATAAGACTCCATCCAGGTATGTTTAGAAGAATCATCCAGAATCTCAAATTTTGGGGCAGAAAGAGGCAGGTATACAAACAAGAAGAACAATTGCAGAAGCTTCAAGCTATTTGGCATTGCTCTCCTCCACTGAACCACAAAATGTAAAAGAGGCATGCAAAGGGTATGCTCAACAAGAAGGAATAGACTTCGAAGAAACTTTTGCTCCCGTTGCTAGACTTGAGGCCATTCGAATGTTCCTTGCTCTCTCAAGCTTTCAGAAGTTCAAAGTATTTCAAATGGACGTAAAATCAGCTTTTCTGAATGGAGACTTAGAAGAAGTGTATATTGAACAACTAGATGGATTCATCCTTGGAAATGATCCAAAACTTGTATGCAGACTTAAGAAGGCTCTCTATGGTCTTAAACAAGCTCCAAGGGCTTGGTATTATCGTCTGGACAAATATCTTCATCAACAAGGTTTCTCAAAAGGATCAACAGATAGCAATCTTTATATAAAAATTGAAAATAACAAATTGCTAATACTTGTTGTGTATGTTGATGATATCATCTTTGGCAGCAATGAAGAAGCTATGAGTCAAAACTTTGCCTTGGTGATGCAGAAAGAATTCGAAATGTCCTTGCTTGGAGAACTGACATATTTTCTTGGATTACAAATCCAACAAAATGAAGGCGGTATCTTTTTATCTCAAACCAAGTACCTCAAGCAGATTTTGAAGAAGTATGGCATGGAAGATTCAAAACCAGTATGTACCCCTATGGTTACAGGATGCAGCCTCAGTGCAAATGATGAATCAGCAGCAGTGCATCAACCAACTTATAGATCCATGATTGGAAGTCTGCTCTATTTAACAGGTACCCGACCAGACATCATGCATGTAGTGGGAATGGTTGGAAGATTTCAGGCAAATCCTAAGGAAACTCATCTTCAGGCAGTAAAGAGAATTTTCAAGTATCTTCAAGGAACTCAAAACTATGGCCTATGGTATCCTAGAGATACAAATCTCACTCTTCATGCTTATACAGATGCAGATTGGGCTGGAAGCATGGATGACAGGAAAAGCACTAGTGGTGGTGCATTCTTTATGGGTTCCAGATTAGTATCTTGGTTCAGCAAGAAACAGAGTTCGATTGCTTTATCTACAGCTGAAGCAGAATATGTGGTTGCCGCATCTTGTTGCACACAACTCCTTTGGATGATGCAAACTTTGCAGGATTTTCAAATCACTTGTACTCCACCTATCTCCATATTTTGTGATAATACAAGTGCTATCAGTATCTCAAAGAATCCTGTCATGCACTCAAAGACTAAACACATACCGATCAAGTATCACTTTCTCCGGAACAAGTGTTGGAACAAAAGGTCAAATTGGAGTATGTTCCCTCTAAGGAACAAGTCGCTGATATTCTCACCAAACCACTGCCCAGAGAAACTTTTGAATACCTTAGACAGAAGCAGGGAGTAGTTGATGCATCATCTTGCTGTTGAAACTTGTCGGTTTCAGAGAAAAGTGGGTGTATGCGTGTTGCCTGAGAAGGATCCACGTACATATGCCGGTTTATGCAGAGACAGTTGCGTATATGGTAGTTTGAAAGAAATCAGTGGGGACAGACTCTGGTTGAAGAGAGTCTGATATGGGTCTGACAGAGACCATCTGGCACAGGTTCAGGGGGAGCAGATAATCTTCTAATAATGCATTGTTGGCATTATCTCAGAAGCTTTTGGTTCAGGTTTACAACTGTTGATCTCAGGTGGAACAAATGCAGAAGGAGAACAGAAGGAAAACATGGTTGCTGATCTGAATAGTGATTGACAGATGCTGCTGATATCAGTTATTGGTGACTTTCATAAGTCTTGCTCTAGATATTTCGTCTCTATGTCATGTATCTCTTTTATGGTGTCAAGGTCATGTAATGGCCTATTTTGGTTTCCCCACTATGCCTGGGATGAATGATGTAATGTACTTGGTTGTCATATGTAAATTTCTGATGTATCCCCACTTGGTTGGGTGATGTATGTATGTATAGAGTCTTTTGGTGATAGGAAGGTCTTTTATGATGTATAAGTCATGATTCTTCTTGAAGAACATCTTTTTGCAGATTTTGCCTATAGTCAGGGGGAGCATGGTTAGCACAGCAGAGCAGAGATTTCAGCATGTACTCAGGGGGAGCACCACCCTTTGCCCTTGATGACAAAGGGGGAGAATGACTTTGAGGATCTTGGGGTTGCCATCAAGTCCAAAGGGGGAGATTGTTGGCATTATGGCACAGGTTTGGAGCTATGGCACAGGTGTTGTCCTTGATGGCAACTCACTTTGGTGACAGATCTCAGTTCAGGCTCTCAGAATGAAGGAAAAGATATATACGCAGGTTCACCTAGACGAAGGCGCGTATACACGCGGGTTAGACGTTACAAAGGCGCATATGCGTATACACGCACTTTCACGCAAGGAAAAGCGCGTACATGTTGGAGAACTTACTTTTGGTCCGTGGTATTTAGTCCTTGGTAATTGAACCTATGGTTTTGGGCCATGGTATCTCGTCAAGAGTGTTGATCCCAAGTATTGGGTCCATGGTATTGTTTTGTTATGGTTTTGGACCGTGGTATTGTGGAAGGCCTAAGACTATAAAAGAGGAAGGAGATCATTTGGCAAAGCATGATCTGAATTATTGAATATCTGATAAAGTGCTAGATCTGAAATATTGGTTGGGTTATGGTGCAGATCTGGATCTGAATGGAGGAGGAACCTTAGCGCAAAGAGAAGGATAAGTTCTATTGATGGGTCATAATCTTAAGGCTTGAATAATAGTATCTTTGTATCATTTTGATCCGTTATATGTGGCGCATGCTTGATCTATAAATCTGGTAATCTGGGTTAATTAAGGTCTGAATATTTGAAATTATCCTTTATAGATCTGTACGCAAGTTCAGTGAAGCGAAGACGCGTATACACGCTGGTTCTGTGAGTAAAAACAACGTATACACAGGTTGATCCAAACACAGAAGCGTATGCACGCAGGTTTCTGGTTATTGAAGCAGCGTACATCTCTTGAGTTGTGTTCTAGCTGCTTCTGTTTATTGCTGCAGTGTTCTGGATTTAGAATTTGGTGTGTGGTTACTGTTACTGTGCTCTGGGTACAACTGTCAGAGAAGTGTCTACTTGATTTAGTTCTAATTGGTGAAAAGGAGATTGTTTGATTGTTGATGATTGATTGATGTTCATGGATCCAGTCTGAAAATTTATGAAACGTCGTCCCTAGAAGAAAGTGAAGGTTGTGGCCTTCTGTAGGCCAGCACCTACGTACTAGTATCTTGGCTAGTGCAAGAGCTAAGGGGGTTGTAGCTCCCTTCCAGGAGAAGCTGGAGAACGAGAGAGGGTTGTAGCCCTCTGCAGGTAGAAGCCTGTGTACTGGTAAAAGATTGCACCAGTACAAAATCATTGTAAAAAGAAGTTTCTAATTAAAAGGAAGATAGAGACGAATTGCAGTAGGTGGTTTTCACCCACATTGGGTTTCCACCTTATATCTTGTGTTCTTGTGTGTGATTGTCTTCAGCTCTATTTCATTGTTTTTGGTTACTGTTTATTTGATTCAGATACACAGATTAATAATCAACATCTGTAAGATAAAGTAAATTATAAGTTTGCATGGTATACGCGGGTTTCCTTATACGTAGTTGCGTATATACGCGGTTTTAACTAACTTAAGTAGTGTATATGATCTGGATTTGAAAAAAGGGAATAATTGACTTAATAATACTGATTCACCCCTCCTCTCAGTATTATTTCCAACACAAAGAGCATCGGATGCGAGATGTTTACCCAATCCTCCATTTTGTCTTCCTGAGTGAAAACAATAATGATGTGTCTATCTCTCCCTTTTAATTAGGGAGGACATATCTATTCCAGTGAAGGAATGTACTCATTCCTACAGAAGGAATGTACCTAGGCTCCTTCTTGGCTTAGGAATTTTGCTTCCTTTCTTCCAAGTAAGAAACTTGTTTCTAGGCTTCCTCTTAATTAGGGACCTACAACAGCTCCTCAGGTGGAGATGATGGGACAACTAACTGCTTGAAGAACTCCTCTTCACGATGTCATGAACTTCTTTTCGTTAATCAAGAGTCTTCGTGTTTTGGGACTTCTTCGTAGGGCACAGACCATCCATTGCTTTCATCCATGAGTTAGTCATATCATCATCGGAAAGTGATCCATCAATCCATATCTAGCCTTCCTTCATGCCATGTTGCCTTCTTTCATGCCATGTTTCCTTAAGGATCTTTCATCCTACTACATGGGCATTGATGGTGGAAGATATCCATAGATCTTTCCTCAGCAACCCTGCATAAGTCAATTAAGATATTGTTCAAAAATAAAGGAATGAACATTAAATCAAAATTACCTTTGTGATGGTCTTTCATCATGACATCTTCTAATTTGTATCAGCATCTTGCATACATATCGACACATCGGTCTCTTTCTTTTTCAGACTCCATTAGAGTCTTCATATCTTTCATGGAGATAACCTAGTCAAATCTTCTTGGTCTTTGGATGTTGATTGCCTTTTTCCATGGTTGAATATCCCACGATCTCTTCCTTCCTTTCTTCACATATTTCATTCCCAGGAATTTCCAATCAGAATTCCTCCAGTTGTGGTCAACCACCTCATATTACATATGAGGACATATTATGTTGATTTCATCTAGACAATGTGTGACTCATGCCTTCTTGCATCCTTTCGAAGGAGGAGATCCCATTATTTTGATTATGATCTCAAGATAGAGCATAGATCCATGTTACCTGCAACGATATGACATGACTTTACAATATTGAATACAAGCATACATACCTCATGTTTTTTCTTTGTGTCATTTAGACTTCCTTCAACAACTTCCTTGATTGAAAGAGCTTCAATCCCTTGATCTGCTTCACCTTTAATGTCATCATACCATCATCCCATGAATTCCACAAGTTTGGAATTCTTGATGAAACACTTGCTTCCACTCTTGATCAATGAACCTTTCAATGAAGATTCCATCAGAGAATCTTGAGGATCTGGAGCATCTCCATCTAGCAGATGTTTCCTTCTGACTGATGTATGATGATCTTTGACCTGGATAACTTTTTCCTTTCCATAAGTGCCACTTATGTTTCCAATGAGGTTCCCAAGAGCTATATCCTTCATAGTTGATTGCTATAAATTTCAATTTCAACCATCTTTCATGCTTCTCTATAATGATGTCCCGAGCTCTTGCTTTCAATGCTTCTATGATGCCATGATGCATCCCATTATTTTTCCTAGTGAATCATGATAGCCATATGTTAAATTGGCAACTAGGGCCAAACTCCATGTGGGTTAGCTTATTTCTGGCAGCTGATATTTTTATTGGATCCCTCTCGTCGAGAGGTGTAGGATTGATCCAAAGATCATCCGATTCCGATAAGTATTTATGGAGATATGAATTTATTCTGTTTATGTAATTATTATCAAGCCGACTAGCTCTTATGTAGGCTCTAGAAGCCCAACCGACGTGTCTATTCATCATCCTCACTTTAGTATAAATATAAGAGGATTTGATGTCATTTAAACACACTCATTCTTGAGGTGATCTCCTCCTCTCCACGTCTTGGGTTTTTGGAACAGGAGAGAGACACCATGAGAATGAACGTTGGCTTATGATGCCCTAGTTCTAACGCATAGCAATACACCATAAACATGATGCCATATACGCAGCCTGACTCTGTTCTTGATTTGACAGGCTTCTCAAGAACTCCTCCGCGCAATACATGTCTGATTTTGTCAGAGCGTGCACAGAGTGATCTCGTCATTATACTCTCTGCAGTATTTCGGTTTGGATTCATTCGTACCAAGCGGGTGACAAACAATAGCAGAAGAAAATGGGTGATCTTACCATGGAACAACATGCCCGCAAGTTATCAGAGCCAAGATTGTCTATACAGATGAGGTATGAGCTGGCCAAACAAGTAAAGGATAATTTTGAGTTTGTATACGGCTCGGAGTACCTCAGATTTCTGAAAAGTCACTTCTGGGTGTTGTCTAATATGCTGCTATACCAAATCGAGCCCCATGTGATGGAGAACAGCGACCAACATAAGCTGCGGCATCTTATTATAGAGATTCTGAGTAAGTTGCCTCACAACCAAGTGCTTCGGCCTTACGTGCAGCACTTGCTGAGGGTCGCCACGCACGTTTTGAGGACGGACAACGAAGAAAATGGCCTGGTTTGTTTGCGAATCATCCAGGACCTCCACCGGAGCTTCACGTCCACGCTTGAGCCGGAGGTTCAACCCTTTCTTGACTTCACTCGAACGGACATCTATCCACACGACAGATGGTGACCATATCCACGCAGTCATGAAGTCCTATCACGCAGATCATGGAATCACATAACGCAGTCAATGGAAGAAGTCTCAACGCTGTCAGCATGAGGAGACATATACGCAGCGAAAGGATGATCCACGTAGGCATATCCACGCAGCAGATGAGGCTGTAATATTCTCGGATCTGGCAGCGTACTTATAACGCAGTCAAAGTATATGGAACTACGCTGCTTATTGAAGACCTAGGTATACCTGTGATTAAAGGAAATATCTGCGGATGTATAAATCTAGGAATATATATGAACAACATCTTGTCAACCTGCAAGTGTTTTCATCAAACAGATGAAGCTGAAGGATCTGTCCTATGATCAAGGATCTCAGCATATAATTTATATTAACCTGCATACCTCAGTGTGAACTGTAATTTGATGGGTATTCGAGATAAAGTTCCACGGTTGCAATTACAGTTTAGACACACATGGAGATCTAACCTTCAGGTAGACTTCATGGATATGATAAAGAAGCAACAGTGAGGGTCTTCATGATGATGTAATAATGGTGCAGCAATGAGGACAACCTCAGTCTCAGCGCTGGAAGTCTGGGCATAATTACATTCATAGCAAGGTCAAGATCTCTATGAAGCAGTGATGAATGATGATGAAAAATGTGACACTGTGGGCGAAGTAATCATGGGCAGCATGATGTATGGGCAACATGATGAAGATCATAGGCAGCACAGTAATGTATGAGAGCATGAACAGCATGATGATCATGTGTAGCATGATGGTGCTATACAGTAAGGTGCAGCAAATGGACGAGATGCAGCACGATGATAGGTGAAGGAGTCACCTTGAGAATCAGTTGAAGCAGAATGTCTTCAACTGATCTCATCATTCGAAATGATCTATGCTAGATCTAGATAAGTCAAAGTGTTGACTTCTGTTGTAAATGTAATCTCTCTCTCTCTCTCTGCTGAACTTTGAAGATAAAAGAAGATTTGATCAAAGGGTTTCCCCACACACTGTGGGGTTTGTCCCTGGCTCGCACCATATCTTGTGTCCTCTTGCCTTGGCTTGTCTTCAGCGTTTTATATTTATGTTCTATCTGCAGTTTATCATAATGCTGATGTGATTACTAACTGTGAAAATTTAAATAAATTGCTCTAGCATAGAACATACCTAATCTTAACATGGTATCAGAGCTGAGGTGAAGACAATGCCCAAGCAGGAGTGAAAGAGCAATCACCGAAGACAGTTGGGACAAGACAGAAGGATCAATGGGTTCCTCATAATTCACCTAGGGTGAAGTCAAAGAAGAGAATGGCGCAGCGGAAGATTCTGATGGTCCATCTTAGAATCACTTCATTGGGAAGTTCGGATCTAAGGGTGGAAGGAAAGGCGGATGCCTTGTTGAAATAAGTTCGGCCGTTATGCAAAGGAGTGTCCGAATGGCAGAGACACATCTCTTGATGAAGATAACAATCATTCCTGGGACATCTTCAATGATCAAAAGAATGACTGGTAATGCAGGTCATCAAGGAAATGGTTGACTCTTCCACGAAAGCAAGGAACCCCAAAATCTCTTTTATGTACCTGATCGAACTTGATGTCCATCTCGGAAATGGGAGTCAAAGGTTACAGGGTGGCACTTATCGATGGAAAGGTACGTGTTTGAACATAGATCTTTTAAAGATGTTTTTGAGTTCAGGGTTGTATCAAGTTGCAGGAAGTCCACTGGGGACCATGTCCATTGACTCAGCACCGGAGGTCTATGAGTCAGATGGTGACTTGGATGCCTGAATTCAAAAAGAAGCATGAAGGTACATATCTGAAAAGTACCGAAGGAAAATATTATAAGGGGACCATTCCCCTCATGCAGCAGGTTCACAGGTTTGGAACAACCCGAGGAGTTTGAGAATCATGATCAAGGAATCTCATGTATACAGGTGGAAGAAAGCCCTCTATGGCTTGAAGGAAAACACCTCGGGCATAGTATGAGAGGATTGATAGCTGTCTAATGCAGCTGAGATTCACTAGGAGTGAAACCGATCCAAACCATTACTCGAAGGTTGTGGATGATAAACCTCTCGTACCGGCACCTATGTCTGACAGGTGCAGACCCTCTCATTTATAGAAGACAAAGGGAGTTGGATTCTGAATGTGAGAAGATAAGCTGCAAGCTTGTGACTGCCTCGAGGATCTTAACTTTCAGAAGTTATATGGTAATGATGTTGGACCAGATTTGGGAAATGCCTCTGAGTTTCATAAACTCATTCGCGTTGATGTTCTTGGAGAACCTCCGTCCGGACATCTGTGTTGCAGTTAGCATGGTGAGCTCATATTTGGTTGAGCCTCACTAGATTGGTGCCAAGAATCTTCTAAGATATCTTCAGGGCACAATCTCTCATGAATTGAGATACACTGCCGGAAATATGAAACCACATGATTATTCGAATGATGAGTGGGCAGGAAGTATGGAGGATCACTAGAGCACTTCTCAGTGCTGTTTGGAATCTGCCTTGATATCCTGGATGAGCAGGAAGCAAAAGTCGGTGACTCTGAGCATCACCAAGGCAGAATACATTGCTGATAGTATGGCCTTCTGTGAGGCAGTCTGGTTGTTGAAGCTCTTCAGTGAGCTGTTTGTACACATGATGAATATCACTGTGAATCTCTGTGACAACCAGAGATGGGATTCGATTATTGAGGAATCCCGTATTTGACAATTGCTCCAGCAGATAGACATCAATTACTGCCTTATCTGGGATATGGTAAGTCGATGATCAAGGAGGCTCCATCACACTGAGATGATGTACAGGACAGAGCCCTGAGGAAAGATCAAATTTGTGATTTTCCCGAACAACTTGGAGTCGTCGAGAGACCTTTGTAAAAGGGTCCTGCATGCTGCATACATTGAGCTCTAGGAGCTTTGGGGGGCTTGCAGTTCTATTGGAGCAACATGCGACCACAGGGTGACTCACCCTCCCCTGGTGGTGCGCACTGAAACAAGATGATTCGCTCTCTTGTGGGACAAGATGATTCGCTCTCTTGTGGGACAAGATGATTCGCTCTCTTGTGTAGCAGGATGATTAGTTCTCCTGTGAGGCCTGGATTGATGTGTTCTCCATGGCGATTGTAGCAGGATTGATGTGTTCTCCTGTGAGGCCTGGATTGATGTGTTCTCCATGGCAGCCTGGATTGATGTGTTCTCCATGGCAGCCTGGATTGATGTGTTCTCCATGGCGATTGTAGCAGGATTGATGTGTTCTCCTCTGAGGACAGGATTGATTAAGTTCTCCTGTCGAGGCATCCTACCCATGCAGTCTGGGACTCATGGGAAGTACCTCTCATCTGATCAATGAGCAGGGAAATGAAGTTAGGGACCATGGTAGTACCGATGGACGCATTGTTGTATCTACCGTACTCCCTACGCTAGGATGTCCTCGATTGATCTGGGATCAATGATACTGGTCTGGGACCAATGGTAGGAGTTGTACATGCTATGACGCTGACTTCGGGTCGGTTGAGACTGGTCTGGGACCAGTGGTACATACTCCGAGACTGACTTCGTGTTAGTGCAGTACTGGTTTGGGACCAGTGAGAGTGGTACATACTATGACGCTGACTTCGGGTCGGTTGAGACTGGTCTGGGACCAGTGGTACACTCTCTGAGACTGCGATACTGGTCTGGGACCAGCGGTAGGAGTGGTACTTACTATGAAGCTGACTTCGGGTCAGTTGAGACTGGTCTAGGACTAGTGGTATGCACTCTGAGACTGACTTCAGGTCAGTGGAGAATGATATGACTCATTCTCGATCAATTCTTCTTCTTCATAGTTCAGCGGAGATGAGCAGAGCAGAGCAGAGCCAGCAGAGCAAAGCTAGCAGAGCAGAGCTGAGCAGAGCAGAGCCAGTAGAGCTGAGCAGAGCAGAGCTAGCAGAGCCAGCAGCGCTGAGCAGAGCAGAGCCGAGCCAGCAGAGCTGAGCAGAGCCAACAGAGCTAGACAGAATAGTGCAAGGCACTAATGGCAGAGATACTACAGTCGTACATATAGATCAGCGGATGGAGTTCTCCCTAGTTGAGAGGGAGTGTTAAATTGGAAACTAGGGCCAAACTCCATGTGGGTTAGCTTATTTCTGGCAGCTGATATTTTTATTGGATCCCTCTCGTCGAGAGGTGTAGGATTGATCCAAAGATCATCCGATTCCGATAAGTATTTATGGAGATATGAATTTATTTTGTTTATGTAATTATTATCAAGCCGACCAGCTCTTATGTAGGCTCTAGAAGCCCAACCGACGTGTCTATTCATCATCCTCACTTTAGTATAAATATAAGAGGATTTGATGTCATTTAAACACACTCATTCTTGAGGTGATCTCCTCCTCTCCACGTCTTGGGTTTTTGGAACAGGAGAGAGACACCATGAGAATGAACGTTGGCTTATGATGCCCTAGTTCTAACGCATAGCAATACACCATAAACATGATGCCATATACACAGCCTGATTCTGTTCTTGATTTGACAGGCTTCTCAAGAACTCCTCCGCGCAATACATGTCTGATTTTGTCAGAGCGTGCAGAGAGTGATCTCGTCATTATACTCTCTGCAGTATTTCGGTTTGGATTCATTCGTACCAAGCGGGTGACAAACAATAGCAGAAGAAAATGGGTGATCTTACCATGGAACAACATGCCCGCAAGTTATCAGAGCCAAGATTGTCTATACAGATGAGGTATGAGTTGGCCAAACAAGTGAAGGATAATTTTGAGTTTGTATACGGCTCGGAGTATCTCAGATTTCTGAAAAGTCACTTCTGGGTGTTGTCTAATATGCTGCTATACCAAATCGAGCCCCATGTGATGGAGAACAACGACCAACATAAGCTGCGGCATCTTATTATAGAGATTCTGAGTAAGTTGCCTCACAACCAAGTGCTTCGGCCTTACGTGCAGCACTTGCTGAGGGTCGCCACGCACGTTTTGAGGACGGACAACGAAGAAAATGGCTTGGTTTGTTTGCGAATCATCCAGGACCTCCATCGGAGCTTCACGTCCACGCTTGAGCCGGAGGTTCAACCCTTTCTTGACTTCACTCGAATGGACATCTATCCACACGACAGATGGTGACCATATCCACGCAGTCATGAAGTCTATCACGTAGATCATGGAATCACATAATGCAGTCAATGGAAGAAGTCTCAACGCTATCAGCATGAGGAGACATATACGCAACGAAAGGATGATCCACGTAGGCATATCCACGCAGCAGATGAGGCTGTAATATTCTCGGATCTGGCAGCGTACTTATAACGCAGTCAAAGTATATGGAACTACACTGCTTATTGAAGACCTAGGTATACCTGTGATTAAAGGAAATATCTGCGGATGTATAAATCTAGGAATATATATGAACAACATCTTGTCAACCTGCAAATGTTTTCATCAAACAGATGAAGCTGAAGGATCTGTCCTATGATCAAGGATCTCAGCATATAATTTATATTAACCTGCATACCTCAGTGTGAACTGTAATTTGATGGGTATTCGAGATAAAGTTCCACGGTTGCAATTACAGTTTAGACACACATGGAGATCTAACCTTCAGGTAGACTTCATGGATATGATAAAGAAGCAACAGTGAGGGTCTTCATGATGATGTAATAATGGTGCAGCAATGAGGACAACCTCAGTCTCAGCGCTGGAAGTCTGGGCATAATTACATTCATAGCAAGGTCAAGATCTCTATGAAGCAGTGATGAATGATGATGAAAAATGTGACACTGTGGGCGAAGTAATCATGGGCAGCATGATGTATGGGCAACATGATGAAGATCATAGGCAGCACAGTAATGTATGAGAGCATGAGCAGCATGATGATCATGTGTAGCATGATGGTGCTATACAGTAAGGTGCAGCAAATGGACGAGATGCAGCACGATGATAGGTGAAGGAGTCACCTTGAGAATCAGTTGAAGCAGAATGTCTTCAACTGATCTCATCATTCGAAATGATCTATGCTAGATCCAGATAAGTCAAAGTGTTGACTTCTGTTGTAAATGTAATCTCTCTCTCTCTCTCTGCTGAACTTTGAAGATAAAAGAAGATTTGATCAAAGGGTTTCCCCACACACTGTGGGGTTTGTCCCTGGCTCGCGCCATATCTTGTGTCCTCTTGCCTTGGCTTGTCTTCTGCGTTTTATATTTATGTTCTATCTGCAGTTTATCATAATGCTGATGTGATTACTAACTGTGAAAATTTAAATAAATTGCTCTAGCATAGAACATACCTAATCTTAACACCATATCTTACAATAGAAGACTTAGGAACTTGAGAAGAACTTAGGTGAGGAGGACTATCTCAGTGATAGTAGATATCTCTTACTTCCTCTTTCTTGGACTTATTCTTTTCAACTTCCTCCTCTTGTTCGATGATATTGGCTTCTTCTCTTCCTCTTTTGTTATTGTCCTTCTTGATCTTCAGACAATCTCTTTTGTAGTGCTCATATTCTTGACACCCATAACATTGAATCTTAGCCATGCCCCTTTTCTTTTTCCCAGCACCCGACTTTCCAAATTTTCCCTTCTTGTCATTGTAGCATAAGATTGATTTTGCTCACCTGCGCCCACATCAGATTTGGCTTTTAGTTTAGATTCTTCAATCTTGCACAGTGACCATAGATCCTGCAATGGAGTAGTTTCTTTCTTCCCATACATACTTGAAGTAAAGTTACCCCACTCCTCCGGTAGTGCATTTAGTACAACTGTAGTCATTTCTCTGTTGGACATGACTTCTCCCAGATCTTGAAGTTGATCCCGGATCTCAGATATCCTCATAAAATTTGAGGCTATTCCATCTTCCCTTAACATCTTCATCTTGTAGAGTTCTTTTCTTAATGAGATGACTTCTCCAACAGTGCTTACAGAATACAACTCTACCAGTTTGTCATAGATTTCTTTTGAAGTTTCGAGTTTTGATACATATGGGATGAGGGGATCCTTGATGGATTCTATGAGAATCCTTTGAGCCCTAACTTCCCCTTTCATATATTTTGCAAGAGCTTGAGCATCTTCCTTTCCTGGTTTAGTGATAGATCCTTTGACATGTTCCATAACCTTATTTTCAATGAGATTCAGATCTGTCCTTTTCTTTCATGCAAGATAGTTTGAAGCCCCAACAAATTTGTTACTTTCCTTGCAAAAAGACACTTTGACAAATTCAGATGTGGACATAAATATACTTACTTGATAGGATGCTCCTTCTCCTTGTTGCTTCCTTGATGTTGATGATGATATAGATAATATAAAACTTCTCCTTGATGAAGATAATTTTCTCCAATAATGATCCTTGATCCCACAAAGAGGGAGATCCCTTTGGATCCTTTAATGGTGGAGTCTTTGTTGATGAAGATCAATGATGACTTCTTGATGATGTCTTCAACGGTAAGGACCTTACTTCAATGAGAGAGAGATTGCCTTAGAATCTTGATGACAACGTTCTTGGTTTTGCTTGATGTAAAAGTCCTTTAACTTGATTAGGGTCTTTGAGGTCTCTTGAGATGGCTTGAGGGTTCCAAAATTTCTTTGTAGACTTCTTTGATCTAGGGTTAAGATGCTTCCTTTGTAGATCTTGACTTCAAGATGATCTTTGCTTTGATAACTTCTTTGAGATTTGATCCTTGAGTGTCCCTTGATAAGATGCCCTTCCTTGACTTTGTTACCTTAGCTCTGATACCATGTTGAGAAATCTAGGGCATCAAGATTAAGTGATTTCTCTTCTATTGATAACTGCTTGTGAATGCTTTTTACTTCTTAGATTAGGATCTTCTTTTACTTATGTTAGTATAGTGTTATTCTTCATCAAACAACTACCAATGCATAAACCATAAAGAGACAAGAGACACAGAATATAGGCTATCAGCTAGGGCCAAAACCTCTCCCACTTGAGAGGAAAACCCGAACAAATTCTTCTTCTTATAGAGACTTCAATTGACGAATATCAAGACCAAGACCATTGACCTATTTACCACTCCAAGACGTAGACACAAGTTCCCATTCACTGCTTCTCTTTCACGCCCAAGACAACACTTGATCCAATTGCTTGCCTTCTTTGTACTTTGGCTATACTTCAGATATTCGTTCCTTGGTTCAGCATTGTGCTCCTTGTCTCTATTTCAGAAACCCTAGCACATGTGTTTCACCAACTTTGACCCTTTATCTTCCTCACTCTAGAAGGAGACTTTCTTCTTTCAACTCGGCTACCTGTTGGCCTGACTTCTTCTTGAATTCGGTTGCCTTAGAGGTCTGCAATATTTTCGGTCTTCTTCCTGCAATATTCAGGTCTGCAATCTCGCATGTGTGGAGGTTATTTGGCCCAAAAACAGTCCCAAAACAAAAGTTAAAAGACCTTGCTGCTCCTTCCCTTCTCCTTGCTGGTTATAAGGCTTCTACTTGATGACCTTCGCACTTCTTACTAGCTTCAAACCTTGACTGAAATTTGTTCTCTGAAATGAGGCTGAGTTGCCTATTTATAGTTGTTGGGGCCTCCATAATAAGCCGACTTGAGAGAGGGTGAGCCGACATGTCCTTTTGAGAATATTATTTATTCCATCTTGCAGCCGACTTGTAGGAGGAGCTTTTGCTTGGTCTTGGAGGGCCTTCTTATACATTTAATGACTCATACAAAAATGTAACATGCCCAAGAAGGGTCCTTCATACATGACATTGACTCTCTTTGACTTTATGACTGATCCTAAGGACTCTCAATGGGAGCCATTACTAAAAATAAAATTCCTTGCTCATGAAACCCATGAGACAAGCATTACAAAAATAATTTTATTTTTCTTCTTTACATCAATTACATAAAATCACAATTACACGTCATTATGAAGACCGAACCTAGTTACACTTTTCAACAAATTGTACCCTGAAAACCCATCAAGCATGGACAACATGCTTGCTCCTTAACTCTTTATAGCATATTTTTCATGTTTGGCAAAGGATGGCTGTCTTTAAAGGACAACTTGTTGAGATTCCTAGAGTCAACACACAATCTGATCTCACTAGTCTTCTTCCTCATCACTACTAGCTGGGAAACCCATGATGAATGTTAGGTAGGAGCAATGATCTTTGCAACAAACATCTTCTCGAGTTCTTTCTTGATAGGGAGAAGGAGTTTGGGATTGATCTGTTCAACTTTTGCATAAAGGATCTCGCATCTTCCTTTAGTGGGATGGTATGTTGAATGATATTACTTTGTATGCCTTCAAATCATTATTCCTTTCTTTTATTGAAGCACCCTTATTAATTTGGATCATGTTGCTGTTGGTTTTAAGCCAATAGTAACTTCTATATGATCTTTGGGCTTGTTGGTCTCTACCTTCTATTTGTGCATGTCATGTTTGTCAAAAATCCTTTCTATTGGGACTAGACCCCTTGGAAATTTGTTGCTCTCATGCAACTCAATTACGTCAAACACATCATTTGTTTCGTCTCGACTCCAATCCACCTTACAATCATCAAATTCTTTTAGGTTATATCATCACTATGAATCATTGTTGAACACTTACTAGTGGTCAAGGTTATATGTGATAGGAGGTTGATATACGATGTCCATTTTAGCTTCCCCCAAAGTATGATTGGGTAGAGATGGCAGCTATAGCTAAAGCATCTACTTGAACATTTGACTCCCTTAGGACAATCTCAATTGAAAAGGCGTCAAATGAGTCTATGGTATGCGATATTGCTTGTCTGTAGTTCCTAACTTTCTTTCTTTGTTGCATTGTAATCCTTGACTTACAACACTATGAGATCAAAGTCCCCGATGACTTTCAAGACCCTTATGCCCATTTTTATAGCTAATTTGAGTCCTAGAAGTAAGAAATAACCCTTTAACTTTCCATTAAGCCTTCAAGAAGATCTATGACAAAGGTCCAAGTGATCTCCTCACAATTCCACAATAAGTCACGAGTAGAGATATATATTCTTTAAATAGATTTGAGCTCCATCTCTTTTCAATAAACAATGATTTGTTTTCTAGATCCATGCTTTCCTCCAGGGAAGAGAATTACAATAATGCTCTCTCATAACCAACTCCATGAGACAATTCAAACAATAATAAAACAATGAGAGTGGTTATGCCATTTGTCTTAAGCAAAGTTGTCGAACATGTCAACAAGCTCCAACATATACTCAATCCTATCCAAGAGAGGTCACTTCACTAATTATCTTCAATAGATGTGCAACAACTATTTCAAAATAACATGTATGGTCCCACAATAAGGTTGACCATGTAAAACCTCCCCAAAATATCATGTGAGCTCCTAGATCCAAGGTTTGAAACCTCCTAGATCTCCTCCAAAGTGTATGTACCATCAAAAAATCAAGTGCGAGAAATATTGAAATTTTGATGTTCTATGTTGTTACAATCACTTAAATCCAAAACTTCTTTATGTTGCAAAATAAGTTAAGAAATTGTAGATAGAACATAAACCATATAAACCATATGCACAATGGAAGGCAACCTAGAACTCATTGAGACACAGAAAAGTTAGGTCAATGAACAAGGGAAAACTGTTAAGATTGGCAACTAGGGCCAAATTCCACCTTAGGACAACTCATATGAGGGAGATGATTATTGCATTAGATTCCTCTTTTCGAGAGTTCCAATTTTGATATAAAGATCATCTCATTCTGACAAGCAGGAATGGAATTTTGAATTTATTCTCTCACGCACAAATTGTCAAGGTCGGCCTTACTCAAATGTAGGCTCATAAGCCCAATAGATGTGTCTCCTCACCCTCAATGAAGTGTATAAATAGGAGTGACCTCTCTCTCATTTGGACATCACTCGTCTCATCACATATCTCTCTCTCTCCTCTCTTGATTGATTCGTACAACTTGGAGGCAACCTCTTCCTATTTCGCACGTGTGAGAGAACGACGATTTTTTGGGTTAGTCTGTTGGCCGAAAATTTTAGGAAATAGGTCAACATTGACCAATGTTGACTAGCACTGTTTGACCAAGCGTTGACTTCGATCAAGAGGGCAGAATTCCGATTTTTGAAGGCCGCATTGATTGGCATGATTTTTGAGGTGATTGGGATAGTTTCACTGGTTTGACTTCAACATTGACTTCAACCTTTGACCGCAGAAATTACAACAACATTTGAATGGGTTGACCAAATTTGTTTTTGCGTTGACTTTGACCCTCTTGGAAGGCCGAATTCTTCTGTTGTTGACCGAGCTGCTTGGAGGACATTTTGGAGCTGCTTTGACCACCATTGACTTTCTGGTTAGGGCTGCAGTTGATTGCTGATTTGACAAGACTATTTTGGGCAAGTTAATTTGATATTTGTACTCTCTCTCTTTGTTGAACTATTGAAGAATAATAAGAAGATTTGATCAAAGGGTTTCCCCACATTGGGGTTTGTCCCTGGCATCTGCCATATCTTGTGTCCTCTTGTCTTGGCTTGTCTTTTGCACATGTTTTATGTTCTATCTGCATTTACTGTCAATGTGTTTAAGTTAATGTGATTGCTACTGGATATAATTGTAAATTGTTATTGCGCTGCTAAAGGAACATTGAAGTAAATTGTGCTGAAGCATAGAACATACCATTGTTATCTAAAATTAACATGGTATCAGAGCTCAAGTGAAGACAAAGCCCAAGCAAAAGTGAGGAAAAGCAATCACTAAGGGAAGCTGTTGGACAAGGACTTGGAATTAGTCCCAATGACGATTACATCTTTCTTCAAATCCGAGAACAAGCTCAAGGACAAATTCGACTATCATGCATGGAAGATGACTCTAGATTTGACATTGAAAGAAAATGATACTATGGACTATGTCAAAGGAAGATAACGGAGCCTCCTTCAAATGCATCCACAACTGCACAAACAAAGTACAAGAAATGTGAGGTTAAAGCTAAGAAAATTATTGTTGATTCTATTCACAAGCCTTTGGTTGCCTATATTTTTGATTTGGAAACATCTAAGGAGATGTATGGCAAGCTGGTTTGGATGTTCAAAGTAAATATGCAAATCAAGTTCTCTTTCTCAAGAACAAGTTGAAAGACATCAAGATGGATAGAGGAGAATCCATCCAATCCTAGTTCATGAGGGTTACCAAGATCAAGAATGATCTCCTATCTATTGGAGACGTCATTGGTGATAGGGAGCTCACTCTTATTGCTCTTGGAGGCCTTACAAGAGAATGGGATGTGTTCAACACTACCATCCTCAACAATGACAGGATTTCGGGATTTGATGAATTATTGGCTAGATGCACTCAAGAAGAAATAAGGATGATGGAAAGAGACAAGCCCTCAAATGGAAACAATCCTACCACCTTCTCCACTCATTCTAAGAGGAGGAACAATGCTGGTCCAAGGAATCAAGGTCAAGGGTTCAAGCCGGGATTCAAAGAAGGAAGAAAAGGAAGATGCTTCAATTGTAATAAGTTTGGCCACTTCGCTAGAGAGTGTCCTCACAAGAAGGATACTCCAAGAGATGATGACAACAATAACAACAACTTCAAAGGCAATGGCAATCAAAGGAACAATAGGTTCAACAACAAAGGAAAGAGGAATGCTCTTGCTGCTCGAAATGGAAATGGTCGTCCTCCCAAGAAGTCGAGAAACTCCAGGTATGAAGAAGTTAATGTTGTAAAGCAAAAATAATTTTATCTTATTTCTGCCCTCACCACCGCCTCTCCTCCGGATACATTAGATCATTGGTTGATTGATAGTGGTGTCTCAAGGCACTTCACTAGGTAAAAGGAGTCCCTCTCAAACTTGGTTAAAAAGAAGACAAATTATACATGGGGATAATGCCACTTATCCCATGAAAGGAATTGGGATTGTTACTCTTCACTTAAATTAAGGTAAAACCCTCCACTTACAAGAAGTACTCTATGTACCTGATTTGAAAAAGAACTTGGTCTCTATTTTTGCGATGGAAGACAAAGGTTTCAAGGTGACATTCATTGATGGGAAAGTTCGTTTTTGGCAAAGGAACCTGAGAGATGCATTCGCTCTTGGATTCAGGGTTGAAGGTCTCTATCAGGTTGGAGGAAGTCCGTTGGGAGAAATGACTTATGGTACATCTCTTCAATCTGAGTTATGGCACTGGAGATTTGCTCACCTTCATTTCAAATTCTTACCTGATGTAAGGAAGATGGTTACATGTATGCCCAAATTCAATTTAAATCACGAAGGTGTTTGTTAGAGATGTGAAGTTGGAAAACATACAAGGGGACCATTCCCCTCAAGTGAAACTCAAACCACCAATATTCTTCAATTGGTCCATTCCGATCTATTAGGGAAGAAGATCAAAATATTGAGGACCAATAATGGAATCGAATATGAGTCAAATGAATTCAAAGACTATTGTAGAGAAGTTGGCATTAAGAGGGAGACCACTACTACTTATACTCCTGAACAAAATGGTGTTGCTGAAAGGAAGAATTGTACTATCATAGAGGCCACCCGTGCTATGCTTCATGATCAAGGTCTTTCAAAGTTCTTATGGGGAGAAGCTGCCAACACCGCTGTATATGTTCAAAACAGATGCCCACGTCAAGCGTTGGACTTCAAGACACCTGAAGAAGTTTTCATTGGTAAGAAACTTGATGTTTCTTATTTTAGAATTTTTGGTTGTCCTGTATATTTTCATGTGCCGAAAGAGAAAAGAAATAAACTAGATGCATTTGGGAAGAAAGGAATGTTTGTGGGCTACAGTGAAACTTAGAAGGCATATAGAATCTATGTGCCTGGTCAAATGGAAGTGGAATTAAGTCATGATGTCAATTTTGATGAAGATTATGCTCTTAGAAAGATCCAAGAGCTTCCTATCCCTAGGAAGAACAACGATGATGTTGATGCAGAAAAGCAAGATAAACCTTCGTCTGATGAACCGATGCCCAGTGTTGAATGTCCGATGGATCCCATTCATCCACCTCCTAGTGAGCCCTTTACTTCAAGAAAAAGACCTTTGTGGCTCAAGGATACTCTTGAAGATGCTGAGAAACATATTGCACTGAGGGTAACATTTCATGAAAGCAAGAAGCCGAATAGGTACCAAGGGTACTTAGCTGCTATGAGTACCATTGTACAATCTGAGCCTTGCACATTCGAAGAAGTCGTGAAGTAACAAGTTTGGAAGGATGCGATGAACGAGGAGTATGAGTCAATCATGAAGAATGATGACTGGGATGTGGTTCCTAGACCCAAGGATAAGTTAGTGGTCACTTCAAACTGGCTCAACAAAATCAAACATGGAGTTGATGGGAGTGCTGAGAAGTTCAAGGTCAGATTTGTTGCTCGAGGTTTCTCTCAAAAGGAAGGTATAGACTATGATGAGATATTTGCACTAGTTGCCCTATATACCACTATTCGTTTGATCATAGCCCTTGCCGCTTCGCAAGGATGGAGCCTACACCAGATGGATGTCAAAACTGCCTTCTTGCATGGTTCGCTTAAGGAGGAAGTCTATGTGGAACAACCCGAGGGGTTCGAGGTTCAAGATCGTGAGACACATGTATGTAGGTTGAAGAAAGCCCTCTATGGGTTGAAGCAAGCCCCTAGGGCTTGGTATGAGAGGATCGATAACTATCTTATGAAGTTGGGATTTACAAGGAGCGATGTTGACCCAAACCTATACTTCAAGGTTGAAAAGGACAAGCCTCTCATTTTGGTCCTTTATGTAGATGATCTCTTTTTGACAGGTGATGACCCTCTCATTCATCAATGCAAGAGGGAGTTGGCTTCCAAGTTCGAGATGAAGGACTTAGGACTGATGCATTATTTCCTAGGGTTGGAGGTTTGGAAAAATCCAGGTGAGATTTTCCTTTCTCAAGGAAAATACATTGTGAAGTTACTTGAGAGATGTGGGATGGTGGATTGCAAGTCCGTGACTACTCCAATGGAACTCAACTTAAGAAGTTATGTGGAAGTGTTGCTGGGCCTGGATTAGCGAACCCTTCTGAGTATTGCCAACTTGTGGGGGCCCTGATGTTCTTGGTAAACTCCCGTCCTGACATATGCTTCGCTGTGAACACGTTGAGTCAGTTTATGGTCGAGCCTCATCACATTCATTGGATTGCTGCTAAGAATCTCTTGAGATATCTCCGGGGCACAATCCACTATGGATTGAGATACACTGCTGGGAACTTGAGACTACATGGATATTTAGATGCTGACTGGGCTGGCAGTGTGGTGGATCGTAAGAGCACGTCTGGGTGCTGCTTCTCTTTGGGGTCTGCTTCTATATCTTGGATGAGCAGGAAGCAGAAATCGGTTGCACTAAGCACCGCCAAGGCTGAATACATTGCTGCGAGTATGGCTTGTTGTGAAGCTGTTTGGTTGAGGAAGCTCTTTAGTGAGCTATTTGAGCACGTGTTAGATACCATCGTGATCTTCTGTGACAACCAGAGTGGGATTCGCTTATCAGAGAATCTTGTGTTCCACGATTGCTCCAAGCACATTGATATCAGGGACCACTTTATTCGGGATATGGTACAACGAGGAGTAATAAGGCTCCAACACATCAGGACGAATGAGTAGGTCGCAGACATTCTCACGAATCCTTTGCGGAAGGTCAAATTCTTAACCTTCCGAGAGAGACTTGGAGTCGTGGAACAACCCTCCTATGAGGGTCTCGTATGAGTTGGACACAAAGCTGTGGGAGCTCCTAGGCGCTTGGGGTACTTCTTGGAGCTATGAGTGACCATAGAGTGAGTGGTTCACTTTCCCCTAGTGGTGCGCTGGATACAGGGTGAGTGGTTCACCTACCCCTGTGATACTCCATTATGGTTGACATGTGTGTAGGGTGAGTGGCTCACCTTCCCCTACCCGGACAAATGCATGTAGGGTGAGTTGTTCACCTTCCCCTACGATTGACATATGCATAGGATGAGTGGTTCACCTTCTCTTATGGAATATGAACAGGATGAGTGGTTCACCTTCTCCTGCTGATGCCCCAACACACATCCTACCCATAGAGTCCGAGACTCATGGGAAGTACCTCTCATCTAGCCAATGAGTTGGGAAAAGATGGTTAGGGACCATAGCACTACTGATGGACGCATCGTGTACTGTCGTACTCCCTATGACTAGGATGCATGGTGTTCAACAACTTGATCTGGGATCAAGGACTGACTTTTGTCAGTGGAGAGTGGTATGATCTTATGACTCACTCTTGATCACTTCTTCTTCTTTATTATTTCATGGTTCAGCAGAGTAGAGCAGGGCTGTGATGACAGGGATGGTACAAGATGACATGATGACAACTGGATTGGCAGGTGGAATTATCCCTAGTTGGAGAGGGAGTGTTAAAATTGGCAATTAGGGCCAAATTCCACCTTAGGACAACTCATATGATGGATTCCTCTTTTCTAGAGGTCCAATTTTAAAGATCATCTCATTCTGACAAGCAGAAATGGAATTTTGAATTTATTCTCTCTCATGCACAAATTGTCAAGGTCGGCCTCAGTCAAATGTAGATTCATAAGCCCAATATATGTGTCTCCTCACCCTCAATGAAGTGTATAAATAGGAGTGACCTCTCTCTCATTTAGACATCACTCATCACATATTTCTCTCTCTCCTCTCTTGATTGGTTCATACAACTTGGAGGCAACCTCTTCTACTTTGCATGTGTGAGAGAAGGACGATTTTTTGGGTTAGTCTGCTGGCCGAAAATTTCAGGAAACAGGGCAGCATTGACCATCGTTG
Organism: Pinus tabuliformis; assembly: GCA_031772625.1. Taxonomy (NCBI): domain Eukaryota; kingdom Viridiplantae; phylum Streptophyta; class Pinopsida; order Pinales; family Pinaceae; genus Pinus; species Pinus tabuliformis. The sequence continues at coordinate 825,846,233 of CM062817.1, forward strand.
ACTAGGATTGTTTGACCAAGTGTTGACTTCGATCTTGAGGGCATAATTTTGATTTTTGAAGGCTGCATTGATTGGCACGATTTTCGAGGTGATTGGGACAATTTGACTGGTTTGACTTTAGCGTTGATTTCAGCCTTTGACCACATAAATTACAACATTTCACTGGGTTGACCAAACTGTTTTTGCGCTGACTTTGACCCTCTTGGAAGGCCAAATTCTTCTGCTGTTGACTAAGTTGCTTGGAGGACATTTTGGAGCTGCTTTGACCACCGTTGACTTTCTGGTTAGGGCTGCAGTTGACTGTTGATTTGACAGGACTGTTTTGGGCAAGTTAATTTGATATTTGTACTCTCTCTCTGCTGAACTATTGAAGAATAATAAGAAGATTTGATCAAAGGGTTTCCCCACATTGGGGTTTGTCCCTGGTATCCGCCATATCTTGTGTCCTCTTGTCTTGGTTTGTCTTTTGCACATGTTTTATGTTCTATCTGCATTTACTGTCAATGTGTTTAAGTTAATGTGATTGCTACTGGATATAATTGGAAATTGTCATTGGGCTGCTAAAGGAACATTGAAGTAAATTGTGCTAAAGCATAGAACATACCATTGTTATCTAAAATTAACAAAAACCCATAAGGGGAAAGCCCAACCAAATTCTTCTTCTATTAGAAATCAATTGTTAAGCAGATATACAAAGTACAATGAGAGAATGAAGAAGTTCACCCAAATTTGAAGAAGATCTCTGATAGCAGTGGTTGATGCAAACACTGAATCACTTTGGCTCTCCAAGATCTGCTCTTGCTCTTCAAGACTCTCTCTCTCTCTCTCTCTCTCTCTCAATCTTCCTCTAGACTCTCCAACTCTCTCTTTCTCAAGTTTGAATTCTCCTTTCTCAACTCCTTGAGGAGGAGTTAAATATGCCAAAATAGGAGTGTAACTTATGCCATAAAGGAGAAGAGTGTAACTTATGCATTAAAGATGTGTAAGAGGAATTTTTTATGACGAGTCATTAAAGTGTGTAAGAGAGTGTAAGAGGCGCGTAAGAGCATTAAAGAGAGAGAGGAATGAATCAATTAAAAGAGAGAGAGTAGCATATGCATTATTTGAGGGGAGTTACATATGATGTGACTAAGTCTCATGATTGAGAGACTTTAATTTTTTTTTTAATAATAATAATAATAATAATAATATTGATGATTAAAAATTAAACAATTGAGATTGATTAAGGACAAGATAAGTGATTTTCCATCATGTATATATGATTACGAATTGATGGAAGGTGATTTACTATTTTTGGAAAGTCATGGTTGCAAAGATAGACATGACTTTCTATTTTTAGAAAGTCACTTTAGAAAGGTCAGAAATGAAATTCTATTCAAGGAAATTCATCCCATAGTTGTCAATTTTCAACACTCCCTCTCAGCTAGGGAGGAATTTCTTTCTAATACAAGGATATTTTCTATCTTTGCTTTGGACAATGATGTTACAATCTAATGAAGAAGAATCATTATAGGGGAGATACATCCATCACCCTATACACACATGGGGGGATCCACTTGTCCACACATGACAAGGATCTTGCACATCCAAGGCTCATCACTACTTGGGGGGATCCACTTGTCAACACATGGCAAGGATCTCTCTCATCCAAGCTCATCACAACTTGGTGGGATCCACTTGTCAACACATGACAAGGATCTCGCACATCCAAGGCTCATCACTGCTTGGGGGGATCCACTTGTCAACACATGACAATGATCTCACTCATCCAAGGCTCATCACTGCTTGGGGGGATCCACTTGTCAACACATGACAAAGATCTCACACATCTAAGGCTTATCATCCATGACCACCCTCTCTAGGAAGGGTCACATCTGTTAGTCCAAGTTGCTCTTTGAAAACCAATAACTTTCCTTTTGGCAAAGGCTTGGTAAGAATGTCGGCGATTTGGTCATTAGTTGCTATATGATGAAGTCTTACTGCTCCTCTTTGCACCATATCCTAGATATAGTGATATTTGATCTCAATGTGTTTGGACTTGTCATGGAACACGAGATTTTCAGCAAGTCGAATCCCACTCTTATTGTCACAGTAAATTACTGTAGTATCCAATACTTGCTCAAACAACTCTCCAAAGAGCTTCCTTAGCTATATTGTCTCACAGCTAGCCTTGCTAGCAACAACGTATTCTGCTTTAGCCGTGCCAGCGGAAACATAATTTTGCTTTCTGCTCATCCAAGATATCATGGTAGATCCTAAGCTAAAACAACACCCTGATGTGCTCTTTCTGTCAGTAGAGTTACCAGCCCAATCAACATCAAAGTATCCAAGATTGATGGTCCCATGTAGGTACCTCAACACATGCTTTGCAGAAACCCACTGTGCATGAGCGGGCTTAATCATGTATTGGCTGCAAAGCATATATCTGGTTTAGTGTTCACTAAGAACATCAATGCCCCAATTAGTTGATGGTACTCAGAAGGATTAGTCAAATAAGGACCTGCAACTTTAGCACAAAGCTTCTTGAAATTCATTTTCATTGGAATATTTATAGACTTACACTCAGTCATGCCAAACCTTTCTAGTGTTGAAAAATGTAACTAGATTCGGTCTTCATAATGACGTGTAATTTGTGATTTTATGTAAATTGATGAAAAGAAGAAAATAAAATTATTTTTGTAGTACTTGAATCCTGAGTTTCATAATCAAGGAATTTTATTGTAGATAAGGTTCCCATTGTGAACCTTTAGGTTTTGTCATCTAGTCATAAAAGTCAAAGAGAGTCAATGTCATGTATGAAGGACCCTTCTTGGGCATGTTATACTTGTATATGAGTCAATGAAAATGTAAAATAACCCTCCAAGACAAGCACAAGCATCTCCTAGCAAGTCGACCTTAAATAAAGAGATGGAACCTCTCCAAAAGACACATCAACCTAGCTCACTGTCAAGTCATCTTATGATCATGGGCAAGCACTAAATAGGCAACTCAACCTCATTTTAGAAGGCAAAATTTCAGTGATGCATTTTCGGTCAAGGTCTGAAATAAGGAGTGCAAATTTCACAAGAAGGCAACCTACTAACCAACGAGTAAGAGAAGAGGAAGATCGACCTTATTTGGGACCTTTTCTTGGGTAAACTCCTTCACATGTGTGGCAGAAACTAGGGTTTCTGCAGTGGGTACATCTGCTGTAATAAAGGACGAGAAAAGGGTCTCCAAATCAGTCCTATTGCTAGCCGAGTTCATCTAGAGAAGCCTCCAAGTATAGCGAAGGAAGGAAACACCTCCAATCTTGTTCCTACTCCTCACACGTGTGGAATCACAACAATACGAATTGCAGATCTGTGGGAAAGAGGCTGAAGTTTCAAGGTAGTCGAGAAGTGCAGAAGAGAGAAGAAGTTTTGACTAGTATTGACTTGGTCAAGAAGAAGGATGAAAAGGAAGGAAGGATCTTGTGTCTTGGTCTTGGAGTGGCAAATAGGTCAAGGGTCTTGGTCTTGGTATTCGTCAATTGAGGTCTCTATAAGAAGAAGAATTTGTTCGGGTTTTCCTCTCAAGTGGGAGAGGTTTTGGCCCTAGCTGATAGCCTATATTTTGTGTCTCTTGTCTCTTTATGGTTTATGCATTGGTAGTTGTTTGATGAATAAGAACACTATAATAATCTAAGTAAAAGAAGATCCTAATCTAAGAAGTAAAAAACATTCACAAGCATCTATCTAAAGAAGAGAAATCACTTAAATGCTATGCCCTAGATTTCTCAACATGGTATCAGAACGAAGGTAACAAAGTCAAGGAAGGGTACCTTATCAAGGGACACTCAAGGATCAAATATCGAGGAAGGCATCAAAGTGAAGATCATCTTGAAGTCAAGATCTACAATGGAAGCATCATAACCATAGATCAAAGAAGAAGTCTACAAAGAAGTATTGGGATCATCATCTAGAAAAGAAGGCCAAAACCCTACATCTACTCAAGTTGAAGACATCTACGAATCAAGGTAAGCTTGAATTTTATTCTTCCAAGAAAATCACTTCAAGATCAAGATCATATCATCATCCATCCAAGAAGCATTCCTGGGATCCTCTCTCAATCATTTTGAAGTTGAAGCATCTTGAAAAATTATTCATCCAAGGAAAGCTATATCAAAAGACGATGTCATCAAGTTTCTAAGGCGATCTCTCTCTCATTGAAGCAAGATCTTTACTATTGAAGACATCATCAAGAAGTTATCATTGATCTTCATCAACAAGACTCCACCATCAAAGGATCCTAAGGGATCTCCCTCTCCGTGGGATCAAGGATCATTATTGAAGAAAACTATCTTCATCGAGGAAAAGTTTTCTATTCTCTATATCATCATCAACATCAAGGAAGTAGCAAGAAGAAGGAGCATCCTATCAAGTAAGTGTACTTATGTCCACATCTGAATCTGTCAAAATATCTTTTTGGAAGGAAAGCAACAAATTGGTTGGGGTTTCAAACTATCTTGCATGGAAGAAAATGACAGATCTGAATCTCATTGAAAATGAGGTTATGTAACATATCAAAGGATATATCACTAAACCAAGAAAGGAAGATGCTCAAGCTCTTGCAAAGTATATGAAAGGGGAAGTTAGGGCTCAAAGGATTCTCATAGAATCCATCAAGGATCCCCTCATCCCATATGTATCCAAACTCGAAACTTTAAAAGAAATCTATGACAAACTGGTAGAGTTGTATTCTGTAAGCACTGCTGGAGAAGTCATCTCATTAAGGCAAGAACTCTACAAGCTGAAGATGTCAAGGGAAGATGGAATAGCCTCATACTTTATGAGGATATCTAAAATCCAGGATCAACTACAAGATCTGGGAGAAGTCATGTCTGATAGAGAAATGACTACAGTTGTATTAAATGCACTACTAGAGGAGTGGGGTAACTTTACTTCAAGTATTTATGGGAAGAAAGAAGCTACTCCATTCCAGGATCTATGGTCATTGTGCAAGATTGAAGAATCTAGACTAAAGGCCAAATTTGATGTGGGAGCAGGTGAGCAAAATCAAGCTTATGCTACAATGACAAGAAGAAAGGGAAAATTTGGGAAGTTTGGTTCTTGGAAAAAGAAGAGGGACATGGCTAAGATTCAATGCTATGGGTGTCAAGAATATGGGCACTACAAAAGAGATTGTCCTAAGATCAAGAAGGACAATAAAAAAAGAGGAAGAGAAGAAGCCCATATCACCAAAGAAGTAGAGGAAGCTGAAAAGAAGAAGTCCAAGAAAGAGGAAGTAAGAGATCTCTATTATGACTAAGATAGTCTTCCTCACATAAGTTCTTTTCAAGTTCCTAAGTCTTTTGTTGAAAGATATGACTATTATGATTCACTAAGAAAATGATGGGATGCATCATGGCATCATAGAAGCATTGAAAGCAAGAGCTAATGACTTCATCATAGAGAAGCATGAAAGATGGTTGAAGCATGGCAGTGAAATATGGAAGGATATAGCTCTTGGAAACCTCATTTGTAACATAAGTGGCACTTATGGAAAAGAAAGAAAAAGGTCATCTAGTACAAGGCTCATCATACATATGTCAAAAGGAAACATCTGCTGATGGGGATACTTTAGATCCTCAAGATTCTATGATGGAATCTTCATCGAGAGGTTCACCGATCAAGAGGGGAAGTGAGTGTTTCATCAAAGAATTCCAAACTTGTGGAATTCATGGGATGATGGTATGGTGACATAAGAGGTGAAGCAGATCAAGGGATTGAAGCTCTTTCCAATCAAGGAAGTTGCTGAAGGAAGTCTGGATAAGAGAAAATGAGTTATCTACGTTTACATTCGATATTGTAGAGTCATGTCATATGGTTGCAGATAACATGGATCAATGCTCTATCTTGAGAGCATGATCAAAAGAAAGGATGTCGTCCTTCGAAGGAATGGAGAAATGCATGGGTCACACATTCACTAGATGAAATCAACATAATATGTCCTCATATGTAATATGAGATGGTTGATTATAATTGAGGAACTCTGATTGGAAGTTCTTGGGAATGAAATGTGTGAAGAAAGGAAGGAAGAGATCGTGCGATATGAAACCATGGAAAAAGGCAATCAACATCCAAAGACCAAGAATATTTGACTAGGATATCTCCATGAAAGATATGAAGACTCTAATGGAGTCTGGAAAAACAAAGAGACCCTTGACAATATATATATACCTATGGGAGATGTGTCGATATGTATGCAGGATACTGATGCAAAATAGAAGGTATCATGTTGAAAGACCATCACAAAGGTAACTTTAATTTTAATGCTCATTTCTTTTTGAACAATCAACAATATCTAGATGGGCTTATGCAGGGCTATTGAGGAAAGATCTATGGATATCTTCCACCACCGATGCCCATGTAGTAGGATGGAAGATCCTTGAGGAGACATGGCATGAAGAAGGCAACATGGCATGAAGGAAAGCCAGATATGGACTGAAGGATCACTTTTCGATGATGACATCAATGACTCATAAATGAGAGTGATGGATGGTCTGTGCCCTATGAAGAAGTCCCTAACATGAACACTCTCGAATAACGAAAAGAAGTTCATGACATTGTGAGGAGGAGTTCTTCAAGCCGCTGGTTATTCCATCAACTCCACTTGAGAGGCTGCTGTAGGTCCCTAATTAAAAGGGAGCTTGGAAACAAGTTTCTTACTTGGAAGAAACTTGGAAGCAAAATTCCTAAGCCAAGAGGGAGCTTAGGTACATTCCTTTATTGGAATTGGTGTGTCCTCCCTAATTAAGAGGGAGAGATACACATCATTCTTATCTTCACTTGGGAATATAGAATGGAGGATTGGGTAAAAATCTGGCATCCGATGCTCTTTGAGGATGAGTTAGGGCATCTAAGATAAGAGTAGTCGTAGAGGACCGATATTCTTTGAGGACTGGGAATCCAATATAAGAATAGTCCTGGTGGAACACACCTTGAGAACTCGGGTGGGGTATGTTCCAAGAGAGACAATGATGAGGGTGTCTATACATCATTAGTCTCGCCAACATTGTGCTAAGATCTCGTGGAGAGATAGAGCTGTTAGTCAAGGCCTTGCTATGTGACAATGCTGGTTGATATGATGCTAAACAAATGGGTTACCAATCCGACTATTCTTATGAGAAATTCTTCAGATTGAGAATGACCAAGTACCATTATGAATACCTCCCTAGTTAAGAGGGAGTGTTGAAAATGTAACTAGATTCGGTCTTCATAATGATGTGTAATTTGTGATTTTATGTAAATTGTTGAAAAGAAGAAAATAAAATTGTTTTTGTAGTATTTGAATCATGAGTTTCATGATCAAGGAATTTTGTTTTAGATAAGGTTTCCATTGTGAACTTTTAGGTTTTGTCATTTAGTCATAAAAGTCAAATATAGTTAATGTCATGTATGAAGGACCCTTCTTGGGCATGTTTTACTTGTATATGAGTCAATGAAAATGTAAAATAGCCCTCCAAGACAAGCACAAGCATCTCCTAGCAAGTCAACCTTAAATAAAGAGATGAAACCTCTCCAAAAGACATGTCGGCCTAGCTCACTGTCAAGTCGGCTTATTATCATGGGCAACCACTATAAATAGGCAGCTCAACCTCATTTCAGAAGGCAGAATTTCAGTGATGCATTTTCGGTCAAGGTCTGAAATAAGGAGTGCGAAGTTCACAAGAAGGAAGCCTACTAACTAGCGAGTAAGGGAAGAGGAAGATCGAGCTTATTTGGGATTGTTTCTTGGGTAAACTCCTTCACACGTGTGGCAAAAACTAGGGTTTTTGCAGTGGGTACATCTATTGTAATAAAGGACGAGAAAAGGGTTTCCAAATCAGTCCTATTGCTAGCCGAGTTCATCTAGAGAAGCCTCCAAGTATAGCGAAGGAAGGAAACACATCCAATCTTGTTCCTACTCCTCACATGTGTGTAATCACAACAATATGAATTACAGATCTGTGGGAAATAGGCTGGAGAGTTTCAAGGTAGTCGAGAAGTGTAGAAGAGAGAAGAAGTTTTGAATAGTATTGACTTGGTCAAGAAGAAGGCAGAAAAGGAAGGATCTTGTGTCTTGGTCTTGGAGTGGCAAATAGGTCAAGGGTCTTGGTCTTGGTATTCGTCAATTGAGGTCTCTATAAGAAGAAGACTTTGTTTAGGTTTTCCTCTCAAATGGGAGAGGTTTTGGCCCTCGCTGACAGCCTATATTCTGTCTCTTGTCTCTTTATGGTTTAGGCATTGGTAGCTGTTTGATGAATAAGAACACTATAGTAATTTAAGTAAAAGGAGATCCTAATCTAAGAAGTAAAAAGCATTCACAAGCAGTTATCTAAAGAAGAGAAATCACCTAATTGCTATACCCTAGATTTCTCAACATCCAATAGTTTGACAACATATTTTCCTTGAGAAATATCTCACTAGATTTCTGCCATACCTCCATGCCCAGAAAGTAGTGCATCAAACCAAGATCTTTCATTTCAAATTCAAAAGCTAACTCCCTCTTACACTGAAGAATAAGAGGTTCACCATCGGTCATAAATAAATCATCAATATATAATAGTAAAATCAAAGACATACCTTGGACTGTCTTAAAGTAAAGATTTGGATTTGCATTCCTTTTGGTAAAACCAAGCTTCATCAAGAAGCTATCTATGCGAGCATACCAAGCTCTTGGATCTTGCTTCAAACCATAGAGGGCTTTCTTTAGCCTACACACATGATTTTTTGGATCATGTACTTCAAAGCCTTGTGGTTGCTCCACAAATACTTCTTCTTTAAGGAAGCCATGCAGAAAAGTAGTCTTCACATCCATTTGGTGAAGAGACCATCCTTGGCTAGCAGCTAGAGCTACAATAGATCGGATGGTGGTGTAATGGGCAACAAGTGCAAAAATTTCGTCATAGTCTATTCCCTCTTTCTGAGAGAAACCTCTAGCCACAAATCTAGCTTTATATTTTTCAATACTGCCATCAACACCATGTTTAATTTTATACAACCATTTAGAAGATACAACAAATTTACCTTGGGGTCTTGGAACCACTTCCCATACATCATTATGAATGATGGATTCATATTCTTCAGCCATTTCATCTTTCCACACTTGGGCCTTTACAACTTATTCAAAAGTGCATGGTTTAGCTTGAATAATGTTGCTCATGGCTACAACACATCCTTGGAATTGGTAAGGTTTCTTGCTTTCTTTGAAAGTTCCTTTGGGGGAAAGATGTTTATCAACATCTTGAAGAGTGTCACGAATCCATAAAGGTCTTCTTTTAGAAGGAGGATCACATGGAGGAGGATCCAAAGGATCCATGGGCTCCATGGGTTCATCAACAAGATTACTTTTAGCTTCAATTTCTTCTTGTATATCAAATAAATCATCTTGACTATCAACATTAGCAAGAGGAAGAGGAGTGTCTCTTGCTTTTCCAAGAGATGCATCTTCATCAAATGTTACATCCTTGCTAAATTCTATATTTCTTTGACTAGGTATGTATATTCTATAAGCTTTAGAATTCTCACAATAACCAACAAACATACCTTTCTTACTTGAAGCTTCCAACTTGTTCCTTTTCTCTTTTGGGACATGGAAGTAGACAGGACAACCAAAGATCCTCAGGTGCCCAACTTCGGGCTTCTCACCAGTGAAGACTTCTTCAGGAGTCTTGTTGTTTAGGGCACGGTGAGGAGATCTATTTTGAACATAGACAACTGTGTTTGCAGCTTCTCCCCATAGAAACTTTGGCAATTTCTGATCATGCAACATAGCTTTGACCACTTCCATGATAGTTCTATTCTTTCTCTCGGCCACACCATTTTGTTTTGGGTTATATGGTATAGTGGTCTCTTTTCTGATTCCAACTTCTTTGTAGAAGTCAATGAAATCACTGGAAGTGAACTCTCCTCCATTATCAAATCTGAAAATTTTGATCTGCTTTCCAGTTTGTTTTTCTACTAGAGCTTTGTAATCTTTGAACATATTAAAAGTTTGATTTTATTTTTCAGAAAATAAATCCATGTTTTGCGAGAAAAATCATCCACAAAGATAATATAATACAAGTAACCACCAAGAGAAGTTATAGGCATTGGTCCACATAAATCAGAATGTACAAGATGCAATACCTGACTGGTTCTACTTTTGCTTGAAGGGAATGGTCCCTTCACTTGCTTCCTGCTTGCGCATCCTTGGAAAACGCCATTATGATCAGATCTAATTTCTGACATTTCAAAAACCATCTTTCTCAAATGAGGTAATGTTTTGTAGTGCAAGTGAGCGAATCTTCAGTGCCAAAGTTCACTTTGATAATTGATGTCATGGATTAGTGCATGTATAGGTCTTCCATTGATTTTGTATAGACCTTTACATCTAGATCCCAGAGTGAGGGCATATCTCATGTTGGATCTCGATGGCCAAGTGAGAATTTTACAATTTATGTAAGCAACTTTCATTCCTTTATCTTCTAAAGCTGATATGGATACAAGATTCTTATTTAAATCAGGTAGATATGAAACTTCTTGAAGAGTCAAAGTTTTACCTTGATCCAGATGGAAAGAAACAGAACCAAATCCCTTTATGGGATATGTAGAGTTATCTCCAAGAACGATCTTCAAATTTGTCTTCCTCTCAACCAGATTAGAGAGTACTTCTTTGTAACTAGTAAAGTGCCTTGAAGCACCACTATCAACCAACAAACGATCACAAGAATCTGTAGGAGATGAACTAGAAAGAGCAGAAACAAGAAAGTACTTTGATTGAGTCACAACTGCATTATTATCATACCTTTGGTTCCTTGAGGAACGATAGTTTCCTCTATGAGCAAAAGGAGCTTCTCTTCTTCTTCTGTAATCAGATTTGTTGGAGCAATTGTTGAAGTTGGATTTTGATGTTCTTTTGTTTTTTGAACAGTCACGAGCATAGTGGCCATGCTTGTGACAATTGTAGCATTGGACTTTTGATAAATCTTTGGTCCATTGAGAGGAGCTGTTGGGAGCAGACTTTCTCGAATAGTGCATTCCTCTTCTTCCTTTCTGCTTTTTGCCTTGTATAACAAAGGCAGTAGGTTCTCCCTCATGCTTGGGAATTCTCCCTCTGGAAATCATTTTGGCTTCTTCTTGATTACACTTTCCCAGGAGCTCATCAAATGTAGGAAACTTGTCATTGTTATTGATGGTAGTAATAAAAGTTTCCCAAGAAGGAAGACCTCCAAGCATAAATAATACCAGTGCTTTATCGGAAACAACTTCATTAGAAGTTGATAGCTGATCTTTGATTTTTGATATCCTCATGAAGTATGCTTGAATGGTTTCTCCTTTGTTCATCTTAACATCCTTGAGTTGATTCTTCAGAGCAAGAATTTGACTCAAGTTGTTCACTTGATACATTCCAATCAACTTGTCATACATTTCTTTGGCTTTCTTCAAATTGGAGACATAAGTGATGAGGTGGTCTCCAAGAGAGTCAAGGATAATCTTTTTAGCCTTGACTTCTCCTTTCTTGTATCTGGCCTTGATAATAGCATTGGAGTTTTCAGTTGGTTTTGCTACCTCTCCTTCAACATACTCTAGAACATCATGTTCCTCAAGAGTAATATCCAATTTGACCTTCCAAGGGAAGAAGTTTGAAGCATCAACCAATTTCTCTTCATTCTTAAAGTAGGAGGAAGACATTTTGATCTGCTCAAAATTTCAGCAGCAAATAGGAAGGGACAACAAGAGATATCTCAGTTGTAAATGAGATATCTCAGTTGTAAATGAGATATTTCAGTAGCAAAAGGGAAGAGAAATTTCCGCAGAAAATGAACGGCAAGTAGAAGAAACAACAACAGATATTTCAGCAAAAAGAGAGTTGCAAATGCAGTGGACAACAATCTATATTTCAGCAGAAAGAGAGTTGCAAATTGAGCGGACAACAAACTATATTTCAGCAGAAAGAAAGCTGCAAATGGAGCAGACAAGTTGTATTTCAGCAGAAAGAGAGTTTCAAATGGAGAGGACAACAAGTTATATTTCAGCAGAAAGAGCGTTGCAAATGGAGCAGACAACAAACTATATTTCAGCAGAAAGAGAACTGCAAATGGAGTCTGTTTTCTTGAGCTTATCTTCACAAAAGCTCTGATACCATGTTGAAATTTTGATGTTCTATGCTGTTACAATCACTTCAATCCAGAACTTCTTTATGCTGCAAAATAAGGTAAGTAATTGTAGATAGAACATAAACTATATAAACCATATGCACAATGGAAGACAACCAAGAACTTGATGAGACAAAAAAGTTAGGTCAATGACTAGGGAAAAACCCACAAGGGGAAAACGCAACCAAATTCTTCTTCTATTAGAAAGCAATTGTTCAACAAAGATACAAAGTACAATGAGAGAATGTAGAAGTTCACCCAAATCTGAAGAAGATCTCTGATCTGATGCAAACACTGAATCACTTTGGCTCTCCAAGATCTGCTCTTGCTCTTCAAGACTCTCTCTCTCTCTCAATCTTCCTCTAGACTCTCCAACTCTCTCTTTCTCAAGTTCGAATTATCCTTCACAAGCATAAGTAAGTGTGTCAAGTGAGGATGAGAGGCGAGCAAGGAGGTCGAATTCATGAGGGAGTAACTCCTATGCCTTGAGGAGGAGTTACATATGCCAAAATAGGAGTGTAACTTATGCCATAAAGGAGAGGAGTGTAACTTATGCATTTAGGAGAGAAGTGTAACTTATGCATTAAAGAGGTGTAAGAGGAATCTTTTTATGACGAGTCATTAAAGTGTGTAAGAGTGTAAGAGGTGCGTAAGAGCATTAAAGAGAGAGAGAGAGAGTAACATATGCATTAATTGAGGGAGTTACATATGACATGATTGAGTCTCATGAGTGAGAGATTTGAATTTATTTTTAATAATAATATAATAATATCATAAAGAGGATAATAATAATAATAATATTGATGATTAAAATAAAAATTAAACAATTGAGATTGTTTAAGGACAAGTTAAGTGATTTTCCATCATGTGCATATGATTATGAATTGATGGAAGGTGATTTACTAATTTTGGAAAGTCATGTTTGCAAAGATAGACATGACTTTCTATTTTTAGAAAGCCACTTTAAAAATGTCATAAATGAAATTCTATTCAAGGAAATTCATCCCATAGCTGTCAATTTTTAGCAAGAAATATATGCAATAAAAGCTTCATGAATAGATGTCCCATCAATCAAGTGGTTGACCAAGTAGCAACTCCAAAAATAGCACATGTAGCTTGACCATGTAAAATGTCTCTTCAAATAGCAATAAATGTGGAGTGCTTCACTTCACTAAGGAGAAAGTAGCTTAAAATAGTAACGTGTCCTCTCTAAAGCATAACAAGCCCTTAAATGTGCTAAATCCATCAAATCATGTGTACGAGTGGCTCCATAAAGTAAGGGGTCAATCCACAAGATAACCTTCATTAAAGATGAATTGATGACTCAAATGTCAAATAACGATCACCAAAGCTAAGATATCTCCTCAATAACCTCCTTTGCACAGTTTCCGATGCATAACAACCTTACAAAAATGTGCAAGGAGGGAGGAGTCAACAAACCATATATTAATCACCTAGCTCCATAGAGGAGGGGATGATTGTGTCATCTAACAAAAAAATAATGATGAATATGTGGAATGCCTCAACGTATGTTCCAACAAGATGAATCATCTTTCTAAAACCATGTTAATCACCATAGTAAATCAATCCAAATGTGAAAGCAACCCACATGCAAGGATGTTTACACAAATATGCTCAAACCACCCCATATCAAGTCAAATAAAGCCATTTTGAAGGCTAAACATGTGAAAAGGGACTAATTTTCAAAGATCTCTCCAAGAGTGAGATGCCACCATGTCAAGATTTAACCCTCATGTGGAATGAACGTCCAAAGTGCTAGAGTGCACATCTACTAGGCTTCAAGCCATATCAACTAAAGCTAAAGGCTAGCCATTAAGGAGGCTAAGAAATTATACAAAAGGACATACATGAGGGGTACTCCACTCTCATACATTTCCATCCACTAGAAAAATGCCATGTCATTACTCATCCATTAAAAATCATCATTAAAGTGCTAGATCTCCCTAAAATTGTGCAAATTGGAACAAGTATAGCAAGTCCAACACCATGATGCTAAGATAAATCATATGAGGAGGCAAGCATCTCATCAAATATATACCAAGAGGGTGATCCATCAAGCAAAGACATGCAAAATGAAGAAAGCACCATTAAAAGAGTCATTAAACATGACAATCCCAAGAGGGAAGTGAGTCTCCTCCCACCAAAACACCAACTGAATCAAATGATAGTACCATCTCTAAGCATATGGGTGTAAGCAAAGAAAGAAACTCCATGAAGGTGTATACCCCTGTTACACCTCATATTGTATGAGGTTCCACATTGTGATTTATCACATTGATGGAGATATTTGTGGTTATCTTAATCTTTGGGATTGACTTGGGGGGATTCATCTTCATGGGACTTCTTCTCTTCATGGAATCAAATCATTTAATGGAGGTCTTTGATTGGGGGAGTCTCACTTCTTGGTTGGATGATTGTGTTTGTTGGTTTGGTGGTCTTCTCACATGTGTTTACCTTGTAGATCACGCATTGGTACATATTTGTTGATATCTTGGAGCATTCTATCTCATATTGGTGTGGTTTTTGGTATACTCACTTATTTTGGATGTATTGCACCTTGCTTATGGACGATGGTTCTAGCCTCCAACAGGTTCATTGATGGTGTTAGGACCTAGATGTTTGATGATGTTGTTGATGTTTCCTAACAACTTGGTATGTTGATGTCACTAGGAGTGGATGTTCTACATGGTCCTCATGTTTTGGATGTGTGATGAGGGTCACACTTAATGATTTGATGGGATAGCCCTTTATTATGTCCCCTTCTCTTATGATGTTGTTATGGTGGGGTGATGCATGTGGCGTTTATTACATTTTTGTAGGTGATATAACTTAATGTTGTAACATTTGGTAGACATCAGCTAGGGAGATATGTGTTTGATGCTATTAGTAGTACTGCCCTCATTGATGTGTTATTTCTTAAGTTTGAGTTAGAGAAGGGGTTGCCCTTGGTGGTGGTGCACCTTAGTTTGGGCATTATGTTTTGTTGTTATGATGGTGTGGTTTTGCTAGGGAGAACATCTTTTGTTTACATGGTACAACACTTTATTAGAGTGCACCCTTCATTGGCACACATGTTCATGGTGATTTCATTTGGTGACTATTGGTGAGGGGCTATGGTTTTATTTCAGCACTAAACTTTGTGCACACATGTTGAGGTTGATGTAATTGTTCAATAGTTGCTTTAATCAATTTATTAGGATTAAAGTTAATAACTCAGATGTCCTACTTCATTGGTTTGCTTTTCACACTTGAAGGGGTAGTTGGAGTTGGCTGAGGCTTTCTTATGGAATGCCCCTCCTTCTTGGGTATGATTTTCAAGGCATACATTATTTTATTGTCTCTTGGAGGTATTGGCACACATCTCTAGGACACACTCTTGGATTGGTTGGATATCTTTATCATATGGCATATGGAGGAGTATTTTATTAGTTCATTCGCGAGGTCCAACCACCCTTGGCACATTCTCCTAGGGTGCTCATCTTTGGAGAGTATTTTATTATTTGTTGGGTGGTTGAGGTAATTACATGGCATTCTTTTCTAGGGCATACCTCTACTAGGTACTCTCTCATATTTATTGCATGGTTATTTTAGCTACATGTGTCATCTTTTGACCTTCATTGACAAACACCCTCACCTCTTTGACTTGGCACATATTATTTTATTGGAGGTGGTTATGGAGAGATTTTATCGGGAGGTGTGTGGCATACTTGGAGGGACACACATGTGGATTTTGCACACATTTACTTGGTTCTATTACTATTTTTAAGCATATGCTTGGAGGACATACTTGTGGAAACACTTCTTGCTATTCTTGGGATATATATTTTATTATTTTATGGCATGATCAAACCCTAATTCTCCCTTATTTCCTTGGACTTGTATTATTGGAGATGTTCCACTTGCTATTTTTGGGTTTTGACTACGTTTCTTGTGGAGCAATCCATATACTTAACATTTTGCACATTCATCCATGGAGTTGGTTGCCTTGGGATACACACAAGTGCATTAATTGCATGCATCTTATTGATCCAGGTTGGATCATCATTAATTTGTCATCTATCTTGGTACTTTATGGGTAGAAAAATTGGAGGAATTAGCTTGCAGGGCCCATTTGAGTAGCAAGTAATAGTTTGGAAATTGGGGTTTAAGACCTTTTGGAACCATTTTGAGGCATCAAATGGCATTTTTTAGGGTTGTAACAACCAAAGGTTGTGCCCACACCCTGGAAGTCAATCTACACATTGATACCTTTTCAATAGTGTGAAAATCACCTCAGTCAAGGCTTGTATGCAAAAATTATGCCTCCCACAAGTTGACCTACCTTGTTGACCACCATGGTATGAGTGAATGCCATGTCAACCCCCATTACTCACACATGTGGGGCTAGCCATGTGTGGAATTTCAAGAAGATTCTAGAATGTCCAAAACCTTATCACTCATTGAGGGTTGAGGAAATCAAAACCCTAACCCTAGATGGCTATCAGGTTATGTTAAATATTGAGCCACTAGGACGAGAAGGGGTTCCATTATTTAGCATTGTACTTGTTCCATAGCGAAGAAAAACATGTAGAAGTGGTATGTTGAGAGCATAATAGAAGAGGGGAGGATTCTATAACAACCATTTAAGTCATAGTGTCAAAAGGTAACTCCGTATTGAGTTCCCATTCCTTTGTATCTGCATTCTTATAGCTGAAGCAAAGAGAGAAGAGCATAGGCATCACTTTCTAGCTAGGTTTTCTCCTATATTAGGTTTCCCAAGATAAATATTGTGTTCATTTGTGTGGTTGGTGTGTACATGTGCCCATTCTTTCATTTTCACATTTCAGTTATTTCATAAGTTCAAGCAGAGCTAGTAATTAATTAATATGGGATCCAAGGAAAAAACTTTGTATTAAGATTTCAGAATATTATAAGGTCTCTTGTGACGAATTGTTCTAGTGGAATATCCATGACAATTTACATATCACTTGTAGACCTCTTGCTATTTTAGGAGGAGTTTGTTATGGAGCATTCTCCTAAGAGGATAGTAATATAATTATAGTTTTTTCTCTCATGCATCTTGAAGGGTGCACTTAGTGAGTTCTCCTAGGTGGACCTTGGAGCACATCCTCCAATGTGGAGATTTATTTTATTATATCTTGCATGCATGCATTCTTGGAGGGCACATTCCATGTGGACACTTGGCATTTGACTTAGTATGGTGCCTATTTTGGTGGTGCACCCTCTTCATGAGCACTATTTGGTGCATACCTCTCCCTATTTTTAGATGGGATGAGTTGACTTGGAGAGGCTTATGTCCATATGTGTTTGATTTGGTCAGCCATGGATTGAGGAGAGATCTAACTACTACATTATTATAATATTTGTTTGACTTGTCATGGGGTTATTTAGCAAACAATAATATTTTGTTGTATGAAGAAAGAGACTCACTCTATAAAGAGGATCTCTCTCTCCATTATAAAGGAGGTTGGGAATTTGGGGATTGAGGAGTCTCACCTTGGGCTTCATTGTACATCCTATAGGTAGCTTTACGGAAGATTGGAGCTATAATATCTATCTCTTGTGAGACCTTTTACATGTGCAATTTTTTTCCTATGTTGTTTATTGTAGAAGACCCTTGTACCATTTTTATGAAAGCCTTGTAATAAACCACATATCATATAGGAAATGTAAAGTGAGGACTTGATCCCTCATATATTTTTTGCTGTTATATTAAATTGCATCTAACAAACTAGGTTGTTCTTGGTATAATGTAACATCACCTTTATAACATTGTGTTAAACTAGCAACTTTAGCTCTCCAAGGTCAATTTTCTGCATAAATTTTGGTGAGTTAAGGCTGATTTGTGGCATGCATAGCAGCCCTTATTGAACCTTTTACATATTCACGCACTCGCCCTGTTGGCTTCATACCACTTTGACTCCATTTAGCCCATACATGGATTGAAATTTGGTCTTGGTGTTTCTACCTTCATACTCCTTTCTCACACCACTTATTTTCCATTATATTATTACCATACATTTTGCTTAGGCTTACTCTCCACTAAATCACCTCATGCCTCCGCTCCATAGGCTTAGCAAACCTACTTTCTATGGAAGCCCCCCTTGAGCTGGAGAAGATCCAACTAGAAGAAAGAGAAAGAGCTATTGTGGTTATAGTGGATAGGCTTCTTTAGTTGCACAATACTAGCTCCTTGATTCTTGGAATGTTACATCATAAAGGGGTGCTAGATTTTGTTATGACCCCCCCAATCCTTAAAAAGCTCCATAGGTACCATGCTGTAAAGCCCATCCACTGTAATAAAAATCACAAATGTAGCCCTCATACAATATGAGGGGTAACACTTCCATTGAATTCATTTGACATATCACTTATATAAGTTTGCCATTTTTATAGATCCATGTTAACAATTCATGGTGCATTGCACAATATTTTTCTTTGATTTTTTCCTAAATATGCCTTATGTTCTCACAGTTGGTGAAAATGTAACACTTGAAACTTGAAAACTTGCTTGCAGATTTAACAATCTGATTAGAAGCTATTGAGCACACCAACTGACAAAGAGGCTAAGAAACTGTACTTTGAATAAGCTTTTATAGAGGCATGCTCATCATATAATTTTTTACCATAGAAAGAAGTCTAAATCCCTTTGATCTACTAAGTCCATCACTGAATCTGCCATTCCACCAGCTTGCAACTGTTTTCAGTTTTTAATAAAATGTTTAGATGCTATTGAACCCACCTATTGACATAAGGCTTGACAAAATGTGCTCTGAGCAAGCTTGTTCATAAAGACTTTGTGCACATACATGGTATTTATTTTGCCACATTGGGTTTCTTCGAGTCAGCTTGAATATCTTTATATTGTGTTTCCTTTATATCATTTCAGCTATAATCAGGTTGTCGTTTGTCCAGAAGTGGTTATCTGCCTCTTTTTCTATAGTTCTTTTCTGATAAGCAAAGAAATTTTAGCTAAACAGAAACTGTAGTTTAATACTTTATATGATTGTTTTTATGTCTTATCGTGTTGATTGGATGGTTTAGAAGTCTAAGAAACCATTTTGTTGCTCGAGCCTTAACCAGTCGTGGAGAGGAAGTATACCTTGCATGTACCAACAGTTTGAAATGACACAATTTAAGGTTGATCACAATCTCTGCTGTATAAATGGCGTTGATGTCTTGATCAAATCAATGGATCTTAGATGAAACTCAAGCGTAAATTTTAGAATTAAGGATACCACGTGTTAAAATATCTTTCGCTTGTAATATTTAATCTTTTGAATAGAAACATATCGCTATTATAAAGATAAGGATTGCAAATTCTGATTACTTGTATTTCACCTGGTTTTCATTGACTCTTTTCTCCATAAGCTAGGAACACGTCCTTGGTGAAATATAAAGACATATTTCACTTGAAGATGCAAATCTATGTAGATATATACCATATGGAACGTATATATTAAAAAGGAACCAAGAATGCTGTGAATACTAATGTCATTTTATTAGACAAAGTAGAATTATATATGTGATGTTTTCATACCCAAGTAGATACTCTACATCTCTTGAAATAAACATTATTATATCCACAGATTGATAGTCACATTCAAGAAACTAAATTAACCTCAATAATCGAAGACAAAACTAGAGAGGATGCTGATTTGTTGACATAAATGTTGCCCATAATACAACCCAAATATCCAAGTGAGGATGTTAAAACTTAATATATCAACTGTATATATCATATGTTATGGCATGTTTTAACATTAAGACATTTGACTAATTTTAAAACCTAAGAAAGAGGATACTAATATGTCACCCTAATTGTAACCTTTGTTATGACTTGGAATTGAATATAGATAGGATGCTAATGCATCAGTGTAAATGCACCTTGTGTATAACCCAAAAAAACGAAAGGGAAGAAATTTTAGATCAAACAAAATGTGCTCTTCAGCCTATTCCAACACCAAGACAGTTTACTAAAGCCAATAGACAAATTGGCTTTTCCTATTTTAAATCTAGGTTAAAGAGAAGCAAATTGATATGAGATTGTTAACTTGGTAGGCCTTAGGTTACTCATTTGGACTTAGAGGCACTCATGTTAATGAAAAATTAGATCTAGGATGCTAATTTATTGAGAGCCCTTGATTATAACCCAGATCAACCAAGAGAGGGAGTCCTTGATTATAACCCAGATAAACCAAGAGAGATAGGATGTCAAATATGCAATTCAAAACCTTTCTCAATTATAACTCAACAACCCAAGAGCTAATACGACCATTCCTTGTATTAGATCCATGACAACTCTAAAAGAGGACGATGATAATGCACGATTTTGGCAGTTATTATGGGGCCTGAATTCAGGCTCTTTGGCAGTTTAAGAGTGATAGGGGATGAATCCACAGACAAACGTTGGTAAGAAATACTTTTGCTGGGGGAGCAATCCAGAGGATTAGAACGCAATAAATTAGATGAAGTAGGATTCTTCTTTTTCTGATACTTATTTTATCTCAAGAGAGAAAAGTTGTATGTAATATTTTACACTTATGACCAGCTTCCATATTAGAAACGTGTCTACTTGAACTCAATTATTTTGTGACTTCTTTTACTAACAGAGTATTTCTGTCAAAAGGCTACTTAGACGGTAGAGCCTAGACTCAATTCAACTATGCTATGGGATTGTACTTTTAGTGCTGTTGACCTTTCCTTGGTCATTTGTGGACATTAATAAAACTATCTCCAATTATCTTATCGTTGAAAAGTATTGGTGGTAAAATGGTTACCCTTATGGCACTGCAAATTGATTGCTAACTTATCTGTAATTTTTCTTGACTGGTTTGAATTAGGCTTATAAGGAAAAGATAAAAAAAGAAAGTGTTTTTAAAACTTTGGCTTGATTCTGTCCGAACAAAGTTGTTTGGCAGAGTGCAGAGCAAAGGTGATGAGATTTAAGGTGCTTACCACAACATAAATATTATTGAGAAATGGATATGTTTCTGTATTTAGATTTAACATACAGGCATATCATATCTACTGATCCTTACTAGGGTGGGAATGTAACCATAACTCAGACATTCATCTGATAGGATGTCAAAGCTTAAATTTTTATAAATGCTATGGTATAATGGCTTCAGTTGTTTTAGTTTCTGAATTCGTTGATTCACTCTGTTCCTCAGGTAAAAATTCGAAGGGTGATTGGACCTGGAAGGACTATCTTTAAGATAGGGTAGGCTCTTCTCTGATTCTCTTGTCTAATTTCCATCATGGGAAAATGAGGTCTCCTCCTACTGTGACTATGGAGCAAAAATGGTAGTTTTTAATGCCCTTGTGAATATAAACCTATTTTTACACCATTGATTTTCATTGCCTTCAGATATTCTCATCCATATTCATGTTTGATATGATATAGTGACTTCCAACAATGGCTTCACTATTACTAGTACACACTGTTTCTAGTTGTAGAGGAGCATTGCAGTTGCTCCACAAACAAACATGGGCAGAAGCTTCAAGGAATAGGTTGATGCCTCTTAAACATGTTGTGTGTGGTTTGAGGGATAATAATAGGCCAAGGAAGCCCTTGTGGAGAGGGAGGATAATGACCACTGAGGCAATCCAAGCTGTTCAGGCCTTAAAGAGGGCTAACAAATACAGTCAGGACAAAGTAGACCACGTTTGCATTACCAGAGTGTCTCGGTTGCTCAAGGATGATCTTCTAGCTGCACTTTCAGAGCTTCAGAGGCAGAATGAATATGAGCTAGCTATAAAGGTATTTATTGTTTGTTTCTGTTTTATATTTAGTATCGTCAGTGTCATCCCACATCTTTTCTTGCCATTATTGGTAGCATTATCACTTGTATTGGTATTGTTGATATTCTTCTATAAACCAATTTACTACAAATTGTTATGTGATGGGAAAAATTCAGTGGTCTTATTTATGTTGCAATTATCATCAAGTCCAATTTTGAGTCTTAACAAACAATTTTGTTAAGCTGAAACTCACCACAACAGTTTCAAATTAGACGAGGGCCTAGATTTAGTGGGAATTATGATTCGGTGCATTATATGATGTCACTAGTTCCATTTTGATGGAGTCATGGGTGTTTTGAGTGTTTATATAGGACCCAACACCTATAACGTGGGTGTGGCCATTTGCGTATCTCATCCTTATCATTGTCTAGAATATAGATTACAAAAGTTGCAATTTCCTTCTAGCATACACTATTGTAAGATATTGTTTATACTGATCCTTTTGTAGATATTTGATCTTGTGCGCAAGGAAGTGTGGTACAAGCCAGACATATATCTTTATGCTGATATGATAATGCTCATGGCAAGAAATAAGCTAATTGATAAGGCCGAGGAACTTTTTTCACTATTAAAAGAGGAGGGCTTGGATCCGGATACCAGGGTTTGCACCGAGTTATTAGGTGGTTACACACGTGCTGGCATGATTGAAAAGGCAATGGAAATTTATGAAATGATGAAGGTGCAATCAGGATGTAAACCAAATGAACTAACATTCACAATTTTGTTGAATAGTCTTGAAAGAGTGGAAGAGAGGGTTCTAGCTAATGTTGTTAGGAAGGATGCTTTTGAATATTTGGACGACCCTACCAAGGTTCTGAATAAAGTTGCAAACACAGTTGCTACCCATTGATTGTCTTCTCTCTATGTTAGGCTTTTTAATATGTATCACTGATTACTCTCAAATGGACTCTTAAATTTTCTTGAGATTTGGAGGGAAAAATGATTTTTCTATTGCACTATCTTTTGATAGTACCAAATGCCAAATGCTTTCAAAAAGGTCTAGCGACCATTCTGTTATCGCATTGGCTTTTGGCTATAATGCTAGTTCTGTTTTCACTTTCCTCTATAAAAAGAAATGAAATTGTGTGATTCACTGGAAGAAACATAATTAGCCATTTGTATATCTTTGACACCTTTGAGACAAGTTTACATTTCATGGTAGGAGGTGATTTTTTTGGTTGATAATCGGTTGTTGGAACTTTATTTGCAAGGTGGCAAGCAAGCGATAAAGCTTCCCAGTGGCAAACTTTTATTTTTTTGCTAAATGTTCACATTTACTTTCATTTGATCTTTTTCTTTGATGTTATGTTCATTGGTATATTTTAACATACATTCCATCTTGCAGCACTTATGCTCAACAAATACTGGAAGATTGAATTAAATTCTAGGATAGGTTCTAGTGTAACATTTCCACAATATAGGCAAATTGTAAGCATTCATATTACAATTACCTTAATAAACTTGGTAATTGAGATTTGGTTAATGTGCCAAACTAAGAATATGAATATAATACTAAAAATGGCCAAACATCACAAACACGGTGTCCTCATATATGTATTTGTGTTTGAAGGGAATGATTTCAGTTTTAATTCCATGCACAGACTTGTTACCATTCTTCATATTTTCATGTTAATTATTCCTATTTGCTATTAAATTTATAGTATTTATACAAATGTTTAATACATGTACATTGTCCATATATTTAAAAAAGAAAGTCGTCTTGCTTTGTGTTTCTTTATCAGTTTAAGTTGGTGATTCTTATGAGTGCTGGTTAGAATACAATAATTTTCAATATTGGGAGCTTTCAAGATTAACCAACATACGTTTCTTTGTCAGTTTTAAGTTGGTGTTTTTTATGAATGATTGTAAGAATACAACAATTTTCTTGAATTTTTAGCTTAAAGTTGCCTTGTTTTCTAGTTAATTTTAAAATGTAACACTTGGAGATTTCAAGCTTAATGGACATAGAAGCTATTAACTACACCTAATGAGATGACATCGGACCTGTTGCCATAAAATCTAGTATACCTTGGAGAGGGGCACCCTACAAGGTTAACACTAGACCAAGTAACAACAATGGGGTGATGGCTCACTGTCACCACAACCAAAACTCGCTGCTCTTTACGGATTTTCGCTAATGGGAGGAGTCCTGGTACATGAGAAGGTCACCAAATGGGTATTCTAAGGTTAGGGTGTTCATTATGGATTTTCGCTAATGGGAGGAGTTCTGGTACGTGAGAAGGTCACCTAATGGGTATTCTAAGGTTAGGGTACAAGATGACAAGATGAGGCCTTCTACAAGAAAGTCACAATTTAGGCTCAAGGCTCTAATAGGAGGCAATTCACTTTCTTGATATAGACCTATTTAATGAAGCACAATACCTAGGGTTTGTTTAGTATGTTGAGTGTTGGCTTCCAATAATGATTTTCAATAAGAACAAGGCACATAAAACCTTCTAAAAGCCCCCATGTTGAAGTTAAATTCAAACTAGGGTTAGCTTAGGGTTAGTAATTGTTGAATTTTCTACAAGATGAACGTTATAAACCAATTTTCTAATTTGATAATTATTACCTAATGTTCTTTAACAATTTATCTTTATGCCATTGATATCATTGAGCAATTACACACAAAAAATCTCAACAATAATGCAGTGAAAATAGTGATATCATAAAGAGACAACAATGCACAATAGAGACAACAAAATTTTTCTTGGGAAACCAAAACTTGGGAGAAAACCCATCAACTCTTCTTCTAGGAGAAATTTTCTTCAACAAGGTTTACAATTCTAAATTGTCTAGAAATTTGTGCCAAAATCTAAATCCAAACTTTAGTGAATTCGTCTTTTATCTGCTCCCACGTGTCGCTGCTTTAGAAGAGAGATGATGATAATGAACGAGTGATAAAATGAAGTGTCACATATATACACACACACAAATTGAATGGGTGAATTTGACCAAGGGACACACCTTTTCATTGTGGGGTCAGCTCGACTTCTTGAGCCTACATGATGCCCAAAATAAAATTTATTAAGTTACATAATTCTTCTAGACCAACTTAGGAGGCCTCTTGGCATGTGGGAATACCTCTCGATGCTACACAAAAATCAACACTCCTTAGCAAGGGAGGTATTCTCCTTGGCTACAACAAATTTTCCCTTAGTTGAAGTTTCTTCTCTATAAGAAAAGTTCATGAGCTTGCTATGTAGATGCATATTTATAGATAACTCCATTTTAGAGTGGACAATGTGAGTATCTAGGGCTTTTAACTTCTGGCCAAAATCCTTTATGGCTCCTTAGGCAAATGTATCAATCTCCTCTGGTCAAAGTCCTTTATGACCCTACCAAGTCCTTCTAGCAACCAAGTCCTTTTGTCTTCTTAGGAGAGTCTTCCCTTGGACTATTAACCCTCCTCCAAAATCCTTTATGGCTTCTCAGGTGACTTACATCTATATCCCTGGTCAAAGTCGTTTATGACTTAGCTAAGTGTAACACCCTCCTCCCACATCTACCTAAGTAACCGACCAACTGGGTAAACATGTGATGAAGAGTTACTATGATATGATTCAACTCCCCTTGTGTCAGTTAAGAAAGTGGAACCGACAGAACACACTACACAGGCATTTTAGACATACTGCAGAACCCCCAAGAGCCCTTGAAACAAAGTGATCTTTTATTGCATTAAACCCTTAGTCGCTCCCATAACGTGGTCATGAGTGCAATTGGAACCCTATAGTCGCTCCCATAACATGGGCATGCCTACGGCTAGGGACTTTCCCAGGTAGTTTTGTGCATGTGACTCCAAATTTTGTGCCACTTTTTGAGGGCTAGGGCTCAGGTCACTGCCTAGAACTCCATGAAACTTCCAAAAATGAAAGATAACATTGGAACAATGATACAAATGCAATTACTTGAACAAGGACTTGACTGGACCCCTACTAGCCATGATAAGCATTTCGTCAAACATGTCACAAATATGCATTCTACAAGTTTAAACAACAGATCTGAGCATAGGGGTCTCATACTTATCTGAGAATCACTAAGAAGCATTAATGCCTCATCACAATATCTGCATTACCATATATTAAGCTATATGTTCATTGTACATTCAGTGATTAAGCAAAACATGATGAGAGCCATACATTTTCACGTCATAAAACTCATTCATAACCAACATATAACCAACATAAATATTAAGGATATAACAACCATATAAGCCACATATAAACAAATATATTTTCCCATAAAATACCAAGTAGAAATAAAGCTCTTATTGATGATTTCATAAGCCGACCATGTATGGGACTTCCACGAACCACCCCACTGTAGACTAGGCTGAACCAAATCTTTCTTTCATTCAATCACCCCCGTGCCATATTCCAAGCATGAATGTGGGATCTCATAAAACAAATCAATCAAAACCATCCAGGGCTTCCAAAAGCCAAACTACCTCAACCCTCAACCAACGATTCCATCTCACGGTCAGATGCCACTAACCATCACTAGATTGGCCTCTAGCCAAGTTGTTTAGGGGTCCAGAGCGTTTGTTCCAACCAGGGCTTCGAGGACTAGTAACTCAACCCCATAGCTGTTGCTGAGCTTCAAGAGCGTTTGTCCAACCAGGGATTCTAGGGCTAGTAACTTAACTCACCAAGGGCTTCCAGAGCGTTTGTCCAACCAAGGATTCCAAGACTAGTAACTCAACACACGTTGTTATAGGGCTTCTAGAGTGTTTGTCCAACCAAGGCTTTCAAGAACTAGTAACTCAACCCATAGCCAAAGGAACATGAGAACCAACCAGAAAACAAAAGAAAGGAACTCACAACACCATTGCTATCTAGGAAATGACAAGGCTAGGCAAAGCCACTATCAATCCAGACAATTCTCCATGCCAATAATAGATCATAACCAAGAAACCACATGCATATGCCATGCATGCCAAAACTAGTGAGGAAAACACACATGCAACTTGATACTTGCAAGCAAAATTCACTGTAGCTATTGATCATGATGTCCTATTGCGTTTTCCTGCTCTTCTTTTGTCTCTTTGCTCCAAATCTTGAGTATGCCACACTCCTCCAAGAGTGATCCAAGAAAACTTTACATGTCTAAGAGTATGAGAGAGAGAGAGGAAAATGAGAGCTCCAAAATTGCACTGATCCTCAGAATCCTTTTTATTAATGAGGTCTCTATTTTCTTCATTTTCCATTATTTTCCTTCATTTTCCTCCTCACATGCAACTTGTGACCTTTCACCTTCCTTTTATCTTTATTTCCATTATTTTCATAAATAAAATGTCAATAAATGCCTCATGCCTTTCCAAAGCCTTTGCCATCGCCTTTACCAATTTCCTTAGCCATTAATTAATCATAAGTGATCCCCATCACTATGTGTTTGCCCAACATTAAGCTTGGAATATGTGTCCCATGGCCAAGGTCTTATTTTACCTTTATTAATTTTTACATGGATTTTTGACCAAGGTTGTTACAAAAGCCTCCCCTTTGGGGGAACACCGTCCTCGGTGTTCAATGACACCTACAACCACAAAACCGTTGTAAACAAAACATATTGCCCATGGAGCTTTATAACTTAGCTCGTTGCAGTATTTACAATGATCAACCTACTGAGAAGTAAACCAACATGACAACATAATAACATGACAACCATAATGACATGACACCCATTCCACTTATTGGAGCTTTATAACAACAACTTGTGGCAGCGTTTACATCCATATACCTATGCACATATACCAAAACATATACCCAAACATTTACCAAAGACATACCAAAACATTCGCTCAACCAGTGAATAGAGAATGATACATAGCCCGCATATGATCTGCCATCTCCCATGTAGCTTCATCGGGCCCAAAGTGTTTCCAATGCACTATAACCTGCTCGATTGCTCGGTTCTGGAGCATGAGCATCTTTCTCCACAAATTGCACTAAGGTTCTGCCTGAAATTTTTCTTCTGGCTCCCCCTGCAATACAGATCAGTCAATCACATGATCAACATCTTTAACATACTTCTTAAGCAATGACACATGGAAAACATCATGGACTTTCACTGTCGGAGGCAGTGCAAGTTGATAGGCTATTGGCCCAATCCTCTTCAGAATCCTGAAAGGTCCACAAAACCAGGGTGCCAACTTGGGACACAATCCAATCCGCATGGAGCTCTTCTTCGGCTTGATGCGCAAGTACACCTACTCCTCAACCTGAAACTCCTTAAACAACCTGTTCCGATCTACATAGCTCTTCTGCCTATCCTATGCTGCTTTTAGATTCTTCTTGATTACCCACATTTCCTGTTCCATTTCCGCCAACATGTCTCGTCCAATCAACACCTTATTAACTGGATCACTCCAACTAATAGGAGTATTACAACTTTGCCCATAGAGTGCCTCAAACAGACTCATCCTCAAATATTCTTGATAACCATTGTTGTAAGCGAACTCAACCAGTGAAAGATATTCTTCCCAATTCTATTGTTAATGCATCACATACATCCTCAACATGTCCTCCAATATCCTGTTGATCCTCTTTGTTTGTCCATTTTTCTGCAAATGATAAGCTATACTGAAGGCCAATTCTATACCTAATCCTGCAAACAACTCCTTCCAAAACTTGGAAGTGAACTTCACATCCTTCTCTGACACAATCTTTTGCAGAACACCATGCAATCTCACATCTTTGATGAAGACCTGTGCTACATCATTCGCTACGTACGTAGACTTCACTAGAATGAAGTGCGCTACTTTCGTCAACCTATCCACTACAACCATGATGGAATCATTCTGCTTAGATGTCCTCGGCAAACCTATGTTAAATTTGATGGAAATTACCTCCCATTTCTAGTCTGGAATCTGAATCGAATGTAGTAGTCCACCTGGATGCTTACACTCTGCCTTCATGTGCTGACAATCCAAGCACCTACCCACAAACTCTACAACGTCTCTCTTCAAATTCGGCCAATATTAAAACTTCTTCACCACTGTCAGTGTCTTCTAATATTCTGGGTGACCTGAATATAGTTTCACATGAAACTCCCTCAAGATCGTCTTCTTGAGCTCATTGCTGTCTGACACATATATCTTATCTCTAAATTTGACCAATCTATTTGTTGTGAGACAATAATCCACATCTTGTGCACCTGTACCTATACCTATACTCTATTATAACCTGTGCTTGAGCTCTATCTACCTGTTAACCTGCTAACTTGCTTGTAAGATCC
The DNA here is from genome assembly GCA_031772625.1 of Pinus tabuliformis. Classification (NCBI taxonomy): domain Eukaryota; kingdom Viridiplantae; phylum Streptophyta; class Pinopsida; order Pinales; family Pinaceae; genus Pinus; species Pinus tabuliformis. The sequence goes on from CM062817.1 coordinate 825,875,430, forward strand.
GAGCCTGTAAATATGTCCCATAAGAACTCATAGTTGCTATGTGGTTCCCCTGTATCTGCCTGCTAAGAGCATGTGCAACCCTGTTCTCTTTACCTTTAATATGCTTGATCTCAAAGTTGAACTCACTGATCATGGCCAACCATCTGGTTTCCCTGACATTGAGATTCGATTGGTCAAATAGATACCGCAATCCACTGTGATCACTCATCAATACAAGTCGTTTGCCAAGAAGATAGTGCTTCCACATCTTCAATGCAGGAATGATTGCTGTCAATTCAAGATCATGTGTCGAATAGTTCTGCTCGTGCTCATTTAGTTTCTGTGACTTATAACACACTACCTTTCCTTCCTGCATAAGGAATCCACCAAGCCCTCTCTTGCAAGCATATGTACATACCACAATTTTCTTTTGGATATGTGGTCTTTAACATTGGAGCATGTGTCAACAACTGCTCAAAACTTGTTGCGCACTCCTCTATCCATTCAAACTTCTTACATTTTCGCTGCAATGCTGTGATGGAATATGAAATCTGTGAGAAGTTCCTAATGAACCTCTTGTAATAACCTGCTAAACCAATAAATGATCTTACTTCATCCACATTTCTAGGAGTTGCCTACTCCATGATAGCCCTTATCTTCTCTAGATCTACTTCTATGCCTTCCTTGGAAACCACATGTCTCAAGTAATGTACCCTTGTCTGAAAGAAACTGCACTTGCTGAGCTTAGCATACAATTGATGCTCTCTCAACAATTTCAATACTGCTGCTAAGTGTTTGGCATGCTCTTCTTCATTTTTAGAATATATCAATATATCATCAAAGAACATAATAACAAACTTGTCCAAATAAGGACACACCACACTATTTAACAAACACATAAAAGTTGTTGGAACATTAGTCAAACCAGATGGAACTACAACAAAATCATAATGCCCATAACTGGTCCAGAAATCAGTATTGTAGATGTCCTCTTTAATGGTACCTGATGATATCCGTATCTCATATCAATCTTTGAGAACACTATTGCTCCCTTCAACTGATCGAACAAGTCATAAATCCTCGACAACGGTATTTGTTCTTGATGGTCACTTTGTTCAATTCCCTGTAATCAATGCATAACCTGAGAGTGTCATCCTTCTTCTTTACAAACAACACCGGTGCACCCCAAGGCGATACACTTGGACTAATGTATCCGTTGTCCAACATTTCCTTCAACTGTAGCTTCGACTCTACCAACTCCGGTGTGCTCAATTTGTAAGGTGCCTTAGATGCTGGTGCTGCCCCTGTTACCAACTCAATAGAAACTCCGCTTCCCTACGAGGTGGAAACTTTGAAATCTCTGCGGGAAATACATCCTGAAAATGTTGTAGCACTGGGTACTTGCTCAAAATGTTTTCATCCTCAAATTCCTTACTTTTGTCATTAGAAATATGCACTGCAAATAACACACCCTTTTTTGCAACTACCCTTTGCCTGCATAACTGTCACCATCCTAACTGATGTTTCCTTCTTCTTACCCTGCAAGACTCTTTGTTCTCCATTATCATGCAAACACTCAATAGCCTTGTCATAACAATCCACCTTGGTCCCATGAAGATACAACCAGTAAATACCCAACAACATACTGTATGATCCCAACGGAAATACGTTCAAATGTGTTGAGGTAGGCATACCATTCAAGTCAAATGCACAAGCTCTTATCCAATGATGAACTCTCTTCTTGTAACTGTAGCCAACTGTAGTAACCAAGACTCTGCATGTACTTTTTTATTCAAACCACACTTATCCACTAGGTCAAGATTAACATAAATATAATTAGATCTAGGGTCAATTAGAATAGAAACAACTCGATCACAAAGCTTCGGTTGAGATTTGGTTGGTTAAATAGATACCGCTATCCACTATGATCACTCATCAATACAAATCATTCGCCAAGAAGATAGTGCTTCCACATGTTCAATGCATGAATGATCGCTGCCAATTCAAGATCATGTGTTGGATAGTTCTTCTCGTGCTCATTTAGTTTCTGTGACTTATAACACACTAACTTTCCTTCCTGCATAAGGACTTCACCAAGCCCTCTCTTGCAAGCATATGTACATACCACAAACTCTTTGTCTGGATCTGTGATCTTTAACATTGGAGCATGTGTCAAGAATTGCTCAAAAATTGTTGCACATTCCTCTATCCATTCAAAATTCTTACATTTTCGCTGCAACGCTGTGATAAGATATGAAATTTGTGAGAAGTTCCTAATGAGCATCCTGTAATAATGATGGAGGAGCATTCTTCAAAGCTTATAAGACCCATGAGTCTTATTTTACATTTATTAAAGGGAGTGGGTTCCCTTAATCATTTTATTTAATTTTCTAAGTTTATTTGAGTTTTGAAGAGATTGGAATGTAATTTTATTAATGGAGAATATGTCGTGAATGTAGAGATCTTAGTGACAGTTAAGTAATCCTAGGAAGAGTGAGGATTTGAGGGATTTAAATGATTAATTTGGGTTTCTGTTTGAGAAAAGAGTGGAGCTAAATATATACTTTAGGAGAGAGTGAGAGATTGTTGGATCTGAACTAAATTGGTTAATGAATCCATTTTTCTATAAATTGTTATCTTTTGAATAATTCGAGAGGTTAGCCAGAGGTTAGCTAAAGGCTAGCTAAGGGTTAGAGAGCTAGAGGATAGTAAGAACAATAGTGAGGAGTTAGGAAGAGCAGTAGATGGATTTTATGGAGAAGAACTGAAACAGTCGAATGTGATTGCTTTCCTTGTAAATATTTTATAAAAATACCAAAACAATGTGGATTTGTATATATCCTGTGTGAGAATTTGTGTCAGTATGTGTTGTAATAGCCTTATGGTGCATTCACTGTGAATCAGAGAAACACTGTGGAATTCTGCGTTGAATAGCATGAATATCTGATGGAATTTCATTTACGGGATTAGTATTTAATTGTTTAATAAACCCTGTGTATAGGCATGTAGAAATCGGGATTTCCTCTGAATGGACGGAGGGATCAACTGGAAGCAAGTGCAATTGGTTTTCACAGTAGACAGAGGAAGATTGAGAACTATCTTATATAGTGGAGAACGCAAACTTTTTCTCAAATTCCTAAAAGATTATAAAGAAATAGTGAATTACGAAAGAACCGTGGAGATTAATTCGCATCGTTGATAATGGAGGATGGACGGCTTAGATTAAAGCAAATTGCGTGTTATATTGTTTAACACTTTACAAGTCAACAATCGCGAGAGTGTGGCGATCGTCGATCGGAGGAGATCCTATGGTGATCGCGTGACAATGAGCGCGGGTGTTAATCAGAAGAGAAGGCGGTATTCATGGATGGTAAATGGTTTCTCACGCGGCCTAAAAACCGTAAGCATGAGTTGAAAAATAGACCGAGAAAGTTATAGACTGTGATCTAATACAGTTGAAGTCCGGATAGATCACAGCCATCTGTTGAATGGCTGGTCAGACAGATATCATGTTGGAAAGTGAACAGAGTTTAATTCCAGTATCGGACGCGATGAGGGTTTATTCAGTGAGATTAAAATCTCGCTGAGATCCGCCATCAGACTGTCTGTTGGTTGATGGATCAGACGATAATCGCGCTTGAACATGCGCGTGGTTTAACTTTTCGAGCAAACCCGATATGTTATTAATGTGGGTTAATTTTAATTGAGTTCCGACCGTATGCGTTCAAAGTGGGGCCAGCGATACTTGACAACGATATGTTGTGGTTGCGGGTTATTTTCGTTAATAAAATAAAATTGACCGAAAAGTCTCCGCTTATAGAATTGAGAGGAAAGAGTCGGGTGTTAAGTTGAAGAGGGGTTTTTTTAACCCACTAATATCTAAATGATTAATCACCAAGAAAGAGAATTATCCCAGGTTATATAGCGGGGTTTAGTATTAATCTTACTTGATTGTTGGGTTAAAGTGTTAGCCCCGCATCATTTGGTATCAGAGCAGAGACTAATACTCTGTGGAGATTGGTTGCAAGATTGAATTTTATTCTCAAAATGTGTAGAATTGCATTGGTAATAAATTCAGATATAGAGGGATATGATCTCAAAGGAATTGGTGTTGAGAGATCAGAACACAAGATTTTATGCAGAGAAGAATTATGAGATGTTGCAGAGAATGAGGACTTCAGCATTTCATCAAAGATAGATTGTGGAAAAAGGATTTGGGGAAGATAGGATCAGGAAGGCTCTTGTAGGTTTTAAAATTTCAATGATGTATGTAGGTGAATGCAAGTAGCAGGTAATGAAGTTTCAGCGAGGTAGTTGTGACAAAGAAGCAAGTGAAGAAATTGCTGCAAAGATATTGTAAGGAAATAAAGTGAATATGGATGTACTTAGCAAGAAAAGAAATTCAATTGAAAGAAGAACTAAAGTGCAGACATTGAAAAGTAAAGCAGTATGTGTATTGCCAAGCCAGTGAAAGGTTAAAGAGATAGATCATCGGGTATGAGTTTTATTTTGATGTTGGTTCATTTGAATATTTTTTATAGGGAAAGAGAATGATAGCAACAACACACAGTGGCACACTGTGTAAAGAAAGAGAGGAGTTGTGTTAGTGGCAGTGAACCTAAATATTCCAGCTGAAAGTTGGATAGGGAGGACAATTAAAGTGTTCTCAAGAGACGGTGAGTTGAGGATATAAGCCTAAAGAGAGCAGAAGAGAGTGCTCAAGAGGTTCCAAAGGTAGAGAACCAATGCTTGCCAAAAGATCAAGTCCAGAGAGGGGATTGGTGAGGTAAATGACAACACGGAAGACTTGCTGTTGCAGAGGCTTAGTGCAGCTCATAGTGAGTGAGGAGCTCATAGAGATAACGAGGAAATGACTACTGATAGTCATAGCAGGGGTTCAGAGAGAAGCCACAACAGAAGAAAGAAAGATGCCAAGGAAAATGGCAAAAGAGAGGAGATGAGTCAGGAAATATTTGACAGATACATTGCAAAATTGAAAGCAGGTGTGGATGCCATAATAATGCTGCTAGAAAAATGTGAAAAGGACAAAAGGTATGCTTGGACTATGAAAAGAAAGAAGATAAAGTGGAAGTTGTTGCAGAAACAGATAAAGAGGAGAATGTATATCAAATTAAGAGAAGAACTCATAGCAGCTGAGTTAGAAATGAAAGATAGCTATTGTAGACCTGAGCAAGAGGTTTACCTTGCTGAGGAAGGAATCATTAATGATTTTCTGAACTGTTGGACAAGTTCGGATCAATAGAGAGATGTGATGATTGAGACATCAAAGAAAGAGGAGCCTAGTATTTTGAAACTGATGATTTGTGCATGTATGCAAGTGATGAACAATCTTTAGAAGATATGTTTATGCAGGTTGCTGAAGAAATGAAATTGTTAGAAGATATGGATGTAATAGAACATTTCTTGATTGAAAATGTATTCAAAGACACTAAACATGGACAAATGTTGAAAACTACTAAGAAGGCTGAGGATGATGAATCTAGTAAGACTTGGAAAAAATATGGCAGACAGTCTGAAGACAAAAGGAAAGTGCAGATTACAAAAGGGGAAGTAGAAGAGAGATATGAAGATAACCTTATGACAAGAGCAAGCAAGAGTGTATGTGTAGTACAAACACTTGAAGTAATGGAATTATCTCTTCAATTTTTATTCAAAAATTATGAACCTGTATTGATAGTTAATGGACAAGAAATTGTCTTGGAAGGACATAGTGGAACATTAATGGAAAGGACTCTTACTAAAGAGTGTACTATGGAAGATGGTAGAACAAAGATTTATAAAGAGAATTCAGTCCCAGGAGGTATAGTTAAGCCATTAAAGGCTATGAAGAGGAGAGGGAAGGAGGACAACCAGGAACTTAAAGAGAGGTTGGTAGAGACTGATGCACAACAAAAAATTGAAGACAATGTTATTTGTACAAATTGCAAAAGGAGTAAAGGTGAATGTAAACAACAAATTGAAAATAGACAGACAATCTCAGAGGATGAAGGAAAGGATGCTTTTGTGAACTATGCATATGCAGTGAGCAGCAAAGGAGTTTAGTGGAATGTGATATTCATGGTGTTGACAGTAATTTTTACTGTTGTAAAAGAGACTTTACAGTGGAATGAAAAATCTATTGTATATGGTGATTTTGTTTCCTGTATAGAAACAAATAGAACTTTAGGTTCTAAAATCAGAGATTGGCAGATTTTGATTGAAAAGGAGGAGGAATGGAAAAGGAAACTTAGTGGCTTACAGACTTGTAGGGAAGAAATAGGAAGAATGAAAAAAATTGTGAAAGGAAGGAAGGCCAAAGAGAAGAGTAGAGAACATAATTATGAAATTTGACAACACCTAGAGCAAAGTGAAGATCAAGAAGATTTTTTTAAGACAAGACAACATGACAAGTTTGACATGTCATATGTACGTCAAGAGGATGAAAAATCAGAGAAATTATGGAGTAGAATTAATGGAAAATGTAATGTATTTTATGATTTTGAATTATTAATTGTTGAATGTGGTTTTGAGGATGAAGGAAAAATTGCTCTTGGAGATATGTTTACACAAGTAAACATGAAGGAGTATGTAAGTTCCAGAATTGCAAAAAGACTGTTTTCCTTATGGAAACAAGAAGATGAGAGTAAGCAACTGGTTGGCTCAAAAGCTTGGAATAGAGGACGAAGAGTTGGCATAACTCTTAGACAAGTCATTGCAAAAGATAAAGACGATTACAGAGGATGTGAAAGTACAATCCACAAACAGGTTTTGTTCTTGATTCAAAGAAGATTTGAATACTGGGAGTTTATTTTGAATTTGCAATTGAAAATTGGGATGAGCAGTTCAGTTAAATTTAATAGAAATATGGAGGAAATTGAACAAGGTCCAATAACTAAAATTTTTGCAGCTGGTGGACAATATGTGGTTAAAAGGTTATATGTTCTTGTATCAAACAAGAAACAATTTTCTTTTGAGATTGGGAGGATTCTACTCAAGATATTGGATAGGTGGATGGTGAAAACTACAAAGGTGATGAGCATGAGGAATTGTCAAAGTCAGCAAGTCAAGGAAAGATAGAAGGATATACAAGATAACATAAAGGAAATGGTTTATAGATAGAAGAATATGTTGGTGATTGAGTCAGAGATCATAATAAATAGTTAGGTACAAGACAGGGGAAAATACATAAAGTTGGAGCTCAATTTTATTGAGATGATGACAAGACAACAACAGACAGAGGAGCAGAAATTTATATTGTTTGAGGAGTTGTTTATGCAGGATATCAGCACCAAAACACTATGTAATGGAGAAGCCTATGAAAGCAGAGAAAAAAAACATTCACAACACAAAGTTTGGCACCCAGGAGAAAGAGAGAAGGTAGTAAATGCACCTGCAATTGAAAAAGGTCAGGCAGTTAGTTGGAAGATGAAATCTGATGAAGTTTACAACAGAGGAAGTGGAAAGACTCATGAACAGGAGTCCATGAATTATTTCAACCTGGGGAGTCTGATGTAGGAGCATTCTTCAAATCTTATAACACCCATGAGTCTTATTTCACATTTAATAAAGGGAGTGGGTTCCCTTAATCATTTTATTTTTTTTTCTAAGTTTATTTGAGTTTTGAAGAGATTGGAATGTAATTTGATTAATGGAGAATATGTCATGAATGTAGAGATCTTAGAGACAGTTAAGTAATCCTAGGAAGAGTGAGGATTTGAGGGATTTAAATGATTAATTTGGGTTTCTATTTGAGAAAAGAGTGGAGCTGAAGAGATACTTTAGGAGAGAGTGAGAGATTGTTGGATATGAACTAAATTGGTTCATGAATAAATTTTTGTATGAATCATGATCTTTTGAATAATTTGAGAGGTTAGCTAGAGGTTAGCCAGAGGTTAGCTAAAGGCTAGCTAAGGGTTAGAGAGCTAGAGGATAGTAAGAGCAAGAGTGAGGAGTTAGGAAGAGCAGTAGATGGATTTTATGGAGAAGAATTGAAATAGTCGAATGTGACTGCTTTCCTTGTAAATATTTTATAAAAATTTCAAAACAATGTAGATTTGTATATATATTGTGTGAGAATTTGTGTCTGTATGTGTTGTAATAGCCTTATGGTGCATTATTAATTTTAGGTATGTTCTATTCTTAGAGCAATCTATTTCAATTTTCACAGTTAGCTCAATATCTTTTCTAGATTAGCAATCACATCAACATTAAAGTAAACTGCAGATAGAACATAAACATAAATCGCAAAAGACAAGCCAAGACAAGAGGACACAAGATGTGGCACTAGCCAGGGACAAACCCCAATGTGGGGAAACCCTTGATCAATTCTTCTTCTATGTTCTTCAATAGTTCAGTAGAGAGAGAGAGAGAGAGAGAGAGATAGTACATTTACAACAGAAGTCAACAATTTGACTTTCTAGATAAGAGAATAGGTCATCTCTACATGATATCAGTTGAAGACATGCTGCTTCATTTGATTCTCCAAGGTGACTCCTTCACCTATCATTGTGCTGCATCTCGTCCATGTGCTGCACCTCACCATGCTGCACCCATCATTACTATGCTACACCTCATCATGCTTTACCAATCATGACTGTAGCCATCACAATACTGCATCATGTACCTTTGCTGTTCCAATGTGCTTGCTGCACCATGCTTGCCACCATGTGCTCGCTGCACCTTGCTTAACATAATGCTGTCCCAATGTGCTTACTGCACCATGCTTGCCACGCTGTCCCATTGTGTTTGTAGCACCATGCTTGCTACTGTCCCAATGTGTTTACTGCACCATGCTTGCCACACTGTCCCATTGTGTTTGCAACACCGTGCTTGCTATTGTCCCAATGTGTTTGCAGCACCATGTACTTGCTACACCAAGTACCATTACTACTATCATGCTGCCCATGCATCTTGCTGCACTATCACTATGTCTTAGTATGCATTCAAACTTCATGGGTCACCTAGCTGTCACATCTTATCATGGACTGTATTGGTTCATAGTTAAGGATCTCTGTTTTCCATGTAGGATGGAATATGGGACAACCTTCATCAAGACAAATCTAACATCCCTCATACATAGGCAGCAACATCCATGCTTGTCCAACCTTGCATGCTGTTGACTGTTAGTGTCAGACTGGTTAGGGCACATACCCGTGGCCTTAATCTTCTCCAAGCTACCCCAAACAAACCTTGGAAGGTTGCGGCTTGCTGAAGGTGAATTTCTCCCTTACTAGGTTGCTGCCTTAGGGCATATGACAACAAAACAACCCCTACTATTTCTTTGTTGTGGTGAGCTTTGCTGTAGCATATAGCCTCCTCTAGATGTGCCCAAAAAGCCAGTGTTTTACTCATCTTCTACTCAGCCTAGTAGCCTATCCTTTCAGCCCTAGTTTCAGCCTTAATACTCCCAAACTCGGCCTCCTATAGCAGCCCTCTTCCACGCTGTTCCTTGACTCTTTCTGTTAGCGGTTAGGGCTTGTATTTGGCCTCCTCCTTGACTGCGTCTAGGGCATAGCTTGTGGCACTTGTTGGACTACGACTAGGGCTAGTGGAGACTTGCTCTAGATAGCCTATAGGTTTCCCTTAGACAACCTATAGAATACTTCTCCTAGTAGCACTTGGAGCTGACCTCCAACGTCCTTCAAACCATCGCTGGCCTATCTTCCTTGCTGCGGCTAGGGTATCTCCAAGATTCCTCCTTTAGGGCTGCGTAGAAGGCATCTTCATGACAACATATAGGATAGGGCATCCTCTAGGGCAACGTATCCTCTTTAGGTCTCTCCTCCCACCAAAACCCAAAGACAAGTGGAGAGGAAGAGATCACAAAGAAGATTATTGTGTAAATGACTTGAAGTACTCCTTTATTTATACTAAAACGTTGAGCACAAGAGGGGTTTATTTGGTTGTTGGCCGACCTTGACGAATTGTCCCATAACACAAATAAATTCATATCTCCATGAATACTAATCAGAATCGGATGATCTTTAGATCAATCCTACACCTCTCGATGAGAGGGATCCAAGAAAAAAATCAGCTGGAGTTTGGCCCTAGTTGCCAATTTTAACACTCCCTCTCAACTAGGGAGAACTCCATCCACTGATCCATATGTTCGATTGTACTATCTCTGCCATCATTGCCCTGCACTGATCTGTTCTGCTCTACTAAGCTTTGTTGAACCATGAAGAAGAAGAATTGATCGAGAATGTCTCATGCCATTCTCTACTGACCCGAAGTCAGTTTTATTGATCGTAGATCAATATCACAAGAGAGTGTCTCAATCACTCATACTGATCCTAGATCAGTTACATTGATCCCAGATCAATTACATTGATCCCAGATCAATGGAGGTCATCCTAGCATAGGGAGTACGGTAGATACAACGATGCAACCATCGATAGTATTACTATGCTCCCTAACCCCATTTCCCTGCTCATTAATCAAATGAGAGGTACTTCCCATTAGTCCCAGACTGCATGGGTAGGATGCCTTGACAGGAGAACTAATCATTCTGTCCACAAGAGAACGAATCATCCTGTCCATTGGTAGCCACAAGAGAACTAGTCATCCTGGCCCACAAGAGAACTAATAATCGTTGCTCACAGTCGCCAAGGGAGAACTAATCATCCCGGCCCACAAGAGAACTAATCATCTTGTTTCATAGTTGCCATGGGAGAACTAATCATCCTGTTCCATAGTCACCATGAGGTGTCACAGGGAAAGGTTGAATCTGTCGCCCTGTACATAGCGCATCACCAGGGGAGGGTGAGTTGCCCTATGGTCGTATGGTTCTCCAGTAAGTACCTCAGGCCCCCCAGAGCTCCTAGAGCTCAATGCATGCAACATGCAGGACCCTTTTACAAAGGTCTCTCAACGACTCCAAGTCGTTCGGGATAATCACAGATTTGATCTTTCCTTGGGGCTTTGACAAAGTGTATGCAACCTGTACATCATTCTCAATGCGATGGAACCTCCTCTCTCATCGACTTACCATATCCCAGATAAGGTAGTATCTGATGTCTATCCACTGGAGCAATCATCGAATACGGGATTCCTTAATAATTGAATCCACCCTGGTTGTCACAAAGGATCATGATGGTATTCATCATATGTACAAACAGCTCACTGAAGAGCTTCCACAACCAGGCAACTTCATACGAGATCATACTCATTGCTATGCATTCGATCTCAGCGATGCTTATAGCAACCGACTTTTGATTCCTGCTCGTCCATGATATCAAAGCAGAACCCAAAGAGAACCTACACTGGGAAGTGCTCTAGTGATCCTCCACATTGCCTGCCTAGTCAGCATTCGAATAATCATGCAGCTTCATATTTCCGACAGTGTATCTCAATCCATGAGAGATTGTGCCCCGAAGATATCTTAGAGGATTCTTTCCACCAATTCAGTGAGGTTCAATCAAATATGAGCTCACCATGCTAACTGCAAAACATATGTCCGGATGAAAGTTCACCAAGAACATCAATGCAAATGAGTTTATGAAACTCAGAGGCATTTCCCAAATCTGGTCCGACATCATCACCATATAACTTCTGAAAGTTAGGATCCTCGAGGTAGTCACAGGTTTGCAGTTTCCCATTCCATGTTTGGAATCCAACTCCCTCTTACTTCTGCAAGTGAGAGGGTCTGCACCTGTCAGAAATAGGTCATCCTCAGAAGGTGCGGGTATGAGAGGTCTATCATCCACAACATTCGAGCAATGGTTTGGATTGGTTTCACTCCTAGTGAATCTTAGCTTCATCAGACAACTATCAATCCTCTCATACTATGCCCGGGGTGTTATACTTCAAGCCATATAGGGCTTTCTTCCACTTGCATACATGAGATTCCTGATCATGAATCTCAAACTCCTCGGGTTGTTACAAACCTATGGACCTGCTACATGAGGGGAATGGTCCCCTTGTAAGATTTTCCTTCGGTACATCTTAGACATGTACCTTCATGCTCTTCTTGAATTCAGGTATCTGAGTCACCATCTGACTCATATCGGGCAGGGCCCCATAAGTAGACCTCTGGTGCTATAGATCAGATGTGTCAACTGATATGGTCCCCAATGGACCATTCTGCAACTTGACACAAATTTCTGTATCCAAGCTTTTGTGATCCATAATGAATTAAACAAAGTCTTTCGGTAGAAATCACATGAGAGAATTTTTTGGCTGACACGTTTCGGACCAACAAGTGTGGTTCATCATCAACACCAGATGAAGAGGTAGACCATGGCAAAGGCTTAAATAGAGAGCAATGTAGAGACATAATTTCAAGTAACGGCTATATTGGAACCAAGGGAAGAGTCTCTACATCGTTTTAGAAAAGCCAGATCTGTCTTCAATTTGGAAACCCTTACGCGACACAAATTGCCAACCCTGAACCAACGAGTAAAAGCATCTTAGAAAATTCTATTTTGAAACACGTACCTTTCCATCGACGAATTCCACCCTGAAACCTTTTGAATTCCATTGCTGAAATGGATACTAGGTTCTTCTTGCAATCAAGTACATAAAAGAGATTCTTGTAAATGAATTGAGTTACCCTCATTCAATTGAGGGGTAACACCCTTTCCAGGATAGGTGGCATTGACTCCAAGTATAATCCCACAAATGTTTCCATCTCTACCAAATTAGAGAGAGAGCACCCTTCTATTTGATGGAGTGCCTTGAATCACTACAATCAATAAGCCAGATTCCCAAAGAATCTGAAGGAGAGGGCTAATACAAGATAACACTTCTATATCTTATCAGAAACAACATTTGATTCTTCATACCCGGGGTTCCTTGCTTTCTTGAAGGGTCAACCGTTACCTTGATGACCTGCGCTGTCATTCCTCTGATCATTGAAGACATACCTGGAATGATTGTTATCATCATCAAGTGATGTGTCCCTGCCATTCAGACACTCCTTCACATAATGGCCGAACTAGTTATCTGCCTTTCCTTCCACCCTGAGATCTGGTCTTCCCAATGAAGTGTTCTTTAGGTAGGCCATATTTTGCTGTGCCATTCTGATAATATTCTCTGCTGCGATTCCACCCTCGGTGAATTTGAAGAGGGATGAGGAACCCATTGATCCATTTACCCATCTTCTAACTGTCTTCGGTGATTGCTCTTTCACTCTAGCTTGGGCATTGTCTTCACCTCAGCTCTGATACCATGTTAATTTTAGGTATGTTCTATGCTTAGAGCAATTTATTTCAATTTTCACAGTTAGCTCAATATCTTTTCCATATTAGCAATCACATCAGCATTAAAGTAAACTGCAGATAGAACATAAACATAAATTGCAAAAGACAAGCCAAGACAAGAGGACACAAGATGTGGCACTAGCTAGGGACAAACCCCAATGTGGGGAAACCCTTGATCAATTCTTCTTCTATGTTCTTCAATAGTTCAGAGAGAGAGAGAGATAGTACATTTACAATAGAAGTCAACAATTTGACTTTCTAGATAAGGGAATAGATCATCTCTATATGGGATCAGTTGAAGACATGTTGCTTCAACTGATTCTCCAAGGTGACTCCACCTATCATTGTGCTGCATCTCGTCCATGTGCTGCATCTCACCATGCTGCACACATCATTACTATGCTGCATCTAATCATGCTTTACCAATCATGACTGTACCCATCACAGTACTGCATCATGTACCTTTGTTGTCACAATGTGCTTGTTGCACCATGCTTGCCACCATGTGCTTGTTGCACCTTTCTTAACATACTGCTGTCCCAACGTTTACTGCACCATGCTTTCCATGCTGTCCCATTGTGTTCGTAACACCGTGCTTGCCACTGTCCCAATGTGTTTACTGCACCATGCTTGCCATGCTGTCCCATTGTGTTTGCTGCTGTCCCAATGTGTTTGCAGCATCAAGCACTTGCTACACCAAGTACCATTGCTGCTATCATGCTGCCCATGCATCTTGCTGCACTATCACTATGTCTTAGTATGCATTCAAACTTCATGGGTCACCTAGCTGCCACATCTTATCATGGACTGTATTGGTTCATAGTTAAGGATCTCTGTTTTCTATGTAGGATGGAAGATGGGACAAACTTCATCAAGATAGATCTAACATCCCTCATACATAGGCAGCGACATCCATGCTTGTCCAACCTTGCTTGCTGTTGACTATTAGTGTCAGACAGGTTAGGGCCCATACCTATGGCCTTAATCTTCTCCAAGCTACCCCAAACAAACCTTGTAAGATTGCGGCTTGCTGAAGGTGAATTTATCCCTTACTAGGTTGCTGCCTTAGGGCATATGACAATAAAAACACCAATGCTATTTCTTTGTTGTGGTGGTATGGCTTGTGGCCTACCACACAGCCTTGCTGTAGCATATGGCCTCCTCCAAATGTGCCCAAACAGCCAGCGTTTTACTCATCTTCTACTCAACCTAGCAACCTATCCTTTTGGCCCTAGTTTCAGCCTTAAGACTCCCAAACTCGGCCTCTTGTAGCAATCCTCTTCCACGATGTTCCTTGACTCTTTCTATTAGCGGTTAGGGCTTGTATTTAGCCTCCTCTTTGACTGTGTCTAGGGTATAGCTTGTGGCACTTGTTGGACTGCGGCTAGAGCTAGTGGAGACCTTCTCTAGACAGCGTATAGGTTTACCTTAGACAACCTATAGAAGGCTTCTCCTAGTAGCACTGGAGCTAACCTCGAACGTCCTTCAAACCCTCGCTGGCCTATCTTCCTTGCTGTGGCTAGGGAAGCTCCAAGATTCCTCCTTTAGGGCTTCATAGAAGGCACCTTCATGACAACATATAAGATAGGTCATCCTCTAGGGTAGCGTGTCCTCTTTAGGTCTCTCCTCCCACCAAAACCCAAAGACAAGTGGAGAGGAAGAGATCACCAAGAAGATTATTGTGTAAATGACTTGAAGTCCTCCTTTATTTATACTAAAACGTTGAGCACAAGAGGGGTTTATTTGGTTGCTGGCCGAACTTGACGAATTGTCCCATAACACAAACAAATTCATATATCCATGAATACTAATCGGAATTGGATGATCTTTAGATCAATCCTACACCTCTCGATGAGAGGGATCCAAGAAAAACATCATCTGCCATTAATAAGATGACCCACTTGGAGTTTGGCCCTAGTTGCCAATTTTAACACTCCCTCTCAACTAGGGAGAACTCCATCCACTGATCCATATGTTCGATTGTACTATCTCTGCCATCAGTGCCCTGCACTACTCTGTTCTACTATGCTCTGCTGAGCTCTGCTTTGCTCTACTGAGCTCTACTAAACCATGAAGAAGAAGAATTGATCAAGAATGTCTGATATGATTCTCTATTGACCCGAAGTCAGTTTTATTGATCCTAGATCAATATCACAAGAGAGTGTCTCAAATCACTCATACTGATCCCATATGAGTTACATTGATCCCAGATCAATGGAGGTCATCCTAGCATAGGGAGGATGGTAGATACAACGATGCGTCCATCGATAGTACTACTATGGTCCCTAACCCCATTTCCCTGCTCATTGATTATATGAGAGGTACTTCCCATGAGTCCCAGACTGCATGGGTAGGAGAACTAATCATCCTGTCCACAGGAGAACAAATCATCCTGTCCACAGGAGAACAAATCATCCTGTCCATCGGTAGCCACAGGAGAACTAATCATCCTGGCCCATAGGAGAACTAATCATCCTAGCTCACAGTCGCCAAGAGAGAACTAATCATCTCGACCCACAGGAGAACTAATAATCATGTTTCATAGTTGCCACGGGTGTTATAGACATTTTTGTGCCTTACAACATTGAGCATGAAATGTCCATAATCTAAGGGATCCAAAGTCCCTAAACATGTTGTTCCTACCCCTAGAGGAACAAGGCTAACTAACCACAGCAATTCACAGAAGTTCTCCACCTGAAACCACTCAAAAACAAGTCAATTCAGGATCATGTCAACTGCTCCACTGAGCATCTGCGCTGAATGTCAACTGCTACACTGGCTACCTGCATTGAATGTCAACTCCAACACTAGCTACCTGCGCTGAGCGAGTTTGGACATGTGGCAGTCTCATTCCTCAAGGTGTCAGAAGCCAGGAAGCTTCCAAAATGACACTTGCCTCAGGGAATTCGACTGGTGATGAGTAAGAGGTTCCAAATCTCCAAGTGGAAGCAAGAACCTCCAAGTGGACTCAAGAACTGACAGAGGGAGAGGACACTAGTCAGATCTCAAGCTGACTCATCCTCTCTCCAAACATCTATATATGGATCTCACCTCCATGAGATCTAAAGGCTGGAATTTGGTGAATGTAAAGAATTGCTGTTGGTTTGAGACTGGAAACATTGGGTGCTTAATGCTTTGAAGGGAGCTGAAGAAGGAATTCCATTCTGCTGGGAAGGAGATGCTGGATTGGAGCCCTCTGGGTTGTATCTCTTCCTGAACCTTGTTATCAATCAATAAATCTATCTTGGTTTTCTCCTATATGCTGGTGTATTTGTATGATTGCGTTAGTGTATTTGATTTACTTCTAATCCTGAATCATTTATGAATATGTATATTTGCCTTTGTGTTGTGTTCTTCTCTTGTCGCAAGTAGCTGTTCTCTTGTCACAGGTAGCTGTTCTCTTGTGATCTCGTGGAAATCAAGTAGCTATTCTCTTGACCAAGCGAGGAGGCAAGTAGCTGTGAACACCCAAAGAGGAGAGGATCTAGATCGAGGGACAAACGGAAGACAACGGTAAGTCTATCGATCTCCCCTCTTTCATATTTCATAAAGGAAAGAACCAGAATAGCTATATCTGTTTGTTGCTAAGGCACTGTCACACCTTAGGTGGATAGGATCGTCCTGCATAGGCATTTTTCCCCACAACAAATTGGCGACTCCACTGGGGAGAACTTGTTTATTCATTTCATTTGTGTTTGAATCATTGTTTGCTTCATAGAGTCAACAACATCGAACTGCTTCTGCAAAGTAGACTGTTGCTGCCTCAATCCTTCACTGGATTTTGGCTATGATCTAACAATGGACTCACAAATGATGTGATGATCCTTTGTGATAGTCTTTAGTACCCTCTCAAAGCATCCCTCTGTTTATACCTTGCTTGTGTTTCTGATTTGGCCTGAAAGAGTTGATGTTTGAGCATTTTGTGACCCAGAACCCAGGGGAAACGAGAGTTTCTCCTTCAGCGCAGATACTGTGAAGGCAGTCTGCATTTCAACGCAGGTCCCGTGAGGGCTACCTGCGCTGAATGTCAACTCCACAGTGTTGGACTTGTGCTGAACTAGTTTAGCCTTGTGCAGCTGGGGTTCTCTGTCCTCTGTTGCCCTGTTTTGATCTCTGTTTTTTGCAGCCTTTAACCAGCATAGGTACCAGTCTGATAACTCCTTTTCTTTGCTTAGATTCTGCCTCCTTTTGTACAAAAAGACTGTAAGTGTTTTTATGTGTTTGTGGCGTCATTTACAGTTTTCCTTTGCATGAGTAAAGTAGTCATCCTGTAGCCTTTGATTCAGATCTGATTGACTGTGATCTTAGAAGAGAGTTCATTGGCTGTTTGCAGATTGATTATAGATTTACTTTTGCTTATTGGTTTGAATTTGTCTCTTTTAAGTGTGAAAACAAGTCTTTATTTCGAAAGTAGCAAAGTGATTGTAATCTCTTCTACCCTTGTTGATTTCGAAAAAGTGAACTTGTTTGTATTGATCATTTAAAAGCAAATTCAAAGTTGTACAAAAAGATTTCTTTGTAGGCATATATACTAAGAAAGTGGAAAACAAACACCTGCATTGTGCATTTGCATTTGATAAGTTTGCATGTTGGATTTAGGAAAAGTGCATTAGAGTGTGCTGATTGCTCTTTGAGAAAAGATAGTGTCTTTCTTTTCCCTTAGTAGCTAGGATTTTCAAAGTTGAAAAGATTATAAAGCTTGCTTATCATCTTTAGACTGCATTTAGGAATTTGTATCATACATCTCGTGGTGAACCTTGAAAGGCAAACTTTAAAAAGATCAACCTAAAATAAACTGAATGAACCTAACAACGCTTTGTAACATAACGCACAACATAGAGGTCTAGGCTAGAGACGTGTTCCGGTGTCGTTAAGCCTAGTGACTGTCGATCTCGTGGAAGGTGGGTGATTCCTCCTGAGGGACGATAGCGCTAGTACGGATTGTGCTCCCACGTACCGTCGCGTATATATTGGGAGACCCCTATAGGCATATATCTTTTATCCTTAGGAAGCCGTGTCGGTCGCCCTACTGATCGCAATGCAGTGAACACAGCATTCACGAAGATTGACCGCCCGTACCCTAAAAAGTATTCTGCGGTTTTGCGAAAAGTTTGGCACACCCTCTGCCTAGAACTCCAGAGCAGTTTCTTTTGGCCTTTTTTAGACTCTATAACAGAAAAAGTCCATCCGAGCATTTGTCACTTCGGGCTCGTTAAAACATCGAAGGAGACTAGAGTCATCTTTAGCTTTTTCTCGACTCTTTAAAATTGAAAAAGCAAGTTGTGTCTAAGTGTCGTTAAAATTTATTTTAAACGGAATAATCATCACCATTCCCTCGTTGGTCTTCGAAGTTAGTCTCTTTTCATCGCAAGTTCTTGTAGAATCGCTAGAAAATCTTTTGGATAGACTAAATATGTCTGAACAACCGTCGACATCCAGGACTGTGTCATCCGACACAGCAGCGGCAGAGCCTCCTGCCGCTACTCCAACGATGTTCGCTAGTATACCATCTGTCCCCGCAAATTGTCAACAACAAGCTGGAGTCCAATCAGAGACTACTTCGACGACATGGTTAGTTCCTATTTCTTCATCCGGATTATCATTTGGTATTTCTTATGTTGAAACTCAACAAATTGATCCAATGTGTCTTCAAAGGCCAATCTGCCCTTTAAGTACTGGATTGCCACCATATGGAGGGCAGTATGCCTTTTCATTGTTCTCTAACAGAGAACAACCATATGGGAGTTTACAACAAAGTTCAGGTCAAATTGGAATTACATCCGACGGTTGGGTACCAATACTGCCTCAGCAACCAAGGGTTGCATATTCAATGCAACCAGTCCACCCTGTGTCGAATATTCCCACTATACCTGGTATGGTGACTGTGTCGCAAATACAAGCGCTACCTGTTGTATGTCAACCCCAAATTTCTCAGGTTGCAATACAACAGCCTCTTGTCTCAACGACTCAATCACAACCTCAGGTTAGTGCCTCCTTATCTGGAGCGACTCAGGATCAAACAAGTACTGTGACTTCTCACCTTGGTCAATCATCCAGTATTGGTCAACAGCAAATGGTTCAACAACCAGAGCTGGTTCAAACTCAACAACCCCCATTCCAGCAATCATATCAAGGACCTGAGCAACAAGTCTTTGTAAGTAATGGGCAATCGCATTTCCAAAGCGGTTATCAACAACCATATTATAATGGTTGTGCCCATCAACCTTGTCAAAGTTGCCAACATCAAATACATTATGCTGGTATGCAAAGACCCACTGCTCAGGCGATTCCATCTTATCCTGGATATGCTTCACCTAACCTGAATCAGCAGTTGCCCTTTGTAGCAACTCTAGAATTACCAGATCTAAACCGGCTGACGAATGATCCAATTGCTTATGCCCCTTGGTGGCCAGTGATTCCGCATAAACTTCCGTCAGATATTCCTAAATTTAATGGAAATCCGGGTGAAGATCCGTCGAATCATGTGATGACATTTCATCTGTGGTGTTCATCAAACACCCTGAATGATGATTCGATAAGACTTCGCCTTTTTCAGAGGACGTTAACGGGTCTAGTGGAAAAATGGTATATTGAATTGCCTAGAGCTTCGTTCGACAATTTCAGTACCTTAGCCACGACTTTCTTAACCCATTTTCAATTACCGATAAGGTATGAAACGGGAACGGAACTCCTAACCAACTTCAAACAGACAACGGCCACTCACATATCTGATCATATACATGAGTGGCGACGTCGTCATAGGATGGTAAAAACGTACGTTCCCGATCAGCTATTAGCTGAATGGTTTATCAAGTCATTACTTCCTGCCATAACGGAAGATGTGGCAAAGGGAGGAGTCGTAACGGAAGAGCAAGTTATCGCTCGTGCGCAATATCTAGACTTGGTCTATACTCAGTCTGGCACGCTCTACGACAAAATACCTGACGCCCCTAGACCGGAATTCTCAATTCCTCCTCCTCCTAAATCAAACAATGACTCTCACGTCGGTGATGGCGTGATTGGCAAAACATATACGAAATCGACAAAGGCTACATCTAAAAACGCCTGTAAGATTTCTAGTCAAAATGCAAATGAGGAACTTCTTGCCTCGGAAATAAATGCCATATCGACCGACAAGGGCAAACAACTGAAGCAACCAGGGGGCAAGAAGAAAAAGAAAGGGAGAAAAAGGAAACCCCCTGCAGGGTGTCATATATGCGATGAGGATCATTGGACGAGAGATTGTCCACATATAGCTGAAGTTAAGAAACTCTTTAAGGGTTCAAAAACCCCAGCAGTATTGACTGATCCGTTTCCAAGCCCGGGAACCAAACTGGTTGCTAATCAAAATGCTTCCTGATCCCAAGTGCTTATGTTGTCTACCTCAAAGCAGCAGAATAATGCTTTGACAAGGAATAAATATTACGGGAATCCACAGCTGTCGAATAACAAGGCTAATGAACAACCTAGTAGTTCGACGACAACTTTGACCGAAGTTGTGCCACCCATCATTCCTGAACCAATGATAAAGTCGCCAAAGGGAGTAGTACACAAATCGACATTTAATCCTCGTGCCAAAGTAGCACAAAATTATGATATAGTAAAGGACCTGGCCCAATCGCCGTCCGCTATGTCGACACTTGAGGTACCGTAAAATTGCCCCTCCCAAGAGCAAGCTTTATTATCAGTAATAGGTGGGATTGGCCCGATGGATTCCAATCTTGTGGCCTTTGATCATAAAGGATATGACCCTCAGTTACCAGCTCAACTAGCTTTCCTTATTCAAGTGAAAGCCCTCAACAAAATTGTTCATTGAACAATTATTGATGAGGGGGCATCTACATGTCTTATGTCGATGAGTTGCTGGAAAAATTTAGGCTCACCACCCTTGTCGAAATCGTCAACGATGTTAAAAGCATTTTATGGACGATCATACACTCCATACGGGATTTTAAGTAACTTGCAAGTTGAACTGGGGGGAAAAACAGTAGAAGTTGATGTTGAAGTAATCGATGGAAACCTCGATTACAACATCCTACTGGGAAGGCCTTGGATATATGCCATGGCCGCAGTTGTGTCGACCTACTTCAGGAAGATTGCATTTCCCTTTCAAGGAGGAATTATAGTCGTTGACCAACAAACTTTCCTCCCCGACAGTTCACAAGTTATGGGAAGCATTCCAATGATCCATGGAAGCAATCATTCGCTTCAAAATATTGGAGTAGGTCTCCTAAAAGACCCTACCTTAATGGGTACTTTTGCCCTACCGCCTGCAAGTAATCTGGCAGAAATGGCCACAGTGGAAACCTACAATATGAAATCTTCTATATCTAATGGATTTGGAAGATTCCTAAACATTTTGTCAGCGTGGATCATCGCCCTAATAGAAATACTGTAAATACAGTGGGCTCCGAGGACGGTTCTTATCTCGTGTCAACCTCGTTAAAAAATGAAACAAGGAGTCATGAGGATAGTTCTTTTACTATGTCAACCTCATTAAAAAATGAAACAAATCCCCATTTCAAATCTCAAAGGTAAACCTTCATTCCAACCACCGAGTTGAATGCAATGAAGCTTGGGGGGCATGCACCTCGATTTGCGTTATTATGCTGGGGGCATGCAAACTTATCATCGAGCAATTTTAGCATAAAGTTCATGCTCGTTAAAAAATAAACGCAAGATCCGAGCAGTTTTTAACGCGGTCTTCATGCTCGTTAAAAAATAAATATAAGCAGTGAGCAAGAGTTTCCTCCAGTGTTTAAGCTCATTTTAAAATAAAAAATGAACCTATCCCGGTAAATAACCACTGTGATCGTAAATTTATCAGCCATAAAAGCCTTGGTCGTGTTTACACCTGCAACCTCCACTTTTCATTCGGCCGATCGTTCACCTCCATATGATTGTTTACCCATTTTGAGGAACAGCTGCGAAGAGTGATTTCACCTAGCCATCCTTGTGACACTGCCGTGATTGGAAAATTCCAACCTGTACCTGGAATCTGCTGCTATCCCTGTTTATCACTCGTTCCTCAAAAGACGAGTCTTCTTTAAGCTCTTTTCAACTGACTCGTAAAATATGAAAAGATTGCCGAGTCTTGGCCTTCCAGCTCGTTAAAGGACCGGAAGTGCTATCCCTCCTCTAGATTTTAATCTTTTTGGACCTGAGGGATTATTGCACAAAAAGATCGAGCGCTTGCTTTGTTCGGCTCGTTAAAACTATCGAAAACTCATCCCTTCTGTATTGTTTTATACTTTTTCGGACTTAAGGGATTAGATGACGAAAAAGGAATTTTGGAGTTGACTTTATGTATCTTTTCAGACTCTCTAAAAATAAAAAAAACCGAGTTATCCTTGTCGTTAGACTCGTTAAAATCATTAAATAGCGACAAACTTGTCTTTAGACGAGAACGAGTTTCCCTATCGCTAGGCTCGTTAAAACATAGCGATGGGCTTGCCCGAAGGGCAGGTTATAGAACAAGCATATGTTATCCTCCTCAAGCTTGACAAAAATAAAGAGGTACTGGTCAGCAATGACTGGGGAAAAATTGGGAGAAAACTAAAGAGAACTTTGATGGTAGCAGGTCGCTCTTGAACATGACACTTTTCCTCAGTACCACAATCGGGTTGGGTTGTCTCATTCACCGGTCACATCACCATGGTCTCGCCATACCATCCATATTTGGGGTAATGCTACCAATCCATCGCATCAGTGTCGCCATATGTTCAAGAGAAGTCGTTCAGAAAGAGTCAACCGGGTCCCATCCACTGCCATACATTATCCTTCATCCATTCATGACCGCCACCCTGAATCATATGTCACAGATCGTTTTCACCTCCATTAAAATCATTAGCTCCGTTCCGTGTCACTGATGTGGGATTCATCAAGGCCCTCCTTTGACGGATCGCTTCTTGTCGACATCAGCTCATTATCCAAGAAGTTGATCTAGGAACCACCCCTTCAGTACTTTGAAGCTTGCATGCCTCAATGGCAAGTTTCTCACTTCCGGCGACAGGTATACATCAATGACCTTCGACCAGAATATTTTGCGTGGTGTTCGACGCCAAGTCCTTTATTTACACCACGTGAATTGTACTGCAGTACCTTGAGGGTCATTATCATTATCGGTGATTCCTCTCGCGCTTGTTAACGGTTTACATCATTGACCGGTAATCAAGCGATGTCTTTCCATGTTCGACTTCAACGCAATTCTCACATGGATCGACTTGTACTTAGAGTGAAGATCGAACGAGTTTGAAGACCCCGGATCTAGTTTCATCCATCCAGGCTGCGATATATATTCAGGAAAAATAAAGACATTTGAGATGTACATCATTGCAGCAGATGATCATCCTATTCAAAGGATGATAGTTTCACCAAAATTATCAGTCTACCATCAGACGATCGTCTGTTCTATGTACAAAAATGAATTTATAAAGCTGAGCATGGGAATGCCCGACTCAGCTAGATCATGAAAGCAGTATGAATCATAATGTATTGTATTGTATCTTATTACAGGTCTCCTCCCAGCAAATGGATGAACTTCGGACCCTCCTGGATAAAGCATTTCACCCGATAAACGGCCTCATACTTTAGGGGGCAACTGTTATAGACATTTTTGTGCCTTACAGCATTGGGCATGAAATGTCCATAATCTAAGGGATCCAAAGTCCCTAAACATGTTGTTCCTACCCCTAGAGGAACAAGGCTAACTAACCACAGCAATTCACAGAAGTTCTCCACCTGAAACCACTCAAAAACAAGTCAATTCAGGATCATGTCAACTGCTCCACTGAGCATCTGCGCTGAATGTCAACTGCTACACTGGCTACCTGCGTTGAATGTCAACTCCAACACTAGCTACCTGCGTTGAGCGAGTTTGGACATGTGGCAGTCTCATTCCTCAAGGTGTCAGAAGCCAGGAAGCTTCGAAAATGACACTTGCCTCAGGGAATTCGACTGGTGATGAGTAAGAGGTTCCAAATCTCCAAGTGGAAGCAAGAACCTCCAAGTGGACTCAAGAACTGACAGAGGGAGAGGACACTAGTATGATCTCAAGCTGACTCATCCTCTCTCCAAACATCTATATATGGATCTCACCTCCATGAGATCTAAAGGCTGGAATTTGGTGAATGTAAAGAATTGCTATTGGTTTGAGACTGGAAACATTGGGTGCTTAATGCTTTGAAGGGAGCTGAAGAAGGAATTCCATTCTACTGGGAAGGAGATGCTGGATTGGAGCCCTCTGGGTTGTATCTCTTCCTGAACCTTGTTATCAATCAATACAGCTATCTTGGTTTTCTCCTATATGCTGGTGTATTTGTATGATTGCATTAGTGTATTTGATTTACTTCTAATCCTGAATCATTTATGAATATGTATATTTGCCTTTGTGTTGTGTTCTTCTCTTGTCGCAAGTGGCTGTTCTCTTGTCATAGGTAACTGTTCTCTTGTGATCTCGTGGAAATCAAGTAGATGTTCTCTTGACCAAGCGAGGAGGCAAGTAGTTGTGAACACCCAAAGAGGAGAGGATCTAGATCGAGGGACAAACATAAGACAACGGTAAGTCTATCGATCTCCCCTCTTTCATATTTCATAAAGGAAAGAACCAGAATAGCTGTATCTGTTTGTTGCTAAGGCACTGTCACACCTTAGGTGGATAGGATCGTCCTGCATAGGCATTTTTCCCCACAACAACGGGAGAACTAATCGTCCCGGCCCACAGGAGAACTAATCATCCTGTTCCATAGTCGCCACGAGGTGTCACAGGGAAAGGTTGAATCTATCACCCTGTACATAGCACATCACCATGGGAGGGTGAGTCGCCCTGTGGTTGTATGTTGCTCCAGTAAGTAACTTAAGCCCCTCGGAGCTCCCAGAGCTCAATGCATGCAACATGCAGGATCCTTTTACAAAGGTATCTCAACGACTCCAAGTCGTTCCAGAAAATCACAGATTTGATCTTTCCCCGGGGCTTTGAAAAAGTGTCTGCGACCTGTACATCAGTCTCAATGCGATGGAACCTCCTTGCTCATCGAATTACCATATCCCAGATAAGGTAGTATCTGATGTCATCGAATACAGGATTCCTTAATAATCGAATCCCCCCTGGTTGTCACAAAGGATCACGGTGGTATTCATCGTATGTACAAACAACTCACTGAAGAGCTTCCACAAATAGACAACTTCATACAAGATCATACTCGTAGCTATGTATTTGGTCTCAGCGTTGCTTATAGCAACTGACTTCTGCTTCCTGTTCATCATGATATCGAAGCAGAAACCAAAGAGAACCAACACTGAGAAGTGCTCTAGTGATCCTCCACACTGCCTGCCTAGTCAGCATTCGAATAATCATGCAAATTCATATTTCCGATAATGTATCTCAATCCATGAGAGATTGCCCGAAGATATCTTAGAGGATTCTTGGCACCAATCCAGTGAGGTTCAACCAAATATTAGCTCACCATGCTAACTGCAAAACACATGTCTGGACGAAAGTTCACCAAGAACATCAATGCAAATGAGTTTATGAAACTCAGAGGCATTTCCCAAATCTGGTCCGACATCATCACCATATAACTTCTGAAAGTTAGGATCCTCGAGGTAGTCACGGGCTTGCAGTTTACCATTCCATATTTGGAATCCAAATCCCTCTTACTTCTGCAAGTGAGAGGGTCTGCACCTGTCAGAAATAGGTCATCCTCAGAAGGTTCCAGTATGAGAGGTCTATCATCCACAACCTTCGAGCAATGGTTTGGATTGGTTTCAATATTAGTGAATCTCAACTTCATCAGACAACTGTTAATCCTCTCATACTATGCCCAGGGTGTTATACTTCAAGCCATAGAGGGCTTTCTTCCACCTGTATACATGAGATTCCCGATCATGAATCTCAAACTCCTCGAGTTGTTCCAAACCTATGGATCTGCTACATGAGGGGAATGGTCTCCTTGTAATATTTTCCTTCGGTACATCTCAGACACGTACCTTCATTATCTTCTTGAATTCAGGCATCTGAGTCACCATATGACTCATATCGGGTAGGGCCCCATAAGGAGACCTTTGGTGCTATAGATCAGATGTGTCAACTGATATGGTCCCCAATGGACCATCCTGCATCTTGACACAAATTTCCAACCCTGAACCCACGAGTAAAAGCATCTTAGAAAATTCTATTTTCAAACACGTACCTTTCCATCGATGAATGCCACCCTGAAACCTTTTGACTTCCATTGTCGAAATGGACACTAGGTTCTTCTTGCAATCAGGTACATAGAAGAGATTCTTGTAATGAATTGAGTTACCCTCATTCAATTGAGGCGTAACACCCTTTCCAGGATATGTGGCATCGGCTCCAAGTATAATCCCACAAATGTTTCCATCTCTACCAAATTAGAGAGAGAGCACCCTTCTATTTGATGGAGTGCCTTGAAGCACTACAATCAATAAGCCAGATTCCCAAAGAATCTGAAGGAGAGGGCTAATACACGATAACACTTCTAAATATTATCAGAAACAACATTTGATTCTTCATACCTAGGGTTCCTTGCTTTCTTGAAGGGTCAACCATTACCTTGATGACCTGCACTATCATTCCTCTGATCATTGAAGATGTACCTAGAATGATTGTTACCATCATCAAGTGATGTGTCCCTGCCACTCAAACACTCCTTTGCATAATGGTCGAACTAGTTATCTTCCTTTCCTTCCACCCTGAGATTCGGTCTTTCCAATGAAGTGATCTTTAGGTAGGCCATATTTTGCTGCACCATTATGATAATATTCTCTGCTTCGATTTCACCCTCGGTGAATTTGAACAAGGATGAGGAACCAATTGATCCTTTTACTCATATTCTAACTGTCTTCGGTGATTGCTCTTTCACTCTAGCTTGGGCATTGTCTTCACTTCATCTCTAATACCATGCTAATTTTAGGTATGTTCTATGCTTAGAGAAATTTATTTCAATTTTCACAGTTAGCTCAATATCCTTTCCAGATTATAAATCACATCAGCATTAAAGTAAACTGCATATAGAACATAAACATAAATCGCAGAAGACGAGCCAAGACAAGAGGACACAAGATGTGGCGCTAGCCAGGGAGAAACCCCAATGTGGGGAAACCCTTGATCAATTCTTCTTCTATGTTCTTCAATAGTTCAATAGAGAGAGAGAGAGAGAGAGAGAGAGAGAGAGAGAGAGAGAGAGAGAGAGATAGTACATTTACAACAGAAGTCAACAATTTGACTTTCTAGATAAGAGAATAGATCATCTCTACATGATATCAGTTGAAGACATGCTGCTTCAACTGATTCTCCAATGTGACTCCTTCACCTATCATCATGCTGCATCTTGTCCATGTGCTGCACCTCACCATGCTGCACCATGCTGCACCCATCATTACTATGCTGCATCTCATCATGCTTTACCAATCATGACTGTACCCATCACTGTACTGCATCATGTACCTTTGCTGTCCCAATGTGCTTGCTGCACCATGCTTGCCACCATGTGCCTGCTGCACCTTGCTTAACATACTGCTGTCCCAATGTGCTTACTGCACCATGCTTTCCATGTTGTCCCATTGTGTTTGCAACACCGTGCTAGCTGTTGTCCCAATGTGTTTACTGCACCATGCTTGCCATGTTGTCCCATTGTGTTTGCTGCTGTCCCAATGTGTTTGCAGCACCATGTAGTTGCTACACCAAGTACCATTGCTGCTATCATGCTGCCCATGCATCTTGGTGCACTATCACTATGTCTTAGTATGCATTCAAACTTGATGGGTCACCTAGTTGTCACATCTTATCATGGACTATATTGGTTCATAGTTAAGGATCTCTGTTTTCTATGTAGGATGGAAGATGGGACAACCTTCATCAAGACAGATCTAACATCCCTCATACATAGGCAGCAACATGCATGCTTGTCCAACCTTGCATGTTGTTGACTGTTAGTGTCAGACTGGTTAGGGCACATACCTGTGGCCTTAATATTCTCCAAGCTGCCCCAAACAAACCTTGGAAGACTGCGACTTGCTGAAGGTGAATTTCTCCCTTACTAGGTTGCTGCCTTAGGGCATATGACAGAAAAAACCTATTCTATTTCTTTGTTGTGGTGGTATGGCCTGTGGCCTACCACACAACCTTGCTGTAGCATATGGCCTCCTCTAAATGTGCCCAAACAAGCAGTGTTTTACTCATCTTCTACTCAACCTAGCAGCCTATCCTTTCGGCCGTAGTTTTAGCCTTAATACTCCCAAACTCGGCCTCCTGTAGCAGCCCTCTTCCAAGCTATTCCTTGAATCTTTCTGTTAGCGGTTAGGGCTTGTATTTGGACTCCTCCTTGACTGCATCTAGGGAATTGCTTATGGCACTTGTTGGACTATGGCTAGGGCTAGTGGAGACCTCCTCTAGATAGCGTATAGGTTTCCCTTAGACAACCTATAGAAGGCTTCTCCTAGTAGCACTTGGAGCTAACCTCCAATGTCCTTCAAGCCCTCGCTGGCCTATCTTCCTTGTTGCGGCTAGGGCAGCTCCAAGATTCCTCCTTTAGGGCTGTGTAGAAGGCACCTTCATGACAGCATATAGGATAGGGCATCCTCTAGGGTAGCGTATCGTCTTTAGGTCTCTCCTCCCACCAAAACCCAAAGACAAGTGGAGAGGAAGAGATCACAAAGAAGATTATTGTGTAAATGACTTGAAGTCCTCTTTATTTATACTAAAACATTGAGCGCAAGAGGGGTTTATTTGGTTGCTGGCCAACCTTGACAAATTGTCCCATAACACAAATAAATTCATATCTCCATGAATACTAATCGGAATCGGATGATATTTAGATCAATCCTACACCTCTCGATGAGAGGGACCCAAGAAAAATATAAGCTGTCATTAAGATGATGACCCACATGGAGTTTGGCCCTAGTTGCCATTTTTAAGATGCATTGATTGTGAATCGGAGAAACACTGTGGAATTTTGCGTTGAATAGCATGAATGTCTGATGGAATTTCCTTTATGGGATTAATATTTAATTTTTTAATAAACCTTGTGTATAGGCATGTAGAAATGGGATTCCTTCTGAATGGATAGAGGGATTAGTTGGAAGCAAGCGCAATTGGTTTTCACAGTAGACAGAGGAAGATTGAGAACTATCTTATATAGTGGAGAACGCATATTTTTTCTCAAATTCCTAAAAGATTATAAAGAAATAGTGAAAGGCGAAAGAAAGGTGGAGATTAAGTCGCATCATTGATAATGGAGGATGGACAACTTAGATTAAAGCAGATCGCGTGTTATATCATTTAACACTTCACAAGTCAATAATCGCGAGAGTGTGGTGATCGTCGATCGGAGGAGATCCTACGGTGATCGCGTGACAACAAGTGCGGGTGTTAATCAGAAGAGAAGGATATATTCGTGGATGGTAAATGGTTTCTCGTGCGGCCTAAAAACAGTAAGCAGTATTTGAAAAATGGACCCAAGAAAGTTATAGACTGTTATCTAATCTAGTTCAAGTCTGGCTAGATCACAGTCATCCGTTGAATGGATGATCAGACAGATATCGCGTCGGAAAGTGAACAGAGTTTAATGCCAAAATCAGACGCGATGAGGGTTTATTCAGTGAGCTTAAAACCTCGCTGAGATCTGCCATCAGGACAGTCCGTTGGTTGACGGATCGGATGATAATCGCACTTGAACATGCACATGGTTTAACTTTTCGAGCAGACCCGATATGTTATTAATGCAAGTTAATTTTAATTGAGTTCCAGCTGTATGCGTTCAAAGTGTGGCCGACAGTGCTTGATAATGATATATTGTGGTTGTAGGTTATTTTCATTAATAAAATAAAATTGACCGAAAAGTCTTCGTTTATAGAATTGAGAGGAAAGAGTTGGGTGTTAAGTTGAAGAGGGGTTTTTTTAACCCACTAATATCTAAATGATTAATCACCAAGAAAGAGCATTATCTTGGGTTATACATCGGGGTTTAGTATTAACCTTACTTGATTGTTTGGTTAAAGTGTTAGCCCCACATCAAATAACCTGCTAAACCCATAAATGATCTTACCTCATCCACATTTCTAGGAGTTTCCCACTCCATGATATCCCTTATCTTCTCTGGATCTACTGCTATGCCTTCCTTGGAAACCACATGTCCCAAGTAATGTACCCCTGTTTGAAAGAAACTGCACTTGCTGAGCTTAGCATACAACTAATGCTCTCTCAACAATTTCAATACTGCTGCTAAGTGTTTGGCATTCTCTTCTTCATTTTTAGAACATATCAATATATCATCAATGAACATAATAACAAACTTGTCCAAATAAGGACGCACCACACTATTCATCAAGCACATAAAAGTTGTTGGAGAATTAGTCAAACCAAATGGAACTACAACAAAATCATAATGCCCATAACTGGTCCGAAAAGCAGTATTGTAGATGTCCTCCTCTTTAATGCGTACTTGATGATATCTATATCTCAGATCAATCTTTGAGAAAATTGTTGCTCCCTTCAACTGATCAAACAAGTCATAAATCATCGACAACGGGTACTTGTTCTTGATGGTCACTTTCTTCAACTACCTGTAATCAATGCATAACCTGAGAGTATCATCCTTCTTCTTTATAGACAATACTGATGCACCCTAATGTGATACACTTGGACTAATGTATCCCTTGTCAAACATTTCCTTCAACTGTAACTTCAACTCTACCAACTCCGGTGTGCTCATCCTGTAAGGTGCCTTAGATGCTGGTGATTCCCCTAGTACCAACTCAATAGAAAAATCCACTTCCTTGTGAGGTGGAAAATTTGAAATCTCTGCAAGAAATACATCTTGAAATTGCTGTAGAACTGGGTACCTGCTCAAAACATTTGCATCCTCAAATTCCTTACTTTTGTCACTAGAAATATGCATCACAAATAATACATCATTTTTTGCGACTACGCTTTTCCTGCATAAATGTCACCATCCTAACTGTTGTTTTCTTTTTTTTACCTTGTAGGACTCTTTGTTCTCCATTATCATCCAAACACTCAATAGCCTTGTCATAACAATCCACCTTGGTCCCATGAAGATACAACCAGTGCATACCAAAAAACATACTATATGATCCCAATGGAAATACATTCAAATGTGTTGAGGTAGGCATACCATTCAAGTCAAATGCACAAGCTCTTAGCCAACAATGAACTCTCTTCTTTGTAAATGTAGCCAACTACAGTAACCAAGATTTTGCATGTACTTTTTTTATTCAAACCACACTTATACACTAGGTCAAGATTAACATAAATATAATTAGATCCAGGGTCAATCAAAATAGAATCAACTTGATCACATATTTTACCGTCCATCTTGATAATAGATGCTTGGTGATCCGTCTTGCTGTTATCCAGCACTGTATAGATCCTAGGAATATTTTGTCCAACATCTCCCACTGTTTGTGCCTCCAAAGGACATTGGATATGTGGTCTACCATCCTAATTTTGTGAACAATCTCTCCTGCGATGCTCTCCTTCACAAGTCCAACACTGCAAAGGCTTCCAAACTTCATACTTATTCTGCGCCTCAGATCGAAGTCCTTGTCCTCTGTCAAATGCATTGAACTTCATAGATGATGTTGCATTCTCTTTATTACTTGTACCCTGAGGTCTTGCTCACTTCTTGCCCCATTTTCCTTTGTTCTTTTCATTACCTTTCTAGTTCGGCTTAGTCTCAGATTTGCAGTTTGATGTCTCATAACAATGCTTTAGCTTCCGGATGGCCTCCTCCAATGATTTAGGTTCATCAAACTCAATCATGTCTTTGAATGCTATCAGCAACCCACTGATGAATATCTGAATCTTGGCCTTCTCCTCCTTGAGGTAAGGCACATACCTCAACAACTCTAGAAATCTGCTAGTGTACTCCTCATCGGTCATAGATCCCATCTTTATCTCGTAAAACTCTTTTTCCCTGTCATCATAGTACCTCTCTGATAGATACTTCTTCCTAAATAGTCTCTCGAATTCACTCCATGTCAAATCCTCCTCATAAATATCTCTAATTTTCAGTTTTACCTTTGAGATCGAATGTAGCTATTCTGGCCTTCATGTTCTCTGAATAATCATGCAATCTGAAGAACATATTCATTCCAAGCAACCATGCTTCTGCATCCTATGACTTCTTCATCTCTCCATGAAATGTAGGTGGCTTTTCTTTCTTAAACTGGTTTGACAAATATCCCTTGTCACTCCTCCTGTAAGGATGATAACGATGACGATCATAGTGCCTGTCGTAACCAAAACTAGAATAGTACTTGTGTCCATCACTATTCGAAGTATCCAAGAACTTGCTATCTCTGATTGTGTCATCTCTATCCAACCTATACCAACCAGGATACCTACTACCATTAATTTTGTCCTCCTGCCCATGGCTGATCCGAAGTGGTCCCTGTCTCTGCAATTGTGACAAACTATGAAGGATTACTGCATTGACTTTTGCTTGTTTCTCCCGTGCCTGCATGATTCTGTCATTGTTTTCTTTACAACTCCTTATTTCCGCCTTCAAGCTTCTTAGTGTGTCTACTAAGTGAGAATAATTCCCAACACCATACTACTCATCTGATTCATAGGGAGAATCCTGTGAATTGTAGTCTACCATCTTGCTAGTCATCTTGGTCTCTTTCCTGCAAGGCATCTTATGTTAGCTAAACCAAATCATAAACAAACCAACGTACCTTAACATAATTAAGAGAGGATATATCATTTGAAAAATCACCCGATTTAGCGTGATACTTGTATAAACATAATCATAACAACATATAGACATATAGCATATAGATATAACAACATATAGACATCATTCTAACCATAGTCTAGTCATCAATGCATGACCATATCAACTACACATAATGACCTCATGTATGACAACAACAACCATATCAACGTATGCATAACAATATATAAGCACTGACATGCATAACCAATGCATAACCGACATACAATCATGACGACACATTCCATAACAACACCACCAACCTTCACATGGTGACATCACTACAACCATGATCAACACCATGGATATGCAATAAGCACATAGACCACACGTATGAGTAACACATATGCAACCAACATGAATGCATGGCCAACACACCACCCATCCAGTCCGAGGGGTGAACCATGCTCTGATGCCACTCTGTAACACCCTCCTTCCACATCTACCCAAGTAATCGACATGTTGGGTGTGTGTTATATTCTTTCTACGACTAGTCGCACGCGCGGGGGGGGTGGTATTCTCCCCCCCCCCCCATATACGGGGATAGGGGTAGCGCCACGAGATTTTTTTTTGTACCCTATATTAGGTGGGTGGACCTACCTATGGTTTTTTGCATGGGTTTCACACACGGTTTTTGGCATGATGGTTTTCTTCCCATGGTACTTTGTAGATGGCATCAAGGGAACTACGGTTATGTTCTAATCCAGGGTTAATGGATTTAGGTTTATGAATGCTTTGACATGCATATATATGTATTGTAACATTGAAAGGAACATAATGAAAAATCAATCTGGTAGTCCCGGTTTTGGATCTAGGGGAAAATCTTTGTGTATTTGTTTTGTGTTTCTCGCCATTGTATATATTTTTTATTTTTTTAAGAATTCGTTTGCAGGTAATTTTTGTACAGGGTTAAAACCTACAACTTTCATTCTTGCATGTGTTTCTTGGGTTTTCTTTGTGTTTGCAAGTATCATTTTCACTCTTGCATGTGTTGCTTTCACTTGTTTTCACACATCTTAAGAGCACCATGGAAAAACTCCTAGAGGTAGCTCCAATACAATCTCTTTCATTAATTGATGCTACTTATCATTAGAATATGTTTTGGACGCTTTCCTATGGCATAACACATCTTTATAATTTAGTCGACACTTGTGTCGTCACTTGTATTTCAAGTGTTGCAATCTTACATTTTAACTGTCGCACTAAAAAAAAGTGCCGCTTTGCTATCATTTCAAGGTATATTGTTGGCATTATGGCTTTAGCGTTGTCCTTGATGCCAACCCACATTGATGTTTACCCCATCTTGATGATTATGCTTTCATGGATTATATAGATTGATGTGCTTGATCATAGCAGGATAGTATGGTTGATGGAGGATAACCTACTAGTATGTCTACATGAAGAATTATTTGTTCATTTATTGTTATATGTGGCTACCAGTTACATATGGATTGGTTGTTCATGATGATATGAATAAATGTATGAACTATCATAACTTAATGATGGTTAAAAAAATGTCAAGTGCAGGATGAATGGTTGAGTTGCAGAGACTTGAATGAGTTTGGAGAATCTAGTACAAGATTGATGATTGGTGCAGGAATGAAGTGTCATTGCAAAATTAGTGCAGGATTGGAGAAGTGATTGAATACTTGAGTTATAAATATTACAGAGGTATGCAAAGGTTAGAAGTCATTGTACATGTGTCAAATATCATCAGGAAGAAGTCGGGTAAGTTTTGTCCTGGTAAAAGAAGGTGTTCTCTTATGCTCTTCTCCAATCGCACAGAGGAAGGCTTATGAGTGTAGGCAGCTAGCTCTAGTTGCATGGAATGAGGGTTGTGGGTGCACCTAGAAGCTTCCCAACTGCATGGAAGAGAACATGTGGGTGTGGCTAGGAATGTAGATGCAAAAACCAAATACTTGCACATGAAACTAGGGTATTTTCTCATTACAGTTTACACGCAGGATTCTATTGATTTGGTCAAAAAATCACCATAGTTTTTGTGCCCTTGGTATATAAAACACATTAGTAATTGTTTGTGGTATTGAAGAATCACAATACTATAAAAGGAGTGAAGAAGAGAATTTGTATGTTTCAATGAAGTCTTTCATGAATTGTCTTTGAATAGGGTTGCACTAGAACATAAGGAGGGCACATGAAAGGATTCAGATCTCATAGATATGAAATGGTTTGCTGAGATAATGAATATATTTGTATGATCTATGATTGTGTATAGTCTTAAATGGAAAATGACAAATATTAGTGTGATGTCCATGAATAGTTTTCTATATGAAGTTAGAATATTTATGGAAATGTTTTGTATTGATTTTGATTGCAAAGATTTCATGTGTATATGCAAAGAAGAATTCTAGCAAGGCCTTATCCAGTGATTGGATATTGGCAGAGATCTAGAGAATCATTCATTTGAGAAGAACATAATGCAGAAATTATGTAGAGAGGCAAAGATCAATCCTTGATATAATTATCCTTGCTAACATTAATTGTGTGTACATATGATCTGAGAAATAATGTTTGTCTATGAATTGATACCATGGAGAACACACTACTTTGATCAGACCTTGATTGAGATCCTTGTGACTATGCTACTTTGATATTCTAAAGAATATTGTTATGCAAAGATCAATTTATACGCAGGGATGATGGATTGGTTGAAAGATGATATTATTTAGTGATCCGTTCTATTCTTATGCAGAGAATAGCATGATAATATGTTTTGGCTTATGGACTGATGTAATAACTTGTAGATCTACCTTTTATTGCTCTAAAATAGAAGTTTTGTGCTTTTGTGGCTATCATTATGCAGAGATCTATAATGTGTTCTTGGAATTGAACAAAAAGGGTTTCGACATAAATTATTTTAATGGGATACTAGTTGAATTGTTGCATGTCATCTCTTGTTGAAACTAGTAAAGTTTGTCTTCCTAGATATATGTTTGGTTTGGTGAGTATGACAAGGTTGAAAACAATTTACACATACTGTTGCATGTTTACTATTTGAATTTGGTTGTCATGTAGGATTCTGAGCAGAATAATGACTTGTTAAGAATGTTGATGAATGAAGTTGATGATTTGGTATTTGAAAGTCAATATTGTTGAGAAAAAGGTCTTGCTTCAGTAATCTGTTGTGATAGATATCTATATTGCTTAAGACTGTGTGACCAAGTAGAAGAGTTTTTGTTACTTGATGAGCCATAGTGAAAGAAATGTTACATATGTTTTTTCTTTTTCTCTTATTCATTATGGTGATATGATCTATTTTAAGATTGCATTTGGTCTCCATGATACATGATGATGGCTTGTGCAGAATTTTGACAGTATAGATGGTTTGGTTTTTTGCATGACACTTAACGATATGGGAATCCATGGATGAACATTGGTATTTGCATATAACAAATTGGCAAGACAGTAGTATTGATTTGATTTGTTATTGATTGGCACTACTCATCTATGACACTATTTGCTGCTATTAACAAATATATGATCTCATTAGACATGGTTATGGTGATTTGGCTTAGACAATATTGAC
Organism: Pinus tabuliformis; assembly: GCA_031772625.1. Lineage (NCBI taxonomy): Eukaryota > Viridiplantae > Streptophyta > Pinopsida > Pinales > Pinaceae > Pinus > Pinus tabuliformis. The sequence continues at coordinate 825,911,912 of CM062817.1, forward strand.
AATATTATTGAGAGGGTCTACTTGGCATCTTGGTGTTCAGTGAATGGTTTGATTCAATGTATTTAGTGTTTGGTATTGGCATATTTATTTGATTTGGTTGCAGTGATTGGCACATTGATATTGGTTTGATCTAACTGGCATATTGTTGATATCTAGTGGTTTATGATTGGCTTGGTATTCATTTTGCTTTAGTGATTAGTATTGGCATTCAGCGGTTGGTACATTAATATTCAATATTGGTTTTTATCTTCGGTATTTCTTCAGTAATTCAATTGGTTCTTCAGTGACTCAATGATTCAATATTTAGAAACATGGTATTCAGTGATTCAATTTGATCAATGTTTGGTTTTGGCATATTGGTTTGAGCTTATTACAAGGTAGGGGTCCAAATTGAAAATATGATGAAAGGTGGCCTACAGGTTTTGATGCTTTTTCGAGGTACATGGATCCAGTATGAAATATTGTGAAACACGGTCCATGAGGAGCTGAGGGTTGTAGCCTTCAGTAAGGGAGTCAGAGCTTCCTTTTGGTAGGAGCTAGTAAACTTGATGAGGGGGTTGTAGCTCCCTTCCAGTGGGTGTTGGAGAACGTGTGGAGGTGGTAGCCTTATGCAGGTAGGATCCTAGGTGATGGCAATAGTTTGTGCCAATACAAGACCAAGATGTAATGAAACATTTATTTATATAATAAGAAAAAAGAAAAATATGACAGTAGGTGGTTTTCTCCCATATTGGGTTTCCACCTAAAATCCTGGTGTCCATATGTGTTGATGTGCTTTATGGTTTACATGTTCTATTCTTGATGTTGTTCATGTTTTATTGAATAAGCTCACATTTATAACACAATAACCTTCTCATGAAGTACTGGTTCATGTTAACTGTAAAATGAAAACATAAGTTAAGTTAAGTTTAATTGGGAATGAAATATTGATTCACCCCCCTTGATCTGAAAAAATAAATTAATTAATTAAAAAAAAGAAAATAAAAGAAAATGAAATAAAATGGCATCCACCCATGGTATTTACCCATGGTTTCGAAACTCAAGAAAGCTAGAAATAAGGATACCTATTTTGTAATAGGACAGATTGATCCACATAATGTAGGTGTAACAACATTTTCGCTCTTAATAAAGAATTGAGTTTTATGGTGTATTTTTTTCTCTTTTTTATTTTTTTGGGATGTATTCAGTTCACGCATTCTTTATCAATGTTCTCGCGCTGAGTTCTATGCTTCTCTCTCTTGGTTTTGGATCTTAGTCACTAAGATTTGGATCAGTGGTATCAGAGCCAAGTTACGACTCTACGACAAATGGGGTTTTATTATGTCCTTCACTCTCCTCCTCATGATTGTGGTCTAATGCTAAAAATCAAAGAAGATTCTTGATGCCAAGGAAATTCAACACCATTTCCATGTCTCAAGTTCGAATCCTGCGATGGTGAACAACAAGGGGGTTCTATGATTCTTTCTCTTTTTTTTTTTATTTGGTGTTACTGGAAGGATTTTTTTCATGCAGATCCAAAGGATGTGGCCTGTTTCTCAGGAATCTAGGGTTTGATTCAGGATTCCCCAACTTTTTTCCCAAAGGGCGGACCTTTCAATGCAATTATCCAAGATCTACTAGGAAAGGTTTCTAGTCACCACTTCAATTCCAACTCCCTACATAATTTTATTGTGAAAGTCATTGAAGATGCCAAAAATATACTTCTTATGATTTTGCATGATGCCAATGAGAATGGTAGTGCATTGCATTTGTAGGGAAGTATGCCGCAATTTCACTCAATACTATTTGTTGTCTTACATTAAGGGTCAATCATGTGTGCCCGGAGGCATCCCTTCCAATGCCATAGCTAGTGTTGGCCTTCGACATGGTGGAAAAGCTGATCACTAAGAATTCATCCACATCATTTCAGTTTTTCTAGAAGGTTAAGAAGATTTTCAACATTGGATTAATGAAATGGATTTCGAAGGTGCACGAGTTCGCCTAGAGTTCAAGAATTGAGATTCACTGCATTGGTGAGACTATGTGCAATTCAAAGTGGAAGGAGGCTATGACTACGGCAGAGGTCTTCAGTTAAAATTAACGAGTGCTCGATTGAATGCCATCATCTGTGCTTCAAACTGACACAATTTCCTCTGCGTGCTTTCACTTCCAATCTGGATAAAACCAGGAACTTTTCCAAGGGTTTCATAGGATATGTCGTCCACTAGAATTGAAATGTGCTCCATAGAAGATTTTTGTTGCTATGTTCCACCTCCATTTCTATTTCCAATAGGAAAAATAAGCCCCCCTCTCTGGAGTTGGAAAGCTCCCAAAATGCAAGAAAGGATTATGCTTCTACAACAAAGAGTTTAAATGATCTATTCAATGGAGATTCACAGAGGTACATAGTTCAAGACACATAAGCACACCACAGGAGGGAGGTAGAAGCAAGTGTGCATGTGTCTTCATCCAAACAAAATGTAGGATAAGGGTATGATTCCAGGTGAGGAGGAGAACTGTAAAAAAAGTGACAAAGAACAAAAGGGGTCGATTTCCACCCAGGAGAAGAACCCTAAGAAAAAAAGGATAGTACGCCTTATGAAAACCCGAAGCCCTCATCGTCCGAGAAAATAGAAGGAGGTGGAGAAGGACTAGGGGAAACATCTTATGCTCCTTCAAATTCTACATATCTATTAGGGTCGGGGCCTAAACTTGTAACTCATAAAAAGTCTCAACAACCTCCCAAATCCCAAGGACCCCAAAAGTCCAAGATGTTAGAGGGAAAAGTGGAAGTACGTTGTTGATTGCTCTCGTATATTTATGATGTGGAGAAACTCAGACCTAAGCTCAATAAGTTCGACATTAAGGTTACAATTGAACTGGTGGAGGAATTGCTGAAGAACTCGTACAAGGTGAGTGAAGAGGCCCTCAAGTGCTTCCATTGTTCTATTAAGTTGCTTGGGGTAAAGCACAACCCTTATGCCTAGAATTTGTTTTTTGATGTTCTTGGAAACAATAAGATGTTTGATGCGATGTGGGATGTAGCCAAGTCCATGATGGCTGATGGGATTCTCTCTCGCCAGACCTTTGCTACTATTTTTACTTGTTATGCGATGACATATAAGATGAACAAGGAGATGATGAATTTTGAGGATGTTGGCATTTTAAATTTCATTATTTGTGCTCTGTGTAGTGGTGGTTTGGTTGTAGGTGTAAGGGATAATCGTTCAAATCCTGAAACAAGGAAGTTCTTCTTCAATTTCCTTTTTAGTTTCAGTCATCTGCCTCCAAACTTAGATATTCTACTAAAATAGAAAAATTGCTAAGATTACCCGAAAATTAGCAGAACTTCACTTACCTCGGAACCGAAAGGAAAACAAAACCTCTGTTCATAAACTTCTCGCATCCGCTTTTGTCCCAACATTTATCGTGTTAATTCTCCACCATCGATCCTCTTTCTTCAATCCGACGGTTGGTGCTTTCTCCACTCGCAAACTAGATGGGTGATCCTCCGCCGTTGATCAAGCTGCTTGATCCAACGGCCAACGCTTAATATCATGTGGAATTCTTGCCGATTTTTATCAAGCCGAGAGCACACAAGAAAAGTAGTTTCTTCGTGCTACGTGTCGGCTGCTAAATGGAATCGCGTGACTATCCCAAAATACTACTTACCTCCTTGAGCCCGCGCGAAAACAAATTTCACCTATGAAGACCGCTTTACTCCTCTGTTTAACTTCAACGCTTGTTTGCACGTGACTATCGTAGATCTAACGGTTCTGTCGATCAGATGGTTCTAGGCTTCTTCGAGTTCCCTCGCGAATTTATCAGACTTTTCTCCTTCCGCTATGATTTTAGCGCTTCCACCAGGTTTAGCTCTTCTCTATGGAATTTGAAGCTTAGCTAACTAAAGCTCTGTGGTTTGAAACACATTCGATTTAACTTAATACACAGTGAATGAGGAATTAAATGCGATAACACCAGATCATATAGAACTCTAATTTTACAGGCCAAATTGGAATTCAACAATACACAAAGATATTTCGAAGGAATTCAACCTCCGGGATTTAACCTTTCATGTATAGAATACACATAGATGTAGAGGTATTTCAATTCTTTTACAATATAACTCTCCATAGCCAAATCGAGCCAAATCCTCTTACAATAGTTCAAAACTTACATAAATACTTTACATCCAACAATCCGATCCTCAATGAATGGATCGAATCTATCTAATCCTGGATAAATACCTAAACTGCTTGATATTATCCTCGAGAATCTCAACTAAGTCTGAACTACTTGGAGTAATTACAAAATCATTCAAATACCTATATTCTAACTCAAATCTTATCTAGAAAACTTTGTAAATTGACAGCTAAAGGATCCCACTCCTTTGCTTGTAAGCTTTTTTTGGATTTTTGGAATAAAAATGAATCCTTTTGTCTTCAAGCCTCATGCTACTGCATCATGTAGTTACAAGAAGGCAACTAAGGCCTTGGAGTTTTGCAAGAAGATGGGAGATAAATTCCCTCTAGATGTCGATAGCTATGCAATTCTGCTGGAGGGTTCGGAGAAGGAAGACTTGGAGTACTTTTGAGGTTCTTGTTGGCTTGTTGGGGCCTGACCTAAGTTCAGAGTTGATTTAGCAAAACAAATCCTGGTACTACCGACCCTTTCGGCAATAGTCTGTGGAGCGCGGACTGAGGTCTCACCCGAAGTAGTATGGGAGGGTGGTAGAACTAGGTTTCCGCACCCTGGAGATGTCTGATGAGTTCAAGTGGTCCGCGGTTCGACCCTGCGTGCACGCCTCTACACACACTTCCTTGTACCTCACAGCTTGAGATGCTGCCTTCATCCAGCCCTACGCGGGGGCCGAACACTATTATTACCCAAGTCTTCACTAGTATTCCAATGTTAGTTGATTAACTTAGCCTACTTGCATGCTTTAAGTTACACTTAACAATATAAACCATTCATATAGGTGCGAAAAATGAATAACCAGTATATTTGTAAAACATGCATTAACCCAAGAACAGATACACAAATATGATATCAAACTTCTCTTTATTAATTCCTTTCTCGGTTACAGACTCGAATCCACCTGCGCACTTAGATGTAGGGGTCCACGCACTCATCTACAAACTACTTGGCCTCTACGCACTCAGCTGCAGAGCCTTCTCCTACTCTATGACCCAAAGACACACTTAGTCACTTAGACTCTTTCTCTTGTCTACTTCTTCACTATACTCTCTTTTACACTTAGAGCCTCGCTCTATTTATACAATTCCATGGTCCACGGACCATGGGTAGGCCGACATTACATTACAAGAATAGGGCGGACAACCCTGTGACTCTATCATACTTTTCGCACTCCGCGTCCGTAATTCACGGAGTCTTTACAAAAATATCGACTCAAAACTTGGGCTTTGAGCCCAAAAACATGCCTTGGGGGGATTCCATGCCCAACATGCCACCAACACAAACATTGTGACTCGCCCTCGAGTCACTCGGTTGGCACTGCGATCTTTGCACGGAGTCCCTCCAACTTTTCTCGAACTGTGTTGAGGTCAGCAACGTACTGAGCTGCTGCTTGCTGAATCTGTTGCATCTGTTGATCTGAGACTTCTGTATCTGAACTTCTTCCATACATCTGTACCGATATTTGCTGCATAGGTTTATAGTCTTGCGCCCTTGTCCAGATCCTTGGAGCACGAAGACTGTGCTTCTGCCGTCTAGTCAGATAGCTGGCCTCCCCGTGTAGGGTTGCAAGCAGCTGCCATTCACTTTTTCTGGGAAAGGTTCCCCATTTAGTTTGACTAGCTGGACCGCGCCTCCGTCTGGGACCTCCTTAACCACATATGGTCCCAGCCAATTCATTCTAAATTTTCCCAGAAAATTTTCAAACTTACTGTCATATAGCAGCACTAATTCATTTACCTTGAATGTGCACAACTTAATATGGCGATCGTGCTAGGCCTTTTCACGTTGCTTTTGTACTTGCTGATGAAAACCTGCCAAGAACCGTTGCTCCTCAAGTTCTTCCAGCTGCGTGGGCCTTTCCTCCAGAGCTTTGCGGTTCGTCATCCCTGTGAGCGCTGCTATGCGCAGACTAGGTACGATATATTCCATCGGCATGACAACTTCCACGCCATAAACTAACCAGAAAGGTGTTTGTCCCATCAGTTTCTTGCCCGTTTTCCTGTAAGCCCATAGCACTGTAGGTACGTGCAGGTCCCAATCACTTCACTACGCATTGCACACTTTGGTCAGCACAGTCTCTAGTATTTTGTTGAATGCTTCTACTATCCCATTAGTTTGTGGGTGATACGATGTACTTTTATGATGATACACCTGGAAATCTTTTGTGAGCATGCTGATGGTTTTGTTCAGGAAATGTGTTCCGTGATCACTCATTAAGATTTTTAGACAGCCAAATCGGGTCAACACGTTTTCAAACAAAAATTTTGCAGCCATAATAGCTGTGCAGTGATGATGTAGCGCACGCTGTTTTTTCCCTAAGGTTTGATAGATCCCACAAAGTCGATTGCCCATTTCTCGAATGGCTACAATGTCATTTGTGAATTCAACGGCATCTCATCCCTCCACGATGGTTTTCCGGTCCTTTGACATATATCGCAGGCCTTACAGTGTGCTTTTGAATCCTGGTCAAGGGTTGGCCACCACTACCCTGGGCGAAGGATATTTTGTGCAGTTGCTCGTCCTACATAGTGTCCTCCTGCAATGCCCCCATGTGCTTCTGCGAGGATCTGACTTCGTTCAAATTCAGGTACGTACCTTCACAATATCTCATCATTTCCCATTTTATATTAGTGCCCCGTGATGGTAGAAAAGTCTACCGCATGCACCACCAATTCCTTCTTTTTTTGGACGGAGTATTCCTTTGGCGTGGTCCCTGTTGTCAAAAAGTGGATTATATCTTTGAAGTGTCCGTTCGTGACGTGCACAGCAAAGAACTGTGTGTCAGGTAATCCTTCCTCCAAACTAGTAGGTTCCTCGCCTGTCTCAATATGCGACAAGTGATCCGTCTTGCATTCAGGTGTCCAGGTTTTGCCACAACCTCAAAGTCATATTCTTGGAATAATAAGAGCCACCTACATATGCGCCCCTCCAACACAGGCTTATTGACCAAGTACTTTAGCGCGGAATGGTCTGTATACACCTTTAAATGTCCTCCTAGCAAATAGTGCCAGTATTTTTGGAGCGCATACACCATAGACAACCCCTCGTGCTCGGTTGTGGAATAGTCCTTCTCGGCTTTGGACAATCTATGACTTACAAACGCGATAGGGTGATCCAAGCCCTCTCCGCCCTTTTGTGTGAGCACTGCTCCTAGCACGATACACGACGCATCAACATGGACATGAAACTCCACATCCCATTTTGGGAAGACCAGGATTGTAGCGAAGACCAATTTCCCCTTTAGGACATCCAGGCTCTTCATGTAATCATCATTCCAGTAAAATGTGACATCCTTTTTCAATAGTTTCTCCATCGGCGCGGTGATTTGGGCATAGCTTTTGATGAAATTCCTGTAGTACCTTGTGTGTCCCAAGGTAGCACGCAGTTGTTTAACACTTCGCGGTGCTTCCAAATTTAGAATCACTGCAATCTTTGTGGGGTCCACCATTAGTCCCTGTTTGCAGACCACATGTCCCAACAGGTTCCCAAAGGGAACAAGGAATGTGCACTTCTTAAGGTTCAATGCAATATGGTGTTGTCGGCAAGTATCCAACATCAAGCATAAGCTTTCTACGTGGTGCTTAACCAATCCAAAGATAGTCCAATCATCCAGATAGACCTCCAGGAACTTGTGGATGTATTCTTTGAATGCGGAAACAACGATGCGCGAAAATATGGCTAGCGCGTTCTTCAACCCAAACGGCATAACGGTGTATTGAAAGCAGCCCCATTCCGTTGCAAAGGTCATCTTTCTCTTGTCTTCTGGCGCGATTTTGATCTGGTGGTACCCTGAGAACCTGTCTGTTAAAGAGTATGCTTCTTATCTGCCAACAAGTTCCAATACTTCATCTATGAACGGTGTAGGGAATGGGTCCTGTACATAGGTGTCATTCAACTTCCTGAGGTCTACGCATATTCTTATCTCACCCTTCTGCTTTTTCTCCTGTACTACCATAGGGCTCACCCAGTTGGATTCTTCCACCGCTCAATAATTTCGGCTGAGAGAATTTTGTCTAGTTCTACGTGGACATTTTCCTTATACTTCGGATTCAAGCGGTAAGGCCTCTGCTTAACTGGCTTCACGTCGGGTTTTAGGATGATCTTCTTCATCCCTAAGTCACCAACGATCCCTTTTAAGTCTGTAATCTTGGTCAAGAATAAGTATTGGTACTCGCGGAGTAACTCAGCGACCTTATCCACCATGGCATCATCCCAATAATTATCAAGCATTGCATATTTTGGTTCAAACTCTGTCCCAATGTTTACTTGCTTTGTTTTTAGTGGCGTAGTGATGTCAGGATATTCAATCAATGGTCTTCAAACCTCATGATAGCCTTCAGTTTTTGGAATGTTAATTTTCCGTGGATCCTCATCATCCTCCTCAATATTTACATTGTAACACTCCAGCATGTAGCTTAGCTGGGTCGCCCATTCTGGCTAAAGCACTTCCGTTGGCTCCTGGGGTATTTTGAAGATAACCGCTTTTACTACTTGTAGCGCATCATCAACAGTATCCCACCAACGATCTTCAAACGTGAAGGTTAATAGGAATCCTTCGCGCAAGATATCCCATTCACTCGTGCCATGGCAGAGCTCCATCTCAGTATACCAATTCATGGGTATGATATCCAGGGTATGATAGAACAGATGCACCCACTCAGGTTGTGGCTCTTCCCCATAGACCTTGGTCCATTTTGCGAGGTGTGCACGTGGATCATCCCGTCCATCATACTTGTCTGTTAGCCACATCTGAGGTTTCCCAAATTGTAGGCACATCATCCTTCTGCATTCCCACCAGTCCTAAAAAATTCTTTGATGTGTACCCCACCATCTTGTGGGCGTAGCGTGCAGTGCCCATTTCAAAGCGTCGAAACGCTGCTGTTCGGGTACTTCACTTTCAAATTTGTGCAGGAAATCATGCACCTTTCTCAACCCGTCATACATAGGAAGATCTCTTACCTCTATTGTCACGCAGCGAAGTGACCTCATCATCATGTTGCAGTTGAGCTTGGTTACCTCTTGTAACCGGTTCTGCCATAATTATATTTCCTCATCCGAATCTGAGGTGTAGGAGCTTTCGCGCTCCCACGAAATCCTGTCATCCACTGTTGGATTCACCTAGTGCAGGTAAGACCTGCACCCATTCCCATAGATTGCATAAGTGTTATAGACATTTTTGTGCCTTGCAACCACAAGCATGAAATGTCCATAAACCAAAGGCTCCTAAGTCCCTAAAAGTGTTGTTATAACCCCTAAAGGAACAAGGTCAACAGATTACAGCTTCTCCCAGAAGTTCTCCACCAGAAACTGCTCAGAATTGGTCAAAACAGGATCATTGCAGCTGCTCCATTGGCTAAGTGCGTTGCATCTCACCTAAATACACTGTGAGGGTATGTTGCATTTCAAAAGTCCCTTCTGTGGGGTGCGATGGGCGAGAAATGACAAATGGCAGTGTCATTCCGCGAGGTGGAGAAGAAATGGAAGCTTCCAGAATCTTCCCCTGTGACACTTGCCTCACTGAATTCGACCAAGGATGAGTAAGAGGCCCTCAGTCTCCAAGTGGAAGCGAGAACTGACAGAGAGAAGACACTAATCAAATCACAAGCTAACTCATCCCCCTTACAGATATCTATATATGGATCCCTCATCCCAGAGATCGAGAGGCTGGAATTTTGCATATTGTAAGGAATTGCTGTTGGTTTCTAGAGACAAACATTAGATTGTTGGGTGATCTATGCTTTGTTTGAGGAGAAGAGGGGCTTCTTTGCTGGGAGGTTGATGTTGGGTCAGAACAATTGGTTGTAACTCCTCCTAGATCTTTTCTTGTTTATCAATAAAAGCTATTTGAGTTTTCCTCCATGCTTTTGTATCACTGATGCTTGTTACATTTGTATGGTCAATTTAAATCTGATCCTAAGTTGTTTATGAATATAGATCCATGTCTTTGTATAGTGCTATGCTTCTATGATCTTACAGGTACTTTGTGAAGCTGGGCGTGCAAGGGAGCAGGTAGCTGAGGACTATCAAAGAAGAGAGGGATCGAATCGAAGGATTAGCGCAAGACAGAGGTTGGTCTTTCTGTTCCTCTCTATCTATAATTCATAAAGGAAAAACAAAAGTAGTTTTTCTCTGTTTGTTTCTAAGGCAACTGTCACACCTTAGTGGGATAGAGCAGTTCTATATAGACACTTTTCCCTGTAACAAAATGGCGACTCCGCTGGGGAGCTAATTAGTTCGTTTGTTTATCATTCTTTGTTGTTTGTTTCATAAAATTACAAGTAGCATTCGAACTGCATTTGCCATAACAAATGCAAAGTAGATAACTGCTACTTCAATCCATCTACTGGATCTGTTTATGATTTAAACAACTGATTCACAAACTATCTGATTTCCCTTGTGATAGCTCTTAGATCCTCCTTAGATCTATCCCTGATTGTTGCATTACTGATTGCTTTTTACTCGACCAAAAACCAAGAACTGAACTGCAAACTGTGACCCGGAACCTGAGCAGAGTCTCGTTTCTGGCCCAGTGCAGGTACTGTTCAGAGATTCTGAATTTGAGTGCACTTCCCGAAGGGACAACCTGCACTGCATTTCAGAATCCCTGTGTTACAGGTGCGCTGATCAGACTAGCTCTGTGTAGCTGTGGTTTCTGTGCTTCATTCTTTCCAGTTCTATTCCTGTATTTTGCTGCCTGTGATCAGTTTATGTCTGTTTGAAACTCCTTTTCCTTACTGTTATTCCGCCTCCTTTGTACAAAAGAACTGTAGATGTTTTTGTGTGTTTTTTTAGTCATTTACAGTTCTCCTTTGCAAAAGTAGCATAGTCGTACTGTCGTCCTTTGATTTGAATCTGTCGCAAGTGTCGATTTCAATCGTAGGAAAGAGTTTGATTGCTGTTGATGGTCGATTATCCTGTTACTATTGCCTTTGGTCTGAATTTGTAATTTTCTAGTGTCAAGAACAAGTATTCATTTCAAAATCGTAAGGTGTCGTAATCATCTCTATTTTTGATTTCGAAAAGAAGCTTGTTTATATGTCGCTTGAAAAGAATTTCAGATTTGTACATCAACTTTCTTTTTAGCATCCATATACTAAGAAAGTCGAAAAACAAATACATGCATGTGCATTTGCATATAGATAGTCTGTTTGGCTTGATTTAGGAAAGTGCATTTACAGTGTGCTCTTTGCTCTTTGTGAAAAGGTTCTGTCTTTCTTTTCCCTAGTAGCTAGGATTTTCATTGCACAAAAGAGATAAAAATCTTGTTTATCATCTTTAGATTGCATTTTAGGAATTACATCTACATCTCGTGGTGAACCCGAAAGGCAAACTTCATAAGCAAGATCAACTTAAAATAAATTCAATGAATCTAACAACGCTTTGGAACTTAACGCACAACATTTAGAGGTCTAGGCTAGAGACGTATTCCGACGTCGTAAAGCCTGGTAACTGTTGTTCTCACTGATGGTTGGGTGATTCCTCCGCTTTGAGACGATAAGTGCCAGTACGGACTTGTGCTCCCACGTACCGTTGAGTATATTTTGGGAGACCCCTATAGGCTTAAATCCTTTATCCATAGGAAGCCGTGTCTACCGCCCTATCGATCGCAATGCACTGAACACAACATTTGGGAAGATTGACTGCCGTACCGTAAAAATTATTCTGCAGTTTTGCGATTGGTTTGGTACTCCCTCTACCTAGAATTCCAGAGCAGTCCCTTTCGTTCCTTTTCAGACTCCTTAACGGAAAAGGTCCATCTGAGCACTTGTCACTTCAGGCTCATTAAAAATAGAAGGAGACTAGAGTCATCTTTTGTTTTTTCTCGACTCTTAAAAACTGAAAAAACAAGTTGTGTCAAAGCATCTAAAATTCATTTAATTCAGAAACATACTTCCCCTTTATTTTAGTTGATTGAGTAATTCACAATCGTGGAAGAAAGTCAATTGAAACCCCGTCGTTCGCGGAGGCTTACGAGTCAACCGTCTTTGTTTCCAGAATCGAAGCCAGTATGGACAAAGCGAACTCATTTAACCGGTTCCAAATCTCCTATTAAAGTTAGAACAAGTGTTCCAATGACATCAGAGACTCCGGTTACTCCAAAAATTTATGGAATCCCTGCCTCTACAGAAGAAGTTCAACAGCCACAGAAGGACAGTAATACAGATCCTAGTATGAGAGTAAACACTTGTGTTACCGAACCAATTCCATCTACAACCGGTTCGGAGAGTCTTGCTCTTCAAACATCTGTCACTGCCGATTTCACACCTTCTTCGGCACCAGAAATATTCTACGGACCTGACGGTCTTCCCCTTCCACCTGGTCTGATTTCCATAGAAGAAATTGTAGAAGATCCTCAAACAAGTACTCCAACGCAATTTGGAGTCGGAGTAACTCCTATCCTTATTCATCAGAAGTTAGTCTACCACCAGCGGAAGCTCCTGTAGAATCGCTAGGTAATCTTTTGGATAGACAACAAATGTCTGAAAAACCCTCAACATCTAGGACTGTGTCGTCCGACACAGCGGCGGCAGAACTCCCTGCTATCACTCCCACAATGTTCGCCGGTATACCATCTGTCCCAACTAGCTCTCAACCGCTAGAAGGAGTCCACTCAGGGGCTATTTCGACAGTATGGTCTGTTCCTGTCTGTTCATCCGGAATAATATCCGGAAACTCTTATGTTGAGTCTCAACAAGTTGATCCATTTGGAGGTCAATTTGGGCAGTCCGGCCCCCAAGGGCAAACAATTCCCTTGAGTTCTTGATTACCACCGTATGGGGGGCAGTATACCCTTTCATTATCCCCTCCGGGAGGATATCCATACGGGAGTTCACAACCACATTCCGGTTATACTGGAATTACGTCAAGCGGTTGGGTACCTATACTACCTCAACAACCAAGAGTTGTATAATCGATGCAACAATGCTTACCTATGTCAAATATCCCAACTACGCCAGCTATTGTGATGGTGTCGCAAGTCCAAGCGATGCCTGTTGTATGCCAACCTCAGGTTTCTCAGGTTGTAATGAAACAACCCCTTGACCCTGCGACTCAACCACAATCGCCGACTGGTGGAATGACACAGGTTCAGACGGGTACAATTACCCTCATCTTGGTCAAACTGTTAGTATTGGTCAACAGCACATGGCTTCACAACCATGGTTAGTACAATACCAACAACAGCAATTCCAGAAAGTATACCAAGGTTATGAGCAACAAATATTTGCTAATAGTGGACAGCCGTCCATTCAAAACGGTCAAAATCAACCATTTTACAATGGTCATGCCCACCAACCTTACCAAACATACCAGCATCAAATGCATTATGCCGGTATGCAAAGACCAACTGCTCAGGCAATCCCATCTTATCCTGGGTATGCTTCACCTAACCTGAATCAGCAGTTACCCTTTGTGGCAACTTTAGAGTTACCTGATTTAAATCGGTTAACAAACGATCCAATCGCTTACGCCCCTTGGTGGCCAGCGATTCCGCATAAACTTCCATCAGATATTCCTAAATTTAATGGAAATCCGGGTGAAGATCCATCGAATCACGTGATGACCTTTCAGCTATGGTGTTCATCAAACACCCTAAATGATGATTCGATAAGAATTCGCCTCTTTTAGAGGACGTTAACGGGTCCGGCGGCAAAATGGTACATCGAATTGCCTAGAGCTTCGTTCGACAACTTCAGTACCTTAGCCACAACCTTTTTAACCCATTTTCAGTTACCAATAAGGTACGAAACGGGAACAGAACTTCTTACCAACTTCAAGCAGACAACGGCCACTCACATATCTGATCATATACATGAGTGGCGACGTCGTCGTAGGATGGTAAAAATGTATGTCCCCGATCAGCTCTTAGCTGAATGGTTTATCAAGTCATTACTGCCTTCCATCACGGAAGATGTGGCAAAGGGGGGAGTCGTAACAGAAGAGCAAGTTATCGCTAGTGCACAATATCTAGACTTGATTTACACTCAGTCCGACACACTCTACGCTAAAATACCTGACGCCCCTAGACCAGAATTCTCAATTCCTCCTCCTCCTAAATCGAACAATGACTCTCATGCCGGCGATGGCATGATTGGCACAACAGACTTGAAATCGACAAAGGCTACATCCAAAAAGGCCCGTAAGATTTCAAGTCAAAATGCAAAAGATGAACTTCTTGCTTCGGAAGTAAATGCCGTATCGACAGATAAAGGCAAAGAAACCAAACAACCAGGGAGCAAGAAGAAAGGCAAAGGGAAGAAGAAGAAACAGGAGGAATTATCACCTGAAAAATCTTCTTCAAACCCTCCTGGAGATAGGAAACCAAAAAATCCATGCCTTATATGCGATGAGGATCATTGGACCGCAAATTGTCCACACAGAGCTGAGGTTAAAAAATTCTTCAAGAATTCGAAAACCTCCGCAGTTTTAACTGATCCATTTCCAAATCCAGGAACAAATCTGGTTGAGAGTGAAGATGCTTCCCGGTGTCAAGTTCTAATGTTGTCGGTTTCAAAACAACAAAATGATGCTTTGATATCGACAAGGAACAAAGATTACGGGAATCCACAACTGTCGAACAACAAGGATAAAGATCAACCTAGTAGTTCGACAACAACTTCGACAGAAGTTGCGCCTCCCATCATTCCTGAATTGACAATAAAACCGCCAAAGGGAGTAGTACACAAGTCGACGTTTAATCCCCACGCTAGAGTGGCACAACATTATAATATAGTGGAAGATTTGGCACAATCGCCATCCGCTATGTCAACTCTTGAAGTACTACAGAATTGCCCATCCCAAAGGCAGGCTTTATTATCAGCCATTGGTGGGATAGACCCAAAGGATTCCAATCTTGTATCCTTCGACCATAAAGGATACGATCCTCAATTACCAGCTCAACTAGCTTTCCTTGTTCAAGTGAAAGCCCTCAACAAAACTATTCATCGAACAATTATTGATGAGGGAGCATCTACATGCATTATGTCGATGAGTTGCTGGAAAACTTTAGGATCTCCAACCTTGTCGCGATCTTCGACGACATTAAAAGCATTCGACGGAAGAACATATACCCCATATGGTATTCTAAGTAACTTGAAAGTTGAACTATGAGGGAAAACGGTAGAAATAGATGTTGAAGTAATCGATGGAAATCTTGATTACAACATCCTACTAGGAAGGCCATGGATATATGCTATGGTGGCTGTTGTGTCGACCTATTTTAGGAAGATTGTATTTCCATTTCAAGGAGGGATTACAATCGTCGATCAACAAAACTTCCTCCCCAATGGTTCTCAAGTTACAAGAAGCATTCCCATGATCCATGGAAGCCCCCATTCACTTCAAAATATCGGAGTAGGCCTATTAAAAGATCCTATACTAATGGGAACTTTCGCCCTTCCACCTCCATTCAACCTGGCGGAAGTAGCGTCGATAGGAACCTGCAACATGATATCTTTTAAAAAGATCTCAGAAAACGATATCGACATGGATCATGCAATGGTTTTGCCCCTAAGTCCAACCGAAATATTGTAGCAATCAATGTTCCTAGCATGGGGGGCAAACCCAAATCAACGCTCATCAAGCGTTTGGATAGATAGGTCTAAAGAATATGGTACCCCTTTAGATTCTTGGTCGCGAGTGCATGCCAACGACGAAGGAATTGTCCAATCAATGGTAATTGAAGGGGCACCATGGAATGATTCCCACTATCGTTCCCTTCTCCCGGATTGTGGAGAAGATACTCAAGATGACCTTTATCATCCTTCAGTCTTTGATTTCCTATCAAATACTGTAAACACGACTGGATTAATCGAGCAGTTTTAGCGCATAGTTCAAGCTCGTTAAAAAATAAACATAAGACATGAGCAAATGTTTCCACCCGCGTTTAAACTCGTTAAAAAATGAACTATTCCCTGGTAAATAACCATCGTCAATGTAGTACTTCAGCCATTAAAGCCTTGGTCGTGTTTTCACCGTCACCTCCACTTTCCATTGGCCGATCATTCACCTCCATTTGATTGTTTACCCATTTTGAGGAACAGCTGCGAAGAGTGATTTCACTAGCCATCCTTGTGACACTGCCGTGATTGGAAAATTCCAAACCTTACCTGGAATCAGCTGCTACCCGTTTTATCACTCGTTCCTCAAAAGACGAGTCTCCTTTAAGCTCTTTTCAACTGACTCGTAAAATATGAAAAGATTTCCGAGCCATTGGCCTCTGTAGCTCGTTAAAGGGAGAGGAAGTGCTATCCCTCCTCTAGATTTTAATCTTTTTGGACCTGAGGGATTATTACACAAAAAGATCGAGCGCTTGTTTTGTTCGGCTCGTTAAAAGTGTTGAAAATTCATCCCTTCTGTATTGTTTTATACTTTTTCGGACTTAAGGGATTAGATGACGAAAAAGGAATTTTGGAGTTACCTTTACGTTCCTTTTCGGACTCTCTAAAATTGAAAAGGACCGAGTTATCTTTGTCGTTAAACTCATTAAAAAGATTAATAGCGACAAACTTGTCTATAGACGAGAACGAGTTTCACTATCGCTAGGCTCGTTAAAACATAGTGATGGGTTTTCCCGAAGGGCGAATTATAGAACAAGCATATGTTATCCTCCTCAAGCTTGACAAAAATAAAGAGGTACTGGTCAGCAATGACTGGGGAAAATTGGGAAGAAAACTCAAAGAAACTTTGTTGGTAGCAAGTTGCTCTTGAACATGACACTTCCACTTTGTGTCCGAGTCGGGTTGGGTTGTTTCATTCACCGGTCACATCACCATGGTCACGCCATACCATCCACATTTGGGGTTAATGCTACCAATCCCTCACATCAGTGTCGCCGATATGTTCAAGAGAAGTCATCCAGAGAAGTCACCTGTGTCTCACCCACTACCATACATTATACTCCATTCTTTCATGACCGCCACCCTGAACCTTATATCACCAGATCGTTTTCACCTCCATCAAAATCATTTAATCCGTTCCGTGTCATTGATGTGGGATTCATTAAGGCCCTCCTGTGACGGATCACTTCTTGTCGACATCAGCTCATTATCCAAGAAGTTGATCTAGGAACACCCCATTCAGTACTTTGAAGCTTGCATGCCTCAATGGCAAGTTTCTCACTTCCGGCGACAGGTATACATCAATGGCCTTCGACCGAAAGATTTTGCGTGGTGTTCGACGCCAAGTCCTTTATTCACACCACGTGAATTGTACTGCAGTACCTTGAGGGTCATTATCATTATCGGTGATTCCTCTCGCGCTTGTTAACAATTTACATCATTGACTGGTAATCAAGCGATGTCTTTCCATGTTCGACTTCAGAATATTTCTCACATGGATCGACTTGTACTTCGAGTGAAGATCGGACGAGATTGAAGACCCCGGATCTAGTTTCATCCATCCGGGCTGCGATATATATTCAGGGAAAATAAAGACATTAAATGTACATTATTGCTGCACAGATAATCATCCACTCAAAAGGATGATGGGTCTATCAGAATCATCAGTCTACACTCAGACGATTGTCTGTCCTATGTACATGAAAATGAATTTATAAAGCTGAGCATGGGAATGCCCGCCTCAGCTAGATCATGAAAATAGTATGAAGATAATGTATTGTATTGTATCTTATTACAGGTCTCCTCCCAGCATTGAAAGAACTTCGGATCCTCATAATAAAGCATTTCACCCGACACCAAAAGGTTAATGGCCTCATACTTTAGGGGGCAACTGTTATAGACATTTTTGTGCCCTGTAACCGCAAGCATGAAATGTCCATAAACCAAAGGCTCCTAAGTCCCTAAAAGTGTTGTTCTAACCCCTAAAGGAACAAGGTCAACAGATTACAGCTTCACCCAGAAGTTCTCCACCAGAAACTGCTCAGAATTGGTCAAAACAGGATCATTGCAGCTGCTCCATTGGCTAAGTGTGTTGCATCTCACCTAAATACACTGTGAGGGTGCGTTTCATTTCAAAAGTCCCATCTGTGGGGTGAGATAAGCAAGAAATGACAAATGGCAGTGTCATTCCGCGAGGTGGAGAAGCAATGGAAGCTTCCAGAATCTTCCCCTGTGACACTTGCCTCACTGAATTCGACCAAGGATGAGTAAGAGGCCCTCAGTCTCCAAGTGGAAGCGAGAACTGACAGAGAGAAGACACTAATCAAATCACAAGCTGACTCATCCCCCTTACAGATATCTATATATGGATCCCTCATCCTAGAGATCCAGAGGCTGGAATTTTGCATATTGTAAGGAATTGCTGTTGGTTTCTAGAGACAAACATCAGATTGTTGGGTGATCTATGATTTGTTTGAGGTGAAGAGGGGCTTCTTTGCTGGGAGGTTGATGCTGGGTCAGAACAACTGGTTGTAACTCCTCCTCGATCTTTTCTTGTTTATAAATAAAAGCTATTTGAGTTTTCCTCCATGCTTTTGTATCACTGATGCTTGTTACATTTGTTTGGTCAATTTAAATCTGATCCTAAGTTGTTTATGAATATAGATCCATGTCTTTGTATAGTGCTATGCTTCTGTGATCTTACAGGTACTCTGTGAAGCTGGGCGTGCAAGGGAGTAGGTAGCTGAGGACTATCAAAGAAGAGAGGGATCGAATCGAAGGATTAGCGCAAGACAGAGGTTGGTCTTTCTGTTCCTCTCTATCTATAATTCATAAAAGAAAAACAAAAGTAGTTTTTCTCTGTTTGTTTCTAAGGCAACTGTCACACCTTAGTGGGATAGAGCAGTTCTATATAGACACTTTTCCCTGTAACAAAATGGCGACTCCGCTGGGGAGCTAATTAGTTTGTTTGTTTATCATTCTTTGTTGTTTGTTTCATAAACTTACAAGTAGCATTCGAACTGCATTTGCCATAACAAATGCAAAGTAGATAACTGCTACTTCAATCCATCTACTGGATCTGTTTATGATTTAAACAACTGATTCACAAACTATCTGATTGCCCTTGTGATAGCTCTTAGATCCTCCTTAGATCTACCCCTGATTGTTGCATTACTAATTGCTTTTTACTCGGCCAAAAACCAAGAACTGAACTGCAAACTGTGACCCGGAACCCGAGCAGAGTCTCGTTTCTAGCCCAGCGCAGGTACTGTTCAGAGATTCTGAATTTTAGCGCACTTCCCGAAGGGACAACCTGCGCTGCATTTCAGAATCCCTGTGTTACAGGTGCACTGATCAGACTAGCTCTGTGCAGCTGTGGCTTCTGTGCTTCATTCTTTCCAGTTCTATTCCTGTATTTTGCTGCCTGTGATCAGTTTATGTCTGTTTGAAACTCCTTTTCCTTACTGTTATTCTCCTCCTTTGTACAAAAGAACTGTAGATGTTTTTGTGTGTTTGTTTAGTCATTTACATTTCTCCTTTGCAAAAGTAGCATAGTCGTACTGTCGTCGTTTGATTTGAATCTGTCACAAGTGTCGATTTCAATTGTAGGAAAGAGTTTGATTGCTGTTGATGGTGGATTATCCTGTTACTATTGCCTTTGGTCTGAATTTGCAATTTTCTAGTGTCAAGAACAAGTATTCATTTCAAAATCGTAAGGTGTCGTAATCATCTCTATTTTTGATTTCGAAAAACAAGCTTGTTTATATTTGTCGCTTGAAAAGAATTTCAGATTTGTACATCAACTTTCTTTTTAGCATCCATATACTAAGAAAGTCGAAAAACAAATACATGCATGTGCATTTGCATATAGACAGTCTGTTTGGCTTGATTTAGGAAAGTGCATTTACAGTGTGCTCTTTGCTCTTTGTGAAAAGGTTCTGTCTTTCTTTTCCCTAGTAGCTAGGATTTTCATTGCACAAAAGAGATAAAAAGCTTGTTTATCATCTTTAGATTGCATTTTAGGAATTACATCTACATCTCGTGGTGAACCCGAAAGGCAAACTTCATAAGCAAGATCAACTTAAAATAAATTCAATGAATCTAACAACGCTTTGGAACTTAATGCACAACATTTAGAGGTCTAGGCTAGAGACGTATTCTGGCGTCGTAAAGCCTGGTAACTGTTGTTCTCACTGATGGTTGGGTGATTCCTCCGCTTTGAGACGATAAGTGCCAGTACGGACTTGTGCTCCCTCGTACTGTCGAGTATATTTTGGGAGACCCCTATAGGCTTAAATCCTTTATCCATAGGAAGCCGTGTCTGTCGCCCTATCGATCGCAATGCACTGAACACAGCATTCGGGAAGATTGACTGCTGTACCGTAAAAAGTATTCTGCAGTTTTGCGATTGGTTTGGTACTCCCTCTACCTAGACTTCTAGAGCAGTCCCTTTCGTTCCTTTTCAAACTCCTTAACGGAAAAGGTCCATCTGAGCACTTGTCACTTCAGGCTCATTAAAAATCGAAGGAGACTAGAGTCATCTTTTGTTTTTTCTCAACTCCTAAAAACTGAAAAAACAAGTTGTGTCAAAGCGTCTAAAATTCATTTAATTCAGAAACATACTTCCCCTTTATTTTAGTTGATCGGGTAATCCGCAATCGTGGAAGAAAGTCAATTGAAACCCCGTCGTTCGCGGAGGCTTACGAGTCAACCTTCTTTGTCTCCGGAATCAAAGCCAGTATGGACAAAGCGAAATCGTTTAACTGGTTCCAAATCTCCTATTAAAGTTAGAACAAGTGTTCCAACGACATCAGAGACTCCGGTTACTCCAAACATTTATGGAATCCCTGCCTCTACAGAAGAAGTTCAGCAGCCACAGAAGGACAGTAATACTGATCCTAGTCTCAGAGTAAACATGTGTGTTACCAAACCAGTTCTATCTACAACCGGTTCGGAGAGTCTTGCTCTTCAAACATCTGTCGCTGCCGATTTCACACCTTCTTCGGCACCAGAAATATTCTACGGACCTGATGGTCTTCCCCTTCCACCTGGTCTGATTGCCATAGAAGAAATTGTAGAAGATCCTCAAACAAGTACTCCAACGCAATTTGGAGTCGGAGTCACTCTATATCCTTCTTCAGCAGAAGTTAGTCTACCACCAGCGGAAGCTCCTGTAGAATCGCTAGGTAATCTTTTGGATAGACTACAAATGTCTGAACAACCGTCAACATCTAGGACTGTGTCGTCCGACACAGTGACGGCAGAACTCCCTGCTATCACTCCCACAATGTTCGCCGGTATACCATCTGTCCCAACTAGCTCTCAACCGCTAGAAGGAGTCCACTCAGGGGCTATTTCGACAGTATGGTCTGTTCCTGTTTGTTCATCCGGAATAATATCTGGAAACTCTTATGTTGAGTCTCAACAAGTTGATCCATTTGGAGGTCAATTTAGGTAGTCCGGCCCCCAAGGGCAAACAATTCCCTTGAGTTCTTGATTACCACCGTATGGGGGGCAGTATACCCTTTCATTATCCCCTCCGGGAGGATATCCATACGGGAGTTCACAACCACATTCCGGTTATACTGGAATTACGTCAAGCGGTTGGGTACCTATACTACCTCAACAACCAAGAGTTGTATACTCGATGCAACAATGCTTACCTATGTCAAATATCCCAACTACGCCAGCTATTGTGACGATGTCGCAAGTCCAAGCGATGCCTGTTGTATGCCAACCTCAGGTTTCTCAGGTTGTAATGCAACAACCCCTTGACCCTGCAACTCAACCACAATTTCCGACTGGTGGAATGACACAGGTTCAGACAGGTACAATTACCCCTCATCTTGGTCAAACTGCTAGTATCGGTTAACAGCACATGGCTTCACAACCATGGCTAGTACAATACCAACAACCGCAATTCCAGCAAGTATACCAAGGTTCTGAGCAACAAATTTTTGCTAATAATGGACAGCCGTACATTCGAAACGGTCAAAATCAACCATTTTACAATGGTCATGCCCACCAACCTTACCAAACATACCAGCATCAAATGCATTATGCTGGTATGCAAAGACCAACTGCTCAGGCAATCCCATCTTATCCTGGGTATGCTTCACCTAACCTGAATCAGCAGTTACCCTTTGTGGCAACTTTAGAGTTACCTGATTTAAATCGGTTAACAAACGATCCAATCGCTTACGCCCCTTGGTGGCCAGCGATTCCGCATAAACTTCCATCAGATATTCCTAAGTTTAATGGAAATCCGGGTGAAGATCCATCGAATCACGTGATGACCTTTCATCTATGGTGTTCATCAAACACCCTAAATGATGATTCGATAAGACTTCGCCTCTTTCAGAGGACGTTAACGGGTCCGGCGGCAAAATGGTACATCGAATTGCCTAGAGCTTCATTCGACAACTTCAGTACCTTAGCCACAACCTTTTTAACCCATTTTCAGTTACCAATAAGGTACGAAACGGGAACAGAACTTCTTACCAACTTCAAGCAGACAACGGCCACTCACATATCTGATCATATACATGAGTGGCGACGTCGTCGTAGGATGGTAAAAACGTATGTCCCCGATCAGCTCTTAGCTGAATGGTTTATCAAGTCATTACTTCCTTCCATCACGGAAGATGTGGCAAAGGGGGGAGTCGTGATAGAAGAGCAAGTTATCGCTAGTGCACAATATCTGGACTTGATTTACACTCAGTCCGGCACGCTCTACGATAAAATACCTGACGCCCCTAGACCAGAATTCTCAATTCCTCCTCCTCCTAAATCGAACAATGACTCTCATGCCGGCGATGGCGTGATTGGCACAACAGACATGAAATCGACAAAGGCTACATCCAAAAATGCCCGTAAGATTTCAAGTCAAAATGCAAAAGATGAACTTCTTGCTTCGGAAGTAAATGCCGTATCGACAGATAAAGGCAAAGAAACCAAACAACCAGGGAGCAAGAAGAAAGGCAAAGGGAAGAAGAAGAAACAGGAGGAATCATCACCTGGAAAATCTTCTTCAAACCCTACTGGAGATAGGAAACCAAAAAATCCATGCCTTATATGCGATGAGGATCATTGGACCGCAAATTGTCCACATAGAGCTGAGGTTAAAAAATTCTTCAAGAATTCGAAAACCTCCGCAGTGTTAACTGATCCGTTTCCAAATCCAGGAACAAATTTGGTTGAGAGTGAAGATGCTTCCCGTGTCAAGTGCTAACGTTGTCGGTTTCAAAACATCAAAATGATGCTTTGATATCGACAAGGAACAAATATTATGGGAATCCACAACTGTCGAACAACAAGGATAAAGATCAACCTAGTAGTTTGACAACAACTTCGACAGAAGTTGCGCCACCCATCATTCCTGAATTGACAATAAAACTGCCAAAGGGAGTAGTACACAAGTGGATGTTTAATCCCCGCGCTAGAGCGGCACAACATTATAATATAGTGGAAGATTTGGCACAATCGCCATCCGCTATGTCGACTCTTGAAGTACTACAAAATTGCCCATCCCAAAGGCAGGCTTTATTATCAGCCATTGGTGGGATAGACCCAAAGGATTCCAATCTTGTATCCTTCGACCATAAAGGATACGATCCTCAATTACCAGCTCAACTAGCTTTCCTTGTTCAAGTGAAAGCCCTCAACAAAACTGTTCATCGAACAATTATTGATGAGGGAGCATCTACATGCATTATGTCGATGAGTTGCTGGAAAACCTTAGGATCTCCAACCTTGTCGCGATCTTCGACGACATTAAAAGCATTCGACGGAAGAACATATACCCCATATGGTATTCTAAGTAACTTGAAAGTTGAACTAGGAGGGAAAACGATAGAAATAGATGTTGAAGTAATCGATGGAAATCTTGATTACAACATCCTACTAGGAAGGCCATGGATATATGCTATGGCGGCTGTTGTGTCGACCTATTTTAGGAAGATTGCATTTCCCTTTCAAGGAGGGATTACAATCGTCGATCAAAAAAACTTCCTCCCCAATGGTTCTCAAGTTACAGGAAGCATTCCCATGATCCATGGAAGCCCCCATTCGCTTCAAAATATCGGAGTAGGCCTATTAAAAGATCCTATACTAATGGGAACTTTCGCCCTTCCACCTCCAATCAACCTGGCGGAAGTAGCGTCGATAGGAACCTGCAACATGATATCTTCTAAAAAGATCTCAGAAAATGATATCGACATGGATCATGCAATGGTTTTGCCCCCAAGTCCAACAGAAATATTGTAGCAATCAATGTTCCTATCATGGGGGGCAAATCGAAATCAACGCTCATCAAGCGTTTGGATAGATAGGTCTAAAGAATATGGTACCCCTTTAGATCCTTGGTCGCGAGTGCATGTCACCGACGAAGGAATTGTCCAATCAATGGTAATTGAAGGGGCACCATGGAATGATTCCCACTATCGTTCCCTTCTCCCGGATTGTGGAGAAGATACTCAAGATGACCTTTATCATCCTTCAGTCTTTGATTTCCTATCAAATACTGTAAACACGACTGGATTAATCGAGCAGTTTTAGCGCATAGTTCAAGCTCGTTAAAAAATAAACATAAGACATGAGCAAATGTTTCCACCCGCGTTTAAGCTCGTTAAAAAATGAACTATTCCCCGGTAAATAACCATCGTGAATGTAGTACTTCAGCCATTAAAGCCTTGGTCGTGTTTGCACTGTCACCTCCACTTTTTCATTGGCCGATCATTCACCTCCATTTGATTTTTTACCCATTTTGAGGAACAGCTGCGAAGAGTGATTTCACTAGCCATCCTTGTGACACTGCCGTGATTGGAAAATTTCAAACCTTACCTGGAATCAGCTGCTTCCCGTTTTATCACTCGTTCCTCAAAAGACGAGTCTCCTTTAAGCTCTTTTCAACTGACTCATAAAATATGAAAAGATTTCCGAGCCATTGGCCTCTCCAGCTCGTTAAAGGGACAGGAAGTGCTATCCCTCCTCTAGATTTTAATCTTTTTGGACCTGAGGGATTATCACACAAAAAGATCGAGCGCTTGTTTTTTTCGGCTCGTTAAAAGTGTTGAAAATTCATCCCTTCTGTATTGTTTTATACTTTTTCAGACTTAAGGGATTAGATGACGAAAAAGGAATTTTGGAGTTACCTTTACGTTCCTTTTCAGACTCTCTAAAATTGAAAAGGATCGAGTTATCTTTGTCGTTAAACTTGTTAAAAAGATTAATAGCGACAAACTTGTCTATAGACGAGAACGAGTTTCACTATCGCTAGGCTCGTTAAAACATAGCGATGGGTTTGCCCGAAGGGCGAATTATAGAACAAGCATATGTTATCCTCCTCAAGCTTGACAAAAATAAAGAGGTACTGGTCAGCAATGACTGGGGAAAATTGGGAAGAAAACTCAAAGAAACTTTGTTGGTAGCAAGTCGCTCTTGAACATGACACTTCCACTCCGTGTCCGAGTCGGGTTGGGTTGTTTCATTCACCGGTCACATCACCATGGTCACGCCATACCATCCACATTTGGGGTTAATGCTACCAATCCATCACATCAGTGTCGCCGATATGTTCAAGAGAAGTCATCCAGAGAAGTCACCTGTGTCTCACCCACTACCATACATTATACTCCATTCTTTCATGACCGCCACCCTGAACCTTATATCACCAGATCGTTTTCACCTCCATCAAAATCATTTACTCCGTTCCGTGTCATTGATGTGGGATTCATTAAGGCCCTCCTGTGACGGATCACTTCTTGTCAACATCAATTCATTATCCAAGAAGTTGATCTAGGAACACCCCATTCAGTACTTTGAAGCTTGCATGCCTCAATGGCAAGTTTCTCACTTCCGGCGACAGGTATACATCAATGGCCTTCGACCGAAAGATTTTGCGTGGTGTTCGACGCCAAGTCCTTTATTCACACCACGTGAATTGTACTGCAGTACCTTGAGGGTCATTATCATTATCGGTGATTCCTCTCGCGCTTGTTAACAGTTTACATAATTGACTGGTAATCAAGCGATGTCTTTCCATGTTCGACTTCAGAACATTTCTCACATGGATCGACTTGTACTTTGAAATATCGGACGAGATTGAAGACCCCGGATCTAGTTTCATCCATCCGGGCTGCGATATATATTCAAGGAAAATAAAGACATTAAATGTACATCATTGCTGCACAGATAATCATCCACTCAAAAGGATGATGGCTCTATCAGAATCATCAGTCTACACTTAGACGATTGTCTGTCCTATGTACATGAAAATGAATTTATAAAGCTGAGCATGGGAATGCCCGCCTCAGCTAGATCATGAAAATAGTATGAAGATAATGTATTGTATTGTATCTTATTACAGGTCTCCTCCGAACAATGAAAGAACTTCGGATCCTCATAATAAAGCATTTCACCCGACACCAAAAGGTTAACGGCCTCATACTTTAGGGGGCAACTGTTATGGAAATTTTTGTGCCCTGCAACGGCAAGCATGAAATGTCCATAAACCAAAGGCTCCTAACTCCCTAAATGTGTTTTTCTAACCCCTAAAGGAACAAGGTCAACAGATTACAGCTTCTCCCAGAAGTTCTCCCCAGAAACTGCTCAGAATTGGTCAAAACAGGATCATTGCAGCTGCTCCATTGGCTAAGTGCGTTGCATCTCACCTAAATACACTGTGAGGGTGCGTTGCATTTCAAAAGTCCCTTTTGTGGGGTGCGATGGGCGAGAAATGACAAATGGCAGTGTCATTCCGCGAGGTGGAGAAGCAATGGAAGCTTCCAGAATCTTCCCCTGTGACACTTGCCTCACTGAATTCGACCAAGGATGAGTAAGAGGCCCTCAGTCTCCAAGTGGAAGCGAGAACTGACAGAGAGAAGACACTAATCAAATCAAAAGCTGACTCATCCCCCTTACAGATATCTATATATGGATCCCTCATCCCAGAGATCGAGAGGCTGGAATTTTGCATATTGTAAGGAATTGCTGTTGGTTTCTAGAGACAAACATCAGATTGTTGGGTGATCTATTCTTTGTTTGAGGTGAAGAGGGGCTTCTTTGCTGGGAGGTTGATGCTGGGTCAGAACAACTGGTTGTAACTCCTCCTGGATCTTTTCTTGTTTATCAATAAAAGCTATTTGAGTTTTCCTCCATGCTTTTGCATCACTGATGCTTGTTACATTTGTATGGTCAATTTAAATCTGATCCTAAGTTGTTTATGGATATAGATCCATGTCTTTGTATAGTGCTATGCTTCTGTGATCTTACAGGTACTCTGTGAAGCTGGGCGTGCACGGAGCAGGTAGCTGAGGACTATCAAAGAAGAGAGGGATCGAATCGAAGGATTAGCGCAAGACAGAGGTTGGTCTTTCTGTTCCTCTCTATCTATAATTCATAAAGGAAAAACAAAAGTAGTTTTTCTCTGTTTGTTTCTAAGGCAGCTGTCACACCTTAGTGGGATAGAGCAGTTCTATATAGACACTTTTCCCTGTAACAAAATGGAGACTCCGCTGGGGAGCTAATTAGTTTGTTTGTTTATCATTCTTTGTTGTTTGTTTCATAAACTTACAAGTAGCATTCGAACTGCATTTGCCATAACAAATGCAAAGTAGATAACTGCTACTTCAATCGATCTACTGGATCTGTTTATGATTTAAACAACTGATTTACAAACTATTTGATTGCCCTTGTGATAGCTCTTAGATCCTCCTTAGATCTACCCCTGATTGTTGCATTACTGATTGCTTTTTACTCGGCCAAAAACCAAGAACTGAACTGCAAACTGTGACCCGGAACCCGAGCAGAGTCTCGTTTCTGGCCTAGCGCAGGTACTGTTCAGAGATTCTGAATTTCAGCGCACTTCCCGAAGGGACAACCTATGCTGCATTTCAGAATCCCTGTGTTATGTCTGTGTGATCAGTTTATGTCTGTTTGAAACTCCTTTTCCTTACTGTTATTCCTCCTCCTTTGTACAAAAGAACTGTAGATGTTTTTGTGTGTTTGTTTAGTCATTTACAGTTCTCCTTTGCAAAAGTAGCATAGTCGTACTGTCATCCTTTGATTTGAATCTGTCGCAAGTGTCGATTTCAATCGTAGGAAAGAGTTTGACTGCTGTTGATGGTCGATTATCCTGTTACTATTGCCTTTGGTTTGAATTTGTAATTTTCTAGTGTCAAGAACAAGTATTCATTTCAAAATCGTAAGGTGTCGTAATCATCTCTATTTTTGATTTCGAAAAGAAGCTTGTTTATATTTGTCGCTTGAAAAGAATTTCAGATTTGTACATCAACTTTCTTTTTAGCATCCATATACTAAGAAAGTCGAAAAACAAATACATGCATGTGCATTTGCATATAGACAGTCTGTTTGGCTTGATTTAGGAAAGTGCATTTACAGTGTGCTCTTTGCTCTTTGTGAAAAGGTTCTGTCTTTCTTTTCCCTAGTAGCTAGGATTTTCATTGCACAAAAGAGATAAAAAGCTTGTTTATCATCTTTAGATTGCATTTTAGGAATTACATCTACATCTCGTGGTGAACCCGAAAGGAAAACTTCATAAGCAAGATCAACTTAAAATAAATTCAATGAATCTAACAACGCTTTGGAACTTAACGCACAACATTTAGAGGTCTAGGCTAGAGACGTATTCCGGCGTCGTAAAGCCTGGTAACTGTTGTTCTCACTGATGGTTGGGTGATTCCTCCGCTTTGAGACGATAAGTGCTAGTACGGACTTGTGCTCCCACGTACCGTTGAGTATATTTTGGGAGACCCCTATAAGCTTAAATCCTTTATCCATAGGAAGCCGTGTCTGCCGCCCTATCGATCGCAATGCACTGAACACAACATTCGGGAAGATTGACTGCCGTACCGTAAAAAGTATTCTGCAGTTTTGCGATTGGTTTGGTACTCCCTCTACCTAGACTTCCAGAGCAGTCCCTTTCGTTCCTTTTCAGACTCCTTAACGGAAAAGGTCCATCTGAGCACTTGTCACTTCAGGCTCATTAAAAATCGAAGGAGACTAGAGTCATCTTTTGTTTTTTCTCGTCTCTTAAAAACTGAAAAAACAAGTTGTGTCAAAGCGTCTAAAATTCATTTAATTCGGAAACATACTTCCCCTTTATTTTAGTTGATCGAGTAATCCACAATCGTGGAAGAAAGTCAATTGAAACCCCGTCGTTCGCGGAGGCTTACGAGTCAACCATCTTTGTATCCAGAATCGAAGCCAGTATGGACAAAGCAAACTCGTTTAGTCGGTTCCAAATCTACTATTAAAGTTAGAACAAGTGTTCCAACGACATCAGAGACTCCGGTTACTCCAAACATTTCTGGAATCCCTGCCTCTACAGAAGAAGTTCAGCAGCCACAGAAGGACAGTAATACTGATCCTAGTCTGAGAGTAAACACTTGTGTTACCGAACCAGTTCCATCTACAACCGGTTCGGAGAGTCTTGGTCTTCAAACATCTGTCGCTACCGATTTCACACCTTCTTCGACACCAGAAATATTCTACGGACCTGACGGTCTTCCCCTTCCACCTGGTCTGATTGCCATAGAAGAAATTGTAGAAGATCCTCAAACAAGTACTCCAACGCAATTTGGAGTCGGAGTCACTCTATATCCTTCTTCATCAGAAGTTAGTCTACCACCAGCGGAAGCTCCTGTAGAATCGCTAGGTAATCTTTTGGATAGACTACAAATGTCTGAACAACTGTCAACATCTAGGACTATGTCGTCCGACACAGCGACGGCAAACCTCCCTGCTATCACTCCCACAATGTTCGCTGGTATACCATCTGTCCCAACTAGCTCTCAACCGCTAGAAGGAGTCCACTCAGGGGCTATTTCGACAGTATGGTCTGTTCCTGTTTGTTCATCCGGAATAATATCCGGAAACTCTTATGTTGAGTCTCAACAAGTTGATCCATTTGGAGGTCAATTTGGGCAGTCCGGCCCCCAAGGGCAAACAATTCCCTTGAGTTCTTGATTACCACCATATGGGGGGCAGTATACCCTTTCATTATCCCCTCCGGGAGGATATCCATACGGGAGTTCACAACCACATTCCGGTTATACTGGAATTATGTCAAGCAGTTGGGTACCTATACTACCTCAACAACCAAGAGTTGTATACTCGATGCAACAATGCTTACCTATGTCAAATATCCCAGATACGCCAGCTATTGTGACGGTGTCGCAAGTCCCAGCGATGCCTGTTGTATGCCAACCTCAGGTTTCTCAGGTTGTAATGCAACAGCCCCTTGACCCTGCGACTCAACCACAATCGCCGACTGGTGGAATGACACAGGTTCAGACGGGTACAATTACCCCTCATCTTGGTCAAACTGTTAGTATCAGTCAACAGCACATGGCTTCACAACCATGGCTAGTACAATACCAACAACCGCAATTCCAGCAAGTATACCAAGGTTCTGAGCAACAAATATTTGCTAATAGTGGACATCCGTACATTCAAAACGGTCAAAATCAACCATTTTACAATGGTCATGCCCACCAACCTTACCAAACATACCAGCATCAAATGCATTATGCTGGTATGCAAAGACAAACTACTCAGGCAATCCCATCTTATCCTGGGTATGCTTCACCTAACTTGAATCAGAAGTTACCTTTTGTGGCAACTTTAGAGTTACCTGATTTAAATCGGTTAACAAACGATCCAATTGCTTACGCCCCTTGGTGGCCAGCGATTCCGCATAAACTTCCATCAGATATTCCTAAATTTAATGGAAATCTGGGTGAAGATCCATCAAATCACGTGATGACCTTTCATCTATGGTGTTCATCAAACACCCTAAATGATGATTCGATAAGACTTCGCCTCTTTCAGAGGACGTTAACGGGTCCGGTGGCAAAATGGTACATCGAATTTCCTAGAGCTTCGTTCGACAACTTCAGTACCTTAGCCACAACCTTTTTAACCCATTTTCAGTTACCAATAAGGTACGAAACGGGAACAGAACTTCTTACCAACTTCAAGCAGACAACGGCCACTCACATATCTGATCATATACATGAGTGGCGACGTCGTCGTAGGATGGTAAAAACGTATGTCCCCGATCAGCTCTTAGCTGAATGGTTTATCAAGTCATTACTGCCTTCCATCACGGAAGATGTGGCAAAGGGGGGAGTCGTAACAAAAGAGCAAGTTATCGCTCGTGCACAATATCTGGACTTGATTTACACTCAGTCCGGCACACTCTACGATAAAATACCTGATGCCCCTAGACCGGAATTCTCAATTCCTCCTCCTCCTAAATCGAACAATGACTCTCATGCCGGCGATGGCGTGATTGGCACAACAGACACAAAATCGACAAAGGCTACATCCAAAAAGACCCGTAAGATTTCAAGTCAAAATGCAAAAGATGAACTTCTTGCTTCGGAAGTAAATGCCGTATCGACAGATAAAGGCAAAGAAACCAAACAACCAGGGAGCAAGAAGAAAGACAAAGGGAAGAAGAAGAAACAGGAGGAATCATCACCTGAAAAATCCTCTTCAAACCCTCCTGGAGATAGGAAACCAAAAAATCCATGCCTTATATGCGATGAGGATCATTGGACCGCAAATTGTCCACACAGAGCTGAGGTTAAAAAATTCTTCAAGAATTCGAAAACCTCCGCAGTGTTAACTGATCCGTTTCCAAATCCAGGAACAAATCTGGTTGAGAGTGAAGATGCTTCCCGGTGTCAAGTGCTAATGTTGTCGGTTTCAAAACAACAAAATGATGCTTTGATATCGACAAGGAACAAAGATTATGGGAATCCACAGCTGTCGAACAACAAGGATAAAGATCAATCTAGTAGTTCGACAACAAATTCGACAGAAGTTGCGCCACCCATCATTCCTGAATTGACAATAAAACCGCCAAAGGGAGTAGTACACAAGTCGACGTTTAATCCCCGCGCTAGAGCGGCATAGCATTATAATATAGTGGAAGATTTGGCACAATCGCCATCCGCTATGTCGACTCTTGAAGTACTACAGAATTGCCCATCCCAAAGGCAGGCTTTATTATCAGCCATTGGTGGGATAGACCCAAAGGATTCCAATCTTGTATCCTTCGACCATAAATGATATGATCCTCAATTACCAGCTCAACTAGCTTTCCTTTTTCAAGTGAAAGCCCTCAACAAAACTGTTCATCGAATAATTATTGATGAGGGAGCATCTACATGCATTATGTCGATGAGTTGTTGGAAAAATTTAGGATCTCCAACCTTGTCGCAATCTTCGACGACATTAAAAGCATTCGACGGAAGAACATATACCCCATATGGTATTCTAAGTAACTTGAAAGTTGAACTAGGAGGGAAAACGGTAGAAATAGATGTTGAAGTAATCGATGGAAATCTTGATTACAACATCCTACTAGGAAGGCCATGGATATATGCTATGGCGGCTGTTGTGTCGACCTATTTTAGGAAGATTGCATTTCCATTTCAAGGAGGGATTACAATCGTCGATCAACAAAACTTCCTCCCCAATGGTTCTCAAGTTACAGGAAGCATTCCCATGATCCATGGAAGCCCCCATTCGCTTCAAAATATCAGAGTAGGCCTATTAAAAGATCCTATACTAATGGGAACTTTCGCCCTTCCACCTCCAATCAACCTGGCGGAAGTAGCGTCGATAGGAACCTGCAACATGATATCTTCTAAAAAGATCTCCGAAAACGATATCGACATGGATCATGCAATGGTTTTGCCCCCAAGTCCAACCAAAATATTGTAGCAATCAATGTTCCTAGCATGGGGGGCAAACCCAAATCAACGCTCATCAAGCGTTTGGATAGATAGGTCTAAAGAATATGGTACCCCTTTAGATCCTTGGTCGCGAGTGCATGTCACCGACGAAGGAATTGTCCAATCAATGGTAATTGAAGGGGCACCATGGAATTATTCCCACTATCGTTCCCTTCTCCCGGATTGTGGAGAAGATACTCAAGATGACCTTTATCATCCTTCAGTCTTTGATTTCCTATCAAATACTGTAAACACGACTGGATTAATCGAGCAGTTTTAGCGCATAGTTCAAGCTCGTTAAAAAATAAACATAAGACATGAGCAAATGTTTCCACCCGCGTTTAAGCTCGTTAAAAAATGAACTATTCCCCGGTAAATAACCATCGTGAATGTAGTACTTCAGCCATTAAAGCCTTGGTCGTGTTTGCACCGTCACCTCCACTTTTTCATTGGCCGATCATTCACCTCCATTTGATTGTTTACCCATTTTGAGGAACAGCTGCGAAGAGTGATTTCACTAGCCATCCTTGTGACACTGCCGTGATTGGAAAATTCCAAACCTTACCTGGAATCAGCTGCTACCCGTTTTATCACTCGTTCCTCAAAAGACGAGTCTCCTTTAAGCTCTTTTCAACTGACTCGTAAAATATGAAAATATTGCCGAGCCATTGGCCTCTCCAGCTCGTTAAAGGGACAGGAAGTGCTATCCCTCCTCTAGATTTTAATCTTTTTGTACCTGAGGGATTATTACACAAAAAGATCGAGCGCTTGTTTTGTTCGGCTCGTTAAAAGTGTTGAAAATTCATCCCTTCTGTATTGTTTTATACTTTTTCGGACTTAAGGGATTAGATGACGAAAAAGGAATTTTGGAGTTACCTTTACGTTCCTTTTCAGACTCTCTAAAATTGAAAAGGACTGAGTTATCTTTGTCGTTAAACTCGTTAAAAAGATTAATAGCGACAAACTTGTCTATAGACGAGAACGAGTTTCACTATCACTAGGTTTGTTAAAACATAGTGATGGGTTTGCCCGAAGGGCGAATTATAGAACAAGCATATGTTATCCTCCTCAAGCTTGAAAAAAATAAAGAGGTACTGGTCAGCAATGACTGGGGAAAATTGGGAAGAAAACTCAAAGAAACTTTGTTGGTAGCAAGTCGCTCTTGAACATGACACTTCCACTTCGTGTCCGAGTCGGGTTGGGTTGTTTCATTCACCAGTCACATCACCATGGTCATGCCATACCATCCACATTTGGGGTTAATGCTACCAATCCATCACATCAGTGTCACCGATATGTTCAAGAGAAGTCATCCAGAGAAGTCACCTGTGTCTCACCCACTACCATACATTATACTCCATTCTTTCATGACCGCCACCCTGAACCTTATATCACCAGATCGTTTTCACCTCCATCAAAATCATTTACTCCGTTCCGTGTCATTGATGTGGGATTCATTAAGGCCCTCCTGTGACGGATCACTTCTTGTTAACATCAGCTCATTATCCAAGAAGTTGATCTAGGAACACCCCATTCAGTACTTTAAAGCTTGCATGCCTCAATGGCAAGTTTCTCACTTCCGGTGACAGGTATACATCAATGGCCTTCGACCGAAAGATTTTGCGTGGTGTTCGACGCCAAGTCCTTTATTCACACCATGTGAATTGTACTGCAGTACCTTGAGGGTCATTATCATTATCGGTGATTCCTCTCATGCTTGTTAACAGTTTACATCATGACTGGTAATCAAGCGATGTCTTTCCATGTTCGACTTCAGAACATTTCTCACATGGATCGACTTGTACTTCGAGTGAAGATCGGACGAGATTGAAGACCCCAGATCTAGTTTCATCCATCCGGGCTGCGATATATATTCAGGGAAAATAAAGACATTAAATGTACATCATTGCTGCACAGATAATCATCCACTCAAAAGGATGATGGCTCTATCAGAATCATCAGTCTACACTTAGACGATTGTCTGTCCTATGTACATGAAAATGAATTTATAAAGCTGAGCATGGGAATGCCCGCCTCAGCTAGATCATGAAAATAGTATGAAGATAATGTATTGTATTGTATCTTATTACAGGTCTCCTCCCAGCATTGAAAGAACTTTGGATCCTCATAATAAAGCATTTCACCCGACACCAAAAGGTTAACGGCCTCATACTTTAGGGGGAAACTGTTATAGACATTTCTGTGCCCTGCAACCGCAAGCATGAAATGTCCATAAACCAAAGGCTCCTAAGTCCCTAAAAGTGTTGTTCTAACCCCTAAAGGAACAAGGTCAACAGATTACAGCTTCTCCCAGAAGTTCTCCACCAGAAACTGCTCAGAATTGGTCAAAATAGGATCATTGTAGCTGCTCCATTGGCTAAGTGCGTTGCATCTCACCTAAATACACTGTGAGGGTGCGTTGCATTTCAAAAGTCCCTTCTGTGGGGTGCGATGGGCGAGAAATGACAAATGGCAGTGTCATTTCGCGAGGTGGAGAAGTAATGGAAGCTTCCAGAATCTTCCCCTGTGACACTTGCCTCACTGAATTCGACCAAGGATGAGTAAGAGGCCCTCAGTCTCCAAGTGGAAGCGAGAACTGACAGAGAGAAGACACTAATCAAATCACAAGCTGAATCATCCCCCTTACAGATATCTATATATGGATCCCTCATCCCAGAGATCCAGAGGCTGGAATTTTGCATACTGTAAGGAATTGCTGTTGGTTTCTAGAGACAAACATCAAATTGTTGGGTGATCTATGCTTTGTTTGAGGTGAAGAGGGGCTTCTTTGCTGGGAGGTTGATGCTGGGTCAGAACAACTGGTTGTAACTCCTCCTGGATCTTTTCTTGTTTATCAATAAAAGCTATTTGAGTTTTCCTCCATGCTTTTGTATCACTGATGCTTGTTACATTTGTTTGGTCAATTTAAATCTGATCCTAAGTTGTTTATGAATATAGATCCATGTCTTTGTATAGTGCTATGCTTCTGTGATCTTACAGGTACTCTGTGAAGCTGGGCGTGCAAGGGAGCAGGTAGCTGAGGACTATCAAAGAAGAGAGGGATCGAATCGAAGGATTAGCGCAAGATAGAGGTTGGTCTTTCTGTTCCTCTCTATCTATAATTCATAAAGGAAAAACAAAAGTAGTTTTTCTCTGTTTGTTTCTAAGGCAGCTGTCACACCTTAGTGGGATAGAGGAGTTCTATATAGACACTTTTCCCTGTAACAAAATGGTGACTCCGCTGGGGAGCTAATTAGTTAGTCTGTTTATCATTATTTGTTGTTTGTTTCATAAACTTACAAGTAGCTTTCGAACTGCATTTGCCATAACAAATGCAAAGCAGATAACTGCTACTTCAATCCATCTACTGGATCTATTTATGATTTAAACAACTGATTCACAAACTATCTAATTACCCTTGTGATAGCTCTTAGATCCTCCTTAGATCTACCCTTGATTGTTGCATTACTGATTGCTTTTTACTCGGCCAAAAACCAAGAACTGAACTGCAAACTGTGACCCGGAACCCGAGCAGAGTCTCATTTCTGGCCCAGCGCAGGTACTGTTCAGAGATTCTGAATTTCAGTGCACTTCTTGAAGGGACAACCTGCACTGCATTTCAGAATCCCTGTGTTACAGGTGCGCTGATCAGACTAGCTCTGTGCAGCTGTGGCTTCTGTGCTTCATTCTTTCCAGTTCTATTCTTGTATTTTGCTGCATGTGCAGTTCCAGACTATGTGCAGTTCTTCTTATCTTCCATGAATGTCTCCTTCGCATGCTCCAAATCAAATTCTTGTTCCTTTGTTGGAGCCTTGCGAACCCAGGCACTCTCTTCGGGTTGTTTCCCCTTGTCATCTCCTATCGTGATATCGCTTCAGAGCACAATGTTTACATTCGGGTCCTCCTCGTGTGGCTCAGACCTCATCATTTGCAGGTTGTGAGTCGGGGGAGGTTGGAGTGTTCCTTTATCGCGCAACCTCGCTATCAGTGTGGGGCTGTCCTCCGTCTCATGATCAAACTGGGTACAATAAAAACGTGATGCTCTCGTTGGATTTGCACATTCATGGGCATAGTGCCCTAGCCCTCCGCAATTGTAACAAATTAGTTGTCTGCGACCCCTTCCTGGTCCCATTCCATCTCAACCGCGTCCGCGCCCCAGAAATCCGGTGTGCGCCATCCCTGCATTTTGGTCGAGGGCTCGCATTTCGGTCTAAACTCTGTAGGTAGTAGTATGATCCATCATCAGCTCATAACTCCTTCAGGTGCACTCATCATGGCCTACTGACCTGCAGAAATTACAGAACAACTGCTGGGACGTCTGCGTATACTTCTGTAATAGATGGAAGTTATCTGTGGCATGCTTCCCTCATATATGACAAATCTCACACCATAATGCAGGTGTCGCGCTCGGTCCTGCTTGTGCCTCTGGTCTCAATGGCATTAGCCCCCCTCCCGCCAAGTAGTTCGCGAAGACTGAACAATGGTCCTTGCCATGTCCCTCGCCTTTGCACTTTATGCACCATACCTCCTCGTGTGCCTTTGGGCGAGTTGTCCTGTCTTTCTTCAAACTCTGCATCTCAAGGCATAAGTTTTTCAACTGCGCGTGGCTCTATTGGACTCCCAAGTTAGGATCTTTTATTGGGGTCTCGTGCAGTTTCATTGTGATCTAAAAAGCTTCAGCCTGAGTGGATAGCTTCTGCTGTGACAACGCGGTCTTTAGATGTGGCGTTAGTGATGCTAAAAACCATGCGTGGTGTTGTCCATCCGTCAAGTTCATGTTGGCTTCACGAATCAAACTCTTCAGTCTTTGATCTAGCTCCCAGGGGGTCTCACCTGGAAGCATCGTGATTTCCTTAAATCCAATAATCAACTGTGTCTCTAATTTTGTCTTGCTAAATTCCCTGTTTAGCGTAGCTTGGATATACGCGATCCCTGCGTTTGGATTGTCATTGGAATGCTTAATGTACCACGTTTGTGCGTGAACCTGTAGGGCACTGACCAGTGTTTCCTCTTTATATTGTCATCCACGACTCCTTGTGCTTCCATTACAACTTTTACCATGAACCAAAATTGGTCTGTATCTTCGTTCCCTACTCCTTTGAACACTGACAACTTTATCGCGCTTGCCATATTGAAATGTGGTGGTCGCGGAGGTGGTGTGGGCGGAGATGGGGGTGAAGATGGTGAAACTGGTGGTGGTGTAGGTGGGGGTGGTATGCACAAAATTTTCTGCCTTATCAGACTGATCGCACTTCTTGGTGAAACTTTCGTGAGCTCTTCCTCACTTTCCCGCCGAGGTGAAATCAAGGGGCTACTTTCTATCTCTGTGCTACCTTCGTTTCTATAGATCCTCCCACTTTGCGTAGCCCTAAACATCAATTTATTCACATAACCCACTTTTCACATAGTAACATTTTAATCCAAGTGTTCAAATATTTAACGTACTTACCTCACGGTCCTTTGAGGTAGCGTCGTTTCACCTCATTGTAGCTGACTGAAGTATCTATTGTGAACTCGGTGATAAACCCTCCTATAATTTGATTGAGCTAATGTTCCACAACGCATGTGATCTTATCTTCTGATGCTTCCAGTTTGCGCACCAACTCTGGATTCCACACAATTAGTTTGTCGAGCCTACACCTTCCCTGACTGTCTGCTAACTTCGCGATCCACTCGTACAACTCAGAGGGGAAGGATGCAAAGAAAATTTCATGGATTTTCATATACAAGTAGCGCTCTAACCAATCTTCCTCCGATACTCAAGGATTCCCATTTTCCTGCGTTGTGACCTCGTGAATTTTTCTATCTAGGCACTCTTCAATTTCTTTCTTTGTCAGATTCTAGTGACATGACATCAGACATCTCCTATGCATAACCCGGTCTTGGCAACATAACCATTTTTTGGCTTGTTGGGGCCTGACCCAGGTTCATAGTTTATTTAGTCAAACAAATCCTAGTACTACCAGCCCTTTCGGTAACAGTCCGCGAAGCGCGGACTGAGGTCTCACCCGAAGTAGTATGGAAGGGTGCTAGAACCAGGTTTTCGTACCCTGGAGATGTCTGATGAGTTCAAGTGGCCCGTGGTTTGACCTTGCACGCACGTCGCTATGCGCACTTCCTCGTACCTCGTAGCCTGAGATGCTGCCTTCGCACAGCCCTACTCGGGGGCCGAATGCTGTTATTACCCAAGTCCTTACTAGTATTCCAATGTTAGTTGATTAACTTAGCCTACTTGCATGCTTTAAGTTACACTTAACAATATAAACCATTCATACAGGTGCGTGGAATAAATAACCAATATATTTGTAAAACATGCATTAACCCAAGAATAGATACACAAATATGATATCAAACTTCTCTTTATTAATTCCTTTCTCGGTTACAGACTTGACTCCTCCCTGCACACTCAGCTGCTGGGGTCCATGCACTCAGCTGTGGACTACTAGGCCTCTGCGCATTCAGCTGCAGAGGCTTCTCCTACTCTACGACCCAAAGACACACTTAGTCACTTAGACTCTTTTTCTTGTCTACTTCTTCGCTATACTCTCTTTTACACTTAGAGCCTCGCTCT
This sequence comes from Pinus tabuliformis, assembly GCA_031772625.1. Lineage (NCBI taxonomy): Eukaryota > Viridiplantae > Streptophyta > Pinopsida > Pinales > Pinaceae > Pinus > Pinus tabuliformis. Next base: position 825,951,262 of record CM062817.1, read on the forward strand.
ATTTATACAATTCCATGGTCCGCGGACCATGGGTAGGCTGACATTACATTACAAAACTAGGGCGGACAACCCTGTGACTCTATCATACATTTCGCGCTCCGCGCCCGCAATTCATGGACTCTTTATAACAATATCGGGTCAAAACTTGGGCTTTGAGCCCCAAAACATGCCTTGGGGGGATTCCATGCCCAACAGTTCTAAACGATTTTTTTTTGGAAAATGGGTAAACACATACCCTATGATAGATACTTGTAGTCCTCGAATAGATATTTCTAACGAGGTATCATACACGTCAAACGGAGATCGCATGCCAAAGTTATGACCCCGAGAATTTGACGTACCAATTTACCCCAACAGGGCCCACAAACTTATGGCGCTTCATCTTCTAAGGTTAGGTTTTTGAATATTTATGGTTTTCCATTGTTTCCCAATAATAAATAGGCCTTCAAGCCTCATTGTAACATAGTTCATAAGGTATCTAGCCACCACATCTCTTTACAAAGATAAGCTACCATCGTCTGAGCTACTTTATTTCCATTCTGCATGTAAACAGTTTTCAATATTTTTTATCAATGAATTGAAGTTCAGTTTTCATTGTAGCTTTGTGTTTCTATTTAAATCTATATTTCATTTCGTTCCTACATAAATCTGGATCAGTGGAATCAGAGTGGTATGCTCTTTATTTTTCTTTTTTTTCATGTCCCCAATGAGGTCGGGGTATAAGGAGTTAGGGCTCGAACTAGTTGAACCTTTGTAAGACCGACCTCGCCAAACCCGAAAACCTCCCATGGTGGAAGAAAATAAACATGAGAGAACATGAGATCCTTTCAAAATATTAGTCGAAGAAGCCCTCAAGAAACAAAGGAACATGATGATGGACAACTTTTCCCAGATCCTTCAGCGGATGCCCATAGGTGACGCATCTTCATCTAACAACCACTTTGGAGGTGCCACTCCCTTTAAGGTACAAGTCATCTTTGACATTCCCATTTTTGAAGGTCGTATAGATACAAATGTTGTAGATAAATGGTTAAATATGTTGGAAGTATATTTTTTGGTTGATGATTTTTCCAATAGGGAAAAAATTACTTTTGCACTCCTCAAAGCCACCCCCCACGTCAAGGACTGGTGGGAAACCTAATGTGAGCATAAGGATGAGAGGAACCCTCACTGTTTTTAGCCACACCCACCTAGAATTCTTTTTGAGAAACCATCAAGGAACAATATTACCATGTCATGAGCTATGAAGATAAGTACATAAAGTGGACCACACTGTAGTAGGGAAGGGACCAAGACGTGTCGAAGTTCACAAATATTTTTCGTACCCTTTGCATGAAGTTGGGTATCAAGGATTCTAAGAAGCATCTGGTACTCAAGTACCATGGTTGTTTACACAAATACATCCAAGACGATATGGAGTTCTTGGACATCTTAGCGCTTGGATCGCTTATCGATACATTGTCAAGATCAAGTAGAAATTTAAACATAATAAGTGATACTTTGGATCTACGAATTTGAAGCAAGGGAAAAGTGACCCCAAACCACAGAACAAAGGAAAAAGGCAAGGTAGGGTGACCCAAGACAACCCGCAAAAGCCACAAACAAAGAAAAACACCACAAGACAAAGAAGGACACATGAAAGTGGTGTGAGTTGCATAAGAGCCCCACTCAACACAGGTGAGTGTTGAGCCAAGTAGTCACTGGTGGCCGAGATGAAGGCTTCAGAGTCAGATGCATGTTCATAATCTGATAAGGGGAATCACAAAGGGAATTAGATTATTGATGTGGAGCCTAGAACCATGGTTGCCACCACCATGGTCCAGAAGATTGAGCCCGAAGATCTAGAGGATGGAGAGCATCTCTTCCACTCATAGATGTGGGTGAAGGGTTCTCCATTGCAATTCATTATCGACAGTGGGAGCCAAAATAACCTCATTTCAACAAATATTGTGAAGTGGTTGGGCCTAAAGACCACACCAAACCCTCAGTTGTACACCATTGGGTCGCTTCACTAAGGACAAGATCTTTGTGTCAGCTAGCAGTTCTGCCTCCCCTACAACATCAAGCCCTTCACGGATGAGGTACTATGTGATGTTGCTCCTCTTGAATTTTTTGATGTATTATTAGGCTAACCATACTTGTGGAAGCATTATTTATGTATGAGTCTAGGTCTCACACTATTATTATTACTTTGGGCAATAAGTTATACAGGATATGGGAGGTAACCCCGCCTACTGCCATCTCTTTGATATCTACTATGAAATGCAGTAAGATCATATCCCAGACCAAGAAATTTATTTTCTTTTTGATTCACTCTCAAAGTAAGGGGAATATCATGGTCACATCCATGACCCCTGGGAAGGGTTCTTCCACGCAAAAGAAGTAGGTGGATAAGGTCATGGAAGAATACAGGGACATCTTCTACTCGCCCACAGGGGTACCCTTGCACTCTCAGGTCAAGCATTCGATTGACCAGACTCCTAGAGCATCTATATCGAATGAGATGATATACCACCACTCCATTATGGAAAATTAAGAGATCAAGCGACAAATCCAATATTTGTTGCAAAAAGGTCACATCCAACCAAGTTCCTCACCTTGTGGGAGGCCGATTGCACTGGTATAGAAGAAGGATGGGACCTGGGGGCTCTCGATTGATTATCGAGCACTAAACAAAATCACTGTCAGGAACAGGTATCCAATCCCATGGATTTATGACCTTCTGGACCAGCTCAAGGGGGCCAAGTATTTCAACAAGATCGATCTGAAGTATAGCTATCACCAGGTCTCAATAGAGCCCACAAATACATGGAAGAATGCCTTCAAATCCAAGGAAGGCATTTTTAAATGGTTAGTCATTCCCTTTGGGTTGAAAAATGCCCATGCTACTTTTATGAGGTTGATGGATAACATCTTATAGCCCTTCACCAACTCATTCATGGTTGTTTATTTAGATAACATCCTCATCTTCAACAAGAGTTGGGAGGAGCACTTGCAACACATTTGGCAGGCCTTTCAAATCTCGCGGAAACACAAACTGTGTGCCAAATTGGAGAAATTCACCTTTGGCATCAGTCAAATCTAGTATTTGGGTTACATCATATATGAACAAGGCATGCAAGTGGATTCGGCTAAGATCCAAGTCATTTAGGATTGGCTAGCCCCGACCACTCTAACAGAGCTTCAAAACTTTTTGGGCCTTGAAATTTTTTATCGGAGGTTCATGTTGGGGTTATCCCATATCACTTGGCCTTTGAGGAAGATTACCAAGGACAGAGCGAAAGAAATTTTTTCCTAGTCCGAGTCCCAATAGAAGGAATTTGTTGAACTAAAGAACCACCTCTCCTCTGCTCCTATACTAACATTGCTAGACTTGCAACAACCATTTTAAATTTTGATAGACGCCTACGACTATGTTATTGGTGAAATTCTCACCTAGCACAGGCATCTAGTGGCCTATCATAGTGAGACATTTTCTGATACATTTGGGAAGTACCCCACCTATGATAAATAGATGTATTCTATCATGTAAGATTGTCGGCAATGGAAACATTACTTTTTGGGGAAGGAGACGGTCATCCACACCGATCACTCACCTATGCAGTTTATACAAACACAAGGGAAGTTGCAGAACGATCAACATTAGAAGTGGTATACATATATGCAACTATTCATCTTAAACATTAAATACAAAAAGGACAACACCAACCATGTTGTAGATTGCCTTAGTCAGCACCCAGTTATAGCACTGACTATTGTTCTCAACTCCTATGGCCACAAGACCTTTGGATGACTGCAACTATACAAAAATGATCAAAAGTTTGCCACACATACCAGACGCTAGTGGCTGGAAAGAAAGTTCCTGATTTCCACCTTCTGTCAGAAATACTGAGAGGGGGGTGAATCAATGTTTCTTTTCAATTGTTATTATTACCAGTTTAAATTCTCTACAATTTTAATCAAAAAAATGATTTTATCAAATATAGAAAAAGATTGAATACAATATATGATGAGTTTTTCCAAACACCAACTTGGACTTTGATGAGGCTCCAACCTTTAGGGCTCCGACCCTGTCTTACCAAGGCACCAACCTTAAATTTAGGAGCTCCAAATCCAAGGACACCAGTCCCTCCAATTCTGAGGCACCAACCCCAAGGGGTTCGACCCTATAGATTTAATCTGTCAAGAAATATCTGATTGTATTATACTGCTTCCAAGAACTTCTTTACAAAACCTTGTACTTGTAGTCTTTGCAACAGGTCATTGTCTGCGCTATGGATTCACGTCGGGTCTGATCCTTCCAAGATGAATCAGGTCAAGAGACTATCCTCCTGCTTGGTCTTTAGTTTCCTTCTTCGCTCGACCTTTGGCTTTTGCTGCACCTTCTGCATCTTCTCGACCTTTGAATTCCTCTGTCTTTTCAAGTTCACGAGTTGTGAACTCTTTTTATTTCTTCTCTGTGCCCGATCCTCGATCGATGCCTTTAGTGAAATGTTTTAACTTGTATTTATATGGGTTTCACCAATGACTTGCGAGACACGTTGATTGGAGGGAGGTCGACTTGTTTATTTACGGAGAGACCAGAGAGGCTATAACCATATTATAATAGAAGTCTAGTGGTCCCCATATGCCATATCACCGCTAATTGCAATCGCAACTTTTCGGAGGTCTCTTACTACACAATATATTGGAGAGGCCCTTTTTAATGTTCACAAGGCCCACATGGAGGTCCCACATGCCGAGTTATTAATCCAAATTGGAATTATCCAAAATCCCGCAATCATAACTCTTAACATCACCAATGTAACATGTCGATATTCATACTGTCGATGAAACGAACATGATATAATATTAAACAACAGTTAATAAATCTTGGGTCCACAGCTTCATCACAATCGGTGATCCATCGGGTCTATCGCAATCGGTGGTTCGGGGTCCACGCCCTTATCGTAATCACGGTTTTACGCGGTGATAACCATTCAAGAATTGTGATATGCAACTTTCGATGCGACGAATACGATATTCCTTTAAATCTTTTTCTCTTGGAACGGTTGGGTCCATAGCTCAAATCACAATCGCAGGTTTTTTGCAGTGGCATATAATAAAGTTGCCGATAAAGCGTTGATATAAGTCGTCGATGTGTTATGTGGTATTTACTATTAACTCCTTCGTTATGGCTTATCTTTCGATAGCTCTACTCCTTTGACGTAATGTTCCTCTTTGTTCTTCCGATAACACTTACCCTTGGGCATATGCGATTACTGGCTTTGTCTTGGCTTGTTGCTCTTGTGGCTCTTCTTTACTCCTATGAATTCTGATAAACTGCTCCAATGGCTCTATTGCTTTTATTCTATCTGTATATATGTATTTAATCCACTTGGATCTTCCTTCTCTTGTTGCTTCACGGATTTGCTCTGCTTGGCTTCACATCATTATTTATTATCCAGAATATTGTCATATTGAAATCAATGACAATCTAGATAAACAATCTCCCACTTTGTCATTGGTGGAAATATTCTTCTTATCTCCCCCTTTGACATTAATGGAAAATGAGTGTGCAAGGACTCCCCCTGTCGAGCTATTCCTCTTGTCAAACTACTCCCCCTGTCAAACTACATTTTAAGAATTGGTTTAGTGTGATGCTAGAGAAATAACCCCCATCTTTTGACGGAGATGTTCAAATGCTTCTCAAGGAAGAGGTTTGGTGAAAATACTTGCAATTTGTTCCTTGGTATTGATATATTCCAACTTGATGTTTTGTTCAGCCACCTGTTCACGAAGAAAGTGATACTTGATTCGTATATGTTTGGTTTTTGAGTGCATCAATGGATTTTTATTGAGACTGATAACACTTGTGTTATCACAATAGATGGTGATTGTCTGTTTAGTTTCTATGTTGAAATCCTTCAAAACTTCCTTCATCCATAGTATTTGTGTATAACAGTGAGTTGCAGCTATATATTCAGCTTAAACTGTAGACAAAGATATAGATGATTGTTTTTCGCTGAGCCAAGCTACTAGGAAATCTCCCTGAAAAAATGCATTTCCAGTGGTGCTTTTATGATCATCCATACTTCCATCCCAATCAGCATCGGTATAAGTTGTGACTGTAGTATTTGTGCTTTTTGGATACCAAAGACCAAAGTGAGGAGTTCCTTTCAAGTATCTAAGAATTCTTTTCACAACCAACATGTGAGATTCCTTAGGAGCTGATTGAAATCTTCCCACCATTCCCACTGCTTGCATAATGGCAGGCCTTGTAACAATTAAGTATAGGAGAGCTCCACTTATTGACCTGTAAAGAGTTGCATCTACTGGGGGGGATTCATCATATTTACTTAATTTGCATCTTGTGGTCATCGGTGTGCTCATAAGTGCACATTCTTCCATTCCATATACTTTAAGCATGCCTTTGAGATATTTTGTTTGAGAGAGAAACTTACCCGCTGTGGTTTGTGATACTTGTAGTCCAAGGAAGTAGGATAGATCACCAATCATTGACATTTCGAATTATTTTGACATATTTTGAGCGAAGTCATGGCTCATTTCATCATTATTGCTAGCAAAAATCAGATCATCAACATATACTAGGGTGATTAGCAATTTATCCTCATCCATCTTCATTTAAACATTACTTTCTGCCACCCCCTTTTTGAAGTTTTGTTTTTGTAGATAGTGATCCAATCTTGCGTACCATGCTTTAGGGGCTTGTTTCAAACCGTATAATGTCTTTTTCAACTTACATACAAAGTCTTTTCCTTCTACCTGATCAAAACCTTCTGGTTGCTCCATGTAGACTTCTTCCTTGAGTTCTCCATTGAGAAATGCCATTTTTTCATCCATTTGATAGAATTTGAATCCTTTTGAGCATGAAAATTCCAAGAACATCCTTATAGATTCCATACGAGCTACCAGAGCAAAGGATTCTTCAAAATCGATTCCTTCAATTTTTGAATAACCTTTACAAACAAGTCTTGTGTTATGAAACCAACTCACAAAAAGATAGAAAAGATAGATCAATGACTTAGAAATCAGCCTCTTTGAGGGGCAACCTCCTTTACATTACACAAATGAAAAATTCTTCAATGATACAAATGACAAAACCTCCTTTCTATATATAGGAGTCTAAGGGGTCACAATATAACCAAATCTGACCTAACAATAATAATATAAGGGCACAAAAATAACAATAGTGGGCTTCTACGGGGCACAATAATAACAATATGGGGACAATAGGAGCACAACAATAACAATAAGGGATACAATGAAAATAGTAATGGGGGAATCACTAGTATTATAGGGACCTAACATGCTCCTTTCCTTCGAAAAAGTGTTATCCTCAATGCTTGAGTAGTTCTGGATGCTTCTGTATAAAATTCTCATCCTCCCATGTGAAATCTTCAACAGGCAAGTTCTTCCCTTGATGAGATACTCTGAAATTGATCAATTTTGTAGCTGTCGAGTTCTTGTTTCTTTGATTGATTCAAGTTCCAATACGATTTTTCCTTCCTCATCAAGTTTTGGAAATATTGTTTTCGTTGGGAGCTTGTCACCTATAACCTTCTTTAAGCATGACACATGGAAAATTGGGTGCACTTGGGAAGGTGCAGGAAGCTCCAATTTGTATGCCATAGTACCTATCTTTTGCAACACCTTGTACGGACCATAATACTTTGGTGATAATTTATTATCCTTCTTAGCTTGCTTGAGGGACATTTGTTTATATGGTTGTAGCCGTAGGAATACCCAATCACCCACATCAAAACTTCTTTCACTGCGATGTTGATCAACCTGCTGTTTCATTCTATTTTGCACCAAGGTGAGGTTATCCTTTAAGAGTTGGAGAAATTGTTGTTGATGCTCGATGTGATCTTCCATTGCTTGAACCTTATAATTTTCTCTTAAATATGATGTGATGGATGGTGGATGATATCCATAAAGTGCCATAAATGGGGTCATTTTTGTTGGAGTATGGAAGGAAGCGTTACACCACCATTCAGCTAGAGGCAACCATTTGAGCCATTGTGTCTGTTTATCAAATACAAAGAAATGAAGATATCCTTCCAAACATTTGTTTACTATCTCAGTTTGCCCATCAGATTGAGGATGATAAGATGAGCTATGAGTTAACTAAGTACCAAGACAAGAAAATAATTCTATCCAAAAATTTCCAGTGAAAATGGGATATCTGTCACTTACAATATTATTTGGGTTTCCATGTAGCTTTTGAATTGTTTCCATAAATGCAGTGGAAACTATACTCTCTCTAAATGGATGATATAATACAAAAAAGTGTGCATAATTGGTAATTCTGTCAACTAACACCATGATAACACTCTTTCCTTTGGACTTGGGTAAACCTATGATAAAATCCATTGAAACCTCCTCCCGACGTTGGCTTGGAATGGATAAAGGTTGTAATAGACCCGCGATCTTAATTGTTTCAACTTTATTTTGTTGGAAAACCAAACTTTCCGCCACAAACTTTTGAATATCTGATTTAAGACCATCCCAAAAAAATTCCTTCTTAACACAGTGGTAAGTTTTTAGAAATCCTAAGTACCCCCCTACGGGAGAGGTGTGCAATTCCCTAAGAATCTTTTGTTTGAGTGGGGAATTCTTACATAGGTATAACCGATCTTTGTACCATAACGAATCATTTTTCCAACTAAATGTATCAGATGTACTAGGATCTTGTTGTAACTTTTGAATGAGTGCCCAAACTTCTTCGCCATTCTTCCATTCATCCCTTGCTTTGTTTATCCAATCTGGTTGGATAATAGAAATGGTGCAAAGAAATGCTTCCACATCCTCATCCTTTCTTGGGAGTGCATTTGCCACAACATTTTTCTTCCCTTTTTTGTAGATGATTTCAAAGTCATAACCCAACATCTTTGTGACCCATTTTTGCTGCTCTACTAAAGATAATCTTTGTTCTAAAAAGCATTTAAGACTATCATGATTTGTTTTTACCTTGAAGTGGCTTCTCATTAGGTAGGGTCGCCATTTCTTAAGTTCATGTAGTATTGCCAACATTTCCTTCTCATAAATAGCTTTGTGTAAATACTTTCCTTTGATTGGATGACTTTCGAAAGCAATGGGTCTTTCTTCTTGCATTGAAACAACAACAATTCCATTTCTAGAGGCATCACATTCCACAATAAAGGTTTTTGTGAAGTCCGGTGTAGCTAAGACCGGTTCTTGGCACATTGCCTCTTTAAGATGTTCAAAGGCCTTCGTTGCTTCTGGAGTCCATGAAAATGCATCTTTCTTCAATAATGTTGTTAGAGGTGCTGCTATTCTCCCATAATTCTTAACAAACTTGCGATAATACCCTGTCAACGCAAGAAATCCTCGTAGATGCTTTATGGATGTGGGGATTTTCCATTCCTTAATGGTTTTAATTTTTCTAGGGTCTACCTTAACACCTTCATGAGATACAATATGACCCAGATATTCCACCTCTTGTACTCCAAATAAAAATTTGGAGCTTTTTGCATATAATTGTTTCTCCTCCAGTAGTTTGAGCACCCTATCAACATCTTGAACATGATCCTTCCAAGACTTGATGTAGATTAGTATATCATCAAAAAATACTAACACAATTTTTCTATGGAAGGGTTTGAAAATGGAATTCATTAAACCTTGAAATGTAGAAGGTACATTGGTAAGGCCAAAAGGCATGACCCAAAATTCATAATGACCCTCATGAGTTTTAAATGTTGTTTTTGGAATGTCTCCAGTCTTCATTTTGATTTGATGATATCATGAACGAAGATCCAACTTGGTGAAGTAGATTTGTCCATGCAATTCATCCAATAATCCATTAATGACAGGAATGGGAAATTTATCTTTAATAGTGAGCTTGTTGAGCTCCCTATAATTTGGACACATGTGCCATGATCCATCCTTCTTGTGAACCAATACTACTGGAGCAGAGAAAGAACTTTGACTAGGTTGAATTATACTAGCCTCTAGCATTTCTGCAACCATATGTTCAATTTCACTCTTTTGGGCATAGGGATATCTGTAAGGCTTGATGTTTGGAGGAACATTTCCTGGAATCAAATGAATAGCATGATCATGATCACGAATAGGTGGGAGGCCTTTGGGAGTCTCAAATACCTTGGAATGATTGTCTAAGACTTTTTGGAGATATGGAGAAATAGATGATTTCGATGTGGGAACCTCTAGTGAACATAATTGTGCAATTATTCCTCGTTTTTCTTTCTTTAAAAGCTTTGTCATTCTGTTATAGTTGATTATCTTTCCCGGTTTCCTTACGATACCCCTTAATTCAAATTCCTTTCCTTCTGAAGAAAATTTCATGAAAAGTTCTTGAAAATTAAAAGCTATTATACCTAAGGATTGTAGCCATTGGACTCCTAGTAAAACATCAACACCGCCAATTGGAATGGAAAGCATTCAGCTATTCAATACATATTCTCCCATGGATGGCTTGATACTATGGCACTTTCTTGAGCAATTTTTTGTTCCTCCACTTGCAACCATCACTTGACACTTTGGTGCTGGATATAGGAAGCAATTCAATTCATTGGCTATCTTACAATGAATAAAATTATGGGTACTTCCTGAATCAATCAACATTATTTCATTTTTCTTCTCGTTATGCCCTTCTATCTTGATAGTTTGAGGAGTGGTAATTCCAGCCAATGTATTACAAGATATGGTAGGATTCATTTCTCCTTTCTCTAGGGTTTGTTCCTGGTGTATATCCTCTTCTTTTGACATTTCTTGTTCCTTTTCTTCCTCCTCTTCACAATCTATGTAAAATAATTTCTTCTCAGCACACTTATGACCTTTAGTATATTTTCTATCACAACTGTAACAAAGCCCTTTTTCTCATTTTCTTCCAATTTTTTTGGTGTCAACCTTGTAGGTTGTGGATGGCTAGGGGCAACAACACTTCCATCTTTATGATTGTGAGTGGTAGGCTTCCTTGTTGCCATAATTTTGTTTTCCATTTTTCTTGCCAACCTAAACACCTTCACCAATGAATCAGGTTCCCAAAGGTGAACCTCATGTTGGATGTTATCCTTTGAAGTCCCTATGAACACATAAATCCTATGCTCCTTTGGTATATCTTTTACCCTTATATTCAATTTTTGGAAGTCCTCAATGTGCTCCATCATTGAACCCTTTTGTTTGAGATTCATCAATTGGCTAAAAAAATTGTTGCTTTTTGTATCCTCATAATGTGCTATCATTTCATCCATAAAAATAGCCCAAGTGACAATTTGTTTATGAGAGCAAAGCCATCGATACCATACAAGCTAATTTGGTTCCAAATATAAAGTTGCAATGCGTACCTTTTGTGTGTTTTTGACATTATGGAGATCGAAAAATTGCTCCATGTGTAGTATCCGTGTTACAGGACCCTTGCCATCAAACTTCCTCATATCGATCTTTGGAACATGGTGTTCTTCGATCCAACATTAGAGTCTATAAAATCATGATTAACATTTATTTTATTCTCATCATGAGTTTCCTTTACTACCCTTTCACCATTAGTAAGAATTTCTTGTAGAAACTTTGTCAAGTCTATCTTCAAATCTTCCATCTTAACTTCCATCCTTTCCTTAAATCATCCATCTTATCTTCCATGCCATCCATCTTAGCTTCCACGTCATTCATCTTAGCTTTTACACCTTTCTTTAAACCATCCATCTTAGCTTCCATGCCATACATCTTAGCTTCTACGTCTTTCTTTAAACCATTCATCTTAGCTTCTGTTACTTTTTGTGTGAGTGAAATTTGTTGCACTTGGTCTCGTAATTTTGATATATCATGTTGCATTTCTTCCTCTTCTTCATGAGTCATGCTAGAGCTTTCAGGTTGCTTACTAGATGTTTCCATTTTCTTTCTTCGGGGAATCAATTACTGATAATAATTCTTCACTATTCCCTTTGAATTCCTTCAAACTAATTTTTCAAACCAAACTTATGCAAAAATTTAAAAAATCTACACACCTTTTTTCACTTTGTAGGAGCTCGATATTGAATGTGATGTATCTTTGTAATTTTGGATATCCAAGGTCTAAAATTACTTCCTACAGTAACAATCTGAGTACTCTTTCTAACCCTGGAAGTATGATCAATATTGGATTCTCCAATGAAGAGTTATGTCAAATCTCCCACGATGACCTGATTATAGACTAGCTCAGTATAGCGAGCTTGTACGAAGTTCCATGTGTCATTGTTTTGACCTTAGGATCTGAAACTAATACACATAAAACTACAGTCTGTCCCCTTTTTGTAACTTCTTACGAAATTTCAATATGATGCTAAAAAAAAAAGTTATGACGATTTTCCCTAGGTCACCTGTTTGAGATATAATTCGGGATCGTGTAAAAACCCTAACTTCCTTGGATCATATCTCCGAAAATATAGCAAGAAAAGATCTGAAATTTGGACCCGTGGTTGAGAGAGATGTTGGCTCAAATGAGTTTTTTTTTTCGCTTTTGAAACACCATAGAAAAAAAATTATATAGAAAATTCCACGATGACCTGTTTGGAGCAGCGAAACCCTAGAATCCTAGCTCTGATACCAAATGTTATGAAACCATCTCACAAAAAGATAGAAAAGATAGATCAATGACTTAGAAATCAGCCTCTTCGAGGTGGAAACCTCCTTTACATTACACAAATGAACAATTCTTTGATGATACAAATGAAAAAACGTCATTTCTATATATAGGAGTCTAAGGGGTCACAATATAACCAAAGCCGACCTAACAATAATAATATAAGGGCACAAAAATAACAATAGTGGGCTTCTATGGGACACAAAAATAACAGTATGGGGACAATAGGGGAATAACAATAATAATAAGGGATACAATGACAATAGTAATGGGGGAATCACTCGTATTATAGGGACCTAAAATCTTGCCTTATTTATGATGATTTGTCCATCTTCATTCATTTTTTTTTTTGAACACCCACTTAATTCCAATTATATTTTTATCCTTTGGATGAGGTACTAGCTCCCATGTCTCATTTTTCTCGATTTGAGACATTTCTTCTTCCATGGCTTCCACCCAATGAGGATACTTGCTTGCTTGAGAAAAAGTTTTTGGTTCTATCATAGATGGGAGAGAAACATCATTTCTCTTCGATGTACTTGTCATCCTTCTTCGGGTTTGTATTCCTTCATCTACATTGCCAATAATCTACTCTTCCAGGTGATTCTTTTGGAGGAATTTCACTTTTAAAGGAGTTTGAGATGATTCTTTTTGTTTTTGTTTTTCTTGATATTTTTCTTCCTTTTCAGGTTCTTCTTCACTTTCTTCAATAAAGGGGTCAGCTTCATGATCTTCAATTTTATTTTCTGGAAGCTCTTCATCAATCTTCACATCAATACTTTCCACTATTTTCCGTAGTTGATTATTGTAGCATTTTTAAGCTTTGCTTCTGGTAGAATACCCAAGAAATATTCCTTTGTCAACCCAAGAATCAAATTTTCCTGGTGAGTCATCATTGATCTTTATGAAGCATTTTCTTCCAAAAATTATGAAGTATTTTACTGAAGTAGGTCTTCCTTTTCATAATTCATAAGGAGTATTCTCATTATTTGGTCTTAGTTGAGTTCGATTCGATGTATAAACTACTATCTCGACTGCTTCCTTCCAAAATTTTCACTGCAAGTCAACTGCTAGTAACATAGTTCTGGCCATTCCTTGAACAGTTCGGTTTCTCCTTTAAACTACCCCATTTTGCTTAGGTGTTCTAGCAGCGGAGAGCTCTCTTTCGATTCCATGTTCTTTACATAATTCATCAAATTATTTTGATGTGAATTCTCCTCCTCTATCTGTTCTAAGACTTTTAATTTTGGAATCCTTTTCATTTTCTACAAGAGCTTTAAGATTCTTAAAACATTCAAATGCTTCAGATTTATATTTTATGAAATATAACCACATCATTCTAGTATAGTAATCAAAGAATAAGGAAAAATACCTTTCTCCTTTGAGTGCTGGAGTTCTGGTTGGCCCACATAAATCTGCATGAATGATTTCTAGAGGTTTTGATGTGGAGAAATCCTTAGTCTTGTGGCTGGTTTTAGTTTGCTTACCATGTTGACATGGGCCACATACAACTTGATCTGGTTTGGACATATTTGGAATGTCCCTTACTGCATTTATTTTTCTGATATTGATCAAGTTATCGAAATCTGTATGCCCCAGTCATTTATGCCATAGCTATCTTTCACCTGTTTGACTTAGATAACATTTATCTTCTTGAATTTTGTTCAGAATGTAGACTTTATCTGATGTTCTAGCTCATTTTTCCACAAGTTCTCCTGAGGAAGAGTTCCTTATTTCACAATTTTTAGTGCTGAAGACAACATTATGTCCTTGGTCATAAATTTGGCTAACACTCAAGAGATTGTTTTTGAGCCCATCTACCCACAAAGCATTTTGAGCCTTTCCTTTTCCATTAATAAGGGTAACAGTTCCTTTTCCAACAATTTTGGCAGACCCACTCCCAAAGGATACATTTCCTTCCTTTTTGTTTAATGAGATAAACTTCCTTTTTTCACCTGTCATATGTCTGGAGCACTCGCTATCCACAAACCAAATATTTTCCTCACTTTGAGCACATAAAGCTAGATCACATTTATAGATATTGGGACTTTCATCTTTTGCTTCTCTACTTTTGAGGGGGCAATTTTATTCGCTATGTCCATTATCATTACACAATGAGCAAATTGGATCAAATTTGGCCAAAGGATCAAACGAGTTGAAAGTCTTGATTTTTCTTTGCCCTTTGAGACTACATGGTTTGTTTGTCTGATTCTTCAATCTTGGTGCTTCATTCTTACGAGCCATGCAATGTTTAGCTTGATGACCAAATTTTTTACAATAATAACACTGTCCAAGAAAGATAGTTTAGTACCTGTTATAATGGCCATGATTTGAATAAACCTTCTTTCTGGGAGTTTCTATTTCTTCATTCTTTGGATTTGAGTTGGGCCTTTGATGAGATGATTTTTCTTCTTTTGGATTTCTGCAAAGTATGTCGGCATAGATTCTTGTATTATCCTTGGCACTTGATGAAAAACCGATCCCAGACTTGTCACTTTGAGATTTCTTAGTGTTGAGAATGATCAAGTGTTTGATAACTTTGCCAAATTATTTTGATTTCTTCCATTTCCTTTTTGAGAGATACTATTTCACCTTCATGTCTTTCACATATAATGTCCTCCCTTTTTTTCGCTTCCTCTTTGTCCGTTTTAAGAGAGATAACCTTCTTTCTTTACTCCCCATTTTCTTCAATGGTACTCATCAGTGATTCATTTGTATCTTCTTCGTTTTCCTGTCTTGGTTCATCATCTTCAGTGAAAGCCATAAACAGTACTTCCTTTCTTCTAGCATAGTCATTCTCTTCATCTTATTCATCATTAATTTCTTTTTTATGGAATATATCTTTGGATGATTTCTTTTCGATGACCACATATTCATCCTCATCAGATTCATCTTGTTTAGGGAGGAAATTCTTCTTCGTAAATCCTTTCTTTTTGTATATCCTTCCTTCCTCATTATCACCGTCATGCTTATGAGGACATTTTGTAATGTAATGACCTATTATTCCACAGTTGAAACAAATAAGAGGATGCTTACCTTTTAGCTTGGATCCTTTCTTTAGTCTTTGTACAAATTGTGCCAATTCGGATTCAACATCGGAAGCATCACTGCTGGTATTCCATCCTTTTCCCTTTTTTGATTTTGAGGCCTTGAATGCTTCATTTTTGGAACTTGGGATTCCTTTTCTCATCTCATGAGTAGTGAGGATTCCATGAATTTCATCAATTTTGAGAGTGTCTAGTTCCTTCATTTCTTATATAACACTTATTTTGGAGTGAAATCTGTCTGGGAGAGATCTTAAGACCTTGTGAACAACAATGCTTTCTTCAATATTTTCTGCCAATCCTTTAAGGGAGTTGACTACTTCAGCTACTCGGAGGAATTATGATGCGATATCTTCTTCATCATTCATTTTTAGACTTTTTAACTGCCTCCTATGAGTTTGAAGCTTTGCCTTATTAACCTCGGAGTCCCCATCATATAAGGTAACAAGTTTATCCCATACTTCTTTGTCCAAGTCACAATTCAAGACTTTCGCAAACTTAGAATCAGTGATTCCACTGGTAATGGAATTTAGAGCTTTGGCATTGGCAATGTATGCTTTCCTTTCCTCTTGATCAATAGAAAGAATGGGAGGGGCATTGTACCCATTCAGAATAACTTTCCAAACTTTAGGTCCAAGGGACATTAAGTAGTAAGACATTCTCTTTTTACAAAAACCAAAATTACTACCATCGAACAAGGGAAGCCTTCCTGCTGTCATTTCATGATTCTTCATTGTAACTAAGAATCCTTCTTCTAGCTGTTAGGCTGATTCTGAATAAGATGGCTCTGATACCAATTGTTGGAAATAAAGAGAGGGGGGTGAATCAATATTTCTTTTTCAATTTTTATTATTACCAATTTAAATTCTTTACAATTTTAATCAAAGAAATGTTTTTATTAAATATAGAAAAAGATTGAATATAATATCTGATGAGTTTTTCCAAGCACCAACTTGGACTTTGATGAGGCTCCAACCTCTAGGGCTTCGACCCTATCTTACAAAGGCACCAACCTTGAATTTAGGAGCACCAACTCCAAGGACCCTAATCCCTCCAATTCTGAGGCACCAACTCCAAGGGCTTCAACCCTATAGATTTACTCTGTCAAGAAATGTTTGATTATATTATACTGCTTCCAAGAAATTCTTTACAAAACCCTGTCCTTGTAGTCTTTGCAACAGGTCGTTGTCTGTGCTATGGATTCACGTCGGGTCTAATCCTTCCAAGATGAATCAGGTCAAGGGACTGTCCTCCCGCTCTGTCTTTAGTTTCCTTCTTCGCTCGGCCTTCGGCTTCTGCTACACCTTCTATGTCTTATCGACCTTCGGCTTCCTCTGTCTTTTCAAGTTCATGAGTTTTGAACTCTTTTTTAATTCTTCTCTGTGCCTGATCCCCAATCAATGCCTTTAGTGAGACATTTAACTTGTATTTATATGGGTTGCACCAATGACTGGAGAGACACATTTGTTATAGACATTTTTGTGCCTTACAGCATTGAGCATGAAATGTCCATAATCCAAGGGATCCAAAGTCCCTAAAAGAGTTGTTCCTGCCCCTAAAGGAACAAGGTCAACCAATGACAGCTTCTCCCAGAAGTTCTCCACCAAAAACCACTCAGAAACAATCAATTCAGGATCAATTCAGAAGCTCTTCTAGCTGCCTGCGTTGCAATGCACCCAAGTACACTAGCTAGGTGCGTTGTAACGCACCTAAAAGCACTACTAGGGTGCGCTGAGCGAGAAATGCCAAATGGCAATGTCATTCCGCAAGGTGTACAGACACTGGAAGCTTCCAGAATCTTCCTCAATGACACTTGCCTCAATGAATTCGACTAGTGATGAGTAAGAGGCTCTCAACCTCCAAGTGGAAGCAAGAACTGACAGAGAGAAGCCACAAGTCAAAACATAAGCTGACTCATCCTCTCTACTTACATCTATATATGGATCTCTCACCCAGAGGTCCAGGAGGCTGGAATTTTGTACTTTGCAGAGAATTGCTGTTGGTTTGAGATTGAGATTAGTACATTGGGTGATTTATGCTTTGTTGGAGGAGAGGAAGGGATTCCTTTGCTGGGAGGTAGATGCTGGATCGGGACTCACTTGGTTGTATCTCCTCTTGGACTTTCTTATCATATCAATAAAACTATTTGAGTTTCTCCTATGTGCTTGTATATCAATGATGCTTTGTTATATTTGCACATTTAGTTTATATCTGATCCTAAACTAGTTATGAATGTAAATCTATGTCTTTTGTGTAGTTTTCCTCTCTTGTGATCTTGCAGGAACTTGGTGTAAGCTGGACCAGTGAAGGAGCAAGCAGCGGGAAGCGAACAAAGGAGAGAGCGATTGGATCGACAAACTAGTGGAAGACACCGGTTAGTTACATCCTTCTTCTCCATTTACATTTCATAAAGAAGAATACGAAGATAGTTTTCCTTGTTTGTTGCTAAGGCACTATCACACCTTAGAGTGGGATAGGGGCATTCCGAATTGGATACTTTTCCCAACAACAAATTGGCGACTCCACTGGGGATCGTATCTTGTTAGTTTATTTGTGTTTCTATTGTTGTTCTTCTCATAAACTCAGGAGTGCCGAATCGAACTGCATTTGCCATTTTCAAATGCAAAGTAGAGATCTGCTACTCTAGTCCATTCGCTGGGCCTGTTTATGATCTGAAAAGCTGATCCACAAATGTTCTAACAACCCTTTGTGATAGATCTTAGTCCTCCTTTAAATCATCCCTCTAATTGTACCTAATTGATAGCTTTTATCCGGCCAAAAACCGTAGATTAAACTGCAAACCGTGACCCAGAACCCAGAAACAACTCTCGTTTCTGCTTCAGCGCAGACTCTGTGAAGAGGTTCTGCATTTCAACGCAGGTCCCGTGAAGGCTACCTACGCTGAAGTTCAGTTTCTCTGTGCTGGGGGTGCGCTGATCAGCCTTTGCCTTGTGCAGCTGTGGTTCCCTGCTTCCTTTTGCTCAGTTTTATCTATGTTTTTTGCAGCCTGTTATCAGTGTGTGTACCTATCTGAAACCCCTTTTCTTTGCCTCAATTCCGCCTCAGTTGTATAAAGAAACTGTATTTGTTCTTTGTGTATTTGTTACATCATTTGCAGTTTCCCATCACAAAAGTAAACTAGTCATACTGTCGCCCTTAGATCTAGACCTGTCGTAAGTGTCGTTTTGATCTTAGGAGTGAGTTTGTTTGCTGTTCACAGTTGATTACGCTTTTACTTTTGTATTTTGGTTTGAATTTATGAATTTCTAGTGTCGAAACAAGTATTTACTTCAAAATCATAAAGTGTCGTAATCGTCTTTTTTGATTTCGAAAGAAGCTTGTTTGTGTTTTTCACTTGAAATCGAATTCAAATTTGTACAACAGCTTTCTTTTTAGGCATCAATATTAAGAAAGTGAAAACAAATACATGCATATGTGCATTTGCATTTTGATAGTTTGTATGTGTTGATTTAGGAAAAGTGCATTTACAGTGTGCTCTATGCTCTTTGAGAAAAGATTGTGTCTTTCTTTTCCCCTTGTAGCTAGGATTTTCATTGTTGAAAAGATATAAAAGCTTGCTTATCATCTTTAGACTGCATTTAGGAATTGTATCATACATCTCGTGGCGATCCAGAAAGGCAAACTTCTAAGAAAGATCAACCTAAAATAAATTGAATGAACTTAACAACGCTTTGTAACTTAACGCACAACATAGAGGTCTAGGCTAGAGACGTGTTCCGGCGTCGTAAAACCTAGTCACTGGTCGCCTCACTGATGGTTGGGTGATTCCTCCTGAGAGACGATAAGTGCCAGTACGGATTGTGCTCCCATGTACCGTTGAGTATATATTGGGAGATCCCTATAGGCATAAAACCTTTATCCATAGGAAGCCATGTCGGCCGCCCTACTGATCGCATTGCACTGAACATAGCATTCGGGAAGATTGACCGCCCGTACCCTAAAAAGTATTCTGCGGTTTTGCGATCGGTTTGGCACACCCTCTACCTAGATCTCCAGAGCAGTCCCTTTCGTTCCTTTTCAGACTCCTTAACGGAAAAGGTCCATCTGAGCACTTGTCACTTCAGGCTCATTAAAAATCGA
The DNA here is from genome assembly GCA_031772625.1 of Pinus tabuliformis. Classification (NCBI taxonomy): domain Eukaryota; kingdom Viridiplantae; phylum Streptophyta; class Pinopsida; order Pinales; family Pinaceae; genus Pinus; species Pinus tabuliformis. The sequence continues at coordinate 825,971,011 of CM062817.1, forward strand.
AGGAGACTAGAGTCATCTTTTGCTTTTTCTCGACTCTTTAAAATTGAAAAAGCAAGTTGTGTCAAAGCGTCTAAAATTCATTTTAAACGGAATAATCATCACCTTTACCTTGTTGGTCTTCGAATTTAGTCTCCCTTCATCGCAAGTTCTTGTAGAATCGCTAGGAAATCTTTTGGATAGACTAGATATGTCTGAACAACCGTCGACATCCAGGAATGTGTCATCCGACGCAGCAGCGGCAGAGCCTCCTACTGCTACTCCAACGATGTTCGCCGGCATACCATCTGTCCCGGCAAGTTGTCAACAACAAGCTGGAGTCCAATCAGGAACTGTTTCGACGACATGGTTAGTTCCTATTTCTTCATCCGGATTATCATCTGGTATTTCTTATGTTGAAACTCAACAAATTGATCCAATGTATCTTCAAAGGCCAATCTACCCTTTAAGTACTAGATTTCCACCATATGGAGGGCAGTATACCTTTTCATTGTTCCCTCCAGGAGAACAACCATATGGGAGTTTACAACAAAGTTCAGGTCAAACTGGAATTACATCCAGTGGTTGGGTACCAATACCGCCTCAGCGACCAAGGGTTGTATATTCAATTCAACCAGTCCAACCTGTGTTGAATATTCCCACTATACCTGCTATGGTGACTGCGTCGCAAGTACAAGCGCTACCTGTTGTATGTCAACCCCAAGTTTCTCAGGTTGTAATACAACAACCTCTTGTCTCAATGACTCAATCACAACCTCAGGGTAGTGCCTCCTTATCTGGAGCGACTCAGGCTCAAACAAGTACTATGACTCCTCATCTTGGTCAATCATCCAGTATTGGACAACAGCAAATGGTCCAACAACCAGGGCTGGTTCAATCTCAACAACCACAATTCCAGCAATCATATCAAGGACCTGAGCAACAAGTCTTTGTAAGTAATGGGCAACCGTATTCCCAAAGCGGTTATCAACAACCATTTTACAATGGTCATGCCCATCAACCTTGTCAAAGTTGCCAGCATCAAATACATTATGCTGGTATGCAAAGACCCATTGCTCAGGCGATTCCATCTTATCCTGGGTATGCTTCGCCTAACCTGAATCAACAGTTGCCCTTTGTAGCAACTCTAGAATTACCAGATCTAAACCGGCTAACGAATGATCCAATTGCTTATGCCGCTTGGTGGCCAGCGATTCCACATAAACTTCCATCAGATATTCCTAAATTTAATGAAAATCCAGATGAAGATTCGTCGAATCATGTGATGACCTTTCATCTGTGGTGTTCATCAAACACCCTAAACGATGATTCGATTAGGCTTCGCCTTTTTCAGAGGACGTTAACTGGTCCGGCAGCAAAATGGTATATCGAATTGCCTAGAGCTTCGTTCGACAACTTCAGTACCTTAGCCACAACCTTTTTAACCCATTTTCAATTACCGATAAGGTATGAAATGGGAACGGAACTCCTTACCAACTTCAAACAGACAACGGCCACTCATATATCTGATCATATACATGAGTGGCGACGTCGTCGTAGGATGGTAAAAACGTATGTCCCCGATCAGCTATTAGCTGAATGGTTTATCAAGTCATTACTTCCTACCATCATGGAAGATGTGGCAAAGGGGGGAGTTGTAACGGAAGAGCAAGTTATCGCTCGTGTGCAATATCTGGACTTGGTCTATACTCAGTCTGGCACGCTCTACGACAAAATACCTGACGCCCCTAGACCGGAATTCTCAATTCCTCCTCCTCCTAAATCAAACAATGACTCTCACGCCGGCGATGGCGTGATTGGCACGACAAACACGAAATCGACAAAGGCTACATCCAAGAAGGCACGTAAGATTTCAGATCAAAATGCAAAAGACGAAATTCTTGCCTCGGAAGTAAATGTCGTGTCGACCGACAAGGGCAAACAACTGAAGCAACCAGGGGGCAAGAAGAAAAAGAAAGGGAGAAAAAGGAAACCCCCTGCGGGGTGTCATATATGTGATGAGGATCATTGGACGAGAGATTGTCCACATATAGCTCAAGTTAAGAAACTCTTTAAGAGTTCAAAACCCTCAGCAGTATTGACTGATCCGTTTCCAAACCCGGGAACCAAACTGGTTGCTAATCAAAATGCTTCCCGATCCCAAGTGCTTATGTTGTCTATCTCAAAGCAGCAAAATGATGCTTTGACAAGGAATAAAGATTACGGGAATCCACAGCTGTCGAATAACAAGGCTAATGAACAACCTAGTAGTTCGACGACAACTTTGACTGAAGTTGTGCCACCCATCATTCCTGAAAAAATGATAAAGTCGCCAAAGGGAGTAGTACACAAATCGACATTTAATCCTCGTGCAAAAATAGCACAGAATTATAATATAATAGAGGACCTGGCCCAATCGTCGTCTGCTATGTCGACACTTGAGGTACCGCAAAATTGCCCCTCCCAAGAGCAAGCTTTATTATCAGCAATAGGTGGGATTGGCCCAATGGATTCCAATCTTGTGGCCTTTGATCATAAAGGATATGACCCTCAGTTACCAGCTCAACTAGATTTCCTTATTCAAGTGAAAGCCCTCAACAAAACTGTTCATCGAACAATTATTGATGAGGGGGCATCTACGTGTATTATGTCGATGAGTTGCTAGAAAAATTTAGGCTCACCACCCTTGTCGAGATCGTCAACGACGTTAAAAGTATTTGATGGACGATCATACACTCCATACGGAATTTTAAGTAACTTGCAAGTTCAACTAGGGGGCAAAACAATAGGAATTGATGTTGAAGTAATTGATGGAAACCTCGATTACAACATCCTACTGGGAAGGCCCTGGATATATGCCATGGCTGCAGTTGTGTCAACCTACTTCAAGAAGATTGCATTTCCCTTTCAAGGAGGAATTACAGTCATCGACCAACAAACTTTCCTCCCTGACAGTTCACAAGTTACGGGAAGCATTCCAATGATCCATGGAAGCAATCATTCGCTTCAAAATATTGGAGTAGGTCTCCTAAAAGACCCTGCCTTAATGGGTACTTTTGCCCTACCGCCTCCAAGTAATCTGGCGGAAATGGCCACAGTGGAAACCTACAATATGAAATCTTCTATATCTAATGGATTCCAAAGATTCCTGAACATTTTGTCAGCATGGATCATCGCCATTTTAGAAATATTGTAGCAATCAATTTTCTTGGCCTGGGGGGCAACCCCAAATCAACGCTCATCAAGCGTTTGGATAGATAGGTCTAAAGAATATGGTACCCCTTCAGATCCTTGGTCGCAAGTGCATGTCACCACAAAGGAATTGTCCAATCAATGGTAATTGACGGGGCACCATGGAATGATTCCCACCATCGTTCCCTTCTCCCATATTGTGGAGAAGACACTCAAGATGACCTTTATCATCCTTCAGTTTTTGATTTTCTATCAAATACTGTAAATACGGTGGATGCCGAGGACGGTTCTTATCTCGTGTCAACCTCGTTAAAAAATGAAACAAGGAGTCATGAGGATAGTTCTTTTATTGTGTCAACCTCATTAAAAAATGAAACAAATCCCCTTTTCAAATCTCAAAGGTAAACCTTCATTCCAACCACCGAGTTGAATGCAATGAAGCTTGGGGGGCATGCACCTCGATTTGCGTTATTATGCTGGGGGCATGCAAACTTATCATCGAGCAGTTTTAACACATAGTTCATGCTCTTTAAAAAATAAACATAAGACTGAGCAAGTGTTTCAATCCGCGTTTAAGCTCGTTAAAAAATGAACTATCCTCCGGTAAATAACCACCGTGAATGTAACATTATCAGCCATTAAAGCCTTGGTCGTGTTTGCACCGTCACCTCCACTTTTCCATTGGCCGATCATTCACCTCCATATTGATCGTTTACCCATTTTAAGGAACAGCTGCGAAGAGTGATTTCACTAGCCATCCTTGTGACACTGCCGTGATTGGAAAATTCCAACCCTTACCTGGAATCAGCTGCTACCCGTTTATCACTCGTTCCTCAAAAGACGAGTCTTCTTTAAGCTCTTTTCATCTGACTCGTAAAATATGAAAATATTGCCGAGTTTTGGCCTTCCAGCTCGTTAAAGCGACCGGAAGTGCTATCCCTCCTCTAGATTTTAATCTTTTTGGACCTGAGGGATTATTGCACAAAAAGATCGAGCGCTTGATTTGTTCGGCTCGTTAAAACTATCGAAAATTCATCCCTTCTATATTATTTTATACTTTTTCGGACTTAAGGGATTAGATGACGAAAAATGAATTCTGGAGTTATCTTTACGTACCTTTTCAGACTCTCTAAAAATGAAAAGGGCCAAGTTATCTTTGTCGTTAAAATCGTTAAAAACATTAATAGCGACAAACTTGTCTTTAGACGAGAACGAGTTTCACTATCGCTAGGCTCGTTAAAACATAGCAATGGGTTTGCCCGAAGGGCAAATTATAGAACAAGCATATGTTATCCTCCTCAAGCTTGACAAAAATAAAGAGGTACTAGTCAGAAATGACTGGGGAAAAATTGGGAAGAAACTCAAAGAACCTTTATTGGTAGCAAGTCGCTCTTGAACATGACACTTCCACTCCGTGCCTAAGTCGGGTTGGGTTGTTTCATTCACCGGTCACATCACCATGGTCTCGCCATACCATCCACCTTTGGGGTAAATTCTCCCAATCCATCATATAAGTGTCGCCGATATGTTCAAGAGAAGTCATCCAGAGAAGTCAACCGTGTCCCATCCACTACCATACATTATACTTCATTCTTTCATGACCGCCACCCTAAACCATATATCATCAGATCGTTTTCACCTCCATAAAAATCGTTTGCTCAGTTCCGTGTCACCGATGTGGGATACATTAAGTCCCTCCTTTGACGGATCGCTTCTTGTCGACATCAGCTCATTATCCAAGAAGTTGATCTAGGAACACCCCCTTCAGTACTTTGAAGCTTGCATGCCTCAATGGCAAGTTTCTCACTTCCGGCGACAGGTATACATCAATGACCTTCGACCGAAAGATTTTGCGTGGTGTTCGACGCCAAGTCCTTTATTCACACCACGTGAATTGTACTACAGTACCTTGAGGGTCATTATCATTATCGGTGATTCCTCTCACGCTTGTTAACAATTTACATCATTGACTGGTAATCAAGCGATGTCTTTCCATGTTCGACTTCAGAACATTTCTCACATGGATTGACTTGTACTTAGAGTGAAGATCAGACGAGATTGAAGACCCCGGATCTAGTTTCATCCATCCGGGCTGCGATATATATTCAGGAAAAATAAAGACATTGACATGTACAACATTGCAGCACAGATAATCATCCTACCAAAAGGATGATGATTTCATCAAAATCATCAGTCTACCATCAGACAATTGTCTGTTCTATGTACAGAAAAATGAATTTATAAAGCTGAGCATGGGAATGCCCGCCTCAGCTAGATCATGAAAACAGTATGAAAAATAATGTATTGTATTGTATTTTATTACAGGTCTCCTCCCAACATTGGAAGAACTTCGGATCCTCCTAATAAAGCATTTCACCCGATAAACGGCCTCATACTTTAGGGGGCAACTGTTATAGACATTTTTGTGCCTTACAGCATTGAGCATGAAATGTCCATAATCCAAGGGATCCAAAGTCCCTAAAAGAGTTGTTCCTGCCCCTAAAGGAACAAGGTCAACCCATGACAGCTTCTCCCAGAAGTTCTCCACCAAAAACCACTCAGAAACAATCAATTCAGGATCAATTCAGAAGCTCTTCTAGCTGCCTGCGTTGCAATGCACCCCAGTACACTAGCTAGGTGCATTGCAACGTACCTAAAAGCACTACCAGGGTGCACTGAGCGAGAAATGCCAAATGGAAATGTCATTCCGCAAGGTGTACAGACACTGGAAACTTCCAGAATCTTCCTCAATGACACTTGCCTCAATGAATTCGACTAGTGATGAGTAAGAGTCTCTCAACCTCCAAGTGGAAGCAAGAACTGACAGAGAGAAGCCACAAGTCAAAACATAAGCTGACTCATCCTCTCTGCTTACATCTATATATGGATCTCTCACCCAGAGGTCCAGGAGGCTGGAATTTTGTACTTTGCAGAGAATTGTTGTTGGTTTGAGATTGAGATTAGTACATTGGGTGATTTATGCTTTGTTGGAGGAGAGGAAGGGATTCCTTTGCTGGGAGGTAGATGCTGGATCGGGACTCACTTGGTTGTATCTCCTCTTGGACTTTCTTATCATATCAATAAAACTATTTGAGTTTCTCCTATGTGCTTGTATATCAATGATGCTTTGTTATATTTGCACATTTAGTTTATATCTGATCCTAAACTAGTTATGAATGTAAATCTATGTATTTTGTGTAGTTTTCCTCTCTTGTGATCTTGCAGGAACTTGGTGTAAGCTGGACCAGTGAAGGAGTAAGCAGCGGGAAGCGAACAAAGGAGAGAGCGATTGGATCGACAAACTAGCGGAAGACACCGGTTAGTTACATCCTTCTTCTCCATTTACATTTCATAAAGAAGAATACGAAGATAGTTTTCCTTGTTTGTTGCTAAGGCACTATCACACCTTAGAGTGGGATAGGGGCATTCCGAATTGGATACTTTTCCCAACAACAACATTGATTGGAAGGAGGCCGAATTGTTTATTTACAAAGAGACCAGAGAGGCTATAACCATATTATAATAGAAGTCTGGTGGGTCCCATATGCCACGACACTGCTAATCGCAATCGCAAATTTTCATAGGCCTCTTACTACGCAATATATCGGAGAGGCCCTTTTAAATATTCACGAAGCCCACATGGATGTCCCACATGCCACGTTATTAATCGCAATCGCAGTTATCCGAAATTCCGCAATCGAAACTCTTAACATCACCGATGTAACATGGTCAATATTCATACTACCGATGAAACAAACACGATATAATATTAAACAACAGTTAATAAATATGTCGGGTCCACAACTTCATCGCAATCGGTGATCCATCAGGTCTATCACAACCAGTGGTTTGAGGTCCACGCCCTTATCACAATCAGGGTTTTATGCGATGAAAACCCTTTAAGACTTGTGAAATGAAACTTTCGATGCAACGGATGCGATATTCCTTTAAAGTTTGTTCTATTGGAACGGTTGTGTCTGCAACTCAAATTGGAATCACAGGTTTTGTGTGGTGGCATATAATAAAGTTGACGATAAAGCGCCGATATAAGCCATCGATGTGTTTGTAGTCTTTACTATTAACTCCTTCATTATGGCTTCTCTTCCGATAGCTCTACTCCTTCGACGTAATGTTCCTCTTTAAACTTTCGATAGCACTTACCCTTGGGCATATGCTATAACCTGCGTTGTCTTGGCTTGTCGCTTCTGTGGCTTCTCTTTACTCCTATGACTTCTGATAAATTGCTTTGATGGCTCTATTACTTTTAGTCTGTCTGTATATATGTATTTAATCCACTTGGGTCTTCCAAATCCTGTTGCTTCATGGATCTGCTCTACTTGGCTTCATATCATTATTTATTATTGATAATATTGCCATATTGACATTAATGAAAATCTAGATCAACACCTTCATGATGCATTATTATGCTACCTGGTCCACTTTTGTGTTCCTTCAAGAGAGTGTGCCAAGTTAATTTAGGAAGCGCACTATAGTTGGATTGTAGGACATTTTGGTGTGGAGAAAATTGTGGTTGTACTCCAGAAGTAGCTTTATTGGCCAAAACTCTGACCGGATGTTGGAAAATATATCAAATCCTACACTGCCTGTGTCATCGCCAAGCCAACCATCAAGAAGTAATGCTATAGACTCCTCTGCCTACTCCCATCCAACCCTTGGAATCCATCTCCATGGACTATCTGTCTTGCCTCCCTTCTACCAAGCATGGTAATGGCTATGTATTTGTGGTCATGGACAGATTTTCTAAAATGGCTATATTAGCAGCCTGCAAGAAGAGTATCATAGGATATTGCCAAACTATTTTTTGAACAAGTGTGTGTAAATTTTGGGTGTAACAACCATCGTGAAAATTCTATGTAATAAAAGTTAAAAACAATAACCACGGTTGATGGGACGCTTATTCCAAGCTGAATTATGGGCAAGACATCCTAGGGGGTATTAATTTGATGGTTTATGGCTAAGGATATTGGCAAAGGCAATGGCTAAGGATTTGGAAAGGAAAAATTTCATTTTTGGCACAATTATTTATGAAAATAATGGAAATTAGGAGAAAAGGGAGGTGAAAGGTCACAGGTTCCATGTGAGGAGGAAAATGAAGAAAATAGAGGCCTCACTCATAAAATGTCTTTTGAGGATAAGTTGGTAACCTTTTTTTCAGTTGATTTTCGAAGCTCTCTCATTATTCTCTCTCTCTCACATACTCTTGGACACTAGAGTTTCTTGGAGCAATTTTGGCATTGGAGCAAGAAAGGCAAAGAAGGCAAGAGGAAGCAAAGATCAAGTAGGGAAAGGCGGGATCAAGCAACTACAACATGCTTCATTGTAGGCATCGACTTGCATGTGTATTTTCCTTGCTAGATCTGATATTCATGGAATTGCATGTGGTTCTTTTGTATCATGGCATGGGTTTTTCCAGGTGTAACAATGTTTTCAACCTAGCCTTTCCGTTTCTGGATAACCATGGTGTGATGGGGTTCTCATGTCTTGGTTGAGATGGATTGCAGGATGGATTCGAAGCTGAGTGGGGTGGATCTCCGAATGATAGAGAACATGGCCTAGTGGTCCCTGAACCATACTGTGGATCATGATAAAGCCATTGTCCTAGTGACCCCTGATCCAGACTGTGGGTTGCGGTAAAGCCAAGATTGTGTTGCCTCGGTGGGCCTAGGAATCCTTTCCAGTGAATGGCAAGATATATGGTAAATCCAAGAGGTGATTTTCTCTCCATTGGGCCTAGTAATCCCGGGTTTGGGATATGCAGTAAATACTAGAGAGTGGGTCTCAGTTTAGGGCCTAGTGATTCGGGTTTGGATTGTAGTAAAGCCTGAGAGACTGGGAGACAGGAAAATTCCTCACGGTATAGGTGGAGAAATTCGGTGGCATCCATGGTTGTTTGGCCTAGTGATCGGGTGGAGATCATGGTAAAGCCTGTTATGATGTGTTCATTGTGTTGGCCTAGTGATCCGAGATGGATTATGGGAAAGCTTGGTTTCTGTTGATGAGGGTGAGGTGGTTTAGCCTCGGTATGCCATGGTTGGTTATTTTGGTTTGAGTCCCACATTCATGCTTGGAATATGGCACGGGGATGAATGGCTGAAGAGAGATTTGGCTTAGCCATTCTATGGTAATTCCACTCTCCGGTTGGTTCATTGCATTCATTAATGAGAAATTCAGTTCCTTGATTTCCATGTGCAAATGTATTGATGTATATGTGGATTTTGATGGCTGATATGTTTATGGTAATTTTGTTCCTATTATGTTGATTATATATATATATATATATATATATATATATGTTATGACAACATCTATGTATGACTCTCAACATGTTTTTGCCTTTATATGAATGAATAATGTGTATATGACCTAATAGAGGATAATACAACAAATGGCATGAGGGAATAATGCTTCATAGCGATTCTCATATAGGTATGAGATCCCTATACTTAATTCTATTGTTTACACCTGTAGGTTACATGTTGATGATATGTTTGACGAAATGCCTGGCATGGCTAGTAGGAGTCTGGTTATGGTCTTGTTCATCTTATTGATTTTGCATCATTGTTTCCTTGTATTTTTAATGATTTCAAGCTATCACTCCATTCTAGGCAGTGGCCTCGGTTCTGGGCCTAAAAAAGTGGCTTAAATCCTGAGGTCACTGGCACATAACTGGAAATTTTGTTCTTTGGTTGTTGGTAGGCAAGCCTATGAGAGTGAATTTAGATTGTTGGTCACTCCCTTGCCCATATCATGAGAGCGACTATGGCCTAAGAGATCCATAACAACAATGGGACCCAGGGACAGGCCGTTTGAGTGGACGACTTGTCTCCTGAGGGTTTTGTTGATGGTGTTGGATGATTGTGTGTGATGTTCCACCAATTCCCCTTCCTTAAGGTAACATAATGGGTCAAATATGATCATAGTAGCCTATTGTCTCATGTTTACCTAGTTGGCATGGTTACTTGGGTGGATGTGGGAGGATGGTGTTACAGAGTGGTATCAGAGCATGGTTCAACCCTCAGACTAGATGGGTGGTGTGTGTTGGTCATGCATGCATGTTAGTTTCATGTGTGTCTCTTACACTTGAATTTCATGTGCTTGTTGCATTTTCTTGATGATTGATTATGGTTGTAGTAATGTTATTTTTTTAACAAGGTCAGGTAGTTTATATATTATGAAAAGCTTTGATGGAGCAAGCTCCTATTACAAAAGACTGTATCATGAAAAACCTCGAAGCCATGAGATAGGAATGCAGTCTCTTCTCCTAGGCTTGTGTTCAAGACTTCATGAGTTTTTATGTGTATTCTAGTGTACTGCCTAACGAACTGACCTACTAGAAAGAGAAATTTACAAGTCATGAGCTCTCTGACAGTTTTTCAAGGCTTAAAGACTGAATGCTCCTGATTTGACTGGTTCTTCTTGTCATAATTGTCCGAGTTCTCTCCTTCGTTGCTCGAAGAGTTCTCTCCTTCATTGGGTTGGATACCATGTGATTTGTATGCTTGTTCTTCCTTTGTCTCTGCTTTCTGCTCCGAATTTCGCTGTGTATCTTTGATTTTGTGTTGCCTGAGATGCTTCTTCTTTTGTTGCTGATGTCCACTTTCCTTTTGGCATAAATGGGATCCGTTGGATGTGTCAATGGATGAGGTTGTCAGAAGATTAGTGGCCAAGATTAATTCGCAAAGATTGGGATTAGAGGATGTGTGGTGGGGATTAACCAGAGGCGCTGATGGAAGAGGAGACTGGAGGAGCCGTCTCAACCGTCGATGGATGAGATCGACGGTCATCGGGCGCGAACAAGTCTGCAAGTTAACCGAGCAGAAGGGCGGGATTAAACGCGGAGGTGGTATATCGGGTAGGTTATAAACCATAAGTGGTAAAAGGGAGGGGTCGCTCGATTCCATTGACCGGGTGACACGTAGCATCAAAGGAGAGAGAGAAAACCGCTTTTCGGGCAGGTAATCTCCGTGCTTGTTTACCGCCCGAAATCGGTGAGAGCCATCTGATCCTATGTGTACAGATCAACGGTGTGGGTGGTTCGCGCAGATTTGGATGGTCAGGCTAATCAAAGACCGTCGGATCGAGCACCCGATCAACGATCCTGATTTGATCGGAGATCGGAGAAAGGGGGTGTAGCGCTGCGGAAAAGGTTTTGGAGTGCGGGCCTGACGATATTAATAGATGCAAATGAATGATTTTTTGAAGTCCGGATAAGGCGCACGGATGGGTTTTTCCCTTGGAAACCGAAAAAGCAGAAGTCCCTGCAAACGAAAAATTTGAAGGGTGGCCAACGTCTGGATATGTCAGTCTGGAAGGAGGGCTGATATAATGAGAGGGGTAGATGGAGGGCATGGGTGCTTAGAAGGAATTTGCGCTCACTGAGAGGGGGGAGAGAAGGGAGAAAAGAGGTACGAAGTGAGCAAGCTGGGTAAATAGAAGGGTGGGGGCTTAAGATGAAGTCTGCACGCTGTGTAGAGGAAACACTGCTGGCTATTAGATAGGACAGGGAGGATCTTGGAAACCAAAGAATCACTATAATAACATGAAAAATGGGGATTTCCTCGCTGAGATTGCTGTTGCAATTTTTGTGAATGTACCCTCTGTTCTTATAGTGCTTTATCTCAGCCCGAAACCTGCCTTCGATGAGATAGATTGCAAAGTAGTTCTTGTGACTTGGATCAGTGTCTTCATTCCTGCTGTTGCTTGTACGAGAGCCTGGAGTTTCATGCTTTTTCCTTTGCTTTCCCATGTTTTCCTGGCTGTTGCTGCAGTGTTGTGTCCTTTGTTGATTTATAACTGTTGTTTTTTATTTATTGCTTTTCTCATTGTGATTTTTCCTTTGGATTTGGTTAACTTTAAACATAAGGTTTTTGCTGGTTATTAAGGAATTGAGCTATGGTATTCCTCCTGGTTTTCACGAACAAGCCCTTCATTTTTTTTCACTGCTTGGTTTGCAAAATAATCTGCCTGTTGATTGTGAATTCTCAAGACATGTCTGTAGATTACATCGCTAGAGCCTTCCAAGTTCTTCTTGATTCTTCTAAAGATTCTATTCATGTGCTCATTGCTTGGTTTTTTGTTTCTTGCCATTGCCTCTATTATTATGGCTGAATCTCCTATTATGATGGGATTTTGGATTTCTCTTTTTTTTTTTTAATTATTCTTGTTCCCATCAACAAACTGTATGCTTCTGCCTTGTTATTTGAAATTTGTCCCAGGCCCCATTCATAAGTGACATTTTATTTCCCATCAAGATCGAGGATTATTCCTCCTGCCCCTACCTTTCCCGGATTATGCTTTGAAGCCCCATCAAAGTATAGACAGTATCTATTCTGATTTTTCCTCCAGTTTGTCAGTTCCTCTTCACTCATTCTTATTTTCCATATACCTCCTATGCTTGTCTTCCTCTGTCCTCTTTGCCCATTATTATTTATTATGGCTTTGCTGAGCCAATCTCGCTCTTCCTGTTGAAGAGTTTGATAGTCTATTGGAGTTGTTCCTTTGACATTGAGTATTTCAGAAGTTAGACCCCGTCTTCCCTATCCTTGGAATTTGATTTTTGAAAATGCACTTGTTTCTTGTCAACCAAATTTGCCAACATAGAACCATTGGAATGAATTTTCATATCCTCTGAATTGTGGATTTTTTCTTTGTTGTGTATGGGTAGGCTTTCTCAAAGGTCTGAAGAAAATCCGGCAAGGGCTTTTCGAAGTTTATTCTTATTTCCAAAGGACTTATCAGCTGCTGCCAACATTCTTTGGCGAAAATACATTCTTGGAAAAGATGCTAAATATTTTCTTCAGCTCACATGCATAATGGGCATCATGTTGGACCTTGAAAGCCTTTTTTTCTTAAGTTTTCACTGGTCAATATTCTCCCTTTTAAAAGAGTCCAGATGATCATTTTTATCTTAAGCAAGCTTTCTGATTTCCATGCTATTGTCCAAGAATCCCACTCTTGTTGATTTGGTTGTTCTTGAAGGATTTTGTATCCAATCCTAACTGTATATTTCCACCTCTTCGGTCCCATAGATATTCATCTTCCTCATCATGGTGGATTGGTGCTACCCCTTTTAAGAGCTGCCTGATTTTGCTCCATTACCCTTCCAGGTTTGCCGGAATTGCTTAGATTTTCCAAACTTGCCACTCCTTTTGGTTCCATAAAGAGATTGAGTGTAAAGTGTTAAAACCTTTACCTTTCATCCACTTGTTTATGTCTTCAATTTCTGGATGAGTCTGAAGTGGTTCTTTTCCCATGATTTTGTCCTCCCAGATTGAAATTGTTTTTCCATTGCTTGGGATTTTAGAAATGTATCTACTCATTAATGGAATTGTTTTTTTAACCAACTTCCAAACTTGGGTACATTGTCTTATTGGGATATTTCCATTTTAAAGCATTCTTTCCCTGGTGCCATCCATATATTTTGATAAAAGAGTCTTTTTCCACCAGCTCTCTTTTCTTGTAATTAGTCTCCATACTATTTTCATTCCCAATGCTGCATTCATGAGCCCAGGTATCCATATTGATAGTCCTCCTTATTCATAAGGAAGAACTACTTGCTCCCACCTAACTAGTCTAAATTTTTTGTTTTCTTGCTTCCCCCTGCCACAAGAAACTTCTTAAGATTAACTCCATTTGTTTGTGTGCACTTACTGGAGCCATGATTATTGCATATTGGTAAATAAGTAGCGCTGCAAGGAGTGCTTTGATTAGTATTACCCTTCCTGCCATATTCAGCCACATCATACCCAACTTTGTATTTTGTTTTTCATTTTTTCAATTTGTTTAGTCCAAATTTCTATCTTCATGTTCTATTTTGATATTGGAAGTCCCAGATAGAAGAAGTGTGTCCATTTTTCCTATACAGGGATGTCTAAGATTTGTGAGATCCTTTGCATAGTTCTTGGGGGGGTATTCCATCCATATATCCTGCATTTTGCATTGTTTAATAGCCCACCTAAAACCTGTAAAAAATCATCCATAACTTTTTTGAACCTCCTTGCTATTATTGTTGAAGCCCCTCCCAGCAGCAATGTATCATCAGCAAAAAGTGAGTGGTTTATTGTTTTTACTCCTTTTGCTATTTTGATCCCTATGATGTTTCTTTCCTTTCTTTGATTTTCCAAAACCCTGCTTAAAGTTTCCGCCATTATAATATATAGGAAGGGAGAGAGAGGAAAACCTTGCCTAAGGCCTCTTGTGCTTTGGAAGAAGTCACTGGGCCTTCCATTTATGAGGGGGACAATCCAAGGAGTAGAAATGCATGCCTGTATGACTTCCCTTATATCTCTTGAGAAACAAAGTTTCTGGAGGACAGCCATTAGATATGGATGGCTGACCCTATCAAATGCATTAGCCATATCTAGCTTGATTATGAAGCCTTTCTCTTGCCTTAGCATACTAGAGTGTACAACTTCCTATACAATAATGACATTATCTATGATTTGCCTGTTGGGCACGAAACCTCCTTGGTTTTCAGATATGATTATTGGGAGTACTTCCTTGATTCTATTTGCAATTATTTTTGTTATTATCTTATAAGAAGAATTGCAAAGAGAGATAGGGCGAAACCTATTGAAAGTTGAGGGGTTTTCTTCCTTTGGGATTAGAGCAAGATAGGAAGATTTTGTGTTGCCTCCTATTTTTTTTTTTGAAGACATTCTTCACCATTCTTAAGAAATCCTTTCTAATGGTATACCAGTGAGATCTGTAGAATGCTATTGTGAAACCATCTGGCCCAGGGGCTTTGTCTGGATGCAGGCTCCATATGGCCGCCACTACCTCTTCTTTTGTGGGATCCTTGCACATTGCAGCATTTTGTTCTTTTTTAATTTTTTTTGTTTGTGTGCTTTAAGAAATCTTCACTCTCAACCATTTCTCCATTGGCTGATAGTAAGTTTTTAAAGTGCTATTAGGCTGCATTTTTTAGTTCCTCCACACCTTTGACCTCTTGGCTTTCGACTTGAATTTTTTATATTTGGTTTCTTTCCCTTATGTTCATTGTGTTGTGGAAAAAGGATGTGTTTTTGTCCCCTGCCTTGAGCCACAGACTTCTGGATTTCAGTATTGCCTCTTCTTCTTCTTTCCTGTTTTCCCTATATATTTCCCAGAAGATTTCCTTCTCTCTTAGATAATCTTGCTTGCCTTCTTCATTGTTTTCTTTTTTAGTTTGCATGCTTTCCATTTTCTGTTGTAACTCTTTTTTTTTTTTTTTATTTCGTTTGCTCTTGCCCATTCCTTTAATTTGGTTCTTGTAGTTTTTAATTTTGTTTCCCAAATATACTGAGGTGATCCTGTTACTCTTGGCTCCCATGCTTCCTTGACTAGTTCGTTGATTTTTGTGTTGCTGTCCCAAATTCAGTTGTATCTAAACAGGAGCAGTCCCTGGTATTCCATTTTTCCCATGACTATTTTCGTCGTTTTATGGTCAGATGCTGTGGTGTGTATAATTTTTGATTTTATGGAGCTGCGCACTGCTACTATGTTTTCTTGTATCAGAATTCTATCCAACCTTTCTTTTATGTTGCTTTTGCCACTCTTTTATTTCTCCAAGTGTATTTCCCGTTGCTTGGCGGGATGTCTATTAAATTATGTTGTTCCATTATTTCTTCTAGAATATCCCTGGATGGGTCAGTATGGTATGTTCCTCCAAAATTTTCTTCTATACTTATTACCAAATTTAAATCTCCTCCTAAAATTATTTTCCATGCTTGTATTTCTTTTAGTGCTTCTTTTATGGTGGCCCAGCATTGCTCTTTTTCCTTGTAGTGATTTGGGGCATATATATTTATAACACTATACCTCTCTTTTGTGCTGATTTGCATTAGATCTATT
This sequence comes from Pinus tabuliformis, assembly GCA_031772625.1. Taxonomy (NCBI): domain Eukaryota; kingdom Viridiplantae; phylum Streptophyta; class Pinopsida; order Pinales; family Pinaceae; genus Pinus; species Pinus tabuliformis. Next base: position 825,987,031 of record CM062817.1, read on the forward strand.
TGGATCCAATGCTGGTCTTTTTTGTATTTTATTAGCTCGCAGGTTCCTTTTTCCATATTGTGCAAATACCTCCAGATGCTCCTGTTGCCTGTATTGCTTCCCCTTCATAATTTCTGATTTTTTTTTTTTTAGTTTCTTGATTGTTTGTTTTTGTCTCTTGAATCATAAGGATATCTGGGTTTTCTTTTGCCAGAATGTCTCTTGTGGCATTTTCTTTGATGTATGATCCCATTCCTCTGCAATTCTAGGAGACCACTATCATTATTTACTTGTTGGGTGGTGCATGGATCCTTTCCCTCTTTGCTAGCTCTTTTCGTTGTTTCCTGTACTCCTTCCTAAGAAGGTTTCCATAGGTTTCTGCGTTCCTAATGCCATTTCTTTTTCTGCTGCTTCATCCCTGAGTTCTTTGCTTGTCTTTCTTCCTGCTTTTTTTTTATATTCTATGTTTGGGGGTGCTTCCTTTGACTGTTTTCTGGTTAGAATTTTGTCTACTGAGGGGGGGAGGGGTACGAGAGTTTGATACCAGAGGGGATGAAGGGGGGTTGGGGGTATGTTGTGGGGATCTGGATTTGGATCTGGATCTTGGTCCAAGGGATGGGGGAGCTGAAGGATCCAAAGGCTCAAAAGGATTAAGGCTGGCAAGAGGATTATTATCTTCTTTGGGTGATGTGGGATGGAGATCAGAGGATGTGGAGGGCTGCGAGGTAGATAGATTTGTTTGTTTGTGGACTGTCTTCTTTCTTTTGACCTGTTCCCATTTGTTTTTTGGATCTTCACTCTTTTCATTTTTATTTTTTTATTTTTTTTATTGTACATCTATTTGCAAAATGACCATATTCGTGACATACCTTGCATTTGAAGGGGATTTTTTCATAATCCAGCTGTTGTATGTGCATCCAATGGTCCATTTTGATTTTGATAGCTTCTGGTAGCCCTTTCCCAAGATCCACTTCTACTCAGATTATGGCGCATGCATGCATATTTTCCTTTGGCTCGCATCTATCTATATATTTCCCAACTACGTTTCCTATGGGTTTGACTGAATCATCCCGCCAACAGTGAAGGGGAAGGTGTGGCAATCTAACCCGGACGGATACGGCATTGGGGACATCCATTTCTGGGTTGAAATCTAGCATCCATCTATTTAGATACAAACCCCTAGTATCCATAAAATAAGGTCCATTCTTGAAAATCAGATCTTGATCCTCCTTGGTTTCAAAGTGAAAGGTGTAGTATCCTCTTCCACAAAACCTGATTGATATTTTTCCATCTATTGACAAGGTCCAATTCCTTTCTACCCATTTTTGCACAGTTTTGGGCGATGGACATAACCCTATAAATTGCCCCACTAATCCATGCTCTGCCAGATAAAGTGTTGCTCTGCGATGGCCATAACCCTGTAAAATGCCCCACTAATCCATGCTCTGCCAGATAAAGTGCTACTCTACGGGGAAGGGCAGGTGGAAGTGAGATTTCAGGAATGTCTTCCAAGATTTTAACAAACTTAGTGATTGATGGTTTGTTCTTTGCCAGGCCCATTGTGGATATGAGAGAGGCAAAAGCTTTTGCTATTCCTTCATTTTCTTATTGTTGATCTGAGAGAGGCTCTCCATCCTTTGATGCGTCCATGGTACTCAAACCCCAGCAGTAGGAGGCCGTTGAGGGGCAGCTATGAGCTTCTTGTGGCGTTCTCTGGCTAGGGCTTCGTTGCTCCTTCAGCAAGCAGCGCGCGCGGTAAGTATCGGGACAGTAAGTATGGTTGTAGTAATGTTACCATGGAGAACTTGATATTGATTTCGTGAAATGTATTTTTCATGAGTATGTTATTGGTTACATATGGATTATATGTTGCTTACATGTTGATTTTATGTTGCCTACTTACATCCTTGTATGTTAGGTTACATTCTTGAATATTTTGATTACATGTATCAGTCTTGTAGATTCACTACAAGAATTGATCACTTATGTTCGACTACATGTCTTTATGCGTATGTGTAGTTTATAGGCATTGCTTATGCATGTTGTTGGTTGCATGTGGCAATGTGTATAATGGAGTAATGGTTGTTTTCATGCATGAAGTCATAACATGCATTGTTGATATGGCCTTGCATTCATGACTGTACCCTGGCTAGAATGATGTCTATGCGTTGATGCACTTCTTATATGTATATATGCTATTATGTCTATGTTATACATGTATCACACTGATTTAGTAATCTTGCAGAAAAGGTATCCTCCTTGAGCTATACTAAGCTATGCTGATTTATTGTGACTTGGTTTATCTGACACATTATGCATTGCAGGAAAGAGATCAAATGGCTAGAAAGATGGTTGACTACAAAGACTCTCCCTATGAATCCAAAGAGTAGTATGGTGTTGGGATCTCTTCCGATTTGGAAGTTACATTGAGAAGTTTGAAGGAAGAGATAAGGAGTTGTAAGGCAAATAATGACTGGATCATACAAGCACAAGAGAAGCAAGCAAAGGTTAATGTTATACTTCTTCAAAGTTTGTCAGATTTGCAGCGACAAGGGCCACTTCGACATGGGGATGGAACTAATGGGGCATATGGGAGTAAATCCCCTAGTAGATACAGGTTGGATAGATATGATACAATGAGAGATGGCAGGTTGTTGGACACTTCAAATAGGAGGGGCGATGAGTACATGTACTATTCTAGTTCTGGTTCTGATAGACATCATGACTATCATCGCTATCATCCTTACAGGAGGAATGATTGGGGATACTTGCCTGATGAGTTTAAGAAAGTGAAGCCACCTAATTTTTATGGAGATGTGAAGAATCTGGAAGATGCATAGGCTTGGATACTTAGAATGAACAAATTCTTTGAGTTGCATGAGTACACAGAAAACATGAAGGCCAGAGTATCTATCTTCAGCTTGAAAGGTAAAACAAACATTTGGCGAGAAGATGTGAAGTAGGTTAGAGGCATCAAGGCAAATGATTTGAGTTGGAGGGCGTTCAAGAGGATTTTTAGGAATAAGTACTTGTCAAAAAGGTACTATGAAAGTAAGGCTAAGGAATTCTATGAGCTAAAGATGGGATCAATGGCACACGAAGAGTACACGACCAAGTTTCTGGAGCTATTGAGCATGTTCCATATCTTACTGATGAGAAGGCTAAAGTTCATATATTTATCAACAGTTTTCCATTGGAATTTAGAGATCGGGTTGAGTATGATGAGCCTCGGTCACGTGAGGAAGTTATTGGGAAAGTGAAGCATTGCTATGAACAATCAAAGCATAAGGGTGAATCTCGGCATGGATGGAGAGGAAATGACAAAGGTAAAGGTAAATGAAAACCTAAGAGGACAAGGCCTTCGCATGCAGATGAGAAAGAGAATGTGGCACCGCAAAAGAGATTTAATGCAGTTAACAGGGACATGGGTCACATCAGCTGCAACATCATAGAGGTGAGGGCACTGGTCGGTTGGAGTGTTGGAAATGTGGTAAGGATTACCTTAAGATATATTTTCCACAGAAACATGGTGGTAGGCCTTAGATATACAGTGCACAGGAGGCACAGACTGTTGGAGATGTTGATTAGAGTGTTCCATGTATCTATGCAATAGTGGGCAACAAACAGGAAAAACACCAATCATCTATCATTGAGATGGACGATACGCTTTGTGATCAATTTATTTCTATTTTGATTGACCCTGGATCTAATTATAGCTATGTTAGTCCCGACTTAGTGGATAAGTGTGGTTTGAGTAAGGAATTACATGCAAAATCTTGGTTAGTGCAGTTGGATACAGGTATAAAGAAGTGATTTCATCATTGGGTAAGATCTTGTGCATTTGACTTGAGTGGTATGCCTACCACAACACATTTGAATGTATTACCACTAGGTTCATACAATATGTCATTGGGCATGGAATGGTTGTATCTTCATAGAATCAAGGTAGACTGCTATGACAAAGATATTGAGTTTGTTGATGAAAATGGAGAACTAAGAGTCTTACAGGGTAAGAAGAAAGCCACATCAATTAGGAAGGTGACAGCTATGCAAGAAAATCATAGCCACAGGAAAGGGTGTGTAGGGAGGTTGAGGATGCAGATGTGTTGAGAAGGTATCCAATTTTGCAGCAGTTTTAGGATGTATTTCCTGAGGACATTACAAAGTTTCCACCTCACAGGGAGGTAGAATTTTCTATTGAGTTAGTGCCAGTGGAAGCTCCAGCATCAAAATCACCTTACAAGATGAGCACACCTGAGTTGTTTGAGTTAAAGTTGCAGTTAAAGGAAATGTTGGACAAGGGATACAATAGGACAAGTGTATCACCTTGGGGCACACCAATATTGTTTGTGAAGAAGAAAGATGGTACTCTCAGATTATGCATTGACTACAGGTAGTTGAACAAAGTGACTATCAAGGACAAGTACCCTCTACCGATGATTGATGACTTATTCGACCAGCTGAAGGGAGAAACAATGTTCTCGAAGATCGCCTTGAGATCCTAATACCATCAGGTACGCATCAAAGAAGAAGACATTTACAAGACTGCGTTCATGACTAGGTATGGAAAATATGATTTTGTTGTAGTTCCATTTGGTATAACCAATGCTCTAACTACATTCATGTGCATGATAAATAGTGTGCTACGTCCATATTTGGATAAGTTTGTTATTGTGTTCATTGATGTTATACTGGTATATTCTAAAAATAAGGTAGAGCGTGCCGAGCATTTAGTATTAGTGTTGAGGTTGTTGAGGGAGCATCAGTTGTATGCTAAGATCAACAAGCGTAGTTTCTTTTATAGTGAGGTACATTACTTGGGACATGTTGTCTCCAAGGAGGGATTGCAGTAGATCCAGAGAAGATACCAACCATCATGGAGTGGGTAGCTCCTAAGAGTGTGGATGAGGTGAGATCTTTCATGGGTCTGGTAGGCTATTATAGGAGGTTCATCAGGAATTTCTCACAGATTTCTTATCCTATCACATTATTACAGAGGAAAGGTAAAAAGTTTGAATGGACAGAGGAGTGTAAGACTAGCTTTGAGGAGCTTAAGAAGTTGTTGACACATGCACCAATGCTACAAATTGTAGATCCAGACAAATAGTTTGTGGTATGCACAAATGCTTGCAAGAGAGGACTTGGTGGAGTCCTTATGCATGATGGACAAGTGGTATGTTATGAGTCCCAGAAACTAAACGAGCATGAGGAGAACTACCTGACACATGATTTGGAGTTAGCAATGATCATAAATGCATTGAAGATGTGGAGACACTATATTCTTGGAAATATATTTGTACTTATGAGTGACCATATTGGGTTGAGGTATTTGTTTGACCAGTCGAATCTGAACACCAGGCAAGCTAGATGGTTGGCCATGATCAACGAGTTTGATTCCGAGATCAAGTACATCGAAGGTAAAGAGAACAGGATGGAAAATTCTCTTAGCATATGGGTACAATACATCATTTAGCAGCTATGAGCTCCTACAGGACAGACTTATAGGATAGGATCTTGTAGGCATGTCAACAAGATATCAGGTATATGGAGATTGTGCACAGGTTGCAGTAGGTTACTGGTACATGTACATGTGCAGGTACAGGTACAAGTAGTGGTACAAGTATAGGTACAGGCACACAAGGTATGGATTATTGTCTTACAATAGATGGATTGGTCAGGTTCCGAGACATGATATATGTAACATAAAATAGTGAGCTCAAGAAGGTGATCTTGAGGGAGTTTCATGTGAAACCTTATTCACATCACCCAGGTTATCATAAGACATTAACTATAGTGAAGAGATTTTACTATTAGCCAAATATGAAGAGAGATGTAGCAGAGTTCATGGCTAGATGTTTCCACTGTCAGCGAGTGAAAGGAGAGTGTAAACATCCAGGTAGATTGCTACAGCCAATTGCGATTCCAAAATGGAAATGGGAGTTTATTTCCATGGATTTCATCACAGGGTTGCCTAAGACAGTGAAGTGACATGATTCCATCATGGTCATTGTGGACATGCTAAAAAAGGTTGCACATTTCATTCCGGTGAAGTCTACATTCTTATCTAGTGATGTGGCACATGTATTCATTAGATATGTGGTTAGACTACACAGTGTTCCAAAGAAGATTGTGTCAGAAAAGGACGTGGAGTTCACTTCCAAGTTCTGGAAGGAGTTATTTGCAGGTTTGGGCACAAAGTTGGCCTTCAGTACAACTTATCATCCATAAACAGATGGATAGACAGAGAGGGTCAACAAGATATTGGAGGACATGTTTAGGATGTATGTGATGCATCAACAACATAAGTGGGAAGAGTATCTTCCTTTGGTAGAGTTTGCGTACAACAACAATTATCAGGAATCATTGAGGATGAGTCCTTTTGAGGCATTGTATGGGCAGAGTTGTAACACTCCTATCAGTTGGAGTGACCTAGTTAGCAAGGTGTTGATTGGACCAGAGATGATGGCAGACATGGAACATAAAATGCAGGTGATCAAGAAGAATCTAAAGGTAGCACAAGATAGGCAGAAGATTTATGTAGGTAGGAACAATTTGTTCAAGGAATTCCAGGTCAAGGAACATATGTACTTGTGCATCAAACCAAAGAAGAGCTCCTTGCAGATTGGATAATGTGTTAAGCTGACACCATAGTTTTGTGGACCCTTCAGTATCACTGAGAGGATTGGACCAGTAGCTTGTCGACTTGCACTACCTCTGACAGTGAAAGTCCATGATTTTTTCCATGTGTCTTTGCTTAAGAAGTATGTTAAGGATGCTGATCATGTGATTGACTGGTCTGTATTGTAGGTGGAACTAGATGGAGAATTCCAACCGGAGCCTCAATGTATATTGTAGAAAAAGGTGCTCATGCTCCGGAATTGAGCAATCAAGCAAGTTTAAGTGAAATGGAAGCACTTTGGGCTCAATGAAGCTACATGGGAGATGTTAGATCATATGCGGGCTATGTATCCTTCCTTGTTTGCCGATTGAGGCAAAGCAACTTAGATATGGTGGTTTGGTATATGTTTTATGGTGATTTGATATGTGCTTTATGGTGGTTTGGTATATGATTTATGGTGGTTGATATATGCTTTATGATGGTTTGGTATATGATATATGATGTTTTGATATATGCTTTGGTATATGATTTGGTATATGTTTTTGGTATATATTTTTGGTAATGTTGCTATATGTACACATGTGTATGAATGTAAATACCTCCATGAGCTATGTTATAAAGCTCCACTATGTGTTATGGGTGTCATGTTATTATGATTATGTTGTCATGTTACTATGCTATCATGTGGTCATGTTATCATGATGTTATAATTTCATGTGGATTGGAACTTAGCAGGATGATCATTGTAAATACGGTAATGAGTTGTGTTATAAAGCTCCACTATGTGGTATGTTATCATGATGTTTTTATTTTGAGCAGTTCTTTCATTGTAAATACTGCATCGAGCTATATTATAAAGCTCCATGAGTAGTATGTCTTCTTTCAGGAGGTTACTGAAGTATATGTGTGATTGAACACTGAGGATGGTGTCCCCCAAGGGGGAGGGTTCTGTAACAACCCTGGTGAAAATTCCATGTAACAAAGGTTAAAAACAATAAACAAGGTTGATGGGACACTTATTCCAAGATGAATGTTGGGAAAGACATCCTAGGGGGTGTTCATTTGACGGTTTATGGCTAAGGAAATTGGCAAAGGAAATGGCTAAGGCTTTGAAAAGGAAAAATGGAATTTTTGGCATAATTATTTATGAAAATAATGGAAATTAGGAGAAAATGGAGGTGAAAGGTCACAGGTTGCATGTGAGGAGGAAAATGAAGAAAATAGAGGCCTCATTCATAAAAAGGCTTTTGAGGATCAGTTGGTAACCTTTTCTCAGTTGAGTTTTGGAGCTCTCCCATTATTCTCTCTCTCTCTCTCTCATACTCATGGACACTTAGAGTTTCTTGGAGAAATTTTGGCATTGGAGCAAGAAAGGCAAAGAAGGCAAGAGGAAGCAAATTTCAAGTAGGTATCGACTTGCATGTGTATTTTAATTTCTAGATTTGGCATGTATGGCATTGCATGTGGGTCTTTCCAGGTGTAATAGTGTTTTCAGCCAAACTTTTCCATTTTCGTATGGGTTTCTCATGTCTTGGTTGAGCTGGATTTCTAGATGGATTCGAAGATGAGTGGGGTGGATCTCCAAGTGGTAGAGCACATGGCATAGTGGTCCATTAGATGGAATGTGGATCACGGTAAAGCCAATGGCATAGTGACCCTTGAGATAGACCGTGGGTTGCAGTACAACCATGATTGTTTTGCCTCGGTGTGCCTAGGAATCCTTGTTGGTGAATGACAGGATATACGGTAAAGCCAAGAGTTGGTTTTGTCTCTGTTCCGCCTAGTAATCTCGGGTTTGGGATATGCGGTAAAGCTTAGAGAGTGGGCCTCGGTTTAGGGCCTAGTGATCCGGGTTTGGATTGCGGTAAAGCTTGAGAGACTAGGAGACGTGAAAATTCCTCACAGTGTAGGTGGAGAAATCCGATGGCATCCATGGTTTTTTGGCCTAGTGATCGAGTGGAGATCACAGTAAATCCTGTTATGACATGTTCATTGTGTTGGCCTAGTGATTCAGGATGGATTATGGTAAAGACTGGTTTCTGTTGATTGGTTTAGCCTCGGTATGCCCTGATTGGTTCTTTTGGTTTGAGCCCCACATTCATGCTTGGAATATGGCATGGAGGTGAATGAATGAAGATATATTTGGCTCAACCATTCTATGGTTTGGTGGAATGTGGTAGTCCCATCTCCAGTTGGTTCATTGCATTCATTAATGAGAAATTCATTCCCTTTATTTCCATGTGCAAATGTATTGATGTATATGTGGATTTTGATGGCTGATATGTTTGTGGTAATTATGTTCCTATTATGTTGGTTATATTTATAACTATGTATGACTCTCAACATGTTTTTACTTTTATATGAATGGATAATGTGTCTATGACCTAATAGATGATAATGGCATGAGGGAACAATGGTTCATAGAGATTCTTAGATAAGTATGAGATCCCTACACTTAATTATGTTGTTTACCCCTGTAGGTTACATTTTGATGATATGTTTGAAGAAATACCTGGTATGGCTAGTAGGGGTCTAGTTATGGTCTTGTTCAGATTATTGATTTTGCATCATTGTTTCCCTGTATTTTTAATGATTTGAAGCTATCGCTCCATTTTGGGTAGTGGCCTAGGCTATGGGCCTAAAAAAGCGGCTTAAATCCTGGGGTCACTGGCACAAAGCTAGCAATTTTGGTCTCTGGTAGCTAGCAGGAAAGCCTGTGAGAGAGAATTTAGGTTTTTGGTTGCTCCCTTGCTTATAGAATGAGAGAGACTATGGCCTAAGAGATCCATAAAAATAGAGGGACCCAGGGACAGGTAGCCTGAGTGGTTGACTTGTCTCCTGAGGGTTCTGTTGATGATGTTGAATTATTGTGTGTGATGTTCCGATGATTCCACTTCCTTAAGGTCAGATAGGAGGTTGAATCTGATCATAGTAGCCTATCGTCTCATGTTTACCTGGTTGATATGGTTACTTGGGTGGATGTGGGAGGAGGGTGTTACATTGGATCCCATAGAGTATTATATCAGATTAGGATAGTAGGTTCCTAAGCACATTCTAGTCGAGCCTATGGACATTATTAGAAACCAAGCTCACCAAGTTGACTGCATTCCATCCCCATACTAATGGCCACATAGAGGTCGTCAATAGGATAACAGTGCACATACTTTTGAGATGTTAGTGTTGTCATTGATGGCCATATGGATTAAATATAACATAAGCATTGAATATATATATATATATCTATATATCTATATATATATATATATATATATATATATATATAGATATATAGATATAGATACAAACAATCCCAAGAAGCGTTGGACCCAAGGAGCAAGAGGAGCAGTACCAAAGATAAGAGCGAGAAGTAGTTCAAAGAGCGATGGGAGCCAAAGGAAATCCATCGGAAGCCAAGGCAAACCAAGGAGGAGTAGATCCAAGAGAAGACCGCAGATGCCCAAAATAAAGAGCCAAAAGGAAAAAGCAATGATATCAGAGGAGAAAAGAGAAATTATATTTCGGAAGAAAGCCAAAGAATAACCCTATCAGAGAAATATCATATCGATTTTTTTATATCGGTGTTTTTTTTATTGTGTGTCACCACTCATAACTCCGATCTCTGATCTCCAATAAGACCTAAGCTCTGATTTCGATCTTCGACTCCGATCTCTGATGTTGGATATGGACCTCCAATCTCCAATATGCAATACAGGCCTTCAATCTCCAATGTGCGATATGGACCTCTAATCTCTGATGTGCGATATGGACCTCCAATCTATGATATGCGATATGCACCTCCGATCTCTATATTTCGATATGAGGACCCAACTTGATTTAAGTTAACAGTTTAATGATTAAATCTCATCCACCACTTTATTGGAAATTTTAAATGGCACCTCTGATAAGACCCTCCAATTGCCGATTTCCAATATTGGTCGCGGACCTGATTGGTTTTATCACAACGTTTTTAATATAATATCACGTCCGCCTAGTCAGAACTTTCCTATATCGCAATATTTGAAGGTTGTGTCATGTTAAAGATTCCGATACAAATCCCCGATATCCATGTGGTCCCAATGTATGGGAGTAAAGTGATGATGTGGCATGTGGGACCTCCCGACATCCATTATAATATGGTTTCACATAGTTTAAATGTATTCACTTGATTAAAAGCTACAACGCCTCCTATCTTGGTATTATAATATGGTTTTCGTAACAATGAAACTATGTTATATTTGGTTGATTATTAACAAAGACCCCTTCCGACAACTACTTAATATATTTTCAATGTGACACCTCATGCACAAGTCGGCCTTTCCTCTAATGAACTTTTCCTTTCATTTATTGGTGAAACTCGTATAAACACAAGTCAATTGCTTCATTTCAAGTATCGATTTGGTGAAGATCTATCACAAAGAAAAATACACAGTTCACAACTCATGAACTGGGAACACCAAGAAGGAATTGAAGAAGTAAATTATTTGGGGATATTTGTTCTTGAGCTCAAAAATCAGATCTGTAGAAAACCCATGGCTCAGATCAGGGAACATTTCAGTTTCGGTAAAGCTCATATCCGTGCGACATTTCAGTTTCGGTGGAGCGTAGATTTGTGGGTAGTGCAGTCCTGGTCGAGCCCTGATCTTAATAAAAAATTGTGAAGGACTGTGATCTCTTAAGGCTACTGGAGGAGGCTTAGTGATAAAAAGGGTTAGTAATATTCAGACTATCTGTGGAGGGGAAACAACTTAAAGGCTCAAAGTTACTGTCACCTATGGAGCTTGGACTACACATCGGATCTATGATTACTTTAAGGAAAATCAACTATGTTTATTGGGAGCTCAGACTATACTACAACGAATAGAGAGCTCAGACTTGTGCAAATACCATACCAGTAAATAGTTTGAGAGACTCATATTAACAATGTCAATTGTGGAGGGATCAGACAGACATCCTTTGGAGTTAACTCAAGATATTCGTCTTGAAAGAAGGCTCAGACCTGTTACTTTGAATAAACTCAGATTATAGTAGTAGCATTTAGAAACATCTTATTGTTGAAGCATTGTGAAGACTTCCTTGGAGAGTTCTTCAAGAATCCCTTGAAGAGGCTTAGAGTAGGTGCATAACTTGCACCACCTACTGAAGACATATTGAAGGTCTTGGAGATATTATTGGAGACTATAATGTGTTGAAGCAATCATGAGGTGACTTTGGAGATAATTGTTTGGGTACCATGAAGAGTAGTGGTGACACCTTCTACGAAGACAAGGTTGTTATTAATGAAGTTATTTGGAGGAGGAATTGATGAAGATAGACAAGGCTCATTGCATAAGATATTGGGAGCCATAAAGAATCATAAAACTTATCTTGACGAATTGTAGCTGAGGGTTGGAGCCCTAGAGGTAGGATCCTCATAGATACAAGGTTGGTGCCTTGGAAGATAGGGTTGGAGCTCTCGAGGATAGGAGTCCTCAAGAGACCAGGTTGGATCCTATACCGAAGATATGGTTGGAGCCCTAGATGATAGGATTCCTTAAGAGACCAGGTTGGAGCTTGTACCAGAGATAGGGTTGGAATTGATGAAGATAGACAAGGCTCATTGCATAAGATATTGGGAGCCATAAAGAATCATAAAACTTATCTTGATGAATTGTAGCTGAGGGTTGGAGCCCTAGAGGTAGGAGCCTCATAGATACAAGGTTGGTGCTTTGGAAGATAGGGTTGGAGCTCTAGAGGATAGGAATCCTCAAGAGACCAGGTTGGATCCTATACCGAAGATAGGGTTGGAGCCCTAGACGATAGGATTCCTTAAGAGACCAGGTTGGAGATTGTACCAGAGATAGGGTTGGAGCCCTAAAGGTTGGTGCCTCAAACTGACAAGGTTGGCGCCTTGGGAAGTTGAAGTCAGAGCTTAGTAAACTACATGTTGGAGCTTGGTGGATTGAGTATTGGTGTCTTCATCTAGATTTGGAGCCCTACACATTATTGTATTGGATTTATTGTAAAGAGGATTGAAGTACTCTTTATCTCTGACTAATAAAAATATTTATTCTTATTTTTCATTTTGTGTTCTAATTATAAGTGATCTAACTAGTAAAAATAACAACTGAAAAAGAAATATTGATTCAACCCCCTCTCAGTATTTCCAACAATTGGTATTAGAGCTAATACCTTCACTCAAAGCCTAACAACTTGAAGGTTGATCCTTAGAACACAAATGGCAAAGCCAAGGAAGAAAGCCTCCAATCCTTCTAATGATGTCTCTTCCTCATCTATGAAAACTAAAGACAATCAAATTAGGAAAGTTCCATTGTTCAATGGAAACTTTGATATATGGAAGATGAGAATGAGAAATTTATTAATGGCTCAAGGCATTGAAGTACAGGAATCAATGACCTCTGAAAGCATGATAGAAGGATAATCCAAGGAATATAATACAAAATCAATGAAGGAAATATTTAATCGGCTACCAGATCCTATAAAGGCCAAAGTGGAAAAATGTTCATAAACAAAAGATATGTGGGACAAACTTCATGATATTCACTCAAAAGGAGCATTGACCATGACTGCTAGATAATAATATGATGAAAAGTAAGAAGGAAACCCATAATCCATTAAGAAAGTTGAAAACATGAGTGAATACATCAAGACCAAGGAAGACCTAGAAGATGAAGAGAGAAAAGATGACTTCAAAGAAGATCTCATGACGAAGCTTGTAGCTGCCCTAGAAGAGGTAAGAAGTTTGAAAAAGGAGAATGAGAAGCTCAAGAAGCAATCACAAAGTGGTGACCATGACCTTGACAAGAGAAGGAAGGAAGTTAACTTATTGAAGCTTCAAGTTCAAGAAAGAGATGAGGAGCTCACCAAGATTAAGGAGGAATTTCATCAAAATAAGAGAAAGCATCATGAAGAAGTCATATCCATGAAAAATCAATTAGATAAGGCAAAGAAAAGGGAATAAAATTTGTCAAGCCACCTTGAGCAAAGAAACAAGATCTTGAACAAACTTGAAGCAGAAATTGGTCAATACAAGGAAGATCTCTCCTCCCTTAGATCTCAACTAGAAGAAAAAAATAAACAAGCACAAGGAGATGAGAAGGTGATGGAAAATTTGGCACTCATAGAAGGACAAGTTGATGATGCAGAAAAGGAAATAAATGTCATGAAAATCCAACTAGAAGCAAAGGATGAAGAGATCTTCAAATTGAAATCAGATATCAAATTTCTCAAGGCCGAAACATGTGAAGCAACAAGGATGAAGGAAGAAATGGAGATCAATCCATAAAAGGAGAATGAAGAAATCTTCAGGATGAAATCAGATATCATCTCCCTTAAAGTAGAAGTTAATGAAGCAACACGAGTCAAGGAATAAATTGAGAAACAACTAGCTAGGAAAAATGATGACTGTGGAAAAATGGAAGAAGAGATTGTTTCACTAAGGAAAGAAGTTGAATTGCTGAACAAAATCGCGAAAATTTCTGAAACCTTGGATGACATGCTTGGCCATTAGAGATCTCCATTTGATAAAAAAGGTCTCAGTTATGTAGTTGAATCCTGAAATAAAATTAAAGAAACTCTTATTGCTTCAAACAACAAATATGTGGAGAAACTTGGAAGAAATATTGATGTCCTTAGTTCCAGCAAAGGAAAAGAGAAGAGTCAAGATGACATTGGAAGAAACCCTAATTCAAGAAGATGTGAAAATGGTGTTAAGACTGCAAGAGGTAATAAATTTGATCAAAGGCTTCCAAGACAGAATAAATTTAGAAGTACATCGAGACAAAATTGTGCAAAAAGTATCAAGGATGCAAAGAGGAAATGCATATCATCAAAAAATTCTGAGACAAACTTCTTTCAGAAGTCCATCATGTAAATCATCATTTCCCACATACCAAAATTTATTTCATGGTTATTGCTGTTATTGTACAAATTTTGGGCACATGGAAAAGGATTGTAGGGCATACCGCAAGGGAAAATATAATCATCCCCATCAGTTTCCCAGAAGCAATTTTGCAAGAGGAAATTATGCTTCCTCATTTATGTACACAAATGAATGCTACAAATGTCATAATATTGGTCATATGGCTCATAGTTGTTGTTGAAATATGGAAACAAGAATATTCCAATTTAAGTTGTCCTTGAATTAAATTGTGAATTAAAATCGAATTCAGTCTTAGCAGCTACTTGGAAATAATTAATTAATTAATTTTAAATTAATTAGTTGGAGAAATTCAAGTTAGAAGTCTTTCTGAAGTCATGCAAGAGTTATCCCTTAAATTAAGGAGATAAGATTGAGTTATATTTGAGTTGTAATTAGTTAACTTAGTTTACTGAGTTAAGTCCAGTTAAATTAGTTCCAAACTGTTTGAGGAACTAATAGTGAGTTAACAGTCAGTTGATGCATTAATGCACTCAACTAGTGCTACTCCAGTTAATTGAAGATTCCCTCATTAGAAACTCATGCATGTATATTCTGAGAAAGATCCAGTTGAGATAAATGTTCAAGGATAGTGTACTATCAATTGCATGTGTTTTCTCATGGAGAAAACTCACTCATGCAGTCAAGGATATATCCTTGAGGATTGCACAATTTTAAAGGAGATCATCCACTTAGTAAGAGGTGAATCATCCACAAGTAACATTGCAAGGAAATAGGAGCTTGGAGAGCAGAGAGGAAGGCTAGAGAGAAGCCAAGATTTCCTGTGAGCATATGTGAGGATTGTACTGAGAGCTGGCTAGCTGTGAGAGCTAAGGCTTTGTATAATTCCTATGTATTTCCACCATGTATGATAATACAATAGTGTGGGGTTTTTAGCTGAGCCTTTCCCCAAGTTATTTTCATGTGTATTATGCCATTGATTCTTCTTCTTCTGGTTATATTGTTCAGTTCGATCTTTAATCTTCCGAAAATTGATAGTAGAAGTAGGTTATAGTATTTTGCTTTGATTTATATTGCATTATCGGGTTAACCTACCAGCAGATTTTCTACATGGTATCAAAGCTAGATTTTTAGAAAATTTCTACATGGTATCGGAGCTGTGAATAGTATACTGAGAAGAGAATTCAAAGTTTTAAGTTCGGGGTTGCAGGTGCAAATCGAATTCATATCATACTTCAAGGTTGGCCAATGGCGTTCTATGGCTTGAGACTCGAGTATGCCTTGGAAGGTAGCTCGAATTACATAGCATGGAAAGATAGAATGGAGGTTGTATTAGAAGACAATGGCTTAAAGGAATTCATTGATCAAGAAATCCCAAATCTAGCTTCAACTAATGCACAAGAGTTGGCTGAGTGGAATAAGTGTGTGGCGAAGGTGAGACAGATCATCCTTGAAGGAGTTCGAGACCATATTGTCTTGAGTCTCCATGGGAAGTATACTCCATTTTCAATGTGGAAGACATTGAAGGACCTCTACTAGAACAGTAGCGACCAGAGGAAATTGGTGCTCAAGGATAAGCTTCGAAGAATCAAGATGGAGAAGGGTGATACTATTTCCACATATCTGAACAAGATCACCACCTGCAGAGATGAGCTTGGCAGTGTGGGAATAACTATTGTCGATGATGATATGGTGAGCCTCGCTCTCCTTTGCCTTCCAAAGAGTTGGAATAGCTACCAGGACTCTGTGAATGGAAGGGAGAAACTGCCGGATTGGGAATGACTGTGGTCGGATCTTATGCAGGAGGAGATTAGGAGGAGCACATGAGATGGTTCTTCATCCAAGAATGATGATGAAGAAAATATGGCCTTAGCAAGTAAGGCAAGGAAAGGGAAGGGGAAGGCTTCCCATTTCAAATCGAATTCTTCTCATGGAGGGAAGAAGGGTGACATGTCTAAAGTAAGATGCTTTAATTGTCACAAGATGGGACATTATGTGACTAATTTCCCATCGAAGAAGTCCAAGAAGGGATCCTCAGAAGGATCAGAAGGTGAGGCATTAGCCTCTTTGTTCGAAATTGACTTTACCCTCATCACATGCATGGTGTCATTGATGATGGATTGTGTCTGGTATCTTGACAGTGGAGCCTCATTCCACATCACCGGTAATAAAAATTTATTCAGTGCCTTAGAGGAGAAAGACCTCAAGATGCACATAGAGATGGGTGACGACGAAAGGTATAATGTTTCAGGAGTGGGAAAAAATTCTTTTTGAAGGGAGCATGGAGCTCCTCTCACCTTGACAGATGTGAAGTATGTGCTTGGACTGAAGAAGAACTTGGTATCGGTCACGATGTTGGAGGACAAAGGCTACGATGTTGTCTTCAGTAAAGGAAAGGCATTCCTAAGACACATAGCCACGGGTTAGACCAAGAGGATAGGGATTCAGGTGAAGAATCTCTATAAACTAGATGTAGATGATTGTGCATCATTGAGTACGAAAGAAAAATTGGTGCAAAGCCAAGACATTGGTGAGTTGTGGCATAGGCGGTTGGGCCATTTGCATCATGGGGCTTTGAAGATAATGCAACAGATATCTACAGGACTTCCCAAAGGTAAACTTGAGCAAGTTGACACATGCAAAGGTTGTACCTTAGGAAAGTACACCAAGTCTTCTTTTCATGATCGAGACAGTCGAGCAGAGGCTATCTTAGAATGAGTTCATACTGATTTGTGTGGACCATTCTCAACAGCATCCACAATGAAGCAAAGGTATTATGTGATTTTCACTGATGACTATTCTTGTAAATGCTGGATTTATTTCATGCAAAATAAGGACCAAACTTTCACACATTTTTGTGAGTTCAAAGCTTTGGTCGAGAAAGAGTCAGGGAAGAATATCAAGGCCTTGAGAAGTGATAACAGTGGAGAATATGTCTCTCAAGAGTTTAAGGACTTCTGTGCAGTGGAAGGAATTAAACAAGAGTTGATGACACCTCATAACCCACAACATAATCGGGTGGTCGAGAGGAAGAACAGAACTATTGTAGGGGCAGCACGGGCAATGCTACATGACCAATGCTACCACTTCACTTGTGGGCTAAGGTATGCAACACAACGGTCTATTTGTAGAATAGAAGCCCGCATTGCATACTTGGGATGAAGACACCAGAGGAAGCTTTCTCCGGTAAGAGACCAGATGTGGGTCACTTCAGGATCTTTGGCTCATCGGTATATTTCTATGTGATAAAGGATGCACGGAAGAGGCTTGAGCTGACAACAGAGTTGGGGATATTTGTGGGGTACACTAATACACCTCACAACTATCGGGTGTACTTGCCTACCAGTTGAAGTACAGTGGTTCGCAGAGATCTCAAGTTCGATGAGAAGAAGGCCATGCGAGTTTCCCTTGAGAGGGAGCTCCAGCTACAGGCTGTGGAGGAACTATCGGTTACTAAGGAGGAGGAGCCTCATACTGATGCAGAGCAGCTGCATGTAGAGGTTCCAGGAGTGGAGACATCCACTCAAGAAGAGTCTTTCAGAGATGGACGAAAGCGCACAAAAGAATTTGACAGATTGTTGGAGGATGCAAGAGAGAATGTGGGAGCACCATCTTCTCAACACAAATAGAGGAAGTCACTTGAGAGGTATATTGGATACATGGCCCTTGTTGGGGAATGTATTGAGACCAATCCATCTTCCTTTTGAGGAAGTAGTGCAGCAGCCGATTTGGGTTGATGCTATGGTGGAGGAGTATGACTCCATAGTTCGTAACAGTGTTTGGGATGTGGTTCTGAGATCAAAGAACAAGTCAGTTGTGAGTTCCTGTTGGATTTACAAGGTAAAGCAAGCTGCTGATGGTAGTGTGGAGAAGCATAAGGCAAGATTTGTTACCCGTGGCTTTTCATAGGTAGCGAGGAGGATCATGTTGCTACAATATATTTCGACAAAGGAGCAAGATGTTGACATTTTGACAAAGGCATTGTCAAAGTGTAAATTCGAGTTCCATAGAGACAGGATCGGGGTGGTAGATAATGACTTTCTTGTTGAGAGGGAGTGTTGAAATATGGCAACAAGAATATTCCAATTTAATTTGTCCTTGAATTAAATTGTGAATTAAAATCGAATTTAGTCTTAGCAGCTACTTGGAAATAATTAATTAATTTATTTTAAATTAATTAGTTGGATAAATTCAAGTTAGAAGTCTTTCTAAAGTCATGCAAGAGTTATCCCTTAAATTAAGGAGATAATATTGAGTTATATTTGAGTTGTAATTAGTTAACTCAATTTATTGAGTTAAGTCCAGTTAAATTAGTTCCAAACTGTTTGAGGAACTAATAGTGAGTTAATAGTCAGTTGATGCATTAATGCACTCAACTAGTGCTACTCCAGTTAACTGAAGATTCCCTCATCAGAAACTCATGCATGTCTATTCTGATAAAGACGCAGTTGAGATAAATGTTCAAGGACAATGTACTATGAGTTGCACGTGTTTTCTCATGGATAAAACTCATGCATACAGTCAAGGATAAATCCTTGAGGATTGCGCAGTTTTAAAGGAGATCATCCACTTGGTAAGAGGCGAATCATCCACAAGGAAAAACGCAAGGAAATAGGAGCTTGGAGGGAAAAGAGGAAGGCTGGAGAGAAGCCAAGATGTCTTGTGAGCATCTCTGAGGATTGTACTGAGAGCTGGCTAGCTGTGAGAGCTAAGGCTTTGTATAATTCCTATGTATTTCCACCATGTATGATAATACAATAGTGGGGGGTTTTTAGCTGAGGCTTTCCCCAAAGTATTTTCATGTGTATTGTGTCATTGATTCTTCTTCTTCTGGTTATATTTTTCAACTCAATATTTAAGCTTCCGCAAATTGATAGTAGAAGTAGGTTATAGTATTTTGCTTTGATTCATATTGCATTATCGAGTTAACCTACCAGTAGATTTTCTACAGTTGTAATTTAAATTGGGTCCATAACCAAGCTAAAAACAAGACTACCAAGAAAGAGAAGAAGGTCACACAAGTTTGAAGAAGAAAGAAATTTGGATCTGGAAGTCTCTTGAACACTCAAGACATCCACTCATGTTGTTGATATAATGAGTACAAACTTGGCAGATGTGATATTCCAAGTGTTTTGGATGATAAGACTCTGCAAAAAAGAAGAAGGATATCTTGCATACTGTTAAGGGGAGCTTGACCATTCTTGCAGAAGCTATCTGTGAAGATACCTATGAGACACTTGATGAGTCACACATGGAAAATCGTGCTATGAGGCATATCTCTCGATGGATCATCTCTCATAAGTAACTCCATTAAAGAAAATCATCCATTGATTGAAGATACCTTCCACTTGCAGCAATATTTCTTGTCTGAAGAAAAAAAAAGAGCTAGAGTATTTTATGCAGGCAAGGGGAGCTAATTAACCATCTACAATTGAATTGCGAAAAGTCACTATCTTGGAAAATTACGGGCTGTTGAGATCAGACTAATAACAGATAACAATTGAATCAAAGAAGAATATACAACCAAATATTATAATACTTGATGGATGGAGTAAAATAGACCCAAATCAGTATAGCACCATTCAAGAACTATAGAATAGATTGACAGAGGTGATTGAGTATCATGATGATGACATAAAAAGGAGCACAAGTTCAGGGGAAGTTGTACAAGCAAATGTTTATGCAACAACATAAAAAACAACATGATAAGAACGAACAACAGGTTAAGGAAACACAACTATTGTTGAGATGTCCTTCAAATAGGCAGTAAAATTCATTAAGAAATTGTTGAGCGCCCCATTTTCCATTGATGCCAAAGGGGGAGAGAATACAGAAAGGAGAGGATCCAGAAAAAGGAGTATATTTCCATCAATGACAAAGGGGGAGGTTGTTAAGATGTCAGTGTTGTCATTGATGGGCATATGGATTAAATATAGCATAAGCACTGAATATATATATATATATATATATATATATATATATATATATATATATATATATATATGTATGTATGTATTTATGTATGTATGTATGTATGTATGTATAATCCCAAGAAGCATTGGACCCACGGAGCAAGAGGAGCAGTACCAAAGAGAAGAGCGAGAAGCAGTTCAAAGAGTAGCCATCAGGATCCAAAGGAAAGCCATTGAAAGCTAAGACAAGCCAAGGAGGAGAAAATCCAAGAGAAGACTAGATATGCCCAAAAGAAAGAGCCAAAAGGAAAAAGCAGTGATATCAGAAGAGCAAAGAGAAATGATATTTCAGAAGAAAGCCAAAGAAGAACCCTATCAGAGAAATACCATAATGGCGTTTTTATATTGGCATTTTTTATTGTGTGTCACCACTCATAACTCTGATCTCCGATCTATGACAAGACCTGGTCTTCGACTTTGATCTCTGATGTGCGATATGGACCTCCGATCTCCAATATGTGATATGGACCTCCGATCTTCGATGCGCAATATGGACCTTTGATATCCGATGGGCGATATGGACCTTCGATCTTCGATATGCGATATGGACCTCCGATCTCCGACTTCCGATATGTGGACTCGACTTGATTTAAGTTAATGATTTAATTCTTAAATAACATCTACCACTTTATCATAACTTTTGAATGACACCTCTGATAAGACCCTCCGATTACCGATTGTCAATATTGGTCACAGACCCAATTGGTTGTATCACAATGATTTTAATATAATATCGTGTCTGCCTAGTCAAAACTGTCCTATATCGCAATATCGAAGGTTGTGTCATGTTAAAGCTTCTGATACAAATACCTGATATCTATGTGGTCCCGATGTACGAGAGTAAAGTGATGATGTGGAATGTGGGACATCCCAACATCCATTATAATATGGTTTCGCATTGTTTAAATGTATTTGGTTGATTAAAAACTATGGCCCCTCCTATATTGTTATTATAATATGGTTTCCGTAACAATGAAACTATGTTATATTTGGTCGATTATTAACAAAGACCCCTTTCAACACCTATTTAATATATTTTCAATGTGCCATCTCATGCACAAGACAACCTCTCCTCTAATGAACTTGTTTGTTCGTTTATTGGAATAACTCGTATAAACACAAGTCAAATACTTCATTTCAAGTATCGATTTGGTGAAGATCTATCACAGAGAAAAATACACAGTTCACAACTTGTGAACTAGGAACATTGAGAAGGAATTGAAGAATTAAATTGTTTGGGGATATCTATTCTAGAGCTCGGAAATCAGATCTGTAGAAAAGTTGTGGCTCGGATTGGGGAACATTTCAGTTTCGGTAAAGCCCAGATCTGTGGGACATTTAAGTTTTGGCAGAGCACAGATTCGTGGGTAGTGCAATCTTGGTCGAGCCAAAATCTTAATATAAAAGTGTGAAGGACTATGATATCTTAATACTATCAGAGGAGGCTTAGCGATAAAAAGGGTAAAGTAATATTCAGAGCATCTGTGGAGGGGAAATGGCTTAAAGGCTCAGAGTTACAGTAACCTGTGGAGCTTAGACTACACATCGAATCTGTGATTACTTTAAGGACAATCAATTGTGTTTATTGGGAGCTCAAACTATACTACAACGAATAGAGAGCTCAGACTTGTGCAGATCCTAGACCAGTAAACAATTTGAGAGACTCAGATTAACAATGTCAATTGTGGAGGGCTCAGACAGACATCCTTTGGAGTTAACTCAAGACAGTTGTCTTGAAAGAAGGCTCGAACATGTTTCTTTGAAGAAACTCAAATTACAGTAGTAGCATTTAGAAAGATCTTGTTGTTTAAGCATTATGAAGACTTTCTTGGAGACTTCTTGAAGAATCTGTTGAAAACATTAGAGCAGGTGCAAAACTTGGCTACCTATTGAAGACATCTTGGAGGAATTGGAGATATTATTGGAGCCTATGATGCATTGAAGCAATCATGA
This sequence comes from Pinus tabuliformis, assembly GCA_031772625.1. Classification (NCBI taxonomy): domain Eukaryota; kingdom Viridiplantae; phylum Streptophyta; class Pinopsida; order Pinales; family Pinaceae; genus Pinus; species Pinus tabuliformis. The sequence goes on from CM062817.1 coordinate 826,009,430, forward strand.
GGTGACTTTAGAGATAATTTTTTGGGTACCATGAAGGGTAGTGGTGACACCTTCTTAGAAGACAAGGTTGTCACCTATGAAGTGATTTGGAATAGGCATTGCTGAAGATAGATAGGGCTCATTGAAGAAGATATTGGGAGCCAAAAATAATCATCAAACTTATCTTGATGAATTGCAGCTCAGGGTTGGAGCCCTAAAGGATAGGAGTATTCAAGAGACCAGGTTGGAGCCTGTACCGAAGATATGGTTGGAGCCCTAGAGGATAGAAGTCCTCAAGAGACCAAGTTGGATCCTGTATTAGAGATAGGATTGGAGCCCTAGAGGTTTCTGCCTCAAAATGACAAGGTTGGAGCCTTGGGAAGTCCAAGTTGGTGCTTGGTAAACTACAGGTTGGAGCCTGGTGGATTGAAGATTTGTGTCTTCATCTATGGTTGGAGCCCTACACATTATTGTATTGGATTTATTATAAAGAGGATTTGAGTCCTCATTATCTGTGATTAATAAAAATATTTATTCTTATTGTTCATTTTGTGCTCTAATTATAAGTGATCTAACTGGTAAAAATAACAATTGAAAAAGAAATATTGATTCAACCCCCCTCTTAGTATTTCCAACAATTGATTTAAGAGGTAATAGGTATCACGATTTCCGTTAGACCAAAACCCGCAGATGTTATTCAACGATCACATCGCCAGAGATAAGGATCCATGAGAGGCGGTTAGTCCATGTCGTGAAACACATGGGGAATGTTAGTTTATCCAATGTCCAACACGGACTTTGCATGCACAATTCCAAGAATCCATGAACCTGTGATGAGAGACTTCCTTATGTGAGCACAACTATAAAAGAGCTCTCCATAGCTCGAGTACTGGTCACAATCTGTTTCAAGTGGGTCTGGGATTTCAACCATTGTGTCTGATTGATGTTTCCATGTGTCATGTGACTACACAGACATAATCCACATGTATAGTCTGAGGTTGATAAATCAACTAGGTTTATTGAACACATCCAACACATATTCTAATAGGTTCCTGACATAGTGGAGAAATCCAATGGCAAGTACAAGCAACAACATGATCAACATTGGGTTCCACAAAAGTTTCAGGTGTGTGACAAAGTTTGGTGTCATTTGGTGAAATAACGCCTTAATAGAGCCCATCAGAAGCTCAGACCACTTTGATATGGGCCTTATACCATCACCAAGTTTGTGGGAGAGAATGCTTTTGAGCTCAACATTCCTCCATTCCTGGGCTTGCACCCAGTGTTCAATATGGATTGCCTTCGTCCATACTTTCCACCATTACTAGACACATCAAACATTACAGAACAACTCACACCAATAGAGCTAAACCCATACTATATGGAAAAGGCCAAAACTAATCAGATCATGGACATGTAGATCAAGAACACTCGCCAAAAAAATCCAACTATATGGGGTTGTCAAAGCTATCCAATTCCTGCACCAAGGAAAGTGGCTCATTAGGGACCAAGTTAAGCAGAAGTTTCCCCATATCATGAAGGCACTCAACGCAATGTTGACCATTGCTTCCTAAGGGGGGAGGACTGATCCAAGTGGATATTAGTGGCCACCCACCTATTCCACTTGGACCCTCACCATTGTTTCTTTCAGTTTCCTTAATTGTAACACAATTTACTATTTTTGGCATTTTTTGGGCCTTGAACTTCCAAACTTGTTATGAGGCTGTAAACGATGTTTTTTTTTGGAAAATTGGAAAATATGTAGATTTGGGTATGGGTTTGCAGCCAAAATTTATATTCCTCATGTAAATATTTCTAACGAAGTATCATATGCGTCAAACGAAGATCATATGCCAAATTTATGACCCTTGGAAGTTGATGTACGAATTTACCCCAATAGGGCCCACAGACTTTTGGCACTTCATATCCTAGCGTTAGGTTTTTGGGTGTTTATGGTTTTCTATTATTTGTCAATAATAAATAGGCCTTTGAACCTCATTGTAACACAACTCATAATGCATGTAGCCACCACATAATCTCTCAAAGATAAGCTACCATCGTCTAAGCTAGTTTATTTCCATTCTGCATGTAAACGGTTTTTAGTATTTTGTTATCAACGAATTGAAGTTCAATTTTCACTGTAGCTCTGTGTTTTTGTTTAAATCTGTATTTCAATTCGTTCCTGCATAAATCTGGATCAGAAGGAAATGTTGCGAAAGCTAAAAATACTTTTGGCGAGATGATCATGCGACTTGTGTGGGATCCTCTCAATATGGATGCTTATAATGACTTCCTAGGAACCCTCTACAAGTTAGGCTAGGTCAATGAGGCTTTGAAGTTCCTGCATGTCATGAGGATCATAAATTTCTCTACAAATAATTGCTTCTTCAGCACTGTGGTTCATGTTCTTTTTCTCTAGAACAAAACAAATGAAGTGGTCATGGTTTCTGAAACTATGATGTGATGTGGACATATACCTAACACCACCACTTACAATTCAATGATAAGCACATACTGATATGCTGGTTGAATGGATGATTTTTATCGTCTTTTCAACAGAATGGTGTTTAATGGTGCATTTATTGATTTGGTGACTTACAATACTATTTTTCAAACCCTTATCAAGATGTGAAAAATGGAGGAAGTTGCCAACACATTTTGTGAGAAGACTAGAAATGAGTTGATCTAGATAGTGATAGAAATACAATAGCCTTATTCATGTAAGAACTAAATATATTCTCATTGATTTGGAAACACATGAGTAGTAAGGGTGTTTTCCCTACCATGGAGTTTCTCACCAACCTTATAAAAACCCTTTGTGATAGTGGCAAGCGAGAAAAAGCAGATGACAAATTTATTGTGATGGGTCCGTTGAGAATATAAAAATATAAGCCACCATATTTTTACCAGACTAACCAGAAAGTGAGCTATCTCATCATGGTTACGGGTAAACCACAAACCCATGGTTACGGTTCAACCACACAAAACCCTTGCCATTGAAGTCCATTGTTAGGCTGCACACTATCAGCATTACAGTTGGCCACAAACATTATAGGGTATCTCTACCCTTGAATCTCTATCCTTCACGATTATGTGTATACAACACAAAACCATTGCCATCAAAGTCCATTGGCTAGGCCACACATTTTCAATATCATAGTTGGCTCACAAGCATTACAGGGTATCTATATCCTCAAACCTTCGTACATCATGGTTATGGGTCAACCACACAAAACCCTTGTCTTCAACAACAATTGGTTTTGGGTCATCCACAAACCCACAACTCATCCTCAACAAAAAGATTCTCTGGAGGGAAATTCACGCAATGGGGACCATTGCTTCCTAAGGGGGAAGGATTGATCCAAAATAAGTAAATAAATAAACAACTAAATAAAATAAATTGAAATAAAATGACATCCACCCATGGTATCTACCCACGGTATTCGCCCATGGTATTTACCCATGGTTTCACAACTCAATAAGGCTATAAATAAGGAGCCATATTTTGTAATGGGACAGATTGGTCCACACTATGTAGTTGTAACAACATTTTCACGCTTAATAAAGAATTGGGTTTTATGGTGTCTTTTTTCTCTCTTTTCATTTTTTGGGATGTATTCAGTTCATGCATTATTTATCATTGTTCTTGTGTTGGTTTCTCTACTTCTCTCTCTTGGTTTTGGATCTTAGCCCCTAAGATCTGAATCACCCCCTCTCAGTATTTTTGACATATACATGTTGGTGTTGACTACTATACATTTTTTTACCTTGTATTTGAGGGTATACATGTGTGTGATATTTGTTTGAGACTTGTTTGGATGTCTTTCTCTCTCTTGTTACACTAGTATGACACTTAGCCATTTCAGAGCTTTTCTTGGTCCTCCCATCAAGCACAAATTATAAAAGAACTAACCCTGCACCAAGTGATGAGAATTGTGCATTCACAAGCCTCAGTGATGAAACCCATACCTTATGGAATTGGGCACTAAACCTTTCTTAAGGACAACACCTATTATTGCACATTGAGCACAATCACTAAACCCAGGTTGCTTCTAATGCCTCATTGCACAAAGCCTTGATCAGTTCTGCCTTGCACTATGCATTGAGTATATCTAGTTGACATTGAGGACTTATTTATCCTTGTAGTGACAAACTTCGCAATACAAAAGCTTCCTACCCTTTATTGTGCAGTAAGCATCCTCGTGACCTAAACTTCTGTTGCTTACATCAACCCTCTACACAATACCTTCACCAAGTCGGCATCCTATTACACATTGTGTAGTTCTAGTGGACAATAGGTCCATTTCTAGGCCACTATTTAGCTCAACTGTGCAATTCCTGGATTCTTCTCCTCCCATTGCGCATTGTGCAGTTATAGTGCCTAGTCTTGTCATTCTTGTTGACTGAACATGCCTACTGCTCAATACCTTGTCCTGCCTTTGCTTCTACTTCGCATTTCATAATTATAGTGGACAATGTGGTCATCCCTTAGTCACTATAAAACTTAACTATGTAGTCCTTGCTTCCTCTACCCTGAACACTATGCAATGTGCATCCTCAGTGGGCAATATCATCACCCTTGTCTCCTAGACTTGCCCAATGTGTAGAGCCTTGATAAGCCTTCCTCAATTGCACATTGCATAGTCCAAGAGGATAGTGTTGTCATCCCAAAACCCTTACAATGCTCAACTGTGCAATTCTTAGACCCTTTCTATCAAATCCATTACACATTACCCCATCACAGTTGGTATGTTACATGAACAAACACATATAGAATAGATGATTATGGGATTGATTTCATCTTATCATGAATGTTTTTTATTCGTAGTTGATATCATTTTACCATGACAAGATTATGTCAAAGACGTCATCAAGGAGAGTTTCAGGAAGGACACTTGTGGAAGCAAGACACAAAGATGATGTCATGTAAGAGTAAAGAAATCTTGGACCACTATAGAGAGATGGAAACTCATGTTCACTTAGAAGGTTCCAACACTTATCCAAACCCTTTGGAGGGTGAAGATGAAGCACATCCTATATAAATCATCAAGGATTGAAGACATGGAAATGGAGAAAAGAACTTCACATCAATACATTGCAATCAAGTCTCATGTCACGGTCAACAAACTATGGTCATTCAAAGTGTCTACACAAGAGTGTTGTTTCCTCCCATGTATTTTTTCCACATTATTTGTGGAATGCAATTATGTAATTCCAAAAAATGAGAAAATGTAAAATGTGTGGAAGCCCAAGGGTTACACATGGAACATGAAGAATCACTAGAAATTCCTAGAGTCATGTAGAAACTCAAAGGTCACGTAGGAATTCGAAAAGTCACATGGGAGCTCAAGGGTCATGATGGAAGGTCAAGAGTCACAAAGGGGGTGGAAAGTCACCTCATTTGTTAAAAAAACACCCTCATAGATCAAGTGAAGTAATTTTCACCTTGGCTTCTCTAGCTTGCCATAGGAAAGAACACCATTCTTTTGAGGAGAAAGTGGTGACTTAATGTTCCACTATTTGGGCTAGTGTTGTAGCATTGTAATTGTGTATCTTGGAACTTCCACTTAATATATGAAGCTTTCAGAGCCAGATAACTTTCATGCATGTATTGTGGATGTTGTAAGACTATTATTTTAATGTTTGTGGTATATTTTTGTGTTCATACATACTAACGAAAATGAAATATTTCGTTGGATTTGGTATGCATCTTGTTGAATGTGTGTTGTTACTTTATTTTATGATCATTGTTATCTTGTGAACTATCTTGCAGGTTAATCAATGATTCATTCCATCCTCTTTTGTGTATCTTTTAGGATAGTACCATTACGTTTCTTCTAGAGGCTCACTCTTTCTTTCCCATCCGTAAAAGTAGCTTATTTAGTTGTAATTGTATGCTTCACAGTATCAAGTAACTTGCTTGTTTAAGAGGTTATGTGCATACTCTCTTATGTTTTTTATTGCAACTAAGTCAAACATCTAAGTTATGGAAGTTGGGCCTATTATCCAAATGGGGCTCCTACTCCAAAGACTGTGAGGTCTAGTTGCAATTTCATACCGAGGAGACCCCCTGTGTTGGCAGACTTCCAGTATCATCAACAAGTGGCACTAGAAAGAAGGCTAGATGAAAATTTGAGCCCATCAAGTGTATTTTGAATCTCTTATCTTCAATGGCTTCTTCCCAAATCATAATCTCGAGATGTTTTTTGAATATATCAAATCTTACAATCCCCATGAAACTAATTTATAACTTGTCTCAATTTAAGTTTGATGGTAAATGTGAACTAACTTTCATTGGACACGCGATTCAATTTCTTCATTTTTGTCTTTCTAATTGAATATATTTTAAGGATGTCATGGCCAATTTTTTCACCCTCACCCTTGAGGGTTGTGCCAAACTATGGTGTCATACATCACCAATCGTTTCTATTATTTCATTCAAACAACTTGTTAAGGAGATTCATGAAGATTTTGATAGGTACGATTATAAAGATACATATAAGAGGATAAATCAACTTAGAATGAAATATAATGAATCATTAGGGGATTATTTTGATAGATTCTTTCATCTTTGTTATGAATTTCCCAAAGAGGATATGGATTGGGATTTCATGGGTGAAAAGTTTCAGGATTTGGTTCAAATCTCTTTAAATCAATTTGAATCTTAATTCCCTGTTGATGGTGGATCATCTTATAATGATAATAATATTGAAAGCATAAACCAAGCAAGTATAATCCCAATTTTGAGTTTTCTAACTTTTCTCAATCACAAGACATCTGAAATCTCATAAGAGGAATTTGCTAGTCCTTTTGTTCCTTCTCTTCCTTTTTAATTACAAAACAGAGTAAACTCATGTACTAATTTTGAATTTGGGAAACTTGAAAGTCAAATTGTTGATCCACTTATTCCACCCTATTTTCCTCCCCATGGACAGGATCTCACCCAAGAAAACTTTGAATGTTCTAATAAATTCATGGAGCCTGAGGTGAAGGTTGATCCCTTGATTCCTTGAGATGATGATTAATGCACATAATTTAAATCTTGAATCTAATCTGATTGAAATAATTTTTTCTTCAAAGGATACATGTCATCCTATATCATCTACATCTCATGGCTCTTTGTACCTTGAATAACTAGATTAATCCACCCCTTCAGCGAGTTCTTCAGGTACTCTTGATTCTTAATTTATTGGTCCAAATGGCGATCATGTACAAAGTGGTCACATTCCATAGGTAGGGGAGAATAAGGGTGAATATGATTTTAATATCTCTTCCCTTTTTTAAGTTCCTCTGTGTAAAGATGTTGCTCCTTCATTCTTGGTTGATCAAGAATCTTGTAATACTGGTAATCATTCAAATGAAACCAAAGCTCTTGACCAAGACGACGGCTTAAGCAAATATCACCCTAATGATGATGACTCCATTACTATATATGGTCATGAATTCCCAAGCACGTAGGATTATCTCTTGTTTTCATAAGAATACTTGGATTTGCAAAGCTTTGATCTAGAATTTGATTCGATCATAGAAGAGTTTCTCATAGGAATTTCTTCCTCAGCTCACCCCACCCTTGTGTCGAAATGGGTATAATGAATTAACTAATATATCATGTTCTTTAAATGTAGAATTTGATGAATCAAATTTGAAGTCAACAAAAGGTGTTAAGGTTTCCAATGATGAAGGAGATGATGTAGTTGAAAATATTTCTTACAATTTGGGTAATCTATTTGCTGATGTTGACACATCTAAAAGAACTGTTGATTCAAACAACTGCCATATGATTCATAATGATCTTGCTAAAATAATTGTTGACAATTGTCTTCACACAAATGATGATCTGACTATACCCTCAAGTTTTTATCATTCAACATTTGAAGGATCTAGGACTTTTTAGGAAGTCCAGGCACTCCATCTCTTGTTGATGGCTATGTCAAGTTCTTGTGTTTCTAATGAGGTCCCCGAACTAGGTCAAATGTTGATCACCTAACAAAATTCTTCTCTCAACATTTTTTTCACTAGATGTAAGCTTACTCTTGAAGGATTTTCATCATTTTTAAGTTTATTTTCTTATTCCTCAAGATAAAGTTTCTAATTGGGTTGTTGAAGGTGCTGGAAATCTAGGGGGTATCCTCGATATGAAGTCCTAATTAGACTTCACACAATTTGGAGTATAATCCCCATATGGAGTATCGGCATGATCATCATAGCTCTAATATTTTCCTTGGCTACAATGATTCACATAAGAGAATATCCACATAACCTTTGAAATTAGAAATTAAGTTGACACTGTGAAATACCAATTGGAATGTGTAAAAGGAGGCAATTCATGAGGGGCGGTAGTAAGAGTGAGTCTCTAGAAGGAAAGTAATAGTACTACCCTAGGAGAGACACATGAGAGTGAGGAAATATTTGTTAATTAACTTGCAAATTAGTTCACAAGATAATAACGATTCATGAAAGCAAATACAGCTCACATTCAACAAGATAAGTATCAAAGTCACCGAAATTGTTCAATTTATTTAGTACATATGAGCATAACACATATTGCAAACATCAAAGTAATAGTCTTACCATATTCAAGATACATGCATGAAAATGTTTTGGCTCAACAAGCTTCAAATATTAAGTGAAATATCCAAGTACACAATTACAATGGTGAGACACTAGCTCCAATAGCAGAACATTAAGTCACTTGTTGCTTCTCCAAAGGATAATATTCTCTCCTTTACTAAGCTAGAGAATCTGAGGCTAGATTTCCAAATGATAAGCCTCAAAAATCCCTTTGCTTGAGCTATGGGGGTGTATTTATAACAAAAGGAATAACTTTCATGTCCCATGACTCTTGGAATCCACTTGCTTTAAATTTCTAATTTCATTGAAAATTATATAATTACATCCATAAATGATGTGGCACTTGATGACTCATATGACTCTTGAGATGACACTTTGACATGACATGACTTGACACCTATGACATGGACTTGATGATGATGTGTCAATGTAAAGATTCTACTCTTTAATGCTATGTTCATGTCTTCATGAAAGGTGTTTCATGTTCTTCAACTTCTTCCTCCAAAGGCTTTAAGATAGGGAGTCTCCACTATGATCTTGGTATTTCATTCTTTGTCACAATATAGTGCCCCTTCATCTTCTTATTCAATGATCATCTGGTCTTTACAACTTCATAAGTGTTTTTCAAAATAGTCTCCTTCTCCTCCTTTATAAACATCATCCTTTCATGTCAGTACTTGCAAGTGAAATTCACTCATGATAAGACGACTTCAGTCTGGAAATATCCTAGTCTAAATCTCTTCATGAAAATTAGTGATTGGCTTGGAACTAATTACTACTGAAGGGAAGGTTAATAGATTTCACAACGCACAATTTCAGAGGACAGGAGTGAGGGACTGAGGCTTGCAATTGCATAATGTGAAACAACTGGAGGTTTGGAGAGAAATATTGCATGATTTAGGGTCACAGTGGGGTATACTTTCCCACTGTAACTGCACAATGCGCAGTTCTAGAGGGAGACTAGGCGGCTGGATATCACAATTGCATAGTTTAAGGAGCCAAGGAGATAGAATGCAAATTAGGATTGCACAATGCGTAGAAAAAGACTAGCTGGGAATAAAAATTGTGCAGTTATGGGTAAGGAGGGAGCAGTTGAGCACTGTGAATACGCAATGCACAATCATTGGAGGTAGTGACCATGCATTGCATAGTTCCAAGAGGAAGGAAAAACTTACTGTGGCCAAGACTGCGCAATGCGTATTTTAGGGAAGCATTTTGGGAGGATGTTGACCGGAGAAGGATCAATTGCAGAAAATGACTAAGTGTGGGATCTGAGAGACAAGAGTTGGGACCAAAACATGAATCAAACATGATCACACACTCATAAATGATAAATCGCTCAATAATGAAGCATTTACCATCCAAAATTAGCATGTTCATGTTGAAATGACAACATTACAATACTTATCTCCAAGTGTGACACTTAAGATACACTTTGTGACACAATTGACGACACTAGTGAACCAATGATCAAGAGTTGGGGAATGTGTCTAATGAATTTCTATTTGATATATATAACATTATAATGTAGAATAATGCGTCATAACTACCCTTTGACTAGATGTGACACTTTCCTTACCAAAAGACGACATTTTTCGACAATAAGAAAAAGTGAAAACGAAACTTGCATAAGCTAAAGAAAGTGAAAGTGACACATGCCAGAATGAAGATAACATGAAAATGACACTTGTTAAAATGAAAGTAAGAAAAAATTACAGTTGTGAAATTGAAAGAGACACTTGCGAAAACAAAGGTGCACAAAAGCGACAGTTGAGAAAACTCATTGAAATAGAAGTAGAATTGCAATCGAAATGAGGAAGATTGTCAATGAAGGGTGTACATAGACCGTCATCATGTGTTTCACAATACACTGTTCTTATGGATTTCGTAGTCACTGTCACTAGTGATTTCATAAGATTTACCTTCAAGAGTTGTGCAATTCCTATCTAACATTTCATAGGAAGTTGTGTGTTTGTGAATTCATCAATGAATGAACATGTGTGAGAAAGAGACTTTAACACTTTAAATCCAAGGAAACATCGATCTATCATGAAGCAACTACGAGAAATCAAGGAATGACAGATCCTAGGATCACAAGTAAGCTCCAAAATTCAAGTGTAGGAAAACTTTTGGAGGGTGTTTGTTGCAGCGACAACACGGGTGAAGGATTCATGTTTGGATAATTCTTCTTCATGCAAATCTCTTGTATCTAACCCAAGGTTGGAATTCATATATTTATCAGATGTAAAAAAAATTGAAGCCTATAAATATAATGATCAAGACAAATATCATCACCAACTGAAAGATTCCTTCCTATCAAATTATTTAGTGAATAAACAATTGCTTATCTCTCTAGTGTATGCTATGAAGTTAATCATTATTCTAGCACAATCAATCCTTTTGAGTATCATTCAAAGCTTGAATCATTCGGAAGATCAAAACCCTCATGCTGATATGGATACTGAATTTGATTTAACATATGTTTCTAATATTTTTTCAACCTAGTATCCTAATTGGTTTCCCATATTTTCGTTGCTAGCGACTGTTTTTAATCCCCAAAGCTCTCACCTTGTTGAAATAGGTTGTAATGGGATACAAAGGGAACCAATAGAGAATCGAAAATCTTATATGTTGATCCTCCAATCTAATCATAAAAATGGTTTTAACAATTGTCGCTTAATTAATCATTTTCCCACTAGTCCATCCTATAATAGTTGTTTTACATCAGTTGATATTTATGATTCATCATTTTACTATTTAGGTACCTATCGAATAGTTGAGGAAATTTAGATTTTATTGATGGATAAGTCAGGTCCTCACGATATTGACAAAGTTTCTGAACAAGATTAGATTAAATCTCCCTCACGAGATTATATTTGTAATTCAAGTGTGTTAATTGAAAGTTCATCTTTCCAAGAATTTCAGAGTTTTCAACTTGGTTGTTTCGAATACTATGATCGAATCTATGATTGGATACAAGAATATTATTCGCTGAGTTTTGTTGCTAATAATAAGTTTTGATCTTTCTTGATGTTTGCTGATATTGAAAATAAAGATGAATGTATATTCACAAGCAACCTTTAAGGGTTGTATGCTCATTGTTCTAATAAAAAAGGTAAAGTTGCCAATTGGTTAAAGCTAGTTGTTCTGACACGTCTTTCTAACAATAGTCAAGGCCTTCAATTTCTTGTGCAAGGTATTCAGGTTGACATCTTATTTTTGCACATTGTTTTATACTGTTTCTAATCATTTATATATTTATCCTTGCAGGTCGAGAACAACTTAAATGACTATCTTGGAAATTTCATTTCACATGATGTTGTACCTCTAGTTTAATAAGATTAGGATTATTTTTGTTTTTATGTTTATTTACATTTAAGTGACTTTTTCATTGCATTACAATTGTTCCTGTATTCCTCTTTTTTTTATTTTGAGTTTTGTTCTTTGCATGTTCTTTACTGGTTATACATAATGCTTTGATTTATTATGTTTTGTCCTTTATGTTGTGTCATGTTTCCTTTCATATCTTTGCTCGCATTTTGTTTTAATAAGACCATGTATGAAAGTCGTCTTGTTTGGCTCTATGGTAACGTGGAAAAAGTTGAAAGGGGAGATATGACAACTGAAAACGTTTGGCTTATCTTTGGTTTACTTCTTTGTTTGGGTCTAGATATATTTTAAGATCAATGATGCATGTACGAAAAATATGTTTCATCCTAAGTGACAGCTCAAGTGGGTCTATGATGCTCGTATCTATAACATGATCTTCTTTCCTTAATTATTTTTAACGTGCCATCTCAGTTGAGTAAAAAAAGGGAAGGAGGAGAAACTTTAGTGAGCATATTAATTGTAGAGATATATGCATAAGAGTCTCTGTAAAATAAGGAACAACCTCTCTTTCCCATAAAATAAGTTGGAATCCCTCTTCCACCTGTGGAAAAATAAAATCCAATAAGATTCCAGTGAGAGTAAAGTAATACAATAGATAAATAATATAAAGGCGTCCTAAAAAGAGAAGTGAAGCAAGCAACTTCGTTGGGGCATTGAATAAGTTTATTGGCAATGGAGAAATGCTTGTGATTCCTTGAAGTGACTCCCTCAAGATACTAAATAGGCCTGCTAGCAGTGGAGCAACACTGGAGACGTTAAAAAACTCTAACATCTCAAACTTGTGGAATTTACTTACTCCTACTCCTTAATCGAAACAACCGAAGTTTGACTAATCTTGTGAAATGTGTTAAGCCGAGGAGGGAAATATAAGGGAATACATTTGTAATAAAGCTAAGTGAGGAAACTAAGATGATCAATAATATGAGACAATACTCCCAGAAGGATAGACCTCGTGCTTAATGTTAGACCTAAACAAATAAGTTGGAGTTCTTCTAGTGTGTCACCAAGTGTTGTCGCTGCGACAACACCCTCCAAAATTTTTCTTACATCCAAATTTTGGAGCCTCCTTATGGTCATGCCATCCTTTGTTTCAAGCCATTAATTTCATACTACAAGTTTCTTAAGTTTCCAATTCTTTCTTGTTAATTTGGCAGCTCAGGGAAAAATTCCCCGTTTTGGACAACCTTCCAAATGTTGTACATTTTCTTTGACATATGTGTGATCTGGTATCCTCTGACTGAAAAGCTTGGCTCCCTCAATACTCACAACTTGATGAAGAATTTGTTGCAGGAATTCAGAAGTGTTTAAAGCTTCATGTTGAGACTTATTCCCTTCCCATAATCATTGGTGATATTGTTGTAGGAGTTGTGAGTAGGTTTCCCTTTATTGTTCCAGTTGGGTGCTAATTGTTTTCTGGACTCTAGGATCTAAAGATTGTCTAGCCGATAGATCTCTAATAAGCATTTATTGATCCCTTATCTTTGAATCAACAAAATCTAGTTAGGTAGGCCAATTATTTAATGTAGTAGTAATAACATATCCTCTATCCAATGTGGCTTCTAAAGTTTGTTTTTCTGCTAAAAACTTGCCACAGGCTTTCTACAAAGCTTGTGTGAAACTAGGATTTGTGAAAATTATGGGTCGGGTCTACAACTCTGATACTTGCGCTTCAAGCTGGATAGTCTGGTTGATCATTTGGTCTACCAATGAGATGATTCTTAATATTGGTTGGCCTGGTATGTTTAATTTTTTTGTTGCCTCGCTTTGACACACCAGCCAAGTTTCCCTTTCTCATTCCTATAAATGTTGAATATTTTCAATATCTTTCTTTCTCTTATGCAACCACTTCTTGGAAACTTTAATAGACTATTCAATAAATTGAAAGAGTTGTTTGTCATTGGAAAGTTCAATGTCAGAATATTTGCAAGTAAGATCAATAGGATTTTTTTTCTCTTTGGTTATTGGAATGGATGTTGTAGCTGGTTCTGCGGTTGTTTGAGTAGTCGAGATGAATGTGGTGCCTGGATTGTTTTCAGTTGTTGTATTAATGAAAGTCACTTCATTTTATTTCTCTTGTTGGCACTCAGTCAAAGCATTGTTGGTTTTCTAATTGTAGTCTCTGATAATTTCATTTGATTGAGTTCTCTCAAATGAATTATCTTTGGAATTATGTTATGAATTATTCTGAATATATAACTGATTTAGTTTTGAATGATTTTCCTCTAACTAGTATTTCCCTAACTGAGTGCACTCTGACTCGTGTCTCACAAACTATTCTTTGTCAGGTTGTTCCCTTTCTAAAATTTTAACTAAATTAAATAATTTATTTTATGCCTTTGTTTCATCAATTTATTAGGTCTGCTGGTCGACTCTATCCTTTTTATCTTTTCCTCTTTCCAAACCCTATTTATCTCCTCCTTTACCTTCTCTTCTTTGCACGTTTTTTCCCGATGATGAGTCATGGTATTGACTGGAAACATCGAAAAAAAATGAATATCGTGGATGCTCCGAGATCTCGAAATCAAAATCCTCACCACAGAAATATCCAAACTCTCATACTACTCTTTTTAAGAATGTTTTTTGTCAGTTTTCTCTAGAGTGCTCTTGTTGAGATTTCTTATGGCCTTATTTATTGCGTTCTTCTAAAATATGAGTTGGCGAGTGGAAAATAGTATCCTTTGTCAAGTTGAACTCTCTGACTATAACAGATTGGAATATTTGATTCTGAGATTGGTTTGTAGTATGATTAAGTTGAAACTATCATGAAGAAGAGCCATCATTATGCTTGCCTTTTTGAAGTAGTTCATCCATTTTGTGTTGGATGACCTTAGTGAGGACACCTTTGGAATTTTATAATGCATCACAAATTTATGTCTTGATGGAGGGAGCTCTAGGCTTGCAAGGTTTCTTTGTTGTTTTCTCTTCAGATTACGGTTGCTTAATGTCCTCTTCCAACTGTTGTTGCTTCTTAGGATCATCTAGTTTAATTGTCTTAAGAACTTTTTTCCATTGGGATGACTTGGTTTTCAATGGAGTGGACTTGGGGCTATTGGACTCTTTACAAACAGACTTATGTGAGGAATCAAACAAGGGTATTGACAATTCAAATTTGAAAGGTTGCATATACATAGCGACATGGAATTCCTCTTTGACTTCGACATATCTTAAGGGGGCGATGATGTCATGGGATGGTTCAAAGATTGCAGGTGGAATGATATAGTTGGTGTTCAATTGACAACATAATTCATCAAATATTTGGTCGATAGTGGGCTGATAGGGGAGTTCCTAGGGATCGACCTGAGGTGAATTTTTATACCAGACTTTGGTATAATATAGGCAAAGTTGAATATGTGAACATGGGGGGAGGGATCGACGGATGTGCTGAGGCACTCTCCACTTATTAGAGATGTTTTTAATATTCAGTAGCCAATTCCTGAAAAATTTCATTGGGGCCTATAGACTGGGGTTTCCTTGACCAAGTACTAGAAAAGATTCCAAAATTAGACATAAGGGGTGTGTCCTTCTTTGTGAAGTTCAATTCCCCGATTGGTGGGTTCAACCTCATAGCTATATAGATCAACAGAGAGGGAAATCAAATAGCCTTATCGGCATTCTGACGTTTGTGGTAGTTGGTTTTAATGATATCAGCTACATGATCTGCCCAATTGTATTGAATTCCAGACTTTTCTATTTTGCCAATGACTTTAATCATTGCGAGCTTCACGTTTGAGGGTCAACCTATTGAGGTAAGACATAAGGAGAAAATTGTGCATATCCATCTAGCCACAGGGTCTTGGACTTGACTAATGACCAGACCTCTTGAATTCTTCCCAGAGGCACCTCCAATGAGCTTTGTGAGCTAGTCATTTACATCAGCTATGGTCAGTACCTTGGTTCCTTTGTAGAGAAATCCAGTTATCAAATGTAAAGTAGTACTGAAATTAGAAAGTGGTTGATCTAGCCACAAATTTCAATTGTGGTAACTACTTACTAGGTATTTGGCAACCTCCTCTTTCATACCCTAGAAGTATGTAGCTAATGGAGCACCTAGAATGTCCCAGATTCCAATTTTTCTAAGAAGTTTGTCTAAGTTTTCCACTGATCTACTGTCTTGTCCCACTTAAGGTATGTTTCAAAGTGCTTCTCCCATGCAGGTTTGTCAACCTTCACCTGCTTGATATTGTGCATGCAAATCAATAGCTCTGTTTTACCAATGAGGTTGAAACGTGCTTTGGTTCAAGGCTCCACTGTGAATTCTTCTTCATCAGTTTTGACCTTCCTCTTCTCCATAGAGAAATTGTCCCAAAATTATTCTGTTTGGAGGAAATCTAAGAGCTTGGAATCAGAAATTACAGGTTTGGGAATATCAGGGATATATTTCAAGTCGCAGGGGATGTCACTTGGGATTTCAGGAAATAATTTTAATAACCCAAGGCGCTCCTTGATTTTTATGGAGGTGGCATTAAATGCACCATTATTATCACTTGATTTCCTTCCTTCATAATGTATCTTTAGTTTTTGATTGATTTTTCGATCGTCATCTCACTCGTGCATGCCATTGGTTTACCACCTTTCCCATGGAGTGGGTAGTAATTGTGGAATATCTTGAAATGACTTTTGTTGATTATTTGATGATGGTGGGATGTGCGAAGTGTTCAACATGTTAGAGAGGGATCACAATACTTGATTTCTCTGGTTAATGGGTCGCTCTTTTTGTCTTTTATAAATAACTCTGTCAAAGGCATGCATAAGGTATTTCTGTGCAACTGGTTTTCTTGAAATGCTTCTCGATAAGTAGTCATCATCTTCTTCTGGGTTTACTGATTTATGAAATCGTACTCTATGTGTCTGTTCTATTGAATGTTGCTTCTGAGACACAATTCAACTTCTCCCTCTATATTTTGTATGTCGATCATCTCCATATTGTTGTTGTTATAAACTTTGTTTTTCTATTAAGAGGTTGCGTAGGTCGGTTTCCCGCTCCATAATGTCACTTGGTTTGATTTCCTAATGTATCCCTATAATTGGTTTTTATTGGTATGTCGATTGTTATGTCAGTTATATTTGTAACTACTTTTTGTTAATTTTATTAATTTGATTTTTTAATAAAAAAACGAAAAGAACATAATAATATAATAATTGTTTATTTATTCTTTTTTATTAAGAAATTAATACTTTACATATTAGTTGGTTAGATTTTTCATTAATCAGTCTTATAGCTAACCTATAATAATTATTTTTATGAAATGTATTTTTTTAAATGGGCACCATTAACAAGAGACTTGAAAAGGTGACCCTGTAATATATTTAATTGAACTTCTCCTGATGGTCGAATATCCTCAATGACAAATGGACCAAGCCATGAAATTTCAAGTTTCTTTGGTTTTCCTTTGACTCGTTTTTTGTACAGTAGGACTAGACTACCATCTTGAAGATGTTTATCTTCAAGATTCTGGTTGTCCCATGATTTTTACTAGTCTTTGTTAATTTGTTGATGATATAATGTGTACATTTGATCTTCCTCTAATTGATGTAACTGTCTGATGCGTTGTGCTTGTAACTTTGTGTTGTATTTTAGTATAGTTGATATGGTTTGTGCGTTTGCTAAGTAGCGGAATGATATGACTGCTTCCTGAACATAGACAAGATTAAATGATGTCGACCCCATCAACTGCTTGGATGTTGTACAACATGCCCATAAAATTGTTGGAATTTTATCATCTCAATCATCTTTGTTTATGTTACATATTTTCAACAATCCTTTATAAAAGTTTTATTGAACGATTCAATGACACCGTTTCCTTGAGAGTGGTATGTTGTAGTCTTCCTGTGTTTTATCATAAAGTTCTTTGTTAATATTTCAATCGTGCTATCAACAAAATGTGTTCCCCTATCATTGACGAGGACCAAGAGGCAACCAAATGTGTCACTATATTTTTGTATATGAATTTAGCTGCTACTTCTTTAGTACATGATGCTTTGTGCTCTGCTTTTGCCCACTTTGTTACATATCTTACTGTAATTATGTTGTATTTTGCACCTTTCTTTTAGCACTTTTAGGAAACAGACTGATGAAGGTGATAACCTATATTTCTAATGGTAATGATGGAACTATGGAATGTTATGACATTTTATTTTTTGGTAGAGGTCAACCTGTTCTCTAGCATATATCAAATTTTTGTACTTGTTGTCGAAAATCATGGAATACTGTCAGCCATTAAAGACCGGCTTGCATTATTTTCCGATCAGTCGTGTCTCCTTGATAATGGCCTCCAACTCTCCCTTTGCGGTCTTCATCAATAATCGCTTCCCTTTCATGTTCCAGGATGCATATTTGAAGTACTTCGTCAATTCCTAATTTATATAATTGACCATTTATCAATGTATATGGTATCGCTTTGATTGCTAGTATTTTTATTTTTATTTTTTATTATTTATAATCCTCATGGTGCTTTACCTGTATGAATAAATTCCACTATTTCAGCAAGTTCAACTGGAACTTCTTCAATCCTAAATAGATATGCATCAGGAAGATCATCATCGATGTCCAACATCTCTTCTTGCAATTTCAATAGGGATAGGTGATCAGGGCCAACATTGCTTTTACCAAGTCAAACAACAACTTCAAATTCGAGTTCTTGAAATAAGAGTAGCCATCAACATATTATTCCTTAATGAACGAATTTGTTTACAAGGTATTTTAGCGCTTGGTGGTTCGTGTAAAATATAAAGGGATTTTCCAAGAGGTAGTGCCAAAATTTATGCAGGGTGAATATCATTGGTAGAGCTTCACGTTCTGTCCTTGAATAATTTTGCTCTGATTTATTAAGATTCCAACTGGCATAAGCATTTAGATGGTCTATTAATTCATCGTTGGGTTGTGCGCAGGATTCTTGACTGCAACATTTGATGCGTTGACATGAATGTGAAATTGTTTAGACCAATCTGAAAATTTAAGGATTGGTCCCTCGACCAACTTCCTTTTTAATAATTGGAATGATTCATCGCATTCATCAGACCAAATGAAAGGAATTTCTTTCTTTAAAAGTTTTTCGATTAGGAATGTGTTATCAGAATAATGCCTAATAAATTCTCTACATTACCCTATATGTCCTAAGAATATTTTAATTTTCTTTTGGTTAAGCGGGGCTTTAAATCTAAAATTACCTTGATTTTTCCCATATCGACTTTAATTCCATCCTTTGAAACAACATGATCCAACAATATTTCACTCGGTGTTGTGAAGATACATTCTTTTATATTCAGGGATAGTCATATTTGTCTGCACCTTTCAAGCATTAGTCTTAGTCATTAAATATGATCATTTAACATCGTGTAGATTGTCTAGTAATCAAAGTATACATCCATGGTTTTATAAATGTACTCCTGAAATGATTTAACAACGATTCAGAGAATACTGCAAGTGCATTCTTTAGTCTGAATGGGATTGATCTATATGAAAAAGGGTTGAACTCAATAAAAAATGTTGTTTTTTATCGATCTTCTTCTATTGTGGATACTTGGTTGTATCCTAAGAACCCATCTGTAAAAAAGTAGCATTTGTGTCCCAAAAATTCATTGATAATATCGTTAGTGAAGGGAGTCGGCAATGGATCAGTAACTATTAATTTGTTAAATCCTCGATGATCAACACAAATTTGTAGCCTTGTCGAATCATGCTTTTTTTGGTTGAACCACCATAAGGCTTTCCCATTCCAATGTTTCAATGGGTTATATGATACCAGCAACAAGCATTCCCTCTAATTTTTTTTTCTGTATAATGGGTTTATATTTATGCGCTAATTTGTATGGTATTTTTTTTTATTGGTTTAGCTCCATGAATGAAATTGATCTTCATTTCTCCCATTTCCTTGACTAACCCTTTTAAGTCTTTATAGTATTTAGCAAATGTGTCTTGATACTCCTTAAGTAAGTCGATGAATTTTGCGATTTGTTTCTCCGACCAATAATCACCCAGTCAAGCAATTTTCGACCAGTCATCATTTGATATGTCTACTTCTTGTATGTTGATTGTTGTAGCCATCTAGTCAGGTGCTTTGGATTTGTCAAGTCATTGTTCTTTGAATTTCATTTCTTGATAAGCTAGTGGAAAATCTAACTTATCTGGTTTCTCTATGTCTTGTTCCACAACTTTGTAGACTGATTGAATTTTCTTTTGATACTTAGGATGATGCTTATTCAAAGAAAATATTTGGTCGTCGATGGGTGTTTCTTCCATTTGCAATCAACTAGCTAGTTTTTGGTCTATGGTGCGAGCTATATAGTTACAAGTTACCTAACCATTAACAAGGTCTATTGATCAACTAGTTTTTCTATGATGAACTCTTTAATTTTCTAGACTACATCTCTTAAATATATTTCCTTTGATTTGAAGTCAAAATCCTTAGTAAAGCTTTCCTTTAATTCTTTCCATTGGAGTGATTGGCCACTTGCTTCTTCTAACTTATACCACTTATTTTTGTAGATCATCTAGAGTATTTGGGAACATATGTAGCCAAACACGTTAGTCTTTGTAGCTAATTCTTCGCCATTCTGATTCGTAGTTTTTGATATGTTTGACAGGATATTGACCAACACTCAAATTGGGTATATTTGCTTGTGCATATAACTTTTCCCCTCCAAACCGTTCAATAAAATAGGTTTTTGTAGTAATCCATGTTTGGAGTTGGGATGAGTGGGTGTCCCACCATCTCGCTGCCTAACCGGTAAAAGTTTGTACTAAACTTTGCATTTGTCCCTGCTCACCAGTAGATTTTGTAACTTGTTCTATGTGATTGAAAGGGGAGGCTCTTTATTCAAAACATATATTATTACTACAATCATTCGTTAGATTTGCTGGAAGTAAAGATGGCATTTCTTGACAGTTTTTTTCTCGTATAATTGGTACCACTTTGATAGAATAACACAGTTGAATATTTGAGATTAGAATAGATTGGATTTTCTAACACTCTTTTGTCTTTGATTCATAATCTTCAATCTACCATTCATAAAGCTTGGCGTCCAAGTTTTTTTCGATTGAGAGAAGCGATCCAACTAAAATTTCACCAGAAGAATTTGGTTCGACATTGTCCCGTTCATCATGTAAGACTTGGTAGAGTTTCCTTATTTCAGCTTCTTCATTAGAAGGTTCCACCCATAGTTTACCTTCTCAAGGGTCTAAGGGTATAATAGTCATTTTTATTGTTTTCTTTTAGTTTGATTAAGTCATTTTCTAATGATATTGTCACCTTCATTCTTCATCCCCAACATTGACCGAATAATGCTGGATAGGAAGGAATTTCGTCGACTAATTCAATGAATTCAAAATTGACTATCATCCAGATCCCCATTATAGATGTTTAGACTTGTCACAATGTGCTAATTGGTTCAATAAATCTCTGGTCGACCAATTTAAGGTAGTTCGATGTTTTGTGCAAGTTAGGTTGCCCCATTTTCCATGTTTCCCTTGGGAGAATATTTACTTGCGATCCAAAATCAACAACAACTTGTTTAACCATAAAACCATTTATTTCCAAATCCACCTGGGGATCATGATCTTCTATCTGATTTCCTTGTGATATTTGTTTGACGTTCTTTCCTCTTTCTCTATTTTCATTGCAGTTTTTCAATATATTTAGCAATTTGGCAAGACGAGAAACAAAATGTCCTTCCTATAACGGTTCAAGGAATTCTTCTAAGATTAAATACTTATATAGAATTTTTTTCTTCATTTTATTTCATAAAAAATTCAACAGCTTATTTCATTGAATCATTGTGACCTTGCATATCAGGGTATTTCGTCGTGTTCTTGATTGGTTGAATTAATTAGTGGTCTTGATTGTTATTATTTCTCCCTGCGCTATACCTTGTGATTACATGAAGGTTCTTAGAATTTAGAATCTCATGTTTCAGAATGATTTGTAGTAAATTGGTAGATCTTTTGTTTAAGAATTTTTCTATAATTTTAGGACAATCTTCCAATGAATGGTTGCCCATGCCACACATTTTACATAAGCGTAAATCAGTCTTATCTTTTAAGTGGCATTCATTCGCAATATGTCCCTCTTTCCAACATGTATAGCAATAGAATCTTCCTCATCGTTGACCACGACCATGACCTCTGTTATTATAACCACCTTGATGTCCTCAGTAGCTTCCTTAGCCTTGTCCTCTTCCACTTAATGAGGATGATTGTGGAATTTCATTGGTAGCTTGAGTATGGTAGAGATCATGGTAATTAGGTTTAGTTTTCCTATTTAATGGGAATTCTTGAGTGGAATGTACGTTATCTTCACAAATTGCACACCATTTTGGTTTGGAATTTCGTAGATTATAATGGAAATCTTTAGTAGAGTGACTAGAAGAAGTTTGATGAATATCACAATATACCTCAGCTTGTATTCTTCTAACATCTTGATCAAAATAGTCTACAAACTTATAGGTGTCTTTCATATGGCCTTCCATATGACAATTGGTACACCATAGATGATTCTTTCTAAGTGATAACTGCATCAAATCTTTTTGTAGTTTTTCTAATTTATCTTCAATATTATTGTTGATTGGTGCGACGATCGACTGAACTTTGTCATCTTGTTTGATTCATTATGCTAATTTAAGGGCTTCCTCGCATGTTTTGACTTCATGCATTCGTAGCGGTCCACGAATTTTCTAAAGTAAGCCAACCACATACCATTGTACTAGAAGATTCTCGTCGATAGTATATGGGATCTGGATTAGTAATTCTTTGAATTGTTTATCGTACTCTCGTATAGATTCATTTGGTCTCTACTTGATTTCCTTTAGTTTTTGTGCTGCCAAATTCTTAACATCTTGTGCTTTGAAGAATGTCAGGAAGCTAGACTTGATCTCATATTTTGTTTTATTTTGTTTTTCTATTAAGTTCATGAATCATGTTAGAGAATGTTTCCTTAAGGATGCAACAAGTTGTGCTATTTGTTTATCTTCATCATTAATGTTGTTCGCAGTCCAAATTTTCTCACAGAAAAACTAATCTCTTTTTGGGTCTTCATCACCTTCATAGATGGGTATATGATTCAGAGCCATCTTGCTCGTCTGGGGTAGCGTCAGGTGAGATTGGTTGTTTTTGTTAGTTTCTTCATCAGAGCTTATGTCTTTATTTTCTTCTCTATTGTTGATGGCTTGGTATAATGACTCTTTGGTCTGACAAGCCCTATCTATTTATTCTATGAACCGACTTACTTGCAGTCGTGACTCTTCATCGATTGATTCTAAACTTTTGGTTTCTTCAATGGATACAAGCTGTAACAGGGAGGTTATGATCGTGAGATTAGTCAATTGGAGAAGTACTTGTTATAATCCATTATTATTATTTGATCAATCCTAGATTATATTTTAATTTTATTTATATTCTCTTTGTTGGCCTTCAGTATGTCAGACTGCAATTATTTTGGAATAATTTCGTGACTGAAGAAATTATCTAATGTTGGGACTTGATATAGATCTAATTGCAGTGTTCCTTATTGTTGGACCAGAGTCATTAATTTCCATAGCGTCTACTTGTTCTCTAGGGGTTATTAGTAGACCTTCATTCTCCATCGATGCAGGGGGCGCTACACCTCTCAATTCTTGTAAGGAGTCTCATGCAACTTCACTCTCACGCTGCTGATTGTTCATTATTTTCCTCTAGTATTCTTGTTCTCTGATTTTCTCTTGTCGTTGTTGTCTTTTATCCCTTGTTACTTTTTGTATATCAGTCGATTGTTTGTATTGTCGATCACTACTTGGTCAGTTATTTTCTTATTGTTGTTTCCTGATAGACAACTTCCTTCCTTCCATCTTTGTTGGTTACAAGTACTTCTCCAACTTTACTTCTTCTTTTTTCATTTTGCTTCTTTATTTCTCACGATCTATTACCCCCCCCCCCCCCCATGCCGACTCGACTAGTGTCGGTTTGTAAGGGAGTATATGTCACCCATAATTGTTTGCTTAAAAAGTAATCCCATCCTTCTTTTTTATCTTTACAGTGGGCATTGAGGAATTTATGCCAATTTGTTTGTTCCTTTCTCCAGTCAGTGTTGGATGGTTTCCCTAACGGTGTTCAGTATTCAACGATGTGGCCTGCACCTTTTTTAAGAATAAATTTGTGTAGTAAGGTTGGAATTGTGTAGAAGAAACCATTGTGTAAGTCATCATAAAATCTGGTTTTTATATGTTCAACAAAAGTTCGGTCTTCTAGGGCTTGTTCTTCGCACTAATCTACCAAAATCAACTCAAGCCACTCATGTAAGTTCATTTGACCATCATTCGACAGTTTTAGTAATAGTTGGGCATCCGTTTCATTTTTTAGGTTTTTTCATGGGCGACACCGTCGAGGAACTTTTTAATCTCTGTTGGGGAACCTTCTATAAAGCGTTCATGTTCTTCTATGAAAAGCTTAGCTCTGGCTTCTGTGAGTGACAATTTATTCCTTCATGTGTAGTTCTTCAAATAATTATTAATCTTTGTTTCCCACCATAGCTATATCTCATCTAACATTAACATTTATAATTGCATAATATGTGACTCAAGTTCTGACTACTGACAACGGAACCAATGTTGTAATCTAGTGAAAAGCATACATTGTTACCATTAGACAAACATCAAGAAATTATACATTAAGCATATAAAGATATGAGAAATACAGTAATAGAGAGGTAGCTAAGATGCACAAAGATATATTCTTTATTACGTATCAAACTATCATATTACATTTCTATATATGTAGATGTATATAGACTAACGAGACAATTATGTAGGTCTAACTATCGCACTAATTATGCTACTTAAACTGTTATTAGTTAACTTTACATCACATTACAAACTTCTGACTTAACTAGGGCTAGTCGACAGGGCTGACTAAACCTTTTTCCATCTAACTAGTCGGTCAACCAGACTAGCTCCTCCAACAACTGCCCCGTGTAATTTCATGTGCCAAAGGACAAGAGGAACAAGATGGAAGCCACTAGAAAGAAAGGTCAATTTGTTGGATATTGTGAAAATTCTAGAGCCTTTAGAATATATATATTTGGTTAAAGGAAAATCGATTTTAACAAAGATGTAACTTTTGATGAAGATGTTTCCCTTGGAAAAGTAGGGGTCATTCCTATGCCTCCTTCTATTGAGAAGAAGGACAATGACATGGGCCTATTAGAAGGTCCTTCTATGCCAGAATCTGAGAAGGATATTATTGATGATCCTGTGGAGCATATGGACCCCTCAGAATCTCCTCTAAGTCATCCCAATGCTAGGAAAGACCCCTTTGGCTTCGTGATACTTTAATGGATGTTGAAAGACATGTCGTTGCCATAGGTATCTTTAGAGAAAGCAAGAAGCCATGTCGATACCAAGGGTATGTTGTAGCCATGAGCACTATCATCTAGGTTGAGCCTCCCACTTTTGAATAAGCAATGAAAGAGTGGGTTTGGAAGGATGCCAGGACCGAAGAATATTTGTCTATTATGAAGAATGATGTGTGGGATGTTGTTGTGAGACCCAAAGGAAAGTTTATCGTGACTTTGAAGTGCCTATGAAAGATCAAGCATGGAGCTAATGGAATTATTGAGAACTATAAGGCAAGGTTAATGGCTAGAGGTTTCTACCATAAAGAGGGAGAATATTATGCTGATATGTTTGCACCTATTGCCCAATATACCAGTATTAGGTCTATTGTTTCTCGTGCTGCTAGTCAAGGATGGACCCTTCACCAGATTGATGTGAAGACTACATTCCTTCATGGCATACTACAAGAAGAAGTATATGTTGAGAAACCTCTGGGATTTGAAGTAAAGGACAAGAAGAATCTTGTTTGCAGGTTGAAGAAAGCACTATATAGTTTGAAGCAAGCCCCCAAATATGTCCACATTGATAGTTATCTGGTGAAGCTTGGATTCATAAGAAGCAATGGTGATATAAATATATACTTCAAAGTGGTCCAAGGTATACCTTTGATTTTAGTTTTATATGTTGACAATATATTCTTGACTGGTAGTGAGACTCTAATGCTCGAATGTACCAAACCTGACTTGGAAAACCCCTATGAGTATCGACAGTTGATTGGAGCATTAATGTTCCTAGTAAACACTCGCCCAGACATATGTTTTACAATTAACACTTTGACTCAATTCATGACTGAGCCTCTTCATGCATATTGGGTTGATGCCAAGCATATGTTGTGATATTTACATGGGACAATCAATCTTTGGCTGAGATATACTACCGGAGACATGAGACTTCATGGGTACACTGATGCTGACTGGGCTAGAAATGTTATTGACAAGGAAGATCACACTAGGATGTTGCTTAGTTTGGAATCTACCATGATATCTTGGATGAGAAGGAAACAAAAGTATGTTTCCTATAGTATTGTTGAGGCTGAGTAAATTGCTGCTTGCATGGCAAGCTGTGAGGTTGTTTGGTTGAGGAAGATATTTGGAGATTTGTTTGAGTAGGCCACGATTATAACAGTGATATATTGCGACAACAAGAGTGGGATCTGATCAGTAGAGAATCCTGTGTTCCATGACAAGTCCAAGCATATTGAGATCAGGCATCACTATATTCAATATATGGTGCAAATAGGAGTAGTGAGACTTCATAACATTTTGAGTGATGAGTAGATAGAAAATCTACTCACGAAGGCTTTGTCTAAAGGGAAGTTCTTGGTCTTCAAAGAGTATCTTAGACTAATGGATGTGACCCTCCTAGGTAAGGGTCTCGGCTAATCGAGAAAATTGACCTATTCTCTTCCCCTATGTTTGATCTCATAAGGAGAGGAATTGAGATAAAGAGGTGTCGGGGTTGAGGGAACTTTGGACAATAGGATAGTTTGTAATCCCTACCTTCTACAATAAGTCATATCCTTCCTATTATCAAGCAATAGGATAGTCTATGATCCTTACCTTCTACGGTAATTTGTATCTTGCCTATTATCTCTCTTTGGCCTTGATAGAGTATACCCCAATTGGAATCCTACCCACAAGCTAGGCTTGTTGTAATTGTTTCTCCCAATCTGTCCAATGGATGAGCTAACTTGAGATAGACTATGATAATTACCATTCATGATAAGCAGTATCTTGCTCAAGTGATGGGATGCAAATTTTCTACCACTGACTCTTGAGGGTCAAGTTGGGAAGATGAGTAGACAATAGGATAGTTTGTGATCCGTACCTTTATGGTAAGTGGTACCCTGCCTTTTGTCACAAGTCAATAGGATAGAGTGTGATCCTTACCTCACATTAAGTGGTATCCTTCCTATTGTCC
Source organism: Pinus tabuliformis (assembly GCA_031772625.1). NCBI lineage: Eukaryota > Viridiplantae > Streptophyta > Pinopsida > Pinales > Pinaceae > Pinus > Pinus tabuliformis. The sequence goes on from CM062817.1 coordinate 826,036,649, forward strand.
TTGGATAGAGGGTGGTAGCTTGAGCTCCCTTATGATGTCAAATTCTTCTTCTTTAGATTCAAGAGTGTTCAAAAAATGAGCAGAGACTACATTTGACTTGATAATGATGATACATTTGAGATGAGACTTATGATGCAGTCGGAAATTTCTCCCTATATAAGAGGGAGTGTTAATTTAGAAGCTCAGGGAAAAATTCCCTCCTTTGGAAAACCTTCCTCATCCAGAGAAGACTCTCTTTTCCCTTGGAAGAATTTAATTTGGTCAAGGGAAAATATATATTTTTATTGTGAAAAATCACATATGCACAAAAGTACAAGTCGACTTAAAGGAAAAATTGGGTCCCCAAAGTCACATATAAGTACACATAAAGGCAACATCATTTGGAAAACACGTCAACACACATATTTTCTCTCCTTTTGTGATTGGTTCATACAGGTTTGAAGAATGGCAGCTGAGTTCACAATGTGAAGGTTCAAGGGCAGTTTCTGAAATTTATGCGTTAAATTTTGGTTGGGAAATTGTTGACCAATTTTGACTTGGTATTTTGACTCTCTTTGACTTCCAAAAGTTTGATCTTTGGAGGTCGAGTTTTTTTGGGCTACTTTGATTTTTGTTGACCGTTGACTTTGACTTCTGAAATCTGAAGTTGACTATGGAGTTATTCTCACTCCTTTGATCGAGTTTGACCGAGTTGTTTGGGAATGTTTTGACTGAAGTTTGACCAGCTGGGAAGGCTGAGTATTTTGACTGATGACCGAACTCCTTTGATGCAGTTTGACCGTTGACCTGTGGACTAGTTAGGGCATCTTTGACTTCTATTGACTATGGTAGAATTGCAGACTTTGACTTGACCAGATTTGACTTTGAGGTTCATCTATTGGAGATTGGTTGGTTGATCTCTTGGATAGTCAAAGAATTGACTTTGACTCTTTTGTTGATGAATTGAATTATTGTATCTCTCTACTAAACATTTGATGACAATCTAATAGAATAAGAATTTGAAAGGGTTTTCCCCCTTGTGGGGTTTTCCCTAGTCTTTGACCAAATCTTATGTCTCTTGTCATTGATTTTGATTGTCTTCTATTGAATCTTGGATATACTGTTCTATCTACAATTTCTCTTTGTTACTAGAAGATTAATTTTGTTTAAAAGTGATTGCTAATTGAAGAAAGAATTGGACTAAGTGATTGTAATGGCATAGAACAGTGGAAAATTAACATTCCTTCAAGAATTCTAAGTGTCTAAGAAAACTGATTTTACATGCTTATCTTGTTATGTACGTATAACAAACCTCTTCTGAGCAAGCCTAATAGTCATCAACGTGTATCCTTGCAAATCAAGCATTGTGCAATGCCTAACCACAATGACTGTGTAGTGCTTGATAACAGTGATTGTGCATTCCCTAGTGATAGAGACTGTGCAATCCCTATGGACAGAGATAATGTGAGGGCATCCTTTGCAAATAGTGATTGCACACTCTTTGTCAATAGTGAGAGTGTACTTTTCCCTCCTAGTTTCCCAACATGCTATAAGTGCGCTCACCAATCTTAACTCTTATTGCATGGTTGCTCTCCCATATAAAGAATCTAGCCCAAATTTCATCTTTATTTTCATCTTTTTCTCTTGAGGTCTGTGCACTATTGGAGTATACAGAGTATTTGTGAAAATTCTAAACTGGAACCCTATTGCAACAACTCATATTATTTCTCCTAATTATTAATTAATTAACATTTTATCTACTACGACAAATATCGAAATAAATACATTACAACCTTTTGATGTAGGAGCATTCGGCTCAGAAATATCATTGTATTTTAGTTGACATAAGGGGTCTTGTGTTTCAAGGAAGTTGGTTTCCTGAGTATTAAATTAATGTGTTTATTAAGGTTTTGAGTGATTTTAATGAGAGAAACTAGAATAGGGATTAATTAAGTATTGTGAGGCATATTTCTAAATGTTCTCAAATGTTGGGGAACATGAGAGAATTAGGATAGTTAAGATTCCATAGGGATTAAGAGATTTGAAAATCAATTGTAAATCTTAGATTAGGAATTGGTTTCATGATTTTGTGGATTAGAGAGGATCCTTAGAGATAAAGAAGAGATTTTAGGATTTTGTTGAGAAGGTTATAAATCTAAACCAGGAATTGGTTATAGAATCCTTTTGTATAAATGTAAGCCTAAAAGGCATAGAAGAGGGTTAGCTAGTTAGAGAGTTACTAGTTAGTTAGTTAGAGAGTTTGACTATAAGCCTATGGGTAGGAAAGGAAAAGGCCGTTGATAGTGAAGATCAGGCCAAAAAGGAATCCTTTTGTAATTATTTGTTTATTAACACAGATAACTCTATTTCTAAGTTTGTGTGGTGTGGTGAGTAATTGAATTGTAAACTATGTGTGGACTAGAGTAATTTTGCGTAACATAGGTTGCAGGTATGCAGAGATCAAGTGCAGGGAAGAGTGTATCGGGTTTACACACAAACAATGTTGGAGGAAACCTTTAATGTTACAGTGAAGGTATATTTTAATGTTCTTAAAACCTAAGGAGTTACGCAGCGGAAGCGTAAAGGTGCGAGGGGATGAAGATCGGAATCAAAACCATTGAAGACTATAAGGAGAGAATTAATATACAGTCAGAGGAACAAATGGACTATTACACAGTAAGAAAGAAAAGAATGTAGTAGTGAAGCATAGTCGTTGGATCAAATATATCAACAAACGAGAGTGATGGAGATAGACAGCCAGGATTAAGTCGTGTAGAATAAAGTAAGAATATGAACGGCAGAGATTTAAACCACATGAAAAATAGTGGAGTGGCCTTCATAGGCAGTAAGTAGTTTCTCACGCGCCCTCAAAGCGGTAAACGGTATTTCTATGAGTTCATGTGATTAAGCTTAGAGGTTGACACATAGCACATGGAGGAAAGAGAAAACCACTTTTCTTGCGTGCTCTCGGGCTAATATCTTTCGTGCATGTAATCTGCGCAAGATTACGCGATCACCGTTGGATTGAGGTCAGAGAAATAAACGGTGGAGATCTAATGCGTTTAAGGGTTAGTCTAAAGAAGTGAGCAGATGACGCGATAACCGTTAGATCTGCAGGAATGAGATCGACGACGGGGACGTAACACGCTGAGGTTAAGCATCGGTATATGTGCTAAGGTTGAAGAATGGAGAAAAGGTAAGGTTAAGTGAGGTTTATGGTATATTTCTATTATATGGGTATTATAATAGAAATGAGCAGGTTTAATGTATTAGGGGTTAAGTTTGAGTTAACCAAAGTCTAAAGACCATGGTATGGTTAATATGCGTAGGTAATAAGACCTAACCAAAGCTTACCTTAAATATTATGAAGGATTGTATAATGTTCCATCCAAAGGGTTAATTAAAGTCTAACTTGGGATAGTTAGACGAATATATTTCCACTTAAAGAATTAACCTTTGATAAAGTAAGTTTTCATTAGATGTTATGTTTTCGCTTAAGCATTTAATTAAAAGAGTTAAACCTTGGCTTATGGAAGGTTTCCTGAGTATGGAATATTTGAATTCCTGGGACATGTATACAACATGCATTTTATATGCATACTATGGGTATATGCGGCTTAGGCTGCATCATTATGGTGTTTGCAGCTTAGGCTGGCATCATTTTGGTATTAGAGCAGAACAAAGAAATTCTACGTGAAAATTTCTTTGAGAAAATTTAGAACAGAGTTATGTTTTGAAGGTGTGTATACAGGCAAGAGGAGATCAAATTTTAAATTTGACAAATAGTAGGCACACAGAGACAAAGTGTAGCAGAATATTGGGAGAATTTACAGATGCAAAGAAACAGAGAACAATCCATTCAAAGTGCAGGTGAATGGTAGAACAAGATCACGCAGAGGTCTTGAAGGTGAGATGATATGTTTTTGTTTTAATTTGGTTTGAAGATTGGATAGTTTTCCGTCTTTATATTGTTTCACAGGTAGCGGCATAAGAAGGTGAGAAGATTGCAGCAACCTAGAGCAAGGAGTGCTTAATTGGTTCCAAAGGAAAGACCAGAGAGATGCCAAAAGACTGAGCTCAAAGGAGAGAATCTTAGTGAGGTATCATGTAGCAAGAGAGACTTGTTACTGCAGAGGAATTGTTGCAGTTCACAGGAAGATCATAAAGGCAATTCCATAGAGGATGTGGGTAGAAGTGCTAAGGGATGAAGGAAGTTGGTAAGGGTTTCTGAATGAAAGCAGAATGTGGTAGAAACTTGAAGAATTCTAACAGAGGTTGGATAAAGAGGACAGTTGTGTTCTTAAAAGGTGCAGTTGAGTTGAAACCTAGAAGGAGCAGAGAGAAGTGCTCAAAGAGGTTACAGAGATAGAGAACCAAGTGCTTGCCAAAAGACCAAGTATAGAGGAAAGCTTGGTGAGGTAAGTGGCAGAAGGGAGGACTTGCTATTGTAGAGGCTTTAATACAACTCATAGTAAGTGAGTGAGGAACTCATGAATATAGAGAAGAAGTTACTACTGATAGTCATAACAGAGGTAACAGAGATTTTGAGGAAGACCACAGTAGAATAAAAGTGAAGAAGGAGGATGCCAAGGCAAATCGCAAGAGGATGAGTCAAGAGGAGCTTGACAAGGAGATTGCAGAATTAAAATAACAACTCAATGTATTAAGGATGATACTAGAGGAAAACCAAAGACAAGGTTGGGTCTTGAGGAAAAAGGTAGTGAAGTGGTCTAAATTACAGAGAAGGCTACAACAGAGGCAAGTGAAGTGGCTGGTGGAAAAACTCAGAGAAGCTGAGTTGGAAATGGAAGTTTCCATTTGTGAAGCAGAACAAGGTGAAGTTATGGGTGAAGATGAAGACTGGAGATCTATGAAAGATCTTGAGAATTCAAGACATCAAGAAGTTTACTTTGTTGAGGAAGGAATTATTGATGATTTTCTGAACTGTTGGACAAATTTAGATCAGCAGGAGGATATGAAACCTTGTATATTTGAATCTGATAATTTTGATGTGATTACAGGTTTTGCAAAGGATGAGCAGTCTTTTGAAGCTGTCAAAAGTATGGAAGAGTATCTTTCAGAAGATAAATACCCTGAAGTAAAGAAGGATGGAGAATGTATCTTAAATGAGAAAAACAGTGAATTATTGCAGCAGAAAGAATTTAGCATAGCATTGATGTTTGAAACAGTTATAACACAGGAACAATTTCTTTTGAAATAAGGAGATGAGAATCAGTCTGAAGAGCTGATATGTGAAGCAACAGTTGACACTGTTGAACCTTGTAATTTTCAAACTGAAAATTTGTGTATAAATGAAGGAATTATAAGAGATGATGAAGTGTCATAGAGAAATTGAATTGTTGGAATATTTGTTGGAAAACTCAGAGTATGACAACGTGATTGCAGAAGAAGGAGTTCACTACAGTGGACAAGAGCAGAAATACATCATTGAAGCAGATGGTGTGGAAGAAAACTTGTTGACAGTTTTGAGAGTCCTTTGGAGGATTCTTTAAAGAGGTTGAATCAGCATACTGATGTGCTGATAGAGAAGGAAAAATTAGAGAAGCATACTGAGTTGTTGCCAAAGGAAGAAGAGACACTAAGGCCTTATGTTTTTAATTTTAATAATTGTTTTGTGAGTGCAGGTTTTGTTGCAGATGCTGGAGGGAATTTGGCACAGATGAGAAGCCAAGTAAAGATGGAAGAGGAAGATTATGTGGAAGTATTTAATCCATGGAACAAAGATATTATGTTGCTAGAAAGAATGCTAGAAAATCAGAATTTGATGCAGAGAGAGATAATCATGAAAGAGGGTAAGGATAAAAGGGCGGTAGTAAGAATTTGACAACTTCAAAGAGAATATAATGAACAACAGGATGAAGAGGAGTGGATAGAGTACAACAACAAACTAAAGCAAAGAGAAAGAGGTAGCAGTAAATGGCAGAGTATGTACCAACTCAAGGATATGTTGGAGATAGAGATTGAAGAATTATGGCAGTTAATGATGAAGCAATCCAAATGGAAGAGATTGACAACAACATGAAGAATGATCAATCAGAATTTGAAACTGATGGACAAGGAGAGGAATATGAAACAGAAGACAACAGAACTACAACAACAACAAAGGTGCAGAACATTTGGACAGTTACAAACTAAAGTTTGGGACCCTGGAGGTTTTCTATCAACATATGAGAACACATGATCAGGAGATCATGAATGTTTTCAACCTTGAGAGTATGATGCAGGAACATTCAACTCAGAAATATCATTGTATTTTAGTTGACATAGGGGGTCTTGTGTTTCAAGGAAGTTCGTTTCCTGAGTATTAAATTAATGTAATTATTAAGGTTTCGAGTGATTTTAATGAGAGAAACTAGAATAGGGATTAATTAAGTATTGTGAGGCATATTTGTAAATGTTCTTGAATGTTGGGGAACATGAGAGAATTAGGACAATTAAGATTCCATAGGGATTGAGAGATTTGAAAATCAATTGTAAATCTTAGATTAGGAATTGGTTTCATGATTTTGTGGATTAGAGAGGATCCTTAGAGATAAAGAAGAGATTTTAGTATTTTGTTGAGAAGGTTATGGATCTAAACCAAGAATTGGTTATAGAATCCTTTTGTATAAATGTAAGCCTAAAAGGCATAGAAGAGGGTTAGCTAGTGAGAGAGTTACTAGTTAATTAGTTAGAGAGTTTGAATGTAAGCCTATGGGCACGAAAGGAAAAGGCCGCTAATAGTGAAGATCAGGCCAGAAAGGAATCCTTTTGTAATTATTTGCTTATTAATACAGATAACTCGATTTCTGAGTTTGTGTGGTGTGGTGAGTAATTGAATTGTAAACTGTGTGTGGACTAGAGTAATTTTGCGTAACATAGGTTGCAGGTATGTAGAATCAAAGATCAAGTGCAGGGAAGAGTGTATCGGGTTTACACGTAGACAGTGTTGGAGGAAACCTTTAATGTTACAATGAAGGTATACTATAAGGTTCTTAAAACCTAAGGAGTTGCGCAGCGAAAGCGTAAAGGTGCGAGGGGCTGAAGATCGGAATTAGAACCGTTGAAGACTATAAGGCGAGAATTAATACACAGTCAGAGGAACAAATGGACTATTACACAGTAAGAAATAAAAGAATGTAATAGCGAAGCATAGTCATTGGATCAAATAGATCAATGAATGAGAGTGATGGAGATAGACAGCCAGGGTTAAGTCACATAGAATAAAGTAAGAAGATGAACGGTAGAGATTTAAACCACATGCAAAATAGTGGAGCGATCTTCATAGGCGATAAGTAGTTTCTTATGCGCCCTCAAAGCGGTAAACGGTATTTCTATGAGTTCACGCGATTAAGCTTAGAGGCTAACATGTAGCACACGAAGGAAAGAGAAAACCACTTTTCTCGCATGCTCTCGGGCTAATATCAGTCGTGTGTGTAATCCACGCGAGATTACGTGATCACCGTTGAATTGAGATCGGAGAAATAAACGGTGGAGATCTAATGCGCTCAAGGGCCAGTCTGAAGAAGTGAGCGGACAACGCGATAATCGTCGGATCTACAAGAATGAGATCGACGACGAGATTTAACGCACTGAGGTTGAGCATCGGTATATGTGCTAAGTTTGAAGAATGGCGGAAAGGTAAGGTTAAGTGAGGCTTATGGTATATTTCTATTATATGGGTATTATAATAGAAATGAGCAGGTTTAATGTATTAGGGGTTAAGTTCGAGTTAACCAAAGTCTAAATACCATGATATGGTTGATAAGCACGGGTGATTAAAACTAGAGTTAAAAGGGTATGGTTAATATGCACGAGTAATAAGACTTAACCAAATCTTACCTTAAAGATTATGAAGGATTGTATAAGGTTCCGTCCAAAGGGTTAATTAAAGTTTAACTTGGGATAGTTAGACGAATATATTTCCACTTAAAGAATTAACCTTTGATAAATTAAGTTTCCATCAGATGTTATGTTTCCGCTTAAGAATTTAATTAAAAGAGTTAAACCTTGACTTATGGAAGGTTTCCTAAGTATGGAATCTTTGAATTCCTGGGACATGTATACGACATGCATTTTATATGCATACTGTGGGTATATGCGGCTTAAGATGCATCATTATGGTGTTTGCAGCTTAGGCTGGCATCACCTTCACAAATAAAATTCTGTAGAAAAATAATGTGCTGGAAACTGAGAAATGCTAGCACACACACATAAAATTAACAATTATTTTTGGAAAAAAGTCCTCGGAGAAACCCATCTTGGGAAAACTAGTGCAACAATTGAGGGTTTTATTATTATGCAATAGTGAGAAATTTTGAGTACAATTGGATGCCGAAATCTAGCAATCCTATAGAGAAAAAAAATACTAGCAAAAATCTAGTGAGGAATTTCCTCACCCCACAAGAATTCCCCGACACAACTTGCCTTCGAAAACTCAGCCCTCTGACCCTCTGCAACATCCTCTGCGCTGCTCTACGTAGATTTCTTGATGTCAAGCCTCTGACTGGTCTCTGATGAAGTCATTTTTCCCCTACTAGCTGGAAAATATGCTTCTCCAATACTCTGATACTCCTTCCCAGCCTCTGGAACTAAAGACGTCTTTCCCTCTTAGCAAATTGAACTTACCTCTAGAATTTGTTGTGTTGCCCCTACGTCAACTTCTCTATGGCTCTTCTGCCTCTCTACAAATGCACTTACTGGATCTGTAATACTTCCTCCAGCCTCACTATCTCTTCCCCTCAGTCACTGCTTTGATCTCTAGCTCTCTCTGGCAACTAACTGCTGCTACTAAGGAAATCAATCTGTCAAGAAATTGAACTTCTCAAGTGTCTCTTGTGTTCTCTCCATCACCACGTCGATCTCCTCTTATAATCCTCTGTTGGAGCACTAATGACCAAGATTAAAACTTAATCAATGGCTAGGATCATCTCTAGATCGATCCGTGTGAGTTTCTAGATGATTCTCTCCATGAATGAATTAATATTGATTAATTAACCATATTACCTAAGTCCCTAAGTTTAGACTTAGGAAATAATTAAAAACTAGTTAATAATATAATTAAGTCATTTCTATGCCGAATTTCTAGAAACAATTTCTAGGTTTTGGTGATCTCATGTATTCTAGCCTCTCCACCAAATTTTGTGGCTCGAATATATCTGATGCTACAAAAAATAACACAGCCTCTTAGCGATAAATATGTTATAGTGCTGCACAATCTTGCCACAACACATTGTCACTACATCATCTCCTGTCATGCTGCTAATGTCTGGCCATATTGCCCACCAACCACTGCACAACTCTGATATACATTGCTTCTATTTTTTTGCTGACACTGTCATACTGCTGCCAACACTCCATCTGCACTGCAACTCCCTCTCATCTGTTGTTGTTGTAACTGCAACATTTGCAATTGAAAAGCATCTAAAATACTAAATCAATTGTGATCAATATGATGCATTTGTCTCCCAAGTCTCTGACTGCTACTAGCATTTGCACTGTCAATGAATGATTTGTGTTGCTACTGACTTTTCTATGTGCCAATTGCACTACTTCCAACTTTGCATTGCGCTCCCCAACATCTGATTGTTGCTACTTTCTGTAATTGTCACTTGGTATCTTACTGCATCAACTACCACTGATCCATCCTGCTACTGAATACTGTGGGTCCCCGTAGCCAGGTAATGATCCATGAGGTGGACTCCTTAAGAATCTTGCCCAACTGTAGCACTTTGGGGCTACAAAACCTAGTCACCCCACCTCACTCCTAGAGGTATATCGACAAATATAGTGAAGTATTCCTCCATACTGGAGGAAAGCCCTATTGGTCTTGCTTCTCCTCATTGTCCTTCTTCATGAGAGGACACTGGGTACTATAGCGAACGATCTCACCACACTTGAATCACTTTACCTTTGACATGTCCTTCTTCTTCTTCCTATGTTCCCCTTGTCCCTGAATGGTACCTTTTGATGCAAGGGACACATTCTCCTCCTCCTTCACCGTCTTCGATCCACTGATGTTGCCACTGATGGAGCTATTTAGCAAAGCTCATCTCAACTCCTCCTGCTGCAAATCGAACCACATACTATCCTAGTATGGTAGCCTATCTCTGCCTAATATGCTTTGGACAAAGACCTACCAATCCTCTGAGATGCTATTGAGTGCTAATCGCACTAGCTCCGTGGGTTGAGGCGCTTCCCCAACAACTAACAGCTGGTCTCAAACCTCTTGAAGCCTGGTAAGGAAGGGGTCTATGCCTTCCCATTTCTGCATCCGTTTGAGTCTCAACTTATCCTCTAGGTACATCTTCTGCTTCTCGGAAGTACCCTGGTACAATGTGGAGAGAGCATCCCACATTTGTTTGGCAGTATCTTTGCCAGCTAGATGTGAGACAACATGGTCTCGGACTCCATCCAAGATGAATCGCTTCACCGACACCATCTCTTTCTTGTATTCTTTATGCTGATTTGCATCCCAAGGAACCGCCACTATAGCATCATTGTAGGATTTCAAGCCATATCCATCTAGAAGGAAGGATACCCTTGCCTTCCAAGTGACGTAGTTGGAGGATCCATCTAACATATCCTGATCATGAAGCCCTACTACAGTCATCTCAACAAACTGTCTAAAACTTCCTCTTTCCTTCTGCTCGGTTGTTACTCTGCTATTCGCACTCCCTTCTGGAGTGAGAATATTTGCTCACAGCTACTTCTTATCTGCAAGGAAAATCGAACTTCTTGAGACTAGATATTCCCTGAGGAAAATTTTCCCTTTGTGTGTGCACTTCGTTGGATCAGCTCTAGTGAACTACTGCAAAAACCTCTGTGTCCAGGTAGAGATTTTCCCAATGAAATGACTGAGTTGCTCCCTTTGCCTCTAGAATCACTCTATCTGGAAGGATCAAATTTTTTTGTCTCTCTCAGAAAAATCGGTATTCCTCAAGAAACTCGGCCTCCTGGAAAAAGATTGCGCTGCCCTTGGGAATTTCGGTCTGTTGCCCACAATGAGCAACGAAAATCCTTCTTTTCATCTCTGAGCTCTCCTTCTAATCAACTATCCTCTGATATCATGTGAAAATTCCGAACTGGAACCCTATTGCAGCAAATGATATTATTTTGCCTAATTGTTAATCAATTAACAATTTATCTGCTATGAAAAATATTGAAATAAATACACTACAATCTTCACAAATAAAATTCTGCGAAAAAATAATGCATTGGAAACTGAGAAAGTAGTTAGCACAAACACATAAAATTGACACAATTATTTGTGGACAAAAGTCCCCAGAAAAACCAAACTTGGGAAAACCGGTGTAGCAGTTTAGGGTTTTATTATTATGCAACGGTGAGAAATTTTGAGTACAATTGGATGTTGAAATATGGCAATCCCACAGAGAAAAGAATATTGGCAAAAATATAATGAGTAATTTCCTCACCCCATAGGTAATCCCCGACACAACTTGCCTTCAGAAACTCGGCCCTCTGACCCTCTACGTCAACCTCTGCACTGCTCTATGCAACCTGCTTGACGTCAAGCCTCTGACTGGTCTTTGATGAAGTCTTTCTGCCCTCTACTGGTTGGGAAAGATGCTTCTTCGGCACTCTGAGACTCCTTCCCAACCTCTGGAACTAAAAACGTCTTTCCCTCTCAGCAAATCGAACTTGCCTCTAAAAGCTATTGTGTTTCCCCTGCGTCAACTTCTCATGGCTCTTCTGCCTCTCTACAAATGCACTCACTGGATCTGGAATACTTCCTCCAACCTCACTTTCTATGCCCCTCACTCACTGCTTTGATCTCTAACTCTCTCCGACAACTGAATGCTACTACTTAGGAAATCAATTTTCCAAGAAATCGAATTGCTCAAGTGTCTCTTGTGTTCTCTCCATCACCACATCGATCCGCTCTCTGAATCTTTTATTGGAACACCAACTACCAAGATTAAAACTTAATCAATGGCTAGGATCATCTTTGAATCGACCAGTGTGAGGTTCTAGATGATTCTCACCATGAATTAATTAATACTGATTAATTAACCATATGCCCTAAGTTTAGACTTAGGAAATATTTAAAAACTAGTTAATAATCTAATTAGGTCATTTCTAGGTGGAATTTCCAGAAATTATTTATGGGTTTTGGAGATCTCGTGTATTCTAGCCTCTCCACTACAACAAATCTGATGCTACAAAAACTAACTATATTCTATCACCCATGGTTGAAAATTCTCCATCATTTGGTTAAGTTACTCAACTGTCATTTTTGCCTTCACAAGTGCAGTTTTGCTTTCTTTTGCTCTTACATTTGTCATTTTTACTTGCTCTATATTTTAGAAGTGTCGCTTTTGCCTACTTTCATTCTTGCAGGTTCCTCTTGGGTTTTCTTTGTGTTTGCAAGTGTCATTTTGACTCTTGCATGTGTTGCTTTCACTTGTTTTCACACATTTTAAGAGCACCATGACACACCTCCTAGAGGTAGCTCCAACAAACTTTCTTGCACTAATTGATGCTACTTATCATTATAATATGTGGTAGACACTTTCCCATGGCATAGTACATCTTTCAACCGCAGTCGACACTTGTATTTCAAGTGTCGCAAATCTTACATTTTAATTGTTGCACTCAAAAACAAGTGTTGCTTTACTATCATTTCAAGGCCCATACATGTTGGTGTTGACTACTGTACATTTTTTTACCTTGTATTTGACGGTATAAATGTGTGTGATCTTTATTTGGGACTTGTTTGGATGTCTTTCTCTCTTGTTCCATTGATATCACACTTAGCCATTTTGGAACTCTTCTTGGTCCTCCTATCAGACACAAGTTATAAAAGCACTTACCCTCCACCAAGTGATCAATATCGTGCATTCACAAGCCCCGGTGATGAAACCCATACATTCTAGAATTGGGCATTGAACCTTTCTTGAGAACAACTCCTATTACTGCACATTAAGTACAGTCATTGAACCCTTGCTGCTTGTACTGCCTCATTGCACAAAGCCTTGAACAGTTCTTCCCTATACTGCATATTGAGCATATATAGTTGACAATGAGGAATTCTTTATCTCCTTGCTATGACAAAATGCGCAATACAAAGGTTTCCTTCCCTTTATTGTGCAGTAAGCACCCTCAAGGGAAAGTGACCTAACCTTATGCTACTTACATTAGCCCTCTGCGCAATCCCTTCACCAAGTATGCCTCCTACTGCACATTGTGAAATTATAATGGACAATAGGCATCTCTAGGCCACTACTTAGCTCAACTATGCAATTCCTGGAGTCTTCTCCTCAACCACTGCGCATTGTGTAGTTACAGTGCCCAGTCTTGTCATTCTCGCTGACTAAATCCGCCTACTTCGCAGTACCTTGTCCTGCCTTTCCTCCTACTACGCATTGCACAGTTCTAGTGGGAAGTGGGGTCATCCCCCATTGTAGATATCAACTACGTAATCCCTGCTTCCTCTTCCTTGAACATTGCGCACTGTGCATCCTTAGTGAGCAATCTCATCACCCTTGTCTTTTGGACTTGCCCATTGCACAAAGCCTTGATAATCATTCATCAATTGTGCATTTTGTAGTTCCAGAGGACAGTGTGGTCTTCCCTCAACCCCTACAGTGCTCAACTACGCAATTATTAGACCCTTTCTCTCAAAGACCTTGCACATTGCCCCATCACAATCGGTATGTTACATGAAAAAACGCATATAGAATAGGTGATTATGGGATTGATGTTGTCTTTTCATAAATGATCTTTATTCGTAGGTGATATTATTTTACCATGACAAGATGATGTCAAGAAAGTCATCAAGGAGAGTTTCAAGGACACTTGTGGAAGTGAGACACGAAGACGTTGTCATGCAAGAGTAAAGGAATCTTGGACCACTACAGAGAGATGTCAACTCATGTTCACTTAGAAGGTCCAAACCTTATCCAGACCCTTTGGAGGGTGAAGATGAAACACATCCTAGATCAATCATCAAGGTTTGAAGACATGATAGCAGAGAAAAGAACCTCACATCAATACATTGCCATCAAGTCTCATGTCACAACGAAAAATCTATGGTCATTCAAAGTGTCAACACAAGAGTGTTGTTTGCTCCCATGTATTCTTTCCACATTATTTGTGGAATGTAATTTCAAAAAATGAGAAAATGTAAAATGTGTGGAAGCCCAAGGGTCACACATGGAACATGAAGAGTCACTAGAAAGTCTTATATTTATGTAGAAGCTCAAAGGTCACATAGGAATTCGAAAAGTCACATGGGAGCTCAAGAGTCATGAGGGAAGGTCAAGGGTCAGGAGGGAGGTGGAAAGTCACCTCATTTATTATAAATACACCATCATAGCTCAAGAAAATGACTTTTCACCTTGGCTTCTCTAGCTTGGCATATGGGAGAATATCATTCTTTGGAGGAGCAAGTGGTGACTTAATGTTCCACTATTGGGGGTAGTGTTGCAGCGTTCATTAGGGGAATTTTGAGGTCTAAAATGGGCCTCCTAAGAAAAATGTACAACCAAAATAAACTTTATAAGAACCAATAGGATTCAAGATGATGATGTCAACCATGGGGGATGATTCACCTTTTTTGGAGTAAAAAAATAAAAATATTAAAATAATAAAATTACTTTTTCAACTCATATTTTCAACTTATCTCCCTGATGTTTTACTCAAATTTCAAGCAAAAATACTCGTTGGATGCAAATTTAATTACTCATCCAATGAGTACCCATGTTGCATACTTTCGATCGACCCGGCTACACGAAAAATGAGAATGCATGAAAAATGTGATGCAATCACGTTTTTCATGTATTTCTCATTTTTCATGTAGCAGGGTCCATTGAAAGTATACAATATGGGTACTTCTTGGATGAAGAATCAAATTTTACATCCAACGAGTGTTCTCGCTCGAAATTTGAGTAAACTCTTAGGGAGATAAGTTGAAAATACCAGTTGAAAAAATAGTTTTTTCTTTTTTCCCTCTAAAATTTAATGATGTAATCTAATTTTATTTTATTATTTCCACTATTATTTTATAGTTTTCTTAGGAGGTCCATTTTAGACCTCAAAATTCCCCTAATGGTAATTGTGTATCTTGGAACTTTCACTTAACATATGAAGCTCTGAGAGTCGACACACTTTCATCAATGTATCATGGACGTAGTAATGCTATTCTTTTAATGTTTGTGGTATATGTTTGTGTTCATACATACTAAAGAAAATGAACTATTTTGTTGGCTTTGGTATGCATCTTGTTGAATGTGCGTTGTTACTTGCTTTTATGATCGTTGTTATCTTGTGAACTATTTTGCAGGTTAATCAATGGTTGTTTCTATGCTCTTGTGTGTTTCTTTTAGGATAGTACTATTACTTTCCTTCTATATGCTCACTCTTTCTTTCTTGTCCGTGAGAGTACCTTATATATGTTGTAATTGTATGCTTCATAGTATCAACTTACTTGCTTGTTTCAAATGTTATGTGCATACTTTCTTGTGTTGTTTATTGCAGCCAAGATGAATCTCTAACTTATGATGACCGATCCTATTATCCAGATGGGGCCCCTACTCCAAACAGTGTGAGGTCTAGTTGGGACTTCATACCGAGGAGACCCCCTTGTGTTGGCGGACTTCCAACACCATAAACAGTAGGGTAATTTGTTACTCTTTTAGAGCTCCTTTGCTTCCTTTGGAGATAACAAAACACCGCAAAGGTTGGATTGTTGTGCCAAGAGGCGCTCTCCAACCCAGTACGGAAGAGATCTTGTAATGTCCTGCCCTGCCTTGTCATGTCTTGTCCTATAAACATTTTGTATCGATCAGATTACATAAAAATAAATATAAAATTAATAATTAATAATTAATAATTAATAATTAATAATTAAAATAAAATTGAGGTAAACTAGTCAATTTACTATTGGTAGTTTTTGGCTTCAGGTTTTAACAATCCATGGTTTTGCCAATGGTATTCGTATGTGTGTGTATATATGTGTGTGTGTGCGCTACCAACCTAGATCCGTTTTAACTCTGGATCTACCAAGTGCCGAGAGGGATCATATCTCTTGAGAAGAGATTTGATCCCTCTCGGTGCTTGGTAGATCAGGTAAGAGAATTGACCCCTCTTGGTAGATCCAGAGTTGGGATGGATTTAGGTTGTGCAGTTTTCATATGATGAATATTTGGACAGTCATTTTTTATTCATGCTCTTCAACACCGATATTGCATTGAACACTTACCACTCCCCATAAGCAAATTGTTAACAACCTGTTTTCTTCAAAATATTGGGGTAAGAAATTTTGAATGCGTCTTCATTACCCTCTTCATCGCCATCCAATGTAAGCTTGTTGATTGGGTTGTGGTCAAGATATCTTCTTTTAAACCACCCAATAAATTGCTCACTTTCATTTTTTTAATGTTGCATACATTTGAAATATCATAATTGCTTCTTGTCTGCTTTTGGAAAATTGGATTTTTACATTGCCATTTCCTGGAACACTTTAAGCATCAGAAACACGCGTCTTTTATCTCCTCCAAAGATTGAGTGGAAATGCCCCCATCAGCAATAAGATCAAGTCGCACACAAGTTATCCTGTGTGCCCACCAAAATGACCATCTTGATTGTCTACTTATCACGCCCATAACGAGGGAATTTTCTCAGCACATATTCGAGGTTCTAAAGATATTAGGTCTCCTCTTGCTACTTCAACACAAAATCTCTTCCTTTGGGTTCACCATCTGACAATACTATATATTTAGAGAGGTAAACATGTTCATTTTGCCTCAACTTTTAATTGAATCTCCTTGCAAGATCATGAACCATTTCATCCTCTAACCTTCCAAAAGGGATGGAAATAATTTCAACTCTGGCTCGTCAGAGATAGCTAACCTCTAGTCACCACTTTAAATTCAACTAAGAAATTGTCACGGGCCTCATGGACTTTATAGGTAAATGTAGGCAATGCAAATTGTGGATTGGTTTTCCTACGCCCAATTGTGTCATCTTTCTCAGTTGCTAGCAAAACCTTGAAAGCCATGGCTTCAAATTCATTGTCCTCCAATTGTGTCATCTTTCTGTGCTGCTAGCAAAATCTTGAAAGCCATGGCTTCAAATTCATTGTCCTCCAAACCTCTTACGAAAGAGTATTGTCTTTCACTGCCCACATCCAAAACTCTTGAAACAGATCATTTAATTTTGTATATCACATGTTCTAACCATATTGTATCTAAACATTTTTAAGGTATCCATGCTCGTATTTCTATTTAGGCAAATTAATTTTTTGAGAGTAATAATACAAAAAAAATCAAAAGAAAGAAGATGGATCTTCAAAAAAGCAAACTACATATACCATAAAAATAATTAAAAATTTCTATCTATGAAGTGTTGTAGAACTCTTTCAAGAATTTTATAGAACGATAATTGAGCCAAGAGACTCATTCTACTGCCTATTATGAGGGCTATGTGTAATTCCATCTGTGTTAAACATGAAGTTGACATGTGTTCCTTTTAAAATAAAAATAAAACTTTAAATTAAAAAATTGTGTTGCCTATAATCAAAATAAAAAATAAATATACATATTTAGTTAGTTTTACTTTAAAATGTTATATAACATAGTCTTACTCGAATTGTGCTTGCTTTATTGAATGTTGTTTCACTCTAAAATATTTAGATGTCCATATAAAATAAGATAAAAAATTTTATCAATTTTTAAAATTATTTTTAAAGTAATTAAAATGAAAAACAAATAAAGTTGATATTATTTATATTTTTTTAAGGATAAGTAATGTTAATTCATTTATTTTAACATCAACTTTATAAAAAAACATAAACATACATATACTAACCTCAATAAAATATTTCAATGTGGAAAGAGATGAGGTAATTGAAAGTAAAAAGATTAAATTCCTCCCTTATAACAGTAATAAGAGAGATGTGTAATTAATTCAATTCTTAATATAAAATTAATATACATGTGCATTGTCAAGTCCCACTAGCACAACTGGTTGAGGATGGGCCTCATCAGGTAGGTGACCCAAGATCAAACCTCACGAGGGGTGGTTATGTCCTATGCTAGGGGGAGGAGACATGCTAAAAAAATCCAGTCAATGTAATTCATAAATAAAACATATCAATGCTCTTATTAACTAAATTATTTCAATTTCAACATGGTTTAAATAATAACAATAATAATGTAATTGAAAATTTAAATTCTTATTGTTATAGCATTTC
Organism: Pinus tabuliformis; assembly: GCA_031772625.1. Taxonomy (NCBI): domain Eukaryota; kingdom Viridiplantae; phylum Streptophyta; class Pinopsida; order Pinales; family Pinaceae; genus Pinus; species Pinus tabuliformis. Next base: position 826,054,842 of record CM062817.1, read on the forward strand.
AAGTATCTTTATTTTATTTTTGTATCTTTTTATTAAGGGTTAATTTTGAATGGAGCAACTATTTCTTGAAATTGCATGTTTAACTATTTTATTCCATATAGTCAAAGGAAGATTTTGAAGAGGTTGAATCTATTTATACATTAAAAAATGCAATTTAAAAAATAAAAAATTATATATATATATATATATATATATATATATATATATTTATTTATTTAAATTTTGCACTGTAAAAAGGATTTGTACTTTCAGATAATTGTTTACTCTTGATTTTTGCTAAATGAGTGGTTAAGATGATTTTATTAACCCATATTTCTGTTTTAATAGGATACAGAAATTGTGAACTATGGGTTACAGAACATGTCTTACTATGCATAACAACTCAAAATCTGAGTATGGTCAATGGCTTTGGCATTGGCATTATGCATGTTTATAACAGTGTATCTTTAAGATACGCCTTGTATATATACGTACAATAATTTACATACATCCTTCCTTTGTTAGTGATGTGGCTTCAAAATGTGTGATATCCTTTTTTGAATAATTATCAATTAGTTTGTACAATTCTTTTACTTGGAATTTACATTGCAGACGTGAGATTTTCAGCAAAATATGGATATGGCTGAGATGTTATAGTTAATTTTGGTTTCTAATGAAGAAATGTCTCTTAGGTTCAACGTATGGCTTTGCTCAAAAATGCTTTCCTTATTCAAGCAATGCTATTCACATTATCGGCCAAAACCATCCATTTAATGTTTTGCCAAGAAGGAATTGTCCAATTTTCCCTTGCCATGACCTACTTGCCAATGATTGCCTTCTTTACGTTGTTCATTGTTGTTCATGCCCGATTCTGGACTTTCAGGGCCCCAATCCAATTCAGATACTTCTCCCTTTGATCCTTTACATTTCAGTTCAATTTGAACAGATATCTTGATTTCTTGTTCAAATTTATTTGTGGATTATCACATGGCTACCATCAATATATACTGATCACGGATCTATGAGATCCCTTTCTTGCTTGTTTGTGTTTTTTTAAATAATTTAACTAGAAAAGCTCAGCACTCATTCTCCGTGCTTCTTTATGCACCCTCGCTCTCTCTGGCTGGGGAGGTCTTGTACAGGTGATCCTGCTGATTTTGAATCTCTTTAATAAATTTAACTCTGGTCTCAGCCATTTGTGTAAGTGTTCCATTCAGGTGGGACAGACCACAGTGAGATTGGAACCCTGATTGACAGGGTATAACACTCTGTAACCTACCAGTGAACCAAAGCCCTTTGCATATTATAAAGACAGTTAAGTATGGTGTATATGATTATGAAATCTGTTACAGTTTCATGGGATATTGTCAAATTTTAAACACAATGTGGTTAAGTGCAACTTGTTTTTGGATTATAGGTTACAGTTATTGAAAAGCCATGGTAATAAATTTTAAAAATTCTTAAATACAATCTTTCAGTAAGCAGATGAACATAAACAGAGAACATTATTGAAGAGGAACTTTGGCATAAGCTAGAATATGTACTATGTATCGACGTGGGAATACAAAATGAAAAAACATGAAGAATTAATTGAGAAATGTTTTGTATTTCGAAATAGATCTTCAGACTTCAATACATACTGAATCACAGATTCTTTCTTATTATCTTTAGAAAAAAATGGATCTAAAGAACAAGGAATGAATAAACACTTGAATGATCAAAGAAGAATAACAGTCTCCCGAACTGTTTAGCTCTTTTCTGGCAAAAATTTTGAATTCAAGAGTTCTCGGATCTTCCTCTGGACAAAAAATTGTGTTGGATAGTTTCTGCATGCATTCTGGAAGAATAGTTGTGCTAATAGGTTAATAAATTTCAAGCAGAAAACATGTCCCAGTTCTCTTTTCAGGTTGTTTGATCTATATGAGCTTAAGGCTGCAGGAAATTCACTTGGAGTTTCATTTCTTTGAATGCTGCATGATCTAGATGATTGTAAGGCTGCAGGAGAATCACTTGTAGTCTAATTTCTTTGAATGTTGCATGATCTAGATGGTCATAAGGCTGCAGGGAAATCACCTTTGGAGTTTTGTGGACTGCTGGATGAAAGTATCAACTTCAACCAAAGATTTTTTGGCTCTATCATTTGGATCCTCAGTGTTCTGACCTTCCACTTTCTCCCTCTCATTTCTAGAACTGGTACTTGGCAGATAATCTGGTTTAGGTGAATCATCTCCTCTGCCACTTGGGAAGCTTGCTTTGGCTAGCTCTCTCAACATTTTAATCTCATTTGATCTTGATTGAGGCCACAGGGTGCTACACCATTTTCCCTCTGATCTCCTAGCCTTTTCGGGTGATGCATCAAACACTTTGTTTTTTGTTGGAACTGATGAAGTCGAAGAATCATTATCCATAGTCAAGTCCTCTCTGCATGGGAGGGAGATCTGCTGAGCTTCACTTGATTCTCTTTTCTTTGCAGACGAGGGGGAAAGGCAGGCACAATTTTTCCATAGCCTTTGAGGTGTTATGACCATCAGCAAGCCACAACCCATCATTTTCAAGCCTGATATGACTGACGCATTTGTTGGTGGTAACCTCAAAAGCTGTCTTGTGAGAGCATGCCATTCATTTATCAATTGGGCTATAAAGCTGAGAAGGAGGAGACAAATCATGAAAAATCCAATATTCTTATGGTCAAAAGCAGCATGATCTGCAGCCAGAAGAACCAAACACAAAGCAAAAAATCCTGCTTCACATGAAACAGAGATGATCTCCACAATCTGGACTCGTCTACTAATGTAAGGTCTTTCCACAACCAAAAATAAAAGTTGGAAAGTTGTAATGGAAAATACAACTAAAATCTGTTTCCTCGAAGATTCAGATGTACAATAAGCACCAGCAATGATCCCTAGTGCCATTCTTCTTGCTAAATCTAAGACTGTGTAATAAATTCTGAGGATCCCAAAAGATTTTGAAGCATAGGTACAACCGCATCCTCTCCACCATTAGAAGTTAATATTCTATCCCTGCCATTTTTAGCCCTTACATTTTCTATCTGAGGTAACATGACTTTAGATGGTCCTCGCAAATCCTCAAACAACAGACCAAATCTAATTATAAATGATGATCTCAAATTACTCCTCAGGATCCATACTGCTCTTTTGTTGGGTCCAATTAACATTTTAACTATGTTTTGATACCCATGATCTTTTTGAATTTCTTGATCAACTTCCTTGTATTGCAAAAACACACCCATAATAATAGCAACTGAAATGACAACCAATGCTGACAACAGAATAGCTGTGGGGATACCTAGCAGCAGGGCACCAATAATTATTGCAGCAATTGATCCATCTGAATCAAGAACAACAATTATTGAGTATTCAAGCAATAGCTATTGAAAACAAGAGAGATCAAATCAGTGGAACAGATACCTCAATGGTTAAATTTGAGTATCATCTCACAAAAAAAAGGATCAAAATCTTCTAGAACATGACATGAAAAAATATGCCTATTGATCTGATCATAAAATGTTTGCACTGTTGCATGTCTGGTTAGGGGAAAACATGGGTGGGTCTGCAAGAACATAACATCTTATCTATGGCATTTTAAGAAAGAAATGAGGCATTTTAATAAAAGTCCAGGAAATATGTATTGTCTAATTAGAGTCAGCAAGCAGTTACCTTTTATGAGAAATGCAGCTGCCTGGCACATACATGGCAGTGCAAGTATCAACAAAAACATCTCAAATCTCGGTATCACCAGAGCACCAGATTTGGGCCTATCTGTTCGCCATATCCACTTTCTCAATTGCAGAAGTAAAAGAATCAAGATGTGGACAAGCATCAAGCCACCTCCAATGACAATTAACCAGAATATGTTCCTCTTAAACTCCTTCCATCTGAAGTTCCAAGGAGGCCAGAAGGCATTAGTATCTGTATATTTGGTTAAGATAATAAGCTGACATTTTTATGAAATAACAAGCATGGATTTAACCAGCTTAATCAAACAACACTGCACCGTGCTTTCAGGAAAAAAAAAACAAAATCTGTGCTATAACTTAGAAAACGAGTTAGTTTCCTAAAAAATCATCTTAAAATTTTCCATTACAACCACAGCATGACAAAGTAGCACACGTCACAAACACTCTTTTTCATCAGTCTTAAAAAGCCCTTCTCTGATCAAAATTTGGACAAAAAGTGAACCAGCATATCTTGTTCCATCGAGATTATTCAATGGAAAGCTTGTGTCTGTCAGTTTTCTTTTCAGTTCTTTCTGCAACTGGGCTATTGTATCTCTATTATATGGCAGAGCAATGTAATGGAAACAAAGGGGGAAATTTATGTTTGATAGCTAATCCTCAGGATTAGGTTTGTGTTATGGTGAGTGGTTATTAGAGTCCAAGAAGACCCGGAAACTGAATCAACGGTTTCTTTATGTATTTATATGTACACATTGTACATCATTCATTGAGATCAATTCTTAATATATGTTTGAGTTTGGTTTCCAATTTTGTTGTCTTACAGTGGTATCAAAGTGGGTTGTTCATCCGCCCTGTTGATTGAATCGTGCCACTAGTTTTGTAGCCATGGATTTCTGCATCCCTGAATGGTGCCAGTTTGAATGTTGAAGGAGGATCTGCGACTGTTGAGAGCCATAAGAGGGACGCCGAAGACACTAATCAAGCTTTATTTGTTTTGCACATTAAATACCAAGTGAGGGTCAGTGGTTTTTCTGGCGTAAAGATTTTGCGAGGTATGATCCTTAATTGGCCGATCACTGCAAAACTGATCTACAACACCGTCTGATGGACAAGCAACTTTGAAATTTGGGATGTCATCAGCCTATGGAGGTGCGCTCATCATGCTGTCTTATTGCATTGGTTCATAGTTGAAAGAATCTGTAGAGACCGTTGGAGCTTTTGATAATCTGTTACAAAAGATTTACTGTTAAAAAAAAGCTATCACACACAGAAAGATTTATTGCCATGCACCAAAGTGGCCCAGTATCATAGGGAACAGATAGCACGCGTGTTTGTAGCATTTCTGCTATTGCTGGCAGTGGTTCTTGTGATTTTTCATTGCTCCAGATATCTACAAATCCACTCCTTAAATACAAAATCTGAGTTCCGTGGACGATCAGAGCAAGAAAAGGACCAGAGGGGTCAGTCTAATGGGTCTGTAAGAATAAGAAGAGTTGTGGGTATTAGTAGAAATTTCGTTGAACTGTTTTGATCACCAATTTCTGTTTATTAACATATAATTTGACAACCTGTGCAATTGATGTTGGTATATAATTTATTTTAAGTCGCTGCGTAGAGTTTTGAACAGCAAAGAATAAACTGCTTTTACTTGGGGGAATTTTGTGCTAATTTAATCTGTATGATTTTGACCTTCTCTTCGTCAGTAATCAAAAGCGATTGGTTGTGTCGTGTAGTAGTTCAATGGCTAGTTCCGATCCCACGAAAAGTTGAATCAGATCGAGATCAAGACCGACCATAGAGGAGTCGTCAAGAAAAGGATGCTTGGAACTTCAACTCAGTTCTGTTAAAAAAAATTAATACGCCCAGACCAAAGACAAATGTGCATGCCTGCATCAAAAGGTAAAGCATGAAAAATTTTAAGAGTTAAATTTTAAATGAATGGATGAATGATGATATTATTAAAAACATATTTGTCATGGGCATTGGGAACAACACAAGATTACTAGCAAATATTGGAAGGTAGTGTTAAATTCATAGGGCTACATTGTTCTTTGCTTTGATAATTGCATTTCATCATTAATAAATTAATTTCACTCCATATTATCATTACATTATTCAGATCTACACCATTATCCATTAGCATATGCAATTACATAGAAAGAACAACATCATCATCATCAATACAATGGAACATAAAGGAACAATGGAAGAAAAGCATGCACATACATAGACACACCAGGATTGGTCCGAGACCGGGGCAAAACCCACTATGGGGAAAACCCTTGCAAATCTTCTTCTTCTTAGATCGTCATCAAATGATACATCAAAAGAGAGTACAATGATCCATAACTTTATCTATGTAACAAAACAACTATGATATCCATGAAACATATCTAATCATGCTTGAAATCAAAACCCTCATACTAATAATTGTAATACGTTGTCACTGACTATAGAGGACTACTGGACACTGTTGTCACTGTGTCGAACATTACTGAACATTGAGCGGAAACTTCATAATACTGAAATTTCATCTTTGAGTCTCGGACGCAGGGAGGAGGAGTTGTGCGAGTGTCTATAGCAAACTTGGACACTCTCTGTGAACTGTATGCCAGCGTCTATGGCAGCCCGACGCTCCCAGACCATTTTGTGCATGCGTCTGGAGACCAACTCACCAGATCTGCTCAAAACCCCTTGGACGCTCTCTTATAGTTACTATGCATGCGTCCAGGACCTCCCGGACGCTCTTAGGACCACTTTATGCGAGCATCCGGGGACCAACACCTCTAGATCTGCCTCTGGAACCCTGGACGCTCTCATAAGCTTCTGTGCTAGCGTCTATGGGTCTCTGGACGCTCTCATAAGCTTGTGTGCCAGCATCTAGGGACTAAAATGCCCAGTTTTGTGCTAGCGTCTAGGGCTAGAAAACCCTAGATCAGTGCAAGCTTCGACCCTGAGATTGCGGACCCTTGTGCGAACTTTCCTCCAACAGACCTGTGCGAACCAAGACAATAAGAGAAGAGAAGATGGCTTGATCGAATGTGTCTAAATGAGCTTGAGGTCTCTTCTATTTATAGGCTTTCATGAGGGTCCACTTGGGGTTAAGCAGTTACCCATGTGGTTAGGGCCGACCCATTCCATAATACATGTATGAATAAAATAATTCATAACTCAACTTCTGCTTGACCAAATTGGGTGATATTTAGGTCAATTTTGGTCCTCTCAAAAAGAGGAATCTAATGCAATCATTATCTCGGTCATTTGAGCTGTCCAAGGTGGAATTTGACCGCAGTTGCAAAAATTAACACTCCCTCTCAACTAGGGAGAATTCCACCTGCCAATATTTGTCCATCGATCAATATGCCATTCTGGAATCTTCAAGTGTCATCACGTATCATCTCTGTCATGTAGTCATCGTGCCATGTCATCTCAAGTGTCTCATCATCACAAATCATCATTGTACATCTCGATCTATCCTTTGCTTATTCTTGCTTATCTCTTGATTGTTCCTGCTCGTATGTTGAACATTCTCAGATCTAGAAGAAGAAGAATTTGTTACTAGAGGGGAGCTTAAGCTACCACCCTCTATCCATCAGGCTACTGCTCGGAATATCATCAATCATCATCGGAGAGCATATCATCAAGGAGCACATCTCGACCTAGAATCTCATAGGGGAGCGATACATCTACGACCCCATATCGAACAATAGGGTATCCAAACACACAGGGGAGCAAATCCTCAACCTTGGAATCTCACTATTGATTTGGGGTAGCATCGGATGTGCTCTAAGCCTCAAATTTTGCAGGGAGGCTTGGGCACAGGTATTCCAAAGAACCCAGAAAGCGTTTTGGGAAATTCCACCTAGAAGTGATTTTATTAAAATAATTAATATTTTTAATGGGGTTCCTAAGTCTAAACTTAGGAAAATTAAAATATTAATGGGTATTAATCTAATTAGGGGTGAAACTTCTAGAAAAAGCCACGGATCAAGCCAAAACAATCTGAGCCTTTGATTATGATTTAATCTAGGCCGTTGGTTGTCCAACAAGAAGATATAAGAAGGGGCTTGAGGGTCATTTGGAGAACACACAAAGAGATTAAGAAAATCGAATTTCTGAAGTGAGAAGTCTCAGGAGAAAAATCGATTGAGGATTGGGGCAATGAAAATCTGGGAGAGGGAATTTCCAGAGAGTACCAGGCAGAGACAAAACAAAAATATCTAGAGGAAGGTTGATGATGGCCTACGCAGTGCTGACGCAGAGGCAGTGCAGTCCTTGAGGGGAAGTCAAGTTCCTGCTGAGGGAAGTTGAAATTCAGTCGTTGGAAGCCAGGGTGTGAGTTTGGGAGGCAAAAGATTGATTTTCTCAGCCAACTGAGGATCCGGAAGAGGGGCAGTGTAATACCCAGGAGGGGTGACGTAGATACTGCCGGGAGTGACGCAGTTCTGCGCAGAGACCATGCAGAGGGTGACGCAGGGCCTCCAGTTCAACAAGATCACTCATTGATTCTCCAGTGACAGGGTGAGATCATTTCACCAGTGTTTTGTTCAGTATTCTCTCTGTATTGGATTGCTAGTTGAAGCATCCTAGAATTGTACTCAGAATTTCTCTTGCATAATAATAAACCCTCAGAACTGCTACACCGGTTTTCCCGCATTGGGTTTTTCCAGGGACTTTTGTCCAAAAATAATTGTGTCCTATGTGTTGTATTTTTCTTTCTTGCTCAGTATTTTGTTTCCACATATATGTTAATTAAGTGAAGGTTGCAAATGTATTTGCTTCGATATTTACCATAGAACACAATAAATAACTTGCATGATTTAAACAAGTAGGAGAAGTAACATCAGTTTGCTGCAGTAGGGATTCCGACTTAGGAATTTTCACATGGTATCAGAGGTAGTGCAGGTGAGACAAGAAGAGCAGAACCAGAAACCCCAGCGCTGAGTAGAAGGGGAAATCGAAAAGTTGTAGGAGGCAGCAAGTCGAAACCCCAGAGGGTTTGCGCAGTTCTAGTCGAAGGGTTGAAAATTTGAGGTAGTCTCTCTCCAAGTGAGTTGACGGAGAGAAAGAGCTTCCAATTCAAATTTTGCCATGGCAGAGGGAGTAGCACTGAGCCTCAACGTGAGGAGCAGTTGGTGGATGCAGATTTTTCAGTGGGCAGCTTTGCCGAGCTGAAAAGACGTCAGAAGAAAGAAGAGGAGCATAGTAAGGGATTACTTCCTCAGTTATTTCTTGCCAAGGAAATCAACATTTCTCAATTATTGAGCAACAGAGGAGCAACAACTTACCAACTCCATCAGGGAGCGCGTAAGTCAGCTTAGGAGCCACGCAGTAGGGAGAAAGAGGGAGTTGTTTGACAGTTTTCAGAGGAAATGGCAAGTAGTGGCTTGAGGGACCAGGACAAGTTGGATAGGGCTTCCAATTATGCCATCTGGAAGGCTAGAACGACCTTCCTTCTAAATGAGCATGCCCTCAAGATGTATGTTGATAATGTGGTAGTTGTCGCGATGGATGCAGATCCACTGAAGAAGTACAAAGCTGAGATGGCTAAGGCAAAGAGGATGATCCTGGATCGAGTCAAGGATCACGTGGTGTGCCACATTGCAAGAAAAGGGACCGCTAAGGAGATGTGGGATGCCTTGGCCACATTGTATCAAGGAACTTCCGAGCAGCGGAAGATGTACTTAAAGCAAAAGTTGAGATCTGCTCAAATGCAGAAGGGAGAACGTGTGGATTCGTTCCTCACGAAACTGAAGGAGACCTGTGATGAGCTGTCAGTAGCGGAACACATCTCAGGACTCAGAGTTAGTGAGACTGGCTCTAAATTCCGTCTCAGATGATTGGCAAATCTTTGTTGAGAGTATCATGGGTAGAGAAGCATTGCCAAATCGGGACGAGATGTGGGCAGATCTGAAACAAGAAGAGCTGAGGAGAGACTTGCTCAAGGTGAAACTTGACAGGAGCAGCAACAGCAGTGGGTCAAAGCCCAAAGTAGAGGAAGAGGATAATGCAGCCCTTGCATCCAAGGGACAATAGGGGCAACAGAGACGAAAGAAGGACGTCTCCAAGGTGAAGTGCTTTAGATGTGGCGAGATGGGCCACTATGCATCCCAGTGTCCTTTGAAGAAAAAGGACAAGGATGAGAAGCATGATCCCAAGGTTGCAGCCGCGAAGATTGATGAGGAGGAGTTTGCCATGACAGTTGAGATACCTCCAAGAGGGAGGTGGGCTGATATAGAGTTGTAGTCAAGAGGACTGTAGATGGGCAAGATCCTTGAGGAGCCCACCTCTTGGATCATCACCTTGCTACGGGAGCCCATGATCAAGAGTAGCGGGATGGTGGAGATTCAGTTAGTGCCATGGAGTGTTGGTTCGACAGATGCAGTGACTAGGAGAGCCAAAGACTGAGCAGCGCAGAGTAGAGGGGCAACAGTGTGAGGAGGCATGGTGCAGAGGTTCAGCAGCACAGTGGCTTCAAAGGCAGCATGGGACTAGCAGCAATCAGGATTTCAGCATCGAGGAGTACCCACAGGATACTTATCCTGTTTTGGGTGTTTTCAGTTGCTTCTCTCAGCAACTGAGTTGCAGTACCAATGCAGTGTTAGTAGTGGCAGTGCTAGCTGCATAACAGATGCAACATTTGAGAGGCAACTGCAGTACATATGTAGCATTGACAGTGGCAGTGTTAAAGGCAGCAGTACAGTAGAAGTAGCAACGCAGTAGTTGGTGGGCAGCAGGTTAGACATCAGCAACACAGAGACGATGCTCCAGAGCCAGAGAAGTATGTAGAGGCAATGTATTGCAAGAGCACATTATTCACTAAGAGGGAGTGTTGATTTGGGGTAGCATCAGATGTGCTCTAAGCCTCCAATTTTGCAGGGAGGTTTGGGCACAGGTATTCCAAAGAACCCAGAAAGCGTTTTGGGAAATTACACCCATAAGTGAATTTATTAAAATAATTAATATTTTTAATGGGGTTCCTAAGTCTAAACTTAGGAAATTAAAATATTAATGGGTATTAATCTAATCAGGGGTGAAACTTCTAGAAAAAGCCACGAATCAAGCCAAAACGATCTGAGCCTTTGATTATGATTTAATCTAGGCCATTGGTTGTCCAACAGGAAGATATAAAAAGGGGCTTGAGGGTCATTTGGAAAACACATAGAGAGATTGAGAAAATCGATTTTCTGAAGTGAGAAGTTCTCAGGAGGAAAATCGATTGAGGAGATCTTGCAGCAGAGGGGCAGTGAGAATCCGAGAGAAGGAATTTACAGAGAGTACAAGGTAGAGAGAGAACAGAAAGACATCCAGAGGAAGGTTGACGCTGGCCTACGCAGTGTTGACGCAGAGGCAACACAGTCCTTGAGGGGAAGTCAAGTTCCTGCTGAGGGAAGTCGAAATTCAGTTGCTGGAAGCCAGGGTGTGAGTCTGGGAGGCAGAAGATCGATTTTCTCAGCCAACAGAGGATCGAGAAGAGGCGCAGCGTAATACCCAAGAGGGGTGACGCAAATACTGTCGGGAGTGAAGCAGTTCTACGTAGAGACCACGCAAAGGGTGACACAGGGCCTCCATTTCAGCAACATCAGTCACTAATTCTCCAATGACAGGGTGAGATCATTTCACGAGTCTTTTGTTCAGTATTCTCTCTGTATCAGATTGTTAGTTGAAGCATCCTAGAATTGTACTTAGAATTTCTCCTGCATAATAATAAACCCTCAGAGCTGCTGCACCGATTTTCCCGCATTGGGTTTTCCGGGGACTTTTATTCAAAAATAACTGTCCTATGTGTTGTATTTTTCTTTCTTGCTCAGTATTTTGTTTCTGCATATATGTTAATTAAGTGAAGGCTGCAAATGTATTTGCTTTGATATTTACCGTAGAACACAGTAAATAACTTGCATGATTTAAACAAGTAGGAGAAGTAAAATCAGTTTGTTGCAGTATGGATTCCAACTTAGGAATTTTCACACTCATGGGGAGCTTACCCTTAACCCGGAATCTCATCGGGGAGCTTACCCTCAACCTAGAATCTCAAAAGGGGAGTAATTCTCAACCCAATCCTATTGCCTACCGATCTTCCCAACAATGACTCTCAGTAGTCATGTGGTAGAACACCTACATCATAATCGCCTTGGGTTGTACACCCCAAGTACACTCTCAACTCGTTGGCCAAATGAGGAGCGATATTCCCAACAAGCCCTGCTTGTGGGTATGATGCCAACTGGGGTATACTCTGTAAAGACCAGATAGGGGAGTAGCACCCTCAACCCTATGGGTAATAGATAGGGGCCATGCCCTATTGTCCAGAGTTCCCTCAACCCCAGGATCCCTTCTCCCTCAATTCCTCACCCTGGGAGCTCAAACAGGGGGGAAGAGTTGGCTCAATGTCCTCGATCAGCGCTGCTCTCATCATACTCGTATATGGTATCAGCTTGTCTCAATATAATATATTTCATGTTCATATAGAACATCAAATCAAATATCATGTCAGAACATAAATAATCATATAAATCACAAAAGGATACCATAATCATCCTCCCTCTCAAGGAGGTGCCAACCACAAGCCTGAGCTTATTTCGAACAACTACATTGTCTCAATATATGAGAGTATCTCGGTCCCAACTATAAATATGGGACTTTCTGCTAATCAGATCTCAATGTATCCATGTCATATCCAGATCATGCTCAGATAGCTCTCTAAGGAGCTTCTTCATCCTGCCTCACAACTAGCCATGCTAGCAACATCGTACTCATCCTTAATCGTACTATGGACCTCTCATCCAAGATATCATGGCAAGCAACATTCAAATGTGCTTAACAATAATCTCTATTAACAACAATGCATCCATGTAGTCACATATCATAGGAGAAATATCTCATTCTCAAAAATAGAACACCTCATGTAGATATTTCAAAGGATGCTTGGTGGCAACTCTATGTGAGTGAAGCAACTCAATCATGAATTTATTCAGGTTCTATGCACATCATACATATACAGATGGATGTTCAAAACATAACATCAATGCTTCAATCAACTGTCAGGTGCCATGTCAAGTTCAACAACATCTTGAACTTCAAATTGGAGTATCTAAGGATTTGCATTTTCATTATTCAAAAACATTTTCCAATAGCTTTGCAATATGGAATTTCTTTCCCAAATTCCAGAAATCGATTCATCATGCCATGATACATCATTTCGAGCTTTAGAAGCCATCTCCCTCTGATTTAGATCATTAGAGGCTCATCATCTGTCATGAGTAGATCATCAAGATATAAAACCAAAACCATAATCAATATCAAAGCCATACCTTGGAACTCATCATCCTGACTTCATCAGATAACTGTCAAATATAGACATATCTAGATCAGGGAGCTTGCTTCATGCAATGCTCTAAGCATACTGCCTTGCTTATCCAACATAATCATCCTTACATAAATCAATGTTGTACCATCACAACAACAAAGTCAACTCATCAGAGATTAGAAGCTAGATCATGATCATTATCAAAGTCATCAATATCATAGTATCAATACTTTCAATCAGGAGATAGGTGGAACTCATATCAAATCATGACTTTGACATGCCAACAAGTTGCCATCAACCATGCATTATCAATCTGAAATTGATCAAGTCATTCTCATAATCATAATACAAGTCATTTTTGTGACTAGGTGCAAATGCATACACCAAGGATGAGTCATGCAAGTTCCATTTTCATGCTGAATCACAACTATCATTACTTCAATCATTGTGCTAGGAATGAGGAGGCCAATACAAAATCATTTTTCCAAATATTTACATAAGTCATTATGCCCACATAGCATCAGATCATTAGACATCAAGTCAAGTCCAAATTTTCTATCGTAAGGAGATCTATAGTCAAAGCATATCTCAATCATCAATTCAAATTTATTGTCAAGCATCATGACAAAACACTATTCATCTATATCAATCAACCAAATCAGGCCAACCTCTTGTAGCACAAATATAGTGACATATCTATATGTATGTCCCGATCACCTGCAAACACAACTTCAGTCTACATGTTCATGTTATGGCAAACATTCAAGCTTTTCCTACTTGTAGATCTTGTTGTTATCTACAACACATCTGTGGTACTAACATCTTCCAGGTGAACATCTGATTTCATGCACAATACTTCATTATGTGATCAACAATTTAACCCAACAACTTCAGAAATCAGATTACAGTGGCAGGATATGTCAGAAACATCTTGATTCAGAGTTCAGATATCTTTAGAAAGCTTCAGATGATGGTCAACTGTAGTCAAAGCTTTGGACAGTCCCTTCAGGTTAGCATGGGAGAGTTTTTAGCTCCTTGAACGCTCTCTGAGCCTTAGCATGCGTACGTCTAGGGATGAGATTTCCCAGATTTGTGACTGCGTCCGGAGCAGAGATCCTAATTTCTGTACAAGCTTCAAATCTGAGACTCTGTTGCAGATCAATACTATCAAATGCACATAAATCATACTTCAGCAACATAGAATGCAAATAGTAATATGAGTATGAGTCTTGAGAAGAGATTCTCCCTCTGACTGGGGATCTACTTCATTCATCTTTATTCATGTCATCAACCTGTCTCTACTAGAGTCAAGCAACAACAGATCTGTTAGATCATAAACATATATCTATCATGGCTATTAGCATCATGACATCAATCTTTCATCAAAGGTTTAGACTCAAAGCAGCAAATAGATGCAACATCATATTTTAGAGTTTATGAACATGATAACACTTTCTATTAAGTCACTTCATCAAGTTAGGGCATTCAGCTTTACCATATGATATCAAGACATGACCACAGATAGTAAGAGATCTTCATATCAATCTTACACTTATACCTCTCATATCAAGGTTACCATGATCAATGAGATCAAGTTAGGTCATTCTATAAAACTTTACCAAAACAATGAGAGTGTCAATCTCTCTTTCCATATGCTTTCATCATGCTTATCACAAGCATTATCAGTAGACTCAAGTATAGGAGTCAATGAGCTATCCTTCTATATGAAATCCATCATGACAAGTATCAAGAGTATCATTTACTAGAGTCAAGGTGCTAGCCTTCTTTCTAGGATCAAGATATCCAACAGATAGATGTTAGCCAAACATCAAGTGTACCAATGTATCAACATTAGATAGCCTCATAGAATTCAAGAAGATCAAAATTTTCAACACCAAGTGCATCTTTTCATCATAGGAAACATAGATCCAAGTCACTTTCATATGCATGTATGAGCCATTAAAGAAAGAGACATTCTCATCATACCTTAGGGCTTACCAAGCCAATAGCTGAAACACAACATACCATGCATACCTTGTGGTATTCAAATACCTATGCATCTTCTCATTAGACATAGGCCGCTTGAAGCACTTTGTCATCTTTTCATCAAGTGCCTCTTTATTTCTTTCCAGATTTGCATCTCAAAATTATCTTCAAGAAGGATCTACTCATCACATCTCATCAAGGGGGTTAGAAACATCCATATACTCAAATATATATGCAGGAAGTACAAAACATAATCATCAGATCTATAAGTATAACAAGTAAGAAGCATCATAAGTCAAGAAATACTTATCTTCAATGAGAGGTGATCCTCTCCCTCTTGAACCAATCAATGTCCATGATCCATATACCAATGTTGCCTTCAAGTATCCAACCAGGTCTCCTAGGGATTATCCCATCTAGGGCTTCATCAAATCATCCATAAGTGCTTGAGCATCTTCACATTGACCAACTCGGTTTCATATCTCATATTCAACCATAGTCCAGGGTTTCTCTCAAACCCTAACCTCATAAAATCCATCAAATCCTAATAATCACATTGCCTAGGCTTTCTTCAAACCCTGGAATTCTTTTAGGTCTCCACCATCCTCTTTTGGCTTCCATCAAAGGTGTCAACATCGGGGTGATCTCCATGGCTTTTCTTCAACCCAACTCTGATACCATGTTAAATTTTCATAGGGCTACATTGTTCTTTGCTTTGATAATTGCATTTCATCATTAATACATTAATTTCACTCCATATCATCATTACATTATTCAGATCTACACCATTATCCATTAGCATGTGCAATTATATAGAAAGAACAACATCATCATCATCAATACAGCGGAACATAAAGGAACAATGGAAGAAAAGCACGCACATACACAGAGACACCACGATTGGTTCAAGACCGAAGCAAAACCCACTATGGGGAAACCCTTGCAAATCTTCTTCTTCTTAGATCGTCATCAAATGATACAGCAAAAGAGAGTACAATGATCCATAACTTTATCTATGTAACAAAACAACTATGATATCCATGAAACATATTTAATCATGCTTGAAATCAAAACCCTCATACTGATGACTGTAATATGTTGTCACTGATTGTAGATGACTGTTGGACATTGTTGTCACTGTGTCGAACATTGCTAAACACTCAGCGGAAACTTTGGAATACTGAAATTTCATTTTTGAGTCTCGGACGCAGGGAGGAGGAGTTGTGCGAGCGTCTATAGCAAACCTGGACACTCTCTGTGAACTATATGCTAATGTCTATGGCAGCCCGGACGCCCCCAAATCATTTTGTGCATGCGTCTGAAAACCAGCTCACCAGATCTGCTCAAAAACCCTTGGGCGCTCTCTTATAGTTACTTTGCATGCGTCCAAGACCTCCCAGACGCTCTCAGGACCACTCTGTGCGAGCATCCAGGGACCGACACCTTCAGATTTGCCTCTAGAACCCTAGACGCTCTAATAAGCTTCTATGCCAGTGTCTATGGGTCTCTAGACACTCTCATAGGCTTGTGTGCCAGCGTCCAGGGACTAAAATGCCCAGTTCTGTGCTAGTGTCCAGGGCTAGAAAGCCCTAGATTAGTGCGAGCTTCGACCCTGAGATTGCAAACCCTTGTGCGAACTTTCCTCCGACAGACCTGTGCGAACCAAGACAATAAGAGAAGAGAAGATAGCTTGATCGAATGTGTCTAAATGAGCTTGAGGTCTCCTTTATTTATAGTCTTTCATGAGGGTCCACTTGGGGTTAAGCAATTACCCATGTGGTTAGGGCCGACCCATTTCATAATACATGTATGAATAAAATAATTCATAACTCAACTTCCGCTTCACCAAATGTTGAAGTTTCTAAATTTACTTAGTTTAGAAACCCTTCATGCACTTTTTCTGATTTATTTCTACCTACTTGTTATTTTTCTTTAACAAGTTATTTACAAAGTAAATACTGGAAATAAACACCAGTGCATGCTCAACATATTACAGATCAGCAACTGAAAGAAACAAGAACAAACACACCACATGACACCATTATTTTTGGACTAATGTCCCCGGAAAAACCCAATGCAGGAAAACCGGTGCAGCTATCTGAGGGTTTTCTTATTAAGCAATATCAGAGTACAATCTGGGTGCCGAAATTGGCCTACCCACAGAGAATTTCCTTAGCAGCTATACCTCACAGTTTGAGAGAAATCTCCTGGCTAAAACCCCAGCAAATCCTTCTGGCGGCTCTTCAGCACAAAACTGCTCCTACAACCCCAGCGTCTGCCCAATCTGGACTGCGTCAACCCCTCTCCGTCTCACGCTAGCCCTGCATCAGCGTTTCTTGGCCTGCGTCAGCCCAAAGAGGCCCTGCGTCAGCTCTGGGAGCGTCTATGTTAGCTACGCTGGCCCCTATGGTGCACAGCACAACACTTGGCTGCCTCTGCATGGCCCTACATGAGCCCCTGCTGGCTCTGCATCACCCTCCTTGGCTGTTGCACTGCTCTCCCAGCGCAATCTCTGCCTTCTCTATTCTTCTGTACTCAATGCCCCTCAGCTGCTCTCCCGGTCACTGATTCTATCTCTCTTAGCAAACCCTGCTCTAGAGAATAGAATGACTGATCATCTGGTGTATTCTCCAAGCGACCCTCGAGCCTCCTCTTATACTTTTCCTGTTGACATATCAACGACCGAGATTAAGTCCCTAATCAACGGCTAAGATTAGATCTGGCTTGATCCATGTCTTTTGGACCATTCTAACACAAATTCATATTAATACACATTAATATTTTATTTTCCCTAAGTTTAGACTTAGGGACTCCATTAAAAATATTAATTATTTTAATATCTCCTAATCTATTTAGAATCTGCCCAAACCCTTTCTGGTTATTGGAGATCTCATGTGCCCCAACCTCTCCACCAAATTTCGTGGCTAGAGCACATCCGATGCTACCCCAAATAAACACTCCCTCTTAGCGAGGACTGTGCTCTAGCAATACTCCTCATTGAGTATTACTCTGATCATCCGGCATCGGTACCTGTGCTGATGCTAGGCCTTCCTACCCAACATCCTCTGCATTGCTACCTCCTGTACTGCTACCCATGGTTCCGCCACTGCCATTGCTGCATCGGTACGACAGCTCCCTCTGCATCTGTGCTGCTGCTGGTCCTTTCTCCCAGCACCGCATCCGCACTGCACCTCCTCTCATCATGTTGCATCGTGCTACCCACTGCTGCACTGCAACTCAATTACTGAGAAGTAAGTAACTGATCTCCCAACTGACCTCCCTGTTGAACTAGAAACACCCACTAATGTTGAAGCTCCCTCTGCCGCTGACAAGTGCTCCCTCTCTCTGACCTCTGCGTTGTTGCAACACCTCCCTACATCTCGCACCGTTGCACACCTCTCTATGCCTTCCTGCACTGGTGCAACACTCTTGTGCCTCTCGCACTACTACAGCCTGCTAGCTCTACGCTGTCTTGGGAATCCTGCACTGTAGCTCTCTCTGCCGCTCCATCCGCATCCGTCTCTACCCACTCAGCCAGTCCTGCTACTCCTCGTCAAGGCTCCCGTAGCAAGGTCTAATCCAAGAGGCTGGGTACCTCAAGGATCCTGCCCCTCATCGCCTATAGTCCGCCTGACTACAACTCGATGTCTCCCCACTTCCGCTCAAGTGGTGTGTGCACTCATGGCACAGTCATCATCTATCAAAACTTCTTCTCTGCCCGTGCTGGCGCTGCCTTAGTCTCGGAAGACTCTCCCTTACTCTTCTTCCTTGGGCACTAGGTCGCATAATGACCCATCTCCCCACAGTGGAAGCACTTGATCTTGGAGAGATCTTTCTTCTTTTGCTTCTCCTGCTTTCCCTCAGATGCTAGGGCCACATCCTCCTCCTCCTGCTGAACTTTGATCCCTTTGTTTTTGCTATGTGTCTTGGACTGTCGTCTGATCTCTTCCTGGCGAAGAGCTACCCACATCTCGTCCCAAGGTAGGAGAGTCCCTATGCCTAGGATGCTCTGGACAAACACTTCCCACTCTTCTGAGACAGCATTCAGGGTTGTCCTTACCATAAGCTCTTGATCCGGTGTCACTCCTATGGCAGTCAACTGATCTCGGATCTCATTCAGTCCTCCGAGGAAGGAGTCAATCGTTTAACCCTTCTTCATTTGATACGACCTCATCTGGTTCTCGAGCAGCATTCTTCTCTGCACAGAAGTATGCTGGTACAGGTTCTTGAGAGCCTCCCACATCTCAACTACCGTTTCCTTCTCGACTATATGTGGTACCACATGATCCTTGACGTCGTCAAGGATAATGCACTTGTCCCTCGCCATCGCCTCTTCGTACTTGTCATTATCATTTGAGTCGACTGGGATAGCTATTGTCTTCAAGCCGAAGTTCTTGACACGATTCTTGTCAAGCATTGATAAGATTCTGGCCTTCCAGACTGCGAAGTTCGATGCTCTGGCCAGTCTATCCTGGTCTCTTACCCCGTGAAGTGCCATGATGCTCCTCTACTTCCCTCTTGGAAGTTCTCTGTTTGACTCCTCTGAGTCTCTACTTCCTGTGTGGAAGTTCTCTTCTGGACTCCCTCTAAGTCCTGATTTCCCTCCTGGAAATCCTTCTGCCGCTTGTCAAGATGCCCCCTACTCTGATCGTCTTGTGCAATTACACTGCTGATCCGGGTTCCTTGGCTAGAAACCCTCGGTAACAACTCCTCTAGCCCTGCTCTGTCAGGTACTGTTCTGACTACATTACCTCATCAACTCCACTCTGCAATATTTCTGCAACCTTCTAGACTCCAGTAACTGCCTCTCTGTGAACTGCGTTAGCACTCGGATGCCCTGCGTCAGCAACACTGGCCTCTCTAAGGCTCTGCGCAGCTCCCGACTTCTTTTGTGTGGCTCTGGCTAGCTCTGCATCACACTTCTTGGCTTCTGCACTGCTAGAAACAGCTCCTATCACCTCGGGACAGTTGTTTTCTGCTGTTGTTGCTCCACTCGGCTGATGTCTTTTAGTCCTCCTGTGATCTGCAATCACCCTCTGATACCATGTTGAAATTTCTAAATTTACTTAGTTTAGAAACCCTTCATGCACTTTTTTCTGATTTATTCCTACCTACTTGTTATTTTTCTTTAACAAGTTATTTACAAAGTAAATACTAAAAATAAACACCAGTGCATGCTCAACATATTACAGATCAGCGACTAAAAGAAACAAGAACAAACACACCACATGACACCATTATTTTTGGACTAATGTCCCCAGAAAAACCCAATGCGGGAAAACCGGTGCAGTGATCTGAGGGTTTTCTTATTAACCAATATCAGAGTACAATCTGGGTGCCGAAACTGGCCTACCCAACAGAGAATTTCCTTAGCAGCTATACCTCACAGTTTGAGAGAAATCTCCTGGCTGAAACCCCGAAAAATCCTTCCGGCGGCTCTTCAGCACAAAATTGCTCTTGCAACACCAGCGTCTACCCAATCTGGACTACGTCAGCACCTCTCTATCTCACTTTGGCCCTGCGTCAGCCTTTCTTGGCCTACATCAGCCCCAAGAGGCCTTGTGTCAGCTCTGGGAGCCTCTACATCAAGCTACGTTGACCCATTTGGTGCTCTGCGCAGCACTTGGTTGCCTCTGCGTGGCCCTGCGTGAGCCCCTGCTGGCTCTACGTCACCCTCCTTGGCTGCTGCGCTGCTCTCCCAGCACAATCTTTGCTTTCTCTGTTCTTCTGTACTCAATGCCCCTCAGCTGCTCTCCCGATCACTGATTCTATCTCTCTTAGCAAACCCCGCTCTAGAGAATAGAATGACTAATCATCTCGTGTATTCTCCAAGTGACCCTCAAGCCTCCTCTTATACTTTTCCTATTGACATATCAACGGCCGAGATTAAGTCCCTAATCAACAACTAATATTAGATCTAGCTTGATCTATGTCTTTTGGACCATTCTAACACAGATTCATATTAATACACATTAATATTTTATTTTCCCTAAGTTTAGACTTAGGGACTCCATTAAAAATATTAATTATTTTAATATCTCCTGATCTGTTTAGAATCTGCCCAAACCCTTTCTGGGTATTGTATATCTCATGTGCCCCAACCTCTCCACCAAATTTCGTGGCTAGAGCACATCCGATGCTACCCCAAATCAACACCAAATTGGGTGATCTTTAGGTAGATTTTTCTCCTCTCGAAAAAAGGAATCTAATGCAATTATTATCTCAGTCATTTGAGTTGTCCAAGGTGGAATTTGACCGCAGTTGCAAAAATTAACACGTAGTATATTAGAACAAGAATGAGAGTCCTCTTTTATCCAGGTGGCATCTATTTTTCTTTGTTAAATTCCATGTAACTGGGTACATTTTCAATTGAACCTGACACTCGAGATTGAGTAAAATGGATCAAATTAAAAATGTATTAGAAATTTTAAACAATCTCATTAGTTCTACTGCTGATAAAACTGTAAATATCAGCAAAGTAAACCTTGTTGATATTAGAGTTTGTTTACATGATGCATTGGAGATAGTTGAATTTCTCAAGATTTAGTCTCAAGTATAGCGAGACAATCTTAATTCTTAACAATAGTTGAAGTGTAATGAAACCACTTCAGAAGAAAATTTGGATGCAGTGAAAAGTCATGTTCAGGCAAAGGTATGCAAGAGTCATTTGCATACAGATGTGAAGCTTGTCGTTCCCAAAACCTTTATAAGATCGTGGAAAGAAATTACGCATAATAAACACAAAACTGGTTTGGGATATAACAAAGATGTCTTGGATGTATCTTTTCATATTCCTGATTTTTCTAAACCTATACAATTTTGTAGTGTTGGATTTTTGGATAGTGTTGTTCCAGAACAAATTGATCGATGTCAATAGTGTAATAGAGTTGGACATGTAAAAGATTAGTGTTTTGATCTTCACCCATGTGAGCATTGTGGAAAGCAAAATCACCATTCAAACAAATGTTCTAGAAAGAAGACTACTACAAGAAAGAAACTAAATTTTGGATGGATTGCTTCTTGGGATTGGTCGAAAACAACCAAGAAGATTTACAGGTCATACCGCAGGATATGTTCAAGAGTGTTGATCAACCTTGCAGTGATGAAGAGTACTTCATCTTCTCACCTTGTATCCAACAAGGGGGGAATTGTTGATGGTCTGCTACAAGTTCGAATATTTTGTCAAGCAACCTTGAGTCAGAGATCCACAAGTGAGCCTGAACCATAACATGTACTAGTTAGAGCCAGATTTGTAGCCAGAGAGACTTCAGTTTTTGTTGAATGAGTTCTTTGTGAATGGGAACTTCCAGATTCGGAATTGTTTGAGGAACTACATTGAAGATTCTAGAGTTGAGATTTTTGATTGGTCTGAGAACTCTTACAAAGGTTCCAGACATGGGTATCGTCTGTGGTTTTCTCCTAAAAACCACCATCTTCAGTTTGTGGTTATCCTTGAAAACCATTTCTAAGAGACATTCAGCTCTTGGATGAGATGCATTTTTGCATTTTGAGCTCTCATTCTTGGTTTTTTATACATCCCTTCGAATTAAGGGGAGAATGTTAGACAGCTAATCCTCGAGATTAGGTTTGTGTTATGGTGAGTGGTTATTAGAGTCCAAGAAGACCCAAAAATTGAATCAACGGTTTCTTTATGTATTTATATGTACACATTGTACATCATTCATTGAGATCAATTCTTAATATACGTTTGAGTTTGGTTTCCAATTGCATTGTCTAACAATGTCAACTATGGAAGGTTTTAATTAAAATAAGTATATTCATTTTCTTATGTATTGTAGGAAAGGAATTTGCAATATAGTTCAAGCCATTTTATAAATTAGGTAATACATATTTTAAAGGCCCAACCTAGATGAGAGTCGAGACCAGTCATAATGTTTGAATCAAAGTTAATACGTTTACACAGCTGCAGTAGTTCTTATATTAACTTGAAACGAATTCATAAATATACTAGATCATGAAAACCGAACCAATCAAAGATGATATTGCATATGTTTTTTTGAAACAAATACATCTTATATATCTCATTAATACACAGGAGAAAATACATCATAAATTCATACATTGCCCACTAAAGTAGCATTTCTCCTCCTTATATGAGCAAGGAAAAAAGTGAACATGTCCTCTTTGGTTCACACATCAAGAGAGTTAATGTCTTTTCTAAAAATTCCTATCCTAGCTGCAAACTAAATTGCTAGCTTAGATTTAAACTTAGCAACTTTCCATAAGTGAAGCAGTGTTACAATTCTAGTTTATCTTTCTGATATAACTGCATGTGGTTGTAGCTGACATTCTTTATGAGTATTCTCCCCCCTGCATGATGAGATTGAGTCTGGTGAATATGTATTATAGTTGTATTTTGGTACACTTTTGTCATTTATCTATTTTGTACTTTGGCACTATAACTTTTGAACTTTGGGTGACTTGGTCCAAATTGATAACTCACCTATTTTATTAGTGATTTGGTCAAACTTGATCACCTTCCCACAATTTTGTGATCTTATATATACACACACAAGTGTATAACGCGTACAGTTTCAACAATCAGCTCATACTTGCATACTTGGTTTCTCGTGTATTTATTTTGTGTGTGAATATCTTTCTTTTGTTTCACATTGTGCCTGTATCAATTTTCTATTAGAGCTTTTAGATTAGGACCTCTTCTGAATTCTGCAGTTCCAGCATCCTCTGGAACTTATTTTCTTTCCCAAGATTATGCTTGAGTCCTCAACTCCAAATGATTCAAGAAACTTGTCGGCATGCCCACATCACCAGTTTCTTTCTTCAAGCCATCAACTTGCACATAACATATTTTTGTTTGGTCAGCCCTCTCCATTTTTTCTTTTCCAGAGTCTACTTCTATAAATTTCTTTGCTTCTGCAGTTTCTGTTTGTGATTGTGAGAATCACTAGTCCTTTTTGGTGTATTCCATTGGTTTTTTGTTTATTCCATTGATTAAACCTGCAGGATGGTCCTGTTAGCGCTTGAAATTTCACCTCAGGCTGAAAAAGGTAAACTCCAAGGCAACATCAAGCCACTTAGCCTCGTAGCTAGCCCTACGGGGCAGGAGAGGGCTCTCTCCGGTCTATCTCGACAAAGATCTTCAACGGGCAGAGATAACCAATAAAGAACACTGATTTTAGGCTAGTAAACCGATATAAAAAGGTTTGATTTGGGATTTTTAGGGTTTTGGTGGAAAATTGAGGAAAGGCAATTTTGGGTGCGGGGATTGGACACAGTTTTCGCAGGGGGTTCTTTGGGGCGAGGTAGGAGACTGTATTGATGCCTTTGAAAGATTTGGATGGATGAGAATGACTGGTGAGGAGCTAAGGAGAGCAAGCAATCACCTTGAATTCTCCTTAAACAGCTGAAAACATTGATATTAAGCAAACTTAAAGGCAGAGCATAGCAACCATGAATTCTACCTTAACACTTCATTTGCCTAATTTGCAGAAGAAAAAGTAAGAAGATGATTCACATAACAAACTTACAAGTACAAAGAGAAACACACCATCAATACATGTAACCACAGGAATCCCAAAAAGGACTGCAAAACCCTGGTCTTTCTTCCTTTGCCAAAAATGCAGAGATACAATGAGTAATACAATAGAAGCTTTCTCCCTGTTGACACCTAATCCGAAACGGATGGGTGAACTGGACAGTCAGCTAGAAGATGAACTGATCCGTTTTATTTTTGTATATAAACATGAGTTAGTTAATGAATATGATATCAGTTCTTTTCTCCCGTTCAACCTGGAGTTACCCTGGCCTGACATGGTATCAGAGCACAGGTCCCAGAAATAGTTGTAACTCCTGCTGTTCTGAGAGCTGCTCATACCTGAGCGCTACTCTCTCCTGAGCGCTGCTCAATTGCCTTTGTAACGCCTGTCTCAGACCTGCTCCACACTGCTCAGTTTTCATTGCCAGACGCTGCTCAATTTTCCATATAAAACGCTGCGCTGCTGATGGTGTCAGCTCCCTGAAGCCGACTCCAAAACCGTTCTGGTTGAGTGAATATTGTTGGTCCAGGCGCGTTCTGGCCTGACATACTAAGCTCCGTCTTTGGGAAAACCTTCGAATGCCCTCTTTAGTATTATGATTACTTGCTATTTGTGAAATTCTCCTGGCAGGTTTATGCGTTTGGAGGTTTATGTCTGCGGAAGCGCGAGAGAAAAGAAAGACGGAAGGGTGAGGGAGAAGATTCTGATGGCCATCCTCGATGAATAGTTCAACAATGATCGGAATTGATGAATAGTTTAAGAACGATCAGAGTTGCGGGCAGTTTATGTTTGAAGTTCATGTTGTGATAATGAAATGCTTTTCACATTTGTAATTATGTAATACTGATATATTCTCCGATGGATCTGTTCTCTGAACTGGTGATATACATCAGAGTTGCCTGAAGCGGAAGCGTGGGTGGTCCTCGCTACTCTGATGGCCGTTTGTGGTGACTTATCAAAAGGAGGTCACGAGTTCGATAGACCGCATGAAAAGGAGAAATGAGAAGCCGTTAACTTCTCCGTATTGCTCATTCCATTGCCGCTGTTCGAGAATACTTCGAGCATCTGAAGAGACACCAGAACGTTAACTCCTCCGTCACAAAAAAAAAAAACTGCTGAATATCAGAGCGGCTAAAGACTGAAGCTCGAACTTTGGAGAATGCCTCTGTCCGCCTGCTTTGGAACGGTGGTTTGAAAAGTCGTTTGGAAGGCTCTTCCCTTTGTGGCTTGGCTGTAAACTAGAGCACTGGGCTAAGGATGAGTTGAGCGGGATTTGGTATGCAGTTTTAATGAATTGATGCTATGATGATTCGGTGCAGCGTTTAAATTTTCATGTGATATATATATATGCGCTCTGTTATATGCTCTGATATATGCGCTCAAATATTTTATGCGCTCTGTTCTACGCTCTGATATAAGCGCTCAAATATTTTATGACACATATATGCTCTAATACATAGTACAGTGATAGCAGTGCTCACATATTACAGTGGCAGCGTTTAACACAAGCGCCCAAACTGTGCATGTGGTGATATATGTTACAGTAACAGCATGTTATCAACATTCACTTCAATAGTCAATAATATAAATGGCGTAACAGAATCAGAATTATTTTTGTAGCAGCAAAAGTTTTTTTTTTTCCCAAAAGCACATACTTTTTGCCATTAGAAACATTTTTCTATCAGCAGAAGTGTTTTTACAGAATGCATTCAATCATCTCTATGGTAGGGATAGTTCTCACTGGCAAGGAGAACTATCCTGAATGGTCCCGGATGGTAAAACACACCCTCATCTACAACGAGTTGTGGAAAGGAGTGTGTGTCGGAGAAGAAGACAAAGACCCAGTGCAGCCTACATCAGACAAAGAACTCGCCATTTGGGAAAACAAGAACAGCAAAGCCTATGCATTGATCGCAGCATCTGTAAATGAGGAAGTAAGACGTCATATTTCATCCTATTCCACTGCCTTTGAAGCTTTACAAAAGCTGAAAGAACTCTATGATACACATTCTGCACTTGAAGTTGTTCAGCTTATGATTAAACTCTTCACTCTTGAACTGAAAAATAATGATCCTCTTGCTCTTGCATCTGAAATAAAGTCTATAATGCATGATATTAAATCCACTAAAGTTGAGCTGGATATCTCTCTTATTGCCTTTCTCAAGGCACTCTATCCTACCTACTCTAATTATCTTGAGTCTTTACAAGCAAATGGAAATCTTAAAGATATAACCTTTGACACTCTTGTGAAAAAGTTTGCTGAAAGAGAGAAAGCCTTTGGAAAGAAAACAGTCCCTGAATCTTCTGAAGAGACTGTTTGCCTTGCTCATAAAGAAAAGCATCCTGCTCAAGATTCTACAAGAGAAGAGGTGGACGAAGAGGAAGAGGAAGATACTTCAGAGGCAGGGGGGCAGACATCCTCAAGCAGAAAAGGCAGATCTGCATTGCATTCGCTGCAAACGAAATGGATCACATGATGCTTCTACATGCAAGCTACCATGGGACAAGATTGAGCAGAGAAGAAATCAGCAGAAAGGTAAAACTGATGACACAGACAAAGGTAAAGCACCTGAATCCGCTCACTATATTGAGGCACAATGTAACATTGGAGTAAATGAAGATTTGTTTAATGCTTCACTTGCTTCTTCGAAAAATGACTGGTTGCTTGATTCAGGAGCAACCTGTCATATGACTCATAGGAAAGATTTTTTTGAAGAGTTCACTGACAATGTTGATGGAGCAGTATACTTTGCAGATCAGTCAAAAATCAAGCCATCAGGGCTTGGCACAATCAGGCTTAAACTGCCTGGTCTTCCAGACTTTCTTCTGGATCATGTTCTATATCTTCCACAGCTCAAGAGAAACTTGTTGTCTCTGGTCCACATCCGCCAGCAAGGTCACTCCATTCATATGTTTGATGGAAAGCTTGAGGTAAGAAAGGCATCTGACCATTCACTTGTCATGAGGGGTATAGAAGAAGAAAGACTTCTTAAACTGCAAGGAACATCTGCTCATGCACAACATTTTTCATATATTTC
The DNA here is from genome assembly GCA_031772625.1 of Pinus tabuliformis. NCBI lineage: Eukaryota > Viridiplantae > Streptophyta > Pinopsida > Pinales > Pinaceae > Pinus > Pinus tabuliformis. The sequence continues at coordinate 826,082,364 of CM062817.1, forward strand.
TCATCATGAAGAAGGTACACTTCCATCAAGTTTATTATGGCATGCTAGATTTGGACATTTAAACTATGATAGTCTCCGCTTGTTGAAGAAAAATGGTGTTGCTGGTTTGCCTACAATTCCTAGAAAACATAAGCAATGTGATGCTTGCATTCTAGGAAAGCATAGCAAACAGTCTTTTCATGATTCACATTCAAGAGCACATAGGAAGCTTGAACTCATTCATTCAGATTTATGTGGTCCAATGCCTGTTTCTTCTGCAAATGGAAATAAATATATCATGACATTTATTGATGATTACACCAGAATGTGTTGGGTTTATTTATTGAAGAACAAATCTGATGCTTTTCAAACATTCAAGAATTTTCATAAATGGATTGAAAATGATGCACAATCTCATATTGGGTCTATTCGCACTGATAATGGAAAAGAATATACATCAAATGAATTTGAACACTATCTTCGCCAACATGGGATTAAACATCAAACAACTGTGCCTTATAATCCTCAACAGAATGGTGTAGCTGAAAGAATGAACAGAACAATTTTGAATATGGTACGATCCATGCTTTTCTTCAAAAATGTAAAGACAATGTTTTGGGCTGATGCTGTTCTATGTGCTGCATATATAAAGAATAGATGTCCATCTAGTGCTATAAGAAACAAGACTCCTTATGAATTGTGGTATGGACATGTTCCTTCGGTAAAACATCTCAGGATATTTGGTTCCACCTGTTATGCTTTAATACCAAAGGTACATAGAAACAAACTTGGTGCTAGAAGTCGTAAGTGTATCTTCCTGGGGTATTCAAACACATCTAAAGCATACCGCCTCTATGATGAAGTAAATAAAAAATTTGTTTTATCTAGAGATGTCATTTTTCTTGAATCATCCAAATCTGACAGTGTTGTTGAGCGGAAACTTGATTGCTTGGATAGATTCACAAAACCGAAATCATTCCAAGAGTTTGATAATCAGATTCCACATCTTGAAGGGGGGATTCCTATACTAGATCAACATGTGGAATCTCCTTCTGAAGAACAATCTCCCCTGCATGACACTCCAACAACGGATGATGCTTTAAGTGATGTAATTGATAGAATTGGGAGACTTAATCTTGATTCAGTCCCAACTCAATCAACAGAACAGCCTGGACCATCTCAGAAAGGTCCCCCAAAGTGGCTGACAAAGACACTTGAAAGTGTTCATCCTGATGAAATTGGAAAAACAGGAACCAGAAATACAAACCGACAAGATGGAGGTGATGTAGATAACTCTAATTCACCTGTTGATATGGATGTTACTTATGATTGTGAATTGAACTTGTCTACAGATTTTGAACCAACTTCCTTCAAAGAAGCTGCTTCTCATGATGAATGGAAAGAAGCGATGCAGAAGGAGTATGATGCCCTCATAAAGAATGGCACTTGGAAGCTGGTTGATCTTCCATTTGGAATCAAACCAATTGGCTGCAAGTGGGTCTACAAGAACAAGTACAAAGCTGATGGCTCACTTGACAAGCACAAAGCTAGGCTTGTGGCAAAAGGTTTTGCACAGAAGGAAGGGGTCGATTATGAGGAAACTTTTGCTCCCACAGCAAAATGGGCCACCATCCGGACACTCTTTGCACTAGCTGCTCAGAACAGTTGGAAAGTCTATCAAATGGATGTAAAAACTGCATTCTTGAATGGAGACCTAAAAGAGAATGTTTTTATGTCCCAGCCTGAAGGATTTGCTGTGAAAGGACATGAACACAAAGTATGCAAACTTGTGAAGTCCTTGTATGGCCTCAAACAAGCACCACGAGCCTCGTATGAAAAACTAACTGAGCATCTTCTGAAACTCAACTTCAAACATTTTGATCTTGATGATGCAACTTTATTTGTCAAGAAAGTTGGCAAAACAGTTGTATATCTTGTGGTATATGTAGATGATCTTTTAATGACAGGGAACAATGAAAGCTATATTGCATCCATAAAGAAAGAATTAGGAAAAAAATTTGAAATGACTGATTTGGGCTATGTTCATTACTATCTTGGCATTGAAGTAACCCAACATCCAAAGTCCATATTTCTTTCTCAAAAGAAATACATTGGAGATTTGTTAAACAGATTTGGCATGACAGAGTGCAATCCCCTTTGTACTCCAATGGAACAAAACTTGAAGCTCACATCTATTGAAGGAAAGGAATTTGAGGATGCAACAAAGTATAGACAGCTTGTAGGAAGTCTCATCTACCTCACTACTACCAGACCAGACATTTCATTTGCTGTTGGAATCCTCTCCGGGTTCATGCAAAAGCCTTGTGAGGGACATTGGTCTGCTGCAAAAAGAGTTCTAAGGTACTTGAAGGGAACTCAAGACCTTGGAATCAAGTATACACAGGTGGACGACTTCAACTTGATTGGATACTCTGATTCAGACTTCGATGGAGACAAAGAAACTGGGGTATCTACTTCAGGATATGCTATGAGTCTTGGATCAGGAGCTGTCTCCTGGAGATCACACAAACAATCAGTACCAGCAGATTCCACAACAGAATCAAAATATGTGGCAGCAGCTGAAGCAACGAAAGAAATTGTGTGGCTCAGGAAAATTCTTGAAGATTTGCAAGTAAAACAAATACAATCAACTCCACTCATGATTGATAACACATCTGCAATAAAGTTGGCCAAGAACCCAAAGTTCCATGATCGTACTAAGCACATCAATACTAAATATCATCTGATCCGACATCATGTTGAGGCCAAAACAATCCATCTCCGTCATTGTTCCACAAACGAGCAAATTGCAGACATCTTCACCAAAGCGCTTGGAAGAGAAAAGCTTGAAAGATTCAGAACGATGCTTGGACTCACCAACATCCCTTCAGATTAAGGGGGGGAATGTTGACACCTAATCCGAAACGGATGGGTGAACTGGACAATCATCTAGAAGATGAACTGATCCGTTTCATTTTTGTATATAAACATGAGTTAGTTAATGAATATGATATCAGTTCTTTTCTCCCGTTCAACCTGGAGTTACCCTGGCCTGACACTCCCTCAAGAGTCCAACCTCTCCAACCATGAAAATGATTTGGAAAATACATAATATAGACCATGCCAACCCATTCCCTAGCCTCTAGGGGTCGAGCTCATCATCCTAGGAGCTGTTTCAACCAATTCTAAACAAAGCACTATAATCTAGGCAGTCAAAACAACTTGCCTCTATAAGCTAGGAAACCAATTCATTCATTAAATGTTTGCTATTTTATGAATGAATCTTCTAGAATAGGTAAATAAATGTCATGTCAACATGAAATTACATCAATTACATCAAGGAGGATGAAAAATCCCACCAAAAAGTCAAAACTAGTCAATGCTGCGTTTTCCTGAGCTGAAGGTGCAAAACTGGCAAATTTTCCCAACGCGTAGCGCGCCTTTCAGCCCACTTTTGGGGCACTTCCTGGCATCCAAATGAGGCACAAGTGGGCTTGTTGGAAAGGTCTGGATGTCTACTCTCCAGCCCAAGTGGAATTTCTCAATTTGGTGGCCATTTGCCCCTCCAAAAATCAAATCTCGCAAGACTGCTTCCTGTGTGTCCAAAAAGGGCAGTGAGGTCATTTTTTGCATTTTTTTGACCTTTTGGGGGCCCAAAACTTGATGAAATGTCTTGGCAGTGGCTAAGCAGGTGTATTTCATCATGACAAATCCAAAAATGCAAACCTTTCTTGAATTGGACCTCCCCAACTCAAGGGTAGCGCGCGGCGCGCTACGCGTTGAGCCAAAACCCTGACGCGTAGCGCGCCTGAGCCCTACACGTAGCGCGAATTTTAGATGCTTTTTGGAGGCCTTCCCGGTGTCCAAATTGGGCGCAGGATAGCTCGTTGGAAAGGTCTTTGAGTCTAATTTCCAACACAACTGGAATTTTTCAATTTGGAGTTCATTTGCCTTGTCAAAAATCAAATCTCCCAAGACTGGTCAAAATGTGCCAAATGAGGCTGCCTCAAGGCAGAGTGTTGTTGCAGTCAACTTTTGAATGCCTTCCTCAACTCCAAATTGAGCTCATGATAGCTCATTAGAAAGCTCTTTGTGTCTAGTTATCATTTGACTCATCAAGAAAATCATTTGGCCAACCAAGCTAGGAGAAAACTTGATTTTCCCAAGGTCACTTCAGAGGTGCATTTGATTCTCCTGAGGCAACGGTATTTTTGACATTTCTCTAAAACCATGACACCTGTGTAAAAAGTGAAGGAGGTTTTTCTTCCTTGGCATGTTTTGGACAAAAACCTCTCTCAGTTTTCCAAAATTTATCTTTGATTGCTCTGAAACATCTTTTGAACGAAACTTATCCCGATGTGTGAAACTAGGAATTTTGTGGAAATGAAGCGAAATGAAGGGGATGAGGGGCTTGTAAATTCTTGGGGAAATTTTTGGAAGTAGGGAGGGATGTTAGGAAGCAGGGAAAAGTGGAATCTCAGATATTGAGTGAGGGGAAGGGGTCCAAAAGGTCAAAACACAGGCCCAACCTAGAAAATTGCCAGGTTGTAGCAAGAAACTAGGGTTTGCGCGAAAATGAGGAATTTGGGGGATCTCAGTGATGGGAAGTGTTTTATAAGGTACTTTAAGGATAGGGGAAGGTGTATGAACATCAGGAAACAAGTTTTGTCGATGATTTGACCATCCAAGAGAAATTGCCTTCAAAACCCTAGGAGAGGGAAATGAACCTTGCCTAGGTGCAACTGAAACATGAACTAGGTGTAAAATGACCCATTAGACACTGACATGATAATGAAAACCCTATGAATGATGATAGACTCAGCTGAATAGTAACATAGACTGACATTTGGGCAACTTTGAAAAGAGTGAAAACAAACCCTAAACCTAATGCCTAGTGACCAAATTTTGCATGAAGACTCACTGAAATGACAAAATTTGACTTTGACACTCCGAGACCACTTTGTAAGAGCATATTTGATCACTGGAGGAAGGCTGGAAAGACTGACACTAACAGGTCCTACACTCACGATTTATCCTAATCAGACCCGTTCTGCCACTGTAACCCATGGATCACTTTTTTGTCTTGAAAACAACATCAAATGTTCATTTAAACCCTCACTATGGTTCCACACAATTCTCCCATAGACTCTATTGGCTCCCGGGCTCCCAACATCTCTCAACCCTTGGGATCTCAATAATGGTAGAACAAACTTTTCATGAAAACCCTTGCACAATAACAAGTTTTGTGCCAAAATGATAGAAGACATGAGGGCTATGTTTCAGACGCTGCAGTAGGTTCTCCAACAACCATAAGTCTACAATTAAGAGGTTTGCATAAGCTTAATACATTGATTAAACCTACAGCATGGTCCTATGCTCACGATTTATCCTAATCAGACTCATTCTGCCACTGTAACCCATGGATCACTTTTTTGTCTTGAAAGCAACATCAAATTTTCATTTGAACCCATACTATGGCTGCACACAATTATTCCCTAGACTCTATTGGCTCCCAGGCTCCCAACATTTCTCAACCCTTGGGATCTCAATAATGGTAGAACCATCTTTTCATGAAAACCCTTGCACAATAACTACAAGGGTTTTGTACTAAAACAATAGAAGACACGAGGGCCATGTTTCAGACCCCACATTAGGTTCCCCAACAGCTATATGTCTACAATCAAGAGGTTTCCATGAGTTTATTTCATTAATTAAACCTGCAGGATGGTCCTACACTCACGATTTATCCAAATAAGATCCTGTTAGTTTTTGTAGCATCGGATGTGTGCTAACCTTGAAATTTTGTGGAGAGGCTAGAGTACATGAGATCTCCAAAACCTAGAAATCGTTTCTGGAAATTCCGTCTAGAAGTGTTTCAATTAGATTATTAACGGGTTTTTTAAATATTGCCTAAGTCTAAACTTAGGGAATATGGTTATTTAATCAGTATTAATTGAGATAAGGTGAGAATCATCTAGAAACTCAAACGGATCGATCCAGAGATGATCCTAGCCATTGATTAAGTTTTAATCTTGGTCGTTGGTGCTCCAACAGTGGATTATAAGAGGAAGTCGATGTGGTGGTGGAGATATCATCCATTGCAGATACTCAGTCGCCCAAGCAGTTCGATTTTCACAGACGTAGCAACTCAACAGAGAAGATAGAGCCAGAGGGTGAGTAGCTGGTGGAAGAGAAGGGTAGTAGCATTCCGGGAGGAAGATCTCCAATTCTCGGAAGAGGCAAAGGAAGGAAGACTAAAATCTCCAGAGGGCCAGCGTAAGCTATGCGCAGAGGGTGACGCAGGGAGCTTAGCACAGAGGCTGGGGAAGCGATTTCAGAGGCACAAAATAGTTGTGGGGTAAGAAAAAATTCTTACAATATTTTTGCCAACATTTTCCTCTAATCAGATTTCTAGCTGGGCATCTAAATTATTGTACTCAGATTTGCTACTAAATATTAATAATAAAACACTCATCTGCTACACCGATTTTCCCAAGTTGGGTTTTTTCTAGGGACAATTGTCCAAAAATAACCGTGTCAAAATTATTGTGTGTGTCAAAATTATTGTGTGTGTGTGCTAGAATTTCTCAATTTGCAATATTTTATATTTCGTAGTATTTTTATGGTGAAAATTGCAACTGTGATTTTATTCGTTATTTCTTGTAGCAAATAAACTACATAATTAATTTTTGAGTTAGAAGAATAATTTCCAGTAGCTACAATAGATAAAATTTCACATGGTATCAGAGCTTCATTGATCAACCGGAGAGCTCAGAAGAGAAAAGAAGGAATTTCGCTGCTCAGTGTGGGCAGCAAGTCGAAATTCTCAAGGAGCAACGTAGTGTGTCTGTTAGAAGGATGAATTACTTGAGGAAGACGAATTTTCTTGAGAGAGGAGCAGGAAAATACGATTTTTCCTGAACAAGTGATTTCAGAGGCAGAGGGAGTAGCTCAAAATTTTCTTGCTGAGCAAATATCTAGCTGGATGCAAAGGGTTTTTGTAGTAGTTCGCTAGAGTAGAGCCAACATCAATGTGATAAAGAGGAACAACACACTATAGCCATGGACAGAAGTAACATTCAGGAGACTTCAGATTTGTCTTCCAGATTGGACAACAAATTTTCTTTCTTAGTAGTATCAACTTCACAGGGAGTCTGGTATATAGACAGTGGAGCATCAACTCACATGATAGGGGTTAGAGAATATTTCTCTAGCTACAAAGAGGAGCAGATGGACTTCTAGATTACTATGGGAAACAGAACAAAATGTATTCCAATAGGGAGAGGTACTATAGATTTTCAAGGGGAGTCAGGAGCAAGCCCCAACACTACAGATGTATTGCATGTGCCAAGGTTGCGTATGAACCTGATTTCAGTATCCCAGTTACAGGATAAGGAGTATGATATTCACTTCGTAGAGAATAAAGTGTATGTCAAACACCCGAGCTGGAAAAAGGTAAGACAGATTGGAGTCTGAAGTAGCAGAATGTACTAGTTACAAATCGGTTCTCCAATGGCACTAATAAGTAGTGACAGTAACAGTGGGAAGGAGATGAATGAGTTATGGCATAGGAGAATGGGACATCTTCACCATGGAGCACTCAGGATGCTCAAAGAAATGGTAACAGGGGTTCCAGAACTTGGCACAGAGCACGATGATGTGTGCAAAGGATGCGTACTTGGGAAGTATGCTAAGGCAACATTTCCAAGAAGTGACAGCAGAGCTAAAGGCGTGTTAGGACTTAAACATTTAGATATTTGTGGTCCGATGTCCACTAGAGCTCTCAGCAGTGTCTAATATTTCACCACCTTTATTGATGATCATTTCATGAAAACTTGGATCTACTTCTTGAATACCAAGGATGAGGTCTTTGATTGTTTCAGAGAGTTTAAAGCTCTCGTGGAGAATGCGACAGGGAAGAAGATCAAGGTGCTTCACTCAGATAATGGTGGAGAATATATTGATAAAGACTTCACAGATTTTTGTGCGAAGGAAGGCATCAAGAGAGAATGGAAAACTCCATATAATCCATAGCAGAATGGTGTAGCGGAGAGGAAAAACAGAACCATTGTTGGAGCTACAAAGGCTATGTTATATGACCAAGATCTACCTAGATTTCTATGGGCAGAAGCATGTAACACGACAGTGTATATTCAGAACAGGACTCCTCATAGAGCATTGGGGAAGAAAACGCCAGAAGGAGTCTTCACAGGGAAGAAGCCAGAAGTTAGTCACTTTAGAATTTTTGGCAGCATTGCTTATTGCCACATGCCAGATGATAAAAGGACCAAATTGGATCAGAATGCAGAGAAGGAGTTCTTCGTTGAGTATAGGGAAACCTCAAAGGCATACAAAATCTACATTCCCAGCAATAGGAAGATTGTAGTAAGAAAAGACGTGAAGTTCATAGAGGACCAAGCTTTCAGGAGATCTCGTGAGATGCCTACAGGTGATCAAAATCAATCCGCAGAAGCTCCTCTAGTCCAACATCAGGGGCAGCCACAGGGGCAGCCAGTGGGATAGGCAGGAGGACAGTCACAAGGATCAAGTATTGTTACCAATACCAGTATTTCATCAAGTGAAGGAAATCTGAGGAGTTCTCAACAGATGGAGCAGCAGAGACAGGATGAGGAGGAGCTGGCAGAACCTCCCACGACTAGTGGTCGACCCAATAGAGAGGTTCGCCAGACATTGAGAGATGCAAAGGAGTTCATTGGAACTCCTAGGATGAGCAAAAGATAACGTAGAAAACCTGACAAGTACCAAGCATCAGTGGCTCAAGTTGCAAAACCTTCTAGCTTTCAGGGGGTTGCATAGCATCAGGTGTGGGTAGATGCCATGGTAGAAGAGTATAGCTCTATCATGATGAATGATGTTCGGGAGGTGGTGCCGAGACCTGAGGACAGGTCAGTTGTAGGTTCTCAGTGGATCTACAAGATCTATGTTGCGGGGGAGTGCCTCCCCCCCCCTCGATCCCACTCCCAATCCACACTCCGGGCGGGAGCGACTCGGGAGCAGGTCAAGAGCGCGCTCCCGAAATCGCTCCCATTTCGGGAGCGCACTCCCTAAAAAAAATTCGCTCCCTACCTTTTCGGGAGCGTTTTGCCTTTTTTGTAATTTTTTTTTGTAGTAAAATGCAATTTTTTTTTAAGGAAACAAATAATTTTTGAGTGGGGCAGCTTAATAATCAAGTCTAGGCCCTAGTATTGATATGCTATTCATGGTAATGTTAAATTCTTAATGTAAAAGTGACATTCTCCTTAATATTCATTTTCATCATTTTACTTAAATTTTTAACATTACCATGAAATGACTCAGGATGTTTGAGAGTGGTTCTAGCCTCATTGGATTTCATATGGAGAAAGTAGAATTTTAGATTTCATTCAAAATCCAGCAGACTTATCAGTTTTTCAGGATTTCAGGATTGGGGGATTGCAACGTTTCCATTGAATTTTGTCATGTATTAGGGTATGGAACTCGTATTTAATCAAGAGCACCAATCCCTCTATGTACCTTGATGTTAGTGACATTGGTTGTCGAACTCCTCTATCATGACCCTCCTAAAAATGTACGCATCACTCAAACAAAATCTTGACTTGACATGCTATGCTTGTTCTATCTTATGTTAATGCTTACAGGGTGATATTAATGACAAATATCCCTATACAGATATAGAGGTTGACAAAGATACCTCTGGATATTAATGCTTAGAGGGTGATATTAATGACAAAGATCCTGATTTTCCAACAAGACTAAAAAATTAGACATTTCTGGTGGTGGCAAGAGGCCCAAGCATAAGAAATAGATAATAGATTTACTTCTCTTTTCTAGTTTCTAGTAGCTTTTATAACTATTGACTCTTTCATATTTATTATGATATTTTTTAAAACAATATATGACAATTTAAGTTTGAAGTTGGCAATTATAACTCATTAGTAATGAATTATGAATATGATGCTTCATGAAAGTTGTTTCGTTTCATTTCATTTTATAACATTTCATTTCATGTTAGATATTATTTGTTGTAATGGTTACACTTAGCTTACAAGTACAACTTTGGTGATCAATGATGATAAATGTGATATATTGAATTTTGAAAGCTTGAAACTTTAAGATTGATGAATCATGAGACTCAATATGTTGTATGTTACTATGTTACTAACTTGTGGACGTGGTTGATGAAGATTATAACTTCTAGATGATTGTTGTTGTATGGTTCAATCTATGTTTTTTTATGTTTTTTATATCTAATTCATTATTCTACATGTTTTTGTTGACATATATGTATCAAAATATAAAAAATATATATATTATATAAAAAACGCTCCGGGATTCGCTCCCAAACCGGGAGCTTCTGAAAATGTCGCTCCCGCTCTCGTTTTCGCTCCCGCTCCCCGCTTTCGCTCCCGCTCCCAAGTAACACTGTACAAGATCAAGTATGCTGCAGAAGGCAACGTGGAGAAATACAAGGCTAAGTTCATGGAAAAGGGGTATGCACAGAAAGAAGGGATAGATTATGAGGAGATCTTTGCCCTAGTTGCCAGATACACTTCTATCCGGTCAGTTATATCTCTAGCAACTCAGATGGGATGGCAGATTCACCATATGGACATCAAGACAACCTTCTTGAACGAGTGATAGAGGAAGAAGTGTATATAGAACAACTAGAGGGCTTTGAGACTCATGAGAGGCACACTCATGTGTGCAGATTAAAGAAAGTTCTATGTGGACTCAAGAAGGTTCCCAGGGCATGGTATGGTAGGATTGAGAACTACATGCAAAAGATGGGATTCGTCAAAAGTGATGCAGATCCCAACCTTTAATATTTGATGGTAGAGGGTGAGCCACTCATTCTATTTTTGTATGTGGATGATCTCTTTTTGACAAGATCATTAGGGCTCATAGAGGATTGCAAGAGGTACTTGGTAGCAGAATTTGACATGAAGGATTTGGGGTTGATGCACTATTTCTTAGGATTGGAAGTGTAGCAGAAGAATTGGGAGATCTTCCTTGGGCAAGGAAGATACGCTACAAATATTCTGAAGAGGTTCAGGATGCAGGACTGCAAACCCATGTCTACACCCATGATCACCAACTGAAAGAAGATAGATCCATCAGATAACAAGGATGTCCACCCCACCTTGTATAGACAACTCATTGGGTTGCTCATTTATTTGGTCAACACTAAGCCACATATCTGCTTCGCAATCAATACCCTCAATCAGTTCATGGTAGAACCAAAGAGGGTACATTGGGCAGCAGGGAGGCATATCGTGAGGTATATTCGCGACACAGTCGAGTATGGATTAATATATACTCGAGGGGATGATGTCAAATTTTGTGGGTACATAGATGCAGATTGGGCAGACAGTTCAATGGACAGGAAAAGTACCTCCGGGTACTGCTTCAGTGTTGGATCAGGGATGGTTTCTTGGTGTAGCAGGAAGCAGAAGTCAATAGCACTAGGCTCTATAGAAGCAGAGTACATGGCAGCCAACACCGCTATGTGCGAAGCTATACGGCTTCAAAAGATACTAATGAGCTTGTCCAGGCAGAGGATGGAGGCAACCAATGTCTTTTTTGATAATCAAAGTTGCATAAGGCTCTTCGAGAATCCAGTGTTTCATGACAGGTCAAAGCACATCGATATTCGGTGTCACTTCATCAAAGATTGTGTACAACGAGGAGCAGTCCAGCTACAGTATGTTCCCACAGGAGAGCAGGTTGCAAATTGTTGATTTCTGGTAGCATTGGATGTGCTCTAAGTCTCAAAATTTGTAGGAAGGCTTGGACACATGCATTCCACAATACCCAAAAATCGTTTTGGGAAATTCCACCGGGAGACAGTTTTTTTAAAATAATTAATTATTTTAATGGGACCCTATGTCTAAACTTAGGAAATTAAAATAAGTAAAGGGTATTAATCTAACTGTGAGTGAAACTTCTACAAGAAGATGAAGATTGAGTCCAAATGATCTAAGCCATTGATTAGAATCTAATCTGGGTCGTTGGTTCTCAACTAGAGGATTATAAGAAGGAATTTGATGGGCATTTGGAAGACACACCAAGCAAATACTCAGTTACCCGAGTAAGATCGATTTTCTCACTGGTTGAAGTTCGGCAAGAGGAAATTGATTTAGAGCGATAGTTGTAGGTGAGGAGGAGAGAGAGGGTAGCAGCATCAGTCGAGAGTGCAGGAGCAGAAGGCGCAGAGCAGAGAAGGGACAGCGCAGAGGTTGTGATGCAGAGGGGCAGCGCAGAGGTTGTGACGCAAAGGGACAGCGCAGAGGTTGTGACGTTGGGACTGTGCAGTCCCCACGCAGAAGCTAACGCGGGGAGATACAAAGGGGGCAACAGGTCCTCTCCTGGATCAGAATCTCGCCGAGAAGTGTCAGAGAATTGTCATTAAATTTCTCATAGAGATTCCTCTTCTATTTTGCTGATCGTATCTTGTACATGAGATTTTTGTTGAAGATTAATAAAGAAACCCTCATCTGCTGCATTAGTTTTCCTGCATTGGGTTTTTCCGAGGACAATTGTCCAAAAATAATTGTCATTGTGATTATATTTGTGCTAGTATTTTTCCTTGCATTTACTTTCCGCAATATTTTAATTGTCAACGCTGCAGTGGAAGTTATTTCGATATTTGTTGTAGAAACACTGTGAATAACTTATTTCTGAATTAATAAGTAGAAGAAATAATCCAGTCACTGCAATTGGATTTCTATTTAGAGATTTTCACATGGTATCGGAGCTGAGTTAAGCAGAAGTGTAGACCGGAAGAGCCAGCGTTGAAGAGAAGGAGGGAGTTCGAAATTACTATATAAGCAAAAAATCGAATCCCCAAAGGAATTACACAATCCAGTCTAGAAGGGGCAAATTCTTCATAAGAAAATCTCTCTTTGAGTGAGTCGACAAAGAGGAAGATTTCCAGGTTGAAATTGCTAGTGACAGAGGGAGCAATGCAGAAGCTTCAGCGCAACGCAGTCTTCAAGTGAAGATGCAGTCTTTTCTATAGCAATTGCTAGGGAAGAAAAGCATCCAAGATCGATAGGAAAATAGCACAAAGAAGGATGGAAAATCAAGATGTCTTTGGATTATCTTCGAGATTAGAAGAAGAATTCACATGTTTGTCAAGTTTAGCATCAACAGATGTTTGGTACATTGATAGCAGGGCTTCATCCCATATGACTATAGTACGGGAATATTTTTCGAGCTATCAAGAAGAGCAAATGGACTTCAAGATTACTATGGGAAACAGAACGAAGTGTACTCCAGTAGGGAGAGGCACCATAGCATTTCAGACAAAAGTAGGAACCAGCGTCCGATCTACGAATGCACTGCATGTGCCTGGGTTAGGAATGAATCTGATTTTAGTGTCCCAGTTACAGGACAAGGGATACCAGGTATACTTCATTGGAAAGAAAGTATATGTCAAACATCCAAGCTGGAAGAAGAAGAGACAAATTGGAGCTCGAAGCAACAAACTGTATAGATTGCAGCTCGAGTCTCCAATGGCACTAATAGGTAGTAATCTTAATGGTGAAAAGGAACTAAATGAGCTATGGCACAGGCGAATGGGACACTTACACCATGGAGCACTGAGGATGCTTAGAGAGACTGTTACAGGAGTTCCAATCCTTAGTACTGAGCATGATGATATATGCAGAGGATGTGTACTAGGGAAGTACGCTAAAGCAACTTTTTCCAGGAGTAAAAATAGAGCGAAGGGTGTATTGGGATTGATACACTCAGATATCTGTGGTCCAATGTCCACAAGAGCTCTTAGTGGTGGCGAATACTTCGTCACCTTTATTGATGATCACTCTAGAAAAACCTGGATCTATTTCTTAAAGACCAAGGATGAGGTCTTTGATCGGTTCAGAGAGTTTAAGGCTCTCGTTGAGAACATGACAGGGAAAAAGATAAAGGTATTGCATTCAGATAATGGTGGAGAATATATGAACAAAGACTTCACAAATTTCTACGCAAAGGAGGGCATCAAAAGAGAATGGACAACTCCATATAATCCGGAGCAGAATGGAGTAGCAGAGCGTAAGAATAGAACTATTGTTGGGGCGACAAAGGCTATGTTGTATGATCAGAATTTGCCTAGATTATTATGGGCAGAGGCATGCAACACAACGGTATATATCCATAATAGAACTCCTCACAAAGCTTTGGGGAAGAAAATGCCTGAAGGTGTCTTCACAGGGAAGAAGCTAGAAGTCAGTCATCTCAGAATATTCGAAAGTGTGGCATATTGTCACATTCCAAATGAGAAGCGTAGTAAACTAGATCAGACTGTAGAAAAGGGGTACCTCGTAGGATATAGCAAGACTTCGAAGGCATACAAGATCTACATTCCTAGCAGCAAGAAGATTGTTAAAATTGGCAACTAGGACCAAACTCCATGTGGGTCATCTTATTTATGGCAGCTGATATTTTTCTTGGATCCCTCTCATCAAGAGGTGTAGGATTGATCTAAAGATCATCTGATTCCGATAAGTATTCATGGAGTTATGAATTTATTTGTGTTATAAGACAATTCATCAAGGTCGACCAACAACCAAATAAACCCCACATGTGCTCAACGTTTTAATATAAAAGGAGATGACTTGAGAGTCATTTCTCACACACACTTCTATCTTGATTTCTCTCCACTTGTCTTGGGTTTTAGTGGAAGAGAAATCTAGGAGTGGAAGCCCTAGACGTTGGAGGAAAGAAGATTAAGGGAGCTGCCCTAGAGGAGATGCCCTAGCCCTACACGTTGTCAAAGAAGAATTCAAAAACACTGTCAAGGAAGGATGCCCTAGCCGCAGTCTTGGAGTAATCTTATCACAATAAAGAGAGGCCCTAACGCTGTCCAAAAGGCAGCCCTAAACGCAGTCTAAGAGCAACCCTAAACGTTGTCAAAAGGAAGCCCTAGATGTAGTCTAAGAGAGGCCCTAACGCTGTCCAAAAGGCAGCCCTAAACGCAGTCTAAGAGCAGCCCTAAACATTGTCTAAAGGGCAGCCCTAAACACTGCCCAAAGGCAGCCCTAACGCAGTCTGAAGGGAGCCCTAACGCTAACCTACAGTGCCCTAGATGCAAGCCTAATACGACTGAAAAGGTGGGTTGTAGGTGACCCTGTTTTGAGAGTTTGAGGACTCAAACATGCCCGGGACAGCAATGCTAATAAATGGGACAGTTGGGCTACATGGTGCTTCTAAGACACATGGGACAGCGGCAAGGTATATCATGACTGTTAGGGACAGCAGCTACGCCTATATATCTAGGCAGAAATGGCAAGGGACAATTGTATGGTAAATGGGACAGCAAAGGAATGCTAAGGCAAGCATGGCAAGCATGGACAACATGGCAAGCATGGTGCTGCAAGCACATGAGACATGTTGTGTGTCAACATGGTTCAACATACCACTTGGGACAGCTGTGTGGCAACATGATCAGCTTCAGAACAATGATGGGACAGCAGCATGTTGGGACAGAACTATGATGGGACAGCAATGACATTGATGGGACAACAGCATGTTGGGACAGAACTATGATGGGACAACAATGACATTGTGCAGCAGTGGCACAATGGGATAGCAGCAACAACAAGGTGCAGCAAGTACATGGTGCAGCTAGGTGCAACAATAGTACTTGGGACAGCAATGATGCTTGGTGCAGCAAGTACATGGTACAGTCATGATTGGTGAAGCATGATGAGATGCAACATAGTGATGATGGGTGCAGCATGGTGCAACACGGTGAGGTGCAGCATGATGACGAGATTCAGCACAATGATAGGTGAAGGAGTCACCTTGGAGAATCAGTTGAAGCAGCATGTCTTCAACTGATCTCACGTATCATCTTCTTAGAGATGATCTATGCTCTTATCTAGATAAGTCAAAGTGTTGACTTCTATTGTAAATGTACTCTCTCTCTCTCTCTGTTGAACTATTGAAGAACATAAAAGAAGAATTGATCAAGGGTTTCCCCACATTGGGGTTTGTCCCTGCCTAGCGTCACATCTTGTGTCCTCTTGTCTTGGCTTGTCTTCTGCGATTTATGTTTATGTTCTATCTGCAGTTTACTTTAATGCTAATGTGATTGCTAATCTGGAAAAGATATTGAGCTAACTATGAAAATTGAAATAAATTGCTCTAAGCATAGAACATACCTAAAATTAACAAAGATTGTAGTAAGATGGGATGCGAAGTTCATGGAGGATAGAGATTTCAGGGAATCCCGAGAGATGCCAACAGAAGATCAGTCAGTAGATGTTCCTTTAGTCCAGCAACAATAGGGGCCGCAAGGAGGACAAGCAGGAGGACAGACACCTGGAACAAGCACAGTGACCAACACCAGTATTTCCTCAAAAGAAGAAAATCCAAGTAGTTCTCAGCAGGTGGAACGACAGGAACAAGAGGGGGATTTGATCGAGCCTCCCACCACCAATTGAAAAACTAGTAGAGAAGTACGACAAATGTTGAGGGATGCAAAGGAGTTTGTTGGAGCTCCTAGAACCGAGAAGAGGCAGCGTAGACAACCTAACAGGTACCAAACCTTGGTAGTGTTGAAAAATCTAGGGCAATTAGGTGTAGTTTGATTCTTCTTTTACTTGATAACAATTTGTGGAGTCTTTTTACTTAATCTTCTTCTTACTATTTTTAATGCATGTGTGTGTACTTCATCAAATTGCTACCAAAAACATAAGAACAAGAACACAAGATGTTGGCTCTCTTCCAGGGCCAAAACCTCTCTTCTCTTGAGAGGAAAACCCTTTAGTAAGTTTCTCTTATTGAAGCTTCTTATTGATCAATGCCAAACCCTAGACCCTTGACAAGAATATCCTCCAAGCACAAGTCAAATCCTTCCTTCTTCTTGCACTTTGTTTCCCGGCACTTCATCCTCCTCCTTCCAGCACTTTGTTCCCCGACACTTCGTCCTCCTACTTCTTTCGGCAACTAGTGATAGACCTTCTTATGCTTAGTTCTAGAAGAGATATTTCTCCTTGATCCTTAGTGAACTCTTTCACATAAGATGATGCCTTCCTTCTCTTAACCAACCGAGCTCCTTCTTGATGTGAGGTTGCAGACTTGATGTGACAGCACTACAACCCTAGTTTTTTGCACGTGTGGGAGGTTTCCCTTAGGTTTTGACCCTTTTCTTCTTCACTTGAGAGAGTCTCTTCTTCGCTATAGTGGGAGGCCTTATAGGCCTTAGTTTCTAGCCCAAACAATGAGAGATATGGGACTGATGTGATGTTGTTGTTATGACTACAGAGAGGCCTCTTTTCTTCACACGTGTGACTATGTTTGACCCTTAGAACAGCCCCTTAACCTTCGGTCTTGTCTTCTCCTTCTTCATTGCACTAGAGGCTCCTTATACTCGGCTTCTTTCACTCTTTTCTTGACTTCTCTTGCTCGCTGATTTCAAAGGTGAGTTCATTATCTTTGGAGGAGTGGACAACCTCTATATATAGAGGATTGTCCCTCCTTTAGGCCGACTTGAGGACAGTAGGCCAACTTGTCTATTTCTTCATCATTTTGTTGCTTGAAGGATGTCGTGGCAAGGAGGAGACTTTTACTTTTCTTGGAGGTATTTCTTTTGACTCTAATACAATTATATACATTGTGTAACATGCCCTTAAGGTCTTCAACATTTTCTTTTGACCATTTGACTCACCTATAGCACTTTAACATGTGCTAGACCTATTTCAATGAGCAAGAAATTCAATGACATATGTTATAAAAATAATATTTCTTTTCTTGAATAAGTACAAATATCAAAAGTACATTTTATGAAGACCGACCCTAGTTATATTTCCTTCAACAGGTAGCACAGGTTGAAGAACCCTCTAGCTTTCATGAATCTGTACAACACCAAGTATGAGTGGATTCTATGGTAGAAGAGTATAGTTCTATCATGACGAATGATGTCTGGGAAGTGGTACCTAAGCCGAAGATAGATCAGTTGTAGGATCAAGATGGATCTACAAGATCAATTATGTTGCACATGGCAGTATAAAGAAGTACAAGGCTAGGTTCGTGGCAAAGGGGTACGCGCAAAAAGAAGGAATAAACTATGAGGAGACCTTTGCCCCAGTAGCCAGATATACCTCTATCAAATCTGTTATATCCCTAGTAGCTCAAATGGGATAGGAGATTCACCAAATGGATGTCAAGACACCATTCTTGAATGGGGTGATAGAAGAAGAGTTATATATAGAACAACCCCAAGGCTTTGAAACTCATGAAAAGAGAACTCATGTATACAGGTTAAAGAAATCTCTGTATGGGCTCAATCAGGCACCCAAAGCATGGTATGGTCGAATTGATAGTTACTTGTAGCAGTTGGGATTCGTCAAGAGTGATTTTAATCCCAATCTCTACTATCTAAGGTGTAGAATGAACCACTTATTTGTTTATTTGGGGTAGCATCGGATGTGCTCTAAGCCTCAAATTTTGTAGGGACGCTTGGGCACATGCATTCCAAAGAACCCAGAAACCATTTTGGGAAATTCCACCCATAGATGATTATATTAAAATAATTAATATTTTTAATGGGGTTCCTAAGTCTAAACTTAGGAAAATTAAAATATTAATGGGCATTAATCTAATTGTGGGTGAAACTTCTAGAAAAAGACAGAGATCAAGTCAAAACGATTTGAGCCTTTGATTAGCAGTTAATCTAGGTCGTTGGTTGTCCAACAGGAAGACATAAGAAAGGGCTTGAGGGTCATTTGGAAAACACACCAAGACAAATCAAGAAATCGATTATCTGAAGTGAGAAGTTCTCAGGAGGAAAAATTGATTGAGGAGATTTCTTGCAATTGAGGGGCAGGGATAGCGTCTGAAGAGAGTGATTTTCTCAGCCGGAGAATCATCAGCAAAGAGAGGCAGAGTAATCTAGCAGTGGCAATGTTAAGCCAGAGGGGCTGACACAGAGCCACGGAGAGGCAACGCAGAAGCCAGTGAGGAGTCCGAAATTTGCAGAGGGAATTCGAGCTTCAGAAGCCGGGAGTTGGGGTGTGAGATCGGGAGGCGGAAATCGAATCTCCTGGGCAGCAAATTGACCAGCCATAGGAGTGACACAGTCCCCAGAGAGCTTGACGTTGGGCTGACGCAGATACTGCATAGAGGCAACTAGAAAAGCCGGGGGAAATCAGTCTAGGGCTGGATCAGCCAGGATTTCTAGTGATAGTGTGAGGTAACCTCACAATTCTTTCTGCCAGTATTTCTCTCTATAACTGAATAACCCTGTGAGGTATTCAGAGATGTATTCAGAATTTTCTACTGCTTAATAATAATAAACCCTCAGAGCTGTTGCACCGATTTTCCCGCATTGGGTTTTTTTGGGGACATTTGTCCAAAAATAACGATGTCCTATGTGTTTGTATTTCCTTGCTCATTTTCTCTGTTTTAGAATCACATTTAATTTGGTGTAGGTTGCTTCAGTAATTTGCTTCAATATTTCAAGAAGAAATCTGAAATAAGTTTGTAATATAATTTACGATCTAGGTGAAGTAGATTCAGCTGGTTGTAGTAGGATGCCAAAGATTGTTAGATTTAATAATTTTCACATGGTATCAGAGCTTTTGATGTGAAACAGGAAGAGAAGATCTCGCACTGAAGCAAGGGCCAACTTGCTGCAGCAAGCAGCAGTTCAAATCCCTGAGGGATTGTGCAGTTCTAGCGAGGAGGGCTATATTTTCAAGGTTGTCTCTCTCTGAGTGAGTCGACAAAGAGGTAAGACTGTCGGATCGAGAATTTTCCAAGGCAGAGGGAGCCACGCAGAGCCTCAACGTGGAGCTAGAGGGACACAGTTTTCTGCAAGCTGAGTGCTGGGCAGAAAAGCCGTCGAAAGAAGGAAGCAGATCGCATAGAGAGGGAATAATTCCTCAGTGGTTTCTTGCCAAGGAAATTAGTACTTCTCATTTTCTGGGCAGTAGAGGAGCAGCATACTTACCAGCTTCATCAGGGAGTACGTAAGCCAACCTAGAAGCTACGCAGTAGGGAAAAAGAGGGAGTTGTTCGACAGTTTTCGGGGAATATGGCAACCAGTGGCTTGAGGGATCAGGATAGGTTGGACGAAGCATCCAACTACGTCATCTGGAAGGCTAGAATGTCTTTCCTTCTAGATGAGCATACCCTCAAGACGTACATCGACAGAGTGATGGTTGAACTTGCGGATGCAGATTTGCTGAAAAAGTACAAGGCTGAGATGGAAAAGGCCAAGAGGATGATCCTAGATGGAGTCAAGGATCACGTGGTATGCCACGTTGCTAGCAGAGCAACTGCTAAGGAGATGTGGGATGCCTTGGCCACGTTATATCAGGGATCTTCCGAGTAGCGGAAGATGTACTTGGAGCAGAAGTTGAGATCTGCTCAGATGCAGAAGGGAGAACGTGTGGATCCATTCCTCACAAAGCTGAAGGAGACCCGTGATGAGTTGTCGGCTGCGGGGCATACACCTCAGGATTCAAAGTTAGTGAGACTGGCCCTCAATTCTGTCTCAGATGAGTGGTAAGTCTTTGTCTAGAGTATCCTGGGCAGAGCAACATTGCCTAATTGGGATGAGATGTGGGCAGCTCTAAAACAAGAGGAGCTGAGGAGAGACCTGGTCAAGGTCAAACTTGACAAAAGCAGCAACAACAGTGGGTCGAAGCCCAAGGAGGAGGAGGATAATGCAGCCCTTGCATCGAAGGGGCAGCAGGGGCAACAGAGACGAAAGAAGGACGTCTCCAAGGTGAAGTGTTTCAGATGTGGCGAGATGGGCCACTATGCATCCCAGTGTCCTTTGAAGAAAAAGGACAAGGATGTGAAGCACGATCCCAAGGTTGTAGCCGTAAAGATCGAATAGGAAGAGGAGTTCGCCATGATAGCCAAGATATCTCCAGGAGGGAGATAGGCTAATTTAGAACTGTAGTTCGAAAGAGCTACAGATGGGCAGGATCCTTGAGGAGTCCACCTCTTGGATCAATACCTTGCTACGGGAGCCCAATTTTGCAGTAGCAGGATGGACTCTAGAGTAGTGTCGGATAATGCCGAGGAGTGACGGGGAGATAGTTGCAGTGGCTAGGAGTGCCACACACTGAACATCACAGTGCAGAGTTGGCAGCGCAGATGGCATAGAGCAAAGGTCAACAGCAGCGCAATAGATTCAAAGGGTCAGCGCAAAGACTAGCAGCAGTCAACTCCAGCATTCACGTGGTATCATACTGAACACGATTAGTTCAGTAATTTTGGATGTTTTTGAGTTGTTTCTCTCGGCAACTGAGTTGCGGTACGGATGCAGTGTTAGCAGTGGCAGTGCTAGCAGCATAGCAAATGCAGCATTTGAGAGGGAGCTGTAGTATAGATGTAGCATTGACAATGGCAGTGTCAAAGGACGCAGTACAGTTGCAGTAGCAGCGCAATAGTTGGTGGATAGCATGTTAGACATCAGCAGCGCAGAGGACGATGCTTCAGAGTCAGAGCAGTTTGCAGCAACAGTATATTGCTAGAGCACATTCCTCGCTAAGAGGGAGTGTTGATTTGGGGTAGCATCAGATGTGCTCTAAGCCTCAAATTTTGCAAGGAGGCTTGGGCATATGCATTCCAAATAACCTAGAAACCGTTTTG
Organism: Pinus tabuliformis; assembly: GCA_031772625.1. Lineage (NCBI taxonomy): Eukaryota > Viridiplantae > Streptophyta > Pinopsida > Pinales > Pinaceae > Pinus > Pinus tabuliformis. Next base: position 826,103,955 of record CM062817.1, read on the forward strand.
GGTATTTCCACCCAAAGACGATTATATTAAAATAATCAATATTTTTAATGGGGTTCCTAAGTCTGAACTTAGGAAAATTAAAATATTAATGGGTATTAATCTAATTGTGGGTGAAACTTCTAGAAAAAGACAAAGATCAAGTCAAAATGATCTGAGCCTTTGATTAGGACTTAATCTAGGCCGTTGGTTGTTCAACAGGAAGATATAAGAAGGGGCTTGAGGGTCATTTGGGAAACACACCAAGAGAGATCAAGAAATCGATTTTCTGAAGTGAGAATTTCTCAGGAGGAAAAATCGATTGAGGAGATTTCTTGCAGTTGAGGGGTAGGGATAGATTCTAGAAAGAGAGTGATTTTCTCAACCGGAGAATCATCAACAGAGAGAGGCAGAGAGTAATCCAACAGTGGCAGTGCTAAGCCAGAGGGGTTGACGCAGAGCCACGTAGAGGCAACACAGAAGCTAGTGAGGAGTCCGAAATTTGCAGAGGGAATTCGAGTTTCAGAAGGCAGGAGCTGGGGTGTGAGACCAGGAGGCCAAAATCGAATCTCCTGGGCAGCAAGTCGACTAGCCAAATGAGTGACGCGGTCCCCAAAGAGCTTGACGTTGACGTTGGGCTAACGCAGATACTCCGCAGAGGCAGCCAAAAAAGTCAAGGGCAATTAGTCTAGGGTTGGATCAGCCAGGATTTCCAGTGATAGTGTGAGGTAACCTCACAATTCTTTCTGCTAGTATTTCTCTCTGTAACTGAATAACCCTGTGAGGTATTCAGAGATGTATTCAGAATTTGCTACTGCTTAATAATAATAAACCCTCAGAGCTACTGCACTGGTTTTCCCGCATTGGGTTTTTCCAGGGACATTTGTCCAAAAATAACGGTGTCCTATGTGTTTGTATTTCCTTGCTCAGTTTCTATGTTTCAGAATCATATTTAATTTGGTGTAGGCTGCTTCAGTAATTTGCTTCAATATTTCAAGAAGAAATCTGAAATAAGTTTGTAATATAATTTACGATCTAGGTGAAGTAGATTCAGCTAGTTGCAGTAGGATTCCAGAGATTGTTAGATCTAGGAATTTTCACATTATTCTAGTATTATATATGGATGACTTGTTTTTAACAGGGTCATCTAGGTTCATAAAGGATTGTAAGAAGAACCTTGAAGGATAATTCGACATGAAGGATATGGGGTTGATGCATTATTTTCTAGGGTTGGAAGTTTGGCAGAAGAATGGGGAGATCTTCCTTGGGCAAGGAAGATATGCTACAAAGATTCTGAAAAGATTCAAAATGCAGGATTGTCGGCCCATGGTTACACCCATGATCACCAACTAGAAGAAAATAGATGCATCAGGAGACAAGGAGGTGGACCCCACCTTGTACAGACAACTCATTGGGTCACTCATGTATCTAGTCAACACTACGCCAGACATTTGCTTTGCTGTCAACACCCTTAGTCAGTTCATGGTGGAACCAAAAAGGTCGCATTGGGCAATAGCTAAGCACATTCTTAGATATGTGCATGGAACGGTCGGATATGGATTGAAATACACCCGAGAAGATGACGTCAGATTGAATGGATTCACAGATGCAGATTGGGCAGGTAGTTCAGTAGACCGGAAAAATACCTCTGGGTATTGCTTCAGTGTTGGATCCAGAATGATCTCTTGGTACAGCAAGAAGCAGAAGTCGGTAGCTCTAAGCTCAGCAGAAGCAGAATATATGGTGGCCAACACAGCTATGTGCGAAGCTATATGGCTTAGAAAACTGCTTGTGAGTCTGTTCAGGAAAAGGATGGAGGCGAACAATGTTTTATGCTATAATCAGAGTTGTATTAAACTCTTCTGAGAATCCAGTGTTTCATGATCGGTCGAAACGCATTGATATCATATGTCATTTTATTAGAGACTGTGTTCAGCGTGGAGTAGTATAATTGCAGTATGTCTCCACAAGAAATAGATAGCAGACGTACTCACAAAAGCTCTAAGAAGAGCTAAGTTCATCCAGTTCAGGGAGTAGATGGGTATGGTAGACAATCCGTTTCAATGGCAAAAATAGGTGGTTTCTCAGTTGCAGTGGCAGGAATTTGCAATACTGATGCAGTGTTGTCAGTAGCAGGGCCAAAAGTAGTATAGATGCAACATTTGTGCAATCGTTGGTGGGCAGTGTTTTCAGACATCAGCGACGCAGAGGGACATGTTACAGAACAGGGTGATGCTTTAGCAGGGTGCATTGCTAGAGCACATTCCTCGCTAAGTGGGAGTGTTGATTTCTGGTAGCATTGGATGTGCTCTAAGTCTCAAAATTTGCAGGGAGGCTTGGACACATGCATTACACAATACTCCGAAATCGTTTTGCGAAATTCCACCCGGAGACAATTTTATTAAAATAATTAATTATTTTTAATGGGACCGTTAGTCTAAACTTAGGAAATTAAAATAATTAAGGGTATTAATCTAACTGTGGGTGAAACTTCTAGAAGAAGACAAAGATCACGTCCAAATGATCTGATCCATTAATTAGAATCTAATCTGGGCCGTTGGTTCTCAACTGGAGGATTAAAAGGAGGACTTCAATAGGCATTTGGAAGACACTCTAGGCAGATACTCAATTACCCCAGTAAGATCAATTTTCTCACTGGTCGAAGTTTGGCAAGAGGAAATCGATTCAAAGGGAAAGTTGCAAGTGAGGAGGAGAGATAGGGTAGCAGCATCAGTTGTAATATCCCGTTTCCGAGATATTCCCCAAACCCTAGTAAACTCCAACCAAATACATATAAATGATATAATAACCGGGAAGCTCAAAATGATAAAAATAACAGTGGTGTAACATATAATAATATAAGCATGAAATATAAGCAGTTACTCAAGAAATGCAGAGAGAAATGCTAAGCCATTTTATTATACTGAGTAATAGAATGAGTACAGGAGGTGGTCAGAAAGATGGCACCTCGACTTGCACAAGGCAAGTGAAGAATTACACTCAGAATAGCAAGGAATGGCCTCTCTCTGAACTGTGTCCAAACTGCTGGAGAACTGTCGTGCTATTGCTGCCGCTGGAAATCAAATGAGGATTTGGGGCTGTTCCCCTCCTTAGAAAATGTTGAAACTCTGGAATCGGATTCTACTCAAGAAACCCAGAAAAACCCAGAAAGCTTTTCTGAAATGGCCGACCCCCGAAAATCGCCCCCTTGAGGACCCACACAATCCCTCAAGGCTCTGCGCTGCTACTGAAATAAACCCACCACAACTCTGCCTGAAACTCAGCCAAAATCCTCCAATATGCAAGGGTTGATCCCCTGCTCAACCTCCCAGCACAAATCCCCCTGCAAAACCTCAATCCAGAACTCCTGCCAGAAAGAACTGCGTCATCCCTCTCAAGACTGCGCAGTCATCCAAGATGCTCAATCCTCCTACCAAAATGCTGATGAAACTACTGCAAAAATACTGATGGAAATACCTTGCCCGAGTAGGCACTCTAAGTCCCCAGAGGCTAAGGGTGAGATCTCCGAACGGAGACACTCAGTGCACTAAACAGTGTTGCAGACTAGCTAAACAGCCAGCGTACTCTAAGTCAAAGTGACTAGCTCAAATGCACATAATCGAATGCCAAAATGAAGAGACTCCTCTCTCCTTTATAGCGTTGGCCCTTCTCAATCCCAAGGCTCACCTCCTCCAACGTAGCTTTCCTCTTGCCACGTGTTTCTCACCATTTGCGCAGTCACTCCAAGTGTCTACATGGGCCCCTCCTCTAGGTGGTTCTTTGGCCCCCCTTGCTCACCTTTTAAGTTACAACATTGTGCTACTAGGGAGTGTCTTTATTCATGAAGTGAGTATGTCCCCCTCTCCTCACCTTTTTATTTATAAATATCTATAGAAGGCAAATTTGAGCAAAATCGAATATTCCAATTAGCCATGGCTAATTAGGAATATTACACTCTCCCACGGCAAAATGTTACTTGTCCTCAAGCAACTGAAGTGATGGATGCTGTAAGATCTTCTCACTCTCCCAAGTGGCATCCTCATCCAATAAATTCTTCTACCTCACCAAGAATTCCCGGACTGTCCTGCTCCGCAGCCGCCTCTCTTTGGTATCAATAATAGCCTCTGGCTACAACACCAAATGCCCCTCATCATCCATGGGTGGTATCTCATCTGTCACTGTCACATGCTGCCCCAATGCCTTCTTCAGGCATGATACATGAAAAATGTTATGAATCTTGCTACCTTGGGGCAGCTCCAACTCATATGCAACTTGTCCAATCCTGCGTATCACCCTGTATGGCCCATAAAAGCGGGGCTTGAGCTTCTTAGCCCCCTTCTGCTTCAGTGATGACTGTCGGTATGGCTGTAATCGTAGGTAGACCAGGTCCCCTACCTCAAATTGTCTCTCCACCCGACCCCTATCAACATACAGCTTTTGCTGGTTCTGCGCTGTAGCCATATTATCCTTGAGAGCTCGGAGAATATCCTGACTCTCTTGGATCCAAATCTTGGCTCTCGGAGCCTTGCTAGCACCAAACATCACGTCAGCAAAAGATAAAGGATGATACCCATACAAAGCATAAAATGGTGACTTATTGATGGACATGTGATGAGTAGTGTTGTAGCAGTACTCCCCCAAATGCAGCCACTTCAGCCATGCTCGCTGCTGCCCACTGACATAGTTACGCAAGTAACCTTCCAATCACTTGTTAACTATCTCTATTTGCCCATCCGTCTGTGGGTGATAACTGGTACTTGGTGTCAACTCCGTCCCCACCAACTGGAAAAGCTCCTGCCTCGCCCATGAAACGGCTGCCCCTGTCACTGATGATGGTCTCAGGAAGACCATGTAGCCTGAAGACCTCTCTGAAGAACAGCTCAGCCACCTGTGCTGCTGTGTAGTGTGCGGATATGGCGAAAAAAGTACGTACTTTGTCAATTGATCAACGACGACAAAGATACAATCCTTGCCCTGCACCATGGGCAACCCTGTGATGAAGTCCATCGAAATACTCTTCCATTTCCCCTCCGGAATGGGAAGAGGCTGCAATAATCCTGCGGGATGGCTCATCTCCCCCTTGTTCCTCTGGCAAACGTCGCACTCCTGGACATGCTGGAGTACGTCCTCCTTGAGGCCCTTCTATGAGAACCTCTCTCTAATGGCCCTGTAGGTTTTGGTAAACCCCTGATGGCCTGCCAATGGTGAATCATGTGATGCTTTAAGTATCTTCTTCTTGAGCTGAGATCTCTCAGTCAAGAAGATCCGGTCCCTGTAGTAGATGATCTCATCGACCACCCTATACCTGTCATCCGCCACCTGCCCATCCAGAACCTCACATGCAAATCCGTCCTTGGAGTACTCTACTGAGAGTCAAGCCCTCTAGTCTGCGTCCAAGCTCATAAGAGACAACGTGGCTAGTCTACGTGAAAGGGCATCCGCTACCACATTGTTCTTACCCTTGACATACTCAATGTCAAAGTCATATGCTTGGATCTTACTGATCCACTTCTGCTGCCTCTCGTGTAGTTGCTTCTGCTCCAAAAAGAACCTGAGGCTGTTGTGATCAGTCCTCACCCTGAACCTATTACCCACTAGATACTACTAGAACTTGGCCAATGCATGCATGATGGCCAGCATCTCCTTGTCGTATATAGAATACAACCTCTCGTGCAGAAGGAGCTTCCAGCTCTCAAAGGCTATAAGGTGACCTCCCTGCATCAATACTACGCTGATCCCCTCTCCCGACGCATCACACTCCAAAACAAATGGTTGCGAAAAATCTGGCAATACAAGCACTGGGCAACTGCTCATCACCTCCTTGAGCCTGTCAAAGGCTCGCTACGCTGTATCCGACCAACTGAATGCCCCCTTCCTCGTCAAATCCGTCAGGGGTGCAGCAAGCTGTGAGAAACTCTTGACGAACTTCCGGTAGTAAGTACAGATACCAATGAATCCCCGAAGTTCCGTCACATTCCTCAGTTCCGGCCAATCTCTGATGGCCCTAATCTTCTCCTCGTGGACTTTCACTTCGTCCACCTATATGATGTGTCCCAAGCACAACATCTCCATCAATCCAAACTCACACTTGGAGAGCTTGGCATAAAACTGCTGCTCCTCCAAGATGTGCAACATTGTCTCAAGTTGCTGGAGATGCTCCTCCCAAGTCCTGCTATAAATGAGTATATCATCAAAGAATACCAACACAAACTTCCTCAAGTGACTGCGGAAGATGTGATTCATGCAAGACTAGAATGTAGTTGGGGCGTTGGTTAGCCCGAAGGGCATCACCAAAAACTCAAAGTGCCCATAGTGACACCTGAAGGCGGTCTTGGGAATGTCCTGTTCCCTCACGCAAATCTGATGGTACCTAGATCTCAAATAAATCTTTGAGAAGAACCAGGCTCCTCTCAACTCATCGATCCTGGGTATGGGGTACCTGTTCTTCAAGGTCTTCTTGTTCAGGGCCCTGTAGTCAATGCACATCCTCAATGTGTTGTCCTTCTTCTTCACCAACACCACGGAAGAAGCAAAAGGACTCGTGCTTGGCCGAATGTGCCCAAGAGCCAGCAACTCCTGAATGGCCCACTCAATCTCATCCTGATAGGCCTTTGGATGCCTATAGGGGGTAGTAATCATTGCCTGTATGCCCTGCTCAAGCTCAATGGTGTGCTCAAACCCCCGGTCTGGTGGCTGTCCTGGCGGAATTTCCCCCGGTGTCATAGATTGCTAGCTCCACAGGCTGAGCCAGATCTATGCTCTGATACCATTGTAATATCCCGTTTCCAAGATATTCCCCAAACCCCAGTAAACTCCAACCAAATACGTATAAATGATATAATAACCGGGAAGCTCAAAATGATAAAAATAACAGTGGTGTAACATATAATAATATAAGCATGAAATATAAGCAGTTACTCAAGAAATGCAGAGAGAAATGCTAAGCCATTTTATTATACTGAGCAATAGAATGAGTACAGGAGGTGATCAGAAAGATGGCACCTCGACTTGCACAAGGCAAGTGAAGAATTACACTCAAAATAGCAAGGAATGGCCTCTCTCTAAACTGCGTCCAAGCTGCTGGAGAACTGTCGTGCTGCTGCTGCTGCTGCTGGAAATCGAATGAGCATTTGGGGCTGTTCCCCTCCTCAGAAAATGCTGAAACTCTGGAATCAGATTCTACTCGAGAAACCCAGAAAAACCCAGAAAGCTTTTCTGAAATGGCCAACCCCTGAAAATCGCCCCCTTGAGGACCCACACAATCCCTCAAGGCTCTGCGCTGCTACTGAAATAAACCCACCACAACTCTGCCTGAAACTCAGCCAAAATCCTCCAATATGCAGGGGTTGATCCCCTGCTCAACCTCCCAGCACAAATCCCCCTGCAAAACCTCAATCCAAAACCCCTGCCAGAAAGGACTGCATCATCCCTCTCAAGACTGTGTAGTCATCCAAGATGCTCAATCCTCCTGCCAAAATGTTGATGAAACTACTGCAAAAATACTGATGGAAATACCTTGCCCAAGCAGGCACTCGAAGTCCCCCAGGGCTAAGGGTGAGATCTCCGAACAGAGACACTCAATGCACTAAACAGTGTTGCAGACTAGCTAAATAGCCAGCGTGCTCTAAGTCGAAGTGACTAGCTCAAATGCACATAATCGAATGCCAAAATGAGGAGGCTCCTCTCTCCTTTATAGCATTGGCCTCTCTCAATCCCAAGGCTCACCTCCTCCAACGTAGCTTTCCTCTTGCCACGTGTTTCTCACCATCTGCGCAGTCACTCCAAGTGTCTACGTGGGCCCCTCCTCTACATGGTTCTTTGGCCCCCCTTGGCTCACCTTTTAAGTTACAACGTTGTGCTACTAGGGAGTGTCTTTATTCATGAAGTGAGTATGTCCTCCTCTCCTCACCTTTTTATTTATAAATAGCTATAGAAGGCAAAATTGAGCAAAATCCAATATTCCAATTAGCCATGGCTAATTAGGAATATTACATCAGTCGAGAGTGCAGGAGTAGAAGATGCAGAGCAGAGAAGGGACAGCACAGAGGCTGTGACACAGAGGGACAACGCAAAGGCTGTGACGCTGGGACTGCGTAGTCCCCATGCAAAAGCTGACGCAAGGAGACACAGAGGGGGCAGCAGGTCCTCTCCTGGATTAGAATCTCACCGAGAAGTGTGAGAGAATTGTCATTAAATTTCTCACAGAGATTCCTCTTCTATTCTACTGATTGTATCTTGTACATGAGATTTTCGCTAAAGATTAATAAAGAAACCCTCATCTGCTGCACCGATTTTGCTGTATTGGGTTTTTCCGGGGACAATTGTCCAAAAATAATTGTCATTGTGATTATACTTGTGCTAGTATTTTTCCTTACATTTACTTTTCACAGTATTTTAATTGTCAAGGTTGCAGTATAAGTTATTTGGATATTTGCTGTAGAAACACTGTGAATAACTTATTTCTGAATTAATAAGTAGAAGAAATAATATCAGTCACTGCAGTTGGATTTCTATTCAGAAATTTTCACACAGATATATACACAAAAGCTCTAGGGAGAGCTAAGTTTGTCTATTTTAGAGAACATATGGGTATGGTAGAGAACCCGTTTCAGTAGCAGGGACAGGCTATTTTGGATGCTTTTCAGTTGCAGCAACAACAAATGAGAGGGAGTTGCAGTGAAGATGCAGTGTTGGCAGCAATATGGCAGTGTCAGCAGCAGCATAGATGCAGCGTATATTAGAGTTGCGCAGTAGTTGGTGAGCAGCTTGGCCAAACATTAGCAGCATGACAGGAGATGATAAAGAGACAGGGTGTTGCTACAAGGTGAGCAGTAGCACTAGAACATATTCCTCGCTAAGAGGGAGTGTTAGTTTTTGTAGAATCGGATGTGTTCTAGCCTTGAAATTTTGTGGAGAGGATAGAATACATGAGATCTCCAAAACCCAGAAATCGTTTCTGGAAATTCCGCCTAGAAGTGTCTCAATTAGATTATTAACCGATTTTTTTAATATTTTCTAAGTCTAAACTTAGGGAATATGGTTAATTAATCAGTATTAATTGAGATAAGGTGAGAATCATCTAGAAACTCACACAGATCGATCCAGAGATGATCCTAGCCATTGATTAAGTTTTAATCTTGGTCGTTGGTGCTCCAACAATGGATTATAAGAGGAAGTCGATGTAGTGGTGGAGATATCATCTAGTGTAGATACTCAGTTGCCCAGGAAATTTGATTTTCTCAGAAGCAGCAGCTCAATAGAGAAGATAGAGCTAGAGGGTGAGTAGCTGGTGGAAGAGGAGGCCAGTAGCATTCCAAGAGGAAGATTTCCAGTTCTCAAAAGAGGGAAAGGAAGGAAGACCGAAATCTCCAAAGGGCCAGCATAAGCTTCGCGCAAAGGGTGACGTAGGGAGCTCAGCGCAAAGGTTTGGGAAGCGATTTCGGAGGAAGAAAATAGTTGTGGGGTGAGAAAAAAAATCTCACAATATTTTTGCCAATATTTTCCTCGAATTAGATTTCCAGCTTGGCATCTAAATTATTGTACTTAGATTTGCTGCTAAATATTAATAATAAAACCCTCATCTGTTGCACCGGTTTTACCAAGTTGGGTTTCTCCGGGGACAATTGTCCAAAAATAACTATGTCAAAATTATTGTGCGCTAGAATTTCTCAGTTTCCAATGTTTTATTTTCCGTAATATTTTTTTGGTGAAAATTGCAGCTGTGATTTTATTCATTATTGTCGTAGCAAATAAACTACATAATTAATTTTTGAGTTAGAAGAATAATTTCCAGTAGCTGCAATAGATACAATTTCAAAGATCCATTTTGCCACTGTAACCCATGGATCACTATTTTGTCTTGAAAGCGACATCAAATTTTCATTTGAACCCACACTATGGATCCACACAATTGTCCCGTAGACTCTTTGGCTCCCAAGATCTTAACATTTTTCAACTCTTGGGATCTCAATAATGGTAGAACCAGCTTTTCATGAAAACCCTTGTGCAATAACAAGAAGAGTTTAGTACCAAAATTATAGAAGATGTGAGGGCCACATTTCAGACCCTACAATAGGTTCTCTAACAACCATAAGGCAACAAGCAAGAGGTTTCCACCGTTGTGAAATTTTTGTCCCTCCCCTCGTAGAAATGTCTACAATCAGGAGGTTTCCACACCTCTTGCAGTTGTCTATGCTCGCTATCACGCTTTAGCATCTTTTGTCTGATTTAACTATTTTCTTCCCAAAACCAACACACATGAAGAATATCATGAACCAAGGCAACCTCAATCTATTGTCCATTCCTATGCCTATTATCTTCATCATCATCTTTTCTAATTGCCCAAACAATTGAGATGCATCAAACTACTCTAGCTCCACTACTTTCCCCAAGTTTGTGGCATTGAAGAATCATCTATAATTTGTCTCCACATCATCCTTTGAGGATTTGTTTCTCTCAATGGAGATCTCTCTTTTCATCCACTTGGAGTTGTTCCGATGTTCTTATACTCTTGCAATAGGTTTCCAAATTTAGCTCATGGGAAGTTCCCACTTAAGCAAAGGCAGACTCCTTGCACCACACAATCCTCCATTTCCTCGTCCTACTTCAAATAACAATTCTTTCAATTCCTTCCTCCCACATGCCTCAGTTATGAAGAAAAATGTGCTCAACCATTTTTAGTACAGCACTACCTGTGTAGTTCCTTTTGTTCATGGTCCTACAACAAATGCAATATTTTTTCATTGGTACTTCTCCTTCTATACTTTCAATTTGCTTCCACAAGTTTTGTTCTTAACCAGGAGCCCATGTCTAAGGAAGCCTAGGACTCTTCCATTTGACTTTGAGGCATTTATGGAGCATCTACACACCTTTGGGAGATCCTTGGGAGGCCAAATTTGCATCTTGGAGTCACTTCACTCCTTGTTTAGTGGGGACACCCCTCTTTGGGTGTTATGTCACCTTGATCATTGTACACGCTGATTGACCAACTCATTTTATTATGTCACCTCGATCATCGTACATGTTGCTTGACCACCTTATTTTATTATGTTACCTCGATCATCGTACATTTTGCTTGACCACCTTATTTTGTTATCATTTTAGAGTAATTTGTTGTAGGAGAATGGTATTTTACTTTTTTGGATCTAAGGAATCTCATGAGATAATAAATAATCCAATTTTAAGGTCATGGCCAAGCCAAACACCAAATTGGTGTATGAGACCCCCTTCTTTGTGGGACAAGGGACCCACCTCCATGCAACAATTTCACTGCTAAAGTCTATGATTTTACAATATTATTTTATTGTAAAAGAATTATAGCATCACTCTATATGGAGAGATGCACTTCCTCATTTGTACTCATGGTTAAATTTTTGGACCTCTCACTCCCTAGAGCTTAATTGACGTATCTTTCTTGGAGCATAAGATGGTGTAAAGGTTTCTTTCTTTGTTCATAATTGTTGTTTTCTCTAGAAGCTTCTCTATCTTGGATTATATTCGTTGCATAAGCATTAACAATGAAACATTCAAGTATTCTACAAGCCTTCATGATCAATCCATCTGAGGGGTAAGTTTACCACTTGCAAGGAAGGTGTTCTAGGGTTTCCTTCCTTCTTCCCTTGTTGGTTTGTTGATTATTTGATGCCATGCTTTCTTGTTTCTTGTGGATCCCTAACAAAAGTATTAATTAAATTTTTCAAGCCCTAGATGATCTTGTTGGTGAAGGTTTTCCATTAAGGTTCCATTTTGTAGACCTTGATATCCATTGTTGATCTTGATTGGGTGAAGGATTGTTCTTCCTTTGATTCTAAATTATAATCCCCAAGCCTTAATCCATGAAAGAAATAGGCCAACTCTTTGGAGGTTTCTTCTTGTTCTCATAAGCCATTTGATTCACCTTGACTCCATTGCCCTGTTTGGATTTTTCATTGATCTATACTTCTATCTCTTATTTTAAAGCCTAAACAAACCATTGGATTCACCTTGACTCCATTGTTCTATTCGGATTTGGCATTGATCTTGTTATCACCCCAAGAAACTCTCCTAGGTTGTATATCAGAGATGCTCGGGAACATTACAATCTCAACAAAATGTTGGAAAATGGTGGATGAATGAAAGAAATGCTGCATATTCAAGCCAAATAACCACTTCTACTATGCTTAACCCCAGACATGGGTGAACAACCCCAGACTGCAAGGCTTTAGACCACCAATTACTCACAGTTTAAGGAAAATGTGATAATGGAGAATACCAATCACACCAGCAGATGCACAGGACCTTGTAATGGCCAGCTGCAACCAGTTTAAAGGTCTGTAAATCTATTTCTTAATGCACAGACAGGATGACAGCTTTCTGGCATTAAAACAACAGAAACCTGCATACAAATTCAATGATACAGCTAGATTCTAACACAGAGGTGGGATGACAGCCCCTCTAATGCTAAACATCAACAACACATGAATAAATGCATAACAGGCACAGCCTGGAACAAAGAAGAAGAAGTGGAAAGTGAGCAATTAACAGCAAAAGAAGCTTGCATTAGCTGAAAATGAAGACCAGACACTGCAGGTATCACAGTAGTTACAGTCTCCAGAAGTTGAACCTTACAACAAAATAACATTCATCAACCCTATTACATTCTGTCTTCTAGATATATATAGAAGTTGATTACAAAAACACTCTGTTGTGTTATACGAGGAAGGATAATAATGGACCAACAACCATATTAACTCTTTGGAATGGTCCTCTGCCATGATCTGTTGCTTTAATGGACAAACCGACCTTTTCTGATATTCTGATGTCCTTCTCGGGCAGCTGGAGTAAATTATGGATGAAATTCCATGCCTGATAAATGCTTTTAACTGCTCTTTCCTGTACTTTTCTTCCTCAGCCATGCTGCTTGTTAAATGCGGTTGCTGAGATATTACTGTGCAGGTACAGGGTAGCTGATTGTTGTTGTCCCTCGGGAGCTCAAGACAGTCAACGGAGTTAAGACAGTATGGCGAAGGTGGGCACAGAACGAGAACAACTAATGGTCGTCGGATCCACAGATGAACGGCAGAGGATGAATTGCAAGGGCTATCGGGAGAAGCGGGTGGAGTGCATCGTGAGCCGTCGGATCATATAAATCAATGGTGGAGAACGCATCGGAAGGAGGTATCGAGAGGACACGTAGACGGAGCAACAAAGGTCGTCGGATCTGGACGCGGCAGATCCGACGGTGATCGGGAGCGGAAGTCTCGCAGAGGTTAACGGCCAGGGGACAAGCGGTTTCGCGGGCGGGCGATATTTCCCGCACCGCCCACGAAGCAACGGTGGTTTCCGTATGCAACAACGCGATCCCGTAAGATTGCGACATGTGGCAGCCAAAAACCACCGCCCCCGCGGGTTAACGCGCGTGCAAGTCACGCGATCGGGGCTTGCGACTGCCGTCCGATCGTGCGACGGACGGCCAGATGACGGGGATCGAGCGCAAAGTTTAACGTGCGGGAAAAAGAAAATTGATCGTTGGATCGGGATGATCAACGGCTACGATTAAACGATGAGGAATAAATGGATAAGGCGCACGGTCATGCGATTTAAACTTCGCGCCCTAGAGTTAAACAACATGGGTTTACACTGAAATTTGAAGAAAAACAGGGCTAGCAGGGAAAGAAGAAATTTTGGATACAAAGCAGAGAAAGCGGGGCTCAGAGAAAACACGGGATTAAACAGAGTTTTAAAGGAGAACAGGGAAAGCAGGGGCTATGGAGTTACAAGGAAAACGAGGGGGCAAAGGAAACCAACAGCTGCGAGCACCCTTCTCGGCACAAACCAATCATCAGTCCTGAAGTTGACCTTTAAACACTGAAATTTATAGCAGAGCTAACACTGGCTCCTTCTGGGGATGAGATCCTCCCTATGAGGTCTCAAGAACCTGCAGACCAATGCCTTCATACAAAACCAGCTTTAAAAACATTGCCTAGTATCCATTGGGCATGGAGTCACACCAAGTCTGCTCTAAAAACTGAAAAAGAAACTGCTTACAATCATTAAGGCCTGAAAACTTATAATTAAAAAAAAAAAAAAAACTTCCCATCTGCTGGGCCACCCAAAATTGTTGCCTGTCATCCGGTTCATCATAGATCAGCAAGACAGGATTTATTTGATCCTCTACCTCAAAGAGTTTAGGACATTTGAGCTTAATAGGTAGAAATGGATCAACCTTCATCTCCCTTCTGTGTATTTTCCTCCTTGGATGTTCTTTACAGGAGCCTTTGTACACCTGCTGAATAATCATGGCTGTTGTGTACTTATCTTTGTCACCTATGGCCTGCACAATAAATATGAATGGTGTACCAATGTGTTCATGTGTGGAGGACACAGAGACATTATCTGCTCTTGAATCTTTATTTGAACAATCCTCATCCAAGGAGGAATTCCAAGACTGCACATCCTCTTCTTCTATCATCTGATAAGCTGCCCTTTCAGTCTGTGTAGAGGCCACCTGAGCAAGTTTCAGAATATCAAGACTGAGATGATCAGTTTCAGCCTTGAGCATTGAATTTAGTTCTGCCTCAGAGTTCAGGGGGCAACTTAGAGGGATTGTCACTTGAGCAGACAGAGAAACATAAGGTGATGGGGAGCTTTCTTCTCCCTTATTGATCACTGGGCAGGGGACAAAAGCAGGTTGGAAAATTTGCAGATCTTCATAGCCATGCGAAGATGAGCTGGCTTCGAGCACCAATTCTTGGAGGTTGGTAGGACCTGCTGCTGACTGCTTCTGCTGATCAGCTTGTTGTTCTGCAGCTACAACAAACTCATAAGCAGTACCTCTAGATAATGATTCTTCATAGGCAGCTTTGGTTAGGAAAGGAGCACCTTCCAAACCATGGACCTCTTCCTCTTCATCAAGATGCTCTTCTTCCATGACTATATTTTGACAAAGGGTCTTCACCCTTTGATCCTCGTTTGTAAATTTATTTCTTTGCAAAATCTGCAACTGCTCCTGTGTTCCTTTATATGGATTTGGCTTTGAAAGAGTAAAGGAACAAGGAGCTTCTTCCTCCTGAGAATACTGCTCAGCCTTTAGTTTGGAAACTTCAGAGGCCAAAAACTCAATCATCCTAGCTAATTCATCTATCTCAGGCTCTGAGGATGATGAGGATTCACCTCCCTATCTTCTCCTTTCAGCATCACCTTCGAGTCTTTCTGCAACAATAATGTTTGCTTCTACCTCAAAGGCTGCATTTTGCATATCAGCCAAAGAAGTACATCTTCTTTCTCTTAACAGCAGGCAGAATTGAGAATCGAAAGCATTAGCATAAGTGAGCATAGCAGAAGCAGGGGTAGGTCTTACTTCAGCTGGCATTCTGTTGTACATAAGATTGAATCTGATGTTGAAATCAGACAGTAGTTCACCATCTTCTCTCTGCAAGTTCCCAAATTCATCATGATAAAAGAGCAGATCTTTATTATTCCCCCAGTGCTTTAAGAACACATCATCTAGGGCCTCAATGTCTGCAATAGACCTAGGGGGTAATTCTCTAAACCATTTTCTAACTCCTCCCTCTAGGCTTTGGACAAAAACCCTCATCCAAACATCCTCTTCATTGATATCCAGGTTATCAGCATAGTTATAAAAGGCCTCTAAATGCTCTTCAGCTGTTACTCCTTCTGCACCAGTAAACTTTGGCATAAATTCTTGATAATCTCCTGCAGGCATGGCATTCAAAGGGGTAGGCAAGACTAAGGGTCCATACCTAGCAGCAACTATTCTTTCTATCTTTGTAAGGGCTTGCTGACCTGCCATGGTTGAGGTAAATGGAAGGATACTGGTAGACCGAGTTGTATGAATCAATGAAAAGAATGACAGAAACAAAGGAATATGATGGACAACATGGATGCTTCTTTCTTTCAACTGGGATTCGAAAGGGAAATGAATAACTAAGGAGCTTTATGAATCTCTGAAGGTGACTTTCACTAGCAGAGATACATGGAACTTTTAAGGCTTACCTGATCCTGATGCTCCTTACTGCGATATTTTCTTCTGCTGACCGATCTTCTCAGGATCAGGCACTGGTTCAGCTGATGATTTCTGAAGATATCTCTGAACATGCCTCACCAACTGCGCCAGAACTGCAATGTGGAGTCGCCAAAGGATGGTCTTCCTCCAATGGAGTCGCCAGATAGATGATTACAACCAAATTATGTGCCCAGACCTTGTCTATCATCAAAATCTGGAACTGTGTCGTTCTCCCAGGGAAGCTGAGCTTCGATTCTCCTCTCCCTGGCAACGGCGCCAATTAATGTTATCACCCCAAGAAACTCTCCTAGGTTGTATATCAGAGATGCTCAGGAACATTACAAACTCAACAAAATGTTGGAAAATGGTGGATGAATGAAAGAAATGTTGCATATTCAAGCCAGATAACCACTTCTACTATGCTTAACCCCAGACATGGGTGAATACCCCCAGACTGCAAGGCTTTAGACCACCAATTACTCACAGTTTAAGGAAAATGTGATAATGGAGAATACCAATCACACCAACAGATCCACAGGACCTTGTGATGGCCAGCTGCAACCAGTTTAAAGGTCTGTAAATCTATTTCTTAATGCACAGACAGGATGACAGCTCTCTGGCATTAAAACAACAGAAACCTGCATACAAATTCAATGATACAGCTAGATTCTAACACAGAGGTGGGATGACAGCCCCTCTAATGCTAAACATCAACAGCACATGAACAAATGCATAACAGGCACAGCCTGGAACAAAGAAGAAGAAGTGGAAAGTGAGCAATTAACAGCAAAAGAAGCTTGCATTAGCTGAAAATGAAGACCAGACGCTGCAGGTATCACAGTAGTTACAGTCTCCAGAAGTTGAACCTTACAACAAAATAACATTCATCAACCCTATTACATTTTGTCTTCTAGATATATATAGAAGTTGATTACAAAAACACTCTGCTGTGTTATACGAGGAAGGATAATAATGGGCCAACAACCATATTAACTCTTTGGAATGGTCCTCTACCATGATCTGCTGCTTTAATGGACAAATCGACCTTTTCTGATATTCTGATGTCCTTCTCGGGTAGCTGGAGTAAATTATGGATGAAATTCCATGCCTGATAAATGCTTTTAACTGCTCTTTCTTGTATTTTTCTTCCTCGGCCATGCTGCTTGTTAAATGCGGTTGCTGAGATATCACTGTGCAGGTACAGGGTAGCTGATTGTTGTTGTCCCTCAGGAGCTCAAGACAGTCAACGGAGTTAAGACAGTATGGCGGAGGTGGGCACAGAACGAGAACAATTAATGGCCGTCGGATCCACAGATGAACGACAAAGGATGAATTGCAGGGGCTATCGGGAGAAGCGGGTGGAGTGCATCGTGAGCCGTCGGATCATATAAATCAACGGTGGAGAACGCATCGAAAGGAGGTATCGGGAGGACACGTAGACGGAGCAACGAGGGCCGTCGGATCTGGACGCGGCAGATCCGACGGTGATTGGGAGCGGAAGTCGCGCGGAGGTTAACGGCCGGGGGACCGGCGGTTTCGCAGGCGGGCGGTATTCCCCACACCGCCCACGGAGCAACGGTGGTTTCCGTATGCAACAGTGCGATCCCGTAAGATTGCGACACGTGGCAGCCAAAAACCACCGCCCCCACGGGTTAACGCGCGTGCAAATCGCGCGATCGAGGCTTGCGACGGACGGCCAGATGACGGGGAACGAGCGTAGAGTTTAATGTGTGGGAAAAAGAAAATTGACCGTTGGATCGGGACGATCAACGGCTACGGTTAAACGATGAGGAATAAATGGATAAGGCGCGTGGTCATGCGATTTAAACTTCGCGCCCGAGAGTTAAACAACATGGGTTTACACTGAAATTTGAAGGAAAACAAGGCTAGCGGGGAAAGAAGAAATTTTGGAAACAAAGCAGAGAAAGCGGGGCTCAGAGAAAACACGGGATTAAACAGAGTTTTAAAGGAGAACAGGGAAAGCAGGGGCTATGGAGTTACAAGGAGAACGAGGGGGCAAAGGAAACCAACAACTGCGAGCACCCTTCTCGGCACAAACCAATCATCAGTCCTGAAGTTGACCTTTAAACACTGAAATTTATAGCAGAGCTAACAGATCTCTACTTCCTTTTATCACTTATTTTAAAGCCTAAAACCCTAAAAACTTCATATTACTAAGGATACTCTCAACTTCACCTTCTACCTCACTACTTGGTCTTAGTAATCCTACTAGGGATACCACCCTTGGGCTAAAAAAGAGTTGATCTAAAGTGCAAAAGATGGGTTGTTGAGGTGCCAGTGGTGACCATTCTAACAATTTCCCTTGTGTTGTACCTTGTGGAGTGAGTCTTTTATCATTAAGTACAATTTGAGTGGTAACAGGGCTTCTATGAAATAGAGAATAAAATAGAAATGGAAATGAACAATACTTCAATTCTTAATAGTCTAATATTCTAGGCATCCTAGTAGAAAACATACTAAGGTGACTTTATAAGTTTCAACCCTGTAGAGAAATCTTTTCATGTAAAATTTTTCTAACTCAAGATGACTATTGTCCTATGTTTCTTTATCAAATAACTCAGATCTTGAATTACGTTAATAATAGAATAAAAAATTTGAACATGCAACAGAAACGCATATAGCTGGAAATGATAAACAATAGAAGCAAAATAACTTTTCAAGTACACACAAAGTTTTGTCCTTCAAATCAGCTTATCATTAATGATCAAAACTTATAAGGACACCTCAAAAATGTTGGGAATCATGATTGTTGGTAGACCAAAACCTGTAGGTGTTAGTCAACAATAACATCGCCAGAGATAAGGATCCACAAGAAGCGGTTAGTCCATGTCGCGATCACACGAGGAGCATTGGTTTATCCAATGTCCAAAAATCTCCCCCCAATGTGAGTCAGGTGTGTATCAAACTCATGACCTATGCTCTAATACCACTTGTTGGGAATCATGATTGTTGGTAGACCAAAACCCGTAGGTGTTAGTCAACAATCATATCGCTAGAGATAAGGATCCATGAGAATCAGTTAGTTCATGTTGCGAAACACATGGGGAGTGTTGATTTATCCAATGTCCAACAAAAAATGAGATTTTTAACCTATTAGACACTTAGATCTGCACTATATTTTCCTATTGGTCACTTAAATTTGCTAAATCTGCCTGCTAGATACTCAAATATGCTAGATCTTCCTATTGGATACTCATATTTGTACTTTACTAAACTATTGTATAATATTGTTCGATTTGATCTAACCTTGGCTCCTCTTCTATGTTGTGAATCTGCTCAACTGATCTTTCTCTGGTCTCCTAAGTCTTCTTGATGTCCAAAATGTGTGTATGTGTGTACAACTTCTCTCATCTAGTCCTATTTATGCTTTAAGCGACATAACTAATCTCTTCAATCTAAGTAACTAATCTCCCATGTCTTAGAAACTAATCTCCTTAATCTTAACAACCACTATATCTCCACAATGAGTTGTATGGCTAAGATTAGAACAAGCCTAATTCACTAATATTCTAGAATCTATAGAATATTTCATTTATATTTCTCATATTTACGATATCTAGGGAAATTAAAATTTCATTTTTATTTATATGTGAAATTACAAGATGGTATTATTATTAAATTTTCATGAAACTCTGTTGTCTTGCTTCAATTTTGCTCGTCCTTCCTTGCACACTTGAGCCCCTTATTCCTTGCATTGATCTCTTATTTTATAGTGCACTTGAGCCTCCTATTCTTTAGGATCCCAAGTCCTTTCTCCTGCGCACAACCAACTCCTAAATGTTAGCGCACTTGTGGCTCCTATTTCTTAGGACACAATTTATGCGCTCCACAATCAAGGCTCTCTCACAAACTCACGAGCTTTGTCTTGTCACAAACCTTTGTGCACAAAACAATTGTAATTTACTTGTGCCTTCGTCTCCATGCTAAATTAGGAAAGTACAAATTTAGAACTTGAATTGTGATTGACAAGTTAACTGAGTCGAACCGGTTCTCTCTCCAATCATCACTGGAGTTATAACTCTTCCTTCCTTCAATCAAAACTGAAGACCCAACTTGTTCTAACTAAAATTGATCTGCTAACCAATCCTGTAGTCAAACTTATGAAGACTTCCACTTAATTGAAGCTCCAACACTACGCATGAACTCGTGATGGTTATTCCCATAAATTGGAAATTAACTCACCACAACTGAAGTCTATCCTATGAGATCGCACTCAAACTGCGAGAAGGGAAAATTAAGGTCTTCACTGGCTAAGGCATAAGCCAAAAGACCTTGCTCACAAAATTTTCAACAATTATACCCCACTTTTACTAAGTGGTCACTAGAAGTTGTCTCCAACTACTTCTCACACACTCACACCTAACCTTTGCAATAAGTTCTTGCTTAAGCTATATTTCTCAACACTCCCTCTTAGTGAGGAAGGAATTCTACACCAATCCAATTTTATCTCTAAATGCTTCACGTTTCCCTTTTGCTAAGGTCTTGGTCAAAATATTAGCTACCCACTAATTGGTGGGAATATATTGAAGCTTCATTGCCCCTTTATAAATCTTGTCTTGAATGAAGTGATACTTGATCTCTATATGCTTGGACCGGTCATGAAATAGTGGGTTCTCAAAGTATTTGATACAACATTGGTTGTCATAGTAGATCATTGTGAGATCCAACTCTAGATCAAATAATCCTGCAAGTAACTTGCGAAGCCAGATGACCTCACAACTCATTATACTAGGTTCCACATGTGTTGGCTCTACTGAGCCAAGTGCCATGAATGTTTGCTTCCTATTGAACCAAGATATCTTTGTTGATCCCAAACTAAATTAGCACCTTGAGGTGCTCTTCCTATTTGCTACATTTCCTGCCCAATCTGAATTTGTGTACCCCTGCAACTTCACTTCCCCATCTCCAAGATATCTCAAATCATACTCCATTATGCCTCTTAAATACATAAGCACATGTTTTGTTGCTACCAATGCTCCTACCTCCACTCCACCATGAATTGACTCAAGTTGTTCACCGCAAAACATATATCTGGTCTGGTGTTGATAAAATACATCAGGGGACCTATCAATTGTCTATACATGGGATCCACCAACTTCAAATTTGAAGTGTCACCTTTTTCAAATTGGTGATCATAGATGTGGCCATAGGTTTATAGTCCATCCAAAACTATAATGCAATGACCCAACTATAATTATAAATAGAATGTGGATATTAGCACACATATGGGCCATCCATATGATAGCTACATATGCATGACCTGCAAGTAGTGCAATAGTATACATACTGACTAATGTTGGACTCTATCTATGCTTAAGTTAATAAATCAATTATCGAAGTAAATTTCTAACTCACCATAATATATATAGCGAATGGGACCTTTTGATATATATATACCACCCGTATATATATCTATATATATGATTAAGTCCTTAATCAAAGATATATAGATAGACAACAAAAATAATAAATTATGAATTAAATTTAATTGATGTATAATTTAATTTAATTATATGTTAAGAATAAAGTGAATTATTAAAAATTATAAATAAAATAGGTAATATGTTCCATAAAACGTTTTCTTAAACTAAATAGAAGAAAACCATAATAAAATCAATTCAATAAAAAGAAGCAAAGTCAGCAACCTCAATGACTCACGTAATAAATATACACTCATATAACGTAAAGGAGACACAGAGACATTGCAAGTGGCATGTAATGAAGAAGGGTCAAGGAGATGATACATAGAGTGGTGGAGAAGTGGAGACGGTGGGAGAAAGAGTTTATAAGGGAGTTTTGAGGGAGGATTTTCTTTGGAGGATGAAGAAAACAGAGAAGGAATTTACAACAGAGAGTCATAAACTGAGCAAAGATTACTGAGCCTTGATTGTTCTTGATTCTTTTGGGCATAGGGGCCAGGGTACTGAAATTCTGAAGTATTTTGGAGCTGGGTACCAAGGTTGTGCCCAGTTTGGCAGGGGGGGTTTTGATCTTTTGGTGATGGGAGCGGGAGAAAATCAGAAGCATCTTCAACCATAGAAACCCAGGTAGGTACTCAACATCAAAGACAAAATTCTGATATTATGAATTCTGGTTAAATTCTTAAAACGGGTTTCATATTCTGTTTAGAATAAAAATCTCATTAAATTAATTAGAGCTCTACACTCTTTCCCTTACCATTATTGGGTTTTCCTTTTCCCTTCTTCATGTGACCGAATAGGGATAGGTTCTTGTCACCACCATTCTTGCTAGCCTTTGACTCCATCCAAGATTCCTTCTGCATATAGTCATCCCACAACCTTTCAAAGTTAAGAAGATTTTCATGAGCATACATTTGACAAATGGATCCCATGACACTGGGAATTCATTCAATGTCATGTACACCAACTCTGCCTCATCAACCTTCTCCCCAACTACTACAAGTTGATCATGAATCTACATTATATTTGTCAGGTAACTAATAACATTGTTTGATCTGGTCATCTCTATGGATATAATTTTGTTGCACAATATCATCTTTTTGTTTATGTTCTCACCCTAGTAGAGGCTAACCAGGGCATCGAACATCTCCTTGTTGTCTTCTCACATATGTGAGAAATCAAATGATCATTCACAACATAATTTTAAAAACCAAAACTAGGTTTTGAACTAGGCCACCTATCAAACTGGGATTCAAATTGAAACTAGATCAAATAGGATCAAACTAGATTCAATGAATTGGATTTGAAAAAAATACATAAAATAATTAATTTTTAATATATATATTCACTAAAAATTAATTATTTTATGTATTATATAAAAGATCCATCTTAACCCTTGATCTATCAAGCACCTAGAGAGATCAAAATCTCTTAAGGTGCAAGCCTTTCTTCAAGTTCTGTAATCTAAAAGAGGTTTGCACCTCAAGAGATTTGATCCCTCTTAGCACTTGATAGATCTAGGGTTAAGATGGATCTACGTTGGTGATAGCAATAACTATGTTTCATAACAATAATGCTTCAAGTCTCTACATCAATAAAATAATACAAAAATTAAATTTTAATGTCTTGCAAAAATAAAATAAAAATTGATTTGCTTAATATTTTACATTAACAAAGAGTTAAATACTTAGTTATTTAATATGTTATTTTTACTTTTTCATTAATCAAGTTTTTTTTGCTTGTTTCTTTTCTTTTTTTAAATTCAATTTTATTTCCTTTTAACTTTAACCTTTTAATTTTTTGTTTTGGTATTTTTATGTACATTTTTTTTCTTATTTTTTACTCAACTCTCGTGGTTCAGCCATCATTCTGTCTTTAAAAGAAAGATATAAACTACCATACAATATTTATTTTATTAAAATTAATTTTTAATTTGCTGGATTTCACAATTATATTGAGAGAGAGGATGAACTAGTATAATTACAATTTTACTTATTTAATTCCATTCAAACATCATAAAACATCAATATCATAAATTGAACAAGTAACAAAAGATATACATGGAAAACCTTATGAGAGAAAACCACAAAACTTATTTATATGAAAGATCTTGTAGGCACCTACCTACACGAGACACCAACCCCCTCTGTTACTTTGTAGGCACCAACCTACAAGAGACACCAATCCCCTTTTCTTGTTTGTAGGTACCAACCTACAGGGGACACCAATCCCCTCTGTTTCTTTACAGGTACCAACCTACAGGCTAAGTCACCAGGTTTGGCGAATTTTAATGTTGAAAATTGAAATTCACCGAACCTAAAGCCAAATTGAATTTGTTCTTTTAAATTCGTTGGAAAAATTCAAATTGAACACAAACGTGAACCTAAAAACAATATTCAATTGGTTTTAGTGAGAGTTTAATCCTATTTAAAATTTGCTCGTTTAAATTTGCTGGAAAATTTCAAATTGAACACAAATACAAACCTAAAATTAATATTCAAATGGGTTCAGTGAGGGTTTAATATTTTTTTTTTAAATAGAGACATCAATTCTTGAAGCCTCCATTTTTTGTAGTTCAAATCGAAACGTAGATATATGGCAAAAAATTATTTACATAAATTAAAAGGTTTTTAATAATCATAATTTAAATTAATATAACTTATTTAATTACCACAATAGTTATATAATGATATATAAATTTTAATATAGTTATATATATAAAATTTTCACAATAATTTAAAATTTTATATAATCATAATTTGAATTTATATCATTTATATATTCATCACTATATTTATATATAGTAGTATTAAAATTTTAATATATTTATAAAATTAAGTTATAAATGTTAATAATTTGAATTATAATATATATTTTTTTTTTCAAAAAAATGGGTATGAGAATTTTATTAAAAAAGAAAGTTGGGATTCGGCCAGTACCGTTACATTCCTTCAAAATTACCAATATTCCTTGCAGGATTGAGATTGAGCACAAAGGTTCAATCCAATTCCTCAAGCGATTACCCATGATACAAAAATTTCGGTTCCATTCCAACTAAAAATTTTCAAAAATACTCCCAAGATCCAAATACATTTACATTCCATTTTTCACTACTTTTTTATTTAAATTTGACTAGCTTCTAGTCTTCCTTGCCGAAATATTTTTTCCATCTTCCCCACTTGAATCCAACCCACATTTCCTATTGTATCCAATGGATTACCCTTCGATGCGTGAGCATTGTTGTCTTCGGGTTCTTCCTCATCTGCCTGAACTGCCCAAGAAGTTGCTTTTCTAACTTTATTCCTTGGGAATTCAGAGGGGGATCTGGCATTCACCGGAGTTTTTTTCACTCCCACTGTTACTAAATCCGAAGGGTCCTCATACACTTCTTCTTAACTAGTTTTTGTTTCCTTTGGTGAATCTACTTTGACAATAAATTCTTCCTGTTTTTCCTTTGCTTCTTTCTTACCCTGAGTCTCTTCCTCTCTATATACTGTATTATGTTCGCTCTAAAGCTCCTTCCCACCATTTGGGCCTTCGGTTATTTTTCCAGACTTTGTTATTCTGCAAACGCTTGGGGCAATTTTTTATAACATGCCCTGTTTCATAACACGCTTGACATCGAAATGAAACATTTTTATAATCAAGCTTTTGAACTCACACATAGTGTGAAGCTGTCAGTTTTAACTCAACAGGAAATCTCTTGTTGAAATCCATCTGAACACATATTTGAGCATAAGTAGTTTTATAAAAAAAAATAGATTCTAGGTTGCAGAAATAAAAATTCCCTAATGGATTACCAAAGGAAGTTAACGTTGGGAGGTTCCAAAGATAGAGAGGAAAGTTCAGGAGCCTTATCCAAAGGGGAGTTGTGGAGATTGACGTCGTAATCGGATCAAAGGTGGGAGACCAGGGATGCATGAAAAGGCCAACACTACCCTAGAACCAGGGCCCAGATTCACAAATATTCTTCTTATCCTCAATATTATCAGATCAATATTCAAGAGGGGTTTCCACGTATCAGAACTCCACTTGAGGAGATCGGTCAATTGCAACCAAAACCCATTAAATCTGTAGACCAAACCCTAATCTGAAAAAAACTTTTCACAGCTAAAGGCATCCTCTTCCAAAGGAACATTAAGGGTCAGAGCTTCTTGAACAACTAGAAGAACAGCTATGGATTTCAGGATGGCACTATACAAAACCATGGCTTGAGCTACCATTCCTTCAATAGAAACGGATTTCTTCTCTGAAACACTATAATTCACCATTGATTAGTGAGTTGTGGAAACCCTAGCTATTGCTCATCTCTTACTTCATCCCACATTGGAATTATAATATATAATTAATATTAAAATTGTTTAGTACTTTTATTACATTATGAATGTTATGTTATATAATAAAAATATAATTTAAAATTGAATATATATATATATAACTTGTCAAACTTCAAGTCGAATTTTATCATTTAATTTTTATTGGCGATTTTCTTTTTTGAATTTCAAGATTGTTGAATTCAAACACAAACTCAAACTAGGTGACTTAGCCTACAGGAGACATCAATCCCCTCTTCTGGCACTAACCTGCTTATTTGCTTCTTCACAATGTTTGTTAGTTGCTTCTACTTTCATCAAGTCTGCTTACTGCTTTTGTCTTCACCAAATATCTTAGTTGCTTTTTCCTTCACCAGGTTTACCTGCTGCTTCTTCCTTCACCAAATCTACTTCTCCCAAAACTTGTTTCTTTTGGCTTCTTCCCAAGAATGAATTTGCACAACATGCCACATATTCAATTTTGCAAATCTAGTTCTGAAATTTCTACCACAAGTACCTAGAGATCTCTTCTCTGTCTCATCCAAATTTCACAGTTTGAAACATCTCAAAAAGAAAGTTATAGCAAAAATGACAAACTAACCTGTTTGAAGCATGTTTCAGGAGCATTCATGAACACTAACTTCCTCAAACCATGATCAGGTGATCAAATTTTAGCTCAAAAATGAAAGTGCCCAGAAAGTCTTGAAAACAGTGTCAATTCGAAGTGCTCGCCGTTATAAATACAACAACGTTCGTTTCACCTCAATCCGACACCGTATGCTCAAGTTATTGTGTTCTGATCGTTTGGCCCAACAACTAAAAAAATGAGCAGGTCTGCTGACTGGGCTTCCATATAGCTGACATCATCCAAGGTGACTATGCAGGTATGGACCAATCAGGTGGTGCCAAGTGTCATGCTCTTGTTCATGCAAGTGGTCGAATTTGATTGGTTTTGTGTGGATCAATGGAAAGATGCCACGTGGTACTTCCAGAGCATACTAAAATTTTATAGTTTAGGCCAGAGGCCTCGGGCGGGATCAAACCCCCAACCTCTCGTCTAACACTCCAACGACTTACCATTATGCCCTCATGGTGTTTCTTAATGCCATATGGCACAGGTGCTATTTGAATTTGCATTCGACGCGTTTTGGGAAGAGGGGTCGGGCGGTCAGCCCCGGCCCCTGGTCACCGCTACTCCACGTAACCCTGGGCACATTGAAGTGGGGCTTGGTACCTAGCCCATCCGCTGGTCACCATACCTCTGACAGAACCACAGGTGGAAGACCAGAAGGCACCAACAGAGGGGGGGCTTAGGACTAGCCCAACCCCTAGTACTATCATCATTCATGAGACCGAGCGTCGATGAGAATTTAGCCGTAGGTTCTGGACATATGGACCTGCACATGACCTCGACACTAACTGGAAGGTGCCCGGCAGAGGGAGTGAAGTTTGGGGATCAGACCCTGGTTTTATTACGCCGACAAGACCCTGGCGTAGTGTTAACAGGTGCTCCAGCGGTGGGGGCGGGCGGTTAGCCCCGACCCCGGCCATATTAACTCCAACATGACCACGGGCCCGAATTTAAGGGGCTAAGCTGGCGGGGGCGGGCCATTGGCCCTGGCCCCTGACCGCATGGCCCATGTGGCCAAAATTTCCACCTTTAAGGGTTATTGGGCAATTTAAGTATCCAACAAATTGCACCTTCGAGGGTGAATTTGTCGCCTCCGCAGCGGAAAATAGGGCAGATTTGTAGGACAGTTAGACTGTTGGTCCGATTTGTAGGACGGATAACAACAAAACTACATGGAGAGCTTGTAGAGCCATATCTTTGTGAGTTTTTGGCCTTTTGGAGCTCAAGAAGAGTCTACCTAGGGGTTTTTGGACATTCTGGATCCAATGGTGACCTCTATTTTTTGATTTGAGCACATCTAAAGGAACTTTTTGCAGGTTCAATTCCATGGGTGTATGGATCAATCAATGTTTTGGAGCAGTTCTTGAAGGTGTTTGAGCATGGAGAAGGCCTTGTAGGGGTTTTCTTACCTTCAAAAGTTTACTGTAGTAGCTGTTACTTGCAGGGTTCATCTCTTCTATACTTTTCTCACTATGTCTTGTTGAGGAAAGTTTTCTATTTGTCCTTCAATGTGGAATTGAAGTGCTTATATGCTCATGTATGCTCATTTTTAGATGGAGTACAGGGTCTTTGTAGGAGACACCTTGTGTTGTTGATGTTTTCATGACTGACTGTAGGTTGTCATGATGTTTATGTGAGAGTTATTTGCAGGAGAATATTTCCTTGAAGGGGAAATAGCCACATGTTTTATCAACAAACTTTTATGTACTCCTTTTCCACTGAATATATGGAGCGGTCTAGCTATGTTGGCAGGCCTGGAGATGTAGCCCAGGAGGGGTGAACTCCATCACCAAATCCTTTGTTCTACTCTTCATGAATGTATGTATGAGTTATGTGATGTTGTGTTGCTTATGCTTAAGTTTACATGTGAAAACTAACTCATAACTTGAAGAGACCTTTTGGAAAACATGTTTTGTGTTAAGACCCATTTTTCCTTGCAAAGTGTCGAAGAACAATCCTTGTTTTTAGGAAGAGGAAATTGACCTCTTCCTCCATTTTCAAATCAAATCATATCTCCGAAATTGTAGCAAAACAGGGTTTGAAATTTCTACCACAGGTACCTTGAAATATCTCCTTCGTCTCCTCCAAATTTCAGATTCTGAAACATCATAAAAATAAAGATATAGCAAAAACACCCAGCTAGCCTATTTTAAGAATATTTCAGGAGCATTCGGGAAGCCTAATTTCCTTCAACTACAGATCTAAAATTATAGTAAATCAAGGTCTGAAACTTAAACCATGCATACATGAAGATCTTTTATCTGTATCCTCCTTGCTTCACAAGTTGAAACATCCTAGAACAAAAGTTATGGAAAAAATGCCCCGCTGACCTGTATGAAAAAAAAACTCAGGAGCATTCAAGAAGCCTAATTTCCTTTAGCCATATCTCCAAAATTATAGTGAATCAAGGTTTGAGATTTTAACAACAGGTACATGAAGATATTCTCTATAGCTCCTCCAAGTTTCACTGTCCAAAACATCACACAGATGAAAATAGATAGCAAAAATTCCAAGACGACTCATTCATCTGTAAATCACATTTTTTATTCCACCTTTGGACTCCAAGAATCGCCCCAAAGTTACTCCTCAACTCCTCTTGCGACCTCAGATTTGTTCTTCGATGAATTGGTGTTAAAACGAACTCATATGCCCATTATTTATAGTGTTTGTACATACACTTATGTGGTTGACTTGTAAAACTGGTTGGGTTGACCTATTGGTACTTTGGATGGGTCATCCTTCCAAATTATTTCATATCTTGATATGCCTATGGAATTAGAGGGAGTGTCATATACCATTGGAAAGGTATCGGAATAAGTTTTCCAACCATATATCCTATGCTCCCATTTGAGCTAAGTAATTGGAGTAAAAATGACTTCAAAGATAGGATATCCAAATGGGTCCTATTTGTACTTTGGTCAGGTCATCTTGACAAAATATTTCATATCTACTCATTCTTATGGAGTTGGAGAGGGTGCCATATACCATTGGAAAGGTCTTGGAATAAGTTTTCCAAGCATATATTTTATGCTCCCATTTGAGCTAGACAATTGGAGTAAAAATGCATTTAAAGATAGGGTATCCAAATGGGGCATGAAAAATCCAAAAACAATATTTCCAACAATCTTTATTTTCCAATATTTATATTGGACATAAGTAGGCTCCCCATCAATGACAACAATATTTCCAAGATAATTTTTATTTTATATTTATCTCAATAAGGTTATTTTTAAAATAAAAATATTATTAATTTTAATTTATAAATGTAAAGATTAAAGTGAAAAATAACACTTTAAATAAATTATTATCTTCTTCTTCAAATTTGATCCAAGTCTACATACTACCCTTTACACGATATAGCCATCAATGATAGTATTTGTTTTAAAACCCAAAAGCAATTTCATTAAAGTTTCATGCAAGTTTTATTTCTAAAATATATTACAAATAAACTGACTTTACACGTCAATCTACACCCAGCCAATGTTGTCATCACAAACACTTTTAAACAATATTGTCGTAAATTACGTTATAATCATAAAAGTTACTTGGCCGAATTGGATTTTTCTGTCAGGTTGATGCCTAAGGCCAGCTAACCGGTCTATTTGATTGGTTACCGATTCAAATCAGCTGGATTTTAAAACTATCCTTCACAACATCCAAGATCACTCGCTTAGCCTTCACTTCCTTCTTATGTGCTACCAATTCTTGTGGATCTGTAGGCGAAGTCACAACATCCTTGATGATATCCCAGAGATCGTTTTCTTCCAGTAGAAATTTGATCCTAGCTTCTAGGATAAGTAATTGGAGGCACCATCTAATATGTCTTCAAATATTAGGCTTGCTACTGCCATCTTTGATATCTATTTTACAAACTTCCCATATATGAAAATAAAACAAAAAATCGACCCCAGAAGAGTGCTCATTCCTTCAAGCAAAAATAATAAAACCCTCTAACTACTAGTCTTGGTTTTCAGCAGTTGATCCACAATTATAAACCCTTGAGGATCTCAATTAGAGATGATGCTCTAATACCATGTAAAAATTTTCTAACTCAATAAGAATGTCTACTCAACTGAGGAACATCTAGGAGAAAAAATTTCTCGCATATATACTACCCACAGGTGGTGGGTAACAGTACCCACAAAAGCAAGGAGAGCTAGCATGTCTACTTTGGCTCCAATGTCAAGGGCATCTACATGTTTTCTAAAGATGTCAAACCAAACTGATATGCATAGCTAATGTTGATGTAAACGTTCAAACTTGATTTGAACAAAGTAGTTGCCCGAAGGTTGAGTAACACCACATGACCATTGTTTCCATAAGAAGGGCATGGTTATCAGTCTAATCACACACCATACACTCTGATTGCCTATCAAATAATCCATTTGTGGCCAAAAAAGACCCTTTTTGAATTAAGACAGACAACAAAGAGCATATTCTCCTCAGTGGCAATTCATAGCCAAAAAGTTTCGGCAACCTTGCAACTCCACAAAATATGCTTAACCACTTGTTTCACACCACAAAGAATCCATTTGTAAGGCTAGTATAATGTAGCCTATCTTTCCCTGTTGAATTAGTATGAGGAAAAGACGCTGAAGTCCCTTGAAATTTAAAAGAAAACTGGGATTTACACATACCTTTAAACCTCCTAAGCCATTTTGTTTCATTCTCTTGATTATTCAACTCCTTGTTAAACAGTTGGTAATGGGATAAGCTTGTTGAATCTTAGAATAAACTTCCTCGCTTCTATAATCCATATATGGCTTCCTCTGATAAGTTAAAAACCGTTTCCAATCTTACCGAATATGCACGAGTATCCTTTAACAAGTTATGTTCTGAGATAATTTGACAAACTGCAGTGAAAGTGGTCCTATCCATAGCCTAGATCTTTTGAGATCAGTTAATAGTTCTCCAAGAGAGCCATCTAACCAAGTCCTTGTCCCACAAATCTCCTCATGAATGTAACCCTTTCCTCAGTCCTCTCTCCACCAGAAAAGTCAAAATTGATTGTGCAGTCAAATCCCATCTGCTTCGCTGGTCTACCTAGTCCCAATACAACTCTCTTCATATTAAATGCTAGGCTTGCTGTATCCTTATGAGAATATATGAACTGAGAATTTAGTCCATGTTTAATCCATTATCTATGTTTTTTTCACTGACCAAAGATGAAATATCAATTGGAAGATCTTAGAAGATATCATGCAGAAGTATGGTAGCCAGATTAATTTGCTGGATAAAGTGCTGTATACCTTCTATACTATTTAGAGATCAGGTAGTAGTACCCACAAGCCACTAATAATCTAAAAAGAATTGACGAAATGGCATATTCTTGATTCACTTACCCATCAAAATTGCTTGCCTTCAGGGCAAAGTCTGCCACAGGTTTTATCCCCTGCCTCTGCAAATTTCAAAAAAATACCTACTGTTTAAACTTTAAACATGCGTTGCTTCTCATGGAACACAACTTCATACTAAACTTTGAAAATCTTATAAGCAGATTCCAGACTGAAAAATAAATAATAAAAAGGTATTTACTTCAAAAAACAATTTATACTCCATTGGAAGAAGTGGTTGCCCAAACATGGAAGCATTTATTCCCAGTTTACGTTCTCTTCTCTGCCTGCCTTCTGAAAACAAGTCTTTGCTGCAGTTGCCTAAAATCATTGATTTGTGTCTTGTTGGAGCATAACCGGCAATCTGGTTCATTGTATTGTAAGGTGGTGTAACCAGAATGCTTGAATCTACCAAATGTGAATGCACGTGTGACCTCTCCCATGGCAAATCTAGATGAGGGATAATCCACTGCAATCCCTTTAAACTTTCATGAAACTTAATTGGCAATTTCACACCCAACCATTTACACAGTGCATAGACCTGAAGATGGCATACCATACGCTGAGAAAAACAGCTCGCATCAGTAAGCCTGACCAGGGTATCCAATAAACAGAAAACTAAAGAAATCATTTTCAAAATTAAAGATATTGAAATTCTCAAACACTATTGATTGGTTGTTTCCTAATTTTTAGAGGGAAAAACTCTAAGGTAACAAGGAATTAATAATGTCGAACAAAACTTTTCATAGAAAAAACGAACATTTTTCAGGACAAGAGAAACACATTTAGTTAAAATCTAGCACTTTACCAACAGATTTCTAGATGGATCGGAGACAATCAAACTCGCTGATTGGCTCGATAGTACTCCTGCAGCTTCTAGGCTTGCAGTGGAAATAGTAAGTGCTCCAGCAGCTAAAGATGTTGACAGTACAGCAGCAGTTGTGAAAGAATAAAGGAACACTGAAATTGTCGGTGCAGTATCTGTGAACCAGCAATTGCAATTGAAATATTTTTCATTTTTACTGTACTTTTGACTATTGTAAATGTTTAATTTGTCTAAGATTTCAGGCGCATCACTTTGCATGCTGACACTTCACTAGCAGCTAGTTTTGAACGTATGTGAAATAGCGCATCTGAAAAAGGAAAGTGAGTGCATGCTTACAATGCCTCACTTGCACAAGGTTTGAAGCAAGATTCGGATTCCCTGCAACATCTACAGTTCCGTTTTCTGGAATTTTCACAGATACTACACTGTCGTTGGTGTTTACTTCAATGACATAGGCACTCCGGGTTATCTCTCTAAAGCTGCATCATATAAAAAATGTAAAAGTAAGAAACAGAAAGCTGGAAACCTCTACAAAATACGCCTCTCGCTCAAAGAAAACAAACAGCTGTTTTCCCGAGGCTGCTGTTCAAATGGGAGGCCAGGCCAATAAGCAAGCTCATACCTTTTCAGTAAACCTCCGGATATTGATATAGCTGAAGAGTTGAAATGAAATACAGGTTTCATAAATTGTATCAATATAGGCACTGTTCGCTCCGTTGTCTTTGCAGTGGATATGATACTCAACTTCACTGTAGGTCTCTCAGAATCTGGAATCCCAAAGTAATTTTTTACTAGTTTCGAAACATGGTCATGAAATCAATTGGGAACTAAACTACAGAAACAGGTCAATGAGTTATTGAAATTCAGTTGATCTGTCATTTGTAAATAACAATGTTAAATTTAAGGAGTTGATTGGAGCATACCATAAAGAAAAGCAATTGGAATTGTTGGTGCAACAGGGGTTCCTTGTCTACTAATTATAGAACTCGTCTCCAAATTTATATTCACCACGGAGACACTTGAAAGATTTTTTAGCTACATGAAGGAAAGTCGAAAAAACAGTGAATGACATCATAAGATTAGATTGGTCCATATATAAGATAGCAGTTGTTCAAGAATTGGTGGCAATAATTCCAACCCATTATAATTAACACTAGTCCCCAAGAACCCAATACCTATTCAATAAGAATGTCCTTATTTAAGAGAGGTATTTTACCACATATCCAAACCGACGATTTCCATGGGTTTTTCTTTTTGTGGAATATAGAACACCAGCCGTAGTTTGAAGAACCCTTAGAATTTCAGCAGATGAATTCAACAAAGGTGCAGTAAAATCCACATATATTTTCAATGACTTCTTATTATTGGTTGCTTCAACTGTTCTAACTTCATTGTTAACTTCAAGCTGGATGTCGGGTATCGCAGTCCAAAGATTTGAAAAGACATTTCTTCTATCTGAAAATGTAGAACAGTAGGAGTCTGTATTTAGAGCAACAATAGCATAAAGAGAATACTAACATGAAATAGGGGAATGCTACTACCATAATGAATGATAGCGCTAGAATTTCCAGTTCTCTGGAACCTATTTCCTGCAGAGTCAGTGCAAAAACTTCTGTCCATCACCAAAATCACCCTTCCATATTGTATACTAGTAGACAAACTGACTATTATGTTGTATTTCAAGTCAGGCTGAATCACTCTTAATGTCTCTGGTATCACTTGGCCAGGACCGTAGACAAGGAGCTGTCAAAAGTATATCGAGTTAATTAGTATTCAATAGAGAACATATTCTCAATTGAACTCCATCTACAGCTAAATACACTTAAAAATAGATACCATTTATTCAATGTCGACAACCTCTTGCCATTCAGCATTCAAACTGTTGCTTAAGTTGATACGAAATACATCTTATGACTTTAAACATTCAAATTCAACATTTGGAGGGAAGCATACCTTGCCACCACTCAGATTAACCCAATTTTGTCAAATGTGGTGTATGACATAATTATCAATTTGCAACAAAAAAACAATGGTTGCAAAAATTCAGCGCTCAACAGTCAAAACAATCTACATGTATTACGTATGTTGGAATCATCTAAAAATGTAATGAAACATGCCCAGTTATGTCCAAGAGTTGTCTCATGTTAGCATTCAAGATCTAGATTGCTCCAAAAGGAATGTCGTTTTGGAGTCAAAAACTTAAAAGCTGTACATTTGACAACCAGTACATTGAAATATCATTGCTAAGGAAGAGTTACGGCACATGACAAAGAATATCCAGTTTGGTTTTCACCAAAGGTTGAAGAGACATCCTATGGTTCAATATAGACTAAAATTGACACATATGGCTACAATTGTGTGCTTATAATTTTTCAAAACATAATTTGACTAGGGAATTTTATACAAAACTCTTTGGCATATTTACAAAACAAATAAGTGCAATCAAGATCTGATAAGCAATTACATTCCCTGCCCTTCTAAAATATTATATATAAGATTTGCAAGTCAACAAAGGTGATTTGCTATTTTGGTGAACAAATTTAGAGATTTAATAATCATCTTATTGAGCATGAATTGACAATATTATAATCTAGATTTCTAAGCCATATCTAGATGATATCTAGTGACTAAAGATTGCAGTATGAAATATTTTGGAGCATTCTCACTGCAGCTACACATCCTATAACACACATTTATTATTTTACCCTCACACTTCAACTTCAATCTGTTAGAACGTAACCTGCCTATTTAGCACTTTGCAAGGGATTCAATATAGGTTGGTCCATAGATGTCTAAAGCATAAAAAGCAGATTGAAAGTCTTGGTCATTCAATAAGGAAAAATGTGTGTGGAACTTCTAGTTTTGGAGTATCATGGTTTCCATTAAGGCACCTGATATTATGAATTAGAACTGCTTTTCCTTTTACAAAAAGGCTAGAGACATCAATATAAGATGCGAGTGAGGCAGAAATATGTTTCACTTATAAGGTTACAAACGTACTAATGGAAAGTCTCAATTGTCTTTTGTTGCAACTTGCTAGGTTTGGTGCTTCAGGGTAGGACCACAGGATTTTAAGTTCACTTTGAGGTTTTCCTTTTTGGTTTTCCTTAATATTTTGATCCGAATGTATTTCTAAAGGCAAACAGATGTTTTCTACAAATCTGGAAAGGTACTATGTCTGATTCCATTCCAACTCAAAGAAAGAAAACTCAGGTGAGTAAGATAACCTAGTTGATAATTTCTTAGAGTCTATCCCTGTTAGCTTGTGTAGCAACAGACAGGTGTTCTAGTCTCGTATCATGTCTAAGAGGCTAAGAGACACGAGATCTCCAAAACCCAGAAAAGGTTTTGTGTGATAAGACTCAGAAACACCTTAATTAAATTAATTTGCCACAATTTAATTATTTCCTAAGTCTAACTTAGGAAAAGTGGTAAATTAAAGTGAATTAATTAAGGTAGATCGATTTTTCTCTAGAGGCTTCTATTGATGAAGTCGAATTGATCTTAGCCATTGGTTGAGAGCTAATCGTGGTCAATGAGACTCCAACAGAGATTATAAGAGCAGGTTGAAGGGATTGGAGAAGATACAAGAGAGAGTCAAGCAATTCGACTTACCCAGTTGCACATATTCAGCAAGGGTGTAGTTGAAGCTAGGGAAGGCATCAGAGAGAGGGTTGCAGTAGAGATTTGGAAGCAAAGATTCTGAAGGAAGATTCCCTTAGTATTTTCAATGTTCAGGAGACAGGAAAGAGGTAGGTCGAATTATTTGCAGAGGAGGCCGAATATAGTAGTGCAAGTTAGCCAGTTCACCTAGTGCGAGTTGCCGGAAGAGGTCGTTTTAGTTTCCAGTTGTCGAATCAGTGTGCCAGAGGCAAAGCGAGTGGGTTTTAGAGACAGAGGGAGGCTAGACGTCTCACCTGTAGGCATTTCTGGGGCTGTACAAATTTATCTACCAAAGCAGTGCGTATTTCTGGACTGCAGAGCGAGCAGGAGTGCGAGTTTGCCAGAGAGGTGCCAGATCAGTTGCAAAGAGAGACAAGGGTGTCTCCAGTAGATTGCCGAAGGTTTTCTAGTTAGGCAACCAATTGTAATATTTCTCTCAACAAAACCCTCATCTGTTGTACTGGTTTTCCCTTTAGGGTTTTTCCGAGGACAATTGTCCAAAAATAACGGTGTCAATTTTTGTGTGTGCATCTATTTCTCAATTTGAGTTTTTATATTTCCGTGGTGTTTTTATTGTGAATATGCATCAGTGAATTTATCATTATTTGTCGCATTTAATTCAGAAGAAAAATAAACTGCTAACAATTATAATAGAAATATCCAGTTGTTGCATTCAAGGATTTTTCACATGGTATAAGAGCAACAAAGATTCTATCAAAGGCTCTAAGCAAAAGGAAACGACATTTGTGTAGATTCAGAGGGAGATCTGAAGCACTAATTCCAGATCTGCACATGTCAACTAGGCAGTGTGAATTGCAGGAGAGACAACAGATCGATTTCTAGTCCAGGTCAAAGGAAAAGTTTGATTTGTCTCAGGAGCAATAGCAGCAAGCAGTAGGATTGTCGGAAAGGGATTCCTATGAGCAGATCCAACGTAGTGATTTTGCAGCAAGGGTTTTGTAGTGGCAGATCAGCGCAAGGCAAGGAAGAGAAAAGCACATGAGGATTTCATTTCTCCAGTATTCTCAGAGTCAGAAAAAGAGAAATTTATTTGCAGAAGAGGGCTAAAGCAAGCAGAATGCATAGCCATATTACCCAGTTCGTAGATCTAAAGCAGTAATTTCATTTCCAGTCACTGGATCTATTTTTCGGATGAATTGCGAATAGCTTCAGAAGCCGGAGGGAGGCAGTGTATTCACCGAAACTAATTTCTGGGAGCATTTCTCAATGAGCAGTGAGAGTTGCAGGATCTAGTGCAAGGTGCAAGATCCAATGTGAGCTACAGAGGGGTGCGAGTTTGTAGTAGGAAGTCGAGTCAGTTTTGTAGATCGATTTGCCAGTAGGAGTAGTGAGGTAAATTTCTCCAGTTTATTTGAGTTTTGCAGTGTTAAGAGGAGAGGAGCACATCAGGACTCGGAGATTAGGACAAGTAGGACAAAGCCTTCAACTTTGGCATCTAGAAGTCCAAGATGAAATTCCTATTGGATGAGCACAATCTAAAGGAGTTCGTGACAACAGTTATTGTTGAACCAACAAATCCTATCCAATTACATCATTTTAGGAAGGACATGGCCAAAGCGAAGAGGATGGTCCTAGATGGGATTCAAGATCATATCGTCCCGCATATCATAGACAAGAACACAATGAAGGAAATGTGGGATGTCATCGTGAAGTTGTAGCAAATCCATCTGAGAATCAGAAAATGATTCTCAAGGAGAAGCTGAGGACGGTCTAAATGTAGAAGGGCGAGAACGTTACATCCTATCTCACCAGAATTCAGGCTGTCAGAGATGAACTTGCAGTTGTTGGAGAGAAACCATCAAAAAGTGAGTTAGTGCACACAATACTCAACAGGTTCACCAAGGAGTGGCGTACATTTGTCCAAGTAATTTTTGGGCTAGACACACTTCCTAGTTTGGAGCACCTATGGAGTGACTTAACTCAGAAGGAGCTGAAGCTAAGTCTCATTGATGGTGCTACCAACTGCAGTAACAAGGGACCGAAGGTAGAGAATGAGGAGGAAAACATAGCTCTTGCAGGGAAGGGAAAAGCGAAGAAAGGTCCCAGTCAGGGACAAGGATCGAAAGGAGTGAAGAAGAAGGACCTGTTGAAGGTCAAGTGCTTTGGATGTGCTGAGCTTGGTCACTAAATTAGCCAATGTCTGAAGAGGAAGGACAAGCAGGGGAAGCAGACAACAACTTCCACAGAGATTGATACTTGTTCGCAATATTGGAGGATGAGTTTGCGATGTTTGCAACAGGCACAGTTCCAGCCAGAGAGAGACTCCATGAGAGGGTTTCCAGCTAGGAGATTTCCCCGTCTTATTCAGAGGGAAATCGAGACTCACTATTGTAGTGGTTGCAGCGACGGTGCAGTGATAGCAACAGCGCAAGGGCATCAACAGTGTGAGATCAGATTAGTTCAGCTACATAATTAGCAGTAGAATCAAAGTGTGCACAGTAGCATGATGGATAATGATTGCCAGGGTGTTTTCTTCATAGTGATTTCCAGTGACAGGGAGTCAGATCAGCTTGAAGATGTGAAGAAAGGAGGTATCACAGATGTCAAACACTAGCAACATGGATCATTTCGGCTACAACATGTTCCAACAAAGTAGCAAGTCGTTGATATACCCACAAAGGTCCTAAGGAGGGAAAAGTTCATCTCTTTCAGAGAACAAATGGGTATAGTGGAGAACACCTTCCTCGCTAAGAGGGAGTGTTAGTTTGTGTAGTAGCAAATAGGTTTTCTAGTCTCGGATCATGTCTACGAGGCGAAGGAACACGATATCTCCAAAACCCAAAAAAGGTTTCGCGAGATAAGACTCAGAAACACCTTAATTAAAATAATTTTCCATAATTAATTATTTCCTAAGTCTAACTTAGGAAAAGTGATAAATTAAAGTGAATTAATTAATGTAGATTGATTTTTCTCTAGAGACTTCTATTGATGAAGTCAAATTGATCTTAGACATCAGTTGAAAGTTAATTGGCCGTTGAGACTCCAACGAGAGATTATAAGAGCAAGTCAAAGGGATTGGGGAAGATACAAGAGAGAGTCAAGTAGTTTGACTTACCCAGTTGCAGGTATTCAACAAGGTGTAGTTGAATCAAGGGAAAGCATCAGAGAGAGGGTTGCAATAGAGATTTGGGTGCAGAGATTCCAAAGGAAGATTTCCTCAGTAGTTCCAGTGTCCAAGAGACAAGAAAGAGGGAGGTCGAATTATCTGTAGAGGGCGAATACAATAGTGCGTGTTAGCCAGTTCACCTAGTGCGAGTTTCCAGAAGAGCTCGTTTCAATTTCTAGTTGTTGGATCAGTGTCCAGGAGGCAGAGCGAGTGGGTTTCAAAGGCAGAGGAAGGCTAAACGTCTCACCTGGAGGTATTTCTGAGGCTGTACGAATTTATCTGTGCAGGTAGTTCGCATTTCTAGACTGCAGAGTGAGCAGCGGCAGGAGTGTGAGTTTGCCAAAAAGGGGCCAGATCAATTGCAGAGAGAGACAAGGGTGTCTCCATTACATTTTTCCAATAAATTGTCGGAGGTTTGCCAGTTAGGCAACCAATTGTAATATTTCTCTCAAATTGCTACATAATAATAAAACCCTCATCTGTTGCACTAGTTTTCCCTTCAAGGTTTTTCCAAAGACAATTGTCCAAAAATAACAGTGTCAATTTTTGTGTGTGTGCATCTATTTCTCAATTCCAGTTTTTATATTTCCACAACATTTTTATTATGAAGAATACATCAGTGAATTTATTGTTATTTTCCGAATTTAATTCAGAAGACAAATACACTACTAATAGTTAGAAGATAAATATCCAGTTGTTGCATTTAAGGAATTTTCACAATCCCTCCATCGTATCTAAAGGTGCCATGGAGAGAATCGCCTAATATCCAAACAAAACATATAACAACTGAAGTGTGATATAGAAAGAAAAACCAGAAATGAGTTTGCACATTGTTGTTTAAGGCTAATCCATTTGTAACATTGTGCATGTAATGACCCATTTCGATTTATAGGCAAAAGGGTATTAGCATGTATACGATGTATGCATATGATAGCTACATATGCGTACATTGCATGCCTTACACTAGTATACTTATTAAATAATTACGAAAGATGTTTAAATACCTAAATTGTTAAGAAAGGAAGTATTACCTAAAATTTAACACTCTCAAATATACATATTAAATATTTCGTAATTATAAGGTTATTAAATAAAATTAAATTAAATTAACACTTTCAATTATGTTAATGTAAATATGTTTAAGTATTCCTTTTATTTAAATATTATAATTAAAAAATTTATTGCATTAAATTATTAATTTAATGCAATAAACACTTGATATATTTATATGATAACTATTCATTTATTTAAATATTATAAAAAAAGTTAAATGTTAAACTTTTATTTAAATATTATAATTAAAAAGTTAAATGTTAAACTTATTAATTTAACTCAAACAATCAAGTATATTAACATATACGTACCTCACCTTGAGGCTACACGTAAACCATGTGACTAGTACATATAATCATATGAGGGCAATGGAAGAAGGCGGGGACCGCCTAAGAAGAGGTATTTATCCAAGTACATAGAGACATCGAGGGGGGAAGGAGGAGAAGAACTCGAGAATGGAATCATAACTGGAGACTTGAGGAATTGTTCTTGAATCTTTTGGGCATGAGGGCCAGAATACCTCAATTGTGAAGTATTTTGGAACTGGGTACCAAGGATTGTGTCCAGTGTGGCAGGGAGGATTTGATCATTTGGTAACAAGAATGAATTCAGAGCAACAACAGCCTAGGATCAACATCAAAAGTGAAAGCCAAGTATGTACTGTATATTAAATTGACAAATTGTGTTTAATATGTCACTGTATGTATAATTAAATCTTTAATCAGTAAAAATTGTAGATCTCCCAAAAAAAATTGTGCCCTACACTTTGGTATCAGAGGAAGTTCAAACGCTTCAAACCTTACAGGCCCTACATAATCAGAAAATATGTTTGTTTTGTTAAATCCTACAACTTATTTAGGAATTGTAACATATTACAGCGGTGCGAGGGCTTTTCTCAACTACGCTTCATTCATTCGAGATACGATCCAACACAACCAATCTCCTACGCCATTGTTCGGCATTGGCTCATATCAAGAAATTCAACCATCCATTTTTACTTCAGTGCATGAAGCATTAGAGGCGTGGATGAGTTTAGCATTGATGTCATATCCTAGTAATATTCATTGGCGATTAACTCTCGTACCTGAATTTGAATCTTGGATCGGTGGAAATGAGTGGTTGCCCAAAAAATAAAACAGTGCCTTAAGTTTTTAAATCTAATGAAACACTTTCTGTATTTAAATTGGGGTAAGTGTAATAACTAGCATATTTTAGGATTTGTATTTACAGGCGGCTAGCATATTGTAAAGGTCATCAGATTTGGGTTTTTAATTATGGTGCTTCCTCTCCCCACTCCTATTTATGGTCACCCACTTCATATTGGTCGTAACCTTGAATGTTGTTGGGTTGTAAAGCATACTTCTGTTTTTCCTTTAATGTAAACTCGACAAACGCATGGATTTATTAGCTGAAAAACATCCCTATTCTTGGCAAGCCACGTGAAGTTTGAGCATTTCTTCTCCCACATAATTGTTACGCAACATATTTTTCATATCAATAATCAAAATACTACTGTCAAGAGTTGGGCTTTTCACAGTAGGTCCGTCTCCCTCTAATTTGACGTATTCCTTAGGTTGGTCGGGCTTCTTACAGGTAAATTTTATTCTTCATTCAAGATGTGCACATAATTTTTCTATAATATTGTTTTTATGATTATCAGATGGTTAAACTTCGAAAGATTTTCGTAAGGTTGAAGGTTCGATATTGTTAGAGTAACCTGTTTGTGTAGTTGAGGTCCCAACTGGGCCACTTTTCGATTTAGAGTTTCGAATCCTACCCTATATCGAATCCTATTTAGGGTTTTTTGTTGTGTCAGTCGACATCTCTTCATATGGCGAAAAATGCAATTGTCTTCATTTAGGAATAGATTTAACCCAAGTGCAGAGAAAGCTCTGGAGAATTTGGTGTACATTTGGCATGTGGAAAGCAATGCATCCTCTCTCATCTCAATGATATTTCAACAAATACAGTTTAAGAATTATTGGAAAACTTTGTATTTTGTGCACGAGCAGCGTTCTTAATCTTCCACTATAC
This sequence comes from Pinus tabuliformis, assembly GCA_031772625.1. NCBI lineage: Eukaryota > Viridiplantae > Streptophyta > Pinopsida > Pinales > Pinaceae > Pinus > Pinus tabuliformis. Next base: position 826,146,355 of record CM062817.1, read on the forward strand.
TAGATTGAGATCCCCTTTGAATTAGAACTCGACAAGGCAGAATGGGGGAGTCCAAATATGAGATAAGTCAGACTGCCTATGTGAAACTTGTATTGTTTGCCTTGAAGCATAATACCTCTGCTATCAATGGCATCTTAATGGGTAGACTCAAACAATCCCCTGCTTCCAAGGACAATAACAACATTAACACAAGAAGCCGTGGAGATCATCGATGATATTCCTCTTTCCAATGCTCAGCTCGGCCTCTTACCCACATTGGGAATCGCTAGCACTCGTCCTCTTACCCACATTGGGAATCGCTAGCACTCGAGGAAGAGTACTCTGCTTTGAAAAGACAAAGCTTTATCTTTCATTTTCTTCCTAGTGTTTTGAGCAGTCCATTCATTATCATTATCAGTCATCTCTTGATAATGACAATTAATTGATATTGTGTTCCCTATATTTTTTAGATTCCCTTTTTCCTCAAGTCGTTTGAGAGTTGGAGAAGTTCACATATAAGTGATGAAAGATTAGACATATAGGCGGTGAAAAGGTCAAAAGTTGAATATCATTGAAATAGTAATTTTGCAAGTAACCAAGAATTTCTAATAGATTTTCGTTGGAATAAAAAAAAATGATAAATTTGATAATTTAATTGCTTTAGTATTTTGAAATGTTTTGATTTAATATTTTGGTTTAGTATTTATATAAGAAAAAGGTAAGTTAATAAATGAATAAATTTAATTTTGAGTATATAGGATATAGGTATTTTTTTAATATGGCTTATTTTAATTATTTTTTAAATTCATGTATAAATAGAATGGGTAAAATCATGAATTCCAAAATTCATATAGGTTTAGTTAAAACATGGCATTTTCATTATATCGCTATCACGTTATAGTAGCATGGTATTCTTTTCTTTTAATTACAATAAAAGAGAAATATGAAATTTATAATTAAAGCTTCACGCAATAGATATACAAAATCAAGAAAGAATCAAATAGCTATATATTATATGGATGAAATAAATTAACGATACAAATGTAGAAAGCAGTACTAGTTAAAGTGTTAATTGGAGTTTATGTAATTAGTATCTATAAGCTTTTGTATTTTATTCATAATACTTCTTGGTCTATACATATTTGTTAGGAAATTCAGAAAAAATAATCATGTCATTAATGAAAATATCCAAAGTAATAACCCCTTCCATAACTGCAGTTAGGACTAGAAAATACTAGGCAAATATTATGAATTGATCTTATGGTCTATGAAGACCCATGCATTTGGCTAAGAATTATTACACATCGGGATAAAACACCATGCATTAGGACAAGGAGGTGACGATACCACCCTCCTTGACCTCGGTACCAGTAAGACCTACTTGTAGGTAAGAATAGCAAAAAGACTATACCCATTTGTGAGCTTGAATTTATGAAATTATATATATTAAATCTAAAAAGTGTACCTCAGATTTTCATAATCTTATTATATGTCCAGGAAAAGTTGTGATGGTAAATACATATCAACGACGGCGCCACCATTGGGTAGCATTCCCATCGCTAACGCCACTAGCATCGTCATCACCATTGCCACCACCAAGATCATCATCAGCGCCAACCGCTTCAGCACTTGAGTTAACCGTTATAATGCACTCATTGGAAGCCATCTTGGAAACATTAAAAGGGCCACCAATAGCTAATACCAAGGAAGAGCAACCTCAACTTGAGGAAAGAAACCCAGAGGAGCCCAAGGGTTTTGATTATAGACAACCGAAAGAAGATATTTCTAGGGAGCTGCAAAAGATCAAACTCCCAGAATTTTCAGGAGGACGAGCGGGAGAACATGTTGAAGCATGGCTAGAAGGAATGAACAGATGTTTTGCGCTAAGAGAGTACTCTTCTACCTCCAAGACGAAGATTGTCATCTTTCAATTAAGGGAAAGTGCCTTGGTTTGGTGGGGAAATCTGGAAAAACAATTACACCTCACAGCGGATAATGTCCCCTGGGAGTTGTTCGAGGAAAGATTCCACGCTAAATACTTGCCACCTTACTATCAAGAGCAGCAAGTCAGGGCCTTTCATATGCTAGTCCAAGGTAACAAAACAGTGGAGGAATATGAGATAAGGTTTATGGAGCTTGTGAAATATATTCCTTATCTAGATACTGACGAACATCAAGTTGAGCGCTTCGTATATGGATTAAATCCTCGAATCAGGGCCATGGTTAGGATGTGGAAGCCATCATCAGTAGTCGAGGCAGTTGAATGTGGCCATTATGCAGAGGAGCATCTGCGAATAAAAATGGATGTCAGACTGACAGGACCTTCGCAGCCAGAATTTCCAGGAAAGGCTCCCCGAAACTTCTTCAGGGGAAGTAGCTTAAGGCCACCTCCTTATGGTAATAGATTTACCCCAAGAAGAGTAGGAGCAAGAGCTCCCATGATAGTTAATACTATAACTGTTGAATCGTCAAACACAAGTCCATGGAAATCTCGAGGAACTACTAATAGAGGAAGAAACGTGAGAGGAAGTAGCACAAGAGGACGAAGTTCCTTGTCTAGAAACTCACAATCTGACTCAAGGGGACCATCCCAGGTTAATTGTTGGGGATGTGGAGGACCGCACTTTCAGCGTGATTGTCCGGAAGCCTCGTCAAATGTAATGCATCGAGCAGGAAAAGAACCATCATCAAATACCCAAGGCAATCATAGAATCCATGCAATAGTCAACAATAACCAAGCAGAACATCAGTCCACTGTAGTGGAATCCTCAGGTACTATTAACGGTATAAAACTCAAAATTTTATTTGCAGTTGCGACTGATAGTTTCATTTCATTATATGCATTACATAAATGGGGGTTGGCGGCCTGCAAGCAAAACGATTTTAGACAGATAGAAATGGCTTCAGGAGAACTTAATTCCATAGACTTAAGTGTGGAAAAATGAAAAGTTGATCTAGGGATCTGTTAGACTAAGTTAAAAGTTTATGTCATAGCCCTAGGGACTTATGACTTCGTCATAGGTATGGATTGGTTAGAAGCTCATCAAGCTTGGGTAGACTTTTATGGGAAAAGAATTTTCTGTATAAATGATGAAGGAGAGACTATCTAAATCCAAGGTATCAAAAGAAAGGTATCTTTATGCTTCATCTCAGCAATGCAAATGAATCATTGCTTAAGGAAAGGTCGTCAACTATATGTAGTTAAGGAAGTAAATAAAGAGAAATGACCGTCCTTAGAGAAATATCTAGTGTTATCCGAATTTCCAAATGTTTTTCCAAAGGAACTACCAGGATTGCCTCCAGAAAGAGAGTTAGATCTCAAAATAGAATTGAAACCTGGTACAGAACCAATCTCTAAAACACCTTACAAAATGACAGCTCCTAAACTTCAAGAGTTACAAATCTAGCTGAAAGAACTACTGGATATAGGACACATCCGACCTAGTGCTTCGCCTTGGGGTGCACCTGTAATTTTTGTCAAGAAGAAAGATGGTTCCTTATGACTATGCATAGATTATCGAGATTTAAATCGAGCTACAGTAAAGAATAGGTATCCAATACCTCGAATTGATGACCTCTTCAACCAAATGAAAGGAGCTTCTGTCTTTTCAAAGATCGATCTACGGTCTGGTTATCATCAACTAAGAATTAAGGAAAACGATATCTCTAAAATTGCATTCCAAAAACGCTTCGGGCATTATGAGTTCACTGTGGTACCATTTGGGTTGACCAATGCATCAACAGTATTCATGAACCTTATGAACAACATTTTTCGCAAATATCTCGATCAATTTGTACAAGTCTTCTTAGATGATATTCTCATCTACTCCAAAAATGAGAAAGAGCATGAAGAACATTTGCGAAAAGTATTATCTTGACTCAGAGAACACCAATTATATGGAAAGTTATCCAAATGTTCTTTCTTTCATAAGAAGATTCATTACTTGGGTCATATCATATCTGATGAAGGAATCTCAGTAGATCTTGAGAAGGTAAAGGCAATCATGAAATGGCCAATACCGAAAAATGCACATTAAGTACGAAGCTTTATGAGTTTAGCTGGCTCCTATCGAAGGTTTGTAGAAGGATTCTCCAAAATTGCAAAGTTTATCACAAATCTTCAGCGTAAAGGAGTTAGGTATGAATGGAATAAAGAATGTCATAGAGAATTCTCTAAAATTAAAAGATTGTTGACCAGTGCACCAATCTTGCAAGTGCCTGATATGGACAAAGATTTTACTGTGTATTGACGCATCCAAGCAAGGATTAGGTGTAATATTAATGCAGGACAGAGAAATAATAACATATGCCTCAAGGAAGTTAAAGCCTCATAAAGAACTCTACGTCACACACGATTTAGAGTTAGCCGCTATAGTGTTAGCATTAAAGATATGGAGACACTATCTAGTAGGGACAAGCTTTATGCTCAAAAGTGACCATCAAAGTCTACAATATTTGTTTACCCAAAGAGACTTGAATGCAAGGCAAAGACGATGGAGTGAATTCCTAAGTGAGTATAACTTTGGAATTTCATACATTAAAGGAAAAGAAAATGTGGTAGCAGGTGCTTTAAGTAGAAGACCACGCATATTTTCCCTCATACCTATCAAGGTAGATTTGAGGAAGCAAGTACTAGAACATCTCTTAAGAGAGAGTTGGTATTTAAAAGTGAGATTTGGGCTTGACAGTGAAAATCCAAAAGAACCGAAGTTTGAGGGGTATGAACTAAAATACGATGGAATTTTGCGATTCCATGGAAGGATGTACATTCCTGATAATGGGGATCTCCGAGGCACCATCCTTAAGGAAGCCCACAGAGCATTGTATTGTGCACATCTTGGCGTAAAAAAATGTACGTTGATACAAAGAAACTCTTCTTTTGGGCAAGCATGAAACGCGATATTGTCCAATTCGTTGCAAAATGTCTCAAATGCCAACAAGTGAACGCTGACCATTGTTATCCAACAAGTCTCCTACAACCTCACGACATTCCTATGACCAAAAGGGAGATAATTTTCATGGATTTTATCGTCGGGCTACATCTTACTCCACAAAGGCATAATTCCATTCAGGTTGTGGTGGATAAATTAACGAAAAGCGCCCAATTCATCCCTGTAAGAGATACCTAAGAAGTTTCTGACGTAGCTCGGGTATTTATAAATGAAATTATCAGATTTCATGGAGTACCTAAGAAAATCATATCAGATAGAGATTCACGATTTACTTCAAGATTCTGGACTTGTATGCAGTCAGCCTTAGGAACTCAGCTAAATTTAAGTACAGCTTATCATCCTGAGACTGATGGACAAACATAAAGGGTGAACCAAGTACTAGAAGATATGTTGAGGATGTATGTTATGGACCAGTAGACACACTAGGAAAAGTACTTGCCCTTAGTTGAATTTGAATACAATAACAGTTACCACAGTTCAATTGGAATGCATCCATTTGAAGCATTGTACGGTAGACCTTGCAAGAAATCGTTAAATTGGGACAGGTTAGAAGATCGGGTGATAGTACAGCCAAAATTAATTCAAGAGATGGAGAAACAGGTAAAACAAATTAGACAATGATTGAAAGAGGCACAAGATAGACAAAAAAGTTATGATAATGCTCACAGGATAGATAAGAATTATGAAGTAGGAGATCAAGTTTTCATCTGCATCAAACCCAACAAAAGCACCATCCAGTTTGGAAAAGAATCAAATTTATCACCCCGATTTATTGGGCCATTCAAAGTTCTAGAAAAAGTCGGACCTGTCGCCTATCGTCTTGCACTGGCCCATTTGCATAAAGTTCATAATGTATTTCATGTATCTATATTAAGACATTACATAACTGACAAATCTCATAACCTTCAATGGAAGGAACTGCAAGTATTGGACAAGGGAACCATTTCAGTCAGACCATTACGTATAGTGGAACGTAAGGTTCGATAACTGAGAAACCGCCTGGTAGACCAAGTCAAGGTCCAGTGGGACAAGTATAGCCCTGGATCAGCTACCTGGGAAGATATAGAGACCATATGTCGAAAATACCCCAACTTGTGCCGATTTTGAGGAATTTAAAACCCCATCTTGTATATATTTACTTTATTTTCTGAGTTGATACTTAAGACTATTATTTAAGATTATCACATGTAAAAATGAATTTTATTTTGCTAGTACATGGATACCAATATGAACTATGTTATTTAATTAACATTGCTATGAAATCTAAATCATGAATTATGCTATGGATGAAGTTATCTATAATTTTGTTTCATTTCTGCATATCGACAAGATTAATGAGATAGAAATAAAAGAATAATTACATGTTAATATGAAAGCTAACTTATTGATATATGGGTTGGATATGGCCAAGTATGTTATACCATAGATAGCAACATATATGAATTACACAGAAACTGTTTATCTTGAATTTATTAATGATATGTTATAATGTATGGACAAGTGTTTACATTACAGATAACATCATTACCAAATGACCACGTGATGACAAAAGATTCGAGAACAATTGAGGCTCAATGAGATTCCATGATAGGGTGTTAACCTTGATCCTACTAGGAGAGGTGGAGGTGTTTCTCACCATTTATCCTCCAAAACCTAGAGTCATGGGAGGACTGTGCGAGTTAAGCTCCCTTAGACGTGTGATGATGATTGTCGGATGCCTATCGGGAAATCAGGTCGATATAGTCCACACTGTCTTCTTTAGAGTCTATGAATGGTTAGATCAGTATAGATGACACCATGGCATATTCTAGTAGAGGACAGATAAGAAGGTAGCAGAAGAGATTAGGAAGGATAACATGATTCTAGAATAGCTTGGGAGCCTAATTCAGACAGGGCATAACTATTAAATTTATAAATCCATGAGTGTTCAAAAAAACAAAAAAAATTCAATCCTAAGATGCAATCCTTAATTGATCACACTAGTCACTAAAGCAATCACTGACATATTATATAAATCCTAACTTCGAGACAAAGTTTTCTGAAGGGAGGGAGTATGTAATGACCCATTTCGATTTATAGGAAAAAGGGTATTAGCATGTATACGATGTATGCATATAATAGCTACATATGCATACATCGCATGCCTTGCACTAGTATACTTATTAAATAATTATGAAAGATGTTTAAATACCTAAATTATTAAGAAAGGAAGTATTACCTAAAATTTGACACTCTCAAATATACATATTAAATATTTCGTAATTATAAGGTTATTAAATAAAATTAACACTTTCAATTATGTTAATGTAAATATGTTTAAATATTCCTTTTATTTAAATATTATAATTAAAAATTTTAAAAGTTAAATTATCAATTTAATGCAATAAACACTTGATATATTTATATGATAACTATTCATTTTTTAAATATTATAAAAAAAGTTAAATGTTAAACTTTTATTTAAATATTATAATTAAAAAGTTAAATGTTAAACTTATTAATTTAACACAAACAATCAAGTATATTAACATATACGTACCTCACCTTGAGGCTACACGTAAACCATGTGACTAGTACATATAATCGGATGAGGGTGGTGGAAGAAGGCGGCGACCGCCTAAGAAGAGGTATTTATCCAAGTACACAGAGACATTGAGGGGGAGAAGGAGGAGAAGAACTGGCGAATGGAATCAGAACTTGAGACTTGAGGAATTTTTTTTAATCTTTTGGGAACAGGGGCTAGAACACCTCAATTGTGAAGTATTTTGGAACTGGGTACCAAGGATTGTGTCCAGTTTGGCAGGGAGGATTTGGTCTTTTGGTAACAAGAATGAATTCGGAGCGACAACAGCCTGGGATCGATCAAAAGTGAAAGGCGGTATGTATTGTATATTAAATTGACAAATTGTGTTTAAAATGTCATTGTATGTATAATTAAATCTTCAATCAGTAAAAATTGTAGATCTCCCAAAAAAATAGTGCCCTACAGTGCACTATGGAAAACAAGATTATATTGGTTTCAAGTTGCAAGTAACAATTTGCAACAATGTTGAAGGCTCTCTAGAATCTGGGAATGTCCATTGGACACAAGCATGTGGTCCCACACCAAAGTGGTTCAAAGTGCCATATGCATGTAGTAAATAATTAAATTTCATTCTTGTACACTCCAAACTTGTTGAGAGGAAGTAGTTCAATCAGACCAATAGTTGTTAGAAGCTCGTGCCTAGACACACTACTCATCAACTACTTTGATCTGTTGTATCATTGTATCTGCACCAGATAGTGCCACGGGAAAATTATTTCACTGAGCAAAAATTCTGACCAATTAAAGTTGAAGAAAAAACGCTACATTAATCAACTATATGTGTTGTAAATGTAGCGATGGAAGGTCTTAGGGCTTGTGCCTTAGCCAGTAAAGACCTCGAATTAGTCTTTGTCTAGTATGAACGCAAGCTCAATTACAATGAGTTGATTTCCAGTTTATTGGAATGACCATAAAGTTTGCATGCGTAGTGTTGGAGCTTCAGTTCGTTGGAGTCTTCTTCACATAGACTATAGGATGAGGTGGCAGTGACAAGTCCAGTTAGAATAACACAAGACTTTAGTAACAAGTTCAGTTAGGACGAGTTCAGTCTTCAGAGATAAGTGAAGAGAGGATGAGTTGAGTCCTTAGTTAACTCGAATCACAACTAGTGGAGAACAAGGAGAAACTCGAGCTAGTTAACTGAGAGCTAGTCCAAGTGTAACTAGGACTTGCTCCACTTAACTAGCAAAGGAAACTCGTGACACTAGTGTGAACTGGCATTCGACTAGTCCTCCTTGCATGCATCAATTTCTATTGTGAAAGAGAAGGACACAAGCACAATTAAATTGACCATTCTTTGTGTGGAGTATGTATAGATTGAGGAGAAAGAGTGCACAAGGATTGTAGAGCAAGGATCAAGATTCACAGAGCAGGTCGAGACTATCTTTAGCAGAGAACAATTATGTGCGGGCCAAGATCAAGAGTAGGGATAAGAGCATCTTCTCATGGGCCGAGAGCAGTGATTAAGAGCAGTACGAGAACAATTGTAGAGCTAAGAATAGTGAGGAGAAGCATAGTGCTTTCTTAGTGACAAAATTGCAGTAGCCACGCGAATTGTAATAGATCCATTTGCTCAAAGAACAATCAATAAAAGACCACAACAAAGAAAGTAGGTTTTCCCTTTAGGTTTCCTGGCTCAAACAAGAGTGTCAATTTTGCGTGCATGTGTTTTTATCTCTATTCATTAGAGAAATTGTGAGGCCTAAAATGGGCCTCAAAACAAAAATGTACAAGCAAAATCAACTTGATGAAAACCAATAGGATTCAAGATGATGATGTCAACCATGGGGGGTGATTTACCATTTTTGGATTAAAAACGTAAAAAGATAAAAAAATAAAAAACTACTTTTTCAACTCGTATTTTTAAGTTATCTCCCTACTATTTTATTTATATTTCAAGCGGGAGCACTCATTGGATGTGGAATTTAATTCCTCATCCAAGGATTACCCATATTTCATACTTTCGATGGATCCTGCTACACAAAAAATGTGAAATACATGAAAAAATGTAACTAAGGAGTACCCATGTTGCATACTTTCGGTGGACCCTGCTACATGAAAAATGAGAAATACATGAAAAAACGTGATTTCCCATGTTGCATACTTTCAATGGACCTTGCTACATGAAAAATGAGAAATACATGAAAAAACGTGATTGCAATCACGTTTTTTCATGTATTTCTCATTTTTCGTGAAGCAGGGTCCATCAAAAGTATGCAACATGGGTACTCCTTGGATGAGGAATCAAATTATGCATCTGAGTGATCCCACGCGAAATTGAGTATAACAATGGGAGATGAGTTGAAACTTGAAAATACGAGTTGAAAAAGTAGTTTTTTCTTTCTTCCCTCTAAAGTGTAATGATGTAATATAAAGTTATTTTATTATTTCCACTATTATTTTATAATATTCCTTAGAAGGCCCATTTTAGACATCAAAATCTCTCTAATGATTTTTTGCTGCATGTTGAATGTTAAGAAATTTTTTATCTTGGTGAAAGTTAAACATGGTTTCAATTTTCAACTCCCTTGTTTTTCAGTAGATTCATCTAAGTAACTAAAGAGTTTCAAGAAAATTAACATGGTATCAGAGCCACACTCTATATAAAAACCAACACCAGAATTGTTTAGTCCGTGAAGAGCGCAAATCAGCGCAATATTTGGATAACAATATGTCGTTCCAAGGACTAAGGTTAGATCACTATTTAGAGGGAGCCTTTAAATTTTGCTCATGGAGGGAGTGGATCTTAACAGTGTTAAAGATAATGGCGTGCTAGATTTTGCAAATAACCCACAAACTGCGCCCACAAATGCCCAACAATTGATCCAGCATAACAAGAATGACACCAAAGCCAGAAGGATCATTCTTGAGGGGGTCAAAGACCACATTATATCCCTCATCTCCATGGGAAGACGACAGCAAACAAGATGTGGAAAGTCTTCTTGTATTTGTATCATGGATCTAGCGATGCCGGGAAGCTTGCATTGAAGGACAAGCTAAGAATTATCCATATGAGCAAAGGAGAGCCCATTATTACGTACCTTTGCAAGTTCATCCAGGTTCGGGAAGAGCTAGTTGGAGTGGGCGAGACTGTAGCAGAAAAAGAGCTTATGAGTCTTGCACTAGTGGGACTTCATAAGTCTTGGGAAATTTTCCAAGATGCAGTCAGTGACGGAGATAATCGTCCCAACTGGGAAATGTTGTAGGCAGACTATGTCTGAGAAGAAATCCAAAGGGGGAACGGAGTCGTAGGTTCAACAAAGACAAAGGACGAGGAGAACTTTGCCTTGGCAGGCAAAGGAAGCAAAGCCAATGGCAAGAAGAGCCAAGGAAAGGTTGAGTACAATAAAAGGGCGAGAAGAAGAAGAACGATCCCAGCAAGATCAAATGCTTCCGTTGCCACCAGTTCGAACACTATGCTACTAAGTGTCTTAACCGAAAGAAGGGCTCTAATAAGGATCATATGGCCGCATCAGCGGACGTAGATGCGTTTAATTGTAATATTCCTGGGGAATTTTTACAGTAAATAACAAAGCATGCATAGACATGAAAACCCATAAAACATTAAGCACACAATCAGACCATGAAATTGCACCAAAAAATGTGTTGTTGAGCCATTTTATTGATAAACAAGGGTGTACAATATGGTGCTGGAAAGAGTGCACCTGGGCTTGCTCAAGGCAACCTAGCAAAGCCCCACAATGAAGGATATGTCGCCCCTCTCCAATTTACTACTGCCCTGCCCTACCTCTGCGCTGAAACTGCTCAGAAATATGTTGTTGGCTGAGTAGAACTGCTGCTAGGGCCCTCTCCGGTGCTCAGAAAATTCTGGGAAATTAATCCTGGCCTCTCCACCAAATACCCAGAATAACCCACGAAAGATTTGGCCAATGGTTGACCTCAGAAATTTGGCCCTATTTTCCCTCAATGGCTCCACTGCTGGGTGATTCGACCCACTTGTAAATCCTACTGAAAATGGCCTCAAAAATATTTGCAATCCCCACTAAAATACTTCCCTAACCTTCTCCCCAAATTTCAGCCTCAACCACCCTTCACTCCTCAACCTCCCGAAGTGCCTCCACCATGAACTGCGCAATCCCTATGTTGATGTTGCTGAACCTCTTACTGGAATTGGACTCTCTACTGCTGGTACGAACTGAAAAGGGTAGGAATCCCTCCTTGGGCTGGCACTCAAAGTCCACCAAAGCAAGGGTTGAGATTTCCGCTCGAAAACACTCGTGTGCTAAACAACGCTTGCAGACTTGGCTTCAGCTCAAGTGTGTTATGTCAAAAGATAGTTTTGAAAATGATGAATGAATGCCAAATTGAGTGTCTCTTGTTGTTTTTGTCAAGGAGCCTCCAAAATTCCCTTGTGGGCCCAGCTTGAATTCCCCACACCAATTCTGCTCCAATGGGAATGTATTCCTCATGTGGATCATAATTCCCATGAGGTGGCCCCCACACTCCACTAAAACCACAATTTTTCCCCCAACTCTAATGTTTGGGGAGCTTCTAAGTCAAAAATCATATGTGGGGCTTCTAATCCCACATTTCCTAGGTACAACCGTGCACTATAGCAGAATTGGCCAAAATTGATATTTCACTTAGCAAAATGCTAAGTGGGAATATCACAGTCCTCCCCGCGAAACCATTGCTTGTCTGCAAGCAACTGCAATGAAGGATGTTGAAGTATCTACTCCCCCTCCTAGGTGGCATCCTCATCTGGCAGATTCCTCCATCTGATCAAAAACTCCTTGATGACCCGGTTTCTCAAGTGCCTCTCCTGGGTATCCAAAATGGCCTCTGGCTCCAGCACTAAATGCCCCTCATCATCCATAGGGGTAGTTTTGTAGCTGCTTCCCCAACGACTTTTTCAGGAAGACACATGAAAGATGTTGTGCACCCAACTCCCCGGGGGTAGCTCCAGCTCATATCCTACCTCCCCAACCTTCCGAGTGACACGGTATGGTCCATAGAAGCGAGGTTTGAGCTTCTCGACCCCCTTGTGCTTGAGTGGTGACTGTCAATACAGTTGAAGCCTCAAGAATACCAAGTCCTCTACTTCGAACTGCCTCTCAACTCTGCCCTTGTCTGCATAAAGCTTCTTTTGGTTTTGGGCCATCTGCATGTTGTCTTTGAGAACCTGCAAAATATCTTGGCTCTCCTGTATCCAATCCTTGGCCCTTCGGACCTTACTGTCTCCAAACATAACGTCAACAAAAGACAATGCATCGTAACCATACACACCTCTAGACATACCTATGGACATGTGGTATGTGGTGTTGTAGCAATATTCACCCAAGTGCAACCACCGTATCCATGCTTGTTGTTGACCTATAAAATAGTTACGCAAGTAGCCCTCCAACCACTTGTTAACTATCTCCGTCTGCCCGTCTATCTGAGGGTGATAACTAGTACTCGGAGTGAGCTCAATGCCCACCAACCGAAATAGCTCCTGCCAAAATCCACCCATGAACCGGCTGTCCTGGTCACTGACAATGGTCTTTGGGAGACCATGTAGCTGAAACACCTCCCTAAAGAACAGTTCGGCCACCTGTGAGGTCGAGTACTAGGCTGAGATGGCGAAGAAATGGGCAAACTTCGTCAGGCGATCCACCACCATGTAAATGCAGTTCTTGCCCTGAACTGTGGGCAACCCAGTGATGAATTCCATCGATATGCTCTCCCAATTTCCCCTCAGGGATAGGAAGTGGCTACAGCAGGCTTGCAAGGTGTGATTGGTCACCCTTGTTCCTCTGGCATGTGTCGCACTCCCTGATATGCCTCAGAACATCATCCTTAAGGATCCTCCATGCAAAACGCTCTCTAATGGCCATGTATGTCATCGTGAACCCTTGGTGCCCTGCTAGTGCTTATTCATGGGCAGCCTGTAAAATCTTCTCCCTCAGTTGGGAGTTGGGTACTAAATAAATCTGGTCTCTGAAATAGATCACCTCGTTCATCACCCTGTACTGGTCATCTTCCACCATCCCATCAAGGACCTCACAAGCGAACCGGTCCTTAGAGTTTTCCACTCGTAGCTGCGCCCTCCAATCCGGGGCAATACTCATCAAAGAGAGAGCACCAGGCCTCCTAGACAATCCATCAACCACAACGTTGTGTTTCATTAATTGTAGCACAGTTTACTATTTTTAGCAGATTTTCGGGTCCTAAACTTCCGGAGCTGTTTTGAGACCCTAAAAGACGTTTCTTTGGCAATCTTGTATCAACAATATTCTTTTTAAAATCGTCTTTTCCATCATAGTCCTCGGAGAGATCTTTCCAACGGGGTATCATGCGCGTCAAACTGAGTTAATATGACCAAGTCACGACACCAGGAAATTGGCTATCCAACTAACCTCAACAGGGTCCATAAACTCTTGGTGTTACATCTCCTCGGGTTAGGGTTTTGGTTGTTTAGGGTTATCTCTTATTGTTCAATAATAAAAATGTAGGTTTTAACCTCGTACAGAAATTACCTGCATACGAATTCTAAATCACAGAAAAATAAACAATGCAAGAGCATAACACATAAAACACATATACACAGAGATTTTCCCCTGGATCCCAAAACCGGGACTACCAGCTTGATTTTTCATTATATTCCTTTCAATGTTACAATACATATTTATACATGCCGAAGCATCCAATACCATGGACCGAAAACCATCGCGTCCAAAACCATGGACCGAAAACCATAGGTAGGTTCGCCCAACCTAATATAGGGTCCAAAAAAAAAATTCCCGGGGCACTGCCCCGGACCCCGTAGAGGGGGGCTGCCCGCCCCCCTCAAACCCCCCGAACAGGGGGGGCTGCCACCCCCCCTGTGACCCCCCCGCTGCGCAATCAGCGCAACGAAGGGGGGGCTCCGCCCTCCCTCTAACCCCCCGGTTCACTACGTAGGTTAGTCGTGGAAAGAATATAACACAACCCAACAATCTCCCACTTGTTGTTTTCTTTCCACAGGGGGCCACAGGAGAGCTTAATCATTTTTCCAGCCCTGAAACGCCCATTGTTTCTCTACACCAAGAGAACTTCTCAGAGCTCACAGATTTTGTCAATGCATCTGCAGTATTCTTCAAAGTGTCCACCTTTACCAGCAACACCTTTTTGTCTTCTATCATATCCCTCACAAAGTGATACTGAACATCAATGTGCTTTGTCTTTGAATGATAAGCAGGGTTCTTTGCCAAGAAAATTGCACTTTGGCTGTCACAGTCTATCCTTATAGCTCCCTGTACTAACCCCATACTTGAACACAATCTCTGCAACCAAACTGCTTCCTTGTTTGCATGAGTGGCTGCCATGTATTCTGCTTCTGTAGTTGATAGTGCCACTACAGATTGTTTCTTACTCATCCAACTGACTGCACCTCCAAATAGGTTAAACACATACCCACTTGTAGATCTTCTCTGATCCAGACCTCCAGCCCAATCTGCATCAACAAAGCCACGAATATCCAACACTCTGTCCAATCCTGGTCTTCCTTGGTAGCACAAACCATAATCACTAGTGCCACGCAAATACCTGAAAACCCGCTTCACTGCTATCCAGTGCTCCTTCCCTGGTTTTGACATAAACCTGCTCAATACTACCACTGCATGTGCAATGTTTGGTTTAGTACAGACCATTGCATACATCAGGCTACCGACTACACTCGCATATGGAACACGAGACATGTCCTCTTCCCCTTCTTGTGTCTTGGGACACTGTTCAGCAGATAACCTCACACCTACAGGAATAGGAACCTTTACCGGTTTACTATCCTGCATATTAAACCTCTGCAGTATTGTCTCGACATACTTCCTCTGGTTTAACCAGAGCTTCCTCTTTGCCCGATCCCTTTTAATTTCCATGCCCAAAATATAGTTTGCAACACCAAGATCTTTCATGTCGAATTTGGAGGACAATTGGGTCTTCAAATCCTGGATAATTTCTTTGTCATTTCCAACCAGCAACATATCATCCACATACAAGACCAGATAAATAACACGGTCACCAATTAATTTAAAATACACACAGTGATCTGCTTTGCTTCTGGTGAAGCCAAGTCCCCATATAAATGTATCAAATTTCTGATACCACATCCTTGGTGACTGTTTTAACCCATACAGAGACTTCTTTAACTTGCATACCAGTTCTTTTTTACCCTTCACCGCAAAGCCTTCAGGTTGCTTCATGTAGATTTCCTCTTCCAAATCCCCGTGAAGAAATGTTGTCTTCAGATCCATCTGTTCTACCTCAAATCAAAAGCAGCAGCAACAGATAAAAGTAACCTAATATAAGTTACCTTGGCAACAGGAGAAAAAATATCACCAAAATCAATTCCCGACACCTGGGAATAACCTTTTGCTACCAACCGAGCTTTGTATTTCTCCACCTTCCCTTCTGCATTTGTCTTCTTTTTGAACACCCATTTGCTGCCAATGGGTTTCCTTCCAGCCGGCAACTCCACCAGATCCCAAGCCTCATTTTTGTGCAAAGATGCCATTTCATCAACCATGGCCTCTTTCCAGAGTTTTCCATCCTCTGAATCCACTGCTTCCTTCACAGTTTTGGGATCATCATCAGTAACAGACAAAGCAAAATTTGAACAGAAAGCAGATGGACTATACCTTTCTGGCTGCCTTCTTTCTCGAACTGATCTTCTCACAGCCAAAGTTTGTGGCTCTTCATCTTCTGATTCCTCCTCTGCTGCAGAGTCTGATTCTTCCTCCTTTAGTTCAAACTCTATCTTCTCAGGTTCTTTTGGTTGGACTTCATGTTTAATAACATATTTTATCTCTCTGAACACCACATCTCGGTTGTACACAACCTTCCGTGTGACTGGGTTCCAAAGCTTATAACCCTTTAAACCATCCTTATACTCAATAAAGATGCACTTTTCAGATTTACTATCCAACTTGGTTCGTTTATCTTTTGGAACGTGTACATATGCATCACATCCGAATACCCTCAGATGTGAAAGAGAGGGTTTCTTACCAGTCCATACTTCTTGTGGAGTCTTATCCTCCAACGCTGATGAAGGTGACCTATTGACCAAGTAACATGCAGTATCCACTGCCTCTGCCCAGAATTCCTGTCCTAACCCGGCACCACTGAGCATGCTTCTTGCCCTTTCCATCAATGTCTTGTTCATCCTTTCTGCGACTCCATTTTGTTGAGGTGTATATGGAGTAGTCTTCTGCCGTGCTATACCACACTTCTTACAGAATTCTTCAAATTCCTTGCTGCAAAACTCTCCACCATTATCTGTCCTCAGCACCTTTATCTTCTTCTCTGTCTGATTTTCCACCAGAGGCTTAAATTCTTTAAACCTGTCAAAGACTTCAGATTTCTACTTAAGGAAATATATCCATGTATTCCTTGGAAAGTCATCTATAAATGATACATAGTACACAGACTTACCCAGTGATGGAACCTTCACAGGTCCAAACAAATCACTGTGCACAAGCTCTAATATCTGTTTCGCGCTCTTAGCACCAGAGGGGAAACTCACCCGATTCTGCTTGCCATATACACAATTTTCACAGAAATCAAAATCCAGAGAGCTATTACTCATACCTTCTACCATACCTTTACCATGAAGTATTTGAAGGCCCTTCTCTCCAATATGTCCAAGCCTTTGATGCCACAACATGGTCTTCTCTCCAGAGACCACTAGATTTTTAGCTCCACTTTCAGGAACCACAGAACTGTTGCACCCATCAACAACAGTGCTACCTTGCAGCTTGTACAGAGTTCCAGTCCGAACTCCCCGCATCAATACCAGTGCTCCCCGAACCATTTTGCAGGTATCCTTCTCAAACACTGTTTTTACACCTGCATCATCCAACTTGCTTACAGAAATCAGATTTCTGGCCAATGCAGGAATATGCAGAACACCCGGAAGTGTTCTAACCCTTCCACCTTGCAACTTCAACTTTACTTTTCCGCGACCAATGATTCTAGCCTTCCTATCATCTCCTAAGAAGACATCACCACCATTGTATTTCTCATACTCGCAGAACCACTCTCTATGGGGAGTGAAGTGAAAGGATGCACCTGAGTCAATCAACCATGCCTCATGATCTACATGTGTACTTGAAGAAGCCAAGTACACATCCCCACCTTCATCTGAGGTGGTTTTCGCCTCTGCAGAAGGAGCATCATCAGATCCCTTTCCTTTATCAGGAGCTTTAGATTTACAGTCCCTTTTGAAGTGCCCTTCCTTTCCGCATTTCCAACACACCACCTTTACAGGTTTTCCTGGAGATTTAGATCTCCCACTCGATGACTTATTTTTGTTTCTATTCTGGGACTGTCCTCATACAGACAAGGCATCACCATTCTGGCTCTCCATATTTTTCCGTCTCATCTCCTCCGTCAGCAAGGCTGAGACTATTTCATCAAACTGCAAAGCAGTTGCATTGCTCCCTATTGCAATAACCAGACTATCCCACGAATCTGGTAGAGAACAGAACAAACTGATGCACTTATCTTCATCTGAAATTTTAATATCAACTGACGCTAACTAACTTACCACAGTATTAAATGCGTTCAGATGCTCTGTCACCGAGTCTCCATCTTTCATCCTCAGGTTATACAGCTTTTTCCGCAGGTACAGTTTATTCATCAGAGACTTAGATTGGTACAAAGTCCCTAACTTGTCCCACAAAGCCTTCACCGTAGCTTCCCCTGATACATTCAGCAATACTGAATCTGAGACACACAATCGTATTGTGCTCTTTCCCTTCCGATCCAACTTCTTCCATTCTTCATCGGTCACTCCCATTGGTTTAGTACCTGGATCTACCGCGATCTACTGATCTTTATCCACCAACAGATCCTCCATCTTGAGTTTCCACAACTCAAAACTCTGACCATTGAACTTCTCGATCTCTATCTTTCCGCTGCTCGCCATCTTCTTTCACCACCAGAATCGATCTCGCAAATCTCCCACTAAACAGGGTCTACCACAGGCCCGAGCGAAACCCCTCAGCAACAAAGGCGTCCCCTTGAAGCCAAAACAGCTTTGATACCAAATGTAGGTTTTAACCCCGTACAGAAATTACCTGCATACGAATTCTAAATCACAGAAAAATAAACAATGCGAGAGCATAACACATAAAACACATATACACAGAGATTTTCCCCTGGATCCCAAAACCGGGACTACCAGCTTGATTTTTCATTATATTCCTTTCAATGTTACAATACATATTTATACATGCCGAAGCATCCAATACCATGGACCGAAAACCATCACGTCCAAAACCATGGACCGAAAACCATAGGTAGGTTCACCCAACCTAATATAGGGTCCAAAAAAAAATTTCCCGGGGCGCTGCCCTGGACCCCATAGAGGGGGGCTACCCGCCCCCCTCAAACCCCCCGGACAGGGGGGGCTACCGCCCCCCCTGTGATCCCCCCACTGCGCAATCGGCGCAACGAAGGGGGGGCTCCGCCCCCCTCTAACCCCCCGATTCACTACGTAGGTTAGTCGTGGAAAGAATATAACACAACCCAACAAAAAAGGCCCTCGAGCCTCATTGTAACGCAGTTCAGAGGCATGTAGCCGCCACATCACTTCTCAGAGATAAGCTACCATACGCCCGAGCTAGTTTATTTCCATTTCTGTTTTGTAAGCATATTTTAGTATTTTCCATTAATGAAATGAAGTATTATTTCTACTGCATCTCTGTAATTATGGTTACATCTGTAATTTGTTGCGTTCCTGTTTAAATCTGGATTAGTGGTATCAGAGTGGTCTGCTCTTTCTCTGTTTTTCTTTGCATGTCCCCAACGAAGTCGAGATATAAGGAGTTAGGGATTGAACTGGTCGAACCTTTGCAAGACTAGCCTCGCAAATCCCGACGGCCTCTCATGGCGGATGAAAAGAAAGACGAGGGGGCAGGAGATCCTATCAAAATCTTGCTCGAAGAAGCCCTCGAGCAACAAAGGAACGCGATGATGGAAAACTTTGCCTAGATCCTTCAGCGGCTACCCAGGGCCGACGCAACGGCTTCCAACAGCTACTCTGAAAACGCGACACCATTTAAGGTACAAGTTAAATTTGAAATCCCCATATTTGAAGGTCAGATAGATACAGATGCCGTAGATAAATGGTTAAATCTGCTAGAAGAGTATTTTTTTGTTCATGATTTTTCCAGCCAAAAAAAGATCACTTTTTCACTTCTGAAAGTAGCCCCCCACGTCAAGGACTAGTGGGAAACCTACTCCGAGCAGAAGGATGAAAGTACAGCCTCACTGTTTTCTGCTGCACCCACTTGGAATTCATTCCGGGATGCCATCAAGGAGCAGTACTACCCTGTCGGAAGCTATGAGGATAAATACATAAAGTGGACAACGCTACAGCAGGGAAGGGACCAAGACATGTCGGAGTTTACCAACATTTTTCATACCCTTCGCACAAAGTTGGGTATCAAGGATTCTGAGCAACATTTGGTAATCAAATAACGCTGCTGCCTACACAGGTACATCCAAGACGAGATGGAGTTCTTGGACATCTCCTCGCTCGGCACAGTGTACCAATACGCTGTCAAGATCGAGCAGAAGTTCAAACAGAAGAATCGAGGTTTTGGATCCGCGAACCTGAAGCAAGGGAAAAGTTTCCCCAAACCGCAGAACCAAGGACAAAGCCAAGGCGGGGTGACCCAAGACAACCCGTCAAAGCCGCAAGAAAAGAACAACACCACAAATTCAAAAAAGGACATAGGAAAATGGTGTGAGTTCCATAAGAGCCCTACTCACAACACAAGTGAGTGTCGGACCAAGCAGTCGCTGGTGGTCGAGTTGAAGACTTCAGAATCAGATGCATGTTCCGACCCTGAATCAAAACCCTACAAGAGGAATGAAAAAGGGAAGCAGATCATTGACGCAGAGCCCAGTGCCACTGTTGCCACCGCCAAGATCCAGAAGAGTGAGCCCGAAGATCCAGAGGAGGGGGAGTGTCTTTTCCACTCACATATGTGGATGAAGGGTTCGCCGCTGCAATTCATTGTTGACAGTGGGAGCCAAAAGAACCTCATTTTAGCAGAGGTCGTGAAGCGGTTGGGACTACCGACCATACCACACCCGCAACCGTACAGCATCAGGTGGCTTCACCAAGGATGAGATCTCCAAGTCCGCCAGCAGTGTCGCCTTCCCTACAACATCAAGCCCTTCATAGATGAGGTATTGTGTGATGTTGCACCTCTGGATGTTTGTGATGTATTATTAGGCCAACCATACTTGTGGAAGCGACATGCTGTGTATGAGTCAAGGCCTCGCGCTGTTATTATTTCTTTGTGTAATACATTATACAGGATACCGGAGGTAGCCCCACCTACCGCCACTTCTTTGATCTCTGCTAAGAAAGGTAGTAAGATCATCTCCCAGACTAGGAAATTTATTTTCTTTCTGGTTCGCTCTCAAAGTAAGGGGAATATCGTAGCCACATCCATGGCCCCCAGGAAGGGTTCCTCCACGTAGCAGAAGCAGGTGGATACGGTCATGAAAGAAGACAAGAACATCTTCTCCTCACCCACAGGGGTACCGTTGCACTGTCAGGTCAAGCATTCGTTTGATCTGACTCCCAGAGCACCTCTACCCAACGGGCCGATATATCACCACTCCATTGTGGAAAATGCCAAGTACAAGCAGCGACATGATCAACATCGGGTGCCACACAAGTTTCAAGTGGGCAACAAAGTCCGGTTGCATTTGCAGAAAGAACGCCTTACAAGATCCCATCAGAAGCTCAGACCACCCCGATATGGTCCTTACACCATTAACAAAGATGTAGGAAACAATGCTCTGGAGCACAGCATTCCCTCATTCCTTGGCTTGCACCGAGTGTTCAATGTGGACCGCCTTCGACCATACTTTCCACCATTACTGTACACATCAGAGATTGCAGAACAGCTCACCAGGGACCAAGTTCAGCAGAAGTCTCCCCATCTCATGGAGGCACCCAACGCAATGGAGACCATTGCTTCCTAAAGGGGGAGGAATGATCCAGGTGGATGTTGGTGGTCACCCGCCTATCCCACATGGACCCCCACAACTGTCTCTTTCAGTTTTTCAGTTTCCTTAATTACAGCACAATTTACTATCTTTAGCAGTTTTTCGGGTCCTAAACTTCCAGAGCCATTTGAGGCCCTAAACGACATTTTTTTGGCAATCTTGTACCAGCGATCGTTTTGGAAATGCGGCTTTTCCGTCATAATCCTCGAAGAGATCTTTCCAATGGGGTATCATGCGCGTCAAACAGAGATAATATGACCAAGTCACGACCTCAAGAAGTCCGTTGTTCAACTAACCCCAACGGGGCCCATAAACTCTTGGTGTTACATCTCCTCGGGTTAGGGTTTTGGTTGTTTAGGGTTTGCTCTTATTGTTCAATAATAAAAAGGCCCTTGAGCCTCATTGTAACGCAGTTCAGAGGCATGTAGCCGCCACATCTCTTCTCAGAGATAAGCTACCATCGCCCGAGCTAGTTTATTTCCATTTCTGTTTTGTAAGCATATTTCAGTATTTTCCATTAATGAAATGAAGTATTTCTGCTGCATCTCTGTATTTATGGTTACATCTGTAATTTGTTGCATTCCTGTTAAAATACGGATCAATGGTATTAGAGCGGTTTGCTCTTTCTCTGTTTTTTTTTTGCATGTCCCCAACGAGGTTGGGATATAAGGAGTTAGGGCTTGAACTAGTCGAATCTTTGCAAGACCAGCCTCGCAAATCCCGATGGCTTCCCATGGTGGATGAAAAGAAAGACGAGGGGGCAGGAGATCCTATCATAATCTTGCTCGAAGAAGCCCTCAAGCGACAAAGGAACGGGATGATGGAAAACTTTACCCAGATCCTTCAGCGACTACCCAAGGGCGATGCATCTGTCTCCAACAGCTACTCTGGAAATGCCACACCCTTTAAGGTACAAGCTAATTTTGAAATCCCCATATTTGAGGGTCAGATAGATGCAGATGTCGTAAATAAATGGTTAAATATGCTAGAAGGGTATTTTTTTGTTCGTGATTTTTCCAGCCAGCAAAAGATCACTTTTGCACTTCTCAAAGCAGCCCCCCACGTCAAGGACTGGTGGGAAACCTATTGCGAGCATAAGGATGAAAGTACAGCGTCACTGTTTTCAGTCGTACCCATTTGGAATTCATTCCAGAATGCCATCAAGGAGCAGTACTACCCCGTCGGAAGCTATGAGGATAAATACATAAATTGGACAACGCTCCGGCAAGGAAGGGACCAAGACGTGCAGGAGTTTACCAATATTTTTCATACCCTTCGCACAAAGTTGGGTATCAAGGATTCTGAGCGGCATTTGGTACTCAAATACCGCGGCTGCCTACACAAGTACATCCAGGACGAGATGGAGTTCCTGGACATCTCCTCGCTCGGCACGACGTACCGATACGCTGTCAAGATCGAGCAGAAGTTTAAACAGAAGAAGAGAAACTTTGGATCTGCGAATCCGAAGCAAAGGAAATGCTTCCCCAAACTGCAGAACAAAGGACAGAGCCAAGACGGGTTGACCCAAGACAACTCGTCAAAGCCACAAGAAAAGAACAACACCACAAAGTCAAAGGACACAAGAAAATGGTGTGAGTTCCATAAGAGCCCCACTCACAACACAAGTGAGTGTCGGACCAAGCAATCGCTGGTGGCCGAGTTGAAGGCTTCAGAATCAAATGCATGTTCCGACCCTGAGTCAACACCTGACAAGAGGAATGACAAAGGGAAGCAGATCATTGACGTGGAGCCCAACGCCACTGTTGCCACCGCCAAGATCCAGAAGAATGAGCCCGAAAATCCAAAGGGGAGTCTTTTCCACTCACAGATGTGGGTGAAGGGCTCGCCGCTGCAATTCATTATTGACAGTGGGAGCCAAAAGAACCTCATTTCAACAGAGGTCGTGAAGCGGCTGGGACTACCGACCATACCACACCTGCAACCGTACAGCATCGGGTGGCTTCACCAAGGACGAGATCTCCGAGTCTGCCAGCAGTGCCGCCTTCCGTATAACACCAAGCCCTTCACAAATGAGGTATTGTGATGTTGAACCTCTGGATGTTTGTGATGTATTATTAGGCCAACCATACTTGTGGAAGCGATATGTTGTGTATGATTCAAGGCTCGCGCTGTTATTATTTCTTTGTGTAATACATTATACAGGATACCGGAGGTAGCCCCACCTATCGCCACTTCTTTGATCTCTGCTAAGAATTAAGAAAGGCAATAAGATCATCTCCCAGACTAGGAAATTTATTTTCTTTCTGGTTCGATCTCAAAGTAAGGGGAAGATCGTAGCCACATCCATGGCCCCCAGGAAGGGTTCCTCCACGCAACAGAAGCAGGTGGATACGGTCATGAAAGAAGACAGGGACATCTTCTCCTCACCCACAGGGGTACTGTTGCACTTCCAGGTCAAGCATTCGTTTGATCTGACTCCCAGAGCACCTCTACCCAACAGGCCGATATATCGCCTCTCCATGGTGGAAAATGCCAAGTACAAGCAGCGACATGATCAACATCGGGTGCCGCACAAGTTTCAGGTGGGCAACAAAGTCCGGGTTGCATTTGCAGAAAGAACACCTTACAAGAGCCCTGTTGACCACTACATGTCAATGACCCATAGCAGTACACTCCCTTTTTTGCAGAAGGGATAGCGCCTGATCAATGTGTTCCTGCCATCCAGCTATCATCGTCAGCCTGAGGATCATGTGATAATGTAAACCCATTCTGCTTGTGTATAATGTAAATAATTTCAGCAGATCCGTGTCCTGTATGTAATTACCTAGGTAAACCTACTTTTCTGGTAACGATATACATTCTGGAAGGTTTTTTGTCTCACCGATCCATTCTCAGATGGTCGGCAGAGTTTTCCTTCAGCCTTACCCCAAAGCCGGAATGAATTTTGTCACCAGGATCTTAGGCGAGTCCTAATGTTATAGATCGAGTCTGTGTAAAAGTGATTTGGGAATAATCCTAACTATTTGGTTAGGTTATTTTATTACAAATTGCTTAGTCTGTTGGATTATATTTGTGTCGCAGAAATGGGTAGTCTGTGAGGGTCTATTTCAGATGGGTTTTCCCCCTTGTGATGTAAAAGATATGAAAATAATGATGTAAAGTGTCTTGAGGGTTGGAAAAATAATTTATCCCCTCATAGGTTAATTAATTAAATTTTCTAGCCAAAATTAATTAAAATCCTAAGCCAGAAATTTAATTAATTATAGGTCCTAGGTAAATTTAAATTTTCCAAAGGAAAAATTCGTGGGTCCTTAAAATTCAAATTTTAAAAGGCTCGGGAACTAAGGTAAATTGATTATTTTGCTAAATTTTAGGCCTTTGGTCCCTGGGGTTAAGTCAAAGTCAAAATTTTGAGGAAATTAATTCAAAATTTTAATTTTTGAATTAATTAAAATACATTTAATTGAAAAATTCGAAATTTCCTCAATAGTTAAAATTTCGACGGATGAGCCCGCAGAGGTTTGGTCTCGTGGCCAGCGGACGATCTGCTAAGTCGTCCGTGATGCTATGCAGGTCACGAATTCGAGTCTCGTCTTAACCGAGGGCCATTCTTGCGGGTTGGGCGGTTCCTCCTAGAGGTTATAGTGGCAGCCGATGGGATTCGACCTCGTGTAACGCGAGTACGATACCACCACCGTTGCCAATTCCGCTAGTCAACAAAAAAAAAAAATCGACGGACGAGATTAAAAAAAATTTGATCCTCATCAACGGTCGAGATTACTTTGACAAGGATCACTCGAACTAGTTGTTGGAAGATTTATCTTTAAATAGGAGGTCAGTTGTCAGTTGAGATCATATGATCTTTCGATCGTGTACTAAGCGAAAAGCTCTCTTGTAATTTTTTTTATGAGCAATAAAGAAAGACTTTGGGGTTAATTTCTGCTGGTGTTACTCTTTGTGGAAATACTGTAAGATGTGTCATTTTCATGCATAGATTTCTTTTTAGCCATTGATGATAGCTTTCTAAAGAGTGATTTGAGTACAGGTATCTTGCTCAGTCGTTGGGGTTTGAATGATAATTTAAGTTTTGAATATAATAGCAGGTATTTCTATTAAATCTGAATTTTATTATCGTTTTCTCGCTCTATGTTAATGGCTTAATTGAGTTTGCACGAAATTCTTGATTTTTAGATCATTGGGCGTTCGGGGAAGTTCTCAGTTGAACCAGCCAACTCCTGATCCATGTTTTTTTAAGAGCCTAGCTTAAATTTGATCCCGAGCTTATCATACGATATCTTTTATGGGTGATGCATGAAGGGTTTTGAGCTCAGTACCTCCTTTAAAAATTGAAAAATTTAAATTTTTTTGAGCTAAATAGATAGATTTGGCGGTTGAGAACCTCAGATCATCAAATCTGGGAGTAGAGTCGGACTCACACTCCCTAGATCTGATAGATCTATCATTTATGTACATAGATCTGTAATTATCTTCAATTTTCTGACTTGGGTTTTCTGGGTTTTAGTTTTTTTGGGTCATTATATATATCATTTGGGTGTTTCTTGTTGTCCTGTAGCTACAGATCTGAAGCTAAAAGCTGTGCAGAGTCCAAATCTAGGCCCTAGAGGGTAAGATCTAGATCTTTGGGGTTCATCAGCATCATTTCTGCAAAATCATATCCAGATCTTGCAGTCCAAGTGTTTTAAATAATTTAAATTCAGATCTAATTTTTTTTTTAGGGTTTTAGGGTCAAATCTGAAGCAGGTGGATTTAATATTTTTTTTAATCTGGAAAATTTTCAAGGGGTTCACTGATAAATCTGAAACAGAAATACAACATTTTGATCAAGGTTTTATGGAAATTTCTGGGGTTTTCTGGGTATCATCTGTCTAAGTTTATCGTTTTGCTGGTTGGGTTTTCATCTCGTTGCAAAATTTCGAATTTTTTTTTTACAAGACCATCGCTACCACCAAGCCCTATATTTTCTCATCCTCTGGCATCAAATTTATTGTTTCCATTCTGCCTACAAAACCTGCGTACTACCTGTCTTCTTCCTTGCTCAGAAACCTCACGCATCGCTCAGCTCCTTCATCGTTGCTCCAACCTGCTAAACCCTCCATTCGACCCTCATCGAACTTCCCTTTCGTGGCTCCCCACACGTCCATTTATCAAATGCGCCCAGGTTGCCCTCAAACCTTACAATAAAAAAAAGAAACCTGCAGTACATACGCTGCTCCTTCCCCGCAAACAAACCTCTCCTCTATACGCAAACCCTCTCCTCTATATGAAAACCCATCCACGTTGTACTCCTCTTATCAAGCCCTCATTCTGCGGTTTCTTTTCCCTCCTCGTTGCCTTCTCCATCTATACCCGCAGCTCTCCATACCCTGCGTGCTACCCTCAACCCCTCACGTAGCTCCGTGCAGCGTCATTCGCAGCCTTTCCCCTTCATCGTGCTCCCCTTGCCATTTGCATATTGCTTTCATTTTCCACACAAAAGCTGCATCCCACGCTGTCGTCCATCCTCCGTCGAGCTGCCAGTGTGCCCTCCATCCGTTACCTCCTCTCCCTTCCTCGACCTGCAATCTGCTGCTCCCTCCATCAATTCACCATTCAAGCCATCAATCTATCCCTCAGACCTACGTATTCCCTCGACGCTGTCCCTACTCCCTGCTCCTTCCATTGAGTTCTCCTTCCGCCTGACCTGCAGTCACAAAAAACATTCGAAACCCTCGTTTTTTTATGTATGTTGCATTAATTTTGGTTGGTTCTTTTATCTTATTTCACTTGTATATATATTTAGGACTTAGGACTTAGGGTTAGTGTATATGCATTTTTTTTAGTTTCATTGATTTTGATTTAAGTTCTATTTTTATTTTTATTTTTGTTTTGGTTTTCATGTGATATTTCACTCATTCGAATTTTTATTTTTATTTTTGTATATATATTAATTCAGATTCTAATACTTTTTTTTTCATTTCATTTCACCTTTTTTATTTTTAATTTCATTTTGATTTTGAAAATCTTTAAAAAATATCTAAAAACATTTAAAAAAAATAAAAAAAAATCTAAAAATTTAAAAATTCGTAACTTTTTTGAGAAAACCTATAAATCCAAAAAAAAAAAATTAAAAAGAATTTTTAAAATCCTAAAAATTAAAAAAAAAACATTAAAAGATTCTAAAAATTTTAAATTTGTGACTAAGGATTTAAAATGAAATAAATTACGAGGTTTTAGCTTAAGCATTAAAATTTTTAATGTGGCCTATGGCCCATTAAAAATCTTCAATTTTTTAACCCGTTGATTTGTTTTACCTCTTTAGGTTATTGCCCGAGGGATAATGAAAATTTAAATTCCTTAGTGTTTTTTTGGTGATTGAATGCGTCTTTGATATTTCTCTATTGTAATTGCGATAAATGTTGTAAATCATATAGATTGTCAGAGAGTTGAATCCAAATCTTGGTCATTAACAATAATCATTTTAAGTCTGCAATCTCTTGCATGATACAGTGTTGGGCATTTATATTGATTAGTCATGATTGTCATTATTCGTCACATATTGAAAATTGTTCTCGATAACTTGTTTTCTTACTCAATCTGCAATTAATTGAACATAAAGGCACTGGTCTATAATTGTTTCTATCTCGTGATCGTGTCTTGGTTACATTATCGTTTAATCTATTCATCTACGTTAATCGAGATTTGTTTACTTTCATCAGAGTTGTCCATCATTAAAATCTCCTAGAGTCTGTTTTTCACAGGCTATCTTCATCAGTTTACCTAGGGACTACCCCCCTTGACTTGCCTAGGAGAGAGTCTAAACGGAATGAGTAAGCATTAAGAGTGACAGCCCTTACTCTGAGCGTTGTTGCGGTGCCTAGACACTTCGTGCGACAACAAGCCCATCAGAAGCTCAAACCACTCCGATATGGTCCTTACACCATTAACAGAGATGTGGGAAACAATGCTCTGGAACACAGCATTCCCCCATTCCTTGGCTTGCACCGAGCGTTCAATGTGGACAGCCCTCGACCATACTTTCCACCATTACTGGACACATCGGAGATTGCATAACAGCTCACCAAGGACCAAGTTCAGCAGAAGTCTGCCCATCTCATGGAGGCACTCAACGCAATGGGGACCATTGCTTCCTAAGAGGGAGGAATGATCCAAGTGGATGTTGGTGGTCACCCGCCTATCCCACATGGACCCCCACAACTGTCTCTTTCAGTTTTTCAATTTTCTTAATTGTAACACAATTTATTATTTTTAGCAATTTTTCGGGTCCCAAACTTCCAGAGCCGTTTTGAGGCCCTAAACGACGTTTTTTTCGCAATCTTGTACCAACAATATTTTTGGAAATGCGTCTTTTTCGCCATAGTCCTCGAAGAGATCTTTCTAACGGGGTATCATGCGCGTCAAACGGAGATAATATGACCAAGTCACAACCCCGGGAAATTGGTTGTCCAACTAACCCCAACGGGGCCCATAAACTCTTGTTGTTACATCTCCTCGGGTTAGGGTTTTGGTTGTTTAGGGTTTTCTCTTATTGTTCAATAATAAAAAGACCCTTGAGCCTCATTGTAACGAAGTTCAGAGGCATGTAGCCGCCACATCTCTTCTCAGAGATAAGCTACCATCGCCCGAGCTAGTTTATTTCCATTTTTGTTTTGTAACCATATTTCAGTGTTTTCCATTAATGAAATGAAGTACTATTTCTGTTGCATCTCCGTATTTATGGTTACATCTGTAATTTGTTGCGTTCCTGTTTAAATCCGGATCAGTGGTATCAGAGCGATCTGCTCTTTCTTTGTTTTTCTTTGCATGTCCCCAACGAGGTCAGGATATAAAGATTTAGGGCTTGAACTGGTCGAACCTTTGCAAGACTAGCCTCGCAAATCCCAACGGTCTCCCATGGCAGATGAAAAGAAAGACGAGGGAGCAGGAGATCTTATCAAAATCTTGCTCAAAGAAGCCCTCGAGCGACAAAGGAACGCGATGATGGAAAGATTTGCCCAGATCCTTCAACAGCTACACAGGGGCGACACATCTACTTCCAACAGCTACTCTGGAAACGCCACACCCTTTAAGGTACAAGTTAATTTTGAAATTCCTAGAAGGGTATTTTTCTGTTCATGATTTTTCCAGCCAGCAAAAAATCACTTTTGCACTTCTCAAAGCAGCCCCCCACGTCAAGGACAGGTGGGAAACCTACTGCGGGCAGAAGGATGAAAGTACAACCTCATTGTTTTCAGCCGCACCCACTTGGAATTCATTCCGGGATGCCATCAAGGAGCAATACTACCCTGTCAGAAGCTATGAGGATAAATACATAAAATGGACAACGCTGCAGCAGGGAAGGGACCAAAACATGCCAGAGTTTACCAACATTTTTCATACCCTTTGCACAAAGTTGGGTATCAAGGATTTTGAGCGGCATTTGGTACTCAAATACCGCGGCTGCCTACACAGGTACATCCAGGATAAGATGGAGTTCCTGGACATCTCCTCGCTCTACAAAGCATACCGATACGCTGTCAAGATCGAGTAGAAGTTTAAATAGAAGAAGAGAGACTTTGGATCTGCGAATCCGAAGCAAGGGAAAGGCTACCCCAAACTGCAGAACCAAAGACAAAGCCAAGACGGGGTGACCCAAGAGAACTCGTCGAAGCCGCAAGAAAAGGACAACACCATAAAGTCAAAGAAGGACACAGGAAAATGGTGTGAGTTCCATAAGAGCCCACTCACAACACAAGTGAGTGTCGGACCAAGCAGTGGCTGGTGGCCGAGTTGAAGGCTTCAGAATCAGATGCATGTTTCGACCCTGAGTCAGAACCCGACAAGAGGAATGACAAAGGTAAGCAGGTCATTGACACGGTGCCCAGTGCGACTGTTGCCACCGCCAAGATCCAAAAGAATGAGCCCGAAGATCCAGAGGAGGGGAGCGTCTTTTCCACTCACAGATGTGGATCAGGGGCTCGCCGCTGCAATTCATTGTTAACAGTGGGAGCCAAAAGAACCGCATTTCAGCAGAGGTCGTGAAGCAGCTGGGACTACTGACCATACCACACCCACAATCTTACAGCATCGGGTGGCTTCACCAAGGACGAGATCTCCGAGTCCGCCAGCAGTGCCGCCTTCCCTACAACACCAAGCCCTTCACAGATGAGGTATTGTGTGATGTTGCACCTCTGGATGTTTGTGATGTATTATTAGGCCAACCATACTTGTGAAAGTGACATGTTGTGTATGATTCAAGGCCTCGCGTTGTTATTATTTCTTTATGTAATACATTATACAACCGGAGGTAGCCCCACCTACCGCCACTTCTTTGATCTCTGCTAAGAAAGGCAATAAGATCATCTCCCAGACTAGGAAATTTATTTTCTTTCTGGTTCGCTCTCAAAGTAAGGGGAAGATCATAGCCATATCCATGGCCCCCAGGAAGGGTTCCTCCATGCAACAGAAACAGGTGGATACGGTCATGAAAGAAGACATGAACGTCTTCTCCTCACCCACAAGGGTACCATTGCACTGTCAGGTCAAGCATTCGTTCAATCTGACTCCCAAAGCACCTCTACCCAACGGGCCGATATATCGTCACTCCATGTTGGAAAATGCCAAGTACAAGCAGTGACATGATCAAGATCGGGTGCCACACAAGTTTCAGGTGGGCAAACAAGTCCGGTTGCATTTGCAGAAAGAACGCCTTACAAGAGCCCATCAGAAGCTCAGACCACTCTGATATGGTCCTTACACCATTAACAAAGATGTGGGAAACAATGCTCTGGAGCACAGCATTCCCCCATTCCTTGGCTTGCACCAAGCGTTCAATGTGGACCACCCTCGACCATACTTTCCACCATTACTAGACACATCCAAGATTGCAAAATAGCTCACCAGGGACCAAGTTCAGCAAAAGTCTCCCCATCTCATGGAGGCACTCAACGCAATGAGGACCATTGCTTCCTAAGGAGGGAGGAATGATCCAGGTGGATGTTGGTGGTCACCCGCCTATCCCACATGGACCCCCACAACTGTCTCTTTCGGTTTTTCAATTTCCTTAATTGTAGCACAGTTTACTATTTTAGCAGTTTTGATGCCCTAAACGACGTTTCTTTGGAATTCTTGTACCAGCAATGTTGTCCTTTTAATCATCTTTTCCGTCATTGTCCTCGAAGAGATCTTTCCAACGGGGTATCATAAGCGTCAAATGGAGATAATATGACCAAGTCACAACCCCGGGAAGTTGGTTGTCCAACTAACCCCAACGGGACCCATAAACTCTTGGTGTTACATCTCCTCGGGTTAGGGTTTTGGTTCTTTAGGGTTTGCTCTTATTGTTCAATAATAAAAAGGCCCTTGAGCCTCATCGTAACACAGTTCAGAGGCATGTAGCCGCCACATCTCTTCTCAGAGATAAGCTACCATCGCCCAAGCTAATTTATTTCCATTTCTGTTTTGTAAGCATATTTCAGTATTTTCCATTAATGAAATGAAGTATTATTTCTTCTGCATCTCTGTATTTATGGTTACATCTGTAATTTGTGGCGTTCTTGTTAAAATACAGATCGATGGTATCAGAGCGGTTTGCTCTTTCTCTGTTTTTCTTTGCATGTCCCCAACGAGGTTGGGATATAATGAGCTAGGGCTTGAACTAGCCGAAACTTTCAAGACCAACCTTGCAAATCCCAACGGCTTCCCATGGCAGATGAAAAGAAAGACGAAGGGGCAGGAGATCCTATCAAAATCTTGTTCGAAGAAGCCCTCAAGCGACAAAGGAACGCGATGATGGAAAACTTTGCCCAAATCCTTCAGCGACTACCTAGGGGCGATGCATCTGTTTCCAATAGCTACTCTAGAAACGCCACACCCTTTAAGGTACAAGCTAATTTTGAAATCCCCCTATTTGAGGGTCAAATAGATACAGATGTCGTAGATAAATGGTTAAATATGCTAAAAGGGTATTTTTTTGTTCATGATTTTTCCAGCCAGCAAAAGATCACATTTGCACTTCTCAAAGCAACCCCCCACGTTAAGGACTGGAGGGAAACCTATTGTGAGCAGAAGGATGAAAGTACGGCCTAACTGTTTTCAGCCGCACCCACTTGGAATTCATTCCAGGAGCCATCAAGGAGCAGTACTACCCTCTCGGAAGCTATGAGGATAAATACATAAAGTGGACAATGCGGACCAAGACGTGCCGGAGTTTACCAACATTTTTCATACCCTTCGCACAAAGTTGGGTATCAAGGATTCTGAGCGACATTTGGTACTCAAATACCGCAGCTTCCTACACAGGTACATCCAGGACGAGATGGAGTTCCTGTACATCTCCTCGCTCGGCACGGCGTACCGATACGCTATCAAGATCGAGCAGAAGTTTAAACAGAAGAAGAGAGACTTTGGATCTGCGAATCTGAAGCAAGGGAAAGGCTTCCCCAAACCGCAGAACCAGGGACAAAGCCAAGACGGGGTGACCCAAGACAACTCGTCAAAGCCACAAAAAAAGAACAACACCACAAAGTCAAAGAAGGACACAAGAAAATGGTGTGAGTTCCATAAGAGCCCCACTCACAACACAAGTGAGTGTCGGATCAAGCAGTCGCTGGTGGCCGAGTTTAAGGCTTCAGAATCAGATGCATGTTCCAACCCTGAGTCAAAACCCGACAAGAGGAATGACAAAGGGAAGCAGATCATTGATGCGAAGCCTAGCGCCACTGTTGCCACCGCCAAGATCCAGAAGAATGAACCCGAAGATGCAGAGGAGGGGGAGCACCTTTTCCACTCACAGATGTGGGTGAAGGGTTCATCGTTGTAGTTCATTGTTGACAGTGGGAGCCAAAAGAACCTCATTTCAACAGAGGTCGTGAAGCGGCTGGGACTACCAACCATACCACACCCGCAACCGTACAGCATCAAGTGGCTTCACCAAGGACGAGATCTCCGAGTCCGCCAGCAATGCCACCTTCCCTACAGCATCAAGCCCTTCACAGATGAGGTATTGTGTGATGTTGCACCTCTGGATGTTTGTGATGTATTATTAGGCCAACAATACTTGTAGAAGCGACATGTTGTATATGAGTCAAGGCCTCGCGTTGTTATTAATTCTTTGTGTAATACATTATATAGAATACCAGAGGTAGCCCCACCTACTGCCACTTCTTTGATCTCTGCTAAGAAATGCAGTAAGATCATCTCCCAGACTAGGAAATTTATTTTCTTTCTAGTTCGCTCTCAAAGTAAGGGGAAGATCGTAGCCACATCCATGGCCCCCAGGAAGGGTTCCTCCACGCAACAAAAGTAGGTGGATACGGTCATGAAAGAAGACAGGAACATCTTCTCCTCACCCACAGGGGTACCGTTGCACTGTCAGGTCAAGCATTTGTTTGATCTGACTCCCAGAGCACCTCTACGCAATGGGCCGATATATCGCCGCTCCATGGTGGAAAATGCCAAGTACAAGTAGCGACATGATCAACATCGGGTGCCACACAAGTTTCAGGTGGGAAACAAAGTCCGGTTGCATTTGCAGAAAGAACGCCTTAAAAGAGCCCATCAGAAGCTCAAACCACTACGATATGGTCCTTACACCATTAACAAAGATGTGGGAAACAATGCTCTGGAGCATAGCATTCCCCCATTCCTTGGCTTGCACCGAGTGTTCAATGTGGATCGCCCTCGCCCATACTTGCCACCATTACTGAACACATCCGAGATTGCAAAACAGCTTACAAAGGACCAAGTTCAGCAGAAGTCTCCCCATCTCATGGAAGCACTCAACACAATGGGGACCATTGCTTCCTAAGGGAGGAGGAATGATCCAGGTGGATGTTGGTGGTCACCCGCCTATCCCACATGGACCCCCACAACTGTCTCTTTCAGTTTTTTAGTTTCCTTAATTGTAGCACAATTTATTATTTTTAGCAGTTTTTCGGGTTCTAAACTTTCGAAGCTGTTTTGAGGCCCTAAACGACGTTTTTTTGGCAATCTTGTACCAGTGATGTTTTTTGAAAATCGTCTTTTCTGTCATAGTCCTCGAAGAGATCTTTCCAACGGGGTATCATGTGCGTCAAACGGAGATAATATGACAAAGTCACGAACCCGGGAAGTTGGTTGTCCAACTAACTCCAACGAGGCAAATAAACTCTTGGTGTTACATCTCCTCGGGTTAGGGTTTTGGTTGTTTAGGGTTTGCTCTTTCAGCCTCATTGTAACGCAGGTCAGAGGAATGTAGCTGCCACATCTCTTTTCAGAGATAAGCTACCATCGCCCGAGCTAGCTTATTTCCATTTCTGTTTTGTAAGCATATTTTTGTATTTTCCATTAATGAAATGAAGTATTATTTCTGTTGCATCTCTGTATTTATGGTTACATATGTAATTTGTTGTGTTCCTGTTTAAATCTGGATCAGTGGTATCAGAGCGGTTTGCTCTTTCTTTGTTTTTCTTTACTTGTCCCCAATGAGGTTGGAATATAAGGAATTAGGGCTTGAACTAGTCAAACCTTTGCAAGACTAGCCTCGCAAATCCCAACGGCCTCCCATGGTGGATGAAAAGAAAGACAAGGGGGCAGGAGATCTTATCAAAATCTTGCTCGAAGAAGCCCTCGAGCGACAAAGGAACGTGATGATGGAAAACTTTGCCCAGAGCCTTCAGCGGCTACCCAGGGCCGACGCATCTACGTCCAACAGCTACTCTGGAAATGCCACACCCTTTAAGGTAAAAGTTAATTTTGAAATCCCTATATTTGAGGGTCAGATAGATGCAGATGTTGTAGATAAATGGTGAAATCTGCTAGAAGGGTATTTTTCTGTTCATGATTTTTCCAGGCAGCAAAAGATCACTTTTGCACTTCTCAAAGCAGCCCCCCACGTCAAGCACTGGTGGGAAACCTACTGCGAGCAGAAGGATGAAAGTACGGCCTCACTGTGTTCAGTTGCACCCACTTGGAATTCATTTCGGAATGCCATCAAGGAGCAGTACTACCCTGTCAGAAGCTATGAGGATAAATACATAAAGTGGACAACGCTGTGGCAAGGAAGGGACCAAGATGTGCCGGAGTTTACCAACATTTTTCATACCCTTTGCACAAAGTTGGGTATCAAGGATTCTAAGCGCATTTGGTACTCAAATACGCGGCTGCCTACACAGGTACATCCAGGACGAGATGGAGTTCCTGGACATCTCCTTGCTCGCACGGCGTACCGATACGCTGTCAAGATCGAGCAGAAGTTTAAATAGACGAAGAGAGACTTTGGATCCGTGAATCCGAAGCAAGGGAAAGGCTTCCCCAAACCGCAGAACCAAGGACAACGCCAAGATGGGGTGACCCAAGACAACTCGTTGAAGCTGCAAGAAAAGAACAACACCACAAAGTCAAAGAAGGACACAGGAAAATGGTGTGAGTTCCATAAGAGCCCTACTCACAACACAAGTGAGTGTCGGACCAAGTAGTCGCTGGTGGCCGAGTTGAAGGCTTCAGAATCAGATGCATGTTCCAACCCTGAGTCAAAACCCGACAAGAGGAATGACAAAGGGAAACAGATCATTGATGTGGAGCCCAACACCACTATTGCCACCGCCAAGATCCAAAAGAATGAGCCCGAAGATCCAGAGGAGGGGGAGCGTCTTTTCCACTCACAGATGTGGGTGAAGGGTTTGCTGCTGCAATTCATTGTTGACAGTGGGAGCCAAAAGAACCTCATTTCAGCAGAGGTCGTGAAGCGGCTGGGACTACCGACCATACCACACCTGCAACCGTACAGCATCAGGTGGCTTCACCAAGGACAAGATCTCCGAGTCCACCAGCAGTGTTGCCTTCCCTATAGCATCAAGCCCTTCACCGATGAGGTATTGTGTGATGTTGCACCTCTGGATGTTTGTGATGTATTATTAGGCCAACCATACTTGTGGAAGGGACATGCTGTGTATGAGTCAAGGCCTCGCGCTGTTATTATTTCTTTGTGTAATACATTATACAAGATACCGAAGGTAGCCCCACCTACCGCCACTTCTTTTATCTCTGCTAAGAAAGGCAGTAAGATCATCTCCCAGACTAGGAAATTTATTTTCTTTCTGATTCGCTCTCAAAGTAGGGGGAGATCGTAGCCACATCCATGGCCCCCAGGAAGGGTTCCTCCACGCAGCAGAAGGAGGTGGAAACGGTCATGAAAGAAGACAGGAACATCTTCTCCTCACCCACGGTGGTATCGTTGCACTGTCAAGTCAAGCATTCGTTCAATCTGACTCCCAGAGCACCTCTACCCAACGGGCCGATATATCGTCGCTCCATGGTGGAAAATGCCAAGTACAAGCAGCGACATGATCAACATCGAGTGCCACACAAGTTTCAAGTGGGCAACAAAGTCCGGTTGCATTTGCAGAAAGAACGCCTTACAAGAGCCCATCAAAAGCTCAGACCACTCCAATATGGTCCTTACACCATTAACAAAGATGTGGGAAACAATGCTCTGGAGCACAACATTCCCCCATTCCTTGGCTTGCACCGAGTGTTCAATGTGGACCACCCTCGACCATACTTTCCACCATTACTAGACACATTAGAGATTGCAGAACAGCTCACCAGGGACCAAGTTCAGCAGAAGTTTCCCCATCTCATGGAGGCACTCAACGCAATGGGGACCATTGCTTCCTAAGGGGGGAGGAATGATCCAGGTGGATATTGGTGGTCACCCACCTATCCCACATGGACCCCCACAACTGTCTCTTTTAGTTTTTCAGTTTCCTTAATTGTAGCACAGTTTACTATTTTTAGCAGTTTTTCGGGTCCTAAACTTCCGGAGCCGTTTTGATGCCCTAAACGACGTTTTTTTGGCAATCTTGTACCAACGAAATTTTTATTCAAATCGTCTTTTCCATCATATTCCTCGAAGATATCTTTCCAACGAGGTATCATGCGCGTCAAACGGAGATAATATGACCAAGTCACGACCCCGAGAAGTTGGCTGTCCAACTAACCCCAACGGGGCCCATAAACTCTTGGTGTTACATCTCCTCAGGTTAGGGTTTTGGTTGTTTAGGGTTTTCTCTTATTGTTCAATAATAAAAAGGCCCTCGAGCCTCATTGTAACGCAATTCAAAGGCATGTAGCCGCCAGATCTCTTCTCAGAGATAAGCTACCATCGCCTGAGCTAGTTTATTTCCATTTCTATTTTGTAAGCATATTTCAGCATTTTCCATTAATGAAATGAAGTATTATTTCTGGTGCATCTTCGTATTTATGGTTACATTTGTAATTTGTTGCGTTCCCGTTTAAATCCGGATTACTAGAGCTTGCTCACCCACTTTTTCTGTCTATCTTGCAATTGTTTCTACAAGGAAAACCTGAGGCTGTTGTGGTTTGTGTTGACTCTGCACCTGTTCCCATGAAATATTGTCTGAACTTAGCTAGTGCATGCATGATGGCTTGCATCTCCTTGTCATATATGGAGTATAGTATCTCATGGGGCAGCAGCTTCCGACTATCGAAAGCTCTGGGGTGCCCTCCTTGCATCAACACGACCCCTACACGCACTCAGGATGCATCACATTCTAGCACAAAGGGTTGGGTGAAGTCTGGGAGTTCCAACACTAGACAGCTACTCATGACCTGTTTGAGGCACTCAAAAGCCTCCTGCGTTGTAGTCATCCACTCAAATGCCCCTTTCTTCGTCAAGTCAGTGAGGGTTGCTGCTAGTTGAGAGAAGCCCTTCACGAACTTCCTGTAATAAGTGCAGATGCCCATGAATCCCCTCAGCTCTATCACATTCTAGTGCTCTGGCCAATCCCAGATAGCTCTAATCTTCTCCTCATGGACTCTCACACTGTCCACCCCAATGATGTGCCCTAGATACAACTCGATCAACCCAAACTCGCACTTGGACAGTGTAGCGTAAAACTGCTGCTCCTCCAGAATATGAAACACTGCCTCAACGTGTTGTAAGTTCTCCTCCCAGGTCCGACTATAGATCAGTATGTCATCGAAGAACACTAGCATGAACTTTCTAAACTGCCCACGAAATATGTGGTTCATGCATGACTAGAAGGTAGTCGGTGCGTTGGTCAGCCCGAAGGGCATAACCAAGAACTTGAAATGCCCATAATGGCATCAGAACGCTATCTTTGGGACATCCTAGTCCCTCACCCTGATCTGATGGTGCCCCGAACGCAAATCAATGTTTGAAAAGAACTTAGCCCCCCTCAACTCATCCATCATCTCATTTATACGCGGATGGGGTAGCGTTTTCTCATTGTCTTTTTGTTGAGGGCCTAATAATCTATGCACATGCGCAAGGACCCATCATTCTTCTTCACCAGAACAACTGATGAAGCAAAAGGGTTGGAGTTGGGCCTAATGTGCCCAAGTGCCAACAGCTTGTGGATAGCCCTCTCTATCTCATCTCGATATGCCTTGGGATGTCGATAAGGAGTGGTGATCACAGCCTCTACCCCCAACTCCAGCTCAATAGTATGCTCAAACCCCCAGTCAAGTGGTTGACCCAGTGGTATGTCTCCAAACACTACTGGGTACCTGTCCAAAATGGCCTGTATCTTCAGATGTGGTGGCTTGGGCTTGCCCCCAGCCTCTGAGATCCTCAACTCCACAGCCCACTCAATGTCCCCATGTCTCAAATCAGCCTCCATCCTGTGGGCTGAAACAGTTTGTGGTGGGTAGGAGTGCATTCCCTGTAGCAACACTGGCTTGCCATCTGGCCCTACAAACTCCATCTCCAACTTCCTCCAATCGGTCATGACTCTGCCAAGTGAATAGAGCCACTAGACCCCCAACACCACGTTGGTGTTCGGTACATCCACCACAAAGAAGTGAATTGTCATGGAGTAGTTCTCCATGGTCACTATCAAGGTAGGAATGTAGCGTGTGCACTACATGGTCCTGTCCCCGGGCACAAGAATTGAGAATCCCTCAAACTCATCAGTTGTGATGCCCCTCCTTTGAACCAACTAGGCATCAATGAAATTGTGGGTAGCCCCACTGTCCACCATAACTAATACACATTGCCCCTGAACAGTGCCTTTGATCCTCAGGGTCAAAAAATTGGGTACCCCACGCAGTGATGCAAGGACCCCTTTGGAAGGTGCAAAGGAAAATCCCCCTTCTGGTGGTGGTGGTGGTGGTGGCCCTCCCTCCTGATGTGTTGTGTTGTTATCTCCACCCATCTCAAAATATGTCTCATCCTCTACATTGCTATCAAAAAAGACCTTGATGTAATGGGCCTTGCCTGCTACACACTTGAGGCCTGGTGCCCACGGCTCCTAACAAGTGAAACACATCTTCCTCCTTCGGAGGTCTCTCCGGGTCTCCTCATCCATCTGTCCACTCCCCTGATTAACCCTCAGTGGTGGAGCCCTGGTGTCTCTTCCCCTCTGTTGGAAACCCTGTTTGGGGGGTAGTGGTGCTCGAGCCCTAGGTAGGGCATCCTGTAGGTCTCGGGCTCTCCCTACTGCGTCCTACAACGTAGTGGGCCTATTGGACCTCACTAATCCACGTAATGGCTCTGCTAGCCCCTCCACAAACATGTAGATCCTCCTAGCCTTCGACAAATCCGGCACCATCACAGACAACCTCAGAAACTCTGAAATATATGCCTCAGCACTCCCGGTCTGCTTGAGCCTCGTCAGCTCCCCAAAGTACTCCTCAAGATCTTTCCTCTCAAACCGCTCCAACACCCTCCTAGTGAAATCATCATAAGCAGTCACTCCTGCATGTCCCAACGTGGTCAGCCCATGGAACCACCAATCTTGAGCTTCCCCTTCCAAATGCAACCTAGAAATATTAATTGCCTCTCCCTCCATCATCTAATTCAACTGGAAATAGACATCCAACTTTTCGACCCACACTTTCGCTGAGCTCTTGGAAGAACCATAAAAAGTTGGCAAAAACAACCTCCTCATAGTGCGTTGCAAGTCTGTCCCATTCGTGTAGCCTCCTCCACTTTGTCCCTTGGGCCTATTGTTGCCCTTCAAATGGCAAAAATCCCTAAAAGTGATGGTTTTCCCAAAATAAGGTCCATAGGACTGATACTCCAACAAATAGTCCCCATAAGGCGTATCCTCCTGCCCCTGTTTCCCACCAACTCCAGATGTTAGGAACGTGGGAATGGTGGACCTAGGGGGTTTGTTTGGAATAAGAGGCATGTTGGGATTAAGGGATGTGTGGTGCTGCGAAGTGCCAGATCCTTCCCCCAATTGGAAATCCCCTTGGACTCCCTTACCCTTGTTGTCGTTGTTATTCCGCTGGCCCATTTCTTCAATGTTCTTGGACAAGTCCTGCACTGCCTTCAACAAAAGATGAGCAAAATCCTCATCCTTTCTCCTTTTGCCTCCCTCATTGTCCCCCATGTTTGTTTCCACAATCTCCAATTCAGTTGTCACAGGATCTAGGGTAATCTGCAACTGCCTTTCTTTGCTCCTATTCCTCCGATAAGTCACGTATTGCTTATCCTCTGGTGTCATAGATCGTGCTACTCCCACAAGCTAAGACAAGTCTATGAGCTATGATACCACTGTAATATTCCTAGGGAATTTTTACAGTAAATAACAAAGCATGCATAGACATAAAAACCCATAAAACAGTAAGCACACAATCAAACCAAGAAATTGCACCAAAAACTGCGTTGTTGAGCCATTTTATTGATAAACAAGGGTGTACAATATGATGCTGGAAAGAGTGCACTTGGGCTTGCTCAAGGCAAGCTAGCAAAGCCCCAAATGAAGGATATGTCACCCCTCTCCAATATGCTACTGCCCCGCCCTGGCTCTACGCTGAAAGCCTAAAACTGCCCAGAAATATGCTACTGACTGAGTAGAACTGATGTTAGGGCCCTCTCTGGTGCTCAGAAAACTCTGGGAAATTAATCCTGGCCTCTCCATCAAATACCCAAAATAACCAACGAAGGATTTGTCCAATGGTTGACCTCGAAAAATTTGGCCCTATTTTCCCTTAATGGCTCAATTGCTAGGTGATTCGACCCACCTGTAAATCCTACTACAAATGGCCTCCAAAATCGCTGCAATCCCCACTAAAATACTTCCTTGACCTTCTCCCCAAGTTTCAGCCTCAACCACCCTTCACCCCTCAACCTCCCAGAGTGCCTCCACCATGAATTATGCAATCCCTGCGCTGCTGTAGCTGAACCTCTCACTGGAATCAAACTCTCTATTGCTGGTTTGAACTGAAAAGGGTAGGAATCCCTCCCTGGGCTGGCACTCGAAGTCCACCGAAGCAAGGGTTGAGATTTCTGCTCGGAAACACTCATGTGCTAAACAACACTTGCGTACTTGGCTCAGCTCAAGCATACTATGTCAAAAGACAGTTTCGCAAATGATGAATGAATGCCAAATTGAGAATCTCTTGCTCGTTTTGTCAAGGGGCCTCCAAAATTCTAATGTGGGCCCCACCTTGAATTCCCCACACTGATTCCACTCCAATGGGAGAGTATTCCTCATGTGGGTCATAATTCCCATGAGGTGGCCCCCACACTCCACTAAAGCCGCAATTTTCCCCCCCAGCTCTAATGTTTGGGGTGCTTCTAAGTCAAAAATCATATGTGGAGCCTCTAATCCCGCATTTCCTAACTACAGTCGTGCACTATAGCAGAATTGGCCAAAATTGATATTTCACTTAGCAAAATGCTAAGTGGGAATATCACATTAAT
This sequence comes from Pinus tabuliformis, assembly GCA_031772625.1. Lineage (NCBI taxonomy): Eukaryota > Viridiplantae > Streptophyta > Pinopsida > Pinales > Pinaceae > Pinus > Pinus tabuliformis. Next base: position 826,188,512 of record CM062817.1, read on the forward strand.
TCTCAGTTTGAGAAGGATTTCTCATTGATAGCTTGTGTGGCAACAACGTATGGTACATTGATTCTGGAGCATCCTTTCACATGACCGGGAACAAGGAAAATTTTAGCCAGTTGAAGGAGAAGGACATGCAGTTTCACATTGAGCTAGGAGATGAAGGCAGGTACTTGACCAAGGGTGTGGGTACTGTCAATTTTGAGAGGGTGTCTAGTAACTCTCTCTATCTCAAGGATGTCCTCTATGTTCCAAGACTTAAAAAGAACTTTGTTTTTGTTTCCACCCTAGAGGACAAGGGTTATGATGTCATTTTCCGCAGAGGTAAGGCCTACCTCAAGCACTTAGCTTCTGGAGCCATGAAGCAAATTAGTGTGAGGGTAAAGAATCTTTACAAGCTACAGGTTGAGTCAAACGCAGCGTTGAGCATCAAGGCAAGGCGTGAGCATGGCAGAGATGTGGGGGAGCTTCGGCACAAATGCATGGGGCATTGAAGATCCTTCAGCAGATAACCACAGGCTACCACCGTGTAATATTGACCAGCATGAAGTGTGCAAGGGTTGCACACTTGGAAAGTATGCCAAGTCATCTTTTCATGGCCGAGACAATAGAGCCAAAGGGATTTCAAAGCTCGTACCTTCAGATGTGTGTGCGCCCTTCTCTTCTCCCTCCCTCATGAGGCATAGGTACTATGTTACATTCATAGATGACTATTCTCGGAAAACATGGATCTTCTTTATGAAGAAGAAGGAGGAGGCCTTGTCCAAGTTCATGGAGTTTAAGGCCTTAGTAGAAAATCAGATCGAGAAGAAGATCAACGCATTGACGAGTGACAAAGGCAAGGAATATGTCTCCAATGCTTTCAAGGACGTGTGTGCTAAGGAGGGCATTAGGAGAGAGCTTACAACACCCGATAACCCTTAGCAGAACGGGGTGGCTGAAAGAAAGAACTGCAACATAGTTGGAGCGGCCAAGGCCATGTTGAATGCCCAGGGGCTACCCATGTTCTTGTGGGCAGAGGCATGCAACACTACAGTATTTGTGCAGAACAATAGTACACATAGGGTGCTTGGACGAATTACACCGGAGGAAGCTTTCACAGGAAGAAGCCTAATGTTTCTCACTTCTGCATCTTCGGGACAGAAGTTTGTTGCCTGTGTCCAAAGAGAGCAGGAAAAAGCTAGAGCCCACAACTGAAAAGGGAATTTTCGTGGGTTACTGTGAGACACCTCAAGCATACAAGGTGTACACACTGCATACCATCACTCAAGAAGACAGTTATCAGGCGGGATGTGAAGTTTGTGAAGGAAAAAACTTTGAGGTATTCCTTGGAGCAAGAGCAGGAGGGAGGGCTTGAGGAGGAGCTTCTCACTCCCAAGCAGGCACCTCAGCCAATAAAACAAATTGATTCTCAGCCAAGTGGCAAACAGGTCGTACAGCAAGATGACAAGGAGTCATTGCAGGATGAGGAGAGACCAGGACAAGTGGAGGCAGCCACTCAATCAGTGACTCCCAGAGCAGGGAGCAAGAGAGTCAAGTGGGCCGAGAGGTTGATTAAGGAGGCCCAAGAGAGAGTTGAGGCTCCCAGCTCTATGTTCCATCAGAGCAAGTAGCCCTAGAGGTACACCAGTTACATGGCTTTGATGAATGAGTTGTTGGACACAAAGCCTTCTTGTTATGAGGAGGTAACCTCTCAGCAGGTTTGGCGGGATATCATGGTGGAGGAATATTCCTCCATCACGAAGAACAATGTCTGGGAGATTGTGCTATGACCAGAGGGAAAATCATTGGTAGGCTCACTCTGTGGGTGTACAAGGTGAAGCATGGAGCAGATGGGAGTGTGAAGTATAAGGCCAAGTTTGTGGCCAAGGGCTTCTCGCAGGTTGAGGGCATTAACTATGATGAGATGTTTGACCCAGTGGCTCATTATTCATCATCAGGACGATTCTAGTACTTGCAGCTCAGATGGGGTGGAAGATCTACTAGGTGGACGTGAAGACAACATTCCTTGTGAAAATTCACTCAAAATGTAGCGACTGGAAAATATTCTTCTAACTGATAAAATTATTATTCAATTTATTTGGTTACTAGAAAAATAACAAATAATTCACAGCAATTTCTTCACAAATAAAGCATTACGAAAAATAGACTAGAAACTATGAAAATGCTAGAACACACAAAATAAAATTGACACAGTTATTTTTGGACAATTGTCCCCAGAAAAACCCAATAAGGGAAAATTGGTGCAGCGGATGAGGGTTTTATTATTATGCAGGAGTGAAATTTTGAGTACAATCTAGATTCCCAAAACTGGCAATCCTCTACAAGATAATCTGGCCACAAAAATTAGTGAGATAAATCTTGCCTCACCTGACACTGATCTAGCTCCAAATCTGGCACAAACTAGATTGCTCAAACCCCTGCGTCATCCTTCTGCGCTACCTCTATGTAGGCACTCATGCACACTGCCTAGAAGATGCTTTGATCAAGCATGGATGGAATAAAGGATAACCTCATCCCATATATATCCAACATAGATTCCGCTCAAGAGATGTATGAGGCCTTATCCAAATTATTCACAATCAAGAATCTTGGTCAAATTGCAAGTCTTAAGAATGAACTAAGAACTATGAAGATGACAAAGGAGGACATTGTGGCATCCTTCTTTGTAAGGATAGCTAGAATCAGAGATGAACTCCAGGCAATAGATGAGATAGTACCTGAAAAAGAGCTTGTAATCACTGCACTTCTAGGATTACCAACATCTTGGAGTGCCTTTTCATCAGGTATCAACAATTGGAAGGAAACTCCTACATTCGAACGATTATGGGATGCATTTAGTCAAGAAGAAGTCAGAATTTCATTAGTAAGCAACAAAGAGAATGAAGAGGAGAAAATTTCAAATGCCTATTCCACTCATCACAAGAACAAAGGAACCTTCAAGAAGTCTAAAGGGTCTAGAAGGAAGGTAGACCTATCCAAGATAGAATGCTACAATTGTCACAAGATGGGTCACTATAGAAATGATTGTCCTGACAATCCGAGGAACAAAAAGAGAAACAGGGATCAAGTAAATGTTGCCGAAGAAGGATCTCCAAAGAAAAATTAGACCAAATAATTGGAAATAAAGGACTTACACTACCAAGTCCCTCTACTCTAAGTTTTTGAACTGTTTTCCTTTGTACTTTGATTTTTAGTACTTAGAGGTTTAACATGCTGTGGAAAAACATTTTTGAATTGTTTTGTTAAAGTTATAGGTATCCCTCAAGATTGGATCAAGAGGGACCCCTCACCATTTTTCCAAAGATAAGTATATTACTCCTTGTATTATCTTTTATATTTGGTTTTCCTTTTTTTATCTAGATGTGTTTGTACTAGATGCTAATAACATTTCTTTTCATATTTTCTTTGTTTAGGAAAAGCTTGTTGATATGCTCAAGGGATATGAAGAAGATCTTACAAGACAAAGCATGATAGAAGTTCTATTGGAATTGATGTCCTGTAAGGTTTGTCTAAACAACTCAAAGGTATGTTTTAGACCATAAGCTTTGTTCTCTTTGTGATAAAGGTATATTCATTCATTCTAATAAATCTGCTTTACATTACTAACAAGTGTTATGTCTAGGACCTTTGAATCATAAAGATTCTTATTTGGGTGATTAATCATTAGATTGAATCTACCCTCATTAAAATCATCATGTTTGTGGAACCCTAAAAGGTTCTTTGTAAAACCCTAACCTAAGGGTATGTCAATGCTAATGTGAAAAACCCTAGCCTACTTAGGGTTACTGATGAAATCTAGAAAATACTATTCTTTTGATGTTTGGGGCTTTAGTATTGTTGTGGAAACCCTAGTCCTCCAAGGTTAGATGGTAATGCATTCCTAGACCTTGAGGTTTTGGGTTTATGAGCAAAATCCTTATAATATATAGAGTAAGCTCCTAGGAATGAAACCCTAGGTGTATGTTTGTTTGTCTGATCAAAACCCTAGCCCAATCAAGATTGTTATATATCGGACTTTAAATTTGTGTTTTGGGCTTACCTAATGGATATTAATATGCTTGTGTATGATTATGAAATCCTAGATATGTATATGTGCTAACCTAATTGTTGATGCTCAATGTATAAATTCTAGGGTTTGTAACTAAGCCCTAGTAGAAGTTTGATATTCTAGGAGATGGGGATATTGTTTCCATTATGACGATAAAATCTAGGGTTTACAAAAGGTTGGTCATATTGTTGAAACCTTAGATTGTGTTGTGATTGGTTTTGATTGTTGAAGCTTAGTGTATGGAATCTAGGGTTTGCATTAAATCCTAGTAGAAGTCTAACATATGAGTTCTAAAGTTGTTGGATGCATTTTAGAACTATACTTGTTTGAATTGCTTCCAGGGTTTGCAATACATTATAGTAGAGTTTGTCATATCTCTGAAAGAAATATTGAGGCCCTAGATATAATGAGACTAATGTGATCTAGGGTTCGTAACAAAACCCAAGCAAGAAGTTGAAGTATAAAAGTATGTGTCTTTTGTTGATTATAACTAAGTTTAGGTATTTGGTGTCTAAAGTCTAATGCTTCCATGATTCTGATATAGTTAAATTCACGCTTCTATATATGTATTTTGGTTGTACTTGTTGTTTAAGTTGTGCAAGTACATAATCTTCAAGATGTGTAATACACATTGCCTGGGAGGACATTTGGTCGGCTTGTATGTTGATGTCTAATTACCAAAGTAGGGAGGGTGGTGTTGGTATAGAACTCTGACCTTGCATTACACACCTAGTTCCTTGGGTTGGTGGTTAGCAAGCCTAATGGTACCTAGGGAGGCTGAAAGCTTTAGTCCATCTTAGTCCCACCCAGATAGATTGCACTGGTCAAGATTCTAGTCCATGGCACCGTAAGTTCCTAAACTCTTCATGGTTCATGTGTTTTGAGATCTTCGATTTACTTGTATATATGTGAATACCTCCCTGGTTAAGAGGGAGTGTTAAACAATGTAAATAGGTTTGGTCTTCATAATTGTATTTGAGTCATAATGAAATGTATTTTATCAAAAGAAAGAAAAAGAAATTTTATTATTATTATTATGACTTATTAAAGCATGGGTTTCATGCTTGGGTCATCATGTTTTAGGTCAAAGTCCCCATTGAGAATTTCTAGGTTTTATATCAATTCATTAGAGTCATTGTCCATTTAATGAGACCCTTCTTAGGCTTTTGGATCATGTAAAAAGAATTATTATTGAGTAAAATAAGTCATTTGTCACCTCCACACCAAGTCGGCCCTTACCTGATCAAGTTGGCCTACATCAAGGTAATTCGAACTCCAGAAGAGGCTATAAATAAGGGTAGTTCGATTCATTTGAAGAACACACACAAGTTCAATATACAAGCAGTAGAAGCAGAAAAGTGCGAAATTCCAAGAGAAGAAGGAGAATTGTAGAAGGATAAATGTCAAAGTTTTGGGCTATCTCTCTCCCTCATTCATACGAATTTACTGGGTTACTACTGGGATCGAAGATTTGCTGTTGGAGAAGTCGAAGTTCTGCTATTGGATCGAAGTTTTGCTGCTGGGTCGAAGTTCTATTGCTAGGGAGATTGAAATTCTACTGCTGCAAGATCAAAGTACTAGGTCGAAGTTGTTGCTGGAAGGTTATCATCTACAGAAGAAAGGAAGGGCTGACTTGGTGATTGGAGGAAGTCTGTGTCTAGGTCAAGGAGTCTTGGATCATCTCGTGAAACTATTAAAGGAAGAGTTGTTGATTGGGTTTTCCCCTAGATAGGGGTTTTTCCCTGGCTATCTACCTACATCTAGTGTCTTTGATCTTCGTGTTATGGTTATTGGTAATTGCTTGATGAACTAAGTTAAAAGAAGAACACAAGAAAGTTAATAAGAACATAAGAATATCACAAGTAATTATCAACATAAAGAAAATCTTTTTGCCTTTCTGATTTTCCAACAAATACAAAACAAAATATTCCTCCAACTTGGAGGACAATTGATCTATCTCTCTCGAAGTTGTTGCTTATCATTCTTGTCCTTTTCTCCTGAGGACACTGGGTACTGTAGTGACCAAACTCACCACATCTGAAGCACTTGACCTTCGACAAGTCCTTCTTCTTCTTCTCTCCTCCCTGTGAGCCTTGTCCCTGACTAGGACCCTTCTTTTCCTTTCCCTTTGATGCAAGGGCTACGTTCTCCTTCGATCCTCTGTTGCTGCCACTGCGACTACTCTTAACTAGAGCAAGTCGCATCTCCTCCTGCGTGAAATCTGACCATAAATGATCCCATCTGGGTAGCATATCTCATCCAGTAATATATTGGAGGAAAGCAGCCCACTCCTTGCATTGATAGCTACCTACAAGGATTGGGCTTCACTAAGAGTGAGGCAGATGCCAACCTGTACTGCATCATGGTTGGAGCCTGGAGGGCTTCCGCTCATTCTAGTGCTCTATGTTGATCATCTTATATTGACTGGAGTAGACAACTTGATCTAGGATTACAAGGCAGAACTTGCAAGAGAGTTTGTGATGAAGGACATAGGGCTTATGCCTATTTCCTTGGGCTGGAAGTATAGCAAGGTGATCAGGAAATTTTCTTGGGGTAGGGGAAGTACACTACAGATATTCTCAAGAGGTTTTGTATGCAGGATTGCAAGCCCATGACCACGCCTCTAGTCACAAACTGGAGGAACGTGGACGCTAGCATAACAGAGCGAGTAGATGTTACATTGTACAGGCAACTCATTGGGTCGTTGACGTACTTAGTCAACACACGACCTAACATATGTTTTGTAGTGGACCAATTGAGCCAGTTCATGATAGATCCTACCAGAGTTCACTTAGTTGCCACGAAACATGTTTTGAGGTATCTCAGTGGCACGAAAGATTATGGATTCTGGTATAGACAAGTTGATGGAGTGAGGTTTGAGATCTTCACAGATGCAGATTGGGAAAGGAGCTCCACAGATCAGAAGAGTATTGTTACCCACCACCAGTGGGTGATCCCTATATGAGAAATTTTCTCCTAGATTTGTCTTCAATTGGTAGCCAACGGCCCCTTGCAGCAACCAAATAGCTCACTCTACCATTATTCTAAGCCACCTGAGCTAGCCACTGTGACCTTTCTCATCTGTTATAATTGTATGTTTGAAGGTTGGCTTTCAAACCCCAAAGGTGTGACTTTTCATTATGTAATTCAATGTTTATGCTTAATTTTCTTGGGCACATTTGGACATGGATTAGTAGGGGGATTCAGCGAAAAGAACGGGCTTTGACTATACTCTTGTTCCCTTACCTCAACTTAGGGGTTAATCTTGTATCCCAGTCTCATGGGATCTCCTCTATTGGCTACTAGATTTAGGAGTGGCATTAACTGGGAAACCCTAATTTTGGTTGCGTGGTCCCGCTTCTTGATACAATATATTTCACTCCCCTCCACTCATTACAAGCCCTTTTTCACATTTTCCCCATCTAGGTCCACATTTGTCCATTGGGTCCACAAAGTGTTAGTGTCCCCCTCCCCTTCTCCACACTTTGGATCAGGCCTGGAATGATGTCCCAGAGGTTGATGCAGCTAAAAAGAAAGATAAAACCATAATTTGGCCACTTACAACAGGAAATGTACTAGAAAACGCAAAAGATGGTCGGACATAAAAATTTAGCGTGTGGGCAAAAGCCAAACATGAGCTCTACCCCATATCACTATGGCCATCACCCTAGTTCCTAGGGTCCCTATGAGTGCCCCCTGCATCATTACGGAACCCATGATTGTCCCAATCCCTGGTGGGCGATGAACTACCCAACCTTGAGGGGGTAATCACTGCTATATCATACACATCATGCTCTCATCCCCTGGAGCCCCAAGCAGTTAAAGGAAGAAAAATCAATAAAAGGAAAAAGGTATATGAATAAGGGTGGAAAAACAAAGGCCAAGGTAAGTCATGTACCATGATTTCTCCCTCCTACATTCATATACCCAAGGTGTGGACCTTCTTCATTATAGCTACCCTTGTACCATGGCATGTGGCTTGGAGCCTTTCCTCTCGCCCCCACTCCGTTCCATCATTATTTCACATGACCCCTGCCATTTGATGGATGTTCCATGGACCTGTCACCCCCTTAGAGGTTGAAATAGCCTAATAGGTCCTTCACTAACCTCTCTTGTCGAGCGAGGTAGCACTTGTACATTTTAAAGCCCATTTGGAAGGGATGCAACTGTGAAGTGTGCACTTCTGCCCTTGATTAGCAAGTTTATTTACTCAATTGCACTAATGATTAATTGTACTGGACGGTGAGGAGATGCATTGGATCTTATACAAGATTGCATGTGTGTCTTACACTTGGACTTGGTCTCCCTCTAAGGGGTATAAGCCCTCTAGAGCGTCATAATGGCACTTGTAGGGTGAGTGTTGAGAGCCATGGGCCTCAACCATAGCAGAGCATTGATTACCACACCATGGGCCTCTTCAATACCACACATTGTTTGTTTGAAGCCCAGTCATACAAAGATGATGATGCACTTGGACCACGTTGCCCAGTGGACCACACATTGACACCTGACACTTCGCAACTGAACCAGAGCCTTAGATGAGGTTTTGCCTTTTCCAGAGAGACATGGGATGGCATGTGTCATCTTCTAGCCCTCACTGATGGAGCATCGACTTGTTGTGGAGCCATTTGGAGCCCATGAGACCATTGCTTGTGCCCCATAGCCACTTGGGAGCACCACAAGATGTTTTGCTTGGAAATCAAGGGGCCACCCCCTTGATCATCATTTATGGAGCCCTTCTCTTCATCATGGCACATTGAGGACTCATCTTAGACTTCCAACGGCCCTTTGCACCATTATTTTATCATTTTGGCCTCATTAGGAAGGCTTATTTTACACATTTGAGCTATTTGGTGGGCTTGTCACCAAAGTTATTGTTATTTTGCACATTAAAGTAAATTTAGGGGCTCATTAGGCTAATTCGAACTTGTAGAGGCTCATATAAATAAAGGAGAGCCTCATTTGTATTTCATCATCACTTGGATTTCTATCTCTCCTCTTGAGAAACTCAAACTTGCAATTTTGGACGAATTTTGGATGTTTGGGATGCACTTTGACATTTGGAAATTTCACCATCTTTTCTTGGAGCTTCTTTTTACAGTGTTGATGGATGGATATATTCGCATTGTCTAGTAAGTACATTTTGATGCTATATTTTACATTGATTAATGTCTAATGTATGGAATTTCATTTCATGATTTTTAATGTACCCTAGACAATGTGAAATTGTGAAAACATTAAAAATTTAGGAAGTATTGCGTGCATTACTCATGGAGAATGATGAATGAATATTCCTAGGGGTTAGTTTTGCATATTGCCACCTTGAAAAACTCCATCAAATAGTAATTATGGAGTGTAGAATTCTTTTCTAGTTGTGAAGCTACCTCCTCTAGGGTTAGCGAAGCTGCATTAGGTCTCCTTGAAGAGCGAAATCATCAAATCTAAGTAATTCTTGACTCCATTTTTCCCAATAGGCAGGCATTGATATAGAAATGCTTGTTGATCACCTTCTTATTGACAAATATATTTTTCTTCACCTTCCTCTCTCTCTTTTTCCTTGTTCCTCAAGGCTAAGAGGGCCTCTCTAGAGCTTGGTGTGAAATTTTAGGGAGGAGGTGTTAATTTTTCATATTTTTCTATGTTGTATCAATTACTTTAGCCCAATTTACTTCTTCATTAATAATGCATCCAATTATTAGCAATGTAACCAATCATAAACTGTAACTGAAGATAGAACAATATATGCAATGACAAAGAAGACAACAACACAACCATAAGAGACAGCAGATTGGTCCAAGACCAGGGAAAAACCCCACAAGGGGGAAAACCCTTTCAAATCTTCTTCTTTATTAGATCGTCATAAAACATTTTCAGCAGAGAGTACAATGAGCCCAATACATAAATTTGCAGCAAAGATTTACAGAAACAGATTGCAGATCTACAGAACAACAGAGAGAAACCCTTGATCCATCAGACCACTAAAGCCAACTGAAGTCAACTGTCAAACCCTAGATCAAAAACCCATGATGCTCTCAGCAAGATTGATTGTGTGCGTTAGAAACTCCCCGGACGCTCCCTCAACCACTGTGTGAGGGCATTGTGTCTGCGCGGATGCTTTCAGGAAGACTGTGTGCATGCATCAAGGATCAAACTCACTTACATATGCTCCAAACCCCCAGGCGCTCTCTTCCAGTTACTGTGTGTGCATCCAGGACTGCCTGAACGCTCCCTTGACCACTTTGTACAAGCGTCCAGGGACCAATATTGTCTGATCTTCCTCTAAAACCCTGGATGCTCCCTTCAGGCCTCTGTGCGAGCGTCCGAGACTTTTGGGACGCTCCCTTAGCTACTCTATGCATGCATCCAGGGACGAAAAAGTTCAGTTACATGCCTACGTCCGAGAAACAAAAACCCTAGATCCATGCGAGCTTCACCCCTGTGATTTCGGACCCTTGCGCGAACTTCATCCGTCAGACCTGTGCGAACCAAGACAAAAGAGAAGAGTAGAAGATGGCTTGATCAAATGTGTAGAAATGAGCTTGAGGTCGCTTCTATTTATAGGCTTTCATGAGGGTCCACTTGGGGTTGAGGCCGACCTAACCAATTTCACATGTGCTTAGGGCTGACCCATTCCATTATACATGAATGAATAAAATAATTCAAAAATCAACTTCCGCTTGTCCAAATGGGGTGATATTTAGGTCGATTTTGGTCCTCTCAAAAAGAGGAATTTAATGCAATCATCATCTCGGTCATCTAAGTTTTCCAAGGTGGAATTTGACCCTAGTTGCAAAAATTAACACTCCCTCTCAACTAGGAAGAATTCCACCTGCCAATATTTGTCTGTTGATCATCACATCATCCTGTCATGTTGTCGTCATGCTTTGGTTGTCTCTGCTCAACTCTATCTGCTGAAAATTTCTCGGATCTAAAAGAAGAAGAATCGGGGAGCAATAGCTTCCACCCATATCGAGCAATAGGATAACTTAATCATACAAGGGAGCACATCTTCGACCCTGGAATCTCATCGGGGAGCTCATTCTCAACCCGGAATCTCAAAAGGGGAGCAAGTCTCAACCCAATCCTATTGCCTACCAATCTTCCCATCAATGACCCTCAATATTCATGTGGTAGAACACCTGCATCATAATTAACTTGGTTGTACACCCCAAGTACACTCTCAACCCGTTGGCCAAACAGGGAGCGGTATTCCCAACAAGCCTTGCTTGAGGGTATGATGCCAACTGGGGTATACTCTGCATAGACCAAATAGGGGAGCAGCATCTCCGACCCTATGAAGATAGGGGAGCAGCATCTCCAACCCTATGGGTAACAGATAGGGGAGTACCCTATTGTCCAAAGATCCCTCAACCCTAGGAGCCCTTTATCTCAATTCCTCACCTTGGGAGCTCAAACAGGGTGGGAAGAGTTGGCTCAGTGTCCTCGATCAGTGCTGCCCCTTATCTGGAGGGGCCACATCCATCAGTCCAAGCTTCTCTCTGAAGACCAAGAACTTTCCTTTCGCTAATGTCGTGGTGAGGATATTTGCAATCTGTTCATCTGTTGAAATGTGATGGAGTCTAATAACTCCTCTTTGCACCATGTATCGAATAAAGTAATATCGAATCTCAATGTGCTTGGACTTGTCATGAAATACAGGATTCTCTACCAAATGGATCCCACTCTTGTCGCAATATATCACTGTAGTGTCTAGGACCTGCTCAAATAGCTCTCCAAAGAGCTTCCTCAACCAAACTGCTTCGCAGCTAGCCATGCTAGCGGCAATGTATTCTACTTCAGCAGTGCTCAATGCTACAAACTTTTGTTTCCTACTCATCCAGGATATCATGGTAGATCCAAGGCTAAAGCAACATCCAAATGTACTTTTTATGTCGATAACATTTCCTTCCCAATCAGCATCAGTGTATCCATGAAGTTGAACATCTCCGGCAGAATATCTCAGACCAAGTGTGATCGTCCCATGCAAATATCTCAATACGTGTTTGGCAACGATCCAATGTGCATGGAGGGGCTCAGTCATGAATTGACTCAATGTGTTTACTGCATAGAATATGTCTGGACAAGTGTTCACAAGGAACATCAGAGCCCCAATCAATTGTCTATATTCTGATGGATTTGCCAAATCAGGGCTTGCAGCTTCTCCACATAACTTCTTGAAGTTCATTTCCATCAGTGTAAGCATGGATTTGCATTCAGTCATTCCAAATCTTTCTAGCAGCTTCACAACGTATTTTCCTTGTGAAAGGAAAATCTCACTAGGCCTTTTCCACACCTCAAGGCCTAGAAAGTAGTGCATGAGACCAAGGTCCTTCATCTCGAATTCAGAGGTTATCTCCCTCTTACACTCGATCATCAGAGGCTCACTACCTGTCAAGAATAGATCGTCAACATATAAAACCAAAATCAATGGCATACCTTGGACTACCTTGAAGTAGAGGTTGGGATCGACATTGCTTCTTATGAATCCCAACTTCATTAAGTAACTATCAATGCATGCATACCAAGCTCAAGGAGCTTGCTTCAAACCATACAATTCTTTCTTCAACCTGCAAACATGCGTTCTTCGATCTTCCACTTCAAATCCTTGTGGTTGTTCAGCATATACTTCTTCCTATAACATGCCATGAAGGAATGTGGTCTTTACGTCCATCTGATGAAGCTAACCTCTGAATTCGAGATGAAGGACCTTGGTCTCTTGCACTACTTTCTAGGCCTTGAGGTGTCGAAAAGGCCTAGTGAGATTTTCCTTTCACAAGGAAAATACGTTGTGAAGCTGCTAGAAAGATTTGGAATGACTGAATGCAAATCCATGCTTACACTGATGGAAATGAACTTCAAGAAGTTATGTGGAGAAGCTGCAAGCCCTGATTTGGCAAATCCATCAGAATATAGACAATTGATTGGGGCTCTGATGTTCCTTGTGAACACTTGTCCAGACATATTCTATGCAGTAAACACATTGAGTCAATTCATGACTGAGCCCCTCCATGCACATTGGATCGCTGCTAAACACGTATTGAGATATTTGCATGGGACAATCACACTGGGTCTGAGATATTCTGCCGGAGATGTTCAACTTCATGGATACACTGATGCTGATTGGGAAGGAAATGTTATCGACATAAATGTTATAGGACCTGCTCAAATAGCTCTCCAAAGAGCTTCCTCAACCAAACTGCTTCGCAGCTAGCCATGCTAGCGGCAATGTATTCTACTTCAGCAGTGCTCAATGCTACAGACTTTTGTTTCCTACTCATCCAGGATATCATGGTAGATCCAAGGCTAAAGCAACATCCAAATGTACTTTTTATGTCGATAACATTTCCTTCCCAATCAGCATCAGTTTATCCATGAAGTTGAACATCTCCGGCAGAATATCTCAGACCAAGTGTGATCGTCCCATGCAAATATCTCAATACGTGTTTGGCAGCGATCCAATGTGCATGGAGGGGCTCAGTCATGAATTGACTCAATGTGTTTACTGCATAGAATATGTCTGGACAAGTGTTCACAAGGAACATCAGAGCCCCAATCAATTGTCTATACTCGGATGGATTTGCCAAATCAGGTCTTGCAGCTTCTCCACATAACTTCTTGAAGTTCATTTCCATCAGTGTAGCCATGGATTTGCATTCAGTCATTCCAAATCTTTCTAGCAACTTCACAACGTATTTTCCTTGTGAAAGGAAAATCTCACTAGGCCTTTTCCACACCTCAAGGCCTAGAAAGTAGTGCATGAGACCAAGGTCCTTCATCTCGAATTCAGAGGCTAGCTCCCTCTTACACTCGATCATCAGAGGCTCACTACCTGTCAAGAATAGATCGTCAACATATAAAACCAAAATCAATGGCATACCTTGGACTACCTTGAAGTAGAGGTTGGGATCGACATTGCTTCTTGTGAATCCCAACTTCATTAAGTAACTATCAATGCATGCATACCAAGCTCAAGGAGCTTGCTTCAAACCATACAATTCCTTCTTCAACCTGCAAACATGCGTTCTTCGATCTTCCACTTCAAATCCTTGTGGTTGTTCAACATATACTTCTTCCTATAACATGCCATGAAGGAATGTGGTCTTTACGTCCATCTGATGAAGAGTCCATCCTTGACTAGCAGCAAGGGCAACTATCAAATGAATGGTTGTATATCGAGCCACAGGAGCAAATATGTCATCATAATCTTCTCCCTCTTTCTGAGAGAATCCTTGAGCTACAAACCTTGCTTTGTATTTCTCAATGTTGCCATCAATTCCATGTTTGATCTTGAATAGCCACTTTGAAGTCACGACAAACTTCCCATTTGGTCTTGGCACAACATCCCATACATCATTTTTCACAATCGATTCATATTCCTTGGCCATAGAATCCTTCCAAACTTGTTCTTTTACAGCTTCTTCGAATGAGGACGGTTCAGCTTGAATCATAGTGCTCATGGCTGCAACATATCCCTGATACCTGCATGGTTTCTTCCTTTCTCTAAATGATCTACGAATGGGAACATTTCTTTTAGCATTCTGTAGAGTATTGTGGAGCCAAAGTGGTCTCTTCCTAGTAGGAGGATCACTTGGAGAAGGATCTAAAGGATCCATAGGTTCCATGGGATCATCAACAATATCAGACTTGGGCATGAAAGAACCATCTAGAACATTCTCCTTCTTGGGAGGAGGAGGCAGAGGAAGGTCTCTCGCTTTTCCAAGAGTTGCATCTTCATCGAATGTTATGTCCCTACTAATTTCGACCTTCCTTTGACCAGGAATATATATTCTATATGCTTTAGAATTTTCACAATAACCCACAAACGTACCTTTTCTTCCTGTAGCTTCCAACTTGTTCCTTTTGTCCTTCGGCACATGAAAATATACGGGGCATCCAAATACACGAAGATGGCTAATATCGGGCTTGACACCTATGAATATTTCTTCGGGGGTCTTGTTTTCTAATGCTTGATGAGGCACCCTGTTTTGAACATATACAGAAACATGTGTGGCTTCAGCCCAAAGGAACTTTGGCACCTTTTGATCATGGAGCATGGCACGGGAAACTTCTAATATAGACTTGTTCTTCCTTTCAACTAAACCATTTTGTTCAGGAGTATATGGCACAATTGTTTCCTTCTTGATCCCTTCTTTCTTGCAAAATGCTATGAATTTGTTTGACATGTATTCCCCTCCATTGTCGGACCTGAATACTTTGATTCTCTTTCCTGTTTGATTTTCGATCAAGGCTTTGAATTCCTTGAACATTTCAAAGGCTTCATCCTTGTGCTTAAGGTAGTATATCCATGTCTTTCTTGAGAAGTCGTCAATGAAGGTGATGTAGTAGAGATGACCACCAATAGAATGCACAGGCATCGAACCACATATATCGGAATGAATGAGATGGAGGATGTCATTTGTCTTGTTCTCACTAGAGGGGAATGGTCCCCTTGTTTTCTTTCCACTCACACAACCTGGACAAACTCCATCATGATGAGCTTGAACATCGGGAATACCTAAGACCAGTTTCTTCAATTTTGGAAGAGCATCATAGTGTATATGAGCCAGTCTACGGTGCCACAACTCGCTCAAATGATTGGTATTATGAACCAATGATAGGAGAGGCCTTCTAGTGACTCTATAGAGTCCTTCAAATCTTGATCCTAATGTGAATGCATCTCTCATAGGTGAATCAACAGACCAAGTCAAAACTTTTCCTTTGATGAAGGCAACCCTCATCCCTTTATCTTCCAATGCGGATATAGATACCAAATTCTTCATTAATCCCGACACATACATAACATCATGCAGCAGAACTGATTCCCTAGAATTCAACTGAAATTTGATGGACCCAAAGCCTTTCACGGGATGAGTGGAGTTGTCTCCAAGAATGATCTTCAGCTTAGTCTCCCTCTCTACCAAATTAGAGAGGACTTCCTTGTATCTAGAGAAATGATGAGTGGCCCCACTATCAACCAACCAATTATCCCACGAATCCAGTGGAGAAGAACTAGTAAGGGCAAAAATAAGAATGTATTCAGATTTATTTACAGCATTACTTTCATACCTGGGAGCTCTTGACTTCTTTTGAGGAGGATAATCTTCTCCATTGTCGCTTGAGGAATCTCTTCTTCTTCTTTCATATCTTCTATCGCGATTATTCCTTTGATTGTCTTTTCTTCTTTTATTATTGTTGTTGCTTCTGGTGTTGTAACATGGTCTTTTTCTCTTCTCGGGACAGTCTCGTGCATAATGAACTTTCATGTGGCAATTGTAGCATTCAATTTGAGATAACAATCTGTCATTCTTCCTTTTGCATTTTGAGAAGGAGGCTTCCTTGATGGACCTCCTTTTCCCTTCTTCTTTTTTTCATGAGTGATATATGCAACGAGCTCTCCCTCTTCATGCTTTTGAATCCTTCCTCTTGCTATCATCCTTGATTCTTCTTGAGTAAGCTTCCCAACAATTTCATCAAATGATGAAAGGACATTGTTGTTGCTGATTGTAGTAATGAAGGTTTCCCAAATAGGAGGGAGACCTCTAAGAGTCACAACTACTAGTTCCCTGTTAGGCACATTTTCTCCAACTCTCTGCAATTGATCTCTAAGGCGAGAAATCCTCATAATGTAGGATTGAACAACTTCTCCTTTGTTCATCTTAGTTTCCTTGAGTTGATCTTTCAAGGTGATGATCTCATTCAAATTGTTGATTTCATACATGTTGGCTATCTTGTCATACATGTCTTTATACTTTCTTAAATTCCCAACATATGCAAGTAAATGATCTTGTAAACCATCAACTATAATTTGTTTTGCTTTGGACTCACCTTTCTTGTACCTGTTTTTTAGGGAAGCAG
Organism: Pinus tabuliformis; assembly: GCA_031772625.1. Lineage (NCBI taxonomy): Eukaryota > Viridiplantae > Streptophyta > Pinopsida > Pinales > Pinaceae > Pinus > Pinus tabuliformis. Next base: position 826,205,409 of record CM062817.1, read on the forward strand.
AAGCATTTTCTAGAGGCTCAGGAATCCTTCCTTGAATGTATTCCAGCACATCATTGTTGTCAGCTATGATCTCCAACCTGACTTTCCATGCAGCAAAGTTTGATGTGTCACCCAACTTTTCATGCTCCTTGAAGGTAGAGGAAGACATCTTGACCTTGACTAGACAATCTTCTTTCTAATGATGAGGGCTTCAATGCTTGTCTTCTTTTGGGCTTGTCCTTCACCTCAGCTCTGATACCATGTTAATTTTTCAGATTGTTCTATGTTGTATCAATTACTTTAGCCCAATTTACTTCTTCATTAATAATGCATCCAATTATTAGCAATGTAACCAATCATAAACTATAATTGAAGATAGAACAATATATGCAATGACAAAGAAGACAACAGCACAACCATAAGAGACAGCAAATTGGTCCAAGACCAAGGAAAACCCCCACAAGGGGGAAAACCCTTTCAAATCTTCTTCTTTATTAGATCATCATAAAAAGTTTTCAACAGAGAGTACAATGAGCCCAATACATAAATTTGCAATAGAGATTTACAAAAACAGATTGCAGATCTATAGAACAGTAGAGAGAAAACCTTGATCCATCAGACCACTGAAGCCAACTGAAGTCAATTGTTAAACCCTAGATCAAAAACCATGGACGCTCCCTCAGCCACTGTGTGAGGGCGTCTGTGTCTGCCCGGATGCTCTCAGGAAGATTGTGTGCATGCGTCTGAGGTCAAACTCACTCAGATCTGCTCCAAACCCCTAGACGCTCTCTTCCAGTTACTGTGCGTGCGTCTAGGACTGCCCAGACGCTCCCTTGACCACTTTGTGTGAGCATCCGGGGACTAATACTGTCTAATCTGCCTCTGAATCCCTGGACGCTCCCTTCAAGCCTCTCTGCGAGCATCCAAGACTTCCTAGACACTCCCTTAGCTACTTTATGTGTGCGTCTGGGGACGAAAAAGCTCAATTGCGTACCTGTGTCCGAGAAACAAAAACCTTAGATCTGTGCGAGCTTCACCCCTGTGATTTCGAACCCTTGCGCGAACTTCATCGTCAGACCTGTGCAAACCAAGACAAAAGAGAAGAGTAGAAGATGGCTTGATCAAATGTGTAGAAATGAGCTTGAGGTCCCTTCTATTTATAAGCTTTCATGAGGGTCCACTTGGGGTTGAGGCCGACCTAACCAATTTCACATGTGCTTAAAGCCGACCCATTCCATTATACATGAATGAATAAAATAATTCAAAAATCGACTTCCGCTTGTCTAAATGGGGTGATCTTTAGGTTGATTTTGGTCCTCTCGAAAAGAGGAATTTAACGCAATCATTATCTCGGTCATCTGAGTTGTCCAAGGTGGAGTTTGACCCTAGTTGCAAAAATTAACAGGAGGAATTTTTGGATTTCGTCCAAACAGGACTCTTCCTTAGTGTCTCCTCTAGGCATCCTCAAGTTTTGAACGAATTTCGACAATAGAATTTCATTTTATTTAATGCCTTAGTTATCATACCAAGTGGGAACTGGGAACCCTTGAAGTTGCCCTTCTACTTAGGGATTTCTGGAAGGTTTGTACCTTATTGGCATATCGTTAGAAACCTTTTCTCTTGACTAGCTTGACCTTGGATGAACTCTTGTCTCGTCGAATATCTCAACCCTAGGTCTCATTTAGTAATTTATTTCAAGGGGTTTTTTGTGGAAAGCCATCCTAGCTTCTCCCAAAGCTCACACCTCAATTGAGCCTTTTCATTGAATGAGCCATTCTTGCCTCACTTTGAACCCTACTATTGACATATTAATCACAAGTGAGGGAGACTGGGACTCCTCCCGTCGATGAAAATCCAAGAAGAGAAGGGACATAGGTTGTGGTGACAATGGTCCTTTATCCCAAATTGTTGTTGTTCCCTCTAACTCTAGCCTATTTATTAGGCCTGCTAGTTTGTGCAACAACAAGTACTTCAGGTTGTGCCTTCAGCATTGGGTCAGCAGTTGTTTCCTAGTTCAGTGAGAAGCAGAGATCAGTTGCACTCAGTTCAACAAGCGCTAAGCTTGGCAGCGTGTGAAGTTATCTAGATGATGAAGTTGTTTGTAGATCTCTTCAAGCAAGGAATGGAGTCCACTGTGATACATTGTGATTATCAGAGTTGCATTAAGCTCTCTGAGAATCCAGTGTTTCATGATTGCTCCAAGAACATCAAGATCAAGTACCATAATCTCAGGGACTTTATGTAGAAAGGGATAGTAAATCTACTGTACATTCCAACAGATGAGCAGGTTGCAGATATCTTGACGAAGGCCTTAGTCAAAGGCAAATCCATGTTTTTCAGAGATAAGTTGGGAGTTGTACAGAATCCCTTCCTTGCTAGGAGGGAGTGTTGAAAATGTAGAGATGGAAGGTCTTCTGGCTTGTGCCTTAGCGAGTAAAGACCTAGAATTAGTCATTCTCTAGCATGAATGCGAGTTCATGAGATAGACTTCAGTTACTATGAGTTGATTTCTAGTTTATTGGAATGGTCAAGTTTTCATGCGTAGTGTTGGAGCTTCAATTCGTTGGAGTCTTCTTCAGTTAGACTACAAGATGAGGTGGCAGTGACAAGTCCAGTTAGGACGAGTCAAGACTTCAGTGACAAGTTTAGTTAGGCTGAGTTAAGAATTCAAAGATAAGTCAAGAGAGGATGAGTTGAGTCCTCTGTTAACTCAAATCACAAGTAGAGTAGATCAAGTAGCAACTCGAACTAGTTAACTGAGAGCTAGTCCAAGTGTAACTGGGACTTGCTCCAATTAACTAGCAAAAGGAAACTCGTGACACTAGTGTGAACTGGCATTCATCTAGGCCTCCTTGCATGCATCAATTTCTATTGTGAAATGGAAGGACGAACGCACAATTAAATTGATTGTTATTTGTGTGGAGTGTGCATAGATTGAGGAGCAAGAGTGCGCAAGGATTGTGGAGCAAGGATTAGGATTTGCAAAGCAGGTCAAGACTATCTTTAGTAAAGAACAATTGTGTGCAAGGATGAGATCAAGAGTAGGGCCGATAGCATCTTCTCAGGGGCAGAGATCAGTGATCAAGAGCAGACAGAGAACAATTGTAGAGCTGAGAATAGTGAGGAGAAGCCTAGCGCTTTCTCAATGACAAATTGTTGGCTACAGTAGCAACGTGAATTGTAATAGATCCATTTGCTCAAAGAACAATCAATAAAAGACCACAACAAAGAAAGTAGGTTTTCCCTTTTGGGTTTCCTAGGTAAAACAAGCGTATCAATTTTGTGTGCATGGGTTTTATCTCAATTATCTTCCGCTGCATGTTGAATGTTAAGAAATTTTGTATCTTGGTGAAAGTTAAACTTGGTTTCAATTTTTAGTTGCCTTGTTTTTTTAGTAGATTCATCTAAGTAGTTGCATAGTTTCAAGAAAATTAACAATTTGCACCAATTTAAAGGGGAAATATGTAACTTGAGAGGGAGTGTTAAAATTTGAAACTAGGGCCAAATTCCACTTTGGATAGCTCATTTAATGAAGAAAAGTATTGCATTAAATTCAAAATCAACCTAAAGATCATCAAATTTGGTCAAAGAAAAATATATTTTTGAATTTATGTTCTCTCACATGTAAATTATCAAGGTCAGCCTCACCTCTATGTAGGCTCATCAAGCCCAATGGTCACGTCTCTTGACCCCAACAAGTTGTATATATAGAGGTGCCTTCAACCTCATTTACACACAACATATCACACATTTCTCTCTCTGAAATGGCCGCAAAAGGAAGGTTAGCTCCAACGAAGAAGGAAGGGACAGTTTGACGTCTTGTTTGGGCTGCCTAATGAGCTGAGTTCCTTAGGCTAGAGGCCGAGTCTGCTAAAGGCAAGTTTGGGCTTATATGAGTATTGTTTTGGGCTCCTTTATCTCCTATCACAGATCTGAGTTGTCATGGAGGATGACCGCAGGCATAAGGAGGGTTTAGGTGTGAGCTTGTGGTGTGAAAACCCTCTCCTTGGTGGGCTGCATTCTCAAGGGGCCTACCTCATGCTAGCCGCAGGCATTATCTTGTTGATCAGAGGGACGAGAGGATGATCATGAACCCAGGTTAACCGCAGACCCATCTTCATGAAAGTTGGTTGGCATGCAGGTTTGTTTGCGTGTTGAATTAAGTGAAGACTTGTACTAGAAGAAGGACAGATTGACTTGAAGAGAGGCTACAGCAGTTGGATGTTGTGGATGTGTTTATGAGGGTTGTATGCCACAAGCCCTAACCAGAAGCAGCAAGGGCATGTACAGAAATGACATGATTTGCAAGCAACCTTAACCAGTCCAAGCCTCTTCAATTGTATGACATCAAAAACAACTTGACTGCTTCAAAATTTCTATTGTGATTGGGCCATCTATTGATCTAAGGGGTGTGCCTCTAGATGTTCATATTGGCAAGTCAATCTTGACCTTTTATTGTACTCTCTCTCTCTCTTTGCTGAACATTTGATTATAATAATAAGAAGAATTGATCAAGGGTTTTCCCCATCATGGGGTTTTTCCCTGGCTTGAGCCATATTCATGTGTCCTCTTGTCTTGGCTTGTCCTCTGCATTATTTATTTATGTTCTTTCCTCAGTTACTGTCAATGTGATAATAATTGATGTGATTGCTACTAAAAGAAATGGATTGATAATTGGGCTATATGGAAGATTGAAATAACTGTCCTATGCAAAAAACATGTTAATCAAAATTTAACAAGCACTTTCAGACTAATCAGGGCATTCCATCAGGGGATTTGAACCATTTTCAGGAAGCAACAGTGGCACAATTTTTGGGCAGAGCAGAGGTAGTTTGGGGGTTGAAACTTCTACTCATTGGGACATCTTTCTCACCTTGGGTTTACTTCCACTTGCTTATGCAAGCCCAAGTGCACTTGTTCCTTGTTATTGTACTCCCATTTATTACAGATTTTTAATAAAATGGCTCAGCTATTGTGCTAAAATTTGTATTGGGTGTTTGGGTGCCTTGTGTGTTAAAATTTTGGTCGTTTTCTAGTTCATGCTTTAGTTATTCATTACATAGTTCCATTAGGAATATTACAATGGTATCAGAGCCATGATCTTGTCCAATTGTGGGGTAGCTAGCTAGATCATGGAAGATTTGTTCATGTATTCACAGTGACGGTGTTATAAAACCAACTCACAAAAAGATAGAAAAGATAGATCAACGCCTTAGAAATAAGCCTCTTCGAGGGGGCAACCTCCTTTACATTACACAAATGAACAATTCTTGGATGATACAAATGAGAAGACTTCCTTTCTATATATAGGAGTCTAAGGGCTCATAATATAATCAGAGCCGACATAACAATAATAATGTAAGGGCACAATAATAACAAAAGTGGGCTTCTATGGAGCACAATAATAACAATATGGGGACTACATGGACACAACAATATAATAAGGGGGTTGTACTAATAACAATAAGGGGTTACACTAGTAGTATAGGGACCTAACATGCCCCTCTCCCTCAAAAAGTGTTGTCCTCAACGCTTGAGTAGTTCTTGATGCTCCTGTATAAAATTCTTGTCCTCCCATGTGGAATCTTTAGCTGCTAAGTTCTTCCACTTGATGAGATACTCTGAAATTGATTGATTCCGTAGCTGTCGAGTTCTTGTTTCTGTGACTGCTCCAAGCTCCAATATGATTTTCCTTTCTCGTCAAGTTCTGGCAATATTGCTTGAACTGGGATCTTCTGCAACTTTTGAATGAGTGGCCACACTTCTTCGTCCTTCTTCCATTCATACCTTGTTTCGTTTATCCAATCTGGTTGGATAATAGAAATGGCGCATAACAATGCTTCCACAGAACCACATCCTCATCATTTCTTGAGAATGCATGTGTCACAACATTTTGCTTCCCTTTTTTGTAGATGATTTCAAAGTCATAACCCAACATCTTTGTGACCCATTTTTGTTGCTCTTCAGAGGATAATCTTTGTTCTAAAAAGTATTTAATACTATCATGATCTGTTTTTACCTTGAAGTGTCTTCCCATTAGGTAAGGTTGCCATTTCTTAAGTGCGTGTAGTATTGCCAACATTTCCTTCTCATAAATAGCTTTCTTGAGGGACATTTGTTTGTATGTATGTAACCATAAAAATACCCAATCCCTACATCAAAACTTCTTTCATTGCGATGTTGATCTGCCTGTTGTTTCATTCGATTCTGCACCAAAGTGGCATTATCCTTTAAAAGTTGGAGAACTTGTTGTTGATGCTCGATGTGATCTTTCACTGCTTGAATCTTTTTCTTCTTGATATGTCCTTCTATATTTAGAGTTTGAGGAGTGGTAATTTCTTCCAGTGCATTACAAGATATGGTCGGATTCATTTCTTGATGCTCTATGTGATCTTTCACTTCTTGAACATTTTTCTTCTTGATATGTCCTTCTATCTTGATAGTTTGAGAAGTGGTAATTCCGTCCATTGCATTACAAGATATGGTTGAATTCATTTCTTCTTTCTTGATGTGATCTTTCACTTCTTGAACCTTTTTCTTCTTGATATGTCCTTCTATCTTAAGAGTTTGAGTAGTAATTATTTCCAATGCTTTACAAGATGTGGTCAGATTCATTTCTTCTTTTTCCGAGGTTGGTTCATGGTGTATATACTCTTCTTTTGACATTTCTTGATCTTTTTCTTCCTCCTCTCCACAATCAATGTAAAGTAATTTCTTCTCAGCACACTTATGACCTTTAATGTATTTTTTATCACAATTGTAACAAAGCCCTTTTTCTCTTTTTTCTTCCAATTGTTGTGGTGTAACCCTTGTAGGTTGTGGAAGACTAGGAGAAACAACACTTCCATCTTTACAGTTGTGAGGGGTAGACTTCTTTGTTGCCATAATTTTTTTTTCCACTTTGTAACAAAGCCTTTTTTCTCTTTTTTCTTCCAATTGTTGTGGTGTTTCTCTAAAGAAGGTGTTTCTCTTTGTATCCTCATAATGTGCTATAATTTCCTCCGTGAAAATTGACCACGTAACAAGTGGTTTACAAGAACAAAGCCCTTTATACCATAAAAATTGATCTTGTTCTAAATATGAAGATGCAATACATACCTTTTGTAATAGTGGTACACCATGTAGATCAAAATATTTCTCCATCTATAGTATCCAATTTACCGGATCCTTGCCATCAAACTTCCTCATCTCAATTTTTCTTGATTTTAGGAGCTCAATCTTGAAACGACTGTAACTCTGTAATTTCAGATCTCCAAGTTCTGAAATTTCTTCCTGCGGTAGCTCTCTGAGTTCTCTTTCTAACCCCGCAAGTCTGATCAAAATTTGATTATCCAAGAAAGAGTTATGCCAAATCTCCCACAGTGACCTGATTATAGACTAGTTCAGTAGAGCAAACTTGTACAACATGCCACGTCTCACTGTTTCGACCTTAGTACCTGAAACTTATTCACAGAAAATATAGGAAGTCCTCTTTCTGAAACTTCTTACGAAATTTCAATCTGATGCTCAGAACAAAAGTTATGACGGTTTTCCCAAGGTGACCTGTTTGGAATGTAATTCGGGGGTTTGCAAAAACCCTAACTTCCTTAGATTATATCTCCGAAAATATAGCGAGACAGGATTTGAAATTCGAAGCGAAGGTTCAGACCGATTTCGTCTCAAATGGGTTTTTGTTTTTCCTTCTGAAACTTCGTAGCAAAAGCGTTATAGCAAAAATTACACGATGACCTGTTTTAGATGAAATTTTGGAGCTTGCACAAACCCTAACTTCCTCAAATCATATCTCCGAAAATATAGCACGAAAAGATCTAAAATTTGGACGCGAGGTTAAGACCGATTTCTTTGCAAATAGGTTTTTTTTGTAGATTCTGAAACTTCGTAGCGAAAAAGTTATAGCGAAAATGCCACGATGACCTGTTTGGGGCAACGAAACCCTAGAATCCACAACTCTGATACCAAATGTTATGAAACCAGCTCACAAAAAGATAGAAAAGATAGATCAACGCCTTAGAAATAAGCCTCTTAGAAGGAGCAACCTCCTTTACATTACACAAATGAACAATTCTTAGATGATACAAATGAAAAGACTTCATTTCTATATATAGGAGTCTAAGGGGTCATAATATAATCAGAGCCGACATAACAATAATAATGTAAGGGCACAAAAATAACAATAGTGGGGTTCTATGGGGCACAATAATAACAATATGGGGACTACATGGGCACAACAATATAATAAGGGGGTTGTACTAATAACAATAAGGGGTTACACTAGTAGTATAGGGACCTAACGGACGGGTTAAGCCATAGACAACCCATGGCTCAAGGAAGATTTAGTATGTAGGAATTCTTGGCCCAGTTGATGAAGGTGTTGGACCACATCCATCCTCATCCTTACAACAGAGACACTAGAGTTGCACAAGCCGTGGGGATGTAACCATCTACACTGTGTGGGGAATTCGACAGAATCAGGGCATTGAATCTCCTCAAAAGGAGCAGACAGGACAGGGACAGTTAGAGGGTGAGACCAGGGGGTGCTATTGTTGGTGGAGAACTGGCTTTAGATATCAGGAGTCTGAGGAGGAGGTTGAGCATGAGGTTGATGGCACACAGGATTGTGGGGAGCATGTAGATACACCTAGTGTGACGCAGAAGTCACCCTTGTTGGAGACTCCCTTGATTGCTCCGGTGGACATCTTAGTGGAGAGAGTAGACCATATCCCAGTAGTGCCATCTGTTGATGAGGCACCACGAGATATAGAGGTATTAGACGATGGTCGCCCACAACAGTTTCATCAGTTTCAGGCCGACCTTCTAGCATTAAAAAGGAAGGCCACGTCAGTGCAAGAGGCTATTCTGCTGCAGAATGAAGAGCTGGAGGGCAAGAGAGCGGTTTGTGCCAAGTTAGTGGCCAAACTGACTCACATTGGGGAACAGTTGGATTCCATAATGGTACAGTTAGAGTCCACGTTGGAGCATCGAAGCAGCCCTCTTAAGGCACACATAGACGGGGCTAGCAGCGCTGTTAGGTTACCTTTGCCCATTGGGGAGAGAGAGACAGAGCTACCTAGTTAGATTTCATGTGTTGACCTGGATAGCGAGATGAGACGACCTAAGTTGCACAGGGTGCAGCATCTGCATGTTGGGGTTGGAGGGCGAGAGATTCTGAGTTGCTACCTGGTGTGGGCTATGGAGATGGTAGTGGACTCGGGTGTAGCTTAGCAGGAGCTTCCAAGCACTGGAGATACCGAAAGCCTAGACTAGCATTGGGATTCGGGTGGGACTACCTATCCTTTCCCAGGTATGTCGGTTGATTACGACCTAGATGGTACAGTTGACCTAGCAGTGGCGCACACGCATTCACTAGGGGAGTTTGGGTCAGCACCAGTGGTGGACCAGTTTATGGGCATACTCCTTGGGTTGTCATGGTATGACGGTTGTACATCGGGTCACAAGATGATCAAAATACTCTGGTAGGAGTTTGTCGGAGGAGGTGGCATTGGTAGACCACCAAACAGTGCCTTGTATGGAGCTGGGGATTCTTCACATTTGTGTGGGGCACAGAGGACACAGAGGAGCAGAGCTATGGTGGCATCACTAATGATACCTAGGGAGATTCACTTCTTGGGTCCCTCAGGGAGGATTTGGAGGGGAGATCCATTCATCAGAGGGCATGGAGATCCATGGGGGCATGTCGTAGTGTGTTGGATTGGGTTGTGGAATCGGAGTGTCTTACATCGCATTGAGTACACACGGGGAGTGGCAGGTGCAGTGACACAGGCAGGACATGAGACAGTACAGGATGGTATAGCAGTAGCGAGGGTTATCCGGTGGTGTACTGGGACAAATTGTGGCATACAATGGCATGCCAAGGACTATAGTGATACGTGGTGGTATGCAGTGGCACATGATGCAGCACAGCGAGACCTTGGAGTGTTGCCTCCAAGGAGTCTTATGTACAGGGACATTAGGTGTATCGTTAGGTGCAGCTCACCCTGGATCGACGAGGATGTGGTTGAGCTCCTGGGGACGCCATGTTCAGCAGAGACAGGTCTTCGACTGGGTTATCAGCAGATCCAAGGCAGAGAGAGGGACATCCATAGGATTACTCTTCGGTACCCTTGCAAACTCTTGATCATACCCTTGGGGACCTACCCACCCATCACTCTCTAGTGTTGCTTATGGTTGCAGAGCGTTTGGTTGTTTCCCCTTGATGCTTTCCGTTCAGGCGGTGGGACATGGGAGGCCCACCCTAGGCAATTGGATGAGACACCGCATGTCATGGGTGAGGAGGAGACTCTCCAGTTGAGACATTTGGTGGAGGCACGAGATGACAGATACAGGCTTAGGGATGGCGTAGTTTATTAGCGGGGTAGCATAGGTTCTACTCCTAGGCTCACAATTGGGGAGTCAATTGCGAGGGAACTGCATGATGCACTTTTGGCGAGACAGTCTAAGGTGTTACAGGAGCTTGAGGGACAGTGGATGGTAGAATTCATCTACAGGAGGGTACCCAAACTCCGAGCAGTGTCCAAGTGTATCATCAAGAGTTTGGATATCAAATTTCACTGCATGGTCTGGCAGGAGTAGGGCAGGCTGGCATGCGTGGGACAGATTCTTGATACTTGGGGTCCACCTATGGGATACATACAGGGGTCAAAGATGAGGGCCATATGGGTTCTAGCAGGTAGCATCACTATGCAGCGACATCTTGTGAGTGGAGTTATGAGCTTCCAGTATGATCAGGGGATCCAAGGATCCAGTTGGCGAGTGGATCACTCCACTTTGTGATGAGCAGGGTCATGGCAGAGGGTGATCTAGCTCACCTTGGGTTTGACACATGGGGGATTACTAAGACCTCCCTACATGGTGAGGCAAACTTATCCTGTTGTTGCTCAGGTCCAAGATTGGCAGTGGAGGGGTAGACATTCGCATCGTGGAGATGCCTGGGCAGGATGAGCTTGGCCTTCACAAATTTTTCGTCGCCAGGTCCCAAGAGAGGAGGATACAAACCGTGCACGATGGGAAGTATGTCATAGTCAGAGTGGCGCAGCGTCAGGATGGTGGCACCCTTATGAGACTAGTGGGGACCCGAGCATCAGAGCACTTCACAACTCAACGACCTTTAGAGATGAGTTGGCTACTACAGGGGGAGATCATGCAGATCTTCCATTAGGCTTTAGCGAGTCATTGATGGAGTGGGGGACTTCATTAGCATGGCAGGCTGGTCAGCAGGATAATATCAAGAGAAGCTCACATGAGCGAGACTTTATCTCTGCAGGAATTGGGTGGTTTCTTCAAGAGTTTACTTTTGGAGTGTATGAGATGGACTACTTGGTAGGGCAGCTTCATGAGGAGTTGGATATAGTGTCACATTATCATGATTCCCTACTCACTGATGGTATGTAGAGGGGTTTTGGTACTTATGCCTAGCAGGATAGTGAGTGGAGCAAGGGGAACTTCATGTTGGGTAGGATGGCTTGGGATCCTAGTATTGAGGGATTCCTTCATGTCAGGACAGTGCAGAGGTCAAGGATGATTCAGTGGCGCATCTGGGACCCTAGCATATCTTGCAGTGACAGTGAGGATCAACAGCTAGAGAGGATGCTTGTCCACGCATTGCTTGAGGACAATCAATTTTTGGCGGGGAGGACTGTAATATCCCCAATTTTGATTTTTCATTTAATAGGATTAACAAAGTTTATTGGAGAAGTGCTAAGCACAGCACAATATTGTAATCTTGGCATTGGAGACATTTTTGGTACATGGGACTTAGGAGAAATAAAAAATTTCAACCTTAGTGGAATGTGGGGGCCACCCCTCAAGGAATACGCACCCCTTGGAGGAAAAATCGATTGTGTGGGAAGGAGGTTGAAATATTTGGTTAAGTGACCCACAAGGAAAGGTGAGGCAACAATTATAAATAGAGGGTTGAAGGCAACACGGGACGCCTTTTGATAATTTGACATTTACACATTATTGCTCTGGTTGTTCAGCGGAGTCACAAGTGTTGTTTAGCACCAGAGGTTTCCAAGGGGAAATATCACCCTTTTCTTCGGTGGACCACGAGTGCCACCCTAGGGAGGTATTGTCACGACTTTGTGGAGGCTTGGGAGACCAGTCTCAGATTGTATGACTTGTTTAGCTTCAGCCTAGATGCAGAAAAAGAGCCACACAGTTCTTTGGTGAAGTGAGGTGCCAGAATTAGAGGCTATACCATTGCTGGGAAATTTCTTGTCCAAATTGCAGGTGAAGGAAGAGAATTTACGGGAGCAAAGAGTACCTTTCTCAACGGGATGGATTTCTTGGGTTGGGCCTGCGTAGATCTGTCCCAAGACTGTGTAGTCATTGGTGGAGCTAATTGTGGAGAGGCTTGAGAGAAGGACTGAAGGGCTGAGGTTGATGGGAGTCTGATCGGAGGGAATTTGAGGAGAGTTTCCAGCCCTTGGACAAGTGGAAAACAAAGCATTCCTTACAGGTTATATTTTATGGCTGTGGAGGAGGGCCAAGTATTTGGGGGTCAATTTTGGAGCATCAAAACTAGAATAAACCCCTTTCGGGTTTTTCTGGTTTTTTTGAGGAGAGGCCAAGATTAATTTGGCAAAATTTACTGAGCAGTCTAGAGGGCCCAAACAGGTGTCTCTTTCCTACCAGCAGTTGTCCTTAATTGGCACCATTTTGTGGGTTTTCCGGTGGGAAGGATTGGGACCAATTCCTTTCTGGATTCTGTAGGAAAATTTAAGAGGAAGCTAAAGCAGCACTTTCAGGCCAATCCAGGCATTCCAACAAGGGATTCGAACCATTCTCAGGAAGCTGCAGTGGCACAATTTTTGGGCAGTGCAGAGGTAGTTTGGGGGTCGAAACTTCTACTCATTGGGGCATCTTTCTCACCTTGGGTTTGCTTCCACTTGCTTATGCAAGCCCAGGTGCACTTGTTCCTTGTTATTGTACTCCCATTTATTCCAGATTTTTGATAAAATGGCTCAGCTGTTGTGCTAAAATTTGTATTGGGTGTTTGGGTGCCTTGTGTGTTAAAATTTTGTTCGTTTTCTAGTTCATGCTTCAGTTATTCATTGCATAATTCCATTAGGAATATTACAGCTTGTCACTCTTTACTATTTTTGAGTTTGAGTAATTTTAATTTACTATTCCAGTCTTCATACTTTAAAATCTACCATTTTGCTGAGTACTAATCAGATTCTAGAATAATGATTGATGAATTTAATCAATACGATATTTTACTATTTCTAATTCAATGAATCATTTATAATGTATGAATCAATATATTTCATTATTGGATTTCAATTTGAATCATGTTTATAATATGCATACACACATGCATATATATAACCCAATGTCCACCCACACGTATTAAATTTCCCTAAAATTTAGGGTTGCTCCCACACATCCCCCCTATGTGTCTCCTTGTTCCCACATCACCCTGTCCTAGAAACTTGGTGGAACACTGATATATATATATATATATATATATATAGAGAGAGAGAGAGAGAGAGAGGCCTGCCTTCACCTAACGAGGTTAATTGATATGTCTCTTGCAGGATAGTTGGCATGGGGGCAGTGTATCTCATACAGCAAGACTGTATGACTAAAGGTGCATATATGGTATCTTGATCAAATAAGCATGAAGCAAAAGTCTGTCAATATAGGAATAAGATTGTATTTTCTTTCAGGCTACATGTCTATGTTAAACTAAGATATTATAACTTGTTACTATTTATGAATAATCTCAAGGATTTCCAAGCAGTTCACACATTCCCTTTCCAAAGTTAATCCCACCATAACTGGTGTTTACCATCATACTGAATCCGATTTTCAAAGTGAATATGGACCCTTTCGTGCCTTGAAAATAAGTTACACGCCTTGGAAGGTGGGGCCTACTTATATTGTTGCTTATTTAAGGAAACTTGTAAGTATTAAAAATTTACACTCTTGTTGTTGATGTTCCATGAGTAGAACTCATTATGTGAATATAAAATACCTGAAGGGAGGACTACGGATCCTATTGCTTGTTTATAGCAAAGGCATCAATCCTTGAATGCAGCAGCCAAACCTTCAGGCAATTCTTTCTCTGAAAATCTCAACGATGGACTTGACTGGAGATTGAGCATGTAGAATTGGATTCATCCAGTTCCCATTTTCTGTTTTAATCTTTCAGAGGAATGCATGATATGAATGTTGCCAGTTATATCAAATCAGTATTTAGGAAAATGCAACTGCACTTATCTCTCATTGAGCAACCTTTTTGAATCATTGGAGTCTCTAACAACAAAGATTTGTGAATCCTGCTATTCGTATAATGACCATGAAAATGACTAAAGAAATAACCCATCCACTCTTGTTCCTTTTATTAATAGTCAATACTACATCATTTGCAACAATTTCAGTAAGTAAAAGGTATAAGAAGACAAAAATGTCAGCTAATCTGAAAGTGAGGCAAGGTACATTCAGAGAACTTACATTACAGTCTGATCCAGCAGAACATCTGAAGCCACCTTTCCCCGTGCATGGCTCACTAAAGGAAACATTCACAGAAACATTTAGAGCATTTGTGAAGGTTGGCCCTGCAATTACTGACGCTGTTGGGGGGACTGTATCTGTAACATGTTTACACGCTAGATCAGCATAATCACTGCAAAAATTCATAAAGATGGAATTCAGCAGTATCTGGAATTTAAAGAGCCTCCTCAGATATGAATTCTCACCAACAATCCAGGTATATTGAGCAGAATAAACTCCACTTAATGTGTTAACAAAAACTTGGAAAGTGTGTTGTCCATCTCTCAAGGAGGAATATGAACTGCGTCTACTGCTACAATCGGTAAAGCTCAGGTCATCCAACTGCAGCATACACACCAATTGACAGGTAGACAAGTTCATGATATATGAAAATTCAAGAAAAGCATGCAAGCACAGAAAGTTAATTTTATCAACAAAAAAAAATTTTCCTCTGTTAGCTCAAGTACATGGTATTTTTCGATTAGCTCAATTCATTCTAACTCCCAGCCTTCTTGTCAATGTATGTTTCTTGGGCAATGCATTGGGCACGTCACATTTTCTTTTTGGCCTTACCCAAGCTCTCTCCTATTTACGACATTTATTCCACACATCTGAGTGGAATTGTGTGTTCTTCATGTTTCTGATCACATTCATTTGCAACAACCTAGGTGAAATCATAGTTTCAATATTCTTTACTTTTTCCCAATCTAATTGTTTGAGAGATTGTGACATGCTAGATAATTAGCAAAATCCCCCTATTGTATTCTCCGTTGAGGGTTCACAATCTCATGTGATTTATATAACTGTAAAGAAGGTCAAACACAGAAGATATACAATTGAATGATGCATTACACATAATTTTTGCACTGAAAATGCGAGGTACTCTGCAGCCAGAGTGGGGGAAAATGTTTTTGTCAGTGTGCCTTATATTTTTTAAGTGCCATATCTTCCAAAAGACAAACCCTAAGTATTACTAATCTTACTTACCACATTTAATTAAAAAAAACTATAAATAAACCTCAAAGTTTGTTAAATTGTATTAGGGGGTGTAAAAACATTGAGGTTTGCACCTCAAATTTTGTTTATCCCTCTGGGTGCTCAATAGCGCCAGGGTTAAGATAGATATATGCTAGTATACAAACCCGAAAACCCTGGAAATTAAAGATGAGTGCTGACAACTGTACTCAATGCATGTTGAAGAAGAGCTGTATCAAACATGGTAGATGCGCAACACAGCTTCACATTATTATATAGAAATGCCACGTTTTTGGAATGGAAACGAAAGCATGGTAGATGCGCAACACAGCTTCACATTATTATATAGAAATACCACGTTTCCAGAATGGAAACGAAAGATAATGAATAGCATCTATGTTACAAGCAAGTCTCAGGAGGGTTGCATATCACATCATCATATATTTAGAATCTAGATCCTAGAATAACCAACAGTCTAGAGGACATAAGATAATGATTTGCATGTGCAAGAAGATTTGTATGCTTCATCCAACACACTATGCAATTACTAGTCATTTGGAATCAAAATGTACGTTGAAACAATGGTTTCAATGAAACAAGAATAGGAAGAGAGGCCGTCAGGTGGGAGACTGGTAAATAGGCTCGTCCATTTTAGATGTTCAAGCCCATGAAATTTTGTGCACCTAAATGGGGTGACTCTTATAGACCAGAAATTGCGCAATGTCGAGGAGAGTCCTTGTGACAGTATCCGTGAAGTCCTTTTGTGTAGTTGAATCTGACTCTCACCTCGGTATTTTGCACAGGCTTTTTTATTCAGTTAAGGAAATGTTTCAGAGTTGGAAAAGCCTAAGAGCTTCTCTTGAATTGAAGATTGGAAAAAGACAAATGTGCTTCTGCTTCGGGCGAAGTGGCCCCTTATGTGAGCTGGTACTCTCAACCAAACTTAGAACCTTAAAATCACTAGGAAATACCATATGTGATACCTACCATTATCACATAATAAACAGGTATTGACTCATAGAGAACAGGCTTGGACCTCAACATCAACAAAAAGTATTTCAATAGGCAAATTTGCTCTCCCACTTTGTGAAAAATGCACCTCTGTCTGAGCCACAAACATCATCCAGGATATATCTAATGATCTCTTGGCAAGTCAAACTCTACCACCTGTTGGAGATCCTGCAATGAATTGGTTTATCCTGCCCCTTGAATGAAATGCAGATCATATAACTGGTAACTAATTGTCTGAAGGCCGATGCCAAACTCATGTGCCTGCCTGAGCTTCCCAAATCGTAATGAGGTTTAAGTTCTGAGAGAACAAAATAACTGGTTTTTGATGATAACTGCAATGCCTAACCATTTAAACAATGTTAAATCAGGCAACAACCGGTCTGAGAACTTGGGCCTGTAAGTTTATGGAAACCAAAACAAATCCTTCCTAAGGGGGTCCTTAGCGTTGGGTCTGGACGTTATTCTATTGAGATGTACGGCGATATTGGATCAAATTACGGCTAGAGAGTAACCACCCACCTTACATCTAATGCTACAGTTGCCACAGGGATCTGTGCCTCTGCTATCTCTCAACGAGAATCTGAATAGAGCTGCCATTGCTGAAGTGACACTGTCAGGTGCCGTCTGAAACATAATGTCGACATTAGAGGATAGCCCATGAGCTCCTGACATAAACACCGTCAGTACTAGCCATAGAAGAGTCAAACCCATCTGCAACTGGATGAGCAAAAATCCTTTTCTAAATATATTCTGCTTAGCAGAGTAAAACTTTCGTGGATGTGTAGGCCACCTGAATCAGTTCCAGAGCTAAATGGGTACTAAATAAAGTGTCACTGTATCCCTGATGAATGTAATCAGTTGGAAAATGCTTGATGGGCGTTGCTCAAATTTGAGCTCCCATGTAAGTGGGTATTGACCGTATGCAAAGCAATACTAAATGACAGGCAAGAGAAAAGGAACTGAACAGAGTAGGTTGGCAGTGGAAAACACATGGATGTGGCAGTGGCAGGTGCAAATTTTGATAAAAATTAAACTCCAGCAAGGACAGTTTGGAAACTATAGTCAGCAGAGGTACGTGCATAATTATAACGTTTGAGGGAAAAACAGCATGTCTTGCGGAACCAAAGTCTGTAGTTACATATAAATGTATTAAATAGAATAAATGCAGGACACAAGCACAGGTGACAAATTTGATCTACAGTATGAAGATTGAAACAACAGTGAGGACAGCGACAAACTGGAGAAGAAAAAGAGTAATTTGTAAAGGGATGGAAGAAACTTGATTTACAAGAAGGGAGATGAAACAGCAGCAGGAGAAGAGAGAGAATAAAAAATTGCATGTGAAACCTAATGGCCCCCTTTGTCAGCAGCAGGAGAAGCGAAAGAATAAAAAATTGCATGTGAAACATAATGGCCAACTTTTTCTTTTTTCAGAAAGCCTGCAACGTCAATTTCTACTTCACATGTTCACCTCTCTTACCCGTCCCATTCATGCCTAGGAAAGGAACTTTACATCCTAGGATTTGATTGTCCTTGAAAAGTTTGTGTCATTCCAATCAGGATTGATTTCATCGTTTTTCAGTCTGAGAGTTTGCCCTTTAAACCACCTTATTTTAAATTTAAATTTGAAATTTATTAAACATTATGGAAATTTTTTAAAATGTACAGATATTTTTTTATTTATTTATGGATAACAAAAACATTACCGGGAACCAATCTATTTTATTGATAATTTTTAAATTTTCGGTTTGAGTTGTATTATTATTTAAATTTTTTATACAGATTATATATTAATATGTTATTCTAGTTAATAAAATAAATTATTTACAAGTTCAAATATATTTTTAATTTTAATTAAACTAAAATAAATTAGTATAAATTAATTTGTTGGATATTTATGTTTTATTAAGTGTTTTATGTTTTTTTAAATTTTCCAATTGACGTTTTAGATGTTCGTGGTATATGAAATATATTTTGTGGTTATGTTAATAACTTATAAGAAGCTAGTTAAAATGAATTTATTTTAACAACTCTCAACACTTTATAATAAAACAATAATCAACACTTTATAATAAAACAATAATCATATGTGGGGAATTTAAAATGTTTTTAACAATATACGGTTGTGATAGTCTAGACTCTAATAACATTAAGGATTACAATTAATTTGCAGCATAGATAATTATATTGATATCATCATTGCCATATACTTAACAACCTCTCCTAGTTAGCAAGGCATCAATTCAACTCAAAATCTTACTAAAAACGTTTAAATTAAGCTCTCAAGAACCTAATTACCAGTTAATAATACATTTCAAATGAAGGGCATACAAAAAAATTAATTTAAGTGTAAATTTTGGAAATAAATTCATCACAATGAATCAATTAAGTTTTCCATGTAAAAACAACATGCGAATATTAGTGAAAAAATACATATTTGGACAAAGTCCAAACACATAAAATAGATGTATAATAATGATTTACCAACCAACCATGGGCATACACTATGATTTCCATCTCCAAGATGGGTTATGCGACAATGAGGGTAAGAGCATACTTCTTTGTTCTTTCTCTATTAACACACTCCAAACAAAGTCACATGATCCAAGATTGACATAGTCATGAACTAACATGAATTCCAACACCAATCAAACTAGTGCATATTCACACATCACCCTCCACTAGCACTCACTTTGCATAAACACATTTCATGTTACCGCATTCACTTTAACTTAGACATTCCAATATCAAACCTTTTACTACACAAGGAAATCTTCATGGTGAGGCCAATATCTAACATAAATTTTCTAACCAATAAATGAGTCTTGTAAGGATTATGCTCAGTTAAACTCTACTTATCAAGGGATCCCAATGCTAAAACTTCCTACCAAGGGAATTTCAATAATATATAACTCAAAGGGATCAAGACTCAACACAAGGTAATTCATTTATTATAACATCCCTCCTAGACTTGCATGCTTACAGTAACATGTAGTGTTTATATGTATTAGTGCACATGTGTCTCACAAATGACATAGCAAGTGCAACATTTAAACAACAATGTGAAAGTGGCAAGAACTATGACAAATGGAGAAGAGAATGGAAGAAGAACTTCCAAGTGATGAAATGGTGCATAGTATATGCATGGGATGTCCAATGTTAGTTTGTTTCTCAAAGTGATGTATGGTCCACCCACATCTCAATCATTATATTTCCATAGGTTAACACTGCCATGAACACCTTCTCTCATCACATCACAACCCACTTCTTGTTCCCAACAAGTCATTATATTTTGTATTTTATATTAATGTGTTTTATGAATTTATATCATGATGACTTCATATCCCTGCACTTGAGAAATATTAAAATACCTAAGTGTCTAATTATTCTCTAGTGGGGCCTTAGCCTTGAGCTTTGCACTAAATTCATATATCAAATCGTGTACAACACATGGGTCAAAATGGGGTATTAGGTTCCACCCCTCCTAGGAATAGCACCAACTTCAATCCAACTTTCAAATCTTAAAAAAGGTGGATATCCTTTTATCATGGTAGCCTTCAACTCCTAGGTTAGCTCATCTAGTTTATAATGCTTCCATGGTTTTTTACATGAATGAAGACTCAATTCTGGGGTAGGGTTATGTCATGGTCTTAGCTATCTTGTATGAATTTTATGTTTTAGCATCCCAACCATGCAACCATGTCTTTCTTTAGCTAAACGGGCTTGACCAATCAATTCTTATTTGCAACCAAATCGCACCTCTTCACTTAAAAACAGCCCCATACCTTTATTCTAAGCTACAATTATTAGCACTGCAACCAACTTAACTATCATATGGTGTATTGCCCAATTGTGGCCTTAAAGCATCCCAAGGAATATACTTAACACTTATCCAATTAATATGTTATAAGGAACAATAACATCCTAAAGCAAAAAACCATAACACAATATGTTAAGTTAGTATCCAAGGCAGATGCCTAAACATTATTAATGAAGAATGTTGCAATAGAGCACATAGAGGAGTCTGACCATTTCCTATAACTCATTTGATATAAGTACGAAAAAGATAAGGCACTACTAACTTAGTGCCACCCTACTTACACAACCCAACCCCTAAAGCACCTATGGGCATGCCTCCTATAAGTCTCATTCTTCAACAAACTACGATGCCAATTTCAATCACTATGTTGAACCCTAGACTTAGCACTTCTTCGAAACAAAACTCTTTGGTTCCTCTTCAATAGATGCTTGCATAATGGTTGTTTCCTCCTTATATGAGAGAGGTACCTTAACCTATTTCCCCCTTCTAGGGTGACTTTCACCGCACCTAATTCCAATTGGACCCAAAACAATCGATCACCCATCCAAAGTGATCCCACAATTGCAATAGCCTCCACAAAACCATACATGGCCATAAGGTTAGGAATGTTTAGCCACTTGGATCTACATTATCCTCAAATTGTGTTAATTTCCCAAGTTGTTCCAAATCTCTACATAACACTTTTAACTCTTGCCAAGTTGAATGCTTCTACCAAGAGATCTAACTACTAGGTGCGCCCATCTAGCTTTGCCACCTGCAAATTCGAATCTATCACACTTGCCTATGATTAAGAAAGGGTGTATAGTATCGTCTCAAGGAAAAGGCCTTACATCCTCCCCCACTAAAATTGTTATCATCTTCATACTACCCATTTAATGTTCACATAAGTGCACTAAGACTTCACTATTCTAACTATTGAATCATATTTTCATTCTTCCATAATGATTCCTTTCACTCCTAGTTGTTCTCTGCTTCAAACTTATCTTTCTAGCTAAAAAGGTATTCCTGTCAAACAAAACATTCATATGGGCCAATACCTACTCCACTTCCAATTTTGACTTGTCTAATACCATCGTAGGTGTTGTAGATTTACTTTCCCTACTAGGATCACTCTCATAAATCATACAAAGTTTCAACCAATTAATATGAAAAATGGGATGATAGGCTCTCATGTTCTCTTATAGCTTCAACCCATATGATACACTTCCTCTCTTCTCAAGCACTTTGAATGGTCCCTCAAACTTCTGTACTAGTGCATTAGACATGCCTATTGGTAGTTTGAATCATTCTTTTACCAACTTTAGTGAGAACTTGTTTCTAACTTGAAACTTTACTTCTCTTCTACTCTGATATAACTAATGCTTCATCCTCTTAGTTTCCTTTGTCAATTGAACAAATTCTTATTCCACGATGTCTTTCCATTAGGGAATGTTAAGGTGGATGGCTTTCTTCAACAGAATCCTTTCAAAACTATGTAAGGCGTTAATGGTTACCATCCATTGGCCAACTCAAATGGTCTATACCTTAAAGCTAAGATCCCATGTAAGTTGCAACTAAAGTTAGAGGCATCTGTCAACTTTGGCCAATTCAATTGATTTGCATGTGTGTGATGCTTATGCAATCCTCCAAAAGGCCATTGACATATTCATACTACCCATCAATTTATGGTGATACCTTGAACACATCATTGATTTAATTGTCCAATATCACCCAATGTACCTTGCACCCCTATAAAGAACAATGTTCAAAGGAAGAACTTGATACTCAATAACATGTTTGAAGAACATCTTTACAACCTCCATATTCAAGAAGGGCACCTTTGTTGGAATGAAGATCGCACACTTGGACAATTGGTCGACCACAACCAATACCCAATCGTAGCCTTTTGCAATTAGAAACTTAGTAATAAAATCCATAAAGGTGCTTACCCAAGTTCACTCCAAAACTATGAAAATTTGGAGTGGTTTAGCCTGTAATTTGCTGTGTAGCTTATGTTGTTGGCAAAAAAAACAAGTATGGATGTATTCCTTAATGTCCTCCCTCATATGTTCCTAGTAACAAGCTCATTGCAAAAATGCAATCGACCTTAGGATCCCTACCCAAAGTGAATCACTGCACTCTCTTAAAACCTCCTTCCTAAGGTTTAATGACTCAGGTACATACAAGAAACCACCAAAGCACATAATCCATCATCCACCCAAAAGTTCCTTATTTTTCCTTCCTTCACCTATTGCATGATACTTAAAGCAACATGATCATTCTTCAATTTGTCATTGATATTTTCCCATAAGTTTTAGATGACTTGCCCTTAAATTCTAAAGGAATCAATAAGGGTTCATCAACCCCCTCTACTGTTATAATATGTGCCTTTCTACACAAGGCATCCACCATAATGTTTAACTTTCTTGGTTGATACTTAATAGCCATGCCAAATTAAGATAATAATTCTTTCCACTTACTTGGGTGACAACTTCCATTGAGGTGTAAACGAACTTGGTGCCACATTGTCTGTCTTCAAAATAGTTGGCTTACCTAATAAGTAATGCCTCCATTCTTTTATGAAATGCATAATTGTTATCATCTCTATTTTATAAGTATAGTACCTTTGTTCATGATCCCAAAATTTTATGCTTTCTTAAGTTGTTAGATGACCTTCCTACATCAAAAATTCTTTGGTGTAAAATTCTAAAGTATTTGTTTCTACTTCAAATGATCAATCAAAGTTTCATAGCTTCAACACAAGTATTTTCACAGGTTTGTGATTTAGTTCACAAAACATTGTGCAACACTTGTAAAACCAACTCCAAGGTCTTCCTTTCTTTAACAAATCACTAAGAAGTGTAAAAATATTACAATAAACTTCAATAAACCTATAGCAATGGCTATCCAAACCAAGGGAACTTCTTATGTCATAGATTATTATCAAATCCTCCCAATTTTAAGTCACCATTATATTTGTGAGATTGATGCAGATGCATACTTGTGTAGTCTAATGACCCAAGAATGGAATTTAGACTTGGCCAAAGACACACTTAGACTTCTTTAAGTAAAACTAATTCTCTCTTGGTGCCTTAAATACTTGTTATGGTGTTCAATGTTCTAATTGAACACCACAATGTTGTCTAAATAGACAACACAAATTTGTACAAGAAAGGTTTGAACACACCATTCATAAATGTGAAAAAGTTATTAGGAGAATTGTACAAACTAAGAGGCATAACAAGATATTCAAAACTTTTATTCCATGTCACACAAGTTATCTTTACAACATTTACTTCTGTAATCCTTACTTGATAGCATCCCTATCTCGAGTGTGAGTTTCAGAAAACCTTCATCTTAGCAAAATTTTCAAAATATTTCATGACTAAAGGTAAGGGACATCTATTCTTGATTGTTTGATTGTTCAATGCATGGTATTCTAAGCAGATCCTCAACTCTAATGTATCCTTCTTCCTCTAAGATAGATGTGCCATAAGGGGACAATGAATGTCTAATGAAGCATAAATAAATTAACTCACTCATCTACTTCCTTGATTCTTTAAAGTCTATTCCAAAATGCGTATATGGATCCTTCACTTGAGGTTTAGACCCTAGTTCAACCTCAATAAAATGATCAATGGTGAACCTACCTGGGAGCACTTTTTGAAAAGTATTTGTCATTTAGTCTACAAACTCATTCAACAGATATACAAGTGTAGGTAGCACAAGAGTACTCATTATGCCCTTGTCCACCTTTCCTATCAATGCAAAAATATAGAACTAAAAAACTTGGTTCGAAAAAGTGCTCTCTTCATGCTAAGTGCAGGAACCAACCACACTTTTTCATCAAGATTCTTTGCTATTGTGCACACAACACAAGGCTTCCATCCATAAAATGTCATGAACTTGTCCACAAATGGCACAAGAACTACATTGGTTCTTCTTAGAAAGTCCAACTCGAGGATGACTTTAAATTCATCTAATTTTACCACTATAATGTCAACGTGACCCTTCCATCTTCCCAACTAGATATGAACTCCAAATGCAACACTTGATATTAATTTCTTTTTTCCTCAGAATTAACCACCTCAGCAAAAGGACTACATGATCCAATCCTAAGTTTAAGTTCACCTACTGATTCATTTTTCAATAAATTGTGGGAGGCATCAATTTCCGTTAATGCCTTGACCATTATTTTCTTCACAATAAGATCCAGATAACAAATTTTATTTAGGCTTTATCCCTGGTTTCTAGCTAAGGCATCTACTCTTTGTAAACACCTCTTCAAGCATGGTTGCACCCTTATCATCACCAAAAACTTCAATTGCACACAACTTGTTAACTGAACCAACTTGCAACAAGAATAAACAAAATTCTCACTTTTTCTTGAGGCAAGTTTCCCTTGGGTGCCTTGTAATTCCATCTCGAGAATGTATGTTCATTTTGTGGGGAAACACCTAGGATAACCTTCACTTAATGATGAAATTATCTAAAGCACTTTCTTGATTGGCACTACCAACATCTTTGCACAAATAAAGGATACCCTATGTTGTGGTGCAATTCTTGATAACATTTTAGCCAAGTAGGTTGTGATTTGTAATAAAATTTTATTCCCATCCTTAACCTTGTTCATCTAACTCTAGGATGTTTCAATTCCTTCGAGACTAAAATTATCTCTAGATTTGCTATGGATGATTCTAAGAAGTATTGTTGTTCCAACAATCATTATGTCTACAATTAACTCATCTTTTAGATAATCATCTCTACCAAGTAGTGGTCTTAAGGATTTAATACCACTTGTCATGTTCGTATGGATCTTGTCTATAATTTTATGTTTTAGCATCCTCTATCCTATAATATTGCTTTTCTTCAACCACAAGGGCTTAACCAACTTGTGTATACTTACAACTAGACTATTCCTCTTCACTTAGAAATTTCCCATACCTAATTCTAAGATATAGTTGTGAGCACTTCAATGAAGTTCACTAACACAAGGTCTGACATACAACTGTGACATTAAAACATTCAAAGCAATATACTTAACACTTAGCCAATTAACACATCCATGGAATTGTAACATCCAAAAGACAAAGAACCAACAACACAAGATGTTAAGGCAACATCAAGGATGGATGCTTATATTTTATTAATGAATAATGTTACAAAAAAGTTAATATAGGAGTATGACCAATGCATGCAACTCTTTTTGTAATAGTTCAAATAGAATAAGGAACCACTAATTTACTGACAATCTCCTTGCACAAACCAACCCCTAAAGCACCCATGGTCATGCCTCATATAGGTCCCATTCTTCAACAAACTAGGCTGCTAGTTGTTGTTCCTCAACTTGACCCCATTAAGGGCCAATGCCAAGGCACCCAATGGAAGTCAATAAGACCTCCAAAATTTAGGTCACAAGTTGGCCCTTGGACCGGGGGGTAACCCTCAATATGTCACAAAAGATAATCATTATGAATTAACTCGGAACAATTTATTTAAACTTTTAGATTTCTAGGTTTATGTTGCTAGATAAAATCAAAGGTGAAGGATTACAACAGAGTGGATATGATAAATCACTCAAAATAAATTCTACGAATTAAGGCCTCTCCAATGATCACTTTTATTTCTACCACACAAATACTTAAAAGTTAATACATGAAATCTTTTGAGGAAAAATGTGTCTAATGAATAATATAAGTATTCACCCGCATAGAGGAACACAAATATATCAAATATTAAGTAATAATGTTTATTTGCCTTAGTAATTTATTAAGAGGAAAATGTATTAAGTTGGCATGAATAAACTTATGGCATGCGTGAAAACCATAGATTAAAATGTAGATCTTTATATTATTGATCCTCTAATAAACAAATTCTTAATGATTGATGAGCGATAATATATACCTTTCTCATATAAAAGTTCCATAAGAGATCATTTCTTAAAACCTTAAATCATTAAGTCTTTATAATATTCATTCTTTAAAAAACACAACTTTCACGACTAACAAGCGATAGTGTATATCATAGTCATATAAAAGTTTGGGAAGAATTAATTTCTTAAAAAACTATTATTCATTCACTAAATGGTTGAGGATAATCATAAACCAAAAGTAATGAAGCTCCATCAGCATTTGTAATCAATAGTTAAAAAACTTGCAGTAATATAGAAATAAGAAAATATTTTAAATACATAAGAAGAATTTACAATCATGAAATAAAGTTGGATTGAATCTATGAAGTGGAGGAAACTTCACTTTTTGGTCTCAATCTACCTTTAATTTGGCCTTGTTCAGCAAATTGATAGTTGGTTATCGTTGACATCAAGTGTAGTCATTAATTTTAGGTAATTTTCTCATTAGGTGATGTGCTCTAAAGCATGTGAGAAATTCTTAGTTGGATATTTCTCTCAAAGAGCTTTCCAATGGTATGTGGAACTTGATATAACTCCTAAGGGATAATGAGTTACCATGCTTTGAAGTTTCAGCAGGGTTCCAATGTTCACGGTTCGAACGTGGGATCTTACTCACCGGATCAATGCCAAACTATAGAACAAAGCTCAGGAGGAAGAATGACAAATGATGGGCAGTAGAGCAGTAAGTCGTCGATCCCAAACCCTAATCACAAGGAGCTAGTCTAAAGATCTTAAGCACTTGTCAGACTGTCGGTTCATGTCAAAGCACAAATAATAACGAGGTGAAAAGCAGTGAGAAACAGGCGATAGGGTGGCAAAGCCCCCGGTCATAGCCCCTAGTTACAAGGTGCTCGACCTAAGCACCAAGGTGCTTATTGGCCCGCTAGGAAAAAACTAAACTACGCTCAACATTATAATGAGAAACGAGTGTTGGTTGGCACAAATGAAAGGAAAAGTGGTGTCTCCATGTAATTTCTAGGTGGCATGATAGGTGTCAGAGATGATGACGTGATGACATGTGAGTGCGACACATGGCAGGTAATTTGGTGTTTTTGGGCAGTTGAATGAATAGTTAGAAAGTGACACATGACAGTACAATGGAAGGAAGGTATATGTCGATAGAAAACACGTGGCATGATTTGATTGGATGAAGTGATTGACAAATGGAAGACTATGGTGTGGAATGTGATGTGGGAAAACCTCGATATTTGCGCCTAGGACAAGTTTTGCAAAGGATTTTAGTGTTAAATATTTTTTGTTTTTTTCGTATTTCTATGAAGTTGGACCCACCCCCATCTGCATGGGCAAAATCATCAAAGACTCTACCAATGGAAGATAAGCGAGCGACGGGTAGTATCATCTCCTGACAGCAGGGAGGAATGAGAATATCCCCATCTATTGAAAATATGTCCTGGTATCGGTACCTTGAGGGAGTTTGTGGAGGCAGAGACTTAAGACTTATTGGCGAGTGATGAATTGTGGAGTAGTGGTCAAACCCTCGGTTGTGAAGGTTAGATGGGAAAGCACCCAGGGGCCTATCGATCATTGATATTAAAATGATAGTGGATGTAGACGAAAGTCGACGAGTGGCAAAGTGGTAGGCCAATGAAGGAGTAGAGCATGGTCATAACTCCTAGTTGTAGGAGCTAGTTAGCAAGGGCTACAATTGGAAATTGGGCGGTGATGGGTGCCAAGTTTTGTTCTACAGTTGGAATGTTAAAGTACAAAATTAAATAGGTCATAGGGTATGTGTCTATAAATAGAAGGAGAATGGCGTGATAAATTAGATTTCCCATGCATTCAAATAGTTGTAATTGTAATGAACATGAAGACGTACAAGAAACCCGAAGAGCGACAAGAAATCTAGGCGCTGAGAGGCATAAATATCAATTGCAGATCCAAAATAGATATGGTGATTAAATGTTGTGGAGAGTTCAAATCTGTTAATATTTGGACCGCCCTATGTAGATGAGGAGGTTGTGATGAGGATATCTAATTAAAAGAAAAAGTTTGAATGTGAGAACAGATTTGTTAGTGAAGAGTTGCACTGTGAAATAAAATGAAATGTGTGTTTGATGTAACAAATCAGAGATAGAGAAGAAAGTGCCATGCTACGCAAAGGCTAAGTATGAATATAGAGGTAGTGCTAGCTCGAATGAGGAATACTTGCAAAGATCTAATGTGAGAAGAAGAGATTGTTGTAGAAAAAGAAAAGAAAAGAGAGTAGATACGTATGCTAAAGTCATATATGGAGTCTAATGAGAAGAGATGTTGAGCATATCTGAATGTTGTTATCACATTAGGGCCAGAGCTGAAGTTCATGTCTGAAGCAAATCAAGGAAGATAAACAAATCTGAGATTTAAATATTTGGTTCAGTAACATCTTAATAAAAGAGCTAGTGGATTTGAGTTTGAAAATGAGATGAAAAAGGGGTCTTCTAGCTAAAGCAAGTTGGTTCCTTCATATTAGGGAGTGGGTGCTTCATTCAGGTTGGTGCCTATAAATATTAGGGTTTGGTGCTTCCAGTGGTTTGGTGCCTACAAATATTGGAAGTTGGTGCTTTTAGCATGTAGGTTTTCACAATCATAATTATGTTGATGTTGAGAGATTCTTCTGGAATACAATGTAGTATCACAAACGTGTCCTACATTTCAGATAAAATATTCACCCATCTTCAGGGAAAAAAACTATATTATTGATACGAAGAATGCTAGACCACGAATAAATTGATAAAGAATTTTACTGTTAGGGGATCTGGATGTAAGGAGAATGTGAACGATAATGAACATTAAAAATATTAAGAACAATCTATTAATAGTTATTAATTTTAGAGGGGAAGGACAAATTAGAATAAGTTAGATCAATTATAAAAATAGAATTAATAGAATTAAATTAACAAAGTATTATATTAGGAATCTAATAAATTAGTAAATGGCCTTAAGGGGATGTAAAGGGAATCTAAATGATAATGAACATTAAAACAATCTATTAATAATTATTAATACTAGATGGGAAGGTGAAATTAGAATAAATAAAATTAATTATAAGAAGAAAATTACTAAGATTAATAAAGAATTAAATCAAAAGATTTGGTCAAAGTGACAATAAATTAATAATATTTAATTTAATTTTGGTCAAATTGAATAAATAATAAAATAATAGGATTTTGGTTAAATGGAGATTAATACTAACAAAGAAAATGATTAATATTAAAGGGGTTTGGAGCCTCCAATAGGTTGTAGCATACACAACTTGATGTAATATGAAGTTGGTGCTTGCATTTACATCATAATAAAAAATAATTTGTGGTTTTCTCCCATATGGGTTTCCACATAAATCTCTTGTGTTCAAATGTGCATGACTATATTTTTTAATGTGATTGATTAAGTAAATAATTGTAAAAATTTATAAAATATTGATTCACCCCTATTCCTCTCAGTATTTCCTTAGTTTCCAACAATTGGTATCAAAGCAAGTTCCTTCAGGAACAATTTAACCACTGGAAGGTAGATGTCAAGGACCATGGTTAACGAGCATTAGATTTCCCTGGATGGAGTACCATTCTTAAATGGATCAGATTATGCAACCTGGAAGGTAAGATTGGAAGTTTAGTTAATGTCTCTTGACTTGGATGTATGGTTATATGTAGATTATGGAAAGAAGAATAATAAGTATGATACAAAAGTTATGAACGCAATCTTGAGTGGGTTGTCTAAATCAAATTTTAACAAGGTAATTTGTTTTGAGACTACAAAAGAGACATGGGATAAGTTGCAATGCATCTATGACGAATATGCTCACACTACATATGAAGTTAAGAATTCCTCTAAGAAGGAAAAAGTACAAAAGATTCAAAGAAGAAAGAATACCATGACTGGTTAAATAATGAATCATATCATTAGGAGGATTCCCTTTCAACAAATGCCCAAGCTATTGATCGTCATTAAGAGAATGAAGTTGGAGATGAAGAAGATGTTAATGAAGTGCAATCACCAAGTAAGATACTATTCTGTTGTAATTGTAGAAGAATAGGTCATCTATATTCTAGATGTTCAAATGCAATTTCAGAAGAAAGAGACATATATACGCCTAGTAGTAATGAAGAAGGACCTATATTCATAGAAATAGAAGATTAGAATGTTGTTCAAGAAATTAAAGCCAATCAGAATGAGATATGAGATTTAGAAGTATAAGGAGTTGAATTTGAAATAGACCTTGGATGTGAACTTGCTAGTTTTCCAGATGAGATAGATGAAGAAGAAGTTGAAGTATATCTTCGAGGAGAGTTGACCAGTGCCCTGGATGAATTATAGAAGGAAAAAAAAGAGAACATAAGATTGAAGGAAGGACTGTGAAATGTTGAAAAAGGAAGTCATTATTTTCATAAAGAATCCATGTATCTTCAAAAGGTTAAGCTAAAAGAAGCAAAAAGAATTGAAGAAATTCCATCAGATACATTGAAGAACAAGAAAAAGAGTTATGAAAGACTATAAGATGATAATGCATTACTAAGAAAGGAGCTATCTAAGGAGCATGATAAACAAGGACACAAATGTATAGATTCATCATTAATTATTATGAAAACAAAGTTAGAAGAAGCCAAAAGAATGAAAGAAGTGATGACTAGCCAACTGATTGAGAGAGAAAGTCATTATGAGAAATTAGAAGCTAATATTGTTTCATTGTTAAATGATCTAGAAAAGTCTAGTGACCAACTAAATAAATATTAGAAGTTTTCTAAGAGTACCAAAATTTTAGATGATATCATCAACAATCAAAGATCTCCTCTCATCAAGACTAGTCTTGCAGTGTTCAAGTTTCTGTGAATGGAGTTGTTTGTTGATACAGGAAGATTCACATATATGAGTTTTATTGTCAACATTTCAGAGCCACTATGTTCGTCTATTGTTTTGGTTATGAAAGAGAATCAAGCACTAGGAAAGCTGAAGATAAAGAGCTTAAGTCCTATGCTGAGAAGGTCAAGGGATCTAACATCAAAGCAATCAGAGGAAATGATAAAAATTAACAACAACAAAGGGAGGTTAATGGTAGCAATCCAAACAGTGACACAGATGAAGTCAAAAAACAACAGAAGCCCCATCAATCCCAAAGAGACAACCAAGAAAGAATCAGAATATTTTTCCCTCAAAGGTCGTTTTTTCCTAGGTATCAAAAACAATTCTATGGCTATTTTTATTCTTCTACCATTTTTTTTTGTAAGGATGTTAATTGTAGAGCTTATGTTAAAATGAACATATTAGAAATAGAAGTAAAGGTCTATATCAAATCCCAAGGAGTGAGCTATCATGTCCACAAATTCACAAAGGAACAACCCCTGAACCAACAATTTTGTTGCTCCTTTGCTTAATCATGTGGAGCGTTATAATTGAAAGAATTATGGGCACAAAGTAGCCGAGTGTAAATATGGAAATATCATACCTCCCTTTCAAAATAAGAAAACAAAAGAAGGAACTCGGACATTGAAGTAAAAAAGGCATAAAGAAATAGAAGAGTGTGGATTTTCACATTATGCTCAAAGTCAAAGAAACCCATGGAATATTGAGAATGGTCATTTGACGAAGATGAAAAGAGATAATAATGATGCAGACAGAGGAACAAATCAAGATAAGGACCAACACATATTCATTCATATAAGCACCAAATGAAGCATGTTAATTGGAACAATCAATCATCCAATATTTGATAAAGCCAATCAATGTAAAGGTTTCAAATATAACAGTCATGGACTCCAAGCAAGTGATCATAACAACAGTAAAATTAATCCTTTGAATCAAAACAAGTAAGAAGGAAGCACAATGACATGGAAAAAGAAAGAGGAAACAAAAGAAAAATGCAATTTAGCCTTGTGTGGTCAAGATAAAGATGACTAGTGGTATATAGATTGTTGATGTTCAAATCATATGACTGGAGACAAAAACAAATTCATTTCTCTAAAGGAAGTCAAAGGTAGCAGTGTAATTCTTGAAAATAATACACAAGCCATAATAATGGGAAAATGATTAGTTGGCCTTGACAATAAAGAGGCTAAGGCTAAAGATGTCCTATTGGTTGAACGTTTAAAGTATAATATCGTAAGTGTAAGTCTAATGGTTGATAACAGACATGAGGTCCTATTCTCTTCTAAAGGCTATAAAATAAGGGAAGAAGAAACTAGTAGACTAGTAGCAACATCAACCAAGACCTAAAATAATGCATATCCTTAATAAAGGCAAATCAAAAGAATGCATTAAGGAAGTACTAACCGTCTTTGCTTATTATTATAAGAAAAGTGAGGGACAACAAAACCTCTAGTCACATCAAGAGGATAGAAATCATTGAGGGTGAGCTACGAGAGAAGAATGATGAGTTGAAAAGACCATTGGCTAAGTGTTATGAGCTGTAAAATGAAGTTCATTTGGCTAGAAAGCAATATGAATAAGTGAAGTGAAGTAAAAAAAGACCCACAGGAATATCAACTAGGCAAAAGGAAAGAAGGTAGTTATTGTATGTCAAGAATCCAGAGAGAAGAAAATAGAATAAGCTTAGGGGGAGCTGCAAAATCAGCAGTAGCAGTGTTCAGGAGGAGTTGATTACTCAAGAGGAACATGAAATGAAAATATTCCAAATCTTATATGTTTTATCTTATTTCATTTGTATAAGTGGCTGGAACAATTAGGTTCAACAATCATGAATATATGCATCTTGTCATGTTAAGGCAACGTAAAAATTTGGCTCTTTGAATAGCCACATGTGTGCAACAATAGGAATACAACTTAGTCAATTGGTATAAAAAGGGAGAGCTCTTGGTATTTGGATCGACCATTGGTGCAATAGTTGTTTGATTTTTGGAACAAATTTAAGTGTGGATTGGTATAGTAGTACTACTCATTTAAATGGTCCTTTAGTAGAAGACTTAGATCAACAAGAGAAGCACAAGTTTAGGAGGAGAAAAGTGTATTATAGTTCATTATGAAATGGAAAGTTTGCATGTTTCCTAAGTCTGTCTCTATTTGTTTTCAATTGGTGTCACTTGATTTTAGTGGCAACACCAAGTATGTTGAGCAACAACTAATATTAGTAGTTTGTTATGACTAAAACCCTTTTAGGGGTGATAATGATCAAAGGGGAAGATTAATCATACATTAGCATCTCAAATCCCATGCAATAGTGAGGTATCACAAGGAAAAGTGCATAGACAATATAGTTCTAGCAGCCAACACCCTTTACCATTGATGTCAAAGAGGGTGAGTGAGCAAACATTGGAAATGTGTACAAATATTTTGAAGATGGTTAGTGAGAAAGGGTGAGAGTGATCAACCATTGGATTCTTAGAAGAAAAAGGGGAGAGTGAGTAAACAACAACAATGGGGAGTGAGAAACAATCTCTTTAGCAGCGGAGAGTTTCTAAGTGATGGTGTTTCCATCAGTTACCACTAATGTTTGGTGGCATTTCCATCAATATCAAAGGGGGAGATTGTTGAGTAGGTGACAATTGGTTGTCATTGATGTCAGGAAATTTGATCATCAGGTGATGTGCTCTAAAGCACAAGAGAAATGCTTAGTTGGATAGTTCTCTTAGAGATATTTCCAATGGTATAACTCCTAAGGGACAAGAAGTTATCACTCTTTGAAGTTTTAGCAAGGTTCCAAGGTTCATGGTTCCAGCATGGGCCCTTCCTCACCAGATCGGTGCCAAACTATAGAACAAATCTTAGGAGGAAGAACGACAGGTGGCATAGCAGTGACCCATCGATCCCAACCCCTGATCACAGGGAGCTAAGCTAAAGTGCCTAGGTTCTTGTTGGACCATATCGTCCTATCAAATCACAAAAAAAAATAAGGTAGAAAGTGGTGAGTGATAGGTGACAGGGTGGCAAAGCCCTCGGTCATAGCCCATGGTTATAGGGTGCTCGACCTAAGCCCCAAGGTGCTTATCAGCCTGTTAGGCGAAAATTAAGTTGCACTCAACATTGTAATGAGTTGTGAGCAGTGGATGACACACATGGAAGGACAAGTGTTGTCTCCAAGTAAGTTCCAGGTGGTGCGACAGGTGGCATAGATGATGATGTGGTAGCATGTGAGTGCGGGACATGGCAGGTGAATTTGTTGTTTTTGGACAACTGAATAAATAGTTGGAATGTGGAAGGTACATGTCAGAAGATAACACATGGCATGCTCTAATTGGTTGACATGGATTAACACATGGTAGACTGTGACATGGTAGGTGATGTGGAAAAACCTTGGGATCTACGTCTGGGACTAGTTTTTCAAAGGATTTAGTGTTAAATATTTTTGGTGTTTTTCATATTTCTATGAATGTGGGGCCATGGGCCACCACTCATCACCCATTGGCACAAGAACAAGCATCAAATACTATTAGCGACAAAGTAGTGAGCAGTGGGCGGTCTCATCTACTAATGGTAGCAAGTATTGGGAATATCCCCGTCTACTGAAAATATGTCTCAGTATCAAGGCCTCGGGGTAGTATGTGGAGGAAGAGAATCGAGACTCAATGACGAGCGGTGAACTATTAGGCACTAGTCATAACTCGCAGTCGTGGATGTTAGACAAGAAAACGTTCGGTGGCCTATCGATCGTTAGCAGTTAGAGCATAGTGGGTGTATACTAAGACAAAACAATGGCGAAGTAGTAGGTTGATGAAGGAGTAGAGCATGGTCGCAACTCCAGGTCGTAGGAGCTAGTCAGAAAGGGCCACAATTAAAAATTTGGTGGCAACAGGCATTAAATTTTGTTTTATGGAAAGAACAATTAAAGTCTAAAATTGGATAGGTCATAGGGTGTGTGTCTATAAATAGAAGGAGAACAACGTGATAAAGTAGAGTTTCCATGCATTTAAATAACTATAGTTGTAGTGAACACAAAGATGCACAGGAAGCTCGAAGAGAATGATGAGAAATCTAGGAGATGAGTAGTAGAAAGTTCAATTGCAAATATGAAACAAAGTTGGTGATTAAATGTTGTAGAGAGTGAAGATATGTAAGATCTAGAGTGGTCTCTGTAGATGAAGATATCTAATTAAAAGAACATATCTAAATTGTAAAATAGATTTGTTATTGAAGAGCTATGCTATGAAAATAGAATGAAATGTGTGTCTGATACAAAATATCAAAGATAGAAAATAAGTGCCATGTTGCACAATGGTTGGGTATCATAATAGAGGCAGTGTTGGTTCGAATGAGGAATACTTGTAAAGTTCTAATTTTTAAGTAAACTTGACTCAGAGAAAGAGTTAAAGTTGATCGGGTCATTAATAGTGGTTTTGGGCCCATGCCTTTTTGGTTTCCCATGGTTTTGTGCATGTGGTTTGCATGTAATAAAGTCTTTAAAAGGTTTGGTAGACTTCATTGTAATGCCCCAGGGAGGTGAGCAATGGAGGCTCACTTGGGAATCTTGGCTTGGTTTTGGCCAACAAACTAATAAAATTCCATTGGTTGGGTTTTTCCCGGAGTTGGGGTTTTCTCACGGTAAACATTATGTGCATTTTGTTTATGTTTGAGTTTTGTTGCTAGTTTATTATTAATTCTCAAAATTTCTTATTTTCTCTCTAGTAATATTTTAACATTTGGCATCAGAGCCTTGGTCCAGGTTTTGGCTTTAGAGGGACGCCTTTGTGGCCAAGGTTAACTTGGAATCTCTAATGAGAGTGGATTAATAATGGCTCTGAGGTTGAAGTTGTGGACCAGGGATTATGATTTGTGAGATAGGTTTATTTAATTTATGCATCGAAGTTAGAGAATGAATATGAGGCATCACATGGGCCTACCACATCGAGGCTGTGGAGGGGCTAGTGGATGTTCACTAAGAATGGGACATCAACATGGATGGGCTATCACTTTTCAGTTATGATGGACAAGACGTTAAAGACAAGTAACATAGTGTCTTGAAAGTGTTGTTGTTGGTTCATTTCCATCACTGGTTTTTCATCGTTGGAGGAGATGGAGGCAACCCATGCTTGAAGCATGGTGTGGTGTCACCTACATTTTTCGGGAAATCCCACAAGGAGGAGACGTGCCTGCATGAGGAGCACATCACAAATCCGCTGAGAATAAAGCCCAGGGACTGGGATTCCAGTGTGGCATGTGTGGGCCATCACAACGTACTCGGGTGCCAATATTGTGGGACTTACCATAAATGACTACTAGGTGGAGCACGCCCAGAGCCACAACAAAAATGGCAAAGCTTCAAAGAAATACTAGCTGTGAAAAAGTTTAAAGAGTGATTTCTTGTTGTGCGACAGAGGTTGGGATCTACAAATCATAAGTGGGATTTTCAAGTTCAGTCATAGAGTTTCAGGTGGTCATACTCAATTTTAAAGAGGCTATGGATGTGGAGAACTAGGGCATCGAATAGTGTGATATGTTCCCTAATATCTAAAATTGCAAGCCTAAAATTACAAGCAAAAGCTCTCTCTAGGTGGGAGAAATGAGGTGATTAGATCTTTGAAGTATTTGGAAGGGCCCATGACTAAGATTTCTGGAACAAAAAAAAGTAATGTTTGTGGCTCTAGAGGTGGTAAAATCGATAGGATTACATGGGTGTAATGCTCTCGGGTATGAGGTTTCCAATGATGCTTGATCAAGAGTTGCTTGTTTTTTGTTGTAGGAAGATATATAGAAGTTTTCATTGGCGGCATGGAGGAAACTGTAAATTTCATATATGATTGAGGTTTTGGCTCTGTGCACTAGATATATGGTGGGTAGTAATAGAAAATTCAGTGGCTTGATCCCATGCAATGCTCACTGCTCGTGGTGTAGATGGGGTTATAAATAATACTCATTGCTTGCAAAAGGAATATGTTGGAAAGGAAAGTTGGTAATGTTGCAAGCCTCGAGAGAATACTAGCATGACTATATGTGAGTATGACAAGCACATAGATTATTAATGAACTCAATTAAGTTAGAGTAATGCTAAAGTGAGAGAATGGAAGCAAACCCTTATGTTAGACCTAGATGATAGGGGCATGTCGAGTTAACCCTGGGTATAAACTTTGAGGGGGGAAGGGCTAGAGTGGACAATGTTGACTCACTTGGATAGTTTGGCTGGATTTGGTCAAGGGAACCCCAAGTCAAGATTTAAGGGAGGATTATTAGGTAAACTTGACTCAGGGAAAAAATCAAAGTTGACTGAATCATTAGTAGTGGTTTTGGGTCCATAGTTTTGTTCCCATGGATTACATGTAATGAAGCCTTTAAAAGACTTAGAAGACTTCGTTGTAATCGGCCAGGTGTAGGTTTTAACCCTGTACAGAAATTACCAGCATACGAATTATAAAAACCAAAAAATAAACAATGGCAAGAACATAACACCCAAAACAAATATACACAGAGATTTCCCCTAGATCACAAAACCTAGACTACCAGATTGATTTTCAATTATGTTTCTTTCAATGTTACAATACATATATATACATGCCAAAGCATCCATAAACCCAATCCATTAACCCTGGATTAGAACATAATCGTAGTTCCCTTGACCGGATCTAAAAAATACCATGGACCGAAAACCATTGCACCCAAAACCATGTGCGAAATCCATGCACAAAACCATAAGTAGGTCCGCCCACCTAATATAGGGTCTAATTTTTTTTTCCTGGAGTGCTGCCCTGGACCATGTGTAGGGGGGCTACCACTCCCTTGCATACCCCCCAACAAGGAGGGTAGCCACCCCCCCTGTGACCCCTCGGCGCAACGTACAGGGGTGCATACCGCCCCCCCTGTAACCCCCCCGCACATGGGCTAGTCATGGAAAGAATATAACACAACCCAACATTCTCCCACTGGTTTTTTTCTTTCCACAGGAGAGCTTAGTCATTGATCCAACCCTGCAACGCCCATTGTTTCTCTACACCAAGAGAACTTCTCAATTCTCACAAACGTTGTTAATGCATCAACAATATTCTTCAAAGTGTCCACATTTACCAGCAACAACTTTTTTTCTTCTACCATATCCCTCACAAAGTGATACTGAACATCAATGTGGTTTGTCTTTGAATGATAAGCAGGGTTCTTTGCCAAGAAAATTTCACTTTGGTTGTCATAGCCTATCCTTATAGCTCGTGGTACTAACCCCATACTTGAACACAATCTCTGCAACCAAACTGCTTCCTTGGTTGCATGAGTGGTTGCCATGTATTCTACCTCTATAGTTGAAAGTGCCACTACAGATTGTCTCTTACTCATCCAACTCACTGCACCTCCAAACAGGTTAAACACATATCCACTTGTAGATCTTCTCTGATCCAGATCTCCAGCCCAGTATGCATCAACAAAGCCACGGATGTACAAAAATCTGTCCAATCCTAGTCTTCCTTGGTAGCACAAACCATAATCACTAGCGTCGCACAAATACATGAAAACTTGCTTCACTATTGTCCAATGCTCCTTCCCTGGTTTTGACATAAACTTGCTCAATACTCCCACTGCATGTGCAATGTATGGTCTAGTACAGACCATCGCATACATCATGCTACCGATTGCACTTTCATATGGAACACGAGACATGTCCTCTTCCTCTTCTTGTGTTTTGGGACACTATTTAGCAGATAACTTTACACATATAGGAATAGGAACCTTCACCAGTTTACTATCCTGCATATTAAACCTATGCAATATTGTCTCGACATACTTCCATACTTCCTCTGGTTTAACTAGAGCTTCCTCTTTGCCTGATCTCATTTAATTTCCATGCCCAAAATATAGTTCACAGCACCAAGATCTTTCATGTTGAATTTGGAGGACAATTTGGTCTTCAAATCCTGGATAATTTCTTTTTCATTTCCAACCAGCAACATATCATCCACATATAAGACCAGATAAATAACACAGTCACCAATTAATTTGAAATACACACAATGATCTGCTTTTCTTCTGGTGAAGCCAAGTCACCATAAAAATGTATCAAATTTCTGATACCACGTCCTTGGTGACTATTTTAACCCATACAAAGACTTTTTTAACTTGCATACTAGTTCTTTCTTACCCTTCACCACAAAGCCTTCAGGTTGCTTCATGTAGATCTCTTCTTCCAGATCACGTGAAGAAATGTTGTCTTCACATCCATCTGTTCTACCTCAAAATTAAAAGCAACAACAACGGATAAAAGTAATCTAATAGAAGCTACCTTGGCAATAGGAGAAAAAATATTGCCAAAATCAATTCCCGGCACCTAGGAATAACTTTTTTCTACCAACTGAGCTTTGTATTTCCCCACCTTTCCTTCTTCATTCATCTTCTTCTTGAACACCAATTTTCTGCCAATGGGTTTCCTTCCAGCTAGCAACTCCACCAGATCCCAAGCCTCATTTTTGTGTAAAGATGCCATTTCAACAACCATGACCTCTTTCCATAGTTTGACATCCTTTGAATCTACTACTTCCTTCACAGTTTTGGGATCATCCTCAGTAATAGATAAAACAAAATTTGAATAGAAAGCAGATGGAATATACCTTTCTGGCTGCCTTCTTTCTCAAACTAATCTTCTAACAACTAGAGTTTGTGGTTCTTCATCTTCTAATTCCTCTTCTGTTGTAGAGTCCGATTCTTCCTCCTTTAGCTCAATCTCTATCTTCTCAGGTTCCTTGGGTAGGACTTCATGAATAATAACATCTTTCACCTCTCTAAACACCACATCTCGGTTGTACACAACCTTCCTTGTTACTGGGTTTCAAAGCTTATAACCTTTTAAACCATCCTTATACCAAATAAAGATGCACTTTTCAGATTTACTATCCAACTTTGTTCTTTTCTCCTTTAGAACATGTACATATGCATCACATCCAAATACCCTCAAATGTGAAAGAGAAGGTTTCTTACCAATCCATACCTCTTGTGGAGTCTTATCCTCCAATGCTGATGAAGGTGATCTGTTGACCAGGTAACATGCAATCTCGAACACCACTGCCCAGAATTCCTGTCCTAACCCGACAACACTGAGCATGCTTCTTGCCCTTTCCATCAATGTCTTATTCATTCTTTCTGCAACTACATTTTTCTCAGGTGTGTATGGAGTAGTCTTCTATCATGCTATACCACACTTCTTACAAAACTCTTCAAATTCCTTCTTGCAAAACTCTCCACTGTTATCTATCTTCAACACCTTTATCTTCTTCTCTGTCTGGTTTTCCACCAGAGCCTTAAATTATTTAAACTTGTCAAAGACTTCAGATTTCTTCTTGAGGAAATATATCCATGTATTTGTTGAGAAGTCATCTATAAATGATACATAGTACACAAACTTACCCAGTGATGGAACCGACACAGGTCCAAACACATCATTGTGCACAAGCTCTAATATCTGTTTCACCCTCTTACCACCAGAGGGGAAACTCACCCGATTCTGCTTCCCATATACACAATTTTCACAAAAATAAAAATCCAGAGAGCTATTAGACATACCTTTACCATGAAGTATTCGAAGGCCCTTCTCTCTAATATGTCCAAGCCTGTGATGCCGTAGCATGGTCTTTTCTCCAGAGACCACTAGATTTTCTGCTCCACTTTCAGGAACCACAAAACTGTTGCACCCATCAATAACAGTGCTACCTTGCAGCTTGTACAGAGTTCCAATCCGAATTCCCTGCATCAATACGAGTGCTCCCCGAACCATCTTGCAAGTATCTTTCTCGAATATTGTTTTTACACCTGTATCATCCAACTTGATTACAACAATCAAATTTCTGGCTAATGCAGGAATATGTAGAACACCAAGAAGTGTTCTAATCCTTCCACCTTGCAACTTCAACTTGACTTTTCTGCGACCAATGGTTCTAGCCTTCCTGTTATCCCCTAAGAAGACATCACCACCATCATATTTCTCATACTCGCAGAACCAATCTTTATGGGGACTGAAGTGAAAGGATGCACCTGAGTCAATCAACCATGCCTCATGATCTACATGTGTACTTGAAGAAGAATTCAAGTACACATCCCCACCTTTGTCTGAGGTGGTTTTCGCCTCTGCAGAAGGAGCATCATCAGATCCATTTCCTTTCTCTGGAGCTTTAGATTTACAGTCCTTTTTGTAGTGCCCTTCCTTTCCGCATTTCCAACACACCTTTACAGGTTTTCCTGGAGATCTAGATCTCCCTATAGATTTAGATCTCCCACTGGAGGACTTATTTTTGTTTCTGTTATGGGATGGTCCTCATACAGACAAGACATCACCATTCTAGCTCTCCATATTTTTCCGTCAGCAAGGATGAGACTATTTCATCAAACTGCAAAGCAGTTGCATTGCTACCCATTGCAACAACCAGACTATCCCACGAATCTGGTAGAGAACACAAGAAACTAATGCACTTATTTTCATCTGAAATTTTAATATCAACAGATAATAACTGGTTTATCACAGTATTAAATGCGTTCAGATGCTCTGTCACTAAGTCTCCATATTTCATCCTTAGGTTATACAACTTTTTCCGTAGGAATAATTTATTCACCAGAGACTTAGATTGGTACAAAGTCCCTAACTTGTCCCACAAAGCCTTCGTCGTAGCTTCCCCTAATACATTCAACAATACTGAATCTTTGACACACAATCATATTGTGCTTTTTGCCTTTCGATTCAACTTCTTCCATTCTTCATCAGACATTGTTGTTGGTTTAGTACCTAGATCTACCGCGATCCACTAATCTTTATGCACTAGCAGATCCTCCATCTTGAGTTTCCACAACTCAAAACTCTGACCATTAAATTTCTTGATTTCTATCTTTCCACCACTCGCCATCTTCTTTCACCACAAGAATTGATCCTGCAGATCTCCCACTGAACAAGGTCTACCACAGGCCCGAGTAAAACCCCTGAGTAGCAAAGGCGTCCCCTTGAAGCCAAAACAACTCCGATAACAAATGTAGGTTTTAACTCCATACAGAAATTACCTACATACAAATTCTAAAAAATAGAAAATAAACAATGGCGAGAGCATAACACATAAAACAAATATACACAAAGATTTTCCCCTGGATCCCAAAATCAGGACTACTAGATTGATTTTTCATTATGTTCCTTTCAATGTTACAATACATATATATACATGTCGAAGCATCCATAAACCCAATCCATTAACCCTGGATTAGAACATAACCGTAGTTCCCTTGACCAGATCTACGAAATACCATGGACTGAAAATCATCGCGCCCAAAACCATGTGCGAAATCAATGCACAAAACCATAGGTAGGTCCACCCACCTAATATAGGGTCCATTTTTTTTTTTCTCGAGGCGCTGCCCCGGACCTCGTGCAAGGGGGCTACTGCCCCCTTGCATACCCCCAATAGGGGGGGTAGCCACCCCCCAACATTGCCCCGTGCAACGTTCAGGGGGAGATACCGCTCTCCCTATAACCCCCCCCTGTGCGTGGGCTAGTTGTGGAAAGAATATAACACAACCCAACACCAGGGAGGTGAGCAGTGGAGGCTCACTTGGTTGGATTGGATTGGTTTTGGCCAAGGGACTAATGAAATTCCATTTGGTTGGTTTTTCACCAGAGTAGGGGTTTTCTCAAGATAAACATCGTGTGCAGTGTGTTTATGTTTGAGTTTTGTTGTTGGTTTATTATTAATTCTCTTGGTAAATTTATTTTCTATCTGGTAATATTTTAACGCTAATGTGAGAAGAAGATATTGTTGTAGAAAAATAAATGAAAAGAGAGTAGATATGTATGCTGAAGTCGGATTTGGAGTCTGAGGAGAAGAGATGTTGAGCAGAAGTGAATGTTGTGATCAGAGTAGGGCCAGAGGTGAAGTTTAGATGATAGATCTAAGATTTAAATATTTGGTTCAATAATATCTTAATAAAAGAGTAAGTGGATCTAAGTTTGAAAATGAGATGAAAAATGGATCTACTAGGAAGAGCAGGTTGGGGCCTGCATATCATGAAGTGGGTGCTTCTTTCAGGTTGGTGCTTGTAAACTTAAGGGAGTTGGTGATTCTTTCAGGTTAGTGCCTGTAAATATCAGGGAGTTTGTGACTCTAGCAGGAGTTTGTGACTCTAGCAAGTTGATGCCTAAAAATGTTGGTAGTTGGTGCTTGCAAGGAAAAAGGGGTTATGAATTTGGCATGTATACATTATAATAATTTTTTTTGTGGTTTTCTCCTATATGGGTTTCCATGTAAATATCCCGTGTTCAAACTTTATGTGATTGGTGCATGGTTATATTGTTGAACGTGAGTGATTGAGTAGATAACTGTAAAAAGTTACTAAAAACTGATTCACCACCCCCCCCTCAGCATTTCTATGGTTTCCAACAAGGAATTTGTGGTTTTCTCCTATATGGGTTTCCATGTAAATATCTTGTGTTCAAACTTTATGTGATTGGTGCATGGCTATATTGTTGAACGTGATTGATTGAATAGATAATTGTAAAAAGTTACTAAATATTGATTCACCCCCCCTCTCAGCGTTCCTTTAGTTTCCAACAAGCCCTCTGAGTGTTGGTCTCTTGTACCCGCAAAAGAACTCACTCTTTTGATGACTTTGTAGCTACCTCTCCCTCTTTTGATGACTTTGTAGCTACCTTTTATATTTTCCATGATTTAGTTCTTTTTTGCAGTTATATAACTGCCTGTATTAAATAATCATTGGGTTTAAAACCTTTTGCAAAAAATTGAAGCTCATAATTTCTTTTATCAAATTATAAAGTATTAAAGCTCTATTTCCACCATTTTAATGATATGGTTAAACTATTTCCACTTAGTAAGAAAAGAAAAAAACATCTCCAATTAACATCATGGATCATATAAAATTATTATTATTATTATTTAAATGAGAATTTATTTTTTTACTGGGAAGTTATATTATGCTTTTTTAATCCAAAATAAAGTTCAATTTTATTATCTTTGTATAAATTATTTTTTTAAACTTGTTAATTTTTGTTTTTCCCAAATTAGAACAAAGTAAAATTATTCAAGATAATTTACTTGGACACTTTTAAGTATTTCACTTAAATAAGAAAGATTGTTTCCAAGTTGATTGGATTGAACCAAAGCAAATTGCCAAGAGGTCAAAATTTAAGAAGATTGTGAAAATAGTTATAAAATAATCAAAGGTTTGAAATTTGTCTTGATCAAGGTCTAGTTAGAGATGCCCAAGATTTAACTCATAATTATATCCAATGAGATCAGATGGTTGTGACTAAAACCAATCAACGACCGATGTTTAATAGCATATTTGGAGATGCACAAGTTTTAACTCATAACTAGAGTCCGGTGAGATCAAACAGTTGTGATTAAAACAGA
Source organism: Pinus tabuliformis (assembly GCA_031772625.1). Classification (NCBI taxonomy): domain Eukaryota; kingdom Viridiplantae; phylum Streptophyta; class Pinopsida; order Pinales; family Pinaceae; genus Pinus; species Pinus tabuliformis. Next base: position 826,249,855 of record CM062817.1, read on the forward strand.
TCAACGACTAGAATTTAATGTTTGTCTTGGACATGTGGTGGTGGCTTCTCGTTATTGAATGGTGATTGCTTCTCGTAATTGACGGTTAAAAGTAAATCTTAGATACCAAGGTGAAAGCACTTTGACTCTTTTATGATGTGGGTCATTTAGGTGTGTATTAACCAAGGTAATTTGGAATTTCACGTGTGCAATGTGGGCTATAGAAATCGAGGAGATCTAAATAATTCATGATCTAATTTCAAAGGAAAGTTTGAAAGACCTTTAAAGATTATTTGTATACACTTATTGTTTTATAATGTTAGTTATATAATATAATATATATAAAAGAATTTATGATCGGATAATTGAACGCCTGCAAAAGTTATTTTATAATTAAGGATTTTTCTTGATGAGGTAATAAATAGATAGTGCAAGTTTAGGGATAAAATGGTTACATGTGTTACAAAAATTTTATAGTAATTTATAGATTGAATTATCATGAAATTTATAGATTGAATTATCATGAAATTTGCTTGATAATGACACATTCATGGTAAGGGACAAATTTTGAAGTCCTAGATTATATTTCAAGAGTAAGGAATGTAATATTTGAATTTAATTGAAAGATGGTGGCCAGACATATTCAAAAAGAAAGAAAAAAAGTAAATCTGAAGGATATTTTGTCACGTTGCCAAGATCAATTCACTAGCTGATGAAATATGGGGAATACAAAAAAATTGTTTCAAGGAGGATCAATTTGAGCTACAACACTAATGTCCAAGTTGCTTACTGTGTTGAAACCTAAACTTACTACATCTTCAAAATAGAACACTTTGCTTGCACCAATGCACAATGCTTGCACCATCCTCTTACAAGGGAGGTCCCTTAATTATTTCCCCCCTTTCAAGGAACTTTTCACCATACTAGATGTGAAGTGGTTATTGGGCAATGGATAATCCAATGCTCCCCATGTGTTTCACGATATGTGCTTAACCGCCTCTCAAGGATCCATTAACTCTAGTAGTGGGTATGTTTACTAACACTTGCAGGTTTTGGTGTAATGAAAATAGTGATTCCAACAAGTGGTATCAGGGCCAAAAATATCGAGTTTGAAACACCTCTGGCTCGTGCTGGGGGGGGGGGGGGGGAAGATTGTCGGGCATTGGATAATCCAATGCTCCATGTGTGTTTTGGGACATGTGCTTAACCACTTCTCAATGATTCATTAACTCTAGCGATGCGTCCATTTATTGACACTTGCGGGTTTCAATGTAATGACAATTGTGATTCCAACAGTAGTCCCAAAAAAAGTAATCACCTCTCTCAAGGTGTTTGGTGGTCGCAAGTACCTCCTCAAAATCCTCCATGGCCATAAGGAAAGGAACATTCAACCAATTAGGTGTTCACCTCAAAATGTGCAAACTGCCCAAGTCATTTGAAGTCTCTATATAAGGAAACACTTTAACTCTTTCCAAGTTAAATGTTTTCCCAACTTAGATGTCTAATTGTTAGGGGCACCCGTTAGAAATATCACCTGCATGTTCCAATTTTCCATGCTTGTTTGAATGATTGGGAAAGGGTTCCTATTACTGTTTGAAGGGAAATTACCTATAGGTTACCTTGCTATCAAGGATGCAAAAGGGCTTTATTTGGAATTTACGATTTAGTTCCACAAAAATGATATCTAATTAGGCACACTTTTTGATCATTTACATATTTATAAAGTAAAGAAACATGAAATACATTATTTGATCTAATGTTATTAGGCAATGAAAGTCTATATAAAGCCAATATTTAGGACTTTAAACAACTTTCCAACTTCAAAAGGATTTCCTTGAATTCACTCCAAGAAATACAGGATCAACAATTGTAAACTCTTCATCACTTTTCTTCTTGTTTACATTACTTTTCCTAGGCATATATAACTTGAGTGTAACCATGTTAATTTATTGTCCTAAATCATTATTGTGTTTCATCTTTTTCCATACAAAGCTTCAAATTGACTTATTCCCAATTATACAAGATGTTAATTATTATCGTATGAAAAATCACTAAATACAACTAATCAGCTGGAAAACTTGGTGCTCCATCTCACACATACACAACATTTTAATAATGACCAAGTTCACTCTTTTTTTCTACACATCCATAGAGGTTGTGCTAAAATTTTGTGGTGTGTCGATCACTTGAATTAAAATATTTGGTAAAAGTTCATGAACTTTGTGTCTTAAACTAAGACAGATACATTGGGCACTCTATGCAACATTACATTTCATTTCATTTATTGGGAAAATGTCTCATTGTTAACCTCATAGGTTTAGTACCCAACGAAAATTCTCAATTAGAACTTCCTTTATTGAAATGAAGAACCCTCTGATTATGACCCAACTATTGTAATTTTGGGGTATAAAAATATGTCATGCAACTACTATGAAATGTAAAAGTGCAATATGAAATATATTTAATTAATATTGTCCACAAGAAAAAATAAAACTAGTAATGTAATTGATAACAAGGGGAAATTTTTTCATTGTCATCATAAATGAACCAGAGCCAAATCCATCCACCCTGCGCCCCTCCCCACCATTTTCCTCGTGTGGAAAAAAGGGCTTGATTGTTGGGATCATCCATAGGGGTGTAATAAGTGGTCAAAGGACCTATAGTATATTAATAATAGTGGAGGCCATTCAATGTAAGGTGGACTAGGTCCACTATATTGTTAAATAAGGCCCACTCTGGTATTTAGTATTGAATAAATGTAACGGAGCCTCATTAAAAAAAGTCCAATAAGTAGTTAAGAGGTTTATATAATTAGGGTTGTCTTGATTAAATATAAATAATGGAGTCCTTCTTATGATATGTGTGAAATAATATTGTGTTAGGAGCTTAACTCATTAAGAGGTTTCCCCCTTGAAGAGGCAAGTGAACAAGAGTGGATTCCTTCCATAAAGGGATCAATTATAAGGTGTTTCTCTACCTTAAAGGTTTTGATATTAATAAAGTAAAAGATATTCTCTAGCTTATTATTGGATATATCATAAGTGATAGAATTTTCAAATCTAAGGTATACAATAAAAATGCAATAGAAATGCAAAAGTGCAATATGAAATGCATCTAATTAATATTAGCTAGGAACAATAGCTAAAACTAGTGATATAATCGATAATCAGGGGAAAAGTCCACTATGATCATTAGGAAAAAACTTGAGTCAAATATTCTCCCACCCCGCCCCTCCACCACATTCACCTCATGATGACAAAAGGGCTTGACTGTTGGGAAAAATTCTCCATGACCATGGAACCAACAATTTGAAATGAAATTGGTTAGTTGCATAGCATAATCAAGAATAGTCTACTACTAAATGAAAGCGAATAACAAAACCTAGTGAGCACCTAAGAATTGTCTACAAAATACTTAAAGAATCCAAGCTTCGAATAATATGCTTGCAAGAAAAATATAAGCAAGTAATAAACCAACTAGTAAGACAATAGCTGGATGCTACAAGGTTTAAATCCACAAGCACCAAGAGAATAGGGAAGATGGGAATAGTCCACAACCAAACCTGGATTTGTAAGAGTATAAAAATTTTTATTAACAAAGGCCTATTTATTAACATATGAAAACAACTCACTATATTAAAAAGAAGATCCTTACAAAATGTTCAAAATAAGGATAAATAGGGCCGGATCAAGAAAATAGTTATAAACTATGTCTCTTCACCTTTCTTCTTGGTTTTCCACATACCCGTTAATCCTTTCATACGTTGACTGTAATTCAAAGGGATATTAATAATTATATTTGGATTTCCTGCTAAGAAAGCCAAAGTTGTATTTAATGCAATTATAAATTAAACAAATTCTTTGTGCCTAATCAATTATGAACTCCCTAGTTGTATTTGATTCCTTTAAAAAAGTAACGAACTCTCAATTGTGTATCCTCATAAATAGCAAGGATTCTCACTTCTTCTCCCCTATGTACCACCACATCAATTCTACAAGATCACATGGGTAAGGTTATGTACTCATTCTATAACATCATAATTGTGTGTGATTCTACCATTTCCAAATATTCCTTATTATCTTGTGACATAACATCCAAGTCTTATATTGCAACATGAAGAATGGTTCTTACCTATTTCATGCTAGAAGCTATTAGAGTTGTTTCACTATGGGAAACTAGTCTTATCAGAACCAGAATGTGCTTGTACTTAACTTTCCACTTAGTGATCTCATTTAACTATAACTTCTTATTCTAGACCTACCCATTGCCACTATAATCGCTACTTAACTACTTGCATGCTAGGTAATAAGTCTATGCACACATAATTATCATGTATTGAATTGATTGATCCTCTCACAAGTGCTCAAAAGCTACAATAAAAACCAATATATATTTCCTTTCCTTATAATAGTCCACCCAATTTTCTAAGTTAACAATGCTCTTTAATATACCTATTTTCCTCCACCATATTGAAAGTAGCTTCTCTTGATCCATGAGATATAATAATATTGGTAGTGTCCAATGCAATTGGTATCGTCAAATGATGGTCTATAATGATGATATATGTGGTTACAAAATCACTATTGATTTTCACCCACTCTATCATGCTTAGTTTACTGATTAATGGCATTTAAATTCCTATCATTCAAAAGTTTCCAAAAATGACAAGAGGGTCATCATCACCATAGCTCTCAGACATTTTCTTTGATTAGTCATCCAACCATGATGTTGTCATGGGGAAAAATGTGCCTCTAGTCACTTTTTTCTTGACCTTTGCTCATTCTATAACTGTTCCCAGGTTCATTAATCTTCATAGTTCATGTATTTTTTACAATAATCTAAATATGACCTTTTGAATTGATGTTGGTTTTCAGATGGCTACTTTTCTTGTAGGGTTTTCCACACTATAAACCTAGGTTATATACATTTTATTTTCCTATGCATATGACTATCAAAGGTCAAGTACACCATTGAATGACATTTACATGAGTCTCTATAATGAGCTTGATCATTTCTTCATCCACTACATCTTGCTTCTTAGCCTAAACTAAGTATAATCCTTAACATGCTTGCATCTTTCTTCCTTTAGGAATTCTTGATGATGGTTTGATGAAGTTATTAATTGTCATTTGAAGTGATAACCAACCTTGCCGTAAGGGAAATGAACTTTGGATTTTCCCATTATCAACTTGAAGAAACTCATTTCCTCTACCCATGATAGATTGCAACAAAATCAATGTGTGTGAAGATGTTAAGAGGATAAGAAGGGAGCATGCACTTTTGGTTCTCCTTAAATGTCAGGTTATCTCCAAATTATCAGTTTGGTATGTACTTCTCATGAGCACCCATTTTTTTTGGGATGTGTTTTGGGAGAATATAATGCATTGATATGCATATGTATGTTCACAAGTAATTCCATTTCATTCTATGTACTAATAAATTATGGGTTCAACTACCTATTAGTATTCTTCTAAAAATATTGCACAACACTCGATGACCACAAATTCATAGAGTGGAGACAAGATACATTGCACAATTAATGATTTGAGTACTCGTACTTCATATTTTCTAATATTTGATTGAAAGTGGTAAGACCAATGGATACTACATCTGACATAGCTTCAAAATTTCGTTCATTGCATACATTGCATCCAATAAGAATGTAGCCATATGAAACTAGGGAGATTAATCTTCAAGGATTTCCAAGCATTTATTATGGAATTGTTGATGTTACTCAAGATAATTTATGTCCAATTAAATAGGGCCCCTTTAATGATGAAATAATTTATGACAGGAACCCATTACTTATGTAGGAGTAATTATTTTCTCCATTCAATTTCATGACTAGAATTACCACATCCTTTATTTGTTCTTTTAGATGGTCCATGATGTTTTAATGTTTGCAAAATGTATTCTCAACATCCAAAATTTGTTGATTAGTTTAACTAGCTTGTGCTTGATGACACATTTTTTCAGTAATTGCTCATCCAACAAGGTATGCGGAGAACAAAACTCACATAATGTTTTAAATTAAAGGAAGTATATGAGCCAATACTATTTCCACTATTAGAGTAAATATTCCATTCATTCATATTAGCTTGATTCTAACTATTCTATTAGGTAAAATTAAAAAAAAAAAATCTCTACCTTAGCTCCAACTTTGTGTAGAAGTGATACATGTACCATGTAATTGGTGGCCTCATTATTGGAAGTGGTGATAGATAAATCAATTGGCAGAGCTTCCCTCTAATATGTCGCAGATATATTGCTGAAGGTGCAGTTATATAGGACTTATATGCTTGGATTTGCGTTAATACATAGAACCAAGTTCTATTTCTACCATATTTTATACCTCCTTTCTCGTTTTCCTTCTTAGATGTTATATTTCAAAACCATGCTTGCAAATAATCAAACAATTCCATGTTAACTTGTTAGTTCAAAATACTATCTTGATAATTTGAGTGTACCCAACTGGTAATGCAATTTAGCAAAAAATGATAATGAAATTTAGCTTTATAATCAATAAAAAGTTCAACATTTAACACAATCCTTTGGTGGATTATAAATAAGACCATCAAGGGTATGTATTCCCACGAAACCTTATTTTAATGCATTGCTAAAAATGTATCCAATAGTTCTTATTTTAAACACAATTGATGACTATCCAAATCACACCACCTAAGATGAAAATGCGCAAACAACAATATTATACCATGGAAGCGATTGTATCACTACAAAAGAAAGTACACTATTAATAACAATGTGATATTAATTTATCAACTTTAAATATAGGCTATCGAACATTATTCCCAGCTTACCTTTGTTCAATGCATGCAAAATGGCAAGATTGGCTAATTGACATTGTATCCTTACTCATGTTGGTAGAATCAAAATCCAATAGATTATGCTAGCAACACAAATACTTCTTTAACACATATCAATCACAATTAGAATCCCACACAGAATAGTAACAAAGTATGCCTCTTGTGAGAGTAAGGAATATGCTTGGCCTAGACACTCAACTTAATATATCACTTGGATGATGGATTGCAATGCATCTTTAAAAACATTAATGTTGACCAAGGGAAGTTAATTAATTTGAGCTTCACGAACAACTAATACAAATCTCCTCATTGGGCTTGAGTGATATATGCTTTCTCACCTTAGGCATGCATAAAGCATACAAGATTCTTGTGGGCTTGATAATGATAATAATTTTTTTTATAACATTTCCATGGAGAGGAAATGAATTGTATTTGGATTAACATTTTATGAGTTCAAGAGTTTAACGGCAAAGGTTCACCCTTTGCAAGTTCACAATGGCTTGATGTTGTTTCCATAATTACTAGCTTGAATGATAGAGAGGTTTAGCTCTTCATGGATGAAGGAGAAATGAACTCTTATGACCCTTTGTTGTGGCTTAAATGCAAATCTATAGAGTAGAAAACTTTCACATATGAAGGAGTGAGTAATCACCACCTAATTTGAATGCAATACTTATTTTTGTATCACATGGTTAACTGACGGTTCAATTTTCTAACTTGACTATGATTAGTAAGACCTCAAGGTGAATACTTAATGATGATTCCTTCAAGCACACATGGAAACATGAAATAATTTTCCTTATGGTCACAAGATTGAAGGTGAAAAGGTTTTTCCTTTAGTGAATACGAGAGTGATGAGAACTTGTTTATAACTCCCCCTTGTGAACTATTGCTAGAAGGTGAAGATCTTCAGTTTTTGTGAATGTGAGGGTGACAAAACTCAAACACTTCTCTTTATGGCTTTTATATCATTTGTATGTTTAACCATCATTATCACTTACTTGAAGCCATGGTTATTCATCCTTCTCATATATATGAGTGATGGTTGAACCATCACCAATTTGGGAACTTATCTATCCTTATGGGAAACTAACATGATGGGAATGAGATGAATATTTCATGGATATAAAAAAGACCACACTATTGAATTCACTTGCTTGCATTTTCTAGCTAGAGCAATGTAACTATTTTGTGATGGAAGAGGGTGATAGGATGATGGTGTGTCAATGGATGCTTAGTACCTTACTTGAAGTCACATGAAATAAAGTTAGAGTGATTGGCTCATGAATGAACTTTAATCATTTCTTTGTGGATGCCAATGCTAACTATGAAGTATTTTCATTGATAATTAAAATTCATGGGTGATACCATTAATTTTGATCACAAAAACTCTTTTACACCTATAATTAATAACCAATTTGAAACTAGGATATTGAATTTAGTTGCAATAAATCTCAAGATTTCACTTGCATGCAATAATGGAAATGATGACTTAAACCAAGAAAGCATGGCCAAAGAAAGGGATGATTAGACCATGGTGATAGAAATATCATAGTTGTTATGATTAATGAAAGAGGCCATAGGAAAATTGCATAAATCACAAAAATTTAATTGAAAAGAACATCAACTAGTGATGACACGGATGGTGAGGAGTATCTCCTTGGTCAAGCAAAAATAAGGTGAGGATTTTACTCCTAGTCGTAGGAGGAAAACCTTACATAATGAGAATAAAGACCAAACAAGTTAATAAATGAATTCAGTAAGTCACAACAAATTAAATATTGAAAGAAATGAAAATGGAGACATGCTTGAAATATAAGCCAACTTCACAATATAACTTGACGCAAACCCAAAAATTATTAAGGATTGAACATATCCAACATTAAACATTCTTCTAAATCATAATTACCAATCAAGCATTAAAGGACAAACCAAATGGAGGGAAAAGTCCATTTTTGAGGCATGCATAAAAAATTATGGTGGTCCCTAAGTCTAAAGACTCAGGTTTAGTTTAAGTCTTAACAAATATAAACACAATGGATGAAGCCATGAATCTATGCTAATAATTGCTAACTATGATCAAGAAGAGAAGACGATATACTTGTATCTCTTGTGCAAATTCTAACCTTGATATGTATTGAGTCTTATGAAATCTTTCTTCATGAGAGAGGCAATGATCATTCCTACATGAAAAATTGGGTAGCTCATCTATTGTACTAGAAGGAGAATATAGTGAAGATTATTTATAACATGAATCAAAGATCCATGCTAGTTTCTTTGCCAAAACCTCATCATATTTATGGGTGAGAATATTTTACCTAGGTTATAAGAGTGTTGTTCCACTACCCATGAGGAATCACAGTCCTAATTGTGTGATTATGATATCACAATCCTTGCTCCATTACTAGTTAGGTATTTATAGCCATGGTAGATATTATCTACATTATCTTATTGCGCTTTTGCTTACTTTACAAGTTCTTTACTTTGTACAATTGATATATCACTCTATATGTTTAAGGACGAGGAAAGTGATTACTCTTTACATGCTAAGTAGGGTTGATTTCCTTTTGTTGGGATTGTATAGTATTTGGTTATTAAAGAAATCCCCTTTTTGCTTTATGTCTTTAAACTCTTCAATTTCACCTTTCACAAGATAATCCTCTTTATTATATGGATGGATCCATCCAGCATACCAAACTTGTCACCCAATATAGAATACATGGATGGTCAAGCTTCACTTGGAAGGATTTTGGTCTAATCACTACATCATTCATGATACATTTGAAATTTATTAATTCCTTCAAATCCATAGCCAACTAAAAACCATGCAAAGTATTCGTGACTGTGCCTTATGTGTAATATTGTAAATATGAGGTAAATGCCTAGAATTTATAAATATAGAGCTACATTTAAAGGAAACTATGACATCATCCAATGCATTATAAGATAATATTCATGAAAGAATGAAACGTAAAATGAAAATGTAAACTGGAAAGAAATGTAAGCAATTTATTCTACAATATGAAATAAACTCAAAGGAAAACTACCCTAAAAAGTGATATATATATATATATATCGAGAGAGAGAGAGAGAGAGAGAGAGAGAGAGAGAGAGAGATTCCTTGTATATTCAAACTGCTAATTGTAATTTACTAAAACAATAGACTTGAATCTACTTTACTCATAAGCGGAAACAATTAAATGATCGTGAAATCACAAAGTATACAAGAGAAATAATTCAATCAACACATTACACAACGATTTCTTGGGGAAATCCAAAGCTAAAAACCTCTGTTATCTATATATTGCATTAGTAAAAAAATATGAGAAGATTACAATGCTTTACTCAAGCTTGAGCAACCTCTGCATTATCTCTATATGTCTCACAACTTATTAGACAAGCCTAGGCCAATACTTAACCAATTTATTGCTTGCCTGAGTCCCTATTTCCTTGCGTTCTTTCCTTGGGAATTATCCCCTATTAATTAGGGAAATTCCTCAATTGGAATTGCGCAATCCATCATAGGCCTTCCTCTGACTGCACACACCATCTGTACAACTCAAATGATTATACAACTGATAGAACACTATCCCTAAACTCCAATCTTAACTGGGTAACTCTCACATCTAACATGAATGAGTTATTTATGAGTGAATCATCAGTTAACTGGTTGATCACTGTAGACAACACCCTACTCCTAGACCTCCCACTAGTTCCTCCATCAGTTGGTACTAGTTTAACTGACTTTAACTCAGTTAAACTGAATTAATTAATTACAACTCAAAATAAACTCAACTAGGGATCCTATAATGTAGGAGACACTCTACATGACTCAAGTTAGACCCTCAACTCAAATTAACTGAACCAACTACGTCAAATTAACTTAGTTAACTAATACAAGTTGTCATGTGATGTGGAATTACAATTTTATTCCTAATTTAATTCAAGGACAAAATTAAATAAGGGTTTTCTTGTTATATATATATATATATATATATATATATATATATATATATATATATATATAAGAAAGCTATTAAAGCATGAAAACAACATAATAAGATATCCTAAGAACTCAAAAACCTATCCTAAGACCATATCTAATCATTCATAAGAACCCGTCACATGAATTTGAAATTCCAATGTAACCATTGAAGTAGATGGTTTATGCCCATAATGTATTTCACATGATGTGTGAGAAAATACACATGATGTGATCAAACACAAATTCACATAATTTAAAAATAACCCATTATTAGTGAATTCCTTGAATAGGAACATCTTTTGTAGTGCCTCGTTTGTTCCTACTTGTGTGACACCCACAATCTTTAATACCCCGTAGATATTGTAATTGTAATTAATTATGTTAGTGATGCATGTAAGGGCATGTACATGTAAATGAGTTAAAATACATAGAATAATTGTAGTTATATTCTAATAGCAACTAATGAAGAGGTGGATCCTTGGTACTGGTCATGAGAAGCCATGAGAAGGGAGGGAAACTAGCTTAAGTGGTTAATTGAATTAGCACTTGCCAATAAAATATTAGTTGAACCAAATATTCATAAAGTATAAGATTTACAATTTTCTCTAAGAAAATATCTAATGGGAAGGATGTGGTAATAACTTCCATATTTATGGAAGTGGTTGGATTGTACCCCAACTTTCCCATCCAAAGTATGGGCAGAGTACCATTCACATACTTTTGGGGTCAAACTAGAAGCTTTTGATCTAACCACGATGGGAAGATAGGATAGGTAATCCGTCAAAGAATAAAAATAATGAAGGAAAGTTGGGGGAGGAAATAATTTAGATGAGTACCCATGTGTGTTAAAGGTATGGAGAAATGGAGAAGAATAGAGAAAAATGGTTCTCAAGACATAGAAATGAAATTAGGGATTGGATGGATCTAATCCCAGCCTCAGAATTTTGAGGGCAAGAGTCCCAAACTTGAGCTATTGTAGAGTTGTGTTCTAGGTGCTTGTTGGTTAGGAAAATTAGCACTGAGAAAGGGAAGGCCATAGAGGGGCTGATGGAAAGTGAAGGGGTTTCCTTTATGTTATTCAAGGCAACTAAAAAACCACCCATAAATATGTTTAGGCTCTTAGGTCTTTGGACTTGAGGGGAAACCACTAATTTTATGTAGATTAGGGAGAATGGCCTCATTCTAATGCCATTGATAGCCTAAGAGATAATAGCCTTTGGGTGCTTGTTGTGCTAAATAGTTGAGAAACCACCCATAAAGTTGGGAATAATATAGGGTAAGTGGGATTTTGATATAAACTAACGAGTTTGAATTTATGAAGGAGAATGGCCTTCATGACTCCACTCTATAAATGATTGAGTGAGAATTTCCCTCATGGCTTCATGTTCTGGCTTGGAAGTGGCCAACTACAAAGGAAAGAGAAGATAATTGAGCATATGGTGGGGTGGAACATGACACACCCTTCATCAAATGTGGGAAACATTTGACCTTGATCATATAAGTTCCCTTATGGACTTAATTTTGTAATTGAAATAATATTTTCAATGAAATAGATAAAATGTTTATAAATTATGTGCACGCTTGCTAAATGGACATTTTTTTCTATGTGATACATGCTTATGCTATGAAATAGTAAATTTGTCTATGATGGCTCTTAAACATTCATATGTCTGCTTGTTGATCTCAATGTGCTCTTATGATGTGTTTTCATAATCAAGCATGGGATTGATAGATATTTATACCTATTTATTGTTGATATTTATGGTTGTATGAGGCCTTTTGTAAATTTTGTTAAGAAGATATGGGATGTTAGCCTCCTAAACCTCTTAGATAACCATGATGGTTGGTTGGTTATGAAAGACTCTTAGTGAGTCTCAACCAATCAAGATTGGTCTACTCTAGATAGACTAGAGAAGCCCTAAATCTCATTGTTTTAATTAGAGGGTCCTAATAATGATGTGGATCCAAATGCATAATTAAAGCCTTGATTGTGAAGTGAGATCTTAGAATATAGAGTCTCCATAGAAGATTTGATGTCATGTTAAAGATTTCACAGAAGAATTGTTGAACTGGTGGAAAGTATTTTGAAGAACTTGAAGTGGGACTGTGTTTCCTTTTAGTGATTGTGTTGAGTATTTACTAGGTTAGCGAAGGGATTAAACAACCATATTGTATCCTTGCTTGATTTCTATTTAACTAAAAGGTATACCTGTTTGGGAGAAGAAGGCTTGAAGGCCTTAAACAGGGGGAAATTGTGAACAATGGCCTCTTTGACTTGAAGAAGGGCCTAGTATATGACAATGAGATGTAGGATTTTGGAGGCCTTCATGGTTGGAAAAAACCTCTCTAGCTTTAGAAGATTTTTGGTAGTTCATTTCCCATTAAAAATCCTTTTTGTCCTTAGGACAAGATGAGAAATTGTCTCTGGAAGCCTAATTTCCCTTGGAATATTTGGAGATTGAATTTTAAATTTGGTGATTGGAGCTTTTAGCCTTATCCCTCAGTCACATGGGCCAGTGGGAGGCTATGATTAGGAGAAATCCACAAGAGGGATCAAGGGCAGAGGGCACCACACTAGCCACAAGGTATATGGGACAATGCTCAATTCTCCCAATTTTCCGGTTAATAGGAATTCCAAATGATCGAAGATGGGTCCATTATTTAATGATCCATTTACTAGACTACACCCAAATCAGACGGGAGATGATTGTGTATCTTGGTGGCTTGGTGACTTAGTTAATGGGAAAGTATGTTGGTGGAAAAAGTGGATTTATTACAGCTAATCGTTTATCAACCATACCAAGCGAGATCTGTTAAAGACTCTTTTAGTTATCCCTAGTGGCCAATGGAGGAGTGGCATAGTTGATAGATATATCATCTACCATAGAGAGATATCTTTATTAGTTGATGGCTCGTCAACTGGACTAGCCTATATTAGAAACCACGTGGTGAAGAACCCTAGATGGCCTGGTAGACCATTCGTTGAATCGAGGAGAAGGATGAGAATTAGAGACTGATAAGAAATGTTAATGGGTGCTAATGAGATTTGTCATGTGATAGGACAACACATCTAGAGTTTATCAAGATCTAGATATCTAGAAATCCAAAAATTCTTGTAAATTGGCCTTGATGGAATACCTAGATACCTGATACTAGAGTAGCCAACCACGTGGAAGTCACATGAAGCCCACATGAGCATTCCCAATTCTATAGGTGAATGAGTGTCGACATGACATATTAAGGTGTCACTGATGTGGCCTGCAATGTGGCAAGGTGAAATGGATTAGAGGCATAGTGGTGTTGAGGTGAAGACCTAGGTGACAACTGTACAAATCCTTTGTAGATTCAAACTACTTATGTGATTTGCTAAAACAAAAGACTTGAATCTAATCTACTCATCAGCGGAAACAATTAATTGATCGAGAAATCACAAATCATACAAGAGAAAGAATTCAATCAACACATTACACAATGATTTCATGGGGAAAGCCACAACTGAAAACCCCTACTATTTGTATATTGCATTAGTCAGAAAACATGAGAATATTACAATGATTTGCTCAAGCTTGATCAACCTCTGCACTATCTCTATCTATATCACAACTTCCCAGACAAGCCTAGGCCAATACTTAACCAATTTATCTCTTGCCAAGTCCCTATTTCCTTGCGTTGTTTCCTTGGGAATTAGCCCTTATTAATTAGGGAAATTCCTCAATTGGAATTGCGTAATCCTCATAGGCCTTCCTCTAACTGCATGCACCACCTGTACAATTCAGATGATTATACAACTGATAGTACACTATCCTTGAACTCCAATATCAACTGGGTAACTCTCAGATCTGAAATGCATGAGTTATTTATGAGTGAATCATTAGTTAACTGGTTGAACACATGAAGCAACACCCCACTGTATGACCTCCTACTAGTTCCTACATCAGTTGGAACTAGTTTAATTGACTTTAACTCAGTTAAACTGAATTAATTAATTACAACTCAAAATAAACTCAACCAGGGCTCATATAATATAGGATACACTCTACATGACTATATCTAGACCCTCAACTCAAATTAATTGATCCAACTAAGTCAAATTAACTTAGTTAACTAATACAAGTTGTCATATGATGTGGAATTACAATTTTATTCCTAATTTAATTCAAGGACAAATTTAAATTAGGATTTCTTATTTCATTTTTGACACTCCCACTCAACAAGAAAATGGATTATCTGCTACCCTGATCCTGCCTCTATGGAACTCGAATTTTCCTCTTGAAAGTGCCTTAGTTAAGATGTCTGCATCTTGTTTCTCTGTAGGAATGTACTCCAACAACACGATTCTCCTCTGCACACAATCCCGTAGATGGTGATACCGGATGTCGACATGCTTGGACCAATCATGAAACACTAAATTCTTAGAGAGTTTGATACAACTCTGATTGTCACAGTAAATCACTGTAGGATCTATTTGCTGACCAAATAACCCAAGAATGATCTTCCTCATCTAGATAGCCTCACAAGCTTCTTGACTAGAAGCCATGTACTTTGCTTCTACCAAACTGAGTGCAACTGATCTCTGCTTCCTATCGTACCAAGAAACTATTGCAGATCCAATACTGAAGATTTCCCTTGATGTGATCTTCCTGTTGCATGGAATCCCTACCCAATCTGCATCTGTGAAGCCTTGCAGCTTCACTCCCTCTATCTGTCTGTACCAAAGACCAAACTGAGTGATTCCTATGAGGTATCTCAACACATGGTTAGATGCCTTCCAATAAATTTTGGTTGGATTAACCATTGCTTGACTAAGTTGGTTCTTGCAAAACATATGTCTGGTCGTGTGTTCAATAAATATATAAGTGAACCCACAAGCTTCCTGTAAATAGTAGCCTCCACTACTTCACCTGAAGTATCATCTTCCTTCCTCCAATTCCCTATTAGAGGAGTATCCATGGGTTTTCTACTCTCCATGTGGAACTTCTTCAGTATCTCATTGACATACTTTCCCTAAGAGACAAACAATTACTCATCTCCTTGCCATACTTCCATACCGAGGAAATAATGCATGAGCCCCAGGTCCTTCATTTCGAATTCTCTTGCAAGATCCTCTTTGCAAGATTTTACCAACTTCTCATCACCTGTTAGAATTAAATCATTGACATATAATACTATAATAAAAAATTTACCTTCAACCACAATATGGTAAAGGTTTGCATCTGCTTCACTTTTGGTGAAGCCCAACCTGGTGAAATAATTGTCAATCCTGGTGTACCAAGCACAGGGTGCTTGTTTCAATCCATATAACGATTGCTTGAGTCTGCACACATGTGACTCTCTTTTTAAGGACTCAAATCCTTCCGTCTTCTCTATGTACACCTCTTCCTCAATCACTCCATTGAGGAAGGATGTATTCACATCCATCTGATGTATCTTCCATCCCATATGCGCTGCAAGTGCTAGAATAGATCTAATTGAAGAGTACCTTTCTACTGGAGCAAAGGTCTCCTCGTAATCAATTCCCTCCACTCGAGAGAACCTTATGGCCACAAAAATGGCCTTGTGTTTCTCTACACTCCCATCTACTACTTTCTTTACTTTATAAATTCATCTAGAACTCACCACTGACTTGTCTGCTAGTCTTGGGACCACTTCCTAAAAAATGTTTCTGATAATGGAGTCATACACCTCTACCATGGCATCAACCCATACTGGTTGTTGCACTGTTTCCTCGAATGAGGATGGCTCAATCTCTACACTCTCGCTCATCAGATCCATGTAGATAGTGTACTGATCTGGTGACCTCCTTTACCTGCACTGTGATGTGGGTGCTCCCACATTCTCTCTAGCATCATGCATCAATATGTCAGCTTCTCTGGTGCACTTCCTTCCATCTCTGGATGTATCTACATGAGTGGGTTCTTCCACTCTCTGATCCTCTGCATGTGGTTGCTCCACATCATCATGAGGTTCTTCCTTTGGAGCTAAAATCTCCTCATCTGCATGTAACTAAAGCTCCCTCTCAAGGGAGCGTCTCCTGGCATTATCTTCATCGAAATTCACATCTCTACGAACCACTGTCATCCCATGAGATGGAAGGTACACTTGATAGTTGTGAGGTGTATTAGCGTACCCCAAAAATATGCCTAACTCTTTTGTTGGCTCTAGCTTTTTCCTTGCATCCTTGGTAACATGACAATAAACTGAGAACCAAATATCCTGAAGTGTGCCACATCTGGTTTCTTGCTTGAAAAATATTCTTCTGGTATACTCATCCCAAGAATCCGATGAGGACTCCTGAAATGCACATATACAAATGTGTTGCATGCTTTATCCCATAAGTGCAATGGTAGGCCCTGATCATGTAACTCACCCATGAAACTCCCACAATACTTATGTTCTTCCTTTCATCCACCCCATTCTGTTGGTTATGGGGTGCTATTAATTCCCAACGAATGCCTTCAGATGCACAAAATTTATTGAATTCATTCGACACATATTATCTACTATTATCGCTCCTGAGAGCCTTCACTTTCCTAACAATGTCTTTCTCAACAAGATCTTTAAATTCAAAAAATTTAGAGAACATCTGATCTTCCTTCTGCATGAAGAAAATCCAACACTTACGTGAGGAATCATCTAAAAATATTACATAATACCTGTGCTTGGCTATGGAGGTTGTCGAGAATGGTCCACACACATTTGAGTGAACTCTTTCAAGGATTGCTTGTGCTCAACTATCCTTATCATGAAAGGTGGCTTTGGTGTACTTCCCCAATGTACACCCTTTGCATGTGTCTCTCTATTCTAGTGTACCCTTGGGAAGTCCTATATAAATCTGCTGCATGATCTTCACAGATCCATGGTGCAAGTGATCCAATCTTCTGTGCCACAATTCACCAATGTCTCGGCTTTGCACCTTCTCTACTTTTGTTCTCAATGTTGCACAATCTTCTACATCCAATTTGTAGAGGTTCTTCACCCGAACCTCGATCCACTTCACTTGTCCTAAGGCTATGTGACGAAGTAAAGCCTTTCCTTTGTTAAATATCACATCGTAGCCACACGTCCTCCAACATAGCAACTGAAACAAAATTCTTTTTCAAACCCAGGACATACATGACATGTTTTAATGTGAGAGGAGAACCAAAATCCCTTTGAAAAGTAACAGTAAAAATTCCAGTCGCGTTATACCTTCCATCATATCCCATTTTGATGTGCATGTGGAGTTGTTTCTCCTCCAAGTTGCTTAAGAATTATTTTTTGCCACTCATATGGAATGAGGCTCCACTATCCACATAGCACACACTGCCCATCATTGATGTCACCATGCAAGAAATGAGGGTGAAATCCAACTTGAATTGTGAAGCAAGAGATTCACCTGCCACTCCTCCTGAGGGCTTCTTGTCAGCCTTCTTGTGTGGACACTTCATGGCATAGTGTCCCAACTCATGACAGTGAAACAATTTAATCTTTGACAAGTCCTTCTTCTTTCCGCCCTGACTAGAATCTAATTTGGAATGGGATGACTTCCCTTTCCCTTTATTTGTCTTTCCATGTAAGGCACAATTCTCCTCATCATCATGCTTGGATGAGGATCCATCTCTGGTGTTTCATTGAATCTCTTCTTGCACCAATTCAGACCATAAACGCTCCACTTTGTTAGCTTCTCCCTCCCATTTACTAAATCTTGGTAGCTGTGCCACCTCTTGGGAAGGCCTAGAAGTGCCAGGCTGACTAGATCATCTTCAACAACTGTAACACCAACATTTCCAAGCTCATCCTGGCATTGGGTGAACTTGGTCAGGTACTTTGGTATTGTGTCACCCTTCTCCATCTTGATTTTTCTGAGCTTGTCCTTCAGTGCAAACTTCCTGTGGTCATTGTTTTTTTGGAACAGGTCTGTTAAGGCATTCCACTTTGCATATGGAGTCTCCTTCTCGTGGAGGATCGAGACAATATGATATCAAACTCATTCTAGTATGATCCTTCTCACCTTTGCAACACATTTCCTCCACTCTTCGAGGTCTTAAGCATTTGTTGGCTTAGGAATATCAGTGTTTATGAATTCCTTCAGGCTGTTATCTTCCAAAACTACCTCCATCATGTCCTTCCAAGAAATATAGTTCAAACTACCCTTAAGGGAATCTTCGAGTCTCAATCTATAGAACGACATCCTGCTGACTCTAAAGAATGATACAACAAATTTGATTTCACTTGTAAAATAAAAACTCGTATTCTCCTCTTCTAGAGTGATTTATGCTCCGATACCATGTAGAAATTCCTTGTAGATTCAAACTGCTTATGTGATTTTCTAAAACAAAATACATGAATCTACTCTACTCATCAATGGAAACAATTAATCAATCGAGAAATCACGAAGCATAAAAGAGAAAGAATTCAATCAACACATTACACAATGATTTCTTGGGGAAAGCCACAACTAAAACCCTTGCTATCTGTATATTGCATTAGTCAGAAAATATGAGAAGATTACAATGCGTTTCTCAAGCCCGAGAAACCTTTGCACTATCTCTATCTGTCTCACAACTTCCCAGACAATCCTAGGCTGATACTTAACCAATTTCTCGCTTTCCCAAGTCCTTATTTCCTTGCGCTTTTTCTTTGGGAATTAGCCCCTATTAATTAGGTAAATTCCTCAATTTGAATTGCACAATCCTAATAGGCCTTCCTCTAACTGCATGCACCACCTGTACAATTCAAATGATTATACAACTGATAGTACACCGTCCCTGAACTCCAATCTCAACTGGGTAACTCTTAGATCTGAAATGCATGAGTTATTTATGAGTGAATCATCAGTTAACTGGTTGAACACATGAAGCAACTCCCCACAATCTGACCTCCTACTAGTTCCTCCATTAGTTGAAACTAGTTTAACTGACTTTAACTCACTTAAACTGAATTAATTAATTACAACTCAAAATAAACTCAACCAAGGCTCCTATAATGTAGGAGACACTCTACATGACTCTACTTAGACCCTCAACTCAAATTAACTGATCCAACTAAGTCAAATTAACTTATTTAACTAATAAGGTTATCATGTGATGTGGAATTACAATTTTTTTCCTAATTTAATTCAAGGAAAAAATTAAATTAGGATTTTCTTGTTGCACTTTCAACAACAACCTTATGGCAGTGTTGTGGATTAGAAGATTTTTCAGTTAGCAAAAATATGAAAATGTAGATATTTTGGAAATGGACCTTTTTAGTTT
Source organism: Pinus tabuliformis (assembly GCA_031772625.1). Taxonomy (NCBI): domain Eukaryota; kingdom Viridiplantae; phylum Streptophyta; class Pinopsida; order Pinales; family Pinaceae; genus Pinus; species Pinus tabuliformis. The sequence goes on from CM062817.1 coordinate 826,269,876, forward strand.
TTCCATATTCATTCTAATCTAGATCACCACCATTTGATGGAGATATGTTTGTCAATTGATATCCATTAACTATATTGGGAAAGGGTTCAAAGATCATTTTTAAGATCTCCTAATGGAGTGTTGTCTTGGTGGTTGATTGAAAAACTTATAAGATGATGGGTATTAAGGATATATTAGTGATGGGAATGGTTATCTCATGTTCTATAGTGATTCAAAAGACCTAGAATCCAAAAAAATATTCTAATGAGAATTTATTAAGAATCCTAGTTTAAGATCCAAGGGGGCACTAATGTGTTCGATCAGGACGTGGTCCACTAAGTGAAGACATGTGGTCATGAACTTCCATGTGTCAACCACATAATGTTGATGTTGTATTTTCTGGATGCTAACATGGGGATTTGAAGATTAAATATTCAAGAATCCATAACATTGTGTCTAGAACTCACATTTGGATGAAATTTACATTGTTGAAAAGTTCTTGATGAGCATAAGAAAATTATAATTTAAAAAATGAATATTTAAGGTGGTTTAAAGAAGAGGATTTTTTTATAACCTCACCTCCTTAAGGCGACTTAGGGGGTTGGGTGTGCTCAACTTGTTTGACATACTCAATCTTATTATTTGAGGGCATTTTTTTTTTTATAAATGACTAGTTTATCGACTTATATTTTAATGACGGAACTCAAACCTCTAATTATTTAAATGGTTTTAAATTATGATTTTCAAAGCGATTATTTAAATGTTATATGGTGATGCAAATGAATTATATTTGCATCAATATGATGTAACTAATGTTGTCGATTCATATGGTTATAAAATATTAAAAATGAAAATGTTTGATACTTTAATTTGTAGATACTACTCATAGTTTACCTAATGTGACAAGAAACTATAAGCGTATATTGTTGTGGGATTGCGTCAACATATATTGGAATTTGGATTAATTTAGGGTACCATAATATTTTATATGATTAAATTTATGAATTGATCTTTTTATGGAACTATTTAATGCATTGATATTAGTATCTGCAGGCATAAGGAACAACTTTGTTTATCGATTCAATTATGGGTAATGGGGTTGTATACAAGTGTATGAGGTACCATCAAGAGAGGAGGAACAACATTAATTTTTCCACCTATTAACACTCATTTTTCATGACTTAGGTTGAAAATCTAAGTGACGCTTTTACTTAGAGGTTGTATGTTGTTGTGAGGGTAAGCTGGGGATTCAATCACTTACAAGGTTTTGATAAGGGAATGCAATAAGGTGGTAACCTTATTCATTAGTTACCATCAGTATCACAACAAGGGAAACAAATATTGAGTTAACAATCTTAGTAGTTGCACCATTTACCCCACTAAGAAAGTTAGATGCGTAAAGGGCATGCAAAAACATGGCACCCTTGTAATATATTTAAAGATAACTCTTAAGGGCATAAAGAAGTGACAACAACCTGATCCAAACTAATGCCAATTTGAAACCTCTTATCACTCTATATCTTCTTTCCTGAGTGTGGCCTACAAATTCATTAAATAACAAATTTTCTTCATGTTGTATATTTTCCTTTGTTATTATCCTTTTCTTGTCAATAAACAATTTTTGAAGGTTCAGATCCATTAATGGAAATACATAACTCTCCAAACTTTCACCCTTTTCATCCTTTGTCGAGTTCTTTTCCCATTTTTTTATAGAGTCCATATGTCTGAAGGATTTAGAAACTGGGAATTATTTTCTCTATGAATTAGTAAAACTTTCAGTTCATATGTCATAACTTTGAGAATATTGGATATTGAAAAAACTAATCCAGATACCTAATGTTTGACTTTCTCTGGTAGGTTAGCAACCATTGATCTCAAGAAAATTGACGATCTCAATTAACTATTGATTTTATGCATTGATCTGCTAGTGGATAAGGATAGATAACTGGATGTTGAAGGGAGCGTATATCCAAAATTTGGAGTCTAGAAACTTCACTTAAGTCTTTTATTTGGAAAAATTGATTGACATGTTTCCATATATATGGGACTTAATGCCCACACAATTTGTAATGTTTCCTTAAATCTATTATTCAATTTTATCTATTAATCACCCCTCTTTCTCCACAAAAACTTAATTGACTCATCCACCTACAAGTTAGTGAATTTTCCCAAATATACACATTTTAGGAAAATTTCAAAGGGATTCATGCAAAAACACACATAGATACAACCAATGTTGTCTATATAAGAATTATATATAAATTTAATTATAAAGGAGAACTTTCACTTAGAAAAGGAGTCTACAGTCATATATTGTATTCATTAACACTCTAAAAGTATCTCCTTTTCATACACACGTATTCATTAACACTCTAAAAACATCTCCTCTTCACACACACTTTTTCTTACTCTCAATCTCCTTAACCTTCCCCTTATCAACATTTTCAATCTAAATAGGATTTATTTATACAAATATGTCGAGTTGACTCAACACCTAGGATGATTGATTCATAATAAAATAGAAACAAATCTCCTATCTATCACTAAAATCACTCAATTCTTCCTACCACATACTCAAATAATCATATTTGGTTATTTTACATGGCAATGAGAGAAATCAACTTCTCTCTTCGTAAACACACTAAAAACCTTTATAACTATCACAAAATTAGGAAAATACAAATTAAAATAATGCTCCACTTTATATTACTAGGGATACAAGACTTGTTTATGGGATCTTGCTCATGAGTTCTTTAATACCACTGCCATATTTAGAATTTTTCTTCTTCTATCATCCACATGGCAACTTCAAGTGGTTGATCCTTCCACTTGATTGAGTATTGAGAGTACTCTTTTATTGTTGCCTTCTTTACTACCTTTTTATTTAAGATTGATTCAATCCACCTTTGAGATTCTTTAGGTAGTTGTTTCTCCCATTCTATAGTCCAAATTCATCACTTTCAAGTGAATCTTTTGAAATTTCCTTTGCTTCCTTATAAGGGTAGACATATGAAACATTAAAAATTGGAGACATTCCAATATCACTTGTAAGCTATATTTCATATGCATTCAAGGAAAACTTCCTTAAGGTTTTATATGGTCCAATATTTTTAAGTCTTAATTTATTGTACTCCCCATTAGGAAACATGTCTTCCCTTAGGTGTGTCAATACCAAATATCCAATGCCAAAACTCAGCTCTATTCGCTTAAAGTCTACTCTCTATTTGTACTTGCTACTACTTTCATGAAGATCTTAATGACTTTCTCATGTAATTCTTACATAGCTGCTACAAAATCCTCACCATCTGCATTTCTCATGTCTTATTTTCTGAAATTTGTCAACTCATAAACTCCTTTGGGATGCATTCCGTAGATATTTTGGAATGGACTGAAACTTGTGCTTCTATCAGATGAATAATTTTATGCAAATATAGTCCATGCAAGTACCTGACCTCACTTCTTGGGATTTTCACTTACTAAAATTCTTAAGATATTTCCAAGACTCTTGTTCACCACCTCTATTTGTTCATTAATCTGAGGATAGTATGTTGCACTGAAATATGAAATTGGTTCACAACCTTTTCCATAGGGTAATTTGATAATGACCAACAAACTCATAGGCTCTGTCAAAACAATACTTCTTGTAAATCCATGTAATATGACTATTTCTTTGAAAAACAAGTTTGCAATGTTAGTTGCATTGTTTTTCTTACTACATGATATAAAATGCACCATTTTAGAGAATCTATAAACCACAACAAAAATTGAGTCATTCCCTTTTTGAGTTTTATACAATCCTAATAGAAAGTCCATACTCACTGAATCTCATGGTATACTTGGAATTGGTATGACTAATACAATCTCGTATTCAAGATCCTTCCTTTTGGATGTAAACATACCCTACATATTTCAACAAACCTATTTACATTGACATGCATACATGACAAAAAATAATATGCATTTAACTGAACACATGTTTTATCCTTCCCAAATGTCTTACTTAGCCTCCACCATACTTCTCGTTCAACAAGTTTTTCCTCATTGAACATTTTGGAATGCATAATTGGCTACCTTCAAACAATAATCCTCACTATATTATATGATATATCCATTGAATTCTATCTCTACTCACTGGATTTTGACAAGTTGCATAAGCTTATTTGAAATCTATATCTTCATTATACATTTCCTTCAAAGCATTAAATCTATTAACTTGAAATTCATGCAAAGTCATATTTTCCATGCTTCATACATCTATAACTCTATTGGAACACCCATTTATATGCTTGATAATAAAATTAAAATTTTGTAAAAACTTAATCCATTTCACATGCCTTTGATTTAATTTTGATTAACTACTAATAATCTACAAGCATGGTTATCAATATATAAGACAAACTCTTCAAACATTAAATAATGTCTCCATTTTTTCAATGCTTGAACAATAGGATACAATTCCTTATCATATGAGGAATATTTTTGTTTAGAATCATTTATTTTTTCACTAAAATAAGCAACTGGTTTCCCTTCTTGACTTAAAACAACTCTTATGGAAGTACCCATCTTGACTTAAAACAACTCTTCTGGAAGTACCATTGGCATCACACTCAATTTGAAACAACTTATTAAAATATGATAATGCTAAGAGAGGATGATTTGTATTTTTTTGTTTCAACTATTTAAAACTCGTATCATTGGAATTATCTAATGGAAGGGTTGCTTGTTTCTATTTATGGTTTATATGATTGGAGCACATATTTCATTGAAATTTCTAATAAACTTCTTGTAAAAACTAGCTAACCCATGGAAACTCTTGACCTCATATACTCTTTGAGGAGTAAGACATTCTATTATGGCTTTTACTCCTCCATATCCATTTTCAAACCCTCTCATGATATCACAATACCCAAATAAACTAATTTTGACTTCAAAAATGTACATTTCTTTAGATAAGAGTTTCTCCTTTTGCAATCGACTCAAAACCAATATTAGGTGTTTGAGATGTTCCTCCTTTGAATGACTATAAATGAATATATCATCACTGCAAACAATAATAAAGTTTCATATAAAATCTTTTAACACTTCATTATTTAACCTGATAAAATCGCTCTTGCCATTTGTTAACCCAAATGGAATTACTAGCCATTCATAATGTCCATTATTTGTTTTGAATGCGGTTTTCTATTCATCTTCTTCTTTTATCCTTATTTTATGATTCCCACTCTTCAAGTCTCTTTTGGAAAAATAGTTAGCACCACTCAAGAAATCCATTAAATTATCCATATAGGGTAAGGAAAATCTCTACTTGAATGTAGTTTCATTTATGGCCCTGAAGTTCATACACTTTCTCCATCATCTTTCTTTGGACTTAGCACTATAGGAAAACACATAGACTTAGAATTTCTTTGATCAAACCCTTATCCAACAACTATTGCACATGATTTCTAATCTCCTCATTCTTTGTTGGAGTCATTCTATATGCTTGAAATATTCCTTTGTTACTATGTTTCCCTTTGCCTCTTGTTGAACTTCAACCTCTTCATCATTGATTTCGCTTCCTAGCAAACTTCTCTTTTTCCTTAAGAGAAACATGGTATGGTTCTTCAAATTTCCTTAGAGGCAATATTTTAATTTAATCTTGAATATCATATAATAACCCATTAATATATCTAGCTATTTTCTCTGGATCTTCTTCTACATGTCTAGCTCTAATGTTTATCTTATAGAATTCCTCCATGTATTCTTTTTTGACATCATCATTGGTTTAAGATTTTCATTTGTTTAAAAAGAAGTTGGTAGTGTTTAGTTATAAACTTACCTTTCAGTGTTGCTTCCATTTTGTCCCATATTTTGATCTTTACTTTTCCTTTGTTTCTTTTTCTCTGCTTGTACTCAATGCCACTAGAACAATGGATGGCGCTTTAATTTGGTCACTACAAACTTGACCTTCTTATCATCTTCCACATTCTCATAATCAATTTTTTTTTAAAGCACTAATACAATCAACAAACTCTTTATCATTCAAATTTCCTTCATACATTGGCACTTCCATCTTTGCTCTAGAACTTGCTTCCATGACTACTTTGATCAATGGTTCTTCAACATCTTCTTCTGACTCTACTTCTTCAACTTCCTCTTATGTTTTAGGTTATCTATCTTCATCATTGACATATCTAGTGTTAGAACCTCTTCTCTATTCAGTATCCATGGCTTCCATACGTGCTCGAATATTTGTCATTTCTTTGAGAAAGATGCATTATAATTGGTCTTCCTCCTCAACTTTCTCCTCTTCCTTTGGCATTGGATGCCATTTTTCAAATACATTTTTCGTAATTCTATTGGGATAATGCATTGTTTTTCTACTATGATACCAAAATTGACAATAACCTAATATGAATTTATGCCATTGGAATCCATTATCACTATGTATCTTCAAAACTTGCGAATTTGTTAAATAACACTTTTTCTTCACCCTACACCTTTTCCTTTGTTACTATCCTTTTCCTGTCAATAGATTGAATATAGAGTGTTAAACATGCCAATGAAACCACACAACTCTCCAAACTTTCACCCTTTTTGTCCTTTGTCAAGTTCTTTTCTTATTTTTTTATTGCATCTAGATGTCCAGAGGATTCCAAATTTGGGAATTATTTTCTTTGTGAATTAGAAAAGGTTTGGATTTATATGATGGAATCTTAATGATTATAGGTATCATAAAAACTAATTTATATGCCTGATGTTCATTTTTCTTTAGAGAGGTAGTAGTTGTTGATATCAAAATAATCAATTGTCTTGATTAAATCTTGATTTTATGCATGGATCTACTCATGGACAAGGATGAATAGCTAGATGCTTGAGGGAGCAAATATATAGGATCCAAAATCCAGAAACATCACTTAACTATTTTATTTGGAAAAGATGACTGACAAAATTATGAATATATGGGACATAACGCCTACACAATTCAGAATATTTCCTTCAATCCATTCTTGACCTACTTAATCAATTTCCAATCTTTCACCATAAAAACCTAATTAACCCAATTCATTTGCAACTTCAATCAGTGAATTCACTAAAATATACACATTTTAGGACAATTTCAAAGGGATTCATGTTGAAAGACACACAAAGACAATCCACACTATCTGTACAAGAATGGTATGCAAATGAAACTAGGAAGGACAATTTTCACACAAAAAAAGAGCTAGAAATCATAAATTGTATTCATTAACACCTTAAAAATATCCTCTATATACACACTCTTTCTTACTCTCAATCTCCTCAACCTTCTCCTTATTAGATTTTTTAGCCTAAAAAGGGTTTATTTATACAAATATCTAAGAATTGACTCAAATCCTAGGATGATCGATTCATATCCTCCAAATATAGATAAAATAGATAAAATCTCTTATCTATCCCTAAAATTTCCCAATTCTTCAAACTACATACTCAAACAGTGATATTTTATTATATCACATGGCAATTAGAGAAACCAACTTCTCTCTTCATAAACACACTAAAAATCTCTAGAAATTACAAACTTAAGAAAATACAAATTAAAATGATGCTCCTACATCACGAAGCATGACATCCTTGGTATAAATTATAAATTACCAAATATATAGTGAAATATGTATAAAAAATATAAATCTCTAGAAATTACAAACTTAAGAAAATACAAATTAAAATGATGCTCCTACATCACGAAGCATGACATCCTTGGTATAAATTATATATTACCAAATATATAGTAAAATATGTATAAAAAATATAAAAATACTTGCATTAGTATGCATATGCTAATTAATACAAGGAAAATGATAATATAGTTTATGCATTTTAGCAAAAACAAAAAAAATTAATTAAATGTTAGTAGTATAAATTACCATATAAATAAAATAGTACTTTATATAATTAAAATAATAATATAATTAATCAAAATTTATTAATAAAAATAATACATTATAAGATTGTAGAATAAATGAAAATAAAATAATTATTAACTAAGTCAACTTGATTACTATTACATCCACAAATTAAGGAGAAGAAAGAGAAAGAAGAATTCAAATCAAATAAAGTGTGATAAATGAAGAATGAGTCGGCACAAGTCAATGAGAATTAATAAATAATTAGTGGTAACTCCATGTGCATCCACTCAAATAGGACATGAGGAGGATATCAAAGGGTCAAATTAATCTATTATTTTATATTTTTAAATAAATAAGTATTTGTGTACTTGTGTATATGAGTGTCACATGAGATGGTGAATAATATAAAATAATAATTTAGTAAATTAAATATTTATATGATTTGGAGAAGTGGTATGAAGCACATAATTTATAAAAGGAAAGTTTGAATTAACGGGAAAACACTTTTGAGAACTTTCTATTTATGATTATTGAAACTTGGTTAATTGAATAGTGCTTTGAAGAGGGAATTTTCTTTCTAAATATGTGGTTTCACTCTTCTCTTATTAATAGATAAGTACATTCTATACAACCCCAGTGTAACTCAAGGGTCTTTGGAGAAGAAGAGTACACGTTGGAGTTGGTAGGATGGTTAACTGGTGGGTTATTAAAAGGATCAACAAGTTGTTGCAAGGAGTTACACTAGCAATTTAAGAATCAATGAACCAAAAAACTAATTATAGTAATTCTTACAAATATATTTTCTAAGTATTGGTGTGTTTGTTGAATCAATACATGAATCAACATTATGTTGGAATGAGAAATTGATTAGGTTGTTTATACTGTTAATAGTTCAAGTATTGTGTTCGATTATTCTATAGTGTAAAGGCCCACATCTCAATGGGGGTATTGAGTTTGTATAAAGAACTACTAAGCAAGGATTAAAAAAACACACACATTTTTATTGTGACTGCTATTGTTTCTTTCCTTTCATTTCAATTTTAATATCAATGCGATTCAACTAATTTTACAATGAAAACTAACAAAAATCTTGACAATGAGAACTAATAAAAAAATACCTCTCTACAGTGGCTCGGTTTTTGGTGCTCCTTCTCTGTCAACCAGGAAAGTCTATTCGACTTCTTAGCCTAGAGAACCTCCATAGGTTCCCTATCCCTTTGAGCCTAAGTCCAAACACAACTATACTGTGTCCAAATCAATTCCTCACTCTCTGTCCCACTCCAAAGCCTTTCCTGCAAGTTCTCCATCCAAACCTCTCATAAGAAACCCCCCAATTTTTAAATTCTCCCCCCTCCTCAAGTTCCTTGTGAAAATGATAAGTCCCATTCTTCCCAAACTCTGCTTGCACTTATGCCTCTCTTAGAATAAATTCCACCCACCCCCATTATGTCACCAACTCCCCCCCGCCATCCCTCCCCTTAAGCCCCTCCCACTTTTCTCTTATCCTCAAATTAATTAAAGGGAACTACCATGTCAGGGCGTTGAAGGGTTAAATAATAAAATAATAATAACAATAAAACATTAACAATAAAATATTAATATTTTACCATGTTAGTCAATCTCATGGATTCACAAGATTATTATCAATTTAAATATTAAATAATCATGTTAAAATATATTTATTAATTATAAGTTAGGCTTAAGGGTTAAAAAAATAATAAATAAGTTTAACCATTAAGCAAGCTTAAGGCTAACCATAATCAAGGTTAATTATAGCTTGTTCACTAATGAAGCTTAGTCGTTAATTAATCATCTAGCATAATAGGATACAAGATACTAGCGTGTTTGTGTGAGGTGTGGGTATGTAGCTACTATACACATACCTCATACATATACTAATAATAGTTATAAGAGTCAGTCATAAAAGTCAATCATTTAGCAAGTAGGTTAATAACTTAATATAAGGTAATAAGATTAGGATGATGACACTACATATAAATTGTTTTTCTCTTTTTCTGTGTAACAAAGCACCCCACCATCCAACCCATAGGCAAGGGTAATATATTCTTTAGGGCTCAAGCCTCGACGCCATTACAACAATATACTCAATATGAGCTCAACATGTCACTTGTAGGAATTGAACTTGGGTAAGGAGGATACCAATCTTTCCTCCCAACTACTCATGGTAAACCCAATTGAGCTCGACATGTCACTCATGGAAATTGAACTTAGGTGGTGAGTATAACAATGATTCCTCTCAGCCACCTAAGATAAACCCAATTGACAATATATATATGTGTGTGTGTGTGTGAACTATCTATAAACTTTACAATAAAAAAAAATGATTTTTGTATATAAAAATAAAAATTGTATATGGTAGGAAAGATTTAAACAAACTCACTTCGACGTAAAAAATCACTTTCATACATAAGCTTGATAACAATTATAGTAACAATTTTCATTATATATGTAGAGGATTACATGAATTATATTTATAACTTTGTCCTTTTTTTAATGTGGTTCACAAACATCGGAGATCCGTGGCCACTACTTCCACAAAAACTATTCGAGCATATCCACTTGAAGGGATCACTTCCCACTGGCTCATTAGCAGAGCTTAACCTAAAGAGCATAGATGAGAATAGACCATGTGACCTCCCATTAACAAGGTGCTTTAATGACAAGAACTCAACCAATTGAGCTAGCCCTTGGGGATTTTTATAACTTTGTCCTAAATAGATATATATTAACAATTGTAAGAAAATTTTCATTATATATAAATGCTTTTAGCAATTGTATTTATAATTTTAATTATATACGTGGAAGTTATATGAGCCAATTTTATTTCCAATCAGAAATATTTGTTTTCAAAACTAGTTTAGTATGAAGTGTTTTAAAAAGTATAGAATAGTCTAATTTTTTTCTAAGATATTAGTTTACATAGTCAAGAATGAGTTGACTTAATTGCCAAATTAAGAAGTCTATGAAATCTTGAGTTTCTATTTGGAATTCACATTTTTAATCAAAATTATTCTCTCTATTTGTTCATATATACCAATTTAAACAAATAAACATCCTGCAAGTGTATTGCATGTAATACTCAACCAACATTTCTCCAATATTTTATTGAAGACTCTAGGTATATTGCATGTAATACTCAACCAACATTTATCCAATATTTTATTGAAGACTATAGTTAGGATGCCATAACTATCTGGCTACTCATACAAATTCCCTTTGTCCTGTTGCATATATCAATGCTTGCCTTTTAGACACTATGTGTAAAAAACAATCCATTTACTATTATGTGTAGAGATTTGATCTCTAAATATGATGTCCATTGAAATTAGAATGAAATCAGTGTTAATTATCATGTGTGCGAAGCTTTATTAAGTCATATGAGACAATGAATGTATTAATGCTTGTATCAATTTATATTTTTGGAATACTAATTATTAACACATGGTATGCTTTTTGGTTTGTTAGTTTCTCTACAAATTGGCACATAAGTCATCAAAATCACTAAGGATTGCACTTGGCCTGGACTACACCAAACCATACTCTTGGCTAGATTTATGCCCACAAAATTTCAAACCAATAACTTTTTCACCATAAAATGCCTTAACAAAATACCCTATCACCAACTATACCTAATAGACTAATACTAATACATAATAATAAAATATTAATCTCCCTCTCATATACAAGCAATTAGCATAAATTTATAGAACAACATTATTTTCCGCTCCATTCTATTCCTCTTCAAACAAAGTTTGAAACTCAATATTTCCTTCTATAGTGAGTTGAGGTGTCTCCTTTACACTAAGTAAGGGCATTCAAAGTTGGAACTAATTTTATTCCTCTTCAAACAAAGTTTGAAACTCAATATTTCCTTCTATAGTGAGTTGAGGTGTCTCCTTTACACTAAGTAAGGGCATTCAAAGTTGGAACTAATTTTATGCAATCTTGTGTTGGTTAGAAATCTTGTGTTGGTTAGAGTGAGGTAAGAGGATCTAGAAATCTTGTGCCCTTGCTTATTAGGATTATTTACATCCTTTATTGATGTAGTCCATGACAATTCGGATTATTTACATCCTTTATTAAGGTAGTCGATGACAATTATTTAAGGTGTGCTTCGTGCCCTTGGTGCCCTTGGTGTATTAAAACATTGCATTTTATTATATTTACTAATAACATAACTTCACGAACGACCTTTGTTTCTTCAAAATCCTTGTGTGATTGCAACGATGTTCTAACCCAATATTGTGCTACCCAATATTGAGCTATCAAGTACATTTGAAGCCTAAAATAACATATCACAGGGAGTTAGCTTTTTTTATAAGTGGAAAAAATATCATAATTTAGTTGTTAAATTAACAATGAGGATATCTATATCTGGTTGTTAATCACAAATGTAGGCTGATTCATCACCGTTAATTAAGGAAAACCATGCAACTTGGAATAACCCGATGATGATCCATAAGACTTTCATTCCCGCTAGATAACTCTGGGTCTTAGGCCATTAACTTATTTCCTTACATCCGAAGAAAACAAACCCTTAACCAAACAAAAACAATTTTAAAACATATTCCACACCAAAACTCAACTCATTCATTGATGATTAAAATTATTGTTAATTTGTTAATAAAATTTATATAAACGACATTATTAGGAACCATTTGAGCGAATCGAAGCAACGTTCAACTAATTTAATGATTTGTATGAATACCGAAAGCTGTTAACGTTTTGTGTTTAATCATTGCAAGCCAATTATCATTACGGCCAGCCAGCTCACTCAAAACAATATTCCACAGTTTTCTAAATGATATGATTAAAAATATAATATTTTATTTTGCTAATAATCATTTCAACGTTCTGATTCTCAACATAATATTCCATATTTTTCTAAATGATATGAGATTAAAAATATAATACTTTATTTCGCTGATAATCATTTCAACGTTATGATTTGATTATCCATGGTCATCATTATGTCTTTAAACAACATTTTGTGATTATGAGTATGAAGATTTCTATGAATATGGTTTTTACTGAATTAAAGACTAATCTTAGACTGGGTGAGTTTTTAAATATGAAAGATTTTAAATAAAATACTGGATTATAATTACAATTTGTTTTTATAGGGAGAAATATTAAAATATAAAATTTGATGTTTAAAGATTTTTAGGTTGACAAAAAAAATTCAATCACTATATCGATTAATTTTCAAATAAAATTTATAATAATAAGTCAAATTGAATATATATATATATATATATATATATATATATATATATATTAGTTGTTGAAATTTATGTAATTTGTGAAAGTAAATTATGAATAAGTATTTGAGTTGGGTTGATAATAACAAGAAGGTTGTTATATGTGGTATTGGATATATGTTGAATACATTAGGGTTTTGGATGGAATTATCATTTTTTTGGTTTAATTCTTGTTTATCTCAAGTGGTTGGGAGGAATGATTGTCATCTTTCTCATTCAAATTCAATTTATGCAAGTAACATGTTGAACTCATATTGAGTATATTGTTGTAATAAATTCAACCCGTATTGAATAACCTTGAACCGTGAATAATATTATACCCTTGGATGGAAGAGGAAAGCGAGGTATGCCAACTAGAGTACAAAGCCCATGCCTACCACCACCACATATTACACCTCTACACTTCTTGCACATGGTAGAGGAACGTGTTCAAGAACCAAGATATGTCCATGTTAGAGAAGTGATAACTATGACACGTTCATTTTAAAGGATGTCTGATGCATTAATGAATATATTGGAAATATAAGAGGGAGGTGTCTCTATGCATATTAAGGATCCAAAATTTGTAAGTAACCAGGTGCATAAAGAATTGAAAAAAATCAAATTTCCATAGTTTTGGAGTTTTACTAATGGATAGGCAATTAAATCCTAGTTGGAAAACTTGGAAAAGTGTTTTTCTTTGAGTTACACCTCTAACCTTAAAGTACATATGGGTATACTTCAACTAATGCCTTACTTTGGTGGATGACCTTACTACCACAATTAGGGATGAATATGTCCAAAATTTCATGAGAATTATTCAAGGAGCATTATAGAGAATGCTAGCTTTATGAGCAATTTATTGAAAGACAATAAAAAAAACTTTAACTCATTAATATAGAACAATAAGTTAGTACTTTAAATGATGAGGCTATGTTCATAGAACTATTGAGATATGCACTACATCTGAACATAAATGAGCTACATGTAAACAAAGTTGTATACGGGTTAAATTATGACATTACATCCAAGTTGAGGATATTGATGCCTCATGCTTTGTATGAGGTAGTTTAGAGAAAAATAATAGCTAGGAGGAACTTGTAGGTGTTGGTTAGTTTAAAACACTGAGGCATTTAGGTTTAGAAGGACTAAGAATAGCTTCATAATTGATTAGTACATTGAGATTTACAATAGGACTCAAGGATGTTCCAAGCAGACTAGTGATGAGTACCGAGAGATGGTTGAGAGGTAACCAGAGACACTATATCGACCATTGGCACAATAGACTCCAACGACATAGAAGATGAGTAGACCTAGTTTTTCTGAGTTGGCAAGTTAGATCCAACATCTTAAGAGGGGATGTTGGACATGTGGAGGATTACATTTTCAGAGAGAGTGTTTGCATGCACAAAGTGGAGTTAATCAAGAGTAGATTTAGATTAAAATGGATGATTCAGGTAAATACCACTAGATACATGCCATGGTGACCAACCACCAAGATAATAATCATTCTAATGTACTAGAGACATAAAAAAGGATTAATGATACCGATTTTTCAATATTAATAGATTCAAGGGCAATAATTTTTTTTATTTTTCATAATTCATTATTAAAATTAAAGTTAATGGAAATTTATCAAGAATATTTCAATTGAGTAGAGATGGCTTCAAGAATTAAGAAAAATGTAGGGAATTTCGCTAAGGAATGTGAGATTGATCTAGTGGTATGTGTAACTCAAGTATCATTGTATTCAACTATTTTGAGATCCCATGACACAATGATAGTAATGGATTGGTTAGAGAATCATGAACTAATATTATAATGTAAGAATAAGAAGTTTTATTTTTTGGATGATTCAAGAGCAAAAATAATCTTAGTTGGGGATGAACAAAGGAGTGTCAATGAGATTCCTTTTAGTAATGCAATTGAATAAGAGTAAGAGAGAAAAATGTAGATTATATGCCATAATATATATGAAAAAGAATCACAATATAGTGAATATATAACAATATTTGGTATTACCAAAACTTTTAGACATGTTTCCAGAGGAACTATGTAGATTACATATAAGAAAGAACTAGAATTCACAATTAGAATTTTTTGGGTTGTGTTATATTCTTTCCACGACTAGCCCACGTAGTTAACCGGGGGGTTAGAGGGGGGTGAAGCCCCCCTTTGTTGCGCCAATTATGTAGCGAGGGGGGGTCACAGGGGGTTTGAGGGGTACCCGTAACCCCACTCTATGGGGTTTGGGGCAGCGCCCCGAAAATTTTTGGTTTTGGACCCTGTGTTAGGTTGGGCGGACCCACTGATGGTTTTGTGCATGATTTTCGCACATGGTTTTGGACGCAATGGTTTTCGGTCCATGGTTTTGGACGCGATGGTTTTTCAGTCCATGGTATTGGATGCTTTGACATGTATAAATATGTATTGTAACATTGAAAGGAACATAATGAAAAATCAAGCTAGTAGTCTCGGTTTTGGGATCCAGGGGAAAATCTCTGTGTATATGTGTTTTATGTGTTATGCTCTCGCATTGTTTATTTCTGTGTTTTAGAATTCGTATGCAGGGAATTTCTGTACGGGGTTAGAACCTACAGACTTTAACTAGGAATATAACCTATCATAATTTCTCCTTGCCATATGATGACTCTAGAGTTATGAGAGTTGCAGATGAAACTTCAAGAACTTCTAGATTTGGGATTTATACATCCTAGTTTATCACCATGGGGAGCACTAGTAATATTCATAAAGAATAAATATGGATCATGGAGGCTTTGTATCGACTATCAATACTTAAACAAAGTGACGATGATAAATCAATATCCATTTCCTAGATATGATGATTTATTCGATCACATGAATTGATATAAAGTATTTTATAAGATAGATTTAAGATTAAGATATTATCAAATGAGAGTATAGGAAGAATATATTCCTAAGGCTACATTACAAATGTGGTTTGGACATTATGAATTCACAATAGTACCCTTTTTATTAATGAGTAAACCAAGAGTATTTATGAATTTAAAGAATGGAGTATTTCAACAATACCTTGATAAATTTGTACAAGTATTTTTGGATAATATTTTAATATACTCTTGTGCACTAGAGGAGCACAAACAACATTTAAGACATGTAGTACAATGCCTTAGAGAGCATAATTTATATGAAAAACTTTCTAAATGCTTGTTTTATTAGTCAAAAATTCATTTCTTAGGGAATAACAATTTAAGAGAAATAATCATGGAAGATATAGCTAAAGGTAGAAGCAATTGTAGATGGTTGACACCCATTGAAGTATATAAATGATGTATGTTTATGGGTTTGGTGGGATATTATTGAAGTTTTGCGGAAAGTTTATTAAAGATCACAAGTCCTATTACTAAATTGTAGAAGAACAAATATAAATTTGTATCAACAAAATATGTGAAGAAGCATTTCAAAAGTTTAAGGAATTATCGATGATGCCTCTTATTTTTAAAGTATTAGACATGGATCAACATTTTATCATATGAAAAAATGCATTGAAATAAGGATTAGGTGGAGTACTAATGCAAGAAGGTGGGGTAATTTCCCATACTTCAAGAAAACTTCAATCACATGAAGAAAAGTTATGAGATATATGATTTGGAACTCGTGACAATAGTCCACACATTGAAAATTTGGAGGCAATGCATAGTTGAAAGGAAATTTGAGCTGAATAGAAATCATCATAGAGTCTTAACTCATATTTATGAAAAGTTATTTGAATGTTAGGTAGAGGAGGTGGTTAGAATTACTCAGTGGATGATAAATTCAATATATCATACACTAAAGGAACAACAAATGTAGTGGTAGATGCTTTGAGTAACAGACCACATGTTTTCTCAATTATGCCATTAAAGATGAATTTAAATGTGAAAAGATATTTGAAGTTACAATTAGAATACAAGTGATATAAAAAAGTTGAATTGGAGATAGAGAATGAAATAATGAAAATTCTGAAATATGAAGGATATGCATTAGATGATGAGTTGATGATGACTTACTATGATTTTATCTAAGGATATATTACTACTAAATGATGAAAATCACATTTGGATGTTAAAAGAAGTTGATAGAATAGTTCATATGACTTATCCAAGATTCAAGAATATGATAGTTATTCTTTTAGAAGGGAATGTGGAAGGATATAGTTATTTTTGTAGTTATATTTCTTGTGCTTCAGTAACTGAATATTGAACATCAACATCTGGTAGGATTTTTACAACCACAGGTGATACTATAATAAAAATGGGAAGTTATTTCAATGGATTTTATTGTTTAGATTACCTATGACTTCGAGGAGACATGATTTTATATTTGTGGTAGTGGACACTTTGGCCAAAGTGTACATTTTATCCTAGTAAAGACTACCTATCAAGCACCAACAATTGCAATGGTGTTTGTCAATAAGATAGTATGATTACATGGAATAATCTTGGATGAAGGATCAATATTTACAAGAAAAATTCCAAGAGGCTTTCAGAACACAACTTTATTTTAGTACAACATACCACCTAGAGATTGATGGACATACCAAAATAATAAATCAAATATTAGAAGATATGTTACATATGTATGTGATGGATCAACAAAAACATTGGAAATAATTTTTACCACTTATTGAATTTGTGTATAATAATACTATTATCAAATTTAGATTAAGATTACATCATTTGAAATTTTGTATGGTAGACATTGTAGGACACCTCTTAGTTGGGATTGGATAGAGGATAGAGTCTTGGTCATACTTGAAGTAATTCAAGATATGGAAAAACAAACCCAAATGATAAAGGAATATTGAAGGATGCACATCACACACAAACATTCTACAGATGCACTTAGAGTTGATAGAAATTACAAATTTTGCAGTTGAGGCCACAAAAGAGCTCAATTTTGGTAAAAGAACTAAGTTGTCACCAAAATGCATGAGACCATTCAAAATTTTTGAAACAAAGGGACCAATTGCTTATCACCTTGCATTGGCATCATCATTAGATCATATGCATGATGTTTTTCATGTGTTTATGTCACATCATTATATTTCAAATCCTTTTCATGTGATTGATTTAAGTTACTTTTATATGTTGGAGGAGGGAGCCTTAGTGGTCAAACCCATATACATTTTGCAATAGTGTACTCAACATATTAGATGTTACATAATAAAGTAGGTAAATGTCTAGTGGAATAGTTATAGTTGTAGTTACACTACTTGGGAGGGTGCAACTAATTTGCATCAATAATTTCCATATTTATTATAGAACTTCCAAATGAAGTTTTAGAAAAAGGGCTATATGAATTGTCTCATTTGTTCATAGTTTTTTTTGTTAAATTAGATCTTATTATTTGAGGGTATTTGTTTATAAAGGACCTATTTATCAACTTGTATTTCAGACGAAACTCAAACTTTTAATCATTTAATTGGTCTTAAACTATGATTTTGAATGGTTTCATTTAAATGTTTATACCATCATAGGGATAAATTATGTTTTCATTGATATGACGTAATTGATGTTGTCAGCTCATACAATTATGCCACATCACAAATCAAAGTTTGGATCCGTTAACTTGTAGAAGCTATTGATGGTTGTGAAAAGAAACAAGTCTATAGTAATGTGGGATTGCGTCAACATTACAATGCTTTCCAGATTGAGTAAAGGTACCATAAAACGTTATATTATTAATGTTATGTTTTTATTTTTATTAAGGAACTATTTGATGCGTTGGTTATAGGGAGTGCATGCATAGGGAAATGCTTGTTGATCAATCCACAATGGATAATGGAGGTTGTATATAAGTGTATGGGGTATTATAAAAAGAGTAGAAATACCACTCTTATTTCCACCTATTGGGATTAATTTTCCATGATTTGGGTTAAAAAGCTAAGTGATTCTTTTATTTAAACATTGCAGGTTTTCGTGAGGGTAAGTCACGGATTCAATCACTCATGAGGTTTGGTTGAGGGGTGTGCCATAAGCTGGTAATTTTATTCTTTAATTATTATTAATATTTCAACCAGGGTGACAAAGAATCATGACACCCTTCGTATAGATTATAAATTATCAAGTATATAGTGAAAGAGATAGAATAAAAAATATATAAGATGCTTGCATATGTAAATTAGTGTGAGAAGAACGATCATATAGTTTATGCATTTTAACATTAAAAAAAAGATAGAGTTAATTAAAAGTTATTAAGAAAAATAATGCAGGAATGTGCATAAAATGAAAATAAAATGATTACTAATCAATTAGAAAGGTTATTAGTTCACCCACAAATCAAGGAGAAGAAAAAGGAGTAAGAATTCAAATTCAAATAGAAGTGTGGAAAAAGAAATTTAGGGTAAGATAAATTAAGGAGAGATAATAAATAACGAAAGTAATAACTCCATGTGCACACACTAAAACTAGAAATGAGAAAAAAACACCTAAGAGTGAAAATAGGAAACGTGGGAGTTCGATGAGGATAATTTCTTATTTTATATTTTTAAAAAGTAATTGTAGATGCACTGTGCATATGAGTCACACATGGGTGGGTGAATAATAGTAAATAGTAATTTATTAAATTACATATTTACACGAGTTGGACAAGTGGAATTATCCATAGGACCTAAAAAAGGAAAAAATGAGCTAAGAGGAAAACATTTTTTGCACCTTATTATGGTGGTTGTAATGTTAGAACTTTTTATTGGTGATTGTTGGGAGTATGGTCCACTTAAGAGTGTTGGGAAGAGGAGTTTTTATTCCAAGTTTAGTGGCTTCCTTCTTCTCTATTTATATTTTGGTACATTCTATATAGCCCCATTGCAACTCAGGGTCCTTAAGAAAGAAGAGTACCCATTGGAGTTGTTAGGGTGGTTAATTATTGGATCATCAAAGGAATGATAAATCAATACAAGGAGAAGTTGGGCTTGCAATTCAAAGAATCGATAAATAAAAGAACCAATTATGGTGATGCTTGCATATCTATTTTCTAATCGTTTATGTGTTAGTTAAATCTATTTGTGAACTATCATTATGTTATATATTATTTTATTTCTTGATGTAGAGCACTTCATGTAGATTAACTAAATTGAATTTGCCTTCAACAAAATAGCCTATAGGCTTGGCATGTCTCTCATGGGATTTGATATTTTACCAATATGACTAAATTGATTCCTCTAGTAAGTATTACTCTCATGAGATTTGAGTGTTTCTCAATCCAACAATGTTGATTGTGTTGTGTCCTAATCCACTAGACTAGTTTAGTGGATTATGGACTCATTGTGTTATGAATTCATAGCTCATTTCTATTAGTTTGGTAATCATAGGTTTTGAAGTATTATAAACCCACACAATTTGTAGTGTCTTTCTCTCACAACCATAGAATCATTTTTCAACATGTAAAGTTTAACTTTTGTAATATTTAACACAAAGGAAAGGATCTCTACTTGATTGGAGGATTTCCATTATCTTGTTCCATAAAATTACTTATGATATTTCTTTAACAAGCTACCATATAAATTAGAATAGGCTGAAGTGGTTGATCAACCCTATTTCATCCAATGTTTCAATTAGATATAGGTTTTCCATTAACATTATACATGAGATGTTATGTTTATTTTGAACATGACTTTATATCAATAAATTCCATTTTTTCAAATAATTGTTTGGTTCACTACAAGTTAAAAATATAAACCTTATCACTTAAATATAATTGAAGGAATTTACATTTTTTCAAGAAATAATGGGTCACAACATTGGAGGATTCATATATTAATGGTATGTTGAGTTAGATGAACCAACCAAAATTTTGCATAAATTTATGTTTTTTTCAAGTGGATGGAAATACTAATACACATCATGCAATATGTAACCTATTGTGGATATTCCACCAAAATAGTTTGTCACAATAGATCTTACAATATTATGAAATATTATATCTAAGCAATTTATTTCTTTAAATCTCAAATTATTTATTTTCTAACTTTGTTCGATTTATGAAATAACTGAAATAAGAAACAAAAAGAATAGGCTCATTAACACACCATCCATGAAAATAATTACAAGATTTATCCTCAGAAACTCAATATGGGAGAAAACCCAACTAGAAGGTTAGGCCTATCCTCTTCTCCCTTTGCTTCAATTATAAAAATGCACATACAAAGAAATGGGAACTCCTATGCAGTTACCTTTTGACAATTTAGCCTAAACAATTGCTACATAATTCTCATTCTCTATTACACTATGAAAAAAAAACTCTTAGATGTTTTTCTCAACTATGGAAGAAGAATAATGCGAAAGAATGGAACCCCTTCTCCTCCTAGTGTTTCATTATTTAACATAGCCCAATAATCATCTAGGGTTGGGGGTTTGGCTTCCTCAACCCTTAACATGATAAGGTTTTCAACCTTCCAGAATCTTCTTAAAAGTCCTCATGTTGTTATCCCCACATGTGTGAGTAACATGGGATGATGTGGAATCCACTCATACCATGGTGGTCAATAAGGTAGGTCAACTTCTTAAAGGCATAACTTTTGCATGTGAACTTCCATTGAGGCAATTTTCACATAATTGGAAAGGTATCAATGTGTAAATCAATATTAGGGGTGTAGGCACAAGTTTTAGACCCTATAACCATAAAAAACATCATTTGATGCCTCAAAATGGCCCCAAAAGGTTCTAGACTCTAATTTTCAAAATTGTTACCTACCATTAAAATGGCCCTAAATGCAAATTCCTTCATTCTTTCCACCCAAAAAGTATCAAGAAAAATGATAAATATTATGAGGACCAAATCTAGATCATACGTCCAAATTTAGGGAGGATTTTGGTCCCTAAAATATTTACTAGATAAGGTGAGGAAAATTTTCTTCTACCCTCTCCTTAGAGTACCATTTTTCTTTGGTTGGAAGTTTTCCTTTCAATCCGATTTTCCAAACATCACACTACCCATATCTTGTAAGTCTAAAATTCTTCTACAAAACTATCTTCTACCAATTGTGATTGTGCATAGTGCTAAGTTCCCTATGGTAGGTAGGATCCATTCCTCCTTGTGATCCAACCTGGAAATCTCATAGAGTTTCAAATTTTCCACATTCACTACTAAGTAAATGTGCTTGTATGGGAGAGACTAAGTATGTAGGCATTATCTCCCACCTTCTCTATTACCTCACAATGTCCATGCTATAAATCCTTGATCTTCTTACTAAAGCCCTGTATTCTTTCCTTTTTAAATTGTAACCACACTTTTTCTCCCACTTTGAATAATTTATGTATTTTACGTTGGTTGTGTCGAGTCTCGTGCCTTTCGTATGACTTCTTTAGTATCTCCTATACTTGCAAATGGATATGTCTCTACTTTTAATGCTTCTCCAGTGATGTATTCCCTCACTCCTTGTTGTCCATATAAAACATCTGATGGTGAAGGCTATAGACACACAAAACAAGTTTCAAAGGGGACTTACCAATGAGGTGTGGACTGCTCTATTATAAGAGTTTTGAATGTAAATCAGATTCATACCAAGTCTTCGAATGCTTCTAATTGAAACCCCTCAAAATATACATCAAATTATTCTTGAGTACATCTTTTCGCCATCTATATGTGGATAGAATGTTATATACCTCTTCAACCTGGTTTCCATCTTCTCCCGAAGTGTATTCCCAAAGTCACTATGAAATCATGTATTCGTATTCGAGATGATGCTCGGTATATGAAAGTGCACCTAGACTTTTTCAAAGAATATACTCATTTCTCCTTTGTCATTTGATGGCCTTTTTACAATGTATCAAAATGCACATTTTGTTGAACTTGTCAACTACAACAAATACGTAGTTGTGTCCATTCCATGTTGTTGGTAACCGACCCACATAATTTTCAGAAACGATTCCCAAGGGTCGCATGGGTATAGGTAAGGGACAGTATAGACCTTGTTTTATATTACTTGGCTTGCTAGTAAAATAGAGTATGCATCCTCTAATATACCAGGATTCATCTTCTTACATTATGGGTTAGTATACACACCTTTTTAAGTTAGCAACTATCTTCCTCACACTAAAATATATTGCAACCATAGAGGTGTGAGCCTCTCTGATTAGTTGTGATATTTCACCTTTAGACGTAGAACTTGTATAAATTGTAGAACAACCCATTGTAGATATTATGGTCAACCTTGTTGTCACCTTCTACTACATGGATTTGGCCTTGTAAATGCTAAAACAATTCTTGGAAGTTCTCATCTTCTATGTATGCCTCTTTGTACACAAAATGGATAATGGCTCCATGTGCATAATATTTCCCAAAATTGTAATCTTAGATATGGGTGGCCTTGACAACATGTATTCTAACTTATTAGTGCTTCCCTTATTGTACTTGATGACTAGATGAAATTGCTATAAGAATATCATCCACTTGTAATGTCTAGTTTTTATAATCTTACTTTAGGTTCCCAAATATTGTAGTGGCTAGTGATCAAGTGGATGATAGTATCCTTGCCCATTAGATTGTGCTTCAAATTATTTATAACTTAACCTATGACATAGATTTCCTTGTCATCGGTCGCGTAGTTCAGAATCGCCCCATGAAATATTTCAAAATGATAGTATATAGGCCGTTCCCGTTGCACCAAAATCGCTCCCATGGCATACCAAGTTACATTTTTCTCCACTTTGAAAGGATTTTGCAAGTTTGGTAATGCAATAATTGGTGCTTGAATGCTATTTATTTTTATCTCATTGAAAGACTTCTGCTAATTCTTCCCTCACTAGAAACTCTTACCGCTTGTTATTATGGTCTGGAATAATGCAAATACTACTAAAAATGAAGCTATGAAATTTTGTAAGTATTGTTATTCCTAAAAAAATCTCTCAACTTCAATGAAATTTGTAGGAAATAATCATTTCATGGTGGCCTCCATCTTTGTGGGATCTACCTTGAGCTCTCCTCCATTGATCACATCCCCCTAATACACCAAATATTCCTGAGCAATAAATTTCTTGAGGTTAGCCAACGATTGGTATTTCTTTGGGGTCTCTGACACTTGCATGAAATGTGATATGTACTCCTCCTAGGTAGCACAATAAACTAGTATATCATCCAAATAGACTATGACAAATGAATCTATATATGGATATAATATATCATTCATTAGTCTCATAAATGTATTTGGTGCATTACATAAACTGAATGGAATGACCAAATATTCATACAAACCTTGCATTATATTAAAGGAATCTTCTAGGTTTCTTCTTCCTTGATGCATACATAGTGGTATCATGATTTGATATGAATCTTGGTGAAGTATTTCTCATGTTGCAATTGATATAATAGATATCAATCCTTGGTAAAGGGTATCTATTCTTGAGTGTCATATTGTTCAATGTGTATAACAATTCCTTTAACTAATGTTTCTTCTCTTTAGTACACTCCCAAGGATGCCTTTACTCTTATTGATACAACGTCGAACTAATTTTCTCTTATGAAAAGTAAAACATTTCTATTAATATATTTAATCAACTTTTTGGCTTGGTTGGCACTTACCAATGGAATCTTTGACTTTCATTTTTGTGTGTTGATGATGTAGGAATTCCCATCCTTGATTAAGAAGTATTGGTTGGTTCTTTGCATAAATATTTCATCCCTTGTGTACATGTAGGAGCTTCCAAACACTACTTCACATACGTTAAGGAACACTACATCAAATTCCACTTCATTAATAAATCAACATTTGCAAAAAAATTAACCTTACACTATTTCATTGCCTTAATCTATGCATCCTTGTTGTCCCATCCAAATGGATATGGGATAGGATTTTTGTGAACTTGCAATCCAAGCTTGTTGACCTAATTTGTTGCTATGATATTAGCTTGTGAACTTAGGGAAAATTTTATGGGCTAATATTCACAGATGGGTTAATTTTCCATGCTTTTTCCAAAAGAATGGTTTTCCAATTCCCATATTTTTCTTAAAATGATTCACACTATTTTTATAGGAAAAACTTATTTTACCTTTAAAATCACCAAATTTCTATAAAGACTACATAAAATAATTAGAAATTTGAATATTTTTACAAAAATATCACCAAACATTTTACAGTTTGCATATTATGAACTAGTAACATTCACCAAGGTTTATAAACATTAAGATAAATTTCCATCCTTAAAATTTTCCTTCCAATGTGAACCAAATTTGAAT
Source organism: Pinus tabuliformis (assembly GCA_031772625.1). NCBI lineage: Eukaryota > Viridiplantae > Streptophyta > Pinopsida > Pinales > Pinaceae > Pinus > Pinus tabuliformis. The sequence continues at coordinate 826,295,179 of CM062817.1, forward strand.
AGATCGTCCATCTTGGTACTCTTGAGCTAGGTCTTGTTGTGGAAGAGTTTGGTCATCTTCTTCTCTTCGTAGTGATGAAGACTACTAAGATTCACCTCTCTTTGCACTAATGTGGACACTGATTTCTCAACAACATTGGAGCTTCTTTCAACATAATTGCTTGAATATGTGGCTAGAATATTCTTTTTATTTTCATCCTTCTTGGGGTTCTTCTAGTTTAGCTCTTGATGTAGTTTCCAACACTTTTCCTTAACATGACCATCAATATTGCAATGGTTACAATGGTTGTTGGGATTCTTGTATTGATGTGTAGTGGATTTCATCTTCTTATCCTTACCCATTTTTCACTTCTTCTTCCCCTCCTTGGAAGCTTCCTAATTCTCTTTCTACTTGGAACCACTTGATTGCTCTTTCTTGTGGCTTATTTTCTCCAAATGTTGTGCATGTACACATGCCTCATCCATTGTCCTTGGCTTGAAAAACATCACTTACTTTTGTAGATAACTATATAGACCCCCGATAACTTGAGGAGTACATATGGGTTCATGGGATAGATTCCTAACATGATAGTCATCTTTCTGAAGTTAGTGGTGTACTGTTGTACACTTTATCCTTGCCTTTGCCTAAAGAAGTGCCATTAGATTCATTCGTCCTCTACATACCCAATAGAGAATAATTGAGACTTAATGAGAGTTTGGAAGTCCTCTTGCCCAGTTACTAGAGGATCACCCTATAGCCTAAGTGTTTATGTATGGATTTCCCTCCAAGTTAAAGCATGTCCCTATAACTTTAGTTTGGAAAATTATATCCATTTTTCTTCACCTATATGGTGAACATTGAAATAAACTTATAGTTTCTACAACCTGTGTTTCAAATTTAATTCATTGATTTGACTTGGGCATGGCTTTATGACCACTTTTCTTCCATATCGAATAGGGACTGTGAAGCGTTAATGAGACTCAAACTAGAATTCTCTCTCTTAGTTTTTTTTGGGACTCCTTTGTTGGGTCTTTTTGATCTTCTAGATTCTCCTTCGATATAATCTCTAAGTTAGAGCCTCCATACTATCTAAATGGTCTACTATTTCTTTCTAGAGCCACTATGAGAAGTGTCATATTGTGATTGATGTCGACAACTTTCACTATAACTTCACAAATATATATTCTACTAGATCTTAAGGGTTATTGTGAATAGACTAGTTGACCATGGCCAGGGTTCTGTAGCTTTAATCTTAAAATGAATCCTATATCCTTGCAATTTCCCAAAAATATCCAAAAGAAACTGACTCTAATAGAAATGTGATTTGTATACTGTCATGGATATTCCACTAGAATAGTTCATCATAATAGATTCTACAATATTTTGAAATCTTATATTTATGCAGTTCATTTTCTTAGATCCCAAATAATTTATTTTCTAGCTTTGTTAGAATTTACGAAATAATGAAAAATATTAGGAACATAAACACACCATCCACATAAATAAACAAAAGATTTATCTTGGGAAATGCAATATGAGACAAAACACGGCTAGAAGGTGATGCCTATCTTCTTCTCTCTTTGTTTCAATGATCAAAATACACATATAAAGGAATGGGAGCTCTTATGGAGTTACCTTTTGACACTATGGCCTAAATGAATGCTACAATATCCTCCTCCTTTATTATGATATGACCACTCTCAAATGTTTTTCTCAACTATGGAAAATGTACAATGTAAAACAATTGAATCAATATTTAACACAGTTCGATAGGAATTTAGGGTTAGGTGTTTAACATCCTCAACCTTCACTGTGATAAGGTTTTTGAACTTCTATAATCTTCTTGAAAGTACTCACATAGCTAGCCCATCATGTTTGACTAATGTGGATGACGTGGCATCCACTTGTACCATGGTGGTCACTAATGTAGGTCAAATTCTAGGAGGCGTAGCTTTCCCATACAAATTGTAACAACCTTGGTTAAAAATTCATGTAAAAATTAATAAAGGTAAAATAATACCTTGTTCATGGGACATGTATTCCAACCTCAATGTTGGGAAAAAAACAGTGATGGGGATCACTTGTGATTAATTAATGGCTAAGGAAATTAGCAAAGGAAATGGCTAAGGGTTTGGAAAGGAAAAGTGGCATTTATTAGAATTTTATTTATGAAAATAATGGAAATTAGGAGAAAATGGAGGTGAAAGGTCACAAATTTCATGTGAGGAGGAAAATGAAGAAAAGAGAGGCATCATTAATAAAAAATCTTATGAGGATCATCTCACAGACTTTTTCCAGTTCGGTTTTGGAGCTCTCTCTCTATTCTCTCTCTCTTTGATACTGTTGGACATAGAATATCTTGGAGCACTGGAGGAGTGTGGCATACTTGGAGTTTTAGAGAAATAAGGCAAAGGAAGAGCAGGAAAGTGCAAGAGGACATCAGGATCAACAACTACAATGGGATTTTTTGGCAGGTATCGAGTTGCATGTATGTTTTCCTCATTAGTTTTGGCATGCATGTAATATGCATGTGGTTTCTTGGTTATGATCTATCATTGGCATGAATGGTTGCTTGGATTGGAAGTGGTTTTTCCTAGCCTTTCCATTTCCTGGATAGCCATGGTGTTGTGGGTTTTTTTTTCTTGGTTGTTTTTTTCTGCCTTCAGCTATGGGTTGAGTTACTAGTTCCTAAAAGCCTTGGTTGGACAAACACTCTGGAAGCCCTGTAACAACTTGGGTTGAGTTACTATTCCTAGAAGCCTTGGTTGGAAAAATGCTCTAGGAGCCCTTGGTGGGTTGAGTTACTAGTCCTGGAAGCCCTGGTTGGACAAACGCTTTGAAATCCTGATATCAGCTGTGGGTTGAGTTACTAGTCCTAGAAGCCCTGGTTGGAACAAACACTCTGGAGCCCTGGACAACTTGGGTAGAGACCATTCTAGTGATGGTTAGTGATGTTCGACTGTGAGGTGGAATCAATGGTTGAGGGTTGAGGTGGTTTGGTCTCTAGAACCCCTGGAGGGTTTTGATTGATGTGTTTTATGAGATCCCACATTCATGCTTGGAATATGGCATGGGAGTGACTGGCTGAAAGAAATATTTGGTTCAACCTAGTCTATAGTCGAGTGGTTCGTGGAAGTCCCATACATGGTTAGCGTATCCAATCATCAATAAGATCTCTTTTCTCCTTGATATTTTATGGGTAAATATACTTGTTTATATGGATGTTATATCCGTGATATTTCTTTTGGTTATATAATGGTTATGAATGAGTTTTATGACAGTGGAAATGTATGGATCTCATCATGTTTTTGTTAATAACTGAATGTACAATGAATATATGGCTTAATATATGGTAATGCAGTTATTGTGATGAGACATTAATGCTTCTTAGTGATTCTCAGATAAGTATGAGACCCCTATTCTTAGATCTGTTGTTTAAACCTTTATATTTCATCTTTGGGACATGTTTGACGAAATACCTGTCATGGCTAGTAGGGGGCCAGTCAAGTCCTTATTCAAGTAATTACATTTGTACCATTATTCTATTATTATCTTTCATTTCTGGAAGTGTCATGGAGTTCTGGGAAGTGACTTGAGCCCTAGGCCTGAAAACGTGGCACAAAATTCAGAGTAGGCATAGAACTGCTTGGGAAAGTCCCTAGTCACAGACATATCCATGTTGTGGGAGTGACTGGAGGGTCCCAGTCGCACTGATGCACATGTCATGGGAGCGATAGGGGGATTAATGAGGTAAAATGTTAGTTTTTCTCAGGGGCTAATCACCTGGAAGGTTGGATGGCTCCTGAGGGTTATGCAATGGGTCTGGAAGGTATGTGTTGTTATGTTCTATCGCTTCTACTTCCTTAACTGAAACCTATGGAGTTGTATTATATCATAGTAACTCTTCATCACATGTTTACCTCGGTTGGCCAGTTGGCCAGTTACTTGTGTAGATGTGGGAGGAGGGTGTTACAGAAACTCTAACTGAGACAATTTTCACTTTGTTGGAAAGGTCTCATCCTGCATATCAATATCATAGGTGTGGGCACAATTTATAGACATTGAAATCACAAAAAACATTATTTGATGCCTCAAAATGGTGCTGAAGGATCTAGACCCCAATTTTCCAAACTAGGACCTACCACTAAAATGTTCCTGCAATATGGTTCCTCCAATTTTTTCCACCTAGAAAGTATTGAGATAGATAACAAATGGTATGCTTATCCAATTTGGGTCATCATGAAATGGTCATGTCTACATATATGATCAATGAACAAATATTGGGAGTCCAAATTGAGGTAATTGAGAATAACTATTGCTTTATACTACAAATTGGCCTTCCTATTAGTATTTATCCTCCATATCTAATGAGAATGATGAAGTCAATGATGAGATATATTGTGTAAATAATGGTTGGGTTTTACTACTGTATGGTATATTAAGTTAATTAAGGATAAATAAATCAAGTGATTCGAATAAATGTATTATGTTTTTCTTAAGAAGGAGGTTTCCAACAAAAATTATATTTCATGTATTATAATTGGTGATTATGATGAATAAGTTCATTAATATTCATCATGAAATAATCTAAAATTTCTTAGAATAGCTTGTGATATAAGTTTAGTAAAGGATGTTAGTAAATGTGCTTTCAACAACTAAAAGTGATTCTTACAAAGCTTATGATGTAGAAGGCTAGTAAAAGCTATGAGAAATTAGAACACAATCAGAAGAATCATGTCAAATAATTTTTATTTGATGACTTTTTTTCGTTATTGATGTTAATCGATGTGTTCTAGCACCTTAAAATTTGCAATTCTTCAAAGTGAATGAAGAAAATGTGGCAAATTTGGTTTTTTCATTTATCAAAATCAAAGAGGTTTTTCTAATTCCTTTACACAAATTGGCCAAACTAACTATTCCACTTGTGTGTGGAAGTGCAGTTGAAATGACAGATTTAAAATTCTATGTCTTTAATGGGAAACATAGTATTTCTTTCTAGAAGGAGATATAAAAACATTAAAAATATGATGTAGTTCTTTTCATATTTTAGTAATGTAAAGCTCATTTGCTTCATTCCTGTTTGCCACAAATCACTATTACCAAAATATGCAAGCAACATAATCTTTTTAATAAGGAGTTGTCTAACACTCCCTTTGCTGATAAATCAATGAAGGTAAGGGACAAATGGATATATATAGTAATAGGTCAAGAAATCCAAGGCAGGGGCACATTGGATCTGAAGAGTGGCATGTATAAATTTTATTTTGTATAACTATTCTACATCATGATATATTTTATATGTATTTATTTTTTAGATCTTTAAATGTATTCTGGAACTTGGAAGAGAATGTTTTGATATTTTTGATGTATCGAGCAAGAACAAATTGAAATAAAAGTTGAATCTTGTCTTCATATTAGATGATTTAAGCAAAAGTGGTGGATATATTTTGAACATTATAAAAATAATTACTTGGCATGCTTTCATAAGGGCATCAATCTATATGACATTATTGAAAAAAAACAAATAAACTCGGGTCTACCTTTTTTAGACCATTATATGACATGGAGGAAACCTAATTAAACAATTTGGTAAATAAAATAATAGCTAGATCTATGTGGTTTAGTACAATAGTTTATCATCATGTTCATGGTAAAACTTTATTACAATATTGCAAGTGGGTCAAAGATGAAAGAATCATTCATGAATATTTATCTATTCAAGTGGTGATTTATATGGTGCTCAACTAATCTCCAAAAAAATGTTGTTGAAATCTGCAAAATTCAACCAAATTATTTTACACAACTATGAATTGTTTAATATGAGGAAAAGCAAACAAAACCTTTAGGGAAAAAGAAAAAGAGAGAGGAAGAGGAGCCTAAATTTCCTAATGTAGTCCCTCCCACACACACACATATGGCACTATTTTTTTTAGGCTATTCCATGACATGGATGAAACATAATTGGATAATGCAGTAAGAAAATAATAAATGCATCTATGTGGTTGAGTACAACAGTTTACCGTCATGTTAATGCTGAAACAATATTACACTATTGCAAGTAGGTCAAATATGAAAGAATTACTGCTCCAGGTGGATATTGGTGGCGACCTTCCTATTCCACTTGGATCCCCATCGTTGTTTCTCTCAGTTTCATTAATTGTAACACAATTTACTATTTTAGGCATTTTTTCGGGTCCTTCACATTCAGAGCCATTTTGAGGCCCTAAACAACGTTTTTTTTTTTTGGAAAACAAGAAAACCCATTACTTCCCTTATGAATTTGTAGTTTAGAGTTGTAGCACTTGGATAAGTCTTTCTAATGAGGTATCATACACATCAAATGAAGATCGTATGACAAAGTTATGATCCTTGGAAGTTGATGTACTAATTTATGCCAACAAGGTCCACAAACTTTTGGCCCTTCATCTCCTAGGGTTAGGTTTTTGGATGTTTATGGTTTTCCATTGTTTCTCAATAATAAATAGACCTCTGAACCTCATTGTAACATAGTTCAAAAGGCATGTAGCCACCACATCTCTTCTCAGATATAAACTACCATTGCCCGAACTAGTTTATTTCCATTCTGCATGTAACAAATTTTCAGTACTTTGTTATTAATGAATTAAAGTTCTGCTTTTGTTGTAGCTCTGTGTTTCTATTTATATTTATATTTCATTTCATTCCTACATAAATCCAAATCAATGGTATTAGAGTGGTCTTCTCTCTCTCTCTCTCTCCGTTTTTTTGTGCATGTCCCTAACGAGGTCGAGGTATAAGGAGTTGGGACTTGAATTGGTGGAACCCTTGCAAGGCACTCCTCGCCAACACTAACGACGCCCATGGGGGAAGGAAAGGAAGACGAGGATTAGGAGATCCTACCAAATTATTTCTCAAATAAGCCCTTGAGTAGCAAAGGAATGAGATGATGGGCAACTTTTCCCAGATCCTTCAGCAGATGCTAACATGCGATATGTCTTCATCCAACAGTCACTTCAGAGGCACCAACCCTTTCATGGTACAAGTTAAATTTGATGTCCCTATATTTGAAGGTAAAATAGACACATATTCCATAAATAAATGGTCGATTCATTATTTTTCTGATAGGGAAAATATTACGTTTGTGCTCCTCAAAGCCACCCCCCACATCAAGGATTGGTGGGGAAACTACTGTGAGCAGAAGGACGAGAGGGAACACTCACTATTTTTAGCCCCACCCACTTGAAATTCCTTTCGAGATGCCATCAAGGAACAATATTACCGTGTCAAGAGCTATGAAGATAAGTACATCAAATGAACTACACTGTGACAAGGAAGGGACCAAGATGTGCCGGAGTTCACAATTATATTTCATACCCTTTGCATGAAGTTGGGTATCAAGGATTATTAGTGGCATCTGGTACTCAATTACCACAAATGTTTAAACAAATAAATCCAGGACAATATGGAGTTCCTAGACATCTCCTCACTCAGTGCTGCATACTGATATGCTGTCAAGATCGAGCATAAATTTAAATAGAAGAAGAAATATTTTGGATCTGTGAATTTGAAGCAAGAGAAATGCACCCCCAAACTGTAGAACAAAGGAAAAAGCCAAGATGGGGTGACCCAAAACAACCGATCGAAGCCACAAGAAAAGAATAGCACCACAAAGATGAAGAAGGACACATGGAAGTGGTGTGAGTTCCATAAGAGCCCTAGTCACAACACAAGTGAGTGTCATGCCAAGAAGTCACAAAAGTATTTCATTATGTGAATTACGCCGAAGCTCTTCTTATAACTATTATGGATCACAAAAGTCTCAATTCAACAAGTCACTAGTGGCCGAGCTGAAGGCTTCAAAGTTAGATGTATGTTCCAACTCTGAGTTAGACCCTGAAAAGGGGAATGAAAAAGGGAAGCAAATCATTGACGCAAATCCTAGTGCCACCATTACCACCACCAAGGTCTGGAAGTTTGAGCGCGAACACCCGGAGGAAGGGGAGCGTCTCTTCCGCTCATAGATGTGGGTGAAGGGGTCACCATTGCAACTAATTTTTAATAGTAGGAGGCAAAGGAACCTCATGTTAGCAGAAGTCATTAAGTGGCTCGGTTTTTTGATCACACCACAACCATTACCATACACCATCAGGTGCCTCCACCAAGGACAAGATCTCTGCGTCTGTCAATAGTGCCGCCTTCCTCGCAACATGAAACCATTCATGGATGAGGTACTGTGTGACATTGCTCCTCTTGAATTTTGTGATGTATTATTAAGTCAACCATACTTGTGGAAGCATCACGCTATGTATGAGTCTAGCCCTCTCATTGTTATTGTTAATTTGGGAAATAAGTTATATATGATATCAGAGGTTGCCCCGCCTACCACCATCTCTTTTATATCTACTAATAAATGCAGTGAGATCATCTCCCATACCGAAAAAATTTGTTTTTTCTCTGATTCACTCTCAAAGTAAGGGGAAGATCATGGCCACATCCATGGCCCCTAGGAAGGGTTCCTCCATGTAGCAGAAGTAGGTGGATAGGGTCGTGGAAGAATACAAACACATCTTCTCCTCATCCATAGGGATACCCTCGCATTTTTAGGTCAAGCATTCGATCGATCTGACTCCCATAATACCTCTACCTAATGTGATGATATACCACTGATCCATTCTGGAAAATGAAGAGATCAAGTGACAATGCCAAGAGTTTCTACAAAAAAGGCACATCTGACCAAGTTTCTCACCTTATAGAAACTTGAATGTATTTGTACATAAGAAGGATGGGACCTGGAGGCTCTGCATTGATTATAAGGTACTAAAAAACATCACTATCAGGAAAAGGTATCTAATCCCACAAATTGATGACCTTCTAAACCAGCTCAAGGGGGCCAAGTATTTTAGTAAGATCGATTTGAAGTCTGTTTATCACCAATTTCCAAGAGAGCCCACAGATGTATGGAAGACCGCCTTCAAATATAAGGAAGGTCTTTTTGAATATCGGTTGGTCATGAATTTCGGGTTGACAAATGCCATTGCAACTTTTATGAGGTTGATTAATGACGTCTCGCGGCCCATCACCAACTCATTCGTGGTTGTTTATCTGGACGAAATCCTCATATTCAACAAAAGTTGGGAAGAGCACCTGCAACACATCCGACAAACCCTCCAAACCTCATGACAACACAAACTATGTGCCAACTTGGGGAAATTCACCTTTGGCATGAGCTATGTCCAATATCTGGGTTACATCATAGATGAGAAAGGTGTGTATGTGGATTCGGCTAAGATCCAATTCATTGAGGATTGGCCAACCCTGACCACTCTAATAGAGATTCGTATATTTTTGGGCCTTGCAAATTTTTATGAGAGGTTCATGTTGGGATTAGCCCATATCACTTGGACTTTGAGCCAGGTAACCAAGGGCGGAGTGAAAGCTAATTTTTCTTGATCTGAGTCCCAAATGAAGGCATTCGTTGAGCTAAAGCACCACCTCTTCTCTGCACCTGTACTCACATTTACAAACTTGCAACAAGCATTTGAAATTGAGACAAACATGTCTAATTATGCTATTGGTGTAGTTCTCACCCAGCAAAGGGTATCCGGTGGCCTATCACACTGAGACACTTTTTGATACAATTCAGAAGTACCCCACCTTTGATAAAGATATGTATTTTATGTTGTAGGTTTTCTAGCAATGGAAACATTACATTCTAGGGAAGGAGACGGTCAAGCATGGTAATGATTATGTATTTGTGGTCGTCGGAAAATTTCCTAAGATGGCTATATTGGCGACCTACAAGAAGAGTATCACAGCAAAGGAAACTGCCAATTTTTTTTGAATGAGTGTGGGTACATTTTGGGATCCCGTAGACCATTATATCAGATTAGGATAATGGTTCCTGAGCACATTCTGGTCGAGCCTCCAGAAATTATTGGATGCCAAGCTTACCAACTCAACTACATTCCATTCCCATACTGATGGCTAGAAAAAGGTCATTAATAGGATGACAATGCACATAGTTCACATGTAAAGCTCCAAACATCCACGAACCTGCATTGAGAGCCTTCCCTATGTGCAAAATAGTTATAAAAAATCTTTCTATAGCTCGATTGGCCGCAACCCTTTCAAGTGGGTCCAAGATTTCAATCATTGTGTCTAGCATATTTACTAGCAAGTTTATGACATCTTGGATAGGTTTGATACCAAGTACAAGCAATGGCATGATCAACATTGGGTGACACATAAGTTTAAGGTGGGAGATAGAGTTTGGTTGTGTTTATGAAAAAAAAACCTTGCTAGAGGCCATTGGAAGCTTCGACCACTTAGATACGTGTCTTACACCATCACCAAGGATGTGGGAGATAATGATTTCAATATCAACATTCCCCCTTTCCTTGGCCTACACCCAGTGTTCAATGTGGATTTCCTTCTGCCTTATTTTCCACCACTGCTGGACACCTCTGACATTGTCGAACAACTAACACCAAAAAATGTCAACCCAGACTACATGGAACATGACACAACTAATCAAATCATAGAAACACAGATCAAGACCACTCGCCAATAGAAGGTCCAACTATATTGGGTTATCAAAGATGGCCAACTCTTGCACCAAGGCAAGTGGCTCATCAAGGACCAAGTTTAACAATTTTTTCCCCATCTTATGGAGGCACTCAAGGCATTGGGGACCATTGATTCCTAAGGGGGGAGGAATGATCCAAGTGGATATTGGTGTCCACCTACCTATTCCACTTGGACCCCCATCATTGTTTCTTTTAGTTTCCTTAATTCTAGCATGGTTTACTATTTTTGGCACTTTTTTGGCCCCTGAACTTTTGGAGCTGTGTTGAGGCCCTAAATGACATTTTTTTTTTGAAAAAAGGAAAACCAATTGCTTGTGATAGGTACTTGTGGTCAAAATGTTTAGTCCTCATATAGATATTTCTAACGAGGTATTGTGCGCATCAAACGAAGATCGTATGCCAAAATTATGACCCTGGGAAGTTGATGTACCAATTTACCCCAACGAGGCCTACAGACTTTTGGCCCTTCATCCATTAGGCTTAAGTTTTTGGATTTTTAGGGTTTTCCATTATTTATCAATAATGAATAGGCCTCGAAGCCTCATTGTAACATATTTCATAAGGCATGTAGCCACCACTTCTCTTCTCAAATATAAGCTACCATCACCCGAACTAGTTTATTTCCATTTTACATGTAACTGATTTTTAGTACTTTGTTTTTAATGAATTAAACTTATATTTTCACTCTAGATTTGTGTTTTTGTTTATATATGTATTACATTTTTTTCTTGCATAAATTTGGATTAGTGGCATTGGAGTGGTTTTCTCTCTCTCAGTTTTTCTGCGCATGTCCCCAACAAGGCCGGGGTATAAGTAGTTGGGACTTGAATTGGTTGAACCCTTGCAAGACCATCCACGCTGACACCGAAAGATGCCTATGGGAGAAGAAAAGAAATATGAGGGAGTAGGAGATCATATCAAACTATTGCTCAAAGAAGCCCTTGAATGAAAAAGGAATGAGATGATGGACAACTTTGCCGAGATCCTTCAGCAAATGCCAATGGGTGACACATATTCATCCAATAGTTACTTCGGAGGCGTTGCCCCCTTCAAGGTACAAGTTAACTTTGGAATCCCTATATTTGAAGGTCAAATAGACACACATGTTGTAGATAAATGGTTAAATATGCTCGAAGGATATTTTTCAGTTCATGATTTTTCCGATAGGGAAAATATTACTTTTGAGATCCTCAAAGCCTCCCCCCACGTCAAGGACTGGTAGGAAAACTATTGTGAGCAGAAGGACGAGAGGGAACCCTCACTGTGTTTAGCCACAACCACTTAAAATTCCTTCCGAGACACCGTTAAGGAATAGTATTATCATGTTGAGAGCTATGAAGATAAATACATAAAATGGACCACACTGCAGCAGGGAAGGGACCAAGACATGCCAGAGTTCACAAATATTTTTCATACCCTTAGCATGAAGTTGGATATCAAGGATTCTGAGTAGCATCTGTTACTCAAGTACCACGACTCTCTACAAAAATACATTTAGGATGAGATGGAGTTCCTAGACATCTCCTCGCTCGGCGCCACATACTGATATGATATCAAGATCAAGCATAAATTTAAATAGAAGAAGCGAGATTATGGATCTGCAAATCCGAAGTAAGGGAAAAGCACCCCCAAACCTCAGAACAAAGGAAAAATCCAAGCCAGGGTGACCTAGAACAACTCATTGAAGCTTCAAGAAAAGAATAACACCACGAAGATGAATAAGTACACAGGGAAGTGGTGTGAGTTCCACAAGAGCCCCACTCAAAAAACAAATGAGTGTCATGCCAAGTAGTCACTAGTGGCCGATCTAAGGGATTCAAAGTTAGATGCATGCTTTGACTCTGAGTCAGACCCCGACAAGGGAAATGAAAAAGGGAAGTAGATTATTGATGTAGATCCCAGTGCCACCATTTCCCCCACCAAGGTCTAAAGGATTAAGCCTGAAGCCCCAGAGGAAGGGAGTGTCACTTCCACTCACAGCTGTGGGTGAAAGGGTCATCGTTTTAGTTCATTATAAAAAATGGGAGCCAAAAGAACCTCATCTCAGAAGAATTCGTTAAGTTGTTGGGCCTTCCAACCACACCACACCTGCAACCATAAACCATCGAGTGGCTACAGCTAGGACGAGATCTCCGTGCCAATCAACAATGCCACCTTCCCTACAACATCAAACCCTTCACGGATGAGGTACTATGTGATGTTTCTCCTCTTGAATTTGTGATGCATTATTAGGCCAAACATACTTGTGGAAGTGTTATGCTATGTATGAGTCTAAGCCTCACATTGTTATTATTACTTTGGGAAATAAGTTATACTATATAACAAAGGTAGCCCCACCTATTTCCATCTCTTTGATCCCTACTAAGAAATGTCATAAGAGCATATCCTGGTCTGGGAAATTTGTTTTCTTGTTTATTCACTCTTAAAGTAAGGGGAAGATAGTGGCCACATCCATGGCCCTCAAGAAGGGTTCCTCCACATAGCAGAAGCAGGTGGATAAGGTCATGGAAGAATACATGGACATCTTCTCCTCACCCATAGGGGTACCCTCACACTGTTAGGTCAAGCATTCAATCAATCTGACTCCCAGAGAACCTCTACCCAATGGGATGATATATGACTGCTCCATTCTGGAAAATGAAGAGATCAAATGGTAGATCCAAGAGTTGCTGCAAAAAGGGCACATCTGACTAAGTTCCTCACCTTATGGAAGGCTAATTGTAGTTGTATAGGAGTAGGATGGGACCTCAAGGCTTTGCATTGATTATCAGGTACTAAAGAAAATCACTATCAAGAATAGGTATCCAATCCCTTGGATTAACGACGTTCTAGACCAGCTCAAGGGGGCCAAGTAGTTCAACAAGATTGATTTGAATTCTGGTTATCTCTGGGTTCAAATAGAGCCCATAGATGTATGGAAGACAACCTTCAAATCCAAGGAATGCCTTTTTGAATGGTTGGCCATGCCTTTCAGGTTGAAAAATGTGCCTACAACTTTTATGAGGCTAATGGATGAAATATTACGGCCCTTCAAAAACTTGTTCTTGGTTATTTATCTGGATGACATCCTCATCTTCAAAAGTAGTTGGGAAGAGCACTTGCAACACATATGATAGGTCCTTCAAACCCTACAACAACAAAAAGTATGTGCGAACTTAGATAAATGCACCTTTGGCATGAGCCAAGTCTAATATATGGGAAACATCATAGATGAGAAAGGTGTGCATGTGGATCCAACTAATATCCAAGTATATTAGGATTGGCCAGCTCCGACCACTCTAAATAGAGCTTCACAACTTTTTTTTGCATTTCCAATTTTTATGAGAGGTTTGTGTTGGGATTCTCCAATATCACTTGGTCTTTGAGTTAGGTTACCAAGGGTGGAGCGAAAGAAATTTTTTCTAGGCCCAAGTCCCAACAGAAGGCATTCATTTAGCTGAAGCACTTCCTCTACTCTACACCTATACTCACATTTCCTGACCTGCAACAACTATTTGAAATTGAGATAGGTGCCTTTGACTATGCTATTGATGAAGTTATCACCTAGCAGGGGCATTCGATGGCCTATCATAGTGAGACAATTTTTGATACATTTCGGAAGTACCCCACCTATGATATAGAGATGTATTCTATTGTGCAAGCTTGCCAACAATGGAAAAATTACATTCTCGGGAAGGAGACGGTCATAAAAAATCACCGACCTATGAAGATTATACAGACACAAGGGAAGTTGCAGAACAATCGCCATCTACATATCTGCAACAATTACACTTGAACATTAAATAAAAAAAGGGCAACACCAATCATGTTATAGATTGCCTTAGTTGACCCCTAGTTGCAACACTGACTATTTTTCTCAACTCTTGTGGCCATGAAACCTCTAGATGGATGCAACTATATAAAAGTGATCTAGAGTTCGCCACCACATACGAGATGTTAGTCGGTGGCAAGAAAGTTCTAGATTTCCACCTCCAGGATGCATTATTATGCTACATGGTCCTCCTTTGTGTACCTTCAAGCGAGCGTGCCAAGCTAATTTGGTAGGCAAACTATAGTCGGGTTGCATAACACTTTGGTGTGGAGAAAACTGTGGCCATACTATAGAATTACTTTTATTAGCCAAAACTATGATACTATGTTGGAAAATATATCAAATCCTACACTTCGTATGCCATCATCAAGCCAACCATAAAAAATTAAAGCCTGTACACTCCTTTGCCTACTCCCAACCAGCCCTAGGAATCCATTTCCATGGAGTACTTGTCTGGCCTCCCTTCTACCAAGCATGGTAATGACTGTGTATTTGTGGTCGTGGAAAATTTTTCTAAGATGGCTATATTTGTGGCCTGCAAGAAGTGTATCACAGTAGAGGACACTGCCAAACTCTTCTTTGAATGAGTGTGGATACATTTTGGGATCCCACAAACTAATCACAGTCCCTTTCAAGTGGGTCTAGGATTTCAACCTTTGTGTCTGATTGATGTTTCCATGTATCATGCGACTACATAGGCATAATCCACACATGTACAATCCAATGCTGATAAAGCAACTAGGTTTATTAAGTACATCTAAACCATCTACCAACAGGTTCATGACATCTTGGATAAGTCCAATGCCAAGTACAAGTAACTACATGATCACCATCAAGATTCACATAAGTTTCAGGTGGCCGACAAAGTTTGGTTGCATTTGTAGAAAGAACGCCTTGCTGGATCCCATCGAAAGCTCTGACCACTCTAATATGGGCCTTACATCATCACCAAGGCTATGGGATAATATTATTTTGAGCTCAAAATTCCCCATTCCTTTGGACTTCACCCAATGTTCAATGTGGACCACCTTCGACCATACTTTCCACCACTACTGGACACCTCAGACATTGTTGAACAACTAACACCAATAGATCTCAAGCCAAACTATATGGAACATGCCATAACTGATCAACTAATAGACATGTAGATCAAGACCACTCACCAACAGAAGATCCAATTTTATCGGGTTGTCAAAGTTCACCAATTCCTGCACCAAGCCAAGTGGCTCACTAGGGACCAAGTTCAGTTGAAGTTTCCCCGTCTCATCGAGGCACTCAAGGCAATGGGGCCCACTGCTTCCTAGGGGGGAGGACTGATCCAGGTGGATATTGGTGTTCAACCACCTATTCCACTTGGACCGCCACCACTATTTATTTCGGTTTCCTTAATTGTAGCATAATTTAATAGTTTTGGCAGTTTATTCAGGTCTGGAACTTCTAGAGCTATTTTGAGGCCCTAAATGATGTTTTTTTCGAAAATGGGCAAACTTAAAGCCTATGAAGAGTTTATAGTCAAAATTGTAGTCCTCAATTAGATATTTCTAATGAGGTATTGTACGCGTCAAACATAAATCATATGCCAATGTTACAACCTTAGGAAGTTGATGTACCAACTTACCCCAACGGGGCCCATAGACTTTTGGCCCTTCATCTCCTAGGGTTAGGTTTTTGGATGTTTAGGGTTTTCCTTTGTTTCTCAATAATAAATAGTCCTATGAGCCTCATCGTAACAAAGTTCAGAAGGGATGTATCCACAACATATCTCCTCAGAGATAAGCTACCATTGCCCAAACTAGTTTATTTCCATTATGCATGTAATATATTTTCAATACTTTGTTATTAATGAATTAAAGTTTAGTTTTTACTGTAGCTCCCTGTTTCTATTTACATATTTATTTCATTTCATTCCTACATAAATTGAGATCAGTGGTATCAGAGCGGTCTACTCTTTCTCTATTTTTCTGTGCATATCCCCAATGAGGTTGAGGTATAAGGAGTTGAGACTTAAATTGGTTGAACCCTTGCAAAACTATCCCCACCGACGCCGATAACCACCCATGGGGAAAGAAAAGAAAGACAAGGGAGCAGGAGGTCCTATCAAAATGTTGCTAGAAGAAGCCCTCGAGTGGAAAAGTAATGATATGATTGACAACTTTTCCTAGATCCTTTGGCAGATGCCAATGGGTGACACATCTTCATCCAATAGTCACTTCGGAGGTGCTGCCCCCTTCAAGGTACAAGTTAACTTTGAAACTAATATATTTGAAGGTCGAATAGACGCAAATATCATAGATAAATGGTTAAATATGATTGAATGATATTTTTTTGGTTCATGATTTTTCCAATAGGGAAAATATTACTTTTGCGCTCCTCAAAGCCACCCCCACGTTAAGGACTTGTGGGAAACATACTGTGAGAAGAAGGACGAGAGGGAACCCTCAATGTTTCCAGTCGCATTCACTTGGAATTCATTCTGAGACTCCATCAAGGAACAATATTACCTTGTCGGAAGATACAAAGATAAGTACATAAAATTGACCACACTACGACATGGAAGGGACCGAGACGTGCCAAAGTTCACAAATATTTTTGATACCCTTTGCATGAAGTTGGGTATCAAGGATTATGCGCTGCATCTGGTACTCAAGTACTATGGATGTCTACACAAATACATCCAAGACGAGATGGATTTTCTGGACTTCACCTTGCCCAACACTGCATACCGATACACTGTAAAGATCGAGCATAAATTTAAACAGAAGAAGCGAGACTTTGGACTTGTGGATCTGAAGCAAGTGAAAGGCATCCCCAAACCGCAAAAAAAAGGAAAAATCCAAGTAAGGTTGACCTAGGACAACCCATCAAGGCCACAAGAAAATAATAACACCACGAAGACAAACAAGGACACATGGAAGCAGTGTGAGTTCCACAAGAGCCCCACTCACAACACAAGTGAGTGTTGTGCCAAGAAGCCACTAGTGGCCGAGCTGAAGGCTTCAGAGTTAGATGTGTCTTTCGACTCTGAGTTAGACCCTAACACGGGGAATGACAAAGAGAAGAAAATTATTGATTCAAAGTGTAGTACTACAATTACCACTACTAAGGTCCAAAAGATTGATCTTCAAGACCCAGAGGAAGGGGATCATCTCTTCCACTCATAGATGTGGGTGAAGGGGTTATTATTGCAGTTCATTGTCAACAATGGGAGCCAAAAGAACCTCATCTTAGCAGAAGTCGTTAAGTAGCTGGGCCTACCAACCACACCACACTTGAAGCCATACACCATCAGGTGGCTCCACCAAGGACACGATCTTTGCCTCAGTCAACAATGCTACCTTTCCTACAACATCAAACCCTTCATGGATTAGGTACTGTGTGAAGTTTCTCCTCTTGAAGTAAGTGATGTATTATTAGGCCAACCATACTTGTGGAATCTTCATGATGTGTATGAGTCTAGGCCTCACACTATTATTATTACTTTGGGAAATAAGTTATATAGGATACCATAGGTAGCCTCACTTATTGCCATCTTTTGATCTCTGCTAAGCAATGCAATAAGATCATCTCAAAGGCTGTTAAATTTGTTTTCTTTCTGATTCACTCTCAAAGTAAGGGGAAGATCCTGGCCACACCCATGGCCCCTAGGAAGGGTTCCTCCACACAGTAGAAGCAGGTGCATAAGATCATGGAAGAATACATGGATATCTTCTCCTCAACCATAGGGGCACTATCACACTATCAGGTCAAGCATTTGATCGATTTTACTCCTGGAGCACCTCTACCCAATGGGATGATATTTCGCTGCTCCATTCTGGAAAATGAAGAGATCAAGAAGTTGTTGCAAAAAGGGCAAATCTGACTAAGTTCCTCACATTATGGAAACTTGATTATACTTGTATATGTAGGTTTTAACCCCGTACAGAAATTACTTGCGTATGGATTATAAAACACAAAAAATAAACAATGCGAGAGCATAACACATAAAACACATATACACAAAGATTTTCCCCTGGATCCCAAAACTGAGACTACTAGCTTGATTTTTCATTATGTTCCTTTCAATGTTACAATACATATTTAAACATGTCGAAGCATCCAATACCATGGACCGAAAACCATCGCGTCCAAAACCATGTGCAAAAAACATGCACAAAACCATAGTTAGGTCCGCCGAACCTAATATATGGTCCAAAACCAAAATTTTCCATTACTTGCACCCCTCAAACCCCCTGTGACTCCCCCCACTACACAATCAGAGCAACGAAGGGGGGGCTCCGCCCCCCTTCTAACCCCCCTGTTAACTACGTGGGCTAGTCATGGAAAGAATATAACACAACCCAACATTCTCCCACTTGTTGTTTTCTTTCCACAGGGGCCACAAGAGAGCTTAGTCATTTATCCAGCCCTGCAATGCCCATTGTTTCTCTACTCTAAGAGAACTTCTCAGAGATCACAGATTTTGTTAAGGCATATGAAGTATTCTTCAAAGTGTCCACCTTTACCAACAACACCTTTTTGTCTTCTATCATATCCCTCAAAAAGTGATACTGAACATCAATGTGCTTTGTCTTTGAATGATATGCAGGGTTCTTTTCCAAGAAAATTGCACTTTGGTTGTCACAGTCTATCCTTATAGCTCCCTGTACTAACCCCATACTTGAACACAATCTCTACAACCGAACTGCTTCCTTCCTTGCATGAGTGGCTGCCATGTATTCTGCGTTTGTAGTTGATAGTGCCACTACAGATTATTTCTTACTCATTCAACTAACTGCACCTCCAAATAGGTTAAACACATACCCACTTGTAGATCTTCTCTGATCCAGATCTCCAGCCCATTCTGCATCAACAAAGCCACGAATATCCAACACTTTGTCCAATCGTGGTCTTCCTTGGTAACACAAAGCATAATCACTAGTGCCACGCAAATACTTGAAAACCCGCTTCACTTTCATCCAGTGCTCCTTCCTTGGTTTTTACATAAACCTGCTCAATACTCCCACTGCATGTGAAATGTCTGGTCTAGTACATACCATCGCATACATCAAGCTACCGAATGCACTTGCATATGGAACACGAGACATGTCTGCTTCCTCTTCTTGTGTCTTGGGACACTGTTCAGCAAATAACTTTACACCTACAAGAATAGGAACCTTCACCGGTTTACTATCCTGCATATTAAAACTCTGCAATATTGTCTCGACATACTTGCTCTAGTTTAACCAAAGCTTCCTCTTTGTCTGATCTCTTTTAATTTCCATGCCCAAAATATAGTTTGCAGCACCAAGATCTTTCATGTCGAATTTGGAGGACAAATGGGTCTTCAAATCCTGGATAATTTCTTTGTCATTTCAAACCAACAACATATCATCCACATACAAGACCAGATAAATAACATGGTCACCAATTAATTTAAAATACACACAGTGATTTGCTTTGCTTTTGGTGAAGCTAAGTCCCTGTATAAATGTATCAAATTTATGATACCACATCCTTGGTGACTATTTTAACCCATACAGAGACGTATTTAACTTGCATACCAGTTCTTTATTACCCTTCACCACAAAGCCTCCAGGTTGCTTCATATAGATCTCCTCTTCCAGATCCCTGTGAAGAAATGCTGTCTTCACATCCATCTGTTCTACCTCAAAATCAAAAGCATTAGCAACAGATAAAAGTAATTTAATAGAAGTTACCTCGGCAACAGGAGAAAAAATATCACCAAAATCAATTCTTGGCACCTGGGAATAACCTTTTGCTATCAACTGAGCTTTGTATTTCTCCACCTTTCCTTCTGAACTTGTCTTCTTCTTGAACACCCATTTGTTGCTAATGGGTTTCCTTCTAGCCGGCAACTCCACCAGATCCCAAGCCTCATTTTTGTGTAAAGATGCCATTTCATCAACCATGGCCTCTTTCCAGAGTTTTCCATCCTTTGAATCTTCTACTTCCTTCATAGTTCTGGGATCATCGTTAGTAACAGATAAAGCAAAATTTGAATAGAAAGCAGATGGACTATACCTTTCCGGCTGCCTTCTTTCTCGAACTGATCTTCTCACACCCGGAGGTTGTGGCTCTTCATCTTCTGATTCCTCCTCTGCTGTAGAGTCTGATTCTTCCTCCTTAAGCATAAACTCTATCTTCTCAGGTTCCTTTGGTTGGACTTCATGTTTAATAACATCTTTCACCTCTCTGAACACCACATCTCAGCTGTACATAACCTTCCTTGTTACTGGGTTCCAAAGCTTATAACCCTTTAAACCATCCTTATACCCAATAAAGATGCACTTTTTAGATTTACTATCCAACTTGGTTCATTTATCCTTTGGAACATGTACATATGCATCACATCCAAATACCCTTAGATGTGAAAGAGAGGGTTTCTTACCAGTCCATATCTCTTGTGGAGTCTTATCCTCCAACATTGATGAAGGTGATCTGTTGACCAGGTAACATGATATCTCCACCGCCTCTGCCTAGAATTCCTGTCCTAACTCAACACCACTAAGCATGCTTCTTGCCCTTTCCTTCAACGTCTTATTCATTCTTTCTGCAACTCCATTTTTCTCAAGTGTGTATGGAGTAGTATTCTTCCATGCTATACCACACTTCTTACATAATTATTCAAACTCCTTACTGCAAAACCCTCCACCATTATCTGTCCTCAACACCTTTATCTTCTTCTCTGTTTGGTTTTCTACTAGAGCCTTAAATTCTTTAAACCTTTCAAAGACTTCATATTTCTTCTTAAGGAAATATATCCATGTATTCCTTGAGAAGTCATCTATAAATGATACATAGTACACAGACTTACCCAGTGATGGAACCTTCATAGGTCCAAACACATCACTGTGCACAAGATCTAATATCTGTTTTGCCCTCTTACCACTAGAGGGGAAACTCACCCGATTCTGCTTCCCATATACACAATTTTCACAGAAATCAAAATCTAGAGAGCTATTATTCATACCTTCTACCATAATTTTACCATGAAGTATTCAAAGGCTCTTCTCTCCAATATGTCTAAGCCTTTGATGCCACAGCATGGTCTTCTCTCCAGAGACCACTAGATTTTCTGCTCCTCTTTTAGGAACCATAGAACTGTTGCACCCATCAACAACAGTGCTACCTTGCAGCTTGTACAAATTTCCAATCCGAACTCCCCACATCAATACCAGTGCTCCTCGAACCATCTTGCAGGTATCCTTCTCGAACACTATTTTTACACCTGCATCATCCAACTTGCTTACAAAAATTAGATTTCTCGTTAATGCAGGAATATTCAGAACAACCAGAAGTGTTCTAACCCTTCCACCTTGCAAATTCAACTTTACTTTTCCGCAACCAACGATTCTAGCCTTCCTGTCATCCCCCAAGAAGACATCACCACCATCATATTTCTCATACTCGCAGAACCACTCTCTATGGGGAGTGAAGTGAAAGGATGCACCTGAGTGAATCAACCATGCCTCATGTCTACATGTGTACTTGAAGAAGCCAAGTACACATCCCCACCTTCATATGAGGTGGTTTTCGCCTCTGCAGAAGGAGCATCATCAGATCCCTTTCGTTTATCAGGAGCTTTAGATTTATAGTCCCTTTGGTAGTGCCCTTCCTTTCCGCATTTCCAACACACCACCTTTATAGGTTTTCCGGAGATTTAGATCTCCCTCTAGATTTAGACCTCCCACTTGATGATTTATTTTTGTTTCTGTTCTGGGACCGTCCTCGTACAGACAAGGCATCACCATTCTGGCTCTCCATATTTTTCCATCTTATTCTCTTTGTTAGAAAGGATGAGACTATTTCATCAAATTGCAAGGCAGTTGCATTGCTACCTACTGCAATAACCAGACTATCCCATGAATCTGGTAGAGAACACAACAAACTGATGCAATTATCTTCATTTGAAATTTTAATATCAATAGATAATAATTGACTTACCATAGTATTAAATGCGTGCAGATGCTCTATCACTGAGTCTCCATGTTTCATCCTCAGGTTATACAGCTTTTTCCATAGGAACAGTTTATTCACCAGAGACTTAGATTGGTACAAAGTCCCTAACTTGTCCCACAAAGCCTTTGTCGTAGCTTCCCCTAATATAGTTAACAATACTGAATCTGAGACACACAATCGTATTGTGCTCTTTGCCATCCGATCAAACTTATTCCATTCTTCATCGGACACTCCCATTGGTTTAGTACTCGGATCTACTGCGATCCATTGATCTTTATCCACTAACAAATCCTCCATCTTGAGTTTGCACGACTCAAAATTCTGACCATAAAATTTCTTGATCTCTATCTTTCCACTGCTCGCCATCTTCTTTCACCACCAGAATCGATTTCGTAGATCTCCCTCTGAACATGGTTTACCACAGGCCCGAGCGAAACCCCTCAACAATAAATGCATCCCCTTGAAGCCAAAAACAACTCTGATACCAAATGTAGGTTTCAACCTTGTACATAAATTACCTGCATACGAATTTTAAAACACAGAAAATAAACAATGTGAGAGCATAACACATAAAACACATATACACAGAGATTTTCCCCTAAATCCCAAAACAAGGACTACCAGCTTGATTTTTCATTATGTTCCTTTCAATGTTACAATACATATTTATACATGCCGAAGCATCCAATACCATGGACCGAAAACCATCACATCCAAAACCATGGACCAAAAACCATCACGTCCAAAACCATGTGCGAAAAACATGCACAAAACCATAGGTAGGTCCGCCCAACCTAATATAGGGTCCAAAACCAAAATTTTCCGGGGCGATGCCCCGGACCTCATAGAGTGGGGTTAACTGCACCCCTCAAACCCCTTGTGATTCCCCCTGCTACGCAATTGGCACAACGAAGGGGGGGCTCACCCACCTTCTAACCCCCCGGTTAACTACGTGGGCTAGTTGTGGAAAGAATATAACACAAGCCAACAGTATAGATGAAGGATGAGACCTGGAGGCTCTGCATTGATTATCAGGCACTAAACAAAATCACTATCAGGAATAGGTATAAAATCCCATAAATTGATAGCCTTCTAAACCAGCTCAAGGGGGCCAAGTATTTTAGCAATATTGATTTGAAGTTTGGCTATCACCGGGTTCCAATAGATCCAACATATGTATGGAAGACCACTTTCAAATCCAAGGAAGGCATTTTTGAATGGTTGGTCATGCCTTTTGGGTTGAAAAATGCCCCTAGAAAGTTTATGAGGCTAATGGATGACTTCTTGTAGCTCTTCACCAACCCGTTCGTGGTTTTTTATATAGACGACATCCTCATATTCAACAAGATTTGGGAAGAGGACTTGCAAAACATCTAATAGGTCCTTCAAATCCCGCAACAACACAAACTATGTGCCAACTTGGAGAAATGCATATCTGGCATGAGCTAGATCCAATATCTGGGTTACATAATAGATGAGAAAGGCATGCATGTGGATCCGACTAAGATCCAAGTCATTCGGGATTGTCCAGGTTCGACCACTGTAATAGAGCTTCACAATGTTTTGGGCCTTGCCAATTTTTATCGGAGGTTCGTGTTGGGATTCTACCATATCACTTAGATTTTGAGTCAGGTTACCCAGGGCAGAGCGAAAGAAAAGTTTTCTTGGTTCAAGTCCCAATATAAGGCATTCATTGAGTTAAATCACCAACTCTACTCTGCACCTATACTCACATTGACAGACTTGCATCAACTGTTTGAAATTGAGATAGATGCCTCTGGCTATGCTATTGGTGCAGTTCTCACCCAACAAGGGAATCCAGTGGTCGATCATAGTAAGACACTTTCTGATACAGTTCATAAGTACCCCAACTATGATAAAGAGATGTATTATATTGTGAAAGCTTTCCTGAAATGGAAACATTATATTCTGGGGAAGGAGATGGTCATCCACACAGATCATTGACCTCTTCAGTTTATACTGACATAAGGGAATTTGTAGAATGATCGCCATCAGAAGTGGTCTAAATATATACAATAATTTCACTTGAAAATTAAATACAAAAAGGGAAACACCAATCATTTTGTAGATTACCTCAATCGATCCCCAGTTACAACATTGACTACTATTATCAATTCTTGTGTCCATGAGACCTCGGGATGGACGCAACTATACAAAAGTGATCCATTGTTCCCCACCACATACGAATGCTAGTGGATGGCAAGCATGTTCCAAATTTCCACCTCTAGGACACATTATTATGCTACTCGGGCCACCATTGTGTACCTTCAAGCAAGCGTTCCAAGATTTTTTGGGAGGCACACCACAACTGGATCGCATAACACTTTGGTGTGGAGAAAACCGTGGATGCACTAAAAAGTACTTTTATTGGGAAAAACTCCGACAGGATGTTGGAAAATGTATCAGATCCTACACTACTCGTGCCCTCGCTAAGCCAACCATAAAAAAGAAAGGCCTGTATGCTATTATTCCTTCTCCCAACCAGCCTTGGGAATCCATCTCCATGGAATACCTGTCTGGCCTCCCTTCTACCAAGCATGGTAATAACTATGTTTTGTGGTCTTGGACAAATTTTATAAAATGGATATATTGGTAGGCTGCAAGAAGAGTGCCACAATAAAGGACACTACCAAACTCTTCTTTGAATGAGTGTGGATAAATTTTGGGATCTTGAAAAACATTATATCAGATCAGGATAGTAGCTTCCTAAGCACATTCTGGTCGAGCCTCTAGAAATTATTGGACACCAAGCTTACCAAGCCAACTGCATTTCATCCCCAGATCGATGGCTAGACAGGGACCATCAACAGGATGATAGTGCACATACTCGGCATGTACAAATCCAAGCATCCAAGAACTTAGGATGAGAGCCTTCCCTATGTGCAACATAATTATAACATAGATCTCCATAGCTTGGCTGGTCGCAGTCCCTTTCAAGTGGGTTTGGGATGTCAACCATTGTGTTTTATTAATGTTTCCATGCCTCTTGCGACTACACAGGTAGAATATGCACATGTACAATCTGAGGCTGATAAAGTAACCATGTTTATTGAATGCTTATAGCACATCTGCCAACAGGTTCCTGATATCTTGGATAAGTCCAATTCCAAGTACAAGTAGAGGCATGGTCAACATCAGGTGCCACATAAGTTTCAGGTGGGTTATAAAGTTTGGTTGCATTTGCAGAAAGAACATGTTGCTAGAGCCAATCAAAAGCTCCAACCACTATGATATAGGCCTTACACCATCACCAAGGCTGTGGGAGACAATGCTTTCGAGCTCATAATTCCCCATTCCTTGGCCTGCACCTAGTGTTCAATGTGGACCGCCTTCGACCATACTTTCCACCATTGTTGGACACTACAAACATTGTCGAACAACTAACACCAACAGAGCTCAACCTAGCCTGCATGGAGCAAGCCACAATTGATCAAATCATGGAAACACAATTCAATACCACTCACCAATAGAATATCTAACTATATCAGGTTGTTAAAGCTAGCCAACTCCTGCACCAAGGCAAGTGGCTCACCAGGGACCAAGTTCAACAATAGTTTCCCCATCTCATGGAGGCACTCAATGCAATGAGGACCATTTCTTCCTAAGGAGGAGGGAATGATCCAGGTGGATATTTTTGGCCACCCAACTATTCCAATTGGACCCCCAACATTTTTTCTTTCAGTTTGCTTAATTGTAGAATAATTTACTATTTTTGGCAGTTTTTTGGGTCGTGAACTTCCAGAGCTGTTTTGAGGCCCTAAAC
Organism: Pinus tabuliformis; assembly: GCA_031772625.1. Taxonomy (NCBI): domain Eukaryota; kingdom Viridiplantae; phylum Streptophyta; class Pinopsida; order Pinales; family Pinaceae; genus Pinus; species Pinus tabuliformis. The sequence goes on from CM062817.1 coordinate 826,321,277, forward strand.
AATGTTTTTTTGGAAAATAGAAAAATAAAAAACTTGTGGTAGTTGTTTGCAATAGATTTTTGTATTCCTTGGATAAATATTTCTAAAAAGGTATCGTACATGTCAAACAAAGATTGTATGCCAAAATTACGACCTTGGGAAATTGATGTACCAATTTACCCTAACGGGGCCCACAAAAATTTGGCCCTTCATCTCCTAGGGCTAGGTTTTTGGATGTTTAGGGTTTTGAATTGTTTCTCAATAATAAATTGGCCTCTGAGCCTCACTGTAACACAATTCATAAGGCATGTAGTCACCACATCTCTTCTCGGAGATAAGGTACCATCGCCCAAACTAGTTTATTTCCATTATGCATGTAACAATTTTTCAGTACTTTGTTATTAATGAATCAATGTTTTGTTTTCATTGTAGATTTGTTTTTTTGTTTATATCTGTATTTCATTTCGTTCTTGCATAAATCTGAATCAATTACTCAAGCTATCATTTGTGATTATTCATTTATTGAAGTGACAATTTCTATAGTTCTCAACTATTTTGCAAAAAAATGTGGTTGTGATATACATAATTCAACCAAATCATTTTGCACAATTGTTCTTTATTCTATGTGAGAAAAAACCAAAAAAAAGGTCTCAAAGGAAGAAGAGGAAGAGGGGCCTAAATTGCCTAAGGTAGTCACACACACACACACATATTGGAATTAGTGATATACTGGAATATGTGGAAAACGGGTTACACTATGTTTGTTGTTGTATTTATCCCTCTTCATTGGGGAATACATTAAATTTCATTGGCTCTCTTCTACTTATATTCTATGAGCTTGTTATTGTTGCTATGATTAACTGTGTTTCTAAATCGATGGATAGTGATGTCCTTGAATCATTATTTTTCTTAGTTCAAATGCAAAAGGTTGCACTTTCATCTTTTCAAGTTGATAATTATATTACACATATGGTTAAGAAAACATTCTCTCGAAAAGAATAAGAGAGATCTAACATAGTACCCAATCATTGGAATTTATAAAGACTATTCAAATGCTTTTTACACAATGTTCTTTATTAGGGAGTGTTGGAGACTTCAATTGAAAGGAGAGTTTTCCCCTCCCATTCATATGGATATTAATTAGGAATATCCTAATATACCACTTTTTGATATACCAACTTCTAAATATTTCAGTTTGTCTATGTAAAAATGTGTTTGAAAAAAAAACAAAAAAGAATCCAACACTTCTGGGATCACATACTTATAACTTATACCTCATTTGGAGGTATGGTCCTTTCATAATATATTAGATGTAGATCATTTCATTTTCTGAGAAACGTAAAACAATGTTTAATTTCAATGTTTGGAGGAAATTCATAAGGAATTATACATAATATATATATTTTTTATTAAAAGCATTAGTTAATCAACAAAAAAGTATTTCATGCCAAATTTTAAAAATAATACTAGAAAAAACTAAAAGATAGGGAGGTACCAAGGGACTATTAGCTTAGTGAAGGTCTCTATTTGTGCTATGTAAACCCAATGTGGCAACATTGTGAAAGATAACAAGTCTTGGCACAATAGTAGGAAGGAAATATACATAGTTCATGTGAATCCTTAGCAATACCTAATTAGGGGAATTTTGAGGTCTAAAATGGGTCTCCTAAGGAAAATAATAAAATAATAAGATAAGTGTTGTGATTTTTTATAGAAAAATATAGAAAACATTTTTTTTTACTTGTATTTTTGGCTTATATCCTTGTACATTTACTCAAATGTTAAGTGTAGACATCCATTGGATGCACAATTAAATTCCACATCCAATAAGACTTACCCACTCTGCAAATTTCTAAGTATACCCACATAAAAAAAAAAAAAGCATCCATGAAAAAGATGTGTTAAACACGCTTTTTTCATGTGTTTTCATTTTTTTTAATGCGGGTCTACTCATAAATATGTAGAGTGGGTACTCGTAGGATGTGGAATCTAATTATGCATTCAATGAATATCTACACTTAAATTTTGATTAAACCTACAAGGAGATAAGCCGATAATACATTAAAAAGGTAATTTTCTTCTTCCCCCCTAAAATATTCTCCCCTGGGGATGGCATCAACATCTTAAATCCTATTGGTGTTTTTAAAGTTAATTTTGTTAGTACATTTTTTGTTTTTAGGCCCATTTTTGACCTCAAAATTCCCCTAGTGGATCGAGTCTTCCTATCAGGGCACTAGATCTAGTTTGGGGTGACCAACTACAAGAAAAACCTATAATGTATTTGAGCCCATGGTTCAATGAGGAATTGTTCTCCCTTCTTCAGTTTCTAACAAACTTAAGCGAATAGATAAGTGTAATTATATTTTTGTTGGATCTATTAAGTGCCATTGATGGAAGTAGCAAGATTTGTCAACTGATTGTGACCAAGGAATCAATATATGTCAAGATCTAGACATATAAGTTTTCTTATAACTAAAACTTAATGAAAAACCTAGATCTAGATGTTGTAGTGGCATGCCATGTAGAGGCCACGTGGAGCCCATGTGGATACTACCAGACCCCATTGGTAGGTAGGTGCTGGCATGGGAATATGATATGTCATGATGATGTGCCATGAAGGTGGATTTTGGGTGGAATTACTTGTTGATGTGTTGTTGAAATGACATGGAAATGTGGCTTGGTAACAAAAGTGAAATGATATGGAAAAATACATGTCTCTTGTCTTGACAAGTGGCGTGAATTTGGGGATCCGTTTTTTAAATGAGTGCTTATGGATTTTTTTGGATTTGGATAGGGTTCAGAAAAAATTTGGAAAGTTTTAAAAACTAGTTACCTAGTGAGCCGGGGTTCACATGGAAGCAATATGACGTGGTGACTATTGATGAGGATTGGAGTAACAACAAGTCATGCTGAAGTGGAGGCTAGGTGGAAACCAAGTGATGGGTGACATAAATTGTGGAAAGCACAGATTAGTAGGAATTCATACATCCAAAAATTTCTTAAAACAGGACTTTTGAAAATCCTAGATTTGAATGGGTCCAAAACTTCTAAAAGACCTAGATGAATTTGAAAGACTAAAGATCTAGTAAAGAGCCAAATTAAGGGATTCTTGGAAATCCAAAATCTAGAAAAGAGTGGATGGTTAATGCATTTCCCATTTAAGGACATGACTCTATGTAGTGTTGACATATGGGCAGGGATTGTCACATGTCTACCACGTGGAAATGTGCATATGTTAACATGGAACTTAAGAGGGAAAATATTCAAGCCCGCATAACTTCACATTTAGAGCTTAATTTTTAATGAAATCTATATTGTTGGAAATATCTTAATGAGTAGGGGATGCCGGTGGTCTTAGAAAGGAGTTTTAAGGAGAGTAAAAGAAAGAAAGAAATTCTGATGGCATCTCCATAAATATGACTTAGAGTCGGGTCTGTTACGATGTGGTATCATAGCCAAGGTTCAAAACTCATGATATACAAGAAAAGGTAAGGTTTGTTATTAATAAAATTTATTGATTTTCAAACCTATATTTAAGTGTGATGTGTAGTAGCAACAAAGTTTCAATTTTAGGATAGACTAGGAAAATGCATTTATTACCCAAACCACTAAATATAGTGGAATTTTATTCTTTTCTTAAACTAACAATTTTTCTATGTTATTTCAACGCATAAGAATATTTACCGACAAAATAAAATGGAGGAGATTCTGAACAGAAAGGTGTACTATATAAAAAAAGGGACATCACACATTAGATACGAGGAGTTAGATGAGAGAGAGGTTAGTGAAACCCTTCCATACTTGGTTGAGATAGTGATAAGTCTAAAGGTAGGACTTCAGAGTTGTAAAGTTGATAATGAAAAAATCATTACAGCCCAAGAGTACGTTGAAATCAATGCAATCATGTTGTAATGTCTATTAGACATATAGAGGCAACTATAACATGGACCAACTACTATTCATATTGGTAAACACAAGTCACATAAGGTAATGATCCCATGAAAAATTCACAAACATGAGCCAAGCACTAGAAATGAAGGGAGAAGTACCTAAAAGAAGAGGCACAAGAGTTCCAGGAAAGACACATCCACCAAGGACACCTCAACAGACACCTCAACAGACACCTCTGGTGAGGAGATAGGTAGTTGAGGCAAGTTGTTAAGTATTTCAAACTAGTCAAGACTACATAAGAAAATGTAGGAGAGGCCTACAAGGAGTTTCCTTCCCAGGGAATTTAAGAATTCCAAACCACCTACTTTTGATGGAAAATTTAGGAAGAATTAAGAGGTAGAGGCATGGTTTCTAGGGTTGAAGAAACATCTCAGGGTACATAATTACCTTGAGAACAAGGAAGCTAAAGTAGTCGTATTCAACTAAGAGGGAAAGGTTGAATTTTGGTGGCATGACCTCAAAAGTGTCAAAGGCATTGATGCAAATAAGTTGAAATGGGAAAATTTTGAAAATTACTTGAGAGAAAAATACCTTTCTAAAAGGTATTATGATGGAAGGATTAGATATTTCCATGAGTATCATTGGGGAAACTTATAATGAATGCTTATGAAAATATATTCATAGAATTTCTAAGGTGCATGTCTTATATCAAGGATGAAAGTGAACATATAAAACTTTTTCATTGGACCACCACAATATTATCAATATCAAATTGAGTTTGATGAGACAAAAACACTTGATGACGCCATCAAGAGGATTAAATATTGTTATGATTAGTCCACACACAAGACAATCCTAGATAGTGTGGACGAGGAAAGATAAAGTTGGATTCAATAATAAGGAATTTAGGTCTCCCATTATAAAAAATATGGAAAAAGCATCAAGTTCAATGTTTCAGCGAGGAGTGAGCACCAATAGAACTATTTCACTCAAAGTGGGGATAAGAAAGTCAAAGAAATGAGGGAGAGGCTAGAAGAATAGAAGAAAGTAACACTAAAATGTTTGCTATGTGAGGAAGATAACATGTTGAGAGATTGTCCACATAATAAATATGATAAAAAAGGGATACATAATATCTAAAAGGCCATTACTATTAATGATGTGTCAAAGAGTGTACCTTAGATTTATGTATCTATGTAGAATTGGAAAGAAGACAACCAAGCCTCAATGGTGGAGATGGAAGGTATACTTGTGAACCATCCTATTTAAATTCTATTTTAACTTGGCTCTAACCTTAGTTATATTGCACTACAATTTTTTGAGGAATTTGTTTTATAGAGGAATAACCATACACAATCATGGTTGGTTCAACTAGCTATATGGACTAGAAGAAAAGTGACTGAAGCCATCGAAGAATACCAATTCAAAATGAGTGTTTTACATACAAAATCCACCTTGAATGTGTGGTCGTTGAGATCATATGACATGTTGATTAGAATGGATTGGTTAGAAATGCACAAAGCTAAGCTAGACAACTAAAATAAAAAATTGGAATGTATATATGATGAAGGAGTGTAATAAATCCTTTAGGGAGTGTAGAAGCCTTTGTCTATAAGACAAATTGCATCTCTACAATTAAATAAATGTTGCATAAAAGGGTGTCCAATATATGCTATACATGTAACTAATTCAACTGAATATAACAAGATGAAAGTTGAAGACCATCCCGTGTTACACAAGTACAAATATGTTTCTCTTGAGTAAATATCAATATTACCTCCCAAAAAAGATATCAATTTTCCAACAGAGCCTACACTAGGAGCAATACTTGTGTATATGATTCCTTATAGAATGAGCATGCTTGCATTGGTGGAACTAAAAGTACAATTAAAATAGATGTTGGAAAAGGGGTACATGAGGCCCAATGTGTCTCCATGGAAATCACGAACCGTATTTGTTAAAAATAAAGATGATATCCTTGGGCTATGTATTGTTTATAGACAACTAAATAAGATGAATATCAATAAAAAATACCAATTACCTAAAATTGATGAGATCTTTTATCAATTGAGATAAGCCACAATATTTTCAAATATAGAATTGAGGTTTGAATATCATCAAGTCGAGATCAAGGATGGAGACATCCATAGAACTACATTTAGGACTAGGTATTGACACTACAAGTTTGTAATGGCGCCATTTGGACTTTCAAATGCACTTGTTATATTTATGTGCCTAAGGAATAGTATCCTCAACAAGTAGTTAGATAAGTTTGTGCTGATTTTTATTAATGGAATCTTAGTGTATTTAAAGACCAAGGAGGAGCATAAAGAACATCTCAATATGCTATTGCAAGTGCTAAGGGAGTACCAACTATATGCTAGATTTAGTAAATTGGATTTCTTTCAAGCATAAGCATACTATTTGGGTCATGACGATTTAGTAGAAGGAATGGCAATATATGCCAAGAAGATCAAAGAAATAATGGAATGGCCTACCCCTTTAAATATATCAAAATTAATATTCATTCTGTGGTTGGTAGGATACTATAGGAGGTTCAATATTTCTTCACGATTGGCCATCCAATCACTTATCTACAAATAAAGGAGTGAGATATGGTTAGCAAGGTGTGAAGACATTTTCTAGTAGTTAAAAAACCTCATGACTAATGCACCCATTCTAAATATTGTAAGTCAAAATAAGGACTTCTTACTTTGCATCGATGCTCTCAATGAAGGACATTTGATCAACTATGAGTCCAAGAGATTAAATGAGCATGAAAATCACTATGTGACACATGATTTAAAGCTTGCATCCATCATACAAATTTTAAAAATATGGAGGCACTACTTGCTTGGGAGAATATTAATATTAATGATAGATCACAATGGGATAAGGTACCTATTGGATTAGCTCTAACTAAATTCTAGGCTAGCTAAATGGATGTCTGTTATTAGTGAATTTGAATATGAGATCCAAAACATTAAGGGAGAACATAATATCATATGAACTTAGCCAAAGCATGCAAAAAATACATATAGTAATGATCAATACATGTGAATAAGATATTAATAAAATGATTAGAGACACCCTACAAGATTATGAACATTTCAAGCATACAAAGGGGTTCTTAGAGAAAGATCTTGAGGGGCCAACGGGTGAAGGATTCCTACTGATAGAAGATGGTTCATTCGGTATATTATACATACCTCATTTGTAATATTTGAAGAATATTTTGATGGATGAATCCATTGGATACCGTAATTTTGTTGGCATTATGGTGTGCATGGCTCCAACTACCTAATGTTGGCATTGGTTCATGATGGCATTTAGCTCATGTTGGTATTGGTTCATGATGGCATTTAGCTCATGTTGGCATTGATGTCAACCCTATGTAGACTAGCTGATGTATTGATACCTTCCTCGTAGCATGGTTGTAGCTGGTTGAGTTGGCATTGAGTTGGTTCTGTTGGCATTAATGTCAACCTTGATGTAGGATGATGTAGCTTGTTGGAAATATGGTGTTCATGGAGGATTTGTCTTGTGTTGGAATTGATGTTGATTATATGGTGATGGCCATGGCATGGTCTGTATGCATATCTTCAGGTGTTGGTGGTGGTTCCTCATGTGCTAATGGTGTTCTTGACCTAATGCAAGAATCATGACCTAGTGCAGGAACAAGAGGCTGAGTAGACATGGTTGCGAGACATGTTATGATGAGTTGTTGATGTTGCTACAAGTGATGTAGATATGCTTGATGTTGATTGTGCTCAAGTTCTAGTGATGGTTATGTTCCTATTTATGACATAGTGTAGGATGTATGACTTGGTGTAGTGGTGTGTTGGTCTAATGATGGTGTTGCAGAGGTGTTATAGGTATGTTCAAAGATATTGCAACTTGTGTAGGTGTTAGAGGAGAGTAAAGGACTTGTTGGTAGTCATCTCAACTCTTGTTTGTTGGCTTCTAGGTCAACTTGGTAATGACACTTGGGAGACATATTTTTCCTATTTGCAGTTGTGTCACAAGGCTTAGCAGAGGTTTGGAGGCATGTATGGATGTTGGAGAAGGTGACACAATAGGTGGCAGAGGTTATGATTAGAGGTTTTTATGTTTTTGATTATGCTCTTCTCCAACTACTTGGATTTAGGCTTTCCCATGCGATTAAAGGGCTCCAACTAATGGGAGTCAATTTTGTGCATGTGATAATAACCAATATTTGCTAGTTTTGTGGGTGCGATTGTGGTTTTGAACTAAATTTTCTCTGCATTCCTAGTTCACTTCTGGAGTATTTCGACTTGTATAGTTGTAAAAGATTCTATATTAATTGGATAAGGTCAAATTGGTTGAGTAAGTCCTCCAATGGGTGTGAACACCTTAGTTCACAAGTAGTGATGATTATGGTTGGATTTTGTCAACTTTGTGCACTCTTGATCCTAGGCCAAAAGTGGATTTCGCCCCTAATGTTTTAGATTCTTCATTTTGGAGTTGGGATATGGTTGGTTCAGTGTGACAGTGAATGAGTGAAGGCTGCATAGAGAAAAAATGCTTCAAACCTATTAAGAGTAGGATACATTGTGTAGGTGTGCAAATGGATGTGTAGTAGCATAATTCTAAAGTAGAGTATCATTTTTCAGATCAGATTCATGGTTGTTGTAGCAGAGTTATTTGGAGGATATGGAGTAGATTTTATGTTGATGGATGATTATATTATTGATGATTTAAATTGTGGTCACTACTTGCTTGATTAGAGAGCATGTTGTTGTGGTATTTTTATATGATTTGCAAAGAGTCTTTCTACTGAGATTTGATTGCAGAGCTGAATCAGAGTTGAGCATAAAGTCTTGGGGATCCAATGTGAAAATATATGAAACAAGATCCACATAGAGTAGAAGAGTAATGACTTCATGAGTGTGGAGAAGTGATTTTGAAGCTTTAAAGAAAGGAACAGTTTCTCCATCTAATCAGAGTTGGATAGTCCAATCGAAGTTGGGTGAGGATCGTTGATCGTGGTGGCTTTTAGCAGATGGTAGTCTATAGATTTGTGTGAGAACATAGTCTTCTGAGCTGACTAGTAGAATCGAGTCTCCTGGCTGATGGGGGTCAACTAATTTTGTATGATGTCAAGTCTTCATGCTGATGGGAGTCATCAAATATATGTAAAAGACATCGTTTTCTTAATAGAAGATTCATAGCAACACAAAAACAGAAAGTGTGGTTTTTTGCTCGGTGAAGGGTTTTCCACCAGATATCGTGTGTCTCTTGTGTGATGGTTTTGTGGTTGTGTATGATGGTTTAGTTGTGTATTATTTCTCTCATTGTTGTTTGATTTAGCTGCTGACGTTGTTTATATTCATGTGATGATATAATGTGTTGCTAGTTAATATATGTGATTCAATAGAGAAGTTTAAAATGGTGAAAATTGTTAATGAGACACACTACTGATTCATCCCCCAAGTAGTGCTCACAGGTTTCCAAAAATTGGTATCAGAGCGAGGGCTATTGGTTGCATCTTGATCGCTGGAGAGTAGATATGGGGTTTATTGGCAAAAAATTTGATTTTTTTTTTAGAATGACTTCTCAAGGAGTGGTTGTTCTTACCGTTGCAAAATTCAAGGTATGGAGCAAAACTGTTAAAAATGTGGGACAATCTAGAGTCCATATTTGGAGATGGTAACAATAGTAATAAGGAGTTTGAGAAAAAGAGAAACAAGAAGAAGAACAAGAAGAAGGGCCTACAAAGTCAAGAATCTCAACCACAAGAGTCTCATTCTTCTAGTGCAAATGATTCGGCTGATGATGAGAAAAAACAAAAAAAATATTGAATCCAAGGTATAAATATTAATAATTTTATGTTAATTTATAATTTTGATGATTCAAATTTTGATCATGCTGAAGTGCCTAGTGAAGATGAGAATGATATTAAGGTTCTTAGAGCTGATATTTCTAGACTAATAGCTACATGCAAGGATCAAGAAAAATTATTGCAGATATGTGATGATAAGGAGGCCAAGCTCAAGGAGGAGATTGTTAGATTAAAGGTTAAATTGGTAGAATCAGAAAGAGTTGAGGAAGGTATGAGGAAGCAGTACCAAGAGAAGGAAGACCAGGTTGAGAGATTAGAAGCTGAAGTGATGTCCTTGAGAAAGCAACGAAAGATGAAGAAGAGCACTATTTGGATAGCTTTCTTGAGATTCAGAGATCATCACTGGATAAATATGGTCTTAATTATCAAAAGGGTGAGTTTAGTTTGCATCCAGGTAAAAACACCAAACTAGAACTAAAAGAACCTGTGGCAAACAATTAATAATAAGAGTAGAAAACAAAGAAACCAACAATAGATAAACAAGCAGAACCAATTGCAGTGGAAAAGAAAACCTCAGGGAGCACCTACATTTAGAAGTTTTTTTGCACCAAGAGAAGATCGTGGTAGATTTGTAAGATTTCGAAGGAATTAAAGCTCCTTCAATCCTTTGATGAGCAAGGTTGAGTGTTATGACTACCACAAGCTTGGACATGTTAGAGCCAACTGCAAGAGCATAACATATAGATCTAATCAGTGGAGCTTTCCACAATATCAACAACAAAGGAGATTGCCCAATAAGTATAATCACACTTTTTATGGCTATTGCAATTCATGTAATCTTTTTGGCCATAAGGCATCTAATTAAAGATCCAACCAATGGAGGAGAAGTGCATTGCATGAAATGTATAGATCTGGCATGAGAAACACAATATTTGATCCTCTTGCTTCATATCTTAGCCACATGGAGTGTTACACATGTCATAAATTTGGCCATATGGCAAGAGACTTCTTGATGCCTCGTTATTCAAGGAAAAAATGGCAAAAGAAGAAAAAACAAAGAATACCTAGCAAAAAACTAGTGAAGGAAGAAAATAAGCAGCCAAAGCCTGTGTGGAGAAAGAAGGGGCAACAACTCTTCAAGTAGTGAAGAACATCCCCTCATATAGTCCATGATTTCTTCTTGCATATTTATAAGAGGATTGCAGAATTAATGAGAGGTGAATAACCTCACGGGGAGCGTATATTAGCAATGTGATAGTTTGATGAGTACAAGTTGTTATAGCAACATTTGATGAGCTTGTTTTAGACTCATGCACATCCAGGTCCACAGGATCAACCTGTCTATTGGAGGTATATTGAGCTCAAGGGGAGCTATGCATGGTATGGAGCTTCATGGTTTGTTTTGTCCTTTTCAATGATTTTCGCTCATGTGTTTGTAGCAAGTTCATATGTCTTTTCATGAGTAGAAAAAGGTGCATTTTCAGCCACATATATGTTTTTGGTTTTACTGACAAGTTGGTTGAAAAGATGGTACAACCATGCATAGAAGGAGTTCATTCACACAACATGTATATAGATGACATGAGACATGGACCAACCATGTATAGGATGTTATATGCAGTTTATTACAACCACGTATTTACCATTGTTTCATCATTTCACATTGGTATTGGGTCCAATCATCACTGGTTTGAGTCATTTTGATGTTAGGCATGTTATTAAGGAGTTTTAAGGAGTCATTTTGCAGCTACATCTATGAGCTAATGTTGATGTAACAGTCATGATGTGTCATGTATGTGGGTCATTGGTCCATAAAAGATGATCATAATATCCATTTATTTATTGATATATCCAAGTAAAATGCTCGTGAAGCCATGTACCTTTATTGTATGTATCTTTGGGTCATTTAGTCATGAGTCATGAGGTCAGGTTATGGTCATATATTGGTCATGTATGAGGTATTATGTCGCTGCTACAACCATGTATGTAAAATGTTATATGTCATATAATCATGGTCATGTGGAGTCTTGGTCCATATGGTGCTTCTATTTGTGGCAAGTGTAACAACCCCTGGTTGATTTCCTATGTAAATAAATAAAAATAATAACTAAGGTCATGGGACGCATATTCCAAGATGAATGTCGGGAAAAAACATAGTTATGGGGATCAATAATGATTAATAAATGGCTATGAATATCAACAAAGGAATTGACAAAGGAAAAGTGGCATTAATTGGCATTTTATTTATCAAAATAATGGAAAATAGGGGAAAAGGAAGGTGAAAGGTCACAAAATTGCATGTGAGGAAAATTGAAGAAAAAATGAAGGAAAATGAAGAAAATAGAGGCCTCAATGATAAAAAGGCTTATGAGGATCAATTCACAACTTTTGGTAGGTTATAGTTTGTTAGTTCAGTCTTTGGCACTCTCATTCTATTCCCTCTCTCACACTCTTGCACACTTAGATAAATATTGGACCATTGTTGGAGGATGCTTGGAGAACTCTAGTTTTCATTGGATTTGGAGAAGAAGGAAAATGAAAGAAGGAAACCTCAAGGGAACAACGGGGTCAACAACTACAATGGGATTTCTTTGTAGGCATCGAGTTGCATGTATGATTTCCTTGCTAGTTTTGGCATGCATGGTATATGCATGTGGTTATTTGGTTATGATTTGTCATTGGCATGGAGGATTGCATGGATTGACAATGGTTTTTCTTAGCCTTTCCATTTCCTAGATAGCCATGGCGTCATGGGTTTTTCCACTTGTTGTTTCTGATTGGTGCTTAGATTCCTTATGGCCGTGAGTTGAGTTACTAGTTCCTGGAACCATTGGTGGGAGAAAATGCTTTGAAGCCCTAGAATAACTTGGGTTGAGTTACTAGTCCCAAATCCTTGTTTGGAAAAATGATCTGGATCCCTTGGTGTGTTTAGTTACTAGTCCTGGAGCCTTAGTTGGACAAACAATTTGCAACCCTGGAAGTCTATGGGTTGAGTTATTAGTTCCTGGAGCCATGGTTGTGAAAAACTCTATGGAACCCTAGACAAATTGGGTAGAGACTGATCTAGTTGGTGTTAGTGATGTCTAACAGTGAGGTGGAATCACTATTTGAGGGTCGAGGTGGCTTGGCCTCTAGAAGCCCTGGTTTGGTTTTGTGTAGTTTATTCCATGAGATCCCACATTCACACTTGGAATATGGCGTGGGGGTGATTGGTTGAAAGAGAGATTTGGTTCATCCCAATCTATGGTTGGGTGGTACGTGGAAGTGCCTGACTTGGTTGGATTTACATATGTTAATAAGAGTTATTTTCCTCTTGTATTTCCATGTGCAATTGTACTTGTTATTATGTGGCTTTGATGGCTGGTTGATCATGGTGTATATGCTATTCATTTACTGGTTATATGTTGGTTATATGGTATATATCGACTATGGATATTGATGTATTTTAATTTTTTGATGAATGGTTAATGAATGCATGAGCTAATAGATGTTATTGCAACTACTATGAGAGGGCATTAGTCCTTCAAGACGATTATCATATGGGTATTAGACCCCTATGTTTAAATATGCATTCATGACCTCTAGATTACATGTTTATAATGTGTTTGACGAAATGACTGTCATGGTTAGGCCTAGTTAGGTCAACTCCTTGATCAAATTTTGTATGAATAGATTTTCCCTGATGTCATTATTGATTATGGAAAGTATCACTAAGTTCCAAGAAATGGTCTGGAAGTTGAATTGGAATTTAGGTTCAGAATCCAGGACCACATGCTCTGAACTAGACATTTTGGGTTGCAACCACATGGATGTAGACTTATGCATGGGGTTGGAAGCTTCCAACCACATGGATAGCTTGTTGTGGGAGTGGTTGGGGACCCACATAAGAGAAAAGGGTGTCTAGTGTTGGCATTATGGCATAGGTTTGGAGCTATGGCACAGGTGTTGTCCTTGATGGCAACTCTCTCTGGTGACAGATCTCAGTTCAGGCTTTCAGAATGAAGGAAAATAAATATACGCAGGTTCACTAGATGAAGCCGCGTATACACGCATGCTAGACGTTCCAAAGGCGCGTATGCGTATACACGCACTTTCACGCAAAGAAAAGCGCGTACATGTTGGAGAACTTACTTTTGTTCCATGATATTTAGTCCTTGGTATTTGAACCTATGGGTTTGGACCATGTAATCTCGTCAGAAGTGTTGATCCCAAGTTTTGGGTCCATGGTATTGTTTTATTATGGTTTTGGACCATGGTATTGTGAAAGGCCTAAGACTATAAAAGAGGAAGGAGTTCATTTGGCAAAGGATCATCTGAATTAATTGAATAGCTAACAAGTGCTAGATCTGAAATATTGGTGATTTGGGTTATGGTGCAGATCTGGATCTGAATGAAGGTGGAACCTTAGCGCAAAGAGAAGGATAAGTTCTATTGATGGGTCATAATCTTAAGGCTATCTTTGTATGATTTTGATCTGTTATATGTGGCGCATGCTTGATATATAAATCTGATAATCTGGGTTAGTTAGTGTCTGAATATTTGAAAGAGTAAATTATCCTTTATAGATCTGTATGTAGGTTCAGTGAAGCGAAGGTGCGTATACATGCTGTGAATAAGAACAACGTATACGCAGGTTGGTCCAAACACAGATGCGTATGCACGCAGGTTTCAGGTTATTGAAGTAGCGTACATCTCTTGAGTTGGGTTCTAGCTGCTCTTGTTTATTGTTGCAGTGTTCTGGGTTCAAAATTTGGTGTGTGATTACTGTTATCGTGTTCTGGGTACAGGTGTCAGAGAAGTATCTACTTGATTTAGTTCTAATTGGTGAAAAGGAGATTGTTTGAAGCATAAATTCTTGATGATTGATTGATGTTCATGGATCCAGTCTAAAAATTTATGAAACGTGGTCCCTAGAAGAAAGAGAAGGTTGTAGCCTTCTGTAGGCCAGCACCTATGTACTAGTATCTTGGCTAGTGCAAGAGAAAAGGGGGTTGTAGCTCCCTTCCAGGAGAAGCTGGAGAACGAGAGAGGGTTGTAGCTCTCTGCAGGTTGCAGCCTGCGTACTGGTAAAAGACTGCACCAGTACATTGTAAAAAGAAGTTTCTAATTAAAGGAAGATAGAGACGAATTGCAGCAGGTGGTTTTCACCCACATTGGGTTTCCACCTTATATCTTGTGTTCTTGTGTGTGATTGGTTTCTGCTCTATTTTACTGTTTCTGGTTATTTGATTTTGATACACAGATTAATAATCAACATCTGTAAGATAAAGTAAATTATAAGTTTACATTGTATACACGGGTTTCCTTCTACATAGTTGCGTATATATGCGGTTTTAATTAACTGAAGTAGTGTATATTATCTGGATTTGAAAAAGGGAATATTTGACTTGATAATATTGATTCACCCCCCCTCTCAGTATTATTTCCAACAATTGGTATCAGAGCAGGTCCTTCTGAAGAAGCTTGATCGCTTGAAGGAAGATCCATCATCATGAGCAACTACGAGAGAGAAGCATCTATCAGGCCACCAATTTTTGATGGGACCAACTTCGTCTATTGGAAGGTAAGAGTCACAACCTATCTACAATCTCTTGGTACAGAAGTCTGGGATATCATAGATACAGGGTATACTTTTCCATCCTCAACTCCTACAGATCCGGCTGGTAAGAAGCAATATGAAACAAATGCAAAGGCTGTCAATACTCTATTAGGATGTCTATCTCAATCAGAATTCATCAAGGTTATGCAGTATAAATCCACAAAAGAAATATGGGACAAGATTGTTCTGAGCTATGAAGGAGATGAACAGGTAAAACGAGAAAAACTTCAAACCCTCAGAATTCAGTATGAAAATCTCCAAATGCACAATGATGAAAGTGTGGCTAACTATTTCCTTCGTGTAGATGAGATTGTTAATTGTATGAAAAATTTGGGTGAAGAAATAAAAGAGGCTGTTGTGGTTGAAAAAGTTCTAAGATCTTTGTCCCCTAAGTTTGAATCAAAAGTTTCTGCAATAGAAGAAAAGGAGAATCTACGAAACCTTACCATGTCACATCTGCACATAATTCTGACTGCTTATGAAATGAGGAAAGGAGGATCATCAGACAGGAGAGAAGCTGCTTTCAAGGCTTCAGGCAAAGGAGATTACTATGAGTCAGAACATGTGTCAGAAGAAGAGGAAGAATCAAATTTTGTCAAGAACCTTCAATGGGGTGCTGGAAGATTCAGAGGTAAGTTACCTTTCAAATGCTTTTCTTGTGGAAGAGTCAGCCACTATGCTACCAGATGTCCTCATAAGGATAAGATTGACAAGGGTAAGGAACTTGTTAGATGGAACAAGAAATAGAATGTAAATAAGAAAAGCTATTATACTCATGAAGATAGTGATGGACTTTCAAATAGTGACGAAGATGAACAAGGTAATAAATATAAACTTTTAATGGCCTTTGAAGATGATGATTTTGTGGATGCTATAGATGAAGAAAGTCTTTATGAAGAGATTTCTAGACTCAAAATTTGTTTAGAAGAGAAGAATGTGACCATACATACTCTACAATTCCAACTTGCTGAAAAGGAAAAACATCATGAAAAATTAGAATGTGAAATTGTGGGACTGAGAAAAGAGATTGAGAAAACAAAAGCTCTTAATCTTAGATTTGTTAAAGGATCTGACACGTTAGATGAGATTATCAAAGTGCAACGCTATCCACTAATCAAGACAGGTCTGGGATATAATGAAGAAACAACTCAAGCGCAGAAACCATCTACCTCCAAGAGTTATCTTGATGCTGAAAGGAGAAGTGAACAAAGACCCAATGGAAATCAACAGGTAAATCAAGGGCAATCTACTTTAAGAACAAACAGAAGCTACAACAGCCACGGGTAAAACCTTCTCAATTTGCCTCAAGAATGGATGTCAATAGGAACTACAATTATTTGGATGGTAGATTTGATAATCACAAGAGTTTCTTCAATGGCCAATGTTTTTCTTGTCATAACTTTGGTCACAAAGCAGCTCAATGTGTTGCCTATAAAACAATCATGACTAGAGAAGCTCATAAACGGAGGAGTATGACTGGGATCATGAAAGGGACCTACAACAACTTCTCTTCTCTTGAAAATGAAATAGAATGTTCTATTTGTAACAATTTCGGTCATGAAGATTCTGAATGCAGGAGCAGGTTTCGGCAAACAACTCAGAAGGAGCAAGCCTCAAGTGCCAAATCATGGAGAATAAAAGAACCCCAACCAGAAAGATGTGGTATAGCCTTATATGCGGAAGGGTAGGAAAATCAATGGTACATTGACAGTGGATGTTCGAAGCATATGACATGTGATAAAGAAAAACTTCAGTCATATAGTGCCTTAGAGAAGGATAAGAAGGTTTCTTTTGGAAATGACACCCCTGCTCTCATAAAGGGTAAAGGTTCTATTCAGTTGAAAGAAAGGGTCAAAGCTGGAAATGTCATGTATGTTGATGGCTTAAAGCATAATATATTAAGTGTCAGCCAGATGTGTGATCAAGGAACTGAGGTAATATTTCGATCAAATGGATGTAGTGTTCGTGATCTTGATACAGGAAAAACAATGATCAAAGGTGTAAGGACTCCAAATAATTTATCATATTCAAAGAAGGAAAACATCAATGCTATCTGAGCAAGAATGATGAACACTGGCTATGGCATAGAAGATTGGGGCATCTTAGTTTCTCACAGATAAGGAAAGCATACAAATACCAGGCAGTTCGTGGTCTTCCAGACATCAGAATCCCAAACAATACAATATGCAAATCATGTCAGTTTGGTAAGCAAACCAGAACTAACTTCCCTGAGAAGGAAGGATCAACTAGCAGGCTGCTTGAACTTATCCATACTGATGTATGTGGTCCAACTAGGAAAAGGTCACCTCGAGGAGAAGAATACTTTATATTATCCATTGATGACTATTCCAAGATGTGTTGGATAGGACTTATGAATCACAAAGACGAAGCCTTTGAAAAGTTCAAATCATTCAAAGCCTTGGTGGAGAACGAATCAGATCTCAGAATCAAATGCCTCAGGTCTGATCGAGGAGGAGATTTTACCTCGAATGAATTTTTCGATTTTTGTGAAGAACATGGAATAAGAAGGGAATTCTCTACAGCTAGGACTCCTCAGCAAAATGGAGTAGTGGAAAGGATGAACAAAATGGTTCAACAAATGGCTCGTGCAATGCTTGATGAGTCTGGAACTCCCGCAAATTTTTGGGGTGAAGCCGCATTTGCTGCAGTTTTTATTCTCAACAAGACAAATGTCCGGGTGAACAACACTCAAACTCCTCATGAGCTCTGGTATGGTGAGACTCCTTCGGTAAAATATTTCAAAATTTTTGGAAGCAAATGCTATATTAAAAATAATGATGAAAATCTTGGCAAGTTTGAACCTAGAGCAGATGAAGGCATTCTCCTTGGTTATTCTCCCCACAGCAAAGCATATAAGTGTTACAACAAAAGACTTGGAAGAATTGTTGACAACATTGATGTAGTGGTTGATGAAGAAGGAAACATTCCTAGGCAAGTGAATTCCGAAGATTTCGAAGATGATGAGGACTATCCTTCAACATCAAATCAGAACTATGATGAAGAAGAAGCTCAAGAGGCACCAGAAGAACAGATAAGGATAGAAGATAAGACTCCATCCAGGTACGTTCAGAAGAATCATCCAGAATCTCAAATTTTGGGGCAAAAAGAGGTAGGTATACAAACAAGAAGAACAATTGCAGAAGCCTCAAGCTATTTAGCTTTGCTCTCCTCCATTGAACCACAAAATGTAAAAGAGGCATGCAAAGATGAATGCTGGGTCAAGGCAATGGATGAAGAACTTGAGCAGATTGAAAAGAATAAAACTTGGGAGTTGGTTCCTAGACTAAAAGATAAGAATGTCATAGGGACAAAATGGATCTTTAAAAACAAATTGAATGAAAATGGGGAAGTGATTAGAAACAAGGCCAGACTTGTCTGTAAAGGGTATGCTCAACAAGAAGGAATAGACTTTGAAGAAACTTTTGCTCCCGTTGCTAGATTTGAGGCCATCAGAATGTTCCTTGCTCTCTCTAGCTTTTAGAAGTTCAAAGTATTTCAAATGGACGTGAAATCAACCTTTCTGAATGGAGACTTAGAAGAAGAAGTGCACATTGAGAAACCAGATGGTTTCATTCTTGGGAATGATCCAAATCTTGTATGCAGACTAAAAAAGGCTCTCTATGGTCTTAAACAGGCTCCAAGGGCTTGGTACTATCGTTTGGAAAAATACCTTCATCAACAAGGCTTTTCAAAAGGATCAGCAAATAGCAATCTTTATATAAAAATTGAAAATGACAAATTGCTAATACTTGTTGTGTATGTAGATGATATTATCTTTGGCAGCAATGAAGAAGCTATGAGTCAAAACTTTGCCTTGGTGATGCAGAAAGAATTCGAAATGTCATTACTTGGAGAGCTGACATATTTTCTTGGTCTACAAATTCAACAAAATGAAGGCGGTATCTTTTTGTCTCAAACCAAGTATCTCAAGCAGATCTTGAAGAAATATGGCATGGAAGATTCGAAACTAGTATGTACCCCTATGGTTACAGGATGCAGCCTCAATGCAAATGATGAATCAGTAGCAGTGCATCAACCAACCTATAGATCCATGATTGGAAGTCTACTTTATTTAACAGGTACCCGACCAGACATCATGCATGCAGTGGGAATAGTTGGAAGATTTCAAGCAAATCCAAAGGAAACTCATCTTCAGGCAGTTAAGAGAATCTTCAAGTACCTTCAAGGAACTCAAAACTATGGCTTATGGTATCCTAGAGATACAGATCTCACACTTCATGCTTATACAGATGCAGATTGGGCCAGAAGCGTGGATGACAAGAAAAGCACTAGTGGTGGTGCATTCTTCATGGGTTCCAGATTAGTATCTTGGTTCAGCAAGAAACAAAGTTCGATTGCTTTATCTACAGCTGAAGCGGAATATGTGGCTGCTGCATCTTGCTGCACTCAACTCCTTTGGATGATGCAAACTTTGCAGGATTTTCAAATCACTTGTACTCCACCTATCTCCATCTTATGTGACAATACAAGTGCTATCAGTATCTCAAAGAATCCTGTCAGGCATTCAAAGACTAAGCACATACCGATCAAGTATCATTTCTCCGGGAACAAGTGTTGGAACAAAAGGTCAAATTGGAGTATGTTCCCTCTAAGGAACAAGTTGCTGATATTCTCACCAAATCACTGCTCAGGGAAACTTTTGAATACCTTAGACAAAAGCTGGGAGTAGTTGATGCATCATCTTGCTGTTGAAACCTATTTGTTTCAGAGAAAAATGGGTGTACGCGTGTTTCCTGAGGAGTATCCGCATACATACGCCGGTTCATGCAAAGACAGTCGCGTATATGGTAGTTTGAAAGAATTTAGTGGGGACAGACTCTGATTGAAGGAAGTCTGATATGGGTCTGACAAAGACCATCTAGCACAGGTTCAGGGGGAGCAGATAAACTTCTAATGATGCATTGTTGGCATTATCTTAGAAGCTTTTGGTTCTAGTTCACAGCTGTTGTTGGTTTCAGGTGGAACAAATGCAAAGGGAGAACAGAAGGAAATCATGGTTGCTGATCTGAATGCTAATTGACAAATGCTACTGATATCAGTTATTGGTGACTCTCATAAGTCTTGCTCTAGATATTTCGTCTCTATGTCATGTATCTCTTTTATGGTGTCAAGGTCATGTAACGACCTTTTTTGGTTTCCCCACTATGCCTGGGATGAAGATGTAATGTACTTGGTTGTCATATGTAAATTTCTAATGTATCCCCACTTGGTTGGGTGGATGATCCCCACTTGATTGGGTGATGGATGTATGTATTGAGTCTTTTGGTGATAGGAAGGTCTTTTATGATGTATAAGTCATGGTTCTTCTTGAAGAACATCTTTTTGCAGATCTTGTCTACAGTCAAGGGGAGCATGGTCAGCACAGTAGCGCAGAGATTTCAGCATGTACTCAGGGGGAGCACAACCCTTTGCCCTTGATGACAAAGGGGGAGAATGACTTTGAGGATCTTGGGGTTGCCATCAAGTCCAAAGGGGGAGATTGTTGGCATTATGGCACAGGTGTTGTCCTTGATGGCAACTCTCTCTGGTGACAGATCTCAGTTCAGGCTTTCAGAATGAAGGAAAAGACATATACGCAGGTTCATCTAGATGAAGCCGCGTATACACGCATGTTAGACGTTGCAAAGGCGCGTATGCGTATACACGCACTTTCACGTAAAGAAAAGCGCGTACATGTTGGAGAACTTACTTTTGGTCCGTGATATTTAGTCCTTGGTATTTGAACCTATGGTTTTGGACCATGGTATCTCGTCAGAAGTGTTGATCCCAAGTTTTTTGTCCATGGTATTGTTTTATTATGGTTTTGGACCGTGGTATTGTGAAAGGCCTAAGACTATAAAAGAGGAAGGAGATCATTTGGCAAAGGATCATCTGAATTAATTGAATATCTAACAAGTGCTAGATCTGAAATATTGGTGATTGGGGTTATGGTGCAGATCTGGATCTGAATGAAGGTGGAACCTTAGCGCAAAGAGAAGGATAAGTTCTATTGATGGGTCATAATCTTAAGGCTTGAATAATAGTATCTTTGTATGATTTTGATCTGTTATATGTGGCGCATGCTTGATCTATAAATCTGATAATATGGGTTAATTAGTGTCTGAATATTTGAAAGAGTGAATTATCCTTTATAGATCTGTACGCAGGTTCAGTGAAGCGAAGGCGCGTATACACGCTGGTTCAGTGAATAAGAACAACGTATACGCAGGTTGGTCCAAACACAGATGCGTATGCACGCAGGTTTCAGGTTATTGAAGTAGCGTACATCTCTTGAGTTGGGTTCTAGCTGCTTCTGTTTATTGTTGCAGTGTTCTGGGTTCAGAATTTGGTGTGTGATTACTGTTACTGTGTTCTGGGTACAGCTGTCAGAGAAGTATCTACTTGATTTAGTTCTAATTGGTGAAAAGGAGATTGTTTGATGCATAAATTCTTGATGATTGATTGATGTTCATGGATCCAGTCTGAAAATTTATGAAACGTGGTCCCTGGAAGAAAGAGAAGGTTGTAGCCTTCTGTAGGCCAGCACCTACGTACTAGTATCTTGGTTAGTGCAAGAGAAAAGGGGGTTGTAGCTCCCTTCCAGGAGAAGCTGGAGAATGAGAGAGGGTTTTAGCTCTCTGCAGGTTGCAGCCTGTGTATTGGTAAAGGACTGCACCAGTACATTGTAAAAAGAAGTTTCTAATTAAAGGAAGATAGAGACGAATTGTAGCAGGTGGTTTTCACCCACATTGGGTTTCCACCTTATATCTTGTGTTCTTGTGTGAGATTGGCTTCTGCTCTGTTTTACTGTTTCTAGTTATTTGATTCTGATACACAGATTAATAATCAACATCTGTAAGATAAAGTAAATTATAAGTTTACATTGTATACGTGGGTTTCCTTCTACATAGTTGCGTATATACGGGGTTTTAATTAACTGAAGTAGCGTATATTATCTGGATTTGAAAAAGGGAATATTTGACTTGATAATACTGATTCACCCCCCCTATCAGTATTATTTCCAACATCCAGGTTAGGTTTTGGCCACTTGTGGTGGTTACTCGTCCTGTGAGTGACCTGTAGGCCCTGTAGGATGTGTTGAGTTGTTAGTTTGTCTTCTGCAACTGGACCTATTAGCTCTATTATTGATTTTGCTGCTTAAAGGGTTGAATTGTGGTTGGTTTGTGCCGAGAAAGCGTGCTGCAGTCTTTTCTTCCTTCCTTCTTCATTTTCATTATGCCCTTATAACTCCCGCTACTCTGTTCTTCTTCGTTTTGACTCCAAATCCTTTGAAAACCTACTTTCCCTTTCACCCCGCTCATATCTCTATTTATTACAAAACCCTGCCTAATCCCTTCTTTTCTCAGCTCCCGGGCTTTTTATTTAAAACCTGTTAAAATCCCCGTATTAACCTATTTTTGTTTTTACCCCCCTGGGCGCAAGGTTTAAGTCCACGCGACCATATTCATATAACCTGCGCCATAACCCTCTGTCGATCTTTAAACCCTAGCCGTCTGATCTTGTCCCGCAAGATCTAACGGTCTTCACAGTTCTATCTTCGCACGTTAAACATCGTGCGTTTCCTCTCAATCTGGCCGTCCATCGCATGATCGGATGGTGGACGCCTTCCCCGATCGCGCGACTTGTGCACGCGATAACCCGCGGGGAAGTGGTTTCCCACCAGCCACGTGTCGCGAAACAGTTGGATCGCTGCCCGCTATACGGAATCCGCCAGACGCCGATGGGTGGTGCGGGGAATACCACCTGCCTCCCTAAACCGCCTTTCCCCGCCATTTAAACTCTGCGCAACTCTCGCGTGCGATCACCGTTGGATCTGCCCGATGGTGATCCAATGGCCCTCATCGCATCTTCTTTGTCTCCTCCCGATAGTTCCTCCCGTGCGATCTCCACCATTGATTTTTTATGATCCAATGGCTGGGATTATTTCCGCTGTTTAACTCGCCTGTCCTCCCGATAGTCCCTTTCAGTTGGTCGTACCCATTGATCTCTGTGAGCCAATGGTTGAGATTTATCTCTGGCCTGCTCTTACTCCCACCATGAAATCTCATTTCCCTTTGACCGTCTCGAGCTCGCGAAGGAGGGAGGAAGCCATCATCCGGTATCTGCACAGTTAATATCTCAGCAACCACATTAAACAACAGAATAGCCGAAGAACAAATAGGATGACCTCGAGCAGTGAAGAGCATTTATCAGACATGTATTTTAATCCATAATTCATTCCATCTACCAGAGAAGGACATCAGACAATCTAGACAGGCCGATTTGTCCATTAAGGCTCTAAGAATTGCAGCAGAGGCCCATTTCATATTGTAATTGTGGTTGGTGGTCCATTAAGACACCTCCACACCTAGCGTAGCAGAGATATTTTGTAATCAACTTCTATATATACTCAGGAGACAAAATATAATAGATTGATGAGTGTTATTTTGATATACGGTTCAACCTTTGGAGATTGTAACTGCTGTGATAGCTGCAGTGTCTAGTCTTCATTTTCAACTAATGTAAGCTTCTTTTGCTGCTCACTGCCCACTTCTTCTTCTTGTTCCAGGCTGTGCCTGTCTTGCATTTATTCATGCGCTGTTAATGTTAGCATTAGAGGGGCTATCATCCCACCTCTGTGTTAGGATTTAGCATGTATCATTGAATTTGTATGCAGGTTTCTGTTCTTTTAGTGCTAGAGAGCTGTCATCCTGTCTGTGTATTAGAAAATAGATTTACAGACCTTTTAACTGGTTGCAGCCGGCCATCACAGGATCCTGTGCATCTTCTGGTGTGGTCAGTCTTCCCCATTATCACCTTATCCTCAAACTATGAGTAGTCTAAAGCCTTGTAGTCTGGGGATGTTCACCCATGTCTGGGGTCAAGCACAATAGAAGTGGTTATCTGGCTTGAATATGCAACATTTCTTTCATTCATCCACCATTTTCCAACATTTTTGTTGAGTTTGTAATGTTCCCTAGCATCTCTGATATACAACGTAGGAGAGTTTCTTGGGGTGATAACATTAATTGGCGCCGTTTCCGGGGAGAGGAGAATCAAAGCTCAGCTTCCCTGGGAGAATGACACAGCGTCAAACTTTGATGATATACAAGGTTTGAACACATATTTTGGTTGTAATCATCTATCTGGCGATTCCATTGGAGGAAGACCATCATTTGGCGACTCCACATTACAGTTCTGGCGCAGTTGGTGAAGCATGCTCACAGAAATCCTTAGAAATCATCAGCTGAACTAGTGCTTGATTCCGAGAAGACCATTAAGCAGATGAAAATATTGCAGAAAGGAGCATCAGGATCAGGTAAGCCTTGAAATTTTTATGTATCTTTGCTAGTGTAGAAATACCTTCAGAGATTCATACAGCTCCTTAGTCATTCATTTCCCTTTCGGACCTCAGTTGAAAGAAGCATCCATGCTGTCCATCATATTCCTCTGTTTCTGTCATTCTTTTCATTGATTCATTCCACTCTTTCCACCAGTATCGCTTTCGAATACCTCAGTCATGGCAAGCCAGCAAGCCCTTACAAAGATAGAATGAATAGTTGCTGCTAGGTATGGACCTTTAGTCTTGCCTACCCCTTTGAATGCCATGCCTGTAGGGGATTATCAAGAGTTTATGCCTAAGTTTACTGGTGCGGAAGGAGTAACAGCTGAAGAGCATTTAGAGGCATTTTATAGTTATGCTGATAACCTGGATATCAATGAAGAGGATGTCTGGATGAGGGTGTTTGTCCAAAGCCTAGATGGGGAAGCTAGAAAATGGTTTAGAAATTTACCCCCTAGGTCCATTGTAGACATTGATGCTCTAGATGATGTTTTCTTAAAGCACTGGGGGAATAATAAAGACCCGCTCTTTTATCATGATGAATTTGGGAACTTGCAAAGAGAAGATGGTGAGCTGCTGTCTGATTTCAACATCAGATTCAATCTTATGTACAGCAGAATGCCAGCTGAAATAAGACCTACACCGGTTTCTGCTATGCTCATATATGCTAATGCTTTCGATTCTCAATTCTGCCTACTGTTAAGAGAAAGAATATGCACTTCTTTGGCTGATATGCAAGCTGCAACCTTTGAAGTAGAAGCAAACATCATTGATGCAGAGAGATTTGAAGGTAATGCCGAGAAGAGAAGTCGGGGAGGTGAATCCTCATCATCCTATGATTTTGAAATTGATGAGTTGGCTAGGATGATTGAATTTTTGACCTCTGAAGTTTCCAAGCTAAAGGCTGAGTAGCATTTTGAAGAAGTAGGAGCTCATTGTTCCATTTCTTTTCCAACTCCAAATCCATGTAGAGGAACACATGAGTATTTGCAAAATTTGCAGAGAGGTAGAGATGCAAATGAATATCAAAGGGTGAAGACCCTTTGTCAAAATATAGTCATGGAAGAAGTGCAACATGAGGAGGAGGTCTATGTTTTGGAAGGTGCTCCTTTCCTAACAAGGGCTACGTATGAGAAAGCAATATCCAAAGGCACTACTCAGCAATTTGTTGTAGCTGCAGAACAACAAGTTAACCAGCAGTGGCAGCCAACAACAGATCCCTTCCTCCAAGAATCTGAGCTTGAGGCCAACACAACTTCGCATGGCTATGCAGATCTACCAATTTTCCAGCCTGCTTTGGTCCCCAGTCCAGTGATTAAAGAGGGAGAAGAAATCTCCCTATCATCTTTTGCTCCTCCGTCTATTAAAAAAAAATCCCTCAAAGTTGCCACTTGAACACTGAGGCAGAACAAAATTCCATGCTCAAGGCTGAAGCTGATCATCTCAATCTTGATGTTCTGAAATCTGCTCAGATGGCCTCCACATAGACTGAAACGGCAGCTTATCAAATGACAGAGGAAGAAAAGGTACAGTTATGGGACTCCTCCTTGAATGAGGATTGTTCAAAGCAAGATGAAGGAGCAGAAAATGTCTTTGTGTCCCCTGCACAAGAATACAATGGTGCATCTTTCATATTAGTTGTGCAGACTAAAAAGGACACAGACATGTACACAACAGTCATGATTATTCAACAGGTGTACAAAGGCTCCTCTAAAGAACATCCAAGGAGGAAAATACACAGAAGGGAAATGAAATTTGATCCATATCTGCCTGTGAAGCTCAAAAGTCCTAAACTGTTTGAGGTGGAGGATCAAATAAATCCTGTCTTGCTGATCTATGATGAACCGGATGACAGGCAACAATTTTGGTGGCTCAGCAAATGGGCAATTTTTCAAGTTTAAGTTTTTCAGGTTTTAACGATTGCAAGCAGTTTCTTGTTCAATTTTTAGTATATGCTTAGTTTGACTCCATGCCCAATGGATACTAGGCAATGTTTTCAAAGCTGAGTTTTGTATGAAGGCATTGGTCTGCAGGTTCTTGAGACCTCATAGGGAGGATCTCATCCCCAGAAGGAGCCAATGTTAGCTCTGCTATTGATTTTGCTGCTTAAAGGGTTGAATTGTGGTTGGTTTGTGCCGAGAAAGCGTGCTGCAGTATTTTCTTCCTTCCTTCTTCATTTTCATTATGCCCTTATAACTCCTGCTACTCTGATCTTCTTCTTTTTGACACCGAATCCTTTGAAAACCTACTTTCCCTTTCACCCCGCTCATATCTCTATTTATTACAAAACCCTGCCTAATCCCTTCTTTTCTCAGCTCCCGTGATTTTTATTTAAAACCTGTTAAAATCCCGGTATTAACCTATTTTTGTTTTTACCCCCCCATGTGCAAGGTTTAATTCCACGCGACCATATTCATATAACCTGTGCTATAACCCTCTGTTGATCTTTAAACCCTAGCCGTCTGATCTTGTCCCGCAAGATCTAACGGTCTTCACAGTTCTATCTTCGCACGTTAAACATCGTGCGTTTCCTCTCAATCTGGCCGTCCATCGCACGATCGGACGGTGGACGCCTTCCCCGATCGCGCGACTTGTGCACGCGATAACCCATGGGGAAGTGGTTTCCCACCAGCCATGTGTCGCGAAATAGTTGGATCGTTGCCCGCTATACGGAAACCGCCAGACGCCGATGGGCGGTGTGGGGAATACCGCCCGCCTCCCTAAACCGCCTTTCCCTACCATTTAAACTCTGCGCAACTCTCGCGTGCGATCACCATTGGATCTGCTCGATGGTGATCCAATGGCTCTCATTGCATCTTCTTTGTCTCCTCCTAATAGTTCCTCCCGCGCGATCTCCGCCGTTGATTTTTTATCATCCAACGGATGGGATTATTTCCACTGTTTAACTCGCCTGTCCTCCCGATAGTCCCTGTCAGTGGATCGTAGCCGTTGATCTCTGTGAGCCAATGGTTGAGATTTATCTTCGGCTTTCTCTTACTCCCGCCATGAAATCTCATTTCCCTTTGACTGTCTCGAGCTCGCGAAGGAGGGAGGAAGCCATCATCCAGTATCTGCACAGTTAATATCTCAGCAACCAAATTAAACAACAGAATGGCCGAAGGACAAAAAGGACAACCTAGAGCAGTGAAGAGCATTTATTAGGCATGGAGGTTAATCCATAATTCATTCCAGCTGCCAGAGAAGGAAATCAGACAATCTAGACAGGCTGATTTGTCCTTTAAGGCTCTAAGAATTGTAGCAGAGGCCCATTTCATATTGTAATTGTGGTTGGTGGTCCATTAAGACACCTCCACGCCTAGCATAGTAGAGATATTTTGTAATCAACTTCTATATATACTCAGGAGACAGAATGTAATAGATTGATGAGTGTTATTTTGCTGTAAGGTTCAACTTCTGGAGATTGTAACTGTTGTGATACCTGCAGCATCTGGTCTTCATTTTCAGCTAATGCAAGCTTCTTTTGCTGTTAATTGCTCACTGTCCACTTCTTCTTCTTGTTCCAGGCTATGCCTGTCTTGCATTTATTCATGTGCTGTTAATGTTAGCGTTAGAGGGGCTGTCATCCTACCTCTGTCTTAGGATTTAGCATGTATCATTGAATTTGTATGTAGGTTTCTGTTCTTTTAGTGCTAGAGAGCTGTCATCCTATCTGTGTATTAGAAAACAAATTTACAGACCTTTTAACTGGTTGCAGCCGGCCATTACAGGATCCTGTGCATCTGCTGGTATGGTCAGTCTTCTCCATTATCACCTTATCCTCAAACTGTGAGTAATTTTTGGTCTAAAGCCTTGTAGTCTGGGGGTGTTCACCCATGTCCGGGGTCAAGCACAGTAGAAGTGGTTATCTGGCTTGAATATGCAACATTTATTTCATTCATCCACCATTTTCCAACATTTTTGTTGAGTTTGTAATGTTCCCAAGCATCTCTTATATACAACCTAGGAGAGTTTCTTGGGGTGATAACAGGTCCCACTTCCTTAATGGAACCTAGGAGGTCGGGTCATGTCATAGTAGCTCCTCCTCTCATGTTTACCCCGGAAGTCCGGTGAAATTGGGTAGATATGGGAGGGGTGGTTATAAAGTGGTGTCAAAGCTCTTAGGTTCAACACTTGGACTAGATGGGAAGAATGTGTTTGTCATGCATGCATTTCATTTGTCTATGTGTTTGTTATGCATCCATTGTGATTTTCATTGTTTTAAGTAGTGTCATCATGTAGAGGTTTATGATGTTTATGTTGAGATGATATATATATATATATGTTGTGCTAATCCGGATTGATCTTACAGATGAGATAGCCTCTCCTAACTTCATTGAGGTATGTTTGATCATGTTTATATTTGTTTATCTAACATGATATGCTTGCAGGAAGTAAAAGAACAACTATGACAAGGAAAATGGTAGACTATAGTTCATGTGATTCTCCCAACAAATCATATGAGCAACATGGTGATGAGAACTCCCCTTACATAATAGACACATTGAGAAGTTTGAAAGCAGAGGTCAGAAGTTGTAAGGTGGATAATGATAGAATAATTAAGTCACATCAAAGACTTTCTAGGGAACATGAGAAGCAAGCAAGGGTTAATGCAGTTATCCTTAAGAGTTTTTCAGATTTGCAGAGACGGAGACCACTTAGGATCAGTCATGGATAGGAGAAAAGGACCAATGGGGCATATAGTAGCAGGTCTTAGTTGGGATACATGTTTGATAGGGATGATACAATTAAAGATGGCAGGTTCTTGGATACACATGACAGGAGGGGTAATGACTGTGGATTTAATTCTAGTTCTGGTTCAAAGAGAGAACATCGTCATCACTATCCCCATCCATATAGGAGGAGTGAGAAGAAGTACTTGCCAGATGAGTTCAATAAAGCAAAGCCTCCTACATTTTATGGAGAAATGAAGAAGTCATAGGTTGCAGAAGCTTGGTTTCTTGGGATGAATAAGTTCTTCAGATTGCATGATTAC
The DNA here is from genome assembly GCA_031772625.1 of Pinus tabuliformis. Classification (NCBI taxonomy): domain Eukaryota; kingdom Viridiplantae; phylum Streptophyta; class Pinopsida; order Pinales; family Pinaceae; genus Pinus; species Pinus tabuliformis. Next base: position 826,350,906 of record CM062817.1, read on the forward strand.
TCAGAGAATATGATAGCCAGGATAACTAATTTTAGTCTTAAAGGGAAAGCATATATTTGGTGGGAAGATGTGAAGAATGTTAGAGGCATTCAGGAAGAGGAATTGATTTGGAGTGAGTTTGAGATACTTTTCTGGAAGATGTATCTATCTGAGAGATATTATGATGACAGGGCAAAGGAATTCGATGAGTTAATGAAGGGATCTATGATCAATGAGGAGTATACTAGAAGGTTCTTGGAGTTGTTGAGATACATGCCTTACCTTAAGGAGGATAAATAAAATATTTAGATATTCATCAATGGGTTGTCGATAGCACCAAAGACAGGATTGAGTTTGATGAGCCTAGATCGCTGGAGGAAGCCATCAAGAATTTGAAACACAGTTATGAGAAATCGAAGCGCAGGTCTAAGGCTAAGCATGATTGGAAAGGAAATGAGAAGAATAAAGGAAAGTGGGTTAAGAAGAGGGGAAAACCATAACACACAAATGACAAGGAGAATGTAGAGCCGTATAAGAAGTTCAATACATCTGACAGAGGACAGGGATTTCGGTCTGAGGAGCAGAATAAGGGTGATGGAAGGAAGCCTTTATAGTGTTGGACTTGTGGCAAGGATTGCAGAAGAGATTATCCACAACATTAGGGTGGAAAACTACAAATTTATAGTGCTCAAGAGGCACAAACAGTTAGGGATGTTGAACAAAGTATTCCTCAGATTTATGCAGCATTGGATAATAGGCTGGTTCATCATCAATCATCTATTATCGAGATTGAAGGTAAGATTTGTGATCAATTTGTTTATATTTTGATTGACCCTGGATCTAACTATAGTTATATTAGTCCTGACCTAGTGGATAAGTGTGGTTTGAATAAAGAAGTGCATGCAAAGTCTTAGTTAGTGTAGTTGGCTATAGGTAATAAGAAAAGAGTTCATCATTGGGTAATATCTTGTGCATTTGAGTTGAATGGTATGTCTACATCAGCGCATCTAAACATGCTTATGTTGGGATCATATAGTATGATATTGGGTATGGATTGGTTATACATTCATAGGACTAAGGTGGACTGTTATGATAAGGACACTGAGTGCTTGGATGACAATGGAGAACAAAGAATATTGTAGGATAAGAAGAAGGTGACATCGGCTAGAATGGTTAAAACTATGCAGACCAAGCGCAGTAGTAGGAAATGATGTGTATTGTTTGTAGTTCATATTTCAAGTGAAAAAGGTAAGCATGCTGTGGATGCCAAGGTCTTGAATAGGTATCCAATTTTGTAGTAGTTTCAAGATGTGTTCCTAGCAGAAATTTCCGAGTTATCGCCTCACAGGGAAGTGGACTTTTCTATTGAGTTGATGCCAGGAGTAGCACCAACATCAAAGGTACCGTACAGGATGATCACTCTGAAATCAGTGGAACTAACGTTGTCGTTGAAGGAAATGATTGGAAAGGGATATATTAGGGCAAGTGTGTTGCCTCGGGGTGCGCTAGTATTATTTATGAAGAAGAAGGATGGTACTCTTAGGTTATGTATTGATTACAGGAAGTTGAACAAGGTGACGATTAAGAACAGGCACCCTTTGTTGTGGATTGATGTCTTGTTTTATCAGTTGAAGGGAGCAACAATGTTCTCAAATATTGAATTGAGATCAAGATATCATCAGGTACACATCAAAGAAGAAGACATATACAAGACTGCCTTCTGGACCAGGCATGGGCATTATGAGTTCGTTGTGGTTCCTTTTGGTGTAACTAATGCTCCAACTACTTTCATGTGTTTAATGAATAGTGTGTTGCGTCCTTATCTGGACAAGTTTTGTGATATTATTCATTGATGATTTATTGATATATTCTAAGAACGAGGAAGAGCATGCATAACAAATAGCAACAATGTTAAGATTGTTGAGAGAGAATCAATTGTATGCTGAACTTAGTAAGTGTAGTTTTTTTCAGTCATAATTTCATTATTTGGGGCATGTGGTTTCCAAGGAAGGTATATTAGTGGACCTAGAAAAGATTAAATCTATCATGGAATGGGAAAGTCCTAGGAATGTTGATGAGGTCATATCATTCATGGGGTTAGCAGGTTATTACCAACAGATCATCAGGAAATTTTCACAGATTTCCTATCCTATTACATCTTTGCAGCGAAAAGGGAAGAAATTTGAATGGATAGAGGAATATGTAGCTAGTTTTGAGCAGTTGAAGCAGTTGCTTATAAATTCTCTAGTTCTAAAGATTTTAGATCCAAACAAAGAGTTTGTGGTATGTACAAATTCTTGTAAGAGAGGAAATGGTGGGGTTTTGATGTAGGAAGGACAGGTAATATGTTATGAATCAAGGAAACTGAATGAACATGAGCACAACTATGTGATGCATGATATTGAGTTGGAAACTATCATTAATTCATTGATGATGTGGAGACACTATCTTCTTGGTAGGAGTTTCATCTTGATGAGTGATCATAGTGGGTTGAGGTACTTGTTTGACCAACCTAATTTGAATGCCAGACAAGCTAGGTGGTTGGCTACACTCAATGAGTTTGACTTTGAGATTAGGTACATTAAGGGTAAAGAGAACAAGGTTGCAGATGCTCTTAGTAGAAGAGTGAAGGTAAATCATATAGTAGCTATTAGTTCATATGGGAAAGATTTACATGATTATATCTTGCAGGCAGGACATCAGGATGACAAGTACCAACAACTTAAGCACATGTTACAATAGTAGGGTATATGTGAACAAGATGTGGACTATCATCTCAGGGCATATGGTTTGGTTAGATTTAGGGATAAGATCTATATGTCGGACAACAATGAGATAAAGAATCTTACCTTGAGGGAATTTCATGTCAAGTTGTATTTAGGTCGCTCGGGATATCATAAGACATTGACAGTGGTTAAGAAGCTATACCATTGGATGAATTTGAAGAAAGAGGTGGCAGAGTTTGTTGCGATATGATTGGATTGTTAACAGGTAAATCAAAGTGTAAGCATCCAGGTGGTTTATTGTAACCGATTCTGATTCCAGAGTGGAAATGGGAGGTCATTTCCATGGAATTCATTACAGGTTTGTCGAGGACATCTAGACAACATGATTTTATTATGGTTGTGGTTGATAGGTTGACAAAGGTAGCTCACTTCATTCTAGTGAAGTTGACGAATTCAACTAGTGAGGTAGCACAAGTCTTCATCAGGGAGATAGTAAGGTTAAATGGTATTCCTAGGAAGATTGTGTCAGACAAAGATGCCAAGTTCACTTCCAGGTTCTAGAAAGAGTTATTTGCAGGTTTGTGTACAAAGTTGGCCTTCAGTACAAATTATCATCTATAGACAGATGGACATACAAAGAGGGTCAACAATATTTTGGAGGATATGCTGAGGATGTATGTTATGCACCAGTAATGGAAGTGGGAAAAGTATCTTCCATTGGTGGAATTTGCATATAACAATGGGTATAAATAATATTTGAGGATGAGTCCATTTGAGGCAGTTTATGGGTGGAGTTGTAATACTCCTATCAATTGGAGTGATCTAGTGAACATGGTATTGATTGGACTTGATATGTTGGCAGATATGGAACAAAAAATGTAGGTTATTAAGAATAATGTGAAGGTAGCACAAGATAGGCAGAAGAGTTATGTAGATCAACATAGGGTGTTTAAGGAGTTTGATGTTGGGGAACATGTGTACTTTCACATCAAGCCCAAGAAGGTCTCCTTGAGGATTAGATCATGTGCCAAGCTGAAACCTCAGTATAGCGAGCCTTTCGAGATTCTTGAGAGGCTTAAACCAGTGGCCTACTGAATTACACTACCTTTGACAGTGAAATTCCATGATTTTTTCCATGTGTTATTTCTTAAGAAGTATGTGAAAGATGTTGAAAATGTGGTTGACTAGTTTATATTGTAGGTGGAACCTGAAGGATAATTCCAGCCAGAACCTCAGTGCATTTTGCAGTGAAAGATGCTCATGTTATGGAATCAAGAAATCGAGAAAGTTAAAGTACAGTGGAAGCACTTTGGTCCAAATGAAGCTACGTGGGAGATCACTAACCAAATGAGGGCTATGTATCCTTCTCTATTCGTTGGTTGAGAAGATATATTTTGGTATATGTTTTGATGGTGTGTTTTTGGTTATTTTTATGTATATACATATGTATGTAAATACATCATTGACCTATGTTATAAAGCTCCAATAAGCGGTATGGTGTTCATGGTATGTTGATTATGTCTTCAACAATATGATATGTTGTAAATGTTGCAACGAGATATGTTATAAAGCTCCATGGGCAACATGTGTTTTGCTAGTCTATACGTGTCATTGAACAACGAGGACGGTGTTCCCCCAAGGGTGAGGGGTTTGTAACAACCCCTGGTTGATTTCCTATGTAAATAAATAAAAATAATAACCAAGGTCATGGGACACGTATTCCAAGCTGAATGTCAGGAAAAAACATAATGATGGGGATCACTAGTGATTAATAAATGGTTATGGAAATTGGAAAAGGCACTGACAAAGGAAAAGTGGCATTAATTTTCATTTTGTTTATGAAAATAATGGAAAATGGGAGAAAAGGAAGGTGAAAGGTCACAAAATTGCATGTGAAGAAAATTGAAGGAAAATTGAAGGAAAATGAAGAAAAAAGAGGCCTTAATGATAAAAAGGCTTTTGACGATGAGTTCACAACTTTTGGCAGGTTAACTTTTGTCAGTTCAGTCTTTGGAAATCTCATTCTATTCTCTCTCTCACACTCTTGCACACTTACATAAATATTGGAGCATTGTTGGAGCATGCTTGGAGCACTCTAATTTTCATTGGATTTGGAGAAAGAGGTCAAAGGAAAGTGGGAAAGTTTAAGAGAATAATGGGATCAATAACTACAACGAGATTGTTTTGCAGGTATTGAGTTGCATGTATGATTTCCTTGCTAGTTTTGGCATGCTTGGTATATGCATGTAGTTATTTGGTTACAATCTGTTATTGACATGAAGGATTTCCTGGATTGACAATGGTTTTGCCTAGCCTTACCATTTCTTGGATAGCCATGTTGTTATGCGTTTTTCAAGTTGTTGTTTCTCATTGGTGCTCAAGTTCCTTATGGTTGTGGGTTGAGTTCATAGTTCTTGGAGCCGTTGGTTGGAAAAAATAGTCTAGAGCCCTGGAACAACTAGGGTTGAGTTACTAGTCCTGGAGCCTTGGTTGGAGAAATGCTCTGCAACCCTTGGTGGGTTGAGTTACTAGTCCTAGAGCCTTGGTTGGACAAACATTCTGGAGTCTTGGAAGGCTATGTGTTGAGTTATTAGTTCCTGGAGCCACTGTTGGGACAAATGCTCTGAAGCCCTAAACAACTTGGGTGGAAACCGATCTGGTTGGTGTTAGTGATTTTCTACTATGAGGTGGAATCACTGGTTGAGGGTTGAGGTGGTTTTTCCTTTGGAAGCCCTGGTTTGGTTTTTTGTGGTTTATTCCATGATATCCCACATTCACACTTGGAATATGGTGTGGAGGTGATTGAATGAAAGAGAGATTTGGTTTAGCTCCATCTATGGTCAGGTGGTACGTGGAAATCCTTAACTTGGTTGGATTTGCATATGTTAATAAGAGCTCTTTTCCTCTTGTATTTCCATGAGTAATTGTACTTGTTATTATGTGGCTTTGATGGCTAGTTTATCATGGTGTATATGCTATTCATTTACTGGTTATATGTTGGTTATATGATGTATATTAGCTATGGATCTTGATGTGTTTTGATTGGTTGATGAATGGTTAATGAATGCATGAGCTAATAGATGTTATTGAAGCTACTATAAGAGGGCATTAGAACTTCTTGACGATTCTTAGATGAGTATCAGACCCCTATGTTTAAATATGCATTCATGACCAATAGATTACATATTCGCCATGTGTTTGATGAAAGGACTATCATGGTTAGGCCTAGTTAGGTCAAATAATTGATCAAATTTTGTATGAATAGCTTTGTCTTGATGTCATTATTGATTTTGGAAAGTCTCATTGAGTTCTAGGATGTTTTTTGGAGGCTGGCCTGGAATTTAGGCTCAGAATCTGGGACTGCATGCTCTGAACTGGACATTTTAGGTTGCATCTGCATGGATGTAGGATTTTGCATGTGGTTGGAGGTTTCCAACTACATGGATGGCTTGTTGTGGGAGCGGTTGGGGACCCAGGTCAGAGGAAAGGGTGTCCGACTCAGGTTTTGGCCACTTGGGGTGGTTACTCAGCCTTTGAGTGACTTGTAGCCCCTGTAGGATGTGTTGAGTTATCAGTTTGTATTCTGCAGTCGGCCCCAATTCCTTAATGGAACCTAGGAGGTTGGGTCATGTCATAGTAGATCCTCCTCTCATGTTTATCTCGGTAGGATAATGAAATTGGGTAGATATGGGAGGGGTGGTTACATCAAGGAAGCATTGTTTGCAGCAGAAGTAGTTCATTATAGCTTGGTGTTGATTTTGGAGATGTCATATAGGGGGAGAATTATTTATTCCCATTTACTTTAGCCATTCATTTTTGGAATTATGATCCGCTAGGAGGTGTTCATGGTGTGACTCATGCTATGCCTTGATTGTTAGGGTTCTTGACCTCATTATATGAGCAAAGAGATTGATGTTAGCTATTGATGTTGCTGCTATGTAGTTGTGGTGGAGATTATGTGTGGTTGCCTCATGTGGATGTTTCTACCATGAGTTAGATGCTATAGAGATATGGGCTAGTTGCTTTATGTATATGCACGTATTATGTCATATTGTTCATTGATGTTGCTTACAGTTGTGCATATTGCTACATGATGCTAGAGTTTATTGGTTGGATATGATGCGTTGAATTTTGAATGGTTTATCTTGTTGTTGCTGATGTGAGAGAGTATGGATATGTATCATTCTTCAGCCATGGATGTAGAGATCAGTTGCTCCAGTGTTTGTGATTCAGTTTTTTCTATCTTATTAGATGGAGTTGACCCTTTTCCATTGATGTAAAAGGGGGACTGATAGAGGAGATTGGTTTGGAGTTTGTGTGTGGTTGCCATCAATGCCAAAGGGTGAGATTGTTGGAATTATGGTGTGCATTGTTCCAACTAGCTGATGTTAGCATTGGTTCATGATGGAAGCTAGCTCATGTTCGCATTGATGTCAACCTTATGTAGACTGGTTAATGTTTTGATGCCTTCCTTGTAGCATGGTTGTAGCTGGTTGAGTTGGCATTGAGCTAGTTGTGTTTGCACTAATGTGAACCTTTTAATGCCAACCTTGATGTAGGATGATGTAGCTTGGTGGTAGTATGGTGTTCATGGAGGATTTGTATTCTTTTTGCATGTGTTGGAATTTAAGTTGATCCTATGGTGATGGTTGTGACATGGCTTTTATGCAGATATTCAGGTGTTGGTGGTGGTTCCTCATGTGTTAGTTGTGTTCATGGCCTAGTGAAGGAATCATGACCTAGTGTAGGAACTAGATGTTGAGTAGACATGGTTGCAGGACATGTTATGATGATTTGTTGATGTTACTATAGGTGATGGAGATATGCTTCATGTTGATGGTGCTCATGTGCTAGTGATGGTTATGTTCCTGTTTATGACCTAGTGTAGGATGCTTATGACTTGGTGTAGTGGTGTGTTGGTATGATGATGGTGTTGCAAAGGTGTTATAAGTTTGTTCAAAGATATTGCAACTTGTGTAGGTGTTAGAGGAGATTAGTGGAATTTTTGGCAATCATGTCAACTCTTGTTTATTGGCTTCTAGGTCAACTTGGCAGTGACACTTGGGAGACATGTTTTTCCTATTTGCAGTGGTGTCACAAGGCTTAGCAGAGGTTTGGAGGAATGTACATATGCTAGAGAAGGTGACCCAACATGTGGAAGAGGTTTTCATTGGAGGTTTTTATGTTTTTCATTATTATCTGCCTCAACTACATGGATTCAGGCTTGTGCATGCGGTTGAAGGGCTCCCACCTTTGGGAGACAATTTTGTGCATGCGGTTATAACCACGGTTTTCTAGTTATGTGGGTGTGGTTATGGATTTGAACGAAAATTTCTCCGCATTCCTTGTGCACTTCGAGAGTATTTTGACTTGTATATTCATAGAAGCTTCTATATTAATTGGATAAGGTCAAAATTGGTTGAGTAAGTCCTCCAATAGGTGTGAACACCTTAGTGCACAAGTAGTGATGATTATGGTTGGATTTCGCCAACTTTGTGCACTCTTGATCCTAGGCCAAAAGTGGATTCCACCCCTAATGTTTTAGATTCTTCATTTTGGAACTGGGTTATGGTTGGTTCAGTGTGAGAGTGAATGAGTGAAGGCCACATAGAGAAGGAATGCTTCAAACCTAGTTGAGAATAAAGATACATTGTGTAGGTGTGCAAATGGAAGTGTAGTAGTAGAAATATGAAGTGGAGCATTAGTTTTTAGATCAGATTTGTGTCTTTTGTAGTAGAGTTATTTGGAGGATATGGAGTAGAGTTTATATTGTTGGATGATTGTATTATTGATGATTGCAATTTTGGCCACTATTTTCTTGAGTAGAGAATATGTTGTTGTGGTATATTTATATGATTTGCAGAGAGTCTTGATACTGATATTTGATAGTGGAGCTCAATTAGAGTTGAGCATAGAGTCTTGGGGATCCAGTGTGAAAATATATGAAACAAGGTCCACATAGAGTAGAGGACCAAAAAATTCATGAGAGTGGAGCAGTGATTTCAAATATTCAGTGAATGGAACAATTTCTCCATCTAATCGATGTTGGATAGTCCAATCAGAGTCAGGAGAGGATCATTAATCATGGTGGATTTCAACGGATGGTAGTCCATAAGTCTATGTGAGAACATAGTTTTCCAAGCTGATCAGTAGAATCGAGTCTCTTGGCTGATGAGGGTCAGCTGATTGTGTATGAGGTCAAGTCTCCATGCTGATGGGAGTTAGAAAATCTATGTAAAAGACATCATTTGCTTAATATAAGATTCAGAGTAGAACAATAGTAGCAAGGATGGTTTTTTTCCTAGTGAAGGGTTTTCCACCAGATATCTTGTGTCCCTTGTGTGATGGTTTTGTGGTTGTGTTTGATGGTTAAGTTGTGTATTCTTTCTCTCATGGTTTTTTGATTTAGCCACTGACATTATTTATATTCACGTGATGATATCATGTGTTGCTGGTTAATATATGTGATTCAATAGAGAAGTTTAAATTGGTGAAATTTTTTAATGAGACGCGTTGTGATTCACCCCCCTTCCCCTCAGTAGTTCTCAAATGTTTCCAATAAATTTGATCACCAAGGTTATCAAAAGATGATAACAACTAGATATTTTATTTTTATTTTGGCTTGGAATGAAGAAATACATTGTTGAATACATCACCAAGTTCTTGGAGTGTCAACAAGTTACATAAACATCCAATAGGAATGCCATAACCAACACCAATTCTAGGATGGAAGTTGGAATTGATATATATGGTCTTCATTATTGGTTTATTGAGGATCACCAAGTAACATGATGCAATCATTGTGGTAGTGGATAAATTGAGCAAGGAAACTCACTTTATTTCAATGAAATCTACATATAAGGAAATTGATATTACTAATATTTTTATGAAGGAGATTTTTAGATTGCATGGCATGCCCAAGAAAAATCATATTTGATTGAGATGTTAAGTTTATCTCAAACTTTTATAAATCTTTGTTTGAAGGTTTTGAGGCATAGTTGGTGTTTAATACATCATACCACCTTCAAACATATGGAAAAACTAAAAGGGTGAACAAAGTGTTGGAGGATATGTTGAGGATGTATGTTATGCATTAGCCTAAGAAGTGGGAAACTACCTACTTATGGTAGAAGTTTCTTGTAAAAGGACTACCAAGAATCACTACAGATGAGACCCCTTGAAGCGTTTATGACATAAAATGTAATATTCTAGTTAGCTAGGATAATCTAATGGATCATATCATGATTAGAATAGACATGTTGAAATAAATAGAACAAGAAGTGGTATAGAGCAAGCATAAACTAAAGGAAGCATAAGAAAAACATAAAATTTGCGCAGACCAGAAGTAAACTTGCAAGGAATTGATGTAGGAGAGCATGTGTATCTCAAGATTAAACCCAAGAAAAGTTCCTTGAAAACAGGATCAAGTGTCAAGTTGGAATCATTTTATTGTGGACCCTTTGAAATCCTAGAGAGAGTGGGGCCTACACCATATATGTTTTTCTTATCTCCTACCATGAAAGAAAGGTGAGTTTTTATTAGAGCCTTAGTGCATATTCAATAGGAAGGATACCCTACTCCGAAACCAAGCCATCATGTAGGTCGAGATGTAGTGGAAACACTTCGCAATAAATGAAGCCACATGTAAATTGGAGCATGCCATGAAAATGTCATACCAGTTGTTGTTTGTTCTACATAGATTCTACTATGGATAGTAAAACACCAAGGTTGGTGTTCCCCTCTTAAGGGCGAGGGGATTGTAACACCCATTTTTTGTAATTGTATAATTTTGGAATGGCTAGCATGAGTGATCCATGATCTTTTGATTATAGATGTATTAAAGAATTACATGGAAAAATTGCAGCTTAACCATAGAAATTTAATTTGCACATATGAGAAGAGGAGAAACACATAAAAACATGAAAGAAGACAAGAGACTTGATAACGAAGTTCGTCCAATTTGGACTACATCTTCGGGCCCTACTTGATCAATGGGGAGGCCTTCATTCATTAAGTGGCATGAGAGATAAGAAGTACAATCAGCATTTACAAAAAGGAGTCTTATACCTCCAATATGGAAAATGGTTGAAAAATGGAGAGCTTTGTTGCAAAAATTGGCATCATCTTTGAGTTCCTGTTGTTGAGAGCTACGAAATTGATATAAAACTTGCCCAATTCTGACACTAGACCAAAACTGACCCCCTGGAAAAATGTGCTCAGGCAAGGTTCTGCCCCTTTCCATAGGCCTACTCATGGTTCCGCCACCTACAATTTATCTACCTCGAAAAATGTGTGTGCTCCTCCTCCCAGATGCGATGTGTAAATGAGTTTATATGGCGTTTGGGCTGGCGGATCTCCCAACGGAGTTCGTTGGCACATTGGTCAAGTTAGCATGGTGGTTGAGGAGGGGTCGAGGGATCAAATTCCACCCCTCCCCGTTTTGTTGTGTATTCGTTGTAACTGTTTGTACCAGGCGGCGGGTCTGCCAGACTAGTGGCCTGCCCCCACTTCATGTGCCATGATTCATGTTGAACGGAGTGGAGGGGCAGCAGGGTTGACAACCTGCCCCCCAATATTATTGTTATGTTATGGTTCTGGTGGGTACCGGGGGCGGTGGGGTCATGGTCACCCACCCCATATTTAATATTTTTTTGTTATATGGTGGTTCTAGAGGCAGTGGGGTCATGGTCGCCCACCCCATTTTTAATATATTTTTTTATTTAGAAAATAAAAACGGTTCCACCACCTATTTAAAATTTTTCGAGAACCTTAGGCGATATTAGACAAATTAACGGACCCACAATTTCACCCGGAAAATTGACTGGATTTTGGTGTCAGATTCTTGCCAAATTGCACCCTTCTTAAGCCTGCCACATGGGTAAGTCAACCCTGAACTTTGACTGCTTCTATCTTCTTCATACAGACTCGGATTGGAGTGCCGTTAACACCGTTGGAATTAGGGCGACGAGCACTTCGATCTGATGTCAAGTTAATCAACTTTCTGCCACTTTGAATTTTGAGCCTTTTTCATGCCCCTGGTGTTTGGAGATACACTTGGACTAATGAGCTTATTTACAACATTTAATTAATGTAATATGCATTTTTATTTATTGTATTGCCAAAACTAGAGAATATAGTAGCTTACATGGGTTATTATGCTTGAGGGAAGTTGTGAGGGGGACTTGGGAGACTTCTATTTTCCTAGATTTAATATCCTATTTTTCCATTTTTTTCCAAAATTATAGATTTGGTAGATGAAACACCAATGTCTTTTAATTATGAGAAAAGAATGGGGAATGGTGTAGGATTTCTGAGAGGTGTGGGAAATGTACCCTCAGGAATTTTCTGAATTAACCATGCAATCCTGGAAGAACCTTGAGTTCTCAGAATGGTAAGCATGCATGGGGATGGCATCAAAATTGAGAGAGTAGTTAGGTGTGTGGAGTGAGTAGAAGGAATTGCAGAGAAGTGTGTGAGAAACCCCAATTACCTTTGGATGAACCAAAAAATTGAAAATGGATTGTAAGATTGTGGATGAGAATAAAAGCTGAGGAAAAATCCTTCTAAGATGTAGCAGCCCATGTGGAGTTGCGGTTGCCTGATTGTTTAGGAACTTAATGTTGTAGCTATCAATTAGAGCTAGAGGGCTTGATGGAATTTGCTGTGAATTTTTTGTTGGATCGATATACGATAAGCACTAGATAGGGAAGTTTTTCTAGGTATATGCATGATAAGCACAAATATTGGGAAGTATCGAGGGACTATTGGCTTAGTGAAGGGATATATCTGTGCTATATAGGCCCACCATGGAAACATTGTGAAATATAACAAGCTCTAGTTCAATGGCTGGAAGGTAGCATACTAAATTCCTATGTATGAAGGATATTTGGCTTCATTTTCTCTACCCTAATAAATCCATGAAATTACATGAGTGATTCTTCCTCTTTAAGAATTGGATTTGGCTCAAGGGAAATCAATTGCAAGAAAAACCTAGTGTAGCTAAGCTTATAGTTGGGTGGAGAGTGACTTTCCCTTCTTCAGTTTCCAACAAACTTATTTGAACATATAAGTGTATTTAGCTTCTTTGTTAATGAAATGGAATTTTTGTCCAGTGTCTCATAAATATTGCTATGCTAGCTAGAGGATATGTTGTAATGATGAGATGGATAAATGCATGATTGTGCATGTTTATTAGCTATGATTTCCTTTGTGTATGACCTTTACATACAAAAGTATTTCCTTGAATTATTTTCCTATGATAAATATGAAATGTTGTGAAGTTATATTTATAGGTTGTCTTTAGCTTCACGGCTCTTTAAATGTTATGATAAGTGATTAGACCTCACTAGGTCACTTGAGTAGTGGAACTACTGATATTGTATCCTTATTAGTGGCATAGGGACTTTAAAGATTTCCTATGAAGGGGATTTGGTATACATGAAGGTAATATGGATTACTGGCCCTCATTGGTAAGATAATGGAGTTGATAGTTTGCTTTTGCAATCCAAAGGAGTAAGAGGACCTCAACCAGTTGGGTTGTGTAGTGGAGTTGGCCATGGCTCATCTCCTTGTCTTTTGTAGATGAATTAATTATGGTGAGAAATGTGTTAAAATGCCTTCTCAGGATATTGGAGGTATCTAAGCCTTTACAATTGCATGGGAAAGTTTTCTTCCCTATTAGATTAAGTTTTATCCCCTTGTAACTGATTTACAAACTTAGCTAAATAATTGAAACTCATAAGTTGTTCCTTGGATTTGGGTCATTTTAGAAGTTTGGGGATTGAGGGTTTATAACCCATCCCCTTGTCACATGGATGATAGGATTTATGATTTAGGTTCTAGGCATGGGGTACACCCATTGGACTAGCCTCAAGTCTCATGGAGGATTCCTTAGAACCATTGATAGACCAGTGGTTGGTTGATAAAGACGCTCACTAACAGAAAAATGGGTCTTTGTTAGTTGATGGCCCATTAACTAGACCAACCAAAATGAAGGCGAATGAAAAAATGCTTTTACTGGTGGCTCAGTGGCTCAATGTCCTTGTGGTTCACTAATAAGGCCAAGAGAGAGATGAGAAGTAGAGTTTTTAAAGAGCCATTGGTGGAAGCAGTGGGACCTATTAATTGTTTGGAGCTAGGAAATTGATGTATAGTGAGATCTGAACATGCAAACATCTATATTTTCTTATACATAAACCTTAAAAATAAAACCATATCTGGATACCAATGCAACATGTCACATAGATGCTACATAGATCCTAAGAAGATACTGTTGGACCCCACTAGAAGGAAGGTGCTAACACAGAAATATAACATGACACAAAGGTAGGTTGTAGTTCATATGAAATGTTGACATGTTGATGAGGTGACAAGATGATGTGGCTTGGTAGTGTAAGTGAGAGAACATGGAAGATGCCATGTCACCTATCGTGGTAGGTGACATGGAATCTGGAGATTTAAAAATGTATAGTTTGTTAAATGAGTGCTTTTGGATTTTTCCAAATCTAGATAGGGTTCATGATAAATCTAGAAAGTTTAGAAACCCAAATATTTGGTGAATGGGGATTGATTACACAGAACTAGTCTAATGTGGTGATTATTGAGGAATATTAGAGAAACATCATGGTTATTAGTTGGGGGAAGTAGAAATTTAGTGGTGAGTGATGTAAATGGTTGATAAAAATGCATTAGCACAAAACTTGAGGTTCAAAAATTTCTTAAAATGGGACTTTTGAAAATTTTGGATTTGGTGAGTTCAAAACTTTTAGAATGTTTGGTGTGGTGCATGATTATCTTCTTTATTCAGAGGTATCCCTGCATTGGACCCCAGTTCATAATGGGGTTTATGCGTGCCACCAGAGGGGGCGACGACGATTATTTAGAGCACCCCCCTAGCGGGGGATCGGGGAAAATGCCCCCGAAGCTAAAAATAGATGTAAAATTACCTTGTAAAATGTTGTAATTTCGTAGTCAATCTGGGCTGTTCATTAGGCAAAAATATGATGGTAGAAGTTATGTTTTTTTGCCCTAGAAGGCAACCCCTCGCTATATATGAGGGAATTGTATTGCGGCTATGTAGATGTGTATTCTGAGCGAGAAAGAGAGAGGAGATTGTGTGAGAGCGAAGAGGGAATTAAAACGAATCTGCTGTAGGTTGTATCTCTTAATTTTGCTGGATAATATAAAAGGAAGGATTGGCTGTTTCTCTGTTGATGTAGTCCAAATTGGGTGAACCACGTATATCTATGTCTCTCTTGTTTTACGCATTTTCTGTGTGTATATTTCTGCAATATTTAATGTGTTCCATTACTCTCTAATACATATTTTTCTAACAATTGGTATCAGAGCCGAAGGTATATTTGGTTGATAAAATCGTAGGAGAGAAGGGTTCCTAGTTCGAGTGGGAGAAATGATGAAAGATGGTAGGTTTAGGGTTGAAAAATTTAACGACCAAAACTACCAGCTGTGGAAGATGCATATGAAATATTACTTGTATTAGAAATATTTGTACATACCATTGAGCGGAAAGACAAAGATTTCGACGAGTATGACAAACATAGAATGGGATATTCTTGAAAGAAAGGCACTTGGAACAATACGGCTATGCCTAGTGGCATCGGTAGCTTTTAATATTTCAAAGGAAACAACAACAGAGGGTTTAATTTCTGCATTGGCCAAACTATATAAAAAACCCTTAGCCTCAAATAAGGTATTTCTTATGAATCATTTATTTAATATGAAGATGTCAGAAGGTGGATCTGTTGTTGATCATTTAAATGAATTTAATACAGTTACCGGTCAATTAAGTTCTGTAGGGGTAACTTTTGATGATGAAGTTAGGGCTCTGTTATTTCTATTCTCATTGCCAAAAAGTTGGAATGGTTTAGTTATTGCCATTAGTAACTCTGTCTCTGGATCTAGTACTTTAAAGTTTGATGATGTTGTCAGTGCAATCCTTGGCGAGGAAATGCGACGGAAAACTCCAATGAGACATCAAGTAATGCTTTAACTGCAGAGATTAGGGGAATAAAAATGGAAAGAGGAAAGAGACCAGGACATCGTAGTAAGTTAAGGAAAGGAAGATCCAAGTCTAGATAGGGGATAGTGTGTTGGAAATGTGGGAAGAAAGGACACCTAAAGAAAGAATACAAGTCTTGGAAGGGAAAAGAAGGAGACGCGCAATAAGAAAACAATCATGATGTGAATGTACAGGTGATGTGTTGCAAGATGTTTTTATTCTTTCATTAGAAAATATTATTGATGCCTGGGTGTTAGATTCAGGGGCCTTATTCCATGCCACACCTGATAGGAAACATTTTCATGATTATGTTCAAGGATATTTTGGACAGGTTTGTTTGGGTGATGATAAACCCTGTAAAATCATTGGAATGGGTAAAGTTTTCATAAAATAGAAGAATGGAAACCAATGGCTATTGAAGGAGGTAAGGCATGTTCCAGATCTGAAGAAAAATCTAATTTCAATAGGGTAGTTGGGAGGTGAAGGTTGTGTATCTACTTTTACAGATAAAACCTGGAAGGTCACTAAAGGATCCCTGGTAATTAAAAAAGGAGAAAAGGTTGGTACATTGTATTTATGTAATGATATTTCTAATTATGTTAATGCTTTAACCTCTACAGGAGCAGATATGACATTGTGGCATCATAGGCTCAGGTACATGAGTGAGAAGGGGATGCAGATTCTTCACTCAAGAAATTTTTTGCCAGGTTTGAAGCATGTTGATTTGGAATTCTGTGAGAAATGTGTTTATGGAATATCGAAGAGAGTCAGATTCCTTAGAGTTGGGAAAGAAAAGAAGAGCAAAAAATTAGAGCTTGTGCATACAGATGTATGTGAACCTGCTCAGGTATCATCTCTCGGTGGCTCTCGTTATTATGTTACTTTTATTGATGATGCAACCAAAACAACCTAGATTTATTGTATTCACAATAAATATGATGTATTTGATACTTTCAAGAAATGGAAAGCTTTGGTTGAAAATGAGACAGGAAAAAGGTTGAAGTGTCTTAGATCAGACAATGGGGGTGAATATTGCAACAAAGATTTTGATAGGTACTGTTCAGAGAATGGAATTCGTAGAGAGAAGATAGTTCCAGGAACACCACAAGAAAATGGTTTGTCAGAAAGGACGAATAGGACAATCATGGAGCATGCAAGGTGCATGATATTGCATGCAAGATTGCCTTTACAATTTTGGGCAGATGCTGTAGATACTGTTGTTTATCTAATAAACATAGAGCCTTGAAGTTCCTTGGATGGTGGTATTCTAGAGGAGGCATGGAAAAGTAAAAAGGTAAACTACTCATTTTTAAAGACTTTTGGTTGTGAAGCCTTTGTCCACATTAATATAGAAAATAAAACAAAGCTTGAGGAAAAATCAAAGAAATGTACCTTTATTGGATATGGTGTTAATGATTTTGGTTATCACTTTTATGATTATGAAAAACACAAAATCATTAGGAGCAGAGACGTCATATTCAATGAAAAGGTTTTGTATAAGGATCAGATGCAAGAAAAGAAACTCGAAAAAGAAAACATATAATACACAGTGCTTGATGAGATCACATAAAAAGTGATGGTGCCTAAAAATCATAATGATCAACAACCAGAACAAGAAAAACAACAAGCACCTCAAACACCTGAAAGTGGTATTAGAAGATCTACCAGGATAAGTAGACCCCCTTAATGATACTCTCCTTCATTATATTATCTATTGTTGACTGATCCTGGTAAACCAGAATGTTATGAAGAAGCAGTGTAGGTAGAAACCAAGAATAAGTGGGAGCAAGCCATGAAAGAAGAGATGGACTCCTTAGTACATAACCAGACTTGGGACTTAGTCAGGTTGCCTGTAGGTAAAACATTGCAGAAGAAATGGGTTTACAACTTGAAGGAGGAAGATGGAGGTAGAAAAAGGCATAAAGCTAGACTTGTGGTGAAGGGGTTTGCATAGAAAAAGGGTATAGACTTTGATGAGATATTTTATCCTGTTGTTAAAATGACTTCAATTAGAACTATTTTAAGTCTAGTAGAAGTTGAAGATTTGCATCTTGAGAAGTTAGATGTAAAGACAACCTTTCTCCATGGGGATTTGGAGGAAGAGATATATATGCAGTAGCCACAAGGATATGAGGTAAAATGGAAGGAGAAACTAGTGTGCAGGTTGAAAAAGAGCTTGTATGACTTAAAATAGGCTCCAAGGCAATGGTATCTAAAATTTGACAGGTTTATGTATGAACAAGGTTATACTAGATGTCACTTTGATCATTGTGTTTATCTCAAAAGGCAAAATGATGGAAACTATATTATATTGTTATTGTATGTAGATGACATGCTTGTTGCAGGTTCTAACATGCAGGAAATAAATGTGCTCAAAATAAAATTGGCAAACTCATTTGCAATGAAGGATTTGGGTGATGAAAAACAAATCCTTGGTATGAGAATAACTAGAGACAGGAAGAATCGAAGATTAACATTGTCTCAGAGTGAGTACACATAAAAGGTGTTGAAAAGATTTAATATGCAGAATTCAAAACCAATTAGTATACGTTTGGCTAGCCATTTCAAACTAAGTAAGGAGGTGTGTCCCAAAACTCAGGAAGAAATGGCTTATATGTCTAAAGTTCCATATGCATCAGCAGTTGGAAGCTTAATGTATGCAATGGTCTGCACAAGAGTTGAGATTGTACATACAGTGAGAGTTGTAAGTAGGTACATGAACAATCCAGGAAAAGAACATTGGATGATGGTGAAGTGGATTCTCAGGTATATGAGAGGTACCAAAAATCAAGCATTATGTTTTGGTGGTTCAAACATTGCTCTACGGGGATATGTTGATGCAGATATGGCAGGTGATAGAGATAACAGGAGTAGCACCATAGGGTATGTGTTTATTGTAAGTGGAACAACTATCAGTTGGGTTTCAAAACTGCAAAGTGTTGTTGCACTCTCAACGACGGAAGCAGAGTATGTTGCTACTACAGAGTCTAGTAAAGAAATGATTTGGTTACAAAGGTTTCTGGAAGAATTGGGTAAGAAGAAGGAGTTGGGCAAGTTATACAGTGATAGCTAGAGTGCCATACATCTTGCAAAGAACTCTGCATTTCATTCCAAGACTAAACATATACAGCTCAAGTACCATTTCATACGGTCAGTGTTGGAAGATGGATAGTTGAAGCTAGAAAAGATACACACTAGACAAAATCCTACAGATATGTTAACAAAAGTTGTAACTAGGGAGAAACTGAGATTCTAATTAGTTTCAATTGGTCTTCAAGTATGATGATGAAGATGAGAAACAACTAGGTCCAAAGTGGAGTCATTTTCCAGCAAATGAAGCAGCAGTGGAGTTGCTATAATCAGTCTCCAAGTGGGAGATTATTGGGTGTGGAGCCTGATTATCTTCTTTATTCAAATGTATTGCCGCATTAGACCCTAGTTAGTAATGGGACGGAAATGCTGGCCATTTATGCACACTGCTAGGGGGGTCCAGGGGGGGCCAACGACGATTCTTTAGAGCCCACCCGGCAGGGGATCAAGGCCAGTTCCCTTGAAACTAGAAATACATGTAAAAGTGCCTTGTAAAATGTTGTAATTTTGTAGTCAATCTGGGTCGTTCATTAGGTGGAAATATGACGGTAGAAGTTATGTTTAATTTATGGTTTTTTGCCCTAGAAGGCAACCCATCACTATATATGAGGGAATATTATTGCAGCTATGTAGATGTGTATTTTGAGCGATAAAGAGAGAGGAGATTGTGCGAGAGTGAAGAGGGAATTACAACAGATCTGCTGTAGGTTGTATATCTTCATTTTGCTGGATAATATAAAATGAAGGACTGGATGTTTCTCTATGGACGTATCCCAAATTGGGTGAATCACATATATCTATGCCTCTCTTGTTTTATGCATTTTCTGTGTTTATATTTCTGCAATATTTTTATGTGTTCCATTGCTCTATAATATATATTTTTCTAACATAGAATACCTAGATGAATATAAAAAATCAGAGATATGATAAAGTGTTAAATCGAGGGATTCTTGGAAATGTTGGATTTGAATTAGAGTGGATGGCTAATTTATTTCCTCTTCGTGGATGTGGCTCCATGCAATGCTAACACATGGGCAAGGAATGCCATGTGTTTGCCACATGAAAACATGTAGATGTTGCCTTGGTGCTTATGAGGAAAAAACTTCAAGGGGACATAAATTTCCATTCGGAGCTTAGATTTTGATGAAATTAATATCATTGAAAAGTTATTAATGATTAAGTGATGATGATGGTCTCCTAAATGAGTTTCAAGGAGAATAAAAGTATTGAAAAAATATAACCTCACATCCTTAAACATGACTTAGGGGATTGGGTATGTTGAAGTCATGACCATATACACTTTAATTCTTGGAATTATGTTTTAACAAACTCCAAGTTGAAATTTGGTTGTTCAAAAATGGAAATGACGGGTGGGATTTATTCATGAAATTTATTTGCTTAAAGAAAAAATTGATTAAAAAATAAAATTTAAATGGCCTATGATAACTATACGAAAGATAATGAAGGAAAATTTGTTAAAACCTTCCAAATAATTTGGGATGAGCTTAAGGATGAATTTTCTAGGTTAAACAAAAAATTTATTATTTTGGATGTTTATAAGATTGAAGGGTATCCATTTGAAAATTGCATTGGAACAAATTTACAATATGTCCTTCGGAGATGATGATAATATAATACTTTGGCTTTGGCAAGTTCTCATTAAAATAGATCTAGAATATAATGTGAGGGATTTTGTCCATTAACATAGTGTCATGATTACAAATTAAACATGTAATAGATTTTAAACATTAATATATGATTTTTTTCTTGGAAAAAAAACGTAACTTTATTTTCATATGAGAATAAAATTACATGCTACTGATACATGTCATGCATGTATTCATTTGACAAAAAACATACCTTTGCAGTGTAAAACTATTGATGGTTCCAATTGATTACATTCAAAATTGTGTCTGCTCATAGATAGTCAAAATAAACATAGCTACAAAGATATACATAATAGAGGTCTACTTGTGTCTCAACATACATAAATAAAAAAAAAAGAAAAAGAAAAAAGAAAAAGAAAAAAAGAAAAAAAGAAAAAAAGAAAAAAAGAAAAAAAGAAAAAAAGAAAAAAGAAAAAAAGAAAAAAAGAAACAAAGTTGTATAGAGTGACTACTAATATTGTTAAGCTAATATATCTATATCAAGAGAAAAAAAAAATTATGTAAATATAATTCCTTTGGAGTGATCATTAGTTAGATCTATCATCCTCCATGAAGGGACTATGGAGGATCTCTGTGGCCTCATTCTCCTTTTGTTCATTTATCTGCCATGTCCCGTGAGCCAACGAAACAACCACTTTATAGAGGTTTTCCGCGTCTGTGTTGGATTTCCTATAGATACGAGAAATAACAAAATATGAGAGGGATGATTTGAAATGAAAAACATCATTTATCAGTTATTTTAGTTTGAGGTTGTAACATCTGTGGAACCTCTTATCCATATTGAAAATAAGATGAGAGTCTCCATAAATATGAATGGATGTGATTCCTTTTTCTAGTGCAAAAATGAGGAGAAGTTTAAGTGCCATAAGTTTTTTGTAATTGTTTGACCCTTCTCCCAATTTCAATCTCATTTTATAATGGAGGTTGTCATTTAAGTGAAGAGCAATGCCACATCCACATATTTTGAGGTCTCCTTGGGTTTCTTCTTCAAAGAAGCCCCAAGGCATGTTCTTGTCAATATTAGGTTGGATAGATGATCTGATACAAGAGGAGACCAAAGGCTTCGGAAGGAGGGCTAGAATTTCAATTGCTTGTGTTGTTGTTACTTATGGGGAGATCTACTTGTCACTAAATATGACCTTGTTTCTTTCTAACCATATTCCCCAGCTAGAGAGGAGTGGAAGCATAATGTAATTCTATCATTAGATACCCGTCTTTGCCAAGAATTCATTAGATTGGACCCTTCCCAATTACAAGCTTGTCCTAACTTTGAGGCATAGAATGTCCAGAGGAACTTGGAGTAGGGGCATTTAATTAATAGGTGATCAATCGTTTCCCCATCATTTTTACGTAAACAATACCAGTTAGGACCTTTTTTTCTGTCATTTGTGCAGAAAATCCCATGTTGGGATTTTAGTTTTCCTGAGCACGTCACATGAATAGTCTCGATTTGGCTGGACATTTGAGCTTCCATATGTGTCTCCGCCATGCCTCCATTGGATCAGGAATGCAGTCTGATAATAAATAAAGGTATATTTCTTTTGGAGAGCACTGAACTAAGGTAGATAGGGACCTGGCTATCTCATTTGATTCATTTGAGATATGTACTTGTGACTCTTTTAATAGTTGGATGTAGGATGTCCAAATTATTTTGTGGTGTCTCGATAAGTTTAGTTGTTTGTTGAGGAATCTTCGACGAAAATCATATAGAAAAACTTTTGTCGACGCGTTTCAAACCAGCCAGTGTGGTTCATCGTCAAGACAAGTTGAATGAGAAGATCTCACTTAGCACATTAAATAGATAGAGCAGAGAATCCCAAGACTTAACGGTTAACAACCAACAGCTAGAATTGACTGGATAATTTTTATCCCTGAGTGGACCTTGATGATATTTTATTGTGTGGTTGAGAGTATAAATGCCTTTTGAATGTAGAATGTCGATCAGATCATCCGGGAGACAATATCCTCCATTATTTCCAACCAATGGGTCAATGCCTACCCATAGTCTGGATCCTTCTCCCACTTGTAAGACTATTACTTTTCCTATAATGGGGAAAGAGTTGATGATGGATTTCCATATGATGGAGGCGTTTGAACTTCATTTACTTGGCCTTTGAATCCCATACTCAATGGAGAGAGGAGATATATATTTGTTGCAGAAAAAATTGGTCCAGAGACTATTTGAAAAGATCAATATCCATCTAGCTTTAGCTGCAAGAGCTTGTGAAAAGTGAGGCAGTTTCTTTAGAGCCAAACCTCCCCAGGATTTGGGAATTTCTATTTTGGACCATTTGAGCCAAGGGAAAGTGAAGTGATCTGAGGAACCAACCCATAAAAAATCATAGCATAACTTCCGGATTTTGGGAAGGATAAATTTAGGAACCCATGAGAGAGAAATCTAGTAGGCTAGAATGGCCTCTATGAATTATTTGATTAAAACTAAACGTCTCACCCTTGAGAGCCATATGATACTCCAAACTTTGAGTCTCTTTTCCATTTTTGCTAAGATCCATTTCCAGTGTGCGCTTGTGTATGTATTAGGATTGAGGAGGAATCTTAGTTATTTGAAACCATTCAGAATATTGGCCAAATTGTATGGAAATAAATTCAAGTATAATCTTAGCTCCCCTTCAGAAAGTCCAATGAGGGTGATGGTTGATTTTTGGATATTTATTTCCATTCTTGCTGATGTTTCAGATAGAGCTATTGCCTCCTTGATAGAATGTGCATAATTTCGGGAGCCATCACTAAATATGAGGATATCATCAATGAAGAGTAGGTGGGTAATATGAAGAGTGGGAGCAACCCTTAGGCCCAAAATTCCATGTCTTCTATAGGCCTCCTCAAGGGCTCTATCGAGTACTTCAACCACCAAGAGAAAAAGGAGGGTAGATAAAGGAAAACCTTGCCTTAACCCACATTCAACTCTAAAGAAGGGAGAGGCTAAGCCATTTATGATGGTGGCGAAGGATGTTGATGTGATATAACACATGATCTCGTTGATGAAATCTAATCAAACACCAATATGTGTAAGGATAAGGCAGGTGTAAAGCCAACTGGCATGGTCAAAATATTTGAAGAGGTTGATTTTTAGAATGACCCCTTTTATTTTCTTTTGCTTAAGACTATGAAGGCATTCCTGAGGCACTCTTATAACTTCATGAATTTGATCACCCTCCAGGAAGGAAAATTAATGTTCCTCAAATATGGTATTGGACAAGATTTGGTTGTGTCTGAGGGTAATGGTTTTAACTATAATTTTGTAATGCAATTGCAAAGGGAGATGGGTCTGAAGTCATAAAAGGAGGAGGGGCCATTGGACTTGAGGATGAGGGAAAGGAAGGTGGAACTAAAAGAGGCAGGTAAATGTCTAGTGGATCTATATTCTTAAATTACATTGAGTAGATCATTCTAGGAACTCATAAAATATTTGAAAAACTCGATTATCATCTGGAGCCAAAAAAACTAGGAAAAAATAGAGCCAATTTGGAGACGTCAACAATAGAGGCCCAATGAGGTTCTTTGAAGAGAGAACTAAAGTGATTGGTTCTCATTGAGGCAAGGTCCTCAAAGGAGGAGGTTGAGTTCCCTTTTGAATCCCTAAGTTTCCAAATGGTATTACTCATCGTTTGTCCTTTAGTATAATTTTGAAAACATTTAATATTCTCACCACCAATTTCCAACCAAATAGCTCAACTCTTGAGCCTTCAGGTTGCTTCTATGTCATCTAGGAACTTTTTATTCCTACCTTCCAGCTGTATAAGGACAACCTCTGAATCCTATGATTCATATCCTTCTGTCAATTCTTCCAAAATGGATTTCATCTTACTTCAACAGAGTTCATGAGCATCCCTTTTCCTTTTATCCACCGACCATTTTATAGTGGCATCCTTCGCCGTTTTGAGATTTTCAACAAATTACCTTCCAACAATATTTAACGATTGGGGTTCAAATGGTTTCCAAGTTGACTTGACTAGATCATAAAATCTCCCATCAGTGAAACAAGTTGAGTTGAATTTGAAAGGACTTGGGGGATTCTTCCCAATGTCCTTAAGTTATAGGAAGATTAGAGAGTGGCTTGACACACCTCCTTCTCCAATCCATTGCCTGATAATAAGGATGCTATTAACCAGATGCCTGGCCAAAAGGAACCAATCAAGCCTCTGTGCGATATGGTCCTCCCCTATTCTTTTATTGCACGAGGAAGGTTTGATTTTAGCAGGGTCGGTGTTAATAAGGCTATGATTTTGGATAAATATGATGAAAAAATTCAAGTTTGAACCATCCTGTGCTCTAGGCCCCCAAATCTTCACTTCACCAATTGAGGAGTTGGGGTAACCTCTTATAATCAGATTGGCTTCCTTTAGACTTTCATGGATAAAGAATTTGAAAAGGGAGTTTTGTTGTGAGGGTATCCATAAATGTTTAGAATGAGGACGTCATGGGTGAGATTTGCAGACTTGAAATTAAGATCAATGACTGATTCCATCCCCTAGTAACTAATAAAATTGATGAAACAAGGGTCACATCTTGTCGATTGTCCTCCAGAACATCCCTTGGGGTCGATCCACATGAAGTTCCATCTCGTAAGATATTTTTTCAGAATATCATAAATGAGATCTCCAGTGTCTAGAGTTTCCTAAAGGAGAAGAATTACAACTTTATGTGATTCAACAAGCCTTCGTAGGGCCAATTTTTTATGTGTATTATCCAAGGCCCTACAATTTAGAGAGAGAATGATCATTAGGAAACACTCTTGGGGGTGATCACTTCTCTAATCACCCCATCAATGGAGAGTTTATGCCCTGATCCCATGTTTATCGGGGCTTTGTTTTGAGCGTGTGTTAATTTGGAATGACGACCCTTGCCACTTCCAATTGACATGTCATGGGGGTTGAGATTGAGGCCTCCAAAGGGGAGGGGAAGGATGGATTGTTGAGGGCAAAAAAAATATTGATGTTTCGAGGAACCATATGAGGAGGAGGATTCAATTGAGGTCTGGGGTGGGGTGGAGGAGGCCATATGGGGTAAGAGGGGGAGAGAGCATGCTACAAAACTAAGGAGAGGGATGCAAACAGATGACATAACCCCATACCGATCCAGATGAGGATAACTATAACAAGTAATAGGATGTGAGAGAACCAAATAAATAGATAGGGAGGGGAGAGGACAAGTAACCGGGAGTGATGCCCAGTCCTTGATGGAGATGATATTCCCCAAGCTTGTGGTCACGTCCATTTGCATGTCCTTATGATGTTGTTGATTTTGCAAAGTTGATGAACCCGAAGGGGACGCTGAGGGGGAGATGAGAATTGCTTCTTCTATTTCTGTAATCAACGCAGATGGCTTAGAGAGATCTACTACCATAAGAGTTGGCTCGCTTTGTGGCCCCTGCTTTGATTTTTCTGAATGCTGCATACCAATAAATTACAACTTACAATGATGGAAATTGTTTCCATACCAGTGGAAATGTATACATTTGAAGGGGATCCCCTCGTAGTCCAAAATATGTTTGTATTTGGTTCCCTTGTAGGTGATTTCAGTTTCTCCCCATAAACCTACACGAACATCCAAGAGCACTAGAACCCTTGCAACCTTCCATTCTTTACTCTGCAAGAAATACAAGTATACATCCAATAGATCACCTAGGTTCAAACTTACCATTGTGAGAGCCCCGTTAGTCCAAAATATCGTGGTTAGACCTGGCATGCAAAACTACACTGGAATTTTGTCCAATCATTCTTTGTTGGGGTCGATAAGAGAGTTCCATATTTTGAGGAGAAGTGGAGTAGAGTTGATGTGCCAAGGTTTAGTAAGGACTTAGGAGGTGTCCCATTTGTCTACAAAAATCATGGTGAACCATAATCTTACTAGGATGTGGGTTTCAGGAAACTCTTTCATCTTAGGACTCCATTCATTTTCCACCCACTCATCGAGTGTGGTCTGGCTGAAACGACAATCCCTAGCATGACTAACCAATGTGTGCTCAGATATGTAGAGAACTTAACTAATCTCAATGTTATCACCAAGCATCATCAAATTCAAACTCGAGAGATGTTTTCTAGGAGGATGATTTTTTTGGGACCCTAGAGGGCATTGAAGGGTGGGAGGAGGGAGGGATTGGGGGGATTGGGGTAGGAAGAAAAATGTAGGAATTTACAGGGTAAGTTCCTCAGACAGAACACCAAAGGACACTGCTCACAAATAGATCGTAGATCAATAAACCAGTACTTTTGACGTGGTTAAAACCCTCAAAGAGGGAAACAGTCCACGGCCTGAGCCAATGCGGCCACTTCATGCAATTTATTAATAAAAGAATGAAAATTTACATAAGCTTCTGTCATGAACGGTTAACCTACAAATGACCCTCCATGCTCTTTAAATAGAGATCATGGACCAATCGGGTGTTAAGCCACGGATCAAGTGTCGGTAATACTGAGGAGAGAATGAACCATCAGATCACTACATATCGTAACCGTCAGATTGTAAGTTACAAAATGTACATAGTAAAGAAACACACTTTACCTAACTCTATACTAGACCAAGTTGTACTTAACTATTTCCTATGTGTCGGAATATCCTAACAGAAATGTCCTTGTTTAGGACCTGGGGAGGGATCAACTCCATGGGGACAACGGTTGATGGGAGGAGAGGAAAAGGGGAGAGAAGGGGGAGGTCCAAGAGAGAAGAAGCCATAAAGTGAATAGTTAAAGAAGGTTGAAGATGAAAAAATAATGCTTCCCTTAGAGATAGGTGTTCTCGACAAAACGTGGCTTGTTGAAAGCCTAACTCTGGAAGGGATAGGGGGAGGGGAGGGAAGCTGGTGAGAGGGGGAAGGGATGACTCAAAAGTAGGGGGAAATGAAATAGGGAGGGAACTAGGGGAAAAAAAGGATGGCACTAAGACAACTATCTCATAGTGAGAACCAACTGACATTCTCCAAAGAAAGACTAGATCAGAGAACGACATGCAAAGTTGGAGATGCCAAGATACACAAAAAATTGATTCTCTAAGGGAAAACCATATACATGTGAAAAAATATGGAAAGGAACAACACCTTCATTTTGATAGGAGAATGAGGAGGATCCAAACTTACCAAGAGAGGGAGCATTGAACGGAACATGGAAATGACCGTCCTTGGGGTTGTGTGAGCCCGAGGGAAGAACCGACCCAAAAACTTCCTCCAAGAGGTCTCCCGGATTTGATCCCATGACAGGTTGACTATTCATCTTGCCGCCATGAATAGCCAAGTGTGAAAACGGTGGATCCATGTTTCCTAAACCATTGGGGGTCAACTTCTCACCTCGGGAGCAGGAAAGTGGGGAAGAAAAATATATATTTTCCTTCAAGAGAAGCCTTTGAGTAATCCAAGAGGGTTTCCTCCATGGTAAATGGATTTTACCCCCTCTTTTTAACCCTTGAATTCTTACATATTTGATGCATGTATTATTAGGTTGTTACAGAAGAAGGTCACCATTGGATGAGTAACTGCTAGGTTACCAAACAAGGTGGTCAAATTTGGCAGTTCCAAGAAGGAGATGTAGGTTAGTCATAATTCAGACCTCCTTCAGGTCAAAACCTTGATACCGTTGCATAGAGTTCATAGCCTGAGCACGAAACCAAATGAGGAGCTACAAGATCTTGGGCTTGACATAACATTAATATATGATAAAGCTATAATTTTGAAATTATATTTTAATTCTCTTACTATATGTATTGAAGAAACTATTATATTATGTATCTATGTATGCATAAGATACATATCACAAGGAAACCCATTAGGAAACTCATTATGAGAATAATAACCATGGTAAATTAGATTTCACAGAAGGTAAATGATTTGTCAACATAGGGCTCAAGGAAATTCCATTAATATACTGATTAAGAGCTCAACATGTTGCTTGCGAGAATTAATATTGGGTGGGAAGGATGACAATCATTCCTCCAAATTAGCCAAGCTATACTTTTTTTCCACCTGCACACATCCACATGTCAATTGGATTTATCTTGGGTGGTTAAGAGGAGTGTTATCCCTCCCATTGAGGTTCAATTCTTGCAGGTCGCATGTTGAGATCTTAAAGATTATATTATTATAAAGATATCTTAAAGAGAATATTGCTGTAAAATCCTTGAGAATCATTAATGACCTTACCTTGTGCCCTAAATAATATAGGTTTTACACACACATACATTAATTTAAGTATTTTTTCTTGTTTAGATAGTGAATAATTGAAAAAGTAAGTAAAATACTAAGAGAGAATAACATTCCAAGCTTAAACAGAAATCCAAAATTTCTTTTAGATATTGAGGATAGGGGAATATGAGACCCCTTCCCTTAATTCAACCACATCAATATGAACTTCACATGGGGCTTGTTTATATATTTGCTTCAACTTCCACATTTAATTCCTTAAAAATATGGGTCAAGAACATGCTGTCAAAAGAGGCTATTGTCTCCTTTAACTAATTATCTATAGTCCTAAGATAAATAATTTGCACACACATCCCAAAAAGCATCCAATTTATTAGTATAAGTGAGTCACCAAATATATGAAATTGGTTGATAACTCTTTCTAATGAAATATTCAATAATAGCCTCAAATTCATAAATTTTGAGAGATTAGTTAATCTAGACCCCAACCTTACTTTGAAGCTCACTTTGTGCACATATGACATTTATAAGACTCCTCCAACACTACTAAAGCTATGATATCCCTAGCTCCATTAAAAAATCTGAAAGAACTATCAATGATAAAATAACCCAATTGATGATACACTGCATCCAATAATAGCATTTTAGAGTTAGTTGTCAAGGATCTAACATAGGGAAAAAAACTAGAAAGTAGGAATGCACTTGTCATAATAAATTATGTCAATTCCTTATAAGCCATTCTCCATATATTTAAATGAGTAAGTTCTTTATATTCTTTAAATTTTTTCTTATTAAACCATTACCTCATACATTCCTTCATAGCTTCACTAGTCCAAAGATTTGTACTACAAGTAATCAACTTGAATTCTTTCCAAATTTGTTGATCATATGGATATGTTATCATCAAGTGTAAGTTATATTTATAATCATTTATGTATTATAAATTGATATCAAATCCATGTCTATTCCTCCTTTGCAATACTCCTATGTTCATTAACCTAGCTAATGATAAATGCAAGTCTTTTTTGGAGCTTATAATTTTCAAATTTGCTTCCCCACTATAGATGGTCTTGATGATATAAAGAAAATATAGAATTGTAACCTAACTTGGTAACATATTCCCCTAAATCCTTGTTCTTTATCCATTCTAGAGTGAGATTTTCCTACTTCAACCTAATATGACCTCTCTTTAAACAATCAACATAGGATTTCCATAAACCAACCCGTTGTCCTACCAATATTTACAATTTTTCACTACTCTAACCTTGCAACTAGACGTAATTCAAGTTTTTGTCCCCCACTTGAGTTAAGGTACATATACCTATATCATAGAGAGAATAAATCACTTATTTTAGTAACCTTTCCACTTCACTACATCCCATAATAACATTAGCACCAATCCTCACTTGCTCCCCATTTCCCACTTTCTAGGAAAAATGATTTTCCATCGCATCAAAATCCCAACCCAATGCCTTCAAATGTATATACATGTTTTTATTCTTTTCCATGGACTCTTGATCCAACCACCTAGGACCCTATACTAATATGCTTACTCAATAATTTTCCTCCATTATCTTGCATTGACTAAGATGCTCCAAAGAGTTTTTGCTCCCAAGGATTTGCCAAACAAATGTATATTTTTTAAACCCGAACCAACTTCCTTCTTTCTCTTAGCTATGTCATTTCACTTCACTAGTGGAATGCCATTATATTCTTTTCTCCCATGAAAAGTAATTCTAAAACACTAGAATTTATTCTAGCACAAACTCCACTAAATTCAATCTCCCCCCTATATTCAACCACCTATTGCACCAATTATTTATCCTACTTTAAACTTGTTTTTTAGTAACCATCCATAGTCTTTCTTTCCATACCCATTAGGTTTTAGAATAAACCATAGCTATTTGAATATTCTTTAAAAGTTAGGGACTTAAAAGGAGAAATTATTAACAAAAATAAATCTATATCATGCTCGAATCTATGGAAGAAGATAACCTCCATCAAAGTACCTTTTAAAAATAACAGGAAATCATTTACAAATTACAAGTGGGTTAGAGAAGCTATCCTTCATATTTTGGTAAATGATACCTATTCATTTTGGTTTCTTTATAGCCCTATTGAAACCAACATCAACAATTAATAAACATATGGGAGATAAAGGGAAACCATACCTTGGATCCCTTATAGGCTTAACAAATTTAGAAGTAAAACCATCAATAAGCACAATGATAAAAAATGGGGGTGTAGAGTCCATAATCCAATTGAACACATTAAAAAAAATTCCCACATAAAGAAGCATTAATCTTAAGTATAGCCAAGTAGTCCTATCATAGGCTTTTGATAAGTCTAAATTCATAGCCATGGTAGGATTTTTTTTGTTTTGTTTTTATTGAATGCAACCCCTTCTCGATTGTCCCTATTGCTTCATAGATTTTCCTTCTAATGAAAAAAATGAAATTGATTTATAAAATGACTTTGGAAAACAATCTTTTAACCCTAGCTACTAAAAGTTTAGTTATAATTTTATAAATGCATTTTCATATGATATGGGATGATACACATTAAAATATTTAGGCTTATAATTTTTGGGATCAAGGGAAAAAATATTGAATTAAAATATTATACAAATTTTCTTGAGTTCTTGACCGCTTCTATGCCCCCCTAATAAATTCTCCTCCATCAATTCATAAAAATAAATAGAAAACTTTATTTCTGAACCATCCATATCCATAATTTTATCTTTCTTGAATGAAATTAAAACTTCCTTTAATCCTCCCTTCAAAATTTCATCCATCACCATATGGTTATCTTCTTCTAAGATATTTGTTATCTCTAGGAATTTCCTTAGTACTTATTCCTTGATCTTTTTTCTTTTCCCATATTTTATTTATCCTATTCCTATGATTTGCATAATGGTGAAAACATTTTTATTTTCATCCAATTTATCTAACTAGATGGCCTGTTGAATTTTTGTAGCTATGGTCAGTCTTCATAATTGATATTTGAGTGCTCCAAATAAATGTAATAACATATTCAATACATGTTATTCATGTCGACTTCAAAAGGAGGGAAATTTGAATTTTCCAATTATTTATTTTTTTCCTCCAAAAGTTAGGTTAACTTCAAGTCGGCTCAACTCTAGAGATGTGTCTATTAGGGTCCCTTTGATCTCTATATAAAGGCCATTTGACCTCCTCCACAAGCACAACTCAGATCATCTTCTGTTCAAGAATTCAAATCACTTCTCTCTCTCTCTCTCTCTCTCTCACACACACACACACACACACACACACACACACACACACACACACACACACACACACACACACACACATCTTCTATTTATATGAAGGAAAGGAAGAAAAGAAGATAGAGTTCATGGGTAAGCCAATTTTATGGGAAAGTAAATTTGAGGAAACTGTATTTTGAGGCAGACTCAGCAAACCAAACCTCTAAAGCACAAGCAAACCAAATTCTAAGGAAATCTGAGCAAGCCTAATTTTAGATCAGACAAGGACACATTAGATGGAAAACATTATGATTTGAAAATAAGGCATATTGACCAGGATTATATTGCTGGTTAGTTTGAATTTATTCTTGACTTGAAAAGCTAGATGTATCTTTGTTGAACTGAATAATTTCTCTAAGGAAAAGGTTCTTGGGTTTTCCCCCCATGTGGGTTTTCCTAGGGTAAATTCTTGTGTCTTTAGATGGGCTTTCTCTTTATGAGCCTACTATCATAAATGAAACTGTTGATGTATTCTATGTAATTTCTTAATGATAAATGAAAAATATGAAGAATATTAAATCATTAGATGTAATTATTAATTTAGAAGACCTATGGAAAATAAACATGGTATCAAAGCTATTGTGAAAGAGAAACCTTGGAAAAAGTCAAAGCTTGGACTTGCATTAGACCTCCACATTTGAAGAGACCAATCTCATGAGAGTTTGTCATTTTTATTTTATGTCCACTAGTCAATAACAAAGAAGGGTGAAGTCTTGAAATAAGTAAGCTGAAAATAAGCCTCAGTTTATTTGAAGATAGGTCAAAAGGCCTCAAATTTTTTCTCAGTAGGCCGAGAAGGCCTCAAAACCTATTACAGGACACCTAAAATTCTCAGGAGGATTGAAGAATCTCAGACTAGGCTGAAGACCGAATTTTAAACGAGGAAAAAATAAGTCAAAGTTGACTACTAGAAGGTCTAGAGACTTATTTAATTTTATCTCTAGAAAACTTATTTGAGATCAAACTAGTTATCTCAAAAAGACCAATATGCCTCAGAAAAAGTTATTAATAATCTTTTTAAAAATAAATTTTACCTCTCAAGATTAAGATTCTTTGTCAAGGTTACCTATCTCAGTCCAAGGCACTAGAAGTTATAGTCTAAAATTGTATAAGAAGGAAAAAGGTGGAGCTTATTTGTGAAGGTATGAAAAGGGTCTTAGGTCTGCTACAGTAACGTTGAAAGACCTTAGATGAAAAATATGAAGACCTATTCTCACGAGGAGATCCAATGTAGTCTGAGATACCTCATTTAATGACAAAGCTTGCAAAGGTGTCTTCAGAAGTCTACTAATTTCAAGTTGTGTATTATTTCTCTTAGAGTTTTTATTTGAAATCAAAATTCTTCTCAGGACTTTTGGAAAAAAATCATAAAGATTTTACTAGAATATATTGATCCTCCTTTCAAGAGATAAAGGGATAAATCATTACTATGATAAAAGGATTAAACTAACTTGCATTCAATGAAGTGAGATCATTTTCTCAAAGTCAACAAGGTGTATCTCACCTAAATCTCAAATAAAAGCAAGAAGACTGTGCCATATGTCTTGAGACAGATCCAAGAGCAAAGAATTATGTGGAAGACATCATTAATAAGAGAAGGGATGATGCTTTAGTATCAATGGAAAAGTTCAAGTGTTTCATGTAACTCTTGATACTTCTTCTTGAAGATTTGTTATGTTTACTATGAATGACATTGTCAAGGCATACTATTAATCCATAGTTTGAAATCATCTATTGCATAAGCTCATGAAGATGATTGGATGTTCAATGAGGCCTACAAAACAATAACAAGGACCAAAAAAGCTATAAGAAGTCTTATTAATGCTTGTAATGTAAATCATAGCACAAGTCTATAGCAAAGGTCCGATCCATTACCATTACAACAATTATTCTTGGAGAAAGTCATTTATGGATAGATACACCTCTGATCTAATATTTCAAGAAGTAATAAAAGCTTCACAAGTCATATCATGGTTCAAAGAAAGGCAAGGTCAGTTAGGGAAACATGTTATCTATATACACGTGTTGAACATTTAAAAGTATGACACACCAAAATTCTATTTTTTTTAAGATGTTGCATTGTATGTTCAGAATCTGGACATTATTTTATAGCTGCAAGATCTTAAAGTATTGATGTAAATGTCTTGGAAGATGCATTGAATTTGCTACTAATATTGATTGCTAATATTAAGGATGGGACCTATTTTTGCTCAATTCTGGAGTCTATTCCTCGCAATCCAAGGCAATCAAAATTCAGAATAAGGATCACTGATATGGAGTAAGTTCATGGATATTACTGACATGGCAAGCTTACAATGAAGAAGAGGTTGAGTTCCTCATAAATATTGGAGACCAAAGTACTCTGAAGAAAGATGAGTCATTTGTAGAACTTGACATGTCCTTATTATTACTAATGCTATGATAAAGGATAAGCTCTTGGTTGAAAGAGTCAAAAATCAATGTTTAGCTGAGAACACATGCTTGCAAGAGTATCAATACAATTAATTTTGAAGATGTAACCAAGTATGCTCTCTTGAGAAAGACATATCTCATTTATATAATAGACTTTATTGAAGACCCTTAATATCTTCCTAAGTCTGATAACAAGATGGAATATCCTTGATGGTTTGGTTTTTGAACATTTGATATGGAAAGGAGAACTTGCACATTACAATGTGAGGTGGACTTGCAAAAGGTATAAAATGAGTTTTGAGAAACTAGGGTTTGTAAATCCTAGAGTACTAGAAGTATTGGGTGAGAAAAAAACCTAAGGTTTGTAAAATTCTAGATCTGGATCTAGATTAATGTTTCCGTTGAAAGAAAAAACCTTAGCTAATGCAAGGAAGGAATGAAATCATGCTAGTATTGAGGACGAGGTTGATAAAGTTGCAAGATGAATGCAAGAAGGCTAAGATTAAGAGGGAGATGGCATTTTTCTATAATCCTCAAAAGATAAGTACTTTATATCTCTCTTCCTTAATTATTATTGTTGTTGTTGTTTGACTGTTAGTTTTTTGTTTGTTTGTTTCTTTTGTTGGGTTGTAATCATTCTTCCATGACCTCCTAATGATGATTGCAGGGACATGGAAAATGCATCCAAGGATCTGGCAACAGATGGAAGTTGTAAAAGAACAAAACAAAGCTTGTGACGAGAGGACTCTCCCAATCAATGATTTGTGTTGAGAGATATTGTACTAGATGAGATCGCAACTTAGAGGGAGCAAGTAGATCAACAAGTTTGAATTATACCTTGATTATATAAGGGGAAGTTAGTGGTGACTTCCAAATGTATCTACAAGATCTAGCATGCAATAAATGGAAGCATTGAAAAATACAAATCATGACTTAAGACTAGAAGTTTCTCCTAGAAAGATGGAGAGGATCCATTTCCAAGTACACTTATGTTAGAATTATTATTGGAATTACATCATATGGATATAGAGGTCATTTTTCTCCATGGAGAAATTGAGGAAGAAGTGTACATGGAACTTCCTCAAGGCTTTGAGGGTCATGAAGGAGTCTCCTACTTGAAAATAGAATATTTTACATCAGAATTGGATTGATGGATCAAGGTTAACTCTACATGCTTGATTTCTAACAAAAATAGGACTCATGATTTAGAGGGAGAAATTGTGGCAAAAATAATTGCTTTTGTAATAGAGGGAGCAGTGAGGGAGCCTTATTTTAGTCTCATAAGAAGTTGACCTATGAGTTTGAGATGATGGATTGTCATTGACATTATCAAGCTAGATAACTGATATGCTAGAAAGTAACAGTGGCAGAGGGAGCAACTAGGATTTCCATAACATAAGTTGTTTAAGAAAGAGCACCCAGTTAGGGTAACTGAATAATAGTTGATCAACTTATAGTTGAGCCAAGACATGTGGCTCAACATATGTTGAAGTACCAACATGGTACAATTGGTTATGGCACAACTAGTTATGGTTTGGGATATGACTCAAACAATGAAGTAAAATTGTAGAGATACACAAATTCATATTAGGTAGAGTGCAAAAGATAAAAATAGTTCATCATGATATTGTTTCAGTTTGAGATCCTTTATTATTTCTTGGATGAGTAGGAAGAATATATTGGTTGCATTGAGTATTGTAGAGGTAGAATATATTATAGCT
The DNA here is from genome assembly GCA_031772625.1 of Pinus tabuliformis. NCBI lineage: Eukaryota > Viridiplantae > Streptophyta > Pinopsida > Pinales > Pinaceae > Pinus > Pinus tabuliformis. The sequence continues at coordinate 826,386,960 of CM062817.1, forward strand.
TGGTTGACAAGTTGAGAAGCAATATGGATTCATAAACTACTTGCAGAATTTTTTGATCAAGTGTAGGTGATGATCATGATGACAAGTTAAAATATAATGAGATCTAGTACCGAGACTGTTAGAAAATTATATATTACAGAGCAATGGAACACATAAAATATTGCAGAAATATAAACACAGAAAATGCATAAAACAAGAGAGACACGGATATACGTGGTTCACCCAGTTTGGGCTATGTCCACGGAGAAACAGCCAGTCCTTCCTTTTATATTACCCAACAAACTAAAGAGATACAACCTACAACAGATCTGCTGTAATTCCCTCTTTGCTCTCAATCTCTCCTCTTTTCCTCACTCAGAATACAGATCTTCAGATATACATAGACACAATACAATTCCCTCATATATAGTGAGGGGTTGCCTTCTAGGGAAAAAAACCCTAAATTAAACATAACTTCTACCGTCAGATCATCGGCCTAATAAATGGCCCAGATTGACTACGAAATTACAACATTTTACAAGGCAATTTTACATCTAATCTTAGCTTCGGGGGCGCTGCCCCCGATGCCCCAGCTAAGGGGGGGCTCCCAAAAGGTCGCAGTCGCCCCCCCCTGGACCCCCCCTGCAACGAATATTTTATGGGCGACGTTGTTGCCCCATTTCGAACTGGGGTCCAATGCGGCGATACCTTTGAATACAGAAGATAGTTAGGCTCCACACCCAATAGAGACATGGTACATAAGGTAGTAGTATGACTCCAATACTATTCTACAATCAAACAGATTGCTGACAAAGCTTTTGTATCAGGATGAAGTCTGTATACTTCGAGGACAAGCTTGGAGTGATTGAGCATGTCTCTCTCAACAAGAGGGAGTGATGAAATTGTAGCATCAAGGAAAATCATTCTCCCTAGGTCAGGTTGACTAGGATTAGGGAAAATGATCTAGAGTGTTGATATGCTAGCATCATGGATATAAATTCTCCTTGTTTCAAGTATGTTGACTAGAATTAGGGAGAATGGTCCAACAAAGGATAATCATTCTCACTGTGTCAAGTATGTTGACCAAAATGATGAAGAATGGTCTTAGAGGCCCAGAATCACTTAGTTGAGTGGGTGCCTCTCAACATCAGGATCATAAATCTCCAGATAGGTTGAGTGAGATCATTTAGCATCGGGCTCATAATTAATCATGTAGAGTGTAGCCTTTGGATATTCACCATGTGTCAAAGATATTGACCAGAATGATGGTGAACCAAGACTAGTATGTATACCATGTGTCAGAGGGACCATAATTATGGTGACTAATTGATGCTAATGATGTACCATGTGTTAGGAGTACTATCCAAGATTATGGTTCACCACAGTTTAGAGGTACCGACCAAAATTATGGTAATTAGTTGATGTCATTGATTTACCATGTGTCAGAGTTGCTGACCAAAATTATGATAACCAAATGATCTTGATGCTATGATGAATTGTTATAACCTTTTATTAGAGAAATTTTTCAACAAGAGAACATTTGGACAATCATTATGAATACCTCCCTAACTGAGAGGGAGTATTGAATTTTTGTAGCTATGGTAGGTCTTCATAATTGATATTTTAGCTCTCTAAATAAATGTAATAATATATTCAAGACATGTTCTTCATGATGGATTCAAAAAGAGAGAAATTTTAATTTTCAAATTATGTAATTTTGCCTCCAAAATTTAGGTTGGCTTCAAGTCGGCTCAACTCTAGAGATATGTCTATTTAGGTCCCTTTGATCTCTATATAAAATCCATTCAACCTCATCCAACAACACAACTTAGATCTTCTCCTATTCAAGAATTCATATCACTTCTCTCTCTCTCTCTCACACACACACACACACACACACGCACAGATATATATTCTATTTATATGAAGGGAAGGAAGCAAAGAAGACAGATTTCATGGGAAAGCCAAGTTTTTGGGCAGGTAAATATGAGCAAATTGAATTTTGAGGTAGAATGAGCAGACCGAACCTATAAAGCACAAGCAGATCGAATTCTAAGGAAATATGAGTTGGCTGAATTTTAGATCATAAAAGGATGAATTGGATGGAAAAATTATGACTTGAAAAGAAGATATATTGACCAAGATTTTATTGCTGGTCAATTTGAATTTATTCTTGACTTAAAATGCTATATGTATCTTTGTTGAACTGAATAATTTCTCTAAGGAAAATGTTTTTGGGTTTCCCCCATGTGGGTTTTCCCAAGGTAAATTCTTGTATCTTTTGATTAGTTGTCTCTTTATGATCCTACTGTAATAAATGTTACTGTTGATGTCTTCTATGTAATTTCTTAATGATGAATGAAAAATGTGAAAAGGATTAAATCATTGGAAGTAATTATAAGTTTATAAGACCTATGAAAAATCAACAGGATCTATTTTTCATCCTCCATTCAACTTCTATCCATTCCAACATCCTTTTTTCTATTATTTTCCAGCTCTTGAACCTTTAGTTTTTCATCTTCCCTAAAAATATCTTCTACATTTTCCTTATACATTATTGTACTCTCCTTTGCAACCTCTTTTAATTCCTTGTCTATGTTCTTGTTTTTATTTGTTTCCAAAGTTTCCACAACCTATTTTCTTCAAAGATGATTTTAATTGAAAACTAGCAATCATAGTAGACCTTATATGACAACTAACCCACCCTCTTTTAACAAACTCTTGAAATTTAACCTTCTCCATCTAGATAGGTTCGAATTTCAAATAAACAACAAGTTCATCGTCCTACTTCTCTATTTGAAGAAGCACAGGTTAGTGATTGAGCCTCCTCCTACCTCCACCCGTAATCTTATCATATTTGATACATTTAAGAAATTCCTCAAACACCAAAAATATGCCTTGACTATTAGAGACTCCCACTTCCCCCAATCTATTTGGCATAAGTTATGTGGGTTATATATATATATGACATACATATTCTATCTTGTGTTTAAATATTAAATTTTTAACATGTTCAACCTTTCCACTTCCCCTATGCCTCTAATATACTTCAAGAAAATTTAATATCCCCCAAATGGCAACCCTCTCCTCCTTTATACATACTAGGTAGAATAATTTTTCACAAAATGTTATGTCTATTTTCATAAGGGCCATAAAAATTAATGATAAAATTCCTCTAACCTAGGGCCTTGAACAAAAACTCTATTTATATAATTAAATACAAAATTTAGTAAGGAAATCAATTTATTACAACTTGTAAGGATCCCCACTAAGATTCCTTCAACTTCAATTTCCATAGCTTCCCAATTCTTCAAGTACCCCCTATAAGCTTATCTCCAACCCCCTAAGATATTAGACTAGAATCATATCAAGCTTATGAACCTCCACTATAGGAGATAACATAAGTCTTTAGAGGGACTGCTAAGATCTCTTATGTTCAAGGATACAAAAAAATCATTAGGAGACCCCGACAATGGCCAGTTTGATCCAAGGATTCCTTTTAATGACTTCTATCTCCCATGTTGTATTCCTTTTTAGGATTTTTATTGATCATGGTGCATGTTGTATGGGCCTCTTAGGCCTATGATTGTCATCTTACATAATGTACTCAATAATTGCGAGTAACATTTAGTAAATATGTAAAGTAAGGTAAATGAAGGGTTGGTTGAGAGTGGGTACAACTTCTCCAACCATATCATCTATGTATAAATATGCATAAAGTCTAATAAGTTAGGCTTACAACATTTAGCGTCGTTTACTCCTTCATTTAGTTGGGCGATAGTGGCAACGAATGGAGGTGGTAGTTTAAACCTACAAAGGAAAAAAAGTGAAGAGGACGGGATCAAATAAAAAACATGCAAGTCCAAAATTTTCTAGAGATGCAAGAAATCTTTTGTTTTTGTTCGTAAAAGTTCATAGATGCTGTTATGTTGAAATTGAAGACCTACAAAAGAAGATTGAGATTAAGAATTTGTAAATTCAAATATTAATGATTTTTTTCCATAAATGTTGCTTTACCAAGATAATTTTGTTTGCTAGAAATATGCGTGATTTTATATGTTTGTTGGTGTCATAAGAAAGAATACTAAAGAAATTGAGATATGGGTCATCAAGAATTACTACTATTCAATGCTCATCCTTCTTTAGAGTTTCATATTGCATTTTTCTCACAACCCATATTTGAATCCCTACTTCTTGCCTTAGTTACAATTTATATGTCATGTGTCACTATATCGATGAGAAAGGCGTGGTAGGAGTGCAAGGTCAAAATATATGGGAGGAAGAGCCTACTCTTAAGGCTACTACATAACTAGGGTGCGTCACCAAACTAACCCATCCCACAGAACAAAGTGTAAAATTATTTTATGAAAAATTGGAAGTGGCGGAACTAGAGAGAGGAACACACATTGTTATTGTTATTCGTCATCATAGTCTCTTGCCTAGAATTATAACCTTTTTACTCTTTTTTTTGGTCGAATTCGAATTAGAAAAAAAGGATTTATTAAAGGGGTCGACCATCGATTCAAAATGAAAGGTGACTGGAGCCAACATTGACTAAATGGATTTAGTGGAACTATTTATTTTATTGATTGACAAATGTCTATCTTGCAAGCTGGAGCTAATGTGAGGGGCCATTCATTGATAGAACCGAATTAAGGAATTGATTTACTCATCACCTATTGTCATCAATGCAGAGCCAAAAAAGAACAATGACACCATTGCCACTGAATTGTGACCTATTTTTTTATTAAGAGCAACTAGAACTGAATGTGTTGACAAAGAGATATGGAGTCGACTACATGAGAGCAACTGGAACTGAATGCATTGGTAGATAGAGAGAGAAATCAACCTCTAACATGATGATGGATTACACATGATGCTAGTAATGCAGTCTATTGAGGTGGAGTTCACTTTTACCCATTCAAACTTCGACTTGAGTAAGATATGCTCATTGTTGTTTCTTGATTCATTTGAGAAGGTTTCAATTTGGCAATGATTGGAAGAATTTATAATATCGTCACAATTGGTACGCAAATTGTATAGATGCATGACTATAATGTTGAGAAGCTACCTTATGGTATGTTGAGCAAGTTAACTATTTTAAAAGGCTATGAAGTGTTGAAGAGGACTAGCACTGTAATTTAAAGTTTTCAAAGTTTCAAGAAATGATGATGAGTGAATTGAATTTTTTTACATCACATAAAATCTAATGCTTTTATGGCCTAGTTCAAGACTAACAAATTAGACAAACATTCTTTCACAAGGACTCATAATTTCTCCTTCAGAAGCATCAAATACTAGGTACATGTTTGGAAAGGGAGTGTAGTTTGATGATATGGTTTCCAAAAGAACAAACTACTGCTATGCATCTTCCACATCTCTAATCAGTTAATGAGTGATGAACTTCGAGTCAGTCGATGGAGACTCATTCAACTCAGTTGATTTGCTTGATTTAGTTGACGAAGCCAACTTCAACTCCAACTGTTTAACTTTGATTTGATGTGCAAACCCTGTTATCCAAGACGACAAATGAAAAATGAATGCATTTAGTCAATGTGAATAGAACTAGATCAATACTGCATAGAGTATGGATACATATATTACATGAAGGAGAATTGTCCAATTGAGTCTATAGTCTAGTGAATCATTTTAAAGATAAAAATTTTGTCACTAAATTAAATAGTCACCTAGTTTTATTGCAAATTTTAGAAGTCAATACCTAGCCAACATTGGTTGATTTCTAGTCGACAATGTAAGCCCTGCATAGGAAAATTTCATTTTTTGTGTGGTAATGAGTCATAAAGAGTCCACCATCATGTAACACTAAAATTGTAGATTCCAATATCTTACTAAAGAAGTTGGAAAAACCACAACAATAGAAAAACATAGCAGTAACAAAGCATCTATTATAGGCAAGAAGAAAATTGGATGTGTAACATATACATGATTGTGTAGAGTACATGAAACAACAAATATGAATAAATAAGACTAATTAAATAATTTTGCAACAGAGAATTCAATAATAGGAAACCAAGCGAGAAGAACACACAAAGAGTTGAATGAACAAGATAATGACAACAACAAAATAATGTATGGATTGAGCCCCCTACAATGAAGATTGTAGAATTGTTCTTGGTTTGTGACAGAAGTAAATAGCAAGATGGTTGATATGCAGATGATTCTCTTATTTTATGTTCTAATGAAAGACTCTGAGGAGTGATAGTCATGTGTTGGACTTATCTGTAGAGAGAGCGAAAAGGATTCCATCGGATTGGGGAGGAGCTGCCTCACGATTCTTGGTTGGAGTAGCAATCCATATGGCAGGGAGATTGCAAAGAATGTGAACTGTTGAAATCTACAATAAGTGGCCACTAGACAAGGTCTCATACACATGCATCTCCCTATCCAATTGGTGGTTGAGTTGCCTATGCAGACCAGTATGCATTGTTGATGTACAATAAGGATGCTTCCACAAGAAGTAGAGATGTTCCATCCTTGCTCGGGGTGAGCTAGGAATTGAAGGTGGGGGAGATGTTGTACGGGCTTCTTAGGCCTATGTTTGTCATCTTACATAATGTACTAAGTAAATGTGAGTAACATTTAGTAAATATGTAAAGTAAGGTAAATGAAGGGTTGGTTGAGAATGACTCCAACCGCTCCAACCATATCATCTATGTATATATATACATAAAGTCTAATAGAAACTTGGTTGGAATTCCTTCCCAAATTCTGTTCTTCTTATGTATGTGTGTTTCGTATTGTTTCTAGGATGTACTCTGTTCTTATAAGATTTTGGCTAGTGTGGATTGTTGTTGCCAAGATGTAGCCAAAAATCAAACATACTAATTATTCATGAATTGGCGTAGCCAAAAATCAAACATACTAATTATTCATGAATGCCAATTCCATTATGAAGACAATATCAATTGCACTACTTCAAATTGTTATCAAGTTGGACATCTGATAATCATATAAAAGACATAGAAATATAAAATCAATTTCGGTTTCTTTTTTAAATCTTTCGAGGCTTCAACAAAATAAAAAAAAGTGTTAATTAAAAAAACCAAAATTTGTGATTTAAATATTAATTTGATATTTTTATTATTAAATAATATACATATTATATTAAAATTACTATATTAACATAATATTATTTCAAATTTTTTGATATAAAATTGATAATAATAATTATGTTTATTTTAGAAACTGATTGTTCAAAAATATTACAAATAATATTTAAATAATAAGATTGTTTTTGGAAAATTACATACCATAATTAAACTAAATTGATTATTAAAAAACTTACGTATAATATTTAAATAATGTTATTGTTTTTGGAAAATTACATACCATATTTAAACTAAATATATATTTAATAATGGTAACCTACAAATAACACTATTAATTAGTGTGTTACAATTTTTTGCTTGTAGATAAAAAGATTTATTAAATAGAACAATGATTAAAAAAGATTTATAAAATAAAACAATGATTAAAAAAGATTTATTAAATAAAACAATGATTAAAGAGCATTTCGAAATAATTCATAGCCAAGAAATTTACATATACATTCAAATACAAAGATTTATTTTATATATCAAGTGGTTTGAAAATTTTTGAACCGTGCTTTAGTATTTTCGAGACTAGTTTATGGATATTGCTCAAAATAAAATTACGGTTTTTTTTTTTCGTTTTTATTTGAGAGAGCAAAGTTCAAAATGAATGAATTTAATATCATGCTCGATGATTGTGACATGATATCCATTTGTATATCTCAATTTTTTTTTGAGCTCTTGAAGGGTCCTTATAATGATAGAAACATAATAATTGTAAATGATTAAAGGAAGATATATTTCTAATGATGAAGGGTACTATATATTTATAAAAAGCTATAATTGCAAAGTTGTGAATGACACATACTTTTTAGATAATTTGCGTTAATGTATTTAATATTTTTTACTCTCATAACGATAAAATGCAATAATGTTTTTCAATATGATAATTTAGTGGCACATTTTCTTTGAAAGTATTTTTATTTAAAATAAAAATTAATTATGAAAAAAATTGTAAATTTATTCATGATATCATTTTAAATATAACATAATGGTGGAGAAATTTTTACATTAATTAAATTATATTTTTGAATTTATAAATTTATTTAGTTTCAAATAGAGTAATCACTAGAATTATAAAATTTTAATAATTAAAATTTGCCATTTAACATTTTTTTATTTGATTGTAGATAAAATTTATAAGAAAAACATGTTCAAGAAGGTGAAAAATGTAAAATATTTAGATTATGTTAATTGTTAAGTTGATAAAAATGTCCATTTTGAAAAAGGACTTCTAAAATTTTAATTTAATTATCAACAATTATTAAGTTGATGGTAAAGATTTAATTTTTATGGAATATTTTTAGTAGTAGTCAAAATAGAAGGTTTAGATTTATCTCAAAGGTAGTTATGACATTTTTGTTTTTCAATTTAATTAAAAAAATATTACGTGACATTTTTGCTTTTCAATTTATTTAAAGTGCGAATCACTGTCTTAACCGGACAGTGGAGGATTTTGATTACCCAGACAAGCCCTTCTAGTAGTTTAGACCCCACCTTAACCTCTCCCGGTGGTTGAGCGTGCTTGCTAGCTATTATCCTGCCTCCCAACCGCTATCAAATTAGGAGACTAATACATTCGTGCACAAGTGTCATTGAACCCTTATTATTTTCATGTTGACCACTAATAGTTTAGCATTGACTATGACAACTTCTAATTTTTAACTTTATAAGTCATTAAAGTATTTTTTATTTTAATTAAAAATAATAATTTGTTAGCATGTGATTGGATTAAAAGTTTGTGTGTCTTATTTCAACTTTTGTGACATGTGTCCCATGTCATCCATGGAATTTGGTCACTTTGAGAATTCACCAATTTTCATAGGGATCAAGATTGACATGTTGTAATCAAAATAAGACTAAAACTATATTTAAGTAATTTATAATCATATTATCTAAAATTGAATGAAATTAATAATACAACCAAGTAAAAAGTAAAGTTTAAAAATCAATAATTCAAACTAAACTACAAACTAAAAAGTAAAATGAGTAAAGTATATTAACTAAGAATCAAAATAAATTTATGAAGTTAAACTAAACTAAATTATTGTAAAAATTGAAGTAACAAAACTAAACTAAAAAATAAAATTAATTAAAATAAAACTAAAGTAACAACTAAACCACATTTAAAACTAAACTAAAACATCTAAAAGTCTAAATTATAATTGTATTGACTAAAATAGAATAAAATTAATAATACAACCAAATTAAAAAATAAGTGAACAAATCAATCATTCAATCTAAACTAAATCCTTTATATCTAGAATAATATATGGAATAGTATATGAATCAATTAATGTTTTTCTAACCAATTTGTATTTTAATACATAATTGTTTTATTAAACACATTTTGTTAGTCTTTTCAACATTCTTCTATGATTCTTCAACTAATTCTATAACCCATACAACAATGATATACGATTGTTGTTGTTACTATGTTTTTTTCATTTACTATTTATAGAATAGATAACATTCTTTCAGGATTCTTTAACTAACTCTATAGCTCAAAGAACAACCATATAAAATTCTTGTTGTTACTAAAAAGAAAATGTCACTATTACATGAAATGATTATATTTTTATCACAAATATCTTTACGACACATCATCCATGTAAATTAACAATAACAAAGCATGACTTTTTATATGTATACTTCCTTTATTCTCTATGATTCAATTTCCTAACTGATTTATATATAAGTCAAATAGAGGATGTATTCTTATTTCATTTCTATTTTACTCTTGATTTTGACTAGTCATTCTAATTTTATCATTTACTGAAATCCCCAATTGTACAATAAACTTTTCATATGATTAGAAATTATCACTTCTCCACTCTACTTGAATTCCCACCTTCTCCATTATTTTCAAAGTTATTACACATAGTATGATAATTTTTAGAAAAATCAAAGAAACATTAATAAATATTGTTTCTTCATCTCTTTTTTAAAACATCAACGACAAGTTATTAGATCGTCAATGGTTGAATTCTTAGGAAAAAAGAAACCCAAGAAAAATCCCTCACAATTTTCACTTTACTAGTCTCGGCAAAACTCTAGCATAATGTTAAGCACCATGCCAAATTGGCCAACACTGTAATTATGCATTATACTAAACAATTTGTAATTCAGATCTATAGGAATGTGACATCCATTTAGTTGTATATGCACATAATGTAAATGTGATTTGAACAAATCTTATCAAAGTTATTACTTCGTACTTGAATTACAAGATTTAGTTTTTTTTTTGGGAAAATATAAATTTTCAAACTTTGTCATATAACAACGAATACAATTGTGCTTTGTAAAAAAAATTCATAGAATAATCATTTTATGTTATTTAAGAGATATAAAAGATATATATTAATATTATCCATATTATGTTAACATTAGTTTAAATATTTCATAGTATGCTTTATATGTATCATGCTACCAACTTCTATATGAAAATTTTCTAGCAACATAATCCTTAATTTCAATGGCAAGGACTACACTGCCCTGCAACACTTGTTGTTTATTGTTGCTTTACTATGTTTTTCTTATTATATGTTTTGTTTCTTAAATGTATATATATTTAACTTAGATATTAAATTATATTATAATTAATAATATAATAATAAAAATAATTTATAATAAATTTATAATTTAGTTAATTATTATTATTATTATTTCCCCGATGGGGGTGTGCATGAAGATTGAAAGGGTGGTCTTGGGGGATGAGCCCACCACCCTGCCAACCTGAGTTGCATTAAAGAGAAAGGGGCATGACTCGCCCCTGACATGCATTCTCATAGATGCCTTTAAATATGTGTGGAGAGTTGATGAAGGTGGTCTTATTCCTGGTGGTAAGTGCAAGTGGTTGGGGTAGGCATGAGGTTGAGGAGTCGACCTCCCTGCTGCTAGTATTTTTTCCTAGCCCCTATGAAGAGAGAGTGTTGTGTGTTTGTGTTTTTTGTACTAGTGCTAAGAGGTTTTGTTTTCATCTGGAGCTGGAAAAGTGGAGGTTGGTGAGAGGTGAATTTTCTATTGGAACTAGAGACTGGTAGAGGAAGTTGATGGATGTTATCCAATCTCAATGCAGGAATGACTAAGCGAGTTTCGTCTCTCCCATATTTTCTTGTTCTATTTGTTATTATTCTTGGTTATATTAGTCCCATATTTTTCAATTCGCTAGTTAATCCTATTGTGCTGGGGTTTGAGGCATATTTTGGGAAAACTCGCCACTGGTTTGGTTTTTCTTGGTCTGAGAAGTTTATGTTTAGACTAAGCCAGAGTTTATTACTTTTCATGTCCAATATATCTAAGTTGTTTCTTGTAGCGTCACCCTCCTGGTTTAGTTTAGCAGGGTATAAATTTGAATGTCTTGTCTTTGGACTTGTCTGTGGTTTTTTCTTTGTCTAAATTCCTAGATTGTTATAAGTTTCAAGGGCGGGGGGGGGGGGGGGGGGGGGGGGGGGGGGGGGGTGGGCGGGGAGCTCATTACCCCTGGGAGTTGGATAGTTGTGGTTTTTCTCTTGGTTTATGTTGGTGTAAATTGTGTGGTGACGCCTCTTGTCACAAGGTCAATTTATATACTACGACTGTTCTTGTTTCAAGAGGCCATTCTTGCCGATCTTCTAGTCATATTCACTCATTGAACACATAGAGTTTCAAACCCCACTTGTTCGTCATGTCTCCCAGGAAACACATGTGATGTAGGAGGGGTGGTGGCAACAACAACTTGCAGCCACCATGTAGGGTACAAAGCTTTTCCCAAGACTCGGCTGTGACATATTTCAAGATGGTGCTACCTGAGACTTGATGTGAAATAAAAAAAATGGAAACTGAGGTGGGTGCCAAGAAGTAATCCTACTCTGAATCTGAGATACTTAATGAGGTATCATGCTGGGTTCCTGACCCTTGTCACACCAGGATATGGATAAAGTAATACCTCAATTATGTCGTGTTACACTGGTAGATAAAGACCTTGCTTGGCCTAGTATTGAAAAATAAACAAGTGGAAAGGTACAATGCTTTCATTACACTAGAGGATATTAAAAGGATGTTGAGGAAACAACATATATCCATGGATAGGCTGGCCCATGTAGAAGGACATTTCCATTGTGACACTGATACTGATGCGCCTCCTGGCTCGAGTGTGAGGGTCCTATCTCCCATTTCTTCTTCTAACTCTTAATGGCTTTCAAGTATGCTTGTATATTTGGATTCCACCTATGTTTTGTATAGGTCTAGCTTTGTGTATTTTTTATGTTTCTAATAATAACAGTTGGTGGATTCTCCTGACTTCTTGGGAGCTAGTGAAAATCCACACATATGACTAGATGTAACAACTTTGTACTCTGAAGACATTCTGATAATATGATGTATTTTAATTTACAAGAAAATTATTATTATTATTATTATTAATTTTGGCAATGTGAGATGTATGATGAGGTAAATGTTTTGATGCATATTATTTATTGATGCCTATGTCCATTTAGCAACCATTTAATTTATGTGGCTATGCTAGTTAGCTTATATTGGGTTGAAATATTATTTAATGAGAATTATATAGGATTTACCAAAAATACAACAAAGACAAATTAAATTATGGAATTGCACTTGATATTAAGTAATTAGGGAAAATAGTATTTAATAGGTGTAGTGTAACTCTTCTAAGTTTTGATTTTTTTGTTGTAATAAAATTTGTAGGGAGTGTTTTTTGTTATTTACAAAGGTTTTTTGAATAACGAATGGATTCATTGTTTAATAAACCTTTAGAACACTTCGATTATGCTGATTTCATAACTCAAACTTGTGATTCCAATAATGTCTCTAGATAAAATTGACCAAAAAAATATGCTTGAAAAATATCCAAAACATAAAAGATTTAGACTATGATGTATTTAATAATGTAGAAACACAATTCATAATAAAATTTATTAAAAACACAATAATGAAAAATTCAATTGGAAAATTGAATCTAATATTAAAAGTGTAGTTTAATTACTCTAAATTTTCATCATTTTCTCTTCATATTTTCAAATTAATTAGGAAAAATAATTTAGAAAATTACCTTGAAACATTATATGTGATAGTCTTTACGATTGCAAAATCATAATTCTAGCTAATTATGGAATGAAAATATTTATGTTATTATAAAGAGAAAATATAAGTAATGAGTATTTGTAAACAATGTGTAATCTATTTTCAAAACTTTAAAAAATATAGAGTAAACATGATTAGTGATTTTGGCCTTTTTTTTTTAATTAATAATATATATAAGCTTATTTGCTTATTAAAATTATTTGATATTTTCAATTATAAAATATTTTTTTTATATTTTTTTTAATCTTAACGCAACAGGTAGGTTTTTATATTAACATCAAATTGGTTATAAGTCCATATCATTTTACATATTCAACAGATAATTCTGCTACTAAGTTCATATGGGTCCAAAAAAAGCCTTGGTTTTTGCTACACTTTCTATTTATTATATAACCATGTTGATGCTATCTGAGGACCTTCCAAAATGAATCTGACTTTTCGTGGCCACCATTTCTTCCTGCTAGTTGAGAAAATATGTAATGTGATCCATTGTCACATCGATGTAATCTAGCTGATGAGTAATCTCCTCATTCTCTCTATCGACCGAGTTCTGTGTTTCATTCTCCATGCTTTCTTGTGTGCCTCGAGCAACTTTATCAACTGCAAAATCTCGTTTCTAAACACAGATATCGACATTTAGGATAACAAACTTGCTTATATTATATAGACTTCCTCATGACCTACCCATTTAATTTGATGTCCTGCATTCTTCATTGCATCGACCAGACATTCCCTACTCATTTCATCCCTATGATAATTCTCAACCAACGCCATTAAATCTGTGTTGCTCAAGTGTGCTCACCTCCCCATGTCGATGGAGAAGTTATACTACAAATCCCACTTGTATTTACTTGAATTTACACCAATCCACCATCTGTCCCAAGTAACATGTCTTAGCTCCCTGTATCCGGTTCTCACGGAAACCGTCTCCCGGGATTCCTTTTCTTGTTGGGAGCTCCCGGAGTGGTCCATTGCTCCTTCTACAATTCTCTACCATGTTTTGTGGAACACTTGACACGTGGCCACAACAAGCTTGATGGAAGCTTGGCTATAAAGACTGCTGTTTGGTCCCTAAGCTCACCACTCAATCCCCTTCAGTCTTACACCATCAGATTAGAGCGAGCAGAGTTTGGAAGTGCTAAACGGGTGAAAGAAATCCGTGATAAATGTTGCAGATCTTTCCGTGCCATTTTCTGCAGGACCTTACACATTTGGGAACGATCTGCTTAGCTTTTTTTTTTTTTGTGTAATTGCTGTTTTCATTCGGAGTTGAAGCTAAGAAACTGGAGAAAATTGTAAATGGAAAGTCTGGTACTGCGTGAGCTTTGAGCTTAGTTTTTGGCAATTTGGTTGGCTGTTCCATCGAATGTGTAAGCCTGTTAAAGAATAAACAGTATCAGAGTGTGATCAAGTATCAATGGCTGGAGGTATGATTTCTTGGGTATTCAAGTTTTTTTTGATTCTTTTAAGTATTTATTCTGCATTATAGAATCGTTATTAAGCTAACATTTGGTATTAGAGCATTTTTATCTCTGCCTTGGTGTTTATGAATGACGTTTTGTCTCTGTGTTATTATGCTCTGTTTCATTAAGTTTTGAATTAGAAATCATGTAGAAACTGTTTTCGGAGGTTTTATGCATGCGGCCCAACCCTCCTTCTTTCCCTTGCATTTTCCTATTGGTAATGTTGAGAAAGAGAGAAGTCTGATGGCTTTCTGTGTGTAGTTGATGCACTGCTATAGAAAACCAAAGCCATTAGAGAAACCAGAAGAGGAAAGTGCTGTAAAACCTCCAGAGACTTTCAATAACCCAAAGCAAGTGCTGACTGAATTATGAGAAATAACACCAGCATGTAAAAACAGTAGTGAAAGTATTATATTGGCTATCCACACGCTTTTCCAGTGGGAAACTAAGAATCCAGCCATCCATAAGCTCCTGTTCACCATTGTATTCTACTTTCCCAAACCAGAGAAGAAAGCCCCATAAGATCAGGTTATGAAGGCAAGCCATTAAGCCATCGGTTTGGCTCAATGCCATATTTTGAGAATTTTTTGAATTAAGGCATTTATTTAGAAATATGCCTAATTATTGCTCAATTTTTATGTTTATAATATTTATTTGGTTTAATTATATGAAATTTGGATAATTGCTGTGCAAATTTATAACTATGATCATATTTAATTTGCATGAATTGATTATTTTTGCTCTAATTAATACATGCTATTTTGGATGAGTATACGAGACCCATCATTGAATGTTATGCATGAATATTATAGTTTTATTTATGCAATTTATAATTATTCTCATATCAAGTTATTTTTTATGCATAAAAGAAATAATGTCTAGTGATCCATATAATTTTTAATTGATTAGAGAATAGCCACAACATCTCTAATTAAATAATATTATATATTATGATTGATTAGGATCACATAAAGAATATTTAGACATTAATTGTAATTAATTATACTAAATATAATAAATTTTATCCCACATGAATTTTTATTATATTTATATAATTAATTAGGATAAAATATCAAATTATTCATAACTTACCCACAGGAATTATGAATTAATAGTTTTAGCATAAAGTTCAAACCTAAGATAGAATTTATATCAAATTATAATCATAATATACCCTTTAGAATTATGAATTAAGTGAATAATTTGATAAATTCTATCATAAAGAATAATTGAATCTGCTTGAATTGAAAATTTAGTCCACAGACAATTTTTATGTCATTAGATTCAATTTTAAGCATGATTTACATTGGTAAAGCATGAAATTTTATTTAGGCCTCAAATTTAACATAAGCATGTGATCTTTAATTTATGCAGTTGTACAACCTACAAATTTCTCTGAAATTTGTTGTGATATCCCTGAACTTAAGGGAGATAACTATAAGGTCTGGAAGGAGAGAGTTCTCCTTCATTTGGGGTGGATGGACATAGACTATGCTATTAGGAAAGATGAACCATCGGCACTCACTAATACCAGCACTGCAGCAGACATCACGCTTTATGAACGATGGGAGCGATCTAATCACCTAAGCATGATGTTCATTAAGACTAAAATTTCAGCTGGTATTCGTGGTTCCGTTGATCAGCATGAAAAGGTCCGAGACTTGTTGAAAGCCATTGACGATCAATTCGTCACTTCAGACAAGGCACTAGCAAGCACCCTAATCATGAAGTTCTTATCCCTAAGGCTCACCAGTGTGAAAGGTATACGCGAGCACATCATGCAAATGAGGGACACTATGGCTCAATTGAAGAAATTGTAGGTTGAAATATCAGAGTCCTTCCTAGTGCACTACATCTTGAACACCCTTCTGCACCAATACGGACTCTTCAAAATCTCATACAACACACATAAGGATAAATGGTCAATTAATGAACTCATGACCATGTGTGTTCAAGAGGAAGGGAGACTGGTGATGGAACTGGGAGAAAGTGCAATGCTGGAAACACGTGGAAAGGGTAAATCTCAAGCCACTCAGAAAGGGAAAGGTAAAGTACCTCCCCAAGCCGATATCAAGAAGGATTCCAAGTGTTTCTTCAGTGAAAAGAAGGGATACATGAAGAAGGAATGCACCAAATTTCAGAAATGGCTTGCGGACAAAGGTAATCCAATCTCGTTTGTTTGTTATGAATCTAATATGGTTAATGTCAATATTAATACCTGGTAGATTTATTCTGGATCAACAATTCACATTTCAAATTCCTTGCTGGGTTTGTAAAACCTAAGGAAGCCAGTGGGAAGTGAGCAAAGCATCTTATCAGGAAACAAGATGGGCTCGCATGTGGAAGCTATAGGAACATACTATTTAACTTTAAGTAGTGGCTTTGTTTTAGAATTAGAAAATACCTTTTATGTTCCAAGTTTTTCTAGAAACTTGATTTCAGTTTCAAGGCTTGTACATTTTGGATATTCCTTTAACTTTTCAGAAACATCTTTCAGTTTGTTTTATAAATCTGATTGTGTTGGGAATGGTACTTTGTTTGATGGTCTTTACTGCATTAATTTACAAAACAATGTCACTTATGATTCAATGCATGTTCACACTGGCACTAAATGATGTGTTATTAATGAGGATTCCTCTAAATTATCGCACCAAAGATTAGGTCATATCTCCATAGAAGGACTTAAAAGGTTAGTAAATGAAGGGATACTTAATACTCTGGATTTTACTAATTTTGAGACTTGTGTGGACTGCATAAAGGGAAAGCAGACCAACAAGTCAAAGAAAGGTGCAAATAGGAGTTCAGACATATTAGAGATCATACATACTGATATATGTAGTCCAGACATGGACTTACATGGTCAGAGATACTTCATCTCTTTTATAGATGATTACTCACAATATATGTATCTCTACATGCTTCATAAAAAGAACCAAGCATTAGATGCCTTTAAGATCTTTAAGGCTGAAGTAGAGAAACAATGCAGCAATCAAATTAAGATCATGAGATGTGATAGAGGTGGAGAATATTATGGTAGATACACAGAAGATGGAGAAGCACCTAGGCCATTCGCAAAATTTCTTCAAGAGCATGGGATTGTTGCCCAATACACCATGCCTAGTTCACCCGACCAGAATGGTGTAGCAGAAAGAAGAAACCAAACATTATTGGACATGGTGAGGAGTATGCTTAGTAGCTCCAATCTTCCTAAATCCTTGTGGACTGAAGCACTTAAGACAACAATGTATATATTAAACCGAGTTCCAACCAAGGCTGTTCCTAAAACGCCATTTGAATTATGTAAAGGTTGGAAACCGAGTTTGCGACATATGCACGTTTGGGGAAGCCCGTCTGAAGTAAGAATTTATAATCCACAAGAGAAGAAGCTGGACCCAAAGACCATTAGTGGGTATTTCATTGGATATGATGAAAGGTCTAAAGGTTACAGATTTTATTGTCCATCTCACAACACTAGGATTGTGGAATCAAGAAATGCAAAGTTTCTTGAAAATGACTTGATCAGTGGGAGCGATCAAACCAGAAACATAGTTTCTGAGAAGGATCATTCAGAATCTCAAACTTCCACCTCAAGTGATAGATTGGTTATTGTTCATAGCACCCCTCAAGTACAAACAGGTGTTGAACAACCAATTGTTGAAGTTCCACAAGCTGCCGACGACATTCCAGTAGATCAGGTAGTTCAAGAGTTGCCAATAACTTTTGAATAACGAGTTGAACCAAATACTTCTCAGGAAGATGATGGTACAACATTAAGAAGATCTATTAGACCAAAGGGATCAGAAATTCCTGATGATTATGTTGTGTATCTGCAAGAATCTGACTACAACATTGGAGCCGAAAATGATCCCGAGTCCTTTTCACAAGCCATAAGTTGCAAAGAATTAGAATTATGGTACGATGCCATGAAGGAAGAGATGAATTCTATAAAGAGTAACGGAGTTTGGGATCTTGTTGAGTTGCCTAATGGTGCAAAAGCCATTGGATGTAAGTGGGTCTTTAAGACAAAGAAAGACTCATTGGGCAACATTGAGAGATACAAGGCAAGACTCGTTGCTAAGGGATTCACTCAGAAAGAAGGAATCGATTACACGGAGACTTTCTCTCCTGTATCTAAGAAAGATTCCTTGCACGTTATTTTGGCATTAGTAGCCCATTTTGACTTAGAGTTGCAACAAATGGATGTGAACACGACATTTCTCAATGGATATGTAGAAGAGGAGGTTTACATGAGACAACATGAAGGATTCCCCTCTAGTGATGGTGAGAAATTGGTTTGCAAGCTCAAGAAATCCTTATACGGTTTAAAACAAGCATCCCGCCAATGGTATTTGAAATTCCATAATGTAATTTCTTCATTCGGTTTTGTAGAAAACATTATGGATCAATGTATATACCTGAAAGTCAGTGGGAGTAAAATCCATTTTCTTGTTTTATATGTGGATGACATTTTGCTAGCAACCAATGATAAGGGTTTGCTGCATGAGGTGAAACAATTCCTCTCTAAAAATTTCGATATGAAGGATATGGGTGAGGCATATTATGTCATTGGCATTAAGATCCATAGAGACAGATTCCGAGGCATCTTGGGTCTGTCTCAGGAAACCTATATTAATAAAATTTTAGAGAGATTTCGGATGAAGGATTGTTCACCAAGTGTCACTCTCATTGTGAAGGGTGATAGGTTCAATTTGAACCAATGCCTGAAGAATGACTTTGAAAGGGAACAAATGAAGAACATTCCATATGGTTATGCTGTTGGAAGCCTAATGTATGCTCAGGTCTGCACAAGACTTGACATTGCATTTGTTGTGGGAATGTTGGGACGATATCAGAGTGATCCAGGTTTAGACCACTGGAGAGCTGCAAAGAAAGTAATGAGGTACCTTAAAGGAACCAAAGACTACATGCTTATGTATAGACGGACGGAAAATTTGGAAGCCAATTATGTATAGATGGACGGAAAATTTGGAAGTAATTGGCTACTCAGATTCTGACTTTGCTAGATGTGTTGATTCACGCAAATCAACATCAGGATACATTTTTATGATGGCCGGTGGAGTTGTATCATGGAGCAGTGCCAAGCAGACCTTGACTACCACTTCCACTATGGAAGCCAAGTTTGTCTCCTGTTTTGAGGCTACTTTACATGGTGTATGGCTTAAGAGTTTCATTTCTGGGCTTAGAATTATGGATTCTATCTCTAAGCCATTGAGAATGTATTGCGACAATTCAGTTGCTGTTTTTATGGCTAAAAACAACAAAAGTGGGAGTCGAAGTAAACACATCGACATTAAGTATTTAGCTATAAGGGAATGTGTTAAAGAAAAGAAAGTGGTCATTGAGCATGTCAACACTGAGTTGATGATCGCTGATCCTTTGACTAAGGGCATGCCACCGTTAAAATTCAAGGATCATGTAATGAATATGGGACTTGGTTCCATTATGTAGTTTCTCATTGTATGGACAATGTTATTTTTATGAAATTCTTAATTATTGTGATGTTTTCCTCATATTTATGTGCACCTTAATTTGATTTGAGAGAATTCATCTGTGTAGGACCAAGAATAAACATAAGGTTTATTCATTAAGAAATTGTTGCCACATAAATTATAATAGAAATAAATACATAGTAATACATGGAAGATAATACTCGTCATTAGAGGACTTATCGCCATGATTCATGTATCTATTACTTAATACAGATTATCAATGGGTTTTAAGATGAGACGTTAGATTAGAAGTATGGACCAAGTGGGAGAATGTTAGCTCCCTGTATCCAGTTCTCATGGAAACCATCTTGCGGGATTCCTTTTCTTGTTGGGAGCTCCCGGAGTGGTCCATTACTCCTTCTACAGTTCTCTACCATGTTCTGTGGAACACTTGACACGTGGCCACAGCAAGCTTGATGGAAGCTTGGCTATAAAGACTGTTGTTTGGTCCCCAAGCTCACCGCTCAATCCCCTTCAGTCTTACACCATCAGATCAGAGCGAGCAGAGTTTGGAAGTGCCAAACGGGTGAAAGAATACGTGATAAATGTTGTAGATGTTTTCGTGCCGTTTTCTGCAGAACCTTACACATTTCGGAACAATCTGCTTAGCTCTTTTTTTTTTTTTTTCTTTTTTTTTCTATAATTGTTGTTTTCATTCGAAGTTGAAGCTAAGAAACTAGAGAAAACTGTAAATGGAAAGTCTGGTACTGCGTGAGCTTTGAGCTTAGTTTTCAGAAATTTGGTTGGCTATTCCATCGAATGTGTAAGCCTATTAAAGAATAAATAGTATCAGAGTGTGAGCAAGTATCAATGGCTAGAGGTATGATTTCTTGGGTATTCAAGTTTTTTCTAATTCTTTTAAGTATTTATCCTGCATTATAGAATCGTTATTCAGCTAACAAAATGTACAAGAATAAAACTTGGCCATGTGTTTAGGAGGGCCCAAGCCCCGACATTAAAGCAATTCCACCAGTCTTCAATATATTGATTGTGGGAGATCTCTGGTCGAGGATGAGTTCTAACATGAGGCCATTGAGCCTCCCACTTGCTACTCTGTCCACTAATTACACTAATTCCAATTCCAACATCCTTTGTTCTAGGGAAACTCCTTTTTTCACTAACACATTTGGCATGGGATTCAAACACTTTTTGACATGACGAAACTTTATTGAATCAAATTTCCCAATTTCCTTTTTTATCTTTTGTAAAATTGGAAGTTTAGCATTTATGGAATTTTCTTTGAGTTTAACTACTTGTTGGATGACGATGATGGAGTCTGCAAATACCATCAAGTGCCTAATTTTCCTCAAAATGGCCAACTCTAGCCCTTGCCACAATGCCAAATATTCCACTTGGTTATTTGTAGCTCTCTCTAAGCCCAATCATATTGAATCTTTATTTTTTATCGGGGTGATAGATAAAACTAAGACTCCTGCCTTCCCAATATTATATATATATATATATATATATATATATATATATCTATGTATGTATGTATTTTGTCAAGTTGTCTGTGATCCTTCAAGCTTGACTCGTGGCTTGAGGAGTCATGACCTAGAGGCATCTAATCTGTCTAATCTTCACCCAGAGCACCCGGCCTGGGCCACACCAACGCTAAGCTGACTGGATTTTTAGCATGTCTTTTGCGCCTAGCATAGGGGCACAACCACCTTGTGAGGTTTAATCTTGGATCGCCTTACAAATGAAGTCCATCCTCAACTGGTTAAATATAACTTATTAAAAATAAATAAAAAAATAAAAATATTTTTTATAAAATGAATGTTTATCCCTATAATAATTATATATTTTAAATATTTATTATTTTCAATGTGAAACTAATAAATTGTGTTTTCGGATGAAAAATCAATAACCTAAATCTAATAGTAATAAGAAAAGCAAAATATTTGATATTTACAATAATAAGGTACTTGATAAAGGATTTGGGCAGCTGGAAGATCGTAGAAAAGATCAAGGACAAACCAGAAGATCTGAACAGCCGCCATATAATCAGAACATCTAATTTTCTGGCAGCTTTTTGTTTTTACTTTTTTATTCCAAATTTTTTTGAAATTATATAAAAACATAACAACACTATTTAGCGGCTCTTGAAAACAACATTACTGCATATCGGGCTGTTTTCTTCAATGTTGAAGAGGCCCGGAATGTTTTGGAATTTTGTGTGCAATCAACCCGCTGTTACATTCAGTTTTGGAAAGGCACCTCCGTTCAGAGGTAGATATATCAGCCTCAGCACCTTACAAAAATCAGGTGTTTGCATAAGTCAGATTTTTTGTAAAACAGTCTTGGTAATCCCTCAGTCGGATTAGTGATGCTACAACATTTGCAATGTAAACTTTTTATAAGCTTAATAAAAAGTTTCGCTTTTTCCTTTGGAAAAAAATAAGGTACTTGATAAATTACATACTTAATATAAATTGAATTAATTGTCAATGTGCAACTAATAAATTGTGTTTTCGGATGAAAAATCAATCATCTAAATCTAATAATAATAAGAAAAGTAAATTATTTGATATTTACAATAATAAGGTACTTGATAAATTACATAATTAACATAAATTGTTTTAAATTGAATTAAACATAAGTAGAATTTGAAATTATTGATTCACATATTATGAATCTTTTGAATTTCAATTATTCTATATCTTATATGCTTGTTATTTCATGTGTAATTTATGGACAACGTTTAACAATGAACCAAGTACAGGGATGGTTGTCCTATGGGTTAGGTGATTGTAGTGTGATGAGGATTTGGCTGGCTGTTGTTTTCATTCAGTCTCGTTTTTTTTTTCCTTTTGCACTGATTGAGGAAGGGCGATCAAAAGATAAAATGGTTATGTTTTCTTGTGGGAATATTAAATGATTGGCAAAATGGTTGTTTTCATTGTTTTTCCAACAAATCACTAATTCACTATGGTTATAAAAAAAAAAAAAAAATTTGAAAAATTATTTTTATTTAATATAAATTGAATTTATTGTAATTTATATATTATAAATTTTTGATTTAATGAATAATTATTATTTATTTTATATATTTTTCTGATGTGTAATTTATAAAAAAATGTTTAATAATAAATTAAATAGAGAATGAGAGAGATGTTAAGTATTTTTATATTTAAAAATAATAAAATAATACTTGTTACATTTAAAAATAGTAAAATAATACTTTAAATTAAAAATTGAAAACATAATTTAATGTTAGCTATAATTAAAATATTTCAATTTGCACTTTAATTTTACATAATTTTATACGGAGATATAAAATAATTGAAAGTAAAAAAAAATTAATTTATGTTTTTAGTCCGAGGAAGAAATGTAATTTCTTCACTATTTAATATGGAGACGAGTAAAACAAAGTTAATTTATTTTTTAGTATGAGGGAGATGACAGGAAATAATATTATTGATATTAGTTTAAATTAAAAAATTTCTTATATTGAGAATTGTGTAAATTATTTCATTTTTAATATGAAGTTAATATATACAATTTTAAATATATCAATAGCAAAGAAAAATTTAAAAGGCTATAAATAAAATATTTCAATACTTAGTGAAAGATTGAGAGAATTCTTATTCCATTAATAGTTGCTTTCTAATTCAATGTATGAGAGAGATTTGTAATTTTTTCAATGCTTAATCTGGATTTGATATGTAATATTTTAGAAAATATTAATAATGAAAATAATTAAATGTATGCAGACATCATTTTTTAAAATTTTAATGTGGGAACCTGAATTATAAATAAAATGTTTCAATGTCAACTACATATATATTATACCATCCTAGATTTATCTTAACACTACATTGACCAAGTGTCAAGAGGGATCAAATCTCTTTTCACTCTTGCATCTCAAGAGATTTGATCCATCTCGACGTTTGGTAGATTTGGAGTTAAAATGGATCTAGATTAGTTAAATTATTAGTAATGTTTTTTGATATAGGTTGTGTGTGTTAATGTATGAAAATGTCTAACTTTTTTAATGAACACTTCACCCACTATAAAAAATATAGAAAACATAAAAACTAAATTTTAAATTATTAATATAAATTACTAAAATAATAATAACCAAATGAAGGTTCATACTTTTAAATTCGATTACGTCAATAAATTAGAGTTTATCTTTCTCTACCCCTTGTTTGTGGGACCATGATTATTGAACTTGTGACATCCCCGGGCTTGTGATTTACTTTTGGACATTTTTACTATTACGAATAAGTAAAGTAGTGACAATTAGTTATTGTGTTATGATTAATAATAATTAGTAATTAAGTTGTTTATGAAAATTCACACTGTCTTTTGAAAGATTTGAGGAATTACAGATAAACCTTAGTAATGCTCATTTTCACCAGACAATTATCAGTTAAGGCAGTGATTCCCTCATCTCCTCTTCCTCCAAGAAAAGGGAGGAGAGGGGAAGGAAAAAGGGGTTGGGAAAAAGAGGAAGGGATTCCTGGAGCTGAACAAGAGTTTAGTGGGGAAACCTCTTGAGATTAGCTTCCCTAGTGGAAGGAAGTGTTTGTTGGCTGGACTTGGGGTCTTGAGGCCGAAACAATTACACTGCTACCTTGAGAAACTATTCAGAAGGAACTGAGGAGCTTGGGGGGAGAATATTGAATGTAATTTCCAATTTCTCATTGGAAGGGTGGAGAGGTTTCCTCTGTAAGGAATCGATCTTCAACAACAGATAAGTAATACAAGCATAGTCTGTATTGATATGACTGTGGTATGAAATATGTTATAAGGAATTCTTTTTATAGTTATGATTGTCAAGTATTAAATTCTTGTTAAGTATTGGGATTTAAATTAGATAAATACCCTTTAGGGGTACAATGAGTAAATGCATTTAAGGAAAAACAATGGAAACAAGTGATTTTCTATGGAAAAATGAAAATTGTATAGAACTATTGTGCTATTGGAACTGTCTTCCGACAGAAGAAAGATTGTTTTAAAAACAATACTCGGAACTTTGTGTTTAAAAGAAATTATTACTTTCAAAACTGCTTTCTGATAGGAAACCGAGACCATCTTGAGCATGCGAATCTACAGTTCTAGAAATTCTTTCAGGATAGATTTTTATCTAGCAGATAGTGAAAGAATGTATAAAATCATTGCATGGTAAAAGAAACTATTACTATATAAATATAGATTTCTTGGGAACATTCGCATAATGGAAATAAAATAATAGTACGCAATCTTTACCTAGTAAAAGAAAGTATTTATGTGTAAATAAAAGCTTACTGGGAAAATGCGCATCACAACAAGAAAAGACTGTATAAAATTGTTACTCTGCAAAGGAATTTATCGTGTGTAAATAAAGATGTAAGCAGGATTGTCCTACAGGAAGAATCATGTGAGTAAGAGAAATGACTAGATGGTTAGAACTACTAGTTCTACAGTCTCCCCTCGATTATGGTAGAGGAGTCATTTCTACATCTATTAGAAGTTAAATTTGTAATTTAAAATACAACCCAGAATCGGATAGGAATGAAGAATACATTCCAGGGCTAGTAAGAAAGAAAACGAAAAGAATGAAATGCTAAGACGACTATGTCAAGTGGAAAAAGGGAAATCCATTTCTTCCTAAATTACAACAGAACCAGACTAAGGGTTTAACATTGTAAAAAATAGAGAGTGAAAGAAGACTATCCTATTCCAGATTCACTTCTCGGTCAGTCCCAAGGGGACACCCAGAAGGAAGTTCTGTATCCTAATAATCTTTACACTTAATAGCAAGGTTAAGAACTGTTATACATTCGCGGCATACTGCCGAGAGAACTTAAGTGAAACGATAATTCTGTTATGTAGTCCACAAGAAGACAGATAATAAACAAATGCCAAAACATATGAAAAATAAGCACCTGCTAATACCATAAACAACATAGGCAGAGAAAATCAGGTTATTATCTGACTAAAAGTGCTACATAGATAATATTACGTTGCAACTGCATCACTTAACAATAAAAGAGTAATTCACATAGGTTGTATTACAGATTAATCAACTGAGCAAATAAATTAAGCCTCAAATAATGTCAATTTCGAAGAACAACCAGAGAACTGTTTCAGAAAAAGAAGAATCTTATTACATCTTTCGACCACAAGGGTTTTTACCCATATATAACCACAACCACATGGGTTTCCATGAAATAAAAATCAAAAGAAATTATCCAACTTAGTGTTTCATTCAGAAGACATGCCATCCCAAAGGAAGGTATTCATACCATTCCATTTCCCCATAACGGTTGCGGGTTCTGCTTGAAGCTGGGTTGTGGAAGTCAGAGGAAATCACCCAAGCCCATAGACCTTGACACCCTGCATGCAAAGGCTGGGAGAAATTAGTGTCAAAAATTAGGCTTTTAACAATTCGAAGTAATTACAAAGTGAAAAAGATTAAACCCATCACCTATCTATGGGAGGCTACGTTCCCTTTCTGTCGGTGCCAGAGAAAATATGAAGGCACAATAACTGCTTTACTTGCAGTTAGAAGCAGGAAAGCAAATAATAGTTAAGAAAACAAATTTAAAAGAAGAAATCGTAACCCAACAGAACTAGATCTAAATGCTGCGACAGAGCAAGATTTACTTGCGGATGGAGGATGAGATTCGGGTGCTAGCTGGTAGAGTATGACTGCTCCATAGGTTGGGTTGGAAGTTCTGTTCGAACTCACAGTGGAGCAAAGCCGTAGGGACGAAACCCATTCGCCTGAATGCACCCTCAGCAGGTTAGGGTTTGCAAAGTAAATTTCCAAGAATAGGCTATGAACAACTAACCAGGCACGAAGAGTAACCTTCCTGATGGATAACCTTAGCTTTCGGAACAAGGGCAACCTTTGAGACCTGATCTTTCCTTCAATGACACAGAGAAATACCACCTGGCAGCCGGAAAAGAGAAGTCCTGTTAGCTGGCAGCGTTAGGTTGCAGACCAGCGGGGTGCTTAATGTAAAATGCCAATCTCAATAAAGGTTTGTACAGACCTTAAGGCGGAGGGAGGTCACCTCCTCAAAAGACCCGTTAACTTGTACATAAGCGTTAAATGCACAGTCCTTGTAAATGTTTATGTTTATTATGCATGGGTATAACGAGTTAACATAAACCCTATGGACATGAGGTTTAGACATTAAACAAATTACCATAGTGCTAAGACCATGAATGCAAGCATGTTGTGAAATATATTCCAATTATCACGTAGATGAAATGTTATAATATAGTTTTAACCTATGATCCATGTAAGTTATTTATATATATATATTTATATGTGTGTGTGTGTGTGTGTGTGTGTGTGTGTGTGTGTGTGTGTGTGTGTGTGTGTGTGTGTGTGTGTGTGTGAATTATAGTGTGTGTTACAATTGGTATCAGAGCCCTCAGGTTACAACACTGAGGCCTGAGTGGTTAAGCATTGAATAACAAAATAATTATGGTACACAGAGAGGAAGCGGGTGCAAGATGAGACAAGGAGTAGGATCCACCCTCTTTGGAGGTACTGCTGGCCAAAACCTAGAGGTGTGGGTACAGTTGGGTGAAGAAAATCAGAATACAAATGTTGTGTTATTAGAAACAGTCCAACAACTTCGAGCAGAGATGCAGAGTTTGCAAGCTGATAATGAAAGATTACGTTTGGAGCAAGAAAATATCATGAAAATCCTATCGGATAGGTAGAATCAAAGAAATCCAAATCCCATCTAGGATGAAGAAAATGGAACTGAGTCACATAGACAACAGGAGGAATGCATGGAGTCTGAAGGAGGACGAACTGGTAATGAAGGAGAATCTGATAATGTCTATGGTAAGAAGGGTACAAAAGACAGAAAACTGAGCTCCAAGGGGAGTTCAAAAAGATCAAACCTGCAGTATATAATGGATAAGCTGAAGAAGTGGCAGAGGCCTCGCTAATTAATATGAATAAATACTTCTAGATATATGAATATGATGACAATTTGAAAGCAAGGTTAGCAATTTACCAGCTGCAGGGAAAGGCCACCCTGTGGTGGGAGGAAACCAAAACAGTCAAAGAAATTAGTGAGCAGGAGGTCACGTGGGAGAAATTCCAGAAGCATTTTAAGGACATGTATTTGACTGAGCGGTTTTATGATGATAAAGCCAAAGAGTTTCATGATTTAAAATTAGGACAACAGACTATGGATGAGTTCTTAGCCAAGTTCACTTCGCTGTTGAGATATGTTCCCTATATCGTGAAGAGAAGGCTAAATTCTAGCACTTTATTAGTAGCTTACCTACCTAAATGAAAGATAAATTGGAGTTTAATAACCCTAAAATGATGGATGAAGCAGTCCGAAAGGCTCAGATCTGTTATCACCAAATGAAGTAGAAAGGCGAAGGTAATAAAAATTGGCTAAGTAAGAAAGGACATAAATTTTTTATGACCAATAAAAATGTGAAACTTTCTAGTACCAAATATCCAGGATGGAAGGGATCACATGGATTTACGAACTGAAATCAACAGAGGTATAGGCCTCAGAATGAAGTGAAATAAAGTGATTCCAAGCAAGTTGGAATCTGGTCAAGTTCCTAAACCTCCTTTACAGTACTGGGGTTGTGGGGAACCCCATTACTACAAAATTTCCCTCATAGAGGGAGAGCAGAACCAGTTGAAAATGTTCAAGAAGCTTCTACTGTCACTGATGTGGCGCAGAACATACCCTGAATTAACGCAACATTGGAAGACTGCCAGGAAAAATATCAACCCTCTATGGTGGAACTTGAAGGTAAAATATCCAATCACCCTGTTTCCATTTTAATAGATCTAGGTGCAAGTTTGAGCTATGTCAGCCCAAGAATAGTTGATTTGTGCCATTTAAAAAGTGTAAAGTTTAAAAACTCGTGGCTAGTCCAACTAGCCACAGGAGCTAAAAGAAGAGTTAGTGCAAAAGTAGAAGACTGTGGAATTGATTTGACAGGACAATAGATTAGGACAAATTTAAATGTACTAACATTAGGTTCCTATGACATTTTGATAGGCATGGACTGGCTGGAATGTCAGTGGACCTTAGTAAATTGTAAAGATAAAACAATTAATTTCCTGTCCAACGATGGCACCAGAATAGAGATTGAAGATGTAAGAAGGGAAGTTATGTTACGTCCCATTACAACCCATCAGCTAGCACGATGCATGCGTAAAGGCTGTCAAATCTATGCGGTTCAAGTGGGGTACACAAACTCTAAAGATAAACTGCCCGCTTTGGAGAAAATACTAATAGTACAAGAATTTAAAGATGTCTTCCCGGAAGACATTCCTAGGTTACCACCTAAGAGAAAAATCGATTTTAGCATAGAATTGGTCCCTAGAGTTGCCCCAATCTCCAAAGCCCCTTACAGAATGAGTGTCCAAGAGTTAAAAAAATAAAAAATGCAACTTCAAGAGCTGTTGGATAAGGGTTATATTCGACCCAATGTATCCCCTTGGGGAGCCCCGGTTTTATTCGTAAGAAAAAAGGATGGTACTTTGCGGTTATGCATAGATTTCAGATAATTAAACAAGTTGAGAATTAAGAATAAGTACCCTCTACCCAGAATTGATAACCTCTTTGATCAAGTTAAGGGTGCTATGGTATTTTCAAAAATTGATCTACAATTAGGATATCATCAAATCTGAATTAAAGATGAAGACATAT
Organism: Pinus tabuliformis; assembly: GCA_031772625.1. Classification (NCBI taxonomy): domain Eukaryota; kingdom Viridiplantae; phylum Streptophyta; class Pinopsida; order Pinales; family Pinaceae; genus Pinus; species Pinus tabuliformis. The sequence continues at coordinate 826,416,752 of CM062817.1, forward strand.
ATAAAACTATGTTCAGAACTTGCTATGGTCATTATGAGTTTGTAGTTTTACCATTTGGACTCACTAACACTCCAACAACATTCATGACTATGATGAATGGAATTTTCCACCCCCTCCTTGATAAATTTGTTCTTATTTTTATTGATGACATTCTGGTGTATTCTAGGAGTATGGAGGAACATAAAGAACACCTTCGGGTGGTGTTACAAACCTTAAGAGAAAACCAACTATACACCAAATTTAGAAAATGTGATTTCTTTAAGGATCAAATCTAGTATCTAGGACATATTATTTCCTCTGAAGGCATAGCGATGGATCCAGAGAAAATTAAGACCATTATGGACTGGCCGGTTCCAGTAAACGTGGTAGATATACGCTCCTTTATGGGCCTTGTTGGTGACTATAGGCGATTCATAAGGGGGTTTTATAAGGTTTCTTATCCAATTACTTCCTTGCAGAAAAAGGGAACAAGTTTTAAATGGACTAGGGACTCTCAAGAAGGTTTTGAAAAATTGAAGCATTTGCTCACCACCGCGCCAGTGTTGAAGATTACAGACCCCAAGGAGGATTTTATAGTATGTACAGATGCATGTAAAGAAGGTGTGGGCGGATTTTTAATGAAAAATGATAAAGTAATTTCTTACGAATCTCGTAAGTTAAAGGAGCATGAGAAGAAATATTCTGCTTACGATTTAGAGTTGATTGTTGTAGTTCATGCCTTAGAAGTGTGGTGGCACTATCTGTTGGGAAAAAGATTTTTACTTAGAACAGACCATAGCAGCCTAACGAGTTTCTTCAATCAACCTACCTTGAATGCGCACCAAGCTCGATGGACTGCATTCTTAAGCGAATTTTATTTTGAAATCAAATATTTAAAGGGAAAAGAGAATCGAGTGGCGGATGCGTTAAGTAGAAAATTGCATTATGTCTACGGAATTTCATTTAGTCAAGCATAATTCAATTTTACTGAGCAAATAAAGGAAGAAACTAAAAAGGACCCATAATATGATTATCTTTGGCAACAAGCTAAATTTCCACAAAGCACTGCAGAACAAAAAGGGTACAATATTAACCCTGATAATTTGTTGATGTTCAGAAATCGTATATATGTTCCTAATCAATTGTCAATAAAGAAAATTATTTTAGATGAGTTTCACAGAAGTCCTTGTGCTGCTCACCCAGACTATCAAAAGATTTTATCTGCCATAAAGAAAAATTACTATTGGCCTGGTATGAGGAAAGATATTGCAGAATATTTGGCTAGATGCTTAGAATGCCAGCAAGTTAAAGCAGAGCATCAACATCCTGCTGGGTTACTGCATCCCTTACCCATTCCTGAATGGAAATGGGATACCATAACCTTAGATTTCATAACAGGTCTACCCCGATCAAAAAGACAAAATGACTCAATTATGGTTGTGGTAGACAAACTGAGCAAGACTGCTCATTTCATACCGGTTAAGTCCACATACCAAACAACTCAAATAGCTGATATATTCATGAAAGAGATCTTTAGGCTACATGGGATGCCTCGGGTCATAATCTCTGATCGAGATGTTAAATTTACCTATACTTTTTGGAAAGCATTATTTACAGGGTTGGGCACACAAATTCATTTCAGCACTGCCTATTACCCTTAGACTGATGGAGAAACTGAAAGAGTTAATCAAGTGGTAGAAGAAATTCTGCGTATGTATGTGATGCAGCAACCTAGAAAATGGGAAGAGTACCTACACTTGGTAGAGTTTTCTTACAACAATGGTTATCACGATTCGCTGAAAATGGGTCCTTTTGAAGTACTTTATGGGAGAAAGTGTACCATCCCTACAAACTGGAACAGTCCCGAAAATAAAATGATATTAGGACCGGACATGCTAGAGGAAATGGAGAGAGCAGTGAAGAAGCTTCGGCAAAATCTGAAAGCCACACAAGATAGGTAGAAATCTTACGCTGATAGGAGAAGAACCTACCGGAATTTCAAGTCGGGGATCATGTGTACATGCGAATTAAACCAAGGAGAAGTACTCTCAGATGGGGAAAATGTGCCAAGTTGGCTCCCTGGTTCTGTGGAATTTTTCAAATTCTAGACAGAGTAGGACCAATTACATATCGACTCACCCTACCCAGTCACATTCGGATTCACAATGTATTTCATGTTTCTCTTTTAAAGAAGTATGTATATGATCCCAGGCATATCATAAATTGGAAAGAGATTCAAGTATAACAAATATATAAATATAAACATCTTTTCATCTATGAATATGTTACAATTATTTATATGTGTATCAGTTATATGACAATGGTACTTGTGGCAGGTTGATTTGGAAGGAGAATTTCTGGTCGAGCCCCTGCGCATACTCAATCAAAGAAAAGTAATGTTGCAGAGGCGAGCTATCATCCAGGTTAAAGTGCAATGGAAGCACTTCAATCTAGAAGAGGCCAATTGGGAAGATAAAGATTTTATGCAAGAGGCATATCCTGAATTATTTCAGGAACAAATGGAAGAACAAACACTTGGGACGGTGTTCCACTAAGGGGGGGAAGTTGTGACATTCCTAGGCTTGTGATTTATTTTTGGACATTTTTACTATTACGAATAAGTAAACTAGTGACAATTAGTTATTGTGTTATGACTAATAATAATTATTAATTAAGTTGTTTATGAAAATTCACATTGCCTTTTTGAAAGATTTGAGGAATTATAGAGAAACCTCAGCAACTCTTATTTTCATCAGACAGTTATCAGTTAAGGCAGTTATTCCCTCATCTCCTCTTCCTACAAGAAAAGGGAGGAGAGGGGAAGGAAAAGGGGGTTGGGAAAAAGAGGAAGGGATTCCTGGAGCTGAATAGGAGTTCAGTGGGAAAACCTCTTGAGATTAGCTTCCCTAGCAGAAGGAAGTGTTTTTCGGCTAGACTTAGGGTCTTAAGGCAGAAACATTTACACTGATGCCTTAAGAAATTGTTCGGAAGGAAATAAGGAGCTTGGGGGGAGAATATTGGATGTAATTGCCAATTTCTCATTAGAAGGGTGGAGAGGTTTCATCTGTAAGGAATCGTTCTTCAACAGCAGATAAGTAATACAAGCATAGTCTGTATTGATATGACTATGGTATGAAATATGTTATAAGGAATTCTTTTTATAGTTATGATTGTCAAGTATTAAATGATTGTTAAGTATTGGCATTTAAATTAGATAATTACCCTTTAGGGGTACAATGAGTAAATCATTTAAGGAAAAATAGTGGAAACAAGTGATTTTCTATGGAAAAATGAAAATTGTATAGAACTGCTGTGCTATTGGAACTGTCTTTGGACAAAAGAAAGATTGTTTTAAAAACCATACTCGGAACGTTGTTTTTAAAAGAAACTATTGCTTTCAAAACTACTTTCTGACAGGAAAATGAGACCATCTTGAGCATGTGAATCTACAGTTCTAGAAATTCTTTCAAGATAGATTTTTATCTAGCAAATAGTGAAAGAATGTATAAACTCGTTGCATGGGAAAATAAACTATTACTGTATAAATATAGATTTCTTGGGAACATTAAAATAATGAATAAAAGAATAGTACATAATATTTACCTAGTAAAAGAAAGTATTTATGTGTAAATAAAATATTATTGGGAAAATGTGCATCACAGCAAGGAAAGACTGTATAAATTTGTTACTCTACAAAGGAATTTATTCTGTGTAAATAAAGATGTGAGCATGATTGTCCTATAGGAAGAATCACATGAGTAAGAGAAATGAATGGATGATTAGAACTGTTAGCTCTACAATCTCCTCCCGATTATGGTAGAGGAGTCATTTCTACATCTATTAGAAGTTAAATTTGTAATTTAAAATACAACCTAGAATCGGATAGGAATGAAGAATACATTCCAGGGCTAGTAAGAAAGAAAACGAAAAGAATGAAATGTTAAGACAACTCTGCCAAGTGGAAAAAAGGAAATCCATTTCGTCCTAAATTACAACAGAACCAGACTAAGGGTTTAACATTGTAAAAAAGAAACAGAGTGAAAGAAAACTATCCTATTCCGGATTCGCTGCTTGACCAGTCCCAAGGGGACACTGGAAGACTGCCAGGAAAAATATCAACCCTCTATGGTGGAACTTGAAGGTAAAATATCCAATCACCCTATTTCCATTTTAATAGATCTAGGTGCAAGTTTGAGCTATGTCAGCCCAAGAATAGTTGATTTGTGCCATTTAAAAAGTGTAAAGTTTGAAAACACGTGGCTAGTCCAACTAGCCACAGGAGCTAAAAGAAGAGTTAGTGCAAAAGTAGAAGACTGTGGAATTGATTTGACAGGACAATAGATTAGGACAAATTTAAATGTACTAACATTAGGTTCCTATGATGTTTTGATAGGCATGGATTGGCTGGAATGTCACTGGACCTTAGTAAATTGTAAAGATAAAACAATTAATTTCCTGTCCAACGATGGCACCAGAATAGATATTGAAGGTGTAATAAGGGAAGTTATGTTACGTCCCATTACAACCCATCAGCTAGCACGATGTATGCGTAAAGGTTTTCAAATCTATGCAGTTCAAGTGGGGTACACAAACTCTAAAGGTAAACTATCCGCTTTGGAGAAAATACTAGTAGTACAAGAATTTAAAGATGTCTTCCCGGAAGACATTCCTAGGTTACCACCTAAGAGAAAACTCGATTTTACCATAGAATTGGTCCCTAGAGCTACCCCAGTCTCCAAAGCCCCTTACAGAATGAGTGTCCAAGAGTTAACAAAATTAAAAATGCAGCTTCAAGAGCTGTTGGATAAGGGTTATATTTGACCCAATGTATCCCCTTGGGGAGCCCCGGTTTTATTCGTAAGAAAAAAGGATGGTACTTTGCAGTTATGCATAGATTTCAGACAATTAAACAAGTTGAGAATTAAGAATAAGTACCCTCTACCTAGAATTGATAACCTCTTTGATCAAGTTAAGGGTGCTGTGGTATTTTCAAAAATTAATCTATGATCAGGATATCATCAAATCTGAATTAAAGATGAAGACATATTTAAAACTGCGTTCAGAACTTGCTATGGTCATTATGAGTTCATAGTTTTACCATTTGGACTCACTAACACTCCAAAAAAATTCATGACTATGATGAATGGAATTTCCCACCCCCTCCTTGATAAATTTGTTCTTATTTTTATTGATGACATTCTGGTGTATTCTAGGAGTATGGAGGAACATAAAGAACACCTTCGGGTGGTGTTACAAACCTTAAGAGAAAACCAACTATACACCAAATTTAGAAAATGTGATTTCTTTAAGGATCAAATCAATTATCTAGGATGTATATTATTTCCTTCGAAGGCATAGCGGTGGATCCAGAGAAAATTAAGACCATTATGGACTAGCCAGTTCTAGTAAACGTGGCAGATATATGCTCCTTTATGGGCCTTGTTGTTGACTACAGGCGATTCATAAGGGGGTTTTATAAGGTTTCTTATCCAATTACTTCCTTGCAGAAAAAGGGAACAAATTTTAAATGGACTAGGGACTCTCAAGAAGGTTTTGAAAAATTGAAGCATTTGCTCACCACCGTGTCAGTGTTGAAGATTGCAAACCCCGAGGAAGTTGTGACATTCCTAGGCTTGTGATTTACTTTTGGACATTTTTACTATTACGAATAAGTAAACTAGTGACAATTAGTTATTGTGTTATGACTAATAATAATTAGTAATTAAGTTGTTTATGAAAATTCACACTGCCTTTATGAAAGATTTGAGGAATTATAGAGAAACCTCAGTAACTCTCATTTTCACCAGACAGTTATCAGTTAAGGCAGTTATTCCCTCATCTCCTCTTCCTACAAGAAAAGGGAGGAGAGGGGAAGGAAAAGGGGGTTGGGAAAAAGAGGAAGGGATTCCTGGAGTTGAACAGGAGTTCAGTGGGAAAACCTCTTGATATTAGCTTCCCTAGCAGAAGGAAGTGTTTTTCGGCTGGACTTAGGGTCTTGAGGCAGAAACATTTACACTGATGCCTTAAGAAATTGTTCGGAAGGAAATAAGGAGCTTGGGGGGAGAATATTGGATGTAATTGCCAATTTCTCATTGGAAGGGTGGAGAGGTTTCATCTGTAAGGAATCAATGTAATGAATCAATCTTCAACAACAGATAAGTAATACAAGCATAGTCTGTATTGATATGACTGTGGTATGAAATATGTTATAAGGAATTCTTTTTATAGTTATGATTGTCAAGTATTAAATGCTTGTTAAGTATTGGCATTTAAATTAGATAATTACCTTTTAGGGGTACAATGAGTAAATTCATTTAAGGAAAAATAGTGGAAACAAGTGATTTTCTATGGAAAAATGAAAACTGTATAGAACTGCTGTGCTATTGGAACTATCTTCCGACAGAAGAAAGATTGTTTTAAAAACCATACTCGGAACTTTGTTTTTAAAAGAAACTATTGCTTTCAAAACTACTTTCTGACAGGAAAATGAGACCATCTTGAGCATGCGAATCTACAGTTCTAGAAATTCTTTCAGGATAGATTTTTATCTAGCAGATAGTGAAAGAATGTATAAACTCGTTGCATGGTAAAATAAACTATTACTGTATAAATATAGATTTCTTGGGAACATTCAAATAATGGAAATAAAAGAATAGTACATAATATTTACCTAGTAAAAGAAAGTATTTCTGTGTAAATAAAATATTACTGGGAAAATGCGCATCACAGCAAGAAAAGACTGTATAAAGTTGTTACTCTACAAAGGAATTTATTCTGTGTAAATAAAGATGTGAGCATGATTGTCCTATAGGAAGAATCATGTGAGTAAGAGAAATGACTGGATGGTTAGAACTGTTAGCTCTGCAATCTCCTCCCAATTATGGTAGAGGAGTCATTTCTACATCTATTAGAAGTTAAATTTGTAATTTAAAATACAACCTAGAATCGGATAGGAATGAAGAATACATTCCAGGGCTAGTAAGAAAGAAAACGAAAAGAATGAAATGCTAAGACGACTCTGTCAAGTGGAAAAAAGGAAATCCATTTCGTCCTAAATTATAACAGAACCAGACTAAGGGTTTAACATTGTAAAAAAGAAATAGAGTGAAAGAATACTATCATATTTCAGATTCGCTCCTCGGCCAGTCCCAAGGGGACACCCATGAGGTAGTTCTATATGCTAAGAATCTTTATACTTAATAGAAAGGTTAAGAATTGTTATACAGTCGCCGCATACTGCCAAGAGAACTTAAGTGAAACTATAATTCTGTTATGTAGTCCACAAGAAGACAGATAATAAAAAAATGCCAAAACATATGAAATATAAGCCCCTGCTAATACCATAAACAACATAGGAAGAGAAAATAAGGTTATTATTTGACTAAAAGTGCTCTATAGATAGTATTACGAGCCAACTGCATCACTTAATCATAAAAGAGTAATTCACATAAGTTGTATTATAGATTAATCAACTGAGCAAATAAATTAAGACTGGATAGTGTCAATTTCGGAGAACAACCACATAACTGTTTCAAAAAAAGAAGAATATTATTACATCTTTCGACCGCAAGGGTTTTTAACCATATATAATCGCAGCCACATGGATTTCCATGAAATAAAAATCAAAAGAAGTTATCCAGCTTAGTGTTTCATTCAGAAGACAAGCCATCCTTGAGGAAGGTATCCGTACCATTCCATTTCCCCATAAGGGTTTCAGCGTCTTCTTGAAGCTGGGTCGTGGAAGTCAGAGGAAATCTCCCAAGACCGTAGACCTTGACAACCTACATGCAAAGGTGGGGAGAACTCAGTGCTGAAACTTAGGCTTTTAACAATTTGAAGTAATTAAAAAATGAAAAGGATTAAACCCATCACCTATATTGGCCCCGGGGGGGGGGGGGGGGGGGGGGCTGAGTTCCCTTTCTGTCGGCACCAGAGAAAATCTGAAGGTGCAACAGTCGATTTACCTGCGGATAGAGGCATGAAATAAAATAATATTTAAGCAAAAAAAATTGAAAGAAGAAAATTGTAACCCGACAGAACTAAATCTAAACGCTGCAACAGAGCAAGCTTTACCTGCGGATGGAGGATGCGATTCAGGTGTTAGATGGTAGAGTATGACTGCACGAGAGGTTGGGTTGGAAGTTCTGTTCGAACTCATAGTGGAGTGATGCTGTAGGGATGAAACCCATTCACTTGAATGCACCCTCAACAGGTTAGGGTTTGCAAAGTAAAGTTCTAGGAACAGTCTATGAAAAACTAATGAGGCACGAAGAGTAACCTTCCTGATGGATAACCTTAGCTCTCAGAACAAGGACAACCTCCGAGACCCGATATTTCCTTCAACGACATAGAGCAGTACCACATGGCAGTCGAAAAATAGAAAGCATGTTCACTGATAGTGTTAGGTTGCAGACCAACTAGGCGCTTAATGTAAAATGTAAATTTCAATACATGTTTGTACAGACCTTAAGGTGGAGGGAGGTCACCTCTTCAAAAGACCCGTTAACTTGTACATAAGCGTTAAATGAACAGTCCTTGTAAATGTTTATGTTTATTATGCATGGGTACAATGAGTTAACATAAGCCCTATGGACATGAGGTTTAGACATTAAACGAATTACCATAGTGCTGAGACCATTAATGCAAGCATGCTGTGAAATATATTCCAATTATCATGCAAATAAAATGCTATAATATAGTTTTAACCTATGATCCATGTAGGTTAATTTTCTTTTATATATGTGAATTATAGTGTGTGTTACATAATGGTATATTGATACATGCATTTATATTATATTAACACATTAAAAAATTGTTTTTCATTTTTAGAAATATCTATATGACTTTACTTTTGTATGCCATTGTACTATGTTTCTCAATAAATTACAGTTTATCTTTCTCTACCCCCTTGTTTGTGGGACAAGGGATCCATCTCTGCACATCAATTTGACTGCTAAGTCTATCCCTCTAGCTTTCAACATGTGACCTCTTAAGAGGAAACACATGCTTTTAGCCATTAAGCCTACTCAAGCTATATATATATATATATATATATATATATATATATATATATATATATATATATATATAAGAAATGAGAGAGGCTATGAGCTATGTATAATTATATGAAAAAATTCCATAAAAATTGTAATGGCATATTTAAACTAAAAGATCTCATTTTTGTAAAAATAAAATTCTAAAAATTTTACTAAATTTGAAGGTTATTTTATTCATAACTAACATAGATCCATCTTAAATGGGGATGGAGGAAGCATGAAGATGAATCAAATCTCTCAAATCTCTTTTTGGGTGAAAAAAGGAAATATCTGCACTTTGAGAGATTTGATTCCTTTTGGCCCTTGATAAATCCAAAGTTAAAATGAATCTATATTGTTTCATAATAATATTATTTATATTTATATAAACGTCACATTTTTATTTTTAAAAATATTTACTTTTAATTTAATTAGAATGCCAATACATATTGTAACATGCCAATACATATATTTTTTACTTGTTGGTTTCTATCTCCACCGTTCATATACCAGGGTTTGATCGAATAGAGAATATTCAACGAGGTGGTTTAATGGTAACTACTCTTACCCTGACCCTCCTTTCGTCATTGTCATCCCATCTTCTCATTGAAATTCTTTGCCACCTCTCGTTGCCAAGGGTTTCTTGCTTGGTTTTCTTCATTTTCTCGCTGGTAAAGTAGATTCTAGTAGTTTTTCCCCTTACTTCTTTGGAACATATGATATTTCGGTGTTTGAATAAGTTTTATGTTCCCTTTTTGTATTTGGTGTTGTTGTCATGATTCCCTACTAGCATGGAGAATGTTCCAACCTGAGTCTGTGTTGAAAAAAGCAACATGAAATGTTAAAAATAACATCAAGAAAATCCTAATTTAATTTGTCTTTGAATTAAATTAGGAATTATATCGAAATTCTATTCTCATAGCAACTTGTAATAGATAACTAAGTTAATTTGACTTAGTTGGCTCAGTAAACTTGAGTTGGAAGTCTATCTAGAGTCATGTAAAGTGATTCCTAAATTTTAGGAGTCTAGGTTGAGTTATTTTGAGTTGTAATTATTTAACTCAGTCTAACTAAGTTATAGTCAGTTAAACTAGTTCAAATAGTTGGAGGAACTAGTAGGAGGTCTAGTAGTGGGGACAAGCACCATTGCAGCTTCACTACTCCACCAGTTAACTGAAGATTCACTCTGATCATATACATACTGAAATGAGACTAGAAGTAAGATCCTAAGGCGGTCGGGTCGAGAATGACGAGGGTTTATGAAATTATGCTCTGTGATGGTGCCACCTTGATTGTCAATGGAAATCGTAGGATTGAAAACATGCAACTCTAACAAAGAATTGAAGAAGCATACACGATTTTTCCATGTTTGTTTTCCGATATGAACTACTACGGTGAACAACATGACTCCCACCTGTTCAAGCAACCACCACTGTGCACTGATCGAGCGTCATCTCCCTTGATCTGAGGCATTGTGCATAGATTGGGACTTTGGCTCTTTGATCCTAACCTCTGTAATGTAGATTGGCCCCTATTCTGGATGATGGCAACAGAGAGGGTTTGTGATGTCGATTTTCATGTGAGCTTCCAGTCCAGCTTCTTGGGCAATCTCAGTGGTCATAGTTCGAAATCTCTATGTTGACACAAAAGAACTTCCCACGCCACTATGATCTCGACTGGACAAGATCCCATGAGTTCATGCTATGATTCAGGGCAAGAGATATCAATCTTGGCACGGTTTTGATTGGACCTGGGAGGCTCTTACCCTCTCTAAACTGCTGAATTTCTTATATATTAGACAAAACACAGTTGGATCCGGTCTTCTAGAAGATAAATCAACCCACGCTCCAGCCATATCTGAAGATATCTTTATGTTTTGGCTCCGTAGCAGTGGTTTGGCACTTGTACCAGACGAATCTGCATTGTGATCCAAGGAATCACATCCCTAGACCAAATATGAAGAAACAAACATTAGACCGGGCTCTGCCATGTCTAGATATAATGATTTCAAAGCCCTACGCTGCAGATCTACAGTCATTCTACACTAGATCATGTTGTCTTAAACTAGATCTAGATTTATTGCATCGAGTCGGTATAGATCAGATGACTTCTGTAATGAATCCCATCAACAGGTCTTCAAAGACCACTACAAGGCAATTTGGGTCATTAGAAATAGAACCTCCTTACGACATCAATATGGACCTTGAATCTCCGTAACAAGTAGATCCAATCCGTTTCCAAATTTTTATAAAAACCCTTGCCAAGAAGTCTTCATTAGTTTGGATAGACATAGTACTTCAAATGAAGCAAAATATCATGAAAATATATGGATGTCTAGTGCATCTACAACACCTGATCTACGAGGGAAGATATATGCAGGATAATTTGTATTTACAGGAATAGAACATCATACCAACAACCACCATAATCCTCAATCTGCATGTGAGAGGTGGAGCAACAGGATCCAGTAAAAAAAAAGGTGTTGTAGGAGGCTCTGGAATCAGTACATATAAAGGTTCAGGATCATGACAGGAACACATAAATGGAGGGCCCTCCTATAATAATATTATATAGGGAAAAACTGTAGCTACAATACCCACAAAACAAACACGATCTGCTCCCAACCCCTACATAGTGGAGCAACTGAATTACATTCAAGAAATGCATATAGACACTACATAAATAGAGGACCAATACAATTCATATGAATCACAAGCCATTAGCTGCAGATTCAACATTTTTTGGCCAAAACTAGTTGATTTCTTTTAATGATACTTCACCAACTGGACAATACACTGTGAAATACATCTCTGCTCCAAAGGGTTTTTCATTGTAAAGTTCCCATCATCGGAAGCATGTGACATTATTCTTCAGGAAGGAACATGGTTATGGGAATCGATGGATCTCTTCATTACCCCATGGTTTCCATAACTTGATGCAAACTCCATGATTGTATCTAGAATGTCGGTATGGGCCAAGTTGCACAACCTCCCCCTACATTTCTGGCATAATCAAGTCTTAGAAGGTATTGGGAATATCATAGGGCATTACATCAAAACATATACATAAAGAATGGATGAAAGAATCTATACTTTCACATGAATTTGTGTGGAAGTGTATCTCATCAACGGCTCACTGGATCGAATACAAATGATACACAAAAAGTAGAATTGGACTCAGCTCTTAGATTATGAGAAAACAACCTTCAGATGCAGAAATTGCAGGCAAATAGGAAATCAACAAAACACGTTCCCTAGAGCCAAAAAAGACACACAAAGGAAGAAGAAAGTAGGAAAGCAACCCAAAGAATGGAAATTCCCTCCCAATGAGCCTAATGAGGAAGAGGACGAAGCAAGGAATGATCCAATTCCTAATGAAAAAAACTAGACATCAAAAGAAACAAAAGAAAAGGAGAATGCATCACAAGATCCATCTGATTTACAAATCACCCCAGCTCAGCCAGGAAATATACCAGAAGAAAAGGATACTAGTGGAATAAAACATCAACATACATCAGACAACTCAGATTCAGACAAGGACTCTACAAGAATAGAAGAAGGAAATCATCTTGTTCTTGTCTCTTCCATGCCAACTCAAGGAGAATGGCACAAGGTAGAGAAAAAGAAATGGAGAAAACCTTAACTTTTCTCTTCATCCATAATTTAGTTGTTTTTTTTGTATGAACTTATGATCATCAGTCATAGACTAGATGATGGAATGCTATTAAGCATCTGCAACATGTAATTTTGTTTTCATTAATAAAATTACAATTTTTCCTTGGGAAAAAAACTGAAGATTCACTCATAAATAACTCATGCATGTCAGTTTAGAGGAATACCCAATTGAGATTAGAGTTTAGGTACAGTGTACTATCAGTTGTATAATTTTCCGAATTGTACAAATGGTGCATGCATTTGGAGGAAGGCCTATGGATAGATGGCACATTTATGAGTGAGCAATTTCCCAATTAAATATGGGCTAATTCTCTCAAGAATTGTGCAAGGAAGTAGGGGCTCGGCAGGTAGAAAAATTGGCTAAGTGTTGGCTTGAGATGGCTTGTGAGGCAGAGATATAGATTGCACTAGTGCAGGAATTGTTTGGCCCTTGAAAAAACATTGTATTTTCTTCTGAGATCTTCATGTTAATTCAATATAGATAGTCGGGGTTTTTAGCAGTTGCTTTCCCCATATAAATGTTGTGTTATGTGCAATTGATATTCTTCCTTTTCTGCTTATTGTTTTCATCGATCAATTTTGGTTTCAGTCAAAGAGTAGAGTAGATTCTTGTCTTGTGTTTTAGCATATTACATAAGTTGTTGAATCTACAAGTAAAAATCTACATGGTATCGAAGCAGGAATTTTTTGGGTGGCGAGTTTGCAGAGAAGATATAAAATTTTTTGTTCAAAATTTTGAAAAACAAATAGCAGATCTGGATTCCTTGCGAAAAAATACCCAAATTCAATTTTTTTTTAGCCAAATCAGAGTTCAGATGAGGGAGATATCGTCGATTTAAAATTGTAGGTTTCAACCCCGTATAGAAATTACCTGCATACGAATTCCAAAAAACAGAAAATAAAAAATGGCGAGAGCATAAAACATAAAACATATATACACAGAGATTTTCCCTTGTGTCCCAAAACCAGGACTACTAGATTGATTTTTCATTATTTTCCTTTCAATGTATCAATACATATATATACATGTCGAAGCATCCATAAATTCCAATCTATTAACCCTGGATTAGAACATAATCATAGTTCCCTTGACTGGATCTGCAAAATACCATGGAAAATAAACTATCATGCCCAAAAACATGTACGAAATCCATGAACAAAACCATAGGTAGGTACGACCACCTAATATAGGGTCCAAATTGTTTTTGCCAGGGCGCTGCCTCAGACCCCGAGCAGGGGGGCTACTCCCCCCTTGTGACCCCCCACACGGGGGTAGTCATTGAAAGAATATAAAACAACCCAACAAAAATCACAATTTTTTCAGAAAAAATTGTGATGGTGGGAAAATTGAAACAGATCGGTGTGCGAGTCAAGAACTTGTATGAACTTGACGTACAAGATGCATGCTAATATTTTAGGAGCAAGGCAAAGGTTAGAGACTTGGCAGTTGAGAGGGAGCATGAACTACCTCTCAACATGAAACCTTAGAAAGTTGTGGAGCTACCACAATTAGAGAAGCAGAGAGGAGATCGAGTAGAGACATCCACTCAAGAAAAGACCTCCAGTAGGGGGAAATTTTGAGCCAAGTGGGCAGAGGGAGTGCATGTAGGCATACCTCTAGGTGAGAGGTGAGGCGATGTGAAGCAATAGTTCCAAGAGTGCATAAATTTGAGCAAGTCCATTGAGATGTTTTTTCTCATGGATCATTACCTTGATACAGGGGCCCACCGTACACAATAGCAGGATGGATTAGTGGCAGTTGATGCAGTCAAATGTTAGAGTGATAGATGTAGAGACTAGCAGCAGCCAGATACTAGGCATTGCAGAGCAGAGTTGGCAACAGTGAAAATGGAACAATGTAGAGTCAATAGTAGCACAACGTTTTCATTACACAGTGCAATAGCTATGAGCAGTCAGAGACTTTGGTGACAGATGCATCATACTGATTCAGTTTGGATGCTTTTTCAATTTCATAAGTTGTAGTAGCAACAACACTAGAGAGAAATTTTGCATGCAAAACATTCCAAAGGTACCATATTAGGATAGAGTTGAATTCCTTTATTGTTGAGAGGGAGTATTGAAAATAGCAACAAGAAATATTAAAACTAGGATCAAGAAAATCCTAATTTAATTTTTCCTTGAATTAAATTAGGAATTAAATCGAAATTATATTCTCATAACAACTTGTAATAGTTAACTAAGTTAATTTGACTTAGTTGGCTCAGTAAATTCGAGTTGGAAGTCTATATAGAGTCATGTACAATGATTCCTAAATTGGATTGGAAGTCTATCTAGAGTCATGTATAGTGATTCCTAAATTTTAGGGGTCCAGGTTGAGTTATTTTGAGTTGTAATTAATTAACTCAGTCTAACTGAGTTATAGTCAGTTAAACTAGTTCAAACAATTGGAGGAACTAGTAGGAGGTCTAGTAGTGGGGAAAAGCACTAGTGCAACTTCACTTCTCCACCAGTTAACTGAAGATTCACTCATAAATAACTCATGCATGTCAGTTCAGAGGAAGACACAGTTGAGATTAGAGTTCAGGGACAATGTATTATCAGTTGTATAATTTTCCGAGTTGTACATATGGTGCATACAATCAGAGAAAGGCCTATGGATAGATTGCATATTTATGAGTGAGGAATTTCCCAATCAAATATGGGCTAATTCCCTTAGGAATTTCATAAGGAAGTAGGGGCTTGATAGGCAGCATAATTGGCTAAGTGTTGGCTTGAGCTAGCCTTTGAGGCAGAGAGAGAGATTGTACTAGTGCACGAATTATTCAGGTTGAACAAGCATTGTATTTTCTTCTCAGATCTTCTTCTTAATGCAATATAGATAGTCGGGGTTTTTAGCAATTTCTTTCCCCAGAGAAATATGTTGTTAAGTGTGAATGAAATTCTTCCTTTTATGCATATTGTTTTCATCAATCAATTTTGGTTTTCATTGAAGAGTAGAGTAGATTCTTGTCTTGTGTTTTAGCATATCACATAAGCTGTTGAATCTACAAGTAAAAATATATAGTCCGCTGCATTGTAAGGTGCCATGGATATTATCTGGAAAGTAACATAAGTTAATTTTTTTTCTTTTCATGTTTCTCTTAGCTTTGCCAACTTCCAGAGGTAAACCCTCACAGTGTCTGCTCTAACCTTCTTTGTTCTGGCGTCAAGAGCCCTTCCTACACACTACCATTTCCCCAACACACTTCCTCAGACACTACTGGTGTTTCTACGCTGTATGTCAAGACCTTTTTTGCTCTTTGTTCGTATTGTCTGTGACCTAAATTATGGTCCATTTTATAGTTCTAATGTATTCATGTTGTTGCTTGTTTTTTCCCTGTAGGTAAGTGGCTTGTTCTAGCTTCTAGATTTTCCTTACGATTGTTCGCTCTCTGGGTTGTGACAAATGACCAACTGATGGAAATTATTCTATTCCTTGCCCTCTTATCTGGGAGTCTCAAATGTTAAGGTCATAAGTCAGGGTTTAATACATACACTCCTATTAAGATTTGTAATTGGAGATTCCGAGTCCAAGAGGGCTCACAATTTTTTTTCATTTAAGAGTTTAAATACATAAATATGGTATATTTTTTTGTGAGGGAAGGAGGAATACATTCCTCTACGTTTTTACATTGTAATTTAATGCCCCTATTTTGTGGGTTTGGCATGAAATAGATGGAAACAATTATTTCATAGAATTTTCATTCACTTGTTCATTGTACACTCATTCAATTGCTGTAATATGTGCAACAATTTGTTTTTACTCTAATTTCTTGACTAGTTAATGGGAAATATGCTATACAATTTTTTTTTCTAGTTTATTGTTGTGTATCCTCTTAGAAACTTGTTAGTTATGAATTTACAGTTAGGCATGCTACAATTTATTTTTCTTATTGTAGGTTCACTCTATGTTATTCTAATTATGTGGTTAATTCTTTCCTTTAATATTATACCGTTTATTAACCCCCCTTTTTTTAACAATCATAATCAATATCCTCAGATGAATGAAAGTTGTCCGACAAAATCTATTCCTGCTTTTTATATACTAAAACCCCATGACAGAAGAAGGAATGTTCTCTTAGTGGGCTTCAGGCATGCAATAGAGGACTAACCTACTTTGAATCCTATATTAGTGGAAACCGTGATTATTTACAACATATTTTGTTAACTCAATCAAAGACTTTCCCTCTGATTTTATTTACATTTGACCCCTTGTTTCCCTTAAATTTTAATTTCACTCATAAGAGGTTATTTAGTTAACAATAGAGATTTTATCCCTTCTTTTATTAATCTCAGAGTTCGTTATTTTGTTCTGTCTTTTTTTAACACACGCTAAAACGACAATTGTTCGTTCCATTCTTTATACCTGTTTAATCACAACAACTTCTATTCATATCGATCTTGGTCATGAAAGATTGACATTATACATAAAGCAGTATTTGTATCTTGCATAACCTAGGGACTTACACAAACCAACATTCTTCCTTGTCAGTGTTTCCTTGAGACGGTAATTTTTCCAACTTATTTATATAATCATACTCAACAAAGAATTAGGTTAGACAAAAAGATTAACTTATTTCATTATTTTCGAGAGGAAAACTTATTTCTTTATTCACATAAAACAAACAACATTTCAGAACCATAGCAGATTCGATTCAATAAACAATTACTTATCTGTATTTGTTAGTTCTGCTAGAGAAATAGAACCTAGTTAAGACTTCTTTAACAACCTAACCTATGCGACTGACAATTATGTCCATGTCTCCCCCCGAGCCTCTTTAGTTTCTAGAGTAGTTTAAGACAATAATCATCTTGGGACCTCAATACATCTAGTCGAGTCCATAATATTCTTCTTAAGTGTGTCCACTGGTTATTACTAGCTAGTACAACTTCTTTTCTATGATATCATCCTATCACAAACATTCTTTTATTTTCCTCTTACTTCCTCTCTTTCAACCACTGATGGCCTTTCCCAACTGAGATATTTTATTTAATCTCTTTGGGGAAGGAAGTAAATGTCTAACTACCCAGAAACTCAATATTTTATTTTGAGGTATTTTCCGTCATTTCTTTGACTACACAACTTTCTTTTAAAGAAAATAAAATAATAACCACTACACTTTTATCTTTAAGTTCTTTTACCAACCTCTACCAAACTGAATTACCAAGTCTTACACAGTAAAAAGGTAAATAACATTTATTTACATGACCAGGGGTGTTACATCTTCCCCCCCTTGAGAGAAACACCATCCTCGATGTTTACCCATGCCCTTGGAATAGGTAAGGGTATGATTCTCGCATCAAGCTTTCATCCTCCCAGGTGGCCTCTTCCGTGCTAAAGTGCCTCCATTGCACTTTAACTTGGGTGATAGCTCACCTCCATAACATTGTTTCTCTCCAACCTAGAATATATAGAGGCTCTACCCAAAACTTTCCATATCGTTATACCTGTTCCACATCACAAAATGTCATTAATCACGAGTATTTAGTAACCATAATCAACTATCAAGGAAAAATTATTTATTAAAACTTTTACCTGTACCTCTTTCCAGTTAATTATATGTCTAGAGTCATATACATATATCTTTAATAGATATACATGAAAAATGTTATGGACTCGCATGTAGCTGGGTAATTCTAGCTAGTATGCAACATGTCCAATTCTTTCTAGAATTTCAAAGGGTCCAAAATATCGAGGAGCTAATTTTGCACATCCCTTCCATTGCAAGGTGCTTTTCTTTGGTTTCACTTGAACATATATGTGATCCCCTACCTGAAATTCCTTATAAGTTATTTTCTTATCTGTGTATGTTTTCTATCTATCTTGGGTAGCCTCCAAATTAGATCGAACCTTTTTTACCATGAGTTCCATTTCTGCCAACATATTAGGTCCCAACAGTAACTTGTCCTTTGGAATGCTCCAACTAATGGGTGTTCTGCATCTTCTTCCATATAAAACTTCAAAAGGGCTCATTTTTAGTGATTCGTGATAACTGTTATTGTATGTGAATTCCACTAAGTGGAGATACTCCTCCCATTTTCTTGGTTGTTGCATCACATACATTCACAACATATCTTCCAGCACTTGATTTACCTACTCTGTCTGCCCATTGGTCTACGGGTGATAGGCAGTGCTAAATTGAATTTGAGTTCCTAAACCCATAAAAAGAGTTTTCCAAAAGGCTAACGTGAATTTCACATCTCTGTCAGAAATCATAACTTTCAGCATTCCATGTAATCTAAAGATCCCCCGCATAAATATATTTGCAATTTTCACAATTTTGTATGTAGATTGAACAATAATAAAATGGGCTACTTTACTCAATTTATCCACTACCACCATGATTGAATCATTCTGTCTCTTAGTGTTAGCAAGGATGCTACAACTCCTGGGCTACCATCTTTACTTATCAACCCGGGGTTCGTACAAACTTGGAGGTGACAGTGCTGTATGCACAAGTAAAAGTGATGGTCTTGCTTGTTGTCACTGTTCAACTGGTGAGAGACCACTGGGGTTCCAAGCCAGAATTCTATGGAGTCAGAAGAAGCTTGATTCTTTGATGGAAGAAAGGTAAATCTACTCTAAGAGAGTTACTCTATTGCATTAATGGAGAAGGTCAACATGTAATGCTAAATCACACCATTCCCTAATTAACCATTTAAGAAGCTATGCTAGGTAGAAATGCTAAATCAACATAAAAAAAATGCTACTATCTAATTTGTAGAAGTAAGAAGCATCAAACAATACTAATGTGCAAGTAAAGAGACTAAACTAAATATTTTTTTGCTTTTTTGGTCTTTTTATGCAAAATCAAGTATGCAAACTAATTGTTCTTGTGGATGTGGCAGGTGGATTAAGGGTGTTTGAGGATAGCTAGAAGGTTTATGAAGTGGTTGGATGGTGTGGAGGGTCCCTAGGAGGATTTTGGTGGCTTCCTAGAGGTTTTCCATCAATTCGGCCTCAAAACAGGCCGTTTCAGGAAAACCTACAGGATGTACTAGAAACCTATAGGATGATCCTATAGGAATTACAGGAAACCTACAGGATACAGCCGAGAGCTAAATGTGAGGTGCAGGAGGTGATGTGAGGCTTAGGAAATGTGTGTAATGGGTGGAATGGAGTGGTAGAAGGTATAGGATCACTCAGGAGTTAATATCCAAGGTAATAGATGGCTAGATTCGCTCAATGTGCTTGGGAGAATTTCTATGAAAATTGATGGAAAACTAGTGAAAGTGATGGTGAAAACAAGGGATGGCTAAGGTGGATGAAGTGGAAGGTGGCTGCTGGCTATGAAGTCTTAGTCTCCTCCTAAAGCACCTGCTCTACATAAAACACATGTGTCTTCCCAAAAGCTATGCAACAAGATACATTTTCATAAACTAGAAAAGCAGAATTAATGAATCAAATGCCTATACTATGCACAAAGAAAGTTGTTGAAAGGAATGAAAGCATGAGTGAGATGTATTGCAGAAATGGAGATGAAAAAGATGGCAATGAAATATACCTTTCAAAATTAACCAAATACTAAATTAAAGACAACAAACTCCAAAGCTCATAAGAGAACTAGAAATCTGTGTTTTTGGGGCTTCTTAAGGGTCCCTTCCTCAACTCATGGTCCCAGAGGGAGGAAGTGAGGCCGAGACACCTGCTAACAACCTTATGGTGATCCTTTTTCTCCTTGCTAACCTGCTACTTGAAATAAGGCAGAAATGGAAGAAAACTATTAAACAACCAATCTAATCTACACTATTTGTAATGGGAATGCATCTAAAAAGAAAATTAACAATGAAGCTATGAATCTACACTAAACATACATGTACAATAAAGAGGAGCCTTGGATTTAGGGTTGGGACCTAACCCAAGAACTTCAACCCTTTGAGTTAACTCAGTGCTGGCTCAAAAAAAACTCATTCTTATTACCAAAACAACAAATTACATCAACAGAACTGTCACAAGTTTTGCAGCTCGAAAATAGATTAGTGTTTTACCATAAAAATCTGAATCCTACTGAGGTCCTAGGCCTCTCTACTTATACATTTGAAGTCCCCAGCTACTTCCTTAAAATGGGAGGCTCGGCTCCCACACTCGAGATAAAATGGTGCTTTGTCTCTCACTTGCTTGGCTGCCTTCTAGTCCTCATGATTTGGCTGTTTACACTCCGAGCTGATGTGATGAATGGAGGAATATTCGAATGAAGGAGTAGTAAATGAGGATGATTTACCTCCTACAATCCCTCTCCCTTGTACCATTCGAGTTTTGACCTTAGCCTTTGCCAAAATTCCTTCATTTTCTCCTTTAACTTCATTCAATGCATATTAGATCACAAAGCATAATATCCAACTCTAACTCACCTCATAAAAAAAATATAATAAAAAACATGTAATAAGTTATGAGAAAAGTTGGTTTGATTAAGATAGGAGGTGAATTAAGGCCCATATAATTACCCAATGATGAGGCTCATCATCCTTCTTGACATGCATCAGTGCAAACAAAAAATTCCTTTTCAGGGTTGACAATATTTAACACTGGAGTTGTGGTTAATAAATTTTTTAATAGCTCAAAACTACGCTGACAATTAACAATACATCTGAAGGTTTTTCCTTTCTTTTGCAAGGAAGTTATAGGATAATTTATTCTAGAGAATCCCTCAATAAAACAATGATCCCTCAATAAAACTTCCTCCTCCCTGACACACCTTCTCAAGATTTGATCTGGGCCAGGTTTGAAAATATTGACCCAATCCAAGTGAAGGGGGTGCTTTTCTTGACTATCTTGCTCTTTTCTTTGGAGGACAAGTTTAGTGGGAACTGTGCTGATACCAAATAGTTTGCTATATCAGAAAACCACGGAGAGAGAATTGAAATAGAAAATAAGTGCTCTTCACCTGCAGGCAAATTTACTCTAGACAAAAGGTCTGCAACCACATTTTCCTTACCAGGCTTATCAAAAATGGTTAGATCAAACTACTGTAATAAAAGTAACCATCTTATAATTCGAGCATTCACATCTGGTTTGTTCATTAAATATTTGATTGTAGCATGGTCAGTATGCACAAATGTTTGATAGCCTATAATATAATGCCTGAATTTGTTTAATGAATGCACAACAACTAGGAGTTCCTTTTCGGTCACTGTATAATTTAGTTCAGCCTTTGATAAATTCTTACTGATAAAATAGATAGCATAAGGCAGTTTTTCATCTATCTGACTTAGGGCTACTCCTATGGCTTTGTGTGAGGCATCAACATGAATATGAAAGGGTAGGGACGAATTTGGGCCTCGGAGAATCGATGTAATAGTTAACTTATCCTTTAGGATGTCTAAGGCCTCTTGACAACTTTTTAACCATATAAACTCAGAGTCCTTGGCCAAAAAACCAAATAAAGGAGAGGCCAACTTGCTGAAGTCCTTTATGAACCTTTGGTAGTATCCAACTAACCCTAGGAAACTTCTAACATCTATCTGCTTTTGAGGAGGTGGGATGCTTTGGATGATAGCTATTTTTTTTGGGTCCAGCTGCAGTCCTTGCTGAGATATTGAATGACCTAGCATAGTCCCTACAGTCATTAAGAATTCACATTTTTCAGGACTGAGAGATAGGTTCATTTCAATGCATTTGTGCAATACTTTTCCTAGGTTAGACAGGGCTTCTTGAAAATCACAGCCATAAGGTGTAAAATCATCCATATAAATCTCCACCGCATCATGGAATAATTCGGCGAAAATACTCAAGACTGCTCTCTGGAAAGTGGCAGGAGAATTGCATAGGCCAAAAGGAAGGATCCTATAGGAAAAAGTACCCCAAGGACAAGTGAATGTGGTCTTATCCTAGTCTTCTGGGAAGATCTGGATTTGGTTGTACCCACTGAATCCATCTAGGAAAGAGAAAAATCTTTTCCCTGCTAGGCCATCTAGAACTTGGTCAATGAAGGGTAGAGGAAAATGATCCTTCTTTGTGGCTTTGTTCAACTCCTTGTAATCGACACAAATTCTCCACTTACCATTTTTCTTGGGAACTAACACCAAAGGAGAGACCCACTCACTATCGGAGATAGGGTAAATGAATCTTGCATCTAGTAGTTTTTGCAGTTCTTATTTGACTATATCTTTAAGAGTTTGATTCATCCTCCTTTGTGGCTTCCAGACTGACTTGCAACCTTCTTTGATGTATATGTGGTGAGTACACACTGAGGGGTGTACTCCCTTCATTTCTTTGTAACTCCAAGCAAAGGCTTCTAGATTTTCCTTTAACATGTTGCATAAATTCTCTTCTTGGAGAGCAGAAAGAGATGGATTGATTTTCAAGGTTCTCTCTGGGCCGAATTCTATGGTTTGACATGGAGTGGGTTGGATTCGGCTAAGAATATGTCAGTTGGATGATTGTTCTGGGTTTCCTTTACTACTTCTTCTAAGGGTAATAAACCGGGAGTTGGACTCTAGAGTAGGTGTTCAATCAAGTCATCCTCATCCTGCTGTCCTCCTCCCATAGTTGCTTGTAAAGCATAAAGTTGGGCGGAATAAAATTCATATTCTTCCTCCTCCTCCAACCATAAAGGTAAGTCATGCTCTATAGAAGGTTGAGGAGGAGGGTATTGGACTAACTGCTTGGACATATGCCCATTCTTGATGGTCATATTCCCATCTTTGCAACTAATGTAAGCGTCAACTGGCGAACCATGGCCTCCTAAGGATGAGAGGGTAACCAGTAAGCTTAGACTTAGGCTGGAGAACTAGGAAATCTGCAGGGTACTCCCAAGAGTCAATGGAGACCATCACATCCTCCACAATTCCCTCAGGGGTTACTGTGGAATGGTCTGCAAGTTGCAGAACTATTGTGGTCTTCCTCAATGAACCTTGGAGGTTGAGCTTGAGCATCGTGTCCTTGGTCATCACATTAATGGTAGCCCCAAGATTGATCAGAGTGTGTGGAACAATGGTGCCATTGATGTGCACATCTACTACAGGGCTTCCAGGGTCCAAATATTTTGGACAGATTACCTGCCCCAGCATTAAGTCAGACAACTGCCCAATGACATTAATGGTAGGGGCATCCATTTTTTGCCTCCCTAGATGCTTGAAGCACTTCTCCTTAATCAACTTATTGTAAATGGGAACATCTTTTATTGCCTAGAGAAGTGGGATCTTTACACATAGATTTTTCAATTCTCCCAGAATTTCAGTCTCTTTTGGGGTAGGCTGGAGTGGTTGGGCTAATCTCTCAGGAAAGGGTGGATTTACTTTAAGGTTGATTTCTTCTCTTTCTTCCTCAACCTCCCTAGGTGGAGGTGGAGTTTGGTTATCTGGGAGGTCTCTCCCAGATCTCAGGTTAATCTCCTAGATTTCCACAACATAAGCTAGATATGATGTATCTCCATTGTATACTTGTTGAACCTGCCTATTGTTTGGGTTTGGATTTGGCTGGGCAGGAATCTAGGGTTGCTTGGGTGGAGCAGAGTGTAGGATTTGTGGTTGGGAAGGTGGTGGAGGCAATAGAGCTGGAGCATTGTTGTATTGGGGCCTCCACCCCTGGAGTGGTGTATTCCACTGAGGTTGTGGCAGAGCATAAGGTTGAAATGATTGGCTGGTTGGCTGGGAGTGATACTAAGATGCATAGGACCAAGAAGGGGTGTATACCAGGAAGGATGAGCAGGGGGTCCCCAAGAAGGTATGGTTGTGGTTTGGTTGGGGTTGTAATATGCATGGGACGACCCTTGCATGCCTTGTTAGTATGGTCTAGGCCCATGAGGTTTCCTTTGGTTAATGTAGCAAAGCTGCTCAGTGACCCCTTCAGCTCCTTGATATATAGCTTTGAGTCCGGGTAAAGAAGGGCACTTGTCTGTGGAGTGGTTTTCTTCATAGACTGAGCAAATTTCAATAGAGTTCAATGGACATTCATTCCTAGGACACCTCCTGGTGCATCTAGGAAAAAAATGGCTAAGGCTCTCTTTGCTTCCTCTTAATGTTCATGGTGTCCATTTGCAAGGCAAGGGTTTGCAACATCTTGCTTTTGAAATCTTCCAGCATGTTTCCAATTTCACCCTTGATGGATGAGTTGGAAGATGATGTACTGGCCATAGGTTGACTACCCCTACCCTTTTTCCTGGCTGCCTTAGAATGGTTTCTAAAGACAGTCTTGATATCCTCATAGGGTAATTGGTAGATATCTCCTCTTGCTAACACATGGAAGGCATCCAGAAGATCTTCTCTTACTCCCCTAAGCAGGACCAACTTTAGTGACTCAGGGTCAAGTGTGAACCTAGTCCTTTTGTAACTAAGATGAAATCTTTCTTCATAATCTTCTAAGGATTCATCATTGCCTATGGTCATCGTAAAAATTTCTTCTTTAGTATCCTTTGACCGACAGTAGTCCCGATATTTGTTGTTAAAGGCCTACTGCATCTGAGCCCAAGTTGTGATTCTATCTCCAGGTAAACCCATGAACCAGCGAAATGCTGCATCCTTGAGGGTAGATGGAAATACTTTTAACTTTTTCTCAACATCTGTATAGTTATAGGTTCGACATATAACATCAAACTCAAACAGGAAAGTATCAGGGTCCTCTATGGTCAGGCCATGGAAATGAGGTAGGGCAGAGGGGCTTATATTTTTCATCTTAGTGTCCCCATTGGTTTCCCTGATGGGGAAGGCACCCTCAACTCTCTCTCTATTCCCTCTGTCATTTTGGTTTTCAGCCATTGGTTTAGTAGGAATGGGTTCCTCTTCTTCTTCTTCCCCTGTAGGTTCTTCAAATATGTCAGGTTGCTCACCTAAGGGTTCCTCCAGTTCATAGCCACCGAAGAAGAGAGAAGGTTGGTTGTTGGATGTAGTGGGGGTATTTGGAAAAAAAATTCCATAAGTTGTCCCTATTCCTACGAGGCATGAAAGGAAATATTTTTGGTTTGGCTTGTATTTTTTTTAAACTTGGAAAGTACTGACAGAATTGAAATTGATGATTGAAGGAAAATTACTGACAAAATGAAAAAGCTACTTGCTGAATTGAAATCTTACTTGCAAAATGGAAAGGAAAGCAGACAATGCAAAATGAAAGAAAGGAAACAACTAGATTACTTTTGCAGAAATAAACTAATGGCAGAATATTGAAGACAAGAAATAGAAGAAAATAAAGCAGTAATCACATTCTACTCAGACACCTCCCCGGCAACGGCGCCAAAAAGTGATGAGCGCCAGTATTGTAGCAAGGATGCTGCAACTCCTGGGCTACCAGCTTTACTTATCAACCCGGGGTTCATACAAACTTGGAGGTGACAGTGTTGTATGCACAAGTAAAAGTGATGGTCCTGCCTGTTGTCACTGTTCAGCTAGCGAGAGACCACTGGGGTTCCAAGCCAGACTTCTATGGAGTCAGAAGAAGCTTGATTCTTTGATGGAAGAAAGGTAAATCTACTCTAAGAGAGTTACTCTACTGCATTAATGGAGAAGGTCGACATGTAATGCTAAATCACACCATTCCCTAATTAACCATTTAAGAAGCTATGCTAGGTAGAAATGCTAATCAACATAAAACAAATGCTACTATATAAGTTGCAGAAGTAAGAAGCATCAAAAAATACTAACGTGCAAGTGAAGAGACTAAGTTAAATTTGTTTTTGCTTTTTTGGTCTTTTTATGCAAAATCAAGTATGCAAACTAATTGTTCTTGTGGATGTGGCAGGTGGATTAAGGGTGTTTGAGGATGGCTAGAAGGTTTATGAAGTGGTTGGATGGTGTGGAGGGTCCCTAGGAGGCTTTTGGTGACTTCCTAGAGGTTTTCCATCAATTCGGCCTCAAAACAGGCTGTTTCAGGAAAACCTACAGGATGTACTAGAAACCTACAGGATGATCCTATAGGAATTACAGGAAACCTACAGGATACAACCGAGAGCTAAATGTGAGGTGTAGGAGGTGATGGGAGGCTTAGGAAAGGTGTGTGATGGGTGGAATGGAGTGGTAGAAGGTCTAGGATCACTCAGGAGTCAATATCCAAGGTAATAGATGGCTAGATTCACTCAATGTGCTTGGGAGAATTTCTATGAAAAATGATGGAAAACTAGTGAAAGTGATGGTGAAAACAAGGGATGGCTAAGGTGGATGAAGTGGAAGGTGGCTGCTGGCTATGAAGTCTTAGTCTCCTCCTGAAGCACCTGCTCTGCATAAAACATGTGTGTCTTCCAAAAAGCTATGCAACAAGATACATTTTCATAAACTAGAAAAGCATAATTAATGAATCAACTACCTATACTATGCATGAAGAAAGTTGCTAAAAGGAATGAAAGCATGAGTGAGATCTACTGCAAAAATGGAGATGAAAAATATGGCAATGAAATCTACCTTCCAAAATTAACCAAATACTAAATTAAATACATCAAACTCCAAAGCTCATAACAGAACTAGAAATCTGTGTTTTTGGGGCTGCTTAAGGGTCCCTTCCTTAAGTCATGGTCCCAGAGGGAGGAAGTGAGGCCAAGACACTTGCTAACAACCTTGTGGTGATATGTTTTCTCCTTGCTAACCTGCTACTTGAAATAAGGCACAAATGGAAGCAAACTATTAAACAACCAATCTAATCTACACTACTTGTAATGGGAATGCATCTAAAAATCAAATTAACAATGAAGCTATGAATCTACACTAAACATACATGTACAATAAAGAGGAGCCTTGAATTCTATGGTTGGGACCTAAACCAAGAGCTTCAACCCTCTGAGTTAACTCAGTGCTGGCTCAAAACAAAACTCATTCTTATTACCAAAACAACAAATTACATCAATAGAACTGTCACAAGTTTTGCATCTCGAAAATAGATTAGAGTTTTACCATAAAAATCTGAATCCTACTAAGGTCCTAGGCCTCTCTACTTATACATCTGAAGTCCCCAACGACTTCCTTAAAATTAGGGAGGCTCGGCTCCCAAACTCAAGATAAACTGGTGCTTTGTCTCTCACTTGCTCCATTTCCTTCTAGTCCTCATGATTTGGCTGTTTGCACTTCGAGTTGATGTGATGAATGGAGGAATATTCAAATGGAGGAGTAGTAAATGAGGAGGATTTACCTCCTACAATCCCTCTCCCTTGTCCCATTCAAGTTTTGACCTAAGTCTTTGCCAAAATTCCTTGATTTTCTCCTTTAATCCCACATTCAATGCATATTAGACCAAAAAGCATAATATCCAACTCTAACTCACCTCATAAACAAAATATAATAAAAAACATGTAATAAGTTATGAGAAAAGTTGGTTTGACTAAGCTAGCAGGTGAATTAAGGCCCATATAATTACCCAATGATGAGGCTCATCATCCTTCTTGACATGCATCAGTGCAAACAAAAAATTCCTTTTCAGGGTCGAAAATATTTAACACTGAAGTTGTGCTTAATAAATTTTTTAATAGCTCAAAACTACACTGACAATCAACAATACATCTGAAGGTTTTTCCTTTCTTTTGCAAGGAAGTTATAGGATAATATATTCTAGAGAATCCCTCAATAAAATGACGATAATACCCTACTAAACCCATAAAAGATCAGATGTCAACCACATTAGTAGGGACAAGCCATTCCATGATAGTTTTAATTTTCTCTGGATCAATAACTATCCATTATGTATAAATTACATGGCCTAAATACTATATCTGAACCTTGTAAAAGTCACATTTACTAAATTTGGCATATCACTTGTGTTCTCTTAATGTTTGCAAAACAATTTGTAGGTGCTTCTTATGTTCCTCCAAATTCCTTGAATATATAAGGATATCATCAATGAAAATTAGGACAAATTTATCAAGATAGGGATGGAATACACTATTCATAAGACTCATGAATGTTGCTAGAGCGTTGGTAAGGCCAAAGGGAAAAACCAAAAACTCATAATGACCATAACAGGTTTTAAAAGTTGTTTTAGGAATATCATCTTCTTTTACTCTTATATGATGATACCTAGAATGTAGATCTATCTTAGAAAACATTGTAGCCCCCTTAACTTGGTCGAATAAATCATTGATCCTTGGCAAAGGGTATTTGTTCTTGACAATTAGCTTATTATGTTGTTTGTAGTCAATGCATAACCTCATAGTACCATCTTTCTTTCTGACAAATAAGACAGGGGCTCTCCAAGGAGACACACTTGGGTGGATATAACCTTTGTCAAGAAATTCTTGTAATTACGTTTTTAACTCAGTTAGCTCGAGTATACTCATATGATAAGGGGTTATTGACATAGGTGTAACCGACGAGATCAATTCTATGGTGAAATCGATATCTCGCTTTGGAGGTAGCCTTGAAATTTCTTCCAGAAACACAACAATGAAATCCTGAATAATTGGCAGGCTCCCTAAGGAGGCTAACTTATCCTTGGAGTTATTAAAACCCACTTGAACCACATAAATCTGACATCCCTTCCTAATACACTTACCTAACTAGGAGGCGGTAATTGGCCACAATTTTATGGGTCTTATTACCCCTTGAATCTCTTGTCTGGCACCCTCTTTGTTAAGGTAGCTAATGGCTTTCTCTTTGTAATTTACTAATGTCCAGTGCCTTTCCAACCAATCCATCCTGATTAGAACATCATAAGACCCCAAAGGTAACACATTCAGATCTACATTAATGACCTGACCTGCTATTCCAATAGGGCAGTCATCTACTTTGGCTGTCACCCTTCTTTTTTCCCCAGTGGTCAGTTGTACCAACCAGGATTTTTAAATTTATAGGTTTGTAAGTGACACATTTCAATGATTTTTGGGCTGACATAACTTAAACTAGCTCCTGGGTCTATCAAAATTGACACAACATGGTTATGCATCTTACCTTCAAATTCGATCATAGTAGGCTGGTATTCAACTTGATGATCGTCTAGGGAAAAATTAATCTTGGGTTTGTTTCTTGCCACCTTGCCTACTATACAGGCATCTTGAATGTTGGTAGTATGTTCCGTTCTGGTGCGATGAGGGAAATTTTTGTAATAATGAGGCTCCCCACAACCCCAACACTGTAATGGAGGTTTTTGCGATTGACTGAACTCTGATTTACTGGAGACCTCCACTTGTTTCGATTAATTTTGTGATTTAAATTTCTGCTGATTCCTTCCAGGAGGTTTATTGTGCTGTTTCTTATGTAAATTTATGGCATTTCCACTTTTCATATTTTTCATGTTCTGGAAGATTTTATGTACCTTTTTACTAGCCAAACTCTTACCACCTTCTCCCTTCTACTTCATCTGTTGATAACATATTCATGCTTTTTGAATGGCCTTCTCCTCTTGAATTTAAGGTACATACCTCAATAGGGACATGAAATTGGTCACAAACTCATCGATAGAAAGTTGTCCTAGTTGGAGGTCGTGGAATTCCTTTTCCTTATCGTCATAAAATTTCTCAGTGAAGTACTTTTCTTTAAAATGTTTATGAAAATATCCCCAAGTCACCCCCTACTCATCAATTGCATGAACGACCTTAACCTCTTCCCACCACAACATAGCCTTCCCCTGAAGCTAGTAGATAACTAATCTCACCTTCAAGTTATCATCATATTCATAGATTTGGAAGTATTTGTTAATGTTAATCAACCATGCCTCAACAACTTCTTCCACTTCTCCGTCAAAAGTTGGGGGTTTTATCTTTTTGAACTCTCCTTTTAACTTTGTCTTCTATTTCTTATTTTTTCGATGGTCTGACAAATTGTCAGATTCTTCCTCATTTCCTCCCTTATCCCCTTCCAAGCATTGAGTATGGCTTCCTTTAGGCGCATTTTCACATCTTTGCCTTTGCTCCTCATCCCTGTCTTCATTACCAGAGCTGGGTATAGAGTTTCTATGATTTTGGCGATCATATAGACTTTTCAGTATTTTTTCCTGATCTCGCATTAATCTCTCATTATCCGCCCATAGACTAGTCATCTCAGTCCTTAAACATTAAACAATTTACAACAATATAGCAGTGGGGTTTTGGTGGCCTTCTTCTAATTAAACCCACATATTTTGGTTAAATCCTAAAATGGGTATGGGACCAGATTCTACAGAGCGCCTCACTAGTTGTGTACTTCCAACTCCTCTCCTCATTATGCTGCCCTACTCCCTCTTTCCCTGTCAACATAGTACACCTTTGTTATATCATTTTCCCAAATAGGCTATAGTATTGCAACCACGCCCTGATACCACTTGTAACATCCATTCATGAAGGGTATAGTAATTACCATTTAATCTGCTATTGCATTTTTTTAATAACATGCAATTAAAATAAAATTTTAGAGAATTATAAGTATGTTGAAGTGTTGCGTTGGCCTTGTTATATTAATTTATGACAAGTGAACATCTATGTAGCTACATTAACTCGGTTCCACCCTAGCATACCACATTTTCCCTAAGAGTGGAGTGACAAACTTTGCTCATTAACCTTCTGGTTACGTTGAATAGAGAGGTCTCGGTAATAAATTAAGTTATAAAAAATATATAAGGTTAGTCTTGGCACTATCCCTCTAAGGATAACTCTCTAGAGATTTTTTGGTGTATTAAATGTCATCATTACGATGAATGTGATGGGGTATAACTGGTTTCTATCTCCACCATTCAAATGTGAGGGTTTGATCAAACATAGTAGATTCAATAAGGCAGTTTAATGGTAACTTCTCCTACCTCGACCCTCCTTTTGACATTGTCATTCTATCTTCTCACCGAACTCCTCTGCAACCTCCCATCACCAAGGGTTTATTGCTTTGTTTTCTCCATTTTCCTACTGGTAAGTTAGATTCTAGCAGTTTTTTCCCTTACTTCTTTGGAACATATGACATTTCAACATTTGACTGAGTTTTATGTTTCCTTTTTGTATTTGGTGTTGTTTCCATGATGCCCAACTAGCATGGAGAGTGTTCCAGCCTCAATCCGTCACACTATCAGGTAGCATGGATATTATTTGGTAGGTAACGTAAGTTCCTTTCTTTCTTTTCATGTTTATCTTAGTTTTTTTGACCTCTAGAGGTAAACCCTCACAATTTATGCTCTAACCTCATTTGTTCTGGTGTTAGGAGCCCTTCCTACTCGCTGTTGTTTCTCCAACAAGTTTCCTTAGGTACTACTGGCGTTTCTACGCTATTTGTCAAGACATTTTGTGCTCTTTGTTCATATTGTCTGCGACCTAAATTACAATCCACTTTACAGTTCTAATGTATTCGTGTTGTTGCTTGTTTTTTCCCTGCAGGTAAGAAGCTTGTTCCAACTTTTGGGTTTTCCTTACGGTTGTTCGCTCTCTGGTTTGCGACAACTGACCGACTAATGGAAATTCTTCTATTCTAGGTTTTGGGTTTCTTGCCCTCTTATTCGACAATCTCAAATGTTAAGGTCATAAGCCAGGGTTTAATACATATGCTTCCATTAAGCTCTGTAATTGGAGATTCTAAGTCCAAGGGGGCTCACAAATTTTTCTTTTAACTGTTTAAATACATAAATGCGGTATATTTTTTTTGTGAGTGAAGGAGGAATACATTCCTCTACATCTGTACATTGTAATTTAATGCCCCTATTTTGTGGGTTTGGCATGAAATAGCTGGAAACAATTATTTCAGATAATTTCCATTCACTTGTTCACTGTACATTTATTCAAGTGCTGTAATATGTGAAACATATTATTTTTACCCTAATTTCTTGGCTAGTTAATGGGAAATATGTTGTATAGATTTTTCTAGTTTGTTGTTGTGTATCCTCTTGGACACATGCCAGTTATGAATTTACAGTTAGGCCTGCTACAAATTATTTTTTCTTACTGTAGGTTCACTCTGTGTTTTTCTAATTATGTGGTTAATTATTTCCTTTAATACTGAACCATTTATCACCTTTTTTTAATAGTCATAATCAGCGTCCTCAGAGGAACGAAAGCCGACCCACGGAATATGTTCCTGTTGTTTTTGATACTAAAACCCCATGAGAGGATGAATGTCTTCTCGGTGGGCTTCCGTCTTGCAATAGAGGACTAACCTACTTCCAAGCCTATATTAGTGGCCACCGTGATTATTTACAACATAGTTTGTTAACTAAATCGAAGAATTTTCCTTCTGATTTTCTTTACAACTAACCCCTTGTTTCCCTTAAATTTCAATTTCACTGATAAGAGGTTACTTAGTTAACAATGGAAAATTTATCGCTTCTTTTATCAATCTTAGGGTTCTTTTGTTTTGTTTTGTTTTCTTTTTAACACACGCTAAAACAACAATTTCTCATTCCATTCTTTATTCATGTTTAATCACATCAACTTCTATTCATATCAATCTTGGTTAGGAAAGATTGAGATTACACAGACAACAAGATTTGTGTCTTGCATAACCTAGGGATTTACACTAACTGACATTCTTCCTTGTCAGTGGTTCTTTCAGAGTGTAATTTTTCCAACTTATTTATACAATCGTACTCAACAAAGAATTAGACCAAAAATAAATATTAACTCGTTTCATTATTTCTGAGAAGAATACTTTTTTCTTTATTCACAAAAACCAAACAACATTTCAGAACCATATCTGATTAAATTTAATAAACAATTACTTATTTGTCTTAGTTAGCTCTTTCAAAGAAATAGAACCCGGGTAAGACTTCTTTAACCATCCAACCTATGAGATTGGTAATTACATCCCGGTCTCCCCCCCGGGCCTCTTTAGTTTCTAGAGAAGTTTAAGACAATGATAGAGGTCTCGTCTCTTCTTAAGAGTTTCCACTAGTTATTACCAGCTCAAGAAGACCCTACAACAATACAAGTCCTTTTTTTTACAACATTTTGTCACAATCTTTCTTTTATTTTCCTTTTACTTCATCTTTTCAGCCACTAGTGGCCTTTCCCAACTGAGATATCTTCTTTTAATTCCTCCAGGGAAGGAAGTAGTTCTCTCTAACTACTTGGAAACTCAAGATTTTCTTTTGAAGTCTCTAAGCATAACTTTCTTTTAAAGCAAACAAAATAATAAGCACTAAACTTTTATTTTAAGTTCTTTTACCAACCTATGCCAAACCGAATTACCAAGTCTTACACAATAAAAAAGTAAATAACAATTATTTACATGACTAGGGGTGTTACACATATAATTGCATATATATACACTTCACATTTTTATTTAACATGTTGTAGTATTTTTATAAAATTTTTTTAATGTGATATATAACTCTTAAATTTTTATATTTTATTAATTAAATTTATTAAGTGTTTGTATATTTTATTAATAATATGTTATGAAATATTATGATTATGATTATGAATCATTATTATTTAAATTTATTTTAATGTGATATGTACATAATTATTTTAAATTTTTTAATGAAAAATAATTACTTATAATTTATACAATTATACAAATAAAATGTTGAAAATCTCAATTAATCTCTTACTTTTTAAAGTTTGATAAATTACACTGGTCTTAGTGACATTAGTCATCATAATTAATAAAAATAAAATTATTATTTTCAAATAAATTAATATTATATTCTATAATTATTTTTTTTAATATAAAACTTCATTATATAGACATTACCACATTTATCAATTTATTATTTTTATTATCTCAATTAAATAATATATATAGATATATATAAATAATTATAATTTTATATATATATATATATAATTAATTTAATTATTACATTTTATAGAGTAAAAATAAATATAAAAAACTATGAAAATAAAAGTTTGCAAAAAAAAATCCTTCCAAAAATTTACTTGAGGGCAAGTGTCCATAAAATTTATATCCTGCTACCGGCAATTATGAAGATGGAAATCTCCCAGGAGCGTGTGAACTTCTGAATTGTGCCCATACCTTTTTGTTTATTAACAATTTCTTCACTATATGTAATTAATTATAATTTATTAATAATTTTTTTTTAATTTTTAATTTTTATTTTTTTAATTTTGACGCCATCTAACAACACCATATACCATTATGTATAACAACCATTCAAGATGTTAATGAAAAAAAACATTTAAATATATTAATTTAAATGAAACATTATTCTAAAATTATAAATAAATTCACACACAACAGAATGTTTAAAATCATATTAACCTATTATTTAAATTATTCAAATTCCAAATTTTCAAATAGTGATCAATTTTATATACTAAATCCAAAACAAACTATAGAAAAACATTACTATTATATTTATTTATAAATATTATATAAATTACCATGTTAATCTCCCACACTTAATTCTATTAATTCTATTTAGCTTATATCACATGCCATGCTCTTGCATTTCTTTGAAACGATTAGATGTTTTCCCTTAACAATATAAGTATTACTTTTTGTAACAAACAATATTACTTTTTGTAACAAGGAATTAACCCTAATATCATCATTTCGTTTAATATTATTTGTATTTTCAGTACAATATACCACTGAGTTTTATAATTGTTCTATTGTCACTTATAGAAATCAAGGATATTGTAATTGTATTATTGTTACATAATGCTATTTAACCATACTATAATATCAAAATATTAAACAATACTATAATATCTAAAATATTTAAATATTGTGTTATATTTCTTCACAGGGCATTTTATAAATAAGAAAACCATAACAAAAGTTATCATAATCAAATTAGCATAATTATGGATAAAGGAAAATTTAAATTTGTATATATAGGTAATGGATAATAAAAAGGAAAATAATGAAGTTATGTAAACATGATTAAAGTAGTCCATGGGGCTTTGGATTGACGGTCAATACGCGGGTGAAGAAAATAAATTATTTTAAAAAATTTCAATGCAAATTACATATTCCAAAAGTATCTTGAATCTTTTCTAATTATATCTAACAAAATATTAGTGTACAATTAGTTATAATATGAAGATATATGGAAAAAGAAGTTGACGTGTTGGGTCCCTATAATACTAGTGATTACCCCATTACTATTGTAGTTATACCCCTTATTTATATTGATGTACCCATGTAGTGCCCATATTGTTACTATTGTGCCACATAGAAGCCCACTATTGTTATTGTTGTGCCCTACAATATTATTGTTATGTAGGCTTTGATTGTATTGGGACCACTTAGACTCCTATATATAGAAAGAAGGTATTTTCATTTGTATCATCCAAGAATTGTTCATTTATGTAATGTAAAGGAGGTTGCCCCCTCGAAGAGGCTGAATTCTAAGGCGTTGATCTTTCTTTTCTATCCTTTCTTGAGCTGGTTTCATAACATTTGGTATCAGAGCTTTAGATTCTAGGGTTTCGCTGCTCCAAACAGGTCATCGTGGCATTTTCGCTATAACGTTTCTTCTGTGACGTTTCAGAAGTCGCAAAAAAAACCCATTTGAGAATAATTGGCGCTAAACCTTGGGTCTGAATTTCATAGATTTTCGCGCGATATTTTCGGAGATATGATCTAAGAAAGTTGGCCTTTTTGCAGACTCCTGAATTACATTCAAAACAGGTGACCTGGGAAAAATCGTCATAACTCTCTCTCTGAGGATCGGATTGAAATTTCGTAAAAAGGTGCAGAAAGAAGACGGACTGTAGCTTCTTGTATGTGTGTTTTAGATTCAAAGGTTGAAACAGTGGCTCGTGGCACGTCGTACAACTTCGCTCTACTGAACCAGTCTAAAAGCAAGTCACTGTGGGAGATTTCACATAACTCTTCCTTGGAGAATCCAATTTGGCTCAGACTTGTGGCATTGGAAAGAGGACGCAGAAGGCTATTGCAGGTAGCAATTTCAGAACTGGATGATTCGAAATTACAGAGACACATCAGATTCAATATCAGGCTTCTATAAAGTGAAAAAAGGTGTGTAGTTTTTTATTTTTATTTTTGTGTAAGCTTGGTTTAAAGGAATTCAAAGGGCATAGTAAAGAATTATTATCGGTAACTGATGCCCCGAGGAAAGAAAATGCAAACACCTAGTAAGGAACCTGAAAGCTCTAGCATGACTCATGAAGAAGAAGAAGAAATGCTACGTGATATATCAAAATTACAAGAACAAGTGCAACAAATGTCACGATCACAAAAGCTAACAGAAGCTAAGATAAGTGGCGTGGAATCTAAGATAAAGGGCATGGAAGCTAAGATGGATGATTCAAAGACAGATTTGAAGAGAGACATGGCAGATTTGAAGATAGATTTGAAGACAGATTTGAAGAGAGACATGGCAGATTTGAAGATAGATTTGAAGACAGATATGGAAGAATTGAAGAAGTTGCTACAAGAAAGTGTCACTAATGGTGAAAAGGTAGTAAAGGAAACTCATGATGAGAACAAAAGAAATGTTAATCATGATTCCATAGACGCTAATGTTGGATCGAAGACTCATCATGTTCCAAAAATCGATATGAGGAAGTTTGATGGCAAGGATCCCGCCACATGGATATTACAGATGGAGCAATTCTTCGATCTCAATAATGTGCAAAACACACAAAAGGTACGTATGGCAACTTTATATTTGGAACCAAATCAGTTTGTATGGTATCAATGGCTTTGTTCTCGTAAACAATTTATCACTTGGGCAATTTTTACGGAAGAATTGATAGCACATTATGAGGATACAAAAAGCAACACTTTTTTTAGCCAATTGATAATCTCAAACAAAAGGGTTCAATAATGGAGCACATTGAGGAGTTCCAAAAATTGAACATAAGGGTAAAAGATATTCCAGAGGAGCATAGGATTGATGTGTTCATAGGGTCTTTAAAGGATAATATCCAACATGATGTGCGCCTTTGGGAACCTGATTCATTAGAGAAGGCATTCAGGTTAGCAAGAAAAATGGAAAGCAAAATTATGGCAACTAGGAAGCATACCATTCACAACTATAAAGATGGAAGTGTTGTTGCCCATAGTCTTCCACAACCTACAAGGTTGACACCACAACAATTGGAAGAAAAAAGAGCAAAAGGGCTTTGTTACAATTGTGATAGCAAATACACAAAAGGTCATAAGTGTGCTGAGAAGAAATTATTCTACATAGATTGTGAAGAGGAAGAAGAAAAGGAGCAAGAAAGGTCAAAAGAAGAGGATATATTCCAGGAACAAAGCCTAGATGAAGAACAAATAAATCCGACCATATCTTGTAATGCATTGGCGGGAATTACCACTCCTCAAACCATCAAGATAGAAGGACAAATCAAGAAGAAAAAGGTGATAGTGTTGATTGATTCAGGAAGCACCCACAATTTTATTCATTGTAGGGTAGCAAAAGAATTGAATTGCTTCCTATATCCAGCACCAGAGTGTCAAGTGATGATTGCAAATGGAGGAACAATAAATTGCTCTGGAAAGTGCCATAATATCAAGCTATCCATGGGAGAATATGTATTGACTAGCCCAATGCTTTCCATTCCAATGGGAGGTGCTGATGTTGTACTAGGAGTCCAATGGCTACAATCCTTGGGTACAATAGCTTTTAATTTTCAAGAACTTTTCATGAAATTTTCTGTGGAAGGAAAGGAAGTTGAATTAAGGGGTATTGCAGGGAAACCAGGAAAGATAATCAGCTCTAATGGTATGACAAAGCTTCTAAAAAAGGAGCAAAGGGGTGTAATTGCACAATTATGTTCGCTAGATGTTTCCACATTAGAATCATCTATTTCTCCAGATCTCCAAAAAGTCCTGGACAATCATTCCAAGGTATTTGAGACTCCCAAAGGTCTCCCACCTATGCGTGATCATGATCATGCTATTCATCTGATTCCAGGAAGTGTTCCTCCAAACATCAGGCCGTACAGATATCCCTATGTCCAAAAAAGTGAAATTGAACGTATGGTTGCAGAAATGCTAGAGGCTGGTATAATTCAACCGAGTCAAAGTTCTTTCTCTGCTCCAGTAGTATTGGTGCACAAGAAGGATGGATCATGGCGCATGTGTCCGGATTATAGGGAGCTCAACAAGCTCACTATTAAAGATAAGTTCCCCATTCCTGTCATTGATGAATTACTGGATGAATTGCATGGATCAATTTACTTCACCAAGTTGGATCTTCGTTCAGGATATCATCAAATCAGAATGAAGATTGAAGACATTCCGAAAATGGCATTTAGAACTCATGAGGGTCATTATGAATTTTTGGTCATGCCTTTTGGCCTTACCAATGCACCTTCAACATTTCAAGGTTTGATGAATTCAATTTTCAAACCATTCCTTAGAAAATTTGTGTTAGTATTTTTTGATGATATACTTATCTACAACAAGTCTTGGAAGGATCATGTTGAACATGTTGACAGGGTGCTACAACTATTGGAAGAGAAACAATTATATGCAAAAAGATCCAAATGTTTCTTTGGAGTCCAGGAGGTGGAATATTTGGGTCATATTGTATCTCATGAAGGAGTTAAGGTAGACCCTAGCAAAATTAAAGCCATTAAGGAATGGAAAATCCCCACATCCATAAAGCATTTGCGAGGATTTCTTGGGTTGACAGGGTATTATCGCAAGTTTGTTAAGAATTATGGGAGAATAGCAGCACCTCTAACAACATTATTGAAGAAAGATGCATTTTCATGGACTCCGGAAGCAACAAAGGCCTTTGAACATCTTAAAGAGGCAATGTGCCAAGCACCGGTCTTAGCTACACCGGACTTCACAAAAACCTTTATTGTGGAATGTGATGCTTCAGGAAATGGAATTGGTGCTGTTCTAATGCAAGATGAAAGACCCATTGCTTTTGAAAGTCGTCCAATCAAGGGAAAGTTTTTAAGAAAAGCTATTTATGAGAAGGAAATGTTGGCAATACTCCATGCACTTAAGAAATGGCGACCCTACCTAATGGGAAGACACTTCAAGGTAAAAACAGATCATGATAGCCTTAAATACTTTTTAGAACAAAGATTATCCTCTGAAGAGCAACAAAAGTGGGTCACAAAGATGTTGGGTTATGACTTTGAAATCATCTACAAAAAGGGAAGCAAAATGTGGTGGCAGATGCACTCTCAAGAAAGGATGAGGATGTGGAAGCATTGTTGTGCGCCATTTCTATTATCCAACCAGATTGGATAAATGAAGCAAGGGAGGAATGGAAGAATGACGAAGAAGTGTGGGCACTTATTCGAAAGCTACAACAAGATTCCAGTACGTCTGATACATTTAGCTGGAAAAATGATTCGTTATGGTACAAAGATCGCTTATACCTCTGTAAGAATTCCCAGCTAAAACAAAAGATTCTTATGGAATTGCACACTTCTCCCTTAGGAGGGCACTCAGGATTTTTAAAAACTTACCACAGGGTTAAGAAGGAATTTTTTTGGGATGGCCTTAAATCAGATATTCAAAAGTTTGTGGCAGAATGTTTGGTTTGCCAGCAAAATAAAGTTGAAACAATTAAGACACCGGGTCTATTACAACCTTTATCCATTCCAAGCCAACGTTGGGAGGAGGTTTCAATGGATTTTATCACAGGTTTACCCAAGTCTGAGGGAAAGAGTGTCATCATGGTGGTAGTTGACAGACTTACCAAGTATGCACACTTTTGTGCATTATCACATCCATTTAAAGCCAGTACAGTTTCTACTGCATTTATGGAAACAATTCAAAAGCTACATGGAAACCCAAAGATTATTGTAAGTGACAGAGATCCCATTTTCACTGGAAATTTTTGGACAGAATTATTTTCTTGTCTTGGTACTCAGTTAGCTCATAGCTCATCTTATCATCCTCAATCTGATGGGCAAACTGAGATAGTAAACAAATGTTTGGAAGGATATCTTCGTTGCTTTGTATCTGATAAACAGACACAATGGGTCAAATGGTTGCCTCTGGCTGAATGGTGGTATAACACTTCCTTTCATACAGCAACAAAAATGACCCCATTTATGGCACTTTATGGGTATCAACCACCATCCATCACATCATATTTAAGAGAAAATTCTAAGGTTCAGGCAGTGGAACATCACATCGAACATCAACAACAAGTCCTCCAACTCTTAAAGGATAACCTTGTGTTGGCACAGAATAGAATGAAACAACAGGCAGATCAACATCGCAGTGAAAGAAGTTTTGATGTAGGTGATTGGGTATTCCTACGGCTACAACCATATAAGCAAATGTCCCTCAAGCAAGCTAAGAAGGATAATAAATTATCACCAAAGTATTATGGTCCGTACAAGGTGTTGCAAAAGATTGGTACTATGGCATACAAATTGGAGCTTCCTGCAGCTTCTCGATTGCACCCAGTTTTCCATGTTTCATGCTTAAAGAAGGTTATAGGCGACAAGCTCCCAGTTCAAACAATATTGCCAGAACTTGACGAGGAAGGAAAAATTATATTGGAACCGGAAGCAGTTATAGAAACAAGAACTCGACAGCTACGAAATCGATCAATTTCAGAGTACCTTATCAAGTGGAAGAACTTATCCGCTGAAGATTCCACATGGGAGGATGAGAATTTTATGCAGAAGTATCCTGAACTACTCAAGCGTTGAGGACAACACTTTTTTGAAGGAGAGGGGCATGTTGGGTCCCTATAATACTAGTGATTACCCCATTAATATTGTAGTTATACCCCTTATTTATATTGATGTACCCATGTAGTGCCCATATTGTTATTATTGTGCCACATAGAAGCCCACTATTGTTATTGTTGTGCCCTACAATATTATT
This sequence comes from Pinus tabuliformis, assembly GCA_031772625.1. NCBI lineage: Eukaryota > Viridiplantae > Streptophyta > Pinopsida > Pinales > Pinaceae > Pinus > Pinus tabuliformis. The sequence continues at coordinate 826,457,991 of CM062817.1, forward strand.
GTTATGTAGGCTTTGATTGTATTGGGACCACTTAGACTCCTATATATAGAAAGGAGGTTTTTCATTTGTATCATCCAAGAATTGTTCATTTATGTAATGTAAAGGAGGTTGCCCCCTCGAAGAGGCTGAATTCTAAGGCGTTGATCTTTCTTTTCTATCCTTTCTTGAGCTGGTTTCATAACATGGCGACTCTTGAGTTTCTCTCATAAGGAAAAAGAAGTTGATGATTCTTGAGTTTCCCTTTTGAAATATCCATCCATCCTATCACGTTGGCATTGAATTGACATATGTATGACTAAAAACACATGTATGGATAGCATGACTAGACTAAGCACTATTGAATTATGAATTTGGTATGATTGGGTCATCTTATCGAAAGACACAAAATGTTTATGTACAACCATCACAAGTGAATTATTACTTTGTTAGACATCAAGATTATCACCATAGTATTTGCTTGGACAATTTTTTAGGATGATTTTTCCTCTAGCCTGACTCGTCAATCATGAATCTATTTTATTTTAAAATCTTTTATGGATAAAATCTCTACCTGACTTAAGATTTGTTGGTCTCAACAAATTGTCTTTATATTTTGGAACTTTGATAAAATCTCCTGTAAGGTTTACCACTTATCAAATTAGGGTGATTATACCTCTACTTTGATTTGGTAAAATTTCAAGGTTCCTTATCTAATTATTTTTTCTTTTCACTATATAACTTGGTACATAGTCATAGATTTTTCCAAATTTAACAACTGCCCTTCAAGAGGAAGCAATTGTTAGTTCTCCTTCATCATCATTCAACATTGATATGTAGAGATTTAAGGAAATCTATTGAAAAATGGAAAGAATGCCCACACATGTAGTGATTCTAATTTGAATACATTCTTTGTAATCAACTCAATGATGAAATACAATCCATACCAAATCAACTTATCTTCCTATCTTTATCTTTAAAGTAAATTCAACCTTTATATCCTACAAAAAATTAATAATGTGCATAGTTTTGAATATTTTGTATGTTGTTTATAAGCCTTATTACCAACCAATTTGTCATGGCCTCCTTCCTTGTCATTAACTTATGATTATGATCCAAAATGGATAATGGATCCTTCAATAAAAATTTAAGCTAGAACGATTCAAAAGGTGAAGTGATTATCATATTATGCATTGTGGGATTATAACTACATTGCTTTTATGTAATGTTATTATCCTTTGCCTTTTTAGTTTTAATGATTAAAAAAATGAAACAATTGAATTGTGGTAGACCTACTACTTTTGTTTGAAGTTTAACTCATGGATGGAAGTTAATATGTTTTTCAACATAGTATCCATCAATCTCCACATCACCTAAAAAACTATTTTAGAAATTTTAGTCATAGATGGAGGTGATTGATAATTGTAATTCAAAGTTAGACACCAATACATCCTCAAAGAAAAATTATGAAATCTAATTAATATTTGTTCTATTTTTCTATAAGTTACATTACTACCAATTTGTTAAAGCAATCTACAAATACCATTAAATAGTCATGACCCTGTTACCCACCATTTTGTTGGTGACATCCACAGGAGAAAATTTTCTCCAAGATGGTCCTCAATCGGCAGCTAGCAACCCCTTGCAGCCACCAACTAGCTCGTTGTGTCATTTCTCCGCTGCTTGAGCCAACCATGTGGCCCCTAACCCATCTGTCATGATTGTATGTTGGAAGGTGGGCCTACTGAACCTAAAGGTATGAATTTTCATTTGGTAATTGAGTATTGTAGTTTTCTTATCATGGATACTTATGAGCATGTATTAATGGGGGGATTCAATGGAAAGAATGAGCTAGGTATGCGCTCTTGTCCCCTAGACTTCTTTTGGATGTTAACCTTGGACCCTAGTCTAGTGGGATCTATTTTACTGACCTTTGGGCTTTAGGGATGGTATTTCATGGGAAACTCTGATTTTGGTTACGTGGTCCCACTTCCTCATCTACATATATAACTCCCCTTCCACTCATTATACCCCCATTTATCATTTCTCCCACCTGGGTCCACATTCCTCCACTGGGTCACATAGGGTTAGTCTTCCCCCTCCCCTTGCCGACACCTTGGGCCGAGCTTGGAATGATGCCCGAGAGGTTTATGTAGCTGAAAAGAAAGTAAAAGCATAATTGGCCACATTCAACAGGAAGATGTACCACAAAATGCAAAAGATGGCTGAGACAAACACATTTAGCACGTGGAAAAAATCCAAAGCATGAGCTCTTCTGCATCATCATGGCCGTCACCCTAGTTCCTATAGGCCCACATGAACCTCCTTTATCATTCAGGAACCCATGATTGTCCCAACACTTGGTAGGAAATGAACCGCCTTACCTTAAAGGGGGTATCCATTGCTATACCTTACACATCATGCTCTTATCCCTTGAGCCTTGAACAATTAATTAAAGAAAAATCATAAAAGGCAAAAGGAATATAAATAAGGGTGGAAAAATCAAGGCCGAGGCACCTCATACACCACGATTGCTCCCTCCTATACTTTATATACCTAAGTGTGGGATTCCCTTTTATTAGCTACCCTTGTACCCCAACATGTGGCCCAGGGTTGCCCCTTTCATTCCTTACTCCCTTTATCTCTTTATCACATGCCACCACCCTTTGAAGGATGTACCTTGGACATACTATCCCCTTTAAAAGTAGAAATCACCTAGTAGGATACTTGGTTAAAGGGGGAAATTAAACCATCTTAGATCCATTTAAATATAGATCTACCAAGCGCCGAGAGGGATCAAATCTCTTGAGATGCAAACCTCTTTTTGAGTGAAAACATATTTGATCCCTCTCAACTTGGTAGATCCAAAGTTAAGATGGATTTGTTTTTCTTAATCTGCACAATGTGAAATGTATCATGCCTAAGTGTTTTGATGCTTATCATGGATTGATGCCATTTAATTTATATGGTTGCGCTAGTTCATAAACTATTTTAATTAATACATTATTTCCGTGATATAATATAGTTCAACTTAATTTCTTATTTTGGTTTTGATTTCTTTTTAATATGATATTAGGGAAATAATTTAAAACTAGGACGATCATAAATTAAATGAGTGGTAAATGTTTATAAATATTAAAACACACATTATTAAAATATTAAAAACATAAATAATAATTAAATTATAAATTATTATTATTATTATTATTAATTATAAAATGAATTAATTTATGAGTTATATATAAATATGTAACACGATTCTTAACTATGAAAATTTATCATTACTTTATTAAAGAGATTCTTAATCTATAAATAAGCTTTGTGACAATACCATGTGCCAATGCTATAGATTAATACCACATGCCTAAAAAAGCATAATTCACATTCATATGATATTTTTTTTAATTAATCAATTTAATTAAAAGGGTAGAAAAACATAAGCCTCAATGACAACTCAATTGACGATGACCATGAAAATGAAGTGTGTGAATTGTTATGTGCTAGGAGGTGATGAAGTGTGTGAAGTGTTATGTGCGGGGAGGATGTTATGTGCTAGGAGGTTCAAGATTCAAATCCTCTAATTCACTTGTGTAGGAAAACCAACTCACTTTTCCTCTAAACTGTGACTACTACTAAAAGTATTTTAAAATATTTCATAAAATTAAATCTCCATGATATACATAATAATTATTGATAATTTTATTCTTAAATTTATTTCTCTTCCCTATTAACTTTACAAAATAAACACACTTTCGTACACAATTTTAATCAGTGAATCATATATCATGGATACAAAATATACATTATCAAAATAAAATTAAAATAAGATTAAGATTAAGAAATTGTATTAAAATGCTTAAAGAGTACAGGAAAGTGTATCAAAGTTATAGAAAGATTAAAATGCAAAAAGATTAGGTTAAGAAGTAGAAGATATTTTTAGTCCCTACACCGCATGGACTATAGTAATCGTTTTGAATACCTATAAAATTCGGCACAAATATCCATGAATCCTGTTTCTTTGTATTTAACTAAAGTTTTATTTATGGAAATCAACGAAGTCATTTTTTAACGTAAGGCTTATTTCAGTTGATCAAAATTATTTTCGTGAACCTTGTTAAAATAGAACAACACGTTTATTCAATCAATTGCAAATTTGGATATAAGATATTTTTTTTTTGTTAATTAATAAGAAAAAGATATGTTTTACGACATTGGGATATGTATGAAGTTTAAAGTTTCTTTGTAATTATATTATCAGCTTGTTTAGTAGTTACATGGTGTAAAGATTAAAAGCATAATGTTTTGATTGTGATAGAATATTATTAAAATAATATGATTGGTAAATTGTTATTTGATATTTTATTGGAAAATTTTTTATAATATATTTGATCAATTTTGGATTTATAAATTATTGTTTATTGTGTATGTATGTAAATTATAATTATGTAGAAAATAGAAAACAATGAAATAAAATTCATAAATCGTGATTCACACAAGATATAAATTAACAATTTTTTTGGGAGAAAACTCAATTTGAGATTAAAGTGGTTTTGTTCTTTTTCTTTGAAAAAAAATTAGCTACAAGTACAAAGAAGTAAGGTTTGTAGTTTCTGAGCTACTACATTGTACAAATCCTCTTTGTGCGCTCTCTCTTTATGCCTCTCCACTACTCTACTCGTCTATGGAACAAATGCACTTGAAAGAATAAACCCCTTTTCTTCTTACTGCCCCCGATGGCCCACTAGTGGTTAGGTTTAATTCCTTCAACTCTTAACTAGAGTTAGAATATGGACTCTGCTAGAGTCTTCTTTATCATGATCAAGTGGCTAGGTCCTTTTTCATGAATAATGGGGGATGATATGACACCCTCTTAAATTATGGTGGCCAAAATAAGAAGGTCAACTTCATAGTGGCATAACTTTTGTATATGGAGGCGATCTTTATGCCATTAGAAAGGTTTCTATGTGTAGAGTAGGTAAAAAAAAATCATATATAAGGTATACAAGTTTTACCTCTAAAAAATGTTTTTTGATGTCTCAAAATGCTCCTAAAAGTCTTCAGATCCCAATTTGTCAAACTAGATCCCACTAGTAAAAATGGTTGTGTGCACTCATTCTCCACTTTGAAAACATGGAAATGAATGAAAAACAAAAAAATATAAAATCATATTGTTTAATTTTTTTTTATTAATTTACATTTTAATAAAATTTAAATAATAAATATTTTGATTTTAAAACTAAAATCAAATATATATTTAAAAAATATTAAATATTAAATATATTGATTTTAAAACTAAAATAAAATTTATATTAAAAAATATTAAATATATTGATTTTAAAATTAAGATCAAATTTACATTATAGAAAAATAAAATTAATCTATATTTTAATACCCATTTAAGAATTAAGATTAAAGTTAAAAAAAAAATTTAAAATATACACCATTAATTATAATTTATTATCATTTACTTTATATTATTTGTACGTAAAAATTTTAGTTTAATTATGAGACCTTACCATTAGTCTTCTCTATATTATATATATGTACTTTTGACCTTACACTTATGCTATTCAACAACATCAGATGTCATTATAATAACAATTCAAAATGCCAATGATTAAAAACATTGAAGTGTGTTAACCTAAATAGAAAATTATTATAAAATTATAAATAAACAAAACATTATTATAAAATCATAAATAAACACAATAGTCAAATCTAATCACAAATTATTCAAATTTCAAAAAATTAAAACCATAATCAACTACCAAATATTTTAAATTAATTATAATTTATTATCATTTTCTCTATATTATTTCTATGTAAATTTTTTATTTAATGGTAACACCTCACTCTTATGCTTCTCCATATTATATCTATGTAGTTTTGACCTTACACTTATGTAGTTTTGACCTTACACTTATGCTATTCAACAACATCAAATGTCATTATAATAACAATTCATTAAGCTAATAATTAAAAACATTGAAATGTGTTAACCTAAATATAACATTATTATAAAACTATAAATAAACCAAATATGGTTATGAAATTATAAATAAACAAAACATTATTATGAAATTATAAATAAACACAATAGTTAAATCTAATCACAAATTATTCGAATTTCAAAAATTTAAAACAATAATCAACTACCAAATGTTTTCAAATGTTCCGTCCACCAGCAAATATTTTAAAATGTTCTTGCCCATTACCTATTTACATAGGTATCTCATAACCTTAATAGCAAGTTTTGTCCATTATATATTTACATAGTTATATCACAACCTTGCCCACAATACCAAGACCACACAACATTGTGTTCTCCATGCTGATCTACAACACTCAGTTTTGTAACTTTTTATTAACATTAATTTATATAATAATTGAGCTTATATCAAGTGTCATGCATTTTTGATGTTTTCAAGTTTTTATTATATTATATGATAAAACATAGATAATGGCTAAAAATAACCATATCTATTTATCTTACATTTTAGGTGAGGAATACAAAATGTATTTTCATTACAATATAACATGGTCATGAATTAATAATATCGTATTTGTAGTAATATTATATAATATTATTGGACAATGTTATTTTACCTAAAATAATTTAACATTGTGGTTTATTTCTTTTCGCATAGTTTTCATTATAATTAGATGTCTCTCGTTATTTACGAAAACCACAATAAAAAAGAAAATCACAATAAAAACTAAAAAAAATTCAAATTCAAATTTAATAATAGTAAAAAAAAAATTGTATCAAAACAAAATATATCTATTATATTTATCTTTTTATTAAATGAATAATTATATTATAATGAGATGAATAATTTGAAGGTTTATATTATATATATATATATATATATATATATATATATATATATATATATATATATATAGATATAAAAGAATTCATTGTAATTAAATTAAGATGAAGAAAATATATTTCTTTTAAAAAAATGCATTATATATTAAGTAAATATAAAAAATTATATATATATTTTTAATCATTTCTATTAATATATTATTAGTGTACCATTAGCTTTAAGAGGAATATATATGGAGAAAAAAGGTGGTGACTTTTGAGCTTCCTTCATAATAGTTGATTGATGGACTATCTTATCATATTGGCATTGAATTAGTATATGTATGAAGAAAAAGACATGCATGACAAGACTAAACACTATTGAATTATGAATTTAGTATGATTGGGTCATATTATCGAAAAGCACAACGTATTTGGGTACCACCATTAGAATTGAATTATCACTTTAATGGACATAAAGATGATCAATGTAGTATATGTTCATACTCAGACAATTATTTAGGATGATATGTGTGACAATCATGAATTTATTTTATTCCTAACCCTTATATGGATAAAATCTCCCCGCGACTTAAGATTTGTTGATTACCCACAATTGCCTTCATAGTTGGGGAACTTTGATAAAATTTTCTCTAAGATTCATCACCTATAACTCGATTTGACAATGTTTCAAAGTTCCTTATCTAGTTACGATTACTTTTCACTATATAACTTAATATATACTCATAGTTTTTTTTCCAAATTTAACAATTTCCCTTTAAGAGAAACTGACTATTGGTTCACCTTTATCATCACCCAACATTGATGTGTAGAGATTTAGGAAATCCATGCAAAAATGGAATGAATTCCCACACATGTGGTGATTCTAATTTTAATGCATTCTCTGTAATCAATTCAAGGATCATATAATTTCTATATCTAATCAATTTTATCTTTTTATCTTTATCTTTAAAGTAATGCCAAACTTAAACTCATTCCCAAAATTAATAATTCACACACTGTTGAAAATTTTGTGTGCAGTTTATAAGTCTTATGACCAACCAATTTGTCATGGCCTCCTTCCTTATCATAACTTATCATTAGAATTGGAAATGAATAATGATTTATTTGACAAGAATTGTAGGCTAACACAATTCAAAAAGTGAAGTGATTATCATGCTATGCATTGCAAAATCATAACTATAATACATTTATGGAATGTTATCATCCTTTGTCCAAAAAACTGTGTGTAAGTTTCACAAATAATGCTAAAATAATCCTTTGAAATGTCATCAACCATATAAATCTAACTATAACATTAATAAGAAATTTCTTACTTTATTAATTACTCTTTTTTTTTTATACTTAACCACAAAATCTGTATTTTCATACTTTATATTATTAAGTAATATCTTATTTTAAACACCATTATTTTTAATTTTGATAATTAAAAAAATTTATTCTATAAACAAGAAATATATTTTTTCAAACCATAATTAAACTACATAAATAAGAGAAATATAACTAACTCCAACTCCAACTCCAACTCCAAGAAATTTACATAGAATACAAAACAAACACTTCTCTAATGTAAAATACAAGCCCTAACCTCAATACAAATTGAATGAGATAAAAACTCTAAATTACTTATAAAATATAATAAAAATAAATTATTATATTTAAATAATATCATCAAATTAAAATAAATAAATAAAACAAGAATTTAAAAAATAAAAACCACTTTAACAACAAATTTCAATATAAGATATTTGGTTTACCTTTCTTGATTATAAATTTAATCATTCTATAATTTTTTTTCTAAATTATAATTAAAAATATATAAATAATTTCCATAATTTATTATTATTATTTGGTGTTTCTTCTTTAATTATAAAATTTGAAAATGTATAATTCTTTTCTAAATTATAGATAAAATCTATATGATTTCTATAAATCATAATTAAAAAATCTAAATAATTTCATAGTGTATTATTATTATTTAGTTTTTTTTTCTTCAATTATAAACTTTGAAAATATATAATTCTTTTTTACACATATTAAACTTTGAAAATATATATATTTTTTAAAAATTGATATAGAATTATAATTTATTATTAATCCCTTTGAAAGCATCGTAATTATATAATTCTATTTTTCATTTTCCATTTTCCATTCAACCTCTCTCCATTCCAAAATCTTTTTCCTTCCCACATCTTTTTCCTTTTTCCTTTTATTTTATAGGTCTTGAACCTTTGGTTTTTTCTCTTCCCGTGAAAACTCCTTTTACATTTTCCCATACATGTTTGCATTATCCTTCTCAACTTTTTTTAATTCCTTTTCAACTTCTTTTAATTCCTTGTTTATATTTTTGCATTTATTCGTTTTACAAGTTAATGTAAACCTTTTTCTTCAAACTGACAATTAGTAGTCTCATTAAATATTATATCACAAGAAACCCACCCTTTTTCAAAAACGCATGAAATTTCACCTCTATCGAGAGAAGTTTGAATTTGAAAGGAATGACAAGATGGTTATCCTTTTTGTCTATTTCAAGAAGAATGGGTAAGTGATATGAGGCTCCCCTTACCTTCACCTTCGTCTTATCCGATTTCATTCACTAAGTAATTCTTAGAATGCCAAAAATCTATATAAAGTATTAGAGACACCTACTTCCCCAATCCCTTATTCCTTTAGGTTGGTGTAAGTCGTTTGGGTTCTATATTTACAAGTCTAAATAAATTTTCCAACTTTTCCAATCTTGTCCCTTTATTCTATTCATTTGATTTAAATAATTCATTTGATTTATTTAAGGTAAATTTGTCATTTTTTAAAATGATAATCTTCTTTTTTTTATATATATATTAATTAGAACAAATCTTTCTAAAAAGAATGCCTATTGTCCAAAGGGCCATATCAATTAAAAATTCTATGACTTGAGTCTTTGAAAAAAAATCTATTTGGATTCTTGTATCAAGAAAACAAAATTTAGTGCCTTGAATTAGGTGACAAGGACTAGAAATCCCTTAGGAAATGAACATTAACCACTTTCAACCCTCCCACACCTTGAGGGAAGACCCACTAGGTGAATGATCTAACAATAGCATGTAATAATTATGGTAAAGGTTTATTTTGTTTTAGTATATAATCTCATTATGACACTTAAAGTTATGGAAACTTTCCTAGTACCGGAAAGCCTATAGAGAATTCTATGACCGTGTCTAGTAATGAAATTATAGGTTTGCAGTAAGCCTTTTTCTTGGATGTCTTCCACACTTCATCCTTAATTTCATCTCACCCATTGTTGGCTTATCCCTACTCTAGAATGGCTCTTTAGCTTCTTCAGATACTGGATTTTTCCTTCATGGTTATCTATGATGGAATTAGTTATATGACTTGGTGGGCAACTATGCTATGATGCTTTCATGGCAGTCAACTCCCCATTTGTCCAATAAGGCTTGGGGACAACCTAGCTACAAATATCGAGGACCTTATTGTCATGCACTCGCTCATGCTTATCACAAGGTTTCATTCTTAGTGGCTAGTTATCATCAATGTACACTTCCTCTAGCCAAAGTAGTTAATCCCCAAGATCCTAGACATGTGTACCTTTAAGATTTGGGATATGAAGTGTTTCAAAACAATACACTTATATTGGTCGATCAAAACCATTTGTAGGAAAGGTTGCATCGTCATTGGCCATTTATCATCAACGTGCCCCTCCTGTAGCCAAAGTAGCTATTGGGTTGGTCAGAGTCAAAGCCTATTTAGAGTGAGATTTTTTCCTTGATACAAAAAAGTGTAGTTAGCCCCTTGGATCCTAGAAATTGGTACCTCTGGGACTTGGGACACATAATATTTCAAAACAATAGACTTATACAGGTGTATGAAAACCATTGTGGGCAAGCTTCTAGTGGAATGGAGCGAAGAGTATCAAGCCATACTGTTAAAATTGGATGAATTGGAACTACAAACGAATTTAAATAGGAACGCAAAAAATTACAGATATAACCATAAATACAAAGATGTAGCAAAAATAACACTTCCTTTGATTAATATCAAATAATGAAATATGCTTACAAACAATATGGAAATGAGACTAGCTCGGTGATGGTAGCTTATCTCTGAGAAGAGATGTGGTGGCTACATGCCTCTGAACTGCGTTACACTGAGGCTCAAGGGCCTTTTTATTATTGAACAATAAGAACAAACCCTAAACAACCAAAACCCTAACCCGAGGAGATGTAACACCAAGAGTTTATGGGCCCTGTTGGGGTTAGTTGGGCAGCCAACTTCCTAGGATCGTGACTTGATCATATTCTCTCCGTTTGACGTGCATGATACCTTTTTGGAAAGATCTCTCCGAGGACTATGAAAAAATAAATGATTTTTCAAAAGTCACTAGCGGTATATTGCCAAAAAATGTCGTTTAGGGCCTCAAAACGACTCCAGAAGTTTGAGACTTGAAAAACTGCTAAGAATAGTAAATTATGCTACAATTAAGGAAACTGAAAAACTAAAAGAGATAGTTGTGGGGGTCCAAGTGGGATAGGTAGGTGGTCACCAACATCCACCTGGATCAACAAATTATAAGGTTGATTGCAAAGTTTCAGCCAAGGCCTAGAAATCAATGGACTATGAGCTTCCTACATATAAGGGAACTTATGTTCAGCTCTTAGGTTTTGGATTTGTCCCACTAGTAGAGTGAAGAAGCAAAGGGGATTGGGGAAAAATTGTATCCGTTTGTTAGAATCAATGGGGAAAAAAGAAAAACCAAAGGAGGAAGAGATTGTAACAACACTTGAGACGAAGAGCCCCAACCAAAATTCATGGTGGGAGGGGGGAACGAATAAGTGTGAGACACAAAAATAGTAGGGAAGCCAAATATTCATGGCAAGGGATAACCCCTTCGTCGAATTCTTTGGATAAACTGGTACAAAGAAGATTAATAACGCCCATAGTGCACTGTGAGTGGTGACTTGGATGTTGAAGCACATTAAAACTACATTCAAACAATGTCATGTAAGAATGAGGGGTGGTACAAAGACCCATCACATCATTTACTTCATACATGGTTGGCAAATAGTGACACCCCCATTGGGGTATCATATATAAAATATATACATAGATGACATTGAAATATTTTATGTATGGATGTAACATTGTCTATATATATATTTTTTCATTATTAATATATTTTTAAATACACATCAATATTACCTAATCTTACATCTTGAAATAGTTATTTATAACCCACATTGATTTATTATTATTATTATTAATAGTTTGTTATTAACATATTTTTAAATATATATCAATACTACTTATCCTTTCATATTGAAATATATAATTTATGGCAGGCACTAAATTTATTTATTTATTATTATTAATATTCTAAATGTTACATATCAATTTTATATTAAGAATATAATGAATTTCACATCTTATTACCAATTAATTAAGTAATTGAATATTTGTACTTTGAATTACTTCTTTTGTGACATTGAGATATTTTATTATGGTCAACATTAAAATTATTATTATTATTTTACTCTCTCCACCGTTTAAGTGAGCCTAATGGTTAAGGCCACATGCTTCCTTTTAAGAGGGCACATATTTGAATCCACAATGGTAGAGTAGATATAGCTTGAGAGGACCTAATGATTAAGAACATGTGTTTCCTCATAAGATTTCACAAATTCAAATCTAGAGGGAGGTAGAGTATGTACACAATCAAATCTTTGAGGGGGATAAACAAGGGGTCTCATACACCAATTCTAATATATGTATGTTTATTTTCGTTTTAGTGAATACTTTATTTTTATTTTGAAAGGGACTTGTCAACTCCAGTTTGAGCAATGAAAGAATTGTACACATCTCCCTCATGTTGGGTTGTAAAATGAGCTTCTAGATGCAATGACAAACCCAACTAGCACAATGATAGTGAGATCGTTGATGTTTTATAATGTTTTTAATTAAAATCAACCAAATATAATCTTGGCTCCACTAAATTATATGTTTATAATATTTTTTTCATTTGTAGAAAGTACTTTTTAACACAATGATTTTTTTTTGTCTGAATTCAGGCATCTGTGATCCATAATGAATTAAGAAAAATCTTTCGCTAGAAATCACATAGGAGAAATTTACTCTGCGATCCATAATTAATTAAGAAGGTCTTTTGTAACCAACCAATGTGACGCTTTTGTAACCAACTAGTGTGTCCAAATGAAGAGGCAGACCATGACAACGACTTAAATAGAGAGCAATGTAGAGACCACAATTTCAAGTAACTACTATATTTGAACAATAATATTTAAATTAGGATATTAAATTATTAACTACTATATTTGAACAATAATATTTAAATTAGGATATTAAATTATTAATATATTAAAAACAAATACTTATGGTCTCTACATTGCTCTCTATTTAAGCCTTTGCCATGGTCTGTCTCTTCATCTGGTCCTCTGATCAACCACACTTGTTCCTCTTGGCCTATGATAAACCACACTTATTGATTCGAAAGGCATAGGCCAAAAATTTCTCTTATATAATTTCTACCATTTTTTTTTCTTAAAACAACGATTTTTTATTTAATAATATATATATTTTAATTTAATATATTAATATGTAAAAACAAAATAGAAATAAAACCATTATAAAATATATAGAGTTACATATATTTTTTCTTTTATAAATTTCAACTATGTATTTCAATTAAATAATTTTATATTTAAAAAAATAATGTAGGAAAAGTCTAAAATTCTTCCTACAAGTTAAGAGTGATTTTTATTTAAGAAAAAAAAACAAAAACAAACTAAACTAAACTGCAAGGCAACTTACTTTATGGGAAATGACAATCAAATTTATATCATGCCACCAGTTGTTATGGAGATGAAAATCTTGCTTTTCAGTGCATTTCGGCATCTACGAACAACTTGTCAACTTCTGGATCTGATTGAGTCCATACTTTTTTGTTTCTTCTCAAATAATGGCTCAATTTTCCACGGATCCCAATGTCCCCATAATGACGATGACATCTGTCCATGAAACGTTAGCCAACAACCCTAATTACAGATTGGCAGAAAACTCCAATTTATAGTAAAAACCAATAACTGAGGCCGCTCTTTCTTTTTTCCAAATTCGGTAAGTCTCATTCTAAACAAATAATTTTGACATGATACTACAGATCGATTCGGAGGTACGGCTAGAAATTTCTCAAAGATGAGATTGCAATTTTACCTCGATGAAATTGGATAGTTTTTTTCCAGCATGAAAAAGGCTATATTTTCTATGGTAAAAAAAAACATATAGAGATAATAGTACATAATAAAGATGATGGAGATATACATGTTGCATCTGTTTATTTGAATACAGTCCAAAATTTGGGGAGAACAATAGAAAAAACTACTGATTGTTCATCATGTTCAGATAATATAGATATGATATGAGGTCAATATAGTCAATATGCTGGGTATAGATAATAACAGAGGTCATCCAGAATGATAAGCAAAAAGAAAAGTCCAAGGTACATACGGGATCTGAAGTCATGAGAAAGGAGAGTTATATACCCAGCATGAGAAAATCTTGGATCTGGTAGGAAATGTTTTCCACTGTGATGCACATAGACCATATACCATGCTAAGAATGGAGACTTTTTTTGGTAATGCATCGGCAACTGAGTTTTTACCCCTGTCAATATGTTCAATGGAGAAGTGCCACCTGCTTTTCCATATTGTCTCAATCATTTCCAGCCACCCTGATAAATTATAGTTCCTAATGACATGTTTGGATCGAAAGTGGTCAATGATCATCTTAGAGTCTCTATATATCTTCAGCCCTTGCAAATTGAGAAAATCACGCAAGGAAAGAAGTCCTGCAAGAGCCATAACCTCGGCCTTATTGTTAGTACCAGTCCCACCATTCCAATAAATTTTATATTGTTGCCCAACAGAAGGGATGATAAAGACACCGCAAGCACAAATATCTGTTGTGCTGTCCCATCAAAGTAGGCACGTGAGAATCCGGATGGATCCATGGTTGGAACCTTCCCCAAATCTCTGATCCGGGAGTATTTTGGCATGCCTAGTGAATTGTGCATATGCAAAATAGAATCAAAAACTGATAGATGGCATGTGGCGGAATGCATGTATGAAATTGAATAGTTATGGATTCTGGTTATAGATAAAAAACCCTACCTTCCTTTTCGTTAATATTTAAGCTACTCTCGTTTTAATGAACTTGTGTTTAAATTCAAAACAATCCAATCAAATTAATGCAAAGTTGTCGCTATTTTACCAGGATGAAATTAAAAGTTTCTGAAGAGCAGCAGCAGAACATTGAAAAGTGACAAGAACCACCTGGTCGAATTAATGCCAAGTTGTGGAGCCATCAAATGGCCAAAAGTGGCCCAAACGTTTTCTATCTGCCACCACAACTTTTCATATACTTTCTCTACTGTACTGTGCCTTGCATTTTAAGATATTGTTCCTTCCCTATGAAAGAATCCACATACCTGAAAAAACTCCACATGCCTACTACTGCTAATAATATGGGATTTCAGAAGTTTTGAGGCTGTGGTGTAATAGTCGTGTGGACGTTTGGTTTTCACACATTTTTTTATATTGTTTAATGGTTATGTGTGGAAATTTGGTTTTCACAAATTTTTAATTATGTGTGGAAATTTGATGTCCACCAATTTTAAAATCTAATCTTAAACAAAATTATGTACACCAGAAAACTGCTCGAAACATAATTACTCACAATTAGTTCAATGGAAAAAAACAAAACAAACAACCTATAAGGTTCCAGAAATATAGCAGACCAGTTATGAGCTATCAGTCAGGCATGTCTCTATTAATTTGAATGTAATCGAAGCACCATATCATGTGCTATATCTAAATAAATATTGTAATTTAAACAATGGACAGAAAAGGTACCATTAAAGATTAAACATTTTAAATACCAAATATACTGCTCCATGATTCGTACCAGAGAGTGGGCGGCATTGGCATGGCCAATTGCAGGTGCCTTAACTTTTGCAACGAGGTAGTTGGAACTTTGCGACTTCCTACAGAGTGTTCGGATGCCTTCCCAGACTTTTCCAACCTGGTAGTTGGGGCAACCATGCCCAGTGGTCGACTGGTTTCTCGGAGCCGAACCTAATTAATAAGTGCTATTTTCTACTTCAATTTTTATTTTTTTTTGTCATCAAAGCTTTTCTTATAACATAAAACAAAATAACATTATATAAATATGATAATATTAAATAATGATATAATAACATTAAATAAAATCTACTCCATATTAAACTCATTATAACATAAAACAAAATAACATTATATAAATATACTAATATTAAACTCATTATAACATAAAATACAATAACATTATATAAATATAATAATATTAAATAATGAATATAATAACATTAAATTTATAATTTATAAATGATTTTATTTTTTTGCAATTTGATAAAATAATTTAAAAAGAATGTAATTTTTATTATTTAAAATGTATTTTTGAATACATAAATAAATTCAACATACTAAAAAATATCTTAAAAATTTATTTTAGCTATAAATTAAAAATTAAATTGTACTATTAAAATTTAACTTGATCATATTTTTAAAATTAAATTATTATTATTATATATTTTTTTATTTTTATTTATTTATTTAATTTAAACCTTATCCAAGTTATGTTAAATAATTTAAAAAATTCATTAAAATTAAAAAATAAATTTAATCTATAAATCATTTATCATAAATATAAATAGATTACAACCAATTTTATAGAGTTGTAAATGGCTTAAAATTTAAAATTTTATTAAAATAATGTTTAATAAAATATTATTAATTTGTAATATAATGGTATCATAAATATAAATAGATTACAACCAATTTTATAGAGTTGTAAATGGCTTAAAATTTAAAATCTAAAATATTATTAAAATAATGTTTAATAAAATATTATTAATTTGTAATATAATGGTTTGTAGATTTATGTATTGTGGCTTATGAGAAACTAAATTAGGATATTCCATATTCTTCATCTTTAATTCATAGATGTTTAGAGTCTAGACCAAAACTCATCAAATTTAAATAATAAATATATTTATTTTAAAATAAAGATTAAAATTATGTTAAAAATTAAATATATAATTAATTATCAAAACTTCTATTTTTTAATGTAAAATTCCTTATTTTATTTGTTAAACTTTATTTTCATGACACCTAACAATACTATATACCATTATAATAATAGTATATACTATTATAATAACAATTTAATATACTCACCATAAAAAAACATTTAAATATATTAATCTAAGTGAAACATTGTTATCTAACTATAATTGAATCCACACAATACAATATTTATATCTAATTATATTAATCATATTAGAGTATACATTAATAATTGAAATTCCAAATTAAAATATTAATCAATCTCATACACTAAACTCAAACTTTAAAAACATTACCATTATACTTATTTATAAACATTACATCCATTAATAATATATTACAATACTTTATAATTATTTTTATAAACAACATTTTAAAATTTTCTTATCAATTATATATTTACATAAATATCTCATAACCTTATTCACAAATCTTATTCATCATGCATTTACATAGTTATCTAACAACCTTGTGTACAAGGCTAAGGCTACACGATATAATCCTGAATTGCAGTCTCGGAGAGCAGGAATGAAGTCGGAGAGGGGTTTCGATTGTGGGTCGACGAGACTAGTACGATCAGGCCGTAACATGGCCTGAACGGGATTCTTTGTTTTGGCGTTTCGGGGCTGCAGGCCGACATCGGTTGCAGGCCGACATCGGTCCTGCAGCCAGCCCTGACTCGTACCCCTCCCTTCGAGCTTTGAGCCGGGGTGACTTTTAAAAATTTTACCCTCCTCCCACCTCCGCTAGCACTCACCATCCCGCTCGGGTTTTCCCTTCTGCCCCGATCCGCCACCCCCCTTTTGCTGCTCGAAGAGAGTTCTCCGTCGCCGCGCCTAAACCCTTTGCAACAGCTGCAGGTCGTTTTCCCCTGTCGCTTTCCACCCGGACGGTTACCCGCTGTCCACTATTCCCGCACCTGATCGGCAACGGTTTCCTGACTGTCGGCGACGGTCCCCGACGGTTTTCCTGGTTCCGAGGACTATCTGTTTCAAGCAGCTGGCGATGGATCTTGACGAGGTGGACTACTCGGACTCCCCGCTGGCAGACGGTTCCATCTGGCGCTCCACGTTCTCGGCTTCTGGAGGTATGTACAGTGAAAGCCTGTCCGCTAGTTTTGAAGACCCTGCACAATCGTCGGATCCGACCCTTACTGCCGCTCTCCAAGCTGCCGATCCCTCCACCTGGGCTCCTTTCTCTGTTCCTTCGCCGGCCTCCCTAGGGTTTCTAGCGGAGTGCCTCCACTCCTCCCCCCTTGAAGCTGGTCCCTCGAATTTGCAGGTTCCTCATCCCCTCCCCCGCATCCTGACGTTCCCCTGGTTGCCCCTCCCCCTACAGCTACCCTCCCCCTCTCCACGCCCCCTGCCACATCGGGCAGCTACAACCCCATCCCCCCCCTCCCGGAGGCTTCCCCCCCCCTTTCGATCCCCCTCCCCCCTCCTCCGGTGGATGCTCCTGCTGAACCTAGGGCACCATCAAACCCTAGCCGTATGTCCTCTCGCCCGAAGAAGAAACTCCGCTGCTTTAAATCCAGACCAGAAGACATCAAACTGAGGGTCGAAGAAGACATACAGTGGGGAGACGCGATGGACCTAGGGGACAGAGTTCTAGTGGGACGCATTAGGGGCAGGAACTATTCGGCAAAGAAACTGAAGATATGGGCATCAGAAATATGGGGTCAATACCTGGCGGAAATCCCTACGGTCCAAACGTTCGTGCGAGGCTGGTTCGCGTTGAGGTTCGCGAGGGCTGACCACACGAGCTGGGTACTGTCATCCTTCTGGCACTTTGAAAAAGCTCCAGTACTTCTTAAAAGATGGACGCCCCTCTTCGACCCGGAAACAGAACAAATTGGGGTCGGGCCTGTATGGGTTAGACTTCCGGGCTTACCTCTTCAGTACTGGTCCGAAGACATTTTCCGGAGAATTGGAAACTCGTTGGGCACCTACATGGAATCAGACAAATCCTACATTGCGACAGGGATGATGGCATATGCCAGAATACTAGTCCACCTTGATACGAGAGGAGGTCTGCAGGAACATATCACTATACAGTGGAAAACCTTTTCGAGGAAGCAGAAACTTGACTATGAAGGGATCCCTTATCGATGTAGAAGATGTCATCAAGTGGGTCACCTCTACAAGGATTGCCCCCTCCTCAAAAAGGCCCAACAAGAATCCATATTGCAGGAACATCCGACTTCAGCAGAACCCCAAGCTCCTCAGGCCGCGGCAGCACCTCGGGCGGAACTCATCAGGACCTCAGACACAGTGGAGGCGCCGCTTGCCCCTTCGGCAAAAAAGCAGGGCAAAATCCCGATCAGGCCACCTTCTCCTCCTCTGACGCGCTCAAGGGCTGCAAAGGGCATTGTTTTCTCATCGGGTATGTCTTCTCCCCCTGCTAATTCTGCTTCACATCTTGTTTCTTCTTGTTTATCTCTATCTTCCCATATGCCCCTCCCTGTCTGGATCCCTGGCCTATCATCCCCTTCGGCACTTGACCTGGTGATGGGCTCCCGCCCGCCCTTTCCCCCCTCTAAACCCCCCCACCTCTATGTGACCTGCCCTCTCCCGCAGCCGACGACCTTCCTCTCCTCCTGCCCCCTTTCCTCCATCCAAGCCCGTCCCCTCCCCTCGCCCTCCCCCTCGGTAAATTCCACTCCGAGATACTCCACCCGCTCCACTGCTAAACAGAAAGAGCCGGACGCCATTGGCTTGGATTCTGCCCCCTCCATACTCTCGCCCAAGCAGGGTAGAGGCAGACCCTCCAATATTCACAAGGCTAAAAATCAAGCTGGGGACGAAGTGATCTAGGGCAGACAACATACCATTGAAAGGGTTCTTAGAGCAAAGGACACCCTTCCCCCATCCCCCCCATGAAGCTCCTATCCTTCAACTGTAGAGGGATGGCCAGTCCCGAGAAAAAGTTGGCTCTGAAGCGACTCCTCCTTTCCGAGACGGTTGATATCATCTTCCTGCAAGAAACCCTCTGTAATGCGGTATCAGCCATTTCAACCTTAAGCTCTTGGCTGCATAACTGGTCTTTCCATGCTATCGATGTCTTGGGCCGATCTGGAGGCATTGCAATTGGCATCAAGAACCGTTCGGTAAATCTGAAGAATATTTGGGGTGGTGAGGGCTTCCTGGGAGCGGACATATACTCTAAGGAACTAGAGGAAGAGCTAAGAATCCTTAACGTTTATGGACCTTGTCAAAATCGGGAATTTTTCTGGAGAAAGCTCCTCAGCTCCCATCTACTTCAACAGGGAAACTTAATTCTTGGGGGAGACTTAAATTTCTCCATGGGCTTCTCAGAATCCTCGGGCCATATGGCCCAGATCGACCCACTCTCTAATTTCTTTGAACAGCTGCTCGAGGCCCACCAATGGATCGACATTCCCTCGGCTAAGATTTTGACACACCTGGAGGAACAATCGGACAGGTGATCAAAGCTTGGCCAGAAGACTGGATCGTTTCATCATCAAGGAGGTTTTTCACACCAGCCACCCAAGATCAAGACAATGGGTTGGCAGCGGAGGATTGTCGGACCACAGGCCTATCTTTCTGGAAATTGGGGAAAAACTCCTGAAGCAAAAATCTCCCTTCAAGTTCAACTCCACTTGGCTCTGGGACCCTGTTGTGGGGGAAAGTATCCAACTCGGAATGACCCTAACCCACTCTAAGGGTGACAGTTCCTTAGCAACAGCTGAAAGCAAAGCTATCTAAAGTTTCTTCTTTATGACATGCAAGAGATAAAAGGAAGAGATCCACTTACTGGTGTCTTGCGCAAATGGTCGATCCAATCTCCTTTGATTGCCGCTTGCTCCCAGCTCCAAGTCTTTTCACGGGCCCAGCTACACGAGATCCTGCAAACAAGACAAAGAAAGGAAACTACAAGAAGCATGCATTCATAATTGATTCAAGGATTAGCATAAATCAAAGACGCAAGTAAGACAATACACCATTGAAACACATGCGAATAGAAGAACCTCAAAAGCTTTATTAATATATGGAAGTAAGGTTCAGGCGGTGATACAACCACGAGAGGTCCAATCCAGCATCACCTTCCCGACGGAGAGAAATCTCTTCTTCACCTCCTTCAAGCAATCACCCAATGCTCACAACTGTAAACCAACAACAATTCTTTGCACTAAATTCCGCCCTCCAGATCCCATGGGATGAGATCCTTATATAGAGTTTTGGAGTGAAGATAAGTCAGCTTGATGTGTGACTTGTTGTCCTCTTCAACTCCAGTTGTTCTTCAGTTCTTCACTCGGAGTTTCTGTCTTCCACTTGGAGTTTTAGAAGCTCTTAACTCATCATTAGGCGAATCTTATCATCAAGTGTCTTTTTAGAAGCTTCCTGGGCACTGGCACTTTGAGAAAAAGATTCCTCCACATGTCCAAGTACGCCCAACGCAGGTAGCCTTTGTTCTACTTGCTATGCAACGTAGGTAGCCTTTGTTGTACCTGCTATGCAGCGCAGATGCCTAGTGGAGCAGCTGCAATGATCCAAAACTGACCTGTTTTTGAGTGTTTTTCAGTGGAGAACTGACTTGCAGTGCTGTGGTTTGCTGACCTTGTTCCTCTAAGGGTAAGAACAACTTGTTTAGGGACTTTGGATCCCTTAGATTATTGACATTTCATGCTCTATGCTGTAAGGCACAAAAATGTCTATAACAGTTGCCCCCTAAAGTATGAGGTCGTTTATCGGGTGAAATGCTTTATTAGGAGGATCCGAAGTTCATTCAATCGCCGGGAGGTGACCTGTAACAAAATACAATACAATACATTATCTTTTCATACTTTCTTTTCATGATCTAGCTGATGCGGGCATTTCCCATGCTCAGCTTTATAAATACATTTGCTGTACATAAACAGACGATCGTCTGATAGTAGACTGATAATTCTCTGCTTTTAATTATCATCCTTTTAGTAGGATGATCATTTGCTGCACATGTCTATGTTTTTATCTCCTGAATATATATCGCAGCCTGGATGGATGAAACTAGATCCGGGGTCTTCAAACTTCCGATCTTCACACTAAGTACAAGTCGATCCATGTGAGAATTTCTTGGAGTCGAACATGGAAAGACATCGCTTGATTACCAGTCAATAATGTAAACTGTTAACAAGCGCGAGAGGAATCACCGATAATGATGATGACCCTCAAGGTACTGCAGCACAATTCACGTGGCGTGAATATAGGATCTGATGTCGAACACCACGCATAGTCTCCCGGTCGAAGGTCATTAATGTATACCTATCGCCGGAAGTGAGAAACTTGCCATTGAGGCATGCAAGCTTCAAAGTACTGAGGGGGTGTTCCTAGATCAACTTCTTGGATAGTGAGCTGATGTCGACAAGAAGCGATCCGTCAAAGGAGGGCCTTAATGAATCCCACATCAGTGACACGGAACGGAACTAGTGATGATGATGAAAACGATCTGTGGAATATGATCCAGGGTGGCGGTCATGGAAGGATGAAAGATGATGTATGGTAGTGGATGGGACCCGGTTGACACTTTCTGAATGACATCTCTTGAACATATAACGACACTGATGTGATGGATCGGTAGCATTACCCCATGTATGGATGGTATGGTGAGACCATGGTGAAGGGACCGGTGAATGATAATAACCCAACCCGATATTTACGGAGGCCAAAAGTGTCATGTTCAAGAGCGACTTGCTACCATTAAGCTTTGAGGTTCTTCTCAATTTTTCCCCAGTCATTTCTGACCAGTACCTCTTTATTTTTGTCAAGCTTGAGGAGGATAACATATGCTTGATCTATAACCTGCCCTTCGGGCAAGCCCATCGCTATGTTTTAACGAGCCTAGCGATAGGGAAACTCGTTCTTGTCTAAAGACAAGTTTGTCGCTATCTAACATTTTTAACGAGCCCAGCGACAAAGACAACTCGGTCCTTTTCATTTTTAGAGAGTCTGAAAAGGGTACATAAAGTGGACTCCAGGGGTCCTTTTTCGTCATCTAATCCCTTAAGTCCGAAAAAGTATAAAACAATACAGAAGGGATGAATGTTCGATATCTTTATCGAGCCGAACTAGACAAGCGCTCGATCTTTTTGTGTAATAATCCCTCAGGTCCAAAAAGATTAAAATCTAGAGGAGGGATAGCTCTTCCCGTTCTTTTAACGAGCTGGAAGGCCAAAACTCGGCAAACTTTTCATATTTTACGAGTCATTTGAAAAGAGCTCAAAGAAGACTCGTGTTCTGAGGAACGAGTGATAAACAGGGATAGCAGCAGATTCCAGGTACAGGTTGGAATTTTCCAATCACGGCAGTGTTACAAGGATGGCTAAGTGGGATCACTCTTCGCAGCTGTTCCTCAAAACAGGTAAACAATCAAGTGGATGTGAATGATCGGCCAACTGCAGAGTGGAGGTGATGGTGCACAAACACGACCAAGGCTTTTATGGCTGATGAATTTACGGTCTCAAATGGTTATTTACCGGTTCATTTTTTCTGAATGAGCTTGAACTCTGGGGGGGAAGCCTGCTCACAAGCTTATTTTATTTTTTAACGAGCATGAATTTCCGCGTTAAAACTGCTCGGATCTTGCGTTTATTTTTTAACGAGCATGAACTTTGCCAAAACTGCTCGTTTTTACCAGTCATAAAGTAGGAAGGTCTCGTGTGAGATAGCTATTTTTTATGGAGCTTTATCTCACGAAGCTATGCTCCATATCCTCTCTTTATGCAAGCTGGGTATCGGCTAATCCTACGAGTTTAACGGGTTAGACCTACAGGTTTAAAGGGAGGACCTAAAAAACTAAAAAAACAAAATAGCCGCCCGTGCTTGCATTCCAAGAGGTTTGCATGCCCCCAGGTGTAAGTCTAATTTCAAGGTTACCCCTCAATTTGCAGGTAAAACATTTGTTTTACCGGGAGAGGCCTACCTCTTTCTGGTTACCCAAAGATTGTTCTGTTAATTCTTTTAAACAGAAACTTTCTTCGGCGATGTCTATCATTAGGTTATCCAAAGATGGTTACAATTTGTTGCAGCAATAGAATCTCTTTCTTTGGAGGCTGCCCCTACTTATCCTCTAAAACATTTGTTTTAATGGGTGAGGCTTGCCTTTTATCCAAAGATGGTTACTACTTGCTGCCGCAAACGGATCCCCTTCTTTGGCAGAGCCTACTTATTTAGACAAAGGTGAATGACGGTGCTTCCGCCACACACTTAACTTTAACAAAAGAATCTTTTTCTAGAACAACCCCATTCCTAACAGCCCCTTCTGAGATTCCCAGTCTCTCTTCGTCTTCTTGTCCTTCTTCTCCACGAAGATGGCTCAGAGGAAGATTCACAAAGATGAAGGAGGGGACGGGGTACGGACTAGTCATATTCTCCCGCGGAAATTCTACTTTACACCCAAGGTTTTTTCTGCCTCCAGAGCAGACCAGGATGCATGCCCCCTGGGCTCCTGCGTTCCTTTCCCGAATCACTCGCATTCATCAGGAAGAAGAACCGGGGGAAGAGACCTTTCTTGATCGAAAAGACCATTGAGGATAGGTATGTGACTATTTGCGATGCGTGATCCCGGAAATGAAAGTTGGTCTACGAGCTTGACCATTCTTCCTTCGTATGGAAAGCACATTATTCGAAAGAGTGAGGAGACTATTGCTTCCATGCAATATATGTAGTCTCGTCCAAGGAGTAGGTTATAATCCAAGGGTCCTTGGACGACCATCAAATTCATCTTGACGGCCTTCCCCTTCAAGGTAATAGGCACATTAGGTAGAATCCCTAATGGTCGACTGGTTCCCCTGTCAAAACCCGAGAGACGCCTTGTCTCGGGCAAAAGCGCCGGGCAACCCAGTGCTTTCCAAGCAATAGAGGACAGGATACTCACAGATGCCCCTTCATCAATGATAGTTCCAGCCATCACCATTTTGTATATTTGGACTATAATTCTAAATGGTATACTGGCTGGTAACCGGGGTCTGCCTAGTTGGTTCCAATCAAAGGACACAACTAGGTTGCTTGGCGGTGGGACCGAATATACGGCCGGATATGATCCTGACGATGCTCCTTCCTGCGATAAAGGAGTGGGCGCTTTGCCCAGATGCTCATCAGAATCGGAGTTGACGAAAAGAATATGGACGGTGTCATCCTTATTCTCTTCGGCGGGGGTGTCAACTGAAGATGAATCCTCAGTGACTGTGGTGTTTGAAGATGAAACTTCTGAAGGGAGAACCGGGTCAACTGCCGTTTCGACCTTTGGACTTTCGTCCGGTCCGGATTCAGTAGGTTCACTTTCAGTGACTGACACTTCAGCTGGCCCTCTGAGCAAGACAACTGTATTTTCGACCAACGAAGGACCTGGCGCGAGTTTTTGATATCTAGGAGGAAGTAGCACCGGTGCCACCGGTTGATCTTCCAAAACTCTCTTTGCCTCGTCTAAAAAGGGACAACGGCGAAGGGTGTGATCGCCTTCACACAGTTCGCAGGGGAATCTCATCCCTCTTCATCGTTTGCGACCTTCACTTTCGTTGGTCGACGGTAAGCATTCAACCTGGTTGTCAGAGGTTGACGCTTCCGAATCGTGCAAACGAGGGGACCAGTCCCTTAGTATCCGGGGAATACTGGGACAATCACGGTGGAGGTGGTCTCCTCTACATATGACACATGGCGATTTGGGCCCGGTCCGTGCTGTGTGTGGGTTTTCGTTAGATGCCTTTTGCTTGCCCCCAGGCGCCTTTGGCTCCTTTTGCTTCTTTTCTTTCTTCTTCTTTTCCTTCTTCTTTTCTATGGGAGCTCCGCTTTTGGCGGCTTGACCTTTCGAAGAAGAAGGATCGGAGGAAGGCTCACAAGAAGTGGAAGGCTGGAGGGTAGCTCTAGACTGGTCTAACTGTTGAATCGACTGTTCAGGAACCGTGGTGGTCTGAACTACAGCGGTTGAGAATAGCCAAATTGGCAGGCCAATTGTCAGTCCTGGAAGCGACAACGTGGCCATGTGGGGCGCACCAACTTCTCCCCAAGAGGAGAAAAGGCTAGGGGTCCCATGCTGTGGAATCCCTTGGTTGGTATGTTCCATGTTCTCAACCTTAAGATCAACGTAGGAATTAGGGGTGATTATGTTCCGTTTAAGATGAATTTTATATGACGATGCTTTTTAAGACACAACTTGCTTTTTCATGTTTTAAGAGTCGAGAAAAAGCTAAAGATGACTCTAGTCTCCTTCGATGTATTAACGAGCCCGAAGTGACAAATGCTCGGATGGACTTTTTCAGTTATAGAGTTTGAAAAAGGCCAAAAGAAACTACTCTGGAGTTCTAGGCAAGGGTGTGCCAAACCTTTCGCGAAACCACAGAATACGTTTTACGGTACGAGTGGTCGATCTTCGTGAATGCTGTGTTCACTGCATCGCGATCAGTAGGGCAGCCGACACGGCTTCCTATGGATAAAGGCTTTGTTCCTATAGGGGTCCCCCAATATACGCGACGGTACGCGGGGGCACAAGTCCGTATTAGAGGAGGAATCACCCACCTTCGTAGAGATCAACAGTCACTATGTTTAACGACGCCGATTCACGTCTCTACCTAGACCTCTACTGTGTTTCGTTATGTTTCAAAGCGTTGTTAGATAAATTCAGTTCTTTTTAGGTTGATCTTGCTTAGCAGTTTGCCTTTACGGATCACCACGTGATGTATGATACAACTCCTAAATGCAGTCTAAGAATGATAAGCAAGCTTTTTCAATTCTTTCAACTTATGAAAACCTTAACTACTGAAGGAAAAGAAAGACATCATCTTTTCAAACAGATCATAGAGCACACACTGATGCACTTTTCCTAAATCGACATGCAAACTGTCAAAATGCACATGCACAATGCAAGTATTTCTTTTCTTCTTCCTTAATGTTGATGTATTACAAAAAGAAAGTTGTTGTATAATTTCGAATTCAATTTCAAGCGAAAGAAAACAAGTTTTTGTCCAATAATCAAAAGAACACCTTAAGATTCACTCGTTTCAACACAAGAAATACTGAAATTCGAACCATATAACGAAAGCAAATGCTCAAGCAGCTATGAACAGCAATAAACTAACTCTTAGAATCACAACGACACTTTCTCACAGGTCTAGATTCAAGAGGTCATAGCAAGACTAGTTCACTTTCGCTATGGGAAACTGTGAATGACAGCAAGAAATACAATAAGAACAATCACGGTTTCTTCATACAACTGAGGCGGAATGAAGGCAAAGAGAAGTGGTTTCAGCTGGGTATACAGGTTGACAACTGGCTGCAAAAACAATACTGAAAACTGGGCAACAGACAGTGGAGAATCCAAGTTGCACAAGGCAAAACTGGATCAGCGCAGGTGCTGCACTGTCAATATGAGATGCAGCGCAGGTAGCCCCTTCGGGACCTGCGTTGCAGTGCAGGTAGCCTTTGTTGCAGCTGCACTGATGAGACAACTCTCATCTCTCTCAGATTCCGGGTCACAGTTTGCTCAAAAATGAGCGGTTTTTGGCCAAATCAGAGGCTGTCAGTCAAGTATACACTAGAGGATGATTAAAGGAAGATGAACACTATCACAAAGAGCTAAAAATAGTCCTTGTGGATCAACTCTTCAAATCATAGACATGCCCAGCACTGGGCTAGAGTAGCTGCCCTCTACTTTGCATTCGAAGGACTCGAATGCAGTTCGATTCGGTACTCCCTTTGTTTAAGAAATGAATAGCAATAAACACAAGCTACCAACAAGACACGATCCCCAGCGGAGTCGCCAGTCTGTTGTGGGGGAAAGTATCCAACTCGGAATTACCCTAACCCACTCTAAGGGTGACAGTTCCTTAGCAACAGCTGAAAGCAAAGCTATCTAAAGTTTCTTCTTTATGACATGCAAGAGATAAAAGGAAGAGATCCACTTACCGATGTCTTGCGCAAATGGTCGATCCAATCTCCTTTGATTGCCGCTTGCTCCCAGCTCCAAGTCTTTTCACGGGCCCAGCTACACGAGATCCTGCAAACAAGACAAAGAAAGGAAACTACAAGAAGCATGCATTCATAATCGATTCAAGGATTAGCATAAATCAAAGACGCAAGTAAGACAATACACCATTGAAATACATGCGAATAGAAGAACCTCAAAAGCTTTATTAATATATGGAAGTAAGGTTCAGGCGGTGATACAACCACGAGAGGTCCAATCCAGCATCACCTTCCCGACGGAGAGAAATCTCTTCTTCACCTCCTTCAAGCAATCACCCAATGCTCACAACTGTAAACCAACAGCAATTATTTGCACTAAATTCCGCCCTCCAGATCCCATGGGATGAGATCCTTATATAGAGTTTTGGAGTGAAGATAAGTCAGCTTGATGTGTGACTTGTTGTCCTCTTCAACTCCAGTTGTTCTTCAGTTCTTCACTCGGAGTTTCTGTCTTCCACTTGGAGTTTTAGAAGCTCTTAACTCATCATTAGGCGAATCTTATCATCAAGTGTCTTTTTAGAAGCTTCCTGGGCACTGGCACTTTGAGAAAAAGATTCCTCCACATGTCCAAGTACGCCCAACGCAGGTAGCCTTTGTTCTACTTGCTATGCAACGCAGGTAGCCTTTGTTCTACTTGCTATGCAACGCAGGTAGCCTTTGTTGTACCTGCTATGCAGCGCAGATGCCTAGTGGAGCAGCTGCAATGATCCAAAACTGACCTGTTTTTGAGTGTTTTTCAGTGGAGAACTGACTTGCAGTGCTGTGGTTTGCTGACCTTGTTCCTCTAAGGGTAAGAACAACTTGTTTAGGGACTTTGGATCCCTTAGATTATTGACATTTCATGCTCTATGATGTAAGGCACAAAAATGTCTATAACAGACCCCTCCTACATCAAGCTAATATATGATTACTCGAGAACTCAACCTATCTCTGAGGAGGAGGATCCAACAATAAGCTTTATAAAAAATCTCTCTGAACTTAAAGGACTATCTAAAGAATGGGCTCAGAAAAAAGGGAACAAGAAGACTTAATTATCTCCCAGGCAGAACAAGCAATTGCTGACCTTGAATTGATGTCGGATGGCACTTTCAACTCTCAAGAACAGAAAGTCAGGTATGGATCCTTGATCAACCAGAGAACCCAAATCCTCAGAGATAGAGAGGCAAGCTGGAGATTAAGAAGCAGAGCAATCTGGATTAAGGAAGGAGATGAAAACACAAAATTCTTCCATCGATTCGCAAATGGACGGAAAATGATCAACACTATCTGGGAATTGCAAAATGATCAGGGACACCTAGTGAACAACTCCATAGAACTCGCCTCAATGGCCACCTCACACTTCATAAGCATCTATGAGGCCCCGAGGGAAGCCAACCTGTTAGAGATAATGTGGGTGGCCGAGCTATTTCCCAAGTTTGTGAACAAAGAGGATGTTGAAGATCTCATCAAGGAGGTCACTTTAGGGGAGCTAGAAGCCACCATGTGAAGTTTCCAAAAAGAGAAGAGCCCAGGAACCGATGGTTGGA
Source organism: Pinus tabuliformis (assembly GCA_031772625.1). NCBI lineage: Eukaryota > Viridiplantae > Streptophyta > Pinopsida > Pinales > Pinaceae > Pinus > Pinus tabuliformis. Next base: position 826,487,449 of record CM062817.1, read on the forward strand.
CCATCGAATTCTACCTAGCCTTCTTTGATCTTCTAGGTCAGGATCTCCTCAGAGTTATCAATTATTGTAGCCGATCAGGAAAGATCCCCTCAGCCATCAAAGCCACTTTCATAGCCCTCATCCCCAAGTCCGATAAGCCTGCCTCCTTCAATGACTTCAGGCCCATCTCTCTCTGTAACTGCCTTTACAAGATCATGGCCAAAATTCTCGCGAATAGGCTAAAGCCCATCCTCTCGGCTCATATCTCCCCTGAACAATTTGCTTTCCTCCAGCATCATCAGATCCATGAAGCTATAGGCACGGCACAAGAACTCCTTCACTCAATGCACAACTGCAGACTAAAGGGCATGATACTAAAAGTGGATCTTTCCAAAGCTTTCGACAGGGCAAGCCTGCTCTACATACGAATGCTTCTCACACACCTGGGATTTCCCTACTTGTACATCAAAAGGATAATGAGCTGTATTACCGATGTGCCGTACAACATCCTCCTAAATGGCTCCCCCACGCCTTTCTTCACTGCAGAAAGAGGTCTCAGGCAGGGATGTCCATTATCTCCCCTACTCTTCCTACTCATCATGGAAGGCCTAAGTCGACTGATCGGGACAGAACACAGGAGAGGTAGGATCTCTGGCATAAAGATAGCGGATAATTGCGCCCTCACCCACCTACTGTTTGTAGATGATGTGCTCATCTTTTTAAACGGCAGCCTGGCCGACTCCTCTGCCATGCAGCATGTTTTTGATCTATTTCAGAAAGCTACAGGTATGATCATCAATATACACAAATCCTCCCTTACAGAGACAGGCTGTACACAACATGAGGTTCATTATATCCGCCACTGTTTCCCCTTCCCACCACACCTGATGGAGGAAGGGCTGAAATACCTAGGATTCAGAATTAAACATGGAGGATACAAGATTGCTGACTGGACTTGGATTATCGCAAAGGTGGAAAAGAGATTAAATATCTGGTATAATAGATACCTATCCAGGGCTGGAAGACTCACCCTCATCAAAGCTGTTCTGGAAGCAACCCCTGTTTACTAGATGTCCTTGGCCTGGATACCAAGAGGGATCCTTGATAGACTACAAAAGATCCGCTGCAAATTCTTATGGAAAGGGAAAAAATAGGGAAACCTATTTGCATGGGTTAAATGGGATACTATTGCCAGACCAAAGAAATGGGGAGGTTGGGGAATCAAAAGTCTAGAGTCCTTTGCAAAAGCTCTGGCAGCAAAACTGGGATGGCAGCTCATCACCTCACACAGCCTCTGGACAAAGGTGGTATATGAAAAATACATTGCTCCGGAAAACATTTTCAGCTGGTTTCGCAGGGAACACAAAGGGAGCGGAAGGCATTCCAATATTTGGAAAGCGGTCCTAAATTCACTCCCACTCATCCGGGAAGGTCTAACATGGAGAATCCACAAGGGACAAGCTGTACGCTTAGGATCGGATCCCTGGATCGGATGTGGGAACGCCCATCGCCTCCCTGCTCCATTGATTGCTTATCTCCAGGACTTGGGTATCACCCACATAGGCCACATTGCAGACCAAGCAAGCACCACCCCTTTCCAGCAAGCCTGGAAGACAGCCGAGGAGCTACACATCCCGGATCAGTGGAGATAAGACTGGGAGATATACATTGACGCTCTTACTCAAGCCCACATAAGAATAACCGAGGGAGAGGATGAGATTGTATGGGCTCTCTCAAAAAAGGAACCTACACCCCCAAGGAAGGTTACGTAAAGCTCATACTTTCTGCACAGCCTGCTATCATCCAGCCCTGGTGGAAAGCGCTGTGGAAACTCAAAGCAGCCCCCAGAACGTGCATGCTAATGCGGACCATCCTGTTCAACAAAATCCCAACGGGCGCAAACCTTATGAAAAGATCTTTCCACGGACCCTTCTGGTGTCATCTTTGCAGGTGCAATGAGGAAGACACAGATCACCTATTCCTAACCTGCCCTGTTGTCTCTGCACAATGGTCCCTCATAACCTCATCCTCTCCATCCTTCAACAATTGGCAAGGTCAGAACACAACAGAAGCCTGGCTATCTTGGCTAGAGAAACATAAGGGCAGAGAAAGGAACCTACCTCTCCTCATGTGCTGGGCCATCTGGATGGCTAGAAACCGCGCTATATTTGACCTCAGAGACCCCTTTTGGCCTACCATCAGATCCCAGGTCCTAGCCGATTACGAATTGCTCCCGGAAGACCTCTCTCAGCCCCCACACAGAACCATTATTCTTGAGCACATTGATAAATCCTATCCTTGGGCCTACTTCGATGGCTCGGCCCAAGCTGAAGGCTGCAGAGGAGGAGCCCTCCTTTACCTCAGAGAGGGCCACTGCTTCCATATACAGATGCACCTGGGAAGGGGCACAAATAATTATGCTGAATTGACCACCGCCAAACATCTTATACAATTTGCTCTTGAGAAAGGCTGCACAAAGCTACAACTATTTGGAGACTCAAAACTTGCCTGCAACTGGATAAATAGAACATCTCAATGCTCTGCTTTTTCGTTGAGACACATTTTGGATGAGACTCTCAGGCTCATAGACTTATTTGAACTTTTTGCTTGTCACCATATTTACAGGGAGCGCAACTCAAGGGCGGACCTCTTATCCAAACAAGCAGCGCAAAGGCAAGAAGAAGACTGGCTGATACAGGAAGAGGTGGATGGAATTTTCCATCAACACTATCACAGACCTTTTGTCGACCAGCGCACCCTCCGGAGGACATAGTCATGAGGAAGCTCTTTTTCCTTTCTATGTAATTACAGAACTATACACAGACTGTATTTGTTTTATGATACTTTTTGGCACACAGACAAAACTAGAAGACAGCGGCTGCTGTAATCAGTGGAAATTTATTGATCTCACTACAGTACATCAGAATTTTTTGAGGAAATGCAGATGATAATCTTCTTTTTTGTGCTCTTCAAACACCATGTCTCCCTGCGTGGAGTACTTTTTTGTTTTTTCAGAACTAATTTTTGGTAAAAGATACAAAACTGAACTCCCTGCGTGGAGGAAAACTGTTTTCTTTTGTTGCTACTATCTGGTGGAGGCGACCAGCCTCATCATGTATATGCCCAGGCATCTACAAAATGTAATTTCTTTTATCTAATAGAAGTTACGACTTTTTCTACGGGAAAAAAAGGTTAACGCTACACGACATTGGGTTCACAATGCTAATCTTCAAAATTTACATAATTGTGTTCACTATGCTAATCTTCAACCACTTAATATTGTTTAGCTTATTTATATTTTCATTACAATATAACATTGTGTTTTATGCCCCAATCGGGCTGTGAGCTAGCATACAGAGCCATTAAGGTTGTCATAATGAAAAGGACACCAAGGAATGGTGCCACCACCTCCCACATGCTTGAAGCACAAGGCGTGGCGGCCATTGACATGTTTAAGGCAAGCAAGTTGAGGGAAGGTGGCAATTGCATGCAATTGAATTTACTGACCGCGAAGAAGGATAACAGTTCGGAGGTTGTAAAAACATAGGTGGCGACAGTGAAAGTGGAGCAATGGCTTCAGAAAGGCAAGGCGATCCAATGATTCCAAACGTGGGTTATCGGGTATGTTAACTGGTTCTTCCTACAATCCATTATGCTTCCCTACATTTGGTCTGTTAATTGGGGTTTGCATGGGGGCATGGGGTTTGTGGGGAATAATTAGCCTGGTGGTGGAGGTTTGTGGGAATAACCAGTTCCATGGGTTCTGCACGGGTGTCACTCCGTTTCAACATTCTACTCTCTCACATGGGGATTATTGGGTTGGGTCAGGAGGGAGTCTGCCCGAGCGAATTCCAGTTTCTTGTCTGCTTGGCAAACTTGGGGGTCGAGGGTAGGGAAGCTGCAATTGTGTTTGTGTTAAGACCAGTCTGGTTCTTGGAATGCTCTGAGAAGGCTGGAGAAATTTGGAAGCCATAGGCCCTAAGGGCACACACCAAGCCCCTAAGGGGAGCTAGTAAGGGGGAGGCTATCATAGGACGGGGTCTTCTAAAATTGGGGAATTGGCATGCTTGGAACACTCGCCATGCCATCCTCGGCAGGTTGAAGGGAATGTGGGTGGTTAGCAAGGTGTGGGATAGATGCCTTGTGGAGGTCGGGGTTCAGATGTCAGGATGATAGGAGGACTAGAGTCAAGCCAAGCTAAGGCTAAGTAAGGGGAAATGGGGGCAGGGGAAGTCAGCGAGGGGCAAAGGAGATGAGGGGTGTGGTTCCTGTAGGCTTGGCCTCCGGTCTATAGGTTCTGTAGGTGGCCATGCACCTCGGTTCCAAGACCGCGGTCAATGCGTGAGTAAGGCAGGGGTCATGCAGGGGCATCTTGGGATTCACAGGTGGGGTCTCCTTGCGTTCGAGGGTTATGCACATAAATCATGGGTGGAAGATTTGGTGCAGTGACAGAACCTTTGGATGACGACAATACCGAAAATAATGTTTTGGAAATTATGGTTTCTTGTTCTCGTAATAAGTCCGCCAAGAGGTAACTTTCCTTGGACGAGAAGAGCACAGAGGCTAGTTTCTGGCCAACAACAGAAGTTGGCTAGAAGGTACAAGGACATAGAGGTAATGGGTCGAGTAGTGAAAGGCAAGGGTTGAGGGAAGAGATCGCGAGGGAGAAAGGCCGAGGCTGAGCCAAGCACAATGGGTAAATGGCGAGGTAGAAAGCTTGTGGCCAACTTGATCCAAGAAGCAGAGGCTGCTTATGTAGATGGCACCAAAGAGGAAATCAAACGACTCATAGCAGAATGGGAGGAGGATATAAATCACCAAGCAAGGAAGGAGGCAACTGACATGGAGGATTGGAAGCTCTTGGTTCCAGATCCGGGACACACCAGAGGCCGAGAGACACAATACAAGAAAACCTTATATCTATATTGGCTTATGAAATGCCTCCTAGGCAAGGCCATGGAACAAATCTGGACGACTGCTCTCCAGGACTTTCCAAATTACAAACAGGACTTTCAAAAGCTGCAATTTCAATTGCAAAAATAGGATAGTTGCCTGGACCGTATTGAGAAACATTCCCCATGCCTGTTCTTGTCGACTGAGCTACTAGGCTCCAACATGAAATATTTGGCCCCGGTTACATCGATATCCGCCGAGCAGGAGGAATAGAATGCTGGCTCTTAATCATTTTTTGATTAGTTTTCATGCAGATAGCTTTTAATTTACAGTTTGTAGTCACACACACACACACACATATAGAATATGGTTGTGGACATGAAAATCAAGTTTATATAGCTTGGATAAATAAACTAAGTTTTTTTTCTACTAGATGACTTATAATGCGGTTAGGTGGTCAACATACCTAGTTTCTCAATGGGAAAGTTGAGACCACTTAACGAGGCTCTATGTGGTTGTAACTTGCTTGCTTATTTTATAATGAAAAAGAAAAATCTACCAAACTTAACAAAAATAACATTATGTTTTATAATTTGTTTTGAGCAGATTATATAAATTAGAAATAAAATATTATATTTTTATTATTTTCATATATAATGTTATCAACAATAATATATTATTTATAATATTTTAATATTATGTTATATTTCTCCTAGCATGGTTTTCTTTATAATTAAGTGTAATTCTAAAATAAGGAAATCACAACATAAAGTGAAATAAATCAAATTTGAATATATAAATTAAAGGAAAGGAAAATAATGAAGTAAGGTAAATATGATCAAAGAATGTTTGAATTAACTTAATGGATTAAAGATATAATATCAACCTATTTTCTTATTAAATAAACAATTATATTTCATAATCACATAAAAAATAAGGTATAACATTAACCCCATATAGCCCCAAGGGTTAGCTCAACTAGTCAAATCAGTGCCTCACTGATCGGGAGGTCATAGGGTCAATTCTCCCTGAAGCCCTTAGGGTTAGGCCTAGTTATTGGCCGCGGGGCTTGATTCCCTTCAGGGTTGATCAACCCAGATATTTCCGTGGATGTAGTGGCCGCCTAGTTATTGGTCGCGAGGCTTGATTCCCTTCGGGGTTTATCAACCCAGATATTTTCGTGGATGTAGCGGCCACCCAATGACCAAGGTGTTCGTGAACCACAAGAAAAAAAAGAAAAAAAAAAGGAAAAAAAAAAGAAAAAAAAAACATTAAAATCATATATTTATTAAATAAATAATTACATATCATAATGGTATAAATAATTTAAATGTGTATAATGCATATATGTATCTAATAGCTAATTATAATTAAACTAGAATGAAGAAATGAACTCATTGAAAAAATGCAATATAAATTATAAATTCTAAAGGAATATGAAGTGTTTTTTATTTTTCTAATTATATTTAACAATTCCTTGATGGGGTGGAAATTGGCAAGGTTGAAGGGTTGAGGGACGAACCCACCACCTTGTTGACGAGCGGATCATCAATGTAGGGTGGCATGGCTTACCCCTTGCATGCACAAGCATGCAAACCCCTATCTTAAATTCAAACATGCTTTGTGGCCCTATACTTCTCTGTCCAAGCTCTATTACCTGGTCTGGGCACTAAAGTGGAAGGAAAAATCTCATTTCTCCACCACGAGGGGGACCACTTAGAAAAATTTCCAGCGAGGTGAAGCCATACCAAGTCCTTTTGGAGATAATTTTGGCAAATTATTTCTCGTCCCTTCATGGTATGATTCTGGTGGAAATTGTATTAAGATGCGTGGTATCCTTTGGCTGCCTAAGTGTGAGGTTTCCTTTGGTGTTATGGAGGACAGGGAGCTTGGGGCAATTAGAGGGGTGGTTACACTGTATAAGCTAGTTTCTCACAACGGATTACTCTTTGAGCTATTGGGTTGTTGGCATTTCCTCTAGCCCTTCAAAAATCAAAAAAATGATTCTTAAATGGACTCCCTGCTAAGAGAAAATATTTCTTCCTCCATTTGTATTGTTAATCCATATTTCAGAAGCTAGCTAGTCTTTGTTTCTTGGTGCTTTTGTTTTGATGTGTCCATGGTTTCTTGGTGGGTGGCTTAAATGTAACAGCTTAACGATGCCCTTAACCTGTGGTGAGCCTCGCCCCCCTTTGGCTGATAATTATCTTGCCTCGTGCTTGTATTCTGAATATTTTTGGCCCAAACGAGTTAATCTCCATCTTCGTTCACATACCTCTAGTAAATTTTGTGTGAAACCTTGGTGTATGATCCCTATGCACTATGTGAAAATACAACGTATGCACAACCGATGTGGAGGGGGTGGTCATGGCCCTTAGGATCATAACTATCCCCAACAATAAGTGCAAGTAGTAACTAACGGTTACCATTATGTTGTTCCTCCCGAAAATTGCAATGAGACTTGTCAAATTGAATCCATGAATGTTAGAGTCTGCCAATATTTTTCAGATTTAGAGACACTAGATGAAGTTTCTCACTGGGTTCCTGACCCTAGTCACATCAGGGGAAGAAGGAAGCAATATCTCAACTCCATATCACTTCACTAGAAGATGAAGACCCTGTTAGGTAGGGTCCTAAAATAAAAACATGAAGAACGGAATAACATCATTTTTACTTCGGAAGACATCAAGAATGCTTAGAGAAACCAATTAGTTTGTTTGAAATGATTGGATTCCAGGCTAGCACACTTAGAGAGCCACCTCTAGTGTGAGCTTGATCATCCAACTCCTCCAAGTTCAAACACCAAAGACCTGAAACCTATTACTTCCTTAGATTCTTAACTTTCTAGAATGTCTAATGACAAATTTTTGTTTTACAAAACTGTAGTAGATAGGCTAGTTTGGTTGAAGATGCTATTATTTTTGGATAAGTTACTTATTTAGTAGGTGGTTAAAAATATCTAGTTTTTCTCTAGGTAGATCGAAACCACCTGCAATGAAATTTGCTTAAGCTAGCTAGTTGTTTGATGTATTTTGATTTTATAATGTTTTGAGGAAATACAAAAATTAATTTACAAAAAAAAAGTCATATATCAAAATATATTAGTGTAGAAGTAGTTATAAGATGAAGATATATGGAGAAAGAAGGTGGTGACTCTTGAACCTCCCTCCCAATACTTGATTGAAATATTCATCCATCTTATCGTGTTGGCATTGAATTGGCATATATGTGACCAAAAGCGCATGCATGGGTAGTGTGACTAGATTAAGCACTACTGATTATGAATTTAGTATGATTGGATCATATTATTGAAAATGTAGAAAATGTTTAGGTACAACCATCACAACTAAATTATCTCTTTAATGCACGTCAAGATGATAACTGTAGTATATGCTTAAAAATTTTTTTAGGATAATTTTTCCTTTAGGGTAACTTGTCAAACCATGAATTTATTTAATTTTTAAATCTTTTATGGATAAAAGCTCCCCATGACTTAAGATTTGTTGGTCCCCAAAAATTGTCTTTATAGTTGGGAACTTTGATAAAATCTTCTCTAAGGTTGACCACTTCTCACCTTAGAGTGAATGTACCTCTAACCTGATTTGGTAAAGTTTCAAAGTTCCTTGTTTAGTTACTTGTTCTTTTCATTATATAACTTAGTATATAGGCACATTTTTTTCAACTCTAACAATTACCATTTAAGAGGAAGCAATTATTAGTTCTCTTTCATCATCATCCAAAGTTGATATCTAGAGATTTAGGAAATCCATGAAAAATGGAATGAATGCCCACACATGCAGTTATTCTAATTTGAACATATTTTTTGTAATTAACTCAAAGATGACATACAATCCATAGATAATCAACTTGATCCTCCTATATTTATCTTTAAAGTAAATTCAACCTTTATATCTTGCAAAAAATTAATAATATGGGTAGTGTTGAATATTTTTGATGTGGTTTATTAGTCTTATTACCAACCAATTTTTCATGGCCTCCATCCCTATCATTAACTTATTATTACAATCCAAAATGGATAATGGATCCTTCCACATAAATTTAAGCTTGCATAATTCAAAAGGTGAAGTGAATGCCATACAATGCACCACACAATTATAACTACATTACATTTATGGAATGTTATTATCCTTTGGATTTTTAGTTTTTATAATTAAAAATATGAAACAACTAATTTGTGATAGACTTACTACCTCTGCTTGAAGTTTAATTCATGGTTGTAAGGTAATATTTTGTTTCAAATTAGCGTCAATCAATATCCGCATCACCTAAAAAAACTCATGGAGGTGATTGATAATTGTAATTCAAAATCACACACCAATACATTCTAAAAAAAATGTAAATCTAATTCATATTCAATCTATTTTCCTATAAAATACATCACTAGCAATTTCTTAAAGCACCTTACAAGTACCATTAAATAGTCTTGACCCAATTAGTGGTTAGCAAACCTTTAAAAAAATCCATTAAAACTGACTCCTATAATCTTCTTTAAATAGAAATCAAATGTATTACCTAATTTTCAATTCCTTATAAATAGAAATCAAATGTATTACCTAACTTTCAATTCCTTATATTTGAGATATTTCAAAGGGAATAACTTCTAATGAAAAAACAAAAATTTTAATAAAGGTTGTTCCATTTTTAACTAGTAAAAATATTTCTACAAATTTAAGATTTTTCCACTTTTAACTGGTAAAAATATTTCTACAAATTTAAGATTTTTCCACTTTTAACTGGTAAAAATATTCCTACAAATTTAAGGTTTTTCCATTTTTAACTGGTAAAAATATTTCTACAAATTCATGATTTCTAGAATTCTTTAGTTGGTCCAAAATATCTATATCTAGATATTTTAAAATTACAGGCCTACTGTAACCACTATACTCTTTATCTCCCAAAAATTAACTTAACTTATATAATGTACCATCCTTCACCAACTAGTCGAAAAGGTCTTCATTCGATTCGTTTGCAGCAGAGTCAAGAAGCATTGTATCTATGCATGTAAATTTTACTGATAATATTAAAATAGTCGTTTGAAGTTTCAAAAAAAAAATGTAAGGTCAATTATGGAATTAATATGAAAATTATTATTTTATTAATCAGATTTGCTCTCTCATACTTAATCACAAAGTTGACCCTTTATAGTGCGAAGCAGTATTTTATTTCACATGGTAATTATTTTGAATTTTAATTTATATTTTGATAATTAAAACCATAGTTGAAGTACATGAATAAGAGGACGATGATAACCATCTTCAAACAACGTATATATAATACGGACCCAACCTTTTTGCATCATATTAATTGAGTGAGATAATAATACCATCAAATCAAAATAAATCCGGTGAACATAAATAATTGATGGGAAAATAACAGTTTTAAAGAAAAGAGGATTGCATTATCAACGACCAGATTTCAAATTTGAATTTGATTATTATATAGTATTTTAAAAAAATGTTTCATAAATAAATAAATTATTTATATATATAAATTTATGATTTTTTTATAATTAATATTTTTTTTTCTCAAAAAATAATTGCTATTCTATTAACTATGAAAACTAACAAAAATGACAACACTGCATATTATATTGATTTTTCATTTTTTTCATGCTGATTTTTATTTTTGAATGGATTTGCTTGGTGTTTGGAATCGATTTGCATAGTTCCAACCGTATTCAATCATTTTCCTCAATAACCCTTACCTATATTATATAGTTTCACAATTTAATTTTAAATCATGCAATATAAAAAATAAATTTTAAGTCAAGGCAACAATAATCTTAATGTAATATAAAAAATACAATTTAAGTCAACACTATAATAAATAAGATTTTCTCTTTTATCTTCATAATTTTAAAATATAAAATATAAAATAATTATATGGAATCTTTTGCACTCACACTTAAGTCTATATGTAACTAATTTTTTTTTTTATTTTTTTTATTTTAATATACTAGGCATTGTAATTTTTTATATTAGATATTTTATTACCTATGAATTCTTTACCACTAAGACAACACATAATACTTCATATCAATTTGATTTTTTAGACATAGGAATTTTATTATAGTTTATTTATTTGTTGATTAAGATGAATATAAATTTAAAGTTAAATAAATAGTTTGTTACAATAATTAACTTTTTTAAAAATATTTATTTTATTGATATCATATATATACATTATTTAATATAAAGCTATTAGACATTGTAATTTCTATTTCTTATTTAGTCTTATAAGCTAATGATGGAATAAAATGTAAATGCGCAAAAGCACATTTAAATAAACTCTTAACTTTTGTAACAAACGATGATGTTGGGGCTAATGTTTCATTCAAAATTATCTAGACACCTCTCTCTACTTTGCTCCAAAATTATTTAATTCATTAATTATGTTTGTTACTTCCTTTTTAATATTCAAATGTATTTCATTATTTGATTTATTAATTTGTTCAAATATTCAATAATTACTATTTATTACTTTTTACCTAAAAACAAATATTAAACAACATATTACCGTTGTTATTTTTTTTTTTAATTATAAATTTCAAAAATGTATTATTCGTTATACAATGATTACCAAAAATAGTTAACATTAAATCAAGTAGTTAAAAAAAAGGTTTCTATATTATTCGAGTATATAATTATTAAAAACAATTAATAATAAATAAAACATCATTATGGAAATTTCTAAATATAAAAAATATGTATATTTTTAATAATAAAATATTTAATAATTTATATTAAAAATATTTAAGGTTTGATATAAATTATTTGATTAAGAATAATATATTTGGAAAACTATTGTTTTGTAAATGATGAATCTTTTAGATTTAATAAATGACATATCATATATTTATTTATATTTCCCCAAAAGATAAAATAAATTATATTTATTAAATTTGAATAAACATATTTTCATTTAATATTGAAAATTTTTGGGTTTCATGATCCTTGAAAAAACAATGTGCATCATTACAACCTTGTTGTGTATTATAAAGTATGTGATGATATCTTATACTAGTGAAATTGTTCATTAAAACATATAAATTATGGAATCAAAATCAAAGACAAGAAACTTGTGATATCGCTAAAAAGTACTAGTGCATACACAAAAATGAACAAAGAAACTAGATATGGTCTATACAAAAAAATCCAAAGAAAAATTATTCATGGATTTGTTAGAATAAAAATCACGTCGTCTGTGATTGTTGATATGACAGGGAGTCATTAATGGCAGTCGGTAGGAGTCGACTAGCTTAGGTGAGTAATAAAAACAGTCAATGGAATCCCTGCAGAGTCTCCGACTGTGCTTATGTATAAATTGCCTTATCTGTAATGCAATCGACAAGCTCACTTTGTGAGTTTCAACATGGTATCAGAGGCATGTTCGAGTAAGCTTGGTGGAGTGAAGAACCGAGGGCTCAGTCTTTTGTTTGAAGAGCTGATGCTCCTTGTGCGTGAGATCTGAGGGCTTCGAGAAAGCCAGTGTGTGTTGTTTGTATACCTAGGGTTCCAGTAAGTGACTGCCGAGGAGCGCAGATTGATGGTATGCTAATTGAAAATTTCATCGAGCAAATATGGATCTGTATGAATCGTTCATATCTCTCAGCTGAACCATGGAAGGGACGAGCTCACTCTTGTCTTCAATCCCTACTTCGGCTCTGGAACTTGGGGCGGTATTAATGGTGCTGGAATTGCCAACATGTAAGGGGATTTCCCCGGTAAGAAGTCCCAATTAGACCTCATACCGTTTGGTGTAGGAGTCCCAGCAGTGGGTCATACGATAATGCCTTGACTGCGATTTCACATAGAGGCAAGTAGGATAACTTTGTTGGTAGCAAGGGTGTGACAACTACAATGAGACAAGGGAGGTGCATGAGAGGTTCTAACACACGGGGGTTGAGATGGGTGCGCCCCTTGGAAACCTGTGATAGCACGCAATTAAGAAGGGAACACACAAGCGAAGATGCATCACAACATGGAAGGAAAGTTAACAAGCAATCCAAAGTGATGGTTAAACCAACAACACATTTAGAAAGATTCATTCATACATACACAGATAGCTATACATGCATGCGTAAGAAAACTAATACATATATATCATTTAGAGTAAACCAGATAGCATAGAATACAATACAACATATGCATGAAATGTGATTGGCTCTTGTTATATTAAGAAGTGTAAGTTCCAGTTATACAATAAGTCCATGTCCAACCACTAGTTCTGATAGCGGAACGTTACAACCATAACCACCTTCTCCTCCAAAGAAATGTACTAGCTCTGTGGAGAAGCCAAGGTTCATTACAATACTGTCTAAGCTTTATCTAAGATAATCCTATCGAAGCTTGGTTGACCAAAAGCCTTTACAATGAGTTATGAGGTTCTATTTATAGCAAAGGGTGGGGTGACCCTTGAAATTCCCCTTTGTGACAGTTCATCTACCTTCATGACTCTTCATCTACTCTATGGTTGTTACATCCAACTATCAACACTTGAACTTCCACTTGACAAGACGCTACATTACAATGCACATGTGCCCATGTGAGACAAAATGGCTTGAGCAAGCCATGCAAGACATCATTGACACTCGGTCTGATGTGGTGAGACCAACTCTTTGGCATGCTTGTGATGGTGAAGGTGGCGAGCTGATGCTAAGCTTGGTCGTCCGTGATGGCGTTCGTGTGCTCCATGGTGACATCTTGTTGAAGTGAACTCTTGCCTCCATTGCATCTGGGTTCATTGGTGTGGCTCCTCCATCCAACTTGTCTGCTAACATGTGCATGGTATTCTTGGGGGTGGCCGAACTAACAACACATTGATGCATAATGTCCATGTTGATCTTCCAGTGTGTGCTGGTGGTCATGCACATCAACTGTCAACTACATGTTCAACTCCAGTTGGACTTGATTCTTGTATTTGTCTCGATGAGTGTGTTGAATGGGTGGGATCGCATGCGTGCACATGATGACATGCATGCTGCTGAATTCCCTTTCATGCGATCAAAAATACTGCTCACCATGTCTGCTCTGTGCCAGCTGCTGGGATGGATCTTTAACTTGTATGGCCATAGTTTCATCCGTGAGCGCATGTTGCGCCCGCTGTTGTACTTGTTCTTCCTTGAGTTGCTGGTTGAGCACATGAAACTCCTTCTCTGTTTTGTTATCTGCCTTCGTGTGATCTTCATGTCGCACCGTCACCTCATAGCCTAAGTATCCAAAGTTGTTTTCACCACAAGTGGATCTACTTGAGCTTACAACTTTGTTCTGCCTCTGTGTTGTCAACAACCTTCTACTTGCATTTGTTGCATCTGGTATGTTGCTTTCAACTACTGTTCATGATGCTGCTCACTGTGATGCTGTTACCGTCATATCTTGATGTCCTTGTCTACGAACAACTTGATGTCTTCGTGGGTAGGCAAGTCCATAGACACTTGATTGAATCCATCCCCAAGTTCTCTGAATGGTGTCTTCGACTTTTCTCTCTTGGAAACCATTATACCTATACTGCTGAGAGGCAGATGAACACCTATGATACTTGGAGACATGGAAACACTCATGGTAAGCAATCCGTCAGTCAAAAACCAAAATGAACTTGAGAACAGACTTACAACATACCTGTGTGACAGATCATGAAGGTTGCGCAATTTTCGCCGGGAGGTCGGGAGATTAACTGCCAAGACTACACAAGGTACAGTTTGGGTTGCTGGGAGCCTGATTGACTGTTGGAACTGCTGGAATTGCGCAATGTGCAATCTCAATTGGCAATGGTTTCAGGGTCAGTGACTGCATTACACAATTTTCTGGGTCAGCAATCACTGTCCCTCAGAATTGCACAATGCAAGATTGGAGGACAATCACCAGGCAGAAATGTGCATTTCTTGAGAGGAAGATAGAGCCTTCCCTCTTAGGATTGTGCAATGCTGTCTTGTTGAGATAGATTCCGGGCCAAGGCTATCCAGACTCGCCAACGGGAAATTGAAAGAGAACGTGAATGCGAATGCATGGTGATACTGAATGTAAGCATAAGTGAATGATGATGCATGAAAACAGTGAATGGTAGATTTAGAAAATGGAACATCATGCATGTGGGTGAGGCGAGTCGCCGAATCGGCGACCGTTTGTGAAAAACAGTTTCATGCATGCGACAGCAGTGAGATGTTAACGAAAACTGAAACGGTGCTAGTACAAGCTAGTATGTATCAAAATGACAGCAAGCACTCACTGAAATCAAGAAGACAACATTCATACGAAGTGAAACACAAAAAGTGCCATAAATGCAACACAAAACATGGGACGCAGGATTACCCCAAATAAACTGAGTTGAATGTGCCAATGGTTCCTGGATGCGATGTGGGATGTTAGAGCTGCAAGGTTGATGTTAGGAATGAGCTCTGCAGTGTCCTGTTCATGAGTTTTGATAAAATCAAAGATGTGACACACATCCCACAAATTTAAGAAGAGAGATACTTGGTGGGAGGTTTTTGAGATGATCCTTGCATGCAACCTCCAACTGCTAAAATTACACACCTGAATCAAGGGATTCCTTAGCATGCTGCCTTGGGGGAAGTAGCCCATGCATGTAAATCGGTTTTGATCGGTCCTGGAGGGAATTGGTCAACTCAACTGCACATGCAAGAGGATGCTCAACTAGGATGAAAAAATGCGCATTTCTGGGAGGGAGCTGGGATGGCTGCCCAGGATATTTGTGCAATTTTTGGGCAGAGCAGCTGACTACTGCTCAGGATTGCACAATTCCTGGGCTGAGCAGCCCTATTGGGAAGAATTGTGCAATTATCTCGATGAAGCATGACTGGTAGAATTGCGTAATTCTGGAGCCCAACAGGCTACCAGACAGAATTGCATAAATTATGGAGGGAAGGATGGTTTCCCTCCATAATTGCGCAAATTTTTGAGGGAGCTACTCAGCCTACAGCTAGATGAATTCCAAGAGAACAACCTGTGATGGGAGTGCAACAAGTTCTGATGGAATGCAGTATTTCTATAAGAAAATCATTGAAGCTTATGTACTTGACGAAGCAAGACATGCTGCTGTGAAAGGTTGGTAGGGAGGCTCCAAAACGAAGTTAAGGAAAAATTTTTGAGGGTGGTTGTAGCCGCTACAATAGGCAACCATGATTTCTATGTTGGCAGTGGGAATAGTTTGGCACATTCACATGCAGAGGAGCTCTTGTGCTTACCTGGTGGCCTACAACTGCTACAAGCCCCCAAAAGACCAAAAATTGAACACAAAGCTATCAAAATACGTCATTTTTAAGAGTGATCAGATGCCAGAGTTGCTAAAATTCTTGGTAAACATTCACATAAAATCAGACCTAGGGCAAGAGACCTACGTGCCCAATTCCTTCTTCCAGGGAGACATTGTGTCATTAATGGTCGAAGGATGGCTAGAGATGCAAGAGGGATTTGCTTCTACACTCAACAGACTATTCACCAACAGTAGGATTCAACCCTATGTGTAATCGTTGTTGGGAATATTTTCTTTGATATCGAATCATGTCAGGACTCTGGATTCTGGACATGGATTTCAAGACCATGGCTATTCTCATCTTTTAGAGCAAATGACAAGCGCCATTAAGAGGTTTGATCTCGTTAATGAGGGTGAATTCGTGGAAGAGTCGCGAGGTATCGATAAGACAACCTGAAGATGTATGAAGTAGCGTCGAATCTGCGTGGTGTGAAGTGGAATATCTGTTGGTGTGTAGGATCCTTGAAGCTGAGTAGTGTCGAGGGCTGCAGATGCCATTTGAGTAGTGTTTCTCTTACCAACGTGGTGAATGTGACATGAAGGGAAGGCGACAACCAAGTCTGCTGAGATGCTAAGGAGAGGCCTAGTAGTAAAGTGATGTGGTGAGACGTTCCTTGTGGTAAAGGAAACTGACAAGTGTTTTAAATGTAATATCTAGAGCGATGGTTAAACCGGGAGCAGTGTGGAGGATTTTTTTATCCTATGCTTGGAGGATGCTGAGTCAGAAGATTGAAAATGTTGTGCGTTGATCCTCACGTTGCTGCGCTATTGTGAGCCACGTGAGAGAAATGCAAAAAGTGTGTGGATCAAACAAGCGACTCAGAGGTTCTGAGATCTTGCTATTGGAGAGTGTTGTTTAAGTGCAGAGTGTGTGAAATTTAGAGAAGGCTGAGCCTGCGTACTATAATGTAGTGACAGGCCAACTTATATGTTGTGAACGCCTATGTTGAGGATGTTTCTTTTGTGTCCATTTGTAATTTGCAACATGTGTGGCTTGAACAAAGGTAATGTAACAACAATTGAGCTAAGGGTCGAGTCTGCTAGTTATATGGTTTCTATCAGTTGAAGGACATCATTGAGGGTGGATCGAGCCACCTGGAGGAGAATAAAGTCGCTGTAGGAGAAGATCTTTGTTGGAGTCTTTCCTGACAGGAGGAGGAGTAAACCTGAGCCAATGTGATGCAAAGTGAAAAGTTGTGTTGTCGTTATGCTGTGTGTAGAGCAGTGTGGCGTGCATAGTGTGCAGTGGAGCACTGAATGCTGAGTGGAGGCCATGGTGAAGCTCGAAAGACCTTGCCGATATCCGGTAGTGAGTAAAATACCACGGTGAGCATTGAGATTCCCTTTGTTGTTAATCATTGCAACTGTGATTGTGAATCAAAGGGAATAAGTTTGTGAGGATGGTGAACTGCTAGATTGAGCCACATGAGTGGT
Organism: Pinus tabuliformis; assembly: GCA_031772625.1. Lineage (NCBI taxonomy): Eukaryota > Viridiplantae > Streptophyta > Pinopsida > Pinales > Pinaceae > Pinus > Pinus tabuliformis. The sequence continues at coordinate 826,505,044 of CM062817.1, forward strand.
CAAGCCGAATGTTGGATAGTGGAAGAAAGTCTATTTCCCATTCAATTTGAGGACAAAAGGCAACTTAAGGTTGCGGTGAAGCGTAGTTGAAGCAAGAAGTTGCATGTGGGCTTGATGGTGTTCAGCCGTGTGAAGGAGGAAATGATTCTTAAGCTGTGTGTAAGCCTAGAGAATGTAAAATAAGTTGAGTGTGTAGCGCTGTGCCGTGAAGTGATCGTGAGGCTGTATCAGCTGAAATTGTTTGCATGCTAGTTCAGAGCTCAGGTGAGCCATTGAGAGGCCACCTTGTGTGGTGAGACTCACTACCAAAGCCAATGGAGTGTTGGCAGATAGGAGTGTCTACAACAAGTTTCCATTGAAGAGGGTTGTGCCGACATGATGCCTGTGTGGCGTAGATTGTAGAAAGTTTCCAGTGGAGTGTTGGCAGATAGGAGTGTCTGCAACCAGTGTTCACTGAAGAGGGTTGTGCTAACCGTGATGCCTGTGTGGCGAATAAAATTTCTAACGGAGTGTTGGAAGATATGAGTGTCTACAATGAGTGTCCGCTGAAGGGGGTTGTGCCGATCATGATGCCTGTGTGGCACAGATAGTTTCCAGTGGAGTGTTGGCAGATAAGAGTGTCTGCACCAGTGTCCGCTGAAGAGGGTTGTGACGACCGTGACTCCTGTGTGGCATAGATCGTAGAGTGTTGGCAGATAGTAGTGCCTACAACATCGTGTCCGCTGAAGAGAGTTGTTCTGTTTGAATCCAACAACAAAAATGAAAGCCCCTTTATCAAGTTTTTTTTATTTACTGTTGTAAGCCCTAGCTTATATTGAGACCAGCAGGCACCTTAAAGTTTAGGTCGTCATGAATAAGGGGAGTTTTGATAGAATATTAATCATGCCATTTGTGATTGTTGATGTGATGGTGAGTCATCAATGGTAGTCAGGAGTTGACTAGCTTAGGTGAGTAATAAAGATAGTTGTTGGAATCCCCGTAGATTCTTCGGTTGTGCTTATGTATAAATTGCATTATCTATAATGCAATCGACAAGCTCACTTTGTGAGTTTCAACAAGATTACCATTTAATCCTACTCCACAATGTCCACAATTTCTGATATATCACAAAGATTCCTACAAGAAAATAAGGGCCTCTTTGGATAAATCATCTGTTATGGAATTAAGTTATGGGAGTACATGTATAAAGGAGAGCCATTCACATATGGAAAGCGAGAAACCGTAATATATTTGATGATAAACCTGTACACTGGCCAATGGTGGAGGCAGGTATTATTGCAGCATTTAGAGAACTACCAGATCCCCCACCCCCTAAACTGCGTTAACCTCATCCACCCCCCGAATTGATCAGAACACCCCATGGGCTTACTTTGATGGGGCCGCAAACCGGCAGAGCTGTGGGGGCGGATTCATCATATACAAAAACATGCATCATTACTACAGAGTAAAAGCAGGACTGGGAATTGGAACAAACAATTTTTTAGAGCTCATTACACTTCGTCATTTACTACATTTTGCTTTGAGTCATCATTGCACTTGCATAAACATTTTCGAGGATTCAAAAATCATCATAAATTGGTTCAACGGCATATCTGTTTGTCACATTCACACACTCAGCATTATTTTGAATGAAGTTTTTGAACTCAAAGCAACATTTAACAACATCACCTGTTCACACATCTACAGGGAACATAACGAAAGTGCTGACAAACTATACAAGGAGGCCACGTTGATGGACAGAGGCGTATGGGAGATCATAGAGGTTCAAGGCCAACATGAGTACAAGTACTATCATCGACCATACAATGATCCGAGATATCAGAATGCACCTAGACAATAAATCATATGAAGAATATCTTGTTTATGACATAGATGTTTTTGAAATCACTTTATTTTTTGAACAGTTAGGTAAAGCCGTAAGGCAATTGTAAACAGTCTTATATATAGCACTAGCAGATTGCCCTGCGAGGTATATCCGATCTGATATTTATGTACAGAATCCTTTTTGTAACTGAAAGGCACTCTGTGTAAAGTGACCTCAGCATATGCGTACAGCATCTACAATATGTAATTTTCCATATAATGAAAATTACGGATTTTTCCAGTGGAAAAAAAAGGAGAGCCATTCAAAAGAAGGAATCACTTATTTTATGTCCGATAGGACTCCATGTAAATGCATGTTTTCAACAGATACCTTGTTATTGGCCAAATAAATAACAAGTTTTCAGTTCCCCATCATTTGAATTTTTTTGATATATTATATAGAGCAATTGTGAACAAGGCACATAAAGCATTGAAATCTTCTCTATTATTTGTTTAAATTTATTAGAGCATAAAAGTGGATATAGGTGAAGAATAATTGCACAAGCACGCACTAATTGAAAAGGAAATTTGGAATTGAGAATGAATTTGATTACCCAATATTGATTTGAGAATCAATACATAAAGTAATTAAGTTAAACTTAGTCTTGCAATAACTAAGGGTAATTAAAGCTAACTAAATCTAAGTGTGATTTATGTTTTGTTAATGTGCACATTCACCAGATGCAATCACTAGAGTTAACTAACTAAAGCGAAGTTCACACCACATATAACCACTAGATTTAACTAACACTAATTGAGTGCACATCACATGCAAGAACTAGAGTTGAACTAAACCTAATTAAGGATAACTGGGTGCACGTACACCAACATCCCCCCTTAAGCATAACTTAGGTGACTGTGATGCAAAATGAATGAGTCCCAACAATAAGGCCATTTTAGTTACCCATGTACAATGTATGAAAATGAGGAAAGAGGGAAAAACTGGTGGGAAGAAACCCCACCAAACCCACCCACCCCGGCCCCCCGTCCCCCCCGTCCCCCCCCCAACACAAAAATATAATGCAAAAAATAGAGAAAAGACAACTGCTAGGCAGCTGTGTCCTTCACCCCGCGATGATCTCACAAAAATTGAAACTTCTTCTTAGTTAATGTCTAGGTGAAAATGTCAGTAGTTTTCTCAGAACTGGGACAATACTGTAGATCGATGATCCCATCATGAATAAATTCTATAATGAAGTGCATGTGGATCTCGATATGTTTGGTCTGTTACCGCTGCAATGGATCTCTGCAAAACTTTAGTGTACTCTGATTATCACACCATATGAAAATTAGACGATGGACACTGATACCAAGCTCAGCAAGGAAATGTTGTAGAGAAATGGCCTGAATAATGACATTGATTGCTCGTCTATACTCGGCAATTGCTGACGATAAATTAATAGCATCCTGCTTCTTGCTTGACCAACAAATTGGGCCGGATCCCAAACTAAGTTTGTAACCGGAGGTGAACTTGTGATCAATATTGTTGCCAGCCCAATCTGAATCTGTGAACCCAATGAGATCCAAAGAATAATTTGCTGCATAATTAATCCCATAGGTGATTCATTATAGAAGGATGCACTTTGCAACTTTCTAGTGTAACTCATGTTACGAGAAAATTTGCATAAAAATTGTAACTTACTTTGGTCAATGTTAGCTAAATTAATAGTGGTTAATAGGAAAATGGAATCTTATAGTCTTGCTTTGGGAGGAAACATAAATTGATATGTGAAGTGGATAAATTAATTGCTTGCTCAGGAACATGGACTTGCATAATTTTTTGTGGCTAATAATCACTAGTAAGTCTACATAGTACACATTTAAAGCTTTACTCCTACATAAGTGCTGACAAAAACATAAACCAACCTAGATCCATTTTAACTCTAGATCTACCAAGCAAAAGAGGGATCAAATTTATTTTCACTCTAAAATAGGTTTTCATCTCAAGAGATTTGATCCCTCTTGACACTTTGTAGATCCAGAGTTAAGATGGTTGTAGGCCGCTTTAATTACCCCCTTTAAATAGGCTATGTTCCACATGAATACCATGGGCTCTCATATACCCAGACTAAAAAACACCAATAACTTGATCAAGTTAAGTTTAGCTTAAATACCTAATAAAAGTTAAAAATAACAATAATAATAACATAGAATTTTTCTATTATTATTTTAGTTTGAAGTTATTTTTATTTTATTTTCACTGAGTCAAAATGTTACATAACATTACATTACAATATCTCTATCGGGTGGAGAGCCTTTAGGTACAATAATGATGAACACTCCTGGTAGATATATTTATTTACTTATTATTTCTATCCATTTTCGATGCAAAGTCTTACTTAGATTATGATGGGAAGTAGTTGATAGTAAATATGTGAGTCATTATGGCATTAAATATGTGAGTCATTTATCCACATGACATTATCTTATGAAAAAGCTGCTATATGACCTTCAAGTTATGGTCCTATTAAATGTTTGAAAATTATTTTTTTAATAATATTTTTTTTTTTCAAAGTCAAACATTTTAAGTTGCATTGATCAATGCTAAACTAATAATGGTCAACAAACAAAACTATTGCTAGAGTCTTGCCTTTGTAGGAACTAATAAGTTTTTTAATGTTGAACATGGATTCCTATAGACATTTAACACCCATTTAATTTATGTCACTGTGCTAGTTATTAATAATTAAATTAAAATCCTAAAAACCTTACTCAAAATAAACACACGTATAGATATAAACCTAAATAAATGTTTCAATAAAACTTTACAAACAAATTTTAATAGAGCGTAGCGTAAACACACTATGATTTCACTAAGAAAACAATGCTTTTTCCAGCATGATTTTGACAAAATCCAACGATTGTTTTTAGGAATCTGGGTTATAGCCGCCAATTTTTAGAATTTTAGTTGCTCTATGGGTTCTTGAGGGTGATGAATCCATTTCCACCATTAAAAAATGATTCAAACACTCCTAGTTTTAGATTTTTTGAAAGAAAATATCACTGAATTCCGATGAAACAATCGTCATCTAGGAAAAATTATCGCATGCTTAGACAAATCCTTTTAATAGTAATAACCAATTATCACATTTTGTTTGTATGTTACACACATCTTCCCAATACTTGTATGTAATAATTACCATCTATTAAATTTGGTCATTGTATAGATATAATCACCATTTTGTAAATTTGGACACATCTAAAATCACTTTATAATAAATTTGGATAAATTTTAATTTAAATATCTTCTATGATAAATAAAAATGGGCATGGGCAGAAGGCACTATGGAGGCTAGGTTTTTGTCGTACCTGAGCTCACGATATTCTTCTGTCGCACCCAAGTTTCTTTCCACATCTATAGATATCTCACCTTGGAACAATATGAGGCGTAAATCCCCCCCTCTATGCGAAGTCTGTTGGAAAGGCAAAGGAGCCAAAACAAAAATTCACACACAAAACACATGAGCTGCAGCCCTTCTATTGAACACACAAATCTTAATTCTTACAATGAACCCGGTGAAGGGTATTTAACCTTTTCCAATTAGCGACTTTCCTAAAATAACTTGACATGCAACCACACACTATAAATTTGACTATGACTTAACTCGACTTGACTCAATGCTTCAACACTCAACACTTAACACTCATTTAATTGAATCTCTAATTTTAGCCAACTCCTCATGTGGGAGTAATTAGCTTATGTTAACACTCCCCCTTAATTACGACCACTAAACTAGGACATGACTCATGACAACTCAAACATGCCTCCTAGTCTATGTCTCAGCTAGGCTTACAACACCCAATTTTCTTCTATGAAACTCAAACACATCTTTTGCTATTGGCTTAGTAAATATATCAGCCAATTGATCACTTGATTTACAAGGCTTCAAATGAACTTCTCCATTTCTCACAAGTTCTCCAATAAATTGATATCTAGTATCAATATGCTTGCTCTTTTGATGAAACACACTATTCTTGGATAGAGCAATTGCTGAGGTGTTTTCACAATATATTGTTGTTGATCCTTGTTGTTTCTGCTTGAGTCCATCAAATACTCTTCTTAACCACACTCCTTGACACGTTGTTGATCTTTCTGCTACATATTCTGCTTCTGCTAACAAAATTTTCACAATGGGCTGCTTCTTAGATGCCCATGAAATCACACCTGAACCAATATGGAACACATAACGAGAGGTGCCCTTCTTGTCATCTAAACCACTTGGAAAATCACTATCTTTGTATCCAATCAAATCTTTCTTCTTTGTGCTTGCATGCATTATGCCACAATCTCTAGTTCCTACTATGTATCTTAGAATTATTTTTCCTGCACTCCAAAGTGTGTCTTTTGGAGTCTCCATAAATATGGAAATCAAACTTACTCCTTGCATAATATCTGGTCTTGTAGTTGTGAGATATATGAGGTTTCCAACCAATCTTTTGGATAGAGTTGGATTGACATCTGATCCTTCATCATCCTTGCTTAACTTTGTACTTGTTGCAATTGGTGTAGGTACAAGTTTTCAATTCTCCATCTTAAACCTTTTCAGCAAATATCTAGCATATTTATTTTGACAAATAAAAATTCTTTTTTTTAGATTGCTCAACTTCTATGCCAAGAAAATATTTCAAGAGACCAAGATCTATCATCTGAAATTATTTCATCATGGACGCTTTAAATTCATCTAGCTCAAAATCACCTGTAAAAATCATGTGATCAACATATAAACAAACAATCAAAATCTGTCCATGCTTTTTTACCTTTGTGTACAAGGTAGGTTCAATGTTTCTTCTACAAAATCCATTCTTGATCATGTAGATGTCAATTCTTCTATACCAAGCTTTAGGCGTTTGCTTAAGTCCATAGATCACTTTCTTCAACTTGTAAACTTTCTCTTCATTACCTTCAACTTCATATCTTGGAGGTTGCTACACATAAATTTCTTCTTTTAGAATTCCATTCAATAAGACCGATTTCACATCCATCTGATATAATTTCCACTTGTTCAGAGATGTTGTGGCTAGAACTGCTCTTACAGTATCCAATCTGGCTACCAGAGTAAACATTTCTCTAAAATCTATTTTCGATTGCTACGTGAATCCTTTTGATACAAGTCTTGCTTTAAATATGTCAATTCCACCTTTCTCATTCATCTTTGTCTTGTATACCCATTTTACACCAATGAGATTTTTATTTTTTGGAAAATCAACCAAATCCCATGTATTATTCTTTTCAATAGCTTCAATTTCTTCATCCATGGCTTGCACCCAATTTTCATCTCTGGTTGCTTCTTCAAAAGAAGAATGTTGGAATGACAACAATGCAAAATTTGATCTAACATATAAATCATCATAAATATCTTTCGGACTTTTCATATTTCTCTTATCATTGCTTGATTCATCACCTAATTGATTGTTGGGAGAATCTTGATATGTTGATCTGCTTGAAGATCCATGTTGTTCAAAAAAATCTTGGAGTCCTTGTTGGTGTGTCTCTATTTGGTGTCTTCACCTGTGATTCTTGTTGCTCCTTTTCTACTACATCATCTTCTTCCACCAGTGGCACTTGTGCATCAACTGTTTTGTCTATAGTCCCATTCCATGACTCTTAACAATGTAAAATTTGAAACTCGAACTGATACGATTACTTGTTTTGTTGAGGTAGCAAAAAAATCAACCGATTTTGAAAAGCGGTGATGCAGAATACATATATTTGTTTTTTAGCATAGTTTTCGACACTTTAATTTTTTTTAATTTTTTTTTTTTTTCTATGTACATTAATTTTTAGAATGTTAGTGATTTGTATGCTGATTTAAAAAAGTGTTGATTCTGCATTAGGCCCTTTTTTTAAAAGACTTATTTTTTGACTTTAAAATTTCTAATGTATTAAATGTGAATAAATATTTTCTAAATTTAACAAATTTTGAAGTGGTCTTCTTCTTTATATTTTCTTGTTTTTCTTTAATTTTTTTTTGTAGTGAGGTAGTGAGGTCTTTATTTTCTTGCATAGTTAAAGAAGAAGGTCGATATTTTAAGGTTTCGATATGCTACATATTTATATACCGTTAATTAATTTTTCAATGTATATCAAATAATTGTCTCTAAAAAAACAATAATTTTTAACAATTGACATAAAAATAAACATTTTGAACATAAATATAACTAAAAAATTACACATTTTGATAATTTTTGCTAGAAATGACATGTGAAAATCACAATTTTTATAGGAAAAATTTAACAAGAAATGGTTGAACAATATATATATATATATATATATATATATATATATATATATATATATATTAATGAATTTCATGTTAAAAAATAATAATAATCACAATTTTTTTCAAAAAATAATGATTCACATAAAAATTAAAGCGAAAATTGAATAATACAAATATTGAACATATAACAACATTAATTGAATGCTTATTCTTCTCATAAAATTTCAAAGTCAGAACATTACAAGTAAAACTAATTAATAGTTACAAAAAATGAGCTTGATTTCCAAGCATAACTTAAATTTAATCAACAATATCACGTGATCCAAACTCTTCATCCTCTAGAGTTTCATCATTGTCTTCTTCCACAATATTTTCTACTTCATTTTTCTCATTTTCCTCTTCTAATGGATCTTTGATGTCTATGAATCTCCCAATGTATGCCTTTCTAATCAGTCCATGTAATGGTAGTTGAGGTTCCTTTGCCTTTTTTCCACACGTGATTCACTAAAATCCCATTTATTAAACCCAATTTCTTGCATTGCATCTCGAAGAAATTGAAGAGCATTAATTCTTTGCTGAATAAATTTGCACTGTTTTGGACTTTTTTCAATGGAAATGCAATTTCTTCCTTTTTGTACGCAACATGCTAGCGTTGTACCTAGTTATCAAGCACAAAAGAAATAATGAAGTAAATTAGATAATGACATATAAATTAAGAAATAAGATATTGAAGTTCAATTCTATATAATAAAACTTACTTGAGCCTGAAAATAAATCCAGAATCCAATCACTTTTATTTGAACATAAGTCTATAAGATAGTTAATCAATGACTGTGGTTTTTTATAAATGTTAACTATCTCTCCTTTTGCTTCTTTATCTTCATATGTTAGTTTTTTCACAACAACATCATAAACCAGTACTTGGCTATGACTCTTTCTATCTACCCGATTAAAAATCATAGACATATAGCTATCATAATTTGTCCAACTATCAATATGGATGAACTCACAACCATTTATAATTGTTTGATATTCACAGTTAAGAAGATTTGATTTTTTCCTGTAACATGAAATAGTAAAACTTCAATTAACTTGTACATAAATGAATTTTTTTAACATTAATCAAACATACAATTTCAACGTCTTACCATGTAAGCTGCATCCTTGAGTTTGTTTTCCCCTTGAAGCTTGTCAATAACATTGCCAATTGTGTGTCTGAATGAAATGTCACAAATCTCCATAATGGTGATGATGTGACTTCTATAAATCTCGCAACCACTTTACTAAGATCTTGATAAGTATAAGGGTCACTATCATAGTCAGTGTTTGGGATATTGAACCACGGGGAATATTTGCAATAACTAGGGATTAATCCCTTTTAGGTATGATTTTAGCAATGTCTTCACAATCACCTTGTATTACTTGATATTGAATAGTGTCAATCCCATTCCAAATGAAATGAGTAAGAGTTGGATCAAGTTCAACATTCCTAAGACGCTAATTTCTCAGTCTTTCGATCTTAATTTTTTCAATAAAGATTCTGAAACTATTTGGTGCTTCGTTTGCATCCTTACTCATCTTTAATAAAATAAACAAATATATGTATAAGTTATAAAATAAAAATAGTATACATATGAATAAAAATGAATGTATAAATCAACATACCTTTTTAAATGCAAGATAAAAATCTTTTAGTGTTGATGTAGAACTTGAATCTGGGTAGTTGCATACAACATCATCCCAACTATATTCATTCAACAATTTAACCATTTGTTCTTGTATTTTCATGTAAACTTTGTGACTAAATAGATAAAGTAAAAAAAGTTAATATAATGATATGTATAAGAAATACTACCTAGAACAATATGTTATATTTAAAAAAAATTATAATCTGGAAATAAGTAAAAATAATTCAACAAAATTACTTTTGAAATTCCTCAGACATTTTGTCCAATGATAATTCCCCTAACTTCACACGAGATAATATTGCTTTGACAAATTTTTCATCCTTCACTGGCAATGCTCTCCAAGGTGTGATAGTCATATCTTCTGGAAGTTGCTTCATTTCAGGCTTTGATTTACTGCTGCTACATATCAATGGTTTAGGCTTTTTGACCTTCTGCTTTTTAATATCAATGTTCTCCCACATGCTAAAAATCTCATTAATCAATTCCCATATTTCTCCAGTTCTAAATGCCAACTGGAAAATGTTATCAATACTTCTGAATATATCATAATTTACTTTGCTACCTTTTGAATTGATTTTCTCCTCAATTTGATAGCCTATTTCCATACAACATTCCTTTCGAAATTATAGAGTAACATTTATCTTATCCCCACCACATTTTTCTTCAAATTCATTATGAATAAATATAACCCTTTGGATGAAATTCATAAACATCCTATATTCATTATCTGTATTATGATCCCATGCCAATAACTTTTCTTCTGTATCTGATAAACCAACATAAATGATACATTTCATTGTTTCAAAACGTGGGTTATTGGGATATTCCTCCATCAATTTCCTTTGAGCTTCTACATAATGGTTCCCCCCAAGCACATAATAATTGTATTCAAAACATTTTGATTTATCAAATGCTTCTTTGTTGGGAACTTGAACTCGATCAACAAGAAGTACATAATTAACCACATGAGCATATGGATTGTACCTCATCAATGTCTTCAAGTTGTGAACATGCAGGTGGTATGGCTTTCTGATTTGATATTTAAATTGTCCTTCACTTGGCTTATAAATTTGTCTCACATTAAGCTGAAATGTACAACCACCTTCAATTAAGTTTGTCTTGGTCAAGTTATGTTGAATGACATTTTGTTTTGTTTTAATAATGCCATCCTTTAAATCAGCTCCTGGTGTAATGATTTCCCTGCTTTCTTTTGAATTTTCACTAGGATCTTCACTGTTGGCATTGACTATTTGAGAATGTTCAACTTTCATTTTCTTCCTCCTAACATTCTCATCATTAACTAGAACATAGATTTTCCTAGGCATTGTTACTTTTGGTATTTTATGGCTCTTCTCCTTTATAACATCAATTCTAATGTCATCCTCAGTAATGACAACATATTCTTCAGCGTCAGTTTCAACTTCCTCATCTTCAAAAGTAACCTGTCTACCTTTGCTAGATTTATCCACTATAGACATTCTTTGTTGATCCCTTGGATGTAGTTTTGTAGCATCATGAATTACTATTTTTTGCTTATTTGTCATATCTTCTTTTGACCCTAAGTAGAAACTACTGACAACATTCATAATATATTTCTCTATAAAATGAATGCCTCCCAACATAATTGAAATATATTCAATAAAATTCTATCAAACAAAATATCATATATCAATAAAAACTAAGTTATAAAAATATAATGATACAGTTACAATAATGCAAAACACAAATATAAATAACAATACTTACCATATCTTGTGCAATGTCATTTATAATTTGTTTACACATCTTTGTAGATTCCTCTGTTGTGTCATACAATGACAATGATAACTGATATTTAATCTTGTCATGTGATTTGGGTAGTTTTGTAAGTACATAAACAACTTCAGTGTTCAATATCAAACATATGTCTATGACTTTTCCCAACACCTCATAAAGTCCACTATCGTTAGGGATATCAACATATAGATATATCTACAACTGTTGTTCACCTTCTCTATCTTTCACATACCATACATTTTCTGTAAGCTTCACTTCTTTTGATTTCTTCTAGTATGAAATTGTCTTCTTATCGTTTGAGGCACTTGATAGATTTGTAGTTATTAGCTCAGGTTTGGTTCGTTCAACATTTTTTGAGGATCCACCTTTAATTTTAGTAGTTTTTGGTTCAAAAAGATTCACATAAATCTTCTTTGGTGCAATTTTACTACAAAAAATATACACATATATAAATCAATAAATTACAAAAAAGCAATAGCTTAAATAAACAAACAAAACGAAAAAAATCTAAAAACGATAAATAATCATAAATCATAAATAATTTTATAAAACATAACCTTTTAAAAAAATAAAATAAAATAAAATAGAAAAAATGTAGCACCCTCCTGCCCCACCCTTGCAACCCAATAGGCCCGTGGGGGTGGATGACCGATTATGAGAATCAAGCCTCCACCCCCACAGGCCCATTGGGACGCGAGAGTGGGGTAGGAGGGTCTGGCCCAATGCCCTCTCATCCCACCCCCGTGGCCCAATAGACACGTGGGGTGGAGGCCAGATTCTAAGAATCAACCCTCACCCTTGGTAGGCTGGGCTGGGGGGGAGGTTGCTACTAGTGGGCACGAATGGGCCCACCATGTCCACTACAGATGTAGTGGACTTCTGCCTGTCATGGGGTTGTCGGGTAAGCCTAACTCATCTAAATTTTTAATTTGTAAAAAAAATTCTAAATTTCATTAATAAAAAATTAAGTATTATTTTACTGGAATATGTTTTGTTTGAGTATTTTACATGAAAATAACAACCCAACTAACACATAACTACTAGTAAACCTATTTAATTTTAAAACTTACACACAACAAAAGGGAAACTAACCTTTCAAATGCCATAATCTTTCGTTGAATATGTTGTCGATAACAATGTAGTTACTCCACAAAATCGCTCCAAGTCTTTTAACGATCTTCGAAAAGCCTTGATGTGATGTGAGGAATAGTTATAATGAAATTTATGATATAGTGGAAATTACGAAATTGTTTTAAAACATGGTTAATGTGGGATTAATTTGTTTTTATAAAAATTTTAACATATAAATATTGTTATCGCGATGTAGCAAATTATGATAAAGCGAGCATTATGGAATTGTTTTACCGCACAGTGAGTGTGGGATTAATTTGTTTTTATAAAAACTTTAACATATAAATCTTGTTATGGCGATATAGAAAATTATGATAAAGAGAGCATTACGGAATTGTTTTACCGCATGGTGAATGTGGTATTAATTTTTTTTATTATAAAGAATTAACATGTAAATTGTGTTATGGCAATATAGAAATTTATTTTAAATGTGTGATAGAAGATATAATAAAAAATAGAAAAACATTCAATTGTCTAGGAAATGTTATATAGTTTAAGTAAAATATTAATTTAGGTAAAAGATTTAGTTTACAATTTTAATTTAAAGATTTAGTTTAAAATATTAATTTTATAATAAAATTTTAGTTAAACTTTTTCAATAAATTGTACAAGAGAATTATGGAGGAAAATACATGAAACAAAAGTTTTGGAGGGAAAAATTTCGGCAAAATTGTTTGGAGGGAAACTTTGGAGGGAATTTTTCATTATTTAAGCTATATATTATCATTAGGATAGAGTGCATTTGTATCATTCAACCTCTTTTGTTTGAAATACATAGATTCTTATGATAGTGAAGTTTCGCTTTGTGAAGCATCAACATCTTCGTCGCGTAAAAACTCTATTCATATTGGTGAATATAATGAAAATTCTTCCACTATGAATAGAGAGTCAAATCTTCCACTTAGTCCTAGTCCTAAGGACTATGAGAGCAACAATGATGAAGGGAAGTATGAAGAATTTCAAATAAAAAAAGAGTCACGGTTTCCACTTAGTCCTAATCCTATGGACTATGAAAGCAACAGTGATGAAGAGCATGATGAATATTTTCATATAAATAAAGAGCTGCGATTTCCACTTAGTCGTAATCTTATGGACTATGAGAGTAGCAGTGATGAAGAGCATGATGAATAATTTCAAATGAATAGTCACAGTGTCCACTTAGTCTTAATCCTATGGACTATGAGAGTAGCAGTGGTGAAGAGCATGATGAAGACTTTCGAATGAATAAAGAGTCACGGTGTCCACTTAGTCCTAATCCTATGGACTATGAGAGCAACAATGATGAAGAGCATGATGAAGAATTTCAAATGAATAGAGAGTCATGTTTTCCACTTAGTCCTAATCCTATGGACTACGAGAGTAGCAATGATGAAGAATTTCAAATGAATATAGAGTCAAGGTTTCCACTTAGTCCTAATCCTATGGACTATGAGATCAACAATGATCAAGGCCAGGATGAAGAATTTCCAATAAATCGAGAGTCACATTTTCCACCTAGGCCTATGATGGGCCTCTAAATTAAACATAAATTAAGGCCTATGACCATCCTTCAACACATTAAACCTCTCTTTCTGCATTAGATAATGTATTTTTAACTTTAATATATTCATTAGGAAGGTTTATGAATAATTGAATATTTGTACCTAACATTATTTATTTTTGTGGAATATTATGAGAATATTGGGCAGATTATGAAAATTTGGAGGAGGATATAATTTAGCGGATTTCTTCCCTACTATAGGAGGATCAATAATAAATAATAAATCAACAAGATATTATGGAATTATGGCACAGATTTTGGAGCTCTAATGATTGAGAAAATCTAGGAATGTGTTCCTTGCCATTTAATGCAGATTCCTAGTATTGGGGACCAGATCCACTAATCAAGGGATTTTGGTGGGGAAAGCTTTCTTCTTTCACGGGGAATGATTCCTAATCATTTTATATAAGTACCAAGTCGAATTTTCCTCTAGGGATATATTTTCATTAGTGTTATTGTGGAGAGAACTCGTATTTCAGTAGCTCCATTGTATTTTTTTGCGGGGATGTAATTGTATTTATGAAAAGTCTCTTTGTAGGAGATTTGTTGATCACATAAAAATCACATACAACTGCTTCTGCCCAATACTCATTAGAAAAGTTTGTGCCTTTCAACATGATTCTTGCCATGTTCATAATTGTCTTGTTCTTTCTCTCTACTACACCATTTTGTTGTGGTGTGTATCTAGTTTTAAATTGTCTTCTGATTCCATGTTGTTTGCAATAATCATGGAATGCCTTTGAGTCATATTCTCCACCACGATCTTACCTCAATACCTGGATCTGTCGATCACTTTGGTTCTCTGCTAAGGCTTTGAATTCTTTGAACTTTGCAAAAGTTTTAAACTTCTTCTTCAAGAAGTAAACCCAAGTATTTCTTCTATAGTCATCAATGAAAGTGAGGAAGTAACAATTTCCACCAATCGACTATTTCCTCATAGGTCCACACAAGTCTCTATTGGGTGTTGATATTTTATTTTGTGAGAAGCCATTTTTTATCTGTTGGATTGATTTATTTCGTGAGAAGCCCTAGTGAAAGCTAGATGAATAGCTAGATGTTGTTGTCTACAAGAATGTTTGATAAAGTGTTGAAGTCTACCATGACTAATTTTCTGCTGGCTGTTGATCATTATGTAAAAGACTAAGAATCCCATTGGAGAGGGAGCATTAAATGATAACATCATGAATCTTCCTTAGGCTATGTGTCAAGAGATCTATAGATTAGTCAGGGAGACTGTCACTCCCTTAGGACGTGGGATGCGAGACCAATTAGTTTGGTCAGGGAGGTTGGTTATGAGTCACTAAGTTTGTGATCTCTCCCTTAGACTATGGGCCAAGAGGCCTTGTTTATAGTTGGGGATTGAGATAAGGATTCCTCCCTTAGGCTATGGGTTGGGAGACCTTGTGATCAATGAGATGTACCCTTTGTATATGATTGAGAGAGGGATTCCTCCCTTAGGGTACGTGTCAGGAGACCTTGTGGTCGAGGAGATGTACCTTGTGCATATGATTGGTTTGGCCCCATTGATTGATCCCACCAGTCAATGGGGTACTGACCTAGATGCCATGGGGTTGTGGTGTTGGATAATATGTATCTTTCCTTACGATGAGACCGATAATCTCTCCCTTAGGTTGTGGGCGAGGAGACCTATCAATTGGTTAGGGAGATTGATCTTGATAGCGAGAGACTTGCACTTATGATCTCTCCCTTAGGATGTGATGTGGGAGACTTATGGATTGGTCAGGGAGATTGATCTTGAGAGTGAGAATGAAAAGTACCTCCCTGAATAAGAGGGAGCCTTGGAAATATAGTGGCCATGGTCGATAGTTTCATTATGTGAAGAAATTGGAAAATTCGAATTGATATTTTCCATCCTAAAAATATTAAAGTTGATCATCCTTTTGTTTAAGTCAGTTCAGACCTTAAGAGACACCCATTCACCCTCCCTTTGATTACTATATAAAGGATCCTTCCTCCGTCATTTGTACACATCGATTTTGTCTTCCTCATACATGATCCAACAAAGGAGGAAGTCTGAAATGGAGGGTCAAAATTTTAGGAGGGTTTTGTATTTCTTCTTGTTCTTGGATATTGGTTTGGATATTATCTTAATGTTGTTTCTAATGTATTGTTGAACTATGAACTCTCTCTCTTGCATAAGGAAATATTTTTGGGTATTCCCCTTGTGGGTTTTGCCCTGGCCTCATGCCTAAATCTCTGTTTTTTGTCTCATTGTGTCATGGTTGTTTTACTACTATATCATGTTGAAATGGTTGAATTTTCCTTCTGTATAAATGCTTCATGATATTGAATAAATGTTATGTAGAATTATTGCTAATTAATCGTTGGAAGAAGTTATATGTTGAAGGAAATTGTTTCTAGGTTATTTTTTCCCTAAAAAATCAACAATCTCTACACATTTTCTAGACTATGTGTGGAGATTTATCTTAGGAAAGGGGCCCCAAATCATATATTATTGAATTACAAGAAGTTCCGTTGAACTCAAGTTTTAGACTACGAGGACATTGCATTTTGATGTTCTATATCATTCTAAACATGACAAATATATAGTTCATGTCTTATGGAAAAGAAGATCCATCAAAAGAACAAAAAGGTAGTCTAAGAGGCTAAAAGGATGGCAGTTCCTAGTGCATCCTCCTTCAGAGGATGAAGCATAAGAAAATAAGGAAAGTCAAATTGACAAAGAAGAAAAGGCAGTCTCCGCTCTACATGGAGATCTTCTGGTTGAAGATGCTTTGAATCAGATGATGCCCCCAACTTCGTTCGGTGAGGATATTTACACTCAACATGTTTGTTCTCCTGTAGGCATACACCTCTTGAATAGGCTTGGGGGCTCCAAAAGAGCTCATGTATCAGAGAGTTCTGACTCTGATAAAGAAGCCACCCTAGTGGGCTCATATGGAGTTTTGGCTCCGGTTCTTGTCGAACCAGCGTCAGACGGTTGACGCAAAGTTCAAAAAAAGAAGAGTAAAAAGTTTAGTTAATTCAGAAAATGTCCATTAACTTCCAATGTATATTTTATATGGATGTTTCTTTTGTTAGATTGTAGTTTATTTGTTCTTTGCCTGTGTGGCAATCACCTTTGGAATGCTCTCATAACCTATACAAAATGTAATTTTATTTTTCCTTGCGATTAATAGAATTACACATCTTTTTTCCTGGAGAAAAAATAAAACTAAGTGTTTTTAAAATGTAAATTTGAAAAATTTAAAATATAAACTTTGGTTTTGAATTTGTGAATAACAAATTATAAAATTGAATTTTAAAAATGTATAATTAAAATTTAAAAATATAAGTTAATTTTAAAATTTTATAAAAATATTAATATATTATTATTATTTGGTTTTTATAATTTTATACTCTAATGTCAAAATATAGTTTATTGATTATATATTGAATATATATGGTTTAGGCATCCTTGTAAATTGTCAATGGGCTCTAATGTGTGAAATTTTTTTGTTCTTACTTGCTCTAATGTCACATTTGAAGTGGATCAAAGCTAAATTTGGACTTGGACCATTATCTTGAAGTTGCGGATGATTTTGGACTATGAAATCTCATTATTGACCACCTTCATCAAGTGGGTTGTCGTAGATTCGCTGATGTAAAGGCACAAAATCCGAAAAAAGTCAGGTCATTCTGGATCGAAATCCACCGTGGGTATGGGTCCATTTGAATAGGAGAAGGTGGAATGGGAATCACATATAAGTCTCCTTATTTCACATTTTGTAAGACTAAGAGGCGATATAGAGGATGATCTAGTTTAGTCAAAGAATCCCTACGATGGGGACTTCAAAAAGAAAACTTGGCTATCGTACTATTTTTCTAATTCATAGTTCACAAGTGTAAAAAAGTGGTGTTGGATCTTAGTGTGGAAGCTCCATGCTCCCCTTAAATGCAAAATCACATTTTGGTTTGTCTATTAACAAGGGCAGCTGCGAGGCAGCGAGTCCCTGCATGAAGTTAACATTTAAGATCTAGGGCTAAAGAACAGGGCATTACGCCTGTATGGTTGATCTGGTTGTTTGGATGAGGCATATGATTTTATAAAAAAAATGCCATTTAAACCTAATGTTACTGTTTGGGGAGCCTTACTTGGTGCCTGCCAAGCCCATGGCAATATGCAGATAGGAAAAGTTGCAGCAGAACACTGCAGTTGGATTGAGGTAAAGAGCAGGGTACAACATTAAGCATATTGATAAGCAAAAGAAGGTATTCATGTGATTGAAGGACAACGAAAGTGTGCATTAATCTGAATTTAGGCTTGAGATACTTTACCATCAAATTAGTCAAAACGTCTTTATAAACCAACTACTAGGATCAATAAAGAATACCATTCATAAGTGTCCATACTGCAGCTGCTTTCATAAGTGTCCATTAATCTTCAGCAGCAGCGACCAAAAAGGATGAATAGGACTAGGAAGTTAGAGTGTGTCTTGATGCATCTGCAATCTAGATTCTAATATAAGCATGTCACTTGACTCTAATAACCCACGCCCTAACTCAATGGGGTGGGGCATGCTGAGGACTACTTCCCTTGATTCCAGCCATACCCAGTAAACGATATATACCTGGTATGACGTATTGACATATATAACCTACACACTAATGCATTGAATGAAAGGATTGACTTGAACCCGCCAGTGATACGGGACATACATTGATAGCAGTGGATAGTGCAGTCTAGAGAGATGGGAAGATAACGTAGTGGAGCTTCTCCTGCTTTTTTGTCGAATGAATTACTTAACTACTAAGTCTCAAGGAACAGATGCAAGTGTAAGGCTGAAGTACCAGTTTCGGTAGACTGCGTCAACTTCTTCTGAAACTCAGACAACAGGCAATGATAAATGTCAAAATAGTAAACAAGAAAGAGTGTAAGTTTCATTAACTATGGGCTGCAATATTACATGATATATTACTGGAAAGGGTCATCCACAAGCCTATTGTGCCACGAATAATATAATATGCCCCGCAATATTTCAAAAGAATGCACCAGTTTATGTTGCTAGCCCAAAATCACACAACTGCAATAGCAATAGTCACGTGAGCACTATATACCAAAGATCTGAACATTATTGAATAACTAACTTGCAGAGAATCGTCATCAATTCAAGACACGAGTAACATGAAAACCGCCGTGGAGCTTACATTTGACCTTGAAAATAAGCATTTCTTATGACAGACTGTAACATGTGAAGAATACAAGACAAGCACGAATGCTAACAATTAGGACATTAGACCGGCATCCGAGCAGAGACGATAGAAGCATAAAAAATGCGAGTTGCACCACCATGGCAGACCCAAATGCATATTTGAAGCATCCGTCGTACACCTGTAACAGAGAAGGAAGCGGGGAAATGAGACAATGCGTAAAATAATGCAAAAATAGGCTTGAGATTTAGAATTATTGTTTTCTTGGTTTCTTTTTTCTTTGTCTTTCGACTTTTACGATGTCAATAATCAGAAGAGCCATGAGAACAAGTGCTAAGAGAAACAATGCCGCGAGTTGAGTAAGTTGGCTTATGCTAATGGATTCCATGTTATGTGAAGCGGGGAGATGTATGTGAATATCGAGGTGCAGAAGAGGCCAATTTATAAAAAAGTTCAACGTGTTTGTAAGCTGGTTTGAAGTGTGAAAGGAGCTAAAATACTTGAAGCTCGGATGGAGCAGGCAGTATTTAATGGTCGGCATAAAACGAAAAGCTTACGTTATGTGAGAAATTGGTGCAATTAAGTGATCGATATGACATGGGGAGCAAATGGCATATGGAATGATGTATGTGGCGGCAGAAGTAAATGCGAAATTAGGTGATGTATCTGACATCGGGCAATCTTGGTGGTAGATTGGGTCGCGCTAGACAGGAGATTTATGTCAATATCTAGGTGCAGAAATAAGTACATATACGGATTGATTTGGAATGGAGCTAATGGGCATAAAACGAAAACCTTACGTTAAGTGAGCGATCGGTGCAATTAGGTGATCGATCTGACATGGGGAGAAAATAGCATATGGAATGATGGATGTGGCGGCAGTAGTAAATGCGAAATCAGGTGGCTGTGGCTAGTAGTGATTTACGTATGAGAGTTAACAGCAATGGTCTAAGCAATGGGAATAGCACTAATCTAATGCTTATCTGACTAATCAAGTATGGATATCACATTACTCACCACTCTTTATCCCGAAACAATTGAATGGGCATGGCCTAGTTCTCTGACATTAGCAGCACCTGGCTGGCTTTGGCGAGCTCCTATAGTAACGTCTTGAGCGGACTGGGGCTGCTAGGTAAACAACGTATCCATGCAAGTAGAGAAAGTAGAGTATGGCAAGTAGAGAGGTTGTAGTAGGTCCAGTTGGCTGATGGCAATGACAACTTCTATATGCCGATATTCTCTATGTATGATTTATATGGTTCAAATGGATTAGCATTGCCCAGCTCTGGCATTGGCACTTGGCTCTGTAGTGGATGGAGACTTCAGATTTCATAGGCCTTGTCAGCTATGGAAGTGGGCCTTGATGAGTTTAGAGAGAAAGTTTCTATGCCTGTATAGTATTTTAAAACGTCTTTATGCCAGCTCATATAGTAACACTTCGATATGCAACATCTAGGGCCTGGAATCTAATGGCCAGGGCAAAACTTAGATATGGCAACATCATATTATGTTCAAACGTATATATATATGAATCCAATGGTTACAATGGACTTTGTCAATGTTTCTATGGTGACATCATATATTGATGGCTTTACTATCTCTGGCATCAAATCTAGATCTAGGTCTAGGGAGGAGCGAGCCTCCATAGTTCCAGGTCCAATAGGCCCCATAGTAGCAAGTCGAAATAGGCTTTCACCACAGGTTTAGCTTTAACTCCAAGTTGCACTAATTAGTTAGAACCAACTATGTTACAAGGCGGCACACGGCAAAGGCAGAGTGAGTGCATGCATGGGCTTTAGACTCTACGGCTTTAGCAGAAAGGTAGGGCACCTTATATTAGCATAGTTTCATGTGCCAATCAATGGACCACTGGAAATAGACAAGGTCAACTTTTATAGTACGACATCATATAGTGACACATAGAGTGGATATGGCACATCATATATGAACCAAGTAGAGATGCAAGTTCAAGTGTCACGGAGAGCTCTCTCTGGAGACCCGGTTTCAGCAGAGCCAGTTAGAGATAGCGACATCATATATGAACACATTGTAGTAGATATGGCTGCGTAGAGGTCTGCAGGTAAGGTGAGGTGTTTAATAGATCATCTTATCCTATTTCAAGTGGGAAATTGAAACTTAGATATACCAGTATAAATTGCCTTGGTACAATGAGAAAACGTAACGTAGTTTCTAGTCATCAACATATTTTGGAGAGGCCTGAATGAAGGCTATGAATTTCAATTAGATTAGCAAAGAGTTTTGACCTTAAGGTTCAAGGTTGGCTACTTAATAGCAGCTGAATTTTCTGTCATAGACAATATACAAGTAACAACACATATGAAGGAAACCCTCCTATGAAAATTTCAACACCTTCAAAAAGCTGTAAAACTTCAAAGCAAAATTGAGCAGACAATGACGTTCTGCTAGTGAAAAATATCTCGAGTGGAGAAGGCAGGGCCACACTCACGAATTTATAGATATGTACGTAGCCAGATCTTTTGAAATAGCATAAATCTGACCAGTAGCATGTCTGAAGTATCTATTACCCTCTTCACCAAACTTCCAATATTCTAGCTCATGATACTTGACACCTCTGAAAGAACACAAATTATTCTTATTAGAACATTTTCCTAAATGTAAGACAGTAAATATTAGAAAACTGCGAGAACCAAGGTTTTGTATTGCAGCAGGCACACGAAAATCCTCAACAGGCAGCCTTAAAAGAACACCTCAGTTTAAACTTCAAACTCCACAGCAGTCTACACATGATTTACTGCCATTCAAGTATTATAATACCATGGCTTTTGATTCAAACAAAGAACCTCAATTCCGTGGAAGACATCTATGTCCCCTCTAAATATAAAACGACTTCGGAAACTGTTTACAAGCCACTAATTTGAATTTTGTACAGAGTGACAGAACACAGCACAAGGATATGATTTGCTTCTGAAATCCAAAAGACTATAATCATTTAGCTCTATACATCTTCAATCACAATTTTCACAAAATTATAAACAAATTTAATTCAGAAATGTCCAGTATTTTAGGATATTCTCTGGAAACCCAAATTGCTTTATGCTATTTGGTCATAGCTACTTACTTCTGTGCAAGAACAGGTCCAGAATTCATGCAACCAATGTAAATTCTTGGTTTAGATCGGTATCGTGCAAGAGTGGTGGCCAGCATCCCTGAGAAGAGCATCCGTATGATCTTAGTGATAACAGAATAGGGCAAGGATATCCTTCCATTGATAGTAGTTATCAACTTATCCTGGTTCTAAAAGAATGAGGGATTGGTACCTAAATTAACATGCACATCATCATCGACCTTAACATAGAAATCTGCATCCCATTTTGCTACTGCTGTAGAAAAATAGGTCTTGGTCTTTGCTGAGAGCTCGTGGTAGCCTTCAACATGTTCCAATCTAAGGAAATCATGATGCTGTGCGTCTTCTGAATCAATGGCATGATCCAAAATACCACCAGGTGTAACACTGTGTCCAATAACGAATCTAATAACAATGCCTTTCTTCTCCTCCAACTGCTTCAGTTTGGATCCTGTGAGGAACAAAAGGTCCAATTATCAAAATCAACGGATATCTAGAAAAGCTACAGACAGCAGAATATCCCTGCCCTAGGTTCATACATGCTCATGAGAACTATTTTTGCAATTAAAAGCATTTATTATTTATTAACCAGATTTCAAAACCTAAAAATTTATTAGCAATAACTGATATGGACCTTGTGGCATCCAGGTTTCTCGAACAGAGTCCCGCCGCTTTCTACTGCTAAAAGCTGTATTGATTCCAATCACAACAAATGCCTTCTGGCGTACCTCAGGGCCTTGTTCATCAGGCTTCTCAAGAACAGGTGACCCATTGAGGTTGGCTGATTTTTCAGTCCGAGCAACTGCTAATTCCATTTCAAGAGAAGAAATTGTTTTGTCTAACGATCTGGAGACAAGAATTTGCAAGCTCAAATGAAGGGTTTCAATTTTGTTGTCAAAAAAGTGCACACAAACAAAGACCAAATCCAAATTTTATACAATAACAAGAAATCCTGTGCCATCGATGCCTAAACCATAGAAAGATAAAGCCACCTCAGTGTCAAGGGCATTTGATAACTACAACTGACTACCCTATGAACTGCTAAATACGTATGATGAATTAGCAAAATACTAGGCAATGTAGCTGAAATAGGCAATATTCAGGGTAGTGATCATGAATGACAACCGACATAAGTTAAGCCATAAATCGAAAGAGAACAATGAAAGCCGCTGCCTGTTACCTCGAAACAACACAATCATCATAGGCATTCATGAATGACTTCGTTCAAATTAAGGGTGCTAGAATAGTCACATAAACAGGTAGAACAAGGTCTTTAAAACTGCTCACTCAATGGCATAGATAAGATAGGGAGCGAACACGGCACTTGCGAAGATAGCCATTGGAAGAACTGTGCATCCTAACATGGAAGAGGGCCAGCAAAGCCATTTTACAGAAGAATATACAGAATTTCAGAAGCACAGGTGGAACACAGGAGAAAGTCAAGTTTCTAACTGCAAGGACTTTGTTCAGATTGAAGGTGATATGACAAAAATATAAACAGGTCGAAAAAAGTAATTGCTACTACTTACTGAATGGCTTGATGTGTCTTGGCAACTTCCCCCATTATATCTCTGCTTTCGCCATTTTCGACTTTCTAATGAAATGCACACAAAATAACTTATTATAATAAGTCGTATGAAGTATACCTTAAATTCTTAACACTTTCAACATCTTAACCTACAAATATTCCTGCTTAAATACTTACAGATCTTCTTGCTTTAATACTTGCATGCTTGTCTTCACAATCTTGAGAAAGAACTTGCAATTCCCGTTTGTGCGTGGGATCAACGTCATCGTACGTCTCAGGATTGCTCCACATTCTGTTAGTAAAGAGCATACCGATGCAGAAACTCGCAACGCAGAGGAGCACTCCAAACTTTCCCCTGCCAATGCAGAGGAGCACTCCAAACTTTCCCCTGCCAACGCAGAGGAGCACTCCAAACTTTCCCCTGCCAACGAGCCTAAGCCTAAGCCTAAGCCCGTTTTCTTGTCGGTTTGCATTTCAACTCTGTAAACAAAAAAGGCATTAGGAGCCAGCAATGGTTTGAGCTCCACAAAACAGAAAAACGGTAAAACTTGAATTGGCATCTAAAGAAACGGGAAAGGAGGCCGGAGTTCGCACCATTCTGCTGTCAAAAGGCAGTCTTCATACAATTGCCGCCAAAGTCAGACTTTTAGCACAGGAGTCCTGGATCAGATGATGTCAAAGATTCACGATTCAATACAAATTATAGCCAGTTCAACCATAAATACGAAAGAAATCGTCGAAGCGCATTAAGAATTTAATGTCATTCTAGCTTCCAACGGCCTTACAAATTTGCTATACTGCAAATAAAACTGGTTTCAAATACGTAGGGTGTATTGCAATTTACCACAGCAGGGCAAGGCACCTGTGTGCTGTCAAATGCTTCATCTGTAATTCCATTTCCAACCAGATAACCCTGAAAAACTAGCCATGCAAGAAGTCAGTAGGCCTGAATGAAGCCTATGAATTTCAATTAGATTAGCAAAGAGACTGGACGTAGTAATAAACAGGCTAGTAATAAAAAGAAAAAACGAATAATTAAAAGTTATATAAAAAATTATTAAATAAAATAATATGACAATTAGAATATATAAATATATAAAAGTCGCCACAGCTGGACCGCTGGACTTCATGCTACCGCATGGATACCAAGTGTCGCGTTACCTGCACCCTAAGATCGCCATGATCGAGCGACGAAGCTGGAATACGTTGTAAGTAAAGATAAGAAATCAAAGAACCATCCAGTATATGCCGTATAGGAATACCTGGGATGTTTCAGCCTGTGTGTTGATCCTGACGGTACAGAAAAACCAGAGACATATCAATCTGTGGTGACTCAACCAATTCCCCCATATCTTCCTCTTCTTCCTGTTCTGGGTTCATCCAAGTCCCGACGGAAAATCCCAATGGCACAATTCATGCAGTGAATGAATGGCTTCTGTGCGCAGCGGGTGAACCACTTTCTGTGTGCAGTGGGTGAACCACTTGAGTTAATGGCTTATTTGAATGGCTTCGTGCAGTTAATGACTTGGGAGTAGGTAGGTGATGTTGTGAACGGCTTGCTTTCTTTGCGCTGTTAGACAACAAATTCTATGCCTTCAGAGAAGAGCAGAGAGATCCAGGACTCTCTAATGGCAACCGTTTAAGATTAAACATCCTATTGACATGAGGTAAGACTGATATTGACAACTTGACATTTGACCGCATAAAATATGTTGTTATTGTGCAGGGATTTCTTAACTACATGAAGATCTTGCCGTCAAAGAGGAGGGATTTCTTAACTACATGAAGATCTTGCAATCCTAACAATCCTCCATGATATCAGTGTCGTCATCAAGCCTTCTAGGTAAGTTTTTCATATGCCCTTTATTCCTAGCAAGATCTATTTCAAAAGCAGCAAGCAGCTCCACTAATATGAAATCCTGTCTGAAAGAAGGTGAAGATACAGGGCTCCGCTACCAGATCTAGTTCTTCTAGCAGGTGAAAAAGTAACTAAAGTAAAGGGGTAGTTCATAGAGGCCACCATACCTGAAAGCAACTCTCGTGAGCTAGACAGAAAGCTACTACCAGAGCTAGCCC
Source organism: Pinus tabuliformis (assembly GCA_031772625.1). Classification (NCBI taxonomy): domain Eukaryota; kingdom Viridiplantae; phylum Streptophyta; class Pinopsida; order Pinales; family Pinaceae; genus Pinus; species Pinus tabuliformis. The sequence goes on from CM062817.1 coordinate 826,531,145, forward strand.
AACCACTGGTTCAAATACAACTGATTCCGAATCAATAGGCTTTCGAACTAAAGGATCCGTCTCCAGGCGAGGTGATAGCAAAGAGAGCATTGGTTTTCATTCAATCTCCACCGCAGCGACAGGACCAGGTTCAGGTTATACGGATCCAGAGCTACCAGCATCATATTGAGATCGAGCAGTTCCACCGCCTTACCCCGACAGCTGTTGAACCATCGCATGCACCAGCTGCCAATGCACAACCTTGTAACAGGGAACACGAAACCTTACGAAACCTTCGCATACCCCAGCAGATAATAGGAATCGAAGTAATGTTAACATTAAAACCAGACCGATGACGGTTAGCGAAAATGCACCCGGCTTATTGCTTTTAAGCTATGCTCGAGCCTCTTCCACCTCGGGAAGAGGCCAAATAAGATCGCGAAGCCTGAGGTGCGAATGAAAATTAGCTTAGGTCGGCATATCCCCGCACACAGCATTTCCAAACTTTAGGATAACAACCGAATAACACCTAAGAACTAATGCTATCTTCGTCCGGAACGATTACTATAGTCCCTGCCGGATGCCAGATGGCAGGTACTAATAATAAGTGTCTCACATGGGCCAATGGGAAGTAAATGGGTTGGGTGGGCCTTAATCTTTGTTCATTATGCAAAGTTTTTAAAGAAAATATCTTACACATTTTTATTCTGGGTCTATATACAATGTAAGTATGTGAAAAGATGATAGAAAAGATGGACATTAAAGTGTCATGGAAACAATTTGCGTTAGCGGATTGCATAAAATTGTGGAAAGAAAATTGAGCCACTACCTCTTTTGAAAGATTTCCATGTGTATTTATAAACAAAATATGGTGGACTAAGAACTTTAACATTTTTTGTTCTCGTGATATTCCACTTCTAGAGATTTGATTCCTCTCATCGCTTGGTATATCCTTAATTAAGATGGATTTATGATGGTTCTTAATAATATTATTTATATTATATAAATTTCACATCTCTATATATAAAAGTGTTCTCATTTTTTTAGATATATCTCAAAAGTTAATTAAATAATGTTATAAAACTAAATTAAACTAAATTAAAATATTTATAGAATATTATGATTGTGAAATGAGTTACCATTTCGAGGCATGTGGTATTGATAAGCCATGGTATTGTAACAAAGCCTAGTTACAAGATAATAATATCCATGGTAAATTAGAGGTGAATATCTATGGTTAATGATCTTGTTATATTGTAAGTATTAAGTTTTTATGTCCTTATTAATTAAATTTTAATATGACTATAGAATCATTATTTTAATTTGTATGGTAAAATGGATCTTAGTTTATACCTACTATTTATATGTTATATATTTTAATGTGAGGTGTATAATACAAGTTTCTTTTATCTAAACAATTGTTTGTAATTGAGCTGACATGTAAATGTTTACAAATAAACATTTACACCACTACAACCTGGACACCATATTGGACTGTAGAGTGCCTCTGGGAAAAATTAATTGTTTTTCATAATTATATACTCTAATAATATTTAAGCATCAATCCATAGGCATACCCATAGGCATCAATCCATGATAAGCATGGAAACACTTATCCTATGATACATCTCACATTCCCCTGGGTAATAAATATCATAAAAATTATTGCCCAGAATAATTAATAAATGAGTTAAATATATATACATTTTAAAAAACATGTAACATTATTCTTAACCATGGGGATCCACTCTCACTTTAACATGGAAATTTGCAAATTTTAAATAGCTCTTATTACAATACCAGGGTTATGAATACCACATGCCCAATATGAAATAAATTAATTAAAATAGCATAACTAATTTTAAAATAAATATTAGTCCTTTAAATCTTAAATTTTTTCCATCCAACTAATAATTGTTGATAATTAAATTAAAATGATGTGAGACTTATTTTGAAATAAACATGCATATCAACACACTAAAAAAATTTATTTTCAGTTTCTCTTCATTTCTTAATTTAGAAAAATACAAATTAACAATATAAATTCTAAAAAATTCTCCACAATCAAATTCACCATCAATAATTTATATTTAATATTAAATATCTTATTAAAATTAAAAAATCTAAATATTCTATATTTTAAATATTTTTGAACCAAAATTCAATAATAACATTGCAATTTTCTTGTGCAGAAATCATAAAAATAATTCATGATATGTACCATATCTTTTAAAATTTTGAAAATAAGTTTCACATTATTTAAAAAAAATATTTATTCGTATCCTCATAACTATAAATGTATAATAAATATCAAATTTTTCATACTTATAAATTGCACGCCTTGAAATCATCCACAAAAATTATGTTTCTGCAATAAAAAAAATACCGTTAAATATAATGTTTTAGATATTTACCAAAATTCTACGTTGAATTTTTCATTGCTATGTTTTTTATACCATTATGATTTTAATATAATAATATTTCAACGTAATAAAAGTTAATTAATATATTATATTCATATATAAATCCATTTTTTCATTAAAAAAAACAATTTAAACAATTGTGTCTTGAAATTCAGGTAAAAAAATAATTTCCAAAAAAAATTACAATAATTAACTAAGCCTTTATCAACATAAATACACCAAATACATTATTAGTCCCTTCTCCGACATAGTAGGGATTATAGTGTTTGATACGGCGTTGACCAGGTATTAGTTCCTCTGTTGACTGTAAATTTCCGGTGTTTAAGCAATTTTATCCTAAGTTTATTGCTTGCGATTTGGATCCAAAAAATTTTAACCAAACTTTCGATTTCACCCTCTTATTGCAAGCGTCTCTTGCCCCGATGTGATTTTAGTGAGGGCAAGTTATTTTATCCTAAGTTTTTTCTTGCCTCCACACTTGTTTACACTTGTCACCGTTGCGTGCTGGCATGATTGTTCAGAGCAGTGAATAGGTGGTGACTGTCTGTGAGTCTTTTTGCATGTAGTCACATTGATAGAGGTGTCCTCCGGTTGCATCAGAGCACAGTCGGTTCAATTCAATTCGCAGAAGAAAAGAAGTGAAAAACAAGAGCCTAATTGCACTTCTTCATTGATCCACTGTCGCCTATCTTATCCCGTTAATCTGCGCCTGGAGGTACAATTTCAAAATTCAATTTTTTTTTTGTCAGCCTAAAAAAACCATAACTTTTCATTATAAAAATGATTACAGTAGCTTGTTTTTGTTATGCTTCTTCAAAAAACAATTTTGAATTTCGAAATTCAGTTAAACAAGTTAAAATGCTTTACGAAAAGGGCAAAAACAATACATACAACTACTGTAATTACATTAGAAATGAGGGCACATCGACGCAGCTATAAAAAAATAAGGCATGTACGTTTTACCCCATTAATTAGACGAAATCATTAAAACCCTATAACAAAAAGGCTACATAAGAATGCATTTGTGAGCAAAAATGCCCCATTAAAGCTCAAAATAAGTAAAAGCGTGCCCTTTTCTCACTAGCAACAGAACCTATAATGTGCTTGTTTACGTGAATGAGAATCAAACCCATGGCCAACATTGTTTTTTGTATCGAATACTAATATAGACCATTATTCATAAGAGAAACAATTTCTGATGAAATTAACTGAAGTTTCCAGCAATCTTGACCTCGTATCAACCCCATACCAAAATCCAACAAATTCAGGGCCAAATAGGTCAGATGGGTAGAGAAATGGGTACCTGTGTGTGTGTCTCAGGATGAGAGATTACTTCCTGTGCTAACTAGATGCTCTCATGCTCTCGCCATTCTCTGGGCTTCAGACTTACATGTATTCTATGGCCAATGATAGCAAAAAAGGGCAAATGAACGAATACAATATCGGATAGTCCACCTATGGACCATATTCAGACACTCTTCTTCTTTTCTGCATGGCAGAGTCTCCCGGTGTGATGACAAGGCCATCAGTTCACTGATTTCCATGTGCAGGCTTTTGTTGCAAAGAAATATCCAGCTCAACTTTCACTTACCACGTTAATCTACTTCTTTTGTTATGCTTCTTCAAAAAACAATTTTGAATTTCGAAATTCAGTTAAACAAGTTAAAACGCTTTACGAAAAGGGAAAAAACAATACATACAGCTACTGTAATTACATTAGAAACGAGGGCACATCGACATAGCTATAAAAAAATAAGGCATGTACGTTTTACCCCATTAATCAGACGAAATCATTAAAACCCTTTAACAAAAAGGCTACAGAAGAATGCATTCATGAGCAAAAATGCCCCATTAAAGCTCAACATAAGTAAAAGCCTACCCCTTTCTCACTAGCAACAGAACCTATAATGTGCTTGTTTACGTGAATGAGAATCGAACCCATGGACAACATTGTTTTTTGTATTGAATACTAATATAGACCATTATTCATAAGAGAAACAATTTCTGATGAAATTAACTGAAGTTTCCAGCAATCTTGACCTCGTATCAACCCCATACTAAAATCCAACAAATTCAGGGACAAATAGGTCAGATGGGTAGAGAAATGGGTATCTGTGTGTGTGTCTCAGGATGAGAGATTACTTCTTGTGCTAACTAGATGCTCTCATGCTCTCACTATTCTTTGGGCTTCAAACTTACATGTATTCTATGGCCAACGATAGCGAAAAAGGGAAAATGAACGAATACAATATCGAATAGTCCACCTATGGACCATATTCAGACACTCTTCTTCTTTTCTGCATGCAGAGTCACCAGGTGTGATCACAAGGCCATCAGTTCACTGCTTTCCATGTGCAGGCTTTTGTTGCAAAGAAATATCTAGCTCAACTTTCACTTACCACGTTAATCTGCTTTCTAGGAACCTTGCAGTCCGCTGCATTGACTCTTGTTATTGAACACAAGCCTTCTGTATGGGCTATAGGATGGGACATGAACCTTCTAACTGTTGTTTACTCTGTATGTCTTCCATCTGCATGTGAACTAAGTAGTTTCATGATTTGATTTACAGACAAATGCAAGATTTCTGGAATACTAATAATTTGATTGCAAATTTACCATAAGCAGGGAGTTGTCGCCTCTGGAATTGCATATTATGTACAAGGTCTGTGCATGGAATTAAAAGGACCTGTATTTGCCACAACATTAACCAATCTGCGTAACGGTGGGTTTAGAAACCCATGCCCTCTTCCCTCTTCCCTCTTCAGCAGCCCCTGGGCACAAACCGGACACAGAAGAACTGCTGAGTATTGCTCGGAATGCTTCTTAGTCTTGCCACGATAGGGGGATACCTTCGAACAGGTACTTGAGGGATGAGGACATCGGGAATGATGAATTGAGTAATAGAAGTAGGCACGAGATGCGAGGGTACAAGTGGATCTCATCTAATTTCTTGACACGTTGGACATGCAAAAGAGACAGAGGTAAAGACGTTGGGTATGCAAGAAGGACGAGAGGCAGGTAGGTGGTAAAATTGTGGGCCCACGGGATTTTACGTGTTTGAAATATATTTTTGTATTATACATTTTTTTTGCATGTGTTACAGGTGTCTTTTTTATTACTAGGCCAGAGAGAAATATCCAAGCAAGGATGGGAAGTTCAACAGCCGTGGTCACCAGCTGACTGACTTCCTGCAATGCAGGGTGTAAAGGATGGATGTGAGTTCTTCCTGCACTATTCTCTTTTTATAATTAATGCCCACTTAGTTTAACTTCAGTAATATGGTGCCAGTTTCCCAGATGGTTGGATGAAATTATGGAAGAAATTTTCCGCTTTTCTCATGAAGCTATGAAATATATACAAATTTTGGTATTTGGATAAGATTTTCCTGCATTGTTTTTAGGATCATGTGAACAATCCTTACTCTCATGCAAGCGTGGGTTACAGTCTCTGTTCATGTAATTTCATATTCGAAGTCTTTCTTTTAGCATGTTGAGCTTTCTATCATTGCCATACTTTTAGTGCCGGGACCATATCTGAATTGACAGTCTATGTCTCTATTCTCAGTCTGTTATATGTTTTCTTGTTGTTTGGTGTTAGAGTTCTCGATATATCATAGAGGTCTCAAACAGTCTTCTTGGTGTATTCAAGTATAAGTTTCAAAAATTCTTCATGCTGTATTCAATGATAGGTCTCGAACAGTGCCCATGTTGTCGAAGTGGAGAATCGTGATCTTTTTCACCAGGCTGGCAAGAGATTTAATGATATGCAGGGGTGTATTGAGAAGACAGACTGTAAAATTTGAAAATTTGGATTGAATGCAACTAGGTCTTTTCATCATCGTTGTGTTTCACATTATTTGGGTCCTTATAACTTTTAGTTGAGAAGTCTGCTTGTAGACTATGTCTTTTCCCTTTATTTCTTATTCTCTGGGTCTCTCTTCTTAGTGTCTTGTTCTTCCATATGACTTCATTTCTCAAATCTCTGCTCTAAGTGTCTTAATCTTTCATATGACTTTTCTTCTTGTAATATGTGTGATAACTAGGTCTGTTTTCTTCTGCTGTAATTTCTATTCATCTACTTGTGTTTGTTCTCTATGCAGAACACCTCACTTTCTATGTAATTTACTTACAGTTTCCCTGATAGGTTGCTTATTTCTCTTACAGGCTACTTATTTCTAGGAAATCACAGAGCCTATGGGTCTCTACATACATTTTTCATTTGTACAATTCTCAGGAGTAGTGGTATAGGTTTCTAGTTTGATCATTTCCTGCCTTATTCCTCCCTTTATAAGTTTAGTCATGGATTGCGGTCATATGGAGATGTTAGACATTTCTATTTTGCCCATGTATTCTTCACATTGCTTCTTACCTTTTTTCCATAGACAGGGCTTGTATATAATATCGCATGTCTATGTTTCTCGTGCGTTTGTTGTTTTCTTTGAGCAGTGTTTTAAGCTTCTATGCTTTCCTTTTATTTTCCCCTTTTTTGTTTGACTCAAGTACAATTTTTACTAGTTGATTTTGCTGCAGTAATATTTAGGTCCCTGTTCCAAGCATCTATGTTCACAAAATTTGTCTTCAATGTCATATTTTTCTTTATAGTTTCTGTAACCATGGTTATAGGCCATGTTTGGACAGTAATGTAATCTGTCTTTGTTTTTAGGGTGTTATTTTTCACTTCATTTCCTTTTAATTATAAACTTTTTTTGTATAAAGGGTATAGGACTCCATCTTTAGAATGAGGAACATTTATTATAGACTGTTTACCTAGAGAATGTATAGAGACTCTTCTTCCAGGATGATAGCTTCAGTATTATTTGTGCCCTTTGTCATTTTTAGTGTTGCTTGTGTTCACGTGTTTTCATTATAGTGTTCTCATTTGAAGATAAGCTTCTCGTTTTTATTCTCTGCAATTTAAGTAACAACGTATTCTTGAAGTGATGTTACAAGTTATAACTTGGCAATGTGAAAGATTGTTTCCCTGGCAAACTACTCTCTCCTCAATTTTTAAGATTTTTATTACAGATTGTATTCTCACAGTAATGTTATATGTTTCTGTTTGTGTATGTTTTCTTTGATTTTTTATATTGAAAGCAAATATGCAATGGGTAGCCCTTAAGACAGTCTATCACTTTATAGCAAAAATATGTTTCAGAGATTTTCTGGATTTATGGCATTTCTATAGAAGTGGGGCTTTTGTTGTTTCCATGTTATCCAGATGTCAGACATTTTCTGTGAAATCAACTATTTGATATACCGGCGGACATTGTTTACAGAATTCACCCGTGTTTATATTCTAAAGGAGCTCAAAGAGGTATTTCTGCGGCTTTCCCCTTGGAATAATTAACAGCTATACAATTATTATATTGCCTCCGGGATGATATTTATGGATCAACATTTTATGCAGTCACCTAGATCAGGAGAGAAAATTGGCCAGCATGTTTGCAATACCTGCTCAACTTGAACAGTCTGAAGGCAACTTCCAATTCAACCTTGTGAAACATTTCATTGTTATAAGTTTGTCAGAGTTTCTCACTTAGTCTGATTATTATTACGGCTTTTCAAGATAGCGTGTTAAACCAAATTTTCATTGAATTCAATCTTTCCATTGAAAGGGGCTCATATATGTTCTGCAATATCACCAGTAAATACCCCTCTGGTATGAAAAGTCCTTAGTGTTAGTTGAGTTCCTGGTTCTCCAATGGATTGGCCCACAATAATACCCACTGCTTCTCCTAATTCAATCAAGTGACTGTGACTCAGATGCCAAGAATGATCAGTCTAATCCTGACTAAAAGTGTAAAATTGGAACATGTTAAAATTACTGCCAAAGTCATTGTAGCAACTCAAAGAACTAGAGTTTCTTAACCCTGGCAGGGACTATCGCTACAACAATGGCTCCATTGTTTAACATAGTTTCAAGCTTTTTATTCATATTATTGACACCCTTTAAAATTCGCTCTAATTTTAGTTTTAAGATACAGATGTGGATTCCTACCATCAACATAATTCTTTCGGAATATAACCATCTTGTGATAGTATGATAAAACTTTATATATATATTATACAAAATATCCATAAACCAACTTCAAAAATGCTAAAGCAATATTCAAATGAATTAGGAATATAACCATCTTGCGATAATATGATAAAACTTTATATATATTATACAAATATCCATAAACCAAAAGCAATATTCAAATATGCACCAAACCTTTGTACGTTTATGAATGCCTAAATTTCATATCTAATTTTTGCAATTTTTTTAATGAATTACATGTCATATTACTCCATCATGTTGCATATGATAAATTTCTTTATTAGTTCTCCTATATCTACTTGCAAATAAATGTAATATACTACTTAATCATGTTACTATTATTAAGTATAATTGAGTATAAATATAGTATGTAATAGGTTAAAACAACATTATCATTTACATGTTATTAGTATTTTGTACGTGTAATAATTATTTTTTTAAAACAAATATAATTATTACTATCACTTGTATATTTAAATTATTGAAATAATATTATGTCAAATATTGACATAATAGAAATATTAATGAGCAATATTAAAAATATTAAGTTAAAATCGAATTATAATTTTATTACGAGACCCTAAATGATTTAGAAAAGAACAAAAACATGTTTTTTTTCATATAAACTATTAGTTATTTAATTTCACAGAAATTTGAAGAAATTGTGAGTGTTATTATTTTTAGAATAGTATTGAATTTTATTTGTAAATAGTGTGTTTGATTTTTTATATCTATTTTTATAATATAGATACATTTTCCAATTGTATAAATATGTAGTAATATTTCAATATATGCTTTTATGCAATATTGATAACATTGGGTTAAATGGGTATACTAATAGTAATAATTATGCACAAAATCAAATTTATGTAGTTAGTGTGTTTGATTTTTGATATCTACTTCTATAATACATAGATACATCTAATTATGTAAATTTGTAGTATTATCTCAATATATGCTTTTATGCAATATTGATAACATTAGGGTTAAATGGGTATACTAATAGTAATAATTATGCATATTTTAAATTGTTTGTAGTTTGGTGTTTTTATTGTAACTCGAATTTCAAATAACGTTCCCTTTACTCTTAATACCAATAATTTATTTTGCACCAAAGTTTTAACTACATAAATAAACCATCACTAACTACAAATTCAAGCTATTCATAATGAATATGTCATTAAAGTGTTACTCAAAATGATAATTACATAAAAATAATAAAATGAAGCATCAACAAAAAAATCTCGCATTACTAATGGAGAGGGTAGAGTAGGTTAATGGGGATCTATTTCAAGGGATCCTTTGAACTAAAGGGAAATGGATGGATTTGGAGGAAGCACTTATTGACTACTCTAAGGATCCATTATATGGAATCACAATCTATTTAAAGATTCTAAATAAGAGTCTAAATATCACTCATCCTTATTGTGTTTAAGTTTGATAGAATCATCCTTATTGTGTTTAAGTTTGATAGAGACAAACCCAAGATGATAAATTCTTGGCTACCTTCGGATTTGCATGGGGTAAAGAAAACTTTGTTATTTTTTTCTTCCAAAAGTGGATAAGAATGGAGTCTAATTTATTTAAGCATATATTATTACAAGTTATAACTAAAAAATGGTTCGAAAAGGGTAGAATCAATGGAGGATTGTTGGCTAGTATGAAGGGCACTTATGACAAGGTGTTGGGTCCCTATAATACTAGTGGTTACCCCGTTACTATTATAGTTATACCCCTTATTTATATTGTTGTGCCCCTATTACCCCCTTATTGTTATTTCTGTGCCCCATAGAATCCCTCTATTGTTATTTTTGTGGCTTTATATTATTATTGTTAGGTCGGCTGGATTATATTGTGACTCCTTAGACTCCTATATATAGAAAGGAGGTTTTGTCATTTGAATCATCCAAGAATTGTTCATTTATGTAATGTAAAGGAGGTTTCCCCCTCGAAGAGGCTGAATTCTAAGGCGTGGATCTCTCTTTTCTATCTTTTTGTGAGCTGGTTTCATAACATTTGGTATCAGAGCTTTGGATTCTAGGGTTTTGCTACTCCAAACAGGTCATCGTGGCATTTTTGCTATAAATTTTTTTCTGTAACGTTTCAGAAGTCGGAAAAAAAAACCCATTTGAGAAGAAATCGCGCTGAACCTTGGGTTCAAATTTCAGAGCTTTTCGCGCGATATTTTAGGAGATATGATCTGAGAAAGTTGGTCTTTTTGCAGAATCCTGAATTACATTCAAAACAGGTGACCTGGGGAAAATTGTCATAACTTTCTCTCTGGGAATCAGATTGAAATTTCGTAAGAAGGTACAGAAAGAGGACGGACTGTAGTTTCTTGTATATCATTTTCAGAACCAAATATCGAAAATTGTACACGTGGCACTTCATACAACTTCGCTTTTCTGGAAAGGTCTATAATCAGGTCATCTTGGGAGATTGTGCATAACTCTTCCTTGGAGAATCCAATTTGGATCAGACTGGTGGCATTGGAAAGAGGACACAGAGAGCTACTACAGATCACAAATTCAGAACTAGATGATTGGAAAGTACAGAGATACATCAGAGGCAATATCGAGCTCCTACAAAGTGAAAAAAGGTGTGTAGATTTTTTTAAATTTTTTGCTTAAGCTTGGTTTGAAAATTTATTTTGAAGGAATTCAAAGGGCATAGTAGAGCATTATTATCGGTAACTGATGCCCCGAGGAAAGAAAATGCAAACACCTAGTAAGGAACCTGAAAGCTCTAGCATGACTCATGAAGAAGAGGAAGAAATGCTACATGATATATCAAAATTACAAGAACAAGTGCAACAAATGTCATGCTCACAAAAGTTAACAGATGCTAAGATAAATGGCGTGGAAGCTAAGATGGACAATTTGAAGATAGATTTGAACACAAATTTGAAGACAGGCATGGCAGATTTGAAGACATATTTGACAAATTTTCTACAAGAAATACTTACTAATGGTGAAAAGGTAGTAAAGGAAACTCATGATGAGAACAAAAGAAATGTTAATCATGATTCCATAGACGCTAATGTTGGATCGAAGAATCACCATATTCCAAAAATCGATATGAGGAAGTTTGATGGCAAGGATCCCGCCACATGGATATTACAGATGGAGCAATTCTTCGATCTCAATAATGTGCAAAACACACAAAAGGTACGTATGGCAACTATATATTTGGAACCAAATCAGTTTGTATGGTATCAATGGCTTTGTTCTCGTAAACAATTTATCACTTGGGCAATTTTTACGGAAGAATTGATAGCACATTATGAGGACACAAAAAGCAACACTTTTTTTAGCCAATTGATAAGTCTCAAACAAAAGGGTTCAATAATGGAGCACATTGAGGAGTTCCAAAAATTGAACATAAGGGTAAAAGATATTCCAGAGGAGCATAGGATTGATGTGTTCATAGGGTCTTTAAAGGATAATATCCAACATGATGTTCGCCTTTGGGAACCTGATTCATTAGAGAAGGCATTCAGGTTAGCAAGAAAAATGGAAAGCAAAATTATGGCAACTAGGAAGCATACCACTCACAACTATAAAGACGGAAGTGTTGTTGCCCCTAGTCTTCCACAACCTACGAGGTTGACACCACAACAATTGGAAGAAAAAAGAGCAAAAGGGCTTTGTTACAATTGTGATAGCAAATACACAAAAGGTCATAAGTGTGCTGAGAAGAAATTATTCTACATAGATTGTGAAGAGGAAGAAGAAAAGGAGCAAGAAAGGTCAAAAGAAGAGGATATATTCCAGGAACAAAGCCTAGATGAAGAACAAATAAATCCGACCATATCTTGTAATGCATTGGCGGGAATTACCACTCCTCAAACCATCAAGATAGAAGGACAAATCAAGAAGAAAAAGGTAATAGTGTTGATTGATTCAGGAAGCACCCACAATTTTATTCATTGTAGGGTAGCAAAAGAATTGAATTGCTTCCTATATCCAGCACCAGAGTGTCAAGTGATGATTGCAAATGGAGGAAAAATAAATTGCTCTGGAAAGTGCCATAATATCAAGCTATCCATGGGAGAATATGTATTGACTAGCCCAATGCTTTCCATTCCAATGGGAGGTGCTGATGTTGTACTAGGAGTCCAATGGCTACAATCCTTGGGTACAATAGCTTTTAATTTTCAAGAAATTTTCATGAAATTTTTTGTGGAAGGAAAGGAAGTTGAATTAAGGGGTATTGCAGGGAAACCAGGAAAGATAATCAGCTCTAATGGCATGACAAAGCTTCTAAAAAAGGAGCAAAGAGGTGTAATTGCACAATTATGTTCGCTAGATGTTTCCACATTGGAATCATCTATTTCTCCAGATCTCCAAAAAGTCCTGGACAATCATTCCAAGGTATTTGAGACTCCCAAAGGTCTCCCACCTATGCGTGATCATGATCATGCTATTCATCTGATTCCAGGAAGTGTTCCTCCAAACATCAGGCCGTACAGATATCCCTATGTCCAAAAAAGTGAAATTGAACGTATGGTTGCAGAAATGCTAGAGGCTGGTATAATTCAACCGAGTCAAAGTTCTTTCTCAGCTCCAGTAGTATTGGTGCACAAGAAGGATGGATCATGGCGCATGTGTCCGGATTATAGGGAGCTCAACAAGCTCACTATTAAAGATAAGTTCCCCATTCCTGTCATTGATGAATTACTGGATGAATTGCATGGATCAATTTACTTCACCAAGTTGGATCTTCGTTCGGGATATCATCAAATCAGAATGAAGATTGAAGACATTCCGAAAACGGCATTTAGAACTCATGAGGGTCATTATGAATTTTTGGTCATGCCTTTTGGCCTTACCAATGCACCTTCAACATTTCAAGGTTTGATGAATTCAATTTTCAAACCATTCCTTAGAAAATTTGTGTTAGTATTTTTTGATGATATACTAATCTACAGCAAGTCTTGGAAGGATCATGTTGAACATGTTGACAGGGTGCTACAACTATTGGAGGAGAAACAATTATATGCAAAAAGATCCAAATGTTTCTTTGGAGTCCAGGAGGTGGAATATTTGGGTCATATTGTATCTCATGAAGGAGTTAAGGTAGACCCTAGCAAAATTAAAGCCATTAAGGAATGGAAAATCCCCACATCCATAAAGCATCTGCGAGGATTTCTTGGGTTGACAGGGTATTATCGCAAGTTTGTTAAGAATTATGGGAGAATAGCAGCACCTCTAACAACATTATTGAAGAAAGATTCATTTTCATGGACTCCGGAAGCAACAAAGGCCTTTGAACATCTTAAAGAGGCAATGTGCCAAGCACCAGTCTTAGCTACACCGGACTTCACAAAAACCTTTATTGTGGAATGTGATGCTTCAGGAAATGGAATTGGTGCTGTTCTAATGCAAGATGAAAGACCCATTGCTTTTGAAAGTCGTCCAATCAAGGGAAAGTTTTTAAGAAAAGCTATTTATGAGAAGGAAATGTTGGCAATACTCCATGCACTTAAGAAATGGCGACCCTACCTAATGGGAAGACACTTCAAGGTAAAAACGGATCATGATAGCCTTAAATACTTTTTAGAACAAAGATTATCCTCTGAAGAGCAACAAAAGTGGGTCACAAAGATGTTGGGTTATGACTTTGAAATCATCTACAAAAAAGGGAAGAAAAATGTGGTGGCAGATGCACTCTCAAGAAAGGATGAGGATGTGGAAGCATTGTTGTGTGCCATTTCTATTATCCAACCAGATTGGATAAACGAAGCAAGGGAGGAATGGAAGAATGACGAAGAAGTGTGGGCACTTATTCGAAAGCTACAACAAGATTCCAGTACTTCTGATACATTTAGCTGGCAAAATGATTTGTTATGGTACAAAGATCGCTTATACCTCTGTAAGAATTCCCAGCTAAAACAAAAGATTCTTATGGAATTGCACACTTCTCCCTTAGGAGGGCACTCAGGATTTTTAAAAACTTACCACAGGGTTAAGAAGGAATTTTTTTGGGATGGCCTTAAATCAGATATTCAAAATTTTGTGGCGGAATGTTTGGTTTGCCAACAAAATAAAGTTGAAACAATTAAGACACCGGGTCTATTACAACCTTTATCCATTCCAAGCCAACGTTGGGAGGAGGTTTCAATGGATTTTATCACAGGTTTACCCAAGTCTGAGGGAAAGAGTGTCATCATGGTGGTAGTTGACAGACTTACCAAGTATGCACACTTTTGTGCATTATCACATCCATTTAAAGCCAGTACAGTTTCTACTGCATTTATGGAAACAATTCAAAAGCTACATGGAAACCCAAAGATTATTGTAAGTGACAGAGATCCCATTTTCACTGGAAATTTTTGGACAGAATTATTTTCTTGTCTTGGTACTCAGTTAGCTCATAGCTCATCTTATCATCCTCAATCTGATGGGCAAACTGAGATAGTAAACAAATGTTTGGAAGGATATCTTCGTTGCTTTGTATCTGATAAACAGACACAATGGGTCAAATGGTTGCCTCTGGCTGAATGGTGGTATAACACTTCCTTCCATACAGCAACAAAAATGACCCCATTTATGGCACTTTATGGGTATCAACCACCATCCATCACATCATATTTAAGAGAAAATTCTAAGGTTCAGGCAGTGGAACATCACATCGAACATCAACAACAAGTCCTCCAACTCTTAAAGGATAACCTCGTGTTGGCACAAAATAGAATGAAACAACAGGCAGATCAACATCGCAGTGAAAGAAGTTTTGATGTAGGTGATTGGGTATTCCTACGGCTACAACCATATAAGAAAATGTCCCTAAAGCAAGCTAAGAAGGATAATAAATTATCACCAAAGTATTATGGTCCGTACAAGGTGTTGCAAAAGATTGGTACTATGGCATACAAATTGGAGCTTCCTGCAGCTTCTCGATTGCACCCAGTTTTCCATGTTTCATGTTTAAAGAAGGTTATAGGCGACAAGCTCCCAATTCAAACAATATTGCCAGAACTTGACGAGGAAGGAAAAATTATATTGGAACCGGAAGCAGTCACAGAAACAAGAACTCGACAGCTACGAAATCGATCAATTTCAGAGTATCTTATCAAGTGGAAGAACTTATCCGCTGAAGATTCCACATGGGAGGATGAGAATTTTATGCAGAAGTATCCAGAACTACTCAAGCATTGAGGACAACACTTTTTTGAAGGAGAGGGGCATGTTGGGTCCCTATAATACTAGTGATTACCCCATTACTATTGTAGTTATACCCCTTATTTATATTGTTGTGCCCCTATTACCCCCTTATTGTTATTTCTGTGCCCCATAGAATCCCTCTATTGTTATTTTTGTGGCTTTATATTATTATTGTTAGGTCGGCTGGATTATATTGTGACTCCTTAGACTCCTATATATAGAAAGGAGGTTTTGTCATTTGAATCATCCAAGAATTGTTCATTTATGTAATGTAAAGGAGGTTGCCCCCTCGAAGAGGCTGAATTCTAAGGTGTGGATATCTCTTTTCTATCTTTTTGTGAGCTGGTTTCATAACACAAGGTAACAAGATTTTATGAGAGGAGTAATGGCCACCAAAGTGTGGAGGCGTATGGTAGTTGTTGTGGTAAGGTTTCTCTAGAATTTTCTAGTCTTGAATCTTTATAGACAACTTTAATGAGTAATCCTATAACCCAAAATTGGATGATTTCTTCAGGGATTGGGTTTCATAGGCAACATATTGAGTTTGGATACTTCTAGTAGTGAGAGGAGATATCAAGTCAATGTTTTATCAAGTTTGGGTATGAAAGACCAAAAAAATGAAGAATTTAGTGAAGTGGAAATTATCTAAAGTGGGGATGGTTTTTGGTGAAGAAGTCAAGATTGAACAATATTTGGAGTATAAACTAGTAAATGAGTGGATTTAAACATTTTATGTATTAATAATTTGGAGTATAAACTAGTAAATGAGTGGATTTAATTTTTTTATGTATTAATAATTTGGATGTTGTGGACCTATTTTTCATCTATTAACTAGGGGTTAGATAAGATTAATCTTATGTTCCAAGGAGGATGCAATGATGGTATTAGGGGGTAGATGGCTCTCAAGATTGTCTTTCTTATCTCTGAAACCCTAGATACGATAAAAAAGTGGCCAAGAGAATCCCATTTGGGTCAATCTCTGCGTTTATCATAAGGAAAGTGGCAAAGAGAATTCGATTTAAGTCAATCTCCTAGGTTTTTCCACAGAGAGATGAGGTATGGCAAGTTGTTGAAAGAGATTAGGGACTCTCTTTAGAGAACCCCATGTATGACCTATATTTTAATAATAATTTTTATGACATTATGGCTTAAGCTCTAGTGGAATTTGTCATTATTGAATGTGATCCAATTGGATGTCGGGAATCATCACAGTCAATAATTGTTCTTTGTCGTTGGTGGTCTACAAGCCCATAATTTTGGTAACCGTAGTAACCACCTATATTGTTTGAAGGGTGGAAGAAGAAAAAAAAAGAAATCTAATTGTACAATTAGTTTTTACCATATACAACCATTCGTTAATTTTTACCATAGTGATTTATGGTATTCAACCATGGTATTTTGTAACCATGATGAAAGTGCATGCCTCTAGATGAAAAGGCACCTGTTAATAATATAAATATGGCTCTTCACCATTGTAAAATACATGAAGTTATTTGTTAATATATATATTTGTGTATACACTAAGAATATTCTAGAATATTCTATGGAGGTTAAATCCCTATCAACCACTCAATAGTTATTCATAATTGAATTAAAATTATAGAAGCTCTATTCTAAATTAGACTTGCATATCAACATAAGAAGTATTGCAGGGCAACATAGTCCCTACCATTGAAGTTAGAAATTATGGTATGGAAAGAATTGCATAAGAAGATATACATAATAGTGGTCAATAGGAAAATGGAATCCTATAGGAGCTAATAAATTGAGATGTGAAGTGGATACATTAATTTCTTGCTCAAGCACAATGACTTGCATAAATATTGGTGGGTAGTAACCACTAGTAAGCCTACACATTTATAGTTTTACTCCTACATAAGTGCCAAGGAAAACACAAATAATGGTGGTAGCTCATAATAAGTATAATGATTTACATCTCATTCTTATCCATTATTTACATTTTCCTCAAAAATTATGTAGGAGTAAAACTGTAAATATGTAAAACTACTAGTAGTTACTACCCACCAATGTTTATTCAAGTCCTTGTTTCTGAGCAAGAAATCAATTTGTCCACTTTACATTACAATTTATTAATTATTGGATTCTGTTTTCCTATTGACCACTATTAATTTAGCATTTACCAATGTAGGTTATAATTTCGTATGCAATTTTTCCTAGAGCACAAATCCTAACTTGAGTGGTAAAGACTTAACTGCCTTGCATCTCTTTTATAGAATGATGCTTATCTGTATTTACTAACCATTTAATTTATATGATTATGCTAGTATATTATCACACGACATCAAATTATATTATGCACACATACAATCAAAAGCTCATACTTAAGTATTGTGAAAATCTATACATAATAAAATTTAGAATAAATTCAAGGGTGCCCATCAAAACTAAATTGCCACTCCATACTTGACCATAAGACATTGTTGCAAAATTTTCTCAAACATAAACCATACTTAATCATAAGTTTAGAACATTTAGGACTCTTTTTACATCATGATAAGTTTAGAACATTTATGACTCTTTTTACATCATGGTTAGATTATATGGGGCTTTCATATACAATTAGGTGTATATTGGGCAGGGATTTCTCATGATCATGCAGAAGGTAAGGTAGCACATTATGTTGGGAGTTTGGTAAGTGTTTTTAATAATTTTGCAAAAATATATTTATTTTGGTAAGGCTTTTCCATGGGCAAGGAATAGAACATCAAGTTCTTGAGAAATTTAAGGGATTAGATATTGATAGTTAAAGGTATGATAGACAGAGCAAGTTTTTGTAGGAAACAAACTTAATTTTGTCATAAGTAATAACACGTAAATCACCATTAATTTTGAAAGAGTATCATTTTACCATATCAAGCAAGAATTGAATGATAAAGAAGATCATTAAGCCAAGGTAACATCCTCCCTTAAGGTAGGGGTTCTAATTGAAAATGAGTTAATTAACTATATCTTAATGCCTTAATTTAATGAAAATCTGATTTAGAATATTCTATTGCATGACTTAACACACATCTTAACTTAATAGTTGGAGTTCATGTGAAATGCACAACAAGTGAGAATTGGTTGCACCACCTTCCTGATTTTTCATCAAAGCGATGCATTCGAATCTTGCAAGAAATATGGAATAATGGCTCTTCCTTCGAGCATTTAGTTCCATATGATAACAGAATTAGTCTAGACATTATAGAGGGCAATATTAGGTTTTGCATCTATCAGATTTGCAGGGAGATTTTGGGATGTGGGAGTTTGGATTTCAAGCTTCTTCATGGGATCGAACAAAAGTTTTTGAATCTAGCCCAACCCTTGATGCAGGATTCTGTCATTGTCTTGGCCAAACAACCTCTAGATTCATGGCACCTCCCTATGGTTCTGGTTATTTTCGATGTTTTTTTTTATTGATATTAATCTACATTTCCCTTCAGTGGTCTTCCAATTTCAAAGTGGGATGAATTATTATTATTTAAGCTTGAATTTCATGCGGTTTAGGTATTTTTGTGGTCTCTCTAGTTATATTTTCTTCACGATAATGATTTTTGACAAAATAAATATGGACAATTAAAAAATCAAAGTGGTTTGCAAGATGCTTTATAGGAAAGATGCGATAAATTAGGAAAATATCAATGCATTAATGACAATTTTTACTGAGCTTGTAGAGTCGGAGTAGGCCAACGCCAACCACAATACCAATATAATATAATGAACTTCCTTTTCAAGCCACAAACCTATACTTTTGAGGATGCAATCGCTTTATATCATCGTTTCTCACCTAATGTATGGATGCTCTCTCTTGCTAGCAACAATCTTAAAACAAGGGGATTTGCAAGCAACAAGTCCCTGCCGTGCTTAGTAAGCAAACCTAGGCCAAGAGATTTCCAGAGATAGGAACAAGTCCAGTAAACTTAGACAGCCGTTGCCATTCAAATCCCCCGCCGGTGGAGGAAAGGCAGTTTTGTTATGGTGCATGGCAGATCGATCAACAGGACACTTTTGTTGATTACCTGACCTCGAACTGGAAACTAGTACTAACTCTTACACAATTAGTACTAGAGATTTGTATTACATGGCTGTTAATATATTTATTAGGAAGTCTGTCATAAAATGCAACTTCAATAAGCCAGCTTCAAGCACCCATCACTTATCTGTTTCTTAGTAAAAGAAGGATGCAGCTTCTCCAAATGCCCATTATTGCATGATCACACTGATGAAAGGAATGCACGAGACCATGGGAAATTTAAGAAGTACCCCTGTATTCCATGCTTCAGGTAGGTAGGCATAAATGGTACACTAGAGAACTGATGACTATATTGGGGCAACGAATTTGTGTTTACATAAAGCGTAATCGATGCTTAATGCTAGCATATTATCAATTCAAGACACTAGTAACATGAAAACTGCCTTGAAGCTTACATTTAACCTTGAAAATAAGCATTTCTTATGACAGACGGTAACATGTGAAGAATACAAGACAAGCGCTTCAGGTAGGTAGGCATCAATGGTACACCAGAGAACTGATGACTATATTGGGGCAAAGAATTTGTGTTTACATAAAGCGTAATCGATGCTTAATGCTAGCATATTATCAATTCAAGACACTAGTAACATGAAAACTGCCTTGAAGCTTACATTTAAGCTTGAAAATAAGCATTTCTTATGATAGACGGTAACATGTGAAGAATACAAGACAAACATGAATGCTAACAATTAGGACATTAGACTGGCATCCCAACAGAAACGATAGAAGCATAAAAAATGCGAGTTGCACCACCATGGCAGATCCAAATGCATATTGGAGGCATCCGTCGTAGACCTGTAACAGAGAAGGAAGCGGGGAATTAAGACAACGCGTAAAATAATGCAAAAATAGGTCTTCGTTCGAGATGTTATTGTTTTTTCGGTTTCTTTTTTCTTTGTGTTTCGACTTTTACGATGTCAATAATCAGAAGAGCCATGAGAACACGTGCTAAGAGAAACAATGCCGCGAGTTGAGTAAGTTGGCTTATGCTAATGGATTCCATGTTATGTGAAGCAGGGAGATGTATGTCAATATCTAGGTGCAGAAGGTGGTTTTGTTTTGTAAGCGAGAAATCAGGCATTGCTTTTGCGAATTTATAAAAGAGTTCAACGTGTTTGCAAGCTGGTTTTAAGTGTGAATGGAACCGGGTTTTGGATAATATTTTACTGTACAACCAAATAAGGATAGGCGTGCTAGATCGCGAGAGTTGAATGTGGGGTAGATTCCTGACATGTGCAGAAGTAAGTACATATGCGGATTGATTTGGAATGGAGCTGGAATACTTGAAAATCAGATTGGAGGGGATATAATCCAATATGAGGAGCATTTATTGGAGCAGGCCAGTATTTAATGGTCGGCATAAAGCAGAAAGCTTACGTTAAGTGAGCAATCGTGCAATTAAGTGATCGATTTGACATGGGGGCAAATGGCATATGAAATGATGTATGTGACGACAGAAGTAAATGCGAAATTAGGTGATGTATCTGACATCAGGGGCAGATCTCAAATGAAATCTTGGTGGTAGGTTGGGGCAAGCTATTCTAATAAATAATTGGCTAAAGAGGACAAGTAATGAGTGTCACACTACGTAATACGACTCTAATGCAGATGACTGGACTACTTACTTATGCAGGTAGCTCTCTGAGCAGTGGCAAGCTAAGAGACAGATTGATATGTGCTCCACATAAGCGTGAGTAAGAGCACTAACATGTGCTATCACATTGGCTTGTATACAGAAGGTCAAGCCTATTTACTTCCCAAATGGACTCAGTTATCGAATAAACCTGTTCACGAGTTACCAAAGTTTCACCATCTGCTATTTTACCTACTGCCCACGGGTAGATATTAAACCTGTTCCCATAACAACCTGCTTTTACCGAAGAAGCTATGGGCTGCTCACGGATATCTTTTAGACTCAGAAACATAAGCCTAAACGCAATGTTGGGTCATGATTTTCTTGTATAATTGCTGACACAAAGTGGAAAGGTTAGAGAAGGAAGTGCAAGCGAAAAATCTGCCAGAAGATGGTATATCTATATATAAAAGCATCAGTACCTGAATGTTGTGGCCATTACAAATTGAGAACCGTGTGCAAAAATTTAAACAACAGTTGTAGAGGCCTTGACTCCCCACTTACTCACAAAGTGCAAGAACAACAATCTGAACCGTGTGCAAAAATTTAAACAGCAATTGTAGAGGCCTTCACTCCCCACTTACCTACAAAGTGCAAGAATAACAATCTGGCATAAGATACCCACAAAGTGCAAGAACAACAACCTTCCAGAAGATCGTAGAAGTCAGTACGGTCGTTCATTTCGTTTTTGTGAGACATTAGAAAAATATGAATTACATAGCAGAAATTGGAACAACAGTTGTAGAGGGCTTCAATCCCCACTTACCCACAAAGTGCAACAACAACAATATAGCAGAAGATACCCACAAAGTTCAAGAACAACAATCTGGCAAAAGATGGTAGAAGTCATTAGTGGCCGTTTTTTTCTGCGAGACATTAGAAAAATACGAATTACATTTGAAGAAATTCAAAGAGCAGTTGTAGAGGGCGTAGATTTGATTCAAAATTAATTTCAATAGATTTATCTGGTCACGTAAATGATTTCTTGACTGGTGATTTAATTTGCATTACTCTGATTTACTTAAAAAAACAAATTGCCATACATATCATATATCAGAACTGGAATCACTACACATATATCTTGATACTTGATTTTGAGATGGAGCACTAATGTAGATACAGGAGGTTTCAAACAAGTTTTTTTATCATGGCCAATAGTCATATAAGATCCTTTAGTCAGGATTTTCCTTCAAACTCAAAAGCTAGCACTTGGGAAGAGTTGCAGTCAAGAGGCAAACAAGATGAACCCTCAAAGTCCACGGTCACTGCAACAGAGGCTCAATATGAATCATCTTGCAACACTTGTTGTGAGACTCTACAAGGCAACTTGCTTTCTATGTTAGATGAAGCTTTGGAAACTACTCCTGTAGTAGTATGTGCACTAGTCAATTTTGTCATACAAGTCTGACAAAGGTACAATTGTACATAACTACAAATGTGCAGGGCCGTAAGCATGGGTGCCCCCTCATTATTAGAAAAAAAAGCAAGAAAAACTAATGATATATGTACATACAGGAGGTTTCAAACAAGTTTTTTTTATCATGGCCGATTCAAATCATTAGTAAAAGAGTTTCATACTTAAGCTTAGAAGGTCATAACACTGTTCAGGGTTATTACAAGATGTAGTTACATCAGATCCTCCTCTGTCAGAATCAAAGAGTCATATAAGATCCTTTAGCCAGGATTTTTCTTCAAACTCAAAAGCTAGCAGTTGGGAAGAGTTCCAGCCATTTATCATGGCCAATTCAAATCATTAGTAAAAGAGTTTCAGACTTAAGCTTAGAAGGTCATAACACTGTCCAGGGTTATTACAAGATGTAGTTACATCAGATCCTCCTCTGTCAGAATCAAAGAGTCATATAAGATCCTTTAGCCAGGATTTTTCTTCAAACTCAAATAGGCAAGCAGAAGTTTTACCAACCTGTTGAAAGATCAGACTCAACATTTTCATTAACATGGGCCTCAACTTGTGGTATAAAACATAAGCCCAAAGAGGTAAAATCAAGTGTGTGCCCAAACTGTTGCCTGTCTAAGAGGTAAAAGCTATAAGACTCACAACAATGGTTGGGCCGGAACCCTACAGAAGACAGTGAGTTGGTAATTGATGGAAAGTTGTTCTAATTCCAATGAGGAATTTGGAGTTTGAAAGAACCCAGTAAATAGTGTCATTTAAGACATGGCAGACTTTCGGGGTGAAGGAGACATGCCATTAAATTGTTTAACCATTATTATAGGCAAGCAGAAGTTTTACCAACCTGTTGAAAGATCAGACTCAACATTTTCATTAACATGGGCCTCAACTTGTGGTATAAAACATAAGCCCAAAGAGGTAAAATCAAGTGTGTGCCCAAACTGTTTCCTGTCTAAGAGGTAAAAGCTATAAGACTCACAGCAATGGTTGGGCCGGAACCCTACAGAAGACAGTGAGTTGGTAATTGATGGAAAGTTGTTCTAATTCCAATGAGGAAATTGGAGTTTGAAAGAAGCCAGTAAATAGTGTCATTTAAGACATGGCAGACTTTCGTCTTTTTCCAAAAAGCTATAAGACTCATAGCAATGGTTGGGCAGGAACCCTATAGAAGACAATGAGTTGGTAATTGATGGAAAGTTGTTCTAATTCCAATGAGGAAATTGGAGTTTGAAAGAAGCCAGTAAATAGTGTCATTTAAGACTTATGAAGATACTGCTTGTTTAAGCTTTGCTACCTGTTGTAACAACTGCTTGAAAACCACTTAAATTCTTCCTGTCTAAGCAGGGGCTGAAGGAGACATGCCATTAAATTGTTTAACCATTATTATAGGCAAGCAGAAGTTTTACCAACCAGTTGAAAGATCAGACTCAACATTTTCATTAACATGGGCCTCAACTTGTGGTATAAAACATAAGCCCAAAGAGGTAAAATCAAGTGTGTGCCGAAACTGTTGCTTGTCTAAGAGGTAAAAGCTATAACACTCACAGCAATGGTTGGGCCGGAACCCTACAGAAGACAGTGAGTTGGTAATTGATGGAAAGTTGTTCTAATTCCAATGAGGAAATTGGAGTTTGAAAGAAGCCAGTAAATAGTGTCATTTAAGACATGGCAGACTTTCGTCTTTTTCCAAAAAGCTATAAGACTCACAACAATGGTTGGTCCGGAACCCTACATAAGATAGTGAGTTGGTAATTGATGGAAAGTTGTTCCAATTCCAATGAGGAAATTGGAGTTTGAAAGAAGCCAGTAAATAGTGTCATTTAAGACTTATGAAGATACTGCTTGTTTAAGCTTTGCTGCCTGTTGTAATAACTGCTTGAAAACCACTTAAATTCTTCCTGTCTAAGCGGGGGGTGAAGGAGACATGCCATTAAATTGTTTAACCATTATTATAGGCAAGCAGAAGTTTTACCAACCTGTTGAAAGATCAGACTCAACATTTTCATTAACATGGGCCTCAACTTGTGGTATAAAACATAAGCCCAAAGAGGTAAAATCAAGTGTGTGCCCAAACTGTTGCCTGTGGAAGTGGTGCATATAAAGGTAGATCGGTGCCTTAAACAGGTGTAAATGACTAAAGACACTTACTGTAATAGGCATAGATATAAAGTACATAAGCTTAGCTGATTACATAGGTCAAGCTTAGTTACTAAGTCATTCAAGCAAATGGTTTGTTTACATATGCCTTATGGTTTCAGCCACAGGAATCAAAACAAACAGATGCAAGTGTAACAAGGGTACTTTTCAGAAAACATATAGAAATATTTCTTCTTCTTCAATAAATGTCAAGGCTCAAGTACCAGTTTCGGTAACGTATATAGGGGGGTTACTATATCGGTGTTTTGTATAGTTTATTATGTCCTTTAGTCCCGCTGGATAAGACCTGTAAGTAGAGACTCCTTCCTGCAAACATATGAACATAGTATCAATATGTTCTTTTATCAGGGTATCCTCATATCACACAATAAATTGAATTGAATTTAATTTCTATCATCGTTGAAATAATTCAATAAACTTTTATGAAGATAGGCTCACCACTGATCCATTGTAGACTCTGTCAAATTTTTCTAAAACTCAGACAACAGTCAATGATAAATGTCAAAATAGTAAACAAGAAAGAGTGTAAGACTGTAGAACAGATCAATGAAATAGGGATCAAACACGAGCTCCTCCAAATAAACTCGAGCCAGGTGATCAGTGAAATTTACCTGACATCCAAGATCACTATAACATTAACACTCCTTTCACTCCAGTTCTTCAAAATTTCTAGGATCTTACCTCTGCAAAAACCATACCCTCGCAAGTTTTAACGCAGTGAAACAAATTTAAAGGATGAACCTAACAAAAAAGAATTGGAGTTTATAACCTTTCATTCCGCTCCTGCCAAGAGAAATTGTGTAACCCAGTAAACTATACTGTCAAACATATTTTATGCAATTTCCTTCCAGTAGTATCAACCAGCTAAGAAGCTGGTAATAATAAATATATATGCTACTGCAGTAGACAGATAGTTTTCATATTAACATAGATAATAACCACATGCCAAAGATGGCCCACAAGGGACTGACACCAAAACTATTGATGATATTGGAGGGAGAACAGAAAAATGCTCAAACCATTTAAAGGAGAAATAGAAAAATGCTCAGACCATACTCGGGTTTCGATAAAAGTTTGGATATTTCAATAGAAATACCTCGAGGTCCATCAGTGCCATGTATTTCTGCAATGAAGTTTGATATTGGGGAATGTTATTCAGAAGCCTTTTTTCCTGTAGAAATGTAACAATAGGTTTAGCAACCAATAGATAAATCTCACATACGAGATAGTCACAAAAGAAAAAGGAAAAGAAAAGAGTGTTCTTTCACTTCCTGTACTTTGCAAAGAGATAAAACATCTAAATCACAGTAAAGGGAACCATAAAAACTAAAGAGCATTCATTGCAAATATCCAAATCTATGCAAATTGGAGAGGAAATTACTTGAAGTTCTTGTGACAGACAAGCAGGCGGTAGAAGGCCCCTAAGGTAGTGAGTGTCTCTCTCCTTCTCAGTCAATGCTAATCCTTTGTTAAAGTGGGGATCTCGCAATAAGGTGCACCCACTGTTCCAAGAACCAAAAAACAATCAAGTCAGGGTGGTCGTCGTTTCAAGGATTATTTATACAACATTAAGATAATCAAATTCAACGGCAGAGAAACAAACCCAAAAGTGTCCCAACAATCAGGAACAATCTTCAACTGTTGAAACAAAAAGAAAAAACTCTTCATTTGATGATCAATAGCCCAATTCAATACATGCTTTCATGAATCATACCTACATTCTCATAAAGAACCCAAATCCAGACTTGCTGGCTAATGGCTAATGCCATGCCTAGCCCGACTTAGCTGCCATGACAACCTCCTATTTCACAAAATAAGCATACTACACTCCTGTGCAAATTGAACCCTGGTGGGGGTTTAGGGAATATCACCAACCACTCAAGACCCCAAAAGATTTTTAGGTTTATTCTGATTAAATAGAAGTGTATGATTCCAAGCATAAGCAGCATTATTGTTCAAGACATTGATAGGCTGGAGGCTTCGGACCCGCTTTGAAAAATATACCTAATCATTGAATGCTATGCTAGTGCGCCAAATCTGTATAGTATTTGATAAAAAGCAGTCAGCATAGTCATTCAGATCAAACCATCATTAAATAGAACTAAAAAAAATTGTTTCAAGTCGGACTTGCTATTATTGAAGAATCAGTTCATGAGCAGAGTATCGTAATCACTACTAGTTAACTTGTCATAACATAGGTAAATAGAGTGCATTCAATAGTCTTATCACATAGTCTGAAGCCCTATATGACGAGTAAGATAAGCCCCAATAGGGTCCCGAATTGCATATGAATCAATCTGTAACCACTAGTTTAAAGCCTTGCATGGAGGACACCAATGGGCAGAAAAGTACAGACCCACTTGTTTCCCTTCCAGTTCTCCAACTTTCACCTGTAGATTACATTGGATTCAATACAAAAATGCAATGTTGCAGCAAAATAAATGATAACAGAGACTATAAGTATAGCAATCGTACCTTGTCTCCATTATTTCTGATCAGGAAATCACGTTCCCCGTTGCAAAGCAAAGAGCTCAAACTGTCATTGGTTGTTTCCTTTTGCACAGCCATAGCAAGCTAACACAATCTCTCTCTCGGTTCCGAGCCAACTTTCTTCCACTGCAATCTCTGAGGGCTAAGAAAGAGAATTTATAGACACAGGAGAACAGACAAGTGAAGATTAGTTTAAACAAATGAGACAGAGACCAGGTAGTTGTACACGAGTAAAAGAAGTATAACCTGAAATGACCAAAGAGGGTATATTAGTGATGTAATTTAACATTAAAAGGAAACGAAGCTCTTGGAAAACTAAAAATTATAACACGTCCATGTGGGCCCGATGAGGGCCACATGGCTCACCTCCTTCTCCGTGGGATAGCAGGGCCACATGGCTCACCTCCTTCTCCGTGGGATAGCATGGAGGGACTAAACCATGCCACTTAACATTGTATCATGGTCATATGTCAATACAGGAGGCAGAAGGATAATCCAACTGTCCACTGCACATGCACCAGTTTCAATTTCATGGCCTTCTAGGTTTGTCTCATCCAGCTGCCAACACTCCCAGATGAGCAGAACACATTAAGCCCTGTTTTTTTCATCTTTATAGTGGTTGTTTACATACACCTAAACTCCAACAATCTAGCAAGTAGAAAGATGGATCGTAATGGGCATACTGGGTCCAATGGATCACGCCGTATAAAGATACAGATGAACAATACCACAATTGAGTCCTCAGTGGCCACAGAGCACGTAGACATTCACGAGCTCTCAATAGCTGAAACAGAATTTCTAGGGTTATCATAGGGCGACTCTGACTGAAGAATTGCGTGGGATAGAAGCTCCAATTCCTGCTCGCGCTCCTGAAGATTTTCACAAGGAATCTCATCGACGGGAGCCAAAGCATAATACATTGTCAATGCCGTATTGTTGTCGCTGGAATATTGCCCTCGGCTCTTTTCAAGTCCAAACAGAGAATTCATTGGCGAGATGTTCGTGATTGATATCCAGATTATACATTCGCGAGCTTTCAATAGCTGAAACAAAATTTCTAGGGTTATCAGAGGGCGACTGTGACTGAAGAATTGCGTGGGATAGATGCTCCAATTCCTGCTCGCGCTCCTGAAGATATTCACAAGGAATCTCATCAACCGGAGCCAAAGCATAATACATCGTCAATGCCGTATTGTTGTCGCTGGAATATTTCCCTCGGCTCTCTTCAAGTCCAAACAGAGAATTCATTTTGTGAGAAATTGCACTGGATATCTTTTTGTTCTTGATGAGGCCAAGAACAACAACCTTGGTCTTCAATGCGTGGGCTGCTTTACCCTTGACAGTATTTGATTTGGATTTCAGCACTGTGCTCAGGACCGACCTCACTTCCCTCACCACCCATGGCAAGTTGTTTAGTCTCTTCTGAGCCCGCTGTTTCAGAAAATCTGGACATTTCTGTACAGGCTGTGGAGCCCCAACCTGTGCTTAGCTTGTTCTGGTTCTATATTAGCCCTGCCTGAAACACATTTTGAACCAGCAACAGCGAAAGCCAAGCAGCCAACAAAAGAACTAGGAGGTGCTCAGGTATGTATCGATCTTACCCATGTTCGTTAGCTTGACTTGTTCTGAATTTCGTTAGGTTAGCTTGCTCTGCTCTGGTTCTATATTAGCCCTGCCTGAAATACATTTTGAACCAGCAACAGAGAAAGCCAAGCAGCCAACAAAAGAACTAGCAGATGCCAATGAAGGAGCTGGAGCTTGGAAGGAGCTGGCTCTGGCTCCCCGTGCAGAGCCATTCACGCAGATGGCAGCATAGGCGGCAGATGAAGCAGTAGAAGCATAGCAAGAACAAAGCTGGGTACAGAGGTGGCAAGAACATAGGCGGTGGTTCATGACACCTCCCGCCATGCACGGACACCTGCAGCACCTGCTGCACAACACCCGTTAACATCAAACCTTAGCATACCCTACAAACAAAACACCCGTTAACATCAAACCTTAGCATACCCTGCAAACAAATTAATGTTAACATTAACATGAGACCGTTGATGGTCAGCGATAATGAACAGGGCGTAAAACGCAATTTAGGCTATGCTCCAGCCTCTTCCGCCTCGGGAAGAGGCCAAATAAGATGGCAAAGCCTTAGCCCCAAATAAAACTTTGGTTATCTCGGCACATCCCCGCACAGCACGTTTGGAAACTTTATAATAAACGCCGAATAACACCGCACTAAAACTGCAAACTAATGCTAACTCAAAGCTATCCGATTACTATAGTCCCTGCCCATTGCCAGATGGTAGGGACTAATAAGTAAGACTTGTTTAAAATGATTCTTATTGAAAGATTGGGAAACAAAGCACCCCTCATGAAGGAAGCTCATGGTTGACGGAATCTTTTATCGAATAGCAACTTAAAAGATATATAATTTTAACCATGTTGAATATAACGTTACCGCTATACAACTTTTTGAACGAATATAATTCCTGTTTCAGTAAAAAATAAAACATATTAACTTACTTAAGAATATAATAATTTTTTTAACATAATTTTGATATATAATTGTAATGTATATATTGCTACTACCTTTACATTTGCACATTTTTTTAATTTAATATAAATTTTATTTTGAAAAAAAAGGTACTAAATAGTTATGATGTATATATTTTAAGTCGATAGGTGTGATTATTTTGGAAAGAATTTTAGTTTTATTATTAATAATTATTAGCATGATGATATGGTTCTAATTTTAATGGAATATTTTAGAATATATTTTTACCAAATATTCTATAACATTTTTAGTAGTATTTATAAATTAAAGATTGAGATTTATTTGAAAAATAGTTATGTCCTTTTTTCCCTTTTAATTGATTTGATTAATTAAAATGATGTTATATAAAAAAGTCTCATATGAAATAGGTTATGGTTTTTTTTGGCATGTGATAGTGATAAGTCATTCTATCAGCCCATGATATCGTAGCAAAACCTATTTATATGTTAAAAATCTCCATGACAAAGTAGATATGAATCTCTATCATTAAGAATCTTCTTACATGTTTTTATAAATATATATATGTTCAACTTATACATCACTTTTTTTTATAATTAATAACAATAAAATAATAAAAATAAATAAATATTATAATGTTTATCATTGATAGATCTCTATATATATTTAAGTCGTTCATACTAATGATATGTATATATTGAATATTTATTTCTTTAAATGAATAATATTATTATAATTAACATCAATCAAATATTATTTGTAATAAAAAAATGTCATCGACTTAAACTTTGTTGATATTACTTTTAGTAGTTTTGTAAATTTAAATTATTTAAAATATTTTTTAATATTATTTTTAATAAAAAAATGTTTACAACTTAAACTTTGTTGATATAACTTTTAGTAGTTTTGTAAATTTAAATTATTTAAAATATTTTTCAATATATAAAAAGCTTTTTGTAAAAAATTATAAACATTTCAATTTTACACATTCACAAAATTCCAATTCCAATAAAGCCATGTTGAATTTTGATCCAAACATATATCCCAAAAAAAACCCAAAAGCATCCGAAAGAAATTTAATAGTTGCTTGGGAAATGGACAAAATTTGCAATAGATTTATGCTCACGTCATTATTGTCATTCATTTCACAACATCTAACCCTAAATGCCTTGGATCTGTGGTTGAAGGGATAGAAGTCACGCTGACAACATTTTTCTCACTTTGCTTTGGGTAATTGCAAGTTAAAAGTACTGCCATGCAATTATGAAGATGAAAATCTTCCTTACGTTTCCAGGTCGCATCTACAGTGAGCCTGTCAACCTTCCCTCGGATCCCAGTGGGAATGGACTTGACGAGGACAACATTTATTCTGGACACGTTATACAATAACCCTGTTGAGAAAGCTTGTCACCATCGAAAGAATTTAACAAGAATATCTCCACAGTCAAATTGAATTAATGCAAAGTTCCTACAATTTCATCATGTTACGACGTTTTTGAAAGCTAAAAAAATGTCTCATTAATTGCAGATTTTGATAATCTAAAAAATAAAAATTAAAATGTTCTAAAATTTGATGGACACTAAGGAATGTTCATGAATTTGATAGTTTTAATAATCTAAAAAACTATAAGTTAAAATGTTCTTGAATTAGAATTTGATGGACAAAAAACAATTTTCAGAAATCTAATGAATAATGTTAGAAATTCTACAGTTTCAACAATGATTCTTCATGCGGAATAAACTCAAAGAATCATTAAATCTTAATGCCCAGCGATACAGGTTACCTCCAGCCATTGGTGATGTTTTGATGAAGGCCACAGTCCACTTGAAAATTCTGAAGGCACTTCCAAGCTCTGCTATCTCAGCTAGATGGTGTAAAACTGAAGGGGTTTGAGATATGAGCTTGGGGACCAAACAGATGAACATATAGCTAAGCTTCCATCAAGCTTCTAAAAACTATGTGTTAGAAAAACCACAAATCAATCAAAGTGATGGACCACTTTAGTAGCTCCCAATTATAAATTTAGTAATTGCAGTTGATTTTCTTAACTTAAGGAAACTACTGCAGTTGGTTTCCATAAGTTAAGAAAAGCTGCAATTCCATAAATCAAGGTAGCTTTTGTGTAAAATCAATGGAGCTTAACATTCTCCCACTTGGTCCATAATTCCAAACTTAATGTCTCAAAAACCATTGACAATCTGTATTAAGTAATAGATACATGAATCATGGCGATAAGTCCTCTTATGACGAGTATTATCTTCCATGTATTACTATGCATTTATTCTTATTATAATTTATGTGGCAACAATATCTTAATGAATAAACCTTATGTTTATTCTTGGTCCTTCTTAAATGAATTTTCTCAAATCAACTTAAAGTGCACATAAATATGAGAAAAAACATCACAATAATTAAGAATTTCATTAAAATATCATTGTCCATACAATGAAAAACTTCATAATGGAACCAAGTCCCATATTCAATACATGATCCTTGAATTTAAACGGTGGCATGCCCTTAGCCAAGGATCAGCGATCATTAACTCAGTGCTGACGTGCTCAATGACCACTTTATTTTCTTTAACACGTTCCCTTATAGCTAAATACTTAATGTCGATGTGTTTATTTCGACTCCCACTTTTTTAGCCATAAACCCAGCAGCTGAATTATCACAATATATTCTCAATGGCTTAGAGATAGAATCCATAA
Source organism: Pinus tabuliformis (assembly GCA_031772625.1). Classification (NCBI taxonomy): domain Eukaryota; kingdom Viridiplantae; phylum Streptophyta; class Pinopsida; order Pinales; family Pinaceae; genus Pinus; species Pinus tabuliformis. The sequence continues at coordinate 826,563,691 of CM062817.1, forward strand.
TTCTAAGCCCAGAAATGAAATTCTTAAGCCATACACCATGTAAAGCAGCCTTAAACAGGATATACATAAGCATGTAGCCTTTGGTCCCTTGAAGGTACCTCATTACTTTCTTTGCAGCTCTCCAGTGGTCTAAACCTGGATCACTCTGATATCGTCCCAACATTCCCACAACAAATGCAATGTCAGGTCTTGTGCAGACTTGAGCATACATTAGGAATTGCTGATCTCTTAGGTCTAGTAGATCTTCTTAATGTTGTACCATCATCCTCCTGAGAAGTATGTGGTTCAACTTGTTGTTCAAAAGTTCTTGGCAACTCTTGAACTCCTTGATCTACTGGAATATCGTCAGCAGCTTGTGGAACTTCAACAATTGGTTGTTCAACACCAGTTTGTACTTGAGGGGTGCTATGAATAATAACCAATCTTTCACTTGAAGTGGAAGGTTGAGATTCTGAATGATCTTTCTCAGAAACTATGTTTCTGGTTTGATCGCTCTCACTGATCAAGTCATTTTCAAGAAACTTTGCATTTCCTGATTCCACAATCCTAGTGCTGTGAGATGGACAATAAAATCTGTAAGTATGTATGATTTCTAATATGTCTGAACTCCTATTGGCACCTTTCTTTGACTTGTTGGTTTGCTTTCCCTTTATGCAGTCCATACAAGTCTCAAAATCAGTAAAATCTAGAGTATTAAGTATTCCTTCATTTACCAATCTTTTAATTCTATCTATGGAGATATGACCTAGTCTCCGGTGCCATAATTTAGAGGAATCTTCATTAACAACACATCTTTTAGTGCCAGTGTGAACATGCATTGAATCATATGTGACATTGTTTTGTAAATTAATGCAGTAAAGACCATTAGATAAAATACCATTCCCAACATAATCAGATTTATAGAATAGACTGAAAGATTTTTCTGAAAAGTTTAAGGAATATCCAAAAGGTACAAGCCTTGAAACTGAAATCAAGTTTCTAGAAAAACTTGGAACGTAAAAGGTCTTTTCTAACTCCAAAACAAAGCCACTACTTAAAGTTAAATAGCATGTTCTTATAGCTTCCACATGCGAGCCCATCTTGTTTCCTGATAAGATGCTTTGCTCACTTCCTACTGGCTTCCTTAGGTTTTGCAAACCTTTGCAAGGAATTCTAAATGTGAATTGTTGATCCAGAATCAATCCACCATGTGTTAATATTAATATTAACCATATCAAATTCATAACAAACAAACGAGATTACTTCCTCAAGTTCGGGAATGTCAGAACGAATTTCAGAGAAATTTGCAGGTTGTACTACTGCATCAAAATAAAGAATCACATGCTTATGTTGAGGCTTAATAAACTTTCATGTTCTACCAATGTAAAACATGGTAAAAAGAATTGAATCAAATGACATGAAAATTGCCTGTGGGCTAAATTTTCAATTCAAACAGATTCAATAAAACTTTATGAACTTTCATGTTTTACCAATGTAAAACATGCTAAAAAGAATTGAATCAAATGACATGAAAATTGCCTGTGGGCTAAATTTTCAATTCAAGCAGATTCAATAAACTTTATGAACTTTCACGTTTTACCAATGTAAAACATGCTAAAAAGAATTGAATCAAATGACATAAAAATTTCCTGTGGGCTAAATTTTTAATTCAAACAGATTCAATAAAACTTTATGATAAAACTTATTAATTCATAACTCCTGTGGGTAGGTTATGAAATTTTATCCTAATTAATCACATAAATATAATAAAAATTCCTGTGGGATAAAATTTATTATATTCAGTGTAATTAATTACAATTTAATGTCTAAATAATCTTTATGTGATCTTGCCAATCAATATATAATTTTATTTAATTAAAGATGCTGTGGCTATTCTCTAATTAATTAAAATCATATGGATCACTAGACATTATTTTGTTGCATAAACAAAACTTAACCAGAGAGAAAAATAATGTTTACTGAAAGGAGTAAGTCAAAATGACATTTTAATAAACTCCATAAAACTGTAATAATTCTCCAGCAAAATCAAAAGCAGTCAGCATTACCGAAAAAGACTACAAATTGATTGTTCAATTTATAAACTTAACCCGGAGATTGACTGAAGCAGCGTTGATCTACTTTGCACTTGCATAGCAAATGCAGTTCGAAGGTTAGCTGGCTTGACTTGAGGCTTCGTCCTTAAGCTTATATAACAACAAAATTGACCAGCAAACAAGCTATTTTGGTCACAAGATAAAATTAAAACCAAATTTACATTCCTTAGTCTAACTGTCCCATAATTTATTTAAGACTAATTCGTAAATTAATTACAAAATGGGCTCTAAACAATTTGCAAACAAAGCTGCAAATTTGTAATATTCAAAACAAAAGACTAAACCATTTCAAATATTGAAATATTGAAATATTTAAGAATGCATAAACTATTTCCTTTAACATGACTCATATCAAAAAGAATAGACTTCACAAACATTTCACGTTTATACCCGAGACTTTGGTGAGAGCCTTTATGTCATGAATGTTCTTGAATGAATCAGGTCATATATTGACCTTTCCATTTACTTTAAATATACATTTATAAAATCACCTAAAGTTATATAACCAAAGTTATAACCAAAATATATATCAAAATATATACCAAATGAAACAAACCATACAATATGTTATATCACGAACTTTAATATACATATAAACGGTTATGGTATATGATAGTTTATGCAATTGTTTTCTTTTCTTAATTATTTTGATCAAGGAAATGCACTGCAGTACTTTTAAGCATTAAGACATCCAATCAATAAATAGCACAGCAAGCACTCCATAACTTTTATCAACAAAATGCACTGCAATATTTTAAGCATCAGCATTTTCGTTCAAGAAGATGCCACGAAATTCTTAAGCACTCAACATATCCGATTAAGAATATGGAGAGCAATTATGAAGCACTCAACATTTTCGATCAAGAAGATGCAGCGCAATTCTGAAGCACTGAATAATTTTAATCAATAAAAGGCGCTGCAATTCTTTAAACACTGAATAGTTTCTATCAAGAAAATCCGTGCGCTGCAATTCCTTTAGCGCTCGATAATATCCATCAAGAAAATACACTGAAAATCTTTTAGCACTTAATAATTTCTATCACGAAAAGGCACTGCAATACTTCTACGCGCTCAAGATCTTTATCAACAAAAACTACAAATCTTTAACAACTTCTATCAAGAAAGTGCAACTCAAAACTTCTCATAAAGATTTGCAGAAAAGACGAGGAAAAGACAAACGAATGCTCTTTAATTTTCTCGATAAAGAAAACAAGCTTTAGTTCGATAGAAGTACTTGGAAACTTAATTATCATAACTCCCTATTATAAATTCCAACTGTCATTTCCAGATCTACATATATAATTAAATAACATTGTAGAAATCTACATCCTTGTAGAGATCTCCATGCGTTTATCCGAAAATCCGCATACCATCAAAGAGATCAGGGTTAGTACAGTCAAATTTGAAAGCTTATTTTACACCACATAACAAATTTGAAAACATATTGATATCCCTACAACTATATGACGCAGGAAGAACATGAAGCAATCAAACGCACCAAAGGAGAGAATGAGAAGTTCTCATGGGACGACTATAAATCAATGGCTTATACAAAATGAGTAAGTTAATAACATCGATTTGCTTCAGTGGTTTCTATTTATATCCCTATCTTCTCAAACTACCATGAGATACCCTCCTGCGATATCTCAAAATTTCCCCTTAAAATCTCTGAGATTTAACTGAATTTTCAATGGCGCATTTAGCCAAACAGTTTAATGACACATTGCTGTAGGTGCGTATTTCTTGGATTTAACATCAAAATAAGAATACGCAGTAATATCAAATGACATACAACGCAAACTTTGAATAGCATTAATTATATATTAATAATAAAGTTTTAGATCACATTTTAGTGGATGAGTTCTCATGGAACTACATCAACATGCATATCACATGGAACGTGAACATTACTCGAATCTTTTTAAAGCGAACATATGATATTTGTGTAAATATTCATGTTATTAGCACTCTTTGAAAAATGTTTTTATATGCGTTCGAGTTTATCAAAGTGGAGTTGATTTTATTGACTTCTCCCAGGTTATCAAGGAGGCTTTGAGATTAGGGGATGGACTCTTTAACGGCATGTTGTTGAGGAAAACTACCGAGACTGTACAAATCCGGGGTATGCCACGTTGTCACTCACCAATTCAGGAAATTACAGCGTTATAACACCACTGGTTTCTAGTTCTAACAATTGAATACATAATTATTGTTTAAGGATATACGATTCCCAAGGGATGGACGTGCATAATATTTGATGAATTCTCCAACTTGGAGAGCAAGTACTACACAGACCCTCTTGCTTTCAATCCTAGGCGATGGCTCCAGGGTTCGGGAATGTTATTCAAAAGCAAAATTGATTTCATTCGCCGTAGTGGCCACTTCCACAACCGCAATACAGGATCGAGCATCCGGCTCAAAAAATTGGTACGGCAAGGTTTCCCAGGCAGTTGTTTTGACGCATGCATATAAACACAATCAAATGCGTATGCCAGAACTAAGGTGCTACACACAGGTTTGCGCAAAAAGAAATAAATTATTGAACGAAACGGTGGATCGAAATTCGTTTCTTGGCCAACACACAGCAAGGCAGAGGTAAAAGGGCTCTGATACCAAATGTTAGAAATTCTACAGTTTCAACAATGATTCTTCATGCGGAATAAAATCAAAGAATCATTAAATCTTAATGCCCAGGGATACGGGTTACCTCCAGCCATTGGTGATGTTTTGATGAAGGCCACAGTCCACTTGAATGCTTCTTCTTCAGCACTCCAGCTTCAATCCAAGCAAAAGAAAAGAACACAATAATTCTGAAGGCACTTCCAAGCTCTGCTATCTCAGCTAGATGGTGTAAAACTGAAGGGGTTTGAGATATGAGCTTGGGGACCAAACAGATGAACATATAGCTAAGCTTCCATCAAGCTTCTAAAAGCTATGTGTTAGAAAAACCACAAATCAAGGTAGAGATCAGATCAAAGTGATGGACCACTTTAGTAGCTCCCAATTATAAATTTAGTAATTGCAGTTGATTTTCTTAACTTAAGGAAACTACTGCAGTTGGTTTCCATAAGTTAAGAAAAGCTGCAATTCCATAAATCAAGGTAGCTTTTGTGTAAAATCAATGGAGCTTAACAAATAAAAGTCAAAATTCGACTTTATTCCTTTCCACAAAAATTGACATATTCATGTACATCAGATTCCAAAGAAGTGCAATTGATTTAAATTCCGTCCCAAAAATGGCTAATTAATTAATACAAAGTTGTGGACCAATCTAAAAGTGACTAAAAAGTGACCATCAGAACTTTTCATCCACTGTACAGAGTCTTGCATTTTAAGGTATTGTTCCTGCACGTTGAAGGATCCCACATACCTACCGCTGTTGCCAATATGGTTTTCCTAATATGGCAGATCCTTTTATGAGCCATCTGTCAGGCCCATCTCTATCAATTTGGATTCAATTTAAGCACCAGTTCTAATGCTATATCCAAATAAGTACTGCAAATTTAAGCAATGGACCATAAAGCCACCGAAGGTTAAACAATTTAAATACCAAATTTACTGCTCCATGATTCATAGAGTGGGTGGCATGGCCAATTGCAGTTGCCTTGACTTTAACGACGAGGAACTTTACGCCTTCTTATAGTGTTCTGATGGTTTTCCAGAGCCGACAGTCATTGACTTTTGCAACCAGTTAGTTGGAACTTTACATAGCTCTGCATAGTGTTCGAATGCTTTACTGGCGTTGCATTGAATCAATACACTTCAAAAAAAATGGAGGCAAAACTACTTTGCAAAAGAAAAATATTTTAAAATAAAGGTAATAAAAAACATTTTTAAACAAAGGCACTAGTGTGATAGCAAAGTACTTGTCTTTACTGCTATTTTAATTGATTTTTGTTCACAATAAGCTATGTTTGTGAAACACAAATTATTAGTTGTTTTTTTGGTAATAATGTTTTAGATTTTAAATAATAAAGGTAATGACTTATTCATTTTTTAATAATAAAATAAAATAATTGATTTTTTTGCATAGTGTTTTCTGGGTACTATAAACTCTGCACAATGAGCTAAGTTTAGTACAATAGGTTATAAGTTTTGCTCAATGAGCTAAGTTCCACATAATAGGCTATAAGCTTTACACAATGAGCTAAAATGTGCACAATGAGCTAAGTTTCTCACTTCCATACAATAGGCCAAGTTTATCGCACAAAAGTTATTAGTCGTTTTCTTGGTAATAATGTATTCGATTTTCAATAATAAAGGTAATGATGTATTTGTTTTCCAATAATAAATAGCTCTGCACAATTAGCTAAGTTCCGCACAATAGGCTATAAGCTGTGCACATTGAGCTAAGTTCTGTGCAATAGATTATAAGTTTTACACAATAGGTTATAAGCTCCGCACAATGAGCCAAATTTCACACAATAGGCTATGTTTGTCGCACAAAAGTTATTAATTGTTTTCTCGGTAATAATGTATTGGATTTCCAATAATAAAGGTAATGATATATTCGTTTTCCAATAATAAAATAAAATAATTGATTTTTTTGCATAGTGTTTTTTCGTAATGACTATTCATTTTCTAGTAATAAAACAAAATAAATAGCTTTATATAAAGAGTTAAGTTCCATACAATGGGCTATAAGCTCTACATAATGAGGTAAGTTTTACATAATAGGTTATAAGCTCCGCACAATAGGCTATAAGCTCCACATAATGAGATGAGTTCTGCAAAATAGGCTAAGTTTTTCACTTTCACACAACGCCCTAAGTTTATCGCACAAAAGTTATTAGTTTGTTTTATCGGTAATGATGTAATTTTTTTCCAATAATAATCGTAATGATGTATTCATTTTCCAATGATAAAATGAAATAAATATCTCAACACAATGAGCTAAGTTCCACACAATAGGTTATATCTTTGTACAATGAGTTAAGTTATGCATGATAGGCTATAAGCTTCGCACAATGGGCTAAGTTCCACACAATTAGCTATAAGCTCCACACAATAAGCTAAGTTTTGCACAATGGGCTAAGTTTACCATTTCCACACAATAAGCTAAAAATTGCAGAAAAGTTATCAATTGTTTTCTCTGTAATGATTTATTCATTTTTCAATCATAAAATAAAATAAAATAAATAGTTCCTCACAATAAGCTAAGTTTTGCACAATAGGTTATAAGCTTTGCACAATGAGCTAAGTTCCGCACAAGAAACTATAAGATCCGTACAATGGGCTAAATTCTCACAATAAGCTATAAGCTCCACACAATGGGCTAAGTTCCGCACAATAGGCTATAAGCTCTACTTAATGAGCTGAGTTCTGCACAATAGGCTGAGTTTATCGCATAAAATTTATTAGTTGTTTTCTCAGTAATTATGTATTAATTTTCTAATAATAAACATAATGACGTATTCGTTTTACAATAATTAAATAAAATAAATAGCTCCACACAATGAGTTAAGTTTTGCACAATAGGCTATAAGCTCTGCATATTGAGCTAAGTTCACAATAGGCTATAAGCTCCACACAATGGGTTAAGTTCCACACAATAAGCTATAAGCTCTACACAATAGGCTAGGTTTCTTGATTCTACACAATATGTTAAGTTTATTGCACAAAAGTTATTAGTTGTTTTCTTGGTAATGATGTATCTATTTTCCAAAAATAAAATAAAATAAGAACAATTGATTTTTTTACATAGTTTTTTTTTTCGGAAATGACGTATTCATTTTCCAATAATAAAATTATATAAATAAATCGACATAATCATTGATAATATTTCAATTGTAAATAATTAGGCATATGTGCAGAAGTGCAAATGAGTTGTATTGTGCTGGATAGTTTTCTTTGCATAACAACTCATTTTTTCATATATGTGTTATTAAATCCTTATTTGAGAGTGTTTTTTGGACTTCCATTTTCTCATTATTGCTGCCTCCACATAGCTTCTTTGACACAATAGTAACAAATTTTGTATTTGTGCAGAGAGGTTTGTATTTCATCCACATTGCTTGTTTCACACTGCTTGCTTCAAACAACAACGACTACACAACTTCTTCTGTACACACTATATTTAGACATGTAACTCTATTGTGCTGAGATATTTGCATTTCATTCACTAAAGACTTTTATTGCTAATATTTAAGTAAGAAATTGACCTATATGATATTATTGGTGATATTCGTATTTCTGAATATCTTTTTGTATTTGTGTAGATATGTCGTTTTTCGTCCACATTGCTTGTTCTACACTATTTTCTCCACAAAACTACGACTGCACAACTTCTTTCCTATGCACTATATCTGGTCACATAACTCTATTGTGCGGAGAGGTCTGCATTTTCCGCACTGCTTGGTCTGCACAATTTTTTTGTACACGCTATATGTGGAGACCCGACTAGAGAAAGTATCTATTTTAGTAAATGGTTAACTTATACAAAGTTATTGCTAATAGTTTGTATAGTTCGAACATCTACTTGTGAAGAAGTGATTTGTACATATGTCCGCACTTTGCATTTAAGTGCTAATATTTTAGTTATAAATAATGTATATTAGCAGTCAATTTAGTAAAAGGTCTATGGATAATAACATTGATTAGTTTCATATTATTATTGATAATATTTTTATTATAAATAATGTTTCAAATATCTGTTTGTTTATGTTAGGGTCCCACCCTAACCCCCTTATTTATGTCATGGGATCACGTCATAGTCAAGAGTCAATAAAGCCCATATTAATAATTGTAAGTGGTTAACCCGCAATTAATGACGGGACCACAGTTAGTTGCAAATGGGCGGTAGTATTAGTTAGATGGTAAATGGGCGGTAGTATTAGATAGATGGTATTAATAAAATCCACGATATTGGCTCGTGGTATTGCATGTATGAGTCATATATAAAGGATAGAGACTCCCTGCGAGGAGTATTGTGTCTTGTTTTGTAATCGAGCTCTGCTCTATTGGAGGTTGCCCCCTCGAAGAGGCCTGTGAACATTTCTCTCTGGATAATAAAATCTTTGCTATTCTGTGCTCTGGGTATATTTTCTTCGCATATTTTGTGTTCTCGGTATCTTTTCTTCGCAAATTATATGTTTGGGTATCGCTTTGCAGGTTAAGAGCATAACAAGTGGTATCAGAACACTTTCCAGGGCTCGGTGGGATCTCCAAATTTTAGCAAAATTTTTTTAGGCTAGAGACGTGTTCCGGCGTCTTTAAACCACGGGATTTGTCGTTAAGCGCATAAACCTGCGGATTTGGGGAGGCATGCACGCAGGAAATACAAGAGGTGGTCACGTCTGTTGGACTCCCTTGTAACCCCTGTGGGTACCCCTTCGAGTAGTAGCGCATTAGACAGAACCGCGCACGGACTGTCTTCCACGTACCCTCTGGGTATATAGGAAGCCCCCTAGCTCCCTTGAAACCTCGCCATAGATAAAACTTCGGCCGTCTTCTGGCTACAGTACACCGAGAACAGCACTCAGAGAGATTACTCGCCCGTACGATAGGGTAGTCGGGTTGTACGGCTAAGGGTACGGTCGATCCTCCTTAGTTAGAGCCCTGAAACATTGGGCCGAGTACTACTGTCAGACCCTTATGTATATTGCGATCTGTAGCAACTGACACTCCCCAAGACCATAGTTCCCTTTCTCTCGAGGGATCACACATCATCTATTCCAGATCAGCAGCAGCAGTTGTTCCACCATTCAGATCTCTCAGATCCACCAAATCGGATATTCCAGATCAGCAGCAGCAATATCTCCCAGATTCGCCAGATCGGAGTAGTTGGAAAGGGTTCCTGTACCTGGATATAATTTTTGCAGGACTTTTGGTGGCATTGACATTTTGAGGATTTGGCGACTGCAGTATTGATCAGAAAGGAGTAAAACTCCGTTAGGAGTTTTCTAAAAAAAAAAAAAAAAAAAAAAAAAAAAAAAAAAAAAAAAACGAGTCTGAGATCTTCCAGGGCGCTTATTGGTGACCTAGCCCATCAGAATCAGGACGACGAGCTGAGCAAGGTGGTACCATTCAATTCTTAGTAAAAAATTTTTCGGCGGTCCCAAATTTTCGTCAGACGGGTGTATGGTAGAAACTCGCGCTCAAGCAATGGCCAATGAAAGGATAGAAAAAATAGAAGAAGATGTGCACTCCCTCCACTCTGCGGTGGAAAGGATCGAAAATCATCTTAAAGGATTAGATTGCCTCCTACAGGACAAGGGCAAGGAGCCAGCCCACGAGGAGGCGTATAAGGGTCATGAATACCATGAGGTGGAGTCTAGCCACTCTCCTCACGTTTGGCACACCCATCCACCACTCAATCAGAGACCTCCCAAGTTGGATATGCATAAATTTGACGGTTCTCACACGTCCGCATGGCTAGCACAAATGGAGCAGTATTTTCAATTGAATCATATCATAGATGAGGGGACTAAGCTTATGGTGGGCACCATGTACTTGGACAGTGAACGATGGCAATGGAAGGAATGGTATCAGCGTTGCAATGGACAATTTCAGAATTGGGGCCAATTTACCAAAGCTCTTCGAAATCGCTTTGAACAGGAAGACTCTTTTTTGGGGCGTCTCACTAAGCTCCGACAGACGGGTACAGTGGATGAATATATTACCGCTTTTGAAGCCTTAGCCTTCCGCACTAAGGGTCTCACAGATGAATTCTACATGGAATGCTTTATCAGCGGTCTTAAAGAAGCCATCAAAGCTCAGGTTCTACTCCACCACCCCCCCACATGGAACGAGGCTTGCCAGGTAGCCCGTAAGGTGGAACGGGCATTAACAGCTCAATCCAGCCGCCCCAACTTTCCCGCTAAAGGTCGTCCCTCACAGGCTCCCAATATGACCCAAACACTTAAGATTCAAAAGGTGTCACCTGCAGAAATGGCCGAAAGAAGGAAGCAAGGACTATGTTACTACTGTGATGAAAAATATTCCCCGGGTAATAAATGCAAAGAGCACAAGTTTTTTCAAATAGATGCCACTGACTACAGCTCCACCGAGGAAGATCCACCACTTGAGGAACCAGAGGCGACCGAAGAAGATAACCAACAGGAGATGGTATCTGATGAACCAATGATTTCGCTACATGCATTGGCAGGAATTTCTTCACCTCAAACTCTCAAAATCAGGGGTTTTCTTAAACATCGGCCAGTAATAGTTTTGATTGATAGTGGAAGTACCCATAATTTCATCCACCAAAAGATCGCTGAAGCAGCACATTGTTATGTCCGAGCAGTTTCTAACTTCCAAGTCCAGATTGCAGATGGAGGCACAATGAAATGTGAAGGTCGCTGTGAAAATGTCAAAATTCAAATGGGGGATTATCAATTGAAAACCCACATGTTTGCAATACACATGGGGGGTTGCGACATTGTCCTAGGTGCGGAATGGCCCAGCACTCTTGGGCCAATCACAATGGATTTCCAGGAGTTATATATGAGTTTTAAGCAGAACGACTACACACATACCCTCCGTGGGCTACAAGCGGGAGCCCCTTCTATCATAAGCTCGCATCGTATGGAAAAATTGTTAAAAAAGGGCCATCATGGAGTAGTAGCTCAATTTAATGCCATCCAGGTAGTAGATACCATGTCTTCACCAATTCATCCTGAGATGCAACAGATTTTGAATAAACATCGGACGGTCTTTGACAAACCTCATGAACTTCCACCCTCGCGAGGGGAACATGATCATAGCATCACATTGGTCCCAGGGGCCCAACCCCCAAATGTGCGGCCATACAGACATCCGTTCACCCAAAAGAATGAAATAGAAAAAATCATCAAGGAATTGTTGGAAGCAGGTGTCATTCGTCCTAGTATTAGTCCTTACTCATCTCCAGTCATCATGGTCCTCAAGAAAGATGGGGAGTGGCGGATGTGTCCAGACTTCAGGGCCCTCAATAAGTTAACAGTCAAAGATAAATTTCCCATCCCAGTGGTTGACGATTTGCTGGACGAACTCAATGGGGCTCAATTCTTCACTAAATTGGATCTTCGCTCAGGCTACCACCAAATTCGCATGAAGGAAGTTGACATTCCCAAGACAGCTTTCAGAACTCATGAAGGCCATTATGAGTTCTTGGTCATGCCATTTGGTCTCTGTAATGCCCCCTCTACTTTTCAGAGCCTTATGAATCACCTCCTCAGACCATATCTCAGAAAATCTGTCCTGGTCTTCTTCGATGACATCCTCATCTATAGTGGCACTTGGGCGGCACATCTTAAGCATGTAGATATCCTCTTGCAACTGCTCCGCAAGCATAAACTATTTGTCAAAATGTCTAAGTGTGCGTTTGGCATGGAAGAAGTTGAGTATTTAGGCCACATTGTGGGCCGTGAAGGTGTCAAGGTTGATCCCAAAAAGATCCAGGCAATGCAAGAATGGCCTCAACCTAAGACCTTGAAAAGCTTGAGAGGATTTTTGGGTCTCACAGGCTATTATCGTAAATTTGTCCGCAACTATGGCTGCATAGCGAAGCCCCTGACGCAACTTCTCAAGAAAAATTCCTTCTTCTGGAACGAAGAAGCACAACAGGCATTTACCGCTCTCAAAACCGCCATGTGTTCCACTCCGGTCTTAGCACTACCGGACTTCACCAAAACATTTGTCATTGAATCTGATGCTTCGGGAACAGGTATTGGAGCAGTCTTAATGCAGGAAGGGCGACCATTGGCCTTCAGCGGCCAACAACTAAGTGGGAAGAACTTGGGCCAATCTACCTATGAGAAGGAAATGATGGCCATCTTACATGCAGTTGAGACCTGGCGACCTTACTTGTTGGGGCGACGTTTCCAAATCCGCACAGATCATCACAGTCTTAAATATTTTTTGGAGCAACGCCTATCTTCCCCCAACAAAATAAATGGTTAGCCAAAATGCTGGGTTATGATTATGAGATCATTTACAAGAAAGGGAAAGACAATAGGGTAGCAGATGCATTGTCACGCCAATTTGAGGAGGAAAGTACTCTGCTCGCAATATCCCTCCCCATTCCAGACTGGATTGAAGAGGCTTGCGGGGAATGGCTTTCACATCCTGAGCTCTCCCAACTCATTTCTCAATTACAGTCAGATCCTAATTCCAGCAAGGGCTACTCGTGGCAGAATGATATTCTTCGCTACAAGGACAGAGTCGTCATATCACCAACATCCACCCTCAAAAGTCGCATTTTGGCAGAATTGCACTCCTCTCCCATTGCAGGACATTCGGGCTTTCAGAAGACATACGCTCGCACCAGAAGATCATTTTTTTGGACCGGCATGAAACAGGACATCCTTACTTTTGTAGCAGAATGTGACGTCTGTCAACGCCACAAGGGGGAAACCGTCAACACACCAGGCACATTACAACCATTGCCCATTCCGGCGTCAATTTGGATGGAGGTCTCCATGGATTTCATTACAGGTCTTCCAAAGTTTGGGAACAAATCAGTCATCATGGTGGTTGTGGACCGACTATCGAAGTATGCTCATTTTTGCGCTCTACCCCAACCATTCACACCTACTTTGGTTGCTCAATCTTTCATGGATCAAATCTTCAAATTGCATGGCATGCCCACTTCGATTGTGTCCGACCGCGACCCAATCTTCACCAGTAATTTTTGGCAGGAGCTCTTTAGAATACAAGGCACTCAACTCAAACTCAGTACTTCATATCATCCGCAAACAAATGGTCAAACCGAAGCCGTCAACAAATGTCTAGAAACCTACCTTAGGTGTTTCACTTCAGAAAAACAACACCTTTGGGCACAATGGTTACCTCTGGCAGAATGGTGGTATAACACCAACTATCATGCCACCACCAAAATGACTCCCTATGAAGCAGTCTATGGACAACTTCCGTCGTCCCCTACTTCTTATCTCATGGGGTGCTCCAAAGTACAAGCAGTGGATCAACTCTTACAACACCGTGCAACCATGCTAGCCCACTTGCGCGAGAATCTTCATCAAGCTCAGAACCGTATGAAGCAACAGGCTGACCAACATCACTCAGAGCGCCAATTTCAAGAAGGGGATCAGGTCTTTTTGAAGCTACAACCATATAAGCAAACATCACTCAAAGACAAGGGCTGTCAAAAGCTCTCTCCAAAATTCTACGGACCATATCAAGTACTTCAGCGCATTGGAGAAGTGGCTTACAAGCTGGCTTTGCCACCTACAGCAAAAATCCACCCAGTTTTCCATGTATCGTGCCTCAAGAAAGTGATTGGGAACAATTGCTGAGTTCAAACCAGTCTACCTGAATTGGATGAAGAAGGATCAATCTGGCTTCAACCTGAACAGGTTCTAGACACACGAGACAAGCACCTGCGTGGCCGCGTGATTAAGGAGGTCCTAGTCAAATGGAAAGACACCTCGCCGGAAGATGCAACTTGGGAACCAGCCGCTATTCTTCAGCAGTTTCCGCAGCTTCAGCCTTGAGGACAAGGCTAGTCTTAAGGGGGAGGGCATGTTAGGGTCCCACCCTAACCCCCTTATTTATGTCATGGGATCACGTCATAGTCAAGAGTCAATAAAGCCCATATTAATAATTGTAAGTGGTTAACCCGCAATTAATGACGGGACCACAGTTAGTTGCAAATGGGCGGTAGTATTAGTTAGATGGTAAATGGGCGGTAGTATTAGATAGATGGTATTAATAAAATCCACGATATTGGCTCGTGGTATTGCATGTATGAGTCATATATAAAGGATAGAGACTCCCTGCGAGGAGTATTGTGTCTTGTTTTGTAATCGAGCTCTGCTCTATTGGAGGTTGCCCCCTCGAAGAGGCCTGTGAACATTTCTCTCTGGATAATAAAATCATTGCTATTCTGTGCTCTGGGTATATTTTCTTCGCATATTTTGTGTTCTCGGTATCTTTTCTTCGCAAATTCTATGTTTGGGTATCGCTTTGCAGGTTAAGAGCATAACAGTTTATGCTCTTGTGTGAAAGTGATTTTTGTGAGGATGTACGCACTTTGAACTAAACACTTTTAGTTATAGATAATGCATATCAATAGTCAAGTGAGTAAAATTAGTGTGGAGTGCACTCAAAGTTTTGTACAAAACCACATTTCATTGATTAGAAGCTTTGTTTGTAGCAGAAGAAGCTTTCAAGTTTGCATTGTGCAGATGATAGCATTGTTTATGCACATATTATTGATAATATTTTAATTGTAAATAATGTATACTACTACTATTTAAGTAAATTTCAATTGTAAATAATGTTTCAAATTAGCATATGTGAAAAAGTGTAGGGAAAGTCCATTGTATGGATGAAGCTTTCAATATGCGAATCGCTGTACTTGGTACTTTAATATTAAATAATTGAAATCCCATTTAAACAATTGATGGAATTATATGATTTTGTTAATACTTTAGTCATAAATGATGTGTATCTACCTGTCTCTACAACTAATTAAGTGGGGTCCACATTTCACCCACACTTCTGTCTTAGCTCATGCTTGCTCCACACTTCTTTCGTGTACGCTATGTGTGGACACGCTTCCTCCATAGGTGTTGTGAGATAGTATCCACCAGCATTCACATTGAAGACATTTATATTTGTTGTTTACAATAACATCGAGATAACTAGTGGATTGATACAATATTATTGTGAATATTTTAATTATAGATAATGCTTTTTATTACTAATATTTTAGTATTAAATATTTCATATTTTCTTTTGCAATATTTTAATTATAAGTAATGTGTATCTCTGTATTATCAAATATCAACAGTCCGATATCATTGAACACAAGATTTCTTTATGGTTATGTGGTAGTCTATTTCACGGAGGAAGATTTCAAGCTTTGATTCTGCGAACACTCACATTTAACATTAAAGACTTTTGTAGAATTATTTATTTATTTCTTTTTTTTGGGAATTGATATGTAAGTGCTAATTTTGGCTACGAAAAAGTTCAAAGCTAATGTGCAATATCAGATTTCATGTATCAAATTTGATATCGCATATTATAATCATTAACTATGTAGTATAACATTGGTGTTTATAACATATTTTATTACATGATTATTGTAGATTTTGTATTGGTAGTTGGAAGTGAGACATAAATGAGACACATTACTTATTTTAGTGAAAAGTTTTATTTAATATCTACATAATGCGATAAAGAAAAAAAGGAATTCAAGTGGAGAATTGATATTTGGGTTCCAAAATTACTCATGCAAAGTAAAAGCTGCTCGATAGCATGGCAAGTCCACATAGTAAATCTGGTAGATACATGTTATTTGAGTGAATAATTACAAAAAATACTTTTATTTATTGGAAAAAGAGCTCTAGTTAATGAAAATATAATGCAATTTACGATTTTAATAAAATAATACGTCGACACTGATTTCTAAAGCATGTAAGGTAGATTAATCATGAAATATAATTGTGTCAATTGCACTATGTCAAATTGGAATTTAAGTAAAACGTATATGATTTAAAATAACATATTTTACAATAGTCTTTTCTGATTAAAGTTCAGGAAAATCAATACTATCCACATTGATAACGATTACTAGTTAATGGTTATCATTGAAATCGATAGTAGTTAAATGTCATTTCAGAACTTAAATGCCAATTCACGATTTAGATGACTTATTGTCTCTAATGCATTATATATATTCTTGTTGTCTATAATATTTTTTTGTTAATGTTCATTTTGTTCTTAAACTGATAAGTTTTTTAAAGTATTGCTTTATAATTTGTCTATTGGTTTTTCGTTTGTTACTAACACCGAAGAAATGGCTCAAAGGAACAATGGAAGGGTCACAAAGGAAGATATGCATGAAGGAAGCAAAGATATTTTAATGCTCAGCCAAGATATATTAATGCTTAGAAAAGATATTTTAATGTTAGTGCATAAAATACTAAAACTTCATCAAATTCTTAGGCGTCTCAAATATGAACTAGGTACCATAAGAATGTCATCAAATTTGTTATTGAAAATCATGAATAGATGAATCATTTCTCCATTCCTATAGTATAATCAATATAATCGTTAATTCATAGAAACAATGGTTAATTAATAGAGAAGCCATTATCAATTTTTTTTTCTATTTGCTAAACAAATTTTGAGATTTTGTATATGTTAAAGGATATGTATTATAATATTATCGACATAGTTAACAAAAAGAAACATATCATACTATTCTAGATTACAAATCTATGTATAAATGCAATATGTTTTATAAGTTATATCGGTTTAGAAATTTGTTTGAGCTTTGTATGACATGTTATTTGGATCTTTGTTTAAATATTGTATGGAATAACTATTTAAATAGATAAAAAAAACTGAATTTGTAAACGAAGAAGACCATTATTGTAAAGTAATGTCATCGAGCTTGAGTATTTATAGAACTTGCAAATTTGATAAATTAAGAAAACTATACAAGAAAACGATAATGAGTGAAAAATACCGACATAACATAATATAAAAGGTATAACTGAAACAAAAAATTAGTTCATTAGATTACATTTATGTACAATGTCTTAGTAACATTTGCATTGGTAGAAAAAATTGTCACGTTGTTGTGGTGAGTAGATTTCTAATCTTGTTCTTACATGGTTATAATATATTGATTGATAATGTGAAATCATATCGCAAATGTCCTGTAAAATGAAAGAGCTATTAGGATGCTTAGCGATGCAATGAACGAACACTATGTCATTGCCGAATTTCTTAATAGTATAAATAAAGCAACTTGTCAGTATATATGTACAACTACGTTTTGATGGTCTATCATAAATGTGCCATCTATTTCAAAGTTTCTCAATATTTCAATAACCTATGTTTGTCTACATAGTACTGGATGTAGGAATTTTTTTTAGTGCAGGTAATGCTTTTTCTAGTTCAACACTCCTGAGAATACACTATTTTTCAATCCTATTAGTTGCATGTATGATGCAATTTAGACGATGAAAATAAAGAAATCTAGAGTGCTTCTTGCAGGCAATGCAATAAAGCATAGTATTGTTTATAGTTCTAGAAGTTGTGATTGGAGTACTACATTTTGCGCATACAGTTTCAAATGACATCATATATACGCTAACTGCTTTCAAATATCCTTGAAAATGTTGTAAAATTAATATAGAAAATAGATACTTAGTAACACGAAATCAAATATTTTTCTTATTTTTTGTTCTTTATCCATGTCTATTTAAACAATATGATATAGCTTACTGTGCATATTCTGCCTGTGAAGGATAAAAACTTCCTTAGACTGTCATATTTTTTTCCTGTGTACACTGTAGAAATGAACATTGATTGTGATATACAAAAAATGTTTTGTTGTTTTTTAACTATATTTTTTAGCAATATCACCAAAAAAATGTTTTGTTGAAAATCTCTTTGAATTGTAACACATATTGAAACAGGTTTATAGTGTACTTTACGCTGCTCATATGAAACATTTGTAAGACAATACATGAAAACCATACAATATATGATAAATACTTTTTTCCCCGAACATTGAAATATACTTACCTAAGTATACGTAGCTTGTTTTTTTATTTCAATGAACTTCGTAACAATAAAATTTTTAAAAAAGAAGAAGCTTACTATAGCTTTTTCCTATTCTTCGTTGTCGTCTTTGATTTCTAGAACATATTGCGTTGATGTTTGCATTGTCAAAATTGCAATAAATATGATTGTGCCTACTAGGAAGGAATTTTCATTACGTGACAAATTTGTAATTGCCGTGTTTGGAAAAATTCGGTACTCTAGACAAACAAGAAAAACTATTTTCTACACTGCTAAAACTATTTAGAAAATAGTTTTCTTGCAATCACCACAATCATTTTTATGCTTTGGAATAGTTTCAAAATATTTAATAGAAACACCATCATTTGCAATAAGATTTGACTCATGTTGTTTGATTAAAAATGTTGGCACAGGCATTGTTATTGTCATTTCTTATTTCTTATCTATTAAATCTACACGAAGTATTTCTTTTGACTTATTTGTTTTGTCACAAAATGTTCAATGTGACCAAGCAAATGCCATGAATTTATTTTCGGTTTATATTTTTACTGATATCTTTGATAAACAATGGCATCGACTTGATGTCATTTTTCCTAATTATAACCATTGAATTGATTTTTTTTTTTAAGAAAAAAGAAAGTAAATAATAAAAAAACGAAAGTAGGTAAAAAAGGTAGGAAAAAAGGAAAATTTTGATATAGAGTTAATTGATTTTGTGAAGAAGTGTCTTTTTGCATTTATTTCTTCGATAGTTTCCATTGATTATGTTTTTGTAATTGTAATATTTGTTTTTGTGGTATTGCTCATTGCCATGTCCACATTGTCATCCATGTCTACTGTGACATCATTCAAATTCAATAAATTTTTCCTGTTCATAAATATTTCACTGAAACAACTACTTAAAGAGCACTATAATTGAAACCAAGTAATAATTTTTCAATGAAAATAGAATAAGAGAAATAAAATTCATTAATAATGTACAAAAATACTAGATGGGTTTTAGTTTTAGCAAATATGATAGTCTTATACGAATGTTCAAAGTAATTTTTCTTTGTAATTGTTGTCCTGAATCTGAATATCTAAGTGTCATATGTTTCCTAGAAATTAAAAAAAAATTACCTTTACTTATAGTACATTAAAAGAATGGCCTAAAAGCAATGGGAGCACAAAGAAAAAACAAAAAAAAACAGCAACAACGATTGAATTTTGTAATGCAAATATAATCAAAGTATATATAAAAAAAAAGCATGTCTCTTAGAAGAGTTATGATTGCCTTTAAAAATATCTGTTATGCTTGTATTCATTTTTTCTGCTATAATAATATGATTTAGATCAAATATACAAAAATAAGAAAAAAAAGATTTTTAATCCTATAGTATGGAAGTAATGTAAAAATAAGAACTATATGACAGTAACT
This sequence comes from Pinus tabuliformis, assembly GCA_031772625.1. Classification (NCBI taxonomy): domain Eukaryota; kingdom Viridiplantae; phylum Streptophyta; class Pinopsida; order Pinales; family Pinaceae; genus Pinus; species Pinus tabuliformis. The sequence goes on from CM062817.1 coordinate 826,583,683, forward strand.
TATTTTGTCCAAACATTTTTTAGTATTATCACATCATATAGTATTTAAAATTTGTACATCATTACTAGAGAATTGTCATTAATGTTACACTTTTTGTAGTTTTGTTCTAAATGATAATCGCTCACGGTTTGCAATTCTGAGAACAATATCGTACAACTGAGACTAGAATTCTATTTGTAACAAACTCTTATGCCTTGTGTTTGTAACATGTATCGTAAAAAGATTGCATGATGAACACTTGGCGAATGCTTCTATGGACAACACAATGAAAATTAGTAAGTGGTATTTTGACATTAACATATGAATATTAAACATATGTATTAGACACTTAAGATAGTTAGACTAGTAGATAAAATAAATTTTAATTATAATAAAAATAATGCATAGTCAACACAACTTGACTACAAAGTGAATGCTATAGCACCCGACGAGGCAGGGACTAATAATAATCGGAAAAAAATTAATGTTGGACTACGAATATTTAAGTTGAAGAGTATCAATGATTTTTCAAATTTTTTGAACATTAAACATTTATTTGTAAAACTAAAATGTTAGTGATTTTTCCATTATGATTAATGCAAACATGTATTCGGCGAATCAACATAGATGCGAGATGTATTTTCCTAATTGTGATGATTGTTCACAATGAAGTTAGATGTACTGGAAAAAGTGTCCAAGTAAATGCAGTAGTTAAACAAAGATATCAATTTTGTGTTTTGTATGAGGAAATACAAAATCTTCAGTGTGGGGGAATGTAGAGTTCCATAACTGTTTTATTTTGACACCCTTTTTTTCCTCCATTTTCCTCTTTTTCATGATCGCTATCAATTCAATAAAGCAGTAAATCAAAGATTTTGATAAGGTAAAAGCTCTCATATGTCTTATTTTTCATATTCGTTAATGCGGCTTATTGTTATGTTAAATATTGCATTGGCTACATAATTAACATGATTATGCAGCTATTTTACAAATCTACAGTGATATCCATGGTTTGTGGAGTTCTGGTGTGCCAATGAAACAAAGCAACACATGAGTGGTTAAGGATCGATCCCCTCATGGATCTCCTCCTATTCGCTCGAGCCAATTCACTAAAGGAACCACACAGAGGCGCGGTCAAAGGCACGGCTCAAACACGTAGTAGCAAAAGTCTGAATGCATCACGTTTGTCTAATTTGCTTTCCAAATATAAATCGTCGAGATAATGCTTTTACTATTAAGTTTCGAATTTGAATAAGGATTGATTAAAAGACCTGTAGGCATAGAAGTCTCAAACTATTGAGCACACATTTTATATATAAACCTGTATCCGTTGTAAAGGATAAGAAGGAAGTAATAGTTAAATTTCTGAAGAATTGTGAAACAGACCTTTGTTCTCATATGGAATTAAAGTTACCTTTATATTATTCGATGTGTATGTGAGTGTGATTTACACCTACTGTATGTGGAGGGCCCCTGCAGACAGTCGAGGTTTAGTTATTTCATTTTATTGCTTTTGTTATCATATTGTCATTTCATTTTAGTTTAGTTTCCTTGTTTCGTTGTTTCATCATTTCGTTATAACTCAATTATTTCATTTATCATTTCGTTATTTTGTTTGCGCTTACATTTCTTCACATTTATTTAATGGTTTAGTTCTTCAATGTTTTTCTCTTAATTACAGCCAATATTTTTATGATTTTAGAATTAGAACTTGTATATATTTTGTAGTTAGTGTTAGAAGATTGCTTTCATGCTTTTTAGAATCAGATTTTATATATACTTTGCAGATAGCTTTTGAAGGATCATTTTCTTGCTCTTAGAATCATTTGAATTTTAATACTCTATTTCATAGCAACAAGGTGTTTAGGATAGATTCATAATGGTAGAATGATTAACATAAGATGATTTAGAATTATACTTAATATAGGTATGACCTGGTAGATCAGTCTAAAAATAGCTTAACCTTCACTTATTAATTTGTAGAAATCTAACTCTAATATAATAGGAACACTAAATAACAACAAAAATCCCAAAACAAATATAACCATCATCTTACAAACTAAAGGAAAGGCTTCTAGCATATATATTGCACCTGCACTTCATAAGTTTACCAACTCCGATCGATAATTTATGCTTGAAATTTATGAACATTATATTGACCAAACAAATATTTTGTAGTCGTCACTCTCCAGAGCAAGCATTTTGGATGAAATACAAACCTCTCTGCACAAATCCAAAAAGATATTCAAAAATACGAATATCACAAATAATATCTATACATCAACGTAGATTTTAAATGATAGGTGTATAGGGAAGTTAATGTTAAACTATTAATGTTAATCTAGTATTATTATTATGTTTCCTTGTCCAGAGCTTTGATTTTGAAAAACATGAGATATGTTTGTCGATTTCCAAACAAATCTTCGCTCAATATTTCATTGTGCAAAGATAATCTTGCAATTCCCAAATCGTACATCATATAAATGTTTATGAAATATAGAGTATATATGGGAGAATGGTGAATATGATTATGTTTTGTTGTGTAGAGCTTTACTATGCAGAGTATGAACTATGTGTGAAAAGAGTTGAGCAAGCGTGTCCAAATATATTATGCACAAAAGAAAAGTGGAAGAAATATGGATTCCACAAAAATATTAGCAAAATATCATATTAGTCTAGTGCTTGTTTTGGTACTATTGTGAACAACAAATATGCATTGTTTAATACTAAAATTTTAGCAACAAAATCCTTTACTAAATATTAGCAACAATATCATATAAGTCCAATGTTTGCTTGGGTTCTATTGTGATCAATAATTATGCGTTATTTAATACTAAATTATTAGATCCTTTAACGTCAAGTGTGGTGAACCACACATTGAAAGCTTTATTCATATAATGGACTTCTTTCGCACTTCCACACAAATGCCTAATTTGAAACATATTCAGAAATACAAACATATACATTATTTACAATTAAAATATTATTAATAATATAAGCATAAAGTATGCATTTTTAATACTAAAATATATAATCAATTGAATAGAAATAGTATGCATTATTTTCAAGTAAAATATTATCAATAATCTAAGCATAGACAATATTATTGAGCAAATATGCATTATTTAATACTAAACTATTAGCAATATAAGCCTTTTTGTGCTAAGTAGGGTGATTTGCACATTAAAAGATTCCTCCACACAACAGAGTTTTCCCGCACTTGCACACATATGCCTAGTTTGAAACATATTTGGAAATATGAACATAAGCATTATTTACACTTAAAATATCACCAATAATATCATTTCTTGTCACAATAATTGATGGTCATAGATATCTACGCATATGCATGTCTTGTGAATGTTGCCTATATATTAGAAATTGACAGGCACTGAATACAGGGACCGAGCTTGTCGATGGCCTCTGCATGGTGCGATCCCTTCAATTATAGGGTGAAGAACTTCCTCCATAGTGCTATTGATGGGTCCATCTTCAGCGCAATCTTTGTTTTCTATCCAATTTGCATAAAACCATAGCGGGCCTAGCGTAGAAGCTGAGTTAGGTGCTAGCTTTGGATCATTATCTGCAGCGTCTGAATATGGAGAAATTAGCTCTATAGGTGCTTTGCTTTGGTTTAGGGCTTATGAGACTTTAAAACATTAATTACAAGTTCGATTTCCTTTTCACTTTCTTTTAAGTCATTTCCATCCTTGGGTTCCTCATGAGGATCTTGTATTTCAAGTTGATAACTTGTCTCTGTAAAGCCCTATTTTTCTTCTTCAGTTTCTTGTTCTTATTAAATCATAGACTTAGATGTAAAAGGACGCTATCACTCTTAGATATTTGGATTTCATTCTGTGCTTTCAATGCTTTATTTTCATTTTTAATGTACCTGTTTAATGTCTCCAGTTCGAAGATTTCTTGTTTTAAAACATTTATTACTGGAGGTACTTGTGGTTCATTAAACTAGACTTCTCCTTCTTCTTGAATTGGAATTGATGTTCTGGCTGCATCCATTTTTTCTAGGGATTCAATATAATCATAAATATCTTGCTACACAGGATCAATTTTTAGCGTTCTTCGTCTTGGACTCTGAGGAGGCAAGGTGAAAGTTGGTGATAAAACCCTTGGTGATGAAACCCTTGGTGATGTTCTTGGAGAAATTCCTGAATCTTCTTCTGCCTCTGAGTCCTCTTTTGTTTCTTCATTGATATGCTCTATGCTCTTTGAGGGTAATTCTTTTGCTGAGTTGAGTCTGGTACTCCTTCTTAGACCTATGACAGGGGTCTTTTGAGTTTTCTTCCTTTCTATTTGAGGTTTCTCTATTTGAGGTGAAATTCCTGTCCCTTTACTCACTTTCTTTCTTCTAACATTTCTTTTGTTTATTTTCTCTAAAACTTTTGCAAGAGGGATGTCATCCTGTGACATTTCCTGCGACTGCTATGGTTCTTGTTCTTGTGTCATATTAATTTTTCTTTTCCTTCCCATCTTAGGTCTGCTACTATTTGGCTGCCCATGAGTTTTTGCTTGAAAGTGATTCCTTACTAAAAAGCTTTCCCAATTATCACCTATTTTTTGGAGATGAGATTCAACAAGCATTTTTATTAGACCATGGTGATACAGTGTATTATCTATGAACTGAATTCTCCTTTGAACACCCCCTGACATCTTTCTAAGACTATTCGACAAGAAATATGGAAGATTTATCTCATTTTCTTCAAGAAAATTCATTAGCAACCGAATATGATAGAAACACATACATTTGAACCTTCCTTCGCATGTAACAATTTTTTGGATTATTAGAAGCAAATTCCTCCACTTAATTTTTAATGTCGTGCTTGGAATTCCCTTCTTGGAAATGGTGGTGTCCATGCTTGGTTTATTCAAGAAAACCTTTCAGTCTTCTCTTTCAATACCTTTATGTTTGAACCATTTTTATCCAATCCACGACAGTCCAGTGGCTTTAGTTATAAATGATTCTGTGACTATGAATTTGATGTCTCCTATCTCCACTTCGACTCCATCAAAAGCCTTGGCGAAGGATTTGGTCACTTCCTTATGGAAGCCATCAAATTTCTCTATAAATTCTAGCCACTCCGCCTTCTGCAAAAATTATTTTGTTTGTAGATATCCCTCCAAAATTTTCTTCCCTGTTGGCTCTGTTCTAACTATCACTCCCATGGCCGAGAAGCTTCCTTTCAAAAACTGTTTTGTTTGGCACAGTAGGATGGCTTGGTAGGGTTTTTAGAGCGGAAAGGCTAAGAATGTGAGTGATGGAATAGTGTGAGCGTAGGTAATTAGATATAATCGAGTGAGGAAGAATCTAACCGTTAAGATCATTCATGTTTATGATTTGGGCAATTGGTTCAATGGATCAGAATATGAGTTATGATGACTGGGAGTGAATGGTGGATTATACACGATTTGACATGACACAATCAACTCTTTGCAATAATGATTTTGATTTTTGGTAGTACTATGTCTTATAATTCATATATGTAATGTTTTGATCCCTATTATTAAATTAAAGAAGTGCATACCTTTGAATTATTTTCTTGCTAACCTTTGGTTGCCTTTTTATGCTGTCTTCAGGTACTTTGTAGTGGAGGGAGTCAATCATTCCTTCAATTGTATCATCAGAAGTTTCTGTCAAATTGGCTGCAGAAAGTTATCAGAGCTGCAAAAAATCAATAATTATGTAGCTATTTTTTTTTTTTGAAAAGAAAGGGATAAAATAAGATGGAATTCTAGAAAATGGGATACAAAGAAAATTTAATATGCTAAGAATTCTTGGTTTTCACCTTGAATTTTCTACATAAACATGCCAACAATTGTTGGTTTTCATGTTTATACACATTTACTTATTTGTTATTATTATTATTATTTTTTTATATATATGAAAAAGAAAATCTTAAGGTGGTATGATAGATCCCGAGTCGATGTCCATTCATTAAAAGATGAACTTTTTCTTCATCAGTAGTCCTAATTCTGACTGCTCCATTATCAAAAACATTTTCAATTTCATAAGGCCCAAGCCAGTGAGTTTGAAACTTTCCTTGGAAACTTTTTAACTTTGAATCAAAGAGTAATGCCCAGTCTCCTAGCTGAAATTTTCTTTCTTTGATGTATTTATCATGCCATCTAGATCTCTATTGTTGGACTAAACTAGTCTTCTAGATAACATCTTGCCTTATTTCATCAAGCTCATTGAGTTGTCCCATTCTTTGATTTTGTGCTTCTGATAAGTCAAGTCCCAACTTGACTGCTATCTTATAGGTCTAATTCTAGAACTCAATTGGAAATAAGACTTGCTTCCCATAAACAAGTTCACAGGGAGTATGTCCTGTAGTGTTTCTCCATGTGGTACGGTAGGGCCATAAAGCTTCTGGAAGATTTTCTGCCCAATCCCTTCTATGAAAGTGAACTCTCTTGGTGAGGATTGATTCAATCACTTTGTTGGTAGACTCTACTTGTCCATTTCCTTGTGGATGGTATGGAGTAGATTTCCGATGCTTGATTTTATATTCTTCCACTATATTTTTCACTACTTTGGATGTAAATTTCTTTCCTTGATCTGTCACAATTTCTCTTTGGGCACCAAAACGAGTAAAAATATCCTCAAAAAGAAATGAAACTACAACATTTTCAGTAGCAAAATAAAGTGCTTTAGATTCTACCCATTTAGTAACATAGTCAGTGCATACAAGAATATATTTTTTTTGTTTTGAAGATGGATTAATTGGTCCAACACAATACAAAGCCCATTTTTCAAAAGGTTCAATGAGTGCCTAAGGTTGTAGTGGCATTTCATTTGAATGAACAAGTTTCCCCATTCTTTGACAACTATCACACCTCTTAACATATTCCTTGGCATCTTTAAAAATGGAAGGCCAATAATATACTAATAGAAGGACTTTATAAGAAGTTCTTTTATCAGTAAAATGACATCCACATGGTTCATCATGGCATGCTTTAAGTATCTCAGGTATTTCTTCTTCTGTTACACACCTTCGGATGATGAGATCTCGTCCTGTCCTATATAATTATTCATTTATCCATGAATAAGATGCACTTGCTTGGATTATTATTCTCTTTTCTCTAGGAAACAAATAGGAGGGTAACTTCACTATAACTAAATAATTGGCAATATATGCAAACCAAGGTGATTTAGTAGATACTGCAATAATATATTCATCACGAAATTTATCCTCTACAGGTGTATCATTGTTATCATTTTCAATTCTAGATAAAAAGTGAGCAATTGTGTTTTGTTTTCCAGGTCGGTCTAGAATGGTGATATTAAATTCTTGTAATATTAGTAGCCATCTTATTACTCTACAATTAATAATTGGTTTTTTCATTAAATATATAATGACATAATGGTTCGTATGAATGAAAGTTTCATAGCCAAGTGATGTAATGTTTGAATTTATTAATGGCATGAATGACAAATAAAAACTCCTTTTCAGTTATAGTATAATTTAGCTTCGCAGGAGTTAAATTTTTACTGGTATAATAAATGGCCTAAGGAGTGAGATCTTTTTGTCCTAGCAAAGCTCCTGGAGTCTTGTTTGAAGCATCAATTGATATATCAAAAGGAAATTTCCAATTAGGTCCTTTTAAGATAGGTGCTTTAGAGATCTTTTTCAAAGTTTCAAATGCTTTTTGACAATCAGGGTTCCAATTGAATTCATAGTCTTTGGTGAGTAATTTTAAGAGTGGAGATGCAATCTTTGTGAAGTTTTCTATGAATCTACTATAATATCTAGTAAAAGCAAGAAAACTCCTAACATCTGTTTGATAACTTGGGATTTATAATTTGGAAATAATTTCTACTTTAGATGAGTCCACCTTAATTCCATTTCCTAAAATATGGTGATCTAAAACAATTCCTTCGTTAAACATCATAAAACATTTCTGATGACTTAATAAAAGACTTGGTTCTTTGCATATTATGAGAAATTTTTCTAAATTTTCAAGTGCTTCTTCAAAAGAATTTCCATAAACTGTAAAACCATCCATATACACTTCCACACAATCATGAATAAGATCAGAGAAAATTCCTAGTACTGCTCTTTGGAATGTTGCTAGGGCATTGCATAATCCAAAAGGAAGTACTCGGTAAGCATAAGTCCCCCATGGAAAGGTGAATGTGGTTTTATCTTGATCTTCAAGTGCTACCTGAATTTGATTATACCCACTAAAAGCATCCAAGAATGAGAAATACTTTTTTCCTGCTAATGTATCTAAAAATTGATCTATGAACGGAAGTGGAAAATTATTTTTCAAAGTCACTTTGTTCAATTCCCTATAATCAATGCATACTCTCAATTTCCATTTTTCTTAAGAATGATTACTAGGGGTGAAATCCATTAACTGTCTGATATTGGATAAATGAAATTTACATTTAATAGTTTCTACAATTCCTCTTTGACAATTTCTTTTAAATTTGGATTCATTCTTCTTTGTGGTTGTTGAAATGGTCTAGCATTTTCTTCAATATAAATATGATGCATTCAATTTTTAGGATTAATTCCCTTCATATCAGTGTATTCCCATGCATATGCAGAAGAGTGTTTTTTGCAATATTTCTACCATTTTATTTTTTTTGTAATTATTCTAGGTTTTCATTGATATTCAAAATTTTCCCGGGAAGAATTTCTATTGAAGAGCTTCCAAATTTTTCCATAGAATGTAAAGAAATTTGTCTAGATGATAGATATTCAATATTAGATTGTTCTTGAAAATCCTGACTATTGTCACAATATAAAGATGGTTCATTATTTTCTATTGAATTTAAAATTTGATCCTCTTCATTTATTTGTTTAATAGTGAAAACTAGTTGTATATCATTATCATCATCTATCCATTTTTCATTTTCTACTTCTATCAAATTTTTATTTATTTATTTATTCATTTTTTTTTTTCGATGGGTACAATGTAAATTTATTTGTCGAGCTTCCATCTGAGATAAACATGATTTCTGATCTACAACTGATAAAAGCATCGACTGTAGCTAACCATGGTCTTCCTAAAATTAATGGATGTCTTCCTAAATTATTCTTGGGTGTTAGAATCATGAAATCAACAGGATATTCCCAAGAATCTAAGGATACATATATATCCTCTAACACACCATCAGGTTTGATTAGAAACTTATCCACTAATTGTAACAACGTTGATGTGTAGTGAAGATTAGGAAGCTTCAATTTATCATAGTTTGTTTTCTCATTATGTTTATGGCTGCTCCTAGATCAATTAATGTGTTTGGTATTTAAGTTCCATTGATCTGTGTTTTCACAATGGGGCTTCCTGGATCTAAATATTTTTCAATTGCAGTCTTCCCCATGATGATATATGTAATTCTCCCGACTAGTTGAATTCTTTTTATTTCTTTTCTTTTTTCTTCCTGATCCTTGAGTACTCAATTCCTTAATTTCTTTTGCAAAAATTGGTATTTATTTTATTTCTTGTAATAAAGAAATTTTTATACAGACATTTTTCAATTCATCTAACATATCATAATCAAGAAATATGATTTTTTTTTCTACTCCTTTATCGATTTTCAACCTTTTAGGAAAAGATGCTCTTGAGATAGATACTGAAGGTTGTTCTATAATAAGAGTTATTAGAATGTGTAGCATTTTTTTCTTTTTCAATATTTCTATCTGAGGAAGGGAAATCTCTTCTTCAAAGTTATTATTATCTTTTTGAGAATTATTTTCTATTTCCTAGATAACAACATATGGTTTCTTCCTTTCTAATACTCTACCAGACCTTAATTGAACATTATTCATATCTAATGGAGTTATCATATAAGTTTGAGGATTCTGTCCTTCTAAGTTGTAAACAAGTTGTGAAATTTTATTGTTTGTATTTGGGAGTGCTTGAACAGGTAATTTATTTGGTCTTTGTGGAAATGGCAAAGAAAGTTGTGGATTTACATTTTGAGCTTGAGCTTGAGGTAACTGGTTGGTTTGAGGGAAGTATTGTGGTGGAAAATTTGGATAAGGTGGTAGATATTGTGGATATTTAGAATATCTTCCATAAGGATTTTTCCATCCTTGATTCCAAGATTGCGGTTGAGCCCAAGGCTACCATGGCATAGGTGGATCCAATTATTTTGTGAAGATTTTGCAAATGGTTGAGGATTAAAACCTTGAGTTTGATTTGTTTGAGGATTTTTCCATGGTATTTTCGTAATAAAGTAAAGAGGGTCTACCTGATTTGGCATTCCTTCTTCACTAAACACAACCTTAAGACCTAGTATATAGGGACATTCTTTTGTATCGTGATTTTCGGCAAATATAACACAGGTTTCTGAGAGCATGTTTCTTTCTACACCTAGGACAAAAGATGGATAATGCAACATTTTTGGCTTTCTTGTTGTTTTTTATTTTAAGGGTGTCAATTTGCTCACTGAGACTCCCTAAAATATCTGTTTTAAAGTTATCAAGAAAACTACCTATTTCTGCTCTATTTACTGTCCCGACTATAGATTTATTTACTCTTGATAAAAGAGGCTCCCTTGACCTTTTCTCTATTCTTGCTTTACCTCTTGAAATATGTACACATAGATCACAAATATCTGAAAATGGTAACTGAGAAATATCTCCTTTTCCCATTAGATTGAGAATATCAATCCACTCATCTTTAATGGATTTGAGTAAGAGAGCTTTTGAAAAAAATTTCCTCATTCAGATTATCCATTTTTTCCTTTTTGATATTATAAACAAATCTTTCGACAAAATCTTCAAGATTCTCATCTTCATTTTGTACCATTTTTAAGACTACATATTTAATGCTATGAGGAATACAATAATATTTGTATTTCTCCAAGAATGCATCTTTCATTTGTTCCCATTTCCTTATAGAATTCGTTTGTAAACTCATAAACCATTTTAATGCTGAATCATTTAAGGTGGTAAGGAACAATTTTAGTTTTTGAGCATCATGCAGATAATCATATGATCTACATAATACTTCAAATTCAAAATGAAATGTCTCTAGGTCTTCACTTCTTATTCCATGAAAATTAGGGAGGATAGAAGGTGAGATGTTTTTCATTGTTAACGTTGTATCCTGATCAAGGATAGGGAATCCAAAAGGTTTTGGATATCCTCTTCCTCTACCACCTCCTCTATTTCCTCCTCCTCCTCCTCCAATCTTATGTTTCTTACCATTGACATTGTGTACTTCTCCTTCTCCTTCTTCAACCATGATGTATTCCTCAAAATAAATATCCATTTCTACAACAGGATTATATAGCTTTTCTTCTAGTTCTTCTGGTTCCTCTATCGATGTTTTGAAGTAAGTTTCTTCTTATTTTTCTTCAGTAGGAACTTCTAACTCTTGAACTAGAAGTTGTTCTCCACTTGAAGATAGGAAAATTATTCTTGTTGTTGGAGATGTAGGATCTACTTTGATTACATCTTCTGTTGATGAAGTTGCTGAACCTTTATATTGGATTTCAGATCTCAAGACTTTAGGAAGTCTATATTGGCTTGCTATGGATGGAATTCGAGTTTGTGTGGGTGGTGTGGCACTACGTGGTCGTGGTGGAGTGAGTAATGATGTGGGAATTAAACTTCTACGTCGGCCTACAAACCTACCTCTAAATTCTCTTTCCCTATGCATATCATGTTTTTATTTGATTTTTTTTTAAGGATTCTATTTACGCTTCCCCGATAATGATGCCAAAATGTTTGGTCAATTTAATGTTCTTAAATTGCAAGCATAAATTATCGATCGAAGTTGGTAAAATTATGAAGTGCAGGTGCAATATATATGCTAGAAGCCTTTCCTTTAGTTTGTAAGATGATGGTTATATTTGTTTTGGGATTTTCATTGTTATCTAGGTTCCTATTAGATTAGAGTTAGATTTCTACAAATTAATAAGTGGAGGTTAAGCTATTGTTAGACTGATCTACCAGGTCATACCTATATTAAGTATCATTCTAAATCATCTTATGTTAATCATTCTACCATTATGAATCTATCCTAAACACCTTGCTGCTATGAAACAAAGTATTGAAATTCAAATGATTCTAAGAGAAAGAAAATGATCCTTCAAAAGTTGTCTGCAAAGTATATATAAACTCTGATTCTAAAAAGCATGAAAGTAATCTTCTAATACTGACTACAAAATATATACAAGTTCTAATTCTAAAAGCATAAAAATACTGACTGTAATTAAGTGAAAAACGTTGAATAACTAAACCATTAAATGACTATGAAGAAATGTAAGTGCAAACAAAATGATAAATGAAATAACTGAGTTATAACGAAATGATGAAATAATGAAACAAGGAAACTAAACTAAAATGAAAATGACAATAAAATGAAATAACTAAACCTTGAATGTCTGCAGGGGCTCTCCGCATATAGTAGGTGTAAATCATGCTCACATATGCATCAAATAACAGAAAGGTAACTTTAATTCCATACGAGAACAAAGGTTTGTTTCACAATTCTTCAGAAATTTAACTATTACTTCCCTCCTATCCTTTACAATGGACACTGGTTTGTATATAAAATGCATTCTCAACAGTTTGAGACTTCTACGCCTACAGGTCTTTTAATCAATCCTTATTCAAATTCAAAACTTAATAGTAAAAGCGTTATCTCGACGATTTGCTATTTGGAAAGAAAATCAGAGAAACGTGATGCATTCAGACTTCTGCTGCTACGTGTTTGACCCGTGCCTTTGACTGCGCCACTATGTGGTTCCTTTAGTGAATTGGCTCGAGCGAATAGGAGGAGATCCATGAGGGGATCGATCCTCAACCACCCATGTGCTTCTTTTCTTCATTGGCGCACCAGAACCCCGTAAACGATGGAGATAGTTGCAGATTTGAAAAATAGCTGCAGAATCATGTTAATTCTATATCCAATGCAATATTTAACATAACAATAAGGCACATTAACGAATATGAAAAATAAGACATATGAGAGATTTTACCTTATCAAAATCTATGATTTACTTCTTTATTGAGTTGATAGTGATGATGAAAAGAGGAAAATGGAGGAAACAAATGGTGTCAAAACAAAACAGTTATGGAACTCTACAACGTTTTTTGTACACACTATATTTGGACACGTAACTCTATTGTGCGAAAATGTCTGCATTTGATCTACTAAAGGATTTTATTGCTAATATTTTAATAAGCAATCGACATATACAATATTATTGGTGACATTTGTATTTATGAATATCTTTTTGTATTTGTGTGAAGATATTCGTATTCAATGACATTGCTTGTTCCACAGAACGATAACTGCACCACTTCTTCCATACATGCTATATCTGGACACATAACTCTATTGTGCGGAGAGATCTGCATTTCATCCATTAAAGTATTTTATTACTAATATGTTAGTAAGAAATTGTCGTATACGATATTATCGGTGATATTTGTATTTATGAATATATTTTTGTGTTTTTACGGAGAGGTCTATATTTCAACTACATTTGTGTCTCAACCCATGCTTTTTTTGCACAACGATGACTACACAACTTCTTCCATACACACTATATGTGGATACGTAATTCTATTCTTTGGAGAGGTACGCATTTTGTTCACATTTCTGCCTCATCTATTTTTTCCACTAAAGGCTTTTATTGCCAATATTTTAGTAAGAAATTAACATATAGGATATTATTGGTGATTTTCATATTTCCGAATATCTTTTTGTATTTGTGCAAAGACGTCCGTATTTCATCCACATTTCTTCTTCTACACTACTTTCTCAGCATAATGACAACTGCACAACTTCTCCCATACACGCTATATCCAGACATGTAACTCTATTGTGCAGAGGTGTTCGCATTTCATTCACTAATACACAACTGCTCTTCCGCACATACTACATACGATGCACAATAAAAGCTTCGCCCAATGAAATATAATAATATTCTTGGTTCTCCCACACATATATGATTATCCATAAACATTCATACGATATACAATCTGGAAATTTATAAAAGTGTTTCTACATTTGTTCTCTGCATAGGCTATGCACATGCAAAACCACCTCCGCACAATTACTTTCATACTCAATAACACCATTCGATCAGTAATTGACATTTGAAATTGTTATTAATTGAATTAATAAACTTGTCCTAACTACACACTTGCTTTATTGATCGCTTAGTAGGTAGGTATGTATTGCTATGTTTCTACTTCCATACATCCATCCTTATCACATGTTCCACACATTGTCTATTCGCACAAGAAATGCTCCATAAACTTCTTTTTTCTCTTCAACAAACTTGATAATTACGATAAAGGTACTTAAATTTTATTTTTTTATTATGAACTAAGAAATGAGATTCATACTATCAACAACATTTCACAGGTAATTAAATTCAATATATACGAATTATCACTTCACAATGTTATCCGACTTTCCATTATTTCAAAGAATTAAAATATTAAACATTAAATCATGATTTTGAAAGCAATGAAATATTGAAATTAATGTGTGTTCTTAAAATTAATACAAAATATAAATCTTTGAATCTTTGGTTATGATTTTGAAAGCATTAAATATTAATCTTAATGTATAAACTATCATTAGTTGAATTAAACGAAAAAACAAGAAGGTCTATTCAAATTCAAAACTACAACACATCTAATGTTCATTCTTATTAATAGTCTAATGTTCACATTTGTTTTCCAATAGTCTAATGTCAATATGATTCCTATGGATTTTAATAGGTAAATCTTGTACAGTGGTGGTTGTGCGGATGAAGCATGTGGTTGTTTGAAGGTGGTTATACGAAGGAAGCGTGTATGAAGGAAGCACGTGCAGAGGAAGCTATGCGAAGACTAGCATGACTCAATTAATTTAGTATTGTATATAGCTTTTATGTGAAAATGTAGAGTTTTTAATTATGCAATAGAAAATCCTTTGAGCATAAGCACAAATGTCGCTGAACACATTCTGTAGTTTGACTATAATTTCCACACTTCAACAAAATAGAATTGTGCATTATGCTATGATTGTTTCTACTACATAATAAAAACTAGAAATACAACAATAAACTGCCACATGCCAACTTGATGCTTCTCCTTTTTGGTGTTATTTTCTAGGTTTATTTCACATGCAAGATTCGTACGAAAGAAGTTGTGTAGAGGTGGTTATGCAGAGGAAGTGTGTGCGAAGAACAAATGCTCACTACGTGGAAAATTTTGTTTGGGGAGAACCAATTAATAAGAAATAGATGTAGGGACTATGTTTCATCATATCTCCTTAGTATATTTATTATCTTACTAAACTTATTATCAGTATTGTATGTAAACTTGAATGTCAATGACTAATCAAAGGGTGTTATTGAGTGTGGTTTTCATTATTGTTATGATAGTGTGAAGTGTGACAAAATGCATACCCGACTTAATTAGTTATAGTGATAGGGGGATATGCACTATTTATCACCAAGTCCGACAGTTTCCTTAGTATTATTGCGAGCAACAAGTATGCATTTTTTAATACTAAAATATTAGCAATAAAAAACCTTTAGTGCGAAGAGAAACGTTCCTCACATTGAAAGCTTCCTTCACACAATAGACTTCTTATGCACTCCTAGACAAATTTATTATTTGAAACATATTCAGAGATATGAACATAAGCATAAATACTTGTTTATAGTTATCTTTGCATAAATAGGCATATAAGAGGAACTCTGGATTAAGTGCACTGTGTGAAGGAAGCTTTGAATATTTCATCGTTGAAATTTCTATACTCCACACAAAAAGTTGTTTGAAAAAAGCTCTGCCCCTACTCTGGATAAATTTAAAAATATGGTGACAATGAACATTATTTATGTTTCATAGTAAAACAAATTATTCTAATGTTTCATGTTATTATCATATATGTATTAATATCATAATACAAATGCTCAAAGAATAAGCATATAACATTAAGCAATAAAATCATAGTCACAATATTAGTATTGAGTTTCAAATTTCAATCGTCATAGCTATAGTTGAAACAAAAAAACAAAATACAAATGCACATAGAATATTAGATGTTAAGAATTTAGAACTTTGATTCTCAATGTGAATTGTTTGTATCAGTAATGAAAATGCTCCATGGATCAGTTCATTAGATCATTCACTCCTTTATTGTGGCATCATATCTTTAACTATTTTCTTATGCATCCGCCAAAAGTAAATACATGAACTGCAATATGCAAAAGGAGAGCTGCAAAAGAAAGCAAGCAATTGCATTCAACAAATAGACTATGTGAAATTAGTAAAATTAACAAATCACGATGATTGAATACTAGTAAATAGAAAACAAATATGCAAATATTTAAGGATACTTACAATTTGTGAAAGCATATAGGCTAATTGTTTGACTATCAACTACCTCCTGAATGCATGTCCTCTTGAACTAATGTCTTCAACTTAGCCTGAATGAATTCTTTCATTGGTTCCATTGTAATCTCTATTTTCTCTTGTTGATCAAATAATTATTTTTCAATTTCCATTGCCTCCTCTTGTAATTGAGAGGTTAACACAAATTTCCTATCATTAATACTCACATAGTGAATTACCCATTTGTCAATTTCTTCTACAACAAAATCAGTTATAACATCAAATTGCTCTACCATTGACTTTTTTTCTCTTGTCTAGTTCCAATGTTAGCGTATATTTTGTAATCAATTCATAATTTCGTATAATGCATGGACCATCTAGATCTTTAACAATTTTCATGGCCTTTAGAAACACATCACTTCTTCTATTCTCTATTCTCTTACATTCAGAAATAATGTTTTCTAGTGTACTGATTATTTTGGACCATATAGCTTTGATTTTCCTCATTCAATTAGCATTTTGTAGTTCTTTGTTTTTCTTGTCCAAATCAGACATAAATTCAATCTTTTGACCAAAAGCAAGCAAGTCATTGTTGATGAAATGCTTGTCTTCAGTAACATTATTTGTGAGAAAATCGAAAAATGAGTTGATTTGTTCTGCTAACTGTAGCAGAACATAAACCATCTGCCATACATGCTCAATGATTTCTAATCTCTGACATATAATATTGACTATATGACATCTGACTGAATTAACTAGTTGTAGTGCTCAAATAGATCCATGAGATATGCTAGTATTTGGAATTGGGGATTGCTGAGTCCATATTCCGATTGAAGTCATTAAAAAAGGACCCAAATTTAAAGCATTTTCCAACATCTTTATTGTTTCTTTCAATACCAGGTTTTCTGTGTTTCATTCCTCAATAGACACTGCAAGCACATTCTCGGTAGCTTCATGGAATGTAAAAACATATGTGAGTGCAATTCTAGACATATGAATATTCGTTTCTACCGTATCGATAACCTTTTTACCATGCATCCTTACTTTTTCAATTTTCAATATTTTATTCTCTCTGTTACTCGGCCAATGGTAAATGACAAATAAATAATTTTTTATTCTTTTTCTATTCAAATTTAACTTGCTAATTGTAATATTGTCTGTAGAATTAGGTAATGAAATACTTGTTGATAACAATTTTATGAAGCAATAGTGGTTTACCTAGAAACCCATAAACTCAATTAATTGTATTCTTAGCTCTTTCTTCATGTATGCCCATCCCCCACAGGAAAACTTGTGTGTTGCCAGATATCCAATGGGGTTGTCTTCTAGTTATCATGAAAATAACTTGTTTTACAAAAATATCTTGAATTAGAAAAATAATTGAAATAGTTTGTTGCTTCCACAATATGGGATAATAGAACTACATTGATTCTTTGTCAACATTGAAATTAGGATTATGTGGAAACTCATCAAAAGTGTGACTCAAAACGAGGGTTGTTATTAGATACACCATCATGAAAAACCTATTGCTCTTCTGCAAATCTACTAACTGAAAACACAATTCATTTGAAATAAGATCAACCCAGTTAAATACACAATTTTTTTATATGAGTAATAGAGAATATAGAGAATGGTACTTGGCACATTGGAAATTATTTCTATGCCATTAAACACACATACAACCAACACAAATCTTTGAATGGTTCTCTAAATAAAGTGAAAACTAGAGAGAAGATCAGAAGGAACCTCATAATCTAGAAAAGCGAACTCTAGTAATATTTTCAAGCCATTTGCCTCGATACTAGAAATCTATTTGCATTTGAAAAATCTAACCACATATTTGGAATTGGTAGCTTCAATATCCACCTAAATGTCTTCACACTCAAAGAAATACTAGTATCTTTGGTTGATAGTCTAATTTTTTTGTTTCCAAATCAAACTTATATGCACATAAATAAACTATTTCACTAAAATCAAATACCTCTGGAACACATGCAACATTCACTATTCCGATAGACTAGATCTTATCATTGTTCTTCTCTTGCATAGATAGATTCACATATCGCTCATACGTAGTCGACCACTGAAATCTTTGATCGATAAATGCAAGTGAGTTAATAGTATCAATGCAAATAACTTCTTTCCTTCCCCTTGAAGCCATTTCTATAACAAACTTTGAATTTTTTTTTGTCAACCAACAACACTTTCAATGCACTATAGGTATAGATCAACGATATGCTAAACAAGAACCACTTGTTACTATTTTGTTTGTGAAATCCCTTCACATTTCCAATATATAACTACTTAGTATAGAAAAATATGCATTTACAAAAAATAGTAGAAATAAAATGTATAATCTAAACCCACCACAATTATGGCCAGAAAATAGTGGAAATTCTAACATGATTTTTAGAAAACCGGGCACAATTTTTCTTTTTTTGGAAATTGAATTACAATTGTCAAACAATAGGGATTTTCACTACTGGAATAACTGTTGATATTACTAAATTCTCTACCTTTTTCCATTTTCAATACATGTTACTATTCTACATGTGAAATGTGTTTTACAATTTTATAAAAATAAATTAAAAAATATCAAAATAGACATTGTCGATAAGTAACACAAATAGGTTAAAAATCAAATCTCAAAATTCGGAAATCAATTATTCCATATACGAAACAAATTAAATGTGAATATTTTCTAAGAATGACAGCTAGCTTACAGGCTATCAACAATTGCATCCACTACTATATTGATGTTAGTGTAGAGGTAACAACATTTATGTTTCTGATTACCTATTCATCTTTCCATTTCGGCAAATGGGTACTAAATCTTTAATGCCATTATATCGTCTATGAAAATGGCAAAACCACACTTTGTACAATGAAAGAAATTTTTTATTTACCTTGTTATTCTCCTTTCTTTCGCTTCCACAACACACAATTTTTCAATTCCGCCTCTTTTCCATATGTAGTATACACCTCTCACATTGATTAAAATTACCAACAAAAATTCATCTATAACATTATTATTATTTATTGTTTTTTTGCAATTGGTAAAATTTATTATAAAATAATGTCATTTAATTAATAAAGCTCACAGTGAAACAAGTTTCTATATATAGCATGAGTTATATAAATACTTAATTCTATAGATGCATTTATTCCTTGTGAAGCCTTCACACGCGCACAACCACTTCCACATAGCTAGTTCCATATCTAATAACGTTTAATAAATACTCATTTACAATTGACTACTGTAACTTTTATGACTTGCAACATAAGCTTTAATATGGGTTTAGCACAACAAAAATCTTCCAACAATAAAACATGTTTCTATGTTCAGTAGGTCTTATTTAAAAAATTATTTGCTTTAAGCAAACAAACTATATTTGTCTATAAGTAAATCACGTACAAAAACTGTTTTACAATTGACCATTACAAAATGAATATCTCATAGTTTAATGTATAATTATTATTATGATCATATGTTACTGTGTAGAGATTTCACACCAAGAAATTTTCCCTGCATTATCGAAACACTTATCCTAATCTTGACAAAATGAAAACTACGTACAATGAAACACTCATGTGTGCCATTTTAACCTTTCTACATGCAATCATAAATAAAGATGGCTGCAACCAAATAGTAACACTTTCTAGTCCAACAACCCTTAAAAGTTATCGACATAGTGAATTATATTTAGATTCAAATGCTAGTGACAACAGAGGAAATAAATACAACTTCACATGTAAAACATAATATACGAATTATTGAAATAACTGGTAAAAAGTTTGAGTATTAGAACAGAGTAAACAAAAATGCATTTTAATTATTATTCATTGCAAAACAATGGATAATATGTAAAAGCACAAAGAAAATAATGGTAAACAACTGTTCAATTATTGTTTTCTGTATAACGTTCGAGGACTCATGTCCATGCAACATCCCATGTCAAATGTTATCTCACAATTGTTTACATAATTAGAAAACATAGCAAAAAATGGTAATCATAATTCAAATAAGTTATGATCACAAAGACATCATCTAGGAAATAGGCTCTGTCACATAAAGCACTTATTGAAATTTCAATAGTTCAATTGGAAAGATGTCCCGATGGAAACTGCGATTTCAATCCATCAACTGTAATCTCCAAAAGTGATCTGCAACAGATAACAAGGAATTGAATTCAGAAATTAGAATATTCCATCATAATGCATACATATGATCTAAATATTTAAATTCTTTGATGGAAAAAACAAATGTTCGAATGCATTAAAACATTTACAATATGAAAAATAAAAGTTTGATATTCTTCAGCTTTCAAATATCTCTTGCAATCACACTTCCTACAACGAATTCCTTCACTTTAGATTCGATAAGACAACTATGGCTTTCCTTCTCATCTCTTGTTCCCACAATTTGACGAGAAGATTCTCCATGACACTTGGGAACTCAAAAAATACAACATTAAAAGGAACTCAACCATTATTTTGAATATAAGGTTGTACAAAGGTGTGAAGGGAGTTAAACTCACAAATGGGAATTTGTCTCATTCAAGGAGGTATTACAAGGAAATAATTCATCCTTTACTGATAAACATAAATACATTCTAGGTCCCTATATAGTAGAGCAATGGAAGAGGATTCTGATATGAATGTCAATTTAGATGAGGTTTCTTCTCTCTTATCTATCCTCCAATCTAAGGCATTTATATGCATATTTAATGGCTTCTGCCAAAACCTGAAGCCTTATTCCAATGGGTCTACTCCTTCTAGACTCCAAACCGTGACATTTTATTATGCTCTTTATTGTCCAATTTGAAACACAAAAGGATTTGGATTTTGTTTTAAATGAATGACCTTGGTTATGGGGCAGTGCTATATTATTCATTACTCCATGGTTCCCCAAATTCGATGTTACAACCATGGTGGTATCTACCATGCTGGTTTGGGCGAGGCTCCCTAACCTACCCCTTTCTTTTTGGCACCACAAAGTCTTGGAGGGAATCATAAACACTTTGGGAAAATTAAAAAAAGTGGATCTAGAGAGAATGATTAATAGTATCCGTTGGAAATGCGGTAGCCATGGTTAATATTTTCATCATGTGAAGAAATTGGAAAATTAGAATTTATATTTTCTCTCCTAAAAATATTCAAGTCGGTCATCCTTTTGTTTGAGTCGGTTGAGCCCTTAAGAGAGACCCATTTGGATCCCATTTTGTCACTATATAAAGGATCCTTCCTCCATCATTTATACACATCAACTTTGTCTTGATCATATCTAATAAAGTGAAGGAAGAAGTCTAAAATGGAAGGCCAAAATTTCAGGAGGAGGGTTTGAGATTTCTTCTTTTTCTTGGATATTAGATTGGATATTATATTAATGTTGTTTTAGATGTATTGATGAAATATGAACTCTCTCTCTCTCTCTCATAAGGAAAGATTTCTGGGTTTTCCTCTTGTTGGTTTTGCCTTGGCCTCATACCTAAATCTTTGTTTTCTATCTCATCGTCTCATGGTTGTTTCACTGCTATTTCACATTTAAATGGTTGAAAATTCCTTATGTATATCTGCTTAATGATATCGAATAAATGTTATGTGGAATTAATGTTAACTAATCATTAGGAATTATCTATTGAAGGAAATTGTTTCTAGGTTGTTTTTTCCCTAGAAAATCAACATGGTAGTAAAGAGCAGGTTGAAGAGCAGTTAGCAAAGGAGAGAAGATTATGTTATTTCTTGGGATCTAGCTGACCAAATTGTCAAAGGATCCATAGAATTGTTGGAGACCAAGCACTTGAATTGTTATTAAAGTCCAAGAAGTTGAAATCTCTATTTTCTTTGTGATTGTGACTAAGTTCGAAAGAGATATACCATGCAAAATAATGGGCCTATCTTCTCTCTGATTGAAATTAACATTCCAAGGAATGAAAGGGCGAAACTCTATTATGTAAGTCTGCAAGTGAAAATCCATGTTCTCTATTGTTACGATGAATTTAAATAAGGAACTCTAAGCCTCTCTTGAAGGAGATCAATTCAAAAGTTTATATAATGTAAAAAGGTTCAAGCTCCCTATACAAGAAATATTAAAGTCTCAAGTATAAATTTGTGATTAAATGCAAGTTCTAATGAAAAATGTTTGAATCCTGTGCATCTCTGCACTAAGTATGAGATTTGAAGTATGATGAAAATCCTGAGAGGTTGGGTCTGAGATCAAACTTTGGAATCTTTATTTCTGAAGTGACCTTTAATATTAACCCTGTGCTATGCATAGAAGAAGGATGATGATCAAACTAACTTTTCAAAGGAAAGATTCTAGTGAAAATCTACTACAATTTCTAAGAAGTATTATCCTATTGTAAGATCTGAAAATTTCTTTCAAGGCAAGTCAGAATGAAGTTTGTCTCACCTAAATTATGTCAGAAATATTATATCTAATCTCTCTTGAAGTTTCTACTTCATTCTCCAAATGAAAGTTGAAGGTGTCATGTAGACCAAGTTGTGGGTCTTGTTGCATGTTTAAGAAATGTTGAAGACCTGAATATCAAAGAAAGAGTCATTTATGACTAAAGACATTTTGGTTTGATAATTTCTCATTAATGTTGATCTTAATGTTGACCTTAAGGATGATATATTGCAATCACTGCTAATAAATTTTTATGGGTTCCCAGAATTAAAGATAATGCACCATGAGTATCTAATTTCTAGGGTTTAGTTGAATCTTGAAAAATTTGAAGATCTTATTCCCTCTTATTTTGAAGGGTTCATGATTTGAATGTTGAAGGATTTTCTAGTTGAAAGCTCTAAGGGTTTGTGAAATTCTAAGATTGCCAATGTTGAAAATAATGAAGATTCGCAAGGATGAATAGCATTAGCGTTTGTAAACCCTAGACGTCATTAAGGTTGGATGCAAGAAGGATAAAATATTAAGAGGGAATTATCATTTCCTCAAAATATAATCATTTTTTATTTCTTTTATATATTTTATCATCACTAATGATGTGTAATATTTGATGATTATGTAGAAAAGGTCAACTTCTCGATAATGATATGGATGATGAAATCCTAAATGATGTGGACTTATTAATGATTTGAACTCCTTGGTGATGTGAATTTCTTGATGATGATATGGACTCTTTGATGAACTTTATGATGTGAATTCCTTGATAATGATATGGAGTCTTTGATGTCCTTGATGACGTGAATTTCTTGATAATGATATGGACTCTTTGGTGTCCTTGATGATGTGGATTTCTTGATGATGATACGAACCCCTTGATGTTCTTGATAATGTGGATTTCTTGATAATGAGGATTCTTTTATGATGTAGACTCTTTGATAATGATGTATGACATGGAATTCTTGATGATATGGATTTATTAATAATATGGACTTCTTGTTGTTGATGTGGACTTCCTAATGATATGGGTTCCTTGTTTATTTGGAATTCCTAATGATGTGGACTCCTTGATGATGTGGGCTTCTTGATAATGATATGGAATCCTTGATGATGTGTATTTATTGACTCCTTTATGATGATGATGTGGACAAGATTGAACAAACCCAAGAAGACTAAGATCAAGAGGGAGCTGACACACTCTCTAGAGATAAGTACTTTGTTGATTGCTTGTATTATTTTTTCATTATCAGCCTCTTGTATTTGTGTATATTTTTTGGTTGTTGTTCTTCCATGGTCTACAAGTGAGGATTACAGGAAAGGGATGAAGTATGTTAAGGTTGTGAAAATTGCTGAAAAAAATGGAAGAACAAAGTGACAAGAAAACTTAGATGGTCCTTGGACTCAGAGGGAGTGGACAAGATCATCCAAATTGAAGAATGTTTTGATTTATGTGACTTCCATGATAGTTTTGAAGAACGATGCTGATATGAATGTGTTGAAGATGAGCTTGCGATTTTTCTTCTATGTATTGATGATATGTTTCTGACAAAGACTGAGGCACTGTTCATCTGGTGTAAGATTGAGGTACTGTTCATCTGGTGTAAGAGGAAGCTGATTGAAGAATTGTAATATTGAAAGTATGGCATGAGCCCGATGAAATAATTGTTGAGGTTGTGGCATAATGGACTATGAGTTCATGGATATTTGCTTGAGGAAAAATTTGAAGAAGTTGTTAAGAATCCCTCTGATTGGTGCATTGAACCACTTGATGCTTGAAATTGTTGACTCCATCTAAACTATATGTATTTTGGGTGTTTTACTTTTATGAATGACATGGATGGTTATATTGCATATAGCATAATTGAAGCTAGAACTGTAGCTGATTTGTGAAGATAATTTCTTATGTTTTCTTCTATAAGAAGCCACTTATTGTCTGCTAGATTTAAATCTGGTTGTTGATGTTTTCTTCTATGAGAAGACTCTTATTGTCTAATAGGTGCAACCATGGCACACTTTTCTGCTAATGAGATGGGTGTTGATAGTTTCTTCTGTGAGAAGCCACTTGTTATCTACTGGATTGTTTTATTCAGTGAGAAGACCTAGATAAATCTAGATGAATAGATGGATTTTCTTGTCTAGAGGATTGTTTGATAAAGTGCTGAAGTCTACCATGACTACTTTTCTACTGGTTGTGGATAATTATGTAAATGATTGAGAATCCCATTGGAGAGGGAGCACTAACCTGTTAGAGTCAGTATTTGCATACTGCCATCAGTGATCAAAACCCCTCTTTTCATATTATATTAGGGTCCCATTGAGAATTTTTTGTCATTCCACCTAGGTCCTCATTCAAAAATTTACTCACTGATGGTAGCCCTAGTAAAAAAAAAAACCCCACTCTCCCTAAAAAGTCAATACTTGCTGGTGCACCTTCATGTCTTACTGGGCATACATAAATCATAAAAGCTTATTTCATCATGTCTTTATGTCCGTCAAGTCACCATGAAGTCTGCTCATTCAAGGTCCCATTAGGTCACTAGGTTTCATTTTCCAAGATTCAATAATACTCCATTTCATCTCATAATGTAAGAAAAGGTGTGAGAGTGATTGAAATAATATTTCCTTATCATCTGAAGAATATTTGTTAATATGTAAAAATGGATTTTGAAAGTTGTAATTTTGGTTACAAAGTATGAATTTCATACCAAAGTGTAATTTCATTCAAAAAAGAAATGTAATTTAATTTTTATATTTATGTAATTTTATGTTCACTATATGTAATAAGTATTGTTCCTAAGCTTCCAACTCAAACTCTATATGCCAACTTCATCAAAGCAAATTCAAATGTAAAGAGTACCAAACTCCAGCATCATCATTCTGGAAAGAAGAAAATCAAAGTGTAAAGTGTAATTAGCAAAGTTTTCAAAGGTGAATTGAAACATTAGAAATTGGGTTTTAAAATAAAAAAATCAAATTTACTCAAGTTCAAGAGCCTTCATAACATCAAATTCAACTTCATTTGTCTCCTACCATTGTTGAGCAAACTCTAAGAGAGCATTTTTCAAGTTCCTGGGCGAAATTACAAAAAATAGAGCAAGCATTGCGCGTTTTCCAAAGGGAGGGCACATTTGATTGTGGCGTTGCGCACTTGCTTATGGCGCTATGCACTTGCCAGAGAGAGGGTGCACTTTCTTCTAGCACTGTGCACTTGCCAAAGAGAGGGTGTGTTTGCTTGTGGCGCTGCGCACTTGCCCAAAAAATCCAGAAATGCTTCCAGACTTCGCCAAATTGCCTCCAAAGCTTTAGCAACATTGTCTTCAACCTCCAGCAAGTGAGTGACAGTTAAATATATCATTCTTCTTCCTCCTATAGTCATTCATTATGTTATTTTAAAAGTTTCATTAAAGATTTGGTGTTTTACTCATTTCAAACCCTAGTATCTCCCTCAAATCACCATTGCACTCTTAATTCCCAAATTGCATTCCCCTACACTTTCATACCCTTCCCTCATTACAATTCCCTTTCCCTAAACCCTTTATCCCAATACCCTAAGCCCTAGGTGCTACAACTACCTAGGCTCCCAACCCCCAAACTGTAAATAATTTCCCCATCCTAAATTCCATCATATTACTACTCCATGTTCCCTCCCCCATTTCATAAATCCCTAGCACCATCTCCCTCAATTTCCCTTTCCCATTCCTTATTCCTAAAAACCACATTCCACCAACATCATACCTCCCTAGG
Organism: Pinus tabuliformis; assembly: GCA_031772625.1. Classification (NCBI taxonomy): domain Eukaryota; kingdom Viridiplantae; phylum Streptophyta; class Pinopsida; order Pinales; family Pinaceae; genus Pinus; species Pinus tabuliformis. The sequence goes on from CM062817.1 coordinate 826,610,131, forward strand.
GTTTTGACATTAAGACACCATGGCAGAAGAAGAAAATAGACCATACAGTGAGGGAGAAGAAACAGAGGTGAAGAGACCACACAAAGGGGGGAGAATACTCAGATTTGAGCCAACAAATATCAAGGAACTCTTGGCATCTCCTATGGCTATGACATGTTTAAAAAATGTTGGCTGTTATGAATTCTGTGAGCAAATTCAAAAAGTCCAACACCATGCCATGTTGACCAGACTTTTCATATCTAACCTCCATGAAAACCAAGTTACTCTAGCTGGTGTCACTTTTACTATATCCATTGCCATTATATCAGCTACCATCGGGATCCCAAATGTTGGGGAGAAATGGTTCAAGAAAAGTGAATTGGAGGAACATTACTATGAGCCTTTCATAAAACCAAGGTACAAGAATGAGAAAAAGAGGTTTTTTCCTTTTTCTTACCTCCTGGACAAATATGCCCCAATGATGAAGATTATCATGAAATACTTTTCATGCGAAGGTAGATTTTCTAGACTTTATACCTATCACATCCAGCTCTTAATGCATTTCACTAGGGTAAAGATGCTCAACATACCCTACTACCTTTTCCGGAGCATTGATAAGATGGAATTTATTGTCCAGAAAAGAGAGTATGAACATCAAATGAGAAGTCTTTTCCATCATTCCCTCATCAAAATCATAGTCCTCTATCATCTCAAAGAACTGAACATTGCATGGAGTACCTTCATAGCCAATCACATATTCATTGATCCATCTATTCAGGATGTTCAAAATGTTCCTTCATCATCTCATCCTTCCACATCCATTCCTCCATCTCAGCCCATAGATCATGCATCATCATTAGATCAGTCTCCTTCACCATCACCTCCACCATCACCATTTCATGAGCACATTGAGTCACCTAGCAAAAATGAGATCGGTGAGCTGGAGTAGACTAAGAAGGTTGAGGTCATCAAGGAAAAATATGCACTCATCAGGGAGCTCCAGAAAAAATTAGAGAGGTCCAAATATATTATTTCATATTATGAGCAAGAAAACCAGCAGATTGAAGCCAAACATGATGTCATGGAGATTCAACTCATTAAGGAAAAAGGAGAAGAAATGAAAGCTAAAGCATTGGTTTATGAAGCCTATGATAGGTATGGTGAACATGAACAAGAACCAAAAGGCAGACCTAGGACTAGAGTGCTGAAAAGAGTTCTAGAACTAAAAAGACAAAAGGAGGCTGAGCTTGCAAATCAATTCACATGTAATGAACAGTTTTCCATCATGATCAATGAGAACCGGGAGCATTGGCTTGACAAGGTAAACCAACATTTAGAGAAGCTCCTAGACAAGGTCAATCAAGAAAATGACATTCAGAGAAAGATGGCAAAACATTATGCCAAAAGAGAAATAAATGTAACAGAAAAGCTCAAGGTAGCAAATGCAAAGATTGAAGCCCTAGCTCACCAAGAAAAGAAAAAGAAAATTGATATACTTGCAGAGGCTTCACTCTAAGTGTAGCCACACCATCATCAACCACTTCACCAGTTTTCAATAATTTTGGCTCATTCTTTGCAAGTTCTGTCGTTTTCTATGTGTTCCTGGACAACGCTATATCAACAACATGGTCAAATGCACAACGCCCTTGGTGCTGCACACTTTTTTGAGCAAATAAAGACCACCAGTGGATGCCAAATGACCAAAACATCTAAAAAAACCAATTTTCTAGCCTTAGTTTGCAAAAATAGTAGGTAAAAAGGGTAAAAGACAAGCAAAAAATCATATTTCTGCCTCAATTTTGGCCTAGGTGTTGCACACTAAGCAATCTTGGGAGAATGAAGTTTTGAGGGGTCAAATAAGCTTCATTTTGAAAACTAGAGGCATATTCAGAAAGTAGACTTGAAGGGATTTCCAACAAGCCATCTTGAGCCTAATTTGGACAGCTACAACTCAGTGAAAATTAGCCTACAATAAGGAGGGCACACTTGACACTGTGAGGGTGTACTTGGTAGAAAAATGGCACACTTGACCATTTGCTGATATTTTTGAATTTTCACTGTAATTTTGAATTTCATCTCAGAAAATGATTTTTATACCTATGTAATTGAGGATTGTAAATGTAATAATGATGTGGATAAGTTACCTAGGGCTAGATTCATTAGGTAAAAGTTTTCATCAAGTAAAATGAATCAATTTCAATCTAATTAGGGGGGAGTCACTTAGAGCTCCCTATACTCTAGGTATCCATTCAAATTTTTGTGGATCTCTTCCTCAACTTAGGGATAAGACCCCTGAGGATGAGAGAAGGTTGTTTTGATGTCTATATCATTCCCTTCTTCACTCTTGGAAGGGGTTGGACTCAGTTGGATGTTGTAGTATTGATCATAGACACTATTATATTAGAATTTGGCTAGTTTTAACAGATGGGTTGCAACTATTTCTTTGGGATACATGTGGTATGAATGTTTAGCATTGTTTCTTCGTTGTTATCATTTGTATGAAAGTTTTTAAGTTCATAAAACATTTCATGTTTGTTATATGATAATTTTCAAGTTGATAGGCATAATACACGTTTTCTCATGCTCTGTTTTGGGAAAGTTATCATAATTTTTCCACTTTTTCTTCAGTTTAGGAAGAATACATCTCCTATGCTCTTCCTAACAACTCATCAGTCTTAAACCATCTCACCAAATCACCTTTCAAGTGTTAAGCCTTCTGCCTATCTTGCACCTTTGAATGTTTGCAAGCATATCTTATTTGCCTTGACCTAGCTTCTTTGACCTAATCCTCATCCAACAACTGCATCAAATAAAATGAAAACAACCTGTGCACTTTATACCTAGCTTAAAACCCTAATCCATCTAGTCCTCTTGGCTGTGATTCTTTGGAGAGAGCCCTCTCTGGCTTGATAGGGCTAGCTACCAAGTCAAAAGGTTGGTCTGTGGTTACCTCAGCTGGACTCTTCCTTAGCATTGGAGATCCAGAGGAGTGATAACATACTGGCACCATTTTCGGAGAAAAAAATATTCATTTTCCATGGGTGTACAACAGATTTCATTGAGATTTGGTCCTATGGATGATAGGACTAAGTTTCATAAAGGATTATTTCATAATTGTAGTGTCAATATTGTAGAGGTGGCTTCGAGGAGACACACAAGAGCAACATCCAGATCATGATCCAGCTGATCCAGTTGAAGATTCAGAAAGCTTGTTCGAAACAAAAGGAGTCAAAAAATCACAATTTCAGGCATACCTCTTTCCATTGGTAAGGTCTTGATCATTACCTGCTAAATTTATTTCTTTTGAAGACATTCCTTTGTTTGGAAGTTTGAAACTCTCCTTGTTCCAATCAAGTCTGAATTCTCTTACCTCACATAGTCTTTGACCCTATTAAGACTCTGGCTCCTAAAATATATACTAGGTCAAATCCTGACCCAAACCCACCTTCTCCTATTGATGATCCTAAAAGATTGTTAAGAAAACCTAAAATCCCTTTCCCTGAGATTGAAAGTAAAAAATTGGAAAGAACCACTTCCCTGCCAGATCAGATACTAAGTGTTGAGGATATTCCTTTTGATATTCAATTTGAGATATCCCTATTTCATTCAAAGTCTGAGTCTTGTCTTACAGAGATAGTGTTTGATCCCATAAAGTTTGATTCGTACTTACTCGCCTCGAAATCTTTATTTACTCGACCTTCTGCAAAATCCCAGCTTTCAAAACTTGAGCATGAGCTTTGGTCTAATTTCAATAAACTTCAAAGCCTAGCTGACTAGCTTCAAATTACTACAGAAAAATCCTATATCCAGTATCAGCTCGAAAGCTTGTCTTCTGCTATATCTTCTACTACACCTCCGAATATATCCACTGTCACATCTCCTATTGTATCCTCAAACACATCAGCCATCGTATCGACTTCTGTAAATCCACCTCCTTTGACATCCTCATCTTCATCTTCATCCCAGCCAAACCAACCCATTGTAGTTCCCATACACCCACCCCCAGTAGTCATGGCGAGATTTGCTCCTTTAGTATTGCCTGCTCAGTTGGCAGATTTACCTCAGACCTATGGCCAAAGACTTCCTCTTTTTGATGGTAGCCCAGGAGTCACATCAAAACAACATATTGACAAAATGGCTGATTTCATCGATCTAGAGGAAGTTGATGCTGATGATACCAAAATGAGGCTAATAGCTCATATTTTTTCTGGAGATGTGAAAAAAATGGTTTCGTGGTTTGGCAGTTGGCTCCATTGATACTTCTCAAAGGCTAAACAAGTTATTCTTAGCCCTGTGGTGGGAAAAGAAAAATCCATTGTAGATTTTAGCGAAGTACAATACATTGAAGAGGGGTCCAAATGAGACGACTTAGGATATTACTATAAGGTTCAATCAGATCTACAATTCCATTCCGAATAACATGAAACCTCCATCTGATTTTGAACTTCAACACTATCTGGATGCCTTTGATCCAGAGATATCTTATCAACTAAGGGAAAGAGATCCTGCAAATTTTGAAGAAATGAAGGATAATGCAGCAAGCGTGGAAGCAAATTTAATGATTAAAAAGTCTGAATTAAAACATGAGAAACCAAAGAAGAAAGTAATAATTAAAGAGGAACCTTCTTCTTCCACCAATCTTAAACTAGACACACTAATTAGAACCATGGAGAGGATGGAGGATCAAATGATAAATTCAGATAGACAGTTGGAGCCACAAGTTAGAAATCCAAATTTCAGAAATCAACAGTAGCCTCAGTACATGATAAAACAAAGAGAGCAGAGAGCTCCTGAGGCATCAACATCTCAATAGAAAATTCAGACATTCTTGCAGTAGAATTATGGTCAAGGAGAATCAAAGGATGAAACATACCTGGTTGTCAAGGAAAACCACTTCTTCATGGAAGATTACAGTTGAGTCTTGAAAATTTCATTCATTTCCATTACACTTTCACTATTATGTCCATTATATCACCTCCATTTTACTACTATGTAACCACATTCATCCCACTTTCATTATCATTGGACCACATTTATGTTTTTCCAATCTTTATTAATTCTAAGCCTTTTAAGTGAATTTGTGGTTAAAAATTAGAAAATAATGTGCATATGCTTATACCTAACATATGGGTTGAGGTTGTTGACATGTGTAGGTTGAAAGGAGACTTCTAGAAGACCCTTATGTGGCACTCTAAGGCCAAATTCGAATTTGGTTGGAAAGAATCATGGGATCATGAGGATATGTGTCACATCTCCTAATTGTATTGTAACTCTAAGAAGACATGTGTCTTATCAGTTCCTATTTTGATTAGGACTCTAGAGGTAGAGGGAGAGATTCATGGACTATCATTAATGAGATGGCTCTCATCTTTTTGTATAAATAGGAGACCTCTCTCCTTCATTTGTTAGTTTTTAGTCCCTAGTTCTTAAGTTTGTAGTTCTTCCTTGATGGCTTTTGAAAGCTTTGGAGAACTTTGCTGTACTTTGTACTTTTGAAGAAATTGAATAAAGCTTTGATGTTCTCAATATGGAAGGAGATGTGAAGTAGATGTCATGGAGCATATTAGAATGTAAGGTAGAGTAGATTTCATTTTGTAAATATTGCTTTGATTTCATTATGTTATTTAATTGCTTTCAAGTTTGATAGATTAGATTTTTCATTCATGCAATTTTAATTCATGCAAGTGGCAGAGGGCCCCTGCACACTAAAGCCTTGTATAGTTGTCATTTAATTCTGCATTTAATTTTGTTATGCTTCTGTATATTAGCTGTACATAAATTGCTTTCAAGTTTGATTGTAGATTAGTGATGCACATAGCCTTTTAATGACTAATGACATGATAGAATCATCTTGTCCTTTTGCTGAAGCAACAAGGATACTGGGTCTCATAGTCACTAGCTCATTGTTTGGTTATTGCATTCTATTTTGATTGTAGATTAGTGATGCACATAGCCTTTTAATGACTAAAGACATGATAGAATCATCTTGTCCTTTTGCTGAAGCAGCAAGGATACTGGGTCTCATAGTCACTAGCTCATTGTTTGGTTATTGCATTTTATTTTGACTGAATTAGCTGTATATTTACACTTTTGTTTAAATACTAATTCCATCAATAACATGTTTTAAGTTCTTTTGAAGTGCTAAGTTTTGGAAGTTACCATTAGGGACATAAGGCCTTGTCTTGAAATCTTTATCCATACTTGTCCTTTAAAAGTACTCTTAAGACCTTAGAATAGGATTTCCATTTGCATTAGACACTTTAGGAAACTAACAAGAACAAAACCCCAAAAACAACATAAACTATAAAACAACGAAGTAAAAGAAAGGTTAACTAAGCACATATGGTGCACCACACTTCATCAATTTATGATACTCGGATTGATAATTTATGTAGAGCAATTTAAGACATTAAATTGACTAGACATTTTGGCGCCGTTGCCGGGGAAGTGTAATTAGGAGACCTTATTTCTTACATCTGAAAAAAAAAATTTAAAAATTCTTGAGTATGCTCTCCTCTTGCACTTTGTGTGATCTGGAGGATCAGAAAAAGAATTATTATTTAAAAAAAAAAAAAAAGGAGACAAAATAAACTTCAACATTTCAATTGATTCAATAATAAAAAAAAAATGATGAAAAAAATGAAACTCAACTGCTTTGATAGGTTCAAATTGTCCAAAATTGTCTGGTTATGCTTTGTAGTGGTCTTCAAAACACTGTATCCTGTTTTAATAAGGTTTTGCAACTTAGCTGCGGAAACTGCCCTGATTCCACAGCTAGCTGAGAATTCCGCAGCTGTTTCAAGGTTTAGCAGGTTACAGGCATCCAATGAAAAAACCGACCACATGGGCATCTTCAGAATTTTCCCGACATGGATCCTATCCTAGTCACCCAGCTCAGATCGATGAAAAACCAGCATAAGACCTCAGTCAAAGTCATGTTTTTAACATGTTTTTCTTGAAGTATTTGCTGCCTGAAATTGAAAAGCATTAATCCTTTTCATAAAATTTTACAATTTCAGAGAAGAAAAGAGAAGAAAAATAATCTATGGTTATCCTCAATCCTAGCTTTTCATTGTGGCTTCAACAAGAAAATTTGCCTCCCTGTTCAAGCTTTGGCCTGAAACAAACCTGAAAGAACATTTAAGAAAAAAATAGGTCAAATTGCATGGACTGCTGTGTTAAAATAAAAACTCTGTGTTTTTGGGATTTGGTTGGACTCTTGCTGATATGGCTTTCAAAGAAAGGATATGAAGGATTAACTGGATATCTTGTAGAATATAATAACAATGAGCCAAGGAAAACGATTAATTTTAATGAGTTTGAAATTTTTGAGAATCTAAGAGAAGATGAACTCTGTATGAGAGATTCTCTTGCTGCTGTTCGCATTACTACTGAGGCAGCAACAAGATTCAAGTTGCATTTCAAGAAAACTCATTTAAATTAAGAGTAAAGACATTTGAATCAGCCGGAAATTGTCTAACCGAAGAAGAAGCTTCTGAAGTGATCGCTGTCCTTAAGATTTAAAAGGCATTTTGGTAACACAATAAAAAGAAGTAGATTGTTGCAGTGAGGCGTATACCGTACAAATTCTGCAATTGGAAGGCTTGTGAAGAATTTTTTTTAGAATCTCCTTCCCTGACTGATTCATTTGTTATTGACTACATTTGAAAACAATTTTTCCCCCTCTGAGATTTATCTTAAGGCCGAATGCAAATTCATAAAAGGCAGAACAGTGAGAACAGTAAAACTCAGAAAAACGTAATAGCTGAAAAAATGTCTAACTTCAAACGTTCGGTTCGCCCAAACAGAGATGAATTTCAAGAAAATAAAACATGGGTTTTTTTTCCAGGTGGGTTAGTTAGATAACCCAGAAACCGTTTGAAGAAATTTGTGGCGGTCTGGGAGAAATATTCGGTTCTTTGGAGCCCATTTTTGTCTGCCGCGTGTGAAAAAAATCAGTGTTTTTTTTAACAATTGTGACCATATTTCGTTTTCCTTGAGAAATCTGCTCAGATCCGTTTTTCTTGGCAGCCAAGTCATCCACGGTGTCACTGAATATGAGAAAAAAAAGAAGATTTTTATTAAATGAACAGAGAACAATTCATACACGGCACGCTTTGGTTGTTTGAGATAACACGTCTTCCGCCACCCGTCTTCCATTTTTAACTCAAACTCGTCCACGTCTCCCACCATGCCTCACAACTTCCGTCTTTTACTCATACTTCATTATGCCAAGGCTGATTCCGTTGTTTGTTTGGTTGAATCCGTGAATGGTTTCTTCAGGCAGTTTCATGTTACGCTGTGTCAAACCTTCTCCATTTCCCGCTAACACTACTGTTATCACTTCACGTGCTTTTGTTGAAAAAGTCAATTCGTCAACACCTTAACTTTCTTTTGGCTGATGGTATAAACTATAAATGTCACACACAAACAATCTGAATCTGTATTCAAGTGATTTGTATTATATGAATATCAAAAGGCATGCGATGATACAAAATCCGTCAGCACACGAAAAAATGCAGCAAAAGAGTAAGTACCATGGTTTGCTCCATATGCCACTGCAATTCACAGAGTTCCTACATGCAAACAATGAAGAAAATAACTTGAAACTGATGGTTGACTGTTGCAGCCATTTTCCACAGCTGATTCAACTTTCCGCAGCTAGCTTAACTTTCCGCAACTAGCTTAACTTTCCGCAGCTGGCTCAACTTTCCGCAGCTGGCTCAACTTTCTGCAGCTGTTTTGTTAAACTCTAGGTTGCAGGTGTCATCAAGCAAAACAAGCCACATGGGTAGCTAGGGGAATGTCAGTACATGGATGGTGTCCTATTCATTTGGTCAAATTTGATGAAAAAGACCCTGGTCAAAAGGAAGTCAAATTGTGTGTTATCACTAAGTCGCTACACTGAGTCGCCACACTAAGTCGCTGCATGTCAAGAAAAAATAATAATTTTGAATCAATGAAATGAATAAGTTATTTGCTCACTTTTCTGAAGGTATTGATTAATTTTGGATTGATGATGAAAAATGAATGGCTAACTTTGTATCCAAGATTTTTAGCTACAGAACTGTGCACATTCCGCAACTAAAGTCCAATTCCGCAGCTGTTCTCCAATTCCGCAGCCAGAAAAACCTCATTGTTCAAATCAGCCTAACTTTTTCATACAAAATCAGATTTTGATGATTTAAGTACCATTGGAAAGATCTCAACAAGATCTACACAATGAGAAATCCATCATTTGAGTTTTAAATGGAAAATAATGAAATAAATTGCTGAAAAGAAGCAACATCAACTTGAGGCACTAATTCCAAATCAGGTATAAATTCTTTTGATTTTTCCTTTGAGAACTTGTTTCATTAATACAAATTCTTAGTTTTGTGTGTAAATATCATAAGTAGAGAGATTTGCCATCTCTCTCCTTTGATAATCTTACATTCCATTGCAGAAGAAGTATTAGTTTTTTTGCAGGTTCCAGGAGGAAGGACAAATGACTACAAGAGAATGGTGTCTCTCTAAGAGACCAATTTGTTTCATAAGAGGATGATCAACAACAAAGAGGAAATATGCTGATGCAAAATCAGATCCAAACACTTGAAAAACTTTCAGATACTATTGTCTCCATCACATTCATCCATCACATCCATACTTCATAATAAACCATTCACCTCATTCCACTCCATACTTTCCATTTACATTCACATACGCTTTCCATCTCTTTTTGTCCATTCATAACCCACAAATAAAAGCAAGAGGCTCATTCATATGCTTATTGCCCATTGCCATTTCTACTCTCCATTGCCATCTTCCATTTTCATCTTCCATTTCTTGTCATTTTCATTCTGCAAATAAGCCCCGCTTCAATGCAAATTATTGAGTCCATAGTCCTTTGAGTCTAAGTTCTTTGTAAAAACACCTTGAGGCTTGCATGCCTTAATGGCAAGTTCTCATGCTGACAAGCAATGGGAATACATTAATGTCCCTTGTTCGTTAGATCTTCTAGGTGACTCGACTTCAGCAAATTCATTCGTACCTAGCAAGATGTGTTTGGGCATCTTGACTCTCATTGTCATCAATGGTGAGAGTTCTCGTGTTGACTAGTGGCATCCATTAATTGCCACTAAGCCAATAATTTCCTACTATGTTCGACATCAGAACATCTTTTCACATAGTAGGAATTGTGCCAATGACTTTTGAAGACATGAAGACTATTATTTTCAGCATTTTGGAGCAGATTCAGCAAGTTTTAGTAGAAGCAATAAAAAGTCATCTTATCTCTCTATCCATGAATCCTCTTGTTCAGCCACTTGAAGAAGAATATGATCAGAATTTTTCAGCCACCACACATACAACTCATCCATTCCAAAGGGTAAGTGAAGGTACGTCATTTTCTAACTTTTGACCATAGAATTCCATAAAATCTAGAATGATAATTGTTGGAAAAACATTTCTCTTCCTCATTTCATAAAATTGCCAATACCATCAGTTGGGGGGGGGGGGAATACATTCATATTCATATCTTGCCATGTCCATATCATATTCAGGAGCTCACATACTTCCAACATATATTAATTATTACATTGCTATTATGAGCATACAATGGCTTTTGGAAAAGTGCTTAAAGGATAAATTGGATACAAACAAAATCATGGTTGTCACACAAGAACCAACCATCATGAAATCCAATAAAGATATACTTTGCAACAATAATCAAAATATCATTATGCAAAGTTCAAAGATTAAAATAGAAGGCAACAACAAAAAAAAAAAGGTTGTAACACAAGAACCAACCATGTTGCAATTCAAATGAAACACTTTGCAGAAATATGAAGTTATCAAATGATATCATGCAAAGTTAAGCCAAAGCTCAAGGATCAAAAGAGTTAATGTAATATATATTGCATGAGGACATGCAATAGCTTCAGTTGGGGGGTATGTTGAGTCTTGAAAATGTCATTCATTTCCATTACACTTTCACTATTATCTCCATTATATCACCTCCATTTCACCTCCATTTTACTACTATGTAACCACATTCATCCCACTTTCATTATCATTGGGCCACATTTATGTTTTTCCAATATTTATTAATTCTAAGCCTTTTAAGTGAATTTGTGGTTAAAAATTAGAAAATAATGTGCATATGCTTATACCTAACAAATGGGTTGAGGTTGTTGACATGTGTAGGTTGAAAGGAGACTTCTAGAAGACCCTTATGTGGCACTCTAAGGCCAAATTCGAATTTGGTTGGAAAGAATCATGGGATCATGAGGATATGTGTCACATCTCCTAATTGTATTGTAACTCTAAGAAGACATGTGTCTTATCAGTTCCTATTTTGATTAGGACTCTAGAGGTAGAGGGAGAGATTCATGGACTATCATTAATGAGATGGCTCTCATTTTTTTGTATAAATAGGAGATCTCTCTCCTTCATTTGTTAGTTTTTAGTCCCTAGTTCTTAAGTTTGTAGTTCTTCCTTGATGACTTTTGAAAGCTTTGGAGAACTTTGTTGTACTTTGTACTTTTGAAGAAATTGAATAAAGCTTTGATGTTCTCAACATGGAAGGAGATATGAAGTAGATGTCATGGAGCATATTAGAATGTAAGGTAGAGTAGATTTCATTTTGTAAATATTTCTTTGATTTCATTATGTTATTTAATTGCTTTCAAGTTTGATAGATTAGATTTTTCATTCATGCAATTTTAATTCATGCAAGTGGAAGAGGGCCCCTGCACACTAAAGCCTTGTATAGTTGTCATTTAATTCTGCATTTAATTTTGTTATGCTTCTGTATATTAGATGTACATAAATTGCTTTCAAGTTTGATTGTAGATTAGTGATGCACATAGCCTTTTAATGACTAATGACATGATAGAATCATCTTGTCCTTTTGCTGAAGCAGCAAGGATACTGGGTCTCATAGTCACTAGCTCATTGTTTGGTTATTGCATTCTATTTTGATTGTAGATTAGTGATGCACATAGCCTTTTAATGACTAAAGACATGATAGAATCATCTTGTCCTTTTGCTGAAGCAGCAAGGATACTGGGTCTCATAGTCACTAGCTCATTGTTTGGTTATTGCATTTTATTTTGACTGAATTAGTTGTATATTTACACTTTTGTTTAAATACTAATTCCATCAATAAACATGTTTTAAGTTCTTTTGAAGTGCTAAGTTTTGGAAGTTACCATTAGGGACATAAGGCCTTGTCTTGAAATCTTTATCCATACTTGTCCTTTAAAAGTACTCTTAAGACCTTAGAATAGGATTTCCATTCGCATTAGACACTTTAGGAAACTAACAAGAACAAAACCCCAAAAACAACATAAACTATAAAAAAACGAAGTAAAAGAAAGGTTAACTAAGCACATATGGTGCACCACACTTCATCAGTTTACGATACCCGGATTGATAATTTATGTAGAGCAATTTAAGACATTAAATTGACTAGACAATTACCATCCCATTTTCTTGACTGAAAATGAGGATTATATCGAAAAGATAGAAGAACCCAAAGATGAAGACTACATACTTGCGAGTGACTATGCATTGGAAACCCAATCAGATGACTATCGAAGAGGATACTTGAATGCGCTCAGCTCTCAGTAAAGGCAATATTCCTTGAGAAATAGGGATGTCCCGATCGCTCCCATTCAAAAGAGGACATCACAATAGAAGGATACCCAACAAAAGACAAATCCTCAAGGTAATCAAAGTAAAGGTAAAGAAATTGCAGTAGCTAACCAAAACAAAGTAAATCAACCATCTACAAGAAATTCGAACAAGGAACATGACAGTCAGAAGAAGGATCATACAACAAAATATTAGCCCAAGAAGAGAGACATCATCCAAAAAGAGGTAGATAAATATGGATCATTCAATCTAGAAACTGAAATTTCAAAGGTGAAAGTGTCAATCCCTCTTACTGAACTAGTAAAAATAGTCATTATAAGTTTGATATAGTTAAAATGATGAAAGTTGATCCATTGTCCGATATGGTTAATGTTGAAGATGACCAACTTGAATTAATTTTTGGTCGAGCCATAGATGGTTAGTCAGAAGATAGTGAGGTTCCTCCATTTTACCTGAGTCTAAGAATCCACCAGTGCATTCTTCATAACTCCATGCTTGACTCCGAAGCCTCCCATAATTTAATGCCCAAAGCCATCATGGAAAATTTGGGCCTAGATATAACTCGTAAATACCATGGCTCGTACTCTTTCAATTATGGTAAGGTCCATTGTCTTGGTATAATCAAGGATTTGGTAGTATCCCTCGACCAAATCCCGACAAAGAATGTTTTAATGGATGTGGTGGTAGTTCATATACCACCATGGTTTGGTATGTTATTGTCAAGGTCATGGGGAGCAAAACTAAGAGGCACACTGCAGTTAGACTTCTCCTATGCCACCATCCTAGTTTTCAGGCAATTGAGGAAATTGTACTGAGAAACCAAAATGAAATTCATGATAACTAGCAAGGAGAGGCCAAATAATCATCCCATAAATGTTGTACATACAGATTTAGAATCATTTATTTTATATAATGATAGTGGATTGAATGATGTAGATAGTCAGCTTGTAGAAATAGAAGATGTACCAGAGATTTCTAATTCTATAAGAACAATTTTAGATCAGGGAAAAGAAAATATGCCAAGTTCAATAGAACAACCATCGAATAAGGCAGAGAAAGGCTCAGAACAACCATCAGAAAAGTGAATGGAAAATTCAGAAAAGCATGAAGAGAAATTTCAAAAAGTTGAGCTTAAGTAGAAACTAGATTTCGATCCCTTGGAAGAAAAGCATGGTCTTTGGACCATGGACTTTGATGGTGCTCTTGGGAAATATGTGGCAAGTATTGGCATTTGGATCCGAAGTGCACATCATCAGCAAGGTGAGGTCCCTCAGAATGTGAGATTATTCTCATACAAGTTAGCTTTTGATTACACCAACAATGAGGCGGAGTACGAAGCACTGACCACGGGCTTAAATATTTCGAAAAACTTGGGTGCATGAAAAATTTCTGTGTATGGTGATTCAGAACTTGTGATCAAGCAAGTTAAAGGTGAATATCAAGCTCACCATCCGCGAATGAGACAATATAGGAATGTTTTTTTAGATATTTTGAGAATGTTTCCTGAGTATACACTTTCAATTGTGCCAAGGAGTCAGAATCTTATGGCAGATTCATTGGCTACATCTACAAGTAATTTCAAAATCCCCATATTTTCAAACAGGAAATTTGATATTCATGTAAAGCATCGGCCCTCCATTCTTGATAACTTGCGATATTGGCAATTATTCTAGGATGATAAGCAAGTAAATAAATTTCTTTAGAGTGAAGGAGAGTTTGAGAATTGTTCCATGGATGGAGTTTATGACAAGGATGAACAAGTCATTGAGGCAACTCAAGTTGATATACTATAGCTAAAGGACAATAATATTCCAAAATGTCTTATACCTTTGGAATATTTGTTTGATTGAGATGATGTAGCAAGGAAGCCCACTTTGGTTCCGATGGAGAAAGGTGTCGAAGACGTGAACATTGGAACAATGGACAAACCAAAAATGATCAAGCTGTATAAATCATTATCTCCAGAGGTAAAAGAAAAGTATATTCATTTACTGTCTAAATTTTTTGATGTTTTCACGTGGGATTATGTAGACTTAAAGGAGTATGACAAGAAAATAATTCAGCATATTATCCCAATTAAACTTGATCAAAAGCCCTTTAGACAAAAATCTAAGAAGGATCAACCCAAGGTTGTTGCCATCCATAGAGAAAGAAGTTAACAAAATTTTCAAGGCAGGCATCATTGTTCCTATCAGATTCTCGGATTGGATATCAAATCTAGTTCTAGTGAGAAAGAAGACGAGAGAAATAAGGCTCTGCATAGACTTCAGAAACTTAAACAAAGTGTCTCTGAAAGACAATTATCCACTTCCCAAAATGGACCATATCCTTTAGAGAGTTGTTGGAACTTCTCAAATGTCACTACTGGATGGCTACTCTGGTTACAATCAAATTTTAGTGCACGAGGATGATCAGGACAAGACAACGTTTACCACACCTTGGGGCACATTCAAATATTCAAAAATTCCATTCAGTCTCAAAAATGCAGGGGCCACTTTTCAGCATGCCATGGACATAACCTTTGCCAATGAAAAAGATGTTTTCTTGGTTGTATATTGAGATGATGTAACAATATTTTCACATTCAAATGATGAGCATTTACATCATTTAAGAGCTATTTTATAGAGATGTAGAAAGTTTGGAATCTCTCTTAACCCGAAGAAGAGCTTGGAGGAAGGCAAAATTCTCAACCACATCATCTCAAAGGACGACATCCGAATTGAACCTTGACGTGTAGAAGCCATTCAACAAATTGATTTTCCTCCCAGCAAGAAAGAAATCCAAGCATTCAATGGTAAGATGAATTTCTTACATAGATTTATCCCTAATTTGGCTGAACATCTTAGATATTTGACAAATATGTTGAAAAAGGATAATGATGTAAAGTGGTTTGAAGAAGCCCACAAGTCCTTTCATGCAATAAAGCTTGCTTTGACCACTTCCCCTATTTTAATAAGTCTCAATTACTCCATTGATTTCATAATATTCTCTTTTGCTTCTGAGCATACCATGGTAGTAGTTTTGATGTAGAAAATAGATAACACTGAGCTGCCAATAGCATTTTTCAGTTGCAATATTAGGGATGCAGCCCTTAAGTACAACATCATAGAGAAATAGGATTTGGCATTGGTAAAAGCGGTGAAAGATTTCAAAGTTTATATTTTACATTCTCCTACTCTTGCTTATGTGCCTAATGCAGCGGTAAAAAAGTTCTCATGTAGAATGACCCAAAAGGTAGAAGAGGTAGATGGATAGCAACATTATTAGAATATGACCTTGAGATCAAGCCTACCAAGCTGATCAAGGGTAAAGGCTTAGCCAAGCTCATGGCGGAGTCAAATCTCCATGCTCTAGATGTCAACCTTGTAGCAACATTGTCCGATAATTAAGAAGAAGCAGATCTCATTCAGGTATCTGATATCTTTTTATAATCTCCACAATATTTTGATATCACTTATGTTTTGCAACATCTAAACCCCCCTCCAAGCATGTCTAAGGCTAAGAGAATGTCATTGAAGCTGAAGGCTTCTAAATATTACATTACGGACATCACACTTTATTGGAAGGATCCTGAAGGTGTGTTGTTGAACTGTTTGACCGAAGATGAGTCTAAAGAGGTAATAAATGACTTCCACAAAGGAGATTGTGTGGGCCACTTGTATTGGAAGACCACAACCAACAAAGTAATGAGAGAAATTTATTATTGGCCTACACTTTTTGCAGATATCTACAAGGTAGTGATGAGTTGTCATGAGTGCCAAGTTTTCCAAGGTAAAATAAAACTTCTTCCTTTGCCTCTACAACCAATAGTAGTCCATGCACCTTTTTAGCAGTGGGGACTAGATTTCATAGGGGAGATTAACCCATCACCATTTTCACAACACAAGTGGATATTGACAGCTATAGACTATTTTACTAGGTGGATCAAAGTGATTCCAACCAGGCAAGCAAAATATTCAGTTATCATTTAGTTTTTAGAAACTAATATCTTGTCCCGTTTTAGTTATCCTAATAAGATCATCACAAACAACGCGGTAGCATTTAAGTCTAAAAATTTGACTGAGTTGTGTGACAAATATAACATCAATTTGGGACATTCAACAACTTACTATCCACAAGGAAATGGTTTGGTGGAGTCCTCCAACAAATACTTAATCAACATCATCAAGAAAATGTTGGATGCCAACAAAGAGAATTGGCACAAAAAGTTGATCAATGCATTGTGGGTAGATCAGGTGAGTAGTAAGAAATCTATTGGACTTTCTCCTTTTCAAATAGTGTATGGAGTAGATACTGTCTTTCCTTCATCATTAGCAGTCCCAGTCATGAAGTTGTTACAAGAAGCAAGAAGTGAAGAGAATGATATACAATGTTGGATCAATCAAATGATTCACCTACAATAGACATGAGATGAGGTATTTCAGAACACCTCTAAGCTCCATGAAAAGATAAAGAAAATCTATGACCAGAAAACAAAGGAGGATGACTTCAAAATTGGAGATGTGGTACTCCGTTGGGATGCCAGAAACGAGGACAAGGGTAAGCATGGTAAATTTGAAAATCTATGGAAAGGCCCTTATAAGATTTCAGCTTTCCGAGGGCAAAATGCTTTCATGCTAGATGAGATGAATGGAGAACCATGCTTAGGAGGACCAGTCAATGGTAGGCTCCTTAAGCACTATCTTTTCTGAAAACATGCTTCTCAGAAATCTCCCGATTTCATTGTAAATAACAGTTTAACTTTCTGCAAGTGTGAAGTAGAGAATCACTGGAGTTTGGAGCCCAAAGTGAAGGCCATGGAGCTTCACTAATTTTCTTCCATTTTCAAAGTTTAGTCGTCAGTTAAGTAAGTCAGTATTGAGTCATTTTACAGTCAGTTTCAAGTCAGTTTGTGTTATTTGAGTTGTTAGCATTCAGTCATGCATTTCAATTTAAGTTTTTATTGGCCCACATGGTTAGGCACTTGGTCTACGATCTTCCTGACACATCCAAGGAGCTGCCATCCCCAATAAGGTTGATGTTAGAGTAAGTATTTGAATACTTCCATGAGTGATCAAAACTCATCTTTTCATATCATATTAGGGTCCCATTCAGAATCTTTTTTCATTCCACCTAGTTCCTCATTTAAAAATTTACTCACTAATGGTAGCCCTAGTAAAAAAAACCTCGCTCTCCCTCAAAAATCAATACTTTCTGGACCACCTTCATGTATTATTGGGCATACATCAATCATAAAAGCTTATTTCATCATGTCTTTATGTCAGTCAAGTCACCATGAAGTCTGCTCATTCAAGGTCCCATTAGGTCACTAGGTTTCATTTTCCAAGGTTCAATAATACTCCATTTCATATCATAAGGTTAGCAAAAGTGTGAGAGTGATTGAAATAATAATTCTTTATCATCTGAAGAAGATTTTTTAGTATGTAAAAATGGTTTTTGAAAGTTGTAATTTTGGTTTCAAAGTGTGATTTTCATACCAAAGTGTAATTTCATTCAAAAAAGAAATGTAATTTTGTTTTTATATTTATGTAATTTTATGTTCACTATATGCAATAAGCATTGTTCCTATGCTGCCAACTCAAAATATATATTCCAACTTCATAAAAGCAAAGTCAAATGTAAAGAGTTCCAAACTCCAGCATCATCAATCTGCAAAGAAGAAAATCAAAGTGTAAAGGGTAATTAGCAAAGTTTTCAAAGGTGAATTGAAACATTAGAAAGTGGGTTTTAAAATCAAAAAATAAAATTCACTCAAGTATAAGAGCCTTCATAGCATCAAATTCAACTTCATTTGTCTCCTACTATCCTTGAGAAAACTCCAAGAGAGCATTTTTCAAGTTCCTTGGCGAAATTACAAAAAACAGAGCAAGCATTGCACGTTTTCCAAAGGGAGGGCATGTTTGCTTGTGGCATTGCGCACTTGCTTCTGGCACTGCGCACCTACCAAAGAGAGGGAACACTTGCTTCTGGTGTTGTGCACCTGCCAAAGAGAGGGCATGTTTGTTTGTGGCACTGCACACTCTTCCATTAAATCTAGAAACGCTTCCAGACTTTTCCAAATTGCCTCCAAAGCTTCAGCAACATTGTCTTCAACCTCCAGCGAGTGACAATTAAATATATCATTCTTCTTCCTCCTACAGTCATTCCTTATGGTATTTTGGAAGTTTCATTAAATATTTGGTGTTTTACTCATTTCAAACCCTAGTATCTCCCTCAAATCACCATTGCACTCTCAATTCCCAAATTGCATTCCCCTACACTTTCATACCCTTCCCTCATTACAATTCCCTTTCCCTAAACCCTTTATCCCAATACCCTAAGCCCTAGGTGCTACAACTACCTAGGCTCCCAACCCCCAACCTGTAAATAATTTCCCCATCCTAAATTCCATCATATTACTACTCCCTGTCCCCTCCCCCATTTCATAAATCCCTAGCACCATCTCCCTCAATTTCCCTTTCCCATTCCTTATTCCTAAAAACCACATTCGACCTACATCGTACCTTGCTAGGTTTTTAACATTAAGACACCATGGAAGAAGAAGAAAATAGACCATACAGTGAGGGAGAAGAAACAGAGGTGAAGAGACCACACAAATGGGGGAGAATACTCAGATTTGAGCCAACAAATATCATGGAACTCTTGGCATCTCCTATGGTTGTGACATGTTTAAAAAATGTTGGCTGTTATGAATTTTGTGAGAAAATTCAAAAAGTCCAACACCATGCCATGTTGACCAGACTTTTCATATCTAACCTCCATGACAACCAAGTTACTCTAGCTGGTGTCACTTTTACTATATCCACTGCCATTATATCAGCTGCCACCGGGATCCAAAATGTTGGGGAGAAATGGTTCAAGCAAAGTGAATTGGAGGAACATTACTATGAGCCTTTCATAAAACCAAGGTACAAAAATGAGAAAAAGAGGTTTTTTCCTTTTTCTTACCTCCTGGATAGATATGCCCCAATGATGAAGATTATCATGAAATACTTTTCATGCAAAGGTAGATTTTCTAGACTTTATACCTATCACATCTGGCTCTTAATGCATTTCACTAGGGTAAAGATGCTCAACATACCCTACTACCTTTTCTGGAGCATTAATAAGATGGTATTTATTGTCCAGAAAAGAGAGTATGAACATCAAATGAGAAGTCTTTTCCATCATTCCCTCATCAAAATCATAGTCCTCTATCATCTCAAAGAAATAAACATTGCATGGAGTACCTTCATAGCTAATCGCATATTCACTGAGCCATCTATTTAGGATGTTCAAAATGTTCCTTCATCATCTCATCCTTCCACATCCATTCCTCCATCTCAGCCCATGGATCATGCATCATCATTAGATCAGTCTCCGTCACCATCAACTCCACCATCACCATTTCATGAGCACATTGAGTCACCTAGCAAAAATGAGATCGGTCAGCCAGAGAAGACTAAGCAGGTTGAGGTCATCAAGGAAAAAGATGCACTAATTAGGGAGCTCCAAACCAACTTAGAGAGGTCCAAATATATTATTTCATATTATGAGCAAGAAAACCAACAACTTCAAGACAAACATATGTCACAGAGATTCAACTCATTAAGGAAAAAAGAGAAGAAATGAAAGATAAAGCATTACTTGATGAAGCTTATGATAGGTATGGTGAGCCTGAACAAGAACCAAAAAGCAAACCTAGGACTAGAGGGTTGAAAAGAGTTCTATAACTAGAAAGACAAAAGGAGGCTGAGCTTGCAAATCAGCTCACATGGAATGAACCATTTGCCATCATGATCAATGAGAATAAGGATAATTGGCTTGACAAGGTAAACCAACATTTAGAGAATCTCCTAGAAAAGGCCAATCATGAAAATGACATTCAAAGAAAGATGGTAAAACATTATGCCAAAAGAGAAAGAAATGCAAGGGCAAAGATCAAGGAAACAAATGCAAAGATTGAAGCCCTAAATCACCAAGAAAAGAAAAAGAAACTTGATATGCTTGCAGAGGCTTCACTCCAAGCCTAGCCTGACCATCATCAACCACTTCACCAAATTTGAAGCATTTTGCCTCATTCTTTGCAAGTTCTGTCTTTTTCTGTGTTCCTGGACAACGCTATATCAGCAACATGGTCAAAGGGCGTTGTGCACTTTTTTGAGCAACTTTTTGAGAAAATAAAGATCACCAGTGGATGCCAAAGGACCAAAATATCTAAGAAAACCACTTTTCTAGCCTTAGTTTGCAAAACTAGAAGGTAAAAAGGGGAAAAAAGAAGCAAAAAATCATGTTTCTGCCTCAATTTTTGGCTTAGGTGCTGTGCACTGAGCAATCTTGGGAGAATGAATTTTTGAGGGATCAAATTAGGTTCATTTTGCAAATTGGAGGCATATTCAGAAAGTAGACTTGAAGGATTTCCAACAAGCCATATGGACCCTAATTTGGACACCTAAAACTCAGTCAAAATCAGCTTGCAACAGGGAGGACACACTTGACACTATGAGGGTGCACTTCACCATTTGCTGATATTTTTTGAATTTTCACTATAATTTTGACTTTCACCTCAGAAAATGATGTTTTCACCTATGTAATTGAGAATGGTAAATGTAATAATGATGTGGATAAGTTACCTAGGGGTAGATTCATTAGGTAAAAGTTGTCATCAAGTCAAATGAATCAGTTTCAATGTAATTAGGGAGGAGTCACTTAGAGCTCCCTATACTCTAGGTATCAGTTCATATTTTTGTGGATCTCTTCCTCAACTTAGGGATTCGACCCCTGAGGATGAGAGAAGGTTGTTTTGATGTATATATCATTCCATTCTTCACTCTTGGAAGAGGTTGGACTCAGTTGGATGTTGTAGTATTGATCAAAGACACTATTGTATCAGAATTTGGCTAGTTTTAATAGATGAGTTGCAACTATTTCTTTGGGATACATGTGGTATGAATGTTTAGCATTGTTTCTTCTCTGTTATCATTTGTATGAAAGTTTTGTAAGTTCATAAACCATTTCATGTCTGTTATATGATAATTTTCAAGTTGATAGGCATAATACATGTTTGTTCATGCTTCGTTTTGGGAAAATGATACTTGTCCATTTTTTCTTCAGTTTAGGAAGAATACATCTCCTATGCTCTTACTTACTCCTCATCCGTCTTAAACCATCTCACCAAATCATGTTTTAAGTGTTAATCCTTCTTCCTATCTTGCCCCTTTAAATGTCTGCAATCATAACTTATTTTCCCTGACCTATCTTCTTTGACCTAATCCTCATCCAACAACCCCATCAAATCAAATCAAAACAACCTCTGCACTTTATACCTAGCCTAAAACCCTAATCTATCTAGCCCTCTTGGCTGTGATTCTTTGGAGAGAGCCCTCTCTGGCTTGGTAGGGCTAGCTACCAAGTCAAAAGGTTGGTCTGTGGTTACCTCAACTAGACTCTTCCTTAGGCTAAGTGCTGAGAGATCTATGGATTAGTCAGGAAGATTATAACTCCTTTAGGGTGTGGGCTGGGAGACCAATGAGCTTGGTCAGGGAGCTTGGTTATGAGTCACTAAATTTGTGATCTCTCCCTTAGGCTATGGGTTAGGAGACCTTGTTTGTGGTCGGGGACCTTGGGGTTGGGGAGATGTACCCTACGTATATGATTGAGAGATGGATTCCTCCCTTAGGCTATGGGTTGGGAGACCTTGTGGTCAGGGAGATGTACCTTGTGCATATGATTGATTTGGCCTCATTGATTGATCCCACTGATCAGTGGGGTACTGACCTAGATGCCATGGGGTTGTAGATTTTAGGATGTGCTGGATGCTATGTATCTTTCCTTATGATGAGACTGATAATTTCTCCATTAGGTTGTGGGTTGAGAGACCTATGGATTCGTCAGGGAGATTGATCTTGATAGAGAGAGACTTGTGCTTATGGTCTCTCCCTTAGGTTGTGAGGTGGGAGACCTATGGATTGGTCAGGGAGATTGATCTTGAGAGAGAGAATGAAAAGTACCTCCCTGGGTAAGAGGGAGTGTTGGAAATATAGTAGCCATGGTCGATATTTTCATCATGTGAAGAAATTGAAAAATTCAAATTTATATTTTCCCTCCTAAAAATATTCAAGTCAAACATCCTTTTGTTTAAGTTGGTTGGGCCCTTAAGAGGCACCTATTCAACCCCCCTTTGATTTATATATAAATGTTTTGAATATAATTCATATAAAAATGATAAATATAACTATAACTATAGTAATAATTAATTAACTAATAGTTAGTTACTTAGTAATGAAAAGGCATGTCTTAGAGACATGACCATTCATGAAAGGGAACCTGCCTAGGGTATATAAGTAAGCTCTCATTCTAATTTGTAATCATATCATGTCTTACATCATTTCAATATAAAATATTCAACATATAGTTACATGTCTTACGATGAATATTTACGTCTTTGAAGCATTTTAAATATTTCTACTGTGTATACGACTTTTGGTCATTACATTGGTATCAAATAATTCCTCTGAGTATACGAACCTTGTTTTTTACCTTGGTATCAAAGGATTCCTTTTAGTAGGCAAACTTTGTTCACTAATCACTAGGCCTTTGGCCATCAACATCTCATCAACCTTGTTGTTGTGTAATTGAAGCGTTTCACTCAGAGTTTGGAGATTCTCCATATCACCATTTAGGCCTTTGGCCTAAGAAAAAAAATGCCTTTGGTCATTGACATTTCAATGGTTCTAGTAAAAGGAAATAGTCCGATGTAAATTTTGAAGGGGAACATTAATATATATAAAAAGGTTCTACATTATTGATAAAACATGCATGATAAAGTCAAAAGGGAATCTTTCCAAATATATTTAAAACTATACATAAGAGAGGGAAGAGTATATAAGATTATCTTGATTCTTCATTAAGTGGTTTACAAGCTCGTGGTTTTAGCAACCCATGGTAATTGTCTACGGTATTTTCAAGGTAAAAGAAGAACAAAAAGAATACAAAATCTATTTATGTGAATGGTAAGTTTTACTTTTTACGTGGAGAAAATTCATTGAGTCAAGGCACATAAGTGAACACATATTTTATATTATACACCAAAGTGGTGAATAACCACATTTTCATAGGGTTGTAACTTTTCAAAAAAGAAAAAAAGAAAATTATAAATATATATAGAAAAAAAAAGATTATAAAACAAAATAAAACAAAATAAAGTTAAAAAAGAAAAAAAAAAGGTTAAAAAAAATATAAAAAAGAAGAGAGTTTAAGAAAAACAAATTGTTGAGAATATATATAAAGAAAAAAAAGAGAGCTATTAAGAGAAATTATAAAGTTAAAAAGGTATCAAAGGGTTTCAAGGTTTTTATAACTTGAAAAAAGGGGGGGTATTGTTATTGAAAGAAAGAATATTTTTTATAAAATTATACGAGAGTCATTTCAAAAATAAAATAAAAAAGAAAGAAAGAAAGGGAGAGACGTATTATATTTTGAAGAAGTCATTACTCACATGCAAAATATATAAGTTTCATAAATCATTTGATGAAATTATCAACAAAGGAAAA
Source organism: Pinus tabuliformis (assembly GCA_031772625.1). Lineage (NCBI taxonomy): Eukaryota > Viridiplantae > Streptophyta > Pinopsida > Pinales > Pinaceae > Pinus > Pinus tabuliformis. The sequence continues at coordinate 826,634,277 of CM062817.1, forward strand.
ATGGAGCCTAATTCGAAAATAAAAGAAGGAAGATTCTCCTATAAAGGTATTCCAATTGTGGATTTTAGATTATTTACATTAAAAGGTTGTATCCAAAGGAAAGATATTAGTATCTCTATTAATCCAAACATCAAGGATAATTACATAAATATTAATTTGGCAAATAAACTATTAATTCTAGAGCCAAATATAGGCGAACAAGAAGCTATTTTTAGTGGAAACAAAATATGAAATTAATGATTTACAAGTGAAAATTGATCATTATGAGTACATATCTCAATTTTGCGTCATAAATATGCTTGAAAAAGAGGTTGACATAATTCTCAATCAACCTTGGTTTAAGGAATTAGGTACGTTCATTCTAAACACAAAAAACAATTTCTTGATTTTCCCTTACAAGAAGAAGATGGTCACATTCCAAGGCATGATAATGAAATAAAAAATGATAATGTCTTCAACAAAAAATCTTTAGGATATTTCAAAACTAATGTTTCAAGAGAATCCAGAAACAATATCAGAGAAGCAGAAAGAGATTGAATTAGTCATATCCAACAAAAATAAGGAAAATTCATGTTTGAAGGAGCACAATCAGAAACACCAGTTAGAACAAGAAAATTAAACTTCTGAAAAGAAACTCAATGAAAGTCTATCAGGAAAGGAAGATGAAAGTTTATTCTTAAATAACCTTAACCAAAGGTTATTATAACAAATCAAGTGTTTAAAATATGAGAAGCTTAAATACCAAAATAAATTTGACGCAAAAATGAGGAAATTTCATGTCTCATAAACCATAATTGAAGTCTACTCACTCAAATTAAGAAACTTAAGGATGATAGGAAATCATTGGAAAACAAGTTAGAAGAACTTACCACGAAAGAAGTGTCGAAGTCATCAGTCCAAGTTGAAGATAAAGGAATAAATACTGATCTAGTTAATATCTCAACTCAAGAGAATGAGAAACCAAAAGAAGTTAAAACATATTCAAAAATTTCATTTCAAACAACAAACATTCCAAATGATGATGCCAACTCAACAACAACAACACCTAAAAGAAATCAGGGAACTTCCACTAACATGATAAGGGAAAGTCCAACCATAATAACTCCTTTTCGACATATGAATCACAAGAGTAGACTTTCTAATCAATCTACCTACCAGTATCACTCAGAACAAAAACAACATATTTATGTTCCCAAGAATAATGAAGTTTGTAGAATATAATTCGATTATAACAATTTGGTGCAAATTTCTAGTGACCGAAAGATTTCACAGAGGATTAACCAAGGATGGTCAGATCCATTTTCGATTTGAAAATTTTATTTATCGCTCCAAGTATCATATCGTCTTGTAACAACGAAGATGAAATTTCTGCGACAAGCAGAAAAATAGATCCAACGTTTCATTAGCAAGATTTGAGGACAAAGCTTTTTGGAGAGAGGGGAAATGTTATGAATATAATTCATATAAAAATATTAAATATAAACATAAATAAAATAATAATTAATTAACTAATAGTTAGTTAGTTAGTAATGAAGAGGCATGTCTTAGAGACATGAACATTAATGAAAGGTCACCTGCCTAGGGCATATAAGCAGGTCCTCATTCTCATTTGTAATCACCTCATATCTTACATCAATTCAATATACAATATTCAATATATAATTACATGTCTTATGATGGACATTTGTGTCTTTGAAATACTTTAAAGATTTCCTCTGCGTATATGAATTTTGGTCATTACAATAAAGGATCCTCCTCCATCATTTGTACACATTGATTTTGTCTTGCTCATATTTGATCTAGCGAAGGAGGAAGTCTGAAATGGAGGGTCAAAATTTCATAAGGAGGGTCTGAGCTTTCTTCTTGTTCTTGGATATTAGTTTGGATATTATCTTAATGTTGTTTCCGATGTATTGATGAATTATGAACTCTCTCTCTTACATAAGGAAATATTTTTGGGTTTTCCCCTCATGGGATTTTCCTTGGCCTCTGGCCTAAATCTTTGTGTATTTTGTCTCATTGTCTCATGGTTGTTTTACTGCTATTTCATGTTTAAATTTTTGAAATTTAATTTTGTATACATTCTTAATGAAATTGAATAAATTTTATGCAAAATTAATGCTAATTAATCATTGGAAGAAGTTATATGTTGAAGGAAATTGTTTCTAGGTTATTTTTTCCATAAAAAATCAACAATCTCTACACATTTTCCACAATATGTTTGGAGATTTATCTCAGCAAAGGGTCCCACATCATATATTATTGAATTACAAGAACTTCCATTGAACTCAAGTTTTAGAGTATGAGGACACTTCATTTCGATGTTGTGTATCATTCCAAACATGACATTTATAGAGTTCATGTCTTATGGAAAAGAAGATCCATCAAAAGAAGAAAGGTTAGTCTAAGAGGCTAAAAGGATGGAAGTTCCTAGTGCATCCTCCTTCAAAGGATGAAGCATAAGAAAATAATGAAAGTTAACCTGACAAAGAAGAAGAGGCAGTCTCCACTCTACATGGAGATCACTGGTTAGAGATGCTTTGCATCAGATGATCCCCCCAACTTTGTTCAGTCTGGATATTTATACTTAGCAAGTTTGTTCTCTTGTAGGCATACAATTCTTGGATGGGCTCAAGGGCTCCAAAAGGTCCCATGCATCAGAGAGTCATGACTATGATAAAGAAGCTAGCCTAGTGGGCTTAGATGGATTTTGGATCTGGTTCCTGTCGAACCAACTTCAGATGGTTGGTGCAAAGTTAAAAAAAAGGGTGAAAAGTCTGGTTAATATGGAAAATGTCCATTAATATTACTATCTTCCAATATATCTTTTATATGTATGTTTCTTTAATAGCTTGTAGTTTATTCACTCTCTGTCTATGTGGCGATTACCTATGGAATGCTTTCATAACATATACAAAATGTAATTTTAGTTTTCCTGATCATTAACAGAATTACATGTCTTTTTTCCACGAGAAAAAATGAAAATGAATGTTTTTAAAATATAAAAATTTTAAAAATTGAGATTTTTAAAATATAAACTTTGGTTTTAAATTTGTGAATAATAAATTATAAAATTAAATTTTAAAAATGCATAATTAAATTTTCAAAATATAAATTAAATTTAAAATTTTATAAGAATATTAATATATCATTATTATTTGGTTTTTATAATTTTATACTGTAATCTCAAAATATAGTTTATTGATTATATATTGAAAATAATAAATAGAATCTATGTGGTTTAGGCATCCTTGTAAATTGTGAATGGGATCTAATGTCTGATTTATTTTTTTTTACTTCCCCCTCATTGGAGATTGGATTGTAAGTCACATTCAAAGTTCATCAAAGGTAAATTTTGACTTGGACCCTTAGCCTCGAGTTGGGGATGATTTTAGACTATCAAATCTCATTATTGACCACCTTCATCGAGCGAGTTGTCGTAGATTTGCTAATCTAAGGGCACTCAATCCACAAAAATCAGGTCGTTCTGGATGGAAATCGACCCATCGTTGGGGAATGGGTCGATTTGGCTAGGAGAATGCGGAATGGTAATCATATATAAGGTTTCTTATATCAAAATGTATAACACTACGAGACGATATAGAGTATGATCTAGTTTAGTCAAAGAACCCCCAACAAGGGGGACATCATTGAAAAACTTAGCTATCATACTCGTTTTCTAATTCATTGTTCAAAAGTGTAAAAAGGAATAGTGGTGGATCTCACTATGGAAGCTCCATGCTCCCCTTAAATTTAAAATCACATTTTGGCTATCCATAAATAATAAGTGTCTCACATGGGACAATGGGAAGTAAATGGGTTGAGTGGGCCCTAGTCACTGCTCATTATGCAAAGTTTTGTTAGAAAATATCTCACATATTTTTATCCTTTGTCCATATAAAATGAAAGTATGGGGAAAGATTATGGGAAAGATGGATATTAAGTTGTTATGCACACAATCTGCATTAGCGAATTTCCTAAAATTGTGGAAAGAAAATTGAGCCACTACATCTTTTGAAGAACTTCCATGTGTATTTATAAATAAAATATGGTGGGCTAGGAGATTTAGCATTTTTTGTTTTCATGATATTCTACTTCTAGAGATTTGATTCCTCTCATCACTTGCATATCTTAAGATGGATCTATGATGATTCTTAATAATATTATTTATATTATATAAATTTCACATCTCTATATGTAAGAGTATTTTCATTTTTTTTAGATATATCTCAAAAGTTAATTAAAAAATGTTATAAAATTAAATTGAATTATTTATAAAATATTATGATTGTGAAATGAGTTATCATTTTGAGGCATGTGGTATTGATAAGCCATGGTATCATAACAAAGCCTAGTTACAAGACAATAATATCCATGGTAAAATCTATGGTTAAGAATCTTGTTATATTGTAAGTTTATTGTAAGTATTAAAGTTTTCATGTGCTTATTAATTAAATTTTAATATGGCCATGCAATAATTATTTTAATTTATATAGTAAAATGGATCTTAGTTTATAGCTACAATTTATATGTTATATATTTTAATGTGACACGCATATTATGAGTTTCTTTATCTAAACAATTATTTGTAATTGAGTTAGATGTAAATGTTTACAAATAAACATTTACACCACTACAACCTCGCCACCATTTTGGGCTGTAAGTGCTTTTGGGCAAAATTAATTGTTTTTCATAATTAAATACTCTAATAATATTTAAAATTTTCTTTGTACTACTTGATTTAAAGTTAAAACGTTTTGGTAGTTGTTGTATAACAAAATAAAAACTCAATAAAATTAAAGATATATAATTATTGAAGTGATATCTATATACTAGTGCAGTCATATAATTTAAATGACTAAGAAATTCCCATAGGCATCAATCCATGATAAGCATCAAAACACTTATCTTATGATACATCTCACATTACCCAGAGTTATAAATATCATAAAAATTAATGTTCGGATTAATTAATATATGAGTTAAACATATATATATATATAGATATATATATATATATAAACATGAGATAGTGTTATTAACCATGGAGATCCAGTGTCACTTTACAATGAAAATTTGTAAATTTTAAATATCTCTTGTTATAATACCATGGGCCAATACCATGACTTATGAAAATCATATGCCCAATGTGATATGTGTTGATATGACATTTTCTTTAATTAATTAATTTGAGATAAATTAGTTAAAAGAGCATGACTAATTTTAAGATAAATATTAGCCCTTTAAATCTTAACCCTTGATTTGTGAATGCTACTACGGATATTCCATCATATTCCATGTAAGTTAAATCTTTACCATCCACCTAATAATTGTTGATAATTAAATTAAAATTTTGGAAAACCTATTTTGAAATAAACATGCCTATCAACTTGATATAAATGATTACTTTTCAATTTATCTTTATTTTTTAATTTAAAAAAAAAAACACAAAATAACAACATAAATTCCAACTCTAAAATCTCCACATTCAAATTCACAATCAATAATTTATATTTAGTATTAAATACATTAAACTTATTAAAATTAAAAATATCTAAATATTTTAAATTTAAACATTTTCACCAAAATTAAATAATAACATTAAATAATAACATTGCACAACATTGCATTTTTCTTTTGCACACATCATAAAATAAAATAATTCATGACATTTAATTTATATCTTTCACAATTATGAGTTGTACATTACTTACAAAAACGCTTTATTCATGTCCTCATAATTATAAATCTATAATAAATATAGATCTTTTCATACATATAAATTGCATACCTTCAAATCGTCCTATAAATCATGTTTCTGCAATCATAAATACTATTAAATATAGATCTTTTCATATATATAAATTGCATTGCTTCAAATCATCCTATAAATTATGTCTCTGCAATCATAGATACTATTAAATATAATGTTGTAGTGTATTTACGAAAATTCCATATAATTCATGACATTTAATTTATATCTTTCACAATTTTGAAAATGAATTGTACATTACTTACAAAGTCTATTTATTCATGTCCTCAAAAGTATAAATCTATAATAAATATAGATCTTTTCATACATGTAAATTGCATTCATTGAAATCATCCTATAAATTATGTTTCTGCAATTTTAAATACTATTAAATATAATGTTTTAGTGTATTTACCAAAATTCCATAACTGAATTTTTCATTACTATATTTATTCATAATCTCATTATGATTTTAATATAATAATATTTCAGCATAATAAAAGTTAACTAATATATTATATTTATTGATAAATCTATTTCTTCATCTAACAATACAATTTAAACCATTGTGCCACGTAAAAGAAACCCATTTTTTTTTTCAACAATTAACTAAGCCTTTATCAACATAAATACACTAAATATATTATAGTTTCAAGATTTTTACAATAATAGTATATTATTGACCCCATTTAAAATTGGCTCAAATTTTAATTGAAGTTTTAAGATACAGATGTGGATTCCTACCATCAACATAATCCTTTCTTAATATAACCATTTCTTTCTTAATATAACCATCTTGTGATATAGTATGATTTTAAAGTTTAAATTGCTTCATTTTCAACCTTATTCATTTAAGATAAAACTTTATATATATAAAAACCAACTTCAAAAATGCTAAAGCAACATTCGAATATGCACCAAACCTTTGTACCTTTATGAATGTCTAAATTTCTTCACTAATTGTTTTGCAATTTTTTTTAATGAATTACAAGTGATATTACTCCATCATGTTGCATATGATCAATTTATTTATTAGTTCTCCTATATCTATTAGCAAATAAATGTATTATACTAAATAATCATGTTACCATTATTGAGTATATATTAGTATAAATATAGCATGCAATATGTTAAAAACAACAATATCATTTACATATTATTAGTATTTGTATTTGCAATACTTAATTTCTAAAACACATATAATTATCATTATCATTTTTATAAACAAATTATTAAAATAATGTAATGTCAAATATGGAAATAATTGAAATATTAATTAGCAATAGAAAAAATATTAAGTTAACAATCAAATTATAACTTTATTAAGAGATTCAAATGATTTATAAAAGAATAAAAAATGTTCTTTGTTTTTAATATGAACCATTAGGTATTCAATTTTATAGAAATATGGAAATTTTAATTGCTATTAGCTTTAAGAGATCCAAATGATTTATAAAAGAATAACAAATGTTTTTTATTTTTAATATGAATCATTAGGTATTCAATTTTATAGAAATATGAAGAAATTGTAATTGTTATTAGCTTTAGAATGGTTTTGATCTTCATAAATAGTGTGTTTAATTCTTGAGATTTACGTGTTTATAATATATAGATATATTTTCCAATTGTGTAAATATATAATACTATCTTAATATATGTTTTTATGATACAATATTGATAAAATTAAGGTTAAATGAGTATACTAATAGTAATAATTATGCACATAATCAAATTGTCTGAAGTTGGTGTTTTTCGGTAAATTTTAGAATTTCAAACAACAACCCCTTTACTCTCAATACCAATAATTTATTTTTCACCAAAGTTTGGACTACATAAATAAACCATAACTACAAATTTGACTACAAGTTCAAGTTATCCATAATGAACATGTAATTAAAGTGTTACTCTAGATGATAATCACATAAAAATAATAAAATGAAGCATCAATAAAATCACGCATTACTAATGTAGAGGGTAGAGTAGGCTAATGGGGGATCTATCTCAAGGGATCCTTTGGATTAAAGGGTAATGAATTTGGAGGAAGCACTTATTGAATACTCTAAGGGCCCATTATATGGAATCACAATATATTTAAAGATTCTAAGAGTCTAAATATACAATCATCCTTATTGTGTTCAAGTTTTATAGAGACAAACCTTAATTAAGTGACAAATTATTGGCTACCTGGGGGATTTGCATGGGGTAAAGAAAAATTGAGGTTTTTTTTTCCCAAAACTGGATAAGAAGGGAGTCTAATCTATTTAAGTATATCATATTAGAAGTTATAACGAAAAAATTGATGGAGAAGGGTAGAATCAAAGGAGGATTTTTGGTTAGTATGAAGGGTACTTATGACAAGGTAACACGATTTTATGAGAGGAGTAATGACAATCAAAGTGTGGAGGTGCATGGTAGTTGTTGTGGTAAGGTTTTCCTAAAATTTTCTAGTCTTAAATCTTTATAGACAACTTCAATGAGTAATCCTATAAACCAAAATTGGATGATTTATGGGGCGGGGTTGGGGCTCATAGACAACATATCGAGTTTGGATACTTCTAGTAGTGAGAGGAGGATATCAAGCCCATGTTTCATCAATTTTGGGGCATGAAAGACCGAAAAATTAAGGAATGCAGTGAAATAGAAATTATCTCAAATGAGGATGGTTTTTGGAGAAGACATCAAGATTGAATAATTTTTGGAGTATAAACTAGTAAATGAGTGGCTTTAAATTTTTTATGTATTAATAATTTTTATGTTGTGGACCTATTTTTCATCTATTAACTAGGGGTTAGATAGGTTTAATATTTTTTTCCAAGGAGTATGCAATGAAGGTATTAGGGGGTAGATGGCTCTCAAGATTGTCTTTCTTAGCTATGAAACCCTAGATTGTGTTCTTTTATCCTTAAAAGGAATGGCGAAGAGAATATTGATTTGAGTCAATATATGGGGTTTTTCGAAGAGATGAGGTATGAAAAGGTGTTGAAAGAGATTAGGGTCTCTCTTTAGAAACCCTTATTTATTGACCTATATTTTAATAATAATGTCTATGACATTGTAGTTTAAGCTCCAATAGAATTTGTCATTATTGAATGTGATCCAAGTGGCGAATCATCACGGTCAATAATTGTTTGTTGGTGGTCTACAACCCCATGATTTTGGTAACCATAGTAACCACATGTGTTTTTTTGAAGGGTGGAAGAAAACAAAATAAAAAATATAATTGTAAAATTAACTTTTAGCATATACAACCATTCATTAATTTTTACCATAGTAATTTATGGTAGTCACCCATGGTTAAGAAGTATTAAACATAATACCTTCCACTCAAGTTAGAAATTATGCTATGGAAAGAATTGCATAATAAGATATATATAATAGTAGTCAATAGGAAAATGGAATGCTATAGGAATTAATAAATTTATATGTGAAGTGACTATGTTTCCCTCCCACTCAAGTTAGAAATTATGCTATGGAAAGAATTGCATAAGAAGATATATAATAGTGGTCAATGGGAAAATGGAATGTTATAAGAATTAATAAATTGATATGTGAAGTGATACATTAATTGCTAGCTCAGGCACAAGGACTTGCATAAATATTGGTGGATAGTAACCACTTGTCAAGGAAAACATAAATAATGGTGGTAACTACTAGCAAACATAATTATTTACATATCATTCATATCTATGCAAGTTCTTGTTTATGACAAAACAATTAATTTGTCCACTTTACATTACAATTTATTAGTTCTTGGATTCCATTTTCCTATTGATTTACCATTTATCAATGTAAGTTATAATTTTGTATGCAATTTTTCCTATAGAATAATTCCTAACTTGAGTAGTAAGGAATAAACTACCTTACATCACTTGTTATAGATTAATGCTTATTTGCATTTACTAACTATTTAATTTATATGATTATGCTAATATAATATCATACTTACATAAAATTATATTATACAAATAGACAATCAAAAACTCATAATTAAGTATTGTAAAAAGCTACAAATAATAAAATTTAGAATAAATCCATGAGTGCCCATCAAAACTAAATCGTCACTCACATACTTTTGACCATAACATTGTTCCAAAATTTTCTCAAACATACCATACTTAATCATAAGTTTAGAACATTTATGACTCTTTTTACATCATGTTTAGATTATATATGGCTTTCATATACCATTATATTATGTTTAACAATTATTTTGAAAGGATAATAAATGGTCCTTTTTATAGGTTTAAAATATGTTCTAGGGTGTATGTTGGGTAGGGAGTTTTCTCATGCAGAAAGTAAGGTAGCACATTATGTTGGGATTTTGGTAAGTGTTTTTAATCATTTTGCAAAAGTATATTTATTTTGTTAGGGATTTTTTTATGGGAAAGGAAGAGAATATCAAATTATTGAGAAATTTAAGGGATTTGATATTAATAGTTAAAGTTATGATGGACAAAGCAAGTTCGGTAAGAAATAAACTTAAATTTGTCATAAGTAATAACAAGCAAATCACCATTAATTTTGAATGAGCATCATTTTACCATATCAAGCAGGAATTGAATGATGAAGAACATCATTAGGCCAATGTAGCTTCCTCCCTTAAGGTAGGGGTTCTAATTGAAAATGAGTTAATTAATTATATATTAATACCTTAATTTAAAGAAAATATGATTTAGAATATCTCTTGCATGAATTTGCACACATCTCAACTTAATAGATGGAGTTCATGTGAAATGCACAACAAGTGAGATGTGGTCGCACCACCTCCCTCATTTTTCATCAAAACAATGCATTGGACTCTTGCAAGAAATATGGAATAATGGCTCTTCCTTGGTGCATCTAGTTTTATATGATGACAAACTTAGTCTAGACATTATAGAGGTCAATATTAGGTCTTTCATCTACCAAATGTGCAGGGAGATTTTGAGATGTGGGAGTTTTCATTTCAAGCTTCTTCCTGGGATCAAACAAAGGTTTTTGAATCTAGCCCAACCCTTGATGCGGGTTTTTGTCATTGTCTTGGTCAGACAACCTCTAGATTCTTGGCACCTCCCTATGGTTATTATTATTTTTGCTGTTTTTTTCATTGATATTAATTTACATTTCTCTTCAACGGTCTTCCAATTTCAATGTGAGGTGAATTATTATTATTTAAGCTTGAGTTTTATGTGGTTTAGGTATTTTGGTTGTCTCTCTAGTTGTATTTTCTTTAAGGTAATGATTCTTTATAAGATAGATATGGACAATTAAAAAATCAAGGTGGTTTGCAAAGTACTCTATAGGTAAGATGCGATTAATTAGACCAACGTAATTCACCAACCACAATAAAATATAATGAACCTCCTTCTCATGCATACAAACCTATACTCTTGAAGTTGGATGAAGTTACATTGTTTCTCACCTAATATATGGATGCTCTCTCTGGCGAACAACAATCTTAAAATAAGTAACTCCTTACAAGTAAGACTTGTGAAAAATGACTTTTATTCATCAAAACAAAGACCCAATAAATATTGAGAAACAAAGCACCCCTCATGAAGGAAGCTCATGGTTGATGGAATCCTTTATCGAATAGGATAATAAAGAATAGGATATGCTATTTAAAAATATATATAATTTTAAATGTGTTGAATATAATGTTATTGGTACAATTTTTTGAACTAATATATTATAGTTTTAGTAAAAAATAAAAAATAAAAAATATAAGCATATTTAAGGATATAATAAACTACTTAAAATTATATATAATTAATTTTGATATATAATTTTAATGAATATAATGTTTTTGCACATTTTTTTTTTAAATTATTATAAATTTTATTTTTGAAAAAAATTGAGCAAGTACCTTTAATTTAAATAATTGTGATGTACATATTTTAAGTAGAGAGGTGTGTTTAATTTGGAAATAATTTTATTTTTATTATCAAGAATTATTAGATGGATGACATAATTTTAATTTTAATAGAATATTTTAAAATATATATCCACAAAATATACTAAAACATTCTTAGTAGTATTCACAAATCAGTGAGTCTGTCAACACTCCTGACTTCTGATTGAAGTAATGGCTAAAACCTTCCCTCGGATCCCAGTGGGAATGGACTTGACGAGGACAACATTTATTCTGGACACGCTATTCAATAACCCTGTTGAGAAAGCTTGTCACCATCGAAACAATTTAACGAAAATATCTCCAGAGTCAAATTGAGTTAATGCAAAGTTCCTACAATCTTATTATGTTGGGAAGTTATTGAATTCAAGTCAAAGAAGGATCAAAATAATGAAAGCTAAAAAAAAATGTCTATTTTGACAAATCTAAAAGAATATAGTTTGAGATTGTTCAGGGAATTGATGTACAGCAATGAATGTTCAAGAATTTGAATATTCAGAAATCTAATAAATAAAAATAGAGATCAAAATTTGTCTTTATTCCTTTCCATCATATTCCACAAAAATTAACTGTATTCATGTACATCAGATTCCAAAGAAGTGCAGTTGATTTAATACAATTTAATAGCTAATTTAATTAATACAAAGTTGTGCACCAATCTAAAAGTGACGAAAAAGCTTTCTAATCAGCCATCAGAACTTTTCATTTACTTTCTCCACTGTACATAGTCTTGCATTTTAAGATATTGTTCCTGCACGTTGAACGATCCCACAGACCTACCACTGCTGCCAATATGGTTTTCCGTAAATATGGCAGACACTTTATGAGTCATCTGTCGGGGACATCTCTATCAATTTGGATTTAATTTAAGCACCAGTTCTAATGCTATATCCAAATAAGTACTGCGAATTTAAGCAATGGACCGTAAAGCCACAGAAGATTAAACAACTTAAATACCAAATATACTGCTCCATGATTCATACCACAGAGTGGGTGGCATGGCCAATTGCAGTTGCCTTGACCTTTACTACGAGGTAGTTGGAACTTTAACCCTTCTTATAGAGTGTTCTGATGGCTTTTCCAGAGCCGACAGTCATTGACTTTTACAACCAGTTAGTTGGAACTTTATACAGCAATGCGTAGTGCTCGAATGCTTTACTAGCGCTGCACTGAATCAATACACTTTAAAACTACTTTGCAAACGAAAAACATTTTTAAATAATGGTAATAGCTGAGATGCAGCATAGCCTTTCTCTATACCGCTATTTAATTATTTTTTTGCATAGTGTTTTGTCTGTAATGACATTCATTTTCAATAATAAAATAAAATAAATAGGCTAGCACAATGAGTTATGTTATGCCCAATAAGTTATAAGCTCCGTCCAATGGGCTAAGTTCCACACAATAGGCTATAAGCTCTACACAATGAGTCTATAAGATCTGCACAATGAGCTAAGTTCCACACAATAGCTTATAAGCTCTAATGATCAGTACAATAGTTTTCACACAATAGACTAAGTTTGTAGCACAAAAGTTACTAATAATGTATTAGATTTTCAATAATAAAGGTAATGACTTATTCGTTTTCTAATAATAAAATAAAATAATTGATTTTTTTTTGCATAGTATTTTTTGGGTAATGACGTATTCGTTTTCCAATAATAAAATAAAATAAATAGTTTTACACAATGAGCTAAATTCCACACAATAGGCAAAAACTCTCCACAATGAGCTAAGTTCCGCACAATATCCTATAAGCTTCACCCAATGAGCTAAGTTTCCCATAATATGCTAAGTTTCTGGCTTCTGCACAATAGGTAAGTTTGTCGCAAAAAAGTTATTAGTTGTTTTTTCAGTAATAATGTATTCAATTTTCAATAATAAAGGTAATGATGTATTCATTTTCCAATAATAAATAGCTCTCCATAATGAATTAAGTTCTACACAATAGGCTATAAGCTCTGCACATTAAGCTAAGTTCCGCACAATAGGCTATAAGCTAGGTACAATGAGCTAAGTTCTGTACAATAGGCTAAATTTTTCACACTCAGCTAAGTTTGCCACACAAGTTATTATTGTTTTCTTAGTAATAATGGATTCGATTAATGATATATTCATTTTCCAATAATAAAATAAAATAATTGACTTTTTTTGCATAATGTTTTCTCAGTAATGAGTATTCATTTTCCAATAATAAAATAAAATAAATAACTCCATACTAAAATAAATAACTCCAAAGGAGGATCCACACAATAGGTTATAGGTTATAAGCTCTACACAATGAGCTAAGTTTCGCACAATAGGCTATAAGCTCCACGTAATGAGCTAAGTTGAACACAATAAGCTATAAGCTCTTGTGCACAATAGACTAAGTTTATTGCACAAAAGTTATTAGTTGTTTTCTCGATAATGATGTATTTATTTTCTAATCATAATCGTAATGACGTATTCGTTTTCCAATAATAAATAGCTCCACACAATGAGCTAAGTTCCGCAAGGTAGGCGTACAATGAGCTACGTTCTGCACAATAGGCTATAAGCTTCACACAATAAGCTAAGTTTTGCATAATAGGCTAAATTTCACACTTCCACACAATAGGCTAATTTTATCGCACAAAAGTTATTAGTTGTTTTCTCATTAATAATGTATTCATTTTCCAATAATAAGCATAATGGCCTATTTGTTTTCAAATAATAAAATAAAATAAATAGCTCTGCACAATGAGATAAGTTACACACAATAAACTATAAGATTTGCACAATGGGCTAAGTTCCACACAATAGGCTATAAGCTCCACACAATGGGCTAAGTTCCACCCAATAGGCTATAAGCTCCTCATAATGAGCCGAGTTCCGCATATTAGGCTAAGTTTATTGCACAAAAGTTATTAGTAGTTTTCTCGAAAATGATGTATTCTTTATCCAATAATAAAAGCAATGACACATTCATTTTCCAATAATAAAATAAAATAAATAACTCTATACAATTAGCTAAGTTCTGCACAATAAGTTAGGAACTCTGCACAATGAGCTAAGTTCTACACAATAGACTATAAGCTCTGCACAATAGGCTAAGCTCCACAAATAGACTATAAGCTATGCAAAATAGACTAAGTTTCTCATAAAAAAGTTATTAGTTATTTTCTTGGTAATGATGTATTCATTTTTCAATAATAAAATAGAATAAAAACAATTGATTTTTTTTGCATATTGTTTTCTTGGTAATGACTTATCAATTTTCCAATAGTAAAATAATATAAATAGCTTGGCACAATTATTGATAAATTCCAATTGTAAATAATTAGGCATATGTGCAAAAGTGCATATGAGTTGTATTGTGCTCGATAGTTTTCTCCATATAACTAGTCATTTTCTCATATATGCCTTATTAAATCCTTATTCAAGAGTGTTTTTTGCATTTGCATTTTCTCGTTATTGCTGTCTCCACATAGCTTCTTTCGCACTACTTGCTTTGCACAACGAAGACTATACAACTTCTTTTGTACACACTATCTGGACATGTAACTCTATTGTGCAGAGATATCTGCATTTCGTCTACTAAATACTTTTATTGCTAATATTTAAGTAATCAATTGACCTATACAATATTATTAGTGATATTCGTATTTCTGAATATATTTTTGTATTTGTGCAGAGATGTCTATATTTCATCCACATTGTTTGTTCTGCACTGCTTGCTCCACACAACTACGACTGCATGACTTTTTCTGTACGCGTTATATCTAGACACATAACTCTATTGTGTGGAGAGGTTCACATTTCCACATTGCTTGGTTCGCATAACTTTTTTGTATATTTCGAGCATCTGCTTATGTATATCTGGTTACCCAACCAGAGTGAGTAGTTATTTTAATAAATGGTTAACGTATACAAAGTTGTTGCTAATATTTTGTATATTTCAAGCATTTTCTTATGCAGAAGTGCTCTTGTATGTATGTCTGTACTTTGCATTAAGTGTTAATATTATTTCTAATATTTTAGTTATAAATAATGCATATTAGCAGTTAATTTAGTAAAAGTTCTGTGGATAATAACATTGATTATGTTCATATTATTGATAATATTTTTATTATAAATAATGTTTCGAATATATATTTGTTTATGCTCTTGTGTGAAAGTGCTTTTTGTGTGGATGTACACACTTTGAACTAAACACTTTTATTGCTAATAATTTAATTATAGATAATGCATATCAATAGTCAAGTGAGTAAAAGTGGTGCGGAGTCCATTAGTGTCTTCTAGGAGCGCCCAACCAGAGAGATGAGAGATTGCAGAGAGAGCATCCTTCCATTCATCAGTTTCTTGTGGGAAATATTGGTTGCCTCCTAACAGCAGAAGGTCTAGCCCTTTCGCTGCACCCTCCGGGCATCGGCGTAGCAATTGAAGGATGGCGTATCTTCCGATCACACATTGGTTAAGGGTAATCGCTCATTGAAATTTAAATTTCATTTGGGCGGGTTTTCAAATTCAAATTCAAACAAGTGTCCCATTAAATGCGTATATTATATAACTTGTATCGTATACCGTAGCGTTCCGACGTCTCACGGTGGTAGAGGCAGAAGCGGTAGGAAATTCATCATCCGGATTCCGCACTGTGATGCCCATCCATGTATGCTATGTCCATGAAGCGCATTCTCGTCGGTATTGTATGGTCATGGAGCAGTCGCTAGATGGGAGTCCCCATACTGGGGCGGCCAAAATCCACTGTCAGGGTACTGTCTCTCGTACTCAAGCTATAATAAATAACTTATAGGGGTGGAAATAGGCATTGCCCACATGTTGTCCATCTTCATTGATCAGAAGCTTTGTTTACATAGTAGAAGAATCTTTCAAGTTTGCATTGTGTGGATGATAATATTGTTTATGCACATATTATTGATAATATTTTAATTGTAAATACTGTATACTATTGTTATTTAAGTAAATTTCAATTGTAAATAATGTTTTAAATTAGCATATGTGCAAAAGTGCATGGAAAGTCCATTGTGTGGATGAAGCTTTATATATGTGAATCACCGCACTTAGTACTTCAGTATTAAATAGTTGCAATGCCATCGAAACAAGCGGTGGGATTATACGATATTTGCTAATACTTTAGTCATAAATGATGTGTATCTATGCCTCTCTACATCTAATTAAGTGAGGTTGCCCATACTTTTGTCTCAGCTCATGCTTGCTCTAGACTTCTTTCGTGTACGTTATGTGTGGACATGATTTATCCACAAGCTTTGTGAGCTAGTATCCACCAACAATCACATTGAAGACATTTATATTTTTATTTACAATAACATCGACATAACTAGTGGGCCGATACGAAATTATTGTGAATGTTTTAATTATAGATAATTCTTTTTATTGCTAATATTTTGGTATTAAATATTTCATATTTTCATTTGAAATATTTTAATGATAAGTAATGTGTATCTCTATACTGTCAAATATTAGCCATTAGATATCATTGAACAAAAGCTTTCTTTATGGTTATGTGGTAGTTTACTGTGTGAAAGAAGCTTTCAAGCTTTGATTCTACAAACACTCACATTTCACATTAAACAATTTTGTAGTTTTTTCTCGGAATTGATATGTAATTGTTGAGTTTGGTGGCGAAAAAGTTCAAAGCTAATGTGCAGTATCAAATTTCATTTATCAATTTTAATATCACATATTATAATCATTATTTGTGTAGTATAACATTAGTGCTTATAACATATTTTATTACGTGATTATTGTAGATTTTGTCTTAGTAGTTCAAAATAGAAGTGAAACATAAATGAGACACATTACTTATTTTAGTGAAAAAACTCATTTAATATCTACATAGTGCGATAAATGAAAAAATACATTCAAGTGGCGAATTGACATTTGGGTTCTGAAATTACTTTGTTTGCAAAAGTTGGCTAGTAGAATGACAAGTTTACATAGTAAATTTTCTAGACACACGTTAGTTTGGTGAATAATTACAAAAAATATTTCTATTTATTGGAAAAAGAGCTCTACTTAATGAAAACAGAATGTGATTTATAGTTTTAATAAAATAGTGTGTCTACATTGATTTTTAAAGCATGTAAAGTGGATTAATAATGAAAATGAATTGTGTTAATTGCACTATGTCAAATTTGGATTTAAGTAAAATGTATATGATTTAAAGTAACATATTTTACAACAGTATTTTCTAATTAAATTTCACGCAAATCAATACTATTCACATTAATAATGACTACTAGTTAATGGTTATCATTGACATCGATCATAGTTAAATGTCATTTCTAAACTTAAACATCAATTCATGACTTAGATTACTTATTTCCTCTAATGCATTATATATATGCTTGTTTCTATAAAAAACAATTTGTCAATGTTCATTTTGTTCTGAAACTTATAATTGTTTTAAAGTATTACTTTACAATTTGTTTATTGTTTTTTGCATTTGTTCCTAACGCAAAAGAAATGGCTCAAAGAAACATTGGCAGGGCACAAAGGAAGATGTACCTAAAGGAAGTGAAGATATTTTAATGCTCAACCAATATATGTTAATGATTAGCAAAGATATTTTAACGTTAATGCATAAAATACAAGAACTTCAACAAATTCTTAGGCGTCTCGAAGATGAACTAGATACCGTAAGAATGTTATCATAAGAGTTATTGCAAATCATGAATAGATGAAGAAGTTCTCGATTTCGATAGTATAATTAGTACAATAGTTAATTCCTAGAAACAATGGTTAATTAATAGAGAAGGCATTATTAGTCTTTTTTCTGTTTACTTAATAGATTTTGAAATTCAGTATATGTTAAAGCCTATGTATTGTAATATTGTTGATGGAGTTAACGCAAAGAAAGATACCATACTATTATAGATTACAAATGTATGTATAAATGAAATATGTTTCATAAGTTATATCGGTTTAGAAAATCTTTTGTTCTTTGTATGACGTGTTATTTGGATTTTTTTTAAATCTTGTATGGAATAATAATTTAAAGAGAAAAGAAAAATACTGAATTTGTAAACAAAGAAGACCATTATTGTAAAGTAATGTCACCGAGCCTCAGTAGTTATAGAACTTGCAAATTTGATAAATCAAGAAAACAATGCAAAAAACGATAATGAGTGCAAAAAAAAGGGAAAAAAATGACATAGCATAATAAAAAACATAGAGCCAAAAAAAAAAAAAAAAATAGTTCATTGGATTACGTTTATGTACAATGTCATAGTAACATTTGCATTGGTAGAAAAAATCGTCTTGTTGTTGTGATGAGTAGATTGCTAATCTTGTTTTTACATGGGTATAATATATTGATTGATAATGTGAAATCAGATTGCAAATGTCTAGTAAAATGAAAGAGCTATTATGATGTTTGGAAATGCAATAAAATAACACTATGCTATTGCCGAATTTCTTAACAACGTAAATAAAGAAACCTGTCAATGTATACGTACAACTACATTTTGATGGTATATCATAAAGGTGTCATGTATTTCAAAGTTGCTCAATATTTCAATAGCATCTGTTTTGTCTACATAGTATTGGATGTAGGAATCGTCTTGTAGTGCAGGTAATTCTTTTTCTAGTTCGACACTCCTCAAAATGCATTTTTTTTCAATCTTGTTAGTTTCCTGTATGATGCAACTTAGACAATGAAAATAAAGAAATCTAGAGTGATACTTGCAGGTAGTGCAATAAAGCATAATAATTTTTATAGTTCTATCAGTTGTGATTAGAGTACTTCTTTGCGCATACCATTTCAAATGACATCATACATATGATGACTACTTTCATATATCCTTGAAAATGTTGTAAATTTAATATAAGAAACTAGATACCTAGTAACATGAAATCAAATATTTTTCTTATTTATTATTCTTTATCCATGTCTATTTAAAGAATATGATATAGGCTACTGTGCATATTCTGCTTGACGAGGAAATTTGATGCGGGAGCATCTAACCTAGGTCAATCGTTTACTAGAGGAGTTAGTTTGTAAGGTGAGAATTTAATTAATTATTTTACTTTTCTATAGTTTTTAGAATGATAGTTCTTGTAAATAGAAGAAGATTCGAGAGTATTGTGGAAGGTTAGAGAGGATTATGGATTAGTTATCTCTTATCTAGGGATGAGGATTTGGATGAAAGATTTTAGAGATCAAGAGAGATATTGTTGGAGTTTGTTGAGGGATCTAGAACCTACTTGGGTTCTAATCCATTTGTATGAATTGAGAATCGCCTATGAGGCATGTAAGATGTAGAAGTGTGTGAGTGAGCATGAGGAATGAGAGGCCAATCATTGGGCCAATGAGCGTTGAAAATTGGCAACAAGAAATTGCTAAAAATAGAAGTTTGGGTACCAGTGCTGGATTGGGCAATAGGGAATGAAAAATGAATGTGCTAAAAATAGAAGTTCTATTTTTAGCAGTTCAGTGTGGATTCCTATTTTAGTCAGTCCCTGGACTAAAAATATGAAGTAAAATTTGAATTTGATATTAGCAGCAGTTTGTAAATTAATTCATTAATTCAGTTTGAGTTAATTAGTTAAGGAAAATCAAACTTGAAGTCTTTGTGAGAACATGCAATAATTTCTCCACTGATTGGAGAATGTGTCCTTGATTTGCTCCACTGATTGAGGAATTAAGGATGAGTTCCATATTGAGAGGATCAATTGACATAGTTTAACTTAGTCAAGTCTAGTTAGATTAATTTAACAAGTTGTTATATTAATGAGATTCAGTTTGTTGATGCTTGCATGCATGTGACAATTGGTATTTTTAGATAACTGAAGATTCTCTTAGGAATAACTCATGCATGTCAGTTCAGACAGAGACCCAGTTGAGATCAAAGAAGGGACAGTGTACTATCAGTTGGATGAATATTTTTCCTATAAAGGAAAATCATCCAAGCAGAAGGATTAAGGTTCCTTGAGGATTGTGCAGTTTTACAGGGTGTGAGATCAGTGTGAGAGATTAGTGTTACACTTGCTAACAGGAGGATCACCCAGGGAAAATTACACAAGGAAATAGGAGGCTTGGAGGGCAGAGGAGAAGTCTTGATTGCCTATGAACATCTAGCAGGATTGCACTGAGAGCTGGTTCGCTGAGAGAGCTAAGGCTTTGTGTAATCTTGATGTATTTCCACCTTCACCTGTGAGGATTGTACTGAGAGATGGCTAGCTGTGTGAGAGCTAAGGCTTTGTATAAATTCTATGTATGATAATACAAAGAGAGGGGTTTTAGGCTGAGGCTTTCCCTGGGTAAATTCTTCTATGTTATGTGTGAATGATTCCTTTTTATTAGTTATATGTGTTCATGCTTGATGTTTCTCATGTTCAATTAAGCTTCCACTAAGTTTATGGTAGATGTAGATTTAGTATTATGTTTTAGTACATTGCATATATCAGTTGGATTTGCAGGTGAAATTTCTACATGATACCAGTGAAATAGCTGATTTGTAGAGAAAATTATACATGGTATCAGAGCTAGCTGATTTGTAGAAAAATTCTACATGGTATCAGAGCAAAGGTGATCAAAGGAGAGAACAATATATTGAGAGGAGATTTAAAAGTTTTGAGTTTTGGGCCGAGAGTTTGTAGAGCAGATTTGAAAATTTCTATACAAAATTTTCAGAAACAAATAGTAGATTTGGATTCCTTGCGGAAAAGGACCCAAATTCAAGAAAAAAATCGGTTGAATTGAAGTTCTGATGAGGGAGATATCACTGATTTAAAATCAACAATTTTTTTAGAAAATTTCGTGATGGCGGGAAAGTGGAAACAGATTGGTGTGCTAGCCAAGAACCTGTATGCACTTGAGGTACAAGATGTATGCAAAGCCTTGAGGAGAAAGGCAAAGGTTATATACTTGGTGGTTGAGAGAGAGAGTAAATTACCTCTCAACATGCAGCGCCAGAAGAAGTCTCAGACAATTGTGGAGGAGCCACAATTGGTGAAGCAGCTTCAGGAGGTTGTGGAGCAACCACAACTAGAGAAGCTGAGAGGAGACAGAGTGGAGGCATCCACTCATGCAGAGACCTACAGTAGGGGGAAATTTTGAGTCAGGTGGGCACAGGGATCACATGCATCCATACCTCTAGGTAAGAGGTGGGGCGATGTGGAGTGATCATCCCAAGAAGGTTGGAATAGGGGCAAGATCATTGAGGTACCGAACCTCTTTGATTCGACCTTGATACGGGAGCCCCGATGTGGAGTAGCAGGAACTAGCTAATTGGGTAGAGATAGATGCGGATGGAGCGGCAGAGAGAGCTAATGTGCAAGGAATCCCAGGATAGTGTAGAGCATGCAGGCTGCAGTAATGTGAGAGGCACAAGTGTGTTGCACAGTGCAGGGTAGCACAGAGAAGGGTGCAACGATGTGAGATGCATGGAGATGTTGTAATACCGTAGAGATCAGAGAGGGAGCACTTGTTAGCAGAAGGTAGAGCTTCAGCATCAGAGCATTTTTCTAGCCCAACGGGGAGGTCAGTTGGGAGTTATTTTTGTTTCGAGCGCTATTGGAGCAACCACACTTGGTAGAAGTGTTGCATGCAAAACATTCCGAAGGTACATGATCAGGTTCGAAAGGAAGCCTTTCTTGTTGAGAGGGAGTGTTGAAAATTGACAACAAGAAATTGCTAAAAATAGAATTTCTAAAAGTAGAAGTTTGGGTACCAGTACTGGATTGGGCAACAAGGAATGAAAAATGGAAGTGCTAAAAATAGAAGATCTATTTTTAGCAGTTCAGTGTGGATTCCTATTTTAGTCAGTACCTGGACTAAAAGTAGGAAGTAAAATTCGAATTTGATATTAACAACAATTTGTAAATTAAGTAATTAATTCAGTTTGAGTTAATTAGTTAAAGAAAATCAAACTTGAAGTCTTTGTGAGAACATGCAATAATTTCTCCACTGATTGGGGAATGTGTCCTTGATTTGCTCCACTGATTGAGGAATTAAGGATGAGTTCTATATTGAGAGGATTAGTTGACTTAGTTTAACTTAGTCAAGCCCAATTAGATTAATCTAACAAGTTGTTAAATTAATGAGATTCAATTTGTTGATGCTTGCATGCATGTGAAAACTGGTATTTTTAGATAACTGAAGATTCTCTCATGAATAACTCATGCATGTCAGTTCAGACAGAGACCTAGTTGAGATCAAAGAAGGGACAATGTACTATCAGTTGGATGAATATTTTTCCTATAAAGGAAAATCATCCAAGCAGAAGGATTAAGGTTCCTTGAGGATTGTGCAGTTTTACAGGGTGTGAGATCAGTGTTACACTTGGTAACAGGAGGATCACCCAACGAAAACAGCGCAAGGAAATAGGAGGCTTGGAGGGCAGAGGAGAAGGCTTAGGAGAAGTCTTAATTGCCTGTGAGCATCCAGGAGGATTGCACTGAGAGCTGGCTAGCTGAGAGAGCTAAGGCTTTGTGTAATCCTGATGTATTTCCACCTTCATCTGTGAGGATTGTACTAAGAGCTGGCTAGCTGTGTGAGAGCTAAGGCTTTATATAAATCCTATGTATGATAATACAGAGAGTGGGGTTTTAGGCTGAGGCTTTCCCCGGGTAAATTCTTCTGTGTTATGTGTGATTGATTCCTTCTTATTAGTTATATGTGTTCATGCTTGATGTTGCTCATGTTCAATTAAGCTTCCACTAAGTTTATAGTAGATGTAGATCTAGTATTATGCTTTAGTACATTGCATATATCAGCTGGATCTGCAGGTGAAATTTCTACATGATATCAGTGAGATAGCTGATTTGTATAGAAAATTCTACATGGTATTAGAGCTAGCTGATTTGTAGAAAATTCTACATGGTATTAGAGCTAGCTGATTTGTAGAAAAATTCTACATGGTATCAGAGCAAAGGTGATCAAAGGAGAGAAGAGTATACTGAGAGGAGATTTCAAAATTTTGAGTTTTGGGCCGAGAGTTTGCAGAGCAGATTTGAAAATTCACGTACAAATTTTTTAGAAACAAATAGAAGATTTGGATTTCTTGCAGAAAAAGACACAAATTCAAGAAAAACATCGGTTGAATCAGAGTTTAGATGAAGGAGATATCGCTGATTTAAAATCAGCGTTTTTTCTAGAAAATTTCGTGATGGCGGGAAAGTGGAAACAGATTGGTGTGCTAGCCAAGAACCTGTATGCACTTGAGGTACAAGATGCATGCAAAAACTTGAGGAGCAAGGCAAAGGTTAGATACTTGGTGGTTGAGAGGGAGAGTAAATTACCTCTCAACATGCAGCGCTAGAAGAAGTCTCAGACAATTGTGGAGGAGTCACAATTGGTGAAGTAGCTTCAGGAGGTTGTGGAGCAGCCACAACTAGAGAAGCTGAGAGGAGACGGAGTGGATGCATCCACTCATGCAAAGACCTACACTAGGGGGAAATTTTGAGTCAGGTGGGCACAGGGATCACATGCATCCATACCTCCAGGTAGGAGGTGGGGGGATGTGGAGTGATCGTCCCAAGAAGGCTGGAATAGGGGCAGGATCATTGAGGTACCCATCCTCTTTGATTCGACCTTGCTACAGGAGCCCCAATGTGGAGTAGTAGGAACTAACTGATTGGGTAGAGACAGATGTGGATGGAGCAGCAGAGAGAGCTAAAGTGCAGGGAATCCCAGGACAGCGCAGATCATGCAGGCTGCAACGATGCGAGAGGCACAAGTGTGTTGCACAGTGCAGGGTAGCACAGAGAAGGGTGCAATGATGCAAGATGCATGGAGATGTTGCAGTAGTGCAGAGGTCAGAGAGGGAGCACTTGTCAGTAGCAGGTAGAGCTTCAACATCAGAGTATGTTTCTAGCCCAATAGAGAGGTTAGTTGGGAGTTTTTTTTGTTCTGAGAATTGCTGGAGCAACCACACTTGGTAGAAGTGTTGCATGCAGAACATTTCGAATGTACAGGATCAGGTTCAAGAGGAAGCCTTTCTTGTTGAGAGGGAGTGTTGAAAACTGGCAACAAGAAATTGCTAAAAATAGAAGTTTGGGTACTAGTGCTGGATTGGGCAACACGGAATGAAAAATGGAAGTGCTAAAAGTAGAAGTTCTATTTTTAGCAGTTCAATGTGGATTCCTATTTTACTCAGTCCCTGGACTAAAAATAGGAAGTAAAATTCGAATTCGATATTAACAGCAGTTTGTAAATTAATTAATTAATTCAGTTTGAGTTAATTAGTTAAGGAAAATCAAACTTGAAGTCTTTGTGAGAACATGCAATAATTTCTCCACTGATTGGGGAATGTGTCCTTGATTTGCTCCACTAATTGAGGAATTAAGGATGAGTTCTATATTGAGAGGATCAGTTGACTTAGTTTAACTTAGTCAAGTCTAGTTAGATTAATTTAACAAGTTGTTAAATTAATGAGATTCAGTTTTTTGATGCTTGCATGCATGTGAAAACTGGTATTTTTAGATAACTGAAGATTCTCTCATGAATAACTCATGCATGTCAATTCAAAAAAAGACCCAGTTGAGATCAAAGAAGGGACAATGTACTATCAGTTGGATGAATATTTTTCCTATAAAGGAAAATCATCCAAGCAGAAGGATTAAGGTTCCTTGAGGATTACCTAGGGAAAAATGCGCAAGGAAATAAGAGGCTTGGAGTACAGAGGAGAAGGCTTAGGAGAAGTCTTGATTGCCTGTGAGCATCTAGGAGGATTGCACTGAGAGCTGGCTAGCTGAGAGAGCTAAGGCTTTGTGTAATCCTGATGTATTTCCACCTTCATCTGTGAGGATTGTACTGAGAGCTGGCTAGCTATGTGAGAGCTAAGGCTTTGTATAAATCCTATGTATGATAATACAGAGAGTGGGGTTTTAGGCTGAGGCTTTCCCTGGGTAAATTCTTTTGTGTTATATGTGATTGATTCCTTCTTATCGATTATATGTGTTCATGCTTGATGTTGCTCATGTTCAATTAAGCGTCCAGTAAGTTTATGGTAGATTTAGATCTAGTATTATGCTTTAGTACATTGCATATATCAGTTGGATCTGCAGGTGAAATTTCTACATGATATCAGTGAGATAGTTGATTTGTAGAGAAAATTATACATGTTGATGGATCTAGAACCTACTTGGGTTCTAATCCATTTGTATAAATTGAGGATCACCTATGAGGCATGTAATATGTAGAAGTGAGTGAGTGAGTGTGAAGATTGAGAGGCCAATCATTGGGCAATGATTTCTCTGTAAATATTTTCTTTTAGTAATTATTTTTAGAATTTATGTGCATTTTGTTATTGGGTACATTTCAATATATTTTTGGTATTATGGTGTGTGTAGTTTATTATTTCAGATCCTATGGTTAGATGTATTTTACCTACGTTGAATTTAGTAATGGAGCTTGGAGCCTCATCTAAAGTGTGGGCATGAATTGATCAGATTTAGTCACAGCGCAATTTAAAAAAAATATATACTCTCTGTTTGTGAGGGGTGTAGAGTGTTGATGCGATTTGGTAAAGATCAATGAGATAGAGTATGTGGATCAAGTCCCTGATGTTCAAGGATGTTCTATCGTTGAACATGTAAGTCTAGTGTGTCAGTAGGTAGAGGAGAAATTTTGGAGCTAGATGGTAGAGAGCGATGAAGAATTACGGTGATTTAATGATTTCATGTGGGATTAGTACATATGGTTCCATCTTATTTGCGTTGGCACAAATGAATAAGTGCGTTCTTCTCTGGTGATTTGCGTGAGATGGAGCATGGGTATTGATCCCCTGCCTACCAAATCTCGTTAAAAAAATTAAGTTTTAGACATAGAAGTGCAGAGTGTGACTGTGTGTACAAATGGCAGAGTATGGTTTAGTGTGTGATACATTATAGATCGTGTTTCATCTAATGGGGTCAAGAGCAATCACTGTTAGTGGCTAGAATCTTCTACGAGCATTGCATCTGAAGAAGATGAGAACATTTCTCTTGTGGAAGTTGAGACTGTTTTTTTTTTTTTATGAGGTGGGGATCTAACGGTTCTGGATGGAACACGTGGAGGCTTGAGCCTGTACACTGTTGATATCGTAAAGTGCATGACTGATAAGGTAAATATTTTGAGAAAAATCCTGTAATGTGCTCAATTATATCACTTTAGTTCGCATTTTTCTGTTTTTTGGAGGTTTCCCTTATTGGAAGCATTTTATGCCATGCTTTATCGATGCTTGTTATGATTTAAAGGCTGTGATTGTGTATTTCCAATGTTCAATACCCTTCGTTGTTGTCATTTCTTAGGATTGAGTATAGAAGGAACTGTCAGAAGCCTCTTCCAGAATTTAGCAGCTTCATTTTAAACTTCAGAGATTTGGAGCTTGTTGTGGCCCTTTTGGTGTTTTATGAGGTAATATTAGAGGTTATGAAGTAAAGCATCCTCGTCAAATGAAAGCATATCCATGATACTTACAAAAACGACTACAATTTGGAGACGAGAGCACCGCTGAAGTGAAATTAGAGTTAATCCTCGTGAAGGATACAAAATGAAGACCCACAAGGCATCAACGAAGAGATTCCATGTGAACTGAACATGCAATATAGTGTGTTGACGTTGTGTTGAGCTATGGATGCTGCCCGTAATTGATCTCTTCAACAAGTGTTTGAAGGTGTGCTTTTCGTGGTTCAAATTTGCTTTCATCGACCAACGAAGTTCCCTCAAATCTGTGAGACTATTGATTGGCTAGAACACCCTTTGGTGACTGAATTGTGTCGTGGGATTAACTTCTTCGAAGTTGTAGCGGCGTTGATATATTTTTAAACTATTCGATGGGGTGTTAGTAGCGGACCGTCTAGAGAGAAGATACACATTGGATGAGAGGTATAGTTATTTGTGATTTGAATTCCATTAAACTTTGAATTCCCGACAAAGGCATCATTAAAGGCATGTATGAAAAAAAAACACAAAGCTCAACAATTATATTAAAACATGATGCCAAGAAAATAAAAAATATAAATGACCAGTTATGATGAGAATTAATGAAAAGCAACATTATAATATTGGAAGAGTGGAAAGCTAGGAGGAAGGATATGTGAATATTGTAAAGACTTTTAAAGATAGATTATAGAGCGCAAAGTGATTTTCTTGCAATATAAAAGTGTGTTTTGAGAAGATGGAAGAAGTATGCGAGGAATGTCAGAAGAAAGTGCCAATTGGAAAGTGCAACAATTTTAAGGTGGAATCATGAAGTATCTATCCATCCAAAGCCAATTTTTAAGTGATGAGAAAGTTAGAAAAGAGCATATGTGAATTCAAGTTGAACTAAGTAAATTTTTTAGTCATTTAAAGTCAAATTAGAAAACTCATTAAAGGTCAAGTCTATGTATTTGGTAAAAAAAAAGTCGTAATGAAGTTTTTGTTGAAGGTCATGAGTCATAATATTGAAAAGTTCAAGTAACGATGGATGTCAAAGGTCAAGAAGTCAAAGTCTAAAGCTTGAGTTAAGTCAAGGTAGAGTCTAAATTCCACCATTAATTATTGAGTTATTATACAAAAGGGTGCATTCTCGGTTGTAACCAACACCCGTTGTCCATTAAAAATTTGACGTCAAATTAAAAGTTTGTAGTCAAAAGGAAATTTAGAGTCAAGTCAAAAGTGTTATTGATTATAATGGGTGGATGATTGGCAAAGCCCGACACCCAAAAATTCTAATCAAAGTGTTGTAAGGACAATTTGAAGAGTTATTGTAGTTGTTGTTTGCAGTAAAAAGGAGCAAAGGAGTGCTTAGAACGAAGTTTCAAGTGAAATGAACCATTAGCCATGTTCATATGAGATAACTTGGTAAAGTGATTCAATTGCAGGTTACAATGAACAAGGAGAATTTCACAAAAGGAGAAGAAAATGAAGACGCAGATTTTAGAGAAAGGCCATGATAATGTTATAGTAGTTAGCATTGGTGATGATGAGAAAGAGATTGAGGAATTAAAGGTATGAGTTGACGTGTTACTAGAGCTATTACAAAGACAGAGACACAGATGGGTAATAAAGTGAACAGTTAAATGGCCAATCCAACAATTGATGGAAAGAACACAGAAGCATAAACTAAAAATTTTAGAAGTAGAGAAACTCCACACAAATATATACATTTGCAAAGTAGGGAAAGTATCATTGCTTGGTGACGAAGATGATGATATGTGCATGGGTTCGATTCCCACAGACAATGCTACAGATTGTTCAAAAGACCAGCATGAAGAACTGAAGACAGATTCACCTGCCAAACCTCATGCTTTTAAATCTAACCATTGGTGTGTGGATGCAGGATATGTTGTTGAATAACAAATTGATACAGAAATGAAGCAAGTTGTTGATGAATTCGAAAATGATGGGAAAAATTCCAACATGAGAGATATTGCAGCAAAACTAAATTTCTTAGAAGAATGGTTGGATAATCCAAAGCTAGAGCGTGACACAAAGGAAATTAAGATGGAATATAACAGACCTTCAAATCGACAAATCTGGCACAATGGAAGTGCAAAGATGGACAACAAAGTTTAGAAAACTAACAATGATGTCCAACCAAAAGCCAAGTTAAATATCGAAATTGAAGAAATGAAGAAGCTGATGTTGAAAGAATCTCAAAAGATGTCCATTAAAAAAATAAAAATCAAGGATAACAATAAGATACATCTGACTGCACAAATATACATCAACAAAAAGGGAGGACAACTATAGCATAAAGTCTGGAAACCTGGAAGATAGAAAAAGAAAGTCACAGAACATCAACAATATGACAAAGTAATTGATGAGAAATGGAACAAAGTTTGGGATCTAGGCGGATTTTTATCATTTATTGAAGATTAATGGTTGGGAGACCATGATTTTCTTTTACCTGGGGAGTCTAATGCAGGAGCATCTAACCTGGGTCAATCGTTTACTAGAGGAGTTAGTTTATAAAGTGGGGATTTAATTAATTATTGTATTTTTCTATAGTTTTTAAGAGAGAATGATAATTCTTGTAAATAGGAGAAGATTCGAGAGTATTGTGGAAGGTTTGAGAGGATTATGGATTAGTTAGCTCTTATCTAGGGATAAGGATTTGGATGAGAGATTTTAGGGATCAAGAGAGATATTGTTGGAGTTTGTTGAGGGATCTAGAACCTACTTGGGTTCTAATCCATTTGTATAAATTGAGGAGAGCATATGAGGCATGTAAGATGTAGAAGTGTGTGAGTGAGTGTGAGGAATGAGAGGCCAATCATTGGGCCATGATTTCTCTGTAAATATTTTCTTTAATTAATTATTTTGAGAATTTATGTGCATTTTGTTATTGGGTAAATTTCAGTATATTTTTGGTATTATGGTGTGTGTAATTTATTATTACGGATCCTATGGTTAGATGTATTTTACTTGTGTCAAAAACAAATTTCTTAGACTATCAGTTCTTTTTCTTATGTTCATTGCAGAAATTAATGTTGATTGTGATGTACGGAATTTTTTTTCTTGTTTTTTAACTATATTTGTTAGTAATATCGCGGGAAAAATGTTTTATTGCAAATCTCTTTGAATTGTAACACATAATGAAACAAGTTTATCGTGTATTTGAACATATTACATATGTAACATTTGCAAAACAATACATGAAAACCATACAATAGATTATGAATAATTTTTTCCATGAACATTGAAATATACATACCTACGTATATGTAACTTGTTTTTTTATTTTAATTAACTTCGTAACAATAAAAATTTTAAATAAAACAAAGCTTACTATAGCTCTGTCCTGTTCTCCATTGTCATCTTTGATTTCCAGAACATATTTTCTTGATTTTTTGCGTTGCTAAAATTGCAATAGCTACGATTGTGCCCACTTGAAAGACATTTTCATTGCATGACAAATTTGCAATTTTCGTGTCTGGAAAAATTCTGTACTTTGCACAAACAAGATTTTTTTTTTTTTTTTTTTAAGTATTTAGACAAATAGTTTTCTTGCAATCACCCCAATTATGTTTGAGCTTTGGAATAATTTCAAAATATTTAATAAAAACACCGACATTTGCAATAAACTTTGACTCATGTTGTTTGATTAACGATGTCTGCACATGCATTGTTATTGTTATTTCTCCTTTCTTATCTATCAAGTCTACACAAAGTATTGTTTTTGACTTATTTGTTTTGTTAAAAAATGTTTGATATGTGGCCAAGACAACACCATGATATATATTTTTTTTATGTTCCATATGTGACCAAGACAACACCATGATTTTTTTTTTCCTGGTTATATTATTACTGATATCTATGATCAATAATAACATCAAATCAACATCCATTTGCCTAATTAGAACCATTGAATTGATTTCTTTTTTCTTTTTTAAAAGAAAAGAGAAAGTAAAGAATAGAAAAACAAAAGTAGGTAAGAAAAAAGAGGAAAAAAGGAAAATTTTGATACAAAGTTAATTGATTTTGCATAGGACCTTTTTTCATTTATTTCTTCAATAGTTTCCATTGATTCTATTTTATTTTATCGTAATATATGTTTCTGTAGTACTGCTCATGGTTATGTCCACATTGTTGTGCATATCTACTGTGACATCATTTGAATTCGATAACTTTTGTCTATTCACAAATATTACACTGAAACCACTGCTTAAAATAACACTATAATTGAAACTAAGTAACAATTGTCTAATGAAAACGAAATAAGATAAAGCAAATTCATTAGTAATGTACAAAAATACTATATGGATTTTAGTTTTAGCAAATACGAAAGTCTTATACAAATGTTCAAAGTACTTTTTTCCCTTGTAATTGTTGTCCTAAATTTGAATCTCTAAGTGTTATATGTTTCTTGGAAATTAAAAAGAAATGTTTTCAGTTATATTACGTTAAAACACATGGCCCAAAAGAAATGGGAGCACACGAAAAAAAAAAAGAACAACAACAACGGTTGCATTTTGTAATGCAAATATATTTAAGGTATAATAAATAAAACAAAAACATGCCTCTTAGAAGAGTTATGATTGTCTTTAACAGTATTTGTTATGCTTGTATTCATTTTTGTTTCTATAATAATACGAGTTAGATCAAATATACAGAAACAAGAAAAATAAGAGTTTCCAGTCTCATAACATAAAGAAATTAAAAAATAAGAACTATATGACAATAACTTATTTTGTCCAAATGTCTTTTAGTATTATCACATCATATAGTATTTAAACTTTGTACATCATTACTAGAGAACTCTCACTAATGCTACATGTTTTGCAGTTTTGTTCTAAATGATAGTCGCTCACGGTATGCAATTCCAAGAACAATATTGTACAACCCATATGAGAATTCTATTTGTAATCAACTCTTCTGACTTGTGTTTGTAACGCGTATGCTAAAAAGATTGCATGATGAACACATGGCGAATGCTTCTAGATAACAAAATGAAAATTGGTAAGTCGTATTACGACATTAGCATATGAATATTAAACATATGTATTAAACACTTAAGATAGTTGGAATAGTGGATAGCATAAATTGTAATTATAATAAAAATAATGCAGACTGCAAAGCAAATGTTATAGTCCCTGATGAGGCAGAGACTAATAATAATATGAAAAAATAATGTTGGACTATGAATATTTAAGTTGAAGACTATCAATGATTTATCGAATTTTTGAAAATTAAGAAGTTATCTGTAAAACTAAATAGTTAGTGATTTTCCCTTGCGATTAACACAAGAATGTATTCGGCGAATCGACATAGACGCAATGAATATGCTTTTCTAATTTTGATGATTGTTCACAAAATCAAACTTGCAGTTAATTTTTTAAAGTCTTATAAGCACTAAAGTAAACCAAAGAACCTATAGAGCTCTAATCACTATACAACTAGTTTCTCGATACCTAGAAGTTGTAGATAAAGATCCAAAGCCAACACCTCACTCAACTTCTAAGCTAGGCCCGTTACGATTTTCTGCAAATTGGATAGAAAACAAATATGGCGTTGAAGATGGACCCATCAATAGCACTGTGGAGGAAGTGCATCACCCTGTAATTGAAGGGCTCGTACCATCTAGAGGCCATCGACGAGTTTTGCCCCCATATTCGATGCCTGTTAATTTCCAAGATGTAAACAACGTTCAACAGACATGCAGATGCTAAACTATCTGTGACCATCAGTTATTGTGACAAACAATGACATTATTGGTGATATTTTAAGTGTAAATAATGTATATTTTCTATTCTTAGATTATTGATAATAATTTACTTGAAAATAATGCATACTATTGTTATTCAATTGATTATATATTTTAGTATTAAAAATGCATAATTTATGCTTATATTATTAATAATATTTTAGTTGTAAATAATGTTTATGTTCATATTTTTGAATATGTTTCAAATTAGGTATATGTGTGGAAGTGTGGAAGAATTCCATTATACGAAGAAAATTTTCAATGTGTAGTTCACCACACTTGGCACTAAAGGATTTTATTGCTAATAATTTAGTATTAAACAACACATATTTTTTATTTGCAATAGCACCAAACTAAACATTGGACTTATAGGATGTTGTTGCTAATATTTTAGTAAAGGCTTTTATTGCTAAAATTTTAGTATTAAACAATGTAGATTTGTTGTTCGCAATAAAACCAAAGTAAACACTAGACTAATATGATATTTTGCTAATATTTTAGTGGAATCCATATTTCATCCACTTTTCTTTTGTACATGCTATATCTGGAAATTCTTTCTCAACTACTTTCTCGCACATAGTTTGTACTCTATATAGTAAAATCTGTGCACAACGAAACATAACCATATTAGCCATTCTCCCACATATACCCCGTCCTTCGTAAACATTTATATGATATATGATCTAGGAATTGCAAAAT
This sequence comes from Pinus tabuliformis, assembly GCA_031772625.1. Classification (NCBI taxonomy): domain Eukaryota; kingdom Viridiplantae; phylum Streptophyta; class Pinopsida; order Pinales; family Pinaceae; genus Pinus; species Pinus tabuliformis. The sequence continues at coordinate 826,667,737 of CM062817.1, forward strand.
TATCTTTGCACAATGAAATATTAAGTGAAGATTTGTTCAGGAAATCGAAAAACATATCTCATGTTTTTCACAGTCAAAGCTCTACACAACGAAACATAATAATAATACCATATTAACATTAATAGTTTAACATTAACTTCCCTATACACCTGTCATTTAAAATCTACATTGATGCATACAATATTATTGGTGATATTCCTATTTTCGAATATCTTTTTATATTAGTGCAGAGAGGTTCATATTTCATTGAAATTTCTTCCTCCATAGAGCGATGATTGCACAACTTTTTCCATACGCATTATATCTGGAGACATAACTTTATTGTGCAGAGAGGTCCACATTTCGTCTACTAAAGGCTTTTATTACTAATATTTTAGTAAGAAATTTCCGTATACGATATTATTAGTGATATTTGTATTTTTGAATATCTTTTTGCATTTGTGCGGAGAGTTTCGTATTCATTGACATTGGTTTTTCCACACAACGACGACTGCACAACTTCTTCCATACATAATATATCTGGACATGTAACTCTATTATGTGGAAAGATCTACATTTCGTCCACAAAAGTATTTTATTGCTAATATTTTAGTAAGCAATTGACGTATATGATATTATTGGTGATATTTGTATTTCTGAATACCTTTTTGTATGTTTTTTGGAGAGGTCTGTATTTCAACTACATTTGTGTGTCAGTTCATGCTTGTTCTGCACAATGAATGGAAAAATTCTTCGATACAGGCTATATCTAGATAAGTAATTATCTTCTGCAGCGAGGTCTATTTCATTCACATTTCTGTCTCACATATTTCGTCCACTAAAGGATTTTATTGCTAATATTTTAATAAGAAATTAGTGTATATGATATTAATGGTGATTTTCATATTTTCGAATATATTTTTGTATTTGTGTGGAGAGGTATGCATTTTATCCACATTGCTTCTTCTGCACTACTTTCTCTGCACAACGAAAACTGCAAAAATTATCTCGTACATGATATATCCAAACACATAACTCTATTGTGTGGAGAGGTATGCATTTCATTCACTAATACACAACTTATCTTCTGCACATAATATGTACTCTGCACAATAAAAGCTTTGCCCAATGAAAGATAATAATATTCTTGGTTCTATTGCACATATCCAATTATCCATAAACATTCATACAATAGACAATATGGAAATTTATATAAGTGTTTCCACATTTTTCTCTACATAGGCTATGCATATGCAAAACCACCTCTGCATAGTTACTTCTGTACTCAATAACGCCATTCGATAAGTAATTGACATTTGAAGATGTTATTAATCGAATTAATAAACATGTCATAACTACACAATTGCTTTACTGATTGCTAGTAGGCATGTACGTATTGATATGTTTCTAATTCCATACATCCATCCATGTCACATGTTTCGTACATTGTTTATTAGTACAATAAATGCTTTGTAAACTGCTTTTTTCTCTTCAACAAACTTGATAATTACGATAAAGGTACATACATTTTATTTTTTAATTATAAATTGAGCAATGACATTCATACTATCGACAACGTTTCATTGGAAATTCCTTTAAGTATATATGAATTATCAATTCACAATGTAATATGACTTTCATGATTTCAAATCGATAAAATATTAAACATTAAATCATGATTTTGAAAGCATTGAAATATTAAAATTAATGTTTATTATCAAAAATGATACAAAATATAAAGCCTTGAAACTTTAGTTATGATTTTGAAAGCAATAAAATATTAATCTTAATGTATAAACTATTATTAGTTTAGTTAAATGAAAAAACGAGAAGGTCTATTCAAATTTGGACTGCAAAACGTCTAATGTTATTTCTTATTCATAGTCTAATGTTCACTTTTGTTTTCCAATAATATAACATCAATACGATTCCTATGGATTTTAATAGGTAAATCTTGTATAGTGGCGGTTGTGCGGACAAACCATGTGGTTGTACGAAGGAAGTTATGCGAAGACTAGTGTGAATAAATTAATCCAGTATTGTATATAGCTTTTATTTGAAAATATTGAGTCTTTAATTATGCAACAAAAAAATCTTTGAGCATAAGCACAAATGTCACCGAACACCTTTTGCAGTCCGATTACAATTTCTGCACTTCAACAAAATAGAATTGTGCATTATGCTATGTTTTATTCTACTAAACAATAAAAGCTAGGAATACATGAACAAACTGCCACATGCCAACTGGATGCTTCTCCTTTTTGGTATTATTTTCTAGGTTTATTTTACATGCAAGATTCCTACAAAAGAAGTTGTGTAGAGGTGGTTATGCGGGGGAAGTGTGTGCAGAGAAAAAATGCTCACTATGCGTAAAGCTTTGTGTGGGGAGAACCAATTAATAAGAAATAGATGGAGGGGCTATGTTGCATTATATTTCCTCAATATATTTATTATCTTAGTGAGTGTATTATTAGTATTGTGTGTAAAATCGAATGTCAATGATTGATCAAAGGGCGTTATCAAGTGTGGTTTTGATTGTTGTTTTGATACTTTGAAGTGTGACAAAATGTGAACCCGACTTAATTAGTTGCAGTGATAAGGGATATGTATTATTTATCACTAAGTCTAGAAGTTTCCTCAGTCTTATTGTGAGAAAAAAAATGCATTGTTTAATACTAAAATATTAGAAATAAAGACCTTTAGTGCAAAGTGTGGTGTTCCTCACATTAAAAGCTTCCTTCACACAATACAATTTTTATGCACTCCCTTACAAATGCCTTATTTGAAACATGTTTAGAGATACGAACATAAGAATAAAGATTTATTTATAGTTATCTTTGCATAAATAGGCATATAATTGAAACTGCAGATTAAGTGCAATGTGCAGAGGAAATTTTGGAGCTTTCATCGTCAAAATCTCTATACCCCACACAAAAAAGTTGTTTGCAAAAAGCTCCGCCCCTACTCTAGATAAATTTAAATATATGACTACAATGAAAATTATTTATTTTTCATAGAAAAATGAACTATTCTCATGTTTCATGTTATTATCATATATGTATCAATAACATAATACAAATTCTCAAAGCATAATCCTATAACATTAAGAAATACAATCACAGTAACAATAATAGTATTGAGTTTCAAATTTCAATCATCATAGCTATAGTTAAAAAAAAAAATTAGAATACAAATGCATAGAAGATTAGATGCTAAGCATTAAGAACTTTGATTCTCAACGTGAATTGTTTGTAACTATAGTGAAAATGATAAATGGCTCAGTTCATTAGCTCATTCACTCCTCTATTGTTTCATCTTCTCTTTAGGTACTTTTCTCTCCATCCGCCAAAAGCAAATACATGAACTACAATATGCAAAAATAGAGTTGCAAAAGAAAGAAAGTAACTGCATTGATCAAATAGATTATGTGACATCAATAAAATTAACAAATCACGATGATTAAATACTAGTAAACAAAAAATAAATATTCAAATATTTAAGGATACTTACAATTTGTGAAAGCATATAGGCTAATTGATTAACTATCGACTGACCCCCAAATGCATGGCCTTTTAAACCATTATATTAAACTAAGTTTGAATGAATTATTTCATTCATTCCATTGAAATATCTAGCCTCACATGTTGATCAAATAATTGTTTTTTGGTTTCCATTGCCTCCTCTTGTAATTGAGCGGTTAACACAAATTTCCTATCATTAATACTGACAAAGTGAACTACCCATTTGTCAATTTCGTCTACAATAAAATCAGTTAAAACATCAAAATTCTCTACCATCAACTATTTTCTTTTGTCTAGTTCCAATGTTAGCATATCTTTTATAATCAATTCAAAATTTTGTATAATGCATGGACCATCTAGATCTTTAACAATTTACATGGCCTTTAGAAACACATCACTTCTTCTATTCTCTATTCTCTTACATTCAAAAATAATGTTTTCTAGTGTACTATTTCTTTTGGACCATCCAACTTTGATTTGCCTCATTCGATTAGCATTTGGTAGTTCTTTGTTTTTCTTGTCCAAATCAGACAAAAATTCAAGCTTTTGACCAAAAGCAAGCAAGTCATTGTTGATGAAATGCTTGTCTTCGGTAACATTATTTGTGAGAAAATCGACAAATGAGTTGATTTGTTGTGCTAACCATAGAAGAACAGAAACCATCTACCATACATGCTCAATGATTTCTAATATTTGGCATATATTACTGACTATATGACATTTGACTGCATTAACCAGTTGCAATGCTCCAATAGATCCATGAGATGTGCTAGTAGTGGGAATTGGGGATTGCTGAGTCCATATTCTGATTGGAGTCATTAACAAAGGACTCAGATTTAAAGCATTTTCCAACATCTTTATTGTTTCTTTCAGTACCAGGTTCTCTGTGTTTCATTCCTCAATAGACACTGCAAGCACATTCTCGATAGCTTCATGCAATGTCAAAACATTTATGACTACAATTCCAGACATATGAATATTCATTTATGCTATATCAATAACCTTTTTACCATGCATCTTCAATTTTTCAATTTTCAATATTTTACAATCTTTGTTATAGTTTGCATCTTAAAAAGCGACAAACTGATCAAAGAAAATATAAAATCTTTTGCAATTTTCTTCATTATTTTTTGTTTTTCATTTAAAACACTACTGACCCAATCAGGTAGTGGAGTTTCAATCTCCTCATTGATAGCTTCTTGATTTCTTCTTGTTTGCACAAGAATTTTGCATTTTTCCAATTGAGGCTTCTTGTCATCTCTAATAGATGATAGTTTACCGTGAATCAACTGTGCATCTTAGGTATCTTTTCGTTTTCTTTCACTTGAAGGCGAAGACAAAGCAATTTTGAGTATGCAAATAGAAGATTTTGCATCTTTTATACTTCTTTTTTTACGTCTTGTTTCACTACTAATACTTGCTTCTTCAACAATTTCTCTAGTAGTCATTGCTCCTTCTTCATTATTGCTTGTAGTATTGTGACTCTTTTTTCTTTCACTTGCAACTTTTGTCAACAAGATCTCGCATTTGATTACAGCTAGATGTCTGACAAAAGGACCTTCTAGATCAACGTCTCATGAGCCTTCTACTTTTAAATTAAAACAATACCTCGCAAACTCTGGAAGTTGATTTCCATTGTACACGGTTACTTGGCCAATGGTAAATGGAAAAAAAAAATTGTTTCTTCTTTTTCTAAATATTGTCTATAGACTTCACCAACAAAATATTTGTCCATAACAATCTTTGGAAGCAAAATTGAATAACCATATTATTTTCTCTTTCTTCATTTATGCCTTTCTCCCACAAGAAAACTTGTGCTTTGCGAGAAATCCAATGGGGCTGTCTTCTAGTTATCATGAAAATAAATTGTTTACAAAAATATCTTGAATTAGACAAAAAATTGAAATAGCTTGCTTCTTCCACAATATGGGATAGCAGAACTGCATCGGTTCTTTCTCAACACTGAAATTAAGATTATGTGGCAACTCATAAAAAATGTGACTTGAAACGAGGGTTGTTATCAAATACGCCATCATGAAAAACCTATTTCTCTTCTACAAATCTACTAATTGAAAACAAAATTCATCTGAAATAAGATCAACCAAGTCGAATACGCAATTTTTTTATATTAGTAATAGAGCACATAGAGAATGGAACTTGTCATAGTGGAAATAATTTCTAGGCCCATTAAACGTGCATACAACCAACAAAACTATTTGAATTGTTCTCTAAATAAAGTGATATCTAGAGAGGAAAGATCAAAAGGAACCTTAGAATATGGCAAAGCGAACTCCTATAAGATTTTCAAGCCATTTTCATCTTATACTAGAAATCTATTTTCATTTGTCAAATCTAACCACATATTTGGAACCGATAGTTTCAATATTCACCTCAATTTCTCTGCACTAAAAGAAACACCAGTATCTTTGGATGCTAGTTTATTTTTTTTTGCCAAATCAAACTTATCTGTGTATAAATAAACTATTTCACTAAAATCAAATACCTATGGAAAACATTCAACATTCACTACTTTGGTAGATTAGATCTTATTGTCATTCTTCTCCTGCATAGATAGATTCACATATCGCTCATACATAGTCAACAACTGAAATATATGTTCTATAAATGTAAGTGAGTTAATAGTATCAATGCAAATATCTTCTTACCTTCCCCTTGACACCATTTCTAAGATAAAATTTGAAATTTTTTTGTCAACCAACAACGCTTTCAATACACTATAGGTATAGATCAACGATATGCTAAACAAGCAACACTTGTTACTATTTTTTCTGTGAAATCCCTTCTACATGGCATTTTCAATATATAGCAACTCAGTATATAAAAATCTACATTTATGACAAACAAAAAAAATAAAATGTATAATCTAAACCCACCACATTTCTGGCCAGAAAATAGTTGAAATTTTGATAAGATTTTTAGAAAATTGGGCACAATTTTGTGTTTTTTGGAAATCGAAATACAATTTTCTAACTACAAGATTTTTCACTACCAGAATAATTGCTGATAGTGCTAAACTCTTTGTTATTTTCCATTTCCGATGCATGTTACTATTCTACATGTGAAATGTGTTTTGCAAAATAAGAAACAATTAAAAAATAACAAAACAAACATTACCGAGAAATAGCACAAATGGTTTAAAAATCAAATCCTGAAATTCAAAAATCAGTTACTCCATGTATGAAACAAATTAAGTTTTAATCTTTTCTAATAATGACAGTGATGGTGTTCATATATTGGTTATATATTCAATCCCTTCCACATTTATTGTCAATCTAGGGTTCGTCAATTATTTCAAGGTTATCATGCAAAGGTTATGCAGGCCACATGTTCCCTACCTAGTATTGAGCATTTACAAAATACAAGGCCCAACAAATTATACAAATCGAGTAATAGCAAAGTAAATAACATTAACAACAACCTAGAGTAACAACAATTCAAAATCACAGCAAGATTATAAAATAGTAAAGAAAGAACAGTAATTACAAAACATTAACAACATAAACAAAATGCAACGATTAAATATAACTAACACCTGATCAGGAGAGTGGGACCAAATATCCAATCAGGGATGTGGCAAAGAGTTAGAAATCACACGATATTACAGAACACTGGAATTCACATTAACCAAAAGGATTTATAATTAAAGTTCTGTTGTTACACTTTCCAAAGGAAAAGTATGTCATTTTTCTCCACTGATCCTTACTTATACATTTTATCGTTATATGAATAACTATTAAAAAAATAAAAAATTGTGGCAATCATGCCTGCCCACAAGTATACAATGATTGTTTAGATAGAAACATATGCAAAGATAGTAGTCAGAGTCGATTTATCAGGCTATCAGCTCCTCGGTAGTTGACCAATTTTAACGGTCCCATCCTTGAATAGTGATGTCGGCCCATTAACAACATCACACTAACTTGTATTCCGCTGAGCATCATGATGTGATTCTGCAAGAGAATTCAACCAGCAAGCCACCTAAGCATTTTTCCCTTAGGACTACACTTCATTATTTAACATTTCAAGAAGACATACCAATTTAATATACCTTCGTTGTTTTGAGATATAAATCAACCTCATAAAACCTGTAAAATGGATAAAATGGAATAGGTAAAGGTGAGTTAAAAATAGGTAATTTTATCGACCAACATATCCCCCCAACTGGCTTGGTTGCATATCCTCATGAAAACCGTTTCCTGCGCAGATTAGGGATAGACCCACTGTGACTAGCATGAAGTTGAGTAAGATCATTTTGTTTTTCCATATAAGTCCCAAGGAGCTTAAACCCATCTGAGTGAATGATGTCCTTCCACCATTTTTCATCCACAATATAATTCAGTCCATACTAATTAGAAGGAAGCAAGATAATAGGAAATTGGAACCTTAACCCCAGCCAATGAACTCCACAATGTTGTATAAAAGAAATGTAGCATGGAACTTGCCCCAATGCTCTGAAAAATTTGGGTGTCACAAAGGGTTCTTGTACCTGTACTGCTAATGATGAGAGCATCCATTGATTTTGACAAGCATCCTTGGCTTCTTCTTGAAAAGTGCAGATTTGTCTTGTGCACATGTTGACACACCATCGTTGTGTCCTGAGCATCTGATCTTTTCATCCTTCTAGTTTGAGAAACTGATGATGTTTAGTAAAAATATCCCCAGATTGGAAATGCTCCATTATGACCATCAATGGGCGATTTTCCTAGTTTTCCTCAAATGTATCAAGGGCCTTTTTCCATTTGACTTGATTAATCACAAAAGATGTAAAAGCTCTCAACTGAATATCTCCTACAAATGGTACTGGATTGAATGACTGGTCAGTTCTCAGGATATAATCATAGCAAATGTTGGTTAATATGATTGTTAACTCTTAGAATCCTCAGCAACTACATCGAATCTTCTATGTTGTGAATTAACCCCATGGTGAGTACTTTCTAGACAAAAAGATAGATACTGTTCATGAAGGAAAAGGGTGTAATAGTTAGTAGGGGGCCTACATGCCATTATTTGTTGTGTTAAGGTGAACATCTTGTCCTTATCAGTTTCAGTAACAAAAACATTTTAATTATTATTCATTAAAGAACACTCGATAATATATAAAAGCACAAAGTAAATACTGGTAAAAAACTAATCAATTATTTCTTTTTGTATAACGTTCGAGGACTCATGTCCATGCAACATCCTATGTCAAATGCTATCTCACAATTTTTTATATAATTAGCAAACATAGAAAAAATAGTAATCATAATTCAAATAAGTTATGATCACAAATCCATCGTCTAGGAAATAGGCTATATTACATAAAGCACTTATGAAAATGTCAATAGTTCAATTACAAAGGTTTCTCGATGATAGCTTCAATTGCGATCCGATCAACTAAAACATACAAAAGTATTTTGCAATAGATAACATGGAACTACCTTTAGAAGTTAGAATATTCCATCATAATGCATACATAATATCTAAATAGTTAAATGCTTTAATGATAAAAACAAATGTTCTAATGCATTAAAACATTTATAATATGTAAAAGGAGAGTTTGATATTCTTCATCTCTCAGCTATGTCCCTGGATTCCTGCAACAAATTCCTTCTCTTTAACTTCGATGAATTCTTTCATTAAAGCAATGGTAATGTCTTGCTTAACATGTTCATTGAATATCTCCTCCTCAATTTCTTTTGCTTCTTGTTGCAATTGCAAAAATGGGACATAATACTCTTCATTAAGAACAACAAAAGTAATTAGCCATTTGCTAATTTCCTCTACACTAAAATCAGTTATATCATTGAACTTTGTTGCCTGCGATTGTTTCAACTTATCCAAATCAACCATAAACTTCTCCTTTGCAATTAATCCATATTCATATGTCATAGATGAACCATTTAAATTATGAATAATCATTACCGCCTTGAAATACACATCTTCTCTTTGATTTTTTATGTTTCCACACTCAAAAATAATATCTTCCAATGTTCTGATTTTCCCAGATCATGCATCCTTGATTTGCCTCATCCGATCAACATCAGGCAGTCCTTGTTTATCTATTTCTAGTTCGGATAGTGAACCAAGATTTTGGCCAAAATTTAATTGGCCACTGTCCATGAATTCCTTGTCTCCCGCGAGCTCACTTTTGACCAGTTCAATAAAATACTTCATTCTCTACTTTAAATGCTGAATGTCAAAAGAAGCTTGTCATGTTGATTGAATGATCTGCAATGTTTCAGGTATATTATCACTGCACTCAAAATATTGAGAGGTTTCTCAAACCTAATAGATCCACCAAGTATCACCAATGGAGCCTTTAACAAAGGACCCATGCTTAAAGAATTTTCTACCTCTTTTATTTTTTCCGTTAGCTTTTGATTTTCTAATTGTCGTGGACCAACAAAATCCGCAAGTGCTTCACCACTAGCTTGATGCAATTTCATCAACCCAGAAATTGCAACCAAAGATAGATCAACACTCAATTCTATCTGATCAACAACCTTTCTGTCAAAAATTTGTATTCTTTCAATCTTCAATCTCTTACTGCCCCTATCATAATTTTCATCCTGCAATGTGACAAAACACTCATCAAAATTAATTTCCTCTTCAACAATTTCCTCCATTATTCTCTAATTTTCTTGCAAAGAAGCACTAACCCAATCAAGTAGTACAATGCTATCAACTTCCATCTCCATCGTTTCTTCAATACTCTTTTCTTCAAGTGCACTCTTAGATCTAAATGATTCAAAAATATGCACTCATTCTAGAGTTACTCTACGAGGACATGCTTTGTCAACCACACCACTTGATAGCCTTCTTTTTTGCTAGTAGATGAAGCTGCACCAGTACTCTATGTGGAAGATTCAGATTTCACTACATAGTTTTCACCTCTTTTCTTAGGTCTTTCTCCCATTGCAATGATCTATACTTGTCCAACATCTGCTAACATTTTTTTATCAACACTCACTTTTCTTGCCTTGCTCTCTACTTCTCAAAAAACGTTCTTGTATCTCATAGACTCAAGGTGATCCATGAAAATTATTCCTCTATCAAAGCCTTTAATAGCTTCAACTTCACTTAAGTTGAAAGCATCCAAATACTTTGCAACAACGAGAGCGTGAGCCGTATTCTTCACAATCACTTTTCCAACAGTAAACAGAAAAGAAATAAATTTCCTCTTCTTTTTCTGTTCAAATATATATATATATATATATATATACATATATGTATATCACTCTCTCTCTCTCTCTCTCTCTCTCTCTCTCTCTATATATATATATATATATATATATATCCAACAATGATATTTCCTACATACTTTAGCAACAAAATACCTATCTAGAACAAATATTGGCAAAAGCAATGGCCTATCTTCAAAACCATAAATTCATATAACCGTATTTCTTTCTCTTTCCTCAAATTCCCCCTTGTGAAGTAAGAAAGCCTCAACCTCTGCAGATATTCGAGGAGGATCTTGTCCAATTACCATTCAATACACTTTCCTCACAAACACATCTTGAATTAAGAAAAAAATTAAAAAAACTTCATGCTTCCACAATATAGGATACCAGAACTGCATTGGTTCCTCAAAAAACTTCAATACAAGATTACAGGGTAATTTTTTAAACACATTCCTTGACACAAGAAGGGTTATTGGATATGACGTCATAAAGAACCCATTGTTCTTGGGTAAGATATGTAATTGAAAATCTAATTCATTCGAAATAACACAAGCCTAATCGAACATAAAATTATTCATGTATGTCTCATAAAGCACATAGAAAATGAATTTCAGAACATGTGATGTACTTTTAAGCCCTGCTACATGGGAAAAAAACCAACATACATACCTTAACGATTTCCTAAAAAAAGAAATATCTATAAAAGAAAGGTCGGAAGGAACCTCAGAATTTGTAGAAATGAATTTCCACACAATGTCAATTATGCGCCTTTCTACCTCTAGGAAACTATCCACAATGGAGAATTCTAAATGATTGTTTGGTTTTGGTAACTTGAATAACAATAAGAATACATTGGGATTTAGAGAAACCTTTATCGCTCCTAGCTTAATTCCCCACTTTCTTAAATAAAAATTATCTGCACAGAGATAAACAGTTTCTTTGAAATTAAAGACCTATGGAACACACCCAACATTCAGCAATTTGGTGCTCTAAATCTTCTCATCTACTTTTTCTTCCATTGATAGATTCAAAAATTGCTCATAAGTTCTTGACCAACTAAATATATCATCGATCTGACAAGGGATTTAACTCTATCACTGCTGCACATTATTCCTTTGCAGCAGAGGAAGAAAAAAAAAACTTTGCTAATGAATAATGTATTCAAATCTCGTTCTAGTATACAATTCCCCATTTTCTCCACAAACAATGACTGTTAGTATTAATCACGTGTTAAACGATTATAGATGATGCTCTAAGTAAATAACAATTAAAGATAGAAAAGCCATGTTTTACAAATAGTAATAGGAATTTTTTTCAAAATTCCAAAATCATCTTGTGCATTTATTACACACTTTTCTCTTGCTTCAATATCATTGATATACGCACCCTAAAAAATAGAAATTTTTGATAACCGGTAACTTCATCTACACTGCCAAAAAATTACTGTTTCACCCAATCATTTTTTTAATAGTGGAAATGGATTTAGCACCATCAAAAACCCCATCGACAAATTTTCCAAGAGCACCAAACATCACCGCAAACCATTTGTTTATGCTCTTTTTTTCATTATGTTTTTTTGTTAACATATCTGATTGACACCCAAGATTATGCAAATTGACAACTGTAACCTCGAATTACAAAAAGTCATCGTCATATTTTTTTCAGCAACGTGCCGAAGCTTCCTTTGTTTTTCTGGTCAATTTTGAAGACCCGAAAAGCTATCAATAATGTCACACTCTAACTAGAATTTTTTTTAAAGACTGGTAACAATTATCAAGATTCAGATTATAAAGAAAATAATTCAAACACTTTCAGTATTCAATTTCTTCAAAATTTTCCCACTAAATCCCGTAGAGAATTTCGTTATCCAGGGAGAGTAGTTTGAAGAGACCACACATTCGCCTGGAAAATAGTAGGAATTCTGCCATGATTTTTGCTAAAATCCTACAGACATTTTGGGTAATTTGGGTTACAACTATTAGACTTCAATATTTTGAGCATCCAAGGAGTTTTCGGTGGTGTTGAATCAAATCATGGTATTTCGACGAAAAATAATGATATGGGAAAATTTGTAACCTATATTCAACTACTCTTTATGACAAATCAAGTTGACAACTGCTCCCACTACTTTGTAAAACCAAACCAAATATGATTTACAAATAACTTGAGACATCTATTTTTCGCTAAATTTGACATGCATTTATGATGTAGTGCAGATCTTATTCTGCATAGATGCATTTAATTTTAAACCCTTTGTTTTTTAAAATTGTGAAAATAATATAATTACTGAAAGTTAAAACTCGTAAAACTATCAATAATACCACAAAATATAAAAATTACCTTATACAACAAATTGATTTCACAATTACTCCCCACTACTTTGTAAAACCGAACCAAATTTGATTTACAAATAACTTGACACACTCATTTCTCGCACTATCATAAATAAAACCAAAGTTTACAAAATACTGCAGAGTATTATAGAGAAAATCTTGACGAACCAAAAAATCACACCATTGCCAAAAGAGAACAAGAAAATCAATATAGAAACTTGCAGTATTGTACAACTTTTTTATCCCATAGATAACAATATATATAAGGCAACAAAAGCTTAGAAAATACTCCAAGCTCCTAAAATTGCCAAAAGTGAACAGGAAAATCAATATAGAAGCTTGCAGTATTGTACAACTTATGTATCCCATAGATAACAATATATATAAGGCAACAAAAGCTCGGACAATACTCCAAGCTCCTAAATGAAATTTGCAAAGAGAAAATGCTACACACCCCATTGTTTTGTCTATCACTGTAAATAGTGTTTTTCCCCTTACTATGCTAGCTATTTCAAATATTTGTAGTCTCGATTCCCTAGAAATTAGCACCTGCCACTATTTTGTGTCTGAAACACGCTACAAAGATAAAACCACAATCCAAATTTTTCATCGTCTCGATTCCTATGCTCTGATTAATAGAAAATAGAGCTCCAAATAATTAAAAGTCATATGAGCTTTCAATTCAGCGAGTACACATTTTCTCACGCATTCAAAAAACCACATAAGCACCAAAACATCAAATCTAGAAACATGATTTTCATACACTTTGAACATTACGCAAATGCGTATATGTGAAAAACGGAGCATTTCTTGTGCGAATAGACAATGTACGGAACATGTGACATGGATGGATGTATAAAAGTAAAATGTAGCAATACATACATGCCTTGTAGGTGATCACTAAAACAAGTGTGTACGTAGGACAGGTTGTGAAATATGTCCCCAAATAAGAATTAGAAAATATATGTATATTTATTATCTTAGCTACTAAACTTTGCGCAAAACTTTCACATAACATCTTCACATGCACAACAACCTCCAGAAAACTTTTCCACACAACTACCTGAGCACTCAATAACGCCCTTATTTGACATTCGAAACTCCGCAGATGAAATATCCGAGCATCTAGCTTCGAAAATGATATTAATTAATGATTATATGTTGTGAAATACGTCTCTAAATAACAATTAAAAAAAATATTTATATATCTATTATCTTAGTAAACTTTGAACAAAACTTTTGCATAACATCTACACACGCACAACAACCTCCACACAACTTCATCCACACAATTACTTTTGCACTCAATAACACCCTTAATTTACATTTGAAACTCCACACACGATACCTCCAAGTAGCTAGCTTCGCACAACTACTTATGCACTTCTGAAAAATGTTTCTAAATAATAATTAAAAAAGACAAATACTTCTGCACATTCCTTTTATAGCACAACACTTTTTCTTCACAAGAACTGAAATTACAAATTTTTTAGCACCCCTGTCTACGCAAAATATCTTGAATCTCTCCACACACAATATCTCTAATATAGCTTCATACAACCACCTTCGCACAACTACTTTTGTACTTCTGAAAAACGTTGCTAAAGAATAATTAAAAAATACAAATCCTTTCGCACAACTGTTTTACCGTACAACACTTTTTCTACATAGGAATTGAAATTACAGTTTTTTAGCACCCAAACATTGCTAAATAATAATTAAAAATACAAATCCTTCCACACGTTCATTTTACCACACAACACTTTTTCTTCACAAGAATTGAAATTACAATTTTTTTAGCACTCCCGTCTACGCAAAATACCTTTAAATCTCCCACACATACTTCATCCTCCACACAATAAACACTATACACAATGACCGTAATACTCATTATGAAAAGGACCGCAGCTCTCTCACACATACTCTGTACTATGCACAAGGAAAAATAATAATATTAGTTCGACATTTGTTCAACCCCACCAGCCACCCACCTGAGATTGTTAGAACCTGAATTGTACACTGAACTTAACTCATTTTTTCACACTGAAAATGTATAAATTTTTATCAATTATTGAATAACTCTATGATGCTTACATTCCTCGGATGGTATGCCTAAATAGGTAGTGACTAGTCACGAGGGTCAATAGTCATGTATTTTGACAATGAATTTACATTAATTAACAATTTAAAAAAAATAAAAAATAAAATAATTAACTAATTAATTAATTATTTATCATTATACATATTTATTCATATTATATTATTTTATGAATTATTTATTCATAACATTGTCTCACCCTTAAAAATTTATTTGTCTTCAAAGCAAAGGAAACAAAGGATACTGTTGTCAGAACTTCTATGTTTCCCATGAAGAATCCTCTTCCGCAAGTTCCTTCCATTTAATTAAGTATTCTCTTATGGTTTTTGAACATAATACCTTCTCACAGGCCGTGAGAAAACGTTTGGGTTCTAGGAAAATCCTTCCTTCTTCATCAATTACAAATATCTCATTTTGAGTGGTTTAGTTTTGACCTAGTACTCGTTTGAGACATGAAACATGGAATACATTGTGGATTCAAAAATTATCTGTTAGTTGCAACCCATAAGAAACGTCATTGATTTTCTTAATTGTTTGGAAATGCCCATAGAATTTCAGAGCTAACTTGTTCTTTCCTTTTTGTTTCAAGTTCAACTGCATGCAAGGTTGTAGTCTTACAAAGACCCAGACTCCTTCTTTGAGTTCTCATTCTGAACAGTGCTAGTCATATTGTTGCTTCATTTGATTTCTGCAAGATGCCAGGCTTTCCTTCAATATTTGGATAATTTTTTGACTTTCTTCCAAACAGTTCTTCACTGTTTGAACATTAGTGTCATTTAATGGAAAATATTTCCATCTAGGGGGTTCATAACCATACAGAGCCTAAAAAGGGGTCATTTTGGTTGAGGTATTATAGGTGGTGTTGTACCACCATTCTAATAAATGTAACCATTGTAACCATTTGTTTTGATTATTAGATATGAATCATCGTAGGTATGTTTCTAAACACTTGTTTACTATTTATGTTTGACCACCTGTTTGCGGATGGTAGGATGAACTCATGTAAATGGTTATTCTAGCTTGGTTCCAAAATTCCTTCCAAAATTTCCCTTAAATATTACATCTCTATCACTAACAATGAATTTAGGTAGACCATGTAGCTTGTAGATGTTTTTGCAAAAGACCTCTGTGATCTGCTTCGTTGAGTTTACTTTCTTGATTGCCATGAAGTGATCATATTTAGTGAGTCTATCTATGACAACAAATATATTTTTCTTACCATCAGACATAGGTAGGCTGTTGATGAAATCCATGGATATTTCTTCCCATTTTTGATTTGGAACATGAAAGGGATGTACCAACCAAGGAGTTGAGACGTTTTCGCTTTTACTTCTTTGAAAAATGTCACATTCGGTGATGTATTTCTAAATTTCCTTACTCATTCCCTTCTAATCTAATGACTGACATGCATTGTAGTATGTCTTAAAGAACCCAACATGCCCAACTACGGGGGAATTGCGTGGTTCCTTTAGAGCGTTTATTTTAAATTTGGATGAAGGATTTAGGTAAATTCTAACTTTATACCATAGTATGTCATTTTTCCATTCAAAATTAGTATGTTGATTGATGTTTTCGACTATCGACAAAGAGTCTGGATCCTTGGAATATTTAGCTTAAATCTCATCCAACCAATAAGGGGCTACTACCAATGCATAACATATTAAAGTGTCTTCATCTTTACGTGAGAGAGTATCAACAACCACATTATCCTCCGCAATTTTGTGCAAAATTTGCATGTCAAATATGACCAGTTTTTCTATCCAATTCTATTGTTCTGTTGATAGGGTTTTTTGTTGTAACATGAACTGAAGACTGTTATGATCTTTGCAGATTGAAAAATTACTTCCTAATAAGTATTGACACCATTTTCTTAACATATGAATAATGGCCAACATCTCCTTGTGATAGGTAGACTTCAAGATATCCCTTTTATTAAGCTTTCAACTTTCATAAGGTATGGGGCAACTGTTTCACATTAGTACTGCTCCAATCCCAAATCCCGAGGCATCACATTCCACCACAAAAGGTTTAGTGAAATATGGGGTTTCTAGAACCAGGGTAGATGATATTATCTCTTTTCAAGATTTAAATCATTTGTCTGCCTTATTGTCCAATCGAAAGGAATTTTTCTTTAGTAAATTCGTTAGGGGAGTAGTCACATGTGCATATTTTTTTATGAACCTTCTATAATATCCAGTTAATCCAAGGAACCCCCTAAGTTTTGATATATTCTTTAGTTTGGGCCATATTTTTATCGCTTTGATATGTGTCCTAGATATTAAACTTCCTTTTGTCCAAAGGTACATTTTGATATTTTTGAATAAAATTGATTATTCTCTAATACAGAAAGTACTTCTTCTAGATGCTTGTGGTGCCCCTTCTGTGTTTTGTTGTAGACGAGGATATCATCAAATAAAACCAATACGATTTTTCACAAGTATAGGTGAAAGAGTTCACTCATGGTTGCTTGGAAGGTGGCTAGTGCATTTGTTATACCAAATGACATTGTCTTAAACTCATAATGCCCTTTGTGAGTTTTGAACGCAATCTTCTCAACGTCTTCTAATATTACCCAAATTTGATAGTAGCCTGACCTCAAATCTAATTTTAAAAAATATTCTGCGCCATGGATTTTGTCCAGCATATCATCAATAAGTGGAATGGGAAATTTATGTTTAATAGTAATCTTGTTTAATACTCGATAATCCATACACAGCCGCGACGGTCCATCTTTCTTTCAGACTAAAACTACTGGAGTTGCATATGAACTTCTGCTTTTTGTAATGACTACACATTTTAGTAAAACTTGTATCAACCTTTCTATCTCTATTTTATGATGACGGGGATAGAGATATGGTTTGAAATTCACAGGTGACACCACTAGTTTAACTTCAATGATGTGTTTGATTTTCCTTTCGAGATGTAATTTCATGGGTAATTCTTGAAATACTTTGTCATATTTTTGGAGTAGGGATGTATCTTCAAATTTTTGGTGAGTCCCTTCCATAGGTCATAACTCTAACTGTTGGCACCATATGATGAATAGTGGAGCTCCTTTGCGAATAAGTTTCTTCATTTGCTATGAAAATATGATTTGGGTAGGAGGAGCTTCAAACCCAAACAATTTATACTTTCTTCCATTCCACTTGAACTTAATGAATTGTTTCTGGTGGTTTTTTGGAATATCTCCCCAACATTTGTAACCATTATATTCCAAGGAAAACATCTACACCTCTCAAGGGAACTTTGTAAAACCTAGACTCCATTTCGTAATTGTTCAGTTGCATTTTAACATTATGACGCTTCCCTATTCCATCTATTTTTTCCCATCTACCACCATAACATTTGTACAAATCACAAGATATGAAAATAGATTTAGCCTCTTTGTGACGTTGATACCTATAAAATTGTGGATGCTTCTAGAATATATGAACGCAATAACGTTTTGCTCCTTAATATGTCCCTCTAGTTTTAATGTTTGTGGCTGCACTATCTCTGTGATGGCTGCGAAAGAAATTCTTGGCATATTTTCTTCTTCTGGATCTGGATTAGGAGTCTCATTTTATTTGTTAGTCTCTTCGTCGCAGTCACTATTTGAAGATTCCTCTTCTTATTCTGCTTCGCAGTTGTAGAGTTTTTATGTATTGCACTTGTGTCGGAGAGAATATTTGTCTCCATCCAACATTTGCAATCCTTCTTGTTTTCAAAGTTTAACTGTTGTTTTCCTCCTCACAATGAGGGTGGAATGTACTTGCCAGAATTGTCCATAGAATTCTTGCTTGTCTTTCCTTTTGAGTAATTGCTTGATTTTTCAGAAACGGTATATGACTTATTGAAATTATATTTTAGCTCAATTTATATTGCTACATGTCTAGCCTCTTCAATAGTTTTGGGTTTGTACAACTTCCTTTATACTCGGATGTATTCCTTAAGTCCACACCTATACATTTTTAGTGATTCTTCATCAGTGAAATCTCTGTCTTACAGCTAATACTTCCCATTCGTGGGTGTATTCGGTTACAGTTTATTTTTTTGAGATGAACAAACTTTTCATAGATATCATCTTCTTCCTCGTGATGAAATATTTGTAGTAAGGCATCTACAAAATTCTTCCAAAAAAATGAACGTGCTTCACATTTGTTTGACCACCATAAGAACCAGTCGCCTGCTTCAGCTTCTAGGTTATTATATGTAGTCATAATTTTTCTCATTCACTGATTGGGAGGTTTGACTCAAACATTTCCTCCATTTTGTTGACCTAGACGATGGCACCTCTATGATCCTTACCATCATACTTAGGTAATTATCTTTTAACTCATTGATATTCATTTTTTGGAAATTTGGTATAATAATAACTTCCTTGGAATTGTATATGTGACATTTACGCAATTTAATGCATTTTTAGAATTTCATGATTTGGAAAAACTTTTCCTTCTGGAGCCTTGGGACTTTGTGATGGTGCTTGCGTGATTAGAGTATTAAAAACTAGGTTGTACCCTCCCATTAATTGGGCTTGTATGCCTAGCAACATTTTCTAAATGTCTACTTCTTTTTCATCACTTATTCCTTCTTGGGTTGCTAGTATTTTATTCTGACCTTCTCCCAACTCTTCCTTCTTCCTTTCGACATTATCGAGACACTGATGCATCTTGTCAAGTTCTTCTTGGAATTTCTTGGAATTTTTATCGTCATTATTACTCCCCATTTGCTTCCTTTTTTTCTTGGTAGAACCAATTTTATTTATTTATTTTTAAATGACAATAATATTATTTATATAATTAAATTATGTTATCAATTAACTATATAATTAATTTTTATATTTTAATTAATTATATAGTTAACCTATATATAAATAAGTGAAAACTTATATATATAACTTTTCTTTTAATATAAGGTATGTTATATACACAAGTTTATGATAAAAAAATTAAACACAGGACTAAAGTCAACCAGAATGTTGAATCAGTGGCTCGAAGAATAGGACGAGAATTTCGATGGGGAACAAGCGATAACGACTCGTGGGAAGAATAGTATTGGACAATTGAGATGGGCAACGAAAGTGAATGTCGTGGGATGGGGAAGTGGCTAGACAAGGAAACACAGTCAGAAGATAGATACAATTGGGCATTGGAACACTGGTTTGGATGGAGTATGGTGGTGACAGAGTAGATGCGGCAGACTGAAATAGGGAATACAGGGAGTGGGAGGCTCACAGCACAAGAGTTAGAAATTGGTGGAAAGACAGGCGTAGAAATAGGCACGGCCAGGTAGAGTCTGGTGGAGTGGAAGCACGAGTTGGAAACATCAGTGCAATACAAACATGGTGGAGTTTGAAAGTGAGAGGATTGAAGGCTCTTATACCACTGTTAGAACTTGAACTGTTTACTGAAGTTAACTCAGATTTTCACACTGAAAATGTATAATTTTTTATTAATTATTGAATGATTGAATGATGCTTACACTCCTCAGATGGTATGCCTAAATAGGCAGTCACTGGTCACGAGGATCAATAGTCATGTCTTCTGATAATGAATTTACATTAATTAATAATATTAAAAAATGTTTAAATAAATAATTAATTAACTAATTAATTTTTTTTGGTAAGCTTGGTAGGACTACATCTTCATCATGTCCAACTTCTCATCTCGATTGGGGGATAACACAAGGTTTGAACCCAAGACTTCCGGTTCAGTGAAAATACATTTCCAATTGAGATACCCCAAGCGGGCAGTTATTTATTATTATATATATTTATTCATATTTTATTATTTTATGAATTATTTATTCATAACAGAGACCTATGCAAACAACCTGAAAACTTATGAATTCTCACATCATTGAATAGAGCATTAACACAATGCCTTGTAACCGCATCAACAACTAACTTCGCACAACCACCTTCATACAACTATTTCCATACTTGGAAAAAATGTTCCTAAATAATAATTTAAAAATACAAATCCTTTCACACATTTGTTACACAATGCAAAAGACCTTGTTTCAACCACATATACTCTTCCGCACAATGAAACTATACCAATTACGCCTCATTGATAAATATCACAAAACTCACTATGAATAGAAATCTAGCACTTGTGCACATAATTATATTAAGTTGACATTTGTTCAGCACCCCCTGCCCCCGAGCCTATGCAAACAACTTGCAATTTCATCAATTCCAACCGCATCAATTCTCGCATCATTGAACATAGCACTAAAAAACAACGGCATCAGTTCTTGCATCATTGAACAAAGCACTAACATAATAGTGACAGTTCTAGAGCACTCACCAATGCAGTGACCATTCACAAAATTACTTTTGTTTTAATTTTAAAATGAATTGTGAGGAATTGGAAAAAAAAAAGATAAAATAACGGACTCTCCACTAGGGGAATTATGTCCCATTGGAACTTCCTCAGCCAATCAGAAAATTAGAAATAACATTCACTGAAAATTCAATAACTTTTTTTGAATTTATACAAAAATAGAAATATTAAGCATTTTCCCAAAACTTTGGTTAAAATTGCAAAAATATTTCCAAATATTACATAGCCAATGCAACTTGACCGCGAAGTGAATGTCATAGTCTCTCACGAGTCAGGGACTGAAAATGTACACACTTTATACATCAGATACTTAAATTGCATGGAGTTATAAAACTTGAATTAGAAAACATGTTTTGGAGTTATAAAACTTGAATTAGAGAACATGTTTTATGCTATTTGGATATGCACAAAGGCCAATTTATTCAAGATTCCCTAGTAACTACATCTGCTTGTCTAAATAGGATTAATATACTTTAATTACAATAAATTATATTGCATGGAATTATAAAAGTTGAATTAAAAACATGTTTTATGCTATGGATTTATAAAAGATGTTTTATGCTAGTTGGATATGTACATAGGCTAATTTATCCAAGATTCCCTCTTACTACTTGTCTAATGGTTTCAATGTAAATATCCAAAAGTCATTGCATTGTTTTGTTTATGCATTATCAAAATAGTGTGTATGAATTAACAAAAGAAAATAGGGTGTTTATGAATTATCAAAACAATGTTTAATGGACCACATCAACTAATATGGATATATCTACTTTAAAATTAAAATCAATATTATACCAAAAATTAAGAATAAGATGTATATCCTTTATTTTTATATATCAACAAATTTTCTCCAATCTATCATCAATTTTCTCTGGATCATTTCTATAGGAAAATATTTCTTCATTACTAAACCTTACATTTATGCAATATAACAACATCCTATATCACAACAACACTTAGTTGACCATGTTGATGTAAAAAACATAAATCGTATTAACTTAAGTGAAACATTGTTATCTAGCTATGTCTTCTCTCTAAACTACTCCTAATTAAAAAAATTATATAAGTCAATACATAAAAAAAAATGCTTCATCGATACTGTTGTAGTAGCTACAACCACCCTCCAAAATTTTTTGTTAACTTTGTTTTGGAGCCTCCGTACCAACCATCCTCAACATCATGTCTTGCAATGACAGGTACTTATGCTTCAGTTGAGTTTATGTGCCTTATCAACTTGTGTTTGCTAGCTTGTTTTCCTTTAACATGCAAGTCGACATCCAGAGACTTGGTCATTATCTAGTTGTTGTGCTCACTTGAAGACTAGCACAGAATGGAGGGAAACCAACCTTGCTCTCCAGAATTGTGCAAAGCATCAAGGAAATCTGCTGCTCTCCAAAAATGTGCAGAGCAAGCAGGTTACCTTCCCTTTGAAAATTGTGCAGAGTAGCCCATCACTGGGGTTTCTCCCAAAAATTTTGTAGATCTAGCTGACAACCTTGGCTTCAATTTGTAAATTGCGCAGAGCTTGAGGGGAAGCCAGAGCCACTCAGCCCAGAAATTATGCAGAAGTCTCTCAAGGGCTTGCAGTTCGTTGCATGTGCTCCCAAGTTGACCGATTCCCTCCAAGGATTGACTAATCTTGCTTTGCATGCATGGGATGATTTTTCCTGAAAAAGCAAAAAGAATCCCTAGATTTTAGGGATCTATTTTTAGCAGATGCAGGTTACATGAAAAATTTGTTTTAGAAACCTCCCGCCAAGTCTTTCTTTTTCCTAGATTTGTGGCATGTGCATCATAAGCCTTGATCTTATCAAAACTATTTATCTAATGCTTCAGAGCTCATTCTTCACTTCAATCTTGGAGCTCTGGCATTACCCATCACATCTAGGAGCATTCGGCACACTCAGCTTCGCTTTTCTGGGTAAGTCCACTTTTCATGTCTTTTGTTGCTTTTATGTGGCTTTTTGTATTTTGGTTTGTGTGAGTGTTATGTTCTTGGTTTTTTTGAACGCTTCTTGTCATTTTAATGCATGTTCACTTGTATAAGCACTATTTCAGTTTTTCATTGCATCTCATTGTTGTTGCATGCATAACACTCTTTACGCACTTGCGGCTGTGGTTGCGGCAACTCGCTTCACACACTTACTTGTTTTCCCATTTGCTAAATATTTCACTCACTGTTTGCATGCATGTTCATTCACTCTTGTCTGCACTAAGCTTAGCACATGCATTCAGCCTATACATGTTTTCAGTGGCCTATCGATGGATCTGCGCTGCCTTGGCCCAAACCTTGCCTTGCCCAGCTTGCACTGTGCATTTCTGAGAGTGAAGGTCATGCCTTCATCCGAGGAATTTCGTAGAGCTTGCCTAACATTAGCCTCCCAGGCTTGCTCTGTGCAATTCTAAGAGGCAGGGCCTTGTTGGCCCCCGTAATTGTGCAACTGCAGTTTGAATGTGTTGCAATCATGCTGATTAGAACTATGCATTTCACAGTTTCAGTCCTCAGTAGGCCAAGCTAGACGGTGGTCTACACAGTTTCAGTATTCAGTCATCCAACTGATAGTCCAGAATGTGTTTTTCATAGTTATGGTAGTCAGTCTCCCACCTTCTCAGTGAAAATTGCACAAACCTTCCAGTGAGTCACCCAGGTGTGTTGCATGTCAGTCCTCAAGTTGTTTTAGTTTTCAACTAACATTGTGCTTCCCATGAATGTTTCTCTATCTCACGGTATCACAGGTTTTTCGTCAATCTCTCAGCAGTACATGTACAATGGCTTCCAAGAGAGCAGGGTCAAAGGAAACCATTGAGAGTGCAACTGGAGATGTAGTTGAGAAAGTGTCTATACACTTGCCCATCTATGGAGACACTAAGTTGTTCATAGAAAAGGAAATCAAGATGAAATGTTAGAACATCAATGACATCTTTTCAGGCACATTTGAGGAGAATCTAGAGGATCACAGAGTCTATGTAAACATACACAAGTCTAGCTTGTACCGGATTGCATGCAGTTATATTGCATTTCCATGTGCAGACATGATCTACTGGATTGTCTCGCATACTGAACCAGAGAAAATGGTGTTGAGCAGTGTCAGTGGAATAAAAATTGCTACCTTCGGGGCAAAGGAATTTTAGGTGATGTATCATTTTCTGCAGTTGGTGGTTATAATGGATGCACCCTTCACCAGACCCAACAACAGTGCAAACTCAAGAGACATATTGAAGAGATGGGTGAAAGAACCATCCAAGTTCAGGAAGACACCCAGCCAAGTGTACAAGACAAGGATACTGTGGAAGGAATATCATCTCTTGGTCATCTTCGCATGCCACTTATATGGCCAAGAGAGTACAGAAACATTCTCACAGAGTTGGGTGATTGTGTTCGAAAAAGTCGCGAACGAAGGAAGACCCTTCAATTGGTTCGACATGTTGGCTCTCTGACTGAAGGAACAACTAACAGAATCCCGACATCTGCCCAAGGGTTAGAAACAAAATCTTTTCATGTCCGCCTACATACTTGATGCAATCTGTTCCCGTCAGCAGTTCCCAGGCTTGGGTTGGGCATCGACACCTTTGAAACCTCTGTGCACACTTATTGCAGGTTGTTCTCCGAATGCAACTTCCGTGGAGTTATTATACATCTATCAGACCACTTCGCCACCTCGGTGTATAGGATGATCTTTGAGTAGGATCTACCTCGCATGTCGCAGGAAGTGGTGGAGGCATTGGTTGACATAGAAGATTGGTATGCCTCACCCCTTGCCACATTTATCCAGATGTACAATATAGAGAATAATCGACATGTTTTCCTGAATTTTTCCATGGATAAGTTGGTCATGTAAGAGGTTTCATATCACATCTCAACAGGGTTTTCAATGAGTTTGCACAGGAAGAAGAAGGCACCTTGGCCTCCTCTTCCTTTGCGGATTGAGTTGTATGAGATCTAGAATCTCAAGCATGCTGAGGCCGAGACGAAGGAATTCAAGAAATTCACCTTCAACACCATAATTTTCAATCCATATGACCTGCATTTCTCAATGAAGGAACACTCTGCAAGAGTGTATCATCCTTGGATCCATGGGGCGTGTCATTGGCCTGAGGAAGACCCATGGAGATACTGCTATAACTTCTCAAGGCTCAATGAAATGGTCAAAATTGTTGTAGAGTGGTTAGCAATGTAAAAAGCAGCAACATCTCACAAAGCAGCATCACCAGCAGTAGTAGAGGGAAGCAGACCTGCAATTGAAAAAGGCAAGAGGAAGGTTTCTGGGAGCGTAGAGGCAGATAAAAGTTGCAAGTTCAAAGTAGATCCACTTGTGTTAAGAGAACCTTAGGAGATTTTGGAAAAGAGGTGACAACGTGATAGAAGGATCGCGCATAGGCAGAGGGAGATGAAAAACATGGAGGAATCATAAACGGAGTTGCAGGAGTTGAAGCAACAACTCAGGGAAGAACAAAAGATGTGTAGAAGAGAGAAGGAAGCGCAACAGGAACACGAAAAGCAGGAGGCGCAGCATGCACACATTTATGAAACTACACCCATACAGGTTATTGATTCATTCGAACAACTTTCACATAGCAAACAGGGTGAGTAGTTGCAGGAGTAGGAATTTGATCAGGAGATTGAAAAAATTCTAGAGAAGATGGATACCGATGTGGTTAAGCCAAAGTTAGATCAAGACATTGACCTCATGTGTCAGAACCAAGAGGTCACCCCACCGACTTCATTAGATTCGGGAGCAGAGAAAGTCCCAAGTGATCAAGGAGACACTAAAATCCTTGAGGACAATCCAGAAGCGGATGTGCACAACATATATTTCAACGAATCACAACACAAAGTTGTGTAGACATGCAGAGTACCAACTCTTTATGTCCATGTATCTCATGCACAGTTTGAAGAACGGGTGATTGTGTCTAATGTGCACAGACATCAAGTTGCATTGACTGATGTTACCAAGGCATATGCCGAAGCCACCAGCTCGAGTGTTAGATTCTTGATAGCTAAGAACGAGCACATGGCTAAGGAGTTACAAGTGGCCAAGAAAGGAGAAGAGAAAGTTATAACATTTACCAGAGGAGAGTTGAGGAAAGTGATACTTGATGAAGTATCGGCTCTCAAGACAGTCATGCTGAAGTTGTAGTTCACGTTTGTCACCATGCATAACTCAATTTTTCATCTTAATGGTTGGCAGCAGTGTTGTGCTTGGAGAAAATGTATCTTGTCAAACATACACACTGTTGTCGATCACATGCACATATGGAAAATGAGATACAAGGTAGCCCCATTGCACTTTCCAAATATGATGAAGCCAAAGGCAGTGGAGTTGAAGGCACAACTCTGAAGTCATATCTGGAACTATGTGGAACTCTCGCACCTCATCACCAGCTTACATGCTTCACATGCACGAGTGTTCAAGAGAATGGATTTCATTGTGTGCACGCATGCGATCCCATCCGTTGGAACACCCATTGAGGTGGAGACAAAGAACCAAGTTTGACTGGAGTTGGACATGTACTTTGATTATTGATGCACATAGCCACTATCACAAACTTGCAGATGAGCACAGACACTATGCACCAGTATGTTGCTGGTCCAGGTACACTCAAGACCATGATGTGTATGTTATCTTATGATTTGGACAGAGGTGCCAAATCAGTGTACTCGGATGCAACGAAGGCAAGAGTTCGCTTTCAGAAGGATGTCACCATAGAGTACACGGACACCATAACATTCTACCAAGCTTGGCTTTAGTTCGCCACCGTCGATCATCGAGAGGATGTCAAAGAGTTAATCTTCCCACAACCGTCCACATCTTAGTGATGTATTGTATGGCTTACTCAAGACCATTTTGTCTCACATTGGTACATGTGCAAATTGTAATGTAAAAATGTTGTAAAAGTGAAAGACCAAGTGTCAATAGTAGAATGTAATAGTCATGTGTAAGTTGATGAGTCATGAGGGTAGTTGAAGAGTCACAAAGAGGAATGTCAAGGGTCACCCTTTACTATTTATAGAATCTCATAACTCATTGTACAAGCTTTTGGGAGCCAATCTTCCTATAGGTATAACTTAGAGAAAGCTTGGAGTGTATTGTAATGAGCCTTGGCTTCTCCACAGTGCAAAGCTAGTACATCTATTTGGAGGAGCAGGCGGCAGTGACTGTAATGTTTCACTATCAGGGCTAGTGGTTTTCATGGTTGTATGTATGATTGGATCTTTCACTCTTTTAATATAATAGAGCTAGCACCTTTCATGCATTTATTATTATTGTAGTTCGACTATCCTGTTGGGTAGCGGAGGTCCTGCGTAATAGTTTTGGGGGCTTAGAGCCTGTAAATTAGGATAAAAATATTGTAAAAATTCCGAAATATGCGGAGCGTGAAATGTAATAGATCGAGTCAAAGGGTTGTGCACCCAAGAAATAACATCGAATAATAGGAAGTAAGTCAGCTTGCCCATGGTGCACGGACCATGGGAATGTATAAATAGAGTGAGGCTCTATGGGTAGAAAGTAGTTTTTGGTATGTACTTTTGGATCTGGAATGTAATGGGTTTTTGAAGAACGAAGTCTTGAAGTGTCTGTAAGTCTGAGTCAAGGGTGTTGGTAGATAGATAGAGGCTCTGCAGCTGTGTGCGCAGAGGCCTAGTAGAGTCCGCAGTTGTGTGCGCAGACCCCTGTAGCTGAGTGCGCAAGGTGGATCTGGATGTATTGGAGAAGAAAGTGAATAAAAATAAGCTGATTCTGAAATTCTGTGTTAAATCTGAATTATTGTGGATTTGGCTAATTTATGGTTGATATGACTATTTGATATATGCGTGTATGCTTATGTTATGAGTCTAGGTGAATCTATATCTTTTATGGGTGCACGAACTAGTTATTTCTGTTAAATGTTTACTTAAAGACCATAAAAAGTAGATCTAGTCTATAAACAACATATTAATAAGTAATAAGGATTTTCCTGGATCCGGATCTATGCGAGGCCAAGTGGTGTGAAACCACAGAATGGTGTGCGGACCTTCCACACCACATCAAGACATCCCGAGGGTGCGGAAACCTAGTTCCAGCACCCTCCCCTGCTACCTTGGGTGACACCTCAGTCCGCGCTTCACGGGCTGTTGCCGAAAGGGCTGGTAGCTGTGGGATTTGTTTGGCTAAATAACTCTTCCGAACCTGGGTTAGGTCCATATAAGCCAACAAATGGTTCCATTGCTAGGACCATGATTTGCCTAAGGGGTGTCTGATGTCGGAACAATAGAATCCTACAAGGAAAGAGCTTGAATATTGATTGGATCAGGAGCAGTATGAGTTTATAGAACACCGATGTGCAAGCCAAAGGTTAAGAATGACGAGTGCGATCTAGCTACCGGTATTCAAAGGAGCAGGAAGCGAAGATCTAGAAAAATTTTGGTTTATGGTAGCGGCAGTATGGGAAGCACATGGAGTTATAGATGATAACATCAAGAAGGCTACCTTAGTTAGCATGTTGCAGGGCCGAGCACTAACATGGTATATAAAGTACTCAAGCAATAACCGGAATGTAGGAACAACGAAGATCCAGACCGAATTAAAAAAAGAGTTTAGCCAGATGAAATCGGAAACGCAGTCAATCATAGGGTTTAAGGAAATTACGATGATCCATTGTGAAACCCCATGGGATTTAGACCAGAGATTGAAAAGTACAATCCGTGAGGCGAACATGACACTGTCGGATGTGCAGAACTGCGCGTGGTTTGTGGCGTCACTGATGCCACATATGAGGACGGCTCTGTCACAACAAAAGATCTCAACCTAGGTTGAAGCATTAGAGACAGCGATGAGGTTGCATGAAACTCCGATACAGGATCTGGGGTTGGGAGTTTAGAAAATCCACGTGCAAATACAAAACCTGTGTTTAGAAATGCAGAAGTTAAAATAAGAATAGACACATTGCCTAGGAGCTTGGGAGGAAGTATGGTGTATAAAGTGTCAAAGCCAGGGTCATGATAAAGATCATTGTCCAATTTTCACAAGCTATGTGGTAGGGGGGGACCAACGCCATTGCGACTAGAGGCAGAGGTAGGGCCAAGCACGGCGCTTGCACTCTGGTGTGCGATATGTCAGGAGGGAGGAAAGCATGCCACGAACAACTGTTGTCTATTAGAGAACATGAGACAACCCCCCCCCAGCGGTTATTTTGCAACTTTTTCAGATCAGTGGGCCACGAGGAACGAGACTACCGTAGTTATCAACTATTGATTGACCAGTCACCTGCCTACAGAATACAGACTGAAGTATGAGGTTAGGATCCAACCGCGGTGATAGTGTGCAGTGGGTTCCAGGGACGTGGACGAGGACGGGGAGGAATGGGGCTAGGAAGGGGTCGCGACCAGCTCATCTATTACAACTGCGGAGGACCAGGTCACTACGCGTGGGACTGTACTAATCCGACTAGAATATCATGCCCTTACTGCGAACAATTCAATCATGAACTAATAGATTGCCCCACACTGATAGCGCAGATTCATGAGAAAAAGGCAGCACAGCTTACGACGACACAAAATGTCTAGATCATGAGGTCTGAACCGCGCGAAGAAGATCCCAAACTAAATATGGTACTCAAAAGTGGCACGTCACAAGAGAGGATAAGGGGGAACCAACCAAGGAGGACGTAGGAATTTGCAAGAAGACAGGTTTGGAAGCTAGGGAGAGCTTCACGGCAGTCTCTACCCCAGGTAGTAGGGATCAATCTAAGCTAAGGGATCCCTCGATGTTGACTACCTTTTTAGAGACATGCATGAAATTGCTTCACGATAATAGAGTAGTTAAGGGCTTGCAAGAATTGATAAATAGGTGCGCAACATCAAGTGAACCTCACATGATCCGAAAATTGGGAAAACATGTGTTGTGGACTAGGTGGGAAATGCGATTAACAGAATAGATTCGTGACTATGAGATGGATCAAATCATTCTGGACTTGGGCTCAGATGCAAATGTACTACCTAGACAGACATGGGAGCGCATGGGCAAGCCCACGCTGCAATGGTCTCCTATTCAATTGAGGATGGTGAATCAATAGAAGATCTTGCCCATGGGAAGACTGCAAGGGATTACGGTAGATATAGAAGGCGTGAGCACCCAAACAGACTTCGAGGTAATCGAAATTGTGGATGAAAGTAGCCCTTACCTTGCGCTATTAGAAATAGACTGGGCCACTAACATGAATGGAGTTATTAATTTAAAGAAGCGGAATATGAGCTTTGAAAAGAAGTCGCTCCGCGTAGTCATTCCATTAGACCCAGCTGAAGGACCGCGTTACAATGAACCCGGGCATGACGAAGGAAGTGATTATGAATTAGATTGTATTTACAAAATCACTACATGACATCAAGTGAGGGACAATCTGACGGTGAAAGGAAGAATATCATGGGATCATGCAGACTCCTGCACTGACAATTCAGATGAAGAAGATGAGCAATGGCATAACCAGCTAAATGGGGTAAGCAAGTTAAACTGCAATATGGTGACTAAATCGTTGTGCTGCGTTAAAGCTTAGGATCGTGAACTACCAAGGTATGATGGGCTAACAGTATTAGATGAATAATTGATCAAATTTGAAAGCACTGTACCAGAGCACCAGCGGTTCGATGCATTGAAATGGGAATTGCACGCGACGCCTACACGTTGGTGGGGCACACATGAAGGAACCTTAGAAAATTGGCACGACTGTAGGTGCATGATACAGATACAATTTGGGAAACTGGAACTATGCATAACAGAGAAATACGATGGACATGATGATCTACACATGCACCTGACTAGATGGGTCCAAGCTTATGGAGAAGAGCCTCAACAGGAGTGGGTACATTTATTTATCATACCTTGGATGTCATCCGAAGGAATGGTTATACTGAAATAGAGCTCCGACATGGCATAGGCAAATGGGATATCTTGCACAAAGGGTTTCTGTCAACTTTCCTCTTTGAGGATAAATGGATGGATACTGTGGACGACGCATTGCAGGTGGTAAAGGCCACTATCTTCAAAATACCATTGGAACCAGAAGAAATCGTGTAGCCAGACTGGTCGTGACAGTTGAGCCAGGCCCTAGAATGTTACAATGTGCAGGTAGAAGATGATGAGGACAACCCTAGAAAAATCAATATTCCAGAAACAGAGGCGAGTCATGAGGTGCGCGGACCAGCAATTGAGGATCCAGACTTCACTGCGCCACTGAAAACAAAACAAGTAAACATCAAAACAGAGGAAGAGCCGAAGTATGTAACGCTGGGAGACTATTGGGATGATGCCATGGTGGAAAAGGTGGTCGAGTTGCTTCGAGAATATCAAGACTTATTCCCTACAAAAATCATGGAGTTAAAAGGAATCCTTGATGACCTGGGAATGATGAAGATAACCCTGAAGTCGGATGCGAAGCCAGTTAAGCCGCGCCTTACCAGTTGAATCCAAAATACAAAGTGAAGGTCTGCGAAGAGTTGGATAAGCTACTTGCAGCAGGAATAATTGAACCAGTAGAAGAGTCTGACTGGGTAATTCTTGTGGTTGTGCAGGAGAAGAAACAAAAAGGTGAAATTCGCATCAACATCAATCTCAGAAAGCTCAATGATGCATGTGTCAATGACCCCTTTCTGACGCTGTTTACAGATGAGGTACTGGAGAATGTGGGAGGACAGGAAGCCTACTCCTTCATGGACAGATTCTCGGGTTACCACCAGATCAAAATCGCACTAGAGGATAGAAGTAAGACAACTTTTTCCACCGAATGGGGATGTTTTCAGTATATGGTGATGCCCTTTGGACTAAAGAACGTGCTAGTGATATTCTCCCTCATTGTGGTAGCTGCATTCAAGGAATTTATACACAAGTTCTTAGAGGTATATCTTGATGATTAGACCGTCTTTGGGCTAGTTAAGAAACATACTGCGAGCTTACGGTTAATGTTGGATACTTGTCGGTGTTACCAGATTGCGCTAAATCTGAAGAAGTGTACTTTCCTTGTCCCCTTCGGGAACCTTCCTGGCCATGTGGTGTGTAAGCAAGGTCTGATGGTGGATCCGGTGAAGATCGCTATCATACTCAATCTGCAAGCACCGTGAAGTGTCAAACAACTGCGCGCCACACTAGGACACACTGGTTACTATCGGAAGTTCATAAAAAGCTATGCACAGATCACAAAACCAATGGAACAGTTGCTGAAGAAGGATGCTACTTATTGCTGGAATGAGGAATGCAACAGAAGTCTGGAAATGCTTAAGGAAAAGATGGCATCAGCCCCTATATTGGTCTTTCTGAAATGGGACATTGAATTTCATGTGCACGTTGACGCGTCATGTATCGCATTGGGCATGGTACTCACTCAAGAAGGAGTGGAGGGAATTGATCATTCGATCGCATTCGCAAGTCGACGATTGTCAAAAGCTGAGAAGAACTACTCCACTACTGAGTGAGAAGGATTGGTGATGGTATATGCGCTCCAGAAATACCACCACTATCTGCTTGGAGGACACTTTAATATGTATACTGACCACTCAATGCTAAAATGCCTAGTGAATAAGCTTGTGTTGGGGGGGTGCATTTGTAGGTGGCTGTTATTATTTCAATAATATGACTTCGAAGTCGTCGTAAAGCCAAGACATATGAACGCAGGCCCAGACCACCTATCTCGAATTGAGAATGGCGAAGAGCCCACAAACTTGGAGGAAGGACTACTGGATGCAAAAATATATACAGTTCATGTCATAGATGGCCATTTTGATGACATAATCCACCTCTTAACCACAGGAACCACACTGCAAGGATATTCCATTCAGCAGAAGAAATAATTGATGATACACGCAACAGAATATACTATTACTATAGGACACCTCTACAAGATGGGAAATGACAAAATATTATGCAGATATGTACCTGAATTTGAGCGAGGACAGATCCTGGCCGAAGCACATGGAGGGGTTGCTGGAGGACATTATGTGGGTCGTGCCACAACACAAAAGATTCTTCATGCAGGACTATGGTGGCTGTTGGGCCTTAGTTTTGGTCTTATTTTTGCTCAAAGAAACTTAATTATCCATCTATTTTCCATCCATTTTCCCTTCATTTATCCCATTTTGATGTATATTTGATATCCATTCAGGTATTTAATTTTAATTTTTCAATTTCTAAAGTTTTTATGAAAATTTGGTTTTTTTAGTGCAAAATTGGCAGATTCAGAAATTCCCGTAATAGCTCTATGGTTGATATGGTTTCATGACACTTGGGCACGAATGGAATGCATGGATGAACAGCTTGGGAACTAGGACTAAGCCAGCAATGCTTAGTTCGAACAGAACAAGCTTTATTAGGCCCATTTGGTGCTAGTCAACCATGACTAGTCATTCAGAAATCCCATAGAAATAGGGCAGTTTTGAGATTCTATAGGATTGGTCATCTTTCTTGGGATGGGAGTAATGAATTTGACTTAGATAGGTGGATGAGAGTCGATGGGTTTGTTTGAGTGAATATAGATCAGTTTTTTCATGAGACTTCTTATTTAAAGCCAAAACTTTGATGGCTTATGTATTGACTTATGATATACTTTTATGCTGTGACATCTTTGGATTGAGGAGTTAATTTGAAAACCTGTGTTATTATTATTTTGCTTTTCAATTCTATGGACATGTGACTGAATTTAAGCTTCTGATATCACCTCTCAAGTGTGCAAGGCAAGGGTGGAGGGCCCCCATTCCAAGCTAAGTACACTTCCTTGTTAACTAGTTTTATTTCCTTGTAATCTGGTTGTTGTAGCACTAGTTTTTCAAAGATTTATTTTAGATTGCTCTATGGTTCATGCATAGTGATTGATTTCATTAGTTAATAGCTTATTCATCATTTTATTGAGTTGGAAAAATAG
This sequence comes from Pinus tabuliformis, assembly GCA_031772625.1. Lineage (NCBI taxonomy): Eukaryota > Viridiplantae > Streptophyta > Pinopsida > Pinales > Pinaceae > Pinus > Pinus tabuliformis. The sequence continues at coordinate 826,702,066 of CM062817.1, forward strand.
GTGTTCAAGTTGGGCATCCCTTCTGCTAAAATGATGAATCAAAACTAGTTTCTTTTGTTTGCATGCAAGTAGTTTCTTATTGAGATTTTGATATTGAGATGAATGAATTATAATGGAATACCTTATGTGTATCTTAAGTTAAGAGCTTATTTCATTAATAACTTATCCATCTTAAGCTTTTGGTTTCAATCTCTGATTCATTAAGTGATAATTGAGGTGAAGGTGGACTTCTTGAGTCAAGAACCATTTCAATGTTTTTCCTCTTTTTAAACTGATTGAATTAGAATTATAGAATGTATTACTTTTAGCTTTTGAATAACTTATCTTTCAAGGTTTGATTACATCTGATCTTCACATATAGTGAACTTTCCTCAAAGCATAAACAACCCGGATTGATAAGAAATAATTGTGTTAATTTAGGTCCACAAATTAGCTCAACATTCTGGCGCCGTTGCTGGGGAGGAAAATATCAGCATAGTCAATAGAAAGATAAATTTCAAAACAACAAAAACATTAGTTACATTCCTTTTTAGTTATGTTTATTTATGCCTAGATATAGAGATCCTCAAGGTAGATTTATCAAAAACCCCCCACAATTAGAGATAGGATCATCAAACACCCCAGTTACTGGTAATCCAATAATTGAGGAATTGGCAGAAAAACAAATAATTGGACAAAGATTAACCTTGATTGAAAGGAAAACTTTGTTAGCTTGGGAAGCAAAACAAAAACAATTTTCAACTTCCGGAAAACAAAAAGAAATTATCAAAGGAAAACAACCTATCTTTCCATCCATAAATCCTCCTATCTTCCAACAACCTAAAACTCCACTCAAAATTGAAACAAATCAACCAATGGTAGAAGAGGGACATGGATCTGTTATTTTCACTCCTGAACAAAGAGCTGAATATGAAAGACAACAAAGAGAATGGAGAAGAAAGAGAGAGGAGGAGGCAAAACAAGAAAATGTTAGAAAGCTAGAAAACGATCGGAAAAGACAAGAAGATGGTAATGATCAAGAGACTACCTTTGGCTTTCCAATAGTAGACACAAGTGCAATATTAGGAGAAGAAGTGAAAATGAAAAATATTCCACCTTCTGTATTGCCAAACTTTTATGGAATTTCCACAGAAGATCCTGATGCATTTATGTTTGAATTTGATATTCTATGTAGAACATATGGGTATACTGATGACATTAATAAACTTCGTCTTTTCCCTGCAACATTAAAAGCAGCAACTTTGAAATGGTTTATGGGTTTAGGAGAACAAATAATAGCTTCTTGGGATAATATGAGATCTGTCTTCCTTAAGAAATATCAAGCTTATTTTAGATCTATAGATTCAAAGGAAGATGTTTTCAGAATGACACAACAAGAAGATGAAAGTTTAGAAGAATATTTGGAAAGATTTACATATAATCTACAGAAATCTAAACAACACTCTCTAAATCAAGAAACCGTTCGAACAATCTTTCTCAAGGGTGTAAGGGATGAATACTAATACCTTGACATTTTGAATGTGATGGGTAAAGGAGACATTTCAAACCTACCATTCGATGAAATTGTTGAGTTATGTCAAAAATATTCTAGAGGAAGATCAAAAACAGGAAGAAGAGAAGCAAGTTCAAAAGCAGCAAAGTCAGCTGCAAGAGGGATAACAAGCGCTGAAATAGGAAGCTTATTGGAAAATTTCAAAACAGATCTCTTGAGTACATTAGGGACACAAGTAGATGTGCTAAAGGCAAACAAGAAGAAAGAAGAACAAGAGCAAGCTCTAGCAATCTTTTGTTCCAAATGTAGAAAGAAACATGCATTGAGAGAATGTCCTTTGGATAGTGTTCAGGTTTGTGGTCTTTGTACAAAAAATCATTCCACAGAAAATTGTCTAAGATTGAAAGAATTACAAATGAACTCAATGGAAGAAGTGCCAGGGATAGAAGGTTTCTATTACGTAGCACCACGAAGACCATGGCAACCTAGGATGCCTCAACAAAATTAGCAGCAATTCCCTCAACAAAATTATCCTTATCCACCTCAAAATCCTTGGACCCCTCCAATGCCATGGCAAGCTTGGCCTCCACAACAATATTCAAAACAACCTGTGCAAGGTTGGAGAGGATATGGTTATGGAAACCAGCCACCTCAACAGTATCAACAAAAATACCAGCAACAATACCAACAACCATTTACATATCCACAATCCATACCATTTCAACAACAACATTCTGCATATCCGCAATCCATTCCATTTCCACAGCAGAATCCACCACCGTTGTTGACCCAACCACAACAGTTACAGCTACCGACAAATCAACCCAGACCAACTCAACTACCAGCCCAACCAATGGCAAATCCAAATAATAAGGTGGACAAATTTGCATACACTGTAGAGGAAGCAGCATGTTTTCCTACATATTCGATTCTTCCTCTTAATGATGTCCATCTAAGGTCTGGAAAAGTGCTTAAAAAGGATTCTCCTCCAATCATAGAAGAACCAACTGAATAAGGAGAATCACCTGAGACATCACAAACTGAGATACAAATTCAGAAAGGAGCAAACATTACAACACAAACACCACCTTATCCTGAAAGGTTAGTGGAACAACAAAACAAAACAACCCTTCCTGAATTTGATATCTTAGATGAGTTAAAAAATGCTTATGTAAAAATTCCTTTGTTAAAGGCAATTAAAGAAATACCAATATATGATAAAACAATAAAGGAATTGTGCATTAGGAAATCAGAGAAAAATAAAAGGATCCTACTACAATCCAAGTCATTGGTAAATTAGCAAGCCTCATGTATACACAAACCATAGTAGAGAAATATATTGATCCTGGTATCCCTATGGTTACTATATCAATAAATAATTTCTCAGTACCAAACACATTAATAGACTTGGGAGCAGCTATAAATGTAATGACAATGGAGACAATGAAAACTTTGCATTTAAACAACATTAGATCAACTTCTACAATCTTGGAACTAGCAGATAGATCTAAAGTTGTTCCTGAAGGAATATTAGAAGATATCATAGTCTCTTTGGATTCATGGGAGTATCCTGTTGACTTCCTTATCTTGCAACCAAAATCAAACTTGGGAGGACATCCTCTAATCTTAGGCAGACCATTGTTAGCTACCGCTGATGCCTTCATAGGATGTAGATCAGGAAGCATGATTATTTCACATGGAGATGAAAGGAAGCACATAACTCTTTATTCACCTGCACAATCAACTTCTTTAGAATCAATACTTGAAACTCAAGAAAAACAACAAATTAAATCAGTTTTAAGTATAAATCAATTCTTTGATTTTAGAGAAGAAGAAGAGAATGAAGGCTTAATGGATCTTTTCATTTCAGAACCAAGTATTTTAGAGCAGCGTAGAAAAGTTCAATATGAAGCTGAAAGTAACCTTTTGAATCAATGCTTTCAGGAAACTTGTACTATTCAAACTCCGCGGAAATCTTTTATAGACATCTTTCTTGTAAACACAATCTCCAATCCAACAATAAAAACAATTGAGGTATATCCTGGAAAACATCTAAACATTGGAAATGAATTGCAATCAGCACAAGAGAAAGAGGTAATTGCATTATTACAGAAATATTCAAAAACTTTTGCCTGGTATTATACTGACATGCAAGGAATCCATCCTAGCACATGTATCCACCACATCTATACAAATGATCAACTTAAACCTGTAAGACAACCTCAAAGACGAATGAATCCCATGATGAAGGAAATAGTGAAAGAAGAACTGCAAAACTTGTTAAAAGTTGGATTCATCTATCCTATTTCAGATAGTCAATGGGTTTCCCCATTGGTTATTGTACCAAAGAAAAATGGAAAGTGGAGGGTATGTGTGGACTATCGGGAACTAAACAAAGCTACACTAAAAGATCATTTTCCTCTACCATTCATTGACCAAGTGTTAGTCTCATTAGCTGGAAAGAAATTTTTCTCCTTCTTAGATGGGTTTAGCAGATACAACCAGATAAGAATAGAAACAGAAGACCAATACAAGAAAACATTCACTTGCCCATGGGGAACCTATGCATATAATGTTTTGCCATTTGGTCTATGCAATGCACCTGCAACTTTCCATGAGCAGTGCTTGCAATATTTGCTGATCTAATTCATGAATGTGTAGAGGTCTATATGGATGGCTTCACAGTTTACGGAAACACATATAATGATTGCCTAAACAACCTTGAGAAAGTTTTGAAACGATGCATTGAAACAAATTTGTCATTAAGCAATGAGAAATGCTATATGATGTTGACAGAAGGAATAGTTCTGGGACACCATATTTCTGCTTCAGGAATTAAGGTGGATCTAGCAAAAATCCAAGTCCTAGTAAACTTAATGCCTCCTACAACACAGAAAGAGGTAAGAAGCTTCTTAGGCTATGCAGGCTATTATAGACGATTCATTGAAAACTTTAGTAAAATAGCCCAACCTCTGTTCAAACTATTAGCAAAAGATATTGAATTTCACTGGACAAATGATTGTCAAAATGCATTTCAAATTCTGAAAGAGAAATTATCAGTTGCACCCATTCTTCGTGGGCCAAACTGGTCTTTGCCATTTCATATATCAACTGATGCATCTGATACCGCGATAGGTGCCTCTCTTGGACAGAAAGAGAACTTGTTCACTTATGCAATATACTTTATAAGCAAGAATCTAACACCTACAAAAATGAACTACACAATCACAGAGAAAGAAATGTTAGTCGTTATACATGCAGTAAACAAATTCCTGCACTATATAACAGGATATCAAGTTTTCATTCATACAGATCATTCAGCAATCAAATACTTGATGAATAAACTCATCACCAATGGAAGAATAACAAGATGGTTACTGTTATTGCAAGAATTTAATATCACAATACAAGACTGGCCAGGCAAAGAAAATCAAGTGGCTGACTCTCTGTCCCGCATACACTCACCCAACGATCCAAATCCAGTTGCAAATAACTTTCCAGATGAACACCTGTTTGCCATCACGGTAAAAACATCATGGTTTGCAGACATTGCAAACTATTTATCTTCTGGAAAGTTTCCAGCTCAATTCACTAAAAAGCAAAAATACAAAATTGTTAGAGCAAGCTCTAGGTATAGTTGGGTAAATGGTGATTTATTTTATACTGGTTCAGACTTGATAATTAGAAAATGTGTGCGAGAAGATGAAATATTAGACATTCTAAGAGCATGTCACGATGAACCATGTGGTGGCCATTTTGAAGATAAACGAACGACATATAAGGTGCTGCAACTGGGCTATTACTGGCCATCCATCTTCAGAGATTCTAAGAAATATGTCAAGCAATGTGACAGCTGCCAGAGAATAGGGCGACCAATCACAACAGATGAGATGCCGCTGAAGCCACAGGTCCTCATAGAACCATTTGAGCAATGGGCACTTGACTTTGTTGGACCTATCAATCCACCATCAAATGGAAATAGGTACATCTTAGTATGTACAGACTATGTAACCAAATGGGCAGAGGCTAAAGCAGTAAACAGAGCAACAGAAGATATAGTGGTCACCTTTCTTTTTGAAGAAATATTTGTCAGATATGGAGTACCTAGACAAATTGTAACAGATCAAGGAACACAGTTTACATCAAATATGGTACGAGATCTAACGGAGAAATACAAGATCAAACATAGGAAATCTAAACCATATCATCCTCAAGCAAATGGGCAGGTTGAATCAACAAATAAAGTCCTAGAAAATATCATGAAAAAAACAGTACAGATGAACATAAAAGATTGGTCTGGAAAATTAAAAGATGCATTATGGGCCTATAGAATCACATGGAAAACTACAACTGGTTTTAGTCCATACCACTTAGTATATGGGAAAGAGGCCCTACTGCCTATAGAGTTTCAGATACATACATACAGACTAGCAGCTGAACTAGGACTAGACTTGACAGAAGCACAACAACAGCGGATCATGGAATTGAATCAGTTGGATGAGCATCGTCAACAAGCCATGGAACATACTACACTGGTGCAACAACAAAGAATGAAGTGGCACGACAGATATATCAAAACAAAGACATTTCGCAAGGGAGATTGGGCATTGCTTTTTGACTCCAAATTCAAAGACATCAAAGCAAAGTTCACAACACACTAGCTAGGCCCATATGAAATTGACGAAATCTTTGACAATGGAGCAGTCAAGATCAGGACAATTGACCAGGACTCCACCTCATTTATAGTGAATGGACATAGGCTCAAAGTTTACAATAGGCCTATCAGTAAAGAAGCATTTATGAAACAACTGATCAAAGATACAGAACTGGAACTCATGGCACAAGATCAGCCATCTTCCAGTCCAGTAGTTGAATAAAAAAAAAAACAAAAACAAAAACAAAAACAACATAAAAAAACATAAAAAAAAAACAAATAATTTGTTTGCAAGTGAAAACCAGGCAACTGGCACTTCGAAAGCACGAATTCATAGGGGAAAACAGGGCAACTTGGACTCTATGAATTCCTTATACTTGTTCTATTTTTCTCAGATACTTTCAATACAGGCAGTCTCCACCACCAACTGACTTGAGGACAAGTCATATCTTCAACAAGGGGGAGACTTGCATCAACTCTTTAGCTGGAAAGCTGAAGTTGCAAACATCAGCTCTTTCGCTGGAAAGCTGAAGTATAGAAGGAACTTGTATTGTCAACAGAGGGACCTGACATAACAAATCATTGCCGAGGGACCTGAAAGACCTGCCAATGTCAAAACAACATGTGCATATTTTGTAAGCAGTGCAAAGGGACCTAAAACAAAGAATCATTACAGAGGGACCTGACTAACAATTCAAGAACCAGAACATGAAGAACAAGGAGCAGCAATAAAGTTTACATTTTGATCCATCTACAACATCTGATCAATTGATTTCATCTCATTTGTACAGCCATCATTCAGGGGAGTATATGTATAGTCATTTTGTGCTTAAAAAATTCAAAATTTTCTTAGAAATTTTTAGTTTTTGAGTTGAAATTAGTACCTGAGGATATTCATTATCATTCATATCCTATATTCCTATAACCCTTATACATCATAACCCTATTCCCTTTAATTTCCATACATATTCCCTATTTTCATTAACGCTATTACCCCTAAGTATTTTTCTTTAAGAGCTTAGAAAGACCAAACTGGGACAACTTTCAACCTGCACATACAACTCAAGGCATTAGTGGTGGTGATAATTTTAAATATGACCCAAATGGTCATTTTAAGATTATAAAGATATGTTATACAAGTCAAACAAACCCCATGCGCTATATGGAAATCAAAGTTATTATATATCATACCAAAATATACCATAGTTCAAACAATGTGAATGCGCTATAGTCATCTATATAACCCAAAGCGCATATGATATAAGGTATATGAAACAAAGGTGCATAATATATGGTATATAATATAGTTATAAGTGAAGGCTTATAAACAGCGCATACGATATGGTATGATATATGGTGGACGGCCGCATGCAAAGACTGTGCATATAAACATTGCGGCGGGGTGTTGAAATGTAATTGCATACATATCATTGCAAGACAAGCAATGTTTGAATATCATTGCAAGCACACGACGGTGGCCATGATGGTAAAACAATAGCAATGAATAAAACGTTACACCCCAAACGACAACCGGCCAGCACACAGGTACGAGCTCAACACGGTGGCATGGCAACCAGTTGTCATTGGACATTACACTGCGCAAGGGTCATGCGTATGAAACGATGATTTGGCCATCCTCATGACACAGTCGGGTGACTGGTCAAACAAGATGGCCATACCAACCATGCATTGTAAACACCAATGAATAAGAAGCGCAGTACAGCCCTGAAACGGTCATGAACCGACTGAGATCTTGCGTTGTTTAAACCATATTCCTCATTGCCGAATAACTCAGAGAAATGGTGTTTGAAGCTGCAGCCTAGTGAAAAGGAGGGTGAAGTGAATTTAGGCGAATTTAAAGAAGGAAATTGTCCCAGGTTTAACGTTCAGAGATAATAGATTTTCGGGATTCAATCAGGTAATGCACTAGTTGTTTAAGCTCGGCACACAGTGAAGTAAAGGTTATGAACTATCTGTTATTAATGGTTACGATTGCTCTGCCCTTGCCACCAGTCAATTGCACAGTTGAAAAACGATTTGGAGTGCCGGATATTCCTCAAAGCGCTCATTGATAACATGTAACGCCGAAACCATAGCCTCAAATCCGTTGATTCGTTGCGTAAATCTTGGTATGAACTGCTAGTGAATCGCGCTGCACTTAAATGAGAATGCATTGCATGCTTAACATGTTAGGATTTGGCATTGTTATGAGGAGTTTTTATGGCGTGCCGTGTGAACAATAAAGTCTACGAACAGAGGAGGCACGCAATTTAACTGTTATGGCACGTTATGTTGTATGGTGGTGAGTGGTGATTAAATTGTGAGTGCTGTAGAATGCACACTGCGCTTTGTTTGTTGCCACACCTTGTTCTGTTGCGCGCCATTTTAAACTTCAAACAAATAGTCAATCTGATATACCATATGCATGAAATGACATGCGCCTATGTCATGAACCCTTGCTGCACATTGTTGCTTTCGTTTGCACCGAAACAGGGGATTGAAATGTCTGAGGGTTGAATGAATAATGCCATGTGGAATTTTTGGGTTACCAAACGAAGTTTGATTGCCGAGCCATTTAGAACTAAATGCGCTGTGTTTTTTTGTTTTATCATCCGTGTTTTGAGGCCGAGAGTATGTGTATAATCCTCAACCTTCCATGCTGAGGCCGAGAGCCTTCTTGCAAATATTCATGATATAACCAAGTGCATTTTTGTAATTGTTTTTATGATGAGGCCGCAAGCATATTTTTTAAAATTTTGTGATCAGTCAAAAGCGTTTTTGCAAATGTTTTTGATTAGGACGAGAGAATTTTGAATTATTTTTTTTTATGAGGCTGAGAGCCATATGCGTGCGAACCACTCAGTTTTCTTGGTTGAACATACACAGTAAAACAATGGTTTGATTTTGGCAACGAAATAAGGCGATGAGCATACATGGACATTGTTTGTATATGTATTTTGTTTTCAAAAACAGAGAGCAGCATATTGACAGGGGTATACAGGTGTTTGTTTGCATTGAACAGGGAACTAAAACAGTGTTGTTGCAAAGAGAAAAGTCAAATAGAGTTTAAGAAAGTCAGAATTAAGTTGATTGAGAGGAGGAAGGTAAGATTCTTTGCTTTCCAAATTTCATTTTGAAAACAAACAAATAGTTATATTTTTATTGTCAAGATGAAATTAGTAACAACAGAGAAATTAATTCACTGGTTTACAGAAGCAATGTCAGTCAGAGTAGAGCCAAAATTTCAGATAGAAAGCTGGGGGAAGGAAACTATAGAAAAACTTTATCAAGCGGGGATGATAAGTTTCTTACAAAAATTTGATGGCCACTCTGAACAAATAACAAGGGACTTTATAAATAATTTCAGTCAAGACCAGACACGGGTAGGAGATGTCATTATTCCTGTAACCTAGTAATATCTTTCCCAAGCTTTAGATCTACCCATGATAGGTGAGAAGTATTACAAAGGCCTGCACTTCAAGGAGAAAGCTTGGAATTTCTTTCTTGAGAAGAATCGGAAAGGGACATTTGATAGAACAAAAGGGATACCCAGGGAATGGTTTAATGAACCATGGGGTGAGTTGGTTTTGGTCATCCAAAAGTTTTTGACTTGTGATAGAGGATATAGCATTGCCCACTTGTATCATGTCAGACTTCTACAACATATTAAAGGGGAGGATAGGATTAACTTGCCTTATTTTCTATATAGGAGCCTTTTGAGAATGATTGAAACAATCAAACATGAACACATGCCTAAAGCAGGACAGATTTACCACCAAGGATTAATCAAAATCCTAGTTGAGTATCAGGTGAGGTCACAGGGCATAGTGTGGCGAGAGTTCATGTCTAAAAATCAATTCATTGAACAGGTTAATGAAGTACAGGATAAAATAGAGCAGGAAAACAAAGGATTGATGAACTCACCCTTGTATCCCAGAACAAGAGCTAAACAACAGAATAACATGGCCATGCAAGAAAATGAAACCTCTGTTGTGTCTATTCCTAGAAGATTTAGGAATAAAAGTCCCATTGATTTAGACAAGGAAGTAGAAACATATTCCCCAAGACAACAAGAAGAAAATGATATTGCACAAGAAGTATTGGAGAAGGATTCTTCATATGATGATGCAGCAGCAGCATCACTAATGAAAACAACACAAGATTTTGAGAGAGAAATCAATTTGGGAAGAATCAGGGACTTAACTGACCAATTGGAAATTAGCAAAATCTTGGAGAAACAATTAAAAGAGGAAAACAAAGCAAATAAGAAAGATAATGCTAAATTGGTTAAGGCAAATGAAAAATTAAATGAAGAATTGGGGAGACTGAAAAGGAAAAATGATCTACTTTCTAAGCAAGCATTTAAATGGCTAAAGGAAAAGAACATGTGGTAGGCAAAGTATGAAAAACAAAATGTCAAAGCAGCTTTGTTCAGGGAGAGACATGACACAGTTCTGGATTGTTTGGTCAGGGCAGCACAACAGGAAGCATCTACAGGTACAACATCTACTACAGAGAGAAAAAGGTCAAAGAGGAGTAAGCAAGCATGGGGACATGCTTGATGATAAGCAAGGGAGATATGTTGGGCCTTAGTTTTGGTCTTATTTTTGCTCAAATAAACTTACTTATCCATCTATTTTCCATCCATTTTGATGTATATTTGATATCCATTCAGGTATTTAATTTCTAAAGTTTTTATGAAAATTTGGTTTTTTTAGTGCAAAATTGGCAGATTCAGAAATTCTCGTAATAGCTCTATGGTTGATATGGTTGCAGGACACTTGGGCATGAATGGAATGCATGGATGAACAGCTTGGGAACTAGGACTAAGCCAGCAATGCTTAGTTTGAATAGAACAAGCTTTATTAGGCCCATTTGGTGCTAGTCAACCATGACTAGTCATTCGGAAATCCCATAGAAATAGGGCAGTTTTGAGATTCTATAGGATTGGTCATATTTCTTGGGATGGGAGTAATGAATTCGACTTAGATAGGTGGATGAGAGTAGATGGGTTTGTTTGAGTGAATATAGATCAGTTTGTTCATGATACTTCTTATTTAAAGCCAAAACTTTGATGGCTTATGTATTGACTTATGATATACTTTTATGCTGTGACATCTTTGGATTGAGGAGTTAATTTGAAGACTTGTGTTATTATTATTTTGCTGTTCAATGCTATGGATGTGTGACTGAATTTAAGCTTCTGATATCACCTCTCAAGTGTGCAAGGCAAGGGTGGAGGGCCCCCATTCCAAGCTAAGTACACTTCATTGTTAACTAGTTTTATTTCCTTGTAATCTGGTTGTTGTAGCACTAGTTTTTCAAAGCTTTATTTCAGATTGCTCTATGGTTCATGCATAGTGATTGATTTAATTAGTTAATAGCTTATTCATCACTTTATTGAGTTGGAAAAACAGGTGTTCAAGTTGGGCATCCCTTCTGCTAAAATGATGAATCAAAACTAGTTTCTTTTGTTTGCATGCAAGTAGTTTCTTATTGAGATTTTGATATTGAGATGAATGAATTATAATGGAATAACTTATGTGTCTCTTAAGTTAAGAGCTTCTTTCATTAATAATTTATCCATCTTAAGCTTTTGGTTTCAACCTCTGATTCATTAAGTGATAATTGAGGTGAAGGTGGACTTCTTGAGTCAAGAACCATTTCAATGTTTTTCCTCTTTTTAAACTGATTGAATTAGAATTATAGAATGTATTACTTTTAGCTTTTGAATAACTTATCTTTCAAGGTTTGATTACATCTGATCTTCACATATAGTGAATTTGCCTCAAAGAATAAACAACCCGGATTGATAAGAAATAATTATGTTAATTTAGGTCCAAAAATTAGCTCAATAGTGGCCAACTCTACATCAAGAATTGAAAGCATACTATTGGGCTTGTGACATGTGTCAACGCACTGGGAAACCATCGTGAAGGGATGAAATGTTGCTCAATCCACAGATGATGCTGCAACCATTCAAGAAGTGGGCAATCGACTTCGTGGGACCTATTACACCTCAAGGGAAGATGGGTGCGTGCTATATCATCACCGCGACAAAATATTTGACCCGGTGGGCAGAAGCACAGCCGGTTAAGGACTGCACGACTACTACAACGGTGAAATTTTTGTTCGAGAATGTGTTGACATGGTTTGGATGTCCCAAAATTCTAATGAGCGACTAGGGAATGCACTTTCTGAATGAAACGATCAACGCACTCACTGAGGAATTCCAGATATATCATCAACAGAGTATGCCATACCATCCGCAAGCGAATGGGACCGTCGAAGCGTTCAACAAAATCTTGGAGACTGTGTTGATTAAGATCTGTAACGCATAGCAAAATGATTGGGACTTACACATCCCTGCTTTGCTATGGGCTTATCGAACCACATGAAAGAAGTTTACGGGCCAGATACCTTTTCGGTTAGTCTATGGTAAGGAAGTCGTTATGCCCATGGAATATATTGTACCTAGTTTGTGAATCACGGCAATAACAGGCATGGCCGACTGCAGGGCTTTGGAGGAATGGCTCGCGCAACTAGAGGAACTTGAGGAGGAACGGTTTTTGGTCAGATTCCATCAGCAAGTACAAAAACAGTGAGAGAAAGTGTGGCATGATCGCCATATCAAGGTGTGCACTTTCAAGGAGAATGATCTAGTATTATTATATGACAACAAGTTCGAGAAATTCCCTGGCAAGCTCCGTATGCATTGTTTGGGTCCCTATGTAGTCAAAGAAGTTACAAATGGTGACGCGGTCCAGCTTGCTAAGCTTAATGGGGACCCCTTCTCGGGAAGAGTAAATGGAAGTCGCTTGAAACTCTACATGGGTGGGCTGACCGCCTGACTAATTGACCGAAGGATAGTCTCATCGCTCCAGCTAGTTGAAAGAGAGCACGGGATGATAAAGCAGTCTGGGGGGAAGTTGCGCGACCACCGGGGTGCGCGTGGATATGGTTTGTCACAAGGGTCACGGTTGCACAGAAAGGGATGCACTACTGCATTGACAAGCAGAGAGGTGACCATTGCTATCACTATTCATGACAAGATGTCTGAGTTATGGCAAAAGGGAGTGGGCAGCGGGCAATTAAGAGACAAGGTATGAACTGGATCTAGAACAATCTACCACAGGCTTAACATGAGGACACCGGAAAAGGCGGGAGCCAATGAATTTGAATTTCAAAACACTTATAAATCATAGGGAGGCCTCCACTGAACAAGCTGCACTTCTGAGAACCTTAAGCTATTGTGCTTTCCTGCCGCTATGGAATTCCTCATTATCTGCACTCAAGGAGTAAGGCCGAATGTTGTGATATGGCCAAAGATGCCAGGTTTTCTGAAGAATACGATGTGGACAGTTGCGGGCACCACGCAGAGTTCAGCATTGATGGGAGGGGATGTGCCGAAATTTTATAGACACGAAGTAGAACTGGTCCAGATGTTGTCGCCTTACCCATGGGCTAGTCGGTGAACCATAAAGGATAAAGGAAAAGCTATGAATATGGAGCCAATAGGAGGAATTACAGTTAACAAGTCATCTCTGGAGTATCTTGAAGACTGGGATATCGCAGACACCAGTAATGGTTTTGCAAAATTACAACACAAACTGTAGCAGACAGTGTGAAGAGAGGATACGAACTTAGAAATTGATTGCATTGGTACGAGGTGGTCTCATATGCGGCACCCTAGCTAGAGCTAAAATCCTATGAGGGGGTGTTCTATGTTAACTGAGCAGAGCAGAATGAGCATTATCGGTTGCGAGACTTGGTAGAAACCACGAAGCAAGAGCTGGAAGAAGCGTTGCAGGAGACGAAGAAGGAGCAACAGAATGAAGGACATCACTCACGGGGAGGTGAACCACGAAGCCTAGGCAGTGCGTCTTGCCGCACCAACGAGTGACTCGGGACGAGTCATGATGATTGTGTTGGGGGCCTGTTGGGTAGTGGAGGTCCCGCGTAACAGTTTTGGGGGCTTAGAGCCTATAAATTAGGATAAAAATATTGTAAAAATTCTGAAATATGCGGAGCGCAAAATGTAATAGATCGAGTCAAAGGGTTGTCCTCCCAAGAAGTAATATCAAATAATAGGAAGTAAGTCGGCTTGAGCGAGGCTCTATGGGTAGAAAGTAGTTTTTGGTATGAACTTTTGGATCTGGAATGTAATGGGTTTTTGAAGAATGAAGTCTTGAAGCATCTGTAAGTCTGAGTCAAGGGTGTTGGTAAATAGATAGAGGCTCTGCAGTTGTGTGCGCAGAGCCCTAGTAGAGTCCACAGTTGTGTGTGCGGACCCCGTATCTGAGTGTGCAGGTTGGATTTGGATGTATTGGTGAAGAAAGTGAATAAAGATAAGTTGATTCTGAAATTCTGTGTTAAATATGAATTATTGCGGATCTGGCTAATTTATGGTTGATATGACTATTTGATCTATGCGCATATGCTTATGTTATGAGTCTAGGTGAATGCGTATCTTTTATGGGTGCGCGAACTGGTTATTTATGTTAAATGTTTTCTTAAATACCATAAAAAGTAGATCTAATCTATAAACAACACATTAATAAGTAATAAAGATTTTCCTAGATCCGAATCTACGCGAGGCCAAGTGGCACGAAGCCACAAAATGGTGTGTGGACCTTCCACACCACATCAAGACATCCCGAGGGTGCGGAAACCTTGGGTGAGACCTCAGTCCATGCTCCGCGGGCTGTTTCCGAAAGGGCCAGTAGCTATGGGATTTGTTTGGCTAAATAACTCTTCCGAACCTGGGTCAAGCCCATATAAGCTAACATATCCTGGTTACTGTAATGATGTATGTAGTTGTAATTTACAAATGTATGTATGGACTATTCGTATGTGTTTGTATGAATATTATCGAAGCGTGTTGTTGGTATAATCCATCAATTTGGATCGTCGGTTATCCTGCTTTCCATATCGTAGTGTCTTTCTATTCATGTGTTCCTTTTCAAGCTGCGTGCTATCACATGTTTCTAAGGGGAACAATCTTCCCCCCTTTCATGTGTTAGAGCCTTTCATGTACCTTCCATGACTTGCAACAAGGTTACACCCTTGCTACCAGCAAGGAAATCTTACTTACCTCTGCGCGCAACCACAATCAAGGTGATACGCCACTACCCACTGCTTGGACTCCTGCTCCAAATGGTCTGAGGTCTAGTTGGGACTTCTTACCGGGGATATCCCCTGACATTTTGGCAGGTCCAACACTGTCAACATTTCTGGTGCTAGAAGGAGGGCCATATGACAATTTGAGTCCTCACATCCTATTTTGAATCTTCGCACATCTATCATGGATATTGTTGTATTTAACCCTCCACGATGTCTATCCAATGCACATTCCTTTGAAGTCACGAAGGAGTTTTTTGATCACTTGTTTGAACTCACGTATGATGGTGAAGGTGAAGTGGCCTAGCCTGAGCACTTACATGACTTCCTTACATTCTTAGAGAATGGGGAAGATTTTGATGAAGTAGAGGTCAGTATGCTGCTTGTGTACACACTTCGCAAATCCCCAGAATGATGGTGCCTCAACCTGCCTCCTAATTGCATGCACTCATTTAATCAGTTTAGTGATCTAATTGAATTTATTTTCCATCATTTTGATCCTGAATCTCTTGAAAAAAAAATGTTAAAACAATGAAAGGCCACACATCAATCACCGATGGATTTTTGGACGCACTTTCATCTACTCATGTTTGAAGCTCTGAAAAGTCAGATGAAATTCCAATATCTTATTGACATATTTGAATATTGTTGTCATAAATCAATCTGTCCCAAAGTAAAGAAAAAGTTCAAGCCCCGCTCATCATACTTCAGTGATGGAGCTACCCAATCACAAGCGAACATAGTTGTTGTCACAAGTGATTGTCCGCCTTCCCCTCATCAAAGAACTCCACCCCCGCAGAGTGATGTGGGGGAGCATATACACACGTTTATTCAACTGGTACATACTTCCACCATGAATACTCTTAATTTTTGCATAGATTTGGTTGGGAAACCCATGGGTTGTCATATGCACTTGTTACCTCAACCTCCGTCTCTATATTCTGCTGATCCTCCGGATTGTACTGTCTTGTGTTCTTCTGTTCCAGAATCGACACCTGTTGTGAACGAGGATCAAGCTATCAACAGAGTTGATGTTGCAAAACCAACCTGCATTATCATTTACACTGAGTATAACTAGGAATCTGAGCATCAATCCATGTTGAAGGATGAACTCCTTCTGTCCATGCCTCCTTTGCTCTTTCCTGACATATTTGGTGATTCTGCTATCTATGATTTTGCTTGTGTAAATTCATAGAACACACCTAATGTCAGTCCATCATTTGACAGTGGAGAGGACAAATTATTCATTGAAAATCCACTTGATTTTTCATCTACCTTTTCTAGAAATGCAGAGGGTGAACATTCTTGCTTCTCATCTACCCCTCTGTTTGATTCATTAGATCATGAGGATGCCGATGAACTCATTGATTTTTCTTATTTTAGTTGTCATGATCTCATTACTCTTATATTCGATCATGATGTTGATTCATTCATTGTTGATCTTTCAAGGCCACCTGTTTATGATGATCTATTTGTCGATGAAGTCGAAACTCCATAGGCTATCAAGGGACTTCAGCCCAAGCTGATGGTTATGTTAGGTCCTCGTTGTCCTGAGGTTAGTTTCACTTCTGATCAGGAAATGTTTGAAACACCCAAGGCTCCTCATCACTCATCTGTATGCATTGAAGCTGAATCCAACACAAATATTTTGCTTCCTCCACCTGAATCACATGATCTAATCACTCATGACTTGGAGGAATCATACACAACAAGCATACTAGTAAGACATAAGTTATCTCTTTTTCTCATGTTTTCTTTCTTTTTACGGTTAAGGGAGTGCATATGCTTATCATCTACATACATTGTATCACAACACCATGGTAAGTCCATAGAGTGCTTGTCTTGCGCTTTTACTCTTTTCTTTTTTGTGGATGCATTTAAACTCAGAGTGTGTTTGTCTTCATTGTCATATATTTCATGTTTGTTGGTTTGCATGACTATCCTTTTTACAAACCATGCCTTCACCAACATGGTTCAACTAATGCGCTAGTAGTTGCATTGGAAATATCACTTCACGTGATCGGACCCATACATTGTCAGCCTAGGAGTAGGAGTAGTGTTTGCTTTTGTCTTGTTTTCTTGCATGCATGTTTTCTTTATTTGTTTGTTTTCTTGCCTACTATATTTACTTACTTTATTCGCTTTCGCATTTACTTCTGCTCTTTTCTCTTCTGTTTTTATTGCTTGTTTATGTCCGTAGGTTAGTTTTGCATGAAACCGTGTGTGACTCTTAAGACAAGAAGGGTTGAATACAAGATGACTTGTACACCTACAAACACTTGGTTATCTGTCATCCTCTCTCTTTATGCAGAACTTGTTGTCTTCAATCAATGATACAAAAATGGAAAATACGTTCTCTTCGAAGTGAATATTAGTGAAAATAGAACCCTTGCACTCTAATTAGTACCACCTAATCTAGTCAGTTGTTTTGGGTTAACCCTTGCCGTCTCGGTCAATGTAGTGTCCTATCTAGGGTGCTAGACTAAGCTATATTTATTATCGACCAGGATGCGTAGACTTAGAGGCATGCGTCTACAGTATATAGACATAAAGGATTATTAGCTAAGTGGTTATGATGGTAGGTCACAGGACTTCTTTACGAAAGATTGAGGTATGTTACCTATCACCCAAACACTTAGGTCACTCAGTTAATCTACCTAATTAAAACACTGTCATTCAATTCATTTACCAAATTAAAACACTGTGTATCACTTCAAACCAAGATTTCAATCTCCTTACAGAGACACCATGCATAAAACCCCTGTTCAGCAAATACTCAGCATTCACTAATATTCATGCAAGATAAAGACATACTAATATTATAAGCATACTTTAAAATGATAACAGAGTTCATGACATTACTTTAAAAGACAACAAAGGATCGAATCCCTTACAGGATACGATTCACGATCTCAGTGATGAACTGTTCAAGCATTATCATAAACATCATCCATATGCATTCTATTGAAATCGAAAACCAATTCTAATTGCTATGCATATCATTTAATACCCTAAGTTGCGAATAAAAAGGAAATGATAGTATACCAGTTTAACGCAGGGCCCGTCCGCGTTCCAGAGGTATACTGGACTGTGATCAACCGATTATAAAATCAACGCAAAAAGGAAAAGATCGTGACTACAACTGTGTTCTTGATATTAAGTTCAAACTCTGTTTTCAAATGATACAATGATAACCAACTACTAACTACACAGAACTGTGTTTACATATGTTTTTACAACCCTTACATTTCGAAAACGAATGTACATTCATGATGTGGCTGTTGCCGCTTTTATCATGTCGTGATTTTTAAAATGTTTCTATCCTAAACTGATTTCAAAAAGGAACAAAACTAAATCAATTTAGAATGCTATGCTGTTGCTGCCTTTGTCGCCAACATGCTATACTTTGACCATCGTTGACCGTGCATGTAGGAGGGTCGGTTCTGCTGTAGGATAGGTATTCGTCCATGCTTGGACATTCTACTTTTCATCCCTACCCTTCGCTCTAGCCTAGCTGTCATGCCACATGTCAAACAATAAACCAATTACAGGATGTTGGAACTTCCTGTAGTCATTTTACCAAAAATTCCTAATTCTTTAACATAAAACTCCTAAATCAATTTTAATGCATTTTAATAACTATAGTACTATTAACTAATCAATTTTCAAGGGATCTAAGAGATGTATGATGGAAAGAGGTAGGCAAATGATATGTTTTAGGAGGAAAAAGGAGGTCATGGGATGGTACCAACATCTCTCCCCGACTTAATGAATTAGCATGTCCTCATGCTAACCCCGAAGTGCTTCCCTTGAACTCTGTCCCTGCCTGTACCTCTGCTGCCTTTAGCAATGTATCCACATTCTTTTTCACCTGGGCATCTTTCTGACCATGGAGCTCCTGCTTTAATCTTTTGTATTTTTCTTTGAGGGTCTTCTTCTGGTTGTACCACTTAGTGGCCCATTTACAAATATCCGTTTGCGCAGCCTCAAGTTCACTGATTCGCTCCCTTAAATTTTCATTCTTCTGTTGAGTCTCTTTACTCTGCGCTCGGAGCATCTCATTTTCTTTCTTGATAACTTTTTCTAGCATATTAGCCTCCATGAGTTCTTCCTTTAGTTTCTCAATTTGTTTCTCCAGTTTCTTCTGCTTCTTAATGGGAGGTGGTGAACCTTTTTCTTTCCTGTTATTGCTTTCAACCTCTATATCAGCTCCTGGTCCTGGTTGTGAGTGGTCACTACTCTCAATATCCATCGGTATAGGTGCATTGGATTCAAGCTAGTCTTCTTGTAACTGGGCTTTTGGTGCTCTCCTTGTTCTTCTTGAATAAGTGTTGAAAATTTTATCTTGCTCTGCCTTCTGAGCATCATCTTTTCTCATTTTCCTAGTCCTTATGCTGGTCATAGGTGGAGGTACCTTGCTTGCTTTGGATACTGGGATCTCTTCATCAATATCCTTCATGAATCCTGAGTTCTCCTGTAGTTCTTCTTTGTCTTATTCATCTTTAATTTGGTTAGCAGCTAAGAACTCCTTCCACGTTTTCCCTCTTCTCTGCAATTCATGCTCAATAAGAATTTTAATTAAGCCAAAGTGATATAGGCTCTTGTCTTCATTTCCCTTCTGCTTTTGGATGGTATTCGACATCTTGGTTAGGCTTTGCAATAGAAAATATGGTAAACTGATAACACACTGCCTTTTCAAGTGTAGCAGTAGTTTAATATGGTATAGATAGACAATACTGTAACGGCCTTCGCAAGTTACGAATTTTTGGAGAATATAGACCATCTCGTCCCAGGGATGCATCAACTAACTCCTTGAGACGCCTTTCTTCCAATTAACTGATGAGACTCTGGATCTAGACATAAATTGAGTCCATGACTTCTCTTTAAATTGCTTTGTCTTAAAGTACGTCTCCCCTTCTGGGCTGATCCCTATTGACTGGGCTATGGTGTCTTCCGAAACCCTGAATGAGAAATTACCTATCAGGGCTTTCTCTGCATTGAATGTGAAAGCGAATTGTTTGGTAACCTCTTCATTACTTCCATGAAATTTCTCTAAAAAGGGCAACCACTGTATCTCTTTGAGAATTGAAATGCAATCTTCATGATATTGAGAACTGTCGAACATGCTCGGCTCGACCCTATTGGTCATTTTGGCAGAGGGTCGTGCTCTAACTCTTCTCTGTTTATGTTTTGCAATTTCAACAAAGAAGTTTCAATTTGTTACCTGGTGGTGTCGCTCCCTTAATATCCAGTATGATGCTCGGTTGACTGTCTTGTGACTTTGGTGGGAGTCGAAACCGAATGGTTATATTTCCCTCTTGTGGCGCTCACTGCTTTCAATCCTTACTGTGGAAGTCATGGGAGTTAAATGCTAGCGTGAAATAACTGAGAATGATGGTGAAATAACCAACTACACTTACTTCATAGCGTATTCATCTTTTGAAACAGAGGAATGGTTGTACCGCTTGTATAGATGCCATCATAGGAGCGCTGGAAGCGTATATGCAATACTGGGGTATGATTTCAGGGAGTCCTCTGAATCATTTGGCTACGTTGGGTGGTGGAATCATAATTCGGCCGTGTGGGATACAATGAATAGGCCCGCTTTAACATTTGTTTCTTTCCCTTTTAAAAAAAAAAAAACAATCCACCACGTGTCCTGCTTCTATTGGTACTCGGCCAAATGGAAGATGTTGGTATGGCTGTAGGATGTGATTGGCATAACAAGGTTGATATGAAAAGGGGTAATGGATTTAGAGGTATGAAATAGGTTGGAGTATGAAAGATGATAAGAATCAGTGAGATAAGGGATGATGGAAAATGTAGTGTCCTTGAAATCGATCATAACAGTCACAGTCATTAAATTTAACATTAAAAATTAATCTAAGAAATTAAATGTTAAGAATAAGGAACACATTACACTTTTGTTGGTTGTTGTTGCATTGGCATGCTGAGTAGGACTAGTCTCTTTTGACTATTCTTTGCTGTTCATAATAGGTCCCTCTGAGATCTTGAAGATGTTCATGCAGCTCCTTTGAAATCCGGAGAAAGAATTATATGTATACAGGTTCCTTGAGCTTGGGTATTTGATGGAGTCTTGGTGCCCAGCAACCTGTGGATCCTTGTAGAAACTTGATGAAGCTTTGTTGAAGTAGTCCTGAAGTAACAGTCTCTTAACAGGTCCCATTACTGCTGGTGTTGGTAGCATGGTCTTCTGGACAGAACAGGTCCCCCTGCATAATGTTTATAACCAGGTCCCTCTGAGATAAAACAATGACAAAACAACTTCTTTATTGAAATCTGGAATGCTGGAACAAACTGCTTTGGAAATTTACAGTGAGGAGATGAGATAAGAAATCTTTAAGAATTTACAATGGAGAGATAAAAGAACAAAATGCTGATGCTTCTCTCCCCCACTAAAGTTTTGACTTGTCCTCAAGTCATTATTCAGTTGATAAATCAAATAGTGAACAAAAGAAATGGAATTCTTACCCGCCAACGAATTGGTTTTCAAGTAAGAATTCGGGGTTAGAGTGTGCCAAAGTCTGGTTTTCACATCTAACCCATTGTTATTATATATTTTTTTTTATTTTATATTTTTTAGATTTTGTTTTGTTTGTTTTTTTCTTTTCTTTTTTTCTTTTTGAATTTCTAAATTGAAAGGAAATGAACTAAGGCAGGGATACTGTAGTTGAGGGCTGCAGTATCTCAACCTCTCTTTGTTGAGATACTTTTTGGAGAAAATCTTGCTTGCTGATGGGCTTAGTGTATAGTTTCAGGCGATGACCATTGACAGTAAAGGAATGACCTTCTCCATCAATAGTTTTGAGCTTGACTGAACCATTGTCGTAAGCCTGAATAATTTGGTATGGGCCCATCCAATGGGTGGTAAACTTGGCTTTATGATCTCTGAATTTAGAGTAAAAAAGTAAAGCCCAGTCACCTTCCTTGAACTGCTTCTTCTTGATATGTGCATCATGCCACTGTTTCCTTTTTTTTTGCATGAGGATTGTGGTTTCCTCTGCTTGCTGCCTCATTTCATCCAGTTGGTTCAACTGCTGAATTCTTTCTTGTTGTGCTTGGTCCAAGTCAATTTGCAAATCTGCAGCCAGTTTAAAAGTATGTATTTGAAACTCAATAGGAAGCATTAACTCTTTGCCGTACACCAACTGATATGGTGTAAATCCTGTAGTATCCTTCCACGTAATTGTGTAAGCCCAGAGTGCATCTTTGAGCTTCTCTTCCCAATTCTTCCTGTTCATTGCCACAATTTTAGTAATGATCCCTTCCAAAGTTTTGTTTGTGGATTCCACCTGCCCATTGGCCTGTGGATGGTAAGGTGTACTTTTCCTATGCTTGATTTGGTATTTGTCTGTGATGTCCTTCACTAGTTTTGAGGTGAATTGAGTACCTTGATTAGTCACTATCTCCCTTGGTACTCCATACCTTACAAAAATCTCTTCAAAAAGGAAATTTACCACTGTGTGTTCGGTGGCTCTAACCAGTGCTTTTGCTTCAGCCCACTTTGTGACATAATCAGTACATACTAAGATGTACTTCTTACCATTGGAGGTTGGGTTAATGGGTCCTATAAAGTCTAGAGCCCATTTTTCAAATGGCTCTAGGTGAACTTGGGGCTGAAGGGGCATCTCGTCTGTAGCTGTTGGCCTGCCCATTCTTTGGCAGTTGTCACAACTCTTCACATACTTCTTGGCATCCTTGAAAATGGATGGCCAGTAGTATCCAAGAGTAAGAACTTTGAATGCTGTCCGCTTAGCTGCAAAATGCCCACCACACGGTTCATCATGGCAAGATTTTAAAATACCAATTATCTCATCATTTCTTACACATCTTCTAATGATCATATCATAACCAGTGTAAAATAAATCGCCATTAAGCCATGAATATCTAGCACTTTGTTTGACTAGTCTCTTCTTTTCCTTTGCAGTAAAGTGTGGAGGTATCCTTCCTGTAGACAAATAATTGGCCAAATCAGCATACCAAGGATTTACTATGGAAATTGCAAATAAATTTTCATCTGGAAAAGAATCTTCAACCGGAACAACCTCACTTGGATTTTGCAGTCTAGAAACAAAATCTGCCACCTGATTCTCTTTACCTAGTCTATCTAACACTGTGATGTTAAATTCTTGTAACAATAATAACCATCTGGTAACTCTGCCACTAGTTATTGGTTTATTCACTAAATGTCTAATGGCAGAATGATCAGTATGTACAAAGACCTCATAACCAGTTATATAATGTCAGAATTTATTCACAGCATATATGATGGCAAGTGTTTCCTTTTCTGTGATTGTGTAGTTTGACTCTGCAGGTGTTAGATTTTTGCTAATGAAATAAATGGCATAATTACAAGATTCCTCTTTTTGGCCTAATGATGCACCCACTGCAGTGTCAGATGCATCTGTAAAGATATGAAATGGTAGGCTCCAATTAGGCCCTCTTAAGACTGGTGCGGTTGATAATTTCTTTTTGAGTACTTCGAATGCTTGTTGGCAGTTCTCATTCCAGTTGAAAAGTACATCTTTTGTTAGAAGTTTAAACAAAGGTAAAACTATCTTAATAAAATGTTCAATAAACCTTCGGTAATAGCTTGCATACCCAAGAAAACTTCTTACCTCTCTTTGATTCTTTGGAATTGGCAAATCAACAATGATCTGGATCTTTGTTGGGTCAACTTTGATGCCTTGAAAAGAAATATAGTGGCCTAATACTATCCCTTCGTTTAACATCATAAAGCACTTTCCATTGCTCAAGGAAAGATTAGGTTCAATACATCTTTTCAAAACTCTTTCAAGGTTATGTTCAAATGAATTGTCGTACACTGAAAAATCATCCATGTAAACTTCAACACAATCATGAACTAAATCAACGAAAATAGCTAATACAACTCTTTGAAATGTAGCTGGAGCATTGCAAAGTCCAAATAGAAAAACATTGTAAGCATAAGTGGCCCAAGGACAGGTGAATGTGGTTTTGTCCTGGTCTTCTGAGGCTATCCTGATCTGGTTGTAGCCACTAAAACCATCAAGAAAAGAAAATGATGATTTCCCAGCTAGGGTGTATAACACTTGGTCAATAAATGGTAGAGGGAAATAATCTTTGAGCGTTGCTTTGTTCAGTTGTCTGTAATCAACACAAATGCGCCGCTTACCATTTTTCTTGGGCACTATAACCAATGGGGATACCCACTGACTGTCAGAAATAGGATATATAAAATTAACTCTCAACAGTTTTTGCAATTCTTCTCTGACAATATCCTGGAGCATGGGGTTCATTCTTCTTTGTGGTTGCCTCACTGGTTTGATGGTACTATCTGTATACATATGGTGAGTGCATGTGTCGGGGTGAATCCCATGCATATCGGTGTAGTCCCAAGCAAATGTTTTCTGGTATTTTCTCAATAGTCGAATCAATTTCTCTTGCTGAGATGAGTCTAGGTGATTGCCTATGTTCAGAGTTTTCCCTGGACTAATCTCTATGATCTGACTCTGTGTGTTGGTGATGGATTGAACTGGAAAAATGTCGTGAAATGTGGTTTGCAAAGATTGAATGGTGCATGTTTCCTGAAAATTTTGGGCTAAAAGTACATCTGGAGCATGATATTGGTCATTTCTCAAATTTTCGGAAATATCAGGTTGAGAAAGGAATAATTCTACCAATTCATTATTGTCTTGTTCTTGGAAATCAAAGATTGGTCAATGCTAAAAATAGATTGTACTTCCTCTTTATCATTGAATTTATCATCAAGCCACAAATTGTGTGTTACTGCTGGTGATTGTGCCGATCGATAAAGAGTGAGTTGTTTTCTTTCAGTCCCTCTTGAAATAATCATGTTGCCTGATCGACATCCTATGAATGCATCAGAAGTCGCTAACCATGGTCTACCAAGGATGATAGGGTGCCCTCCTAAATTGGATTTGGGTTAAAGAACTAAGAAATCCACTGGATACTGCCAAGAGTCCAGTGAGACAATTATGTCCTCCAAAACCCCTTCAGGAATCACTTTAGACCTATCAGCTAGTTCTAGAAAAATCGTTGTATGTTGCAAATTTATGAGCTGGAGTGTTCTCATGGTTTCAAGAGTCATGACATTTATTGCGGCCCCAAGATCTATCAAAGTGTTTGGAATTTGTATGTTGTTAATGATGGTGGTCACTTTGGGAATGCAAGGATCAACATACTTTTCCATGGAGATGGTATTGGTCATAAGGCCTGCTAAATGTCCTATAACATGAATGGTTTGAGGATCAATCCTTTTTCTAGCAGGCTTCTTGAGGCACATGTCATTGATGGCTTTAGTATATATGGGAATGTCTTTTATAGCTTGCAACAGGGGAATTTTTATGTAGACATTCTTGAGTTCATCTAAGACATCAAACTGTGGTATAGACAGTGGAGGTTTTATTTGGACCAATCAGTCTGGAAAAGGTGGATGCAATGGTTGCATCTGCTTATCTTTGGTATCATCATTTGGTTTTCTTTGATTTGTCATTTCATTTTCATTTTCTGTGTTTTCTTCTTGCTTATCTGTTATTGGAGAATCTTTGTGGAGTACCCTACCAGACCTCAAGTTGATATTTTTCAAGGGTAGTGTGGGATATGAAGTTCCCTCTTCTACATTGTAGGCTGGCCTCTCTGCTCTATTATTTGGATTTGGGACAGTTTGAGCAGGAATTTGAGTAGGTCTGGGAGGTTGTGAGTTAGCTGGAAATTGCAGTTGTGGTGGATTTATTGGTGGAGGAGCAGGCAGTGCTTGTTGAGTAGGTTGAGGCTGATAAACAACTTGCTGAGGATACTGCTGATATGGTTGAGAATGTGATGAATACGGCTGATGGTATTGTTGATATGGTTGTGAATATGGTGGGTATGATTGAGGATATGTATGATAGGATTGAGAGTACTGTTGAGACGGTCTCCATTGTTGCTATGGGTGGTTTTGGTGCTGCCATGGCATGGGTACATTCCATGAATTCTGTGCATACATTTGATCATTTACAGGAAATTGCAAATTTTGATTTGGAAACATACCTTGAGGTGCTGGCCTTGGCTACCATGGTCTCTTTGTGCCCATGTAATACACGTTTTCCATCTCTGCATTAGCTGCCATATTACAGTTCTGCAAAACCTTAACTTTAGGACAATTAAACATATCATGATGTTCAGTACAGAAAGCACAAACTTGGATGTTTTCTAGTGGGCAGTCTTTTAATGCATGTTTCTTCTGGCATTTTGGGCAGAAGATAGCCATTATCTGATCTTCATCTTCTTGTTTATTCTTAGCTTTTAGAGTGTCAATTTGGTTCCCTAGGGTGCTTAACAGATCTGTTTTAAACTCTTCTAACAGATTCCCTATTTCAGCCCTTGTGACACTTGCGGAGGCAAATTTTGTGACTTTGGATGACAAGGTTCTTTTTCCCATTTTAGCTTTGCTCCTTGAATACTTTTCGCATAACTCAGCGATTTCTTCAAAGGGTAAGGTAGAAATGTCACCTTTGCCCATCAAGTTAAGATCATCCATGTATTCTTCTCGGATACCTTTCAAGAATATTGTGCGGATCAGATCAAGAGGCATAGTTCGGTGTTTGGATTTTTGTAAGTTGTAGACAAACCGTTCTAAGTATTCCTCTAAGGTTTCATCCTCTTGCTGGCTCATTCTAAAGATATCATCTTTAGAATCTTTGGATCTACAATAAGGTTGATATTTCCTTAGAAATATTCTTCTCATGCCATCCCAATCAACTATAGCATGCTCACCAAGCCTCATGAACCATCTTAAGGTTGATGCCTTTAATGCTGCTGGGAAGAGTCTAAGCCTATGGGCATCATCTGTATAGCCATATGTTTGACATACAATGTCAAACTCGAACAAGAATGAGTTTGTATCTTCCGAAGCCATACCATAAAAGTTTGGTAGCACGGATGGAGGTATGTTTTTCATTTTGATCTCATCATCTTCTTGTGGTTCATGTATAGGAAACTTAAAAGTTGACTCTTCTTCATCTCTCTGTCCGTGATTTGGTACTGATCCAGTTCCTTCCTCAGCCATTCTAATAGGTCTCTCTGTGTCAGTGCCACTTGTTTGAAAGAGGAGATTAAAGAAAGATTGTTCGGTCACTGTGCTACTTTCTCCGTGTGTGGAAGATCTAGGAAAGTGCTTCTTCTGCGATTTATGTGTTAATAAAGTTTGCCTTTCGATGAGAGTAAGTCTTTGTCCTGACCTTTGTTTTTCCTCTAATGCTTGGATGGTGACTTCCTCAGCTGCTGTTGTATTCCCTAAAGATTCTGCTCCTGATGACGATGGGTTAGTTTTTGGATGGTGGGGGGTTTTATGAATCTACCTTGATTGTCTCTAAATCTAGACATAAATGAACATGATTTCTAACTGTGTTTTTGCTCGTTTTTGTTTATTGAATTTTTTTCTTTTTAAATCCTTTAAGTACGCCTCCCCGGCAACGACGCCAAAATGTAGTGTCCTATCTAGGGTGCTAGACTAGGCTATATTTATTATCGACCAGGATGCGTAGACTTAGAGGCATGTGTCTACAGTATATAGACATAAAGGATTATTAGCTAAGTGGTTATGATGGTAGGTCACAGGACTTCTTTACGGAAGATTGAGGTATGTTACCTATCACCCAAACACTTAGGTCACTCAGTTAATCTACCTAATTAAAACACTGTCATTCAATTCATTTACCAAATTAAAACACTGTGTATCACTTTAAACCAAGATTTCAATCTCCTTACAGAGACACCATGCATAAAACCCATGTTCAACAAATACTCAGCATTCACTAATATTCATGCAAGATAAAGACATACTGAAATTATAAGCATACTTTAAAATGATAACAGAGTTCATGACATTGCTTTAAAAGACAACAAAGGATCGAATCCCTTACAGGATACGATTCACGATCTCAGTGATGAACTGTTCAAGCATTATCATAAACATCATCCATACGCATTCTATTGAAATCAAAAACCAATTCTAATTGCTATGCATATCATTTAATACCCTAAGTTGCGAATAAAAAGGAAATGACAGTATACCAGTTTAACGCAGGGCCCGTCCGCGTTCCAGAGGTATACTGGACTGTGATCAACCGATTATAAAATCAACGCAACAAGGAAAAGATCATGACTGCAACTGTGTTCTTGATATTAGGTTCAAACTCTGTTTTCAAACAATACAATGATAACCAACTACTAACTACACAGAACTGTGTTTACATATGTTTTTACAACCCTTACATTTCGAAAACGAATGTACATTCATGATGTGGCTGTTGTCGCTTTTATCATGTCGTGATTTTTAAAATGTTTCTATCCTAAACTGATTTCAAAAAGGAACAAAACTAAATCAATTTAGAATGCTATGTTGTTGCTGCCTTTGTCGCCAACATGCTATACTTTGACCATCGTTGACCGCGCATGTAGGAGGGTTGGTTCTGCTGTAGGATAGGTATTCGTCCATGCTTGGACATTCTACTTTTCATCCCTACCCTTCGCTCTAGCCTAGCTGTCATGCCACATGTCAAACAATAAACCAATTACAGGATGTTGGAACTTCCTGTAGTCATTTTACCAAAAATTCCTAATTCTTTAACATAAAACTCCTAAATCAATTTTAATGCATTTTAATAACTATAGTACTATTAACTAATCAATTTTAAAGGGATCTAAGAGATGTATGATGGAAAGAGGTAGGCAAATGATATGTTTTAGGAGGAAAAAGGAGGTCATGGGATGGTACCAACAGTCAAGTAGAGTAAGGTGAAGGGGAAAACCTTAACAAGTATGTCAGAGGTATATATAAAATAATTCTCTGATGGAAAAACCTCGTCTACTCTCAATAAGTTGGGATCCCTCTTCCTCCTCTGAAATAAATAAGTTCTTATGAACAGTTCTTGAAAACATGAAAAATGAGAAAAATGAAAATGTGAAATTTTTTGAAAAAATTATTAAGGAAAAAGAAGAGAAAGGCTTCCTGTGTAGATAGGTGATGCAATTAACTCTACCGGGGTACTGACCAGGCTTGTTGGCAGCAAAATGATGCTTGTGTTCCTGTGTGACTCTACCAGGGTATTGTCTAGGCCTGATGGCAATGGAGCAACACCAAAGATGAAACTTAAACTCTGACAATAATTATACTTGTGCACCAATATACCCCTCATCCCCAATTGAAACAACTAAGTTGATCTGGATTGGAATGTGTGCTGACTGATCAAGAACATGGCAGGTGCTATATCTTTCAATCAAGCTAGTGTGGAAACCAAGATTATCTAAGAACCAAACAATACTTTTGGAGGTAGACTTGTTTTTCATGAAACAAGATCCATTCAAAGAGCTGGAGTTCTAGAAGTGTGTCACCAAGTGTTGTAGCAACTACAACCACCCTCCAAAATTTTTCCTTAGCTTTGTTTTGGAGCATCCCTACCAACCATCCTTAGCATCATGTCTTGCACTGACAGGTACTTATGCTTTAGTTGAGTTTATGCGCTATATCAGCTTGTGTTTGCTAGCTTGTTTTCCTTTTCACCCACAAGTTGACATCCTGGGACTTGGTCATCATTTGGCTATTATGCTCACTTGAAGAATTGTGCAGAAGTGAAGGGAAACCAACCTTTCTCTCCATAATTGCATAGAGCATCAAGGCAACCTGTTGCTCTTTAGAAATACGTAGAGAAAGCAGGCAATATTCCCTATGAAGATTGCGCAGAGCATCCCATCATTGGGCTTGCCCTCAAAATTTTCCCAGATGTGGCTAACAGCCTTGGCTTTAGTCCAAAAATTACAGAGAGCTTGAGGGACAACTAGAGCCACTCAGCCCAAAAAGTACGCAGAAGTCTCTCCAGGGCTTGCAATCCATTACATGTACTCCCAAGTTGACTGATTCCCTCCAAGGACTAACCAATCTTTCTTTGCATGCATGGGATTCTTTTTCCCAAAAAAGCAAAAAAGCATCCCTAGATTTTAGGGATCTATTTTTAGCAGCTGGAGGTTACATGCAAAAATTGTTTTAGAAACCTCCCACCAAGTTTCGCTTTTTCCTAGATTTGTGGCATGAGCGTCATAAGCCTCGATCTTATCAAAAATATTTATTCGATGCTTCAAAGTTCACTCTTCAATTCGATCTTGGAGCTATGCCATTCCCCATCACATCTAGGAGCATTCAACACACTCAACTAAAATTTTCTAGGTAAGTCTGCTTTTCATTTCTTTTACTGCTCTTTTGTCACTTTTTATGTTTCAATTCGTGTGAGTGTTGTTTGCTTGGTTTTTTTGAACGCTTACTGTCATTTCAATGCATGTTAGATTGTAGAAGCATTGTTACATTTTTTCATTGCATCTCACTGTCGTCACATGCATGACATTGTTTCAGCACTAATGTTCTTCATTGTGGCGAATCTCTTCACACACATACTTGTTTTCCCATTTTCTAAATCATACACTTATTGTTTTCATGCATGTTCATTCACTCTTGTCTACACTCAGCTTCGCACATGCATTCAGCCTTTACATGTTTTTAGTCACTCATCGGCGGGCTGTGCTGCCTTGGCCTAGACCTTGCCCTACCCGGTTTACGCTGCGCATTTTTGAGAGTGAAGGCCAAGTGTTCCTCCAAATAATTGTGTGAAGCTTGCCTCACACTGGCATCCCAGGCTTGCTCTGTGCAATTCTAAGAGGCAATGCCTTGTTGGCCCCTGAAATTATGCAGATGCAGTTTGACTGGGTTGCAGTCATGCTAATTGAAACTGCACATTATGCAATTTAAGTCCTCAACGGGCAAAGCTAGATTGTGCTCTACATAGTCTCAATAGTCATTTAGCCCACTGATAGTCCAGACTATGTTCTGTGCAATTCTGGCTGTCAGTCTCCCAGCCTCCCACTGAAAATTGCACAAACCTTCTAGTGAGTCACCTAGATGTGTTGCATGTCAATCCTCAAGTTGTTTTGGCTTTCAACTGACATTGTGCTTGCTATGATTTTTTCTCTATCTCAAGGTATCACAGTTGTTCTTCATTCTCTTAGGAGTACAAGTACAATGGCTTCCAAGAGGGTGGGGTCAAAGGACACCATTGAGAGTGCAACTGAAGATGTAGTTGAGCAAGTGTCTATGAGATTTCCCATCTATGAAGACACTAAGTTGTTCATAGACACGGAAATCAAGATGACATGGTAGGACATCAATGACATATTTTTAGGCACATTTTAGGAGAATCTAGAGGATCGTAGAGTCTATGTCAACATACACAAGTCTGGCTTATACCGGATTGCATGCAGGTGTCCTACGTTTCCATGCACGGACATGATCCACTAGATTGTATCGCATACTGACCCAAAGACAATGGTGTTGAGGAGTGTCCATGGAACAGAACTTGCTACCTTTAGGGCAACGTGCTTTCAGGCAATATGCCATTTTCTACAACTGGTGGTTACAATGGATACACTCTTCACTAGAACCAGCATCAGTGAAAACTCAAGAGACATCTTGAAGAGTTGGGTGAAAGATCCTTCCATGTTCAACACAACACCAAACCATCTGTACACAAAGAGGATATTGCAGAAGGCATATAAGCTCTTGGTCATCTTCGTATGCCACTTATATGACCAAGAGAGTACATAAACATTCCTGCAAAGTTGGGTGATTGTGTTGGATCAACTGGCAAATGAAGGAAGACCTTTCAATTGGTATGAGATGTTGGCTCTCCAACTAAAGGAACAAGTAATAGAAGCCCAACATCCACCCAAGGGTCAGCAATCAAAGCTTTTCATGTCCACTTACATACTTGATGCAATCTATGCCCATCAGTAGTTCTCGGGCTTGGGTTAGGCATGGACACCTTCAGAAACCTTTGTGCACACTTATTATAGGTTGTCCTCTGAATGCAGCTTCAGTGGAGTTATTATATAACTATCAAACCACGTCATCACCCTGGTGTACAGTATGATCTTTGAGCAGGATCCACCTTGCATGTTGTAGGTAGTGATGGAGGCATTGTTTGACATATCAGACTAGTATGCCTCACCCTTTGGCACCTTCATCTAGATGTACAATGCAAAGAAGTCTCCACATGTTTTTCCGAAGTTTTCCATGGATAATTTACTCATGCAAGAGGTTGCATATCATATCTCGACAGGGTTTCCAACGAGGCTACACAGGAAGAAGAAGGCACCTTGGCCCTCTCTTCCTTTATGGATCTAGTTGTATGAGATCTAGAATCCCAAGCATGTTGAGGCTGAGACGGAGGAATTCAAGAGATTCACCTTCGACACTAGAAGTTTCATTCCATATGACCTGCATTTCTTTGTGAAGGAACATTGTGCGAGAGTGTATCATCCTTGGATCCACGAGGCATATCATTGGCTTGAAGAAGACCCATGGAGATACTTCTATAACTTCTCAAGGCTCAATGAACCAGTTAGAATGGATATAGAGTGGTTAGTAGTACAGAAGGCAGCAACATCTCAGAGAGAAATATCATCAGTAGTAGCAGAGGGCAACAAACTTGTGCTTGACAAAGGAAAGAGGAAGGTCATTGATAGTGCAAAGGCAGAGCAAAGCTGCAATTTCAAAGCATATCCACTTGTGTTAAGAGAATCTTTGGAGATTGAGGAAAAGAGGCGGCGGCGTGACAAAAGGATTGCGCAAAAGTAGAGGGAGAAGAAAAAAATGGAGGAAGTAGAAAAGGAGTTGCAAGAGTTGAAGTAGCAACTCAGGGAAGAACAAGAGCTGCACAGAAGAGAGAAGGAAACAAAATAGGAACAAGAAAAACAAGAGGTGTAACATGCACACATTGATGAAACTGTACCCATACAGGTTATTGATTCATCCGAATAGTTGGCACATAGCTGACAAGGTGAGAAGTCATAGGAGAAGGAATTTATCAGGAGATTAAACAGATGCTAGAGAAAATGGATACAGATGTGGTTCAACCATAGTTAGATTAGGACATTGACCTCATGCCTCAGAACCAAGAGGTCACCCCAATGGCTTCACCAGATCTCGAAGCAGAGAAAGTCCCAAGTGATCAAGGAGGCACTGAAATTCTTGAGGAGAATCCGAAAGCGAATGTGCACAACATATATTTTGATGAATCACAACACAGAGTTGTGTAGTCATGCAGAGTAGCCACTCTAGATGTCCATGTATCTCCTGCACAGTTTGAAGAACAAGTGATCGTATCTGATGTGCACAGACATCGAGATGCATTGATTGACGCTACCAAGGCATATGTCGAAGCCACCAGCTTGAGTGTTAGATTCTTGATAGCTGAGAACGACTACATGGCTAAGGACTTACAAGCGGCCAAGTAAGGAGAAGAGAAAGTTACAACGTTTGCCAGAGAAGTGTTGAGTAAAGTGATACTTGATGAAGTATCATCTCTCGAGACAATCATGTGGAAGTTCTACTTCAGGTTCTTCACCGTGCATAAGTCAGTTTCTCATCTTACTGGTTGGCAGCAGCGCTGTGCTAGGAGAGCACATATCTTGTTAGACATACACACTGTTGTTGATCACATGCAGATATGGACAGTGAAATACAAGGGAGCCCCATTGCACTTTCCAAAGATGATGAAGCCAAAGGCAGAGGAGTTGAAGGCACACATCTAGAGTTAGATTTGAAACTATGAGGAACTCCCGCAGCTCATCACCAGCTTACAAGCTTCACATGCACGAGTGTTTAGGAGCATGGATGTCATTGTGCACATGAATGCGATCCCAACCATTGAAACACTCACCAAGGCCAAGACAAAGAACCAAGTTCGACTGGACCTAAACATGTACTTTGATCAGTTGATGCGCAGTCTTGCAGATGAGCACGGACACTATGCACTAGTATGTTGTCGGTCCTGCTACACTCAAGACCATGATGTGCATGCTATCTAACGAGTTGGACAAAGGTGCCAAATCAATGTACCTAGATGCAAGAGAGGCAAGAGTTCACTTTCATAAGGATGTCACCACAAAGTACGTGAACACTATAACATACTACCAAGTGTGGAATCAGTTCACCACCGTTGATCATCGAGAGGATGTAAAAGAGTTAGCTTTCCCACAAGTATTTGAGTCTTAGTGATGTCTTGTATGGGTTACTCAAGCCCATTTTGTCTCACATGGGTACATGTATAGATTGTAATGTAAACATGTTGTAAAAGTGAAAGACCAAGTGTCAATAGTAGAATGTAACAGTCATGTGTAAGTTGAAGAGTCATGAGGGTAGTTGAAGAGTCACAAAGGGGAATGTCAAGGGTCACCCCACCCTTTGCTATTTATAGAACCTCATAACTCATTGTACAGGTTTTGGGAGCCAAAATTCCTATAGGTATAACTTAGAGAAAGCTTGGAGTGTATTGTAACGAGCCTTGGCTTCTCCATAGTGCAGAGCTAGTACATCTCTTTGGAGGAGCAGGCGGTAGTGACTATAATGTTCCGCTATCGGGGCTAGTGGTTGTCATGGTTGTATGTATGATTGGATCTTTCACTCTTTTAATATAAGAGATCCAATACGTTTCACGTATATATTTTTATTGTAGGTCGACTATCTTGGTTACTCTAATGGTGTATGTAGCTTTAATTTACACATGTATGTATGGACTATTCCATATGTGATGGTCTGTATCTTATCAAAGCATGTTGTTGGTATAGTGCATCACTTTCGATCATTGGCTATCCTTCTTTCCATCTCGTGGTGTCTTTTTGCTTGTGTGTTCCCTTTCAAGCTGCTTCCTATCATATGTTTCTAAGGGGCGCACTATTCCCCCTTTCATGTGTTATAGCCTTTCATGAACCTTCCTTGACTTGCAACAAGGTCACACCCTTGCTACCAACAAGGACATCTCACTTACCTTTGTGTGCAACCACAGTTAAGGCAATATTGTAATACGCACTACCGGGACTCCTACTTCAAAGGGTATGAGGTCTAGTTGTGACCTCTTACCGGGAAGATCCCCTGACATGTTGGCAGGTCCAGCACCATCAACAGATACATTAAAAAGTTATTTCATCTTACACATAGGGCATATCAAGTTATCAAATTTGACTAAGAATGTGGACCTACACACAACACATGGATTAACACTAATGGCAACAATGCACACCTTGAATTACCCAAATTGGAGAAGGAAGGAAGTGATCAACTTCATGCACCAAACCCAAAATAATTTATTAGTTTTTTTTTATTATACTCATTTATAAATATTATATTGCATTACTTTCTATTCCTTCTCAACCAAAAAAAATATTTTCAAGTGTTCTTGTCCAATATGTAGTTACATAGATATCTCCTAACATTCATAGCCACACAATGGTGCATTTAATGCTAATATTCTACACTCAATTTTATAACCTTTTGTTAACATTAATTTATATAATAATTTAGCTTATATGAAGTATAAGTATCTTGCTACTACATTTCTTTAGGATATTTGGATGTTTTTAAGTTTTATGCTATAATGTATAATGAAACACATATAAGTATTACATTTTTTATTATTATAATGTTAACAAGTAATTTTTGGTGAATATGTACATTACTTACTTTATATTTTTACTTTTTTATGAGGTATTGCTATTCTTAGTAGTTATTATTTATTATATGTCTAATTTTAGTAGGAATTACCATAGAGGCTGGTATTGACTAGGTAGTGATATGGCTATATCTTATCCACTAATGCAAATTTCCTATCTCTAGCCTCATTAACTATAAGTGCACACTTACTATTTTTGGAGATAATTCGTATCCACTTATCGCTTTATTCTAGGAAACCTTATCTATTGAGTTTTAGTCCTATTTTGGGGGTTTTATGTGTTTCTAGAGTTAGGAGTTGTATATATGAGTTATTTCTTCATTTCTAATTTATTTCTTTGGCTCATCCTACTCTTAGTCAACTCTATTATTGACCCTAACTCTATTTTAGACCATACAACTCCATTTTTGGGCTGGCTATTTGGAACTAGGGGAGACTTACTTTTCTATTGGTTGTACATGCAAAAGGAACCACACTTAGGGCACAATATTATTTTTTATTAGAGTGTTATTTAATTATATTCAAGTGAAGAAATATAATACAAGGAATTAAAATCGGTCTTTTAAGTCTCTTACTATATTGAGTGCTCTTTTATTCTCTCTTCTCTCTTTTTGTCTTGCAATTGCTAGTGTAGTTTTTGTCACAACTAGATTTCATGCTTGTGCGTAAAATCCTACATGGTATTAGAGAATAGGGGAGTTTGTGAGGAAACCAAATTTTTTTACAACTCACTTACGATTAAATAGCTCAACGAGGATGAATTAGCCCATTATTATGATGTTTACTCCATTCAACTACTTTGAGTGGAAGCATAAGGTTATTTTCTACTGCAAAGTAAGGTACTTTATATAATCACCATGGGTACTGAAGTAGATCCTAATTAAACTATATATAATTCAAAGTAATTTAATATGATGGATGAGACTTATTGGATTCTATGCTTATCCATTTCTCCATACTTTCTCTTTCATGTCAAATCTTTCTCAACACCCAATGAAGCATGGACTAAATTAGAGGGAATATTTGGAAAGCTAGATGACTAAAAGGACATCAATTGGAGAATGGGCTCATGTCCTTGAGCCAAAGAAACTTTTAGAGTCTATAGGACTTCTTTTCCAAGTTAAAGACTTTTTTTGAATCATGTGGCATTGATAGAAAATAGGATCAATTTATTGTCTTAGTTCCTTCAAAGCTAGCACTTGAGTATTCTATGTTTGTTTCTTACTTCCACAATACATGTATTTCTTCAATAAAAACTTGGAAGATGTAATATATGAATGAATTCATTAAGTCAATCATTATGAGAAAAATAAGTTCATTTAGATGGGGGGTATTAAGAACCCAAAGGCCCATGCATTTGTAGTGTAAGATTCTAGCAAGAGGAACAAGCAGAAATCAAGGGATTTTGATCACATAGACAAAGAGAGCATTAACTTCACCAAGGAGACTTCAAACCTGAAGGGGGAAAAGTCTAAGAAGGAGAGAACGAAGTGTAGCTATTGTAACAAGGATTTCATCTAGAGAGTTCTTGTATTTTGAATACCATTGATTCCATGGTAAAATTACTTCAACAACACAACCTTACAAATTGTAGAAATTAATGTGCAGATTCAAAAATGCTCATGAAATTTACTAAATCACAAGACTTGAATCTACTCTACTGATCCATGGAAGTTAATTCATCATCCATAACAAGAATCATAGAGCACAACCTGCACTTGTATCTTCTATCCTCTACATGACTGACTGAACCTCACCAATACTTAGCCAATTTTTAAGCCCTTCAAGATCCTAATTCCTTGCGATGTTCCCTTCGGAATTAGGTCCCTATTAATTAGGGAATTCCCTCATCTAGATTGCACAATTCCTATAGGTCAATTCTTTGATTCCATGCACCACCTGTACAACTTGGAATAGTTTACAACTAATAGTACACTTCCCTTGAACTCCAATCTCAACTAGGTAACTCGAATTCTCTTCATGCATGAGTTAATTTAGGTTGATTGATTAGTTATATGGTTGACCACTTAGTGTGGTTGAAGTTCCACTTCCACGACTTGACCTTCCACTAGTTCCTCCAACAATTAGAACTAGTTTAACTAACCATAACTCAATTAATTGAAATATATTGCTATAAATTAGAAATCAATCATTTAGAATTCAACTCAAGTGTCTCCAACTCAAATTTACTGAGTTAACTGAGTGACAAGAGCCATGCCACCTCAGTTAACTACCTCCAAGTATTCTGGTGAAATTGAAATTCGAATTTCTCCTAATTTAATTAAGGCAAAAATGAAATTGAGACTTTTCTTACTACATTTTCAACACTCCTCAGCAAGAAATGGATTGAAATATACCCCAATTTAGAACCTTTGCAATGTACTGCATACAACACTTCTCTCTATTGTTGCCTCTACTGCAACATTTGCAACTAAGAAGCATCCAAAAAATAAAAAATAAACTGAATCAAATGTGTCTGCAACTATCTACTGGTAAAATTGTGTTGCTGTTGACTCTACTACTGAACCTCCTGCTCTACTTTCAACACTCCTTTGCACTCCTTAGTATCTAACTAGAATTGATCCTCCTTCTACTAAATATTGTGGGCCCCTACAACAAGGGTAATGATCCATGAGACAAACACACTTCAACGGATCCTGCCCAAAATTTTGCATTCTTGGACTAAGGGTCTACATCGCTCCACCTCGCTCCTGGAGGTATAACTGCATGTGCTCCCTCTTCCCAAATAGATCAAAATATCCCCATGATGGAGGTATTTGGTTGAGTATATGTACCCACTCGACCTCGTGTTCGCTTCTCCATTTGTGGCTACTCCACAACCTCCTGAGGATGCTTCTCAGGTTTCATGTTGAGAGGTCTAACATGCCCCCTCTCAACCATCAAATCTCTAGTCTTTGCCTTGCTCCTTAAGGATTTTCATGCATATTCTACCTCAAGTGCATACTGGTTCTTGACTTGAACCCCGATCTTCTTCACCTGTCCAATGGCTATATGTCTCAAGAATGCCTTTCCTTTTTTGAAGGTCGCATCGTAACCATGTTCTTCCAAAACTACAACAGAGACAATATTATTCTTTATACCCAGAAAAAACATCACATCCTTGAGCCTGAGAGGGGATTCTGACTCCCTCTAAAAGGTGACTGTGTTGATCTTGGTCGCTTTGTAACTTCCATCGTCTCCAAACTCAGTGTTCATATGGAGATCTTTCTCCTCCAATTGACTGAAGAAATCTCTATTCCCGCCATATGGAACAAGGCACCTCTATCGAAATACACACACTTCCCATAATTGTGTTGGATATGCATGCAATGAGAGTAAAATCAAGCTCTAACTATGGAGCCAAAGCTTCACCTATTGCTGCTACTGCAAGACCTTTCTTTCTTGCCTTCTTCTGTGGATACTTCGTGGCATAGTGCCCAAATTCATGAGAGTGAAAGCACTTTATTTTGGACAAGTATTTTTGCTTCCCCACTTTACTGGAATCAACCTCACCTTGGGACTTCTTTCCCTTGGACTTCTTTCCTTTGCTAACTAATGGAAAGTCCTCTTCCTCTTGTTTGGATGAGGTCCCATCTCTGGTATTCCGACTTATTTCTTCATGTACTATATCAAACCACAACTACTCTTGATATCTATGCCGGCTCTTGGGAAGGCCCAAAAGGGATAGATCTACCACGTTTTCTTCAAGGAAAATAACAACGACCCCACCAAGCTCATCATGACATTGTGTAAACCCTCTCCAGTACTGTGAAATTGTGTCATTCTTTTGCATCTTGATACTTTGAAGCTTGTCCTTGAGTGCCAGATTTGTATGGCCACTATTGTTATCGAACAATTCTACCAGTGATTTCCATATTGTGAATGAAGTCTCTTTTCTGTGGAGTTATGATCCTGAACACCCACCAATATGATTCTCCTCGCTTTGGCCACATCCTTCTGTTGGGCCACAAAAATGTCATTATTATTATCATTTCTTAACATATATTTCATCCATTCCTACCATTCTTTATCACGTCATTTATTTTAATTTATCATATAATTCCATTTTATAATTATTCATGCTCTTGTGGACTAGTGATGTTTATTTTCCTTTATTTCTAATCAATTGAAAATTATTACGCATTATTTTTCCAATTATGGTTTATTAATGAATTTGTTATAACATAACTTACGATTTTAGCCTCCAAGATCTCTTCGAGATTGCAAATTTCATCTTAAGCTCATAATCAAATATTCCAACTCAGAAATTCCCTGGGATAAAAAGTGACAGTTATGTGTTGGAAATTTCGGGAAAATGAAGATGAATCTCGAAAATTTGAGAACCCAATTTTGTGCAAAATGGACCAAACCATTTTTCCAAAGAGCAGTATTCCAAAATTCGGCCTAGATTGAGAGAACGCAAGGTTCTTCGAAGCCAATTTTCGCAGATTTTCTGTTGTGGCCATTTTCCAAATTGCCTCAATTTCAATTCCATATGGGAAGATATTTCAAATCGCATCTTGCTTATTGATATTCTGTAATCAATCTAAATTGTAAGGGAAATCATTTTGTAATCAGTTTGTTGTAAATTTCCCTTTTACATTTGTGTATTTAGAAGACATAAATTAGAGAGAAAAGGGACATAACACATATAGAGCAGATCAGATATTGAAGGATCAAATCCATACATTGTAATCATTCTTGAGTTTCATTAATACAAATTTGAGAAACATGGTTTGGATTGTTCAATTTATTATGTGAGTTCTTTTCTTTGACAGGTTGATTCCTAGTGGTTGGGCCCGCCTCTCGGTTGAGGTATTGTCATGTAATTATTAGTGGATTAGTTATATTTGTGTTGTTTCAGTGTGATTACTCAGTACTTCTTACATAATTGATTTTTTGTTTCCTCATTTACTATTCTTGAAGCATTCCATTTGTTGATCCCTTTGTTAAATGGTTTTTGCTTCTTTTTCATTATTTTCATTCTTGTTCTCTTAGAACAAAATTGTTGTTTC
Organism: Pinus tabuliformis; assembly: GCA_031772625.1. Lineage (NCBI taxonomy): Eukaryota > Viridiplantae > Streptophyta > Pinopsida > Pinales > Pinaceae > Pinus > Pinus tabuliformis. The sequence continues at coordinate 826,742,905 of CM062817.1, forward strand.
CTTCAAAATAGTTAATATATATTTGGTAATTGGATTATTGTTTCTTGTTATTTAGAATTTAGTATTATGATTTTTTTTTCTTATATTATGAGAATGTAATTACAAATATGTTTTATTGTTCTTCATTCTAGATTTATAAATCAATTTAAAATTCCATTCTCACTTTACACTTTAGATTCATGGTATAAGTTTCTATTCACAAGTTCTGGATTAGTATTTCATTTTTGTAGGGTGAGGTAGTGTAATATTTTAATTCAGTTGTATGATGTAGTTGTCAGTATAGATTTGAATTTTTCCATTTAGCTTTTGCACTTTATTTTCTGAATTTAGCCATGTCATTTCATTTCTTATTGTTATACAATGAAGAATGAGCTTGATAGTTTAGAAAAAAATAATATAGAACCAATATTAATTGTTTGTAGTTACTTGCATATATTTTTCCAATTGCCTTGAAATAAAAAGATGCTCCTCGGGTTGATAATTAATGTATAGGTGATTAGTTGTTTTATTTATGAAGCAATTAATTTATTCAACACCTTATTCCACTGAGAAAGATTTTGGGCATCATATGCTTGGGGTTTTTCTCCATCTATCTTGATGTATTCTAGTAGCCCATTATCATCCAATATTGCCTCCATCCAAATCTTCCATGCAAAAAAGTTTGAGGTGCCTTTCAAGGCATAATTGAGCCTGAGTCCATTGAAAGGCATCTTCTTAGTCCTGAAGAAAACCTGTAACACTGATCTTGAAATTCGAATCTCCTGCAATGATAACTTTGAAATCTCTTCTCTATAGTGATTCTAGCTCTGATACCATATAGAAATTAATGTGTAGATTAAAAAATGCTCATGAAATTTACTAAATCACAAGAATTGAATCTACTCTACTGATCTATGGAAGTTAATTCATCATCTAGAAGAAGAATCATAGACATGCAAAAGGAAACATCACACATGAACATATATTTATCTAGGGGAAAGAAACTGCTCAAAACCCATTACTATCTGTATTACATTAATCAAAGAATATGGATGAATACAATATGCTTTCTCAAGCTTGAGCACAACCTGCACCTGTATCTTATATCCTCTACATGACTGACTGAACCTGGCCAATACTTAGCCAATTTTCAAGCCCTACAAGCTCCTAATTCCTTGTGGTGTTCACTTTTTAATTAGGACCCTATTAATTAGGAATTTTTCTCATCTATATTGCGCAATTCCTTTAGGTCAATTCTCTGATTGCATGCACCACCTGTACAACTTGGAATAGTTTACAACTGATAGTACACTGCCCTTGAACTCCAATATCAACTGGGTAACTCAAATTCTCTGCATGCATGAGTTAATTTAGGCTGATTGATTAGTTATTTGGATGATCACTCAGTGTGGTTGAAGTTCCATTTCCATAACTTGACCATCCATTAGTTCCTCCAACAGTTAGAACTAGTTTAACTGACAATAATTCAATTTAACTAAAATATATTGCTACAAATTAGCAATCAATCATGTAGAACTAAACTCAAGTGTATCCAACTCGAATTTGCTGAGTTAATTGAGTGAAAAGATCCATGTCACCTTAGTTAAATACCTCCAAGTATTCTGCTGAAATTGAAATTCGAATTTATCCTAATTTAATAAAGGCAAAAATCAAATTGAGACTTTTCTTGTTGCATTTTCAACACAAATTACATACTATACAATGTCAAGAAGATGTTTGAATACAAGCCACTAAATGATCAAGGTAAGGGTCATGTTTTGGCTCTTATTACTTCATCATCTAATTGATGGATCTTATACTTTGGTGCCTCTAATCATATGACTACCTTATTTTGTGGTACCGTGCACAAAACTCCTATGTTGATGGGAAACAAAAGTCCTAGAGATTGTGTAGAGAATATAGAGTGGACCCTAATTGTGGAGGATTTTAAAACGTGTTACATGTTTCAAAATTCTCCATGAATTTCCTTTGTGTCTACTAGATTACAAACTAAAGTATAGGTAAGCAAGTTGAGTTCAATTTGGATTCAATGGTAATTTCCAATATGATAGATGGTTCTAAAGTTGAAGTTCACGAGGTGGATTATATAGGTTCTATTTATTCTCTCATTTCATTCCAAAATTAGATTATGTTTCTATTATAACCCATGAAAATGATGAAATTAGAGAAATATTAGATGATAAGTTCAAGGAAGGTCCCTTGCATCCACTCTGGGAGGAACTTACTCCATGTTTTTCACCTCTTCCAATGCTAGATATTTACGGTGTTTTTATACACTCTTTAGATCAGATTTAGAATTCCGTGAACAACCTATCATAAATATATATCACAATTTACATAGGGAACATCATACTTTACATGTAGGTAGTAAGCTAGTGGGTGATACTTCCAAGATTCAAAGAACTAGATCTCATTTTTCTAGTACTCCATGAGAACTCACTGTTATTCTAAGAAAGTACAAGGCTCAAAAAATAGCCAATGTATTCTCACATGACATGATAGGAAATATTGGATGGGGTTGTTGAGAATAAACACCAACCTTCTTCATAGCAATTGCATAACAGACATGGTATGCATTTTGAGGGACATTTTCTTTCTTTACATCACCTTTGTCGTATTGTGTTTTCGGTAAGTGTTTTTGTACATGTGTACATAATGTGTCTAAAAATGGTTGAGATTTATATAATTATTTTTTACTTCAGCAACTAACATGATTGAAAATTGTTGTGACTTGTTTATTGTGCACACACCAGTTGTGGTTTAGGGGGAATGTTGGCATATATGCACATTACCTACCCCACATTTATTACCCTTTATGAGTCCTTTCTATTTTTAGAAGTTATTATATATAGTATGCATATTTTTAGTGTAGATACTAGATAGGATGACGTGAGGTAGTTATTGGAATTGAATGGGAAGCGACATGGCTATAGGTTTTAACCTTGTACAATTCATTATTGCGAATAAATTAATAATTAAACAAAAAAGATACAATGGGAACACACACATTAACACATATATTTTTACCATGTTAACCCAAATTGGGAAAACCAAAAAGAATTTTCAATATATATATATATATATATATATATATATATATGTATGTATGTATGTATGTATGTATGTATGTATGTATGTATGTATGTATGTATGTATGGCATTAATAAACCACCATTCAATTTCCCCTGGATTCGAATATAAATGTACTTAACCAAAACTACAAGACCATGGGATAAACCACCATGAACCAAGTAAAACTAAAGGAGAAAACTATGAGCTGAAAACTACTAAACGAGTATGCAAAAAATCACCCATTTTTTTATTTTCATGGGTGTTGCCCTTGAATTTCGCATAGGGGGACCTTTTCTCCTTGTTCTAACATCCATTTTCCTTATCTTAATTGATATTATAATTGAAAGTTATTATGTTATTGACCCGTGTATGGGCATGTAAATGTAAATGGGAAAAATACCCTGAATAATTGTAATTATAATTTAAATACTAATTGATGAAGCGGTGAACCTAATACAATATGGACCATGTCAAACCAAGGAGGGGGAAGTTAGAAAGAGGCAACTAGAGGATCTATATTTTCCAATGTATTATTGGTTGATTCAAATGTTTATAAGGCTTACGATTGTCTACCTCTCCAAAGAAAATATCGGGTGGGAAGGTGTAGTAATAACTGCGAACAATTATGAGGAGGATTGGGTAGTAGTAGTGGGACTTCTCAAGAGTATGGGTACCATACCATCTTGAATACTTCTTCATAAGTCTTTCATTTAACCAACATAATAATATCTAATAGAAAACCCATCAAGGGAGAAACCGAAGGAAAGCAACATTCTTGGAGGAACAGAGGAAAATAAATCATGCAAGTAACATTATTGGGGCGATAAAGGAAAATAAATCATTCTTCCACATAGATAACATAAGGGGGAAGACACCTATAGTGGAAGGCCAGTGCAAAAGGATGAGGAAGAGAAAAATGAAAGAGGAGGAGAGCATAGTGCAGGGGCAGATAGAAAACCAGAGATGAGAGGAGAGTTATTGTATGAAGGAGAAGGAAACCACGTGCATGATTTGGCTGATATAATTTCTGGGAGAAAGGTTAGGTGGTGTATTAGCTTAAGCTAGAGGACCAAACGAATTATTATGAATTATTTGTGTTATGCACAAAGACACCAAAAGGAGGCATTGAGGGAATCTTGACTAAGACAAGGGATCATTTTATGTTATGTAAGAATGTAATGGATGTATGCTAAGTGAAATGTTGGAAGCCATGCACTTGAGCACTAGGGAAAGGCATCAAGGAACTCTTGGCTAAGGAAAAATCTCTCGTTGTGCTCTACAGATTCTATTGTGACTACATTGGGAATGAGATTAGGCCTTGGCTCTGACTGAAATACTCCAAGTTGAACCCTAATTGGGATGGAGAGGTTGGCCTTCATCCTTGCGCCAATTATGGCCTAAGAGATGTTTCCACTAGGGTTCTTACTATGTGGAGTAGTTGAGAAACCATCCGTAGTAGCTTGGAAGAACTTTGGGCTTGATGTGATCCTAAGGGAACTAATGGATTTGACTAGATGAAGGAGAGTGGATTCAGAACTCCAACCTATATTGTTGCATGAGAAATTATCTCATGGATTCTTGGTTTGGATCAAGGGTGTCCAACTATAAGAAATATTGCAATGTAGATGAACCTATGGTGGGTTGAAACATGACTCATCCTTCATCAGTTTTAGGAAATAACTGATTAAATCAGATAAGCGCCCTTTTGGGCTTAAATTTGTAATGTTGATTAAAATGAATGAAATGGAAATTATGTTGATGAACTTTGTATCTATGAGTTTTCCTGTTGAATGATTATCACAACTTGTATGTTTATTTTTTATGTCATGAATATACAATTTCCTAGTTGTGCCTCCATGAGAGGGTAGATTTGGTTTATTCAACCTACTTATAATTATTTATGAGATTTTATAACGTATGTTGAACTCCTAAAGGAACAAGAATGATAAATCTATGGTCCTTGTTATTTTCAGTTTTATGGTTTAATCCTTTTTTCCTGCGATTTTGAATTAGAAAGCTTCGGCTACCTTAGATAGGTTTTAGGGGACCTATGTTTATTGTGAGGACTAGTCTTGTTAACTTTATGGCCTAGATTAGGAGTACATTCCCTTATGATAATTTATCCCAGGGCTAAAATGTCTTCAATCTTAAATGTTTCTTGAATGAATCCAATATGACTCACTATGCATCCTGTAATGACATGATAAATCTATGTGTTGGAAGTGATAATTGTCACTTCTTGGTTAAAGCTAGAGAATCATTTTGGCCTTAGGAAGAGGATGAAGAGCCCTAAAGTACTTGGGGAAAAAATATTTGAGATTTTTGGAAATTTGTAGTTTGGAAAGGCCCTTGACTTTATTCCTACTCACATAGGATGAGGGGAGCTAAGATCGGGGGCTAGTTATATAGAGGATTTACTGGGATATCACACCCCCTAGGTGAATGAATTAAATGAAATATGGAGAAATATTTTAGGTACCACATCCAAGGCGATGGACCATTACTTGAAAACCCCATTCTTGTCTATTAGAGGCATCAGTTCACACCCTTGGCTATATTAGATATCGGGCACTTAGAGGTTTAGTATTGAAGAATGGGGAGAAAACTTTGGTTTGCCAAATTTTGAGTGACAAATTATCCAATAATGACCCTATTCCCATCTACTAGAGCCATCAGTTAATTCCTTAGGATATCAAAGGATTCAACACTCGGAGGCTTGAAGGATGACATTGACATTGATGTCACGAGAAATGGCATGGAAATGACACGTGAAGGACATATGTCACTAGGTATAACAACCTTGGAATGTCAATTATGAAAAATGAATGACACATGGAACAGATGAGGAGTGCCACATGGAATGGGACATGTCAACATGTGTTATGTATTAGGTGGCCACGTGATTTACACATCAACTAATGCAACATGGTGGGATATGATTGGTTAGTAGAGTGATGAGGTGGCAAGTTGGGTGGACCATTGACCTATTAGCCCATCGGTGTTTTGCAAGGGTTTCCCCTTACAACCTTTTGTTGAGTTCCCAACATTATGAGTAAAATAATATTTATATTGAAATATTGACAAGTTAGGCCACTAGTATATCGACAAACTATAGTATCATAGGGTCAGTCCATGTCTACCATATTATATATCAAGGTATCAAAGGAATATGTTCATTATGTTATATCAACTATATCGATGAGGTGGTGTACGATCATATCGAGATATAGAAACCCCAAAGGAATGATAAAGAAAATATATGGAAAAACATTGACATGGTGAGGCGTGATATGTGACGTGGGCTAGGAATGTGAGCTAGTGTGGATGCACCGCATGGCAAAGGGTGACCATGTGCTAGCCATGTGGTAGGTACAAATGATGAAGTGGCATTTAGGGGGAAAACTTTAGAGGGCCATAACTTTATGCCCACAGCTTAGAATGAGACAAAATTTATGTCATTGGAAAGCTCTCAATGAGAAAAAATGATGGTGGTATTATAATTGTGGTTTGGTGTGATAGAAGAAAGAAGACTTTTATATAACCCCATATTCATAGTGTACCTTAAATGTTAAGTCTAATTGTTAAGAAAAATACTAAGAGGTCAATCAATATTTTTAATTCACTTTCACTTCCAATTTCATATTCAGAAATATGTACGCTACTATAATTCATGCAACCTGTGTATGTACACGACTTCAATGAAATAAAATTGTGTATGTCTATTTTACTTAATTTTTCATGAATTTTGTTAGTCATTTAAATTAACTAGTGCATCATCGCTTCATTAGTTATTCATTATATAATAACCATGCACAAAAAAGATCAGATAAATCATTAACACACAAGAAACACATCAACACATGATGACACCGGGATTTTAGGTGGAACCTAATGTGGGAGAAAACCATTGTTGTTGTCGTCTTTTTCTTCTTTTTTAATTACAAATAAAAACTCCATTACGTATTGTACTGGCGCAAACTATTTCTAGCACACAGGCACCCACCTGTAGGAGGCTACAATCTCCACTTGTTCTCTAACACCCACTAGAAAGGAGCTACAACCCCCTGATCTCATTTACTGACTCCTACCAGATGGGAGCTCCTACCCCGTCACTGAAGGTTCCAACCCTTAACAACTTGTGGACCACGTTTCATAATATTTCATATTGGATCCCCTATCTTAAATACACAAAACTTGTAGGCCACCTTTCATCATATTTTAAAACTAGACCCACACCACATTATGCTCAATACCAAACTGAATACTGAATCTAAAATACAATCATTGAAGCACTATAAACCAACTGAATCACTGTAACATCATCCCACTGAATACTGAAGCAAACCAATCACTGAACTAAATCTCAACCAACCATTGCAACTAGATCAAATCAATGCACAACTAATCCAACAAACACTGCCAAATACAAATAAATATCATTGAAAAGAAACATCAAATAGAACAGTCATCATCAATTGTCATCATCATCAAGAAACGAATCAAACCCTAGTATATATATGCGACCTACATAAAACATATCTGCGTATGTACATTATTACCATGCATAACACCTGTGTACATATTTGAACATACTGAATAAATCATCATAGAACTTATACATGGTAGTACTAAGCCATATCTGCATATGTACGTGGCCTTACTGAAGAATACTAGTGTACATAGATTAAACTATTGAATTAGATATTTGTTGCAAATCACAACCTAATTTCTGCAAATTTTACTGTTAAATAATGTGTCACTTCAAGTGCATTCAAATGGATCATTCAAACATAAATAAAGGAATCAAATATAACCATTAGTACTCAATGTAATTTTCATATCTCTTAGATTTGAGTCATCTCCTTGCTCCCTAGTGCACACCTGTTTCAAATCAGATCACACATGAATAAACCATTCACTTGCACACATAACTCCTTGATCTCCATATCCTTATATAGCTTTTTCCTTTGCCAATACCTCAGGAAAATCCTTTGGTAATGTTATTAGTATTCATTGATGGGATCAAATAGACGTTGCTACCACAATTACTATGGGAAATTACCATGGTAATGACCCTTGGTAACCAGTTTTCCATGGGTTAGATTATGTATGTGATTTTTGTTCATATGACTTATGTATGTAAGCGATTCTTCTTTACTGAGCTCGCGTGTGTTTTTCAATCTTCACAATTTCAATGCATTATGTAATTGAACTACCATTTTCTTTCCATATCCTCTGTAACATCTGTACCAATACTCCTGATATATGCATTAGTTCAATAACCACCATACTATAAGTAATTTGACATCAAGTACATATTTGTCAAAAAAAATTCCATCAAGGTCAACACATTAGCCATAATGCCAACAATCTCCTCCTCTAGACCTGATGGCAACCTTTTGTGTTTGGAAACTACCTACAAACACCAAGTATTCTCTCCCCCTTTGACATCAAGGGAAAAGGGATGAACCAAGCTAAATAAAGCACTTCCCTTTTAGTGCACATTATTGTAAGTCAGATATAATGATATGAACTATGAAATCTGCGTAGTGACCATACTCTCACTGAGCATATGCTGGACCTTATAAAGATATATAATGAAAGTACAAGGCTTTATGACTCAAACAAATATGACCTTTCCTATCATCAATTACTCTATGATCAATCTCTCAACATAATGGGGTTAAAAATTTGACCCAAATTTTACATTAATGTCCCATAATAATGGGATTACATACATAGCATGACCAGGGAAAATTTTAAAGATGGAAATTTATCTTAAAGTTTAGAAACCTTGGCAAATTATACTAGCTTCTAATATGAAAATAATAAAAAAATTGGTGATATTTCTATAAAACTATTTAGGTTTATAATGATTTTATATTGCTCTGTATAACATTTTGGCGACTTGATCCCAATTTCCCAAACATGATTGAATTTTACAATGATTACAACATGGGTATTTTCATGACCTTTACATCAAGAGACATACATGACATCCATAACCATAACAAGGATCTCAACTATGAAGTATCTTTGTAGAAAAAGCATGATAATCATAAGCAACCATCATGCTTCATATAGGAATCTGCTACATAATCATTTGATAATGGCATGAAAATCCTCATCATCAATTACCAAGAAAATGTAGCAAAATCATAATATTGTGCAATAAAGCTCTATCAAAAAATCATCGCCTTGACCTCATGTCATCAAGGTCAACACTCTCTCTCCATATAGGAAGAGACACAATCCTCAAGTAGAAATATCAATCTCTTGAACCACAATAGCATAAGCAATATCAGCATCATACTATCTCCACACATCAATCAAGATATGTGGATACAAAGAGAACTTACAACATTACAAGCCATCAACCAACAAAAATAGTGACCATATCATACACATTCTCCTCATCAAGTGCAAGCCAAGTATCATTTATAACATATTGACAACAACACCCATATTTTTAGCAGTGAATAAGATTGATGATAACAATAATAATCATGAACTCATCATAGACACCATCGTGCATTAAGGAGTACTCAACAAGACCATAATTCCAACAATGAATTATTATAACCATAAAAATGCTCCCCCTGAACCTGTGCTAACTCTTCACCATCAATTCTAAATCAATCAACAAATGCACCAAAGGAACATTATAACAACAACAATAATATAAGATTTTTCAACCACTCATAAACAAATTATGAACTAATATCATTCTAACCAGCACATGGGCATCATAAACAACCTGCAATAAATCAATATTAGAACCAAAAAGAAAATAATGGATTGATGAAAAATATGAGAAGACCCCCCTGAATCTATGCCACTTATTTTTTAATCGCAGAGAGGCATACATGACTGTCTAGATCAAATACCACATATACACATGAATTCCTTTCATAAAAACCACATAAAAAATATAAACTCCTAATTTTTATAGCCACAACTCTCCCTGAACACGTCATGTATGTTCATGTTCACATTCTCTTCAACAATGTAACCTTAGTACTATGAATACCATCAAAAGAATATCAAAACAACATAGGCAATCAAGATACACATGGATAGCTCCCCCTGAGATCAGATATCATGGATCCTGTGGTCCTAATAATCATCACCTGTTTTCCATGAGGCTCTATATACCTCTCATTTAATTTTGTAGTCTCTGTTAAAAGAACGTATTAAATAAATGGATTGCAGTGAGGATTTTCTTCTTTTTCTCTGAATTTGAAGAAGAGGTATTATACCTCTTATTTATGCCTGAATTCTTCTTTAGCACATATAATTTGTCTTCATTTCTGAATCCTCAATTATAACATTTACAGTGTATTCTTCTATAACTTTTCATTTAGTTGATGTAAACATAATTGTGTGTCCCTTATCAGCTATTTGACCTACACTTAGAATGTTCTGCTTTATCTGTTGAACTAGCAATGCATCAACTGTTGTTGTATTCTTATCAAGTTTGGCTCTACCCTTTCCTAAAACTTTTGTTGGTGCACTATTTCCAAGAATAAATTTACCGCCTTTATTTTTCTTGAGATACATAAACTTGTTCTTATCTCCAAACATGTGATGAGAGAATTCATTGTCTATGTATCATTCATATTCTTCTTCAAGTGAACATAGAGCAAGGCCACACTTAATTTTTTCTTCTTCCTTTTGCTTAATATGAGAAGTGTTGGTGGATCCATATTTTTTAGGTATTTTGGTAACAATATTCTTGTCTGGTTTCTTTCCTTGGAGGATATGAACTTATTATTTGTGTGAATCCATTGACTTGTTCCTGCATTCTTTTGCTACATGCCCAAACTTGTTACAAGTATAACATCTTACATGACTAGAGAAGGGAGAAAAAGAATAATAATGCTTTTGTTTCATATTCCTTCTATTGCAATTAATAACTTTGTGACCAAACATGTTGCAAGAAAAACAATATCCCTTAAAGAAGCTTGAGTACTTGGGAGCTGATGATCTTCCTATGAATTTTCTTCTGCAATTGGTTGAAAAATGTCCAAAGTTATGACAGATAAAACATTTAATATCATTTTTCAAAGGAAATAATTGATTGTTGTTTCTATTATTGGGAGCAAATGATTTCCTTTGAAAAATTTCTTTCTCTAGTTGTCATTTCTATTGAATTCTTAATTATTTACCAGTTTTTTAAGAGTTTGATTTGTTAACCTCATGATTGCTTGCACAAGCTTGTGAGCTAGATTCTCCTTTCTCAGTTTCATGAAAACCAAGGCCGGATTTAATAGAGTGAGACCTTTGACTATTAAGAAGATTATCCAACATCTTTTAGCTATCTTGAAATCTCAACTTCTTATCCTTTTCTGCTAACTTGCCTTCTAGAATACTTACCTCAACATCTTTTTCTTTTTTTGTCTTTTCTAGCTGATTTCTCAACTCGATGATCTCTCCCTTAAGCACATTTTCTTTTTCTTCAAATACTTGAAGTATCTCCTCATATCACTTGTTTGATTTTTCAAGATCATATTTGAGAGAGATAATTTCAGCTTCAAGTCCTTCATAGTAACTGATTCTTTCCTTAAGTTTCTTGATTGTTGCATCTTTTTCAGTTTTCGTTGCCTCCTGTAGCTAGGAGATTTTCTTTCTGAGTTCATCCTCTAGTCTTTGACATTGATATTATTTTTCTTTATACTGCTTCCTCATTCCTTCTTCAATTTTCCTTCCTTCTTTTAGCTGGGTTTTTAATGTGACAATATCTTCTTTGTAGGCACACTCCTTTACATCAAATTGTTGCAATACTTTTTTCTGATCTCTATTTTCATCTGTAAGCCTTTTAATTTTTGCTTCTAGGGCCATTAGTTTTGAATATGATTTCTCTACAGAATTATTACTTTCACTTCTACCCATAAGATCAATTTCAGTAGAATCATTATCATCATCACTACATGAGAAATGGAATGGAAAATCACTTGTACAATGGTCATCATGTCTACAATTAAAAAAAATAGTACCTGATAATTCTTCATCACTATCTTCATTGTCTTCTTCATTACTAATCAACAAAAAGCGGGGTGTTCTTGTAGATGAATATTTGTTGACATTTATAATTGTCACAAAATATGATATATTTCTTTCACTACCAAAATTTTCTTGAACTAACTTCTTCCTTTTAGTTGCCTTCTTCTTTTGCTTCTTTCCCATTCTCCCTACTCCACTCTCTAGTAGTTAAGCTTTTGTTGGAGCAACCTGCTTTGATACCACTTGTTAAGAAAACTATTGAGAGGGGGTGGGGTGAATCAGTATTTTTAATTCACATTTACTTCCAATTTCATATTCAAAAATATGTATGCTAATGTTGTTCATGCAACCCGCATGTGTACGCAACTTTAGTGAAATAAAATGTGTATATCCAATTTACTTAATTTGTCATGGATTCCATCAATGATTTAACTTAACCAGTGAATCATTGTTTCATGTTATTCATTATGCAATAACCATGAATAGTAAAGATAAGATAAATAATTAACACATAAGAAACACATCAACAAATGAGGACACCGAGATTTTAGGTGGAAACCCAATGCGGGAGAAAACCACCATTGTTGTCATCTCTACTTTCTTATTTTATTATAAATAAAAACTTCATTACATCTTGTACTAACACATACTCTTACCATAACATAGGAACCCACCTACAGGAGGCTACAACCTCCACTCATTTTCCAACACCCACTGGAAGGGAGCTACAACCTCTTGATATTGTTTACTGACTCCTACAAGAAGGGAGCTCCTACCCCTCAATGAAGGCTCCAACCCTCAACAACTTGTGGACAATGTTTCATAATATTTCATATTGGATCCACCTATCTCAAATACATAAAACTTGTAGGAAACCTTTCATCATATTTCCAAACTAGACCCACACCACATTATGCTTAATACGAAACTTACTGAATCTGAAATACAATCATTGAAGCAATGTAAACCAACGAAATCACGGTAACATCATTACATTGAATAATAAAGAAAATCAATCACTAAACTTAATCTCAACCAACCATTACAACTAGATCAAATCAATGCACAACCAATCCAATAAACACTACCAAATACAGACAGACATCATTGATAGACAACAAAAAATAGAACATACATCATCAAATGTCACCATCATCATGAAGAAAATCAAACCCCAGTATATATACGTTGCCTACATAAAATAGATCTGCATATGCATGTGATTACCATGCATAACACTTGTGTGTATATTTCAATATATTGAATAAATCATCATAGAATTTATATGTGACAATACTGATCCATATCTTTGTATATATGTTTCCTTATTAAAGAAAACTAGTATAAAAATCTTAAACTACTGAATCAAATCTTCATCGCAAATCACAACATAATTTTTGCAAATTTTACTGTTAAATAACACATCACTTCAAACGCTTTCAAAGAGATCATTCAAAAATAAACAAATCACTCAAGTATAACCATTAATACTCAATGCACTTTTTAGATATCTCAGATCTAATTCGTCTCCTTTATTTGTGGTGCACACCTATTTCAGATCAGATCACACATGAATAAATCATTCACTTGCACACATAACTCCTTGAGCTCCATCTCCTTATATATATTTTTCCTTCACCAATACCTCATGAAAATCCTTTGGTAATGTCATTAGTATTCATTGACGTGATCAAATAAATGTTGCCACCACAATTACTATGGGCAATTATAATGGTAATGACCCCTGGTTTCCAGTTTTTGATGGGTCAGATTATTTGCACGGATTTTGTTCATAGGACCTGCATATGTACGCGAATCTTCTTTACAGGGGTCATGTATGCTTTTCAATATTCACAATTTCAATGCATTATGTAATTGAACTACCATTTTCTTTCCATATCCTCTGTAACATCTCTACCAATATTCTTGATATCTACATTCATTCCATAACCATCATACTATAAGTAAGTTTATATCAAGTACATATTTTTCAAATAGGTTTCCATCAAGGACAACACATTAGCCATAATTCAAAAACTAATTATGCCCCATAGCCCTAATATGAAATTAGGAGTTTGGGTTTATTACATCTATGAACCCCTTGAGAAGGGGGGCTTCACCTCCCCATGATCCCTTCAAACAAAGGGGGATGCTCACCCACTTGTGATACCCTTATTGTACCCATGAAAATGTATAACATGTGGGGTGATTCCTGTGAATAATATAAATCACAACCAACATTCTCCCACTTGTTTTTTTCTTTTCCCATTTTTTCTCTACACCAAGAGGAATTCTTAGTTCTCATAGTTTTTTTTAATGAATCTATAACATTCTTTTTTTCATGTTGTTTTCTTCAATCATATTTCTAACAAAGTGATACTTACCATGTTAGGCCCCTATACTACTAGTGTAACCCCTTATTGTTATTAGTATAACCCACTTATTATATTGATGTACCCATGTAGTGCCCATATTGTTACTATTGTGCCCCATAGAAGCCCACTATTTTTATTATTGTGCCCTTACATTATTATTTTTATGTCGGCTCTGATTATGTTATGACCCCTTAGACTCCTATATATAGAAAGGAGGTATTTTCATTTGTATCATCCAAGAATTGTTCATTTATGTAATGTAAAGGAGGTTGCCCCCTTGAAGAGGTTGAATTCTAAGGCGTTGATCTATCTTTTCTATCTTTTCTTGAGCTGGTTTCATAACATTTGGTATCAGAGCTTTGGATTCTAGGGTTTCACTGCTCCAAACAGCTCATCGTGGCATTTTCGCTATAACTTTTTTCTACGATGTTTCAGAAGTTGAAAAAAAACCATTTGAGACGCAATCGCGCTAAACCTTGGGTCCGAATTTCATAGCTTTTAGCATTATATTTGCGGAGATATGATCTAAGGAAGTTGGTCTTTTTGCAGACTCCTGAATTACATTCCAAACAGGTGACCTGAGGAAAATCGTCATAACTTTCTCTCTGGGGATCAGATTGAAATTTTGTAAAAAGGTACACAAAGAGGACGGACTGTAGTTTTTTTAATATCTTTTTTAGATCCAAAGGTGGAAACAGTGACACGTGGCACTTCATACAAGTTCACTCTTCTGGAAAGGTCTATAATCCGGTCATCTTGGGAGATTGTGCATAGCTTTTTCTTAGAGAATCCAATTTGGATCAGAATAGTGGCATTGGAAAGAGGACATAGAGGGCTACTACAAGTCGCAATTTCAGAACTTAAAGATCCGAAAGTACAGAGTTACAGTTGTTTCAAGGTCGAGCTCCTAAAATCAAGAAAAAGCAAGATGAGGAAGTTTGATGGCAAGGATCTGGTAAATTGGATACTTCAGATGGAGCAATATTTTGATCTACATGGTGTACAACTGTTACAAAAGGTATGTATTGCATCTCCATATTTAGAACCAGATCAATTTTTATGGTACGAAGGCCTTTGTTCTCGTAAACAACTTGTTACATGGTCAATTTTCACGGAGGAAATGATAGCACATTATGAGGATACAAAGAGAAACACCTTCTTTAGAGTAACACCACAACAATTGGAAAGAGTAAAAGGGCTTTGTGACATAGTGGAAAGAAAAATTATGGAAACCAGGAAGCGTACCCCTCACAACTATAAAGATGGAAGTGTTTTTTCTCCTAGCCTTCCACAACCTACAAGGGTTACACCACAACAATTGGAAGAAAAAAGAGAAAAAGGGCTTTGTTACAATTGTGATAGCAAATGCACTAAAGGTCATAAGTTTGCTGAGAAGAAATTATTTTACATAGAATATGAAGAGGAGGAAGAAAAGGATCAAGAAACATCAAAAGAAGAAGATATACGCCAGGACCCCACCCCAGAGAAAGAAGAAATGAATCAGACCATATCTTGTAAAGAATTGGAAAGAATTAACACTCCTCAAACTCTCAAGATAGAAGGACATATCAAGAAGAAAAAGGTGCAAGAACTGAAAGATCGCATCGAGAAAGAAGAAATGAATCCAACCATATCTTGTAATTCATTGTTCGAAATTACCACTCCTCAAACTATCAAGATAGAAGGACATATCAAGAATAAAAATGTTCAAAAAGTGAAAGACCACATCGAGCATCAAGAAATGAATCCGACCATATCTTGTAAAGGATTGGAAGAAATTACCACTCCTCAAACTCTAGAGATAGAAGGACATATCAAGAAAAAAAGAGGTTCAAGCAGTGAAAGATCACATCGAGCATCAACAACAAGTTCTCCAACTTTTAAAGGATAACGCTACTTCGATGTAAAATCAAACGAAACAACAGGTAGATCAACATCGTAGTGAAAAATGTTTTGATGTAGGTGATTGGGTATTTTTACTGCTACATCTCAAGCAAGCTATTTATGAGAAGGAAATGTTGGCAATGCTACATGCACTTAAAAAATGGCGACCTTACCGAATGGGAAGACTCTTCAAGTATGAGGATGTGGAAGCATTGTTTTGTGCTATTTATATTATCCAACTAGATTGGATAAACGAAGCAAGGGGTGAATGGAAGAAGGACAAAGAAGTATGACCACTTATTCAAAAGTTGCAAAAGATCTCAATTCAAACAATATTACCATAAATTGAAGAGGAAGGAAAAATCATATTAGAACCTGGAGCAGTCACAGAAACAAGAACTCGACAACTACGAAATCGTTCAATTTCAGAGTATCTCATCAAGTGGAAGAACTTACCCGTTGAAGATTCCACATGGGAGGACAAGAATTTTATATAGAAGCATCAAGAACTACTCAAGTGTTGAGGACAACGATTTTTGAAGGAGAGGGGCATGTTAGGCCCCTATACTACTAGTGTAACCCCTTATTGTTATTAGTATAACCCACTTATTATATTGATGTACCCATGTAGTGCCCATATTGTTACTATTGTGCCCCATAGAAGCCCACTATTGTTATTATTGTGCCCTTACATTATTATTGATATGTCGGCTCTGATTATGTTATGACCCCTTAGACTCCTATATATAGAAAGGAGGTATTTTCATTTGTATCATCCAAGAATTGTTCATTTATGTAATGTAAAGGAGGTTTCCCCCTCGAAGAGGCTGAATTCTAAGGCGTTGATCTATCTTTTCTTGAGCTGGTTTCATAACATAACATCAATATGACTTGTCTTTAAATGATATGTTGAGTTATTCACTTGAATATTTCCCTTTGATTGTCACAATATATCTTCATAGCTTGTTTACTAACCTAATACTTGAACATAATCTTTATAACCATATTGCATCCTTCCTTGCTTGAGTGGTTGCCATGTATTCAACTTCTGTAGTTTAGAGTGCCACTAAAATATGTTTGTTTCTCATCCAACTAATTTCTCCTCCAAATAGGTTAAATGCATACCCACTACTACACGTCATTTTTTCGCATTAGGAAAATGATCATTGGTTTGGATCTCTCGCTATCCACACATGTGTTCAGGAGCATTACCTTGTAAAGTTTGAAACTAAATTATCCAAAAAAAAGTGGAATTTCTAGATCCTATGGTACAAACCCTGATTTTGGCTATGTTCGCAGTTATCTAGTTGATTCATGCACATACGCAAGGAAGACCATTATTATCTGTGCATAAGTACACACTGTCTTCCACTATGACCTGCGAACATGACTTGAAGTATGTAAAAATAAAAAGTAAAGTCTAGAAGCATTGTTGGTAGCATCTACCCCAACCAACAATCTTCGAATGAGTGCCTATTTAGTGTTGATCCCTCCCATCATGGAGTAACTCACATTCCTTTTTGGAACCTCTATCCCACTAGTAGTGGATCTCTTCCCTTGGAGAATGTATCCATAACTTCCCATTCTTTGCCTATAAATCCATTACAATTCTGAGGATTGGAGAGGATTGTTGGAAGTAGGTTTATGCTATTGAGATTAGGTTGGAAGGATTTTCTTGCAAGGGAGAGGGTTGGATATTGTAGAAGGGGCTTGCTACATCAAGGCTACATGATTGTAAGTATTTTCTCCAGTTTTATGAATATAAGCAATTGTTATTTCTCAGTTACATCTTCATTGATTTAATTTGTAGGATTCCTTGATCACCTACATGAGTTTTGGTTGTATAATTGATCAATTCACATGTATAATTGGTTAATTAGTTCATTTATCTCTTTGATTATATGTTGTATGCTTTGATCTCTTGTTTGTCTCTGTCTTTGTAGATCTCTTTCAGGACATTGAGAAGTTGTTGGGAGCAACGAGAGGACATTTAGAGCATCAAAGAGTGAGTGATCGAAAGCTTTGAGCAGCTTTATGAATTAGTTCGTTAAACTTGTAAGAGGCCTCCATCATTCTATTTGTTTTCAAACGATCAGAACTTAGAGAAAGGTAGCGATTATTGTGTTTTTGTTACTAGGGTTCTTTGAAGTCTAGGGAGATCACTCTTGTCCACAAGAGGGATTTGTCAACATAACAAATTGGAAACTATGCCGGGGACTCATTTTGATCTCTGTCTTTTTCCTTGTTTGATCTCTTCAGCCTGTTACACAAGCCTTACTTGAGTTTTGGGAAAGTTTTAAAATTTGGATTTTGGGCTAGATTTGGTTTATTTTTATTTTTTCTTGAATTTTCCTATTGTGTACTTCTTTACCTTAGGCAGAGTGTGTATTTATGTGCACTTAGCTGTTAGAAATAGAGCGCATGCGCACTAGTTTACTCTAGATCCTGTGAACATTCCTGCAACTTTTGAAAAACTCACTTGTTTCATCCTCAAATCCAAATTTTTTTTTTCCTGTTGTTTTACACATGTTAGAACCTCATGTAAGTGTTTGTCAATCTGATTGAATGTTAGTTTGGGTTTTTTCTTATTATTGGTCTTGTTTTGAAAATTAGGGTTGAGTCTTGTCTCATGAATGGTTGACCTGTCAAGAGAAAGGATTATTGGTCCTGTCAAGTTCACTGTTTATCTTTCTTCTGTCGATTAAATCATGTTTTAAGTCCAAATTGCTCTTTTGCAAAAGTTTATTTTGAATTTCAAAGTGAATGATTTACAAGATTAGGTTTGGTTTATGAAAATACTTCGTATGCTAGTTTTGGAAACAAAAATCATTTTTTGTCTATTTGCTAGAAGTGTTCATGAACTAAATTAGTCAGTGCAAGCAAAGTTTTAGCATTCAAATAGGGAAAAGTTCATTTTTAGTCATCATTGGTTTCTTGTTGGATTGTTCAAATTTTTGAGTGCTTGTATGAAAAGAGAGATTTTTCATTCACTTGTATTATTGGGCAAAGTGAATATTTGAAATTTTTTTCAGCATTTAGGTGATTTGAAATTGGTTAGTTGCATTTTAGGGAAAATGTTATAATGGCATTTTGAGTCTCTGTTTATATTTTAGTTGAAAAAGTAAAAAACTCTTTCCCTACCTTAGATATATTTTCATTGAAACAAAAATATCATATCATCATTTTTTATTGCATTAGGATGGCGTTAAGTCATAATTTCATCAAGTTTCACATCCATTACCTTTGTGTAACAACAACTATTAAAATCAATGCTAATTAAAAACAATTTAGAATGTTTTATTCCTAGATTTCTTTTCCACCTACAGTAGATTAAGTGTAGGGATTTGGAATGCTGAAGTGAGTAAACTTTCCAAAGCTACAAACAAAAACTAGAATCTTGCGATAGGGAGATAAATCTAGACATCTCAATTTTTCTCTGGGAAGCTCCCCTTACAAATGAGTCAAGCACGAGATCATATCGGACTTATTGAAGTGATCGTGCCCACGTCATTGGCAATGGTACAATGATTTACATGTATTAAAATGGTGTCGAAAGGTACTTGGGGTCGCTTGAAAGTAAACCTCCAATTAACCATGTTGAGGAGCTTTCAAGGGGATTGAGCTTTTCT
This sequence comes from Pinus tabuliformis, assembly GCA_031772625.1. Taxonomy (NCBI): domain Eukaryota; kingdom Viridiplantae; phylum Streptophyta; class Pinopsida; order Pinales; family Pinaceae; genus Pinus; species Pinus tabuliformis. Next base: position 826,762,868 of record CM062817.1, read on the forward strand.
AATATTCCCTTGCGTGTATGCCTGATATACGACTGTCCCCCTAGGTAGAATTGTTGTAGTTGGTAACCTTAGTGACCATAATCCTAGGTCTATTACCTGAGGTGAAGGTAGAGAGAAGGTCCTACTGTACTTGGAATAGACGTTGACTAGACTCATTTAGACTTTTTGGACAATAATCTTCGCTGGAGATGGTATAAGTGAAGTTAATTTCACCAAATCATTTCATTAAGCAGGTTGTCAGTGTAACTGGTTCCAATCTCTCATATCCATAGCCACATTTCACTTTAGTTTTTGTGATGTTGGATTTCATTACCAACTAGTGATTTCATTGTGAAAAGCTTGTTTGCATGGTTTGAATCCTTAGATTTTTTAGCATGTGTTAATTGTTTGTTTTTAGTTTTTAGAGACCTTAGGATTAGATTGTGAATATTGTTTAATTTTGTGATAAATTTTAATCATGGATGAATCACCAAGAAAATCATGTTGAATACGAGGTCAACCTCATGATTACACACCAGGTCAGTTGGAAAAGATAAAAACATAAAGGTCAAAGTCAACAAGATAAAAAGCCTCAAATGAACCTGAAACATCAACAATTTTACAATCTAAGATAGTATAAATCGAATTGAATCCAATGCAGGAAGTAGAATCGGGCTTAGTTCAATCTGGTCCATAGATTACCGAAGTAGTTCACATAGAATCTAACACTAGTGAAGTTTCAAACATTGAACTTACTGAACCAGGCATATAACATCTTGAATTTAAACTTTCTCAACCTAAATCACCTTCGGTTGTTTTAACTCCTACTCCTAAGCTACCTTCACCTCGAAGGAAGATGATAGTAACGAATGAATCACCTCCTGGGTTAATTAGCATTGAAGACATTACCAAAGAAACATAGACACCTCATTCTCCATTTACTGGTACTGAAACTTTTGACCCAATAGTTCCTTTCTCTCCTTTCTGACTTAATCCTTGGTATTCTACAACTTTGAGGTTTTTAGGTTATAATTTGTCACCTCCACGCATTCCTTTTTATTCACCTGAAATAACTATGTCAGAAATTCCTATTGGGAGCAAACATATTGCTTCATCCATGTTTACTAGCTCCCTAGAATCACTATTGTATGGCGGTCCATTAGTTCCTCCTGGATACCAGTCACTTACTGGAACTTTTTTAGGAGATGCTTCTTCTCCCCAACCTTCTACTTTGTCATCTAGTTTATCTACGTCTACTGATCAGAGCATGACTTCCATGCCTGAAGAGTTTACAACATTACATCAACATATTCACATGGTGTATAGTAATTAAAGTAACCCTCAAGTAACCCCAACTAGATTTGATTACTAGCCTGGGGGGAAACCACCTTATCCTTCAGCTACAGGACAACCTATTGTTGGGGGTCAATCTTTTACCAGAACCTATTGTCATATACCTTAGCCCGACCTAGATCAACTTGTTGTAAATCAACATTTACTTGGTAATCCTTATCTTGGAACAAACACAACTTGGAATCCTGCCTTTAATCAATAGTATGGTCCAGGTGCTCCAAAAGTGCCACTTTATCAACCTGTTTAGCTTACTAGACAAGTTATACCTCATATACATGTTTCAGGTATTGTTGTACTTGTCCAAAAAATTGTTTAGAGAATTCCTCAAACATTTATCGAATAACCTATTCAATGAATTCCTTAAACACTTGTTCAACAACCGATCCAATGAATTGTTCAAATTTCACCACAAACTCTTGTTCAAACAATTGTTTCATAGCTAGTTCCAAGTTCTTCTCAGCCACCTATTCTAGGAGTATGACAAACGACCATTCTAGAAAGCCCTCAAATATTTGTTCCTCATATTACTCAGGAAATCTCGTAGGCTTCTACTTATCAAATTGTTCCTACAGTCCAATCTATACCACAAATTCCTATTAGGCAACCCATTGTCGGAACAGTGCAAACATATTTTCAAGGTCAAGCTTTCCAAAGCCCACCTTTTCAAGGTCAAGCTTACCAAGTTCCACCTTTTCAGGGACAAGTTTTTCAAAGTTCACCTTTCCAAGGCCAAACTTTCCAAAACCCACCTTTTCAAGGTCAATTCATTCAAAGTCAACCTGTTCAAAGTCAATTTGTTCAAGCTCAAACTTTGCAAGCGGAACCTATGCAGGGGAAATTTTACTTACGTCAAATAGGTCAAGCTCAACCTTTCCAGAGTCAACTATACCTCAGTCATACTTGTCAAGTCCCTGTTCAACCTCAAACCAGTATGGTTTTCCCTAGTTACCCTAATGGAATTCCAATTCCAACTGCTCAGGCTATTCCAGGATATCCTGGATATCCACCTCCAGGGGTTGGTCTTAACCTGTAAGGTTATCAAACTTTACCGCAAGATCCTAGCTGGCAGTTACCATTTATTACAACACTAGATCCACTTGATTTATCCCTGTTAACTAACGATCCTATTTATTATTATCTTTTTTGGCCAATGATTCCTACCAAGTTACCAAGTGACATACAAAATTTAAAGGTAAATCAAGAGAGGATCCATCCAATCATGTAATGACATATCATATTTGGTGTGCATCAAATTCTTTAATCGATGATTCCATCCGTCTACGCCTTTTCCAATGAGCTTTAACCGATTTGGTAGCTAAATGGTTCATTGAACTACCTCCTGTCTCTTTCCATAACTTTAACCCCCCCTAGCAAAAAAATTTTTAACCCACTTTCAGCTACCAATCTGTTACGATACTGGTACCGAACTATTATCTTCTTTAAAACAATCAAATTCAACTCACATCTCTGATCATATCCATGAATGGAGATGTAGACATCGCTTAGTAAAATTTTTCATTCCAGATCAAATTTTAGCTGAATGGTTTACAAAGTCACGTCTTCCCATTATCACAGAATATGTTTCCAAGGGAGGTGTCATCACGGAAGAGCAAGTACTTGCTCGTGCCGATACTTACACTTTGTATACACTCAATCTGGCACTTTGTATGAAAAAAAAATCAAATTTACCTCACCCTATGGGTGAACCCATTATTACATCTCCTACAGGATGAGGATTTAATGCCACTAATGGTACTATAGGCTCTGTTAGCCAATAGTCTAAGGGGAAAAATTAAAATTCTAAAAATACTCAGACTTTAGCCATACAAGATACACCATCTGAAAGCCTTCCTCCAAAAACTATTTCCAAGATCAATGTTGTAGAATCATCTATTAGCAAGACAAAATAAACCAGAAATAAAAAGTATAGGAAAGGTAAATCAAAACAAAATGCCTCTCCAAAATAGAAACCTGCTAAATTTGAGCCTACTAACGAAAAATGAAAACCTCACTATCCTTGCCTTATTTGCAATGAGGATCACTATATGAAGAAATTCCAACATCGGGTAGATGTTTCTAAAATAATTAAAGGTTCTCCAACTCCCACTGTTTTGAAGGATCCATTTCCTTCTCAAGGCAGTAAAACTATTTCTCATAACACATCTTCCTCTTCCACATCGCAAGATATCATGATGATGTCTTCACAAGAAGTTTTGGTAGCTACGAGATCCAAACATTATGGGTCCAAGAATCCTATCAAAAATGGAAATGAGGCTAGTTTGTTTGGTCAACCTTCCAATTCAAATCCTCATTCTCCTTTTGAACCATTACAACTCGAGAAGACAAATCCTGACATGATGATCCAACTGCCTCCCAAAGGTGTGCTTTGGAAATGAGCTTTCAACCTGCATGCTAGGGCTAGCAAAATTACAACATTATTGAAGACGTAGCTATGCGTCCTTCCCTAATGTCAGCTCTGGAAGTATTGCAAACATGCCCCCCACAATGAAAGCTTTTATTACCAACTATAGGAGCTATTGATTTGCAGGATTCTAACTTAATTATATTTGATCTTGAGATTCATATCTCGAGACTCCCTCATCAACTAGAAATCCAGATTCCAATATTTGTTAAAATTAGACGAGTGTTTCGTACATTTGTCGATGAAGGAGATTCTACATGAATTATGTCAATTTATTGTTGGAAAGCTTTAGGTTATCCAACCATTAATCAATCACCTACCACTCTAAAAGCCTTTGATGGAAGAGATTTCATCCATATGGGGATCATGAACGATTTTCCCATAGCGCTAGAGGGAAAAACAATCACAATCGAAGTTGAAGTTGTCGATGCTCGGCTAGATGATAACCTTTTTCTTGGTCGAATTTGGACCTATGTTATATTAGCAATGTTCTTGTCACTATTTCGAATGATACAATTTCCTCATAAGGGAAATATTGTCAAAGTAGACCAGTTGTCTTACTACACTTCAGACCCTAACTCTGCAGGTATCATACCTTTTTTCGAAAAAATGAATTATTCTTATGGAGATATTGGTGCTGGTTTACTCAAAGACTCATCATTGATGGGAACCTTTGCAATGCCTCTACCAAATTTTCCTTCTAATTTTGCTGAGTTAAACATGATTACATCAAGCACTATTAAATCTCATGATCTATGGATAGTTCCTTTAGACTATGATTTATCCTCCTATGGCAATGAGATGCCTTTGAGTCCTTTTGAATTGGCTTATCGGGAAGTACAATAATTTTCCGACCCAGCATCTTCAAATATTAATCGAGTGGATATGGTCAATGAAGATTATTCTCCCTTGCTTTGGTTAGAACTAGTTTCACTCTCTTATCCTTTCAATCATATGTTTCCAACTGACGAAAGTATCATGAAGGTTATGACTTTGGATGAAATGCCATGGAGCGATCACCATCATCATTCATATTTTCTACCTAGCCCTGACAAAATCAAGAATGATTTTTCAAATATGTTTTCACCTGAGATAGTAAATAGTCCAGAATCACCCATTTCAATATTTCAATTTGAATCCAAAAGAAATTTGGGGAATATATCTGTGACCATTGCCATTTACATCAAAGTTAAAACAACAACTGTTGAAAATATTCACTTAGGTGCCTTATGCTCAATCCAAGAAATTCAAACATATAAGGGCCTATTTCAATAATTCCATGATATTTTCTCCTGGTCCTATGAGGAAATGCCAAGAATTGATCCAAGCATTATAATACATGAAATTAAGACTTACCTAGATGCCAAGCCTATCAGATAACGATTACGTCTAGTGCATCCGAGAAAAGTTGTTGGGATTAAATCTGAGGTCAAGAAACTGCTCAAAGCAGGTTTCATCTACCCGGTTCCCTTATCTGATTGGGTATCTAATATCATGCTTGTTAATAAGAAACAAGGAACAATTAGAGTATGTGTCAACTATAGGGAAATCAATAAGGCTTTTCCAAAAGACAGTTACTCCCTATATCAATCAAATCATCGATGAATGTGCCAGAAATGAAAAATTCTCATTTATGGATGGATTTTCTAGCTATAATCAAATCAACATACTCCCAGCTGATCAACATAAAACCACATTCATTTGCCCATGGGGGATTTTTTTCCTATCAAAAAATTCCATTTGGTCTAAAGAATGCAGGTGCAAATTTTCAGCGAGACATGTCTTATGCATTCATGATATTGAGCATATTATGAAAATTTATTTGAATGAATTTCCAGCTCATTCACTGAGATGGGAAGACTAACCAATGCATTTGAGAGAAATTTTAGTCAGATGCCTTCATTACAATATTCACTTGAATCCACATAAGTGTGTTTTCTGTGTGTAATCTAGTCATTTTATAGGGTTACTTCTTTCAAAGGAAAGAATTTGTGTTGATCCATTGAAGGTTGAGGTTATCTTGAATTTACCTCCTCCTTCCAATCTATGCCAACTCCAAAGTTTGCAAGGGAAAGAAAACTTTCTACATCGATTTATCTAGAACTATGTCGAGTTAAATAAGGTTTTTACTCCACCTTTGAAAAATGGCATCCCATTTATCTAGGATGAAGTGGCTCAAAAATCATTTAATGCACTTAAATATGCCTTGACTCATACACCGTTGTTGCATCCTCCTGATTATCATCGATATTACATTTTATACTTAGCAGTGTATGATGCCACCATTGGTATGGTCCTAATTCAGGAAGATGAATCGAATGAAGAGAATGTGATATATTACTTAAGTTGTAATTTGACCGAAATTGAAGCAAAATACACATGTGGAGAAATTGGCCTTGGCAGCTGTTCAAGTTGTGTAATGTTTCCGTCACTACATTTTATTGCGCAAAACTATTGTAATTTATGCTTGAAACCACATGGTACATTCTTACCAAACAATTGTTGTGGGGAAAGTATTTGAAATCGATATTCATCCTATAGGAAGTCCAAATCTAAGAAATCGTTAGTATTTGCTGAGTTATTGTGTGACTTTCCTCGTACTGAAATTGAAGATGTGGCAGACGATTCTCTTCCAGGTGAATCTCTATTTCTAATCAATACTTTAGATCACTGGTATGGATATATCATCATTTATCTCCAGACCCAGACATTTTGGCCAGAAATAAGTCGAATTGATCATCGTTGAATCCAATATCAATCCCAAAAATACAATATTGTTGGAGACAGGTTGTATTTTCATGGTGCCAATTCTATTTTTTGGCGATGTTTAACTCACAGAGAAGCCAAAATGGCATTAAATGACTATCATTCTAGAACTTGTGGCGGTCATATGTCAAGGTTTTCCACTACTCAAAAGATCCTACGCACAAGGTATTTTTGACCTTCTATGTTTAAATATTGTATAACTGCGGTCCAAAAATGCCATAATTGTCAAATTTATTATTGAAAAATGTGTGCATGTCCAACTCTTCTTCACCCAATCATTGTTGTCATTCCTTTCGCTAAATGGGGCATTGAATTTCTTACATGTAACCCTCACTTCGCCGGGGGTCATGGGTATATTATCCTTGCAGTAGATTATTTTACAAAATGGATCAAGGTGATGCCTACATACAAGGATGATGATGAAACAACATCCATTTTCGTGTTCAATCATGTAATTTCTCGGTTTGGAGTACCACAAGCTATTGTCATGGACCATGGTAGCCATTTTCGAAACCATATGATGACCGATCTTACCACCAAGCTATGCCTGTGTCATGACAATTCTACCCCATATTACCCACAATCAAATGACTGAGTGGAAGCCATCAACAAGGCTTTAACCACCATGATTAAATGGATTATCGGGACTCATAAGAAAGAATGGCATCTAATTCTACATCCAGCCTTGTGGGCATACTGCACTAGAGAAAAAAATCAACTAGTTTTACTCCTTTCAATCTTTTCTACGACATGGAAGTAGTTCTACCTATTGAATGCGATATACCATCTTTGAAATTGGGAATTGAATTATTACCAGCTACTTCTGTTGAAGAGGAACGATTTCTGTACTTAGCACGTCTCGATGAGACTCAATGTGATATTGCATTAGCTAGTGAGGCCCAAAAGAAATGATTTAAATCACAATATTATTAGAATGTCAAACCTCATTCGTATGTAGAAGGGTGATTTAGTCTTGGTCTATGATCAAGAGCATGATAAGTTAGGCGCTGGTAAATTTGAGCCTATGTGGCATGGCCCTTATATTGTAAAATGTGCACTGGAAAAATGGACCTATGAACTAGTGGATTATGATGAAATTCCTTTGGGAAAGCCCAGAAATGGTCTTTACCTAAAGAAATATTATGCTTAGATTGTTTGGTGAAACATTTGTATATTACTATACCATAATTTACATATGACAGATTTTAGTGTTTTGTGATTTTTTTCTACTTCTCCTACTTATCTTGTGTTACAACTAATTTGTAGATGTCGACATTCCCTCATACTTACATTGGCTTCATTGATGGTGCTGGTCGTAGTACTCAGAATTTGTATTCTACAACTTGGGTCATCTATTCACCCATAGACGAGTTAGTTTCTATTCATGGGATATGCCTCAATCAAACAACAAATAATATTGCAGAATATAGTGCAATGATTGAGCTATTATTTGATACCACTTCATTTGGCATCCATCGATTGATCATTAGGTTAGATTAACAACTCATGGTATTATATTTGAATGGTGTTTATTCAGTTAGAAGTGCTTCCATATTAAGGATGTTTTTGTGGGTCCATCTCTTGGAACGAGAATTTGATTATATTGAGTATCAACATATTCCAAGAAATTTAAACACATTAACAGATGCATTAGCTAATTATGTGTTAAATTGCCACTTGTAAAACATTTGTAAAGAAATAAATGCAATATTCATTTGATATCATACAAGATAATCAGAAATAGAAGTAGTAGGCCTTTCATTAGACAAAATTATATAAATAAGTGTGGCTTTTACAAAAAAATGCCATCCAATGTCATGAGGCCCTGTGGCCCTTATTTTCTGAACATGCCAATACATCATAAAAAATAAAAACCCTCAGACTAGTTACTATGCATGATGGTGATCATGGTAGCATACAATGGCACGTGCTACTCATTGTAGAAAACGACTAATAGGACCAGGAATTCCTGATGTATGCCTCTAGTAGAGAAGAGTCAAATCATCTATAGCGGCATCTGGAATGTCCAGAGTCAAAATCTCAAGGTTGTGCTCTATCTATGTAAGTGTCTCTGCTACATCCGGGCTCTATACTATGGGGCAAACTGGATGCTCACCATGCTGGTCATATCTACGTAATCCAGTGAGTCTCACTGGGGCCACATTGGCATGATCATTTTGGATAATTAGTTGGATGTTAAAAAACAAAATTGAAAATATTAAAATCAACCAAAGTGTGAATTTTTACCTATATCACCCCACTGCATCCTAGAAGGCAGTGGCTTGCTTGGATCTCCTGTGTAGTCCATACCTGCATACGGAAATTCCTTGATCATGATGATCTATCTTTCCAACCACTCAAAGAAGTCACGAGTAAATCTAGCCGTTAGTCCTTCGCCACCTCCATGGAATTCCATAAGTTTACCCCATTTTAGCATGTGAGGGTCATGAGGCCCTCCTCTCTCTACAGATACCTATGGAACCAAAAGAGGAATCCACTCCAAAGAAAATGAAATAATGAAGGCACCATACCCAAAGTTTTTGAGTCTGCTCGTTCTGACCCTGGTTAGTTTCCCCTTCAAGTTGGAAACTACAACCTCACACAAGTTAAATATGGTACCATGAAAGCTATCCACAACAATCTGCATCTGAGCCTTTGTGAGAAAATGTAAAGTTGTACTACGACACAACCTTGCAACAATAAACTAGATGGATTTCAAAGGAATTTGAGCTATGGTATTGATATCAATCCAACCATCTTTGAGAGCATTCCCATCAGTACAATATTGTATCAAATAGGTAGCATTGGTCTCGCCACTGCGCCTATGGCCATATAGGCTGATTTCCTCGCCACGATGTGGAAGTCCACTCAGGAAGTAAATGTCATCAACATCGATGACAAGTCTGTGGTCTCTGACTATGAAACATTCTTCCTGAACATTCCACTTGCCTACCATCCATTCAAGCAAGTCTAATTGGGCCCTCATGCTCGGAATGGTGAAAAACTTGTATAGTCCATAATTTGTTAGGGTTTGTATGGTTGTTGGTTCATTAAGAGAAATTATATCTTTTTCTTCATGCTCATGCTCTCTCCATTCCATGTTTACAATTCAAAAGCCTGCAATTAAACATTAAAGATCATTAGAATCAAATATGGAGAGATTTACCAAACGTTTTTGGGCGTTTTCATTTATTGTTTCTTTCCTTCAGCGTTATACGCAACCAACTTTTATAGACAGTGTGCATGTGTGTAGTTTATTTCCTTGAAACTGTGCAAATAGCGTTAAAAATAATGTTGCTGTGTCCAGGCTTGATAAAGGGTACCTGCAAATCGAGGGCAAAAAATATTTTAAAAACCCTCACCAAAAAACAAAAATCCACAGTGAAAAATAAAAAAATTGACATGAAAATGAAGAGCTTGGATAGACCATTTACCTGGAGCAAGTATCTTGCATTTTCGTCCAATTGTTTTCCTGGAATCAACTTCGGAAGTTTTTGGTAAAAAATGACTTCTATCTCTCTCAAAAGTGTAAAAATGCAAATGGTGAATTTTTTTTACTTTTTTGGAGTTTTTATAAGTTTTTAGGGCTAATTAAATATTATTTTGTACATATTAACTTTCTTAAGTCCGATTTTCTAAATGTTTTCATTTTATTTTCAAGAAGAGATAATTGTTTCGAGTCTAAGAGTGCAAGTTATGGGATAATTACACAAACAAATAATTTTGGTACTGATTACATTTTATCACTTTTTCAAACTCATTAAAACTTGTGAAAAACAGAAACCATGGAGTTCTCTTTATGCCCTTTTCAGACTCCTTAAAAACGAAAAGACCACTAAGTACTTGATTGTTTTAACTTGTAAAAGTAAATGAAGAACATTCCTCTCAATGTAAGTTCACCTCGTTTATGGGCTGAACTGTACCATTTACGAAAAAGATATGCGTTGACCAATCATGGTCAATAGAGTTCTCTCTTACATTATTTTATCCTTTTTTTTGGCTTGAGGGACTAAATTTACGAAAAATAACATTGTGGAGTTTACTTATGTTTTTCTCTTGACTCCCTAAAACTGAATAACATCGAGCTTTACTTTCTCCAGGCTTGTTAAATTTTTATGGTAAAAGACTTGAATGAGTTTTATTTTGGTTTCTTTTCAAACTCTTTAAACATCAAAACGACATCGAGTTACCCCTTTACTAGACACTGTATAGGACTCGTTAAGCAATGTGAGACCGAACCACTCCTTCTTAGGGTTTGTTAAAAATATTTCGGAGGACTCGTCCGAAGGATGAGCTTACAGGACAAGCACAGGTTACCCTCCTCAAGCTTGTAACAAATAAAGAGGTACTTTCCAATAATGGTGGGGTAAAAGTGAGAAAGAGTCTTCGTTTTGCATTTGTAAAAGCCAGTATGTCGCTCTTGAACATGGCACTCCATCACTTTTGTGTCCAGGTTGGGAAATCCATTTGTTACTTAGTTGACCATACCTCATTGAAAGTCTTCAGTTGGGTTGGGTTTTTATTTTGAGTCAAATGCTACCAAGTCATCATGTCATGTCTTTGATATGTTCAAGAGAAGTTCAACCTCAGTCAAAATTACTTTTCCAGTCTTCGCCTTCAGTTGCATAGACCATCCCTGAGTCAGTCCTAAATTACTCTAAACTATTGTTCTTCAAAACTTGACATGAGTTTCGTGTCGTAGGCCCTCCTGTGACAGATCACTTCCTATCGACTTCAACTCATTATCTAGGAAGTTGATCTAGAAACCTTCAGTACCTTGAGGCCTGCATGCCTTAATGGCAGGTTTCTCGCCTTCGATGATAGGTTCTCATCATTGACCTTCGATCAAATGATTCTATGAGTGTTCGACATCAAATCATCTATTCACACTTCATAGATTGTACTGGAAGTACCTTGAGAGCCATTTCCATTATTGGTGGTTTCTCTCGTGCTTATTAATGGTTCACATCATTGACTGGTAATCAAGTGGTTTCTACCATGTTCAACTTCGATACATTCACTTGCATGGTTAAATTCATACTATGGATCGAGAGATGGAGATCAAGACCCTGGATATAGTTTCATCCATCCAGGCAGTGTGGAGTTATTAAATATTCACGATTTTAAACATATACCCATTGATGGTTGCATCCATACTATGTTGTCTTTTGGCATGGATCTTCAGATGTATTTATGTACTGTGCTTTGAGACATTTATGTTATGAGTATGGAAATGCGTACCTTAGTGATGATATTATATATTGCATTGTAACATTTTTCTCATTGTTTTAGGTCTCTGACTGGAGTCTCTAAACTAAACCTTCGCATGATAAAGCACTTTAGTCATCAAAATATTTCTTCTAACTTTGTGCTTTAGTGGGAGATATTTTACATGTCATTTTGTCGCATTAGGAAAATGGCCATCGGTTTTGTTAAGTTATGGAATGTTCTATGCTTATAATAGTTTACTTCCTTTCTTATTATATTCCATAGATTAGCAATCACATGTACATAAAGTAAAGTGAAGATAGAACATTAAACTATCAACAGAAAACAAGCCAAGACAAGAGACACAAGATGTGGTGGCTAGCTAGGGACAAACCCCACAATGTGTGGGGAAACCCTTTGATCAAATCTTCTTTTATCTTTAATAATTCAGCAGAGAGAAACAGTACAATAAATCTGATTCATATCAGCAGTAGCAAACCCTAGATTAGTAGCATCAGCATTAGCGGCTTCATTATCAAACTAGGGCAGATGATATCTCACAAACCGACCGTCGGATTGACTTAATTCCACCACCAAAAGTTTCGGCTTCTAGAGGAGGTTTATATGAACCTACAACATAGTTCACATGATGAGATCTTCTAGGCCACGCAGGTCAATCTTTACTTCTGCAGTTGCAGCTTCAGTTTCAGTAGTTTCTGGATTCAAACTAGGGTAGTCGATATCTTGCACACCGTTTGTCGAATTGACTTCATTCCACCACCAAAAGTTGTAGATTTTAGAGGAGGTTCAGATGAACCTACAGTGCAGTTCCAAAGAGGAGATCTTCTAGGCCACGCAGGTAAATCTTTACTTCTGCAGTTGCAGCATCAAGTTCAACAGCTTCCGGCTTCACATGTGTGAGAGAGAGACCCATTTCTGCGCATTAGAGAAGAGACTTATTTCTGCGCAATAGAGAGAGAGAGAGATGTGATTAGAAGAGCAAGTGCAAATGAAGAAAAGTCCTCCAATATTTATACACAACGTTGGTGTTTGAATAGATGCGACTGTTGGGCTTCTGAGCCTACATGAGTTGTAGGTCGACTTGATAATAATTCCATAATCAAAATAAATTCATATCTCCATGAATACTTATCGGAATCGGATGATATTTATATCAGTCCTACACCTCTAGACAATAGGAATCTAATAAAGATATTATCAGCCATGAATAAGATGACCCACATGAAGTTTTTCCCTGGTTGCCAATTTTAACACTCCCTCTCAACCAGGGAGAACTTCATTTGCAATCTGTCTATCAGTCGTTACTATTCATCCATCAAATGCACTGCCCTATATAGCCTGACCCTTGCCCTGCTTTGCTCTATTCTACCTATTCTACTTTGCCTTGTTCTGCCTTGTACTGATCGGTACTGTTTTGCTCTGTTCTACTCTGCTCTTGCATTGTTCTTGTTCTGCTCTGCTTTTGTCCGAATTATGAAAAAGAAGAAATGATCGAGGATGTATCATACTGACTCAAAAGTCAGTCTTAGATTATGTACCACTAGTCCCAGACCAGTCTCAACCAACCCGAAGTCAGCGTCATAGTGAGTACAACTCCATTGGTCCCAGACTAGTATCATCCTCCGCTGACTCAAAGTCAGTCTTAGAGTGCGTACTACTGGTCCCAGACCAATCTCAACCGACCCGAAGTCAGCTTCATAGTAAGTACCACTCCTACCACTGGTCCCAGACCAGTATCGCAGTCTCAGAGAGTGTACCATTGGTCCCAGACCAGTCTCAACCGACCCAAAGTCAGCGTCATAGTATGTACCACTCTCACTGGTCCCAGACCAGTACTGCACTGACACGAAGTCAGTCTCGGAGTATGTACCACTGGTCCCAGACTAGTCTCAACCGACCCGAAGTCAGTGTCATAGTATGGTACAACTCCTACCACTAGTCCCAGACCAGTATCACGGTCTCAAAGAGTGTACCACTGGTCCCAAACCAGTCTCAACCGACCCAAAGTCAGCGTCATAGTATGTACCACTCTCATTGGTCCCAGACCAGTACTGCACTAACATGAAGTCAGTCTCGCAATATGTACCATTGGTCCCAGACCAGTCTCAACCGACCTGAAGTCAGCGTCATAGTATGGTACAACTCCTACCACTGGTCCCAGACCAGTGTCGCAATCTCAGAGAGTGTACCATTGGTCCTAGACTAGTCTCAACCGACCCAAAGTCAGCGTCATAGTATGTACCACTCTCACTGGTCCCCGACTAGTACTGCACTGGCACGAAGTCAGTCTCAGAGTATGTACCACTGGTCCCAGAATTATTTCTTTTCTTAGCATGAGAAGAAAAGGTAGCAGGAGGACCTTTAGGCATGGGAATTTCTTGCTCTTCTTCCCTTGTTTCTTCTTGAATGCATCTAGCCATTAATTCCTCGAAACCAGGAATTACATTATAGTTTAGAAGAGTAGTCCTGAACACGTACCATTCGGATGGTAATCCTCTAAGAGTCGTGAGTTCCATTTCCCAGTCTATCGTAGATTTCCTTGGAGGTTTCGAGTTCAGAGATGTAGGCCACCAAGTGCTTGTTGATAGAGTCCCAGATGGTCTTCTATTTAGAATTATTTGCTTTTCCATTTGTTCCATCCAGCAGTGGATGCATTTGATGGAGGCTCAACAATATTGCCTTTTAAATGGTCCAACACTCTTGGATCTTCTAGGGTTAGATCGATAGACATCTTCCATCCGTGATAGTCATCTTTCTTATGAAGCTTGCCTTCGGCAGAGTGTTAAGGACCCCATAGTTCTTTTGGGATAGCCTCGCCAATCTTCTCTTTGGTGATTGCTCTTGCTCTTGCTCGGACTTTGTCTTCACCTCAACTCTGATCCCATGTTAAGTTATGGTATGTTCTATGCTTATAACAGTTTACTTCTTTTTCTTATTATATTCCATAGATTAGCAATCACATGTACATAAAGTAAAGTGTAGATAGAACATTAAACGATCGACAGAAAACAAGCCAAGACAAGAGACACAAGATGTGGCAGCTAGCCAGGGACAAAACCCATAATGTGTGGGGAAACCCCTTGATCCAATCTTCTTTTATCTTTAATAATTTAGCAGAGATAAATAGTACAATAAATCTGATTCATACCAGCAGTAGCAAACCCTAGATTAGCAGCATCAGCATTAGCAGCTTCATTATCAAACTAGGGCAGACGATATCTCACAAACCGACCATCGGATTGACTTCATTCCACCACCAAAAGTTGCGGCTTCCAGAGGAGGTTCAGATGAACCTACAACATAGTTCAGATGATGAGATCTTCTAGGCCACGCAGGTCAATCTTTACTTCTGCAGTTGCAACTTCAATTTCAGCAGTTTCCGGCTTCAAACTAGGGCAGTCGATATCTTGAAAACCGTTCATTGGATTGAATTCATTCCACCACCAAAAGTTGTAGCTTTTAGAGGAGGTTCAGATGAACCTACAACGTAGTTCCAAAGAGGATATCTTCTAGGCCACGCAGGTCAATCTTTACTTCTGCAGTTGCAGCATCAGGTTCAACAGCTTCCGGCTTCACATGTGTGAGAGAGAGACCCATTTCTGCACAGTAGAGAGAGCGATGTGATAAGAAGAGTGAGTGAAAATGAGGAAAATTCCTCCAATATTTATACACAACGTTGGTGTTTGAATAGATGCGATTGTTGGGCTTCTGAGCCTACATGAGTTGTAAGTCGACTTGATAATAATTCCATAATCAAAATAAATTCATATCTCCATGAATACTTATTGGAATCAGATGATCTTTATATCAATCCTACGCCTCTCGACGAGAGGAATCTAATAAAAATATTATCATCCATGAGTAAGATGACCCACATGAAGTTTTTCCCTGGTTTCCAATTTTAGCATGGATCTCTCGCTATCAACACATGTGTTTCGGAGCATTACCTTGCAAAATTTGAAATTAAATTATCCCAAATAAAGTGGAATTTATCCCTCCCATCATGGAGTAACTCCCCTTCCTTTGTGGAACCTCTATCCCACTAATAGTGGATCTCATCCCCTGAAGAGTGGATCCATAACTTCCCATTCTTATCCTATAAATCCATTACAGGTATGAGGATTGGAGAGGACTGTTGGAAGTAGGTTTATGCTATTGAGATTAGGTTAGAAGGCTTTTCTTGCAAGGGAGAGGGTTGGAGATTACAAAAGGGGCTTGCTACATCAAGGCTACATGGTTGTAAGCATTTTTTATAGTTTTATGAATATAAGTAATTGTTCTTTCTTAGTTACATCTTCATTGATTTAATTTTTAGGATTCCTTGATCACCTACATGAGTTTTGGTTGTATAATTGATCAGTTCACATGTATAATTGCTTAATTAGTTCATTTATCTCTCTGATTATATATTTTATGCTTTGATCTCTTGTTTGTCTCTGTTTTTGCAGATCTCTTTCAGGACATTGTGGAGAAGTTGTTGGGAGCGAAAAGAGGACATTTAGAGCATCAAAGAGTGAGTGATCAAAATATTTGAGGGACTTCATCAATCAATTCGCTAGACCTGTAAGAGGCCCCCTTCATTCTATTTTCTTTCAAATTATTAGAATTTAGAGAAAGGTAGCAGTTACTGTGTGTTTTTACTAGGGTTCTTTGAATTATATGGATATTTCTCTTATTTGCAACAGGGATTTCTCCACATAATAGCCACTTGTAGATATTATGGGATCCAAATCTCTAGCCTATTTTGCATAAAAAAATCCATGTATGTCCAACATTTTGTCCAATCCTAGTCTTCCTTGGTAGCATAATATATAACTAGTAGTACCATGCAATATCTAAAAACCCTCTTTACTATTGTCCAATGTTCCTTCATCATTTTTGACATAGACCTCCTCAATACTCGTACTGCATGTGTAATGTTTGTTTCAGTACAAACCATTGGATAGATCAAAATTCAAATCACACTAGAATATGGAACATGATACATGTCCTTTTCCTCTTCCTATTCCTTGTGACATTATTATACATATAAATTTACACCTACATGAATAGGGACCTTTACCAGTTTACATTCCTGCATATTAAACCCATGCAACATTGTCTTGACATATTTCCTTTGATTTAACTTGAGTTTCATGTTTTCCTGATATCTTTTAATTTCCATGCCCAAAATGAAATTTATAGCACCAATATCCCTCATATAAAATTTATAGGACAATTAATTTTTCACTTCCTAGATGATTTCCCTGTCATTTTCGATCAATAGCATAACATCCACATACACAAACAAATAAATAAGATCATCACCAAATAATTTGAAATGCACATAGTGATTTGCCTTGCTCCTTGTGAGACTAAGTCCCAAAATATAAGTATAAATTTTTTTATACCACATACTTGGTGATTGCTTTAACCCATATAAGAAATTTTTACCTTGCATACCATGTCTTTCTTTTCCTTCACTGCAAATCCTTCTACCTGCTTCATGTAGATTTCTTATTCTAGATCCCCATGTAGGAATGATGTCTTCATGCCCATATATTCTACTTTAAAATAATAAGAAATAGTCACATATTAAATAAATCCAATAGAAGTTAACTTGGAAACAAGATAAATGATCTTATTAAAGTCAATTCCCTCTATCTAGGAATAACATTTTGTTACTAACTGAGCTTTTTATTTTTCCACTTTCGCTTTTGCATTCAAATTCTTTTTTAACACTCACTTATTTCCATTGGGAATACTTCCAACTAGAAAGTCCACTAGATACCAAGGCTCATTTTTATCTAAGGCTACCATTTCTTTAGTCATTTCCTTTTTCTAGATTTTTCCATTCTATGAGTCCACTACCTCCCTAACAATTATATGATCATAATTACTAATAAATAAAGAGACATATTAAATGGAAATTAGGTGGAGTATATATTTTTCCTTTCCTTTTTTCCCCAATTGATCTCCTTAATATCGAAGTATGTGGTTCTTCTTGTTCCAATTCATGTTATTCTATAGAGTTTGATTCATCATCCCTTAATTCAAACTCTATCTTCTTTGGTTATTTCTCCCTTTTTAGGACTTCCTATTTGATAACACTTTTTATTTATCTAAATACTACATCTTGACTATACACAACCTTCATAGTTTTTGGGTTCCAAATATTATAACCTTTGAAACCATGTTTATATCCAATAAAGATACCAATTTATAATTTCTTATCTAGCTTACCCCATTCTACTTTGAAACATGTACATAAACATATAATCAAATACCCTGAGATGTTTAAGAGAAGGTTTCTTAACATACCTCATGTGGAGTCTTATCCTCTAATGCTAATGAGGGTGATCTACTTACCGGGTAACATGAATTATCGACTACCTCTACCCCTAATTCTTGTCCTATGTTGACACCGTTGAGCATGTTTATTTCTCCATTAGCATCTTATTCATCATTTCTTAAACTCCATTTTGCTAAGGTTTGTATGCAGTATTATTATTTTTTCTATACCACATTTCTTACATAATTCTTTAAATTTATACTCGCAAAATTCTCCCCCCATATCTATCCTCAACACCATAATTTTCTTCTCTATATGATTTCCCATAAG